>JAHFWL010001188.1:1495000-4013417 GCA_021292165.1 Shinisaurus crocodilurus | reverse complement strand
TCTTGTTTCTGTGCCTGAAATAAATTCTGCAATACGCCCACCATGTTTTAGGTACACTTTAGCTCCTTGATGAGTTGGTCTACTGCCTCTGATATTATCAAGGTATAGTGTGTAACCATCGGAACTAGAAGCCATTGATGGCTGAATCCTCCATGAATTTGTCTAATCCCCTTTTAAAGCGGTCCAGGTTATCAGCCAGCGCTGCATCGTGTGGCAGCTCATTCCTTAGCTTCATAAGAACATAAGAAGCGCCATGCTGGATCCGACCAAGGGCCCATCTAGTCCAGCAGCCAACCAGCTGCCCACGGGATCCCACAAGCAGGACATGAGTGCGACAGCACCCTCCTGCCCATGTGCCCCAGCAACTGTTGTACGTAGGCATACTACCTCTGATATGGGAGGTAGCATAGAGCCATCAGGACTAGTAGCCATTGATCTGCCACAGACGGCCTTCTCCCTTCCCATCAGCCAGAGACCCAGGCTGGTGGGGACTAGGAGGAGGGCCTTTTCTGTGGCAGCCCCCCATTTATGGAACTCTCTCTCCAGTGAACCTCCGCCATGCCCCTTCCTTGATTAGCTTCCGCCGCCGCATTAAAAACGTGGCTTTTCAGGCGGGAATATGGGGTGGGTTAGGATTTTTAAGTTTTGTTCTGTTTTTAATTGTGTTTTATACTCTTGTGTGTGTGTGTGTGTCCCTCTCTTGTATTTTATGCATTGTACATCGCTCAGAGTGGCCAGATGTCTGGCCAATGGGCGATTCATAAATATAATAAATAAATAAATATAAATAAATAATACTACAGCGCTGTGTTCAAAATAAAGGAATTCTTTTTTTCTTTTTTTTACCCGCTCTGGCTGGTTTATTGACACAAGTCAGCTGGAAAACGAACTCAGGAAGTGGCTTGAAACTTCCTTACCACAAGGGGAGGAATGAGGCTCCGCAAGATGCGTTGTGTCCTGGCGACGCCTCGGCCCCTCCTCCTCACGGGCAGGGGCAAAGCACTTAGGCAGTGAAACCGGCCGTTTTCACCCACGCTCCTTCTGTCCTCGAGTGGATGCCCGTAACCCTCCAAGTTCAGAGGGCTTCACAGGCAGCCACATTGGATGGCACTGCTAGTCTTTTAAGATGCTTGGCCGTCCTTGTTGTTTCCTTGCTGCAACGGACGAGCACAGCGGCCCCTCTGGACACCGAGATATTGTAACTGGAGCAGACCGCGCACTTAGAACACAGTGCGACGCAACTGCTAAGTATTTAAACACACGCTCGTCCGAGTGGTGTTATGTGTCGGATCCGTGTGGAGGCTAGAAAAGCCCGGTGTTGCCAGATTGAATTCTCAGAGCCTCAAGATTCTGCTTTTGCTCACAGAGGTGGCTGTGTTAGTCTATTGTTCACAGCAAAAAAGACTCTTGTCTTAAACAGGGATAAATTTATTGCGGTATTCCTCCTCTCCTCCTCCTCTCTCTCTCTCCTCTTCCTTCCTTCCTCTTCTATTTTATTATTATTATTATTATTATTATTATTATTATTATTTATTACATTTATATATCCCATCCCACCATTTTTCCTCTTGCAAGGAACCCAGGCAGCTTACATGGTCCTCCTCCTCTCCGTTTTATCCTAACAACCCTGTGAGGTAGGTCAAGCCAAGGGTCATACTGGCCCAAAGGCACCCAGTAGCTCATGGCTGAGTGCGACTAAACCCGGATCTCCGAGTCCCAGTCCAGCTCTAACCACTAGGCCACACTGGCTCTCGATGCTTTCGTGGGCCAGAAAACTATTTCAGAGTCATGTAAGGGTTATCCTGAGTCAGCAGATATCTATGTACAGAACAGGCCTGTGGCTTATGCTGGCTCAGCTTGTCTGAGCGTGGAAAGCCAAGCAGGGTCAGGCCTGGTGATTACCTTGGATGGAGACCCCTCCTCTAGTTTCCTGCATTGAGCAGGGGTTGGACTCCATGGCCTTGTAGGCTCCTTCCAACTCTATGATCTATGAAATCTATGAAATCTTAAGAAGGTGGGTGGGTGTGGAATGTAAACGGTGACGGTCCAATGACTTTAAATACAACAGTTTGTAGCAATTCTCTCTCTCTCTCTCTCTCTCTCTCTCTCTATATATATATATATATATACCAAATATTCACAGTGACCATGTACAACAACTACAATCTTCCTAGCTTGGCTATGCTAATGCAGTCTCTCTAGTTTTAGTAGGGATGGAGCATCTTTTTTCCCATTAATTTTCTTAATTGTGAATTTCATTAACTCATAACAAAAACAAAGGAAAAACATAAATAAAATAATATTACAGTTTTCTTACATGAAATTTGAATAGATCAATTACAATTGAAACACGTGAAATGTATACTCCTTTATATTTTAGATAAAGCAAGATATGCTCCTGTCCAGAAGCACAGTTATGCATAGGCTTCAATGAAGGCAGACCAAATATCCATGTATTTATCCATTCGTAGATCATGCCTAAAGACCACCCGTTCAAAAGTTGAAAGTGTCATTAAGTCCTCAATCCATTGCGATATCGTAGGGATGGGGAAATTTGACAGTTTGGCTTTCTCCCTCATCCGACTTTTTAAATCTCAAGTTCTTTCTCTCCTGAAGAAGAAGAACTTTGCGAATTTTGGCAGCTTCTTACCAAAAAAAGAACATGAAACGAAATCCTGACCCATCTGCACCAGCCAGATTCAGTAGGTACAGCATTCCCAGCATGCAGAGGGCCGTGTTGTGACTGCCCTCTGTTTGTGTAGGTTTGAAGATGAGGAGGCCTATTGGGGGGGGAAAGATAGGTGGCAACTCGAATTCTACCTTACATGGTTTGAATTTACAGGGATTCAAGCCAGGCTTTTTAAGAGCAAAGCACTCAAACCTTCAGGCCTAGATGGATGAGCAAAGCACTCAAGCCTTCGGGCCTAGTCCATTTGGTTTCTCCCCATTTGATTTTTTTTCCCCCCTTCCTAAATCTCAGGTTCGGTTTTGTCTTCAGCTATGAAGAACTTTGCAAATTTTGGTAAATTCTTATCAAAACCAAACTGGACTCGGGAGATCCGGGTTCTAGTCCCCACTTGGCCATTGAAGCTCATTGGGTGACTTTCTCCAGTCCCTGACTGTCGGCCCTAACCTCCCTCACAGGGTTGTTGTGAGGATAAAATGGAGAGGGGGGAGGAGCCAAAATGGGCAAGTATGTATACCCTGAGTCAGAAGTTGGCAACCCTAAATATCTCCTTGCAATATTAACAATCCTTCACCTGCATCCATTAAATCCAGACTTGTGCTTTTCCGAAATTCAGAATATAGTCCCAGCTCAGCACTCACAATCTATACCCACAGCAGCAGTGACTCCAATGTCTGTGGGGTGGTGTATCCACTCCAGGTTTCAGCCTGACTTTTAAAGGAGCTCTCCGTGGTGCTGAACCCATTTTAGGCAATGTGCACTCAGCATGCCAAAACCCCACAGCCAAACCTTGGCGGGCAACAGGGCCTCCTCGTTTGCCCCTTTCAGCAGTTATCTTACATTATAACTATGTCAAACCACTTCACTGGGAAAGTAACGGACCCTAATAACATTTCACTCCTGCCTGAGGCTGGACTTTGGTCTCAGCTGTCATAGAAACGTGTGACATTTTTTCATACTTTAATTTTTTTTATATATATAAAAAAAAAAATCCCACACATACACACCATGAATTTGCTATCAATGGAGACTTCTGTTTATCAGCGAGATGAAGCAAATTTCCACAGGATGTCAGTATTAAACCTTGGGCTAAATTTTAAGTGGTTGCAAATTGGCAGTAGTGGTTAGTCTCAGGAAGTCAATTACAAAAACCACACAAAACCCTCAAACTTCCCAATGCTAAGACTTGGATAATTAGTCCGCCCCCAAACTGGCTGATGGGGGCAATCCAAGGCCATCCCCAATTCAATGGGGAGGCCTACGGATGGTTGCCTGAGCAACCGCTAGGTCTACGGATGGGTGCCTAGCAACCACAAGGAGTTCCTTCCCAAATTCATGGCTGGCTCCATTGAGGGTGTTGTGAGGCCTACTCCAACATCACCGCTGAAGCTGCATCGGGGGGTTGCTGGGCAACCATCTGTAGGCCTCCCCGTTGCTTGCATGGTGAGGCCAACCTGGTTCCCTCCAGTGTTTTGGACAACAACTTCTAGCATTCCTGGCCATCGGCTGTGCTGTTTGGGGCAGATGGGTGGTGAAGTCCAAAACGTCTGGAAGAGACCAGGTTGGGGAAGGCGGATATAAGGGATAAGCAACTGTTAACTTGAATCCGTCATGGTCAGAGGCTCTGACCTAGGTCTGGGACTACACGAACTCAGGCCTCAAGAGCCCTCTTCAAGAAGAGAAGGGGAGGGCTAAGGCATGCAACTTTGGCCATAGTGACTGGCAGCAGGGGAGGCTGGGGACGCCTATGTCAGTGGGGCTCCTTATCCATTCCAGCTGTTATTTTGAGCTTTTGGGAGCTGTCCATGGTGCTGAACTCCACCCCCAAAATAGGTCCACCGCCATGGAGCACCACGGAGAGCTCCTAAAAGCTGGAATGGATACGGTTCTGGTACTTGTGTACAAAGCCCGAAACAGCTTGGGACCAGGTTACCTGAGAGATCTCCTCTCCTCCCATACCAACCTGCCCGGTCGCTGAGGTCATCCGACGGCATGCTCCTGTTGGTTCCTCATGGGCCTTTGGCCCGACTAGAGTCCACCAGGAGAAGGGCCTTCAGTGTGGTGGCTCCATTTCCGTGGAACTCCCTGCCTCTGGAGGTCAGGCAGGCTCCGACATTGTGCTGCTTTCGGCGCCTGCTGAAGGCCTACTTGTTCCGGGAAACCTTCTCTGCTCTCCAACCACCAGTGCTAATTGTTACTTTGTTTTCCATGCATTGCTTTTGTTTCTTTTATCTGCTTTTGTCTTCTTGTTGTTCACCGCTCCAGAACCTACTTAGATATGGAGCGGTATACAGACAGCATACATAAATAAATGCATAAATAAGGATCCCCCACTGAGGTAGGCATCACCATCCTCCCCTGACTTGGCAGCCAGTGTGAACTCTCTCTATTGGCCAGGCTTGCTATAAACCGTGGTGACATTTGAAGTGCAGGAAACACTTTGCCTTACAACAGGGGGAAATATATGGTTACTGGGAAAATTCATATCCCCTCCCCTGCCAGCTATTGTGAGGACTGCAGATAAGCCCAGAGGGCACGGGGAAGTCTGAGGGCGGAGGGGGGTGGCCGATGACATCAGCATCCCTGCTGAAAAAAAGGGCCGGCGCTGCCCCCATGTTGAGCCCTGGCTATAAAGAGTGGGAACCTGGACTTTTGTTTTGCCCTTGACTGGCCGACAGAGCAGGACCATTTGTGCTTGTGGTTTTTGCTCCAGCCCTACCCGTGTAGGCTGATGGGCGCCATACAGAGATAGAGAAACCTACAGAGGGGACATGGGAAGCCATGGCTTCTCACACAAGCATAGCATGCCTTCGGCAGGAGCTCTTTGGTCTCACTATCTTTTCCAAGAGCAACCACACTTTTATAATCGTGCGTTTTGTACTTGCTCCCTGCCCGGCCCTTTCTCCCTTTCTCCAACTGATCTTCCTAATCATATTTCTCATATATATATATATATATATATATATATATATATCCCCCCTCCTCTTGTAAAGGGATTGCAAGCGAGGCGTATTTTAAGCTGCATTTTAATAAGTCAATATGAAAGCTCAAAATTATTTAAAGCTTCTTAAATAGGATTATATTTGATTTCTTGTGGGAATCGTGGGGTGCAGTCTGGTAGAGACGGTCCCTCCTTTGCCAGTGTTATTCTGTAACTTAGCAAAACACTGCGGCCAGGATCCAAAGTGTACCCGTGTGGGCTTGCTCTGTGCCCGGTGGAATCGGCTTACGCACTTCTCCTTTCGACAGCAGACCCGCCATATCACGGACCGCTTTCGAAATCCCTCCGTTTCAAAAGCGGTTTCCCATCTGGCGTAAGGATGGGGTCGCTGGTCAAGAAAACCAATTCGAAGCCTCCTGATATAGGTGGAAATAGTTGCACGGTTATTTAGATCCTGACGTGTGTGTGTGTGTTTTTAATGGAGGAAACATACTTACTTCCATGTCCTCCTATGTACGTAAACATTTTTTTTCTCAGAAGAAAACACAAGACCGCACCAGGCAGTGATGTCATAAATCCAACAGCACAAGAAGCATCGCTATTGGTTCACAAGGACCGCGTCCCTCCTAGGGAGGCCAGGTGCCCTCTCTTACATCCTGTATTGGAAGGGCTATCCAGTCCAATTCCAATTTAAAAATAAATGACCACGGGAAATGTTGCCCATTCCACACTATGTTGAGGTGACCGGGGAGGCGGGTGACTCCTGTGTCAGTGGGGCTCCTTATCCATTGCAGCTTTTATTCCGAGCTTCAGACGAGCTATCCAGGGTGCCCCATGCTGGTGGACCTATTTTGGGGGTGGAGCTCTGCACCGCGGTTAGCTCCTATAAAAACTCAGAATAAAACCTGCGATGGATACAGAGCCCCACTGACGCAGGAGTCACCCGCCTCCCCTCTGGAGAGGATAATTACTATTACATTATATTACGCCTGCTTTCCTCTGGCAAGGAACCCAAGAGGCGGCTTAGGTCATCCTCCTCCTCTCCATCTTACCCTCACACAGCAGCCCTGTGAGGTAGGTGAGGCTGGCAGCAGGGCAGGCTGGGTGGCTCCAGGGTCAGTGGGGTGGTTTATCCATTCTGGGTCTTAGTCTGAGGTTTAAAGGAGCTCTCCGTGGTGCTGACACACACACACACACACACACACACACGGGCCCAGAATGCCGTCAGCACCACGGAGAGCTCCTCAAAAGTTCAGGCGGCGACCTGGAGCGAAGAAACTGCCCCACTGACCGTGGGGCCGCCAGCCTCCACTGGCTGGGAGTCAGAGACTGGCCCAGAGTCACCTAGTGGGCTTCTTCATGGCCAAGTGGGGACTCGAACCCGGATCTCCCAGGTCCCAGTCCAACACTCTAGCCCAGTGTTCTCCAACCTTGGGCCCCCAGATGTTTTTGGCCCACAACTCCCAGCATGCCCCAGCCAGCTACGCTGGCTGGGGCATGCTGGGAGTTGTGGGCCAAAAACATCTGGGGACCCAAGGTTGGAGAACACTGCTCTAGCCACTACGCCACACGGGCTGTATGTCTATTCAAATTATAATAATTATTTTTAAATCTGTGCCCATATACATACAAATTAGCATAGGCAAATGCTATCCAAATTGTCATCCTCTTCTATCCTCTTTTTTTTATTATTTTATTTTATTTATTTATTTATTTTTGCTGATGCGTTTCCTCCTTCCCAGTGATTCATAAGTGGCTGGCCGCCCTACCTCTAAACCGTTGCTGATTACTACCACCACGGCCTTACACCTTTTCTCTGCCCTTAGGGCTTCCACGACAGCCCTGCCGCTTCTGCTCTGGGTGTCAGGAAGGTTCCGCCGTGGCTGGGTGCCAGATTCTGTCAAGACCGACGCAGCAAGAAGCTGCCACTAACACTGCAAGGGAGGTGGTGGGCTCTCCCACTCTGGAGGCATTCACGGTGCAGCTGGACAGCCATCTGTCGGGGATGCTTTGACTTGGATTCCTGCGTTGCGCAGGGGGTTGGACTAGATGGCCTTGTAGGCCCCGTCCCACTCTGCTATTCTATGATTCTATGAAGTATGTATAGGCTTGCAGCCTAAGGTATCTTGGAATCTGCTTAGTTATCGTAGCTAATAGGTCCATCACTATCTGCCATCCATTTATCAGTCTCATCCTTTATAAACCAAAAAACTCTTCTAAGTTTGTGGCCGTCACCACACATGCAGTGAATTCCACAACTTAATTAAGCTTGATTTAATTCCATACGGCAGATTTGAGTTTTGATTGTCCCACCAGCAGCACAAATGCTGAGTTCTGAATTGGGGGGTGCAGAGGAGGAGAAGGAACACGAGCTCTGGAACCCCCGATTTGAAATGTAGGTCTCTGAAGGCTACTCAGAAAGCCACAATAAACCAAACACATGTACAGGTTGTGCCTTGAGCCCGCCATGGGTCTTGAACCGGTGACGTGGAAAGCCAGATGGTGCGCTACCTCTTAGCTCTGCTGGAAGACCAGCCATCAATTACAGGAGTTTCTTCGCCCCAAAAGGCAAGAGTGGGTCAGGTAATATTCCCTGACCCCTGTGCAAACGTCTGGGCAGCCTTATATGTTGGTCTGAACCAGCCTTCCCCCAACTCGGTGCCCTCCAAAATGTTTTGAACTGCAATTCCCATCAGCCCCCACCAACATGGCCAATGGTCAGTAATGCTGGGAGTTGTAGTCCAAAAGCATCTGCTGTCAGAAAGACTCAACCTTCTGCAACCTGGCGCCCTCCAGAGGTTCTGGACTACAAATCCCATCATCCTAGCCAGCATGGCCCATGGTAAGGATGGTGGGAGTTGTAGTCCAAAGCTTCTATAATTGAAGAGACTCAGCCTTCCCCAGCCTGGCTGGCACCCTCCAGATGTTTTGGACCACAACTCCAAGCATTCCAGACCATTGGCCATGTTGGCTGGGGCTGATGGGAACTGTACTAAACATCTGGAGGGAACCAGGTTGGGGAGAGCCGAGCCATATTATCTTTGGCAAACTCCCACCTCTGCCTTTCCTGAACTGTACCAGAGCCAGTTCCTGTGTTACTGTATAACCAAAAAACATTTTTTTAAAAAAATAATCAAAATACTAAAGCTGGTGAGAAAAAAACCATTGGATGGGGGATTTCTTAGATACAAGCAGCTGAGACAACTACGGAGCAGCAATCATCATCTGGATTTGAGCATGTCAGAGGAAAATCGTTTGAATTCAGTTTTGAGGCTGCCGAATTACCGAAATATATATATATATATATATATTGTAATGAAGTGAAATTGCTCAAAGGCTGCATTTTTCTCGGAGTAGCCCGACTGACATCCGCAGGGCTACTTTGAAAGATGTGGCTTGAGGATCACGGACTTAAATGCCAAGGGCTTATGAAACAGAATAGCCCATTATAGCTAAAAATGCTTGTATAATTCCCCCTTTATCCGACTCTTAAAACAGGCAGGCTCGGTACTACCTCTCAGCTATCTAAAATTGAGCCTGCTGAACCCACCCAGCTCTTGAATCTGAAGAGAACACTTTGGGATGGGGGGGGGGTGCCTAGGCCAGGCTGTAATTACTAAAAAGAGCAGGGAGGGAGAGAAAAGAGAAAAAGAACAGCAGGTTTTTCTAATGAATGACAAGCTACTGGGTGGAAATCTAATTTGGTCTAATTAAGAAGCCTTTGTGAGGATTTGTCTTCAGATGAGAAGGAGCCAAAGAGATCTAAATGCAAATGAACCCTTAGTCTTTTGGTTTTAAAGGGCCAGCAAAATAGAAAGGCACTCAAGCACAGAACTTTTGTGTGTGTGTGTGTGTGTGTGTGTGTGTGAGAGAGAGAGAGAGAGAGAGAGAGAGAGAGAGAGACCCCGACCCCATTGGTGTGTCTCTAACTTGTGTCCTTAAACAGAAAAAAGATTAATTTTAAAAAATAATTTTCCTCGGTCAACATTGCTCACTGGGAAATGACTTGGGTTGTGCAAGCTATTGTCCTGGCAAACTAGGACCATGATTCCAGATTTGTATGTGTGTGTGTGTGGTCTAGGGATGAGTGAACAATTTGCCCTTTTGATGGTTTTTTTCTACGAATTTGCCAAATTTATACATCCCGAGCCAATCAGCAAACCGAGACAGAGTTGCGTGCCGAAATCTGTACTTCTCCAAACTTGGCGATGCTGCAGCTGGAAAAGTTTGTTTTTGTTCAGGATTTGTTCAGGATTCACTCAGTTCGCATCTTCTGGATCGAACACGGACTCGGACACAATCTGCGGTCGAAGTCCGTGACATTTCCGAGCTTGCAATGCCATTTGCGGACGGGGGGGGGGGTAATGCGTTCGACAGCGTGCATACCTTTGAAAAACGCGCATGCTTTTGAAAAATGCGCAGGGACACACTTCAATCGATGGGAGAAGAATGCGTACTTCTCAAAGATGCGCGCAATTGATGGGGAAATACACGTGAAAAATACACACGGATCTTCTTATGGAAAGGAAAAAGAAAGCTTGCAGTCTGATACAGACTCCAGTCGGTATGAGTTTACGATGGAATTCAGAGAACTTTGGCAAGTCCAGGTTTTGGCGATTCACACATTGCTACTAGGCTCGAGCGATACTTGAGTGGATGCGAGGAAAGAGGCCTTTCTTGCACGCATCCCATGATATGAAGTCATGCCAGGTGTAGTACGGCACAGAACAGCCAACACGATGTAGTGATTAGAGCAGGTGGTCCTCCAGATGTTTTGGCCTACATTTCCCATCAGGCCTAGCCTGCATAGCCAATGGTGATGATGGGTGATGGGAGTTGTAAAGCAAAACATCTAGACGGCCACAAGTTGCCCACCCCTGTTTCAGACTAGAACTGGGGAGACCCATGTTCAAGACTCCATTTGGTCCTGAGGTTCACTGGGCGACCTGAGGCCTCTCAACCTATCCTACCTCACAGGGTTGCTGTGAGGATAAAATGGAGAGAGCACAGAACCAGGTACACTGGCCTAGCTCCTTGGAGGAAGGGTGGGATGACGATGAACAATGATTTTGATAGATTTTTAATTTAGTTGGTAATGGTATATATTTATTATTAACATTTATAAACCACCTTATTTATATACTGCCTTTTGGATTCCGGAATTGCTGTGTTTTTCATTGGGTTTTGATGCATTTGTTTTATTATAGTTGAAGTCAAGTCTTATTTATGATTGCAAGCTGCCACACGAGTGCCATTTTTCTTGGCAGATAGGCATAGGCAGGATACAAATCAAAGAAGTAAACAGACAAATATTTGCTAGAAAGCCAATCAAGGAGGGAGGCATGCAACACAGGTGCAACGCATTTAAATTAATTAAAAGGAATTAATGTGTTTAAAAAAAAAATGACCCCAAAGCGCACACTCCTAGGGTCCCCTTAGCATTTGTGGTGCTAGGTACCAAAAAGATCTGGGGCTCACAGGGCAACACAGGGCAACAACAAAAAAGGGCACATTTGTATATGCTAATTACATATGATCTAAAGTCCCTCTCTGTGTGTGTCTTTAAAGGACCCCATCTCCTAAGGACACCCCTATTTGTAAAAAGGGATGTCTGGACAGGAGAGAGGAGGGCACTTCATGACAGGAAAAAACCTCAGGCGGAAAGATTCAAGGGGGGGGCAGCAGGAGAGGAAGCACACGTGGGCCAAAAGCCAGCTCATCCAGAGGGATCCGATGCAGCAGAGGTCCTCAGGGCCCCTGTATCTTCATTTCAGCAAGTGCCGCTGGACAGCAGGGTGGTGGGGCAGAGGGCCTCCCAGAGATTCGGGGCTCCAAATGAAAGATCCGGGGGTCCATCTCTAGACTGGGCCACCACCACCGCCCCTAACTCCACCTCTGGTGCAACAAATTTAAAAAAACAAGAACACCGTAAAACAATAAGAAGCAAGAACTTTAGGAACGGGGCAGAGTGATCTCACGTGGCCCCCTATACAGTATCTAGGAGGCCACAGGATTCTTCAGATTCCCAGATCCGAGGTTGGAAAAGAGCTCCAACCTCAGTGCTGGGGATCCACACTCACGTCCCCGCTCCCCCAATCGCGGCCGGCTTGGAAAGAACCGCACCGGCTGCTTCTCTGAGGTTGTAAGAGCAACCTCGGAGAAGGGTAAAGGGGGTGTTCCGGGGGGGAGAAGATGGGGGTCCACCAGGATACGGATATTCCGGCAGCGCTCCATGCTCCTTCCGCCCCCGTCTGAAGCGCCTCAGCAGGATGGTTGAAACCCGCCGTCTAGATGACTTGTAGGGCTGGAGGAGCGGGGAGGCAAGGATCCTGCATGGGAGCCCCCCTAATCCCGCGAGATCAGAGGCATTCCCATCAGATTTGCTCCCTGAAACATTAAAACACACACACACACACACACAACCACATCGTTTAAAAGTCTAAATTAAAAAGATGTGCGTATCTTTACACCCTTTCTGAAGGCCAAGAGCCAGTTGTCGTTCTGGAGGGCGCATGATGCAACAGCATCGTTGGCACAGCGTGAAACGGCACATCCAGTATTTTTCCATGTATAAGACTATACTTTTTCCTAAAATCGCTAGACTAAAAATTGAGGGTCGTCTTATACACGGAAGTAAGCTGAGGAGAGAGCCGTGCGGTTGCGAAACTGCCCAGGGGGGGCGGGGGGGCGTCTTATACAAGGGGGCGTCTTATAGACGGAAAAATACGGTACATCCCCGCCCCGAGCGTGCTCCCTCTTTAAACCCGAGCATCTGATCAAACGGTTGTCCTCTTCGGAAACGCCAAGATCCTTCCTTCCTTCCTTCCCTCCTTCCTTCATCATCTCCCTAAACCTGATGTGTGGAGTTACAGTTCCCCCAGGGCTGCTCAGCAGCCCGCAGCCCGCGCCGCGCACCCCCCGCGCTTTGTAGCGTCTCTCTGCCTTCTCCGGGTGTAATCAAACATCAAGCTAAGTAGCAAATAAATCTCTCCATCTCGTAAGCTGCACAGCGAGATCATGTAAATGCAAATGAGAGACTTGATTTCAAGCTGTCGCGGAGGGAAGGAGGCGGGCGGGAGAAGGACTCCAGGCCTGGCCGCCACAATCAGCTCCGCTCAGCGAGTGCCCGTAAATCAAAGATAATAATAGTAATGAGATCGTGATGAGGAGTTTTATTGTGCAAGGGGGTGTAATGAAATAAACACACATGCACACACACACACACGGTCATGTGGTTTGCACGAGCTTCCGAGGAGATACACAGACCCACGAGTGCCGACTCATTTCAGGGTGAAGGAAGACGTAATATTCAGTGGAGGCTGGTGATGACGCCTGTGTCGGTGGGGCTCCTTATCCGTTGCAGCTTTTATCCTGAGCTTTAGAGGAGCTGTCCGTGGTGCTGTACTCCCTCCCCCAACATAGGTCCACCACCATGGAGCACCGTGGATGGCTCCCATAAAGCTCGGAATAAAAGCGGCCATGGATAAGGAGCCCCACTGAGGTAGGCGTCACCGGCCTCCCCTGAGGGAAGGGAAGGCAGAATCTCCTCGGGCGTGGCGCTCTTTGGGGGAGGGAATAATGGGCTCAAGTTACAGGAACCTAGATTCCACCTAAACATCAGGAAAAATTTCCTGACTGTCAGAGCAATAAGACAGTGGAATCAACTACCTAGGGAGGTGGTGGGCTCTCCCAGTCTGGAGGCATTCAAGGTGCGGCTGGACAGACATCTGTCAGAGATGCTTTGACCTGGATTCCTGCATTGAGCAGGGGGTTGGACTCGATGGCCTTGTAGGCCCCTTCCAACTCTACTTTTCTATGATTCTATGATTCTATGATTCTCCCAGCCCCCCAAGAGCGGCCTGCCCCAGGTGTGTGGCACTACAACTCCCATCATCCCCAGCCAGCATGGCCCTTTGCAGACCCACACATCTGAAGGGCATCTGTTTGACAAATTGGAGATATACATCTCACACAGGAGGCTGGCGACTCCTGTGTCAGCACTGTGGATAGTTCCTTTAAAGCTCAGAGTGAAATCCGGAATGGATACACAGCCCCGCTGACACTGTCGCCACCAGCTGTCACAGGCGGCGGGGGGGGGAAACGACATTATTTCTCACTTGCACTCGGACTCGCACAGGCTGCGGCCTTCCAATGCAATGTGAGGGCAGCTCTGCTCTCTGCTGCCTGCCCGCCCCCCTTAAGCAGCAGGGTGGCATGTACATATTACATTCCACCTTTCCTCCAAGGGGCTCAAGACAGTATAATGACCATATACGTTTCTACCTTCCCCCATTATATCTCTCTCACAAACAACAACCCTGTAAAGCAGGTCAGGCTGACAGGTGGTGACTGGCTCAAAGTCGCCCCCACTGAGCTTCGTGCCTGAGTGGGGATTGGAACCCGGGTCTAACCATGACACAAGTTGTCTCCAACCTTTTCAGAGCCAGGACTAATCTTTGACCCAAACATGTACTTGGGCAGGGGGGGGGGCACTTCTTTATTATTATTTTTAATTTTTTATCATATATTTCTATGGTGGTACTGCTTCTGTGAATCCCCTGAGATCAGGCCACATGGCTCAATAGTTGGTCCTGACCAGGGATTTGGGGGGGCCCTTGGGTGAGGCACCCTCCCTGGGCCCCCTCCCTCAGTGAGTCTGCCTCCTCCCCACCATGCTCACTGCTCTTGCTCCTCCTCCTCTTCCTCACCATGGCTGCCGCTTGCTTGCCAGGCAGAGAGCCAGTGTGCAGGTAGGCCGCGGCATCTCCTGCTCCTCCTTCTCGCCACCACCTTTGCCCGGGCCAGAGCGAGAAGCAGGTGAACAAGCAGGTGGCGATGGTGAAGAGGGGGAGCAGCTCCAGGGGGCTCTTGTCAGTTGTGGGCCCTCTGCTGGGATGTCGTCATCATCATCATCATCATCATCATCATCATCATCAGGCGATCGCTCGTGACCGAGTAAGATTGTCTTCCAGGATAAAAATTTACAAAAAGGGAATTTTAAAAGGAGGAAATTCTAAAGAAAAATTGTGTAGACTCTAGCGATGGGTCCGTAAGTGACTGTGGAGGCCAATCCTAGATCCACACAGCTTCCCACAGTGAGGACACAGGTTACCCGATGGAAGATGGTCCTGTAAAGGATTCGTTTGAGACGTGCTTCTCGCTTAGCACGTTTCTCCCTTTCGCCTTGCACTTGGGCTTCCTCAAAGTCCATGGAACCTTTGTGAAAGGCCAACCTCCAGTTAGATCGTTCATGGGCCAGAGCTTCCCAGTTTTCGATGTTTATATTGCATTTTTTCTAGATTACCCTTATGAACATCTTTAAACCTCTTATGCTGACCACCGATATTCCGCTTTCCATCCTTGAGTTGGGAATAAAGTAACTGCTTTGGGAGACGGCAGTCAGACATTCGAACAACATGACCGGTCCTCTGAAGTTGGCGTTGAAGGATCATTTTTTCAACGCTAGTAGTCTTTGCTTCTTCCAGTACACTGACATTTGTTCGCCTACCTACCTTCCCAAGTAATTCGCAGGATTTTCCGAAGGCAACGTTGATGAAATCTTTCAAGGAGGTGGAAGTGACGTTTATAGATAGTCCATGTTTCGCAGGCATACAATAAGGTTGGCAATACAATGGCTTCATAAACCATAGCAGGTGCCCGACCACCACGCCCACCCTTGATGCCGGTCCTGGTCTGGAAGCACTCCAAGTTTTCTGTTCAGCAATGGAGACCAGAAATGCACCCAGCGGTGACCACTCCAGGTTTTGGAAGGCCCTTGGGGGGCAAGACGCCCTCTCACCCTCTCTCATGATGTGCTTGCTGGGCAGGCAGAGAGGCAGGGAGCGAGCAGGCCGTGGCATCTCCCGCTCCTCCTCCTCACCACCGCCGTTGCCTGGGCCAGAGCGAGAGGTGGGTGAACAAGCAGGTTGCCATGGGGAAGAGAAGGAGCGACTCCTCCTTTTGTCAGTGGGCCACTGCTGGGGTGTGGGCCCTTGGCAGGTGCCCGGCCGTGCCGACCCTTGACGCTGGCCATGGCTGCAACCGTGTGTTAGGTTTTGCATGGGCAGAACGAGATTGTCACCTGACATGCAAAAAGTCTCCTGATGGTCACCAGACATAATGTCAAGGTCTATGAGTCAGAATCATGGGGCAAGTTGGAGTCAACATGTTGTGAACAATAGGTTATATACGGTAACTGGTGAGTAATATCCTATTTATAGGTACAGGGTCTTACTATAAAGGTCGCTTCACTTCGCCTGTGGCTTACGCTGGCTCAGCTTGTCTGAGTGTGGAAAGCTAAGCAGGGTCAGGCCTGGTTATTACTTGGATGGGAGACCCTTCCTCAGGGGGTTGGACTCGATGGCCTTGCAGGCCCCTTCCAACTCTATGATCTTTGCATCCATTGATACTGCAGTGTGGCAGTCTGTGACGGAATGCCTGTCAGGCGTTTCCTCATGGATGACCGCACATCATCTGAAATTGAACATGGATAAGACTGAAATTCTGGTATTTCAACCTGGTCGTGTGTCAGCTCCCTTATTATGTCCTTCTTTGCATATCCAGGGCTCAGTGGTGGCTCCAGTTTCAGCTGCCAAGAGCCTTGGTGTTTTGCTGGATGATCATTTGTCCTTGCGTCCTTTTATTAATAGGACTGCCATGTAATTTTCACCTTTTGAACATTCGCAGGATTCGCAAGTTTTTGTCTCCTGAAACAGCCCATCTGCTTGTTCGGGCTTTGGTGGTATCCCACTTGGACTATTGTAATAGCTTAATAGCTGGTTTGCCCTCTTCTGTGCTTCTTCCACTGGTTCTGGTTCAGAACAGCGCTGTTCGTGTTGTTCTGAACTTGCCCCAATACTCCCATATTACTGTGGCCCGTAGGAATCTTCATTGGCTACCCATTCGGACTAGGGCCCAATTTAAATTATTGGTTCTTGCCTTCAAGGCTTTGCGCTCTAATGTCCCTCATTACTTAGCATCTAGGCTTTTCTGGTATGTTCCTGGTAGGAATTTAAGATCAATGGGCCAGGGATTATTAGTGGTCCCACCAACACGCTCTGCGTTGTCAAGGCTGCGAACCTTTCAGGACCTGGTTCCACTTTTGTGGAACAGGCTTCCCGTGGACCTCCGATTGGAGGAGGATCTTTCCCGCTTTCGTACGGGGTTAAAGACTTATCTTTTTAGTCAGCCAGAATGAGTGGTTGGGCTAATGTGGTGGTTGCTGGGATTCGATACTGCATAGTAAGTGGTTGGTGTTGGTTTTTATTGTATTGTTATGTTTACTGTATATGTTATTTGTCCCGCCCTTTGGTGTAAGGGGCGTTATAAATAAAAGATTATTATTATCATCATCATCATCATCATCATCATCATCATCATCATCATCATCATCTATGAAATCTCAGCCTTGCCACTTCTCACTTGGACTTGGAACTTGAGACCTGCTAGGGTCTTGGACTTGTATCTGCAATGATGTAGCGAGACAGAGTCATCTCTTCTGCGTAGGAGAAGCCTGCATTGCTTGCCTTAATCCCATGTAATTGGGTCTTACAAATAAACTCTTTAATCTTTATAAACAGCTTTTATCTCCTCCTTCCGTCTGTGGGACTGGGACTGGGAGTCACTGGCTGGGTAAGCTTTTGAACCCGGGTCAGTCCAGCTCTCACACCGTGTGTGTGTGTGTGTGTGTGTGTGTGTGTGGCAGAGGAAGCCACCAGAGAAGTGTGTGGTTTGGAAAATAATTCACCAGGCTATGGTTATGCACACGCATGCGCAACATGCAGTTCTACCTGGTTTAACCTTTGTGTTTCCACCAGGCTCTGGCAAAGTGAACGAATAGGCAGAAGGTAGACCTATGGATCTTAGGTTATGTCTTATTCAGCAAAAAGTTTTGTTTTGTGTCTATTGGACACCACAATGTATTTTTAATAAGGGTTTGTCTTAAGTCAGCTAACTGTTGGAGGTGTAATACTGCGAATGCTTCGTTGACCCGTGTGTTTTAGCAATGCCCAGTGGTTGCTTCTTTTTGGGTAGAGGTCATAGTACGGATAAACCTAGTATTAGAATGCTCTTTAATATTTACCAATGCACACGTTCTTTTAAACTATTTGCCTGCTGTATGGAATTTATCACAAGGACAACGCATGTGGATTTTCCGCGCCCTCTTGGCAGCCAAAAGACTGATATTACAACACTGGAAAGATAAACGCTCACCTCCTATAACGCAATGGATCGAGGAGGACCTAATAACGCTTTTCAACGTTTGAGCGGGTGGTTTTCAGACGCCACCTGCGGATGGATAAATCTATGGATATTTGGTCCACTTTTCCCGAAGCTTATGCATAACCGCCTTTACTGATAGTTGTATTACTACATACTTATTGATTCTTATAGTTTTAACAAAAAAAAAAAAAAACCCTACTGGGGTTTGGGCCCTCAGCAACTGTCCAGCTATGCCTACCCTTGAGGTCAGTCCTGGTCCCATCCCACCTGTTGAAGGCCAATGCAATACTACCCCACTGGGGGCCACTTCCCTGAATGTTCAGGTTTCATTGAAATGGAAATGAAATTCAGCAAGTACTTTTGTATCCAGATAGCTCACTAAGAAGACGACTTGCGTTTTACTAGCGTTAAAGCTAGTAGTAAGAGCAAAAACTCCGGGATAACCAGCAAGCGAGTGCCTGGGCTCTCTTTCTAAAATTGTTTTCTATGAATGTTTAATACAAATAAGCAACCTTGCAACAGATGACTGCTGCAGAACTTGTATTTAGCTTCTGACCGTTCTGCGTTGAATGTTAGCCCTCCCGCCACCCAGCGGAGGCTGGTGACTCCTACGTCAGTGGGGCTCCTTATCCATTGCAGCTTTTATTCTGAGCTTTATAGGAGCCATCCACGGCGCGCCATGGTGGCGAGCCTATTTTGGGGGCGGGGTTCAGCATCGCAGATGGCTCCCATAAAGCTCAGAATAAAAGCTGCAGTGGATAAGGAGACACGGGCATCACTTGCCCCCAACCCCTCAAAAAAGGCTACCGTCCCTTCTCCGGGCTGCATTCGGGGAAGCCCGGTGAGGGCTGACATCTCCAAATGGAGCCGCACAAACAATATTTTGGAGGCTCCGTTTCTCCTCCTCCTCCTCCTCGGAAGTCGTAAAGGGAGGGCAGCTTGCAGAAAGTGCCCAGAGAAAATTATTAGGGGCCTCCTGGAAGGTAGCGAGAGATGGTTTTAATTAGAGAGGAGAGGTGGGAAATAAGGCAGAGAAATGACAACTTAATGAGGTTTAATGAAGTTGTCTGTTGTTGGGGACAGCTGTCGGGAAGCCGGCAGTGGG
The DNA here is from genome assembly GCA_021292165.1 of Shinisaurus crocodilurus. Lineage (NCBI taxonomy): Eukaryota > Metazoa > Chordata > Lepidosauria > Squamata > Shinisauridae > Shinisaurus > Shinisaurus crocodilurus. Next base: position 3,994,463 of record JAHFWL010001188.1, on the reverse strand, counting down.
GCGGGGGGTGAAAAATCTGCATTCCAGCCCAGGCGGGTGGAAGAAGGAAGGCGCTGCTGCTACCGGGTTTGGGAGGAAGAGGAAGAGGAAGAGGGGGAGAAAATGAAAGAAGGAAGGAAGGAGAGGAAGAGGGAATGCCTTATATGGGATTTGGCCAAGGAGGCTGGTGACCCCTATGTCACTGGGGCTCCTTATCCATTGCAGCTTTTAGTCTGAGCTTTATAGGAGCTATCCATGGTGCTCCGTGGTGGTGAACGTATTTGGGGGGTGGAGTATGGCACCATGGACAGCTCCTATAAAGCTCAGAATAAAACCTGCAATGCATACAGAGCCCCACTGACACAGGCGTCAGCGCCAGCCTCCCCTGGATCTGGGCGCCTCCCTCCACCGCTCTGTAACGTCTGCTCGCTGTGGCGCTAAACTGTTGTGACGTGACTTTTTGCTAGGCTGGAAACGATAAGGCCACCCCCTCTCGCATTTTTCAGCTTCGAGTTGGATCCAGGATCTGCCTCCCACAAGGGGAAGGTCCCCGCTACCCAAGATGGAGGGATGGTCGCCAATTTGGAGGGCTTTAAAAGGGGATTGGACAAATTCATGGAGGAGGAGAAGGCTATCAAGGGCTTCTAGTCCTGATGGCTCTATGCGACCCCCAGGATCAGAGGCAATGTACCTCTGTACACCAGTTGCTGGGGAACATGGGTGGAAGAGTGCTGTTGCACTCGTGTCGTGCTTCTGGGCTTCCCATTTGAGCAGCTGGTTGGGTACTGTGTGAACAAAATGCTGGACTAGATGGGCCCTTGGTCTGACCCAGCAGGGCTCTTTTTATGTTCTTATGTTCTTAGTCCTTCAAACAGAGGACCACCCTCCATCCTTCAGGCCACCCTGAATCTGGCCTGCACCGTGTTTTGGAGTGCTGCGTGTGAGTTATTTTCCACTGCAAAGGTGTTATTTCAGTTCTTAATTCGCCGTCCGTGCTGCCGCCTCGGGAGGGTCTCCCCTTAAAAGTGGAATATTGGGAATGAATGAATGAAAGAAAGAAAGAAAGAAAGAAAGAAAGAAAGAACATAAACGTTGTGCGTCACCACCACCACCAACACCTTAGGCGGGCAAAGCCAGGGGTGAGATAGTTTTGTCCTTCGCCAAACATGGGTCATTGTGGGAAGCCAAGCCAGCCTTTGGATCTCCCCCTTTGCCGTGCCGCCACCCCAAACTCCACCCCCGGCTCCCACATACCCACCGCTGTCCGTCCTTCCTTAGAAAGGCTAATCAGTTTTCGTGACAGACTAATCTCTGGCCGGCTTCACCATGGTGACCCCCGGGCAAGACACAAAGGCGCGGACAGGGGTCAATTAATCCCGCAGATATCACAAAGCCAGGGTACACAGGGCGAAAGAAAGGGAGTTAATTTAAAAACTAAATAAGAAAAGGGGGGAACCAGCAGTTATTGTGTGTTCCCTGGCCCCTTTTAAGCCTTTCCACGGCCTCCCTGATATTGTCCTCTTTCATGCTTGTCCATCGCTTGCTCTCTTCTTGACCTTTTCTGCGCGGGAGAGAACGTCAGGCTATTCAACTAGGACGGAAGATTTGCCAAGCCATGAACCTTCCATGTCCCACAATCCCAGCACATTTGGGGAAACCCCCTGGTGGAGAAAACGTTTTATCACATTGTACCTCTGAGGGAAACATTTCAGGGTGGAGTCCGGGGCCAGCCTGAGACCTTTTTAAGATCTTTTGTGGGAGTCCCTTCTCTCGGTCCCGCCACTACGGGAGGCACGTAACGTTTGTTGGGGATGCGAGACGGGGCCTTTTCAGTGGCTGCTCCAAGCTCTGGAACTCCCTGCCAAGGGAAGCTAAGTTGGCCCCCTCTCTGCTGTCCTTTCGCCAGCAGGCAAAGAAGTTTTTATTCAGGCAGGCTTTGGGCATTTAAGCTGGTCTCTTGTTGAAGGATTTGTTTCTTTTAATTGGTTGGTGCAGCTTATTTCTTTGATGGCTTTTTTTTAAAATTGCATTTTAAATTTATTTCTTTTTATTTATTCATTCATTTATTGTAATTATTACATTTCTATACTGCCCAATAGATAAAGCTCTCTTTTTATGCTGTTTTTAATTAATTAATTAATTAATTAATTATTACATTTCTATCCTGCCTTTTTCCCTCTTGCAAGGAACCCGAGGCGGTTTACATGGTCCTATTCCTTCCCTCCCACCCCCATTTTTTCCTCACAACAACCCTATGTGGTAGGTTAGGCTGGGAGTCAGGGACTGGCCCAAAGTGCTCATCTGGATTTTTATTGTTAGCCGCCATTTTTGGTTGGAAAGGTGGGATAGAAATTAATTAAGGATGCAATCCTGTGCATGTTTAGACGGGGGGGGGGGGAAGCCCCACAATTCCCAGCATTCTGCAGCCAGTTATGCGTAGGATTGCACCTTAACACATTTAAAAAATATATATTGGAAGGCTAAAAAGTCTGGCCAAAAAAAAAATTTTTTTTAAATAAAAGGTCTTCACCTGGTGCTAAAAAGACCTGGTGAGCTTCTCTGGGGAGAGCATTCCACAACCATAGTGCCACCCCTAAAAAGGCCCTGTCCTTATTGGCCACCCGCCTCATTTCATTCAGGGGGGGGGGACGACTCTGAGAAGTCCCCCTCATAGTTTCAATCTATTTTAAATTGTTTTTGTAAGCCACCATGCGTGCCGGGGTTTTTTTGGGTTTTTTTTGTAGAAAAGTGGGGTATAAATCAAATTTTAAAAATAAATAAAGATTTAAGGAAACAGAGGCCTTGGAGACCACAGCTTTGACACGGTTATGTGTATACTCCTTCTCTGCAGCCGGAACTCGGGAAGCCTCGTAGAAACTGCTACAATCTCCCCGGCCACGCCTTCAACTATGGCTTATACATACACGGGCTCGATGGAGGCGTCCCTGCAGGTAGGATGATGTTCGACTTCGGAAGTGTGAAAACTTTCTCCATCATTTCAGCCGGCATTTCCACGGGGTTCAGGCCTACTCAGGGGTGGCTGGTGACTCCTATTTCGGTGGGGCCCCTTTTTCAATTGCATGTTTTGCAGCTTTTATTTGGAGCTTCATAGGAGCTCTCCATGGTGGGGAACCTATTTGGGAGGGGGGTTGGACTTGAGTTCAGCACCGAGGCTCCAAATAAAGCCTGCAATGGAAAAGGAGCCCCACCAAAATAGGGGTCACCATCCTCCCCTGGGCCTACTTTTGGGAGAAAGGGAGCGTGCCATCTCTCTCATAGCTGTGATTTTTGAATCCATTATTGTGCAGGTGCAATTGTCTTAATAGGTCACAAATAAGCGCCCAGCCTTTCGAGATCATCCAAGATCTTCATCAGGCTGGATGTTCAACTGGAGAAAGCAACAACCCAAAGACATACACACACACACACACACACACACACACACACATAAACGTGGGAAGGCAAGACAAGGATGTTGATAAACAAGATTTTTCAAAACAAGAACAACCCAGTCTGCACTTTGTAATGGGGCTCAGATGAAATGGGGAAAGGTACAGTAAAACCTTGGATTGCAAGTAACTTGGTCTGCAAGTATTTTGCAAGGCAAGCAAATTTTTAAAATAAATTTTAACTTGATAAGACAAGCGACGTCTTGCATACATGTACTGTAGTACGGTCAAGAAGAATGAAGACTTTATACTGTCATTCTTTATTGCAGCTTAAATCTAAAATATGTGTACCAATTTCTGATGGGGAATTCCGCTTTGATATACAAGTGCTTTGGATTTACAAGCACGTTTCCGGAACGAATTATGCTCGCAATCCAAGGTATTACTGTATTGCCCAGACTTAATTAGGGAAGTAAATATGTCAGTTTTGTTTTCTCCTGCAGTCGGTTTTTTTATTTTAAAAAAAAAATAAAAATCTCAAGTTCTTTCTCTCCCGCATATGAAGAACTTAGCAAACGGTTGATACATTCTAATCAAAAGAGAACGGGAACTGAATTTTCACCCCATCTGCACCTGCCAAATTCAACCGGTACAGCTCCTCCCAAGCATGGAGAGGGCCACGATGTACCTGCCTGCCATACAGTCATGCCTTGGATTGGGAGCACAATTCATTCCGGAAATGTGCTTGCAATCCAAAACACTCTTATATCAAAACGAAATCCCCCCCAAAAAAAAAATTTGTACAGAGATTTTTAATTTAAGCCGTACTACAGTACTTGTATTGCAAGACGTCGCTTGTATATCAAGTCAAAAAAAAGTTAAATAAATATTTAAAAATTTGCTTGTCTTGCAAAACGCTCTCAAACCAAGTGACTTGCAATCCAAGGTATGACTGTATAGCCATCAAGATGAGGAGCCTGTCAGAATAGAGAGATGGAAACCTTCATTAATGTGATTAATTAACAAGGGTTCGAAGCCAGGCTTTGGAGAGCTAAGCACTCAAAACCCAGAGCCTGGATGGACAAATGTGTCGGTTCCCGTTTCTCCTACATTCAAATTTTTAAAATCTCCAGTTCTTTTTGTCCCGAGTATGTAGAACTTAGAGCCAGAGTGGCATAGTGGTTAGAGCAGTGTTGTTCTCCAACCTTGGGTCCCCAGATGTTTTTGGCCTACAACTCCCAGCATGCCCCAGCCAGCTACGCTGACTGGGGCATGCTGGGAGTTGTAGGCCAAAAACATCTGGAGACCCAATGGTTGGAGAACACTGGGTTAGAGAGTTTGACTGGGACTGGGGAGATCCAGGTAAAAGCTGCAATGGATAAGGAGCCCCACTGACAGAGGAGTCACCAGCCTCCCTAGCTATTTTGGGGATAGGGTTCAGCACCCTGGATAGCCCCTTTCAAGTTTAGACTAAAACCCAGAGTGGATACGCTGCCCCACTGGTCAGCCTCCCCTGAAGGATGGTAAAAATCCCTAGTGTAGATCTCCCCCGGAAAGGAACCCCCCCCCTGACTGCTGGATCAGTCTCTGCACCAGAGTGGCTTCTTTGTACACATCCTTTGCCATCTTGACTTTTCTTAACCCCCCCCCTTTCTGCCTAGCCATCGGCCACTGGAACGTAATGAAGCCAAGAGCCTCTTTGGCCAAGGAGCGGCCCCGCGATTACAAGACCATAAACTGCAAAGCCCTCGGGGACGGCTACGTCACTGCACATGAGAACCACCTGTACCGCCAGATCAGGGACATCCGTCTCAACGAAGACGATGAACGCCGCTTCAAGAGGGCACCCCCAAAAGTACCTGCGGGCATGACCTACGGAAGACCAGCACGGTGAGGAGAAGGGCACAGGGCAGGCGGCGTCACTCCTATGCCCGAGGGGCTCCTTATCCATTTCAGCTTTTATTCTGAGCTTTGTGTGAGCAGAATGCTGGACTAGATGGACCCTTGGTCTGATCCAAAATGGCTCTTCTGATGTTCTGATGTACTTATCCATGGTGCTGAACGCGGGGAAGGCCAGAGTAAACAAGTAGGTTTTCAGGGCCTTCCTAAAAGCTTGCAGTGAGAGACCCTCAATGGCAACCTCTTTCAGAGGCGTGGGGCCACTGAGGAAAAGGCCTTGTCTTGTGTACTTGCCCACCTAACTGCCCTCGAAAGTGGGCAAATGAGGAGGTCCTCTCTTACTGTTCTTAAAGTGTGGGCAGGCTAACAGGGCTGAAGGTAATTTCTATTTAAATTATGTAATTTTCACTAGATTTGCATCAATATATACAAATTAGCATGGGCAAAGGTTATGCAAATGTGTGTGTCCTCTTTCGTCGTCTTCTTTTTGGCGATGCCCCTTTTCTCTTTTTGGTGACGTCTAAGTGGTCACTCTGGTTCAATCCAACTCAAAGCCTAGCCAAAGAAAAGTCAGCGTGACAGCCCACCTAAAAACCCGCTCTACAAAGGGGCCAGCCGAGCCTCTTTTGGGAGAGATTTCCACAGCGGCGCTGGCCATAGCTCACCTGTTACCTTCTAAGTTACCGCTGGCCGCACCTCCCTTGGCAGCAGAACAAAGAAAAGAACAGGGCCTCCTACCCTCGGGGCCAGCATCAAAGGGAGGGAGGCATAGTTGGGCATCTGCCAAGGGCCCACAGCCCAACACGGCCCCACTGACAAGAGCCCCTTGACGTTGTCGCTCCTCTTCAACACTGCCGTGCGCCCGTTCGCCTGCCTCTCGCTCCGACCCAGACAATGGAGGCGGCGAGAAGGAGGAGCAGCAGATGCCATGGGCTTCTCGCTCCCGGGCTCTCGGCCTGTCAAGCAAGCAAGTGGCCGCCATGACAAGGAAGAGGATGAGGAGCAAGGGCAGCCGGTGACCCTGGCGGTGAGAAGCTAGACCCCACTGAGGGAGGGGCCCCATGGAGGGTGCTAGTTTGCCCAAGGCCCCCGAAAATCCCGGAGCTGGCACTGCTCCTAAGGACTGCGATGGCCAGGCAGTGGCCCTGTTCACTCTCAGCATGACCTGACTCTCAGAAGGAGACTGCCGCCGGACATGGAGGCTCTTCTCTGTTTAGCCATCATGGGTAAGAATCATTATTAATAGGTTAGCCCCCTGGGGAATTTTCCAGCTCCGGTTGAGAAGGCCATCAGAAATGCCCTGCTGCGTAATTTTTAAACAGTTTTTCTGCTCGTGGCTCTTATTACGTGAGCAGCATGGCTCTCTCTCTCTAGCCGGTCGCAGGGCTGGCTTTGAGGGTAGGCACAGCCGGGCACCTGTCAAGGGCCCGCACCCCAGTGGGGGGGGCCCCACTCACTGGCAAGAGCCCCCCGGAAGTGTTGCTCCTCCTCTTCCCAGTTGCATCCCGCTTGTCCGCCTGCCTCTCGCTCTGGCCCAGACGACGGTGAGAAGGGAGGCTCACGGAGGGAGGGGGGCCAGGGAGGGTGTCTTGCCCAAGGGGCCCTCCGAAACCAGGAGCCGGCACTCCTCTTTCCGCGGAGGTTCTGTTTAGAGATCGTGTTTAATAGCGGTCGACAGGCTTCTCCTCCTGCATAAAGGTGAAGGACCCCAGGTAGGTCGCAGCGCTGGGGGGGAAGAAACCCCTGCTTGAGACTCTGTGCCAGTCGGAGGAGACGGCACCGGGCCTGATTCGTGCACCAGTGGCTTGATCGAGGATATGGGGGGGCACATGCAGAGGTTATGAAAACAGGCCATAGTTCAGTGGTAGCTAGATTAGGAATGCTCAAGGATTCTGTGTGCTCCACATTTGGTCGGGCACTGGCCGAGGGGGCCCCACAGCCCAGCAGGGGTCCCACTGGCAAGAATCCCCTAGAGTTGCTCCTCCTCTGCCCCAGTGCAACCTGCTTGCTCACCTGCCTCTCGCTCCGGACCAGGCAATGACGGTGCCGAGAAGGAGGAGCAGGAGATGTCCACGGCCTCCTTGCCCCCCCGGCTCTCTGCCTGCCAAGCAAGCAAGTGGGAGCCATGATGAGGAAGAGGAGGAGGAGAAAGAGCGGCAGGTGACCCTGGCGGTGAGAAGGTAGATTCACTGAGAGAGGGGGGCCCATTGAGGGCGCCTTGCCCGAGGGTCCCCCCAAAATCCTGGAGCTGGCACTGGCCGCAGTTGTTCTACCAGGCAGAGCCACAGGGTTTTTCCGATAGACTCGGAGCCCAGCGTCGGCTTCCCGCAGCTTCTGCAGCTTGTAAAATGCTTTGTTGGTTCCGCGTGGTGCACTGGGTCAGATGTTACATTAGAGTTTTCATTTTAAAAAAGAAAGCTAATTGCTAATAAAGATATTTTTTTAAAAAAAAAAACAAAACAAGGAAGAGGGAAAATGGCTACAATGAGACGTGATGAACGGCGGCGAGTATTTTACGTGATCACAAATGGGCTTTGCATATGCAAATTGAATGGATTTTAAAATGGTATTTAATGACAATTTCCGTAGCGGGCATTAACATTAATTGCAGCCAAATGAAAATGCAGCATTAGGTTGCTGTTAGCGGCAAACGCCCCGGCTATAAAGCTCTGTCTTGATCAGTACCAGCCGTCACGGGGATGACAGGGCCGCCTGTTAAATTGCAGGCAGAAGAGCTTTTACGCTGCAGAACTATCCCCCGAAGCAGGCCAAAATCAACATCAATTTTGCTTTATTTCTTCATAAACGGAGGTTAAATGGCTGCCCAAAAGAGAGAGAGAGAGATCTGGGCGCAGTTTGAAAGTCTGCCTTTTAAAAATAAATAAATAAATAAATATCCAGAATGGAACATTCCAAGTGAGACCAACCGCGAGGCTCTACCCCCAGAGAAGGAGGGGGGGGCGCTATTAATCTGAAGTTATTATGGCCGCTCTCAAATTCTTCTTTAATAGCTACCTTTTATGCAGGCCTGCTGTATTTATCCCCTCCCTTTAAAAGCATGTTATCGACCAAATCAAATTACTGGGTCATTAGAGCCACTTTTAGTATTTTTTAGAAGTTTGGGTGGTGGGTGGGTCGGATTTTAACCCATTCCTCTTCATCCGCAAGTCTAATAGAGAGATCGCCAGAGGATATCAGTGCTACTGGACCAGATACTGCTGGGTCTTTTGTTTGTTTTTTCTTACTTATTAAAAGTATTTTGGGGGGATTCCTTTAAGGGGGGGAACCCTTCCAAGGTGGGATCCGTAATAATAAAAGAGGAAGTGTGTCTGTCTGTCGGCGCTATAGCACCAAGGCCATGGAGACCTGGATGTGCATTCTAAGGAGGACCCTTGGTGCGAGCACCTCAGGGTTATTTTGTTTTTTTAAATGCATTAATTGATTTTAATCAAATTAAATATGTCTGTGCGGTTGAAGCCTGCAGCAACATCTTCAGCCACTAGGTGACAGGCTTCCTTAACCAGCATATAGGTTTGCAGTCCATATAGACCAGGGCTCTCCAACCTTGGGTCCCCAGATGTTGCTGGCCTACAGCTCCCAGCATACCCAGCCAGCATGGCTAGTGGCAAGGGATTCTGGGAGCTGTAGTCCAGCAACATCTGGGGACCCAAGGTTGGAGAGCCCTGGTATAGACTGAACCCAGGGGAGATTAGTAGGCTGAGGAAGAGAGTTATATGCCTGCCTCCTCCCGGCTACTGTGGGGTGGCCCCCTCTCAGGGGAACAGAGTGGACAGCCCCTCCCTCAGGAAGCTGTAGCGGTGGACCAGGGCAGGAGCTGTGCCTAGGGGTGCCAGCCGGCATGGCTTCACTCAGACAGGGCAGGCTCAGTATGGCTAGGGATCTGCTGACTCTGGGGGAAGCCTGGGTCATTTGAGCTTGATGGACAACCTGCCCACTTCACTTCCAGTCTGAGGATCGTGCAAATTGGAAGCTGGAAACTATGCAGTCCTAGGGCGATTTGCGCCAATGTCTCTAGAACTATGTAGTTTTCAGATTCCAATGTGCGCAAATTGCGCAAATCATGCATTCTGATTATTGGAAGTGGGCTGAGTCAGGGGATTTGCCGCAGGCTTCCATCTCTAAGATGGGTCACGGTTTGTGCATCTTTTAAAAAGCACGAGGGAAACGTGCGCAAGTTGCGTGATTTGTGCAACTTGCGCAAATTGGAATCTGAAAACTAACCCTAACCCTAACACTCTCTTTAGTGTTGGGGGGGGGGAAATACGCAAACTGCAGCCCATCTTAGAAACAGAAATCCGCGAGTTGGCTCGACTCACATAACAGCAAGTCAGCACCAGCACGGGGCTAACGGACCAGAATCCAGGGTCCTGAATCACAAAAATCTGACAGATTTTCACACGCACACACACACACACTGGATTCCTCACACATCCCTAATTATGTGCCCAACTCTGATGGCTGCCTATGTTTCTTGCAGCCTTTGCTGTATCAGAATACCCCATGCGAAGCCAGGTCCATTAGTTAGTACTTTACAAAAAAGAACAATAAAAAGTAATGATCAATAAAAACAGCAATTGCAAGTAAAACCAACAACCGAGAAATACAACTCAAGAAAAAGCCAAGAAGAAGAATCAGTGGATCTTCGGAGCTTTCCTGAAGGCCTGCAAAGGAAGGCCCTGAGAAACCCCCAATGGAAGCTCATCCCAAAGTTGTGGGGCCACTGCTGTAAAGGACCTGCAAAGGTGCCACACCAACCTAACCGCCCTTGGTGGCAGGCAAGTGAGAAGGGCATCTGTTGATGGCTCAGAGTGCAGGCAGCGTGGTACGTATGAAGGCCGTCCTTTGAGTAACTTGGGCCCAAACCCTTTAGGAAAACCAGTGCAGCTGGAGCAGTACTGATGTGTGACACGAGCTGACCACCTAACCCCCACCAATATCTGGGCAGTCATATTCAGCACCAGCAGAATAGTCTTCAAAGGCAGCCCCATGCAGGGTACATTCCAGTAGTCTAGCCTGGAGCATGAATAACTGAGGTAAGATCAAGCCTCTCCAGATATGGAGAGTCACAGATTGCCTACCATCCTAAGTCAGCAAAAAGGACTCCTGGCCGCCTCCCCAGTTAGTGCTGAGTCTAGGAGCATCCCTAAACTGCACACTCGGTCTTTCCGGTGGAGTTCTTCAACCTCAGCTTGGTCTCTCCTGGACAGGAAGGGCAATAAAGGCTTCCTGTTGTTGGGGCAAAGACCTTGCTTGAGCAATGATGGCCTTATGGCTGCGGTGGGTGGCACATCACAAGAACCCAGCTGTGGCGTAGCGGTGAGTGAGAGAGTGTTGGACTGGGACTCGAGAGAATGAGGTTCAAGTCTCCATTTGGCCATGCAGCTCACTGGGTGATTTTGGGCCACTCCCTCCTGACTCTCAGCCTAACCTACCTCATAGGGTTGTTGTGAGGATACAATGGAGAGGAGGAGGAGGAGGGCCACCATGTAAGCCACCTTGGGTTCCTTGCAAGAGGAAAAAAGGCATGTTGTAAATGGAATAATACATAAATAAATCCACATGGTTAAAAACCAAACAACACCTGGGTTGTCATGAACAGGCAGGAGTGATGAGTGCATTGGTTCCCAGCAGCCCGATTGCCCCCACTGAAAGCGGGAGAAGCTAAACAGCCTAGGCTAGACCCCAGGTTCCAACTCTGTGTTGTGTCTCCCCAAGCAACACAGAGTTCTGGGTTCGGACATCGCAATAACTTCGGGATGAAACGTTCCTGGGTCGTTTAGCTGCAGGGGGAGCAAAAAGGTTCCGGGAACGAACATGCTCACTCAGCCCTGCTCATTCCCGACAACCTAGGGTGTGTGTTTTTTTAAACCCTGGGTTTTATTTATTTATTTATTTATTATATTAATATCCCGCCTTTTTTCCTGCAAGGAACCCAAGGCAGCTTACATAATCCTCCTCCTCCTCTCCATTTTATCCTCACTACATCCCTGTGAGGTAGGTTTAGGCTGAGAGTCAGTGACTGGCCCAAAGTCACCCACTGAGCTTCATGGCTGAGTGGGGACTCGAACCCGGGTCTCCCGAGTCCCGGTCTGACACTGTAACCGCTACACCACACTATCTCTCAGTATGTAAACCCTGGGTTGCCATGCCGTGCAACCGTGGCCTATGGCTCTGGTCGGCTCTGGTCTCTTCCTTGGATCCGGCCTGCCTGGTCACCTCTGATAGTTGTCTCTGGCCAACGTGGCCTCAAGAGAGAAGGGATCCCACTGCTGAAGAGCCACCACCAAAAAAGGCCCTGTTCCTCTTCATGGGAGATGAAGCAACCCTGGCTTTCTCCAGCAACTCAGGCATCAGTGCTCAGAGGTGTTATTAGGAGCCAGTGCGGATCAGTGCCTGGATTTTGTAGGCATGCCTGCTACACATAAACGTACCAAGATTAATCCTGGCACGGCTGCTGGCATTATGGGCCGTTTACCTTAGAAGGTCACGACGAGCCACTTTGTGTCAAGACCCTGTTTCTGAGCCAGAATAGCTGCTCTGATCGCGCTTGCGCATGTGCATTGGCCTGTTTGTTTTCTCCGCACTCTCATCCCCGCCTCAATCCGCCCCCTCCCCTCCTTTCCCAGGGAACTTGTCCTCCGTTAAGCCATGCGGGGGCCGGCTTTTGTTGCAAAGAGTCATAAAAAGGACATTTTTCATCTCCTCTTTTTCCTTCCCTTCCTCTTCGTCTCAGACATAGATTTATTCCCTCCCCGAAGCCTGCAGTGTTCCGAGCTGGGAGGGGTTAGGGAAGGCGCTGATCGGACAATAATAGATAATATCCGAGTTCCCAGGGGTCTTGTCCGGGGTCTGAAGCCTATTCATCAGCAGCTGGCGCTCATGCCAAGGTCAGCGCTAACGAGCATGCGGCAGGGTCCCTGGCCGCCCCCATGGGGCATCCGCCAATCGGATCACTCGGATCCATGCTCCAGCCTCTGATCCCGACAAGGGCTGCCTTGTGCAAAGCAGAATTTGCAACAGAGAGGTTGCCCTCTCTCTCTCCGTAACGGATAACTCCACCGCATGCCTGCTCTCTCATCCAGGCCTCCCGCAGGCTCCGACGCTCACACCGCAAAGGATAAAAACAGCCTCTTGTGCATGACTGCGTGTGCGTGCGCGCACGCACATGCACCTATATGACTTCATACATGTTTAGTAAATTGGCTAGATGAATTTATTTTTTAAAAAAAACACTTTTAAAAAGACGCCGTTAAAAAAAAAAAAAAAAAAGTGGCTTGAGCCAACTTCAAAAAGACATATGATTAATCAAATTAGAATCCTTTAATCGGGCGACAGCTCTCCCTATATACAGATATAGATATACGGTCAGGGCCAGCCCCAGACATTTTGCTGCCTGAGGCGGAGCAGCAAAGGCCCCCTCTTCCCCCACCAGCACCACCGCAAGGCAAGATACACAGTACCCAAGGCTGGTTGAGTTATTTCAGCACCTGAGGCAGAAAATCCCACAAGCGCCTCTCCCTACCGGGAGTAAAAAGAAAATACAATAAAAATTAATAAAATAGCTAACAATTTGCTGCCCCTTTAGGATACTCAAAATCAGCTGCCGGAGGCGGCCGCCTTGCTCTGCGTAATGGTTGCTGCACTGGCCGGCAGTACTTTTTACTAGCTCCACTTGTGGGGAGAAGGCCGTGAGACCGTCTCTCATAGATACAAATGTCACACGCGTCTGCGCAAGGGCAAGGCTAGACTACCAGGATGCGCTTTGCACGGGGCTGCCCTTGGTGACAGTTTGGGAGTTCCTACTTATGCAGCCTTCCCCGGCCCGATGCCCTTAAAAGTGTGTAGGGCTGCAATTCCCATCACCCCCCCAGCCAGCACAGTTGATGGTCATGCTGGCTGTGGATGATGGGAGGTGTAGTCCAATACATCTGGAGGCTGGTGGCTCCGATATCAGCGGGGCTGTGTATCCACTCCGGATTTTACTCTGAACTTTTAAGGAGCTATCCACGGTGACAAACCTATTTTGGGGATAGGGGTCAGCCCCATGGATAGCTCCTTTAAAGTTCAGACTGAAATCCGGAGTAGATACACCACCCCACTGACACTGGACCCACCAGCCTCCACTGCTGCCCAGCATACCTCAGAATTGCAGTTGGTCTCTATGTCTGAGCAAATCCTTTTAAGTTTAGGAAGCTGCCTTGTACCTTTTCGGAGCTCAGTATTGTCTGCACCAGGGATGTCAAACCCTCTTTTAGCCCGAAAGCGGAGTGTCAGGATCTGCATGACCTGTGAAGCGCTGCAGCTCCCCCAGGTGGCCTGACTGAGAAGGCAGCCTGCTCTACCATGCGAGTGCTTGCAGGGTCAGCTCCAGAAATGTGAGTGGTCGCAGGATTACCCTCAGTCCATTCAAGCAGGCCAGCTTCGAGTCACAGGAAGCTCTATAAAAGACTTCCCTTTCCTACTCAGCTTTGCCACAGCAACATGAGTCCTTGTGGTCCTGACCCTTCTTCTGCCTCTGGTCCTGCTGCACCTTGCCTCTGGCAGGAAAACCCTCCCCCCCACACAATGATTGGCAGTCAGAGGAAAGGGGGTCAGGAGAAAAGGGGCCTGGCCATATGTGGAAGCTTGGAGGCCTGGATTTGGCCTGTGGACCTAAAGTTCAACACCCCCTAGTCTACACTGTCTAGCAGTGACTCTCCAGGGTTTCAGACAGGAGACTTTCCCCAGCCCTTCCCAGAGATGCTATCTGCAACCTTCTGCATGCATACCATGTGGTTTGCTGCTAAGCTGTGGCCCTGGGAGTCGACTGAGAATATTGACTATTGTCTGTTGCTTATCCTCTAGATAAAAAGTGACTGTACCAACCTCCACAAGAAGTGATATATAAGACATAATTGAATCGCCCCAGTTCGCCATTGTTCTATTGGGCCTCTGTTGTGCTGAGGGCTGAGTGGTGTTGGGTGCTGGTGAGGTCTGGGTTACAGTGTTCCACTATGGAGCAGGCGTTTACCAAGGTTTGGGGCAAGTTAGGTTTCCCAGGGAAGGAGGAACGGTAACAGGATAGCACCATGGAGAGCTCCAAATGGAGCTGGAAGCCAGACAAGCTCATCCATATGTTGCTCCAACAAGAAGCAGATTGTAACTGAGCCTTAAGTAGGAGTTTGGCCTCATTTAGGCTAGTTAGCCCCACCTCCATCCTGACTGAGGCCTCTTCTCTTAAATGGGCCTGGTCTGTTTTAGCAGCCTCAGGCTGCAATGAAGCAGGGGTAGCTGTGGCATGCTAGTGTCCTCATAGCTGGAGTTATCAAAGCGACTTCCTCTGGACGCAGGGGAGTAGGTCTCTGGGTTCTTCCTGGGGAGCTGTACCCTGCTCCAGAAGTCGTCCTTGCAAAAACAAATTTGACATGTTCATAACCACACGGCCCTGATGAACGTCTGATCAATCTTTTTAAGTGTCCTGTTTGCAACAGAATTTATTCTTCCAACGGCTTCTATGCACACAAGCCCTCTGAGTCAAATAGCAGATCTTCTGATGCTTAGGTGGAGGGAAGGGGAAAGCATTTTCCTTATTGGCTGCCCATGGCAAAGTAATTTATATTGCTGTTTTCCTCCTTCCAATTACGGGGGGGGGGGGGAGGCGTTACAGCATATGGAGATTTGGGGTCATCCACAGCATCGCACAAAACCCACAGTCCCTTTTTGTGGCCGAGGAAAGGCATTTTTAAAAAATGTCGCGAACTTAAAACAACAAGAAGGAAGCAACCACATACACAAGCAAGGCATTGATTTGGCTGAAGAGTTTTGCTGGCATTCAGGATTCAGAAAGAACAAGCCCTAAATATTTTGCACCTAGGTGCGTTGTTACTGCCCGGGCTTATTATTTTCTTTATCCTTCAAAGGGAAGTGAAGACAAATGGAGATCATTTTTAAAATGATCCTCGAGGCCCCTTTCCGTGGCTTTATTGCCTGGGTCTACTTAGAGGGCTATCCGTAAAGCAGTTTGGGGGGGGGCATAATGGGGCTTTATGCTTTACAAGCATCTTAAGAAATAGGACGGCTCCTTTATACTCACCTACGCTCCTCCTTGGTTCTTTCTCCATGGCCGGGTCCCGTGCCAAAGGCCCCTCGTGAATGATGCTAATTGAATCCACCCCTCCTGCCCGCCGGCTCCCCCCACAAAAGCAAAGCAATTGCAAATGGTCGTTTAGAACTTGACTTTGGAGTCTAGGCGTCCCTGCCTCTTTTGTATCCGCGTTCCCTCTCCTGCCATTAGTTGTTTTTTTTTTTATGCTCACCAGGCCGCAAACAATTAAAAAAGATAACCAAATGCCCAGCGGCCCTCTTTCCTAATTAGGTGCAAGAGCCTGGGCTTTGGGGGGTAGCTAAGTGCTTCAATTACCTCGCTCTTCTCGGGGTTGTTCCCCCCCCCCTTGTTAGACCAGACAGGTCCGGTACCCAAAGGGGAACAATTAAAGCCAGCAAGAGAGAGATGGTTTGGGGAGGGGGGTGACTCCGGAAACGCAGCGACGGCAGGCTCTACCTGCTGCCCGAGCGAAGCCCGCATCTGCGGACGCATCTCCCACTGCCGCCGAGCCAGAGATAGAGAGACAATGTAGTGGTGGAGAGTTTGCCAGCTCTTATTCATTCATTGTAGCTTGGGCCGGCGAGGGGAGGAAGGGGGAAAGAGAGACACTCGCACCGGGCAGCCCCTGCGTGTGCTCTTCTTGCCGCTGTATATTTTAAAGGAGGGACAGCATGGTGTAGTGGTTAGAGTGTTGGAATAGGACTGGGGAGACCTGGGTTCCAATCCATACCCAGCTTTTTTTCCTTTCTTTTTTTGGGTGAGGACCAAAAGGAAAAGGAAAAGGAAGGGAAGGGAAAAGAACTATGTATCCCATCTTGGTAGGGATGGATGCATCTTTCAATTCCGGTTTCTCTCCGGTTTCTCTCATTCTTTCCAATCTTGCATTTGGTTCATCTCGAACATTGAGATTTTTTTTTTTTTTGCATGAAAATTCATAATTGTTTTCAGGAGGCACCGAAAAGAATACAATGTCGGAGCCCGCCTGACCTTCAGAGGCAGGGAGTTCCACAGAAATGGAGCCGCCACACTGAAGGCCCTTCTCCATGTGGCCTCCAGTCGGGCCAGAAGTCCACATGGAAGCACCAGGAGCATGTCCCCTGATGACCTCAGTGACTGGGCAGATTGATAAGGGTTTAGCCACTGTCGTGCTGAGAGCTTAGTGTTGCTGGACGCTGGTGAGGTCTGGGTTACAGGGTTCTGCTATGGGTCAGGTGTTTACCAAGGTTTGGGGGACAAGGCAGGTTTCTCAGGGGGGTGGGAAGAGGACAGCACCTTGGAGAGCTCCAAGTGGTGCTGTCAGGATTTGCTTGGCCTGCGAAGCCCTGCAGCTCCCCCGGTGGCCTGATAGAGAAGGCAGCCTGGTTCACCTTGCAAGTACTTGCTGAGTTAGCACCGGACCGGTAGGTGCTTGCAGGATTTCCCCCAGTACACTCATGCAGACCAGCTGGGAGCCACAGGAGGCTCTATGAAAGACTTCCTTTTCCTGCTCAGCTTTGCCACAACAATACGAGTCTTTGTGCTGGCTGCTTCGTGTTCCTGCTTTGGCATCTGCCTCCAGTCTTGCAACCTCTTCATCCGTGGTCTGACCCTCGCCTGTGTCTGACTCTTCCTTTGTCTCTGGTCCTGCCACGCCTTTGCCCGTATTCGACCCTTGCCTGTTCCTGACTCTGCCCTCACCTCTGGCCCTACCATGCCCTGCCAGTATCCGACCCTTGCCTGAGTAAGCCCTGGTTCTCCATCCACCTCCATCACCCCTGGCCCCGGTGTTCCAGTCAAGGATGTCTGCCACTTACAACCCGGAGCTGACTGGTGCTGGAAGCCAAACAAGCTTGTCTGTCTGTTGCTCCAACACGGAGCAGATCGAGACTGAGCCTTAAGTAGGGGGTTGGCTTCCTTTAGACAGTTTGGCACTGACCGAGGCCTTTTTGCTTCACGGGGCCTGGTCTGTTTTAGCGGCCTCAAGCTGTGGCAACGCAGAGGTGGATCTGGCATGCTAGACTCTTCATGGCAATGGGGCTGCCTCCGGACACAGTGGGGCAGTCCCCTGGGGTCTTCCTTGGGAACAGGGTCCCAGGGAGGTGGGAGCCTTGTGACCCCTTTTTGGCAACCAAATTCTCTCCCTGAACCTCTTTGTCTGAGGCTGAAGGGTCAGGATCCTCCGAGGACGTGGGTTCGGGGTCCTGGCCTATGCCATTAACACAGCCTGAGTGCCTAGAGCTCAGAGGGTTGTGCGTGTGTGCATGCGTGCGAGGCGGGTAAAAAAAATATTAAATTAGCATTTTGTAAGTTTTCCAAGCAAAAAGTTTTCAGAGGAAACTGACACACAGCCGCGGAGTGCAGCGGTGCTACTTTTGTCTCTGCCGCACCTCGCTCGCAGGCTGGTCTCGTCATGCATAGATTTTAATTTTAACAAAATAGCTGTCTCCGGAGAAAGGATCATCAACATCTAAAAAGGTGAAAACTCGTCTGGAGCTGAACAGGCTCCAGTGGTGCTGTCATTGATTTTCCAGGAAGAAAAAAACACAGCCTCTGGCTACTCAACCAAATTAGCAGTCACTGATGACCAATTATTTTGCCCCGCTCTGAACGAGGAGGCGTTACTAAAAATCCGGTTTGTCAGACCCAAGGCTTCCCCCCTGAAACACCTTTCAACCAGTGTACTTAAAGTCCCTTAGAAGGTTCTGAGGCTGCCTGGGAAATTTCATCCTCCTTAAAATAAAAAATAAAAATGGGGTGGGGGAAAAAAGTTTTAATGAGCTGCAGGGTTTGATGGGCCGTCATAAGAAAAGCCCTGTTCTAGTCTCGGTAGAGAAATATTTCGCAACACAGGCGAATCGCACCTGTCAGGACTTATAGATGCGTACACCCGAAAAGTGTCAGACTTATATTTGCAAATTATAATTATCATTTCCCCTGCGTGCCTCTCTCTCCCCCCCCTTTCTTTTTCAAAAAAGCGAAGTCGCGGCTTCCTGCTATCCATCGCAAGAGCATCATAAACTCGAATGGAGCGGAAGAGGATTTGTAGCTCACTTAAGGCCTACACAGTTTTGATTTTAAAATAGTGTTAATGCTTCATTAAGCTTTTGTTGTTGTGTGTGTGTTTTAAGACTTACGTGGCAGCAACGGAATCCATTAAAAAGAAGAAGAAGAAGAAGAGGCAGGTTTTAGATAGTTTCCAAGAGGAACAACCTAGAGCCTGTCATATAACCAAGCTGAACAAGAACTTGTCTGGCTCTTGAAAATAATTTAGCAGGAAAGATTATTTTAAAAATACAGAGGGGCGGGCAGATGTCATGTGAAGGTAATGGTTTTGAAAGTGTGCATAAATAAACTTTAGAGTATTTAAGAAGAAGCAACCTGAGAAAAGCGGTGAGAGTGAGAGGCAGGTGAACAAGCAGGTTGCAATGCTGAAGAGGAAGAGCAACTCCAGGGGGTTCTTGGCAGCGGGCCCCTGCTGGGTGTGGGCCCTTGTCCGGTGCCCCACCATGCCGACCCTTGGCGCCGGCCCTGAGAAGGTCATAGCCTTCTAGCACACTTGATTCCTCTGAAATAGCGGTCGCCTCCCGGTTCCGCCTGCGCAGTCGTTCAGGTAGATGTGAGAATCCTCTGTTTCGCTCGGTGTCAGGCGCTGCCAGGGCTCCAACTTGGGAGCGCTCGGGTGTCTGTGTGGCGCTGCAGACCCTGCGTGGCAAGCCACTGAACTGCGAGCCGTAGCCGCTGCCCGGGAGCATATGGCGCACTTTCCAGTGTTCAAATGACTCCACATCCATTATCCTAGCAATCCATACATCCGCACACCGCAAGAGAGATCAAAATATGTAGAGGAGAGGGGAAGAATATTCTCAGACTGCATGTTGCGGTCTGTGGGGGCTTCCTTTGTTTACTCAAAAGAAGCCCCACGGAGTTCAATGAGGCTTACTCACAAGTTGCGGTATGTAGTATATTGAAGACATACTTAGAAAAAACAAACCCAAATCAGCCCAATGAGGACTGAGCATTGCTCGGTAAACACAAGATGCTTTGGAGGTTCCCTCCTCTCTGCCGTTGTCACCAGCCGCTCTGGCTCCTCTTCCTCTTCCTCGTCATGGCTACCCCTTGCTTGCTTGGCAGGCAGAGAAGCCAGGGGGCAAGACAGCCGGGGCATCTCCTGCTCCTCCTTCTCCCACCACCGTTGCCTGGGCCAGAGCGAGAGGCAGCTGGACAAGCAGGTTGCACTGGGGGAAAGGAGGAGCACATCATCCAGGGGGCTCTTGTCAGGGGGCCCTCGTCAAGTGCCCAACGATGCCTACCCTTGACGCCGGCCATGGCCAACATGGGCAAGTGAGCGGCAGGCATTCCCTCAGACACGGAGGAAGGCAGGCTTGTAACTGCAGTCAAGTTTGCAGCGGAGCAGCCTTTCCACCACCACCACCACTCGACTCCCTCCAGATGCGTTGGACCACAGCTCCCATCATCCCAGCCATGATGGGAGTTGCAGTCCGACACATTTAGAAGGTGCCACATCGGGGGGGGGGGGAGAGCCTGCCCTAGAACGATGCTACAGCCGGAGCACTGTAAGAAATGTAAAAGACCGCTAGGCCCGCCACTCGGTGTTGCTCGAGGTCAGGCCAGAGTTTCTTCTAAAGGAGGCTCCATCATCATTGTCCTCGTTGTGTTTCATTTCATTTCTGTACCGCCCAATAGCTGAGCTCTCTGGGCGGTGCACAGCAAAGCCTCAAGGCAGATGTCAGCGATTAGTCCCCGGCAGCGGCGGCACCGTTGCTGTGCTGCCCTTAATAACACCCCAATTTCCGTCAGTTCAGGGGGGGGGTCACCTCAGCATGCCAAACAGTAGAGCTGGCCGTAAGAACATAAGAACGAAAGAAGAGCCCTGTTGGATCCGACCAAGGGTTCCATCTCCTCCAGCGTTCTGTTCACACGGTGGCCAACCAGCTGCCCAAAACGGGAAGCCCACAAGTGGGGCACGAGTGCCACAGCACCCTCCCGCCCATGTTCCCCAGCAACTGGAGTACTCGGGCACCCAGCATGCCAAACAGTAGAGCTGGCCGTAAGAACATAAGAACGAAAGAAGAGCCCTGTTGGATCCGACCAAGGGTTCCATCTCCTCCAGCGTTCTGTTCACACGGTGGCCAACCAGCTGCCCAAAACGGGAAGCCCACAAGCGGGGCACGAGTGCCACAGCACCCTCCCGCCCATGTTCCCCAGCAACTGGAGTACTCGGGCACCCTTCCCTCTGATACTGGCCCTGAATGAGAGATGTGGTGAGGCCCATTAGGTGCTCTGGGCCGTAATCCCATGAGAAATAGATTGACCTCCACAACCCTGTTCAGCCAGGTAATTTTAGATCCTGGACTTAACAGTCTTGCCTGCCCGGTGGGGGCCGGGGGACCTTTTAGACAACCTTGTGCGTTTATTTTAGAAGCCCCTTCCAAACTCTACTATTCCTTAGAGGCCCCTTCCAACTCTACTATTCTATGATTCTAGGAAAACCTGCCAAACCTGTAATGGAAAAGGAGCCCCACCGCTGGGCTCAGCTTGTCTGTAGGCCCCTTCCAACTCTATGATCTATGAAATCTATGAAATAGGAGTCACCAACCTCCCCGTCTAAGGCATTTCCCCACTGCACCCACAGCCTACAGGGGAAAAAAAAATGTCTCTTTGTATTTGAATGGCCTCCCAGGATGGATGGGATTACACCAGGCATGTAACATCATTAGCACACGCAGGGCATAGATTAGGCTTCTCCGAGGCATGCGGCGTGCAATAATTAGCAATAAAAGTCGCGGCAGGAGCAGATGAAGCCGGTAGGGGGCGGGTGGGGACGGCAAGAGCGGCTGCAGCCTCTCTGGCATTTGTTTTTTTTTTAAGACAGATCGAGATCCCAAGGGAGAATTCCAAAATCCTTCCCCGGGGCAAGGCCTTTCTTAGGCCAACCCAAAGGTCACAAACGGTGTGTGCAAGCTTTTGAGTTCTCCAGAACTCTTCCTCGGGGTAGGTGGTAACGGTGGTGCAGTGGAGCCAAGGCCCACAGGGAGGCAGCACCACACTTGTTTTATTAGCAGGGTCACTGATGTCCTCTGCCATGGGGCGATTTTCCCAGCAGCAAGATATTGTTGTGAGTCATCCTTGTTGTGATGCAAAGTATTATTTATTTATTTATTATTGGAATCATTTATTGAATTCATTTATTTATTCCTGCAAGGAACCCAAGGCAGCATACACAATCTTCCTCCTCCTCCTCCTCCTCCTCCTCCTCTCTGTTTTATCCTCACAGCGACCCTGTGAGGTAGGTGAGGCCGAGAGTCAGGGACTAGCCCAAAGTCACCCAGACTTTGATGATAAAAAGATTTTTAACCTGCCTTTCAGAGCGCACTTCCCTCACAAGGCAACTTACTGCAGGCCTCGACCACGTAGACACATTAGTTGGGTCAGTCAGTCAGGCGATCACTCGTGACCGAGTAAGATTGTCTTCCAGGATTTTTTTTTTAAAAAATTTTTTACAAAAAGGAGATTTTAAAAGGAGGAAAATTCTAAAGAAAATTGTGTAGACTCTAGCGATGGGTCCGTAAGTGACTGTGGAGGCCAATTCTAGATCCACACAGCTTCCCACAGTGAGGACACAGGTTACCAGATGGAAGATGGTCCTGTAAAGGATTCATTTGACGTGCTTTTCGCTTAGCGCGTTTCTCCCTTTCACCTTGCACTCGGGCTTCTTCAAAGTCCATAGAACCTTTGTGAAAGGCCAGCCTCCAGTTAGATCGTTCATGGGCCAGAGCTTCCCAGTTTTTGATGTTTATATTGCATTTTTTTTAGATTAGCCTTAAGAACATCCAGGGCCGGTGCTACCATTAGGCCAACTAGGCAGCTGCCTAGGGCGCAGGGCTAAAGGGGGCGCCAGAAACACCTTGAAAAAAAATACAGCACTCTCAAGTGGGAAGGGGGGGGCGCTAAATATCTGATCTTGCCTAGGGCACCAAACTGCCTTGCACCAGTCCTGAGAACATCTTTAAACCTAACCCACAGTTCACAACCCAAACAACAAACCATGGGTTCTCTGCCTGGGTTGTTTGTGGTTAACAAACCATGGCTTGTGAGTGTTGTTGGGTTTAGACAACATGACAACCCATGGTTCAATGACAACCCACGGTTCAACAATCCACGGTTATCGTGTTGTCTAAACCCAGTCATTTAAATAAATTCAATTGAATTTAGGCTATTCAAAACAAAAAAAACAAAATAACCCTGAGGTGCACACCCCTAGCTAGGGTCCCCTCAGTATCCCTGCCAAGTTTCAGGTGTCTAGGTTTCATGGTTGTGGCGAGATGGTGCAGACAGACAGACAAGCACACATCTGCTTTTTTTTATTATTACGTATTATTTTGATTAGTTTTGTGACCTCTTGTCCTTCTCAATATTTCCCACCAGGCCCTCCACTCCTTTCTTTGAGCTGCTACAGCACAAGTACAAAGAGATGTGGATGGATCAGCAGAGAGCTGTCATTAAAGCTGAGACGGAAGAAAAAAAGGAGAAGGTAACCAGATCTTAGTCTAAATTGCGTTCGGTTGCTGCCCCTTCTCTTTGAGAGACCTCACAGGTGTGCCCTAGTGCAGAGGTGGTGTTAGGGGGAGGTCCACTAGGGCTGGAGCCCTGAATCTTTCAGTTGGAGCCCTGAATCTCTGAGAGGCCCTCTGCCCCAGCACCCTGTTGTCCTGGGGCACTTGTTGAAAGAAAGGTCCAGGGGCCCTGAGGATCTCTACTGCACCTGATCCCCCTGGATTAGCTGGCTTTTGGCCCACATGTGCTTCACCTCCTGCTGCCCCCCCTTGAATCTTTCTGCCTGAGGTTTTTTCCTGAAATCAAATGCCCTCCTCTCCCCTGTCCATGCATCCCTTTTTACAAATAGGGGTGTCCTTAGGAGACAGGGTCCTTTACAGACACACACACACAAAGAGAGACTTTAGAACATATGTCAATTAGCATATGCAAATTTGTGCTTTTTTTTTTTTTGGTTGTTTTTGCTTTTTCTTTTTTTTCTTTTTTGGTGCTATGGGCCTGACCCCCAGATCTTTTCAATACCTTGCACTGTCCCTGGTCCAGACTGCTCCTTTTCTGCCTCCAAGGCTTGAGCTGCAGCCATGAGGGCTAGGAACTTAATGTCTATTTACTTCTTTGATTTGTACCCCTTCTGGTTAAGAACATCAGAAGCTGCCATATACCGAGTCAGACCCTCTGGGTCCGTCTAGCCCAGTATTGTTGACACGGACTGGAAGCCACGGCTCTCCAGGGTTTCAGGCAGGATCCTTCCCTCGCCCTAACTGCAGATGCCGGGGATCGAACCTGGGACCTTCTGCATGCAAAGCAGGGCCTCTACCACCGAGCTACAACCCTCCTTAGGCCTCTTTATTTCATCTGTAGAAACGCAAGGGAAAGCTGTACGATACACGCACAACTTTGCTGAGACGGTATCAGCCTCCAATGAAGATGGATCCACTTTGGCGCATGTCCCATTTTCAGAAGGTAATGTCTGAGCCACAAACAGAGCTTTTTATTTTTCTTAATTACTTACTCAATTAATTAGTTATGTTTATATCCTGCCCTTTCCCCCCTGCAAGGAACCCAAGGCAGCTTACACAATCCTTCTCCTCCTCCTTCTCTCCGTTTTATCCTCACAACAACCCTGTGAGGTAGGTCAGGCCGAGAGGCCGTGACTGGCCCAAACTCACCCGGTGAGCTTCATGGCCGAGTGGGGACTCGAACCCGGATCTCCCGAGTCCCAGTCCAACACTCTGTAACCACTACTACGCCACGCTGACTCTCTGCTCTCATAGGGTGGGTGGTTCATTTGTGACTGATGTCACTCACATCTAATTTTATCATTGAAAATATCTATCCGTCTATCTAATGTGCTTGATCTAGTATAACTTTGTGCTGAATTACAATGTGACTTGCCTATTGCTATCATAGATTTCATAGATCATAGAGTCGGAAGGAGCCTACAAGGCCATCGAGTCCAACCCACTGCTCAATGCAGGAAACTAGAGGAGGGGTCTCCCATCCAAGTCATAACCAGGCCTGACCCTGCTTAGCTTTCCACGCTCAGACAAGCTGAGCCTTTGGGCCCAACTTTGTTTCCTTGTTTTTTTTTAAAAAAACGTCTCTGTTTATCTGTGTCAGAGGTGTTGAATTCAGGGCTGAATTCAATTTCAGAGAAGCTGGGGGGGGGGGCGTTCCAGTGGTGGGCGGAGCAAAAGAGGCAGAGCCAAAATGCTCCCCAAATACTAGCATATTTGAGCTTAAAGCTCTTACTGCCAGCAAGTAATCCTTAGGAGAAGCATTTCAACCTTTTAGAATGGAGGGGAGGGAAAACTGCCCAGAAGCCGGGAATGCTGGAAGTCGTAGGACTTTTTCCTATCTAAATGTGCATAGGATTGCGCCCTTAAAGTATTTTTGCCCCACTCCTCAGGCAAAATGGCTCCCAGAGCAGCTTACGTGCAATCAGTAAAAACAAGACCATCCCTGCCCGCAGCTGTACAATCTAAAAAGACACGACACACAAGGAAAGGGAGCTGGGGAGGGAAGAGGAAAACATTAAGCAGTCTTTCAGCAGGGCTGGTGGAACGGCTCTGCTTCTCTTCTCATCTTGGAAGTAAAAACTCCAGTGTTTATCCCAGCCAAGGCAGACGACACAATCACGTTAGGGGCCAATTTGAAAATGAGGCCGACATGATCCTTGTCTGAAAATGACCACAGATCCATACCAGCAAACCCTCCTGCCAGTTTGTATTGTGCATGGGGATTGGGGTTATATTAGTAGGATTAAAAAGAGGAAACACATCATCCAACAAACAAACAAAAAGGACGAAAGGGGACAGCAGTATTTAGCATCAAATGCGTATACGTACAGATGCAAGTTTGGAAATTATTTAAATAGAAATACAGTACATCTCACCATACGGGGTGTGCTTGCCTCTTCAGTCTGCAGCCCAGGTTCTAACTGCTAATGACTCCTTTCTCTTTAAACCAGTTTTGGATGGGACATCCCTTCAAACAGAGCAGCCTTCCCCAATTTGGCGCCCTCTAGACCTTTTTGGACTACAGCACCCAGCATTCCTGACAATTGGCCATGCTGGCTGGGGCTGGTGGGAGTTGCCGTTCAAAACAGACGGAGGGTGCCAGGTGGGGAAGGCTGAAACAGAGGACACCTTCAAACAGAGGACTGTCCTCCGTAAAAAAAAAAAAAAAAGGACACGCGGCCACCCTATCAAAAGCGTGATTCTTTGATCAGAGGAGAGTGTGGCTTATTCCAGCCTCCACCTCGAGGTGCTCTCCTCTTATGCCCTGCCTTCATCTGCATGTATATTTGCATATGTCAGTAATAATTTATCCCAGCTGCCTGTCAACACAAGAGCTGCCACTACAGAGCATGTCAGCGAAAGAACATGGCCACGGGATGTTCGAACAGATTATATTAAAGTCGCACGAGGTGGGGTTGGGAGCCCCCTGACTTTGAACCCCTCCGGTCTCGCCAAGGTCTTCTTAAAATACTCCGGAGAAGGTGATACCCAGGTATCGTCGGGTGCTTTATCGCACCACCCTCCGGTTCTTAAATGCTTTATTACGGTGTGCCAGTCAGCTTTATAACGTCCAGCGAAATCAGGGGTGAAGACTTCGCCAGAGAGCTGCGTTAATTCTGGCTGCAGACGGGCAATCGCATCTTTGCGATCCACATTAAAAAAAAAAAACATGGTTATTCAGGTGGGAATATGGGGTGGGTTAGGATTTTAAAAGAATTTTTTTATACTGTTTTAATTATCATATTTCATTGTATTGTTTTATTGTATTATTTTAATTGTACATCGCCCAGGGTGGCAGGGTGGCCGGCCAGATGGGCGATTAATCAATATAATAAATAAATTAATTAATTAAAAACCATCAAGCGTTCAGAAAACAAGCGTAAGAACATCAGAAGAGCTGTGCTGGATCAGACCAGAGGCCTACAGCAGGGGAGAAGTGGTGGTAGAAAGAGAGAGACAGAAGGGGTGGTAGGAAGAGAGAGAGAGAGAGAGAGAGAGAGAGAGAGAGAGAGAGAAGTGGGGACAGAAAGAGAGACAGGGCAGAAACAGAGAG
Source organism: Shinisaurus crocodilurus (assembly GCA_021292165.1). NCBI lineage: Eukaryota > Metazoa > Chordata > Lepidosauria > Squamata > Shinisauridae > Shinisaurus > Shinisaurus crocodilurus. Next base: position 3,967,964 of record JAHFWL010001188.1, on the reverse strand, counting down.
AAGAGTGAGTGGTAGAGAGAGTGGGGAAGAGGTGGTAGAAAGAGAGAGACAGAAGGGGTGGTAGGAAGAGAGAGAGGGAGAGAGAGAGAGAAAGTGGGGACAGAAAGAGAGAAGGGGCAGAAACAGAGAGAAGAGTGAGTGGTAGAGAGAGTGGGGAAGAGGTGGTAGAAAGAGAGAGAGAGAGAAGGGGTGGCCGGAAGAGAGAGAGAGAGAGAAAGTGGGGACAGAAAGAGAGCAGCGGTGGAAACAGAGAGAAGAAGAGTGAGTGGTAGAGAGTGGGGAAGAGGTGGTGGAAAGAGAGGGACAGAAGGGGTGGCTGAAAGAGAGAGAGAGAGAAAGTGGGGACAGAAAGAGAGAAGGGGCGGAAACAGAGAGAAAAAGGGGGTAACAGAAAGAGAGAACAAGAAGGGGTGGCAGAGAGAAGGTGTTGGGGAAAGGGAACAGGTGCCTTGCCTGCTTTTTGCTCTGGCCCCACCCCGTTGCCAGTGGCCCCAAGGGAATGTGGCCCCCAACAGGAAAAAAAAAAAAAAAGAATGCCCTCTCCCCTTCTCCAGGCTGAAGCTTCCCCATTCTTCCAGCAGCCTATGCCCGCATGCCATGTATACCACGGTTGTCCTCCTCCGATGTCTTTCCGGCTTCTTTGCAACCCAAACTTGGCCACGGCGCCGTCGTGGCAGAGGCCCACGTGCCACCTCAGCTAAAGGCCAGGCACCCCAGGATGAAACCTTTCCCCACTAATTGCTTTCCGTGCCGTCCCTTCCTGGCCTCCAGGTCTGAGCTCTGTGACATTACACAGTCGTTCAGTCACTAAAGGCTAGACAAATTGAATATTTTCGCGTGCGGGTTGAGAGTTCAGGCCCCGCTGCCCCAGAATAATGGCACACGCTATTAAGCGAACCGTTTGATTTACAGGATTTCGTGCGTTGTACGGTTTTGGGGTTTTTTTGGTTCTCATTCGAGGACATCTCTTTGCGGGGAAATAGCCCTAATTTGCGCCTCCTGGGATCTTCCGGGGCTCTGTCTTGTCCCTGCCAGTTCACTGACCTAGGAGGAGTCGGTGGGGAAGGAGCCAGTAACATGCTGAGGTTCAGTGGATTAGCGAAAGTTGCTGAAGTGTGGTATTTCTGCCAGCACAGACAAACTGGCAATTGCTTGGCACATAACTCTTTGTAAATAGGAGGCCATTAGCATCCTTTCCGTCCTGCCTAAGAGAAACAACAACCAAGAAGAGGGGGTGAAAGCCCTTCGTATTTTAAAGGTCTGCATCCTCTATAATAATAAAAGAGTGTGTTTGTGTGCGTGTGTGTGTGTGTGTGTGTTTGTGTGTCTGTCTGTGTGTCTGTCTGTCTCTCCATCAACACCACAGCACCAAGACTGTGGAACCTAGACACCTGAAACATGTCCTGCATACTAAGGAGCAGAGGCAGTGTTCGGGGGCGGCCCACTAGGGCTGAAGCCCCGAATCTTTCATCTGGAGCCCCGAATCTCTGGGAGTCCTTCTGCCCCACCACCCTGCTGCCCAGGGGCACTTGCTGAAAGAAAGGTGCAGGGGCCCTGAGGATCCCTGTTGCAGCTGATCCCCCTGGATGAGTTGGCTTTTGGCCCACATGTGCTTCCCCTCCTGCTGCCACCCCCTTAAATCTTTCTGCCTGAGTTTTTTTTTTTTCTTTTGTCTGAAACCAAATGCCCTCCTCTCCCCTGTCCACACATCCCTTTTTACAAACAGGGGTCTCCTTAGGAGACAGGCTCCTTTACAGACACACACACAGAGAGAGAAAGAGAGACTTTAGAGCATATGTAAATTAGCATATGCAAATGTGTGCATTGATTTTTTGTTAATTACATTTATACCCCGCCTTTTTTCCCTGCAAGGAACCCAAGGCGGCTTACATAATGCTCCTCCTCCTCCTCTCCATTTTATCCTCACAACAACCCTGTGAGGTAGGTTAGGACGAGAGGCAGTGACTGGCCCAAAGTTACCCAGTGAGTTTCATGGCCGAGCGGCCATTTATTTTCTCCTGTGGTACCAAGCACCTCCCCTGCTAAGAGGGGGGGGGCTAGGAGTGTGCACCTTGAGGTTATTTTGTTTTTAGAAGACATTAACTCATTTTAATTAAGTTAAATGTGTCCATGTGGTTTGGCAGCTGCCGTAACATCTTCAGTCGCCAGCAGGGGCAGACCTCCCTAACCAGCGTTTATAGCTTTGCAGTCCGTAACATTCGAAGCCAGAAACAAAACCCACTCGTGGAGAAAATAAGCAGGCATCCGTCCCTTTAGCTTGTAACCCCACCCAGTAAATTTGGTGCTTTGTTTATTTTTTTTTAAGTCCCAATTCACTTTTCATCCAGAGTTTTCCCACACACACATAACATTTATTAAGCGAGATACCAGCCAACTTGGAGCTTGGTAAAGCTTGGAGCTTGGTAAATCTGCGGGTTTTGCCGTCTGCCTGGGCCACGGGGTGTTCTCTGTCACCTCAGCACCACCGCAGCAGGTGTGCCAGGTGCTTGGAAAGCAGGCTGGTAATAACGCCATGGCCCAGGACTGGCACCCCTCAGAAACCGAAGCCTCCAGTGACTCTGATGAGGCGTCAGAACCAGATCCTGGCCCTTCTGAAGTGGGGCCCACTGCTTTGGACCCCATATCTTGTCCACGCAGCCCCCAGGAGGTGCCATTACCTTTGGACTCTGAGGAGTGGATTTAAGACTCCTCTAGCGACCAGGGAGATCCTGGGGCTGGCTCCCCCCTTCTCCAACCTTCATTCCCTAGGAGAGGCCAACGCCTGCAGGGAAAGGCGGCTAGCCCTTGAACAGCCGGAGGCAGCATCTGAAGGGCTGGAGTTTCCAGGGTGGGGGGAGACCCTCCTGGCCTGCCTATAAAAGCCTGCCAGTCGCTCTCACAGGCTCTGCTGGAGTAACTTGTCAGTGCTCTGGCTCCAGGATCACTGGCCAAGGTCCTGAACCTGACCAAAGCTCCAGAGGTGTCCCTGCCATCTGCCACTCTGAGCCATCACCCAGGACAGCTGGTGGATTTATTTATTTATTTTATGTATTTATGTATGTATGTATTTATTTATTTATTTATTATATTTATACCCGCCTTTTTTCCTACAAGGAACCCAAGGCGGCTTACATAATCCTCCTCCTCCTCCTCTCCCTTTTATCCTCACAACAGCCCTGTGAGGTAGGTAGGTTAGGCTGAGAGGCAGTGACTGGCCCAAAGTCACCCAGTGAGTTTCATGGCTGAGCGGGGACTAGAGCCCGGATCTCCCGAGTCCCAGTCCCAACACTCTCACCACACACACGCCACACTGGCTCTCTGGATGGAACCCAACAGCTGAGCAAGCAAGGCCACACAGGTCTCCTTTCCAGTCCAGCCCCACTATGGTGAGATGTGTTGTATTTCCATTTAAATCATAATATCTATATTTGCACCTAGATGTGTAAATTAGCATATGCACATTGTACGGAGATCGTGGTCCTCTATTGTCCTCTTTTTCTGGGGATGCATTTCCTCATGTTTGCCCATTCGTAAGTGGCCGTCCTGCATGTCCTGTCTCTGTTCCCATAATTCTGAGGGCATCAATTCTGAGCCATATAGCGGAGGACCAGGAGCGGAGCCAGCGTCCAGGGTCGGCACGGTCGGGCACCTGCCGAGGACCCACACTCCAGCAGGGGCCAACTGACAAGGGCCCCCTGGAGTTGCTCCTCCTCCTCCTCCTCCTCCTCCTCCTCCTCCTCCTCCTCCTCCTCACCTTTGCAACCTGCTTGTCCACCTGCCTCTTGCTCCGGCCCAGATGATGGCGGTGGCGAGGAGGAGGAGCAGGAGATGGCCATGGCCTGCTCGCTCCCTGGCTCTCTGCCTGCCTGCCCAGCAAGCGAGTGGGAGCAAGGATGAGGAAGAGGAGGAAGAGCAGCTGGTGGCCATGGCGGTGAGAGAAGGTAGACTCGTGGAGGGCGCCTTGCCCTTGGGCTCTCAAAAACCTGCATGTGCATCCAGCACTGACCTGGAGACCTTTAGTTGGCCCGGAGTAGTGGAGAAGGAGGAAGGAAGGATGTTCACAAGCAGATATATTGGGGCATTGGGAGCAGAGATATACCGGGTGGGTGGGGCGTAAGCAGGTTTGTAGTGGTAAACTTTGAAGTGTGCCCCTGCTTATCAGGGAAGTCCCTCCCCATAGCTGCCTCCACCAAGGAGAGCCCCAAAATTGCAGGAGGCTGCATTGATCCACATATCCACAAACCAGTTCTGGTCGTTTTTTGTCTCCAACCAGGAGCAGGTCTTTTGTAAAGCAAATGCGTCTTAATTATCCATACAAGAGCAAGCTTTGCATTACAACAGGGAATTGTGACTTGGTTCAGACAACACAGGATAACCCCACACTCAAGGGTTGGGTATGGGTGGTCGTTGAGACCTGAGTTATTGTGTTGTCTAAACCCAGCCATGCTCACGAGCCATGGCTTGTTAACCACGAACAACCCATGAAGAGAACCCATGGTTTGTTGTTGGGCGGTGAACTGTGGGTTGTTCACCATGGTTTGTTATCTCCGCTGGGTTCAGACAACACGATAACAACCCATGTTTCAACAACAACCCACGATTCGACGACAGCCCGTACTCAACCCTTGAGTGTGGGTTATCGTGTTGTCTGAACCCAGTCAATATATTGTTGGGGAACTTCATCCCTCCCTCGCACCCCAGCTACTGTGAGAATTGCAGCTACGCTCAGAGGGAACAGGGAATTCCGATGCGGGGTGGCAGATGACATTAGTATCCCTGCTACTAAAAAAGTGTTGGTGCCGTGTCCCTTGGATCCCTGGTTGCGCCGCATCACTGGGCTTAAAGCCAGGGATGGCTTCGAAGGCAAGTACAGTCATACCTTGGATTGCAAGTAACTTGGTTTGAGAGCGTTTTGCAAGACAAGCAAATTTTTAAATATTTATTTATTTATTTATTGACTTGATAAACAAGCGACGTCTTACAATACAAATCCTGTAGTATGGCTTAAATTAAAAATCTCTGTACAAATTTTTTTTGTGGGGGGGATTTTGTTTTGATATAAGAGTGTTTTGGATTATTGCAAGCACGTTTCCGGAACGAGTGATGCTCTCAATCCAAGGCATGACTGTAGTTTGCAGGTAAGGACCAGAACTGCACTTGCTGTGTGAGACAGACAAACAGGCGTTCAGCGAATTGACAAGCAAATGTTTGGATAATCTTGGCAAACGACTTCATTTGCAACCTAGCACAAAAATCAAAGGCGCCTGTCAGACAATGAGCAGTTCTCCCCAAAAATGCCTCTTGTTACCTGGGAAAGCTCTGGCAGGTTTAAAATATTTTTTTTTTTAAAAGTATCCAGAGAGAGTAATTGAGGAATCGCCCACTGTATCAACTTTTGCTGAACAGTTTTGGGCTCCAGAATTTGATACCCACTGGAATTACAAGCACACAGACGAAAAACAAATAGCTGATAGCTGAGATTTCACACACACACACACACACGTTTTGAATTTCCATTTCCATTTTTTAGAAGGCGAGGTGTGATATTTTAGAACTCAGCTGACGAATTTAGCTCCGGTGATCTTTTCCACTCTTGTTATTGTCAGGCAATAGAAATCCATGTTTTTACTTAAATCGTCAGCGTTTGAGATATGTATTACACACTGGGTTGGCACGGGTATGCTGGCTTCTTTTTGAATGTTATGTTTTCTACCCGTTGCATGCGACAGCAGAACTGTGTCAGGAGGGACTCGGGTCATCCAGTTCTGCCACTCCACGTTTAATAACAGAAGTTTGCAAGGGAGCAATGCTGATATGTCAATGATGCAGCCTAACAAGAAAGCAATAGATCTGTGGGGGATGATAGGATATATTTTTTTTGCTGATTGCGCCCAAAACCAGTGAACGTCTGCAGAAGCCCAAATTTCCAAGCTGGGCACAGTAGCATAGCTGTCTGGGGCATGCTGGGAATTGTAGGCCTTTTATTCTGTCTAAATGTGCATCGGATTGTGCCTCAAACTCTTACACAGAATGTCCAGAGCGGGGAAAACCTTGAAGATACGTTAGGGCAGGAATGCACAAGCTTTGCAGCTCTGAGGACCACACGTGGTGCTGCTAGCTCAGAGGTTGGGGCCATGCACATGTGTGCGTGTGCATGCACGTGCACACACATGGACACATACACGCATGCACACAAACATACGCATCTCGGCAATCCTGATCCAAATCTCTCTTTCCTTTCTGCTAGCAGAACTGTGGAGCTCCCGCCTAGGGAAGCCAGGTCTGTTCCCTCTCTGCTATCCTTTCACCGGCAGGACACTCCCCATCACTGGGGAGATGGATGATAGAAGAAAGCACAGAGCATTTTTATATATTTTTTTAATCAGACTTGGCAAACAGTTTTGTTGTTTGTTGGTTTGTTGCATTTATATTCTTCCTTTTTCTCTCTTGCAAGGAACCCAAGGTGACTTGATCCGGTAGCAGGGATGTTGAAGAGTCCTTGATCTTTGGACCCGAGTCTCGAGTCCGAGTCTGAGTCCTTGGTCCAAAATGGTGACTCACGAGTCACGAGTCACTCCCAAAGCTGACTCCACGAGTCCCTATTAAAATCAATGGGGGGTTTTCCCAACAAAATAAGGCTATTTCAGATGTGTGGCTTAAATAAATTCTAGGCACAAGTGTGCCTTTTTATTTCAAAACTCTGCAACTGATTTTGGCAAGAACAGACCAGGCAGACAAACCCAAAATAACCAGGCAGGCAGAGGAGGCAGGGAACCCCAAAGCAGGCAGGCAGAGGCCTTTGTCTTGGACAATTCAAACTGTGGAACTGGTTAAGAAGAGACCAGGCAGGCAGAGGAGGCTGGGAACCCCAAACAGGCAGGCAGAGGCAGCCAAACCCAAAATGTCTGAAAGGCTGCATTTTAGGGAAATGATTTTAAAAAATAAACTTGCTGTACTTCCTAAAACCTATCCATGTTGCATTTGAGGAACACGATTTTGGAACACGAATCCTTGGTCTCGAGTCCCGAGTCGAGTCTCGAGTCCCATTAAAAATATTGGTCAGAGGGGGGACTCAGTCCGACTCACGAGTCGAGTCCTGGAGTCCGAGTCCCCATCCCTGTCCGGTAGACATTGTTTATTTGGACTTTCAAAAGGCTTTTGACAAAGTCCCTCGCCAAAGACTCCTGAGCAAACTTAGCAGTCATGGAATCAGTGGCGAGGTCCTCTTATGGATTAGAAACTGGTTAAAGAACAGGAAGCAAGGAGTAGGAAGTGGAAGAGGAGGATTATGTAAACTGCCTTGGGTTCCTTGCAGGAAAAAAGGCAGGGTATCAATATAACAATAATAATCATCCTGGCCTTATACAAATCTATGGTGCGACCACACTTAGAATACTGTGTACAGGTCACCGCAGCTAAAAAAAACAAAACACATTGTAGAGTTGGAAGAAGGCGAGTAAGAGGAGACCTGACAGAGGTGTACAAAATTATGCCTGGTGTGGGGAAAGTGGACAGGGAGACATTTTTCTCCCCCTCTCATAATACTAGAGCCCAATGGGGTCCTCCCATGAAGCTGATTGGTGGGAGATTCAGGGCAGATCCAAGGAAGGACCTCTTCACACAGCACAGAGTTAGCCTATGGAATTCCCTTCCACAAGCTGTAGTGATGGCCACCAATTTGGAGGGCTTGAAAAGGGGACTGGACAAATTCCTGGAGGAGAAGGCTATCAATGGCTACTAGTCCTGATTGGCTATATGCTTCCTCCAGGATCGGAGACAGGATGCCTACATACTCCAGTCAGGACCGGTGCAAGGCAATTTGGTGCCCTAGGCAAGATCGGATATTTAGCGCGCCCCCTTCCCACTTGAGAGTACTGTATATTTTTTTTCCAAGGTGTTTCTGGCGCCCCCTTTAGCCCTGCGCCCTAGGCGGCTGCCTAGTTGGCCTAATGGTAGCACCGGCCCTGACTCCTGCTGCTGGGGAACATGGGCGGGAGGGTGCTCTTGCACTCGTGTCCTGCTTGTGGGTTTCCCGTGGACAGCTGGCTGGCCACTGTGTGAACAGAAGGCTGGACTAGATGGACCCTTGGTCTGATCCAGCAGGGCTCTTCTTACGTTCTTACGTTGTTGTTGTAATGTATCAGGAATGTAGAAGCAGCTGGAAAGCATGGGAAAGCGGTGTGTGTGTGTGTGTGTGTGTGTGTGTAGGAATAGACCATTAAGTCCGGGACCTAAAATTACTTAGCTGCACCACTGCTCCAAAGTCACAGTCAGAACACTTTTTCCTAACCCTTCAGCAGTGGTGTAGCGGTCAGTTTTGACGTGCAGACGCTCATCATGACAGCCCCCATCGCCACAACCTCGAGAAGAGTCCCAAAATTGCAGGCAGCTGTGTTGATCTTCATCCACAAACCAGTTCTAGCAGTTTTCATCTCCACCAGGAGCAGGGCTTTGGTAAAGCCAACGGGTCTTAGTCGCCCATTCCGGGGACTAACTAATCCACCCAATTACCTTACAACAAGGTGAGAAAATCCTTTCTCCCCCACCCCACCCCACCCCAGCTACTGTGAGTGCGGAAGCTAAACACAGAGGGGAGGTGGCAGGTGACATCAGAGACCCTGCTAACCCCCTTTCCACTACACCACTGCCCTTTAAGTGGAGATGTCCACGACCGAACCAGAGACCTTCTCCATGCAAAGCTTGTGCTCGTCCAACTGCCTGCTTGCTTTTCTGGGATCTCGACGGAAACGGGGATCGGCTTAGTAAATAAACAACAACACCCCCCCAAAAAAAAGAACCACCATTCACCATACGAAGGAAAGACCAACTTTTAAGAGCTTCTTTTCCATTCCCTTTTCTCAAGAAAGCAAGGCCGCAAGCGGCGGAGGCCAGTGTGGCGCCATTCTCAGCGGGGCTGTGTATCCCTTCCGGATTTTACTCCCAAATTTTACGGAGCGATCCATGGGGCCGAACCTATTTGGGGTGGGTGGGTAGGGTGCAGTACCGTGGATAGCTCCTTAAAAGTTCGGAGTGAAACCTGGAGCGAATATGCAGCCCCGCTGACATTGGCGCCACCAGCCTCTACGACAGTGTTCTCCAACCTTGGGTCCCCAGATGTTTTTTGGCCTACAACTCCCAGCATGCCCCAGCCAGCTACGCTGGCTGGGGCATGCTGGGAGTTGTAGGCCAAAAAACATCTGGGGACCCAAGGTTGGAGAACACTGCTCTACAAGTATAAACCACCATCCCATGGACTCTCTAGTGCCCCCCCCAATTAAAATGGGCTCCCACCCATTTTGGGGTGGATTAACTGTCCGATTAACCCTTGCCGTTTCCTGCCAAGTGCGGGACGACCTTTGACCCCGCGCGTCCGTGCAATCCGTAATGCGCATCCCAGCCACCCATGTACACCGTGCACGCTTTCCTCCCCCCACCCACGAGTCCGGCTCCGTCGCTGGGGGGGGACGGACCGGCTGAACATCTGTTCCTCCCAAGTACCTGCCCCTGCTTCCCTGTAACCTGTCACTGGCATCTGTTGACAACCCTATTGAAAAAGTGGCCCTGGATGTGACAAGAGGCCGATCTGTCACTCTCAGACAGTTTATGAAAGGCAGGGAGTTTGGAGGGAAGTGTGTGTTTGGGAGGGGGGGGTCCTGGGGGGGTGTGGGGCAGGCAGATAACCCATCAATACCAGGGATTGGAAGGGTGGGGGGAAGGCATCCGTAGCCGCCACCGTCAACCGATGAAGCACCTCACCTGGGCCCCAGCGCGCTGCCTCCAATTAAATCAAAATGGTTTGTTTTTAATGGTCTTTTACACTGACAAGTGGGCTATCATTTCGGGCTTCGATAGCTGTCAGGGAGCCGAGGCAAATTCTCCGTTGATAATGCCCAATGGTTCCAATTAGGCGCCGGGGCCGCTCCTGCCGCGCTAACGATTCCCCAGCCTCTCCCTTCGCCCCCTTCGGCGCTCGTCCCCCCGTTTCGTCTCGCTGCCGCCTCCTCCTCCTCCTCCGCCGCAAATTACTGACACAAAACGGAGGCGCCCCGGCGTCTCCTCGCCACGCCAGGCCCGGGCCTGTAGGGCTTAATGAGGCGATGGAAGGGGGCTGTGGGTGGGTGTGTTTTCCGGCTTTTCCGCTAAATTCTTTTCTTGTTTGACAGCTGCTCGAGTGTTGACCTTATAAAAGATTTAGTGTTTCTCATTATTTTCTGCCAAGCATCGCGCAAGTGATGGCTTTCACAGATATCATTTGCATCCGGATATGTGTGTGTGTGTGTGTGTGTGTGTGTGTACACATACATATACAGAGAGAAGTACCACCGGGTGTACACTTGAGGGTGTCTGTGCGCATTTCTGGGTGCTTCCTCCGCACTTGGAAAGTCATCTGCCAAGCAACTGTGTCAGTTTCCATCTCAAATAGAAGCGTAGCAGCATTAAACTCCTGCAGGGTTCACAATTCTAGACAGATTGGCTAGGGAAGGACCCCCCAGAGGCGGTGTTAGGGGGCGGCCCACTCGGGCTGGAGCCCTGAATCTTTCATTTGGAGCCCCGAATCTCTGGGAGGCCCTCTGCCCCACCACCCTGTGTCCAGGGGCACTTGCTGAAAGAAAGGGACAGGGGCCCTGAGGATCTCTGTTGCATCGGATCCCCCTGGATGAGCTGGCTTTTGGCCCACATGTGCTTCACCTCCTGCTGCCCCCCCCCCGCCCTTGAATCTTTCTGCCTGAGGGTTTTTTCCTGACATCAAGTGCCCTCCTCTCCCCTGTCCAGACATCCCTTTTTACAAATAGGGGTGTCCTTAGGAGAGGAGGTCCTTTAAAGACACACACACTCATGGCCAAGTGGGAACTCAAAGTTGCATCTCCCGAGTCCCAGCCCAACGCTCTAACCACTACACCACACTGTCTCTCAAGGCATGCCCAATCTCCATTGGAAGGGTATCCCATAGGGTGGGAGCCACTCCACTAACAGCACAACCCTATGAAGTAAGCCCCACTGTGTTCAATGGGACTCCTGCCTTTTTTCCTCTTACAAGGAACCCAAAGCAGTTTATATAGTCCTCCTCCTCTCCATTTTTATCCTCACGACAACCCTTTGAGGTAGGTTAGACCGAGAGTTAGTGACGGGTCCAAAGTCACCCAGTGAGCTTCATGGCCAAGTGGGGACTAGAACCCGGATCTCCTGAGTCCCCGTCCAACACTGTAACCACTACGCCACACTGGCTCCGATTTCTAAACATATTTTTTCTCAAAGTATGCATTTCTACGTGCACAATCCTATGGCCCCTTGACAGCATTCGAGTGATGATTTTCAACACTACCACCATCCCAAGCCTCTCCCAGCCACCACGGAAAGCTCCGTGGCATCTCCCTTTCACCAAGGTCAAAGTTCCAACCGTGGAAAGAGAATGGAGAGGGGGGAAAGAGGGTGGGCTGGTGGACAGGCCATGGATCCATTGGAGGTGGTGGATGAAAAGGTGGTAGATGAAAAGCCAGCCATCAGGCTGCTCAGAGGCTTAGTAAGGGCAGCTGGCCAGGCAGAATGGTGCTATTCCAGCTTAACACAGTGAATCACATTCCGTCACTCAATGTGGCTAGGGGAGAGGAGGTGAACGCTCTGTGATTCTGGCCAGAACATGCTGATTAGACTGCACTAGCTAGCAGCGGTTGTTGGTTTTGCACAATAGCTTGGGCTTTCAGCACCTGCAATCCACAGCCTTTCTTGACTTGCCCCTGAGTTTGCCCATCACTCCGCTTCGGTGTCAGTCCAGAGGTTATTTCCCATGTTATGCTCTCTGTGTGAGACCTGCCAGATATGTTTTTCTTTGAATTTGTGTGCTCTGGTCCTTGGGAGCAGAAGGCCTGCCCTGGGAGTAAAGATTGCTAGTTTGAGCACTGGAAAGGCGTTTTGTCATTGTCTACATTGTCTTCATCATCTTTGTCTTCGCCGCGATCTTTGTCTTCACCGCGATCTTTGTCTTCGCCACCATCTTCTTTGTCTTCATCTTCGACGTCTTCCTCATCTTGTCTTCTCTCCGTTTTTGCCGGCTTCGCTTTCTTCTTCATCATCATCGTTGTCTTCTTCTTCATCATCGTCTTCGTCATCTTCTTCATCTTCTTCTTCATCGTCTTCCTCTTCGTCGTGTTCATCTTCATCTTCTTTTTTTTAAAGAGAGAGCTGATCTCATTACGTCTGGCACTTGAAAAGTATGGATTACTCCCAGGTCAGTCGTTAAAGCCACGGCAAGGGCAAATTGAGGTTAAAGGTCTATATCTGGCAGGAGGCTGCGTTAGAACTGACAACTCCTGATCTCCCCGTGTCCTGTTTCATCACACAAAAGGTGTTGGGTTCAATCCCTAGCATATTCAGGTAGGACTGGGAAAGACACCCTGCCTAAAACCCCTGGGGAGCTGCTGCCAATTTCTGCAGGCAATACTGAGCAAGATTGTCTGAACATAAACATAAGAACATAAGAAGTGCCATGCTGGATCAGACCCAGAGTCCATCTAGTCCAGCATTCTGTTCACACAGTGGCCAACCAGCTGCCCACGGGAAACCCACAAGCGGGACATGAGTGCGACAGTACCCTCCCACCCATGTTCCCCAGCAACTGGTGCACACAGACTGCCTCTGATCCTGGAGGATGCACATAGCCATCAGGACTGGTACCATCGATAGCCAGTGTGGCATAGTGGTGAGAGCGTTGGACTGGGACTTGGGAGATCCGAGTTCTAGTCCCCGCTCAGCCATGAAACTCACTGGGTGACTTGGGGCCAGTCACTGACTCTCAGCCAGACCTACCTCACAGGGTTGTTGTGAGGATAAAATGGAGAGGAGGAAGATGATTATATAAGCCGCCTTGGGTTCCTTTCAGGGAAAAAGGCAGGGTATAAATATAATAAATATCCTTTTATCCTATTTTAAAGGTTTAATATGTATTTTATAGTTTTTCTGTTTTAGCTTTATGTGCATTTTAATATTGTAGTGCAATGATCTTTAGATTGAGCAATAAACGTATTATTCTTCTTAAATATAATAGATAGATAGATAGATAGATAGATAGATAGATAGATTCTCCTCCGAAAGAAGTCTCCAGGCCAGGTCAGTGACTCATACAGAGGTGCAATGGAGAGCCTTCACTGCTCACTGGAGCTTCTAATTATTATTTCGTTTCTCACTGCACTTTCCCAGGACCTCGGCAGCGCAACCATAGAGACAGTTTGGGGATTTCCGTTCTGTGAACCACATTAATATATCACTAAGTCAGCGTCTGTTTGGTTCGGCGGGAGCGGACAGAGGAGATCTTTGCCCCATGCCCCTTCACTGCCACCCCCTCACGCCTCCCCTACACCCCCCCCCCAAAAAGAACCAAGCCTGCTTAGATGGGAGCCTAATTATGGATTTAGACATCCAACTTGGAAAATGCCAACTGATCTGCTCTAATGAGATCTGAGGACTTAATACCTGGATGTCCACAATTATCTTTGCAGCTGGAGAGTCCGCTGCCAATCAGGAAAATTAGCCTTTGGTATCAGAGTCATTCATTAAGCCTCCTTTGGAAGGGCAGGAGTAGCTCCCCAAAGTGGACCAGAGGCAAAGGGCTTAATCATCAGCCATTCCCAAAGGGGGCAGAGCCCTGCGGGTACGTTGAATAGGAAGAGCGGGGTTGAAAGCAGGGAGGAATGAGACACCCTCTTAATTCTCTTGGACCTCTCAGAGGAACCTTGTCTTATGCCAGGTCAGGAGCTATTTGTCTATCTAGCTGAAGTGTCTGGTCGGGCGGTGCAAATCCAGCCCACCTGGGGGGGGGGGGTTTCCTCCTGATGGGCACGCCCAGAAGTGGTGTCAGGGGGCGGCCCACTAGGGCTGGAGCCCCGCACCTTTCATTTGGAGCCCCGAATCTCTGGGAGGCCCTCTGCCCCACCACCCTGCTGCCCAGGGGAACTTGCTGAAAGACAGGTCCAGGGGCCCTGATGGTCTCTCTTGCATCAGATCCCCCTGGATGGGCTGGCTTTTGGCCCACGTGTGCTTCACCTCCTGCTGCCCCCCCTTGAATCTTTCCGCCTGAGGTTTTTTCCTGAAATCAAATGCCCTCCTCTCCCCGTCCATCCATCCCTTTGTACAAACAGGGGTGTCCTTCGGAGACAGGGTCCTTGACAGACTTTGGAGCATATGTAAATTAGCATGTGGAAGTTTGTACGTTTTTTGGTTTGTCCTGTGGGCCTGAGCCCCGGATGGTTTCGGCACCTACGCAGCTGCCTACAATTCTGGACTCTCCTTCAGGCGTGGCTATGGGGACTTTCATGATGAGCACCTGCATTTCAACATTTACCACCATACGGCTGATGCCACCACTGTGGCGTGGCGTAGTGGTTAGAGTGTCAGACCCCGGACTCAAGAGATCCAGGTTCTCTAGTCCCCACTTGACCATGAAGCTCACTGGCTGACTTTGGGGCAGTTACTGACTTCGGCCAAACCTACCTCGCAGGGTTGTTGTGGGGATACAATGGAGAAGAGGAGGAGGAGGATTATGTAAGCTGCCTTGGGTTCCTTGCAGGGGGAAAAGGCGGGATATAAATATAATATAATATAATATAATAAATAAATGAAAATAAATTTTGAACAAACTGCAATTTCCGAACTGACTTCAGGGGCAACCCCGTGTACAGTGCATTCCAGTAGTCTAACCTGGAAGATACCAGAGCAGTCTGTCCAGGCACAGATGCAGCTGGTGAATGCAGTTTCTCCCCGGGAGCCCTTGTTCGTCCTCTGAATAAGCTTCCTCCAGTCGGGGTATGGCAATATCTTTCTGGTGCCAGGCAAATAATTCTTTTAAAAAACAGAACCAAAAAAAAAGTTGGGGTTTTTTTGCTGTTGTTGTTGTTTTTAACTGTGGTTGATCTGCTTGATTCTAGCTGGTATTTCTTTTTTTGTGCTGCTTTTATGGATTTGCTGCTCTCAGCTTATCTTTAGGCATTCGTTATTTTATTGTGTGTCTGTGTGTGTACCGGTAATTCTTGAAAGCCATCCCGGTAACTTGATTGCAAAGTTGGATATAAATCTGAATAAATATTCTGTATGCAACCTTACGTTCCATGGAGGACAAGCTGGGTAGAAATTTAATTTTAAAATGATGTTAAAAGAATGTGAATGAGGGAGCATGTGAAAGAGTGAAAGGGGAACGTGTCCTCCAGATGTGGGTGTCCTCCAGATGTGTCAGACTACATATCTCCAGATGTGTTCAACTACATGTGTGGATGTCCTCCAGATTTGTTGGACTACAATTCCCAGCATGCCCCAGCATGCTGGCTGAGGCATGCTGGAAGTTGTAGTTCAAAACATCCTCGAGGGCGCCTAGTTGAGGAAGGCTGTTGTGTAGAGACGACAGCGTGTGCGCACACACACACACACAGAGAAAGAGACAGAGAGAGAAAACACACACACATTTTCACAGATCTCTCTCTTCGTGCAAGCATTTGGGCCTGTCCCATTTCTGCTCAGAGTCACTGATTTGTGACATGTCTGTCTCTTTCCTTCTAGGTCGGTCCGCATCTCTCTACCTTCCAAGACCAGGATTCGTATAAGAGGTCATTTGAGGTCTTCCATTCAGAAATCCCCGTGAGGATCGGATCCCTTGCGCAGGGCATTTATACCGCAGCCTGTTAAGGAGCAACTGGAGCCAGAGACGGGGTAGTGGGGGAGAGAAAAGAAAACCCAAAACTGTCCATGTGCAGCGCAAAGCACCTTCCTCCTGTAATGCATAATTGCACATTCCCGTTTCAAGTTGGGAGAGGCTCCCTTCGTCTTTGTGTGGTTGATTAAACTCATGATTGACTAAAATGCTTTGTCTCCTCATTATATATTCCCTTAATTAATTTATTGGAAGTAGTTTCACTCCACTGTTCAGCCGAAAAGGCTCCCAGAGCGGTTTACGTCAGATCAGTAACAAACGAGGCAGTCCCTGCCCCACAAGTTTACAGATCTAAGCCGTGGGTTAAACTACATGGCCGATCTAAGCCCAAACTAAGAGCTAAACTACATGTTATGTCAGTCACACTTTTTTTAATTAAAAAAAAAAAAACATCCTTGAATTGGCAGGTTTTATTTAGCAGAAGATGCAGGGCCCTGATCCAGAACATGCTACCAATATAGCATGGCCCCTGCACCAGTTCCCTGCCAAAAAAATCCCCCTCCTCCAGTACTCCCCCAAAGGTGCTGATTACTGCAGACAACACCTTCAGGGGCAAAATAGCAGTGCCAAGCGGGGTGGCAGGAAACAGGGGCAGGCCCCTACCTGGATCACGAGCGCGGGTTTCATTTCAGGCCCCCTACGCCTGCTTTTACTTCAAAATAAAACCGCCCAGTTTAAGCCAACTGGCTCATATATATATATATATATATATATATATATATATATACCGGTATATATAATTTATTTATTTTAAGAGTGAATAACGTAACATGTAATTCGGCCCTAGAAGGTAATAGCACAAAAGGAAACAGGGATGGGGAGGGAAGAGGGAGAGGAAGCTAACTCAGGCATCAGTTCTTAAAGTTACAGAGTTCTTATTATCATGGCCATCTTGTATGGAAACGGTTCAGGATGGGTAGAAGTCAAACGGAGCTGGTCTCCAAAGCAATTATTGGCACAGTGGTGCCCTACGAAGATGTTCTAGTTCAAGGGTGGGCATCCTCGGGCTTCGGGGCTAAATTTGACCCTCCTGGAGTCCCAATCCAGCCTTCTGGGGGTTCTCCATATGGCCCCCTCCCTTTAGCCCCAACCACCGCTCATTTGGTGGTTTCCCGAGTTTTGCACAATGCCTCCCCCGCCCCATTCTAAAAGGCTGAAATGCCTCTCCAAAGGCTTAGTTACCAGCAGTAAGAACTTTGAACTAAAATATGCTGGCGTCTTGTGTATTTTGGCCCCACCCCTTTTGCCTTTGACTCCGCCCACCACTGGAAGGCGGCCCCCGAGAGCATCTCCGAAATGGAATTCGGCCCTTGGGCCGAAAGAGGTTCCGCACCCCTGTCCTAGTTCATGCCGCTTCTTTTCCTTGGGGGTTCTTTAGGATTCGGGCAGAAAGAAGCAATACGATGGTGCTTTTCAGCTGAAGTAGGTTCACCCATTCTGAGTGGATATATAACTTCCTGTCCCAGAGCAAAATGGGAACAAAGTGGTAGAAGAATGGACTGTACCACTTCAGACAGCAGGTGGGGGCATCATTTTTAATGATCCTTCACACACACACACCACACACACACACACACACACACGACATCCCTGCAAGTAGAAAATGAGCAGAACAGATAACGGACTGGCAAGAATCTGTCTTCCCACTCTGCCATTTTCATTCTGGCAAGGAGGTATGGGGGGACGGTATTTATGCCCACCTATCAGCGGTACTGCAGCTAGGGATGCTGGAGAAATCCCCAATGGTCTCAAATGAGTTTGGATTTCTAAGAAACTGACCCGTGGATTCTGGAGCAGACCAGCTTTTCCCAAGTTGTGCAGATTTCACTGACTTGCACACCATTATTATTATTATTATTATTATTATTTTATTTCATGTAATTTTATGCAAATTTAGTTGTAGAAACACACTGAGCAAAAATGCGCATTCCCCCCCCCCGTAGGCTACAGCGTGAAAATATGCGTTTTTCGGATATTTGATTATTTGGCACCCGGGGGGGGATTTTAGCATTTTGGGGAGTGCACACTTGCGCAGCTCTGAATTTGCGCAAACGTGTACAAACACATTTGCGCAAAAGCCGGTTCCGTCCATGAGCAGACGGCGGAACGGAAGGCGCCTGAGAATCCGCAAAACATAGACGGGATGGATTTTACAGCGTCCCCTCCCCCAATCCCCAGCTGTAGCAGATTTCCTGCATTGGCAGGGGGGTGGGTGGTCTAGATGACCTTGGAGGCCATCACGTCCTGCTTGCGGACTTCCCACTGGGGCATCGGGTTGGCTACTGTGGGAACAGGACGTTGAACTCGACGGGCCTTTGGTCTGACCCAGCATGGCTCTTCTTACATTCCCATAGTCCTCCTTTAATGCTGTGACTGCAAACAGGAAACGTGGAGGGAACGGACTGTTATTTGTTGCTAAACAAGGAGTCCTGATGGCAGAGAAGGGATGCCGTTACTCAGACATCAATTGCCCAGATCTCTCATCTGAAGGGGATTCGGGGATCATTTGGTATAAGCCATTGAATGCCTGTGTTCGGATTACCCAGATGTGCTGGTTAAGGGCCAGAGCATCCAAATGACTTCGGTCCAGGTTACACATTCGCTAAGGATGTAATCCTATCCTATGCATGTTTAGACAGAAAAAAGAGTGTCTAACAGAAGTGGGACAACTGGACTTTAGCCAGCCTTACTTTTTCTTGGGGTACATTATCCTTTGCAGACGGGAGAGAAAGGGCCTACAACTCCCAGCATGCCCCAGCCAGGCATGCTGGGAGTTGTAGGCCTTCTTTTCTGTCTAAACACACATAGGATTACGCCTTAACTTTGACCGAGTTAGAGGGACAGCTCCAGCCTTCCCCGACCAACCCTCCCATTGCAGTGGACTACAACTTCCAACACCGCCTGGGGATGATGGGAGATGTAGTCCAACACATCTGAAGGAGATCAGGTTGGAGAAGGTTCGAACTGCCCTTTGTCAGCCTGCAGGAGGGTCTCTGAGCCCATGTTTGAAAGTTCTCCATGAAAAAAGTCAGTGCCCCGTAGAACAGCAATGGGTGTCCCGGGGGGGGGGGGGGGATGGTTCTCTATCCAGCCGCAAGCTTGTTTTTCTGTTATCTCTGATTGGATATTCATTTATTTTATTTTATTAATTATATTTATATCCTGCCTTTTTCCCTGCAAGGAACCCAAGGCGGCTTACATAATCCTCATCCTCCTCCTCTCCATTTTATCCTCACAACAACCCTTCGAGATAGGTTAGGCTGAGAGTCCATGACTGGCCCCAAGTCACCCAGTGAGCTTCATGGCCAAGTGGGGACTAGAACCCGGATCTCCTGAGTCCCAGTCCAACGCTCTAAGCACCACGCCACGCTGGCTCCCCTCACTGTATATGGGGGTATTTTAAAGGCATGTGAATACCCTGCAAAGAATTAAGCTGTTGCACAGAACTGAGGTGTGTGTGTCTTGCAGGCAGGAACCCTGCTTACTTGTGAGTAGACATGCAGGGTCTTGGCAATTTTGGGATGCGATTTGAAAGTGCTGCTGGGGTAATTTAGTCCTGCTTACTTCCGAGTAGACATGCAGAAGCCTCATGTCCTAGATCCAAGTCATGTACCACTATGGGACAATATCTGTTCTCGCGATCAAAGCAGAGGGATTCCTTAAGAATAAGCAATGTTGCCAAGGGAAATTTCGGAAGAACAAGAAGGGACCATTCCACATCCCCTCCCAGAGGCAGAGGCGGTGTTAGGGGGAGGTCCACTGGGGCTGGAGCCCTGAAATCTTTCATTTGGAGCCCCGAATCTCTGGGAGGCCCTCTGCCCCACCATCACCCTGCTGTCCAGGGGCACTTGCTGAAAGAAAGGTACAGGGGCCCTGAGGGTCTCTGTTGCATCTAATCCCCCTGGATTGGCTGGCTTCTTGCCCACATGTGCTTCACCCCACCACCACCCCGCCAATCTTTCTGCCTGAGGTTTTTTTCCTGAAATCAAATGCCCTCCTCTCCCCTGTCCATACATCCCTTTTTACAAATAGGGGTGTCCTTAGGAAATAGGGTCCTTTAGAGACACACAGAGAGACGTTAAAGCATGTATAAAGTAGCATATGCAAATCTGTGCATTTTTGTGTCCTGTGGGCCTGAGCCCCTGCATCTTTTCTGTCCTTGGCACCGCCATCGTACCTGCAGTCCAGAAGTGGGCCTTCTCCGAACACCCTCCCCACCTGGTATTCGGGAGGCGCCGACAGTGCGGTGCACTTCAAGGGCCCCCGCAAAAGACCCATTTCCTCGTCAGCCAGGCCTTCCCTGAACGATTGTGCTGCCAAAGTTAATTGGCTTCGTTCTTCGTGTATTTTTTTTTTTTTTTAAATTATTTTAGTTTTAAGTTTTGTTTTTAAATCTTCCCCAACGCGTGCATATTTGGGGTGTTCTCTGCTTTCCGGAGCTGTAGAATAGGTGATCTCAACATGTGCAGTTCCTTCTTTGCTTTGTCGTGGCTGGACCAGCCCATTTTCAAGGATGCTTCTTGTCCTAGAGTGACACCCACTGGCGACTCGGTTGCAAATTCCCGACGGCCCACGGTTGTTCCTCCTCGTTCATGTCTCTTTTGGGGAAAGGACTTCTATGGCGAAGCCGCTCCTCTCTTCCTTTTTGCATCATCTTCTCGGGGTCAGGGCTCTTCACTTTCTTTCCCCACTTCTAAGCTTCCCCCTTTCTAGGGCGGTGCCATCCTCTTCGAGGTACACACTTCCGGCACGATCCTATGCATGTTTAGACAGAGAAAAAGGCCTACAACTCCCAGCATGCCACACAGCCATTGCATAAAAAAGAATAACCCCATTGAATTTAGAAAAAAAATATTTGTAAAACCCTCCATCAGGTGCCTATTCGTTTACAGAAGTAAAAACGTTTACAGTTGGCTCATTCAAAGATTCCCTTAAACTGAGCAATAATTTCAATCTGATCTCTGCATATATTGTCAGTACAATAAGACACGTGTAGCAGACTCACACTCTCCAACCCTAATTATGCACGACAAAAGGGATATCCTAAATGTTTCCTTGTTACAGTACAGAGAGTCCAAAATTTCAAGTCAACTATCCTGGCCAATAGGCAACTATCTTCCAATAATTTCAATGATCTTGGCAGTGAGGAGAGCTTTCTTCGCTAGTGGCTGTCAGTGGTGTGTGTGTGTGTGTGTGTGTGTGTGTCTGTCTGTCTGTCTGTGTATTGGGGGGGTTAGTGCAATTCCATGTATGCCTTCTTAGAAATAAGTCCCTCTCAACTCAATGGGACTTAATGTTGGTGTTATCTTTGAGCAGAGAGTGTGCAAGTTGGGAGAATTAAAATCCTGTCTCTGTGTGCTAGCAGAGGCCTGAAATTCCACACACAGATCTTCCAGATCTCACCTTCCCCCGCGCAGCGTGCAGCGTGTTGTGCCAGCAAGACCAGCCCAGTCGGCCTTGTCAGACTGCTTCCAGCTTCCAGCTTCCCCATTGCAGATTAATCCATGGAGTCAGGAAACACTCTGGAACACCACAGGTCTAATTCTACCTGTTTATTCACTTAGCAAGTAAAGTTCTACAGAGTATACATTTCCTAGTTACAGTCCATGTGCAGAGTATAAATGCATAGCAAGCATTACATCCAGTGGAGTAAGTTGAGCTTCACTCCACCTCAGCAAAGATGTTACATTGTTGCAGTAACAAAGTCCAGCAAGAAGAAAACAAAAGAGAAGAGAGAAAGCAGTCCTGCTTCTCTCTAAGATGGCTTCAGACAGAAAAAACAAGTTAGCACGTCATCAGAACATACAAACCATGTGACTAGCTCATATTGCTCCCACGGTCTAGCTTCCCATGCGAAAAACACGGGAATTTAGAAAGACATAACAAACTTGTTTACAGCCATTCTGTTCCTTCCATGTGTAAACAATGTGCGTCAGCTGGTGAAGTGATACATATCACAACACTTAACCCCAGGTATGTGTGTATAGGGCTGCAGCCTTAATCAGTGTTGAACTGGACAAGAGAAAGAAAGAGTGACTAGGTTCAGACATCGTGATAACCCTCACTCTAGGGCTGAGTGTGGGTTGAGTGTGGGTTGCCATTGAACCATGGGTTGTTGTTGAAGCATGGGCTATCATGTTGTCAGAACCCAGCTGCGCTAACAAGCCATGATTGTTAACCACAAACAACCCATGAAGAGAACCCATGGTTTGTTGTTGAGTTGTCAACGGTGGGTTGTTCACCGTGGTTTGTTATCTCGGCTGAGTTCAGACGACACGATAACGCACATTTCAGCAACAAACCACGGTTCAACAACAAGTCACACTCAACCCATAGTCAACCCTTGAGTGTGGATCATCGTGTTGTCTGACCCCAGCCAGTTTTGTACAGGTTTGGAAGTGGTTAGTAAAGGTTGCAGAAAATTTTCTGAGTGGCAGAATCTCTGACTGGATTCAGACAATACGATAACCCAGACTCAAGGGTTGAGTGTGGGTTGTCGTTGAACTGCGGGTTGTCATTGAAATGTGGGTTATCCTCAGGGGAGGATGGTGACTCCTATGTCAATGGGGCTCCTTATCCATTGCAGCTTTTATTCTGAGCTTTATAGGTGCTATCTATGGTGGTGAATCTATTTGGGGGTTGGAGTTCAGCTCCATGGATAGCTCCTATAAAGCTCAAAATACACGCTGCAATGGATAAGGAGCCCCACGGACAACAGCCTCCGCTGATTATCTTGTTGTCTGAATCCAGCCGAGAGAACAAACCATGGTGAACAACCCAGAGTTCACAACCCAACAACAAACAATGGGTTTTCTTCATGGGTTGTTCATGGTGAACAAGCCATGGCTTGTCAGCGCGGCTGGGTTCAGACAACACGATAACCCACGTTTCAACACCAATCCACAGTGCAACAGCAACCCACACTCAACCCATACTCAACCCTTGAGTGTGGGTTATCATGTTGTCTGAACCCAGTGTATAAAAATATTTGGGAATTAGACTGCAGTTGCCTGGGGATTGGGACTCTCGGTCCATGTGCTTGCTTTTGCATCTACTGGACCTGTGCATTTGTAAATAACTGTTTAATGCCGATGAAAGGAGAAGTCTTCGAATTCCAGAGGGGAGCCTTGTAAGTCTATCGTAGCAAAAACAACAAAGAGTGTTGTGTCACCTTACAGATTTCAAAACTCTCTCTTTGCAAGAACGGTGAACGTGTAAAGTTGCCCCCGGTGTTGTTGTTGTTTTAATTATTTGTTTGTTTGGTTGTTTCACCACTGGGGGAACTGAAGACTGTGAAACAATACCTTATGTTATTATCAGCATTTGGGTTGGATCTTTGGGAGCAATTTAAATCCAAAACAGATTTTTAAGGTCTGCCTCCTGAAACTGATGTCCACCCCCAGCCCAGCCCAGCCCAAAAACCCCACATCTCTCTGGAACATTGTTTTTGTAATGGTAAACTTGCTGAAATTAATCTGATTATGGTTAATCAGATTAGCCGCAGAAGAGGTCAATCTGGAAATGGGCAAAAGCAACTGGAAATTAGAGCATGTGCAAAGTTTGCTTCAGGGGCGGGAGTGGGTGGGAAGAAAGTCAACAGGAGAGAGGAAAATGGGCACATGAACATAACAAGGCTCTCCCAAGCCAACTTTGATGAGAGAAATTTTACACCCTGCTTCTGGATGAAGAGAAAGGTGAATACATAGCAGGAAGAGAGAAATGTGACATTAAGGACTATCTCCTTGAATAAAGGCACAATCCTGTGCAAGTTTAGATGGGGGGGGGAGGCCTACAACTCCCAGCATTCCCCAGCTAGCATGGCTGGCTGGGGAATGCTGGGAGTTGTAGGACTTTTTTTGTCTAAACATGCACAGGACTGCACCCTAATGTGCTTAATTCCATCTAGTTTCCTGCACTGAGCAGGGGTTGGACTCGATAGCCTTGTAGGCTCCTTCCAACTCTATCAGATCTATGAATCTATGAATCAGGACTTTAAAGCAGTTTTTCCTTCTTTCTCTACGTTATGTTGTTTTCTTTCTCTTCCCCTCTCTATTTCTGTTTCTTTCTTTCATTCTTTCTCCTCTTTCTTTCTTTCCTTCTTCCTGAACACAAAGCCCCTCTGCCTCTTTAGCTTTTCCAAAGCAGGAGAGACCCACGTTGTTTGGTAGTTCCCAGCAAAAAAAAAAAAAACCCAAACCGTTTCAACCAGGTCAACTTTCCGCCTATCTGGCCTTCTGACAGAACAGGGCTGGAGAATCTCTGTGGCCCCCCAGATCTTGCCTCAGGTCAGGGGTTTGGAATCCAACAACATCTGGAAGGCTACAAGTTCCCCACCCTGTGCTAGAAAAAGTGGAGAGGAGGGTGCCTCATCATCCAATCCAGGGGTGGTGCTAGATCCCGAACTCAGGCCCACAGGACAAGAAAAATGCACAAATTTGCATATGCTCTAAAGCAGTGTTCTCCAACCTGGGGTCCCCAGATGTTTTTGGCCTACAACTCCCAGCATGCCCCAGCCAGCGTAGGCCAAAAACATCTGGGGACCCCAGGTTGGAGAACACTGCTCTAAAGTCTCTCTCTGCGCTTGTCTGTAAAGGACCCCCGTCTCCTAAGGACACCCTTATTTGTAAAAAGGGGTGTATAGACAAGGGAGAGGAGGGCATTTCATTTCAGAAAAAAAAACCTCAGGCAGAAAGATTGGGAGTGGTAGCAGGAGGTGAAGCACAAGTGGGCCAAGTGGGCCAAAAGCCCAGGGAGATCTGATGCAACAGAGAGCCTGGGAGGGGGGGAGGGAGGTTGCACCTTTCTTTCAGCAAGGACCCATGGACAGCAAGGTGGCGGGCGGGGCAGATGGCTCCAAATGAAAGATTCGGGGCTCCAGCCCTAGTGGGCCGCCCCCTAACACCTCCTCTGGTCCAATCCTTGCAGAGATTGGAAGAAATCTAAAATCACTACCATGTCTTGCTTGCTCACCAGATAAATCTGGGTATTGTATCAAATGTTATATTATTTGTTAGCTTATGTCTTTATTTATTTTTTTATTTTTTTTTAAAAAAAAAAAAGGGCTCCCAGAGCGGTTTACAAAGATTGATAGAGGCAGTCCCTGCCCTCAGGCTTACAATGTAAAAAAACATGGCACAAAAGGAAAAGGGATTGGGAGAGAGAAGGAGTTTACAGCACCTCATAGTGGGATTTACTTCCAAGTAAACACCCATAAGATTGCACTGCACTGTTTTAAGGCACAATCCTATGCATGTTTAGACAGGGAGGAAGTCCTACAACTCCCAGCATTCCTCAGCCAGCTGGGGAATGCTGGGAGTTGTGGGACTTTTCTTAACATGCTATAGGGCTGCACACTTAGAAGAGTTTACTTTATAGAGTTGAGTTTAGTCTCTGTGACTGCAAACCTATATTCACTTTCCTCACCTGGAAGTAAGCCCCACTCAGCTCAGTGGGACTTTCTTCTGAGGAGACATGTCACTGTAGGCTCCTGGGGGCAGGGAATTCCCTTAATGGACAATGCGGAGGTAACTGAGGGGACAAAGTGGTAATTGGTTATTAATTTTAGGGGGGGGGTAAAAGGTTGTTTTTGTTTTTCTAAACTGAAATTGCTTCTTTTTTTTTTTTAAACAACACACACACAGAGAGAGAAAGACAGAAGATGTACAATAAAATTTAAATATGCTAAGTCAAACGGAAATAAGTCTGACTTCCGATAAATGTTAGTTTTCGAGGTGGATTAACTGAAATTTGGCCACCTCTGTTTAAAATTGTATTTTATTTGCAATAAATGCCATTAAGTCAGTGATGGCCTAAACCGGGGGGGGGGGGGGCGCTGTGTGTTGCGGAGAAGAATCACTTATCACAAGATAAAACAACAAAGAGTCTTCTGGCACAACATGTGCAAATAGTTCAGGGAAGCTTCTGCCAGAATAAATTTGTTCGTCTTTCAGGTGCCATGAGACGCTTCGTGGCTTTTGCTGCCACAGAAAAGTCCACCCCTTTGGAAAATGTCACCAGGAAAGAACAAAGGTGAATTGGCTGTACTTCCCTTTCCCCGCGTAAAATTTAACAGGATGTTTTGAATTATTATTATTATTATTATTATTATTATTATTATTATTATTATTATTATTATTCGGGCCAGAGCTAACTTGCCCCCCCCCGCGCGCCCCAACCACGACGATTCTTCCAAAGAAAGAAATTAAAAGCGCAATCCTATGCAAGTTTAGGCGGGGGGGGGGAGTCCTGACAACTCCCAGCATGCCCCAGTCAACTATGCTGGCTGGGGCATGCTGGGAGTTGTAGGACTTTTTTTCTGTCTAAACATGGATAGGATTGAGCATGTTTAGATAGAAAAAAATCCTACAACTCCCAGCATGCCCCAGCCAGCCACCGGGTTCAGTAGGGCTTTTTTTTTTCCCCCCCTGCCTAAACATGCATAGGATTGCGTCCTAAAAGGGGGGGGAGACACGTGGATCACCTTCCTCACGTTCCAGAGCGTTTAACTGGTTTAGTAAGCAAGAACACCGCCCAAATGAGGAAATGTCCTTTTCAGCATCGGATCCTGTTCCTCCTGGGAATCCCATCCTGCGCTCCAAAGCGACTAATGGGATCCACTTACAATCAGCAGGGCTACAGGCGACTGGCAAGGGAGGGAGCTTTGGCCATTAAATGCCGCCGTCGCGAAATGGCTTGGAATGGATTACACTTTGCAACTGAATGAAACTTGGTCAGAGGGCGCGGCGTTGTGGACCAGGGCAGGATCGCGGCTGGCTTCCCACGCGTGGCGGGAGTGGGGGAGCCCCCGATTCAGCTGGGAATGTAGGGACCCCCTTGCCTTCTCTCAACCCCCCTCCCAAGAGAAGGCTATAACGCGGCGGAGGGCAGGGGGGGACTGCAAGGGGAGAGAAGTCCGATCAGAAACTTCCAAAGGACCCATCTGTTGGTGGCACTTTCTCTCTCCCCCCCACCACGTTCCTCCGACAGCTTGCAACCGGCCTCGCTCTGCCCTACCGAGGCGGCCCAGCACCCGCAGAGACCGCGCCTCCGTGGCCGCCCGGGCGCTCGCTTACAAGCTGCTCAGGCAAAGGGGAGACCTCGGAGAGGAGGCAGGGCAGGAGAGGAGAGGAAAGAGAGAAGGAAAAAAATCGAGAAGAGAGGAAGAAAGGAAAGAGAGAGAGAGAGAGAGAGAGAGAGAGAGAAACTTACCCGGACATAAATTGCATAGAAATCCACGGTGAGGATCGGGGCCCAGGACTGTCGTTCTAAGCACGGGAAAGAATAGCGCGATCCTAGGCGTGTTTACTCAGAAGTAAGGGCCCCAAGAGACATGACTTTACATCTGTATCTGGTAGCTACGCTTTTCTTTTCTTTTTTTCTTTTTTTTTTTTTCCCCCTCCAGTTGTACTCTAGAGTAGGCGCAGGGACCCAATCCAGATCAAAACTCTAGCGTGGGTGGAGGGGTTGGGGGGGGGCTTTTAAGATCCTGATGTAAAGGCCTTTTAAAATGTGGGGGAGGGGAGATTTAAAGTCGTGTCTGCTTGGTTCCTAAGTCGCGACGAGTTCAATGGGTCTCCTCACCCCAGAAGGTTGCAGGAGCCTCCCTGGGGCGGGGGGGGGGGGGAAGTGCCATTCAGATCAGTGGGATTTACCTCAGTGTAAGCACAATCAGGATCGGGTTGGAGGAGATGGGGGAGGCAGGGGAGGAGGTTTGCACGAACAGTCTTGTACAACCGAGAGCAACCTTGCACAAGCCTTGCGCACGCTTAACTCAGGAATGAGCCACCGTGGCACTCGGGGAGACGGTTACTTCTGAGAAAAACGTGCATCGAGGATCAGGCTGTTGGCCAGAAGCGAAAAGGGGAGAGAGAGAGAGGGGAGTCCTCTGAAATCTTGGAAGCTCCTCCTTGGATCATGTCAGTTTCACTTAAGTCGAATGATTCGGTGCGGTTGTTTTTTTTCAAAAAGATGTAGATCAATTTTTTTTTTTTATTATTATTATTATTATTATTATTATTATTATTATTCAACAGTCCAGATCTTCTTCGAGATTTATTAAATATGTCATTTGGTATTCCCTTAAGAATGTGTATTTTTTTAATTCATGCGAGTGTGTGTGTGTGTGTGTGTGTGTGTGCATAACATTTCCTGAGAGAATCTGGTGGTTCGAGGAGCGATTGGATGCTTCCCTCCCAACCCCGAAGGGAATCTTTGGGGAAATGGTTCTGACGGATCGGGGAGAAGGCCGGGAAAAAATCAGAATAAACTCTCCAGCTTCGGGGCTTTCGCCACGCTTTCGCTGCATTTCGGGGGAGGGGCGGGAAGGGGAGACTGAGAAATATAGTAGGGAGAGACCCTCCTTCTCCTGATAGAGGAGACACAAGCCCCCGGCGCCCCGGAAGATACTTAATTCCTGGGCGTTGGAAGGTGAAGGTTGGCTGAGGTGTCTTAGATCCTGGAACAAAAACGAATGGATTGAGGATCTTCTCGATCTCCTTCAGTTCGGTTTAAGAAGGAATGTAAAACAACCCCAGACCAAATACTGCCTCTCTTCGCTGTTGCTGCGGCTGTTCTTGTCTTCCATCAAACGCGACTCGATCCTTCCTTCCTTAGCCCTTACTTCGAAGTAAGCCCTATTGTTGCTCTCCAATGAACTCCCCTCGAAGTTAGAAGGAGCCTGGATCTTTAAAAAAAAAAAAAAAAAAAACCGAGCCAATCATCATGCCTACAAATCGGTCCCTTGGCCTGAAGATTCTTAACTGCTACGTTCGCGCTTGGTTAGAAACAATAATTCCCCTTGGTGAAGGCCTTGTGGCTTTTAATTTTCCAAAACCTATCACGTGTTTCCGATTGCGGGGGAAGAAGGGTGTTACTTGGATGTAAGTCTCCCCCGGATCCAACAGGGACATCAATGTATGTGGACACATTGAAATAAATACATCGTTTGCAGTTGCTTGTACATGTTCTTCTCTTTTACTAGTTCGAGGATGTTCTCACAAGTTCAAACTGGGGGTCAAAAAATCATGATTTGCTGGGTTCTTCCATAAATATTATCTCCTCGCCTTATCCCACCCTGTGCCAAGTCTATAAAGTACTCACAGGCCAATCTTATGCATGTTTACTTGAAGTAAGTCTCAGTGAATTCAATGGGATTTACTCCCAAGTAAAGGTTGTGTGTGTGTAGATTTAATTTTTACACAAAACCCCACAATCGGTACCGGCACCTGATTACAAAATAACTAACAGTGCGATCCTGTACGTGTCTACTCGGAAGTAAGCCCCATTGAGTTCAATAGGGCTTACTCTCAGGTAAGCAGGTACAGGATTGCACTGATCCTATGCAATTTACAGTGCCATCCTATAGATGCCTACTCAGAAGTAAATCCCACGTGTTGGACTGTTGCCGTGTGACTTTTCCCTGAGATTGTTTTCTTCCTCTTTTTAAAAGAAGAATCACTAGGGGGGATTCTACTAGCTTAATCTTTCGAATTGGGGGGGGGGGGATATATATTTTTTACTTCCGCAATGATAGAAATCAGCGTTTTGCAAAGGGAAACTTCTTTTTTTTCCTTAAAGGAGACAAATAGATTTTTGTTTAAAAGAAAGAAAGAGCGAATGGGGGAAAACGAAAGAAGGAAAAGCTTCCTTGTTAGAACCATTTCAAAGAGATTAACTGCTTTAAAAAAAAAAATGCTTGCCTAACCTTTATGTAATTAATCTTTTATTTAATACAGAAAACTCACCCTGTAACGATTTAAAAAAAAAAAAAACTTTCAACAGAACTATAAAGGGAGGATGATTCAGTTAATTGTGAACCAAAAATAACTCGTTTAAAAAAAAATGCACCCGAATTCACAGAGAGAGAGAGAGAGACCAGGTCTTCTTCTCTCCACCTCCGGTCCCCAGATTGCTAATAACCCCATTTAGAACTTCATCAGTGGCGTAATGATAGGAAACAGGGTGGAAATTGCCTGTTAACAGTTGGATCTGGGCTGTAATTAATTCAGTGTCTCTTTTAATCAAACCGAGGAAAGATCAAGTTTCCGTAGGCTGTGTGTGTGTGTGTGTGTGACATCACCCTAAAAGCTGGCTGACCAATCAGGAGGGCGGCTGTGAGGCACGTGGACTTGGGATCTTGGTTTAAAAAAAAAAAGAAAAGAAAAGAAAAAGAAAAAAAACAGAATAGAGGAGGAAGAAGAAGAAATCCCAAACAAGTTGAGGGCTGTGCGTGTGTGCCGTGCAGATTAAAGAAAGAAAGAAAAGGCGGGCGGAGCGGGGCGCACTGAGCTGTCCTTGGTGCTGAAAGGACGCGGCGGCGCTCCGACTTCCCCTCCAGCATCAGGAGAAGTTGCTGGGAGCGACTTGGAAAGACTCCGACCATGGGAGGCGGCGGCGGCGGCGGCGGCGGCGGCGGAGCTGCTGCGCTCCCAAGCCGCCTTCCCGGGCGCTCTCGAAGGTGCTGAAATTTCCCATCCATCGCCCACCTTTCCGGCTTTGTCCTACGCGTTTCTTTCCCCACCTGCAGTTTTTGGGGGGTCTGCCGTTTTGCTGAGAGAGAGAGAGAGAGAGAGACGGACCTTTTGAACAGGATCGCATGCGCTGTCCGTGGTCCTGAACGTCTCCCCCCCCCCCCGTAGCCTCTCCTCCCCAAAGAAGCCCTCCGCCTGCCTTCTGTCATTCCTGCCTCTCGCCTGCATCCTCCTTCACCGATTCCCCCCCCCTTCCTTTCTGTTGCTGTTATGAACTAGTTAAAAGTTTGCGGGCTGGTTTTTGTTTTGGGGGGTTTTTTTACGCGTTAGAAACGGTCTCCGGGTGGAGGGTGGCTGCGGTGATTTGGGGGGGGGGCAACTATAGCACATGAAGCTGCGACCCTGGGCACACTTACCTGGGAGTAAGCCCCATTGTACTCGGTGGGGCTTACTTCGGAGTAAACGTACTTTGGATCGCGTTGTTGGTGCTTTTGTCCCCAAGCAAAGTTTGACTTTCTCCACCCCCATCTCTTGTCTTGTCTTGTTATGCCTTTCCTTCTTCCTTTCCTTTCGTTTCCTTCCTTCCCCTTTTGCCTGTAGCTAGCCTGGATGCTGATTGCCAACAGGACCTGCGTCTTGGATCTTAATGCTGACCAGGGATTGTGGTGAAGCCATTTCCGCCGCTCGGATCCGCAGCCTCGCTTCGCCCCACACATACACACACACACCCGCCGCACCCCCCTCGGTTGATCCGGACGGCCGGTCAATGTCATCTTGAACGTCATGGAAGGCTCCAGCGGATTTGGGATTGATTCCATTCTGTCCCATCGACCCGGGAGCCCGGCCGTGCCCAAAGGGGACTCGCTCCTGGGCGAAGGCCGGTCCCCCTTGGAACTCAGCCCCCGCTCAGAAATCAGTAGCGGGTGCCCGTCGCCTCACTCGCCCGGGAGGGACTGCTTGGAGGCGGTGGTGCCCCGGGGACAAGGCGTGGCGCCCGTGGGCTTGGAGCCTCACCTGCCAGGGGGACAGATCTCGGCCCCTTCGCAATCCAGAACGGTGACCTCCTCCTTCTTGATCAGGGACATTTTGGCCGACTGTAAACCTTTGGCTGCCTGCGCACCATACTCCAGCACCAATGGACAGAGCACCCAGGAGGCGCCGGTTCGAATCCCCACTAAGACAAGCGAGGATTTCCGGGAGAAGATGGACAAGAGCAACAGTAATTCGTCTTCAGATTCGGAATACAAAGGTAGGAAGCGCTCCTCTCCACTCCGGATCAACCGCTCACACACCTCCCCTGTTCTCCTTCGCTCTCTCTCGCGCGCTCTCTCTCTCTTTCTTTCCACCTCTTACTTGCGCTGAAGGGATGCCCCCACAAAAATCCTAAAAAATAGAAATCAGTTGTTTCTGACAGGGGCCAGTCATGTGGTTCCAGGAAGCAGGGCATGAGGTCCCTCTGTCTTGTTTGTTTGTCCCCAAACATCTGGTACTCAGAGGTATGCTGACTCACTAGTCTGGGTTGTTGTTTTTTCTTCAAAAAAGAGGTTCTCTTTTTCGAAGGTGGGAAGAAAAAGAGACGCGGGGGAGGGGAGATAAAACCTGGACGGCCTGGACTGGGTTCCTCCTTTTATTTTCCCATTTAAAAACGATCTTCAAATTAATTTGTGTACCTCCAGGTTCTACTAGAAAAATGAGGGCGATCTAGTGGTCCCCCAGGAATCAGTAACAAACAAACAAAAACAAGCAAGATTTTGAAATATTCAGACTGAAATTAATTTCAGTGTCGGGGCGAGAATTCGAAAGCAGTTTTTGTTTCGCGGTTTGCTTGTTTGTTCGTTTTCTTCCAGCCTGGAGGAAAACAAACAAACAACAACATCAAATTAGAGCCCAATTTTATCCTGCAGTTTGTGCAAAATGTCTCCATTGCCTTGGCGTATTCACCTTCATAGAATTCACCCTGTTGTGCACTTTAAATTCCCCCCCTCCCAACCGCAGGTATTTCATTTTCTACCATCACCAAGGAAAATCTTATTTGTCGTCTGATTTATTTTAAATCAAGCAAGAGAAAAAGTCATCACCCACACCCACACCCACACACATCTATGGGGTTTGTTGGAAGAGGAAGGAGATATAAGGCTTATATATATTACCGCAATGGTTTGGTTGCAGTCAAGCGAATGCTTTTGCCAAAGCGATCAATACAAGTTGTCAGGTAGATCGCAAGACGTTCCGTTCCAGACAGACGCTTAGACTGTTTTGGCAGTATTTGATTTTTCTATCATTTTTCATCATTTCCTGAATGATCGAAGGTTTCCCCTTGAGTCTGCCCTTCTCCCCTGGAAAACTTTCTAACCGAGAGCTCCCAATAACGTGGGAACTGGCCTTTCAGGGACAACGTTGTCCAGGGACAATCTTGGAGTATCGGCTAAGAAAAATATAGATAGTTGGGGCTGGCAATGACTTCAAAATCAAGGATATTTGTGTTCCTAGAAACACAAAGATACTTGCCATTTATTTCAAAAGTTGCTGGGGGAAAGAATGGTATATCTATCTATCTATCTATCTATATTCCTTGAAAAATATAACTTTCTACCCACAAATCACTCCATTCCATTTCATTTTTTAAAATAGGTACATCTTGACGTTCGGCCTGGCAGCAAACTGCCTTTTCAAGAGATCTCAAACTCGATCCTGGTCATGTTTACTCAGAAGTAAGCGCCCATGACCTCGATGACATGTGCAGTTTTTCCTCCAGTAAAGTTTTCCTTCCGTTTTGCGAAGGAAGCGTGTCCATATAGATAGACACGCTTACTTGCGAGTAAGATCGGGCTGCAGGTCTCAACAGAACTTACCAGGGAGAGTCGTTGGACGCAGGATTGCAGAGCAATCCTGTGCGTGTTTTTTTACTCGGAAGTAATTCCGTCTTTCAGTGTCGCTTACTAACAAATAAGTATGCATAACTTATAAGTGCCTGTGCATAACTGAGAAATTGACTAGAATTGGTCTCTCTTTTTTTTCCTTCTTTTTTTTATTTTATTTTTATTTTTTTGCTTGCTTGCTTGCTTGCTTGCTTGCTTTGCGCGGATGGGTGGTGGCATTTTAGCAATATAACGGGGTCGGTCGGGGAATGAATGAGTGTGTGGGTGGGGGGGGCTTTGTTTTGGTTCGGTTTTGACATCTCAGTCCAAAGAAAATGACCAAATCGGAAATGCAATTGACAAGGGCTGACGATGAAACTGACACCCTCCCCAGCCGATCGGAGAAATACAACGGGGGGGGGGACTATTTCTGAAATGTTTAGCATCCCCATTCTCTCTCTTTCTCTCCCCGCACCCTCACACACACCCTCCCCACAACCACAACCCATCTCTCTCTCCAAGACCAAGAAAAAGACATAAACGGGGAGGGGGAGCTTTTGCAGAGAGAGAAATCATATATACTTTCTCTCTTCTTGATCAATGCAAACCCGTCCTCTGAACACAGTCGCTTTGCTGGGCCACAAATTGCCCTGAGATGGGAACTGAAACGGACCAACTAAACCGCCTACATATCGTAAGGCTGTATTATTCCTAGGCACGCTGCTTGCTCGGTCGGGAGTGAGACCCGTTGAAAAAGCAAGGACGAGGAGGCTCGCTTCCCCGTTAACATACCCACCCAGTGGATCGGGCTCCCTCCCACACGGAGGTCACCTCCGAGGGAGAGCGCAGGATGATTTTGCCGTAAGATGAGGCGGCGGATTTTGTCCCCGAGGTGAAAGTGACAGAATGGAAAAGAAACCCCAGATGGAGATCAGTTCCTTGCTTCTCGGTTTAGACTGACCTTGGTGCTCGCTGGTCCTGATTCCGCCCCCGCCCCCCGTCCAAACACACACACACACACACACACAGCCAGCGAAAGCCCGGTGTCTGGCAACCCCTGGGCATGTGTTTACTCGGAAGTAAGTCCTCCTGTGTTCGAAGGGGTCGACTCACAAGTAAGTGTGGATCGGGCTGCAGGCCGCCGCCGCCGCCGCCACCACCCCGACCACCCCCCCCCCCATGCTTACTCTGACGAGATCCCCGCCGCTTTCCGTTGGGCATCCTGCCCAAGTCAAGGGTGCAGCTGTTGAAGAGGCCGGCTTCAATTTCATTTTAAGCCAAACATTAAAAACAAAATAGAATTAGGGACCGTCCATCTTCAGCTTGTACGAGGGCGGCGCGGGCGCGCCTACCAAACTGCCTCTCCTCTTCTCCCCTCCTGTGTCCACTTTTGTGGGGGGGCCCTGCCTAACCTGACCTCTGGGTCTCTGGAGAAAAGCGGGGGACCCTCAGCCTGGAATTCCTAGCCTCCCAGGCAATTCCCTGCGTCCAAACTTTTAAAAAAGTAATTTTTAAAAGCCCGACGGTAGCTCGAAATTTCTGTACTGTCCGCTGCTAAGAAAGAAGACGTGGGAGTTTTGTTTTTATTTCTGCCTCTCCCGCCCCCCCCCCCCCGCCCCCGCTGCTCCATTTCCCTCCCTCGTCCTGGGTTGGCGATCAGCTCCAGAAAGCACGTTACTTTGGCATTACATTTCTTGCTGTTTTGTTGTTTTAACGTAGAATGGATAATGAGGAAACCACAGAAATGATCTCTCATACTCATCCTGGTGGTTTTCTTCCCATGCTTCTTCTTCTCCCTTTGGCTTTCCCTTCTTCCTTCCTTCCTTCCTTCCTTCTCCTCTCCTCCAGTCTTCCCTTTCCTACCAGCTCTCTTCTTTACTCTTTCTTCATCTTCTCTCTCTCTCTCTCTCTCTCTCTCTCCTTTTTCCTACTTTTTGTGCCTCTTTCTTCCTTTATTTATTTCCTTTCTTCCTTCTTTTCTCTCATTCAATCTTCTCTTTCCATCTGATTTGCCTTTTTCTCTTTCTTTTCCTCCTTCTCTCTCCTCCCCTTTTTCTCCCCTTCCGCCCCTCTCTCTTTCTCCCTCTTTCACTTTCCTCGCTTCCTTTTCCTTTCCTTCAATCTTATCTTTTTCTCTCGCCATCTCACGTTCTTTTCTCTCTTTCTCCTTCTTTCCTTCTTCCTTCCCCCCCCCCCCTCTCTTCGCTCCTTTGATCTTTCTCTCCATCTCTCCCCCACCCACCCCGCCCCACACATCCCACCCTGGTCTGGTCCTTTCTCCAATTTGCCAACCTCGACCTCTCCATTCTATATGCTTTCTCCCTCGCCGCCCCCCCCCCACATGCCAAGATCACACTTTTTCTGCCTGATCCCTTAAGGCTCCCCCCCCCATCTAACCCACAGCCCCCAAACTTTCCCAGCTTAAGAGCTGGGCCATCAAAGGCACCTGATGAAAGTCGGTGGCTTTTTGTGTTGTGTTTTGTTTTTTTCTAAAGCAAGCCCTCTCCCCAAATTTCTGCAGAGGTCACCCAGGCCACTAATTCTACGACTCCCGAATCCATTTTATTTTTTCCCTTTACAAGGGGATGGGGGCGGGGAGAGAGAACACCCTTCTTCTCGGTGTCTTCTTCCTTGGAGGAAGGAGCGCCTCATGTTTAAGAGATATTCCGCCGCCTTTGGACTCCGTTTCTGGTTGAAGGGTTGCTCGCCTCCCTGGTGACTCAATTAAGTGGATTATTGTCTTCCAACAGAGAGAAATCAACTGGCGTGGCGGATGAGACTTGTCCCTTCTAAACCCTTCCACAATGAAATTTACCATAAACCCCTGTTAAAAAAATAATGATAAAAACAACACCTAATGCATCCAATTTATATAAACCGAAGCCTGATACACACACACACACACACACACACACACACACACACACTAATCCCTTTAAAGACAGAGATAAAGGCGTGGGGGGGGGAGAGAAAAGGGGGAATCACAGAAGAAGAACCGTCCTTTCGCCCTTCTTGAGCCGGGGACGAAATTCTCCAAGGAGATCGGTCTATTCGGCCCAACCAAAACTAGAATGAAATATAAACCAGTTTCAATTCGGTTTGAATGGGGAAACGGGCCCCCGAGTGGGTCTCGAAAATGCAGTTCTGGGTAAAGGTAAGGGAAATCTTTCTTTCGTTCTTTCTTTCTTTCTTTCTTTCCATCCCTCACGGTCAAACCAGTTTCGAACCATTTTTCCGTTTGCAGCGGAACTTGTCAGGGTATTATTATACAAAGAAGGGGGCGGATTGAGGGGGAAGGGAGGGGGGGAAAGAGAGAGGGAGAAGCATAATTTTCCTTGCTACTTAACTTTGGCTATTCCACCTCCATCCACCCACTCACCCGGCCTCTTCTTGGGTTTTGTTGCCTGCTAGTCCTCAAGATACTCCGATTTATACTCTCGGAAATGAAATCATCGAAACAGTTTCCCCTGCAATTATGAAAGCTCCATTCTCCCACCTACACACACACACACACAATTTTTTGAGGGTTAGTGGGGGGGGAATTAACATTTTTCTTCCCCTAGGAAGTGGGGGGAATCTTTTTTCCTCTCTCTCTCTTTAAAAATTAAACCGAAAAATCTTTATGTTAAATATAGTGTTCGTGGTTCTTTTTTCTTTGAACTGCAATAATAATAATAATAATAATAATAATAATAATAATAATAATAATAATGGGTCTCCTCTTAGAGCAAAGTTGTCTGCTTTTTTTTTTTGTTCCTCCCTTTGGAAAAGATAAGCGATATGGTGCTGAGAAACTGCATCCCAGCGCGGCCGTGTGGTGTAGTGGTTAGCGGATTGGACGTTTCCGTTTGGGAGACGTGAGTTCGAATCTTTGCTTAGGTCTCCGGCTGGCACCTAGCCTGACCTACCTGGCAGGGCTGTTGTGAGGAAAAGATCG
The DNA here is from genome assembly GCA_021292165.1 of Shinisaurus crocodilurus. NCBI lineage: Eukaryota > Metazoa > Chordata > Lepidosauria > Squamata > Shinisauridae > Shinisaurus > Shinisaurus crocodilurus. Next base: position 3,931,007 of record JAHFWL010001188.1, on the reverse strand, counting down.
GATGTCACGCTCAGCTCCTTGGAGGCTGGGCAGGATACAAACGGGCTGATAATAATAATAATAATTTTAAAAAGGCACGAACAGCCATTTTCTCTTACAAACTTGGCTTGGCTTTTGGGTTGAGAGTTACTTTCTCAAGGGATGAGTCTGAGAACCAAAATTTAAAAAGTAAATGAGCCTGGAATTCCTAAACCACAACAAAATCTAAAAGCATTGCTTTTTTTTCTCCTCTTGAAATACTTTCATTTACTGTGATGAAAAACTTTGGTCTCAGCTGAGGTGAGGAAAGTCTCCAAACCCCAACAAGCCAAGAGGGGGAAATGAAAATGGGTGAAAATAAGAATTTTTGGAAGTCCTTGGAGTACACGAGAAAAGGTGCGGTGGAAAAAAAGACCAAAAAGTCCCTAACAGTGTCCTATGCATGACTTACTTCGAAGTAAGCCGAAGTAAGTAATAGGCCTTACTCCCCGATAAGTGTGCATATAGGATTGCATGGCCTTACTAGGGAATCGATGACATTGAATTCAGGGGAACTTAATTCGGAGTAAGGATGCTTCAGATCGGACCACTCCCTCTATATACACTATAGTGGGGCGAGATCCAACCAACCATTATGCTTACTTCGGAGTAAGCCGGACAGAATTTAGTACGCCTGATTTACTTGCGAGTAAGCATGCACAGGATCGGGAAGGTGCTCACAAGGGGGGGGGCACGTGCAGGCCGTTTACCTGGACGAAAGGAAATCCCATTAACTTCAGTGAAACTTAGTCGCCAAGAATGCGGCCTTCAGACGGCTCAACTTTCTCCTGGACCGCATCAGCCAGCTGCCACGCAACCAGCCCCTCTGTACGGGCTAATTGAAAGGGATTTGGGGGTGGGGGTGGTGTTTTTTGGTAGCCCTCCGCTACAAAAAGAAAAGAAAAGAAAGAAAAAGAACATTAACATGTCGATTCTTTCGTTCATCGCTATGCCAGCAACCGGAGGGGGAATCTTTTGGATTTTTCTGCCCCGGCTATCAAAACGACCCCGTCCCTATGTTAAATCTGTTTGGATTTAGCATTCCTAAATTTGGACTGATTTTTGTGTTCGTTCAAGAAGTCACGGGAGTCAGTTGCCGGGACCTCGGAAACGGATCTCCATCAGGAAGAACAAAATCCTCGCTTTAATCCGAATTCGTAGAGCTGAGTTTACACTTAAGGGGGCGCGGAGAAAGGCAGAAGCAGAATGCAGGGGGTGGAAACCCAACACCCCATAATTTTAGAGACCCTTTGTAGAAAGAAGAAGACCCCAATTTGTCCCTGATCCGTTTCTCACAGGCTGGGGGTCTACTCCCAGGCAAGAGCGTCTACACTACAGGGTGGGAGCCACACGTTCCTCTTGCGGGTGGCACTCCTACATTTACTCGCGAGTAAACCCCGTGGAGAGCCGTGACATTTCCTCCGAAGGACGTAACCCACTGAAGGTGATAGTCATGCTTCACAAAATCCAGGGTCAGAAGGAGCAAACATGCAGAAAATTGTGAGTAAGCTTTGGAGATCTCCAGAGCAAGATGGTACAAAAAGCAGTTGGGGGGTCGGGTTGGGGAGAGGATAGAAAGAGAGAAATAAAAAAAAAACTGATTTGATGTTGAAGTCATAAAGTCTGCATTGCCGGGGTCTTTCTTTTTTTTCCCCTCCTCTTTTTTGTTCCCCAAAACTTCTTTTCATAACCTCTTGCCTGATGAAGAGATCTGGAGATCTCTAAAGCTTGCGTACAGGGACACTTTTATATAAATATATTTGGTTGGTCCTAGCAAAACTATCGCCTGGCGGTGCATTTTGGCATTTTTTCTCACGGACCAGCACGCCCTTGCTTCGTTTTATTCTATATTATGTTGAAGAAATCCAATAATTTTCTTAGGGCTTCTGACGCGCAGGGCCCCGATGCTCCCACGTGTTTAGTCGGAAGTAACAGCATGATCCTATATAGAGACATCTGAGTAGGCAGGCGGAGGATCGGGCGCATGTCAACAGTCCTAAGAAAATTAGTCGAGTACTTGTCTACTCAGAAGTAAGTCCCCTTGAATTCAAGGGGGCTTACTTCCAGGTTAATGTCCCCCTGAGTTTAGCGGGACTTAGTTACGCTCAAGTAAGCGTGCATAGGTTCGCAGCTTTGGTCAGAGTTTTTCTAATAGGAATTCTTATCCCTGACACTAAATATGTCATGTATCTTTCTAAGATCACTTTTATGTTATTTTGAAGAAAGACATAAATTAATATGGTCTCTCTCCCACCCACCCAAGTTTACGTGTGGCGGGGGAGTTTGTAAGAATGTCTTCCAAGGTTGGATACACACACACACACACACACACACACACACCGCTACCCCCAAGAATAGTAAATAAATATGTATAAATTCTACCGCAACGACGTTTGGTCAGGAGGATCCAATCAAAGTTAAGCACTTAAACAGCCCCATAATTTTAGAGCTTACCCTAAAAGGCAAGGTAGAAATTTATTTTATTAAGTTTGAATAAATGTTTTCATGCGTAACTCTCTTCCGCTGAAATAAATGGCACTTAAAGAGGGTTAACTTTGGATCGAATTGGATAAAATATGCGATACATCACGCTTGTGTATGATATATATATAGTATAGATAATTTAGTTTCGCTCAGTATATTGCAGTAACTGTAATTTTAAAAGGAACACAAACTACTGAAGGCAAATACATCACCCCTGCCCCCATACCCTAGGACCTAGAGGCTAAAGGGAATTTAAGCTACTAGTCCTCATGAAAGTCAAATTTATTATTATTATTATTATTATTATTATTATTATTATTATTACAGTAATACCTTGGATTGCAAGCATAATTCGTTCCGGAACCGTGCTTGTAATCCAAAACACTCTTATACCAAAGCGAGTCTCTGGCGGGCGTGAGCGGGGCTGATTTTGGCCCGCTCGAGATGAGCGATTACATCCCTACGAGGGTGTAGGATCCTTGCTGGGGTGCACTGACCACAAACAGTGGAGCTTACTTCCGAATAAACGTATGTAGGATGGGGCTTGAGTGGAATTCGAGGGAAGTTAGTTCCGAGGAAACAGGCATAGGACTCGGGCTAGCCTCCCCAGGGAAACGGGGACCTACGCGGCAGGAGAGATGCACGGCGGCTTGTGCCCGTCACCGTGTCTTCTGGTCTCCTCTGATCCCAGCACTCGCCGCAAAGAGGACTGTTTTTTCTGTAGCTCCCGCAAGTGATTGTGGCCCTTTTTCTCCTCTCTCTCTCTTTCTCTCTCAGTGAAAGAAGAAGGGGACAGAGAGATTTCCAGCTCCAGGGAGAGCCCCCCCGTTCGGCTGAAGAAACCCCGGAAAGCCCGCACGGCCTTCACGGATCACCAGCTGGCGCAGCTGGAGCGCAGCTTCGAGAGGCAGAAATACCTGAGCGTGCAGGACAGGATGGAACTGGCCGCCTCCCTCAACCTCACCGACACCCAAGTGAAGACGTGGTACCAGAACAGAAGGTAAACGAGAGGGCCACTTTCCGGATCCCTTACTGCGGATTAATTACCCCCGGAGTGGGAATAATCATGACCTAACCCATCAGCACCAGTTAGGGAAGAGGGCTGAGTGTCCGCACGGTTTAACTCTTTAAATCTCTGTATGTGGGGAAAGCAGGAACTCTCCAGTCTGCCTGTGGGAAGGGGTTGTGGAAAGGGGATAGTGAGTGGGTGATAATTACTCCGGGGTATTTGTTCAGAATTTTCTTTTTTTTAAAAAAAAATACTCTTTGTTTTCATTTTGCCACAAAATACACCAACATCACCCCATTACAGTGGGTAGAAGGCGAGGCAAACAGACTAAATCAGAACGAGCTAATTAAGGCTTTATTAAGCTGTACGTAAGTACTATTAATTAATACATTTATTTATTTATGATATTTATATCCCGCCCTTTTTCTTACGAGGAACCCAAGATGGCTTACATAATCATCATCCTCCTCCTTCTCTCTATTTTATCCTCACAACAACCCTGTGGGGTAGGTTAGGTTGAGAGTCGGTGACTGGTCCAAAGTCATCCAGGGAGCTTCATGGCCAAGCGGGGACTAGAACCCGGATCTCCCGAGTCCCAGTCCAACACTCTCACCACTATGCCACACTGGCTCCGAAATCCTTAGCGATTTGATTTAATTATATTAAGTGGTATAGTGTTATTATTAATAAATGCAATGTATTAATAAATCCGATATGCACTTACTTGTGAGTAAATTGCATTGAACCCAGTGGGGCTTACCCCTGAGTTGACCTGATGCAGATTAGATTGTACTGTCCCGTGGTCACTAGGCAGGCAGAGACCAAGGATACAGACAAGAAGGAAGGGAACAAGTTCTGATTCTGTTAAACTGGAGTAGCCTAGATTATGAAGGAGTGTAGCAAAAGCATAGTGTAGTGCAAACATCTAAGGGAATAGACTTTAGAGTGTAGGTTGGGGTGTGTGTGCAAAGGCAGCTGTGCTGGTCATAAGAAAATTCCCAAAATCTATGTTAGTGTAATAACTTTATCAGGCTACCAAAACAAACATTACCCCCCCCCCAAAAAAAGTGAAAGCTTTTTTGAGATCTTCAGATGAAGAGATCTGGAGATCCCTGAAGCTTGCATATTTTGGGGGTTCCTTTGAGTTGGCCTAATAAAGGCATTACACTAATACAGCTGTTGGAATTCAATGTAGGCATGACACTATGTAAGCCTTTACTTTTCAGAGGACTCTTCAGAGATCCTGCAGTAACAGGAGGCAAGCTTTCTGGTTATACAGGACTCTTCATCAGATTGTCATGTGAAAGCGTTTGAACCCTTAAAAGGCACTGTCTAAATGTTAAGTACGGTGATCATTCACACAGAAGCAACGTCCCAGGTGCATATATGGAGCAAAGCTGGTTACGAATGTCTTTTCAAAGTTTCTTTCAGATAAGAGGCCCTCACCTCAAGCAGAACAGGAAAAAAGATTTCTAATTAGCTGGGTTGAGGCGCGTACTTAATAATTCTCTTGCAATGACTTGGAAGAAACCCAAAAGGGGTCTTTCACTCAATGTTAAGCAAAGGCAAATCCACTTTCCCCCTTAATAGGTCCCGGAAACAACCCGAATCCCAGCCCCAGTGTATCTGCAACATAGATTTCATAGATCATCAAGTTGGAAGGAGCCTACAAGGCTATCGAGTCCAACCCCCTGCTCAATGCAGGAAACTAGAGGAGGGGTCTCCCATCCAAGTAATAACCAGGCCTGACCCTGCTTAGCTTTCCACGCTCAGACAAGCTGAGCCAGCGTAAGCCACAGGCGTGTCTGTTCCGTTCACATGTCGCATTTTATGGTGTACCCCGTACAATGTAATGCGTGAAGCTTTGCGGGCTGGGGCATGCTGGGAGTGGTAGGCCTTCTCTCTGCCTAAATATGTTATAGGATTGCACGATTAACCTGTTCAGCTTATTTCCACCAGTGGAGTCTGGTGGCTCCAATATCCGTGGGGCAGCGAACTAAAAGTTCAGGTGTCGGTCTGAACTCTTTAAGGAGCTCTCCGTGGTGCCGAGCGCTAGCTGCGAGATGGGTTCTGCGCCACGAATAGCTCCTTTAACGGTCAGGCTGAAACCCGGAGTGGATACATGCCCCCACTGACATTGCAGCCACCAGCCACGGATGGTTTTAACCCTTTCCGGTCACCAAAGTACTCTCTTTCTCTCTCTAGGATTGGATCTCCTATCTTCCTTCCCTCTCCTTCTCCAATTTAAGACAGTTTGATGTGGGCAGCAGAGCGGGGGGGTGGGGGTGGGGAGGAAGGGGTGTTTAACCCTTTCTTCCTCTTCCTGTTCCCACTCCAGATCATGCCCCCCCCCCGAACCTCGGTGCTGCTTGCTTTACTGGGGAATTTACAGCTTCTATGTGTACCCACTCATCCCATATCGTGCGAACCACAAACACGCACAGATCTGGAACTGCTGGATCCAGACAAACCACTCTTGCTTCTCCCCCCCTTGCTTGATACATGCAAGCCCGTGTCCTTGGTTATCCAGGCAGCGCTGGGGATCCTGTTCACTGCTTTAAACTACGCGCACGCGCGCATAATCACCACCTTTCACTCTGTTATTTTGACACGCAACGTTTGAATGTGTGAACGGGCTCTGTGGCATATCATTGCTTTGGAGATGGTAATCAGAGGTTCTCTCCACGATTTTGGGATCACGGCTGGCTGGCTCATAGGTACAGCAAGCCATCACTTGATGGTGCGCGCGGCTGACCACGTGCAGTGCGCGCCAACTACTGGCTATATATATTTCTAGCTTTTGAAAGGAAGGCCAAACATCTCCCCTCTAAGCTACCCAAGCTGCGTGGGTGCCTTAATATGCCAGAATCGAGACAGGATTTTCCTCTTTGACGGGCATTTTTCAGACACACCAGCTTGTGTGTTCGATATGCAGGTCCGGTCCTTTTATGCAGAAACGTGGTGGTTAGTGGTGAGAGTGTTGAACTGGGACTTGCTGGGAGATCTCTGGGTTCTAGTCCCCACTCAGCCATGAAACTCACTGAGTGACTTTGGGCCAGTCTCTGACTCTCAGTCTAACCTGCCTCACAGGGTTGTTGTGAGGATAAAATGGAGAGGAGGAGAATCATGTAAGCCGCCCTGGGTTCCTTGCAGGGGGAAAAAAAAGGCAGGATATAAATGTAATAATAAATAGAAATAAAATAAAATAATAAAATCTCTCTCCTGTCTCACCCACACAACTTAAACAGTCTCTGTGTTGTAAATGGTAGGATCCAATCCTGAAAATAAATGCAAAATCTGCACACATGATACACACACCCCAAAAGCCCGAGTTCTCTTCTCCCACGCTTTCCTGCTGGCTGTTTCCCAGCCAGAGCCTGCACGCATGTCACCACATCCAGACATGCTGAAAGGAAATAGTGCTTGCTTTCAAAATAAGCAGAGTCTTGTGGTTTAGAAAAAACAACAACAACAATTCATTCAAACTCTCCAAACAGGCTCAGATGGTGACCAGCCTCACATTTCGGTAACCAGAATCGAAGTTTGTATCTGCCTACCAAATCTCAATTATTATTATTTTTTTTTAAAAAAAATGTTTTAAGGTAATGACATTAATTAGAATTGTGCACATTGCCACCTGTATGCTATACACCAACTTCCCCAACCTCCAGATGTGTTGGACTGCAGCTCCCACAACCCCGCAGCCAGCTGGCTAGGGGATTATGGGAGGTGTAGTCCGACGCATCTGGAGTGCACCAGGTTGAGAAAGGCTGATCTCTGCTCTCGAGAAGATCAAGGGACAAGGAAAGTGTCCCAGCATGTCTGTCCAACCTCACTCACACACACACACACACACACACACCACGTTTCATCTCAAAACAAAACCTTTCTCCTCCTTTCTAGTTTCCCATAATATCCGGCGGCATTCCACACCAAGGTCCACACATAGATTTATTCCTTTTGTCCTCGTGTTTTTCATGGTGCTTTTCATTCCTTTGTTTTCAATTATTTTAATTAAGGCTCTTGTTTGTTTTAATTAAGGTTCTGTTTTCATCTTGGTCTCATTGTTGTTAGCTGCCTGGAGTGTCATTTGTTTGGGGGGGGTGGAAAGGCAAGATATCAATCAAATCAACAAATACCGGTACATCACAACAGGCCTGCCAACTTTCTTTCCTTTTCTTCTCACCACCCCTGTGCCTTTAACGGAAGCCTACCAGAGCGAAGCTTTTCCCCATGCGTCTCCACCAAGCCAGGGAAAGTTTGAGCTTCTTCTGTTTCTGTCCATCAAGCTGTTGGCAGAGGAACAGGGGCGGATTTTATTTTATCTTATTTTATTTTATTTAAAGGGTAGCAACCTCCTATATGCAAACATGGCTTAATTTCAGTCCCCAAAGTTCCTTGTTTTTTAGGGCTCAGGCTGAACCCAGGTGCCTGTAAAGTAGTAACGGGAGACGAGAATGCCTCCGAGCATGTGCAGAGTACAGGGTGGCCAGATGCTCAAGCGAACAGAGCTCCTGCGCCTTTCAGAGTTGTGTAGAATTTCAGCAGGTATACACACACACATACACATCTGGGTCAGGAAACAAGGCTTTTTAATCAGGGGATTTAAATTACAGGACGTTGATCATGGTCAGAATACATTTCCAGTTGCTCAGGATATAATCTAAGGCAGGGACAAGCTCCCCGGGTGTTTTCGACTACAACCCCCATGATTCCGGACTATTGGCCATGCTTGCCGGTGCTGATGGGAGTTGTAGTTCAAAAAACTCTGGAAGGCACGTGTGGCACTTTGTCAGGCACTGGAATTGGGTCCAAAAATGACAAAGCCAGTGAGAGCCGGATCATGTGTATATATTTACTCGGAAGCAAGCCCCCATTGGTTCCCCCCCTTCTCCAGATACCTGTACCTAAGATTTCAGCCTTAAGAGAGCTGCGATCCTACAGACACACACACTTGCCCAGGAGTAAGGCCCATTGAACGCAGAGGGGCTTGCTTCCGAGTAGACACGGATAGGCGGCTTGCACTGGAACAGCGCTCTCCCAGGCCTGCGTACACGGGAGCAAGCCCCAGTGAGTTCAATGGGACTTTGTCCCAGGTAAGTAAGTATAGGATCGCAGCCAAATTAACCTGCCCAGAAACGGAAGTGGGGGTGTTTCTGGCTGCTTGAGAGAGCCTCTTGCCTATCAAAGGCACTCGCTTTCCTGCTTTGCTCCCGTTCACCCCCACAATGCTCGGGACACAATTCCCCCATTCAGGGTTTTTTTTAACCTCGCCTTTGTTAAAACTCAGAGAAGACCGTCAAAAATCCCTTTTTTGAATGTGACTAAAATGCCGGGAGATAGAGAAGAATCGGCCCATTGGTCCATTCACACGTGCACCGGCGTCACGGGATGGTTGGAGGCCGAACGTGTGAACGCGGCACTCTCCGGCTGCGGCGCGAGCCCCGCTGCGCACTTACGCGGGAATTGAATCCCGCCGGGACTTACTGCCGAATAAACTTGCCCAGGGCTGCGTCGTGGCCTCCCGTCGCCTTTTTCGGAGAGGCCAGTGGCTTCCCCGGGCGACCCCGGCGGGAGAAGAAACCAGCCTCCGCGTCAGACCCGCGTGTCTCCGCGCTCCTCTCCTCTCCTCCCGGGGCTACTACAGGCAGCTTGGAAGCTCCCGGGGCAGATCCGGCTTGAGCTTTGGCGACTGTCTCTGAAAAGGAGCACCGTGGGCTGGAGAGGACCCACTGGTAGCGAGCGAGCTGGACTTACGTGGATCACCACTCACTTGCCCGCCCCGCGGATTTCGATGGGTCTCCTCTGAGGATGGCTAAGGATGGATCAAGCCCCCTGTCAAATGGGCTTCATCTTCATCCACATCCTGTCTTTTTTCCTTAGCCTCTTCCGGAGGCACAACTATTATTATTATTATCATCATCATCATCATCATCATCATCATCATCATCATCATCATCATCATCATCATGCCTTTTTGCCTAACCTCTTCCTGAGCACAACTTATTATTGTTGTTTTTGTTATTATTATGCCTTTTTGCCTAACCCTGAGCACAGATGATGATGATGATGATAATGGATGATGATGATGATGATGATGATGATGATGATGATGATGATGATCCGGTGGTGGTGGTGGTGGTGGAGGGGGTTAAAATACAATCCCAATAGCTGTGGTCAGGAAGAGGTTAGGCAGAAAGGCCGGATGTTGTTGATTAATAATAACAATAAAAATTGATGATGATGATGATGATTTACAATGGGTCAGATCCAGACTTAGCCATGCTAAGAGCCAACCAGTTGAAATCAAGGGGGCAAGTGAGTCATGACTAATTTAAGTCCCGTTGATTTCCGTGGGTCTACTCTAAGCATGTCTTGGGATCCAACCCGTTGCAAATAAATCCTTGTTGTTTATCATAATCCTCACCCAGCCCTTCTGCCTAACCTCTGCCTGAGCACAGCTATAAGATGATGATGATGATGATGATGATGATGATGATGATGATGATGATTAGCAGCAACAGCAGCAGCACCACCAGCACCACCACCAGCACCTAGCATTAGGAGAGGAAATTAAATTTAACAAATAGAAAGAAAGAAAAGCAAGCCAGCCCCATACAAGCAGATTGGAAAGGAGAGACTGTGATGCTTCCCACACTTTTTCCAGGGGTGGGCAGAAAATGGATCTGGGTCCGACCAGGAGATCTCCTGGCGATTCATAGGAGATCAGCCAGGGGTTTCCACCTCTCCGTGGCTTACCAACAACAACAGCTACAAGGAAACGTTTCTATCTTGTGTCCTCCTAAATGAGGCTGCTGGAAAACAGGGAAGGCGCTGTGTGGGGAGGAACAGGAGTAGATTTCTCTGGGAAAGGACTCACGTGGGAGCTCCAGCGGCAGTACTCGAAAAGGCATTCCTGCGCTGAGCTTGTGCTCAGAGGCAAGCCTGTTCCCAGGGGCAATACTAGGTACAGGAAAGATCCGGGGCTCAGGCCCACAAGCGCCCCCCCCCCAAACTGCACACAGTTGCACATGCTAATTTACATATGCTAAAGTCTCTGTGTGTGTCTCTCTCTCTAAAGCAGGGCTCTCCAGCCTTGGGTCCCCAGATGTTGCTGGACTACAGCTCCCAGAATCCCTTGCCATTAGCCATGCTGGCTGGGTGTGCTGCTGGGAGCTGTAGGCCAGCAACATCTGGGGACCCAAGGCTGGAGAGCCCTGCTCTGAAGGATGCTGTCTCCTAAGGACACCCGTATTTGTAAAAGGGGATGTATGGACAGGGGAGCATTTGATTCCAGAAAAAAACCTCACGCGGAAAGATTCAAGGGGGGCAGCAGGAGAGGAAGCACACGTGGGCCAAAAGCCAGCTCGTCCAGGGGGATCTGATGCAACAGAGATCCTCAGGGACCCTGGACCTTTCTTTCAGCCAGTGTCCCTGGACAGCAGGGTGGTGGGGCAGAGGGCCTCCCAGAGATTCGGGGCTCCAACTGAAAGATTCGGGGCTCCAGCCCTAGCACTGGGCCGCCCCCTAACACTGCCTCTGTTTGGCTCCATCAGCCTTTCAGAGACCCCAGTGAAAAAGGAAAGTAGATCCAGCAACCAGCCTTCCCCAAAGCTGGTGCCCTCCAGACGTGTTGGACTACAACTCCCAGAATGCCCCAGGGGGGATGGTAGTCTGACAGATCTGGAGAGCACCAGGCTGGGAAACTCTGCCCTAATGTTGGTTTTATTGACCAATTCCTGTTTTTACTGATTTTCATTGCGAATTTCTTATGGATTCATTGATTTTTTATTATATCCACTTTGCGTGCGTTTTGTTTGTTTTTTAAATCTTGTACGTCGCCGTGAGAGGGGTCCGTCCACCCTTAAAGGCGGCGTAAAAATAATGTCAAATACAGTAAAGATTAAATCAATTAATTTTAATTAATTAATCGAGAGAGCGGTTTTCACGCGTGTTTTTCAATGCGCCTCCTTTTCTTTCGTTCCAATTTGCTCTTTAGAAACGGTTCGGTTCCGTTATACCCAGTGGAGGCTGTTGGCTCCGATATCCGTGGGGTGGTGTATCCACTCCGGGTTGCAGTCTGAACATTGAAGGAGCTATCCGCGGTGCTGAAGCTATTTGGGGGGGCTGGGGTTCAGCACCGTAGACAACTCCTTTAAAGAGCAGACTGGTGACTCCTATGCCAGTGGGGCTCCTTATCCATTGCAGCTTTCATTCTGAGCTTTGTGGGAGCTGTCCATGGTGCTCCGTGGTGGTGAACCTACTTTGGGAAGGGAGTTCAGCACCATGGATAGCTCCTATAAAGCTCAGATTGGACGCTGCAATGGATAAGGAGCCCCGCTGACATAGGAGTCACCAACCTCCTGGCGGTGTCGTTTTTAAAATTTCTACCAATGATTTCCCCCCCCAATGTTTGTTTCCCACCCCGGACCACCACCACCTCACCTCGATTTCCCGAGTGGCAGGACTATTTCAGACTAGGAGAAAAAGGGGAAACCAGCCCTTGGATTTGGGAGGGTGGAGGAAAGGAGATGCCAATAAAAAATTTAAAAAAAAGGAAGAAAGAAAAATCTCCACGTTTTTAAGCTAAACACACAACAGCGCATAACACATTGGCCCATTAATAATAAATACCAATTACTACTTTGGGCATCAATAATTAACCGCCGTTACAGTAATTACACAATTATGATGACGATGAATAATTTACCCAGGAAAATAGGCCTTCAAGCGCTTCGGGCGGCAGCAAACGGGCCGGAGAAAGGAGTGGAGGCGGTTTGATTGGAGGTGGTGGGGCGCCGCCCCCCCAGCCCACATCCGGGCCCCCTCGGTGTCTCGCGCCCCTCCTTGCACGGGCCTTCAGGCCCCAATGGCAACTCCCTCCCTCCCTCCCTCCCTCCCTCACACACACACACACACACACACTGTCACAGACACAAGCAATTTCTATCTCACAGACAATTTCTCTCACACCCACACACAAGCAATTTCTCTCACACAGGTACATACAATTTCTCTTGTTTGCTTGCTTCCTCCTCTCTCACTCTCTCTTTCACTTTCACACACTATCTTTCTCTCACTCACAAAGGGTTCACTGTTTCTTACACACATATTCTCTCTCACACAGGCACACAGAATTTCTCTCACACACACATACACACACAATTTTGGCCCCTGCACACACACACGCACGCACGCACGCACGCACACGCAGGGGCGGCTGGTGACTCCTGTTTCGACGGGGCTCCCTACTTCCATTGCAGGCTTTATTTGGAGCTTCATAGGAGCTGTCCATGGCCTTGTACTTGACACCCCCATTTTGGTTCAGCACCAAGGATAGCTCCTATGAAGCTCCAAATAAAGGCTGGGAAACCTGCAGTGGAAAAGGAGTCACCAGCCTGCCCTGCACCCACGGTTTCTTCCTTCTTTGCACACGGCAAAACAAGCGAATACCACCCCGTTCTTCTCTGGGCTCCAGCTCTAGCTTCATCCATCCCGATCTTCTGCAGGTTTCCTCGAAGCCCCTGCTGAGTCTAAGGCAGTGTTTCTCAACCTTGGGTCCCCAGATGTTTTTGGCCTACAATTCCCAGCACACCCCAGCCAGCTATGCTGGGGTTGAGAAACACTGGTCTAAGGGGGACTTCGGCCCATGGAGGCAGGCGTGCCCACAATTGTACCTCTAGATCAGGGCTCTCCAAGCTTGGGTCCCCAGATGTTGCTGGCCTACAGCTCCCAGCATACCCAGCCAGCATGGCTAATGGCAAGGGATGCTGGGAGCTGTAGGCCAGCAACATCTGGGGACCCAAGGTTGGGGAGCCCTGCCCTAGATTGTCCCTTCCGCACATGGTCCTCTCATAGAATGCTCCAACTGCGCGCACCCTTGCATAGAAATAAATCCTGTGGGACAAAATGGGATTGACTCCAGGGTAAGCATACACAGGATCAGCTTGGAAAATGTATTGGGACTGTGTGTGTGTGTGTGTGTGTGTGTACACACAGACACTATGATTAATGTTTTGAACCATAGAAAGATAGAAAGATAGACATACAGATGATGATGATGATGATGATGATGATGATGATGATGATGATGATGATGATGATATTTATATCCCACCTTTTTTCCTCTTGCAAGGAACCCAAGGTGACTTGCATAATCCTCCTCCTCCTCCTCCTCCTCCTCTCCATTTTATCCTCACAACAACCCTGTGAGATAGGTTACACTGAGAGTCAGTGACTGGCCCAAAGTCACCCAGTGAGCGTCATGGCCGAGCAGGGAGTAGAACCCTTTTATTCTCTATATTTATTTATTATTACATTTATATCCTGCCTTTTTTTCTCTTGCAAAGAATCTAAAGTTGACTTACATGGTCCTCCTCCTCTCCATTTTATCCTCACAACAATTTATTTATTTTATTTATTTATTACATTTATACCCCACCTTTTTTCTGCAAGGAACCCAAGGCAGCTTACATAATCCTCCTCCTCCTCCTCTCCATTTTATCCTCACAACAACCCTGTGAGGCAGGTTTTGCTGAGAGTCAGTGACTGGCCCAGAGTCAGCCAGTGAGTCTCATGGCCGAGTGTGGGGACTCAAACCCAGATCTCCAGAGTCCCAGTCCAACACTTTCACCACTAGGCCACACTGGCTCTCACTACATTGGGTACATCCCATATATATTTGAGCTATATCAATCGTCTCACTATCTATCTATTATATAGCTCTGTTGGTCCAACTTAAAGTAGACCCGTTGAAATTAAGGGGACTTACGTTAGTCATGACTTACTTGCCCCATTCATTTCAACAGTTCTACTCTACATAGGATTAACATTGGATACAACCCAGTGTTTGTGGGTATAAATAGAAAGATATCTAACTCCGGGGACTGTGGATTGGGGCCAGGAGTGGGGATTAAAATCCCACCCCCCTTTCTCTCTGTCTCAGGAACTCTTTCTAAGAAATGATTTGTCAGAAGGTTTTGAACGCAAATCTGGAGATGAAAGGGTTAAGGCGTTTCCTCCTGAGCCAATCAGTTCTTCAGTGATGGATAGGGCACAATCCTATGCACATTTAGACAGCAAAAAAGTCCTACAAATTCCAGCATGCTGGGAGTTGTAGGAGCCTTTTTCTGTCTAAACATGCTATAGCAGTGTTCTCCAGCCTTGGAGTTGTAGGCCAAAAACATCTGGGGACCCAAGGTTGGAGAACACTCGTAGGGTTGCGCCCTAAATGTGCGTAGTCTTCCTAGAACCTGACAAGCGCAAAAAGAGGCATTTAAAGAAGCAGTTACATTTTTTAAAAAAAAACCCGAACCAACCCTTGCCCTAGTGCTTCACATGTTATTCGTTGCGTCCCCTCCAAACGTCACGATATCATAAGCACGTAAGGAGAACAATGCTGGATCAGACCAAGGGTCTACCTAGTCCAGCAGTCTATTCACAGTGGCCAACCACCTGCCCATGGGAAACCCAAAAGCAGGACATGAGTGCGACAGCACCCTCCCACCCATGTTCCCCAGCAACTGGAGTACATAGGCATAATGCCTCCGATCCTGGAGCTAGCCTATAGCCATCAGGACTAGTAGCCATGGATTGCCTTCTCCTCCATGAATTGGCCCGTTCTACTTTTCAAAGTGTCCAAATGGGCGGCCTTCACTACCTCTTGTAGAAGTGAATTCCTTAGTTTGAAGAAGGACTTCCTTTGATCTGTCCTATCTCCCACCCAATCAGCTGCAAGGGATGACACACACACCCCTCTAGTATCATGAAAGGAGAATGTCAGTCTCTCCACTTTCTCCACCCCATGCACAATTCTGCACACCTTTGTGATGTCTCCCCTCACTCGCCTTTTTTCTAAGCTAAACAATCCCAGCTGCTGTAACCTTTCCTCACAGGGGAGTTGCTCCAGCCCCTGGATCATTTTAGTCTCCCTTTTCTGCACTTTCCCCCAACTCTACAATATCCTTTTTTAGGTGCGGTGACCAGAACCAGACACAGTATTCCAAGTGTGGTCGCACCATTGATTTGTGCAATATTGGCAGTTCTAATTTCAGCCTAATCACATTTCCAAACTGATCTTAACGGCCATTTTACTCTGGTTAAAATCCTCCGAATCCTTTAAATGGAAACAGAACAATCATTTGGTTTTTTTGGGTGGGGGGTTGCTCCCACCCGAAGTTCATCTAGCATTTTTATCTTCAAGAACCAGCCAGAGATATCCAAGAAAGCAACCATCCTTCCTGAATGTGGTGCTCCTCAGAGCTCTGTGCAGGGTGGGGATAATGGGATCTGTAGTCCAGCACCTCTGGGGGACATCAGGTCAGAAGTTGAGCTCTCGGGACTAATAACAGTTGCTCATAACCCATCCGAATCATAGATTTCATAGATCATAGAGTTGGAAGGGGCCTACAAGGCCATCGAGTCCAACCCCTGCCCTGCTCAATGCAGGAAACTAGAGGAGGGGTCTCCCATCCAAGTAACAACCAGGCCTGACCCTGCTTAGCTTTCCACCAGCATAAGCCACAGGCCTTTTCCTTATTCTTGTTTCTTTTTAAAGCCCTGTAGCTATCAACTCATTCATTCTGGTAATTTATTTTGTCTACCCTGAATGTATCATCTATCTATTTCATTGCCAATATCCTACAGCCCTTACACAATTCGATGGTGTGACCACACTTGGAATATATAGATACTGTGTCCAGTTCTGGTCACCGCACCTAAAAAAGGATATTGTAGAGTTGGGGAAAGTGCAGTAAGGGGAGACTAAAATGATCAAGGGGCTGGAGCAACTCCCCTACGAGGAAAGGTTACAATATCTGGGATTGTTTAGCTTAGAAAAAAAGGCAAGTAAGGGGAGACATGATAGAGGTGTACAAAAGCTCTGGTTTTATGGAAAGAAGTGGGGGGGGAATGTCTCTGCATCTACTTTCTCTCTGTCTTTCATAATTTTAGAAACTCCTGTCATGTTCCTCCAAAAAGCACCCAAAATCTTTCACTTTTTCTTTGTGGGAAACACTGCAATCCTGTATGTGTCTACTCAGAAGTAAGTTCCATTGAGTTCAATAGAGTCTAGGATTGAAGCCTTAATTTCAGAGAGCATATTAATGCTGTTAACACATGTACTAGCTATATAGCTGTTATGTATAGATATAGTTTGTTTACACAGTATTTTCTAGTTCACTTGATATTTCAGACTTTGAACACAGTTATATCTACATCTACAGATCAATATTGTATAACATGCAAATATGTCACATCTGATTAGGGAATTTAGATATACCCAAACCAGTCTTAGAATTTATTTCATTTTATTTATAAAGTTATTTCTAGTTTGCCTTTCAGCCCTAACAAAGTCCCCCAGTTGGGTTTACAATAAATGCACAGCCCATAAAATCACTAAAAGAAAAAACAACAACATTTTAAACAAAAGTAAAACCAAAGATTAAGGCTGCAGTCCTATTTCCACTTACAGGGAACAGGCCCCATTGAACTTAGTGGGACATACTTTTGAGTAGGCATGTATATGATCATGTTGTAAAAGCCCCTAAACAGAGCTCATGGGAATAACCTACCACATTGTTCTGACTGAAGGGAATTTGTACTTGATGCAATCTAGTGGCTGAAAGACTGACTGCTAGGGTGGCCAGATGCAAAAGAAGACAGGGATTCCTGCACCTTTAATAGTTTTGTAGAAACGGAATTCCAGCAGGTGTACAACTATTAAAGGTGCACGAGCCCCTGTCCTCTATTGCACCATGGCCACAATACTAGGAGCACATGTTCACTTAGAGGTAACTCTCCTTGAGTTTAGCCAGAGCTACACCCAGGAAGTCCCCAGATCAAATTTCACCTCTCCCATAAACATGTTAGGTGGCCTTAGGCAAGCCACTTTCTCTAAGCCTCATCCCGGCAACATCTGCAATATTGGGGAAGTGGGGTGGGGGGTGGGGGGGGATAACACTGACAAATGTTACAAGGTTGTTGTAAGGAATGCATCTAGATTCTCCCTTGCACTCGCCAGTCTAACTGCCTTGCCATGGCGGCAGGCAGGTGAGAAGGGCCTCTGTTGATGCCCTCAGGCTGCAGGCGGGCTGGTGCGAGCGAAGGCGCTCTTCCATGTCACTTGGGCCCAAACCATTTAAGGCTTTCAAGGTTAAAAACACAGCACTTCAAGAGCGCAATCCTATCGACTGTGATGCTCGTAAGCCTCCAAAACTCAGAGGCTTGTGAGCATCCAGGGCAGAACAGGAAGAGCAGAACAGGATCTCCGCCTCTCCTGCTCTGCATTTCACCTAGAAGGCCGATTTTGGCGGAGGGGAAGGGAAGGAGGCTGGAGCACCGTCCAGGTGGCCCCAGTCTCCTCCCCTCCCTTCCCCGCCCCACTCCCCGCCCCCTTTACCCAGTGGGGGCTGGTGGCTCCAATGTCAGTGGGGCCGTGTATCCACTCCAGGCTTCAGTCTGAACTTTAAAGGAGCTAGCCATGGTGCAGAACCAATTTTGGGCTTTGGGGTTCAGCGCCGTGGATAGCTCCTTTAAAAGTTCAGACTGCAACCTGGAGTGGATACACAGCCCCACTGGGATTGGCGCCACCAGCCCCCACTGCCTTTACCCCCTCTCCGGGGTCGATTTTCCGACCTTGGAGCAGCAGCCGGCTGTTCTTTCCGCACCAGCTGCGAGGGGGGCAGGAGTGGGATCCCTGGCTCAGAGGTCGGATGGAGCTGGGAATCTGAAGTATCCCATGGATGTCTAGGGGCCATAGGATCTATCCCTAAATTGGGGTTGGAAACGCACTGGAAGCTGGTGCACTATTGCTGTCACATGAGCAGATTGTACAGTCCAGTCAAAAATTATAATAAGTATTATTCTTATTCTTATTATATTTATTTATATCCCGCCTTTCCCCCCAGTACTGGGACTCAAGGCGGTTTCACAACATTAAAACTTGTACAATTAAAACAAATAGAAATATACTAAAGTTTTAAAAAATAATAATTAAATCATCTATAATATTAAAATTATATAAAATATCAAAATTAAAACAGCGATAACAATATAAACAACAGTGCTAATCCATTGCATTCTCAGAGGTCCAGACTATTCCCAAAGGCCTGCCGGAACAAAAAAGTTCTTCCCTGCCTCTGGAAACATAACAAGGAGGGTGCCACTCTAGCCTCCCTGGGAAGGGAATTCCAGAACGTTGGGGCAGCCACCGAGAAGGCCCTCTGCTACATCCTTGCCAGACGTGCCTGTGATGGTGGTGGAACCAAGAGAAGGGCCTCCCCTGAAGATCTCAGGGTACGGGCAGGCTCATTAGGGAGCATACGGTCTTTCAGATAACCTGGACCTAAGCTGTATAGAGCTATTAGAATTAGAATAGCTTTATTGGTTTTTATTATTGGTTGTATTGTTTTTTGCTTTGATTATGTCAATAACGCTAATAATAAATCATTATTCTTTCAATTTATGAGTCACCCTCTAGCAAAAGCTCTCAGATGACAAGCATAATCAAAGCAAAAAACAATACAACCAAAGATCAAAACCAATAAGATAAGGTATATATCTGAGGTATAAATATATACATTATAAATACACACCTATACTTAATGTGTTCGTCACAGGAGTATCTGCCGGTAATAACAACAATGCACAATCATGATGTTCGGCGGAGCATCCTCCTTGTGCCCAAAGCTGCAAAGCTCATGTTACATTGATGTCGATTCTGCGTCGACGTGGGAGCGCTTGTCATGTTGTACACAGGCAAGGAAGTCGTTTATGCTTGTCCGTTTTCCGCCTCAATTCCCCCGGACTTTAAGGTTGAACTTCTCACGGGTAACGTGTTGCTTTTAATACTGAAGCTCTTCTTGCGCAAGGATGTGGAGCGAAAGGGAGTTCCCAAGAGAGGTTTATCCAGGGCTTTTTTTCTGGTGGAACTCACCGGAACTGAGTTCCAGCACCTTTCCCGAGGAAATGTAATCCAAGAGTTCCGGTAGCCTTTTCTCCAGAAAAAAAGCACTGGGTTTATCAATCAGGCGGCTTTTTAAAAGGAAAGGAAAAGGTAAAGATTCTGGAAAATGTCAGCTACTCCACGCGAGCAAGGCCGGTTGTATTACAAGTCCATCTTGCCTTGTGCTGGATGGATGAACATTAAATAACTGAGGATCTTGCAATCCAAAGTTGTCTGACTATCTAACATTCCTTTGCAGAAGGGTTGTGCCAGGGTTCGGGCGCAGAACGTCAGGATGTGGGGGCAGATCAAGGGTTCTTCAAATGGCCACATCCATTTCCCCAATCGACCAAATAATTTGGTAGTTTCTCAGCTTTTGGGCAGTTGAAATCCCTCTCCTAAGGCCAAAAAGCTGAAATGCCTCTCCTAAGCCTTAGTTACTAGCAGGAAGAGCTTTAAGCTACAATATGGTTTTATTGTGGCTCCGCCCTTTTGCCTTCAGCGCCGCCCACCCCTGGAAAGTGGCCCCCGAGAGCTTATCGGAAATGAAATTTGGCCCTCCAGCTGAAAGAGGTTCCGCACCCCTGTGCTAGGGTTTATAAGTTGTACAAGTTACCCAGGCCTTACCTAGAGGGCATTCACACACACAATTGAACCTCGTTTTGTTTCTCAGCACTTGATGACCCACAAACTGTATGGATGGCTTCAGACAACACAATAATCCATACTCAAGGGTTCAGTTTAGGTTGAGCGTGGGTTGTCGTTGAACCATGGGTTGCTGTTGAAATGTGGGTTAACGTGTTCTCTGAACCTAGCCACTTAAACCCCACATGTGGGGTAGACCACCTGCTTTGCATGCAGAATGTCCCCAGTTCAATCCAAAGTAGGCCTGGAAAAACTCCTGCCTGAAACTCCGGAGAGCCAGGCAGTGCCTGGGTTCACACAACACGACAACCCATGCTCAAGGTGTGGGTTGTCGTTGAGCTGTGGGTTGTTGGGTTGTGTGAACCCAGCCGCACTAACAAACCATGGTTTGTTGTTGGGTTGTGAACTGTAGGTTGTTCACCGTGGTTTGTTATCTCGGCTGGGTTCAGACAACACAATAACCCATGTTTCAACAAGAACTCACAGTTCAACGACAACCCATGCTCACCCCTTGAGTGTGGGTTATCGTGTTGTATGAACACAGACAGGATTTGTTGCTCAGTTGCGAACTGTGGGTTGTTCGTGGTTAGCATGGCTGGGTTCATGCAACACAACAACATACAGTTTAACAGCAACCCACACTCGTGTTGTGTGAACCCACCCAGCCATTGTTAAGAATACTGGGTTAGATGCACAATGGGCTCACTCGGTAGACGGCAGCCTCCTGTGTCTCTCACTTGTCTGTTCATCACATGATGACTCAACTGTGTAAATGATCCACAATACCAGATCTAACACACCACAGACAGAAACTGTCACGTCCCCTCAACACAATATTTTTCAGTGTGTCAATCAACCAGGATTGGCTCATTCCGTGGGGAGCCTGTTTGGGCCAAAAGGTGGGATATGAACATTTAAAATAAATAAATATGATTTTTGTTGCTTAGGGCGCAATCCTATGCACGTTTAGACAGAAAAAAAGTCCTACAACTTCCAGCATTCTCCAGCCACCTGTTTTTGCTGGCTTTTCCGTCGTCTGTGTAGGCTGCAGGTTTTATCGGTGTTATCTGTTTTTATAGTATTTTTTTAGCTGAATATTTATTTATTGCTTTTCTGTTGTATTTGATTGGCATAGTTTTGTATTGTTTTTATCCTTGAGAAGCTTTTGCCCTAGGTGGCGGCCTAAATGTCATTTTAAATAAATAAATAAATTCAGGGACGCCAGAAGAACCCCTAGATCGAGTCACCTAAACTGCAAGCCTTTTTCATTGGAGCCCATTCAATGGAGCCCGTTTACATGTGCAGCTGAACAGACGTGTAGAGAAACCCAACTGGGTTGGTGCATGTGTGAACCATGCCAAAGAGAGGAAGTTATTACTTCCTCTCTTTGGCATATTAGATACATTTCTTAAGATCAGGGGAGGTGCCTCAAAAGATCTGGGTCTTAGGCCCACAGGGCAAAAAATAAATAAAAAATGCATGGTATGGCAATTAGTGTGGTGTAATGGTTAGTATGTTGGACTGGGACTCGGGAGACGAGGGTTCTAGTCCCCACTCAGCCATGCAGCTGACTTTAGGCCAGTCACGGATTCTCAGCCTATCCTACCTCACAGGGTTGTTGTGAGGATGAAATGGAGAGGAGGAGGAGGAATATGTAAGCCGCCCTGGGTTCCTTGCAGGAGGAAAAAAGGAGAGACATAAAGATAATAAATAAACTAATAAATAAAGTTTAGAGAGGAAAATCAATGTTTTCTACTGGTTTGGGGTGATCTGAGTCAGGGTACAAATTAATTGAGTACTCATTTTCTTTGAGATTATTTGGATGAGAACTGAACTGGCCGGCTTTACCTCTCATGAAATATAAAGAAATCTTCATCGTTATTTCTAAGCGTGCATATATAAATAAGTTAGCATACGAAGATTTTTACTCAGATTTGTGTCTTACGGGCCTGGCCTCCAACAGCCCCGCTGCAATCCAATACACACTTCCCCGGGAGTAAGTCCCACTGAACTCCATGGGGACTCCCTTCCCAGTGGGCGTGCATCGATAAGGATCTTCCTCTTCGCTCCTTAATCGTTGCAACGTTCAGAGACCCAGAAGAACTGGCTCGACCGTGTAAACCTAAGAGGCAGTCCCTTTTCTTTCCGACGCAGGCCCGTTCACACGTGCGGCGAAACACCCGTGTGCGCCGCGCGCACGTGTGAACGCCGCCAACGCTCCCCACTCACAGGCGCCGCCGCTCTTAACAGTTTCCAAACTAAGCGATGTTTGGGGGGGGGGGGTTGTTCTCCCTTCCACCCTCCAGGACCAAGTGGAAAAGGCAGACGGCGGTGGGCCTGGAGCTGCTGGCTGAAGCCGGGAACTACTCGGCCCTGCAGCGGATGTTCCCGTCGCCCTATTTCTACCCGCAGAGCCTCGTGTCCAACTTGGATCCGGGCGCCGCCCTCTATCTCTACCGCGGGCCCAGCGCGCCCCCGCCGGCTCTCCAGAGGCCGCTGGTGCCCCGCATCCTCATCCACGGACTTCAAGGGGCCAGCGAGCCCCCGCCGCCTCTGCCCCCCCTGGCAGGCGTCCTCCCCCGGGCGGCGCAGCCGCGGTGAGGGGGCGCAAGACGCCGCCGGGGCGCAGCAGCAGCAGCTTCAGGAAGACGACGTGGGGACGGACGCCGCCGCCGCCGCCGCTTCCTCCACGGGATCCTCTCTTGCACGGGCCTCCTCGGAAGCCAGCCAGCCGGCGCACTCCGGATTGACTCCGAATTGGGGGGAGGGAAGGGGTAGCGGCGGATCCGAGTTTGGGGAGGGCTTGACCACGCCGCAGCCGCCGCCGCAGCAGCCGCCGTACACGCGTCATGGAGCCTTCACACATTACCCGCTTTTCTAGGTAGAAGGCCACGCACGCAGCCAGCCTGACAAGCAGCCAACCTGTCGCAAACAGCGGACACGCGCGTCCTTTTCTCTCTTCCCCGCCCCGCTTCACACACCCTGTTGCCTGCACAGCGTCAACACACACGCACAACCCATCACATCCTACCCCAGCCTGGTGCCCTCCAGAGGTAATGGACCACAACTCCCATTATCCCCAGCCAAAGGCCACAATATCTGCAGGGCACTGGGTTGAATCCCACGCCGGCATCTTGCAGTCCAAGGGTTGGATGGAGGAACTACCTTTCACCGCCCCTCTCTGCCCGATTTTTAGGGAGAGGATGGTGACCCTTCTTTCGGTGGGGCCCTTTATCCGTTGCAGCTTTTATTTGCAGCGCCAGAGGAGCTATCCCTGGCGCTCCATGGTGGTGAGCCTATTTTGGGGGTGGAGTTCAGCACTGTGGATAGCTCCCATCAAGCTCCAAATAAAAGCCGCAAAACCTGCAATGGATAAGGAGCCCCTCCGAAATAGGAGTCTCATTCAGCAGGGTCTCCCAACTCTCTGTGTAGCATTTTCAGGGGGCTGAGGGGGGGGGCCTGCCACGGGAAGGAGGGGTTGCGGGGAGTCCACTTCCGCCAGCGCAGATGATCCATCCAACGTCAATCCACCACATCCAACCCGGTAGCCTCCTCTCGCTGACCGCATGCACACTTATGCTTCTTCAGAGACCTCACAAAAGCACTGGGCACGCTCTCTGTCCCAGGGTCACCAACTCCACCCCCCCCCACCAAAAGTAGGATTCCTGTGCATTTTGGAGCTGTACAACAGGTAGAAATTCAACAGATGCTTCTCTCCCCCCCCCCCCAGCATGGAGACGCAGAGGAGGGGGGAATAATTTCGTTCACCTAACCGGATAACAGGCAGGCCTTGCATCAGGCCAAAATGCTCCATGTGACCTTCTGTTTCCTCCCGCTCTTCCATGGGACAACCTTTACACGCACGCACGCACGCCTGCCATATTTCACACATGCATAATCACAGCCAATATTAGGGGTTGGATCCAGGATCTGCATTCTGTGACAGGAAGGGCTCCGCTTGCAGAGTCCCTCCGCTTGACTTTTGGGGATTCCCCCCTCCCTACCACAGCTTGCCCCATTCGGCAGGGGGCCCCGATTCTCTGTCGGCGGGGCTGCCATGGGAAGGCGGGGGCGGGGAAGTCCACTTCCGTCGGCGCAGTTGATCCAGCGTAAATCTGGATCTGACCCATAGAACAGATTATCTCGCATGCGTGCATATTTACATAGGCAGAAAGACACATGCATGTGCACAGCCCTCTGTCATACTGCAGCACCGTCACTTGGGTTTATTTTGCATGGTCAGGATCCGGCCAAAGTTATGCACTTTTAAAGTCCCCTGGATTTCAGCTGGAGAGAGAATACAGCAAGTCCCTGGACTGATGTCCACGGGGGACTGAATGGTTTCCCAAGTCAGGTACAACACAGCCCATGCCTCCGACCACCCCACCCAAATTGCACATCGATCCTCACAGATTATGCACCCTGTTCTTTCTCTTTTACACACACACACACACACACACACACACACACACCACCCCCATCCAGAAGCTATAAAGGTTTCCTGCACCTATAATAGTTTTAGAAAAGAGGGGATTTGCTCCCTTGCACCACGAGAAACTGCACTGGCCTCAGTTCCCTATCCATCTAGTTGCATTCTGGCCATACTGTAGGCTCAAAACACACACCAGAAGCGTCCGCTGTCTCCCCACACCACAACAGACACACGGTGGTTCCTGCAGCCTCCTCCTCCCAATCTAAAAAATATTGTACACTTTTTTTTTTTTTGCTTTGAAACCAGCACTGTACATAGAACCTACCTTTCTGTTTATCTGACGATTGGTTTTACTTTATTTTAAAGTTCTGGGCGTACAATCGCTCTCCAAACCACCTCGTCCACCCGAGTCAGGCTGTAATTGCACAGATAATTGGCCATGATTCATCATTTTCCTAGACACCAAGAAGAGTGGGTCTATCTCCTACTTAGCAATTGAAATTAATGAGCTGACTCAGTTCCCTCACAAAGGGAAAAGGAAAACTTGTTCCCCGCTCCAAGACCATTTCTCTGTTGCAGTGGGTTTCTGTCTCTTTGGTTGCCTCCGCCTTTTCTAACAGACCCTAAACCTTTTGCCAAACAAGGCCAATTGTGTGTTTGCAGGCGTCATGTGCAAAAGCATACAAGGTGATCTTCCTTCTTTCGTGGGCTACAAGCAAACAACCTTTTCCAAGTGGAAAAGTAAAATGTGACCACTCTGTTAATTTAGGACCCGGCGGGCTTCGGCCATCAGTAACATAATGCTGGCGGTCTTTACAGCAGGGGTGCAGAACCTCAAGTGTAGGGTCCCAATCCGGGGGGCCCTCCAGGGTTCAACAGAAGGCTCCTCCCTACTGACCACCGATGGTTGGGCGGCTTCCCGGCTTTTGTGCAGTTCCCCCCACCCCCTTCTCAAAGGTCAAAATGCCTCTCCTAAGTCTGAGTTACCAGCTTAGTTTTTGCTTTAAGCAGAAATACGCTGGTAGTTTTGGCCCTGCCCCCTTTGCTGCTGACCTTTTGCTTTTAGCTCCGCCCACCGCTGGAATGCGGCCCCGGAGAGTTTCTCTGAAATGGAATTCAGCCCGTGGGCAGAAACGGGTTCCGCACCCCGGCTTTACTGCGTTGCTTTACAGGACCTCGAACTGCACCCACGACATGCAGCGATCCCGAGACCGTTTACTCCGGTGGGTTTTTTCCAGACTGTATTCTGGAGATTCCGGCACGCCTGGGAAGCTCAGAGGCCTTGGCAGAACTCTCTCCGGGGTTTTTATTTGGCTCTGGGATCCCACACAGCACAGCATGACAAAGCGAGGACGCAGCCAGAGCCTCTGTTGCCCTTTGCCTCTCGGTCTGGGGCTTGGGAGAAAGCCCCAACCCAGCACCCCGCAGATGTGCTGGACTACAACTCCCATCACCCCCAGCCAGCATGATGGGAGTTGTAGTCTGACACATCTGGAAGGAGCCGGATTGAGGGAGGAGGGCTTGTTATCCTGGGTAGGAGGACAATCGTTATCACGAAGGCACACAACCTTTATTTCATTCACCCTCACGATTTCTCTACGAGGCCCGTTTGAACAGATGGGGAAAGTGAGGCAGGCTGCGATTTTTATCACCATCCCTCCAAGTCTCAGTGTCAGGGGGTGCAGAACCTCTTTCAGCCCGGGGGCCGCATTCCATTTTGGAGAAGCTCTCGGGGGCCACATTCCAGTGGTGGGCGGGGGGCAAAGCCAAAAAGGGCAAGGCCAAAAAAAAAAACCCTTCATACTTTAGCTTACAGCTGCCAGTAAATAAGCCTTAGGAGAGGCATTTCAACCTTTTAGAATGGAGGGGAAACTACGTAAAAGCCAGGAAACCACCAATCGGTGTTTGAGGGAAAGGGGGTGGTGCCATAACAAGGGAGCGTGGCCTTCTGGGGAAACCCAGAGCACCTCTGCTGTATAGAAAGAACACCTCTATGGCTAAGACGGGCCTCAAACATCTATCTCCCTGGTTTAATTTGGCACCTTCTGGCCCACAATGGCTGGGTTCAGACAACACGATAACCCACACTCAAGGGTTGAGTGCGGGTTGTCATTGAACCGTGGGTTATCGTGTTGTCTGAACCCAGCCGTGCTAACAAGTCAACCACGAACAACCCATGAAAAGAACCCATGGTTTGTTGTTGGGTGGTGAACTGTGGGTTGTTCACCAGGGTTTGTTATCTCGGCCGGGTTCAGACAACACGAAAACCCACGTTTCAACAGCCACCCACAGTTCACGACAACCCACGCTCAACCCTTGAGTGTGGGTGATCGTGTTGTATGAACCCAGTCAACGTGTAGAAAAATTGAGGATGGGACAAGATACACCGATCATCTCTTTCTGCTGTGAGCGGTTCCCTCCCAAACAGACGTTACCGTTCTTTTCTCGTTCCTGAAAAAGATTTGCAGTGGGATCAGCAGTCCTTCCTGCGAGCATCCGAGCATCCGTTCTTATCTGACTGCGTTTGGGCTGTGGGGAAGATGTACACTTATACTGTACACTGCTATGAAATCATTCCCTCTCTCCCTGGCAAACAAACATGTTTTATCGCAGTCCAGTGTGAGAGGAATCCTTTTATGCTAAACCAAGAATTTTCAAAAGTATGTAACTTTAAAAAAAAAAAAAAAGGATTTTTTTGTGTGTAAATACTGTGTGCACAAATGTATATGAATTATTTATTGGTGAACCCCAAGGGCGTATTTGTGTAAGTGAGTCTTGTAAGTCTGTATATCTGTGGAATTCTCTTTTCCCGACTTTGTAATGGAAAAGAAGAAAAGGAGAATTCTGCTTTAGAAGAGATCAGGGGGAAAAAAACCCCTCTCTCTTTCTTGCTCTCGCTCTTTTTTAAATGTGGAAATAAACTTCTTTACAAACAGATCAAGTCATTTCCAAGCCTTCTTCCCCCCCCCCCCAGACTACCAGCTCTGAAACATCCAAAAACAAGGTAGAAAACAGTAAGGGGGAGCTTTTTGTGGGGGGGGGAGAGAAAGTTCCCCTAATTCTCACTGGAGGGAGAAATATTTGGGCTACGCTGATAAGTAGCTATTCAGCTTGTTCAAAGCAGGGGTGGGGAATTTTGTTGGACTCCAGCTCCCATCAGCCCCAGACAGCATGGCCACTGATCAGGGATTATGGGAGGTGGAGTCCAACGACATTTGATGGACCGGAGGTTCCCCTACCGCTGGGTTAAACCAGCCTTCCCCAACCTGTTGCCACCAAGATGTGTTGGACTACAATTCCCATCATCGGGAGGGCTCCAAGTTCTTCTTTTGATCAGGAAGGATGCCCAAGGTGGCTCATGTAAAATTAAAAATGAAACAAAACCATGAATGGAATGTCTGCACAGAAAACAACCACAACCCCTGAACGTTTTCTTCCTCTTTTAGTTGCAATACTATCCACTGTTGGGAGTAAGTCCTACTGAACTCAGTGGAGCTTAGGGACAGAAGAACATAAGAAGATCCGTGCTGGATCAGGCCAAGGGTCCATCTCATCCAGCATTCTGTTCATACAGTGGCCAACCAGATGCCCACAGGATCCTACAAGCAGGACACGAGCGCAACAGCACCCTCCCGACCATGTTCCCCAGCAACTGATGTACCTAGGCACACTGCCTCTGATACTGGAGGAAGCTGATAGCCAATCAGGACTAGTAGCCATCTATAGCCTTCTCCTCCTCCATGAACTTGTCCAATCCCCTTTTAAAGCCCTCCAAATTGATGGCCATCACTACATCTTGTGTGGCAGCGAATCCTGTAGTGTATTTCTGAGTAGACATGGGTCAGATGTGCATGCAGAAAAGGGCAACCAAAATGGTCAAGGGGGCTGGAGCAACTCCCCTGCGAGGAAAGGTCACAACGGCTGGGACTGTTTAGCTTCGAAAAAAGACAAAAGTGAGGGTACACAATCATGCCTAGTGTGGAGAAAGCAGATTAGGGAGACGTTTTTCTCCCTCTCTCATAATACTAGAACCCAATTGGGGTCATCATCACCGTGAAGCTGATTGGTGAGAGATTCGGGACAGATCAAAGGAAGTCCTCCGTCACGTGGGCACATCGTTAAACTATGGAATTCGCTACCACAAGATGGAGTGACGGCCACCAATTTGGAGGGCTTGAAAACAAAAGGGGATTGGACCGATTCCTGGAGGAGAAGGCTATCAATGGTTACTAGTCCCGATGGCTATACGCTGCCTCCAGTATCAAAGGCACAATGCCGATGTACACCAGCTCCCGGAGAACACAAGAGGGAGGGCTCTACTGCACTCATGTCCTACTTGTGGGTTTCCAATTGGGGCCTCTGTCCGGCCACTGTGGGAACAGAATGCTAGAATAGATAGGTCTGATTCAACATGGCTCTTCAGAGGTTCTTATCATAGTGTTCGCGTAGGTCCTTCTCTTACAATGGCTTGGAATAACTGCCTAATGCCTTCATTATTTAGGCTTTGCCACACCCCTAACAGATGCATGCTTGCGCACGCGCACACACAGTTACCAATTGACCAAAATAGAAGGCCCATGTCTGCTCCTGTGCCTCTAAGAGCAGTTTGATCCATAGCAACCGGCAGTTGAAGCTTCTCACAGCGTGGGAAAATAAAAAAAAAAAATGTCAAGGAGGAAAAGTCTGCCCACTAATAGCCACAGATGAAGCAGTTAAAGTCCTTCACTGCTTAAGACCAGCCTGGATACCAGAGGATCACCCCATATCTACCTGTCTGTACTCTCAGATCCTCATCGGAAGCCTTTCTGTGGATTTTCTCCTTGCCATCCGAGGTAAGATGGGGGGCTACTGAGGAGAGGACCTTCTTAATGGTGGCACCACCATTGTAGCAATAGGTCTATTGGTGGCTACTAGTCATGATGGTTCTACAGAACCTTCAGGTTCAGGGGCAGTCTATCTTTGAATACCAGCTTGTGGGGAGCAATAGTTGGAGAGGCCCACAAGCAGGACGTGTGGATGATCTGGCCTCTCCAACTATTGCTCCCCACAAGCTGGCTAATGGCAAGGGATTCTGGGAGCTGTAGTCCAGCAACATCTGGACTGCTTGTGGGCAAGGGCGGTTCCAGGTACCAAAAAGATCCGGGACTCAGGCCCATAGTACCAAAAAAAACAAAAAAAAGCACAAATGTGCATATGCTAATTTGCATATGCTCTAAAGCAGGGCTCTCCAACCTTGGGTCCCCAGATGTTGCTGGACTACAGCTCCCAGAATCCCTTGCCATTAGCCATGCTGGCTGGGTATGCTGGGAGCTGTAGGCCAGCAACATCAGGGGACCCAAGGTTGGAGAAAGCCCTGCTCTAAAGTCTCTCTCTCTCTTTCTCTGTGTGTCTTTAAAGGACAGTGTCTCCTGAGGGCACCCCTATTTGCAGAAAGGGATGTATAGACAAGGGAGATGAGGAGGGCATTTGATTTCAGAAAACTTCCTCAGGCAGAAAGATTGAAGCGGGGGGGGGGGGGGCGCAGCAGGAGGGGAAGCACACGTGGGCAAAAAGCTGGCTAGGTCCAGGCATATCAGACGCAGCAGAGATCCTCGGTGGCCCTTGACCTTTCTTTCAGCAAGTGCCCCTGGACAGCAGGGTGGTGGGGCAGAAGGCCTCCCAGAGATTCGGGGCTCCAAATGAAAGATTTGGGGCACCAGCCCTAGTGGGCCACCCCCTAACACCGCCTCTGCCACTCCCTGCATTTCGGCATGTCCCTTCTCCGAGTGCACCTCCTGAAAAAAATGAGCCAAACCAGGAGCAGCAATTCGCACGCACACCATGCAGAACAGTGGCTTGTCCCCGCACAACAAGCGGCTGTTTTGGGCTAATATAGGAGTTATTTAATGCCTACTTAATTGCTCATGGCACACCAGCATGCCCCGGGCCCATGGTTTGGGAATTACTGGCGTCATCAACGCTCCCGAAGGAAAAAACAAAAAAGACAACCAAAACAGTTCAAAAGAAAGAGAAAGGGACAACAGTGACGTCCATGTGAACGAAAGCAGCACAGACGACAGAGGAATCGAAACTAAAATTGCCAGTATAAGGAATCAAAAATAAAACTGGCAATAAAAGGAATCGAAAATAAAACTGGCAATAAAAGGAACTGATAATAAAACTGGCAATATAAGGCATCGAAAATAAAGCTGCCAATAACATTCTTCCCTTATACAAATCGATGATGCAACCACACTTGAATACTGTGTCCAGTTCTGGTCACCGCAGCTAAAAAAAGGATATTGTAGAGTTGGGGAAAGTGCAGAAAAGGGCGACTAAAACGATCAAGGGGCTGGAGCAACTCCCCTGTGAGGAAAGGTTATAGCAGCTGGGATTGCTTAGCTTAGAAAAAGGGCGAGTGAGGGGTGGCATGACAGAGGTGTACAGAATTATGTCTGGTTTGGAGAAAGTGGATTACGGAGACATTTTTCTCCCTCTCTCACAATACTAGAACCCAACGGGGTCATCCTACGAAGCTGATTGGTGGGAGATTCAGGACAGATCAAAAGGAAGGACTTCTTCACACACTGCAGAGTTAAACTATGGAACTCACTTCCACAAGATGTCATGATGGCCACCAATTTGGAGGGCTTGAAAAGGGGATGAATTCTCCAATTTTTGGAGAAGGCTATCATTGGCTGCTAGTCCTGATGGCTATATGGCCACCTCTAGGAATCAAGAGATGGCATGCATATGTATACCAGTTGCTGGGGAACATGGGTGGGAGGGTGCTGTTGCACTGATGTCCTACTTGTGGGCTTCCCAGGGGCAGCTGATTGGCCACTGTGTGAACAGACTAGATGGACCCTTGGTCTGATCCAGCGGGGCTCTTCTAATGTCCCGATGAAACATTTGCCATGGCGGCCCTTAATCATGGCAAAAGACTTTGCTAGCCATTATTCTGAGCACCGTGGGAAGTGGTGGGTTTGCAGGCAGAGGTGCAGCTAGATCATTTTAGACCCTGGACACAACGATCTTATGGTGTGGGTCTTTAAACAGCCACGTGCGTTAGACAACTAATGTTTCTCTTCTCCCACCCAGCCACCTGCCAACCCATGCTTTACAACTGTTTCCACATTCCCGATATGTCAGAACAACAAAACGGCTGGCCAATTCTCACTAAAAACAAGTACTCCTTGCACATGCAGTTCTGTATTTTTAAACTCTCTTAAATCATAGAACTGCCTGGACTACTGGAATAAAGCGATGTTTGCTTCTGCTTTCCTGATGCCAGCATCATCTGCCTCTCTCTGGCTGGTCAATTGGGCCAGTGCCAGCTCCAGGTTTTGGAGGGCCCTTGGGCAAGACACCTTCAATAAGCTCCCTCCTTCAGTGAGTCGGCCTTCTCACTGCCATGGTCGCCAGCAGCTCTTGCTCCTCATCCTCTTTCTCTCACCATGGCTACCGCTTGCTTGCTTGCTTGCTTGCTAGGCAGAGAGCCAGTGTGCAGGCAGGCCATGGCATCTCCTGCTCCCAGAGGTGGTGCTAGGGGGTGGCCCACTAGGGTTGGAGACCCGGACCCTTCATTTGGAGCCCCAAATCTCTGGGAGGCCCTCTGCCCCACCACCCTGCTGTCCAGGGGCACTTGCTGAAAGAAAGGTCCAGGGGCCCTGGTGATCTCTGCTGCATCAGATCCCCCTGGAAGAGCTGCCTTTTTGCCCACATGTGCTTCCCCTCCCGCTGCCCCCCCTTGAATCTTTCCGCCTGAGGTTTTTTTCTGAAATCAAATGCCCTCCTCTCCCGTCCATACACACACACACACACAGAGAGAGACTTTAGAGCAGATGTAAATTAGCATATGCAAATTTGTACATTTGTTTTTGTCCTGTGGACCTGAGCCCCAGAGCTTTTCGGTACCTAGCGTCACCCTTGCCTGCCCCTCCTTT
Source organism: Shinisaurus crocodilurus (assembly GCA_021292165.1). Taxonomy (NCBI): domain Eukaryota; kingdom Metazoa; phylum Chordata; class Lepidosauria; order Squamata; family Shinisauridae; genus Shinisaurus; species Shinisaurus crocodilurus. The sequence goes on along the minus strand of JAHFWL010001188.1, from coordinate 3,898,551 downwards.
TCACCACCGCCATTGTCTGGGCAGAGCGAGAAGCTGGTGGACAAGCAGGTTGCAACGGGGAAGAGAAGAAGCAACTCCAGGGGTGTCTTGCCAGTGGGCCCCTGCTGAGATGAGGGCCCTCGGCAGGTGCCCGACCATGCCTACCCTTGGCACCAGCCCTCATTCGGACTCCCCTGGATTTTGGCCCCACGGTCTATCCGCAGCTGTACCAGTTTGTTGGTTCAGTGCTGGCATTGACATGCGGCCTTCTCTACCACTTCCTGGGAGAGGGCAAGCTGTTTGTGGTCCCCGCTCCTTCCCCTTGCCCTCCTGCTTGAATTTCCCCCATGCTCCTTGCACCTTTGGAGCCAGACGCGGCCAAGGGGGAGACCAGCAGGAAGGCGTAGCAGCACCGGCTCGGATGCGCTCTCGCTCGGTGAATTATTAACGCTCATCTTTTTTGAACAACAACAAAAACGGATAATGGCCGTAAATGATCGCTTTGGCAAAACTAAATGGAGAGCTTTCATCCTTTAATAATAATAATGAAAAGGGGAAAGGAGGGAAGGGGGAAAAAGAAAGGAAGGAAGGAAGAAAGGGAGAGGAGAGGAGAGGAAAGTGTTGCTCGTCTGTCTTTGGCCAGCTTCTCCCCGGCAGCTGGTCACCGGGACAAGCCTGAGAGCTGCACCGTCTTGGGAAGCTGACAGATGGGTTGCGAAGCTTAGCTCTTTAAAGAGCACGCCAGTCCTCTGTCAGACCAACCGCACCCCCACCCACCCACCCCCACCCCAATCTCCTCCCCAAACTGAAGGCCAGGCTGCTTAGAAAGATATGCATTCAGGGCACACGTTCAGGGAGGGAAGCGGGCGGGAGGAAAAGTGAATGAGCGACACCAAGATCCACAGAGAGGGTCACTCGGGGTGAAGATAGAGGCACCGGCTTTTCGTGGAGCGCACTTGTGCCGCCGCGCAAAGGTGTTCTCGTTTGGAGCAGGGGCCGTGTGCGTTTCAGCGTCTGTGCCTGCCTGTCTTCACCCTTGCTGGTTGAAAACATTATTTCACACTCCCCGCCCACGGGATTTATTTATATAATCAATTGATAGACCACTTGATTATATCTAATTAAAAAAAAAAAAAGACATCTCGAAGCGCTTTACGGCACAACAGTTGCAAATACTAAATATCTGCAGTTAAAATACGTAAACACTGGAGGTTGGATCCAGGATCTACCTTCCGCAAGAGGAAGGGCTCTGCTTGTGGAAGGTCTCTCTGCCCAATTTTGGGGGACCCCCCTCCCCCCACAGCTCACCCCATCCGACAGAGACTCCTGACTCTCTGTGTAGCATCTTCAGGGGCCCGGGCGGTGGGCTGCCATGGGAAGGAGTCGGAAGGGAAGTCCACATCCGCCAGCACACTTGATCCAGCGTCAATCTGGATTCAAGCCAGAGAATACAAAATGTTCAAAATGTTGTTTTAAAAAAAAACAAAAACAAAAATCCCACTCTCAATTAAAAGATTTAAAATCAGAGAACCAACCATCAAGAAACTGGGCAGCACAGTCAAGTCCAGGAAGGCCTGGGTGAAAAGGCAGGTCTTTAACTGGCACCTAAAACATGCCACAGTTGGGGCCTCCCATATACCAAGGGGGAGAGCAGGGTAGGCATAGACGGGCAGCTGCCGAGGGCCCACACCCCAGCAGTGGGCCACTGATAAGATTTCCCTGGAGTTGCTCCTCCTCTTCACCACCGAAACCTGCTTGCTCACCTGCCTCCCGCTCTGGCCCAGACAACGGTGGTGGTGGTGGTGGTGAGGAGCAGGAGATGCTACGGCCTCCTTGCTCCCGGGCTCTCTGCCTGGCAAGCAGGCAAGTGGTGGCCATGATGAGGAAGAGGATGAGGGGCAAGAACAGCTGGTGACCAGGGCAGTGAGAAGGGAGGCTCTAAGAGAGAAGCAGCCCATGCAGCCTGCCCGCCCATGGGCCTTCGAAAGCCCAGAGCTGGCACTGGGGGAGAACATTCCACAAAGGAGGTGCTGCCACCACTTCATTTCAAGTAGACCATGGCCACCAGTGAGGAAAGCAGGCACAAGTCATCCCAGCCCAACCATTCCAACTTTCTACCCCCCCCCCCAAGCAAGATGTATCCACCTAGAGAACATTCCAAATAATCTCTGAGAACACCAGAACTACTACCATGCTGGATTTTCAGAGTCTTAAGGGCTAGAACCTTGCTTGCTTGTTTTGGAATGAAAAGCGGAGAATCTCAGGATGCAGCCTCCCGTTTCCTGTAGCAGCCAGCCAGATGCCTCTGTGTGCTTGCAAGCAGGGCACGTGAAGGCAACATGCCTTCTCCCATTTGTTCATCTGAGGCACTTGGGTATTCAGAGATAAACTGCCCACCTATATAGAAATTCCATTTCACTGTCATGGCTAACAGCCATCGAGATCACGTCCATGAATTTTCTCAATCTTCTTTTTCTTTTTTAAAGCCATCTAAACTGGCGGCCGTCACCACATCTTCTTGTACAGTGGATTCCTTAACTTACACGCTCCGTCACATGAAGAAGTGCATTCTTTTCTACATGGCGCAGGTAAGGTCAGTTGGGCCAAGGAACAAGGCCTTCTCGGGGGCTGCACCAGCATCGCAGAACATCTTGTCCCATGAGGTTTGGATGGCTCCGTCTTTGACTGCCTTTCGTCAGCTAGCAAAGACTTTAAAAAAATATATTCCGGCAGGTGTTTGTCGAGTCATTTCTGGATCATGGGCTGGGGCGGCTGGCGACTCCTATGTCCGTGGGGCTCCTTGTCCATTGCAGATTTTATTCTGTGCTTTATAGGAGCAATTCATGGTGCTGAGCTCCATCCCCAAAAGAGGCTCACCACCATGGAGAGCTCCTATAAAGCTCAGAATAAAACCTGCAATGGATAAGGAGCCCCACTGACATAGGCGTCACCAGCTGCCCCTGGCCAGGGGGATCAACTCAGGTTGAGTTGTTTTTGAACCACCCACGAAGGCCAACACTGGGCAGGGCCAGGATATTTGGTCTGCCTGCCTTTGCTGAAGCCTATGTACAGTCATTACTTGGATTGCAAGTAACTTGGTTTGAGAGCGTTTTGCAAGACCAGCAAATTTTTAAATATTTATTTATTTATTGACTTGATATACAAGCGACGTCTTGCAATACAAGTACTGTAGTACGGCTTAAATTAAAAATCTCTGTACAAATTTTTTGGGGGGGATTTCGTTTTGATATAAGAGTGTTTTGGATTACAAGCACGTTTCCGGAACGAATTATGCTCTCAGTCCAAGGCATGACTGTATAACTATGCCGATGGACAGTAGTGCATCTCGCTTTATATAAAATATATAGGGGCATACATTGCCTATGTATCAGTCGTAATTGTTCTATTCAGATCTCATGTAAGAAAACTGTAAGACTGTATCTTGTTTTATTTTTTTATGGTTTTTTATTTTGTTTTTGTTTTGATTTATTGAAACTCAAAATAAAAAACGGGGGGGGGGACCACTGGGCAGTGCCAAAGCCAAATGTGGGGGGAGCCTGAGCCAAATGTGTGTGGGGCCACCCATCCTCTCTATCAGTTCAGAGCTCCCTCAGTTCTCCTAGATCACTGTTTAAAGGGGGGGGGGGGGGATATGAAAAAAAAGCGAGTTTCTTGTACCATATTCGCTGTGTTACATATATACACCCAAAGGAGACACGATTGGCACCGATGTTTGTTTTCTCCTCAGCACCAAATTAAAACACTTTTTTCCCGCCCCGGGACACTGTAACACATCCACATTTTAGCGTTTTACAATTTTACATTTTAATTTTATTTTCAAAACTGAATCGATGGCTGTGTGTCTTGCCGGTTGAAATGGCCTTCTAATGTGCAACTGTTTGTGCGTGTTTTGGGGTTGTTGTTGTTTTTTTAAATATCTTGGATCTGTTTGCTTGCTTTAATGTTATGTACACCGGGGCCCTGGGATCCCTTGTGGATGAAGGGCAGTTTGCAAATTTTGGAAATGAAATAAGAAATGCCAAAAAGGCAGGGGCAATTCATTAAGTCAAACATCTCTCTCTCTCTCTCTGGGCACTTGGAAAAGTGTTGGTTTTTCATAAGAAAGGAACGCCAGGGTGGGGGAAAGAGTTTGGTAAATCTCCCCCCCCCCCTTTGGTGTGTGTGTGTGTGTGTGTGTGTGTGTATGTGTGTGTGTGTGTATGTGTGTGTGTAAGACGGGTGTGAAGTTGGAGGGTGGAGGGAGATTGTCCCCAGTTCAGGGTTAATGAAGTGAGAAAGGAGTCTCTTTCAGAAGCATTGCAAACACAATCCCCACCCCAATGCAAAGAGGCCCTCTGTCCAAAGGCCTACATGGACTGACTTAAACCCAGGGGATAACTGCTTTAATTTAATCTCATTGCCTAACAATGCGGCCAAACAAAACTCTTTTAAAATCATATTAAAAATCTATCAAAGGAACAACTTGCGCTTTTCATTTTGAAAGGGAGAGAGCGAAAGAGAGAGAAGGCAGAAGGGGGAGAAGGAGGAGGGAGGGGGGGCAGTAATAATCCAGCAGCCGTCTTTTCTTACATTTACACAGCCAGAAATGCAAATGAAAGACATTCTGTGCTATTTAATTGTCCTTGTTCCTCCCTGCCCATGCCATCTCGCACGTTAATGAATGACAACCTTTTCCAACAAGTCGAGGAATGGCAAGATTGAAATTTGTCCTTGCAGGAAGGAGCTAGAAAAGCTCGCCGCGGGGAGAGAAAAAAAAGGGGAAGTTTGAAATCAATTTAAAATAACATATATAGACGCAGACGCACAACAAAATGGAACGGTTACAGCCCGAGGCTTCCAGTGTAAATGAAAATACGATCAAGGTGGCGCAAAATTAATAAATACACCGGCAGTACAATCCTATAACATGTCAACTCAGAAGTAAGCCCACCGAGTTCAACAGGACTTCCTCCCAGGTAAGCGAGTTTAGGATTGCGGCCTGAGGCAGATGTGATGTGAAAGTGATTTGAGGCTACTGGACTAGTTAGGAAATAACCTGGGCCAGTCATTTCCAGACAAGCGTGCCTTGGGAAATAATAGAATTTAAAAACTAACAACACGAGAGCCGTGTTGGAACAGGCCAAAGGCCTACCTAGACCAGCATTCTCTTCCCTCAGTGGCCAACCAGATGTCCCAGTGGGAAGCCCACAAGAACATGAACACAATGGTCCCCCACCCCATGTTCCCCAATAACTGGTATTTTGGGATACCGGTAATATATAACCAACGCAACTAGTAGCGATCAGTATCCTTATCCTCCACGAATTTGTCTAATCCCCCTTTAAAGCTGTCCAAGCTGGTGGCCGTCACTCCATCTTGTGGTAGCAAATTCCATAGTTTTAACTCTGTGCTGTGTGAAGAAACGACTTCCTTTGATCTGTCCTGAATCTCCCACCATTCAGCATCATGGGATGATCCCTTTGGGCTCTAGTATTATGAGAGAAATGTCTCCCTGTCCATTTGCTCCACACCAGGCATAATTCTGTACACCCACTTACTCGACTTTTTTCCCTGAAGCTAAAAAGCCCCCCAAATACTGAAATCTTTGCTCGTAGAGCAGCTGCTTCGCACGCACAAGGTCCCAGGTTCGATCCCCCACAATTCCAGGTAGGTCTGGGAAAGATTTCCATCCGAAGCCCTGGAGAGCCACGGCAGCCTGTGTAGACCAGGGCGGGCAACTTGCGGCCTTCCAAATGTTGCTCTGGAGAGCGCCAGGTTGGGGAAGTGAGGCCTAGTGGAACGTGGTAGTCCCTACAGGGCTTTGAAGACGCTGTGAGAGTTCAGAGGAGCCACATGCCTGGAGAGGTGGGGGGGGGGAGACCCATCCAACTGCATTGGCATTATCGTCAGTGTAAACTCTCTGGAAACTGCCTAATTTGTTGGGAGCACAAACTGTGTCCGTAGTTGACTATTCCCGCTCCGTTAAAAACATAAGAAGAACAATGCTAGATCAGACCAAGGGTCTACCTAGTCCAGCAGTCTATTCACAGCAGCCAACCAGCTGCCCATGGGAAACCCAAAAGCAGGACATGAGTGCGACAGCACCCTCCCACCCATGTTCCCCAGCAACTGGAGTACATAGGCATGCTGCCTCCACTGCTGGAGGTAGCCTATAGCCATCAAGACTAGTAGCCATTGATTGCCTTCTCCTCCAGGAATTTCTCCAATCCCCTTTTAAAGCCATCCAGAATGGTGGCCATCACTACATCTTGTGGAAAGGAATTCCATAGTTTAACTATGTGCTGTGTGAAGAACTTCCTTTCATCTGTCCTGAATCTCTCACCAATCAGCTTCATTGGATGCCCCCACTGGATTCTAGTATTATGAGAGGGACAAAAATGTCTTCCTATCCGCTTTCGCTGCACCATGCATAATTCTGTACACCTCTATCATGTCTCCCCTTACTTGCCTTTTCTTTAAGCTAAACAACCCCAGCTGCTGTAACCTTTCCTCAAAGCGGAGTTGCTCCAGCTCCTTGATAATTTTAGTTGCCCTTTTCTGCATGTTTTCCAACTCTACAATGTCCTATTAAGGCACACTGACCAGAACTATGCACAGTATTCCAAGTGTGGTCACACCATAGATTTAGATAATGGTCATAGGATATCGTTAGTTTTATTTTCTATTCCTTTTCTAATTATGCCTAACATAGAATTTGCCGTTTTCACAGCAGCTGCACACTGGGTCGACATTTTCATCAAGCTGTCCACCACAACCCCAAGATCTCTTTCCTGGTTAGTCACCACTAGCTCAGTGCCCATCAGCTTATACCTGAAGTTGGGATGTTTTGCCCTAAAATGCCCATTCATCCAGGCTAGAGAGATCCTTTTGGAGCGCTTCGCAATCCCATTTTGTTTTACTCACCCTAAATAATTTGGTGTCATCAGCAAACTTGGCCACCTCGCTGCTCACTCCTAAAATTCCAGATCATTAATGAACAAGTTGAAAAGCATTGATCCCTGCTCAGGGATCAACTTTTATTGACCAAAGGAGAAGAGAATTACAAAGCATTTTTGATACCATGTTGCACTCTGTTGTAAGAGTAACACCCACCCCACACCCCGCCACACACAGAGACACAGATCCCTTCCCAAAGAATCTATGCCTTTATCCCTAACCCCCAAAGCAGCCTGCGTTTCACAGTGCTTCACAAGTGCAACATCATCGCCAAATTCCATACCGAAATCAGAATTCAGCACCCTGGGAATCTCAGCTTTTAGCTTGTTGTTGTACTACAACTCCTATCATCCCTGACCACTGGCCATGCAGGCTGGGGCTGTTGAGAATTGGAGTTCAACATCTCCTGCCCTAGTGTTTAGAACCGTGGCTGTACAAAAAAAGTATTCAATTTGATTTTATTTTAATGAGGGCTGTCAACCGATTCAAGAATGTTTAGTAATTTATCATCTGCCTTTCAATTGACAGCATTTACATACCGTATATCCACATAGAACGCAAACTTCAACATCTGTGCCTTTCTGAAGTACAGAAGGAGGTGTGAGAGGCCACAGTTTAACAAACACAAGCAAGCACTCATTTGTTAGAACAAAAAGTCCACCTTTAATGTTTTCTTTGGCTTGCTCCCCCAGTCACAGCAACACACCGGCATCAAAATAGCCTTCGAAAACAAACTAGTGTGCCCTTTAACTTGCAGGCCCAAACTGATGAATATTGCCCCACTCACCCCTGAATAGTCAAGCCGTAATTGATTAATTTACTAATTACCAGGAAACTGCCAAATGATCGGCGGTCGGGGAAGGAGGGAAAGGGGCGTGGCAAATCTGGAGGGTCAGATTTGGGGTGCCGGGGGCCCATATTTGCCTCGTGTGCCGGAGGGACACCACCACTGCTGGATAGGAACCGATATAAACTAACGAGCCCTAAGCCGGCAGAGGGAACAGCCACACCGGCCAGCTGGAAAGCACCCTTAAGACACAACTGCCCGAATAAGTTCTGTCTCCTCTTTTCTCTTGCTCGGCTTATATTTTAGGGGCTGAATATATTCTAGGGGCCCCTGCATTCAAATAGAATCTCCCCCGCCCCACTACTCCAAGCTCCGTGCTCACGGGTCACCAATCTGGATCGAGTGTGCGAAGTAAACAGCAACTGTCTCGTAACCAACGTGCCTTTAATTCCTAGCATTCCCCCCCCCCCCCCGAACAGCCTTAAAAAAAACGCCTCCCGGTTTCTGACGACACTCCCGGATCACATCACGCCGCTGGCTCCGTCCCCAGCCGCAGCTATTCTCGAGTCTCAGCGTATGCAGGGGAGGTCGAGGATTCCCAGGTCAGCTTTGGTTCCCAGGTTTTGTCAGCCTTTTCTTCCTCTTGACCTTGGAGGCAAGAAAGTCCAAGCCGCTCGAGTATTCGGATTGCAAAATTTCAGCCAGACGGCGCTTGCCCTGGGATTTCTTGAGAAGGTCACGCCTGGGCAAAAAGACAGGGATGAGACGGGAGGAGAGAAAGGGGATTTTGGGGTTTCAGTATGCCAAGGAGACTCTGGGTTTTGTTTTGTTATTAAGGCCGCAATCCTAAGCATGCATACTTTGAAGTAAGCCAAACCAAAAGTTCATTCATTCAGTCATTCATTTATTCCTTTTTTCTTTTCTTTTTTTTACATCGCCCAATAGCCAAAGTTCTCTGGGCAGTGTGCAAGTTAAAACATAAAATAGAAGGATAACCAATAAAACAGGTCAGACAAAAACCCAAGATAAAACCTGTGGCGGATGAGCATCAAGCCGACAGCAAAAGACAGCCGTGGGTCTTGTACGGGTGTTTAGAAATAGCCGTAATGGGGGCTAATTGCATCTCTCCTGGGAGGGCGTTCCACAAACGGGGGGCGGTGGCAGGTGTGCCACTGAGAAAACCCTCTCTCGGGTCCTCACCCACCTCATCTCATTTAATTGGGGGGAGGGGAAAGAGACCGCAAGCAGAGCATCTCTGCAGAGTCCTAGTTGACAGGTAACGTTTATGGCACCTATGGGGAACCTGTGGTCCACAGGCACTCCTCGGGGGCACTCAGTGTCCAAACCCCACTGAATCCTGCCCCCCCTTCCCGTTGCCCTGCTGCAAATGCTGGCCCTGCAGGCTGGGCAAGGTGTAGGGATTGCAGTTTTCACAGGCAACACAGTACCTGGGGACTGAGCCACTTCCCACAACCTGCTTTTCAGCGGGTTGTGCTGGGGAGGAAACATAACAGGGCTGAGGAGCACAGCACATGGCCACAGGCGGAGGACAGGGCGTACGGTCTAAGGATGGAAGAGCCAGCATAATTTTGAGTCTGCCAAGAGTCTCCAAAATGCAGTTCAAAGGTCGTTTTGCCTCGCTCCCGTTTTCAGTGTATTTTTCGGCTCGTTCGAACAGGAAAAGTGCGCATCTTGAACAGGAAAGATGCGCATTTCTACGCATATTTTTCAGAAGGGCGCATGTGTCCCCCACTGACTACAGCGTAAAAATCCTCGTTTTTTTTAAAAAAGTGCGCATCCTTCAAACGCGGTGGCAATTTTTGCGAACTTGCAAACGTTCCTCGGGGTGGGGGGGAATTCTACTGCTCGCGTTCGGGATTGTGGACAGGACGTTTGGTGAACATAAATGAAATTCTCGCACATCCCTACGCCTCTCTCTCATTTTCAAATGCTGGCACTTATGAACCCTGGGTTTTCTGTTTGGACTTTCCACATGTTTTATCCTTGCAGGGTGAGAAAGGTGACACTGGCCTACAAGGGCCCCAAGGGAATCCGGGACCAACCGGAGAAAAGGGGCCTTCCGGTCGAGCTGGCCCCATGGGTCCTCCTGGCCTACCTGGTGAGAATCAGGTGAGTAGGAACCTACCCAGCTCTAAAGCCAGCATGTTGGTTGCTTGCAGGGGGAGGGTGGGATGGCCCCCAAAGGCAAAATTCTGTGTGCTTGCTTTCATATTTTTTTCCAGAGCAACTTTCTAGAACTTTTGACCATTAGGGATGTAGCCGTCATGCACTTTATGGATCCCTAAACACGGGCGCTATAGAAGAACATAAGAAGAGCCATGCTGGATCAGACCAAGGGTCCAACTAGTCCAGCTGCCCACTGGGATCCCACAGGCCAGACATGACTGCAACAGTACCTTCCTGCCCATGTTCCCCAGGGACTGGAGTACTTGGGTGGCTACGCTTGGATGATCGCAATTTAGGAAAGAGAGGGTGGATGTCCGTCCTTGGCTCAAAATCCCACCTTCTGAGAAATGTGCTATTAGAAACAACAAGGTTCTCTCTTTAAGAATGCGAACAAAAATAAGAGAGATGGGAAAATAGTGCAGCATCTTTGAAAGACAAGTCCTGATGTAGGTACTCTTGAGGGGTGCATTGCATACGGACGAGAGCATGACTGATACGGTGAGAAAACAGCAGTTTACATGTGAAGGGAAAACAAAACAAAGCCCACCTCTTTGCGAGCCTGAGGAAACGTTTTATGCTTTAGTTCAACCCTCGTGCTTTTTTGTTGTTGTTAAAAAAAGGAGCCCTCTGTTTTGCCAGCTGTCAAAAAATATATGGGAAATGAAAAGCTGCACCTCTTCCCCCCACCCTTTCCAAGGACCATTACAAAGGTAGCTGGGTTCCAAGCAGGACTAGACTTTTGAAACAGACTTTTCAACGTTTCTAAACTGCAGGGCAAATATTTATATCCACACATATAGAGAAATGGAAGACTCAGCATTTCTTTTTCTAGGTCAACCGTTCTTCCAGTGACCTACAGTTATGACCAGGGCTGTATGTGATCTGCTGGAAACACACACACACACACACGCCAGCTGTGCCGAGGCACCCCCAAATCTTGCATGCTAATCGGAGCAGGTGCAACAGTTATGTTGGTCTGCAGAGGGAGGGGGGGAATAAGGGTGCAATCCTATGCAGGCTTAGACAGAAAAAAGTCCGACAACTCCGGACTTTTTTTTCTGACAACCTAGCATGGCTGGCTAGGGAATGCTGGGAGTTGCAGGATGCTTTTCTGCCTAAACCTGAATAGGATCGCGCACTAAGAGGGCTCAGAAAGCGGGTCAGAAGATTTAGGACAGGGGTGTGGGGTACCTCCTCCAACCCAAGGGCCCAATTCCACCTCTCCAGGGGATGCCTTCCAGTGGTGGGTGGGGTCAAAGGCAAACGGGATGGGGACAGAAACACACACAAAAAAACCCTGCACATTGTCATCTAAAGCTCTTACTGCCAGCAGAGGTGGCGCTAGGAGCCCCGAATCTTTCATTTGGAGCCCCGAATCTCTGGGAGGCCCTCTGCCCCCACCGCTGTCCAGGGGCACTTGCTGAAAGAAAGGTGCAGGGGCCCTGATGATCTCTGCTGCATCGGATCCCCCTGGATGAGCTGGCTTTTGGCCCACATGTGCTTCCCCTCCTGCTGCCCCCCCCCCGAATCTTTCTGCCTGAGGTTTTTTCCTGAAATCAGATGCCCTCCTCTCCCCTGTCCATACACCCCCCCCTTTTTTTTTTTTGCAAATACGGGTGTCCTTAGGAGACAGGCTCCTTTAAAGACACACACAGAGACAGACTTTAGAGCATATGTCAATTAGCATATGCAAATCTCTGCATTTTGCACTGTCCTGTGGTCCTCCTGAGCCCCGGATCGTTTCGGTACCGAGCACCGCCCCTGACAGCCAGTGACCGAGCCTTAGGAGAGGCGTTTCAACCTTTTAGAATGTGGGGGAAAAAACTGCACAAAAGCCGGGAAACCGCCAAATGATCTGCGTTTGATGGAAAGGGGGTGGAGCCAGGGGAAAGGGGCGTGGCCGACCAGGGAACCCCAAAGGACCAGGCTGGGACTCCAGGAGGGCCTGCTTTAGCCCTGGGCCTGAGGCTCCCCACCCCTGCGCAAGGATCTGCTCCACCCATTACACAGAACGTAAGACTTCCTCGTCTAGGTAGACCCCGTTTCACACCCACGCTCAGCCTTCCCCAACTTGGTGCCCTCCAGATACTTGGGGACGGCAACTCCCATCATCCCCAACCATGACTGGGGCTGATGGGAGTTGCGGCCCAAAACGTCTGGAGGGCAGCAGGTACGGACGCCAGCCCTGTCTAAATCTACACTCCAGGGTTGTTGAGAGGGGGTGGAGGGAAATAAAAAATGGGGGTGACCCTCATCATGTGCTCCACTGCGATCTCCTCCTGGCAGTTGAGGCCTCGGTCTGAAGCCCAAACTGGCCTCTGAGCAGAGCAGGGCCTTTTCCACTGCGGCCTCCCCAATGCTTTCGGATACACCCTCCCGCAAGAGGCCCGCATGGCCCCCTTCCTGCCGCCTTTTCAAAAGGCAAGAAGCCAAGGCCTCTCTGTTCCGATCAGCAGAGCCCCTGGCCTTGCATGCAGAAGGCCCGTGGTTCCTTCCCTGGCGGCATCTCCAGGCGGGGCCGGGAAGGAATCCTGCCCGAAACCAGAGAGCGCCGCTGCTGCCAGTCAGTGTCGAGAATACTGGGCTAGATGGACCACAGGTCAGAGACGGTAGGAGTCAGCTTCCTCTGTTCCTGTTTTAATCAGCTGCGTATTCAGAACCATGAGGACTGGAATCTTAACTTTACTTTTAGGGGAAGGACAACAGCTCCGTGGTAGAGGCCCTGCTTTGCAGGCAGAAGGTCCCCGGTTCGATCCCCGGCGGCATCTCCGGGTAGGGTTAGGAAGGAATCCTGCCTGAAACCAACGGAGAGCCACTGGCAGCCCGTCGTCAATATTGGACTAGATGGACCCAGGGTCTGGCACAATATATGGCAGCTTCCGATCTTCCTAAATAACCTCTGAGCTGACTTGAGAGATCCATCTTGCTGCTTTTGAATTAAGGTGAGAGATAAAATGGCCGGGTGGCTGGTCCGAATGATCCATCGCCAACGCGTGCAAACTCAGGCTTCTCCCCCAACTGGTTTGCTTCAAGCCAGGAGGCGTCAAAATCTGCGGCGCATCTTTGGAGACGGGGAGGCCATCCATCAGAAGGAAGTCTTCAACACGGATCAGGCCGTCAATCCATCTGACGGGGGCTCCTGGAGGCTTGCCCCATCCGGCGACCGGCGGTGCCAAGCGTCAAGGCAATCTCAACACCTGCTTTCCTGCCCGTCGAGTCGGACGAGCCATCTGCGGCCGACCCATGGCGTGAGGAGTGTGTGTGTCTGTGGGGGGTGCTTACGGGGAGGGTGGCGGGAGGAAAGGGGCACGGCATCTATCAACGGAACTGTGCTCCGCCAGACAACCCGACAGATGTCCCCACAAGCCCACCACGTCAAGAGGCTGACGCCAACACGCTCTTCCCGCACATGGGAAGGGAACGTCTCGCCTTGTCGGAAGGTCTCATCCAATCGGGACGGAGCGCCAACAGGCGCCGATGGGAGGCAAACCGGGCACAGCCTCCAGGGCGACCCAAGGCTGCTACCCGTGACACCCCCCCCGGTGTCGGTGTCAAACTCCCATCATGCTCGGCGAATTTATTTATTCAGAGTATTTTTTATCCCGCCCCTCAACCAAAAAAGGCTCCCGGAGCGGCTTACAAATGATCGATAAAGGAAGACAGACCGCTGCCCGCAGGCTGACCATCTAAAAGTCATGACAGACAAGGAAAGAGGAGCGGGGAGGGAAGAGGTGGTGGGGCGGAATTAAGTCTTTCGGCAGGGCTGGTAGAATTGCCCGGCTTCCCCCCACTCTCTCAATACGGCCCGCTGGAATGGCTGCTGGTGGTGATGGCCGACACCTAAGCAAGCAGAGGGAAGACGGCCATTACCACGACTGCGTCGATCCTGCATCGGTCCAGGAGAGCCCTGTCAGTGCAGAATTTGTGCCCGGGAATCTCAGCTTCTAAACGACTAGAGCAGCCTATGTAGGGCTGTCCACAGCCGGCACGGCCAACGGCCACTGGCAGCAAGTGGCTCAGCTGCCTGACTGCCACAGAAGGGGCGGGCAGTCAGATCGGACTTTGGCTGCTGACCTTGGCTAAGGGGCGCATTGGTTTGGGCGCTCAGATCCTAGAGCAGGGAAGGGCAGGCAGAATAATCTAAGACAGTGTTCTCCAACCTTGGGTCCCCAGATGTTTTTGGCCTACAACTCCCAGCATGCCCCAGCCAGCGTAGCTGGCTGGGGCATGCTGGGAGTTGTAGGCCAAAAAACATCTGGGGACCCAAGGTTGGAGAACACTGATCTAGGAGAAGAGGGACAGGGTCTAAGCCAAAGAAACGAGAAGGCAAAAAGAAGGATGTGGGATGCTGCGGTTGGGCGGCAGTGCTAGGAAAGAAGAACCGGAGCAGAGTGACGGAGAACAAGCAGTGGGTTGCCACGTTCAGAGTCTGCATCTGAAGTTTCAATGGACCTCGGGTTACGCCTTATTCTACAAAAACTTGTCTCGCATCTCGTTAATAAGGGGTTTTTCGAAGTCAACTAACTGCTAGAGGTGTGATACCGCTAATGCTTCTTTTAATTGTTATGTTTTGGCAATGTCCAATAGTTGCCTCTTTTGGGTGGAAGTTATAATAGGGATAAACTTTGTATTAGAATGATCGTTGATATTTCCCGATGTACATGTTCTTTTAAATTATCTACCTGTTTCTTGGAAGTTAAAGCTCGGTCAACGCAAATGGATCTTCCACGCCCTTTTGACAGCTAAAAGACTGATACGACAACAGTGTCAAGAGAAAAGCTCACCCGCTATAACGCGACGGATCGAGGACCGAAGGACGCTTTCAATATTTGAGTGGATGACCTACAGACGCCGCTCCCGAATGGACAATATACGGACATTTGGTCTGCCTCTGCGGAAGCTTATGTATAATTGGCACATTTAAATGTATGCAGTTATATGAATATTTACATATCAGCCATTGTTGATTTCGGGGGTTGTTAATGTTTCGGGGGGGAGGTTGTTTTGTTTTTCATTTAGATTTTGTTTTGTTTCGGTGAAATTCACAATAAATTAGAAGGGGGGGAAAAGTGGGGAGAACAAGCAGTGGCATAGTGGAGGCAGGGTTTGCAGGGACGCCGCCCCGGCACTTTTTTATTTGCAGGGTGGAATTCCCTCTTCCCCCCGAGCTTCGCTGCACTCTCCACAGTAGCTGGGGCAGGAAATGAATTTTCTCTGCATCGATATATAGTTGTGAGCGATCCCCTGTTGTGACGCAAAGTATTTTGAGGTGCCTTGGTCTGGAATGGGCAACTAAGACCCATCAGCTGTATAAAAGACCTGCCCCTGGCAAAATGGCTAGAGCCGGCTTGTCGCTGTGGATCAGCGCGGCTCCTGGAGCTTTGGGGGTCGTCTCCCGGGAGGGGGCGGGGAGCGCGGCTATGGACGACGGCCGCGACGGGCGGCTGCACAGCGAAATTGAGCACGAGACCACTGAGAACGAGGGGAAGGAAAACCGAGACCGAGTGGACAGGGAGGAGAGGTGAGCCAGGAGCTGCGGAGAGGGACAAAAGCGGAAATTCACATATCGGTTTGTGACCACCCAGTCAAGCCTCTACTACAACCTCCCTCAACTCAAAAGAAGGAACAGCTGCAGGGAGCTTGTTTTGCCCTTCACTGTCAGAAAAAAAAGGGGGGGCGGGGGTGGATCTTTAAGAACCTTGTCACTAAGAACTGGTGCCTGAGTTTTGCTTTCTTCCTCCTCCCTCCCAGTCCCCTTTCCTTGTGTGTCATGTCTTTTAGATTGTAAGCCTGAGGGCAGGGACCAATAAAATTTACTTATTTATTTATTTACAGCATTTTTACCCCGCTCTTCACCCCAAAAAAAGCCTCCCAGAGTGGCTTACAAAGAATAATATTAATTATTCTTTGTAAGCCACTCTGGGAGGCTTTTTTTGGGGTGAAGAGCGGGGTAAAAATGCTGTAAATAAATAAATAAACAAACACATAAATAAACTAACTCAGGGAAGGCTGCTCTAGTACCACACTAAGCCCTTCCTACCTCAGATAAACAATCCACTGTCTTGATCTTATGCTTGGCCCGATTCTGCTCTGTTTTTCCAAAAAGATAAATATGTTGAGCAGCAAAGCGCCTGCCTGCCTTCCGCGGAGCAAAAATCTCTCCGCGGCGGGCCTGCCTCCAGCTTTCCCTGCTGCTAATTAAGTGATATTAAGGAAGCCGTAAATGCCACGAGGAAATTGGCAGCCAAATGGCTCCCACTGATGGAGAGAGCACTTTGCAGGGGGGAAAGTTACAGCTGCAGCTTGGCCTAGGAGGGCTTTGCCGGTGAGAGGTATCGTCGAAGGATCTTTGCTTCCTTCCCTTCTCTCTCTTTCTCTCGCTCTCAGCTGGCCAAGGGGAAAAGTTCAAAAGGCGTTGCCAAGAATGCACGTCTGCTTGCGCAAACCCTTCCCGCTCCTCCATTGCCTACAATTTTGGGACGAGGGGCTGACGTTAAGGCCGCAACTTCTCACGTCGCTTGAAAGAGAAGGCTGGAGGCTAGTGACATGTAGCACACACACACACACACACACCATCAACAGTCTGCACTAGGGCAATCTGAGTTCTCTGTAAAAGCTGGATTTTGTGGCCTCATCTAGTTTAAATAAGCCCAGATACTTGGCTGTCTTTGCAAGCTTAAGGACTAGAAACTTGCTTTAACAAAAATAGGAGATTCTCTGAATACCAATTCTGGATGATGACGACGACGACGACGACGACGATGATGATGATGATGATTTTAAGAGATGGATTTCTGGAGGGAGTAGTGACTGACACTAGGGCAAAATTTCAGGACCAGTTTTCAGATATAGCAGGCGGACAACAAGTGCCCTCCCCGCTGTCTATCCACCAAAATTTGTGGTGGCAAAAAGTTTGCTGGTGATTTTGAGTAAGGGAGCCTTAAAATGGCTGAATTTCACTTGTTTTCAAGCAAGATACGGCCTAATTAGGCTTGGGCGGCAGTTCGCTGCTGCTACGGAAGCCTAAAAGGGCCAAATCTCACTTGAAACCTCTGTTGTGAAAAACCTCAGCATCTGAAGTGGGAACTGAGCGGGGAGTTCTTGATTTCTGGGAGTGCCCTGCAATCTTCATTGATCCCAGTCATGTCTAGCAGAAGCTGACTAAATTATGAAAAATGAGCTTAGCTGTAGAAATGTGCAGAGTAATATAAACTGGGTCACATCACTTTTAACTTCTCTGGGTGCAGGACTGGAGTTCACTTGGGCATCGCTTTCTGAGCACGGGGCAGACCAACCTTGCTCGCCTTGGAAATGCCCTACGGACAGGTATGAGAGAAACTGGGTGCCTTCCAGATGTTTGGGACACTACCCCTCCTATCATCCCCGACCACTGACCACCCCCCAGAGTGCCACAGCAACACAAGTTCCTGCGAACCCAAAAAGTTGTCCCTGCATGATTTGCTATTCTGCTCTTGCCACCTTCCAAACACCGGCTGCTGGGGCGGCGGGACAAGTAATTTTGCTGCGGCTGCTCCAGCTGGAGTCGATGGAGGCTTATGCTGGCATCCAGCTTGTCTGAGTGTGCGAAGCTAATCAGGGCAGGCCTGGTTATAATTGGAGGAGACCCCTCCTCTGTTTCCTGCATTAGCAGGGGTTGGACTCGATAGCCTGTAGGCCTCACTTCCAACTCTATGATCTATGAAATCTATGAAATCTATGATGGGAGACACGCCGCAGAATGACCTGCTCTCAAAAGGTGGCCGCCTGTTGCACCTCTCTGCACGTCACTGCTCCGGGCTCACCTCACTTCCCGGATCCGTGATTCACGTCAGGGGAAGAAGGGGGGGGGGGAGGCACAGAAGGCAAACCTTTGCTGGTATATATATTTGTGTGTTGTGTGTGTGTGTGTGTCATTTCAAGGTGTAAAAAGTGAGTATTGGAGCGCCACCTCCAATATTTGTGCATAAGAGAAGGGGAAAACTGCATTGGATGCAAGAGTTTGGAGCCCCTGGCATCCATTTTAAGGCTAAAAAAGCGGCTGGGGTGGAGTTGGGAGGTTGGATCCGGGCCGTAACACTGGAGTGCTGTTTTCTTGATGAAGTTCACCCTTCCCCCTTAATCGGCTGTTAGCCCCGATGGGGGAAAAAACAGTAGCTACCGGCATGTTTCCCCCACTGGGGCTAAGTTAGCAAAGTCACCCAGTGAGCTTCACGGCCGACTGGGGACCAGAACCCCCATCTCCCAGGTCCCAGTCCAACACTCTTAACCACTACGCCACACTGGCTCACTGTTTTTATTTGGATTATAATTGTTAATAATAATAATAAATAATAATAATAATAATTAATAATAACTACCCACAACAACTACAACATTATCCTGCTCTTCATCCAAGGAGCTCAGGCCAGTGTACACGCTCTCCCGTTTTTTTAATCCTCAGAACAACCCTGTGAGGTAGGTCAGGTCGAGATAGGGAGGAAGGTCACCTAGTGAACTGTACAGACGAGCGGACATTTGGATTTGGGTGTCCCCGCTACTAGTCCAATGTGCTGCGCCGACCCTCTTTAGATCAGCCCTGGGGGAGGGGGTCACTCCTGCCATGGTCCATTTTGGGGGGAGGCTCATGAACCTCCGTCCAATTTTGCTCCTGCCGATCAGGAGTTTGGGGAAAACGCTGTTTTGACTGCAACAGTTCTGCGCTACCATTGGGGCAGGGAGGGGGAAGAGTGAAGGAGCCCCCAACTGCCCAAAACGACAAAAAAGAAAAAGAAAAAAAGGTGGTCTTAACAGCGTAACAACATTGCGGGGACAGAGGGGAGCATTGTGACCGGCTGCTGTAATCCAGAGAGGCACTGGTGTCAGTCACCACCCCGCTCCCCGCTGGGCCTATGAGACATCAAAGCCTGCCCCATACCATCTTACATGCTCTTTATCAGCTAATCAGGCTATTCTTCGCTAAATAAAGCCCCGTGAAATCCCCCCCTGCCCGCTGGGGGCATTCCCGGCCGGCTGCCCATCTGCTGGAGAGGGTCAGCCGAAGCAGCCGGCAAGAAAAGCACAGCCTTTCCCAGGTGGATTCCCCAATGCGGAGACAATGTGGTCCGGCCAGCTCCCCTCCCAATCGCTCTTCCGTGCACACCCACCCACCACACTTCTCCCTTTCTCTAATTTTGCTTCTCGCATGGTCTGAGCTGAAGATGTCAGCGGCCCCGCGAATCGTGACGCGGATTAAAGGGGCTTTAATCGCACGCCTGGCACTTGCCCGGGTTGGACTGTGGCGGCAAACGGAGGAAGCATAAAGAGAGCCCAAGGAAAGGAAGGAAGAAGAGTGGTGTGGGAAAGAGGAAGAAACTCAAAACACAGAACGGGGGGGGGGGGGGGGAACCCCAACAACCAACCAGATGTTTGGAGAGAAATAAAGGGAACAAGGCGATGGTGGGGTGAGGAGGAGGAGGAAGTCAGAAGGAAGGAGAGAAAGTGGCAAAGAGCAGCACAGAGCAGAAAGTTGCAACCAGAAGAAGAAAGTGAATCCGATTACTTTTCGGCGGTGACTTTCTGGGTATTAAAATCAAGGACAAGAAATGTGAAAATTAAGAAGCGTGATCTAAACAAAAGCAGCATTTTTGGGCACGTGGGGACATTTGGCAATTTGAGCAACTCTCCTGGGCACCACCACAAAATGGCTGCCACGGGAGGCGTGGCTAGTCGCAAAGGACAAGTAACCTGCCCAAAAGACTGCGTACAAGGCAGAGGTGGGGCCTGAGCCCCAACACGCTAAAAAAAAAAATTGGTGCCTGCAGGCATCACGTTCCCTATCCCTGGGTTAAAGCCAACTCCTCAAATTGGGTACAGGAACGAATTGGGAGTGAACTGGCTCCCCTACCGTTTTTGCTTCTTCCCCCGGCTTGGGATGGTAGAGGCACCGAGATTCCCTGGAGCATCCCGGAGCCCAAAGCTCTTGGCCATGTGGCCCAAATGGAGAGACCTGACATGAAAGATGTGCTTGAGGCCGGCAGGGTAGGTGGCATACGACCGGATGAAGGACTGCAGTGCTGAAAAACAAGGGGAAGAGAAAGAGAAAGGGGTTATGGCCACTGGAAATTGCCTCTAAAAGTGAATCAATTTTCATCACCTCCCAGGTTTGGAGACACCCTGGTCGAGGGTTGAATTTGAACCCGAGATCAGCTCCAAAACAGGCAAAGAGCACAGTGCATGTGTAAAGAGCCTTTTATTTACAACTGCATTTCCATAATAAACACACACACACACACACACACACACACACACACACACAGGGTTAAGCGGACAGCCATGCCCATTTCATCATAATTTTTGCAACACTGACAGTGTTGCACTGCGCAATTTTGTGACTTTGAGGCTGCAATCCTATACTAACTTACCTGGGAGTAAGTCCCATTGAAGTCAACTGTGCTGCTTATTTCTGAGAAGGACTGCACTGCTCGTGTTGTAGTGAAAAAAAGCAAGCGCATAGGATGGGAGCCGGACCTCAGGCCTAGGGGGGGGGGAGACACTAAATAGGGTCCACTTGGTGTCCCAATCTGGTCCTTCGATGTTCCCCCATCTTCCACGCCCGCTTTTTCTGGCCCGCCCCATTTCCCCTAACCGTTGACTGGTAGTTTCCAGGCTTCTGTGAAGTCCCCTCCCCCCTTCTGGAAGGCTCAGTCACTGGCTGTGAGAGCTTTTGAGCTAAAATATGCTGGTATTTGCGGCGGCGGCGGGGGGGGGGGAGTTGACCCCACCGCTTTTTCCTTCAGACCCATTGGAATGCAGCCCCCAAGAGATTCTCTGAAATTCGGCCCTTGGGCTGAATTAGGTTCAACACCCCTAGGATAAGATGTGGTTGATGTCAGTTTGTTTTTTATTAGTACAGGGTAAGGGATAATTTTATTAAAGGCGCATATATATATATATATATATATATATATATATATATATAATGGTCTGTCTAATTATAATTAGTGACTAAAGGCACAATCCTATGCTTGTTCAGACAGAAAAAAGGCCTATAACTCCCAGCATGCCCCAGCCAGCTATGCTGGCTGGGGCATGCTGGGAGTTATAGGCCTTTTTTTTCTGTCTGAACAAGCATAGGATTGTGCCCTAAGTATACGACATACAATTTCATATTATGAATATTTATGTATTGTTGTTTGAATTGTGGTTTGTAATTCATACAGTGCCCCCGAGAAAGATTCCACCGAAACACATTGGGCAATTGACTATTTTATTGAACTGCATTTTCCAGATCCATTTTGAAGCTTGGATCTCGCTCTCTCTCTCTCTTGCCACTGGATGGGGCAAAGACAGCTAAAAAAAATAACAGATACTGCCTTTACTTATGTGTGTGTGGGAATCGTATGTATGAGTCTTGCAGGCCAACGTAGGAACTGCTACTGTGATGTCCGCCGAGAAATCCTAGATTCTCGGATGTCTGAAAATGTGTTTTGTGCCTCGCATGGAGATATGGATGGGAGATAAATTCGTTCCGTTCGCATTTTAACGCACATTTCCCTAATTTGCACATTCGAACCACTATTCCAACAAACACTGAGTTATCCTGCAAAATTCGCAGCTTTCTGAATTTTGCAATGGAGTCCTCCAATTTAAAAAAAAAATGCATACAAAAATACATGTATTAGGGGAAATTATGTTTAGATATGCATTATAGTAGGAAAGCAGCTTGCAAAATATATATAGAGAGAGAATTGTACTTTAGGCAAAAATGTATTCTAAAATGCATACATAGGAGAAATGTGCACCAAAAAAAAAATGCTTATAACTTTTCATTCGAATGCAAAAAATAAAAATAAAAATCAATGTTTGAGATGAGCAGAATGTAAGACTGGAGAAATTCTCAAAGTTCCCGATGAACCAAACTGAAGATTGGAAAAAGGAGAAATGGAGAGGAACCAAAACGGACAGATTCGTCCATTGCTGCTCGGAGGACCGCGATTCTCATCCTTCAAGAATTCTCGCGCACCCGGAGGTTCAAGGAAATTTGAGTGATGCTGCCCAGGAAACCTTTTTCTCTCCGTCGTTTCTCTCCCCACCTCGCCCTCGTCGCAGGCTGCCCGCTCTGCCTCGCCCCCACTCCCCGGACTCGCGTCAAAATGTAACCCGCCCGCTCCGCGCCTTCCCAGCCATTTTTGCCCTTCCTCGCAGAGCCGCTAGACCGGCACGTTTGCCCACAGCTTAAGCCTAATCTCTCAGCGGTGGCAGGAGATTCGGGTTTTACGAACAGTAATAAAAATGTCATTTTAGCGAGATCAGTTCCTGGAAGGACCCAGGGAATCCATCAAAGCTCTGTTTGCCAAGCAAAGCGAACGCCATTTCCCAATCAATGAGGGAGTAACAAAGGAGAACACTTCGCAAGCCCTCTTCTCATATCACATCATCAATTTTTTAGAGACCCGAGTCTGGAGGGAGAGGAAAAGAGGAAAAATTACAAGCCCCCCCCCCCTCGCCTCTCTAACAGTGATGTTTGATATTTTAAGTTGCTCAGTCACGTACTCATCAGGCCTGGCTCCGTCATACAGGTGGTCGTCAGCCATGCGGTTCAAAGCACAGGTCCGCTCCAGGCTGGCCTAAGTGTCTCCGCTCCCTCCCACCCACCTAAAAAAGCAAGTTCCTAGTCCATACTGACCTTAAGAACAACCATAAAAACGAGCAATAAAAACCTACAACAAAACCAGCAACAAAAACAACAGCAGCAATCCTATCGAGGAGAAGGCCAGGGTAAAATAATAGTGTTTTCAAAGCCTTCTTAAACGCCTGCAATGATGGAGGATCGCAGACCCCCCCGATGGCAACTTGTTCCAAAGGAGTGGGGCCGCTGCAGAGAAGGTCCTGTCTCATGTGTGGTCGCCCACCTAACTGCTCTCACAGGTGGGGCAAATGCGGAGAGCCTCTCGCTGAGCTTAAAGCACGGGCAGGCTGATATGGGTGAAGGCGGTCCTTCAAGTAATTTTGGCCCCAAACCGTTCAAGGCTTTAAAGGTGAAAAACAGCACTTTAAAATGGGCTCAGAAAACACAGCGGTAACAGTGCAGCTGGTGTATATAGCAAGCCCGGGGAACCACTGGCCTGTGGCCGGTCCCCATCCAGCTGGCTAGCTTCCCTGCCTCAACTCCCTTGCTCACGCTGCATTAAGGGGGCAATCCTAGGGATGTTTAGACAGAAAAGAGGCCCGCAACTCCCAGCATTCCCCAACCGGCATGGGCAGCTGGGATGCTGGGAGTTGCAGGAGCTTTTTCTGCCTAAACACGCATAGGATTGCACCCTAAGACTTTTTAAAAGCCTCCATTGGTGCTAGCGGAGGTTTTTTCCAAGCCTAATTTCATCAGGGGGGGGGGCAGTCGGTGGCTGCTGGCAAAGGGCTAACCCTCCGCTCCCCAACACTGCAAACCCCCCCTCAAAAAAAAAAAATCACCCCTCCCCTGCTCCAATCCGACTTGCAATCAGGGCAATATGGGGGTGTATGAGTTTGTGCGCGCATGTGTGGACAATCACGTCACGGGGGACACATGCCAGCAGTGGCAGGCCCTGCCCACTTTGAGATGTGGCTCCGCCCACTGCGGGCGTGCAGCCCCGACATGCTTACCCGGAACCAGTCCCGCCCCTGGACCGAAAAAGGTTCGTGCTGATTGGACAAAGCCCTTAGAGGGGGCTCTTTCCTCTCCTTACCTTGGCGGCGGTGGCTGGGATGTTTGGCAAGGCAGGGTTTGGTGTGGCGGGGGCGTTCCTGCCACTGCCCTCACTTCAACACTGACAACGTCAGGCAGGTGCAGCAGCAAGCGCACCGGTCCAGCCAGCAACTGCTACTTGCAGGGCATGCCACTTTAAATCCCCTCACGAGGCCTCTGGGCCCCCAATTTACCATGGCTCTGGAGTCGGTGGAGCAGCCGGGGTTGGACCTTGGAGCCGAAGTCCAAGCCCCCCGCCCCGAACAGCCACCCTGACAGCGGCAGTTGATAAGGGCATCAGGAGCAAACTCTATGTGATTCTTGTATTCATGACGGTGCTATGATTTAAAACGCAAAACTGTACATGCTCAGAGTGTATTGTTCAATCAGGGTTGGCAAACTAGTTGTTGTGTGACATATCAAGCATACAGAAGCGGTCGTAAAGCATGGCATGGCCACCAGGAGAAGACAAACATCCGTCCGGTGCTTCACAACTGAACACACATGGACACCTAAAGGAGCCAGGGTGGCGTAGTGGTGAGAGTGTTGGACTGGGACTCGGGAGATCCAGGTTCTAGTCCCCGCTCGGCCATGAAGCTCACTGGGTGACTTTGGGCCGGTCACTGACTCTCGGCCTGACCTACCTCACAGGGTTGTTGTGAGGGTAAAATGGAGAGGAGGAAGAGTATGTAAGCCGCCTTGGGTTACTTGCAAGAAAAAAGGCAGGGCATGCATATAATAAATAAAAAAGGAGCCCTCCATTAGACCATTAAGTCCAGAGTCTAAAATTCCCTAGCTTCAACACTGTCTGGAGTGATGCTACATCTCAGGCCCTAAGGCACTGTGGGGGAATTTAAAATGGTGTGTGCCAGCCACACCCACCCGGGCTCTAGCATCAGGAAAAGGAAAACTGGTGGCCACCCAGGATTGAGAGGAACACCAGGCCCGACATTCGGTGTCAGCGGTGGGCCCTCCTGACCAGCAGCAACTGCCTGAAGCTGCCGAACCCCGACGCCAGGCCTGCGCGGAGGCCGGCGCTTGCACAGCACCTGCTCGCCGGAAGCGAGACCTGGATCGACCGGGAGATCTCTGGGAGATCTGCAGTAGATCGGGAAAGAATCCCAACCCCCGACTGTTTTGACCATAGAAGCGACAAGATGACCGCCTCTGCCACCTGCCCTAAATGTTTACTGCTGGAATGACGAACGCTCCCGGTAACCAGCAGCGGATTTTTGCGCGGAAGGGACTGTGAGCTCCGTTCAGTTCTGGTGCCCAAGTGTATTTCTTTTGCACCTAGCTCCAGTTGGTGGATCTTGGGGTTCTAGTGACGCTGGGCTAGATGGACCCTGGGTCTGACCCAGCAGGGCTCCTCTTGTGCTCTCATGTCACAGACCTGACGTCTGCCTACTGCTGTCCCTAGAACAGTGTTCTCCAACCTTGGGTCCCCATATGTTTTTGGCCTACAACTCCCAGCATGCCCCAGCCAGCTACGCTGGCTGGGGCATGCTGGGAGTTGTAGGCCAAAAACATATGGGGACCCAAGGTTGGAGAGCACTGCCCTAGAAGACAGCCAACAAGCCCCCAAGTCGTTGCATGTCGCAGCGGGGGAGATGGGTGATGGATGGAAAAGTGTCGCCGTCCCCGCCCCACCCTCGGAAGCTTGCCTGCTGTTACCGCTCTTCTCACAGAGAAATCCTCCATGATCGGCTTCTGAAGAACTCTGGGGGCTCTCCCCAGACAGAACACAGTTGGAGAACCGCCCTTTTTAAAACTAAAAAGCCCCGAACGCTTCACAACCTTTCAAACTCAGCCTCCCGTTTTAAAAAAAAGATCCAAGCACGAGGGGGCGGCCACCAGCGGGAAGATAAAAAAGCGGTCGCTCCTCTTCGAAGGCAGGCCTGTGATCCCAACACCAGTGATCGGCGCCGACTGGGTCAAAACAAAACAAAACAAAAAATGGAAGGGAAGCACTGGGTGGGGAAGGCAGGTCAGGAAAGGGAGAGGGAACTGTGTGCCTGGCGTGGTTTGCGTTTGGTTTTCTGCCACAAACGCAAGGGCCAGCTGCCACGTTAATTATTCACCATCCTTGGCTCCGGCTAAGGAGGAAACGAAGGGAGGTTTACGGACGCCAGCCGGCGCTGGAAACTTGTGCATATGCAGAGAGCAGAATATGAAGCGACAGAGGAGGGAGCGGGTTGCCCCGCACAAACAGGACACAGGAACAACAGACAGGGGGGAGGGGAGGGGGGCGGGCAGCATTCAGAGACGAGTCTGAAACGGGCGGGCCGTTATTTCCCCACTGAAGCCGTTCAACGCCGCCGAAGCGTTCAGACGCTGGCACGGGGAAAGGACATCACATCTGCCTTTATGAAAGCCCCAATTGCATAAACTGCGGACGCCAATATGGGTTCGGTAATGTACGAGCCACTCTCCTGCGATCCTTGGCGCCGGCGCCGGTTGCAGGGAACGGAGCGAAGGATGCTGCCAGCCAGTCACGCCCAAGCCCTGCTCTCCTCTGGCTCACCCCTGCACATCACAGGATTTGGGGGGGGGGAGGTTCCTGAGTTTCCTGGCCTGTAAAATGGGGACCACGCTCAGAACTGGTCACGCGCCGTGCTTCCGTAGCAGTGTACAAAAAGCGTGTTATGGCATGGGATTCAAAATCTAGTAGTAGGTGGGGGTGGGGGTTGGTTTTATAAACCCAGCAAGTTTCTAGAACTGGGGTCTCCCACGTGGTGCCCACGGGCACCAATGTGCCCGTGCGCACCTCTCTTGGCATCTGCCAGGCTCTTTGTCCCTCCCGATTTTTATTTTATCCTTTTTATCAAAACTTTTAATTACTTTTTTTTTATAAAAAAATTGACCGGGAGGCTGGCATGCTGCAAAGTGAAGGGCTGCCCTCTGGTGCCATCTTTATTTGTGGTTCAAAAGAGTGGTTTTAGGTTTTGGAGCTCAGACCCCCCCCCTCACCTCTGCCTTGGACTTAAGGTCATGGACAAGTTCCTTTTCTTTTAGCCTCACCAGATTGCCTTCTGACTGAGAAATAAGGGTTTTGTGACTGGCCATGCCCACCAAAGCAGCCATTTTATGAATGGGCAAGGCCCCACCCCCATGGCAGCCATTTTGCAGGAGCACCCACAACACTCTCAGAATTCCAGGTGTGCCTACTGACCCCAAAAGATGGAGACCCTTGATTTCAACTATTATGTAGCATAATTTCCCCCTAGCTTCCCCCCCCCCCACATGGCTGCCATTTTATGACTAGGCAAGCGTCCCTCCATGGCAGCCATTTTGTGAGAGTACCCACGAGAGTACCCACGACCATCTCTCAAAATCCCAAATGTGCCCACAACGACCTGAAAAGGTTGTGGACCCCTTAAGACTGCCAAAATGTATGATTCAAAGTGTGCGGTCCATGCCAATGAGATTTCAGAAGCCAGAGGGTAGCTGAATAAGAATTGGGGGGGAGGGGGGCAGAGACACAAGCCGCTTGTGCCTGTGCGCAACCCACACCCACACCCTCAGGATGAGCAAAGCCAAAATAAAAATGAATTTTCCAGGGTAGAATATATCATTTCGGGGTGGCTTGGTTTTGAATGGGCAAATAAGACCCATTAGCTTTACAAAAAGACCTGCTCCTGGGGGAGGTGAAAACTGCTGGAACTGGCTTGTGACCCGGAATTACACAGCTGCCTGCATTTTTGGTCCCTCCTTGGGGGCATGGCCATGGAGATGGTCACGATGAGCACCTGCACTGCGAAACTGACCACCAGACCACTGCTCTTAAGATTGCAGAAACGGAAGTTCCTAACCTTTTTTGGCCCGCTGGATGGTTTCTGCGCCGGAGTGGACATAATTCTCAAACTCCGTCTGCAGGACGGTGGCTCTCCGCCGGACTTCCTGAGGGTCTGCGCCATGGAATTTCTACAGTGGAGAGAAGGGAGATGGATGATTAGAAGGGGGGCAGGAAGACTGACAGTAGTTTCAGAAGAGATTTTTTAAACTAGGGGTTATGAACCTATTTCCGCCCATCACTGGAATGTGCCCCCCCCCCAAGAGTTTCTCCTGAAATGGAATTTCAGCTCTCTCAAATCTGACATACCCGGATAATCAAGGGCCTTAAAAGATCAAGACCAGCATCTCGGATTTAGGGATTTAGCCTGTTCAGACTACATGGAAGCCAGTGAAGTTGTCAAAGAATCAGCATATTACGTGAAGAGTGCCAGACAGAAGCTGTGCAGCCGCATTCGCAAACAGCTGAAGTTTCCAGATGGTCTTCAAGGGCAGCCCCGCACAGAATGCATTACAGTAGTCAAGACAAGTCACTAGAACGTGCAGCGCAGTGGCTCATCCCATTTGGTGAAATTCAGAGAAACACGCAAAGCTGCCTTCTGCTGACTCTGCCCATTAGTTCTCCTGACCCAGTTTGCTTTCCTCTCATTGGGAACTGAGCCTCCAAGGCTCACAGGCAGAGACATTTTTCCAGCCCTACAGTGTGAAAACCTTTAAGTGGAAATGGCAAGGACTGAACCTGGGATCTTCCTACACGCAGAGAATGTGCTCCACCAATCCCAAGCATTTTCAAACCGCGCTACTAAAATGGTAGCTGAATATTGCCGATTGCAGTAGGTTCACCGTGGCTGTTTACGAACGTAGGAAGCTGCCTTAAGAATACAAGAAGAGCCCTGCTGGATCATCTAGTCCCCTCTCTGAAAGTGCTCAAGTTTTGCTGGGCTGGGCGTACTATGTGCGTTAAAAACATTTCCTTTATTAAACAGATATACGGCTGGATCCAGATTTACACTGGATCAACTGTGCTGACGGAAGTGGGCTTCCCCTCCCGCTCCTTCACACGGGGCCCCTCCGTCGCCCCCCCCCCCGAAAATGCTACTGAGAGAGTCAGGAGACTCTGCAGAATGAGGGTGAGCTGTGGGCGGATCCCAAAAACCGGACAGAGAGGGACCTTCCCTCTTGAGGAAGGCGGCTCCTGGATCCAACCCATATAAAATACAATGGGAGAAGCCTCTGCCCCAAAGCCCTGCTTTGGTGGCACCAACGTGGCTTGTCCTTATTACATAATTTCTTTTCCCCTTTCCTCCTTTTACTCCCTTTAGCTTTTAATCTCCCCCTTTCTCTCCTTTCGGTAACTGGTTGCATGCAAAAAGGAGAGAGAGTGAAAGAGAGAGAGAGAGAGAGAGAGTTAGTAGGGAATATGCTAACAGCAGCACAAATGCTTACAGCAAAGCACCGGGAGAATAAAAATCTACCATCTTTGATGGATCGGCATCAGATGCTCTGGCAGGTGACGCTTTGGTAAAATTACGGCATCATCAGACGTGCGATTAAGAGAGCTGAGGGGCATATAGCTGCGTTTGGAAAGGTGGTACAGTAGTACTTTGGATTGCAAGTAACTTGGTCTGAGAGCATTTTGCAAGACAAGCAAAAAAAATTTAAAATTTTGACTTGATAAACAAGCGACGTCTTGCAAGACAAGTAGTCGTAGGGATTTAACCGCTCGCCTCGAGCGGGCGTAGTGGGCCAAAATCAGCCCCACTCA
This sequence comes from Shinisaurus crocodilurus, assembly GCA_021292165.1. Taxonomy (NCBI): domain Eukaryota; kingdom Metazoa; phylum Chordata; class Lepidosauria; order Squamata; family Shinisauridae; genus Shinisaurus; species Shinisaurus crocodilurus. The sequence continues at coordinate 3,869,382 of JAHFWL010001188.1, read as the reverse complement.
CACCCGCCAGAGACTCGCTTTGATAAAAGAGTGTTTTGGATTACAAGCACGGTTCCGGAACAAATTATGCTCTCAATCCAAGGTATTACTGTACTTTGGATGGCATGGGTATCAAATACTGACTGGCTTCACATAACATGAGAAGTCACGGTGGCTTATAAGCCATGTTTGTTTCAGAGTGGCTTGTTGTGTCGTCTGAACCCGGCAGCATGGTTCGTTAACCACGCACAAGCCACTCTGGTCGGGTTCAGAACGACAAGCCACGCTGAAACAAACATGGCTTAGAAGCCCCCGTGGCTTCTCGTGTTGTGTGAACCCAGTCATTGTCAATGCTGTGTGACTTCAGAAGAGAACACACACATTTGTTTTGATGAGCTACGTTCCCGTCTCAGGTAGGAACTGTGTCGGCATTCACCTGGGGTGTTAATCCAGCCCTCCTAGGGTCGCCACAAAAAACTGCACCAGAGCCAGGAAGCCTGGAACAATTGGTGGTCCGGGAAAGGGGTGGGGCTAGGGGAAAGGGGCGTGGCCATCTGGCAGGCCCCCCCAGAGTGGCAGATGTGGCCCCCTGGGTTTGAGTTTCTGCAGCCCTGACCCACAGGCTGAAAACGCTTTACCGCTCGATACCATTGGTTGTCCAAACTGGCGCAAAACTGAATCGCCAATCCGTTTTAGATGGACACGTGGAAATGCAGACATGATTAACTGATGGCATCCGCTCCCGTGCGATGGTGCAAGCGCCGCTAGCTTGCATGGATTTTAAAAAGGGATCCGGCAAATTCACGGAGGATGCACTTATCAACGGCTGTTACGGTACTTATAACAGCTGGATGGAACCGCCCTGTTCCAATAAACTTCCCTGAATAGCATAATTCTTCTGGTGGGGTGTCAAACCACACAGGAGGGCATTGCCTTCATGCCTTGCCTCTGAGCTTCCCAGAACCACTGGGCTGGTCACAGTAGCACAGAGAAAGCGGGATTAGGGAGACATTTGGCCCGATTCTGCAGGGCTCTTCTTACGAGCCATGCACGATGCGGAAAAAGTGGAGAGGGGGGAGACATTTTTCTCCCTCTCTCATAATACCCGAAACCAACGGGGTCATCCCGTGAAGCTGATTGGTGGGAGACTCAGGACAGATCAAAGGAAGGACTTCTTCACACAGTCACTGACTCTCAGCCTGACCTACCTCACAGGGCTGCTGTGAGGATAAAATGGAGAGGAGGAGGAGGAGGAGGATTTCGTAAGCCACCTTGGGTTCCTTGCAGGAAAAAAGGTGGGACTTCTTCACACAGTGCAGAGTTCAGCTGTGGAATTCACTTCCACAAGATGCGAGTGATGGCCACCACTTTCAATGGCTTGAAAAAGGGATTGGACAAATTCCTGGAGGAGAAGGCGATCCATGGTTACTAGTCCTGATCGGCTATATGCTTCCTCCAGTATCAGAGGCAGTGATGCCTATGTGCACCAGTTGCTGGGGAACATGGGTGGGGGGGTGCTGTTGCGCTCATGTCCTGCTTGGGGTTTTTCCATGGGCAGCTGGTTGGCCACTGTGTGAACAGAATGCTGGGACTAGATGGACCCTGGGTCTGATCCAGCATGGCTCTTCTTATGTTCAGCGTGGCATAGAGGTTAGGTAGAGAGCCTCACACTAGGATTGAGGAGACCCAGGTTCAAATCCCTACTCAGCCATGAAGCTCACTGGATGATTTTGGGCCAGTCTCTCGCAGTCTAACCTACCTCACAGGGCTGTTGTGTGAGGATGAAAATGGGGGGGGGGGTTTGAGAGAACCGTGTGTGCATGGATGTTGCTAGGCACTTAAAAGATTTGGGGCCCAGTAGGCCCACAGGGCACAAATCTGCAAAAAAACAACAAAAATTGCATATGTTGATTTACATCTGTATATGCAAATATAGAAATAATTACTAGGATTTATTTAGATTTCACAGGAGGCAAAGCCGGCCAATTAAATTCTTATCCAAGCCATCTCCAAAATAAAATAAATTCTTCAATTAATTTGCAGGCCTGACCCAGATTCGCCCCAAACCAATTGTAAGTTGTTGTTTTTTTTCTAAGCTTAACTGTCATGCAGGGAGCGGTATTTTGGGGGGCGGGGGGGGGGGGAAGCAGGAGGAGGGTGTTGCGGCATGTGGGGAGAGGAGAGTTTGCCTTTCCCTCCCCAGATGCTCGGGGCTCTGAGAAACAGATCCGGGGGGGCGGCGGGGCTGGGAACGTCCGCCGCCCTGACCTCCTTGGGAGGACGGGTGGGAGCATAAATATACAGTCATGCCTTGGACGGAGAGCATAAGTCGTTCCGGAAACGTGCTTGCAATCCAAAACACTCTTATATCGAAACGAAATCCCCCCCCCAAAAAAAATCTGTACAGAGATTTTCAATTTAAGCCGTGCTACAGTACTTGTATATGTATCGCAAGACGTCGCTTGCATATCAAGTCAAAAATAAATAAATAAATATTTACAAATTGGCCGGTCTTGCAAAACGCTCTCAAACCAAGTGACTTGCAATCCAAGGCATGACTGTATAGAATTTTAAAAATGCATACAACACCCTTAATAGACGCATTTTTTTGTATTCCCTTCTTGGCGCGTTTGACAGGACAAGTGCTGTACACATTTTTTAAAACAAAACGTAACAAATCAAGTTTCCACCACTGTGAAATGCGAAAAACTTTCCAGTTCCGTTCCTCCACACCCCCCCCCCGTGCTTTCTTCCCCTGCACCGCCCCGATCCACCTTTTTCTTTCGTTAAGCCTCTCGGGTTGCGCAGAGTGTCACCTTCCCGCTGCGGTTCCTTCCCCCCCACACACACCATTTTTTTTTTTTTTTAATATGAATTGTGAAATTAAGCGGAGTTGCCCTTTCCCCCGACGGACAGAATCCTCTGTTATTAAAAAGTAAAGCACTTTAATAATGAAAAACTTTTTCCGCCCCCTCCTCCGCGGGGGGGGGGGCACCCGCCCCGCTTAACCCCCCTGCCGGTGTTTTAACTGTTTAAAATTAATGAGAAGGGCAGAGCGGTTGTCAAAGCGTTATTGAAAGCGGGCAGCAAGGACCAAATAAACCCGAAAATCCCCCCAGAGTGTTAAATAAACAGCGCTTCAGCCCTTTCCAAATCCCTCGGTTGGTTATTGTATACATTCTGTATCGGGGCTCAGAATAGATCTGAGCGCCGGGGAAGGCAGGGAAGGGTTCAGAATTCCAATAAAGGCCTCAAATTAAAGACAGCCCAGCGCGAATTCCGGGAGAAAATTAAAGAGAACTCAAACCTAAGTGACAGGTGACTTCCTTCTATGCCACAACTGTCTGGGGATTTAGTGATAATATGGCAATATATTACAAAGGCCTCTCATTCTCCCTTCCCGCCTCTCGCCCCCACACCCACTGAGCTCCCCACCTTTTAGGTTTCAAAATGAGGTATCTCTCTCTCTCTCTCTCTCCCTTCTTCGGAAAAGGAAAGGAGGAGGAAAGAAGGAAGGGGAAAAAAACCCCCACACGATTAAACCAAGAGATTTTTTAAAAAGAGGGGGGGGACCCCAAAACTTATGTACATCTACAAGCAGGACTGGAGGTCAGACACACACACACACACACACACACACACACACACACGGAGAAAAGAAAAATAAACAGCAGAAAACAGCATTTAAAAAAAAGATAACAGATTAAAAACAACACACCACCGGGGGCATCCTCCACCCTACCCCGAAACAATTCCTTCTTTTTAAAAAAAAACACATATATACATCTTCTCATCCCCCTTGAGAGCAATTGTATTTTTAAAATTGCACCCTAATGGGCATGTTTTGATTCCTGCCTTCCAGGGTGGCTGGTCTGAAAAGGGGGGGGGGGGGATGTATCTAAATTTAAAAACTGACTCACGAGCTGGAAAGGAGAAAAAACACACACACTTGAGAGAGCTGACCGGGCACCCTGGACAGAGTGTAACTCAGAGAGTTGCACCCGATGAGTGCACCTGTACACAAAACAACACACGTTTGCCGCATTCACACATGACGCGTTTAGGCTGTGCGTGGCTCGTCGTACGTGCGCACGTAAAAATGTAGTCGATGAAGGAGCTCTCGAAAATTCAGTCGAAGAAAAGACCCAAATATCCATACGGATCTTTGAAGCTGCAGCCCTGGTTTGCACATAACACTAAGCCGTGGTGTCAGTTTGTTGAAATCCGGCTTGTGGTTCAAATGAACCATGGTTTATTAACCAGCTACAAACCACAAATAAAACCTGTGGTTCGTTGTTGGCTGATGAAATCTGGCTTGTTGCGATGTCCTAACCTCAAACCATGGCTTATCCCTGGCTTGTTTGCATTCCTGCCTGCCCTAGAACGGAGGCACTCGGCAAAAGCAGCCCAAAATGAAACCGCTCTGAGGGCGGCCAAAGTGGGAGAGAGAGAAACAAACCAGAAATAAGGAAAACAGACCATGGTTTGTTTGCTTGTCTGCAAGATTCATGGCAGGGGTAGGCAAACCTTTGGGGCTGTGGGCACATTTGGCAATTTGACAAACTGTCCTGGGCGCCACCACAAAATGGCTATCACGGGAGGCATGGCAAAGGACAAGTACGTTAACCTGCCCAAAAGGCTGAGTACAAGGCAGAGGTATGGGCTGAGCTCCAATATGCTAAACAACTGCTTTGAACCCAGTTTTCAGCACCAACAGAAACCTATTTCACAGCAAACCCAGCTGCCGGTAAGAAAATGTGGGGATTGTTTTTTAAGTGGGTGGGGTAGAACATCTTGGCGGGCGCCAAGAAAGGTGTCTGCAGGTGCATTGATGACCACGGGCGCCACGTTGCCTACCCCTGGCTTAGCATTATGTGCAAATGCAGCCAAAGTACTTACATTCCTTACTGGACATGCTATGTCATTATCCAAGGTGAAGAGGCAGGCATTTCCCATCATACTTCACTGCAAAATGAATGTACAGTAATACCTTGGATTGCAAGTAACTTGGTTTGAGAGCGTTTTGCAAGACAAGCAAATTTTAAAATATTTATTTAAAAAATTTTGACTTGATATACAAGCGACGTCTTGCAATACAAGTACTGTAGTACGGCTTAAATTAAAAATCTCTGTACAAATTTTTTTGGGGGGGATTTCGTTTTGATATAAGAGTGTTTTGGATTACAAGCATGTTTCCGGAACGAATTATGCTCTCAATCCAAGGCATGACTGTAGTTGATCTCCAAAACAGGATACACCTCCCCTTGCATGGCCACTCGAGACTCCCTTTCTCTGGCTCTCAATGAAGAGTCTAAAGTGGCCAAATGGTGGATAAACAACCAGATTCCCTTATAACCAGGGTTAGAAAATCCACTCCAAGCCCTGGTTTGGAGCTATGGTTAGCATTAACCATGGCTAGTATAGATGTAGGTGTAACATTGGGACCCAGGAGATCCGGGTTCTAGTCCCCGCTCAGCCATGAAACTCACTGGGTGACTTTGGGTCAGTCACTGACTCTTAGCCTAACCTACCTCACAGGGTTGTTGTGAGGATAAAATGGAGAGAGAAGGAGAAGAATTATGTAAGCCGCCTTGGGTTCCTTGCAGGAAAAAAGGCGGGGTATAAATATAATAAATAAATAAATAAATAAATAAAAATAACTCCACACCATGGTCACAGCAAATGCAAACCAGGACAAGGAGAGCCAGTGTGGCCTAGTGGTTAGTGTGTTGGACTGGGACTCGGGAGATGCGGGTTCTAGTCCACACTTAGCCATGAAGCTCACTGGGTGACTTTGGGCCAGTTGTTGACTCTCAGCCTGTCCTACCTCACAGGGCTGTTGTGAGGATAAAATAGAGAAGAGGAGGAGGATTATTATGTAAGCCACCTTGGCTTCTTTGCAGGAAAAAAAGGCAGGATATACATATAATATACTGCTCCATCGTTCCTAGATACAGCTCCCTCCTGCTATCAACTGTTGCTGCTGAGGCCATCAGAGGGAAAGGAAGCAGCAGTCCCACCACTGTGTCCACGACCTGCTGAACTTTGCAGCTAAGAATCTAGAGCCTGAATATGCTTTTTTCCCCTCCTCCCTCCCAATCCCCCTTTCCTTTTGTGTCATGTTTTTAAATTGTAAGCCTGTGGGCAGGGGCTGTCTCAAGAAATATCTTTGTAAGCCGCCGTGGGAGCCTTTTTGACTGAAAGGCAGGATAAAAATGCTATAAAATAAATAAATGAATGAATGAATGAATAAATAAATAAATAAATAGAGGCGGCACTCGAACCAGCGTAGGGAACGGAGATGGACCATGCAAACTTGCAGCAGGGTGATCCTGGTTTCTTAACCAGGGTTTTGGACCTGGGAACGTTATGTCTGCACCGGGCACTCACGTTGAGGCAGGGGCGGGAACCTCTTTCGGCCCAAGGGTCGAATTCAGTTTTGGAGAAGCGGGGGGGGGGGGAGGCAACCCCCCCCCCAAATACCAGCGGATTGTAGCTTAAAGTTCTTACTGTTCGTAACTAAGCTTTAGGACAGTGTTCTCCAACCTTGGGTCCCCAGATGTTTTTGGCCTACAACTGTAGACCAAAAACATCTGGGGAGGGGACCCAAGGTTGGAGAACGCTGCCTTAGGAGAAGCACCACAATTTCCCCAAGCATTTTAGTCTTCCAGTCTCTTAAATCCTTCACTGTATTTTAAATCTCTGTACTGCTGCTAGGTCTTCACTTGGGCTTTTACTTCCATTTTATATTGCCATTTTAAACTTGTATACTGTAGTTTATGCTGTCTTTTACAGTTTTAACTGTTGCAAACCGCCCAGGCAGCTTTGGCTATGGGGTGGTATAGAAATGTAATAAATAAATAAATAAATATAAATAAATAAATAAATAAATAAATAAATCTTAGAACTGGGCGGTGGGGAATGGACAAAAGCCGGAAAGCCAAAAAATGATGGGTGTTCGGGGGTGGGAGTGGGTCCCAGATCGGAGGGTCCTCACCACGGCATGGAGGGTGCAGGAGTGTGTGTGTGTGTGTGGGTGGTGGATATTGAGAAAATCCAATTTTAAAAGGCTCCATGTTTAACGGGCATATTGGAACGCGAACTGGGCTTTGTTCTTCCTTTCGAGGGGGGGGGCGAGCGAGCAAGGAGCGAGGCGTGGGGCTGGGAACTGCCAAGCCTTCCTCTCGCTTCCAAAAGCTTCTCAAATACAAAACGAAGGCTTTTGTTTTTAGTAACTTTTTGCCCGGCAAATTCCAAGCCCCGCATGAGGAGTCCCCCCCCCTGGGAAGCATCCCTCCCCCCAGCCCGCCTCCCTTCCTCCCTGGTAGAAAGTGTGCAGATCAAATATATTCTCTTTGTAGGCAGGTGAACATTCACGCACCCAGACGCGGCCGCATATATATTTCATGCGCCTAAAGATAAAAAATACATTTTACAGGTGCTTTTGGCATCTCTTCCCCGCCGGCTTCCCAGAGAAGCCCAAAACTCACTCACTCACTCTCTCTCACACACACACACACACACTCCAAAGGGGTATTTATAATGGACAGCAGTGGAGGAGGCAAGAAGAGAAGAACGTTATGATGAGGTTCTGTGGCATGCACTCCCGCGTTGAAAAAAGCTGAAACGTGCAGGGCGTGGGGTGGGATAACCAAAGAGCACTCCATTTCCATGCTGACCTCTCTCTAGCAGCCCCTGAACGTCCACACATGTGGCATGGGGGGGGGGGAGTTACAGAGGGTGCTTATCTTGCGTTAGTGTTCAACCCCATAACCGGCTTTTTAAAGGGATGGGTGTAGCCCTGGATCACAGCTGTGCAAGGAAGACCCTAGTAGCTCAATGGCCCACATGGGACAGACGGTAGTTACTTGGGATCCAAAAGAAAAAAAACAGCAGTCAACGTTTGCAAGCTTTCCTAGCACAGTCGCCTGGATGAAGATTCATATTCGCCGTAGGTGACCAAGCAAATGTCTACTTTACACACAACAGGCTTGTAAGAAGAGTGACAGAGGAAAGGTAGGAGGGGCAAACACTTACACATCTTTTCCCCTGCAAACTTCTCCAACTTTGTCACCCTTAGGTGACCAAAGTTCTCCCCGCTCCCTTAAATGACCCCGCCCTTTCTTCATGGCTGCCCCACACACTTGGAACTGCCTTCCTGAACATGACACGGTGCCTTCACACCCCTCCTCAAAACCCACCCTTGCTGTGGGGCTTTTGGCTTATCATTTGTACCTAGCCTTTCCACCAAGAAAAAAAAGGCACTCGTGGCAGCTTACAATCATAAATGAAACTTGATTAAAACAATAACAAAAAAAGGTATTAAAACACACTTGAAAACACAACCATAACAGAATATAAACTGCATCCAACCCAGCGGACCTGTTTACATGCCAAAGGCCTGCTTGAATAAAAAGGTCTCTGCCTGCCAGCAGGACAACAGAGAAGGAGCGAAGCTAGCTTTCCTTGGCAGGGAGTTCCACAGCCTGGGAGCAGCCACCAAGAAGGCCCTGTTTTGTGTCGCCACCAAACACACTTCTGAAGGTCTCGAAAGAAGGGCCTCTCCCCCAGACCTTAAGACCTAGTCCTCATTTCCAACAGTAAACAAGCTTTAAGGATGCGTCCTGGAATCCAAATCACGTGAAGTTCTAGTTCTGCTAGTTGTAGTTAGGCCTCCTCTTGAGTACTGCGTCCAGTTCTGGGCACCACACTTGTAAGGATGCAGACAAACTGGAGAGGGTTCAGAGGAGGGCAACAAAGATGATCAGGGGACTGGGAACAAAGCCCGATGAGGAGAGACTGAGGGAAACTGGGCACGTTTAGCCTTCAGAAGAGAAGACTGAGGGGAGATATGGTAGCGCTCTTCAAGTACTTGGGAGGTTGTCACACAGGGGAGAGCCAGGATCTTTTCTAACCATCCTAGAGTGCAGGACACGGAATAACGGGCTCAAGTTACAGGAAGCCAGATTCCGGCTGAACGTCAGGAAAAACGTCCTGACTGTTAAGAGAAATACGACAATGGAACCAATGACCTAGGGAGGTAGTGGTCTCTCCCACACTGGAGGCATTCAAGATGCGGCTGGACAACCATCTTCAGGGATACTTTAACTTGGATTCCTGCATTGAGCAGGGGGTTGGACTCGATGGCCTCATAGGCCCCTTCCGACTCTACTATTCTATGATTCTAATTCACCATGTTCATCCTTTCTTACTTCTGTGTCTCTTCCTCCTCCCTGTTTTCCCCATTGTCCCATTTTAGATTGCATGTGTTGCCTTCTCCTCCCTTGGGTGGGCGTTCCAAAGTCCTGGAGTCACCACAGAGAAAACCCTTTCTTCTGCCTTGTACTTAGATTCTTGGGCAAGTTACGTTTCTTTTAGCCTTCTAGGAAGTGTTTTGTGGTTGGCCATGCCCAGTCATTACGGGAATGAGCAAGCCTGACGCATGGCAGCCATTTTGTGAGCACGCCCACGACACACTCTCAAAATTCCAAATGTGCCCACTGGCTTAGGGCTTTTAAGGTGATCAGCAGCACCCTGAACTGGGCTGGGAAGCCAGTGTGGCATAGTGGTGAGAGTGTTGGATTGGGACTTGGGAGATCCTGGGTTCTAGTCCCTGCTCGGCCATGAAACTCACTGGGTGACTTGGGGCCAGTCACTGACTCTTAGCCTAACCTACTTCACAGCGTTGTTGTGAGGATAAAATGGAGAGGGGGATTATGTAAGCCGCCTTGGGTTCCTTGCAGGAAAAAAGGCGGGGGTATAAATATAATAAATAAATAAATAATTAAAATAGGGAGCCAATGTAATTCTTTTAGAATTGGTGTAAAATGGCTCCATCTACACCTTTGTTTGCGTTTATTAGAATTATAGCCAGCCCTGTTCCCAAGTCTTAGGGAGGCGAATGAAAGCAAACAGAATGAAGCATAGACAAATTCTGTGAAATGTCCCCCCCCCCTTCTCCCAAATTAACCATGAGCTCCGAAGGCAAAGAGAGCCAACGTGGCGTAGTGGTTACAGTGCTGGACTGGGACTTGGGAGACCCGGGTTCAAGTCCCCACTTGGCCATGAATCTCACTGGGTGACTTTGGGCCAGTCACTGACTCTCAGCCCAACCTACCTCACAGGGTGGTTGTGAGGATAAAAATGGAGAGGTGAAGGAGGAGGATTATGAAAGGGACCTTGGGCTCCTAGCAGGAAAAAAGGCGGGATAGAAATATAATAAGTAAATAAATGAAAGAGATTGGGGCTTATGCCACACCTGAAGGGTGCGCTAGAGGAGCTAACTTACTAGATGCACAGGAAATAGCACCCTGGGGTGCTGTAGAAGTTGGACCAATCAGCGTTGGCATGACTGCCGCCTAATCAGATTGGGCACTATTGGCTTTAAATATTTTAAACTTCTCCTTTCAGGGTACACTGCACTGACAAAGCAGCTTATAAAAACATGCATGTACAAATTACTGTTGAACAGACCACCAGCAGCAACTAATGATTTTTAAGTACCAAACGCAAACTGGAATAAATGCATCTTCAGCTTTTGGTTCCGGTTTTTAAAGTCAGCAGTGGAACTGCAGGGAAACAGATTTGGGCTAAACATTGGGAGAAACTTCCTAAGGTAAGAGCTGTTTGACCATGCGACAGACTACCTGGGGGGGTGGGGTGTCTCTCCTTTGCTGGATATATTTAATGAGAAGAGAGGCGGCCATCTGTCAGAGGTGCTGTACTTGCATCCTGTCTAAAGTAGGGGGTTGGATTAGAAGACATCAGAGGAGTAGCAGGGAAGGGAACCCAACCGGAGTCTACCCGGACACTTCAGTCAGCATCTGAGTCCTTCCTCTGATTGCCACATCTAAGGGAGGCTTGGAGGGTGACAACAAGGGGGAGGGCCTTCTCGGTGGCGGCCCCCTGATTATGGAATGATCTCCCTACTGAAGCCCGCCTGGCAGCCAGTGCTGTCATCTTTTCAGCATCAGGTTAAGACTGCCCTCTCCTCCCAGGCATTTAAGGGTGTTTAATGGCAATGGGGCATTTATGTCAGCTGCTTTTAACAGGTCTAGTTGTGCTGAAAATGTTCAAATTATTAAATAGTTTTTTACATTTTGTAAATTGAGGGGGGGGATGTGTTGTTTTTATGCTATTTTTATGGCTGGTTTTTTGCTATTTTTATTGTATTTGTGCACTGTGTTTTATGAATTGTTATGAACTGCCCAGAGAGCTTCGGCTATTGTGTAGTATAGAAATGAAATGAAATGAAACAAATAATAATAACAACAACAACAACAGACTAAAGTTAAGAACATAAGAGCAGACCTGGTGCTCTTCCATTTCTTCCAAACGTCCATTTCTTCTAGCATCCAGTTTCCAAACAATGGCCGACTGGATGTATCAGGCAATGGGCCCCCTTGTGGCTAGGAGGAAGAACTGCAGATCTCTTATTTTTTGTACCAGGATAGGAAAACAACCAGGGACCGCGTGGGGGGAGGAAAGAGAGAACTGACCACTACAAGAACTGACCTTTTCGCCACACTGGCTACCCTTGAAACGATCATCTTTCATCAAGCTGGACAGGACAGATTCCATTTTCATCTCTGAAACACTGGAAGGTAAAAAAAAACACACACACACACCATAGAATGAAAACAAAAATAACTCACGGTTCTCCCAGTTTTAAAGTACGTACACATATCTTTAATTCAGGATGCTCAAGGAATGCAGTCTTTGTGAACTCTGATGCAAACTGACCTCATCCCTCCCGCCGCCTCCAGGACCAGCATGCGGATCGGAACGATATTGAGCCTTCAAATGTCTCATTTCTCCAAATGCAGTTCTGGGTTCAGAACAGGTACCAACATTTTTAGCGGTTTGGCTTTGTTTTGTTTTGAAAAAATGTGTTGTGTTTTTAGATCTTTAGAGCACTGCCACTGGCTTTTCCTTCCGTGGCACCTTTTAAGTGTGCTAGGGAGAATTCCTATGCGTGTTTAGACAGGAAAAAAAAGGCCTACAACTCCCAGCATGCCCCAGCTGGGGCATGCTGGGGGTTGTAGGACTTTTTTTTCTGTCTAAACACACATAGGACTGTGCCTCTAAGCACTTACAGCACTTCCATCAGCAGTAGATTTCCCCCCCACACACACACACACACACACACAAACCCCCCTACTTTCCAGCAAGGCCGAACTCAGTGTAGTATGTTCTGGCCACTTTGCCCAGCCTTCCCCATGCCATTCAGGACATCTGGAGAGCTTCAGGTTGTGGAGAAACTGCGATGCAATTTGGGTTTGTGTTCACTTTATGCAAATACGTTACCTTTGTATTACTGACGATGTTTGTTTTGTGACGGTCTAACGACGATACACAAATAAATCAAATCCGAGCTGACGCGTGCAGCCTTTTAACTTGAAGAGCTGGATCAGAACGCTTCAAATATATAAATGCATAAACGCGACCGTAATGTCGCTCTCCATTAGGGCTGCCTCGGAAGACAACCCGTAAAACTTGGGGACTGGTTCAAAATGCTGGCTGCTCAGATGCTCGTTGGGGCTAGGGTTGGGGCTTAGTGTTGGACTACAACTTCCACCATCCAGTGTGGCGTAGTGGTGAGAGTGTTGGACTGGGACTCAGGAGATCTGGGTTCTAGTCCCCGCTCGGCCATGAAACTCACTGGGTGACTTTGGGCCAGTCACTGACTCTCAGCCTAACCTACCTCGCAGGGTTGTTGTGAGGATAAAATGGAGAGGAGGAGGAGGATTATGTAAGCCGCCTTGGGTTCCTTGCAGGAAAAGAGGTGGGGTATAAATATAATAAATAAATAAATCATCTCCCAGCCAGCATGGGGAAGTCTGGCCAAGACAGTCAGAATATATTACACCAATTCTGTACTAGTAAGCACCGGTTGCTGGCATCTTCTCAGGCTCAATTCAAAGTGCTGATTTTGATTTATAAAGCCCAAGATGGTTCAGGACCAGGTAATCTGAAGGACTGCTCCGGCCCGTTACAACCCTTGAGATTGGCATTAGGGGCCCTGCTCACTGGCCCGCCTTTACGATCAGGCAGATCGTTGGGCATTGGGGTCACTGCTAAGAAGGCCCTGCCCCTAATTATGAAGAACTCCCTCCCGAGGGATGTACGGTGACCCGCTTCAGTGTTGGCATTCACAAAAGCTTTCAAAAGCTCTCTCTTTCAAGTGACTTTTAATAGATCTACAGAAACCCACGGCTTCACAGGCTGGATTCGGCCCACGTGCGAGGGGTTGTGCACCCCTGCTGTAATGGCATGTTTATATTGCTGTTCGCCACCTTGAGAAGACTTTGTCCAGAAAGGCAGCCTATAAACATTTTAAAGAAACAAATAAAAGGTCGTATGAACAGCAGATGAGGCGGTAAAACTGTTCCTCAACCTCAACGGTACTTCTTCGGACCAGGTGGGCCGGGAGGGGGGAATCCCTTAATGCCCTGGGCGGGGGGGGGGGGAGTCCTGCATGTAGAAAGGGAGAAGTCTAGATCAGGATTCTTCTTCCCAGCACCTAGTTCTGTACGATGCATTTCTTTTAAAAACCTAAAGCATTTGGACAGTTTGTCAGGTGCTAAACACACACACACACACACACACACACACACACTCTGAAATCCTTACAACAAGCCTGCGAGATAGGCCAGAAGTATCATACCCCAACTCCAGCTGGGAAGGGCGCAGGCCCACGGAGATACTGCCTTACCCAGGGTCATCTCACAAGTTCGCGGCAGGAGGGAGATACAAACCAAGGGGAGATCGCACAATCCACAGCAGGGCCATAGCTGGGGAGCAAACCCCACTGATCCCAGGCAGGACTTCCTTCCAAGGAAGCACGCACCGGATCGGGGGCCGTCGGCCATTGCGCGAGATCACAAGACCTTTCCGTCTCCTTATGACGGTGGCGATGATTTAGAAGTCAGGGAGCAGGCAAAATTAGAAGATGAACGGCGATGGCTTAAAAAGCCGCAGGAGGAGACGGCGTGTCTCCCCGCACCTCCTCAAAAGCTTGCTCAGACACATTCGTGAATGAAAACGTCAAAGCCCTTGACAAGTGATTTGCTGGAGGTGTCAGAATAACGCCGCCGACGCCCCCCCCCCAAGCCGCCCGCCATTCCTTCCCCTGCCTGGCATCCTGCCAGACTGCAGCGCCGAAGAGGAGCACGCTCGGTTCACACAGCGGGGAGCGCGTCGTGGAGAAGAGAGGGGTCGTGGGAGGGGTGGGGTGTGCGCGCGCGAGCGCCCGTGCCTTCACGGGGATCTGCTCTCTTTTATAAAGTTCGTTAGGCAGCTGTGAGGAAATAAAGCGATCATCTGATGAGCTGTCTAAAAAGGAAGCCCGTGCCGCTCGGAAGACAGTGCCGCACTTTTCAAGCCGCCCCGCCGTGCGCACACACCCCAAACACATTCCGAGTCTCGCTTGAAGGCGCCAAGAGAGACATAAGCAAAACACACACACACACACACACAATAGCAAAAAAGGGGGAGGGGAATTATGTTCAGAGCCGTCTTCCCCTGTGCTTTTCTCGTCTATTCCTCCTTCAAAAAGAAGTCTGTCGAGTTGCACATGGGGGCAGAACGCGAGGCTGCCCTGGGAACTAACTTTTAAAAGGGGTGGACGCATGCAGGGAGGCGGAAGAGGCGCCACTGGACAAAATGCTGTTCTGAGCTTTTGGCATAAAGAGAAAAGTTAACGGTGAAGATTATCCCGACGTCCAGAGAAAAAGAGTTGCACAGAGCAAATAGCCCGGAAACTGGGGGTGGGGTGTTTTAATGGGGGCTGAGAGGGAATTGAGAACAATTCCATTTTCAGCCTTCCCGAATACTAAAGAAGAGGTTTAAGGCACAATCCTATGCATGTTTAGACAGACAAAAATCCTACCATTCCCAGCATGCTGGGAGTTGTAGGACTTTTGTCTGTCTAAACATGCACAGGATTGTGCCTTTAAAAACACACAATGTACTTTTAAAAAAACCAACAAAAACATTTTGGCCGATTGATATTTGTTTATGAATGTCAGGAAAATCTGAACTTCCCTTCACCTGCTGTGATCAGCCTCAGTTCTTACTACCTGTAAAATGGGTATAAACTGATCTCAATGAGTCATTGGAAGGAATTTCAGGATGGGGAAGAGATATATTATTGCTCAGCCTGAGTGAAATCAGGAATTGCAGGATTGAAGCAGCACTAATTTAAAGAGGCACTGGAATGCACCCGCAAATTTGAATCTTCGCCACTCGGCCTCAATCCAGCACCGAGACTGATGTGTGAGAGAAATGGCTGGCTGTGCACTCGATGGGGCCTCAGTGCTCAAGCGGAGGTGCTTATATGGATGTGCGCTGAAAGCACATTTTGTCCACTCAGGCCCGGCTCCAGTTTTGAAGGGACCCTGGGAAAAGTTGTCCTCCTAGGGGTGGAGCTAAGTACCAAAAAGATCCTGGGCTCAGGCCCACAGGACAAAAATTGTACAAATTTGAATATGCTAATTTACATACGCTCTAAAGTCTGTAAAGGACTCTGTCTCCTAAGGACACCCCTACTGGTAAAAAGGGATGTATGGACAGAGGAGAGGTGATTTCAGAAAAAACTCAGGTGGAAATATTCGGGGGGTAGGCAGCAGGAGGGGAAGCACATGTGGCTAAAAAGCCAGCTAATCCAGGGAGATCCAATGCAACAGAGATCCTCAGGACCCCTGGACCTTTCTTTCAGTAAGTGCCCATGGACAGCAGGATGGTGGGGCAGAGGGCCTCCCAGAGATTCAGGGGCTCCAGCCCTAGTGGCCTGCCCCCTAACACTGCTTCTGGGCCGCCCCCTAACACTGCCTCTGTGTCCTCCAGTGAGGCCCCTCTTCCATCAGTGGGCTTACAAGTGTCGGCAGAGGACAACAAGACGCCGAATAACGCCAGGCCAGGGCTGAGACAAGCTTCCATTTTGACTGCTCATATTGCTCCGGAGCAATGCTACTTCGGGGGCACTGTGGGATATTTACCTGGCAGCTAAAGTTAAGGAGTGGGCAGGGTGGGCATCAGAGGTGGGCCAAGGGTGCCGGGGCCCTGGCAGTTGCACGTGGATGCCAGATGCTGGCACCAGCCTCTGGCACCCCATTCTGCAGAGACTCAAGTTCTCGAGATACTCTGGGGAGAGGACTGAACGAGCGGGAGGGTGCTGTGGCACTCACGTCCTGCTTGTGGGTTTCCTGTGGACAGCTGGTTGGCCACTGTGTGAACAGAACACTGTACCGGATAGACCGTGGGTCTGATCCGGCACGGCTCTTCTTATGTTCTCATGAACCCTGAAGAATGACAAACGCCAGCAGCTCACACGAAGAACGTTTTAACAAGGCATTCTCAGCCTCCTCCCACCATAAAGACACACACGCAAAAGGCGAAAATAGGGACAGTGATTTATCATGAACTAGGAAACAGGGAATCTGTGAGGCGGGTGGCTGCTAAGGAGAGGGCCTTTTCAGTGGTGGCACCCAGGCTGTGGAATGCCCTCCCCAGCGTGGCTCGCCTGGCACCTACGTTGTGGTCTTTTCAGTGCCAGGTGAAGACCTTTTGATTTTTTATTCTCCCGGGCCTTAGGGCCCTTCTGTTTTAAAAACTGTGTTAGTGCATTTTTAGATCTTTGCACTGCTGCTGCCTTGGTTACTCCTTTGGCTTTACTCTGGTTTTAAATTTACGGTTTTATATTATGTTTTACCGTGTTGTTGTATGTTATGGGTCTATGCTTTGTCTTGTGTACTGCGCAGAGAGCTTCACCTAATGGGCGGTATAGATATGTAATAAATAAATGCATCTGTCCAATCGATGGGGCCAGTTGGAGCATACGCAATGTATCTGTTCGTCTT
Organism: Shinisaurus crocodilurus; assembly: GCA_021292165.1. NCBI lineage: Eukaryota > Metazoa > Chordata > Lepidosauria > Squamata > Shinisauridae > Shinisaurus > Shinisaurus crocodilurus. Next base: position 3,852,544 of record JAHFWL010001188.1, on the reverse strand, counting down.
TAAAGTACACCACAGAATTCTGCTTCAACATACGAACATGGCTGCCCCTCCAGAACTTCACACGGGATCTGCTGAAACGGTAAAGCAATTTGCCCATGTTCGTTAGCTTAGGGGAATGGCGTTCTCTGCCTTGAAACGTGCTCAAAGCTCCAAGAAATGTGACAGGCCTGATCCTGCTGCCATTATTTTAAAAAGGACGGGAGAGATAGCTGACCACCCTTGCAAAATGTGGCGGGGCGGTTTTGCTTCCAAGCCAGGCCGTTTACGTGCCAGACCGGCACATGGCGATCCTTCCGCCTCGTTTGCCACACTGAATTTGTCAGGATAAATCTCCGCAAGGCTCAATTTACAAGCGGAAAGGGCAATTAGATTTGATGCCACGTGTTGCCCTGGGCATACAGCTGTCTGTCCAAATCTGATCTGTAATCCATTAAGCCCGTAACCCGCTACCAGCCCACACACACACGGATCATCTAACTCCACATAGATGACTGTTATCACACAGCAAGAAGAATCTATCAGTTGTGGGATGTCCTTCCCAGAAAGGCTCACCTGGCACCTACGATGTGGTCTTTTCGGTGCGAGGTGGCAGGCATTTTATTCTCCCAAGCTTTTCCCTCGTTCCTTTTTTTAATGCTGTGTTAGTACATTTTCCGATCTCGCGCTGCTGGTGGTTTTTAGTTTGGTTTTAATTCTGTTGTGGTTTTAAGCTTCTTTTTTTAAAAATGTTTTCATAATATGTTTTATTACGTTTTTATATGGTTATGGTTTTAACCTTTAATTTTGTGAACCGTCCAGATGGCTTTGGCTATGGGGCAGTACAGAAATTTAAGAAAGAAAGAGGGAGAGTGCAAGAATAAGAACGAGAGAAACAAAGAACGAAAGAGAGAGAGAGAGAGAGAGAACGAGGAAGAAAGAACTAGAGAGAGAGAGCACAAGAGAGAGAAAGCGAGAGGGAAAGGAAGGAAGAAAAAGGAAATCTGCCTTTCTCAATTAGACATACGATTCTGAAATCAGGACTTCATAACACTCCACTTTCCTTTGGTGTGGTCATGCACCAAAGGTGTCCCCCCCACCCCACCCATAGGACCAGGGCCTCTTGGGTGAAGAGAAGATGGCTCTGGATCTTCACAGGGCAGGGCCTTTTCCAGAAAGATGACTGGTTAATGGTTCCTCTGAGCCAGAGAAGAATCCCAAGACTTGTAAAGTTAGGCCTCCTTTGAATACAGTAGTTAACGAGCCCCCAAAGTTCTTCGCCAAGCCTTTCCTGGGAGAACTTGGCCGGGCTGGCATCAATAGCAATAATATCTTTTCCCTCTTAGTTCTAATGTTAGCAGAGAACATGGACATGGCACAACACTGAAATCCACAGAACCACCCAACCCAACACGCTAATAGCGAACTCGTTCTCCAAGTGCCGATCCTTTTGTAACCAAAACGGCACCATCTGCGCACGAGAGAAGAGGTATCAGCAGGCTCGGGGAAACCCCATTTGCGAAAGTACATAAAGTACTTCGGGGGGGGGGGACGACCTTTTTTGGGGACGGCGACCCAGAAACAATTCAATGAGGACTGAGAACACTCAGTGGGCACAAAAAGGCTGACTGGCCGTGGGGACCGGAAAGGGAAATGGAGTGCCCTGAAAGCCGGAACAGGAGTGCTCCATGATGCAACATTTTGTCGTAGGTTCCACTGGAACTAAAAAGCTATTGTATCGACAAAAGAAGGGATGGGAAAACGTCCACTTCCAATCTGGAAGACGGAACCAAACAAGACCCTCATCCATGACAAAAAGATATCCTTTTCTTTCGTTTTTGCAAAATGGGAACTGTCTGGCCAGAAGGCCTTCTCCTCTTATCATTCCGGAAGGATACCATCAGCACATAGTATTCTGCACAGATATACGATGTAATAGTTGAAATCAGGGCTCTCCATTTAGTAGGCACAGCTGAAATTCTGAGCGCGTTGTGGGTGCTCCCACAAAATGGCTGCCACGGGGGTGGGGCTTGCCCATTCATAAAACAGCTGCCTTGGTGGCCATGGCCAGTCACAAAAACATTCATTTCCCAGAAGGAAAAATGATGCGACTAAAAGAAACGTTACTTGCCCAAGAACCTACATCCGATGCAGAGGTGGGGGCCTGAGCTCCAGAACACAGAACCAACCTTTTTGAACTCAAATGAAGATGGCGCTGGAGGGCAGCCCTTCGCTTTGTGGCATGCCAGCTTCCCAATTTAAAAATAATGAATATTTTAAAAATCCTAAGAAATTAAGTAAAAAATCGGGAGGGGCAGGGAGCCTAGCGGGTCCCAAGGGGAGTGCCTGGGGGGCAAATTGGACCCCACGGGCGCTATGTTGGAAACCCGAGGTTTAAATACTTTAAATATTGTTTTAAAGACTTCAATCTCCCGATATCGTTCTGCTCAATATCGTTGCATTTTATGTTATGTCCCCCTTTCCTCCATCCCCTTTTATTCTTTGCATAATTAAACTTCTCCCCCCCCCCCATCTATTTTAAAATCAAACTTGGATTCTCGTTTAACTTAAAAAAAAAAAAGCCTTCTACTGAAACGAGGCAACGACCACCATCCACTCTCAACGAGACGCCGTGCTGCAGCTGCTTTATTAGCTTGGGTTGGCTACGAAGTTTTTTTTGGGGGGGGGGGGAGCGGTTGTGACTCACTTAATCTTGTGAGAAGCCAGGAAGCTGACATATTCTGCCTCTGAAGGTGCAAGGATGATCAGGCTGTCCCCGTGGCTGCCAATCCGAGCCGTTCGCCCAATTCGGTGGACGTATTCAGCGAGCGAAGACGGAGGATTATACTTCCAAAAAAGAAAGAAAGAAAAAGAATTTTATTTTTAAGAAAGGACACACAAGGAGAAGGAATTAGCAGATCGCGAGGGGGTTTAATTATAACGGAGCGTCGCATCTGAGGTCATTAAGAGAGAAAAAAAATGGATTCCCAAACACGGGGGTCTCGGGGTTACCTTTAAAACAAAAGAAAGAAAGAAATTGCTTATCAGAAACCCGTCATATTCATCCCAGCAACCATCATTCACTGCTTCGGCTGTGACAAGGTTTTTTGACACATGAATATGACACATTGGCCAAGCTGTCTCGCTGCCTAGTTCTGTGGCTGTGGGTTTTTTTTTTGTTTTAAACAAAATTCATTTCTACAGAGGGCTCCATCCGTGACCTATTTGCTTCCTTTCTTAAACATGCGCTAGATGCTCGGCACAGGCTCGGGACAAACAAAAACAGGGAGGGAGAAAGAAAGAGAGAGAAAGGCTATTATTGGTGTCCTTAAAATTATATATGGTGTCCTTAGGGCCAAAATAATTGGTCTGCTAAAAGCTTTTCGATACTCAGCAGAGAAATACCAATAAGCCAGCTTAGTTAGGAAGGGCATGGTATTTTAGGGACGATTCAGACAGTATTGCTTGTGCTGCAGGTGTACACCCAAGATGTTTTAACGTGTACGCTTGAAAATGTAAGGCATAAGGGACGAACCTGTGTTTGATACACTCGCAGGCGTGCTTCACACATGCATGTTCAATCACTTCATGCAGGGGTAGAGATGTGAAGGCCGGGGGGGGGGGGGGATGTAAAAATTCAGAAAAAAACTATTTCCCCCCAAATTTTTCCTGTTTTTCCCCCCAGGCCTTCACATCTCTAGCAGAGGTCGGCATCCTTTTTGGGCCGTGGGTACATTTGACCATTTGAGAAAGTGTCCTGGGCACCACCGCAAAATGACTGCCATGGGAGGCAGGGCAAAAGACCAGTAACCTGCCCAAAGGACTGAGTACAAGGTGGGGTCTGAGCCACACTAAAAAGCTCCTTTGAACCCGCCAGTTTCAGCACCAACAGAAAACCGTTTCAATCCCAGCTGCCAGTACGAAAATGTGTTAATTTAAAAAAAAAAGAGGGGGGGGTAGGAAGACATCTTGGCAGGCACCAAGAAACGTGTTTGGGGGTGCCCTGGAGCCTGTGGGCACCATGTTGCCTACCCCTGACTTAATGACTACAGCATTTAAATTCTGGGGCTGTTCGCAAGACACGACAGCCCACCATGGGTTATTTATTTAACCCATGGTAAGGCTGTGGTACGTGCGGCCGCCATTTTGAATATTCAACCCTCGTCGTGAGAACCCGGCTAGCGTGCCTCGCAGCCGTGGCATGTCGTCCGAACCCTGGTCACTGACTCGCATGTGTGAATGGGTATCAAACCACCACGGACCAAACTTCCATATTGCCTCCCCAACACTTCAAACATCCAACTGCTCTGTTTACACATCACCATCGAGGACAGGAATCGTAAGGAGAGGAGTCAAACGATGTCAGTGCATGTGTGACCGAGATCAGGATTGACTGCGGTTACCGGTCGAGTGTACTTTCATTGGCAAATCCAGGTTTAACTGCTATTTGCGTAGACAAGCCCTTTTCTCATTAGGTGCCAATGGCCACCACAAGCACTGCCTTTTGTTAGGGGTACACTTTAAAAAGGTGTCATGTGCGGACGCGGCTAATGTGTGTATCATACAGATAAACTCATCAGGGGAGCTGGGATTGTCTACTGTTCTTTGTTGAGTGCGCCCTCTGTGGCAGACCAGCCCTTGCAGCCGCAAAACCGCTCTGAAACCGCCCAAGACCCATTTTGTTCTTAATCTGGGAAAAATTAAGCCAGGGATCCGGGATAGGCCTGGCCCACCTGGGTTCCCGAGCTGTCCCCCCTGGAGCTCTACCAATCACGGTTCACTGGGTGGCTTCCCAACTTTCGTGCAGTTCCCGAAGGTTGAAATGCCTCTCTTAAGGATTGCTGCGGTAGCCAGAGCTTCAAGCCATTCCAGCAGGCTGAGAGGAGAAGAGAGGGAGCGCAGGGCTGTGAGGGTTTGACTGAGGATTTGACACAGGATTGGGTTTGTTGAGGCCTACACAGGATTGGGTTTGTTGAGGCCTACACAGGCTTCAGTTTGTTGAAGCCTGAAGGCCCAAACACTCCACGATGGGAGGGGGAGTTTGAGAGTTTTAAGTTACCCAATAGAAGTTTAGAATCAGTTCTCCAGTGCAGGGTCACAACATGGTTATAATCTTCCAGTCCTGGGAAGACTATATATGGGGGGTGTGGTCAGCTAGCAGTCAGAGAGTGTGTGCTGAGCAGCAGAGAGAGCTAGAAGCAGCAGAGAGAAACAGCAGAGAGAAAAAGAAACTGGCTGGCTGACTGCCCAGGAATTAGGTAGACTGAAGTGAAACTAGAGAACATTGTTTGTTTGTTTGTTTTATTTTATCATACCTGCTTTTGATTTAAAACCACTCTATTAAGTAATTTCCCTAATACTATAAGTAAAGTTTGTTGTGTACCCTGGAGTTTGGAGTGACTTATTCACCACGCCTACAGCCTACACCCACGTTACTGGAGGAAGCAGGCAAAGGACTGGGTCTTTGGGAAGAGGCAGAGATCTCCCAAAGGGTAGATCAAGGGGTCCTTGCAGTAGTGGAACCTTGACAAGGGCCACTCCAACAGCCCTGCCAGAAGTAGTAATTAATATTCCCCCTTCTTCCCTCCCCATTCCTTTTTCCTTGTGTGTCGTGTCTTTTTAGATTGTAAGCCTGCGGGCAGGGACGGTCTTGTTAATTGCTGTAAGCCGCCCAGAGAGCTTCAGCTATTGGGCGGTATAAAAATGAAATAAATAAATAAATAAAATATATGGGTATTTGGGGGGGGGGGGAGGTTGGTCCTGCCCCTTTTGCCTTTGGCCCCGCTCACCATTGGAACACAGCCCCCCCCACCCAGCTTTCCAAAATGGAATTCATCCCTCGGGCAGAAAGAGGTGCAACACCCCCTGAATTAAGCGTCCAGAATGAGCTTGGTCAGCTGGGAAAGGACACTGCCGTTTGCTTATTTCCTGGCCAGAGATATAAAAGCCCAACTAACGAAAGCCCCACTTCGAGCACTTCTGCCTGTGCCCTCTGGCAAGGCTTCCGCTGGCTCCAGGGCCGCGCAAGATGCTGAGAGCAATCTAATTGCTCCCTGCAGGTCTCCGCTCAGGCTCGTGCCGTTTCTCCGGACAAGCCCTCGCGGCAGACGCGGCTCAGCCTTCTGGACAAGCCGGAAGCTCCCCAGGGCCTCGGAGAAGTTTTTGACGCAACCCGCCATCTTCTGGGGGGGGGGCAGGCCAAGCCTGCGCAAGAAGGGGGGGCACACGCGAGCATTTGGAGGGCGCCGTGGAGCAAACACACAGAGGGCGGGAGGTGTACGAGTGCGGCTCTTTCATTTATGGACTAACGAAATACCTGTCACTGTGGCCGGCAGAGTTTACGCGTGGAGGCAGCTGGCATGTTAGAACATAGGAACAGACCAAGGGTCCATCTAGGCCGGCATTCTGTTCACACGGTGGCCAATCAGATGCCCAAATGGGAAACCCACAAGTTGGACATGAACACAACAGCACCCTCCCGCTCGTGTTCCCCAGCAACTGGAGTATGTAGGCATCCTGCCTCTGATCCTGGAGAGGCCACATAGGGCCATCGGGACTAGCAGCCCGTTGATCGACTTCTCCTCCCGGAATCTGTCCAATCCCCTTTTCAAGCCCTCCAAATTGGTGGCCGTCACGACATCTTGTGGAAGTGAGTTCCATAGTTTTAACTCTGCACTACATGACTTCCTTTTCTCTGTCCTGAATATCCTACCAATCAGCTTGGCAGGATGACCCCCCAGGCTCAAGTATTCGGGAGAGGGAGAAAACTCCTCCCTATCCACTTTCGCTGCACCGTGCATACTTCTGAACTCCTCTGTCAAGTCTCCCCTCCCTTGCCTCTTCTTTAAGCTAAACGTTAACCTCTCTTCATAGGGCCGCTCCAGCTCCTTGATCATTTTAGTTGCCCTTTTCTGCACTTTCCCCAACTCTACAATATCCTTTTTTTTTAGGCACGGTGGCCAGAACTGTACACAGTATTCCGAGTTCGGCCGCACCATAGGTTTGTATAAGGGCCGTGGGATACTGGCAGCTTCATTTTCTATTCCTTTCCTAGTAATGCCCAACATGGAGTTTGCCTTTTTCACAGCAGCCGCACGCTGGGTCCACCACAACTCCAAGATCCCTCTCCTATTAGAGAGACATGTGTGCGCGCGTGTGTGTGTGTGCAGTGCGTCTCTATATGCACACAATGCACACCACCTTTGCAATGCAATAGGGTTCTCACTGTTGTATGGCTTACGGTACAATCCTATGCGAGTTTAGACAGTAAAAAAAGGCCGACAACTCCCAGCTATGCTGGCTGGGGCATGCTGGGAGCTGTAGGCCTTTTTTTACTGTCTAAACTCGCATAGGATTGTACCGTAAGCCATACAACAGTGGGGTGAGCGAGCAGGTTTTGCCCCACTGCCCCCAAGTGCGGTGGGTTCGGGGACAGAGCATCGCTTGGTAGCAGAGCACATGTGGGGCGTGCAGAAGATCCCAGGTCCAATCCCCAGCAGCGCCAGTTAAAACCATCTCACGTGAGAAGCCCCACGCCCAAGACTCTGGGGGGCCACCACTGGCCAAAGTAGATACGTTGGACTACAACTCCCATCATCCCCGGTTGGGTAGCACGCTTACCTGTACAATCCAGGTCACGTGCGGCAGATCTAATCCGCGAGCGGCAACGTCCTTAAAACAAGAAGACGAAGATGTTGCTAAGTAAGGACTCCGTCGTTGGCCTAAAAAGGTTAGTTACATTTCTTACAGCCTTCCCATAGCTGGTGCCTTCCAAAGGTTTTGGAGTCAATAGGAGCAGTTATGCAAATAGCTCATGCGACACTTAGAATGTTCGTATGAATTCCTGCAGGGGCCAATAGGGGTGGGTATGCAAATCTCCCCTAGGCCATTTAGAATGTTCTCTAAGGGGGTGAAAAGGGAGGGAAACTTTTTAAATGACTGAATGACTGTTGGGGGGGGGGTCGCATAAACTCCATCACGTTTTGACGGATCTACCCCAAACTTGGCACGGTCACTCTTCATCACCTGTAGACTCTCAGGATTAACCTGATTTTTCTTTAAGATCAGATATTTCTGTCAGAAAAGTTTTCTGCTGCCAGCACCCAGCCTAAACATTACACTTTCAGTCAGAGACACTGTATCTTTTTCATTGTACCAAATCCTAAAATCCACGCAAGCGCAGCTGCGGGCAACAGCTAGTCTTAGAATTACTGTTGAAAGTAGGCAGGCAGGCAATGTGGATCATTGTTCTAAATTAAGAATTTCTTTTTAAAAGGCCTTGAATATTGTTTTGCGAAATGTGGAATTCCAAGCAGATTTGTGCGACGCCCGCGAGCAAATGCATAGAAACGTGCACATTTTAACGGATTCAGTACGTTTATATCCTGCCTTTTATCCACGCAACTCAATGTGGCATACATAGTTCTCCCTACCCATTTTATCCTCACAAGAACCCTGCGAGGTAGGGTAACCTAAGATTGTGTGATTGCCCTAAGTGCAACCAGTGAGCTCCATGGCCAAATGGGGATTTGAAGCTGGGTCTCCCCAGTCCCTCATTTTAGTTGCCCTTTTATGCACTTTTTCCAACTCTACAATATCCTTTTTTAGGTACGGCAACCAGAACTATACACAGTATTCTAAATGTGGCCGCACCATAGATTTGTATAAGGGGAGTAAGATATCGGCAATTTTATTTTCCTTTCCTTTTCTAATTCAGCTGTTGTCAGGGGCTGCCCCTTTTCAGCGTGCAACTCCTTCACTGAAAGAACTGCACTGGCTGCCTATTCACTACTGGGTCAGGTTTAAGGTTCTGGTATTAAGTGTACAAAACCCTAAACAACTTGGGACCAGGATACCTGAGAGAGCGCATTCTCCCTTACCAACCTGCCTGGTCACTGAAGACATTCTCCTGGTGGTTCCAGGTGGACCTACGGCCTGACTGGAGTCCACCAGGAGAAGAGCCTTCGATGTGATGGCCCCCTTTCCGCAGAACTCCCTGCTTCTGGAGGTCAGGCAGGCCCCATCACTGTGTTGCTTTCGGCACCTACTGAAGACGTCTTTGTCCCGGGAAGCCTTCCTTGCTGAACAGCGATGGTTTTAATGCTATCCTGTTTTTAATGCATTGTTTTCGTTCTTTTATCTGTTTTATCTTTTTATTGTTCACTGCTCCAGAAACTGTCAAGATATGGAGCAGTGAACAAATGTTGTACCGGTAAATAAATAAATGAATAAATTAGGCCTGATATAGAATTTGCCTTTTTTCACGGCCACTGCACACTGGGTCGACGTTTTCATCCAGCTGTCCACCCCAAGGAGGGTGGCAGAGTGACAGAGAGAAAAAGTGGGCGGCCCTGCCCACTTTGGGCTCCGTTTCCACCCGTCACCAATGTGCGGCCCCCGACAGATGATCCCCAAGGGATCGTAGCATTGGACTGAAAACCAAGTTTCTCCACTCCTGCCAGAAGATAAAGAGCCCTGCTGAAGGGGAACAAGGGTCCTTCAATATCCCGTCCCAACAGTAGCCGGCCCGATGCCTCCACGAAACACAAGCATATATTCACGTCTCCCCGTTTCATGCTAATCCAGGAATCTGGAATCTTATCACTGCAGAATCTGCGCTTTGCAACTCGCCCAACCTTGAGTCTAAAATCTCTCCTTTCAGCCTGCGCTGGGAAACGTTCCTACACCACATGCGATTAACAATAGCCTGGAGAAGAAATTTGATGATGCCCCCCACCCCGCTCCCCGCATGCTAACTATAATGACCCCATCTAGTCCAATTTAACCAATCTTCGCTCCGGTTCCACTTTCTTTTTGCAGTGCCAAAAAGGGGGGGAGGGGGGATTTAAGCTGGATTTGACCGATCGCTTGAGCTTATGAGATGCCATTATGCCAAGATATTGGATTCAGTTTCAAGGAGCCGCCGAGTAAGACTGGGGGATTTATTACACCCAGCAGCGACCGGTGCGAGTCGCCGCCTGTTCCCAGTCCACTTGATGAAGCAGATACACTGCCAAAAGAGGTTATTAGTTTAAGCAGATCAAGGCAGAACACCATGCAAAGCAGTAATGAGTATGCAAATATATCATTGCTAGTTACAGCCTTTCGCCACCAAGGTTTTTCACTCTTCTGGTGCAGTTAAAGCCAGCTGCCTCCCATCACGATCACACTCACAATCTCTCTCTGTGTGCATATGCGTGTGCGAGAGAGAGAGAGAGAGAGAGAGAGAGAAACACACACACACACACACACACACACAAAACGCTTGTGCTCGATCACCTCCGTTTCTACAGGTGCAGCTACGTCTTGGCAAAAAACTATAAGACATTCCCAGAAGATTTTATTTTTATTTTTTATTATTACATTTATATCCCGCCTTTTATTTATTTATTTATTTATTTATTCATTCATTCATTCTATTTATACCCCGCTTTTTTTCCTGCAAGAAACCCTAGGCAACTTACATGGTCCTCTTCTCCATTTTATCCTCACAACAACCCTGTGAGGTAGGTGAGGCTGAGAATCAGCGACTGGCCCAAAGTCACCCAGTGAGCTTCAGGGCCGAGTGGGGACTAGAACCCGGGTCTCTCGAGTCTCAGCCAATGCTCTAACCACTACGCCACACTGGTTCACACGGGAATTAACCTTTAAAGCTCTCAACCTGCACCTAGTGCTCTCCAGATCTTCTTCTTCTTGCTTCCCGGTCCAACACTCTAACCACTACCACTGGGTCTCAAGCTACTGGACTTTTAATTTAATGGGGAAAATATTTCTACACCACCACTGTGATCTCATTTGTCAGACGTTCCAGGAAGAGGAGAAGAGCCAGTGTGGCGTAGTGGTGAGAGTGTTGGACTGGGACTCGGGAGATCCGGGTTCTAGTCCCCACTCGGTCATGAAACTCACTGGGTGACTTTGGGCCAGTCACTGACTCTCAGCCTAACCTACCTCACAGGGTTGTTGTGAGGATAAATTGGAGAGGAGGAGGAGGATTATATAAGCCGCCTTAGGTTCCTTGCAGGAAAAAAGGCGGGGTATAAATATAATAAATGAATGAATGAATGAATAAATAAATAAATAAATAAATGCTTACGGGAGGGGGGTAGAGGCATTGGGATATGGGTTAAATCAGAATTTCAGGTAAATGAGAGTTCTGTGGTTGTCAATAACAGACAGAAAGCAACATGGGAGACTGGAGCCCAAAAACGGAGTTGTCTGATGGTCCTGCTCCACTGAGCAGGCAAAGGCTCCTGGTATTTATGCCAAGCCTAGCCAATCCAGACGATTTATACTGCCGGCCAATCATAGGGGTCAATGTTGCATGCTTCCCTTCTGAACCTCAAGAGGGCTCTAAGGCCTAAGGGTTCACCCGTGGTAGTTTTTCTAGCCCCAGCTCAAGAGGTTCCTGGTTGAATCCAGTGACTGGGTTCGCACAACATAAGCCATGATGGCTTGTAAGCCATGTTTGTTTCAGAGTGGCTTGCCGCATTGTCTGAACCCAACAGTGTGGTTTCTTAACCACGCACAAGCCACTCTGGCCGGGTTCAGACAACACAACAAGCCACTCTGAAACAAACATGGCTTAGAAGCCACCATGGCTTATTGTGTTGTGGGAACCCTCTCTCTCTCTCTCTCTCTCTCTCTCTCATTACCCTCAATGCAGTATAACCTCGGGCTTGCAGGGTGGCAACAAGAGAGAGGGCTTTTTCAGTGGTGGCCCCTGCCAGCTCTGGAATGCTCTCCAAAGGGAAGCTCGCCTGATGCCCACACTATCTTTTAAGCACCAGATTAGATTTTCCTGTTCTCCGAGGCTTTAAAAAAATCCACTTTTATCTCCGCCCACCAGAACGCCCCCCTCTCCCCCCTCTCCGAGGTTGCTTTCCCGACCTCTGAGAGCAGCCGGCAAGATTCTTTCCACAACACCAGCTGCAAGGGGGGCAGAGGGATCAGAGCTCCGATTCCCAGCTCCAAGCTCTGTCTTCGACCTCGGGTCTGGGAATCCAAAGTATCCTACGGCCCCTCAGACGCTGTCTAGGGGCCACAGGATTGCTCCCTTAACAAATAAATGAAACTCCAGAGGTAACTCTCCTTTTAGAAATCAGCTACCGCGGGATGGGATTTGGAACAAACGGGCCTAGCTACCGCAATGCTTGCTCTCAAGAATTCTCGTCGCATTGTGCTAACCCCTGTGATTGGCCGGCAGCATGAAGCCTCTCAATTGGCCAGGGCCCGGTATAAATACAACATCTTCTCTCCTTGCCTAGGCCTGGTATCAATACGACGCCGGGGCAAGGGCAGAAGGTAATCGAACGGCACCTTCTGCGTCACTACAGGACACAGCCCAAGACCTCACCTCCAGCAACTTACTTCAGGGATTCTGGGATGGAGGACAAAATAAAGAAATAAACAAATCTGGACCCAGCCTAGAATCCCAAGCCAGGACCCAACGGGTCATATGCACCGATGTCCCAAACTTAGGGCAAATGAAATGTGGTAAATGAGGTTTTTGAACGGCACTCAGCGGCGAGGCCTTGAAGGACTCCATCTTGACAACTGGCAGCCTATGTGAGGCCTCGAGGTACAGATGGAAGGCAGCGCATTCTGGTGCCAGGCTGTCAGTTGGATTAAAATGACTCATTTATTTACCAAAAGAAGCGCACAACGTGCTTTCGCTAAACAGGGGGGGGGGAGAAAGAAGAGGAAGAGGCAGAGAAGGGCCAAGGCTGAGGTAGGAGCTCTCGCGCCTTCCCAGCCTGCCAAGAGTCATTACAGCCGAGTGTGGAAAGCCATCAGCAGGGAAGAGACCCCCGTCGGCCGGGTGACAGATTGGACTGCGTAATCAGAGGAGGAAGGGGGGGGCGCACGGAAAGCTGTCAGGGGGTGAAAGCGTTTGGCCGCCCCCGCCAGAAAACTGGCAAGACGCGTTAGCGTGATGGAGTCAACAAGCAAACAAAACCTCCAAAATGATCTTCCCTCGCTGAGCTTGCTTTCAAAAAGGGCACCTCCCCAGGACAGCCGAGCAAAAACTTTGGTGAAGGAGAAAAGAAGACACACGTTCACACACCCTGGCTTTGGGGGGTCTTGTTTACCCTACTTCGGGCTGAAAATATACTATTCCTGCTACTAGGTCCACTTCTGCTACTAATTATTTGGTTTCTGAGGGGGTGCTCTGGACGTTATCACCTCCATCTTTGTGCTGAAGAAAATGGTATACAGAAGGAGAGAGACTGGGTTCACACAACACGAGAAGCCACGATGGCTTCTAAGCCATGTTTGTTTCAGAGTGGCTTGTCGTGTTGTCTGAACCCAGCACCATGGTTTGTTAACCACGCACAAGCCACTCTGGCCGGGTTCAGACAACACAACAAGCCACGCTGAAACAAACATGGCTTATAAGCCACCCATGGCTGATTGTGCCGTGTGAACCCAGGCAGAAAGAGACCAAACGCAGACATCTTGGTTATCACAGAAATGGGATTCATAAGTTCCAGAGGTCTGAGGCCACACAGGCCTCATCCCCTCTCCTCAGAAGAAGACATCTTGATTCCTGAGACAGACAATTCAAGCAGCTTCCCATCCCCATGGTAGAAATGTAAAATTAAACTAAAATACCTGATAAATTGTGGCCCTCAAATCTAAAATCTGCCACCTGAGGAAGCCAAAATGGATGTGGCCCACTTGTCTTTGATCTCTGGGCATTACCAAGGCCTGCGTTTCGGGCTGTTTTCCTCTACCGTTCTGTTTCCCTACTTGTGCTTCAATTATCAGGTCCCCCGTTGGAAGGAAAACCTCTAACAGACTAGTCCAAAAGGTGGAACGGATGTAGCCAGACCATGATGCAAGGCGAAGTGGTCACCTCAGAGACAGCGGATTAACAGTACCTTGTCCTGAGCATCAAAGTGGGAGGCTCTGACTAATGCAGAACAAGTGGATAGAGAGGAAAACGGTTTCTCCCAACCAATAGTAGCTCTTGGGTCTCACCCAATGGTCCAGTTCATACCTAACGACAGCCCACGGGCTGCTGGGAATGAGCAGGAGAGAGCAAACACCGTGCATCCTCCACGATCACCTCCTTTGTAGGTTGTTCAGTGTGACATCCAAACCCAGACCGATGGGTCGTTTAGGGGCTAAATGACCCAGCAGTTAATCCGGCAACAAACCATGGGTTAACGATTAGCCCCTAAACAACCCAGCAGTCCGGGTTCAGACGCCATGCTCAGCAACCTACGAAGGAGTCCACTGTGGGTTGTCGAGTAAAAGCGGAAGTGGCAGGTGTGCGGGAAGCAGTGCGCTCGCTCTCTCCCGCTCACGCACGGAAACCCGTGGGTTGTTTAAACCATGGGTTGTCGTTAAGTGCAAACCAATGAAACTGCACGACAGTGAAGTCTAAGGCGGAGGAAAGAGAACGTGCAGTTAGCTTATGCAACAAGGGCGGCGCAATCCATAGGATTTTTCAGCGTCCCGGCGCCAATGTCGGAAAACAGCCCCAAAGTCGGAGCTGGGACTCGGCGCTCGGAGCGCCTCCTCAACCCCCGCCCCCGCAGCCGGTGTGGAAAGAACCGCACCAGCTGCTTCTCGAAGGTCATAACGGTGACCTCGGAGAAGGGGTTTAGGGGGCATTCCAGGGGGCAGGGAGGGGAGAAGACCAGCACCGCCAAGATACGAGGTATCCGGGCGGCGCCTCCGCCTCCTTCCCCACTGCTCCGAAGTGCTGTAGTTAAACAGCCGAAATCAGCCGTCTAGCTGCTTTGCAGGGCACCAGACGCATGGAGGCGACCTTCACCCCTGTGCTCCTCCTGCCCTGCATTGGGCACCCGTAATCCTCCGAGTTTGGAAGGTGACGGGCATCCCCACAGGATTGTAATCGGGAGACCACATTGTTTCTATTATATTATTGTTCCTTCTAATAATGGTGAGTGCCAACAGAACTGTAGCTAAAACAGGAGCCACCGAGTAGCAAGTGGGAGGAATCAGCAGGCGCTGGGGAACATGGAATTCTGCAGAAGTACAAAAACATCTTTTAAAAAAAAGAACCTAAGGAGGCAAAACCTCCAAAAGAAGGCCCGAGGAGGATCGAGCATGCTCACTAGCCATGGAAAAGTGTGGGATGCCCTGCTTGGAGGGAATGGCTAACTGGGATCCCACTTGTACTATTATATATTAATACCAAGAGTTATAAAAAATACAGACAGAAAGCATTCTCTTAAAAGAGGCATCCCTACCTGCCCTCTCTCGTACAAGGTATTACCTTCTAAGACAGGAGGTCTGCAACCTTTTTGGGTTGATGGGCACACTTGGAATTTTAGGAGTGTGTCGCGGACACTCTCACAAAATGGCTGCCACAGGGCGGGGCTTGCCGATTTGTAAAACAGCTACCATGGTGGGCATGGCTGGACAGGCACAATTCGTCCCCGCTGTGACTATTACTCCCAGGAAAGGTACGATTAGTCCCCACTGCGACTATTAAACATAAGCTAGGATGCAATCCTATGCAAGTTTAGACAGAAAAAAGGCCTACAACTCCCAGCATGCCCCATGCTAGGAGTTGTAGGCCTTTCCACCCCCCTATCTAAACTTGCATAGGATTGCAACTTTAAAGACCTTTTTTATTTACACAAGCACTGGGCTCCTGATCTGTTGGTTTTGGTGTTTTTAGGCTCGATGATCACTGTTGTATTTTAATTGTTTTAGTGTGAAAGCATTATTTTATAGTGGTTTTATTGGTACTTGTTCCATTAATATTGTAAACCACCCTGTACTCTCCTTTTGGAGGAAGGGCAGGGGATGAGGATTTGAAGGGAAGGAAGGAAGGAAGTCCACCTCGTTCCTGCTCCCCAAACCTGCAACTGTTTTTCCAATACAGCAATACCTTGGATTGAGAGCATAATTCATTCCGGAAACGTGCTTGTAATCCAAAACACTCTTATATCAAAGCGAGTCTCTGGCGGGCATGAGCAGGGCCGATTTCGGCCCGTTAGGCCCGCTCGAGGCGAGCGGTTACATCCCTACGACTACTTCTCTTGCAAGACCTTGCTCATTTATCAAGTCAAATTTTTTAAAAAATGTTTTTGCTTGTCTTGCAAAACGCTCTCAGACCAAGTTACTTGCAATCCAAGGTATTACTGTAAAAAGAAGTCGGCAAGCAAAACCACACGGCAGCAACCTGAGAACATCCATGGGGACCAAGAGCTCTTCAGCTCTAATGCTTCCCGATCGCTGTAATTTACACGTTTGCAGTAGGTAGCGATCGCCAAGGCGTTTTTTTCCCCCAGACCAACAGCTGCTGCGATTAGTGAGCAAATTGTGTAGCGATGCAGCAGCCTGAAGCACCGGGCAGTCAAAAACCAAGAAGGCAGTAGGAGAGGGCTAACCCAACACCAGCAATGGGCGGTCGCCTTCTATCTGCCCTTGAAGAGCAAGCTACAGCAGGCAACACAGAAAGACCTTTTGAATCAAATAGGCTGTTGAGTTTTGCCTCAAACCCAGCGCCCTTGATTTTCTAGGTTAATCATGAGGACTAGCCACACTGCACTGCAGCCGTGGTAATTAGAAATCCACAGGGCATGCAACAGCCACCCGCCCCTCCTCTGTTTTGGACACCTCCTCCTCCGAATTAATTCCCCGCCCCTTCCTACCAGAAGACAGGATAAACCAGGCTTTAGTTATATTTGATTACATCCCATTCTTATTTGGCAACTTACAGTGCAGAGTAAAACGCCAGTCTTCGATTGCAAGAAACCCTGGAAGGCAGATGTCCTCTCCTAAAAGAAGAAGGGGGGGGGGGTGAGACATGAGTCACTGCACCTTGCAAGTTAAAACTAATCCCATAGATTGGGAGAATGCGAAGGTTACCAAAGATCTTCAGCTGTTTGGGGATGGACCCTTTGGAACCTGCCCACTTCAAGAGACCAAGAAGGAGAAGATTATGCCATCTAAACACGAGTAAATTAGAGATGCAAATTCTGACTGCCTTTTAATTATTCAAATTGTGAGCTCCTTGGAGCAGAGACCTCACTTTTGCTTAGGTCATTCTCAAGAGCCATGTACACAGAGGGTGCTACTGCTACATAAATAATAGATTGATTAAAGCAGGGGTGGGCAACTTCGGGAGGTCCGGGGACCATATCCCCCCCCCGACCTCCCCCACCGCCCATATAGGCCGGACTCGTGCTTGCACCCTGTGAAATTCCACAGACTGCAAACAAAGAATTTTCGGTGGCAAATCACCGTGTGTGTGTTTTTTGCCGCCGCCTCTAATTTCAGCAGCACGGGCCACGCCGGCAGACCCAGCAGTGGGGGAGCCGCATGCTGCCAATGGTCCACATGTGGCCCACCCCCGGATTGAAGCTTGAGTGAATTTATTCAGTGGGGGTTGATTTTAATACGTAATTTTAATAGGAAGGGCTCACTTGTTTGTCTGACTTGGTGCTGTAATAGCGGATGAAAAAGAAAATTCAACATGCCCTTCCCTTCTAAAAATGACCGCGGGGGGGGGGGGGGCTGGGGCTGGGGCTGGTGATTAATGAGATCAGAGCAGGAGTGGAGGGGGGGATTTAACCCTTTCCTCCCCTGCTACGGTCCCGAGGAAAATCTCTCTTCTGAAGCTAGCATTTACTTTGGGTGGGAAGCGGGATCTCCCCCCACAGGCGCAAAGGATTAAAAGAGAAGGAAAAGGTTAGATCCCCCTTCCACGCCTGCTCTGATCAGGTTAAATTACCACTTGATGCAATTTGCTTTAAAAACAACAACAACTGCACCTTAGATGCAAAAACGTATGCGTCGTTTGAGCCAAAGTTTCACATCCTTCCGCACTGCCCAAGAAGGCACCTATATTTCGGCTCGGGCAACGTGCCGGCTTCCTTAAAAATCAATCGATCAAAATAGGTTTGGTGGGGACACGAGAGCGGTAGTAGGCAATCACTCGTGACCGAGTAAGATTGTCTTCCAGGATAAAAATTACAAAAAGAAAATTATAAAAAGAGGAAATTCTAAAGAAGATTGTGTAGACTCTTAGCGATGGGTCCGTAAGTGACTGTGGAGGCCAATTCTAGATCCACACAGCTTCCCACAGTGAGGACACAGGTTACCAGATGGAAGATGGTCCTGTAAAGGATTCATTTGACGTGCTTTTCGCTTAGCACGTTTCTCCCTTTCACCTTGCACTCGGGCTTCTTCAAAGTCCATAGAACCTTTGTGAAAGGCCAACCTCCAGTTAGATCGTTCATGGGCCAGAGCTTCCCAGTTTTCAATGTTTATATTGCATCTTTTTAGATTAGCCTTAAGAACATCTTTAAACCTCTTATATTGACCACCGATACTCCCCTTTCCATCCTTGAGTTGGGAATAAAGTAACTGCTTTGGGAGACGGCAGTCAGGCATTCGAACAACATGACCGGTCCACTGAAGTTGGCGTTGAAGGATCATTTTTTCAACGCTAGTAGTCTTTGCTTCTTCCAGTACACTGACATTTGTTCGCCTACCTTCCCAAGTAATTCGCAGGATTTTTCCGGAGGCAACGTTGATGAAATCTTTCAAGGAGGTGGAAGTGACACTTCTCGGTGGCTGCTCCCAAGATCTGGAAGGCTCGGTTGGGGCCACGCTGTTGTCCTTCTACCAGCTGGCAAAGAGTTTTCTATTCAGGCAGGCCTTTGCTATATAAGTTGGTCTGCGGCTAAAGGGGGACTCTTTTGTCGGTTTGGGTGTTGTTTATGTCTTTTATTGTTGCATTTTATAATCTATTTGTTGCGATGCCAAGCATTAATGAAGGTTTTGTTTTTAATCTGGATTTTATCGTTAACCGCCATGAGCACCCGTTTTTGGGCCGGAAAGACTTGATACAAATTAAATAGATAAACAACATATAATATCAACCGACACGCAGGCAATGCGCTGCGCGCGCATGATGCAACACCTCCGAAAACAAACAAAATGACCGCCAATAGCGCATCCAGTTTTGAAATTTTATAGATTTAAAATTTAAAAAAATATTTTTAAAAAAAAAGGCATAATAGTAAAGCGCCATGCCCATTCATGGGACTGGGTCTATCTTAACAGCTAAGATGGGATTTAAAAATCAGCAGAGAGTCCTAGTAATATATGGCCAAGTACCATGACACAGACCCTATTCTCCCTCTCCCAGTCGCTGAAAAAAATCTGGATGCACCAGTGTTGAGAAAGTGACCTGGCCAAGTCACCTCCCCCGCCCCAATCCAAACCACAAGAAGAGTGTCTGGTATTGACGAGAGCAGCCCTACTCAGCAGTACCATATGGGAGCTGCAATTTAGCTCTATTAATGCTCTTAATTTGAAGACATCGAGTGCTAATCACACACCGGCTACTAAAAGGCAAAAACCCCTTCTCCCCTGGTGCCAGCGTCAGAGTAGTGTTGCAGTGGCCTTAACAGCTGGTCAGGTTTGAGTCAGGCCAGGCACGGCCGGCTTTTGCCTCTCTCAGGTCGAAGAGGGGCCAGGATCCGAGGGCAAGGAAAGCACATGTTTCCGGGCACCCCGTGGCAGGAACGGCAGAGAACGAGCGGCGGCCTCCTTCACCTCTCGCTGCGGCCAAGGCGGCTCCGTTCCGTTTGCCGACTGCGGCGAGGCTCAGAAGTACGGCAGGAACTCCGCGCCCAGGTTGGACGCTTCCTCGAGGCCTGCAAAGGGCTTCCTGAACTGTCATGGAGGAATCTGGGGTTTTCCTAGGTTGCCCCCTGGTAGCCACAGCCAGTGGTCCTGTGAGGGCTAGACCTGGGAGCCAAAGTCCAGGGTGCCCGCAGTCTGGGCCCCCCCCCAAATGTCAACCCAGAGAGTGGCAGGTGCAGAAACAAACTCCATTTTATGCCTGTGGCCACGATGGTGCTGTGATCTATGGAACTCCCTGTCTCTGGAGGTCAAGCAGGCTCTGACACCATGTTGCTTTTGGCACAAACCGTAGGGGAAAAGATCTCCGGCAAGAACGGATGCCCAGGGCGGTGTGTGTGTGTGTGTGTGTGTTTGTGTGCTTACCTCCTGTTTCATGTCACCATGCAGGCGTACAAACCCCAAAGGCAAAGGAGGGGGAAGCAGCGATGACTCAGATCCCTCGGCCTCTGGCTCCCCAGCCAAGACTTTTCGGAAGAGGGCGTGGTGAAACTCCACCTGCTCGCAGCTGGAGAAGAAGACCACCATCTTGTTGCGTTTTTCAGACTGCAAGGATAAGGACATATGTATGCACCCACATATATACAGTCAAGGGTGAGTAGATACCAGCATTCCACAGGAGCAGAGGGAGAAAAACTCCCACAGAATGTGGTACTGGGCACAGATTCTATTTTCCCAAGAACCTCAGTTTTCTTTTGTAAACATGCATGCTTCTAGTCCACATGGCTAAAAAGATACGCTTGAAAGTGTGTGGGTAAAGGAAAGGAATGGAATGGAAGAATAGGAGCTCAAGTGTGCCTTCAGAAATTGATGATAGAGTATCCACCACCCCGCGTCTGTAGGAGCAGGGAGGCTCCGAACAGGATTGAACCCATCTCTCCCAATTTGCGGCCAGGACGTCATCTTAAGGGAGGGAAGAAGAGGGAACATCCGGACTAGATTACTACAATGCCCTCTACGTGGGGCTGCCCATGAAGACAAGTGGGAAATGCCAACCGAATCATCTGCTCAACCAAACTTTTCCCTTGTCCAAAGAAAAGGTGGGGTCAAGGAAGGGCCAAGCACTACCTGCCAGGTGACAAAAAAAAACAGAGCCTCACCTTGAACGTCCCGAGGATAAAAGCTGCCAGCGTCACCAGCCTCAGCTTGCTCGGGACCACCACAACGTTCTGCTGGAGTTTTCCAGGCACGGCAAAGCCGTCCCCTTCCGCCGTTGCAGGAGGAGAACCGGCTGCCTCCTGAGCACATGCTTTCACCTCGGAAGCACTCGAAACTTGGGATTCTCCCGCAATAGAAATGCAGACCGGGTCGTGCAAGCTGATGCCGGCCAGTCGCGAGACTCCTGTTGCAGACGAGGGGGGAAAAACAGCAACAAACCTCAAATGTGCAAAGGATAATCTTTTTATTTTTCTTAAGTTCCTTGCAGGAAAAAAGGCGGCGCATAAATGTAATAAATAAATAAATGAGTATTTTTCAAAATTATTTTAACCTACAATGCTATGGAAGAACATTGTATTTTGAAAAAAACCAAGATGGTGGCCACAACTGTGGTCGTTGGGAGCCCACTAAACCCTGTCCAGGAGGGAGGAGACACCCTGCAGTTCATGATCCAACAGCCGAAGCCAGAGTTGCATGGGATCTGTCCCTCCTGACTCTCTCCCAACAGCTGCCCCAATGAAAAGATGGCCACCAGTGTAGTGCTTACCCTCTGTAAGCGTGGCGGACAAAAGAACGTTTTGCCGCGTCCCGCCGTCAGCGTTCACGGCATTCAGCACTGCGGCCACGGCCTTCTCAAAACCCAGATCCAGGATCCTGAGAAATAGGACGGAGATTGAGAAATCAGCCAGAACAGGAGGACAAGCAGCACATCTGATCTCCTGGTATGCGGTAGCATCCCGGTACGCAGAGAAGATGCCCTGCCCTCCCCCATGGGCAGATCTCCTCCATCAACGGTGATAAGATCGCTTACCTGTCTGCTTCATCCAGGATCAACCACCCGACGCGGCGGAAATGGATGCATTTGGTGGAGTTGATATGGTCCACCAGGCGGCCAGGCGTGGCAATCAAAATGTTTATTCCTCTGCGTAGTCTGTTTATGAACAAAAAACAGGGAACATTTGCCGAATGGGCCTGGTTTGAACGGAACAACTGAAAGCGAAATCCTACGCAAGTTTTGTGGCAGACCGAACCTGGTCTGTTGCGCGGGTTCGGCACCTTAAGGGTTAACGGGCACCGAAGTCATGCAGCTCCCAAAGCCTCTAATTCCAGCCGCGAGTGATATTGACACGGAATCCCCCCAGAAACACAGGGAAACCACAATCTGGTCAATTTCAAAGAATTTAATGGAGCTGAATTAATAGACTACAGGAATTTCACAGTATAAACATAGGAGTCAATAAAGATAGCAGAGCGGAAGTATTCAATTTGCTTACAAGGTAGGCTTGGCTCGATACAGAGAGTTACCTTACATCAGAGAATCTGATTTAAAAATCTAATGCAGTGGCTTCCGTAGCCAGTCTCCGGGCGCCCTGCCCGGGGTTGGAAGTTGCTTGGTCCTGACCGGAGCCAGCGACCTGATCCGCGCAAGCCTGCACCGTGTTCCCAACAACCACCTGGTTCCGGAGTACTTGGTTTTCCACCCTCCCTCGGCCCCCTACCCCGCCCCTGACAATCAGGTGGCCAACTGTGCCCTGCGGGGTGATGGCGCCTCTTGGGCAGGCATCTCCTGGGTGATTTGGGGTATTCGGCAGCTCCTTGAGACTGCTTCTCACCTTCTGGCGTTCCAGCCCTACCTCGAGGGTAGGTGTGATTGCCCCCCTTGAAAGTATGTAGATGTGGCTATGCAGGGGTGGTCACGTACAACCGGTCGGTTCAGACTGTGTCGCTTGCCCCCAGGTGAGGATTATGCAGCAAGGAGGGGGGAATGCAGGGTGTCAGCTACAGGGGAAACTAGGCAAGGGTTTGTTCAACTGGGTGTGCTCTGGCTTTCTCCACAAGTTTAGACAGAAAGAAAGGCCTACGGCTCCCAGCATGCCCCAGCCAGCTATGCTGGCTGGGGCATGCTGGGAGTGGTAGGCCTTTTTTCCTGTCTAAACTTGTGTAGGATTGTGCCCTAAGCCGCGTTTCGGCTCTCAGGACCGTGCCTCAGGCTCATGTATTCCCTCCTCCCCCTTGCACTCTACAATTCTGTACACCAGTTGCTGGGGAACATGGGCGGGAGGGTGCTGCTGCCCTCGTGTCCTGCTTGTGGGTTTCCCATTGGGGCAGCTGGGTGGCCCCTGTGTGAACAGAAGGCCTTTGGTCTTCTTATGTTCTTAAGAGGAAAGCAAGCACTGGACCAGTGGCAGAAGCTGGAGTGTGCTTCCTTTCAGCTGTGCAGTCCCAGGGAAACAGTAATTTAAACAACCCTGAGTTGTCATGATGTGTGGACCGGGCCCCTGAGTACTTACAAAAACTGCAGATGGCAAGAACTGTCGTGAAGATGGAGGGAAAGGAGGTATTCCCTCCTGGGTGAGATAGGGGCGGCTGCGGGGGAATACCTCTTCTAAAACAACATCTGCAGGGATGGGCAGACTTCAGGCTCACGGGATCGACTTTGTTTGTTACTAGAACCCCGAGATCCAAAAAATTCGGAGCCTGGTGCAAAAGTCATACATTCAGATTTAAAGAATTCAGAGCCCAGGAATTTGTTTTCAGGAGCAGAACTGAACGGAGCTCGCAGTCCTTCCCAGGGCTGGCCCTACCAAGAGGCAGAGTGAAGCAATCGCCTCAGGCGGCAGATGCTGGGAGGTGGCAGCGAGATGTTGGAGAAGAGGCCCCCTACGTTAGCTTGCTCCCTTCAGGTTCAGTGAAGGATGTTGTCTCATCCTCTGTGTTGAAGACAAATTCATCTGCCAGTCTAGTCGGCTTTTATACACAGAATAGGAGAGGGCGTCATCTTGTCCTTTACCTTAGGCAGCAAAATGTCTCGGACCGGCCCTGGTCCTTCCACAGACACAAATCCACTACCCCAAGCTTTCTTCGTTTCAGCAGTATAATTTAGGGCGGACGGGGAGAAGCTTTCTCGCTGCTAGTGTTAAATAACCGTGAGGAAGCAATCTTTGCCAATCCCCCCCCCGCCCCCCAGAGATCCACCAGTGTGTCCAGATCTACCTTCTGCCCACCCGTGACATACGGGCATCCTTGAAAAACAAAGCAAGCGGGCTTTTTCATATGCAAATCCAATTAAAGAAGCGTAAAGGAGCACTCGGGAGGCCTAATAAATGCCATGTAGCATTATCTTTATTAGGTTTAGGTTGCGACCGGCCCTCCGTCCAAGCAGCTCTCGTTTCCACCACATATTTGGACTGCCAAACTGGACAGCAACACAAGTCAAACTGCCCTTTTCCGCCCACCCCCAGCAAAGGCATAACTGAAGTTTCTATTGCATTCCAAAACCATCTGCTAAGCAAACGCAGGCGCTTGCAAGAGATCCGGAGAGGAACAGCGGATTTGGAGGGCTGGGCTGGGGAGGGGGGGTGCGAGTAGGGAGAGAAGGAACCCTACGGATGGCTAAGAAAACTCATCAACATTTAAAAAAAAACCCGGAGAGATGTGAACACACTTCCCGCTGGGCCGGCCGGCCCGTTTTCTGTAAGATCCACAGCGGGGGGTGCTCACAGCCTGATCCGGAGTCACAAGCCCCTCTTCCCCACTTAAAAAAAAAGCCACCCCGGGAGAGAGTGACAGATGAAAGGGACGGAAGGAGAGAGTGCGAGCTCAAACAAAAAAAGAAAGAAAGAAGAAAAGGAAAGGAAAACTGAATTTTATGAAGCTGCCGTCCTACCTGGCTTTCTCGGATTTCTTTTTTTCTCCCCCCATCAGCACGCCGGGCACAATCCAGGTAAACGGCTAAACGCGGCAGGAAGGGGGGGGGATGGGGACAGAGAGGAGAAAAGTAAAACTTTGAAAAAGATTTTAAACTGCTTTCTAATGTGGGTGACCCTGGGGTTTGACGGGATGACAAGGAACCTCAGACAAGCTTCCCTTGAAGAAGAAAAAATTGCAGAGATTGATTGGCAAGCCACTGCTGATCTTCTCCCACCATGTACAGCCTCGGGGGAGGGTTTGGCGCGGTCTAGGATGCGCCCTCCGTTCACACAGGTTAACAAAGAGGAAGGACAGGCCTGGCTACGACCTCGCATGAACTGAGCACGTACCCTAGAACATTCCCCAGAACCCTCATCGACACACAGGGGTTCTTTAACTGACAAAGTCAACGTGGACAGGACTCCACGCCAGTCTTTTGACTCCCAAGGCAGCGGCCTCATTTGGGTGTGACACTGAACTATGGTTTGGCGCATGGGTGGGGAACCTCCTGCCCGCCACGAGCCCCGCCCCCTGGCCTGGAAGCTACCAGGGGTGGGGAGAGGAATCCTCTTGTTATCTCCGAGCACAGATTGTTATCTCCAAAGGGATTCCCTTGGGAGCAGCATCTGCACAATTAACTGCAGTTTACTGTTCCATCTGAACCCTAAACTGTGGTCAAGCTTAACTGCTGGCTTACTTCAGTAAACCCAGTTAAGCCTAACCATGGTTTCACTCAGTTCGGATGCATGTAACACTAAACTATGGTTAGTTCAAAATGAATCTCCTCCTCACATCCGTGCTAAAGGAAGAGGATGTGCACAAGTCTGAGGCTCATGAACGCCAGTGCTTTCCCCCCAATCTGAATTCTTTGAGAAACACAACAGATCTCAACTTCCCCAAACAATACAAGCTTGTGCATATACTGTTTCAATTTGCTCTATCGACAGCACTATTTGTCCATCACATTTCTACTGCACCCATTTTAACCTACAAGGAGCTTACTGTGGGATACGCTGGGGCTCTCCCATCCACACACCTGGCTGGGGGATGATGGGACTTGTAGTCCAACACATCTGGAGGGCACCAGGTTGTGGAAGGCTGCTGTAAGATATGTTAGGTTAGGCCAAGATCACACACCCCCCCAGCCCATGGGACTAATCCACCCCACCAGGGTCCCTAATCTGGCCCATGGAGCCTCTTGGGGTTCCTCCAGGGGGCAGAGCTTGGAGACCAAGCCCTGCCCTCTGGAGGAATTTTCTCCCCTCCAGAGGGAATCCCCAGTGTTATTTCCAGTCGGAGATCGGAGGTAACAGTGGTGATTTCCCTTCACACCACTCTACTTCCCATTGGGCGCCACACAGAGCAACTCGATTAACACCAGGAAGAGTGGCCGCTCTGCCTGCCAGCGGCCAACTCACTTTGCGGAGCGCCAGCACAACACCAGGATCCTCCTCCCAACTCTGGCTGAGTCCCTTTCTCCATGCTGAGCAGGGCACAGAACATCAGGCCTCTCTCAGCCCAGAGAAATACTGAAATGGAGGGGGGGGGCGCTGAGGGTGACACCACAGACAAAAAATCGAAAGCAACTCCCAACACACACACTGCGGTCCCTATATTCGATCCTTACCTTTAACAATTTCTGGACCATTTCAAAACTCTGTAGGGCCAGCTGCAGAGAACAAGGCGTGAGATCAAATTAAGAAATGCATGCACATAGCTTGCACTGAAGCATCTCAGCGTAAACGCTGGTTTCGAAATGTTGATTCCCTTGGCACCGAGAATACCCTTTTCACATCACTGTTATATTTGTCATAAACTGGTGGGGTCTTGAACCAGAGGACTCTGGAGTCCAGACGCTTTATTCCCTGCACCTCTGCGGCAGCCTGCAGGTAGAGCAGTGTTCTCCAACCTTGGGTCCCCAGATGTTTTTGGCCTACAACTCCCAGCATGCCCCAGCCTGGGAGTTGTAGGCCAAAAACATCTGGGGACCCAAGGTTGGAGAACACTGAGGGAGAGGGAACCGCTGGCCTACTCTCTGTTGTGCTGCGGCACCTGCACCACCGGTGGGCGGAAGGTGGTACTGCAGCTACCGGTAAAGCGGCAGTCAGGTGACACAAAGAGCCAATCGGGTTCCATTTGGTGCTATAAAACTCTGGCTCACCGTTCAATCTGGGCAACTTCTTGCCGAGCTGCTCACACACCCTACCTGCCCCCCGCTGTGCCTCCTACATGCCACCAGCTCCAAATACAGGAAGCCATATTGAGGTCACTTTGCTCTTGTGTAGGGGGGAAAGGTACTCCAGCTGCCACAGAGGTAAATCCCTCTGCAGGCAGGGCCCGGTGAATCTTATCTCAAATCAAGCCCACCAATTAGGGATGGGTGACACTGAGAAACTCGACCCGCTTGGGCTCCGTATACTTGTGGCACCATGCCGACGTGAGAGCCAAATGCGGGCTGAGTCGGGGGGGGGGGCGCGGCGGCTGTGGCTTCCGCTTTTAAAGCAGGGCATGATTTGCATTTTTGTTTTTGTTTTTTTCAAAGCCAGGCAAATTTACATAAATTCCAGCCGCAATCTGCACAAAATGCAGCCGGAATGTACGCAAATTTCCCTGGGCTTTGAAAAATAAAACGCACAAAATTGCAGCCCACTTTAAAAGCAGAAGACCACGTGCTAGCTCTACTCATGTCAGAGCCAGTCGGCGCCAGGTCAGAATTTGGGGGGGGGGGGTTGTCAAGCCGGGCCAATCTGCCAGATGTTGACCCCCCCCAACCGGATTCCTCGCACATCCCTACTTACAATGCTTTGCAACTATTTCCAAGGCCACAGTCATCCTAAATATTTCAGAGCGCTGGCATCCCCGTAAGGCTCCAGGGGAGGCCTCCATCCAGGACCTCGAGCAGCCAGCCTCTCCGGTGCGCCCTGCTGCGCAACAAGCGCCCTGGTCCCTCGTTCAGCGACGAGACTAATTCTGCGAGTCATCGGGCACCCTCGAGGCTGCGGCACTGCCTCAGGTGCCGCCCACGGACCCCCACCAGCAGCCTTCACAACCAGGCGCTCTCCAAACATGTAGGACTACAACTCTCAGCATCCCCCAGCCAGCTACGGGGGGGGGGGGCGGGGGGGGGGAACATTCATCACGATCCTGCCCGCATCGTTCACGAAGGAAGCGGCATGGTTCAGGTGCCACGCCCCCACTGGAGGAATCCTCCCCCAAGCAGGAGCCAGAGCTCCCAGGGATCAAGAGCATCCCAGGTCAGAAGACCAGGAGGCGCCTGGGCCCGCAGGGGAGGTGGCTGAAGGCCCATCCTTGCAATGGGGCAGAGGTTAAGCAACCCCCTGGCCCTCAGGAGCGTTATCACCTTAGGAGACATGCCAATAGGGCTCCCTTGAGAAGGAGTCCTTGACTACAAAGGATGACTCCTCAAGAGGAAACAAATCCTCAGGAGGACCCTTGCCGGCGGGCTAGTACTGAACTACAGCTGAGCCCTGTGTGGGGCTCAGGAGGCTCCGGCGATATAAGCCTTCGGTTTCAGCCTAGCCGGTGCTGGAAACAATGCCACCACTGCAGCCCCTCGTGCCTGGTATCTTGTTTCCCTGACCTTGACCACTGAATGGACCTCTGCGTTTTCAGCCTTTGGACTTCTGCCCGACGCTGCCTTCTGGACTTTTAATTCTGCGTGACTGATGCCCTGTGCGCTTGACCTTGGCTACTCCTCTGACTGCTCTCTGGAAAAGCCACGTTTGGCCAGTAAAACCGTGTTTGACTTTTGTTTGCTTGACTTCTCCACTGTAATTGACTTGCGTTTTGCATAGCAGAGAACTGAAACTAGTTGGGAGCCGGACAGGAGCAAAATCAGCCACAGAGGTCCAGCAGCTTAACTTACCTCTCTGGTTGGAACCAGTACAAGGGCGTACGGGCCATCGCTGCGCTGTGGAGGCAAGGGAGAGGAACGGAGAATTGAGCGGCAAAACAGAACACAGAGGGACATAAGAGGCGAGCACTTGGGCATCTTGGACCAATTCAGCAACTAAGCAGTTTCCTACAGCGCTGGCATCCTTTTGGATTAGTCTCTTATCTCTGTGGTGCTTACAGAAGGACTTGCTGAGAATGATGGGAAAATATGGCAGAGGGGCATTCTAGGGCAGTCCCCGGTCATTCTGAGCTGAGGGAGATGAGAGGGAAAGCAGGTCCATTCCACCAGCCCTGCTGGAGAGCCTCCCTCATGAAGGCGCCCTCCTTCCTCAACTGTGTCCACCAGCAGCCAACTCTAGCAGGTTGCATGGAGGGAGATGGGAGGGGAAACGGGGCCATTCCACCAGCCCTACTAAAAGAATCAAGTTTTTCCTCTTCCCTCCCCATCCTTTTTTCCTCGCGTGTCGTGTCTTTTTAAGATTGTAAGCCTGCGGGGGCAGGGACGGTCTTGTTGCACTGATTATATGTAAGCCGCTCTGGGAGCCTTTTTGCTGAGGAGCAGCATAAAAAAAAATACTTCGAATAAATAAAATGAATAAATAATAATTCCACTGAACTTGGCCCTCCTCGCAGTTTTAAAAAACGGAATGTGTACTCCTACACTGTGGGATTCAGGATCTGGCTTCCATGGTAGGAAGGGCTCAGCTCGCAGAAAGCCCATCCGCCTGGTTTGGGGGGGGGGGGGTTCCGCCCCTCCCCCTACACACCGCAGCTCACCCCATTCGGTAAGGTCTCCCGATACTCTCTGTAGCATTTTCAGGGTCTGGAGGGACTGCTGTAGGGAGGAGGGGCAGGGAAGCGTACTTCTGTCAGCCCAGTTGATCCAGCGTCAAATCTGGATCCAACCAGAAGACTACGAGGACTGCAGCCCTTGCTCCCGAATATGCCCCATGGAAGGAAGGGATGCCCATTGCTTTAAGGCCCCTGTTGGCTTACGCTGGCTCAGTTGTCTGAGTGTGGAAAGCGAAGCAGGGTCAGGCCTGGTTATGACTTGGATGGGAGACCCCCTCCTCTAGTCTCCTGCATTCAGCAGGGGGTTGGACTCGATGGCCTCGTGGGCCCCTTCCAACTCTATGATCTATGAAAGCATTTCTAGCTGACTGCCTCCCGGGGTTGTTGTGAACATTGACTAATATATGCAAAGCGCTTAGGAAAAGCAGAGCCCTTTTTTAGAGGAGAAGGAGAGAGAGAAAGCTGCTTGCAACGCACCCACCTGTATTTTCGGCGCCATTCTTTGCAAGGATTGTACGAGAGGGATACCATAGGCAAGTGTTTTACCTTGAGGAAAAACCAGTGGCCCGGTGGGGAAGAGGGAATAAAATTGTGTTTAGCTTTTATTAAAAAGCGGGAGACATTAGATTTCAACAGCCCATCTCCATAAATGCACGGGGAAAAGGGTACGGCTTCCACCCACCCGCAAAATATAGGCCTTTATGAAGGACTTTATTTTCAGGGGAAAGATCACGGCTCAGTGACGGAGCACCTGCTTTGCATGCAGAAGGTCCCAGGTTCAATCCTCAGCATCTCCAGGTAGGGCTGGAAAAACCTGAGGCCCTCCAGATATTTTTGGACTACCATGCACTGGGTGGCTTTGGGCCAGTCACGGACTCTCAGCCTAACCTACCTCACAGGGTTATTGTGAGGATAAAGCAGAGAGGAGGAGGAGGGTTATGTAAGCCAGCCTGGGTTCCTTGCAGGAAAAAAGGTGGGATATACAGATAATAAATAAATAAACAAACTACCATCAGCCCCAGCCAGCATGGCCAATAATCAGGGATTATGGGAGGTGGAGTCCAACAACATCTGGAAGGCACCGGGTCGCCTACCACTGCAGACAGAACTGTGCTAGATGGACCAACTGTGTAAGGCAATTCCTGTGTTTATGTTCCATCTAAATGCACTGAAAGATATGGGCGGCCAGCACCGGGGTCAAAAAAGATAGAAGATAAAGGTTTCCTCACTACAAAACACCACTCCAGGCTGTGCACCTGCAAAGGAGATTCTGTTTCCCCGAGGTGTGAAAGGCAGCCATGTGGGACAATGCTTCCGTCTCACTCCGCAAAGCCCGCAGCGTCCCGAGCGAGCAGTCCCTGGAAATAAAAGCAGCTCACCTGAACCCGTCTGCGATCTCACCAGGGAGTCTTTCCCTTGCAAGAGCACGGGGATCGTCTGCTTCTGGACACTTTGCAGCAAAGTGGAGGAGGAGGACGAGGAGGACGAGGAGGAGGACGAGAAGGAGACAAAATAAATTATTAAGAATGTTAACAATTGCTTTGCTTGTTCACCTAACACTGTTGGGGAGCCGAGGCTGGCTAGCTATAAGCTTGAAAAAAGAAAACGAAGGGTGCAGTGCAGCATTCCTCAACCTGGCGCCCGCCAGCCGTGTTGGACTACAACTCCCATCATCCCCAGCCAGCAGGCTGTTGGGCTGGGCTGGGCGCGCTGGGAGTTGTAGTCCAACTCAGCTGGAGGGCGCCAGGTTGAGGAAGGCTGTTTTAGCATTTTTTTGGTGCAGCATTTTATTTATCCTTGTAAGACTTTTTTTTAAAAAAAAAAACATTAAGAGCGCAATCCCATGTAAGTCTAGACAGAAAAAAAGGCCTACAGCTCCCAGCATGGCACATCCTGGGGCATGCTGGGAGTTGTAGGCCTTTTTCCTGCCTAACCATGCATAGAACTGCGCCTTAGGGGAGCAATCCTATGGCCCCCTAGACGTTGTCCGAGGGGGCCATAGGATACTAGGGATTTCCCCCTCCAGGGTCGGAGACAGCGCTCTGACCCGAAAGAGGGAGTCACGAGATCCGACCCGCTTCCCCCGCCCCCCGGCCGCCTGCACAGAAAGAACCACGCCAGCTGCCCGCCAAGGTCAGAAAAGCGACCCCAGAGAGGGGGAGAAAGGGGGAGTTTTGGTGGGCAGGGAGTGGAGGAGACCGGAGATGCTGGGATATGAGCTCTCCTGAGGCCTCTACAGGCCGCTTCCCTCCCTCTTTGAAGCGCCACCGCTAGACGGGCAAAAAACCCCGTCCAGCAAAAAATCCAGAGCGGGAGGACGGGGAGGCAAAGATCGCCTCCGCCACTCCTCCTGCCCTGCCTTGGACCTCCGCCGGGAACCCAGCTAGCCGCTTGGGTAGACCGGACCTCCGCCGGGAACCCAGCTAGCAGCGTGCGGTTGACCGGGCCTCTGCTGGAGCCCGAGCTGAACTAACTAGCTGCGAGCCCTGAAATCACGGTGTCCTTCAGACCTCTTGCCTGCTACTTTGTACCGTACTGATAAGCTGTATTGCTGGCGTGTGTCTGGGTTGGTGAAGGTGATTTTGTAAATAAACTTGTTTTATAAAAGATACTTTTGTGGCTATAAGTTATCCCTCTGTTCTGGGCTAAGGGTGATAGTCGCTGGGGGACCTCGGAGAAGGCCCGCCCCCAGGACTCGCTACCCCCTTAGCATTGAACCCGCGCAGAAGACCAGGTTGTCGGTCTTCCACTATAGGCTTGCACCCAAAGTCACAGAGACGGTGTTAAGGGGCGGCCCACTAGGGCTGGAGCCCTGAATCTTTCATTCGGAGCCCCGAATCTCTGAGAGGCCCTCTGCCCCACCACCCTTGGGGCACTTGCTGAAAGAAAGGTAGAGGGGCCCCCCGACGATCTCTGTTGCATCGGATCCCCCTGGATGAGCTGGCTTTGGGCCCTACATATGCTTCACCTGCTGCTGCCCCCTCCCTTGAATCTTTCTGCCTGAGGGTTTTTTTTTCTGAAATCAAATGCCCTCTCTCCCCTGTCCATACATGCCTTTTTACAAATAGGGGTGTCCTTAGGAGACAGGACACACACACACACACACACTTTAGAGCATATGCAAATTTGTGCATGTTTTTTGTCCTGTGAGCCTGAGCCCCGGATCTTTTCGGTACCTAGAACCGCACCTGCTAAGTCGCTTTAACTCATGCTATTAGGCTAATGGCATAAGCTAGCCTAAGAAAAGATGGGGAATGAAGGTTTTAAGTAAATAAATTGAGAACCACATCACTCCAGTATGTTCAAACAGAAATCTCATGTTACGTACAGACATGTAAAAGAGTTAAACCAAAAGGTCACAATTCTCTCAGCAGATTACCACACACACACGCGCACAAGAAAGCTTCTTACCTGGTCATGCTAGACATTTTCAAGACAGAGGTTATGGTTGAAACCTGATGGAAACAAACAGTTACTGCATCAAATGCTTGATTCTAGAACGGCAGGTCCAGTTTTGATGGCACCGCGGCAGCGAAGGTCATCTCATGCCCCAAAAGTAAGCATAGATCAGAGAACCAAGAAAAGGCAAAACAGATACAGCAGGGATGTTCAACTTTAGCAGCTTTCCTTCACTGGAGGTATTTCAGTTGGATGGCCATCAGCCTGAGATGCTGCCGTTAGCAAGATTCTTGCTTTGAGCAGGGGGTTAGAGTAGATGATTTCCAAGGTCCTCTCCAACTCAATAATTCTATGATCAGGATAATTGATCAATAATCAATTCTATACAACTCAGCTGCTGAGCCAGAGTTTTGAATCAGGATAAAGGATTTTTTTAAAAAAAAAAAAAAATCACACTACATACGTTAATTGGGTCACCTGGCACCGCCAGGATGTTTGTCTTATCAGCAACAACTGAAAGTCCGTGGCAGAATAAATTTGTTAGTCTTTAAGGAGCCTTTTGGCTGATGGGCGGTGAATAAATATATTAAATAAATAAATAAATAATGTGCCACAAGACCCTTTTGATTTTGCTGCTAAAGGCTAACATGGCCACCCTCTGGAAATACTTAGAATAAAAGAATTCTGAGCCTATGGATTGGTAATAATAACAACAACAACAACAACATTTGTATACTGCTCCATATCGAAGTAGACTCCGTTTTGAATCACAGTAGTGAATGGAGGCCAGGGGTCTTCTGCACAAAATCAATGCCTGATAACCCCAAGCCTTCTTCATTTTAGCAGCCTGATTTAGGGCAGGGGAGACACATGTTGGGGGCGTCTGAGTGCTTTGCAGAGTGAGAGGAGCATAGAGGTGACCTTCGCCCCCGCGCTCCTCCTGCCCTCCACAGGATGTCCCGAGTTCAGAGGGTTACAGGCAGCCACATTGGATTGTGCCCCGAGATTCAGAAATCCTTGATCTTCTGCAAATCACCCAGAGATTTGGGTCCAGCTCTACTGCCCACCCACCTCTGCCTGTACAGGGTAACTAAAAAAACACTCACCAAATGAGGATGGAGGCCCAGCTGATCAAAGGAATCAGAGGTGAAAACCTTCTCCTGCATTTGTCTCACTGATGTCCTAGAAGAGGAACGGATGAATGAATTAAAGTAGTCAAATCAATCCATCTTTATTTGCTTGACACCAAAGGTCATTACAGAACAGGAGAGAAGGCAACGCAAAAACAAATCCACAACAAAGGGTCCAGTCCGATCATCTCCACCACTAATAGATATGACTATATATAATTCCTTTCTAATTTTAAAAGCAGCCATTGCAAATAATGAGACTTGATACGTAGCATATTCACTCTGATCAGCCAAAAGCATACAAACGTTCTTCAAATCTGGCATATCAGGGCAAAAAAAGGAAACTGGATAAAAATCTCTCTCTGGGCGCCCTGTACAATGGGAAGTACCAGGGCCGGGGTCAAGGGTAGGCATGGTCGGGCACCTGCCGAGGGCCCGAACCCCAGCAGGGGCCCACTGAAAAGAGCCCCCTGGAGTTGCTTCTCTTCTTCACCATTGCAACCTGCTTGCTCACCTGCCTCTCGCTCTGGCCCAGCAATGACGGTGCTGAGAAGGAGGAGCAGGAGATGCCACGGTCCCTGGCTCTCTGCCTGTCAAGCGAGCGAGTGGTGAGAAATTGGATGAGGAACAAGAGCAGCTGGTGACCACGGCAGTGAGAAGGTGGACTCACTCAGGGAGGGGGGGCATTGAGGGTGTCTTGCCCAAGGGCCCTCAGAAACCTGCAGCCAGCACTGGGCAGTACAACAAAAATGACAAGAGAGTCTCCCCCTCTGCCCACCCACAAATACAGAGACGTTGGTCCCGGGGAACTTTAAGGAACAAGCAGTAGGCATAGTTTGAAAACGCAGCTTGGCAAAGCCTCTCTTAAGAAAGGAAAACGTAGGCTCGTGTAAATGCTGCTGCAGGGTGTGCTGGACCTTTATACGCCTGCACCATCAAGAGAACTTGGTCGTTGCTAAATTTTCCATCTCCGAGTTGCAGACTTTGTTGAACACCTTATCCTGAATTATTTTAGGAAGGCGGTCACAAACCTGGAACATGGCAGGAAGGGACGGTGGCTCCAGCTTAGCGGGAGGGAAGAGTTCCTTCCGCTGTACCGGATGTACAACAAAAGGCTGCACACAATCTGTGACAATGAACACATCGGTAACCAGTGCTGCTCGCCCTTTGGTGGCATCTCTGTGTGTGACCTCGATTTCCCTCTGGGAAACAAGGCACGGGGCTCAACACCGTAACTGTCAATATTCCTCATTTCTTTGTCATTTGTTTATAAAAGTGGGGGGGGGGGAGGGGAGAGAAGAGAGGATCTCAGCAACAAATGGGGGAAAAGTGCTGAAGACCAGTAAGGTTTGGGTAGAAACCCTTTAGGACAGCCTTCCCCAAACTCGTGTCCTCCAGATATGTCATTCCCAGCCATGCATTCCCCAACACATCTGGAGGGTGCCAGGTTTGGGAGGGCTGCATTAGGAAAAGGCCATAGCTCAGGTCCCAGGTTCAGTTCCTGCCATCTCCCAACCCAACGCTCCTGCACTGTTAGCTCCGAGAATACTTTTTTCTGTGGCTTAGCAACTCCCTCCCTACCTCTGAATGTCTGGAATGTCAGGGTTGTTTTTGAAGA
Organism: Shinisaurus crocodilurus; assembly: GCA_021292165.1. NCBI lineage: Eukaryota > Metazoa > Chordata > Lepidosauria > Squamata > Shinisauridae > Shinisaurus > Shinisaurus crocodilurus. The sequence goes on along the minus strand of JAHFWL010001188.1, from coordinate 3,817,231 downwards.
GGCAGGAAGTCTTAACGAAAGGCCTGCTGCTGCCTGCAGTTGCTGTCTTTTGCGTCCGTCAGAGGCTTCTTTGGAGAAGCCCTTGGCAGCCCTTCTTGCTTCATGCCACTTTCGGGTTCTTTCCGTTGTTTCTTGGTTTGGGGTGAAGGTGAAGCTGGCTTCCGCTTTGGGGGGGTCCCTTCCTGTGCCCATTCTGACGTTCTCTTTACAGGCTTAAGAAAAGAAAAGAAACAAGAAAACAAGACAAAAAAGGGGAACAGATTGAGTGATAAATGCAGAAAGGAACTGCAACAACCCACACCCAACACACAGGCTTTCCTCCTGTATGACCAGGAGGAGCTGAAAGCTTTTGCTTAACTACACTTTATCATGTCATCCAGACCAACAAAGTGTAGTTAACTGATCAAGGAAGGGATCTTGGGATTGTGGTGGACAGCTTGATGAAAATGTAGACCCACTGTGCACCTGCTACAATACCGAACTAATGGTATTGCAGAGTTGCTAAAGATGCAAAAGGGGCAACCATAGTTTGGAGAGGGAAAGTTTTTCCAAAAGGATCATCCCATGAAGCTGAACGGTGGGAGATTCAGGGCAGATACAAGGAAGTGCTTCTTTACACAGCGCAGAGTTAAACTATGGAATTTTCTACCACCAAATGTAATGATGGCCACCAACTTGGATGACTTTGAAAGGGGATTTGGACAAATTCAAGGAGGAGCAGGCTATCAATGTCTACTAGTCCTGATGGCTAGATGCTATCTCCAGGATCAGAGGCAGAATGCCTATGTAAACCAGTTGCTGGGGAACATGAGCGGGAGGGTGCTATTGCACTCAAGAGGTTTCCCAGAGGCAGCTGGTGGCCACTATGTGAACAGAACGCTATATATTACATTGACCTGTGCTCCAATCTTGCATGCCTCTTCTTATGTTCTTATTACCCAAAGCAGATTCTTTCATCTGCAATCACAATAAGGCAGCCTTCCTCAAACTGTGTGGGACTACAACTTCCCAGGATTTGGGGAATTGTAGTCCCACACCTCTGGAGGAAGGCCGTAAGAAGCATACCTTTCTTCCCTTGCCACGCTGTGGCTTTGAAGGTCTCCTCCGTCCGGTGGGGTGCTGGAACCCTGGAGGAGGCAGCGAGCTCACGTTGATGAACAACCCTTCGTCTGTGTCCATGTCTGGCTGAATCAACCGCCTCTACAGGAGGTTCCCCTATATCAGCATCAAATTAAAACCAGCACTTTTAGGGGGGGGGATGACATCAGCTGCTCCCCATAGAAGTCCCCAAGCAAGCATGCATCTGCGAACCGACCGGCAGTTCCAGAGGCAGCGTTTGCAACTGAGTAGGTGACCCACGTGCGGCGGCTGCATTGGAAGGACCCCAAACATAGGCGTCTAAGAAGATCCCTTACCAAAAAAAAAAGGAGCAGAGACTGACGTGATTAAAGGTTGAAAGAAAATCAGTTACAAATTTACCCCCCTTGAATTATATGCAAAGTAATAATGGGATCTACCTCCCCAAACCAGCACAGGCTTGCAAAGAGACCTGCTGTGTGACATTAAACCAGTCTTCCCCAACCCGGCGCCCTCCAGATGTTTTGGACTACAGCACCCATCAGCCCCAGCCAGCGCGCCCAATGGTCAGGAATGCTGGGAGTTGTAGTCCAACGCATCAGCAGTCAAAAAGGCTCAACTTTCCCCAACCTGATGCAGTCCAGACGTTTTGGACTTACAACTCCCATCAGCATGGTCAATGGTCAGGATGCTGGGAGTTGTAGTCCAAAGCTTCTGCAGTCGAAAAGACTCAGCCTTCCCCAACCTGGTGCCCTCCAGATGTTTTGGACTCAGCCTAACCTACCTCACAGGGTTGTTGTGAGGATAAAAATGGAGAGGAGGAGGACCGTGTAAGCCACCTTGGGTTCCTTGCAAGAGGGGAAAGGGCGGGATATAAATGCAGTAATAAATAACTACACATACATACATAATAAAAGGGTTCTAGTCCCTGCTTGGCCATAAGACTCACTGGGTGACTTTGGGCCAGTCACTGACTCTCAGCCTGTCCTACAGGCTTGTTGTGAGGATAAAATGGGGAGGAGGATCATAGAAGCCGCCTCAGTTTCCTTGTGAGAGGGGAAAAATGGCGGGATATAAATGTAATAATGAATATAAATAAATAAAACTGTTGTGCTAACATGTCAGCATAACCTATCAGTGCTGACACAACATATTTAAAACTGCAGAAGCCGTTTCAAAGCATGTTGGTTATTGCAGGTCAGGCTAGAATTCAGTACTGAAACGTCCCCAAGTTTATCTTATTGGAGGCGGGCTGGTGGGGGGGGGGAGTTTTAAAGAATGGATTCTCTAGCATTTGCTACGTGATTTGCACAATTGCGTTTGTTAAGTGATGATGAAGATGATCGTAGTACTGTAAAGGTGGTGAGGGTTCTGTTTTTGTTTTACTCAGGCGGCAGGTAAGCTACCGCTAACGGACGACGCGCGAGGGTCCTTTCTCGTGGACACGCGCGGCGCCTGCGTGTTGCGTGTGGAGAGGGGGGCTTTCGCGCGGCCTCTGAGGCGGCGGCGGCGGCGTCAAAATGGCGGCTGCTGCTGAGGGGAGCCCAGCGGCCGGGTCGGGAACGGCTACCTCGCCGCTGCCGCCGCCTGAGGGAGACGAGCCACTGGCGGAAGAAGAAGAGGAGGAGGACGCGGTGGTGGCGGCGGCGGGTCCCAGCAGCGACGGCAGCGGCAGCAGCGCGGGGTTTCGCCTGACGGCGGTGCGGCGCGACCCGTCGGTGCGGCTGCAGCACGGCGTGAGCGGCCTGGAGCCGCTGGCGTGGTCCGAGGACCACCGCGTGTCGGTGAGCACGGCCCGCAGCATCGCCGTCCTCGAGCAGCTCAGCGACGTCCAGGGCGGCGCCGACCTCGTCATCCACCGCACGGCCGTGCCCGCCGCCGCCGCCGCCTGTCACCTCAAGGTGGGCGGATGGAGGGGGGCCCCGAAGGGTGGGGGAAAGGAATCACACCCTCAGCAAAGTAAAGTACAAACAATCAGCTTGCCCCAGCCTGGTGCCCTTCAGGTATCTTGGGACTACAACTCCCATCTGCCGCAGGGAGCACGGGCAGTGGACAGGGATTATGGGAGTGGTGGTCCAAAGCATCTGGTCGAGGAAGGCTGGTATAAACCTCAGTAGGCAACTGCAGCAAGCAAGGAATCCTAGTTTTAAGGAAGGTCTGTCACGACACACTGTATCCATTTGTTTCCTGCATGGAAGCCCCTTTGGAGATTTGATAAGATTCCAACCAAGTACAGTTGCCTATATACTAAGAACAGAAGAAGAGCCCTGCTGGATCAGACCAGGGGTCCATCTAGTCCAGCATTCTGTTCACACAGTGGCCAACCAGCTGCCCCCGGGATCCCACAAGTGTGACAGGAGTGCAACAGCATCCTCCTGCCCCGTTCCCCAGCAACTGGTGTACATAGGCATATTGCCTCTGATACTGGAGGTAGCATATAGCCATCAGGACTAGTAGCCAATGATCACCTTCTTCTCCATGAATGTGCCCAATCCCCATTTCAAGCCCTCCAAACTGGTGGCCATCACTACATCTTGTAGAAGTGAATTCCATAGTTTTAACTCAGCACTGTGTGAAGAAGTCTTTCCTTTGATCTGTCCTGAATCTCCTACCAATCAGCTTCATGGGATGACCCCAAATTCTAGTTTCATGAATTTGTGCGTGCGCGCGTGTGTTTAGCTGTAATTTGTATGTCCATGTTTTTATAGTATTGTAAGCTGCCTTGTGAGAGCACAATCCTTTGCATGTTTAGACAAAAATAGGTCCTACAACTTCTGAATGGGCAGCTTGAATCAACAAAGCAGTTGGGTAGCCGATTGCCCTCAGCTGGGCACACAGCCATGAAGATGCATGGAGAGATCCAGGCAGCTTGGCCATGAATTGGGGGGTGGGGTGCAGAGCTTGGTCTCCCTCATAGCCTTCTGAAACAATAGCTAAAGAGGCCATCACAAAAGGTACCTCCAGCTCCCCTGCAATTGAAGCACAGCGATTTTCTGGAGGAGAGGCCAGTGGGTGGGTGTGTTAGCCATGATGGCCATCTTCAGAACCAGTAAGTGGAGGCAGAGGGTAGTTATCTCCCTCCCATCCCCTGATATCCCACCCATGTGCTTCCCAGAGGTGCCTGGCCATCCGTTGTTTGACACAGAATGTAACCCAGCAATGCAGACCTTGCACTTGGCAAATTCTTGGTGGACAGGTCTATTGACAGCTATCAACCATGGCAGTAAAATTGAGTCACCATGTTCAGAGACAGTATATACTTCCATACTAGAGAATAGCTATCTCCCCTCATGCCATGTTTGTGAGTTTCCCAGGGATATCTGGGTGGTCATTGTGACAGGCTACTGAACTCCACATAGGCTTTTAGTCCAATCCAGCCAAGCTGTTATTACACTGTTACAAAGATTTGGCAGTTTCACAGAGGATAGGGTTATAGGCCATGACAATTAAGTAGAACTTCCATGTTTCATGTCAGTCTTATCTCTGAATATCCACTGCAGGGGATAAACAACAAGCAACGGCCATTACATTGTGCCCTACTTGTGAGCTTCTTGACTGGCTTCCTGTTGCAAACAGTGTCCTCCTGACCAGGTATATGGCTCAGGGGAAGCAGACTGTTAATACTGCACTCATGGTCTGTTCTGGGTCTCATCAGGCAAGGCAAGAGTCATTTCAGGACCTTGGATAGCACACCGCAGGAGGTGTTGGCTGGAGCATTCTCCATAAGGAGCTGTTGTCGCAGCAGAGGACTGAGGTCAACTGAGGCCTTAAGAAGGCGGCCGGAGCCCGGTCTTTCAGTGGCTCCACCCCTGCTGCAGACTGACTGCAGTTCTTAAAGGGCTGGTGTCTGTTTCTGCAGTCTGCATAGCTGAGGGACAGGAGAAGCTGCAGGGGAGTCATCCTCAGAATCGGATGCTGGGAGAGCAATGTCCTCAGGCGGAGTGGTATAGAAGGGGGTGCCCCGTCTGAGTCAAAGTCCTTCTCGGAGTAACATAGAGCCTCAAAACATGACAAATAGAATGCTGAATTACATGAACCTTGGTGTGATCCAGAAAGGCAATTGCTAGGTTCCTATGAGACCCAAGAATTCAGAAATAATAGTAGTTAGCTTTTATGTATTTATTATTTTATATTATTATTTAATGCTTCAGAGGGTTCAAAGCTGCGGCAAGGGCCTGCTTCATCATATGCATGTGCCAGTACCTGCCAAAGTAGGCTTTTGCTAACAAAAGTTCGTTTGCTCATCTTTAAACTGCCCCAATCTTCGTTTTGAATGCACTAATAAAACGCATCATTTTCCCCCACAGGTTGGTTCCAAAAAAGAAGTTGCCGAATGTAAGGAAAAGTTTGCGAGTTCTAAGGATCCGACGGTGAGCCAGACGTTCATGCTAGACCGGGTGTTCAACCCTGAAGGGAAGTCGCTGCCATCGATGCGAGGCTTCAAATACTCCAGCTGGTCTCCTCTGGGCTGCGATGCAAACGGCCGATGCCTGTTGGCAGCTTTAACCATGGACAGCAGACTGACCATCCACACTAACCTCAACAGGCTTCAGTGGGTGCAGTTGGTTGACTTGACTGAGCTCTACGGAGAGCGCCTGTACGAAAACGGCTACAGGCATTGCAAGGGGGAGGGCCCCCGGGCAGATTTAGGAGACTTCTCCGAATTCCAGAGGAGGCACATCATGCAGACCCCGGTACGTATGGAGTGGTCCGGAATCTGCACCACCCAGCAAGTGAAGCATAACAACGAGTGCCGGGACGTGGGCAGCGTGTTGCTGGCGGTGATCTTTGAAAACGGAAACATCGCCGTCTGGCAGTTCCAGCTCCCTTTTGTGGGCAAGGAATCGATCACCTCTTGCAATACCATCGAGTCGGGAATCAGTTCCCCCAGCGTCTTGTCGTGGTGGGAGTACGAGCATAACAACCGCAAGATGAGCGGACTCATTGTGGGGAGTGCTTTCGGGCCGGTTAAAATCCTCCCAGTCAACCTGAAAGCAGTCAAAGGCTACTTCACGCTGAGGCAGCCGGTCGTTTTGTGGCAGGAGATGGACCAGTTGCCGGTCCACAGTATCAAGAGCATTGCCCTGTACCATCCGTATCAGAAATGTAGCTGCAGTTTAGTGGTGGCTGCAAGAGGATGCTACGTCTTCTGGTGTCTCCTCTTGATATCCAAAGCGGGCTTAAACGTCCATAATTCGCACGTGACCGGACTCCACTCTCTGCCAATTGTCTCCATGACTGCCGACAAACAAAATGGCACCATCTACACGTGCTCTATTGATGGGAAGGTAAGGCAGTTGATTCCCATCTTCACGGACGTTGCGCTAAAATTTGAGCACCAGCTGATCAAGTTGTCAGAAGTGTTTGGCTCTGTGAGGACTCACGGGATTGCGGTGAGCCCGTGTGGGGCGTACCTGGCAGTCATCACAACAGAAGGCATGACCAACGGCCTTCACCCCATCAGCAAAACCTACCAGGTTCAGTTTGTCACCCTCAAAACATTTGAGGAGGCAGCCGCTCAACTGCTGGAATCGTCTGTCCAAAACCTTTTCAGGCAGGTTGACCTAACGGATCTTGTCCGCTGGAAGATCTTGAAAGATAAGCACATCCCACGATTCCTACAGGAAGCCTTGGATAAAAAGATGGACAGCTTTGGGTCCACTTATTTTTGGCGCTTCAAACTGTTCCTCTTGAGAATTTTGTATCAATCGCTGCAAAAGGTTCCCTCCGAGGCCTTGTGGAAGCCAACACATGAGGACACAAAGGTCTTAATAGCGCATTCCCCTGGGACAGGCAGTGTTGAAGAGCAACTGCAAGATGAGGGGACTTCAAAACAGGGCAGCAAGCAGCATCCGAGCGAAGCAAGCAAAGGAGTGGATATGGATGATCCGGCAGATGACTCCCTTGTCCACTCAGGTGACATAGGTGGGCGGGAGCCGATGGAGGAGAAGCTTCTGGAACTCCAAGCCCAGATTGAAGCAGTGGAAATGCATTTGACCCGGGAACACATGAAGCGAGTGTTGGGGGAAGTCTACCTGCATACATGGATTACGGAGAACACCAGCATTCCCACGAGGGGAGTCTGTGACTTCTTAATGTCTGACGAAAGCTACGACGACAGGACAGCCCGGGTAAGTGCATCTCGATGTAAAAACCGTGGGTTTTGCTAAGGCATTGGCCATGTTTGCACATAACGGTCAGCCAGAATTGCTGAGAATTCTGGCTTATCATTCATGAGCAGCAAGCTGCTGCCTGCTGCCCAATAGCCCCTGCTTGGCTCCTCCTGCCATTGGGAGTGGCTGAACTAACCAGAAATTAACTAGGAAACAAAAACTTCCTGTTAACGTCCAAATCCAGACTACTGGTTTGATGCTCCCCTAACAAACCAGAGTCTGAAACCAAGAGTTGATGTGGGTTTCCCATTCTTGGTTTGTTAGGGGAGCATCAAGACAGAGTCCAGTTTTGGAGATATTGGGAAGCTTCTGCTTGTTTAGCCCAGTCTTCTGGTGCCCTCCAGATGTGTTGGACTACAATTCCTGCGGTGGCCATGCTGGCTGGGAATTATGGGTCATCTGGAGGGCACCAGGCTTGGGGAAGGCTGGTTTAGGCCATTCCATCTGGAAAGAGGAGCTAAGCTACTGGTGAATGCTAAGCCAGCAATTCTCGCTCATTGTTACATCTGAACACAGCTGGAGCGTGCGCTGAAATGCAACTTGAGGTCAGAAGCAAAAAAAAAAGTGGTGTATTAGAAATGGGTCTGGAACAACTGCCTATCAACAGATTTCTGTCAGAATAGAGGACATTATTTTCCTAAGTTTTAGTATCACACAGGGGAGCCTGAGAAAATAACATTGCTTGGCCTTAAGGAGGTGGTGGTCCGTGATGCTCTTTCTGAGTTTAAAAAGTTGTGGAAGGCCTTCGAGATAGCGATAATCTGGGGAGCAAAAACATTAATGTTGGTAAGCAAAGACATCATTTTTGTTGAAAAGCCTCAAAGTGCTACACCATAAAAGAGAGAGAGAGAGAGAGATGCACCCTTGCATAATTTTGTGTGTTCTACTGTGGCTGAATTTTTGAAATAATTTTTTTTTTGGATAGCATTATCTATGAACATGGCACTCTGTGGCATAAGAAATATTTATATGGAATCCTGCCTCAGGAGCTGACAGTGTATCAGAGGCAGTGTTCCTATGTACTCCAGTTGCTGGGGAACATGGACAGGAGGGTGCTGTTGCACTCATGTCCTGTTTGTGCGATCCCGTGGGTAGCTGGTTGGCCACTGTGTGAACAGAATGCTGGACTAGATGGACCCTTGGCCTGATCCAGCAGGGCTCTTCTTATGTTCTTAGGTTATATGTTAGTGTTTCGCTTACAACTTGCCTGTGTTAGGATGCACTAAGTCTTCAATTGGCTCAGCCTGATGTGAAGTAGGTCAGAGTAGCACAAGCGAGAAAGCAAAAGATGGGCAAAGTGAGGTATAGAGAAAGCAAAGGAGAAAAAGAGGAGTGGCATAGATGCATTGATATGGTAGAGGTAAAAGTGATATATGGGTTAAAAAATTTAAGTGGGCCGATTGAGGTTCAAGGTGGGTCTCTGGTTTGGGACGGTCAAAAGCCACTGTTTCTAGGTGATTGGTACAGGCCTCATGACGTCCTCCAGTGCTTGCATCTTTGCTCCCTATGTAGGTCTGGCAACACTGGGCAGGGTCCCATCAGAGAATGGATCTTGGGGTCCCCTGCATCCAAAGACAGGCATTGCATGACACAACTAGAATAGAAAAGTTGTTTCCCCTACACACACACACACACACACACACGTGTGCGCGCACACGCAAGTTGTAGGTTGAGTTCCTAATAGTCTGTTCTGATCTGACAGAGAATCAGCATAACTGCTGTTATTGTCATCTGCAAATATTTGTAAGAGTGAAAACATCAACAGTTTTCTAGGGTGACAGGTTAGGCTTTGCTAGGGCCTGTTACTTCTTCCCCTCCTCCTGATGAAATTTCACTTGTAAGCTCCTTGGGGCAGGGCCCTGTCTTTGTTTACATTCCTCTGTAAAGCACTGCATCCATGGATGGTTCTGTATAAATAACAATAGTGCAGTTCTGTGGTTGCCAAAATCCTGTGGGTTTTCCCCCCTACAGGTTCCTAAGTAGCTAAGACTTGAAAGTCCACTGACATTAGAAAGAGTGTTCAAAAATATTTTGTCATGTTCTCTGAGTGGTAACATGTGCTTTGAGGCAAAGCTTCTCCCTTTCAGTTTACCTTCAACCATTGGTTCTCTATTTCTTCTGCGATGAGTGGGGGTTAGGGCAATTAAGTTCCTCAGACTACCTGAGCAGCTTGCAGAGAAGTCATTCACTCTGCATTTTGCACGCCTGAGATGCCTGCATCGCCTTTTCATTGCATTGTGTTCCGTTTTAAAGCAGGTTTGGGCTTTTGCATCTTGCGTTCTTCAGAAAGCCCTGCTCGCACTCCTGTGAGATTTCTCCACCTTTCAGCAGGCAGCTGTCTCTTCCTATAAGCGCTGCTGCTGACTGCCGCTTTTGTGTGTTCCCAGGTGCTGATTGGGCATATCTTAAAGAAAATGAACAAACAGACTTTCCCGGAGCACTGCAGCTTGTGCAAAGAGATCCTGCCGTTCACAGATCGCAAGCAGGCAGTTTGCTCTAACGGACACATTTGGCTCAGGTAAGCCTGCCTGACTTCCAACGGGTGCTCTCTGGAGGTGTGGTCCCCTTCTTTCTGGTTTAGACGCTTGGAGAGGAGCTCGTGCAGCAATTGTGAGATGCGTCTCCATACAGTGAGGGGAGGAAAAGGCCAGGCATGCCTTGACTCCTGCTTTCATGAGGAAGTCAGCAAACAAACAAGGTGCCTCCCTGTCTTTCAAGTGCTGGGAGAAGTATGGCTTGTCGGCAGACAGGTTGAAATCCTTCTAAATGCTGTTTTTTCCCAGCATCAGCAGTTGCGTGCCTGGGTGCCTAACTCACCGCTTGTTCGTTCTTTGCCCTTTCTCTTTGCCTTGCGTCTGCAGCAGACATCAAAACGTGGCTCATCTCTTTGGAAGGATGAAGAGTTCCTGGGAGACAAGTAGGCATTCAGCACCCACACAGTGTTTCCCACCTCAAATTTACCCGCCTGTGCTGTTAGGGCAGACCCAGACATCTGCACATCCTGGGTTATTTTGAAATGATGCTCGAATTTAATGGTTTTTTAGCATTGTTCCTGTATTTTATTATTTATTTGTTTTATTTACTTATTTATAAATAAATAAGTATTTTAGTATGTGTAAACTTTGTGCATTTGTTCTGTCAGCTGACTTTGGGGGGCCAAAGCTGGGATGAAAAGCAGGGTATAAATTCAATAAATAAGAATAAATTAAATAGCCAAAGGAAGAATCCTGGCATAAAACTGCAAATCCTGCAGCCGAGTGCTTCAGCTCATCACTGTCAGAATCTATTGCTTGTGCTTAAGTGGAACTCTCCTTGGAGAACTGTTGCCAGATTGATTTGAAACTAGAGTTGGATCTGTGATAGAGTACCGTAGATTCTAATCTGCAAAATCTTATGCCACAATGAACTTGTTGGCCTTTAAGATGCCCCAGGATTCTTGTTCATTCTGACTTGACACTAGTATTTCTTGTTTGCCTCACTGACAGTGATGTGGGTTCCCCAGAAAATTAATTTTCCAATACCGTCAACATTGATTTGGCTTATATTTAGTACAGAAAACTAAAAATGCATGCCATCTTAATTTTACATGCTGTAGAAAGAACAGTTTTGTTTCCAATAGCCAAAAGTATTTTAACTGTAATATTTGATTAAGGGGAAAAAATCATTAAAGCACCCATGATGTGATGTAAATGTTGTATTCAGACTAATTCAACGCTTTGCTTAGAAATTATTTTTATCAGAATACTTGTAAATGTTGTAAGACGCGACAATCTTAATAGCATGCACTTTCCTTACAAGGTTTAAAAGCCTTCCCCAACCTGGAGCCCTCCAGATGTGTTGGGCTGCAACTCCCATAATTCCCTGGGGAAGGCTGGTTTAAACATTAAGGGTGGTGGTGGAGGAAATGAAGGCACTGATAACTTTTGGCTCGCTAACTTTAGCACACACGCAGTGCAATCTTATGCATGTCTGCTCCAAAGTACGTCCCACTGAGTTAAATCAGGCTTTCTCCCAGGGAAGTGGATGTAGGATTGCAGCCTCAAAGAGCTGCGCATTGGATATATAGATCCCGTCCTAGGTAAAATTCCATCCAAGGTCCGCACTGCAGGCTCTGCCCTGGCCTCCAGGCACTCATGGTGGGGGTGGGGTGAGAACAGGCTTTGTGTTCCTGGAGCCCAGCCTTCCCCAACCTGGTGCCCTGCGGGTGTATTGGACTACAATTCCCATCATCCACAGCCAACATGGCAAACGGTTGATATAGCCTGTTTTCTTCATCTTCCACTGTGTGTGCCAAGGTTGGGATTGCAGATACATGGGGCGGGGCACACTGGCTGTGATCCCCCGCCACAGATTGAGTGAATACATGGATAGAATGTGTGAAGAGGGCTGCAGCTGCCTGAAAAAGAGTTCTAATTATAACTTTGAAATTGCCTACCGGTAATTAAGCTGCTACTGTATCCATTTGTTATATTACTAATTAATTTCATAAAAAGACATTTTTAGAAATTGGGTTTTTTTCCACATAGTTCCCCACTCACACACACATCATGGCTCTTTGGCTTCTTGGAAAGATGATTTGCACAATGTGTTTGCCAGGTCATGAGGGGCAGGCATCTTTAGGTTATAGCAGCACTAGAATAGCTGATACTTTGGAGCCCTTGGTCCACAGACCTTAGATCAGGGGTGAGGAACCTTTTTTTCTGTCAAGCACTTGGAGGTTATCTGTTGGGAGCCTGCATGCCAGTGCTGGACTGAGCTAAAGCCAGCAAAGGGGGGGGGGAGTGACATTCTCTTTCCTCAGTTTCTCTCTCCGTCTCGCTGCCCTTTGGGCTGTTGGGACAGATCACTCTTTGCTGAGGTCTGAACTGATTGTTTGCAGAGGGCATTTGGAGCTAGGCTGAGGCTCACCTGCAGCTCTAGTTATTTCTATTTATAGTGGGTTGGATCCAGACAAACCTAGTGGGAATTAGGTCCCATTGAAATCAGTGGGACAAGTTAGGCATGACTTAAGTCCCATGGATTTCAGTGGGACCCAAGCTCAACTAACTTAGTCCAGATCAAACTCAGTGTTTCCTTTCTTGGTATCATTCAAAGGATGGCGCATGTGGCATTGTGAGAAGCATCTGACCATTAAGAGTTCCCGAGCTTTCCCATAATTCTGTTCCACCTTCTGCAGGTGCTTTCTAACTTACCAATCCTGCCAGAGTTTGGTGTACAGAAGATGTCTGCTTCGCGACAGCATCGCCAGGCATCCAACCCCAGAAGGTGAGTTCTTTCCTTTTGACATGGGAGGGGCTGATGCTGTGCGCCGATATTCATTTGCTTCATGCAGCTATCACATAATTCCCCCTTAGCCTTGTTTCTGCACAACCCAGGTATCAATGGGATCGATTGATCCTGACTTTTCGATTAGTTGTGACCGTGTATTTTGTTCCTTTATTTCAAAAACAGCTTGAGATTTTGCCAAAGCAGCTACACACATTAGAATTGGGTGTGGTCCTCTTTTTTCTCTATCCTTCAAGAGACAAAAGGGTTGTCAAGAGACAGGGTTTTTGTGAGGATAAAATGGAGAGGAGCAGGAGGATTATGTAAGCCACCTTCAGTTCCTTGCAGGAAACAAAGTGGGATATAAATATAATAAATAAATAAAAGGCAAGGGAAACTCCCATTGCACAAAATACTGTACTTGGCACAATGCTTTGGGAAGAAAATCTGTGCTCTCCAAATCCCCTTTTTAAAAAAATAATCACACCACAAAAGAGTATTTGGAGAGCAATAGAGCACAGAGAGCCTGAAGAAATTTTTCTTCGAAACACATTGGACCAAATAATACTTTGTGCCCCTCGGGGCATCTTTCCCTTTGGTCTTGGAACTGGCGTTTCCCCTCCCTTTTCTTCTTTCCTCATGTTGTGCTTCAACCACTTCTTCTCTTATTTTCAGATCCTGAGTGGATCAAGAGGTTATTGCAAGGACCTTGTACTTTCTGTGATTCTCCTGTTTTCTAGAGGAACGGCTCAAGGCGAAGAGCTTGAAGTTCCTTTCTCTTGCGCACAAAGCCCCATCTGGCTTGGGAACCAGTCGAAGGCGCAGGTGTGTAATTATTCAGAGGGAAAACTCTAAGTAGAGCGCCGTGAGCCGGAGGTGCTCAGTGGTCCAGTGCCCCATTTGAAACCTGAGAGGCAGCAAGGCCTACTCTTCAGAAAGCACAGACACTTTGGAAACCGTGCCGACCCCAACTCCGGAAAAAAACCATCAGCACTTGGCTCGTTGCTTTTCAGCAAGCAGGGTCTGAATTCGGAGCACCATTGACCCCCTTTCATTCGGTGACGGGATGCTTTCCTTACAGTAAGGACAGGAGCCCAAACTTGGTGGATCGGCGGGAGATCAGCCTATGGTACTTCCCTTAATTAACTTCTAACAAAGATCAGCCCTGCTGTACCAGAGACAATTAAATTATTAGAAATAACGTGTGGGTTTTCAACATGTTTTAAAATGTCTTGCATGCCAGTTGTAGTCAGTGCAGAAAAGTTGACTGTTTTTACTCCTACAGAGGTTAAGCAAAACAGTCCTGTGGCTTGCTCTGTGAAACCTCAGGCAGCTGAAATCCCTCTGGGCCAAATATGGGATGCCAAGTATTGAACAGCTAATTCCAGTAAGTTAGCAATGAGGCATGTTGTGAAGAGACCCTGTTCAAATATATTGAGGATCAATGTCTTTAAATCCAGCTTTCCCCGCTCCTGCCATCAATCCTTTTTTCTCGCCCGCCCACCCACCCCCATCACACGATCACTTCAAATTTATGCTAGTGCCTCATAGTCTCCCAGTCTTTTTAGCAAGAATTGTGCTTCCATCCTGCTGGGAGTTTTCCTTCTTCCTCTGGTTACAGTGCCAGCTGTAGATAGAGAAATCCTTGGTTGTTGTTGGGTTGGGCAGTAAATGCACTCGAAAGTTCAACTAGGCCAAAGACTAGATGTTCCTACCAGACTTCTGGGTCAGTTCACTCTGCCTAGTAAAAGGAAGACTTGCAGCCTTGAGAATTAACTGTGGCAAAATGCATTAGTTCTTTCAAATTAGCTGCCTTGAGCTCGGCTTGAGGAACAGTTTAAACAAAGTGATTTAAATAAGCTAGACTCTGGGGTCTCCCAACGTGGTGCCCATGGGAACCAGTGTGCCCACGTACATCTCTCTTGGTGTCCTCCAGGCTCCCTGCCCCCTCATGACTTTTATTTCTTAAGGTGGTTTAAAAAAAAAATTAAAATAATGTTTTTAACTGGGGGGCTGGCATACTGCAAAGCAAGGGGCTGCCCTTCGGCGCCATCTTTGAGTTCAAATGGTTGGTTCTGTGTTTTGGAGCTCAGACCCCCACCTCTGCCTCAGACGTAGGTTCTTGGACACGTTACTTTTCTTTTACTCTCACCAGTTTGCCTTTTGGGAAATAAGTGTTTTGTGACCACCCACCTTGGCAGCCATTTTTTGGAATGGGCAACTCCATTCCCATGGCAGCCATTTTGTGAGGGCACCCACAACACTCTCTCAAATTTCCATACGTGCTCGCCAACCCAAAAAGGGTCGGAGGGGGCTCTGGTCTAGGTGTGTGCAAGAGAGGGTCCTGGGTTTGTATTCTGGACATGCCCGTGCAGCCAGGGACAAAAGGGCAGTAGCTTTCCTGTTCTTAAAATTGGACATGAGGGCAAGCTGCAGTTAAAGCACACTTCAAATAGCAACGGCTGGGAGGAAAGCAGCATGCTGGCTGAGGGATGCTGGGAGTTGTAGTCCAACACATCTGGAGGGCACCGGGTTGGGAAAAGCTAGCCTAACGGTATAGTTTCATATGTACATTTGTTTCCCATGCTGGAAATGAGTGGCCCCACTGAAGGAGCTAGTGCTGTTTCCCAGTCATCTCTTTTCCCCCAAGCTTTGCTTCTTTTTGGAGGCCATTCACTGCCTTTTGAGAGGACCTAATAGTCAGCATCAGAGAGTGATGCGTACTGGGTTAATTGGATTAAAACAGTGTAAAAGGCTAATTAAATATTGAACAATGTGTTCTCACCGCGCAGTAAGACGAGCAAGAGCGAGGAGCCAACGGAACTGAACCCTCATCCATCAGCACCGCTAAAGAAATCCAAACTGCCACATTAGATTGGGGAAGTGGGGGTCACACGCAGGCCAAGCACAGCACCCGTTCTGCTCCGAGACTGGATTTAAGCTCCTCTGTTGAGAATCCAAAAGAATCTCAGCATCCTGCTTCCCCCCCCCCGCCGCCGCCGCCGCCGCCGCCAAAAATAAATGTCTAGCACAAGGGTGGGGAACCTTTTTTTCCTGTCAGGGCCACATGCGAACAGCAGACAGAGCCAAACCAAAAGTTGTTGGGGTGCCCTTTTCTCTTTCTTTCCGCCACCATCTTTTCTCTCCTTCTTCCTCCCTGCCCAGCCGCAGGGAATCTGAGAGAGCTCTTGCCAGAAGTCTGAACTAATCACTTACAGAGGGCTTTTGAAACTGGGCCAAGTGCCACAGGTTGGCCATCCCTGGCCTAGCACTTACGGTTACAGACAGGTTTCACAACTTGGTGGTGGGGGAACGAACCCCGGGAAGCAAGAAAGACAGAATTCTGAATTCATTCAGTTCCTCAGCTGTCTTGATCTACGTCGTCAAGACCATCAGCCAAGGCCCAGTTCAAGCCTTTCATACGTCAACTCGGGCTTAAGAATGTCGTAAGATAAGCACTACAGGGATCAAGTTGCGGGGCTCGTGGCATATTAATGCATTCCTGAGCAAGTTGCCCGTCTTTCAATTCCTTCAGCTATGAAAGATGTCACCTCATCACTCCCTGCCTTGGTGTATTAAAACACAGGCTGACTCTAGGAGGAATTGAGGATAAAATTGGGGACAGCTCACTACCTCCTTTCAAAGGCCTGAAGTTTCTTGGAGGGACAATAACATCAGGCTTCCTCTCTGTTTTCTCCTTTTGCTTACAGATGGGATACTCGCCAATAATAGTTTTTTAAAAAAAATATCCAGGAACTAGAATGGGTGGGCAACGTCTGGAGGTCTGGGGGCCATTTTTGCCCCCTGGACCCCACCAAAAGCTACAGTCTGTGGGGCACCACTCCCCCCCCCAAAGGGAGCTATAACCACCAGTTTACCACTGAAATTTGGTAGCAAACTATTCCTTAGCTCTACAGAGCGCTACAGTTGTTAAATTTAGCTTGTTTCCAAGCTAAATTTAACCTTTGGCACTACAGAGCAGCTGCGGAGCACCTAAAGGGACAGATTTTTCTTACAAAGAAGCTAAATTTGGCCCTTTGGGCACTCCGTAGCCACTACAGACACCTTTTTTGTAAAAAAATAAAATAAAATTATTTATTTTGTTGTTGTTGAGTAGTGGGGGTTGCAACCGGGGCAACAGCCCTGAAGTAGAAGCAAGAGATGAGTAAAGAAAACAGTACCTGTGCTCAATCAGAATTCTGGTCCATCTACTCCAGCCTCTGGCCAACTACAGTCTGCCAGACGCTCCTTTGGATGCTCGCACGCAGAGCAAGATGGAGATTAGCAAAGATGCAGTGCTATAGGAGATTTTCAAACTGGTCATCCTATAATTCTCTCTTGGAATGGATTTCCCATTTTCTTTCCAACTGTATTCAAAAGGCTGAATGAATATATATCTATATAGAGATACACACACACACACACACACACATTTATTTAGTTACAGTCATTAACCAAGCAAAAAACACATCACATTGTTTATATTACAGAAAGGGAAAGAAAATTACATATAAAATTACATACTAAAAAGTTACTTTATACACACAGGTATATTAAAAAGTAATCTGGGTTATCAAACTTTAAAATGGTTTTACCAACTGCTTCCTAATATACAAGCCACACACACGTATATACTGTTTGAAGCTTGAGGTGAATACGGAACTTAGCGCTTCTTAAATTAAAATCAACGTGGCTTCGTTCCCAGTACAGACTTCTAAATCTGGTATTGCT
This sequence comes from Shinisaurus crocodilurus, assembly GCA_021292165.1. Taxonomy (NCBI): domain Eukaryota; kingdom Metazoa; phylum Chordata; class Lepidosauria; order Squamata; family Shinisauridae; genus Shinisaurus; species Shinisaurus crocodilurus. The sequence goes on along the minus strand of JAHFWL010001188.1, from coordinate 3,799,985 downwards.
AGAGCAGTAACCTTGCACTGGTTTTAATGAAGAGCCAGCCCAGCTTGAATGTCTAGACAAAACCAGGCTTCTCTCCTCTAAGGAACGGCAGAATTTCTGGCAAGATACAGAGCAGGTATTTCTGAAAGGCGACATGCAGTTCATAGACCAGCCCAGTCTCATGAGGTGTGTGTGTTCCGTTTGTGCAATACACCGCCTAATTATGTCTTGTGAAGCATCAGACTTTTACGTTGTATTCAGCATCAAAAACTAGAGAATTTCCAGCAGCTGCTTAATAGTTCCACATTTTCAAAGGAGACGAAAAGAAACTTGCTCCTCTTTTTACGGGGCAGGAGCCAATGGGCAGTATCCAACTGTGTCCTTCCACTAGCGCAACGTTGTTTGCGCTAGTGGAAACCAGCTTCCGAACTACGCGCAAGAGGAGAATCCAACTAAAGTTATGTTTGCACAGCCGGCTGTGCGACCTGTTGTGCGAGCGTAATGCACAAGTGTGTGTGCGATAGAAAGGTTCGGCCGAGCTCCGCTGCTGCTGTTTTGAGTTTGTGGAGTGACATCGGCTGCTGTTCTGATGGGATGGTGTGTATTTGGAGATCGGTCTTGCGTGTTACAAGGACACTGGGAAGCTGCAGGGCATCTCTGTGCATGGACACATTTCTCCCCCTGCGGGATTCCTTCCAGTGAGAGCCAGGTCTTCCAGTGTTGGTGTGGAGGGCAGGTTTTCCCTCGCCACAGGTTTACACAAATCCAGTGTTTTGCTTTTCTCCATGGGAGTGAATGGCATGTTATACGTTTATGGGAGGGAGGGGGAAGGAAAGAGGGTCACTCGGGGTGAGGGCTGAATCTGACCCAAGCCCCTGGTGACCCCACTGAACCCAGTGTTTGTGAACCAAGCCTCTTCCGATCTGCATAGCCTCATTCTGGGTTCTATTTGTTGGTCACAATAAAGTGTGACCCTAGAGTGTGACAGAGCCTTGGGAACTGTTTTTTATAGCTATAGTTAGCTAACTGATTCAGCATCCTTTATGTACAAAGAACTTAGCTCCTCCTGTTTGAGCATACAAGTGAGGGGGGGTTTCCTGGCGAGGTGATTGGTGCTTTCCCTACATGGATATGTGGGATGCGGCGTAAAATGACACAACAAGTTGGAGCGAGATGGAAAACTTAACTTTGTTGCCATACTGCAAATATGGGGTTGGATCTAGAATCAGCGTTTTGCGAGAAGAAGGGACCTTCCTTGAGAGGAAGGGCTCTGCTCGCGGAAGGGCCCACCACTTGATTTTGTGGGACCCACACACACACCCCATAGCTCACCCCATTCAGTAGGGCCTCCTCCTGACTCTTTGTGCAGCATCTTTAGGGGGCTGGAGTGGCTGCTGGGAAGGAAGGAGCAGGGAAAATCTTCTTCCACCCGTGCTGTTGATCCAGCATCATTCTGGATCCAACCCAAAGGGGTGTGGAGTCAAGCTGCTCCCATCCGTTCTTCAGAAGTTGTTCCCATACTGATCTCCTCATATGACCTAAAAAGATTGAAGCCCAAAAGAAGATGCTAAAGGTGGGTTGAAACTTCATTTTGAATTACACTTCCATTTTGAAAAGTGGGCCGCCTTTTCCACCATTTTATAAAATAACTAAAATGGCATGGCAAGAGATTTTACATACCAACCCATCTATCCCAAGGAGAAAAGTCACTGAAAATTAGTCATTGTGACTTGTAAAGACATGAATCTACCTGCCAGCTCGGCATAAAGATCAAATCTGTGTACATATGTCCATTGCTGATTGCTAAGTTTGACTAACTGTGGATATGCACTCATCTGCGTCCTTTAAAACACTGCGATGCAATAAGGGAATATGATTAAGGTTTCATTCCTTAATCTAGTTAGGCCTTTTGTATCTTGTTTAAAAAGCAAAAAGCAAAATCAGTGTGTTGTAGAGAAGGAATATTAAACTAGCTGGCTGGCACTTACATTACCGGTTTGACCAAACTGAGGCAGTGTTAACAAAATGCTCTGGTATTTTCCAGTCCTCTTTTGGATGGTACATTACTGTGAATATTAATTCTGTATATATGGTTGACTTCTTTTGTAAATGTGAAACATTATCTGGAGAATGTGTTTTGTATACTGCAACAGTAGCACTGTTACATGAACCCCTTTCTAAATAAAGAAATACACAAGGTGTGTATTGGCGTTGACGTGCATTTTAACATAGTGGGAGGATTGTCACGCGCATAGGTCTTGGGTGATCTAGCACAGTGTTCTCCAACCTTGGGTCCCCAGATGTTTTTGGCCTACAACTCCCAGCATGCCCCAGCCAGCGTAGCTGGGAGTTGTAGGCCAAAAAGATCTGGGGACCCAAGGTTGGAGAACACTGATCTAGCAAGACAGTGACTTCTGTTTGGCAACCAGCCCAATGGACAGAACACCGAGCGCGAATACACATTACAGTCATGCCTTGGATTGAGAACATAATTCGTTCCGGAAACGTGCTTGTAATCCAAAACACTCTTATATCAAAACGAAATCCCCCCAAAAAAATTTGTACAGAGATTTTTAATTTTAAGCCGTACTACAGTACTTGTATTGCAAGACATCGCTTGTATATCAAGTAAAAAAAAAATTAAATATTTAAAAATTTGCTTGTCTTGCAAAACGCTCTCAAACCAAGTTACTTGCAATCCAAGGTATTACTGTACCTTCATCGTCTGTGGTCTTCACATGTAAGCCAAGTGGAGTGAAAGTTAAGAGAATTCTGATGGGTCCCTGGCCGCCATCCTCTCTTGCGTCTCTGCATTTTTTCTCTTCTTTGGGCTGCCAGAGTAGCAGCCCATCTTGCTTTTCAATGTGCAAAAGTCCGCACAAATGACTTCCAACACCCATCTTTAAGTGCAAGCAGAAGGACCAGCAGCAGGGAAGGCCAGATCCACAAGTGACTCAAGCTGAAACTAGCGCTTTGGTTGTTCCCCCATTGCAACATGAAGAACCAAAGGAAATGGTTCTCAGGATTCAGCACAGATTCCCTACCCATCATTATCTCTTGTGTGGGAGACCCCACCCCCATGGGTAGGCCTTACTCCCCTCCCTGTTAAACATGCCTTGCTGGAGTGTCCATCATTCCCAAGTTGCCACAGGCCTCTCTCCATACCCTGCTCCAAACACAGCCTGAGTTCTGAGTGATGACATTGCTCTACAAACCTCAAGGTAGACACTCGGCTGCCTTGTGGACAGATGTCTCCTAGTTCGAGGAGAACTGAAGGTCAAACGTCCTGAAAGTCCAGAGCTTCTCATAAAGAGCCTGCAGAGTAGTATGTTTATGTTTCCGTGTGTGTTTCCTCCCCCCACACCCACATTTCTACTGGGCCCTTGTACATTTTCAGAAGGGCGACACACACCAGTATGTTGTACACAAGGGGGAAATATGGGAGTTGTAGTCCAACACATCTGGAGGGCACCTGGCCAGTGTAGTTGATAGAGTATCAGACTAGGGCTGGGGAGACCCACGTTCAAATCCACATTCAACCAATGACGCTCATTGGGTGACCTTTTATTGACTGGGTTCAGACAAAACGATAACCCACACTCAAGGGTTGGGAATAGGTTGAGTGTGGGTTGTTGAACTGTAGGTTGTTGAAATGTGTTGTCGGAACCCAGCCAAGATAACAAACCATGGTGCACAACCCACAGTTCACAACCCGACAACACAGCATGGGTTCTCTTCATGGGTGGTTCGTGGTTAACAAGCCGTGGCTTGTTATCTCGGCTGGGTTCGGACAACACAACCCGCGGTTCAACGACAACCCACACTCAACCCTTTTATCTGAACCCGGTCATTCTCTTCTGAGATGACATGTCCTTCCAGTTCTACCTCAGGGAAGAAAAGATGAGCCAGCAATCAGAACTTGGGAAACAACACCGCTCTTAGGAATGCAGTGAGGGGGAACAGTACAAGAGGGCTGCTCTAAGAGCCATGCAAACATCCCTCAAGTTGTTGTCACCTCTTGTGTCCGCAACCTGCCTGCTTGTTATCCTAGCGATCTCCTGGCCTAATGTTTATTTGGCCGTATCAGATGCTAATCAAATCCAGCCCAGGTCCCAAATTAGTTTTGAAGCATCGTCTTCCAATTATAAAAGTCTTAATTCCTTCTTTCGCCTGCTGAACCTTTGTAGCATTAACAGGCCCTCTTACTATGCAAAGTGGATGCAAAGGCCTCTTTCGTTTCCCAGTAATTAAATGAATGTCAATTGTTTTAGTTGTTTCTGAGGGAGAGTCCTACAAGAGTATTAGCATGTTTTGCTAACCCAGACAGCCTGCACTCCAGGCCCGGCGAAAGCCCTTGGGGGGTTGACCGCTGACCCGAGACTCTCCGGGCGGACACGCGGGCTGCATCTCAATGAGACGGGCCTCCTTCGGCTCTGGTTTCTGTGCAGCCGGCTGAGCGGAACTAATATTGCGGCCGCATATAGATGAAAGAATTGCGCGCCGGGGGGGGTGGGGTGGCTTTATGGCTAAATTAATTAAGCAGATGTACCTGTCTAATTAAAGAGCTGCTGTCCCCTTTGTACCCTCGCTTGCAGGGCAAACAGTATTTAAATGCGCGGCCGAACCGTTTCACCTATCAATATTTAGTAGGAACACTCTGATGGAGGTGATATTAGCAAGATGTACTCTGTATTTATTATTAATAGCAGCCCTTCCAATTTATGCACGGGAGCGGCCGTGTATCTTTACAACCAGGGGGGAGCAGCGGCTCAGGTAGGCGGCGACGCAATACACCGGTAAAGGGAGACCCATCACGAATATCCCCGGGTTGGGCCACCGTGACCCTCTTTTGGAGACACACCAGCATCATGCCTTCTGGCTACAGGCTGACCGCTATCCCAGGGTGGTACTTGGCCAGAAGCAGTAGGTGCGCGGGGGCTGGCGGACTGTGTGAATTGTTACGGAGCCCACCTGTTGGGCTGGGGGGTGGCAGAGAGATAAGCCCCGTTGTGCAGGGCTGATCTGGAGTTCCTTGCTAGGGATCGCGACCGGACGCACAGCAGCACGGTGGAGCAGGTCCAGGTAGCGGCAGAGGCGGTGTGAGGGGGTAGCCCGCTAGGTCTAGAGCCCTGAATCTTTCATTTGGAACCCTGAATCCCTGGGAGACCATCTGCCCCGCCACCCTGCTGTCCATGGGCACTTGCTGAAATCAAGACACACGGGCCCTGAGGATCTCTGTTGCATCGGATCTGCCTGGATGAGCTGGCTTTTGGCCCACATGTGCTTCCCCTCCTGCTGCCCCCCTCGAATCTTTCTGCATGAAGTTTTTTCTGAAATCCAATGCCCTCCTCTCCCCTGTCCATACATCCATTTTTACAAATAAGGGTGTCCTTAGGAGACGGTCCTTTACAGATGCGTGCGCGTGCACACACCCAGACTTTAGAGCATATGTAAATTAGCATATGCAAATTTTTGATCTCCTTTCCCCCCCCCCTCCTGTGGGCCTGAGCCCCAGATCTTTTCAGTACCTAGCACCTCCCTCGGGTAGCAGTAGCTGGAGCTGTGGACAAAAGCACAGGCCTAAAAAGGCAAGGCCATGGGTCCAAGCCAGGGAAGTGGTGCATGGGCGGGTGGGGGGAGGGGTTGACTAGGAACCAGGGCCAGATGGTTAAGCAACGACTTGGTCCTCGCCAGAAGGATGACCTCATCTCCGAGTCCTATGCCACCGGGGACAGAGCAAAGGTAGTCCTTTGGAGAACAAGAGCAGGTCAATCTGTTGCTCAGGACCAGTAACCAGGCCTGAGCTGGAAGCTCTTATAGGAGTTGGGGGGAAAGTATAAACTGACTTCCACTGGCCTATCAGTGCTGGGCAGCTTCCTTGACAGGGAAGGTTTAGTTTGTGCTGTTCCTTTCTTTGGCCAGAGCCCAGTGTGGTGCGCATAGGTTTGGCCCCTGACCGATATTTGCAAAGGGACTCGCAAAGGTGGGAGTTGGGGGTTTCCTAGCACCAAGAGAAGCAGCCTGGCTTCTCTGGGTCACCTGAAGAAGATCTGCTGACTCGGCAGGGTCCAGCCAGAGCGAGGCAGGCAGAAGGCTGCCCGTGCCTCCAGCGCCTCCTTCGGCGAAGCGGGCTGGTGGCCATGGAAGCAAAGCCTTGGGGCCCAACTACCGGGGCCTCTGCTCTGGGATGCACAGAGCCTTATCCAAAACGTCTTGTCTGGTCAGGCCTTGAGGCAGCTGCATCGTTTCCATCCTTGCTGCGTGTGTTTTTAAAAATTATTATTCATAATGTCCTTATAATAATGCTTATTATTATTTATCATGTATTTATCATATCCTTAAAAAGATCACAAGGGTGCAATCCTATGTGCAGCATGTTTAGACAGAAAAACGTCCTATAACTCCCAGCATTCCCCAGCCAGCCATGGCTGGCTGGGGAACGCTGGGAGTTGTAGGACGTTTTTCTGTCTAAACGTGCATAGCATTGCACCTGTACGATCTTTTTTACTGCCCCACTTCCACTTACCCCCTTTAGTTTTTTCAGGTGCAGGTTAGTGGACATCACAAGAAGCACACCTGAGGAGCTGCAACAGCAACATTTGCAGTTTGAAGATCTTTTAATATTCGACACACGCCAAACCAAGACACAGCAGTCAAATCATAGGGTGGTCAGACTTACACTTTACCCAGAACAATCACCAAGATGGGAGGACAAAACCAGGGGGGGGATATTTCCCTTCCTTCCATCTGTCACTGAGCCACTCGGGATTACCGGGACACGAAATTCCTTTTAATTTCCCTTTTGACAAACGCTGGGATCAATGAAATTCATTGGAGTTTGAGGGGAGCTTCCAGTCTCCAGATGTGGGTACACTGGCATCTCCCCACTACCACTTGATTTGGGGAGGATCCGTCTAGGGCAGGGCTCTCCTCCAACCTTGGGTCCCCAGATGTTGCTGGCCTACAGCTCCCAGCATACCCAGCCAGCATGGCTAATGGCAAGGCCGCAAGGGATTCTGTGAATTGTAGGCCAGCAACATCTGGGGACCCAAGGTTTTCTTGCCCTCTCGAGTCTCGATATTTTACAATATATTTCAGGCTGGGCTGAAGGAAAGAGGAGGGACTTAAAGAAAAACCAACTTATTGCCTAGAATGTTTCAAGAAAATACTCCCAACCAGTCATAGATTTAGTGTTTTCTTAGACCTCCCAACTATCAGTGAGGAAAGTTACCGTATATGCAGAAACCTTAATGCTTGACTGGGAGTGGATTAACGACGTAACTTTCTATGTACTCAAAGACCGTCTGGGGGTCTTGATCACCATTGATAAAAACAGCGCCTTCGAAGAAGTGATCAAGGCCGCCAGAGAGCCGGAAGTAAGCATCCACCTTGAGCTTCACGGTCTCAGTCGATATCCCTTGGATGCATCAGGAGGCGGTCATGAGTTTCCTTTGTGGTCGCTGGTTTGTACATGGTGTGGTACCTGGAAATTAGAGGAAACCGCAAAAGGCTCAGAAAAGCGCCATGCCGCCTTCGAAGATGCTCCAGCAGCTTCCAATACAGCATAAAAACTATCATATAACAAGAATATATAAAAATAAGCTTAAGAAGCAATAGTTACATTAGCAGGTGCCGCAAACTATCAATGTCACTTCCATAGCCAGTGCTGCACAGTACAGTAATACCTTGGATTGCAAGTAACTTGGTCTGAGAGCATTTTGCAAGACAAGCAAATTTTTAAAATAAATTTTGGCTTGATAAACAAGCGACGTCTTGCAATACAACGTAGGGATGTAACCGCTCGCCTCAAGCGGGCCGAAATCGGCCCTGCTCACGCCCGCCGGAGACTTGCTTTGATATAAGAGTGTTTCGGATTACAAGCACGGTTCCAGAACGAATTACTGCTTGCAATCCAAGGTATTACTGTATTATTAATATTAATAAACATTTAAGGTGCAATCCTAGGCATGTTTAGACAGAAAAAAAGCCTGCAACTCCAAGCATTGCCCCAGCCAGCATAGCTGGCTGGGGCATGCTGGGAGTTGTAGGCCTTTATTCTGTCTAAACATGCCTAGGATTGCGCCCATAGGCTGATATACCAACTATGACTCTTATCTGCAGAGGCGGTGTTAGGGGGCAGCCCACTAGGCCTGGGGCCCCATATCTGTTGGGAGGTCATCTGCCCCACCGCCCTGTTGTCCATGGGCACTTGCTGAAAGAAAGGGACTGGGCCCCCGAGGATCTCTGTTGCATCGGATCCCCCTGGATTAGCTGGCTTTTGGCCCACATATGCTTCACCTCCTGCTGCCCCCCTCCCGAATCTTTCTGCCTGAGGTTTTTTCTGAAACCCAATGCCCTCTTTATTTTTATTTATTTATTTAATACATTTTTATACTGCCCAATAGCTGACACCCTCTCCCCTCTCTATACATGCCTTTTTACAAATAGGGGTGTCCTTAGGAGACGGGGTCCTTTCAACACACACAGAGAGACTTTAGAGCATATGCAAATTTGTGCTTTTTTTTTTTTTTTTTGGTCCTGTGGGCCTGAGCCCCGCATATTTTCAGTACCTAGCACCGCCCCTGCCTATCTCGACAAGAGAGATAACTCTGCTTCAGTTATCCATGCTCTTGTGACCTCCCGTTTGGATTACTGCAAGGCGCTATATGTAGGGCAGCCTTTGAAAATGGTCTTGAAACTTCAGCTTGTCCAAAACAGGGCAGCGAGATTGTTAACAGGGTCTGGTCGATATGATCGTGTTTCGCCAGGGCTTCAACATCTGCACTGGCTTCCAGTCCATTTCCAGGCCCAATTCAATGTGATGGTATTACCTGAAAAGCCCTAAGTGGCTTGGGGCCAGGTTACCTGAAGGATCATCTCCTCCCATATATACCATATATATATATATATATATATATATATTCATGGAGGAGATCACGGGCAGGATGCCTATGTACACCAGTTGCTGGGGAACATGGGTGGGAGGGTGCTGTTGCACTCGTGTCCTGCTTGTGGGATCCCGTGGGCAGCCGGTCGGCCGCTGTGTGAACAGAATGCTGGACTCGATGGACCCTCTGATCCAGCAGGCCTCTTCTTACTTTCTTATACCTGCCTGGACCTTAAGATCATCCTCAGAGGCTCTCCTGCCGGTGACCCCACCAAATGAGGTGATGGGCACTGTTTTAGACGGCTTGAAAAGGGGGGTTACCCAAATTTTTTGCAGAGACAGCTAGACAGAACCCCCCCATGGCAAGTGGGAGTGTGCCTCAGGATCAGTGCTGGCTCCAGATTTTGGATGGCCCTCGGGCAAGACACCCTCCAAGGGCCCCCTCCCTCCCTCAACGAGTCTACCTTCTCAGTCACCGCCAGGGTCACCAGCTGCTCTTGCTCCTCCTCCTCTTTCTCATCATTGCTCCCACTTTGCTTGCTTTGCTCGCCTGCCTCTCGCTCTGTTGTCTGGGCCAGAGCGAGAGGCAGGCGAACAGGCAGGCTGCAATGGAGAGGAGGAGGAGCGACTCCAGGGGGCTCTTGCCAGCGGGCCATGCCAACCCTTGACCTGCATACCTGTAGCTGGAGGACAGACAAAGTGGTATAACTAGCCTTCACGCCCTGCCTGTGGGCACCAACTTCACACCACAAGCTTGTCCGTTTTCTTTCAGCTTCCACCCAGCCTTTCTCACTACTGATCAGGCTTACAAACCGCACCCTCCCGGCATGCTAAGTTTGCGCTGCTCACCTTTCCCCGGTGACAGGGTCCACCATACGGTATGACAGGCGCTCCAGAATCGTCTGAGTTGTGACATTCAAGAAAAAGACCCTATTGTGGAGAGAGAGAGAGAGAGAGAGAGAGTTACTGTAGTTTTCAACTTCTATATTATGTTTTATTGCGCTATATTTTATGGTTTTAATCGTTGTCAGCGGCCCAGTGTGCTTCGGCTATTGGGTGGTCTAGAAATATAATTAATTAATTAATTCGATGGTGATGCCACCGGTGTACATGATGCTTTACAAAGAGCGGGCATGAAAGGTCCCTACGTCATGGCATGGGTAAGGGCCGAATGAGTGATTATTTCAATTACAAGTACTTTGTGGCTCAGTTACTATAAGGTATCGGGAGGAGGGAGGGAATACAAAGGCTTCCAAGGAAAGCTGAATTTTGAGGAAGGACTTAAGAGAAGTGAGGGAGTACAGTAACACCTTGGATTGCGAGTAACTTGGTTTGAGAGCGTTTTGCAAGACAAGCAAATTTTTAAATATTTATTTATTTATTTTTTACTTGATATACAAGTGACGTCTTGCAATACAAGTACTGTAGTACGGCTTAAATTAAAAATCTCTGTACACATTGGGGGGGTGTGGATTTCATTTTGATATAAGAGTGTTTTGGATTACAAGCACGTTTCCGGAACGAATTATGCTCTCAATCCAAGGCATGACTGTATTCGCACAGAGGTGGGCTCCAGGCCTAAGAGGTAGCAAGAGAAAATGGAAGGAGTCACCATGACTGAAATGTATTTTGCACTGCTGAGGGTTGTGCAGCTGGATGAGCAAAGGTCACCGGAAGGGATATGTTGGGATATCAGCTCAGAGAGATGAGGAGCAACAAGGCATAACTCAGAAGAGGGCAATCTCTGTTATATGTTTAGCTTTCTGTCTTTAAAAAAAAAAAAATCCATCCCAAATTCATAGAAATGGACTTGGTGTTTGGAACTGTGGTGGGGGGAGCAGAAACGGGATCTTTCGCAGGCTTTCTTTCTTCACAACACAATTTCTCCTTCAAGTCTATACTGCTTAGCTTTTTATATTTTGTTTTTATTTTTTGGCACGTGTGCCTCCCAGACCGGTTAGTGTAAGCTTTAGACATTCACCAAAGGGAACATTTTACATTTACCGAGCAGGATCAGATCAGATGAAAGCCGGAGGTTTTCCCGTGGCATGCGCATAAGAGATTACGAGGCGCCTTTGTAGAACTTAAAGTTATGAAAATCATTCCAGCCGCTCTTCAAATGTTTACAGATAATGACTTCCATTCGCATTGCAGGTTGTGTATGTGTGTGCGTGCGCGTGTGTTTTGTTTTTTAAATAAAAATAATAAAAAAATAACTCAGCCCGGCATTAAAAAAGCTGAAGATCTCAATGATTCCAAAGACAGGAGGAGAATATAACAGTTTTCAACAGTCTTTTATCCCTTACACTCCAAACATTTTGTTTCTGCTTTGTTTCCGTTGCCCAACAACCGTATGGAAACGTGATTGTCAGAACGGGTAACTTGTGATGATGATGATATGTCTCGAGATGAATATTCTAGCAGAGGCAGGGGAGGAAAAAACAGTGCCTCCCTTATACAGCCCTGATAATTGATACGGTTCCCACTATTATATTCCAAAATAAACAAAAAAAAGTGAAAAGATTATAACCTGGCATATCAAGAAGGCTTGTCGCAACTCATAGTCGCTAACTTGAGAAGGGGGGGGGGGAGAATGTCGCACGAAGCTGAGATGGAAGAACCGAAAACACCCACTACACTTTAAAAGCTGCCAGCAAAATGAACCTTGGAAGCGCCTTGTCGGAAATCCTCTCTCTCTTTCTCTCTCTTTTTAGAAGAGACGTGTCTTATTATTCAGTCTGGTGTCACCATTAAAGACAGGCAGAAGGAGGGAGGGGGAAATGTTGCAGAAAGCAAGCCTTGTGTTCCTTACTTGGGTGCACTGACTGTCTAAAACGATGCAGGCACGGAAAAGACAGTGGTAAAACTGTCGGCAAGCTGCTAGTCCCTTCCGGCATTGACTAGCGGCAGAAGAAGTCATAACCACGTTCCAGGAGAGGATCACCAGTCCCCTTGTATGCAGTGGTGTGGTGGTCAATTGTGAAGCGCAGGCGCTCTGACACAGACAACCATAAAAAAAGATAGAAGCAACTGAAATGCGGATTTATTGCAGGGTGTTACGAATTGCTTGGATCGAGGGGGTGAGCAATGAAGAAGTACTAAAGAGAATGTATAAAGACCAAGAAAACATAAAACACAGAAAACGCAGAAAATTAGAATATTTCAGTCATATAATGAAAAATGAAAATATAGATTGCTGCAGCTGATTATTCAAGGTGCTGTCATAAATCCGTCCAGTTCCAAGATAAGCTGTAGTCGTTATCACAGTCCGAGGGTCGAAGCCAAAATATATCATTCCAAAATAGAGCAAACGTAAACCAGTTCGGGATCAGGCAAAGTCGTGGTCAAGGTTGTTCCAAGGATCAAAGGTACAGAAGTCTGAGGTCGGGAATATCAGGAGTGTCTGGCTGTATCTGTCTTAACAAACAATTGCTTCCAGCATCTGAGTGTGTTTGGGACCTGCCTTTTGAGCAGGCGCTGATTGGAAAGGCTGCCCAGCTGGGTCCGGCTGCACGTAGCCTGGCCCCGCCCCAAACACACTCCGGCATGGCTGGTCTCTGTCTGACCTACTGGAGGCACAGCGGGTAAAATTAATGGGAAAAGAAGTGTAGGAAGAAGAACTTCTTGGCTGAAAACCCCCAGAGAACCCCCATGGGTCGAGGGCAATATAATATACCGGTAATCGTTTAGAGGAGCCATATTTAAAGGCAGTCTAGCCATGATGATGTCCAACCAGTTCCCATAGCCTCACCCCCAAGGAGAGTCCAAAAATGCACGCAGTGGTGTTGATCCAGATCAACAGACTAGTTTCAGCCGTTTTCATCACCAGGAGCAAGTCTTTTGTAAAGCCAATGAGTCTTCTTAATGGCGCACTCAAGACCAAACCACCAAAAAAACACCACTTTGTGTTAGAACGGGAAAAATATATTGTTGCTGGAATAATTCATCCCCCCACCCAGCTATTATGAGAATTGTAACTAAGCTCAGAAGGAACAGGGAGATCTGAGGGGGGGTGGCAGATGAGATCAGTGACCCTGCTCATAAAAATGTGCTGGCACTACGTCCCTGTGAGCCCAGGCTCCACTACACCACTGCTCGAATGCTGTCGAAACTCCACAGGTCACCCTCTTTATCAGCCTCCAGGGCTGATCGCTTTTGCTTGTGAGCAGCAAAGTCAAGGCTAAAGAACCACTGGGGGAGACCCCTGCCGCCGTTTTTTGTTCTTTTAAAAAAAATCTGTATCCTGACTTCCTTTATAAAAGAAACTCAAGGCAGGTAGTAACAAAATTTAAACAAAGCGGGTTGGATCCAGGATCTACCGGTACCTTCCGCAACAGATCCACACACCACAGCTCACCCCATTCAGTATGGTCTCCCGAGTCTTGGTGTAGCATTTTCGGGAGGGGAATGGCTCCCCAAAACCTGAAGTCAGCGCTGGTGCTGGTTTTGGTCCTGACGTGGATGCTAGCAGTTTGTTGAATTTGGAGTAACAAGATGGGAACATTCTCGTGACACAACTTGGGCCGAGATCTTCAGCTCTGGATTGTTAAAAGCTACTCTTAACGTGCTGTTTAAACTTCTTTTTTTTACGGTGAGACTGCAACTTTCTAAAATAGAAGGCCATTCATCTTGCTCTCCTTTGCTAAAATAGCCTATATATCTTTCCCCTGGTATGCAGGGACCAGCTGCCCCCGTCCTATTCTGCCTGCTCTGCAGTCCTTTCTTTTCTTTTAAGGAGAGGATCCCACTGTCCCCTCCTTGTTTAAAAGGAAACATAATTGATCATGCCAATTCTTTGCCAGCTGTGCCTAAACCTTCTCCAGAGGCAAGAGAGAGAGAAAGAGAGAAATAAGACTTCCTACGATTACTACTGTTAACTACTAAATGGCCAAATGCTCTTTGACTGGGTTCAGACAACACAATAACCCACACTCAAGGGTTGAGTGTGCGTTGTCATTGAACCGTGGGTCGTTGTCGAGATGTGGGTTATCGTGTTGTCCAAACCCAGCCGAGATAACAAGCCATGGCTTGTTAACCACGAACAACCCATGAAGAGAACCCATGGTTCGTTGTTGGGTTGTCAACTGTGGGTTGTTCACCATGGGTTGTTATCTCAGCTGGGTTCAGGCAACATGGTAACCCACGTTTCACTAACAACCCATAGTTCAATGACAACCCATACTCAACCCATGAGTTCGGTTATTGTGTTGTCTGAACCCATGCCTGCTTTTGTCACAGCATTACAGCAATATATCCATTGAGAGGAAGATGGGCAAGAGAGGGATGAGATTCAGCCTTTCTCCTGAACCAGGGGGGAGCAACCTTTTTGCTCCCGGGGCCCACATGAGGTTATGGGCTGCGGGTAACTGCGTATAAAGAATTTCTTTTGTTCTTCCACAGGGTTACCCCAAGCACGCACAACAAGCCCTTGTTTCTCAGAGGCCCTCTTTCGGCTACAGTCCTGTTGGCACTCACCACCTGAGATTGCTATTAGAAGGTGTATTGGATGGGCTCTACCTGAAGAATGATGAGGTTATTCAGGTTCACTACTCTACCTGTTAAACCTTAATAACCTGCTTGCCATTCTTCCAGCAGAGCCCATCCAATACAGAAGGAGTGATGTACATATATCCCTAAATCTAGTTGTCCCTAAATCTGAATTATACTCTAAATTTCACACCCACACACACCAACTCTCACACACACAGCGCACATGGAAAGGTCTTTTCCAGCTCTGCCTTGGTCCTTGTGCTTCTGTTGCTCTGGAACAGCAAGAGAGAAGCAGCTGAGGAGAAGACGGTCATTCAGATGATCCCACCTTTTCCCACGAAGCCTTTGGCTTAATCCCTCAGTGTTCACCCCTCAAGTGAATTGAAATGGAAGAATATGGAACTGTGTTCACCTCCATTCCTGGCTCCCCATGGCTTCTCCCTCCTCTCTCCTTTGTCTGTCATCTCCTCCTACCTTCAACATTTAGATTATAATTTAAAATGAGATTTAGGGACACTAGCCAGCAAGTGGCCCTAGACAGCAGGGTGGTGGGGCAGATGGCCTCCCAGAGATTCGGGAGGTTCCAAATGGAAGATTTGGGGCTCCAGCCCGAGTGGGCCGCCCTTTGACATCGCCGCCACTCCATAGGCAGCTGGTTCCATTGACCTGGCCCACGGACAGGACAACCCACCATGGCTTGATTTGCCCATGGGAGCTGCTGTGTTGTGCTGGGCACCTGCGGGCACCATTTTGTTGGAGGATATGGGAAGGCATCGGTCCTATACTGGTTAGGCCAAAGCAGAGTTTTCCCCCTTATGCACAGTCTGGTATTGAAACTGGTTATCACCACGTGGGTTGTTAAACCCTGCTGAAAGGCTCTTAAAAGGAAACGGATTGTCCAAACAAGGTTTAAAACTAATAAAGACATGAATTTAGTTTTACGCACAGTCCCGTTATTCATATACATGTGACTATCATGTCGGAGAGAGAGCATGGGCCACAGAGAGACAGGAAGTAGGGAGGAGGCGTTAGAAAACACACACCCTGGGGATTGTTCAATTAACCCTTTCCTCCCACTCTAACTAGTGGTTAGGTTACCTTGTTGATTTAAGCAGGCAATATTACAATTTCCATCATAGAATCATAGAAAAGTAGAGTTGGAAGGGGCCTACAAGGCCATCGAGTCCAACCCCCTGCCCAATGCAGGAATCCAGGTCAAAGCATCCCCGACAGATGGCTGTCCAGCTGCACCTTGAATGCTTCCAGAGTGGGAGAGCCCACCACCTCCCTAGGTAGTTGGTTCCATTGTCTTATTGCTCTGACAGTCAGGAAATTTTTCCTGATGTTAAGGTGGAATCTGGGTTCCTGTAACTTGAGCCCATTATTCCGTGCCCTGCAAACTAGGATGATCGAGAAGAGATCCTGGCCATCCACTTTTGCATGGCGCCTGTGGGTACCCAACTTGCCTGTGCTACGAGAACCCAGACAGCAGGGGTTGTCTGAGGGTTAGGTAACCCTCAAGCCACGGCGAACCGGGCCCGCTGTCCGCTCTGACCGTTAGGACGTTTTTTCCTGATGTCCAACTTTAAGCGTGCTGCCCCATGTCCCATTTTCTGTGTGATAACCCTTTAGGTCAGGGGGGGGGACACACACATGCAGGCTGCATGCACCACCACCTCGCTACCCCCCCAAGATTGTAAAATTGTGCCCAGAGTGGCCATTTTGACTCTTTGGGGGATCCTTTAAGTAGATCCTTTTGCTATGAAGCTCCAAAAGGGTCAAAATTGGATACAAAACAAGCTAATGGGATGCTTCTGTGCATTCATTTGCAACCTATCCTACACACAAATGCCACTGTGGGAACAGAGTGCTGGACTAGATGGACCCTTGGTCTGATCCTGCATGGATCTTACGTT
The DNA here is from genome assembly GCA_021292165.1 of Shinisaurus crocodilurus. NCBI lineage: Eukaryota > Metazoa > Chordata > Lepidosauria > Squamata > Shinisauridae > Shinisaurus > Shinisaurus crocodilurus. The sequence continues at coordinate 3,783,713 of JAHFWL010001188.1, read as the reverse complement.
CTTACGCCGCCTCAAAAGAACACCCGACCCGGTGCCGACATTTTGGCAAAATGCATGTGGATTTAAATGTCATCAGCTGAGTCACTGTTTCAAGGGCACCCAACAAATCAACTACAAATTCTTCCGGGGCGAAGGCAGGCTCTGGTCAGGGAAAAGCACACTGTACCTGCTCATGGGTATTTTTTTTCTTTTCTGCTACAAGGTTGCTTCGCTTCTGTTTCTTTCAAGAAGGCTCCGTGGCACAGAAGGGAGGCCTGTGGCGCCGAATGGATGTGAGTCAAGGAGAAGGCCCGCAGGTCTCCAAGCAGCAGCATCCGCAAGAGATGTGCGCGCCCCGCTCCCAGCACTACTAGGCCCCAAGTGTAGCTGGAAATATTATCCACTGTGTGAATGTTACATAAGCCTGCCGTGGGCGGGCGGGCGGGAAGGGGGGACACTTCCCTCCTCCTCCTCCTCTTCCTCCACACTCATACTGTGCAAATGTTTTCAGGGCCTTTTAAAACCTCTGAAAAGCTCTTTTAGAGAAATCGTTCATCACCCCCCCGTTTTTTGCCCTTCTTCTTCTCCTTCTTCAACATTGCGGGCTGGGAACTAGTGGTTGTCAGCATCTGCCTCTGAAACGGCAATACATCTCCCCCACCTCCCTCATTTTTTATTCTTGGCCTCCTCCTTACTCTCGTTTGTTATTCCATCATTGCCGGATTCCCCCTGGAGTTCGTTCCAACGGCGCTTCACGGATCAGGGAGAAAGCAGGCAGCAGCTCCTTCGGCGTACTGCTGAGCTGGCCCCGCCGTTCCCCCTAATTGTGAGCGTAATCGCCCCGCATTTCGGAGCGGGTACGTACAGCCTCTGTGGGTTGTGAGGCCAGGGGTTAGAGGAGACCGGGGCGTCACCCTTATAAAGGGCCAGCCCAAGATGGCATTTTGCTCCTCCAGACTGCTGGGCCTTGCAGTCGGAGAGGGGAACACTTAGGATTCCTTACAACAGGCATGAGGAATCTCTGGTCTGTGGGCCAGATATGGCCGGGGGGGGGGGTCCTTATCCAGGTGGTCAGCTGCTGATCAGAAGGAAGAGCAGTTTCTCCACTGAGTGCTGGAAAAGGTTCCCTTTCTCACCACTCAGCAGAGAAAAGCTCCTATCTCCCATCAGCTGCCAATCAGAGATAAGAGTTTTTCCAACATGGAAGTAGTTGAGTAATTCAGTCCCACTTACTTCTGAGTAGACATGCAGAGGCTTGACCTGCTTACTTGTGAGTAGGCATGCTGCTCCTGTTTACTTCCCAGTAGAAATACAGAGGTTTCGTATTTGGAATGGTTATTTGAAAGTGAGGCTCAGTGATTCAGTCCAGTTTACTTCTGTGTAGACATGCAGAGGCTTGTCCTGCTTACTTCTCAGGAGCTTAAAACCAGTAAGAATCTCATTTTGGCCCTGCCCACTTTGACTTTGGCCCTGCCCACAGATGCAATGTGAACCCTAGGACTTTCCTCAGATTGGAATTCAGCCCTTGCACTGACAAAGCTTCCCCACCCCTGTTTTACAATATCACAGCAGATCTGTGCAGTTATACCCAGCCCCCAAGAGCTTCTCCAAAACTGAGTTTTTGAATTTTAAGAGTGTTGGACTGGGACTCAGGAGATCCGGGTTCTAGTCCCCACTCGGCCATGAAACTCACTGGGTGACTTTGGGCCAGTCACTGACTCTCAGCCTAACCTCCCTCACAGGGTTGTTGTGAGGATAAAATGGAGAGGAGGAGGAGGATAATGTACCGTAAGCTGCCTTGGGTTCCTTGCAAGAGGAAAAAAGGTGGGATATAAGTGTAACAATTAATAAATATTAATAAAGAATAAGAGGGTCCCCACTCGGCCCTGAAGCTCACTGGGTGACTTTGGGCCAGTCCCTGACTCTCAGCCTAATCTACCTCACAGGGTTGTTGTGAGGATAAAAGGGAGAGGAAGAGAAGGACCTCGTAAGCCTCGTCGCGTTCCTTGCAAGAGGGAAAATGGTGGGATATAAATGTAATAATAAATAAATCCAGCCCTCGGAATGAAAGCGGATAAACACCCCTGCTGCGAGGGACCAGAGGCCTGGATCCTCAGGGCAGCCACTTTCCACCTTCCTCCAATGCCAGGAGAGCTTTCAAACAGTGGAACGCTGTAATCAGGTGATCCGAGGAAGCCAATAGGGAGGGTCCACTGGGCCTTATATAACGCCTGACCCCGGTCTAGTTCCACAGTGTAGGTGGAGCTGCTCAATAGACTTTCTGCCCTGCAACTAGAAGCGCTGTGCCTCCCCGTCCTCTTGGCCTCCAGTCCCAACAGATACTTTCGAAGCCTGCAAAGCAAGCTGGGGAGGAGCAGGGCAGTACTTTGACAAGGACTTCATGGTCCATGATGCGAGGATGTCACCAGGGTGCCTGTAAGTGGCATGAAGCACCACAGTCAAGCAGATGAAACATCAGTGAGGGCAAAGGAGGTTCGAGGGCAAAGGAGGAGGAGGGCAAAGGAGGAGGAGGGCACCAAACAGCACCAAAACAACGCCGGTGTCATTTGTTTGGCTGCGTCAAATTCTATGTGAATATCAAAATTAGAGAATATTCAGCATAGCAGAACAGGAGCCAAGAACTGAGAAGTCCCGGATTCAAATCCATAGACCCGGGAACCAAAAGCCACCAGGAGACTGCACACACATCATGGCAAACAGTGGTGGTGTTAGGGGGTGGCCCACTAGGGCCGGAGCCCCGAATCTCTCATTTGGAGCCCTGAATCTCTGGGAGGCCATCTACCCCACCACCCTGCTGTCCAGGGGCACTTGCTGAAAGAAAGATCCAGGGGCCCTGAGGATCTCTGTTGCATCGGATCCCCCTGGATAAGCTGGCCTTTGCCCCACATGTGCTTCACCTCCTGCTGCCCCCCCCCAATTCTTTCTGCCTTAAGTTTTTTTCTGAAATCAAATGCCCTCCTCTTTCCTGTCCATACATCCCATTTTACAAATATGGGTGTCCTTAGGAGACAGTCCTTTAAAGACACACACACACACACACACACACACATTTTTTTGTCCTGTGGGCCTGAGCCCCGGATCTTTCTGGTACTTAGCACCGCATCTGATGGCAAGGGGGAGACCAACCTGGCCAGAGAAGAAGCAGCTGCACGGAGCTTGCTTTGCCTCTCCCTTCCAGAAAGGACACTCAGCTCCAGTTGACGGGTGCCCTGGGCCTGCAGAGCAGATGGACAGCACATGGCAGCCTGATCCCATCAGCCAAGACACCAAGGCCCCCCTGGGATGCTGCATCCCTTGCCTCCCAGGAAGAGCATCACAGCAAGGAGAAGACTAACCCAGTGCCATGCATCAGACAGAGATGCTTGCTTCTTCTTCCTTTTTTCCTCCTCCCTCCCAATCCCTTTTCCTTTTGTGTCATGCCTTTTAAATGGTAAGCCAGAGAGCAGGGACTGCCTTATTATGAATCTTTGTAAGCCGCTTCAGGGGAGCCAGTGTTAGCTGAAGGAGCAGGGTAAAAAATACAGCTTCAAATCAATGATAAATAAATCTCACCAGGCGATTTTAAGCAAGCCTCTATTTTTACAGACTCTTCAACTGTGATATGGGGAATAATGCTGACCCATTGTACAGCTTACTGAGAAAACAACATATGCAAAGGGTTTTAAATACTTGGAAGTACTCTATAAATGTGGGTTTTTAGCAATAAAGAACCAATTTTTAACTCTGCCTGCCAAAACAAGACAATGATCGTTAGTCCTTTGCCCCGTGTTGCACCCAAACAGTTCTGCTGGGAACTTTTGTAGGGGCCCAGATCTATGTCCTTGAATAATATTTTTTTAAAAAATAAATAAATAAACACACCAAAAATGCAAAGGAGAGAGAAAGAAAAGAGGCGATGATGTGTCACTTTACACGCGTGTCAAAAGTAACCAATTTCCTAATAGGGAATAAATTTCCCCTATTTAAATACTGTCAAACAGAACCTCTCCAGTCTTAATAGGGTTCGCTTCGGGGGGGGGGGGGAGAGACGCAAAATAAATCCGATTAAATATTTATATTTCATCGTATTAATTAAGAGGAGGGGAGGGAGGCGGCGTCTGCGTGCGGGGAGAAGCAGTCCATCAAGAGAACCCCAATATGTTTAGCGCGTCCCCAGGAAGCCAGGAAAAGAAATTTCACAATCAAGTGTGTGTAAGTGTTCCAAAAAAGGGTGCTGAATATTTTATGAATATTTGTCATAAGACAGAAATAATAACCGCCGTGCAGAGCTATTAGAATTAATATTTATGCTGCCCGCCATGAAATATTCATGGGGGGACAGAGAAAGGGGGCTCCTCCCCACGCGTAAGACAAGAAATAATTTACATTGGGTTTGGTTTACCCCGCCAGCTTGATGTTTAAAAAGACGAGTTTGACAAGCTTCCATATGAATCCGTCAGTCACTTCCAGCCGGTGGGTGGGGTGAACGGAGGGAAGGGGGAGGAAGGAAAAGTGGGGGGGCCAGGAGAGAAGGGCGGGAAGAAAGGGTCCGGGCTGTTGACAGCTCACAGATTGAGTTTCTGACAGCCCTTTACAAAAAAAAAACAAACCTAAAAACCCCACCTAAACGGGGCCCCCACCATCCTCTCCTGCTTCTATTGCCGGAGGCAGTCCGTATCTCCGCCGTTCATCCAAGCTCCCCTTCCATCTGCTGAAATTAACGAATTAATGAGCGCGATACATTTTGCAGTGGGGCCCTTGGAATGTTTACTGGTGATTAAATTATAATGCGGCCCGAGCTGTATAATTCATGAGCCAATTAAAGGAAGTGTTAGTTGATTTGATGGGGAAGCGCAAATACAAAAAGCATTTAACTAATAGGGAACCGTGGGCTGCCGGACTGCCTCGGCTCTCTCGGATTACGCGGCTAATTGCTCTGCTTTATAGGGCTGTCATAGATAGCCATGCATATTTCATTGTTCTCAAATACTTCAATTGTTTGCATCCGTGTCTCTGCTGTAATATGTAGAAGCCCGGCCAAACTTCGGTGTAGTTAAGGCGCTCCCCGCTTCGAGGGCCGGAGTGGCGGACGTGAGGGTGCGCCAGGTAGAGAGGGCGAGGTGGGCGCCCGACGGGGGAGAAACTCGACACGGCCGAGTTGAATGTCACCACGGCAATTACGTGATTAAAAAAAAGCGTGGCCCAATTTTTTGGGGGGACGCTGGCTTGCGCGGCCAGCCCCAGCGTATGCTCAAGTGGACGACTGTCCACTAAACGCTTCCTTCCCACACATCTTCTTTTTTACATAGATGAAAAGAGAACAGAATGAAAACAAGAAACGGGAAGAGGAGTCGGATCGCGACAGAAAGCATGCCCCCCCCCCCAAAGGTCAACTTTTACACTGGAAATCCAGATGTTGGCATGTCCCAGTTTGGGCGCCACCGACTTGTGCTGGCGACTCTGTGGGGTGGGGTGGCTAAGTGGGGTGAAAAGGATTCCTTCCATCTCAACTGATTCAGAAAGAAGATAAACAAACATGCAACTCCTTTCCACTGGCAAGCTGCTGTGTTGGCAAAATAGTTCCAGCTTGGCTAGGCACTGCGTTCAAACTCTCTGTTGAAAACAGGTGTGTTTTCTTAACAGGACTAAAAAGAGCAAGAAATGTCAGACGGAGAATGTCAATTTCATATATATATAATATAATATAATTGCTACCCTACTGAAATTTTAAAAAATTAAATTAAAGAAATCCAACAGAAGGGCTACGGAGCCCTTCCGTAGCCCTTCTGTTCGATTTCTTTAATTTAATTTTTTAAAATTTCAGTAGGGTAGCAATTTCTCCAGGGGGAGGCGGGAATTAAAATTGGGCAAATATTCACTCTTTTGATGACCTTGTTCAATGACATTGACCTGGTTCACACATAATGCTGCTAACCCGTGGTTTATTTAATCCATGGTTGGTTGCCCTACCCAGGGTTCATCAGGTAGGCGACCGAACAAAATAAATAAATAAAACAACTAAGTTCTGCAAATACAACTGACCACGTGGCCCCAAAAACTATCCATGTCAGTCTAGTATGGAAATGGCAGTTTGTACCTCAGTATCTCTTATTATTATTATTAGTAGTAGTAGTAGTAGTAGTAGTATGTTGATGTGATGTTGATGTTGATAATAATAATAATAATAATAATAATAATAATAATAATAATAATAATAAAAACAAACACTGTAGTGCAAGGGAGAAGTGATCAGCTTTCTGAAGTGGAGAAAACAAGAGATAACACTGCACAGACCTCTCAGATAAAACAGCTCCCTTTCGCCTGGAACGTTTCCCTTCCTGGTATTTCTGAATGAGTGGCTTTTCAGATGAGATCAGTCAGCATGCAAATGCTGAGACGGGACCAAGATGTCTCCCTTTACTGATTGGAGAGGGGAAATCATCATCCAAGGGCCCTCGGCGGGGCTGGGGCTGTTGCTTTTCTCCATATGCACTTTCCATCGCAGAAGGTCAGACTTTCAACTCCCTTTACTGCAGCCAACCACATTTCTCTGTGCTTCGCTGCGTGGCTCCTGACGCTGCATCGGGACAGGGCTGTCCTTAAGACATTTTGGTGCCCGAGGCAGCAGGGCCGGCATCATGGGGGAAGGGATGGTCGGGCACATGCCAAGGGCCCACCCCCCAGCAGGGGCCCACTGACAAAAGACCCCTGGAAGTGTTGCTCCTCCCCCCCCCCCGCCATTGCAACCTGCTTGTCCACCTGCCTCTCACTCCGGCCCAGACCACGGTGGTGGCGAGGAGGAGGATGAGCGGGAGATGCCATGGCCTACTTGCTCACTGGCTCTCGGCCTGCCAAGCAAGCAAGGGGGAGCAATAATAAGAGAGAGGATGAGGAGCAAGAGCAGCCGGTGACCCTGGCAGTGAGAAGGGAGGCTCACTGAGGGAGGGGGCCCACAGGGGTGTGTGTGTCTTTTATTTATTATTTATTTTATTTATAAATAAATTTATCTATTTATTTATTATTTATTTAATTTACATTTATTAATCGCCCAGCTGGCCGGCAACCGCCTGGGCCGGCACTGCAAGCCAGAAAAATCTAAAACGGCACTCAGGCCTACAGCTGATCACTTGGTACCGGATAGCAGGAACAGGCATCAGGAGCACTACGGGGCTTTTGCGCTGCTCCCCAGTAATTCCGGTGGGGCTTGCGCAGGAGGACGTCCCGTCGCATTGTGCCCCATGTGGGCCTGATCTGTGCCGGTCTCCCGCTCTGCTTCTCTTGGTGGCTATACTTGCAGGGTTCCGCCCCAGACCTCCGGGTGCTCCCGGGCTCGCTAATGCAGACCAGCTGGGAGCTGCAGGAAGCCCTGCATAAAGGCTTCCTCTTCCCTCAAGCCCTTGCCACGAGCAACACGAGTCATCGTGGTGTCTGCAGCCGGTTCCCGACTCTGGTGACCAACTCTGATCCTCGCCTTGCCCGTGTTCGACCTGCATCTGCTCCTGACCCTCCTCTTCTTGCGTCTGGCCCCGCCTTGCCTGGCACGTGCCGACCCTCTGCTCGTCTCTGGACTTTGCTCATGCCTCTGGCCCTGCTCCACCATGTACAGGTTTGACCATTGCCTGCTCTGGAGTCTGCTTTATCTCTGGCTTGCATCTGCCTCCATCACGCCTGGCGCTGGCATTCCAGCCTAGGACCCTTGCCGCTCACGCCCGGGAGCTGCCACCAATTTCGCTTTACACTTGCCAGGAAGGACTATGAGGAACTTGTGTTTGTTACTTCCCCCCCCTCTTGCCACCCCCCAAGTGCATTCACCATGTGCCCTGTCTCTTAAAGTTGAACCTCGTTTGGCTTTTCTTTGTTTTCTATTTTCTTTTTTAAATGGGAATGACACCAAAACAAAACAATAACCATATTTTTAAAAAAGGAGGAAAGAAAAAAAAAATACAATTTTCTTACAGTATTTAAAATGAATCACTTACAGTAAATGGGTATGAAATGTATATCCATAAGTATCAATAAGTATGTAGTAATACTATCAGTAAAGACAGGTTATGCATAAACTTCAGAAAAAGCGGACCAAATATCCATATATTTCTCTATCTGCAGGTGGCGTCTGAATACCACCCGCTCAAATGTTGAAAGCGTTATTAGGTCCTCAGTCCAGTGCGTTATAGCATTTATCTTTCCAGTGTTGTAATATCAGTCTTTTAGCTGTCAAGAGGGCGCGGAAAATCCACATGCGTTGTCCTTGTGATAAATTCCATACAGCAGGTAAATAGCGTAAAAGAACGTGTGCAACGGTAAATATTGAAGAGCATTCTAATACTAGGTTTATCCATACTATGACCTCTACCCAAAAAGAAGCAACCACTGGGCATTGCCAAAACACACGGGTAAACGAAGCATTCGCAGTATTACACCTCCAACAGTTAGCTGACTTAAGACAAACCCTTATTAAAAAGACATTGTGGTGTCCAATGAACACGAAACAAAAGTTATTGCTGAATAAGACGTAACCTAAGATCCACCGACCCTTCTGACACAGACACAAAAACAATGTTCCATTGATTAGGCAAAACAAGACCATCTAATTCCCTATTCCATTTGTCTTTAAGACCACCCCCCAAGTGCATTCACCATGTGCCCTGTCTCTAAAGTTGAACTTCATTTGGCTTTTCATGCCCAGCTTTAAAGATGCTTTCCCAACCCCGAGGGATTGGAAATCTTGTTTCAGCGGCCGTGTTTTGTGATGCCTCCTGGGCGCTTGGGGGAAAGGTTGTTTTCCTAGCACGGCCTGTTGGCCGCAGAACTACATGTGAAGCTGGAAGCCTTGAGTTCGAGGAAGAGTTGCCAACTGTCCTGGTTTCAGAGAGCCAGAAAATGGGCCACGGAGCAGCTTCGTTCAGGGCAGCAGAAGCATCCTGGATTCTTTATGCACTTAAGGATCCATACAGCAACTCAGATTTCCCTGGTCAAAACTTGGGGAGGTGCAGACTTCTACCTCCACCGGCACCTAAACCGGAATTTCGGTCATCACTAAGCATGGGTGGGAATCTGGTTCGGTTCCATATATATATAAAAGAACTTACCTGTTGGGGGCCCACATTACCAGAACTTTGCACATTTCTTCCTAAACGTTGCAGAAAGAGCTTGGATTGTATCCAGGATCTGCCTTCCATAAGGGGAAGGGCTCCACTCACAGAATGTCCCCACGCTCAATTTTGGGGGATCCCCTCCCCCCACCCACACACCGCAGTTCACCCCATTCAGCAGGGGTCTCCTGACTCTCTGTGTAGCATTTTCAGGGGGCTGAAGGGGCTGCCGTGGGAAGTAGGGGGGGGAAGTCCACTACCATCAGTGCAGCTGATCCGGCAGAAATCTGGATCCAACCTAATGAGAGTTCAAACGCTTGGATGTGGGGGGAAACCAAAACTGATATCTTCGTCCATCCTGGCAGAGAGCGCTTGAGTGCTTCACTCTGAAAAAAATCAGACTCTGAATTCCCCGGTATATTAAACCACGTTTGTGGTGCTGAATTGCCACCTTGTTCTTGTTTTTCTGACGGGCTCTTCATTTTTAACAGCTACGTGGCAGGCCGGTCCAATGTGGTCATCTCTATGCTGGGAACAGCCGTACCTGTTGGATTTGGCTGGTGCAGATGGGTGAGGAATTCGTTTGCTTCGGGGGGGGGGGGTTCGATCAGGACTTGCCAAACCACGAAATTCTTCATAAACAGGACGGAAAGAACTCGAGATTTTTAAAAACAAAACAAAAACCTGAATGTAAGGCCTTATTTACAAAGCTGCCCGATCCCCAACTGACACAACTGACAGGTGTTGGTGTTGAAAGAAAAATAGTAATCTGTGTGCTAGCCTGCTTTCAGTTGCAGCACGTGGCTTTCCACACACAGCAGCAGAGTTTTTCTCCAAACCACGCAGCAGTGTTCAGCTCTCCCAGTTGCAGATTAATCCAGGACTCAGGAACCACTCTGTAGACCAGTGTTCTCCAGCCTTGGGTCCCCAGAATGTTTTTGGCCTACAACTCCCAGCATGCCCCAGCCAGCTACGCTGGCTGGGGCATGCTGGGAGTTGTAGGCCAAAAACATCTGGGGACCCAAGGTTGGAGAACACTGCTGTAGACACAAGCAGGTCTATTCTACCTGTTTATTTACTTATTCAAACTAATCACTACAGAGTATGCATTCCATATACACAGTCCGTGTGCGGAGTACAAAGCGTAGCAAGCAAAGTCCAGTGCTATATACCGGTACATCCGGAAAGGAAGTAGTTCTCCAGACTGAGATGAACAGTACCTATAACATGGCTGCCGTCTGACCAGCACACACACGTCACCAGCAATAGATCACATGACCAACGGGTTCACACACTTCTTGAGAACGACCAAGAATAGCTAAGGTAAACACAGCGAAACCTAGACAGTACACACCCTGCCTAGCAAGGCCAGATAGCTGTACTGTAAATAAAAACATCATAGCATGTTGTTGATACTCCAACAACAGGTCATCACTTTGAAGCACCACATTTGGAGGGGGTGGGAACCGGGGATGGCTCCAGGTTTTTGAGGGCCCTCCTGCGAGACACCCTCAGTGGGCCCCCTCTTTTGAGGCCACCTTCTCACCGCCATTGTCACTGCTGGCTGTTCTTCCTCTTCCTCCTCTTCCTCACCACTTGCTTGCTTGGCAGGTAGGCAGAGAGCCAGGGAGCAAGACAGGCCCGTGGCATCTCCAGCTCCTCCTTCTCACCACCTCCTGTTGTCTGGGCCAGAGCAGAGGCAGGTGGACAACGAGGTTGCAGTGGGGAAGAGGAGGGGCAACTCCAGGAGGTTCTTGTAGGTGGACCCCCTGCTGGCACGTGGGCCCTTGGCACAGGTGCCCGACCCTTGATGCCGACCCTAACGTACAAAATGTAGCTCTGGGGGCTCCCTCTCTCAGTGAGTCTTCCTTCTCACCTCGATTGTCGCCAGCTGCTCTTGCTGCTCATCCTCTTTCACGTCATTTGCTCCCACTTGCTTGCTTGACCAGCAGAGAACCAGTGAGCAAGTAGGCCGTGGCATCTTCTGCCCCTCCTTCTCACCACGACTGCCGTCTGGGTCAGAGCGAGAAGCAGGGGAACAAGCAGGTTGCAATGGGGAAGTGGAGGAGCAACTCCAGGGGGCTCTCGTCAGTGGGCCCTGCTTGGGTGTGGGCCCTCAGCAGGTGCCCGACCATACCTACCCTTGACGCCAGCCCAGGTGGGAATATGCATACATTTGTCTTCCTTGCTCCAATTATATCACTAGAAAGGCTAGTTATTTGGCATTTTCAAATAACTGAACATTTAAAAACATCAAAAATGCCCAATTCTGGATTGACTAGGAATGAATTTTTATAGAAAATTCGGCTATCCAGATTTTAATAACTGCAAATATTAACTGAAACCCAACATATCTCATTCCCGGTGGGTCAAAATGCTGTCATTTTCTAACACATCGGAAAAGGATTCTGGAACCTGATGCGTTAGTTGCATTTTTAAAAAAATGCTCTCTCATACTCTTATTGCTGCAATATATATATATATATATATATACCATCAAAATTAGTACCCTGAGACTCTCACTCATCCAATTTCCTCTGATCTACTTATTACTCAACAACTAAATGTTTCACAAAGCCATTTCCCAGAGAAATATTTATGGCCCAATGTTTATTGAGCCCTCCATCACGATCAAAGTTTTACGAGCACTCTGTATACAACTCTGAATTAAAAAACATAATTCTTGATCTATCAAGCCCCAGCTTGATGTGGCATTTCTCTCTGTTACACCAGTCAGCCTCGGAACATCTTACGAGAGAATCCGTTCGCCGACGAGGACTACTTCATCATCTCAGCCGGCGACGGGAGTGAGACTCGGCGAGGTTGCAAAAAACACGACACGAGTCAGGAACGTCCGAGGTCTGGACTTAGAACGTTCGTCCCAACCTGGTGCCCTCCAGATGCACGGCCACTTACAGGTTTGCCCCCCACCCCAAAAAAAAGAGAGAGAGAGGAAAGGCATCACCAAAAAGGGGGGCAAAAGGGGAGACAGGTTTGCATAGATCAGTGTTCTCCAACCTTGGGTCCCCAGATGTTTTTGGCCTACAACTCCCAGCATGCCCCAGCCAGCTACGCTGGCTGGGGCATGCTGGGAGTTGTAGGCCAAAAACATCTGGGGACCCAAGGTTGGAGAACACTGGCATAGATCTTGCCTCTGCTACATACAAATGCGAAGTTGGGGAATTATTACTATGATTTAAATAGAAATACAGTACATCTCACCTTAGTGGGGAAGACTGCGACCAGGTGACCTCTGTGCATGCCTCTACAGCCTGCTGCCCAGGTGCTGCTAAGTGCTGATGCTGGGCAGAAGTTCTGATGATTCTTTAAACCGGAACTGGACAGGAGAACCATTTATGGAGAGGATGCACTCAAATAAAGGGCGGTCCTTGGGCAGCCTTTCAAATAGAGGACTGTCCTCTGTGATTCAGGGCAAACGGTCAGTGGTGCAGTGGTCAGTTTTGAAATGCAGGCGCTCATCATGACCGTCCCCACAGACCTGCTGCCGAGGAGAGTCCAAACATGCCGGCAGTGGTGTTGATTCATATCAGTGAATCAGTTCTAGCAGGTTTCATTTCTACCAGGAGCAGGTCTTTTTGTAAAGCTAATGGGCCCTGATTAATTAATTTATTTATTATATTTATATCCCGCCTGGTTTTTATTTGCAAGGCGGCTTACACTTTATCCTCACAACAACCCTGTGAAGAAGGTTAGGCTGAAAGAGTCAGTGACTGGCCCAAAGTCACCCAGTGAGCTTCATCGCCAAGCAGGGACTAGAACCCTTTTATTCTTCATTTATATTTATTTATTTATTTTAACATTTATATCCTGCCTTTTTTCCTCCAGCAAGGAACCCAAGGCGGCTTACATAATCCTCCTCCTGCTGCTCTCCGTTTTATCCTCACAACAACCCTGCGAGGTAGGTCAGGCTGAGAGTCAGGGACCGGCCCAAAGCCACCCAGCGAGCTTCATGACTAAGTGGGGACTAGAACCCGGATCTCCCGAGTCCCAGTCCCAACACTCTCACCACTATGCCACACTGGCTCTCAATTGCCCAAGCCGCCCGGAAATACTTTGCATTATAACCGGGAACAATGTGTTGTTGTTGGGGAAATTCATTCTCCCCACCCCTCCGGCTACTGTGAGGATTGCAGCTAAACTCAGAAGGAACAGAGAATTCGGGGGGGGGGGGGAGAGATGACATCAGCATCCCTGCTAATAAGAGAGTGCAGGCACGCCGTCCCTGTGAGCCCATGGCTCAGCTATACTGCCGCGAATGGTCGCTAGCAGTAAGGTTTTAGATGCATAGATTTCATAGATCACAGAGTTGGAAGGGGCCTACAAGGCCATCGAGTCCGACCCCCTGCTCAATGCAGGAAACTAGAGGAGGGGTCTCCCATCCAGAGTAATCACCAGGCCTGTGACCCTGCTTAGCTTTCCACGCCCAGACAAGCTGAGCCAGCGTGAGCCGAAACGAAAATAAATCAAGGTGTGCTGTATTAAGGAGTCTAAATGTGACCCCTGCCACTAAGATAAATCTGTAAACCTGTGTTATAAAAGCTTCCCCGCCACCATCCGCCTCCTGGCGATGGGGATGGAGAGACCCACATGAGAACAAAGTTTGCAGACAACCCTTCTGGAAAGAGGTGGCCCCTGTTAAAATCCATAAATTGCACCAGAATATATTAGTGATACTGCAGACACTTACATTAGATGGGAAGAGGGAGAAGAGCTTCCCCCCCCCCATTTTTCTAAAGGGCTGCCAAATGCTATTCCTTCTAGGTAATCAGATAGCCGTTAATTAATAAAACTGTCAGATTAATTGTCCCGGTCCGGACATCCTTATCCGTTCTGTAACACTACCCGGCTGGCATGCCCCCCTCCCATCCTCTGCCCTATAGCTTCCAGCTCAATTAACTTAATGCTATGCAAATGAGAGGCTCTCCTCCTCGTTAGCTTCTAGCCCCACGAATGTTAATAGCATAATTGGGCCTTCAGCAAGGTAATTAGACACGATTTCTTCCATTAGTCTTACAAGGCTAATTATTGTTGATGGGAGAGAGGAGACCCAGTTCCCAGGGCTGCAGGCAAAGAGGGAGCATCGGGGTTAAAGCAAATATAGACAAAACATTGACAAGGTAAAACAAGCCCCGAGATCTATAGCGGGGTCAGGTAGAGGGTGGGGAGGGGGAGACGAGACAGTGCCGGGGGGCAATGGAGTCATCGCAGATGTCGTGAGAGCTGGAGCCTGGAACGCAGGGATCTCTGTAATCCCGAAGAATGAGCCAGAGAGGAGACGCATCCTATTTTACGTAAATATGAGCAAAGACAGACGCATAAGAGTGACCTGCAAATGCAATAAGCTGTTGCAGTGTGTCCACACTGCAGCCACTAAAACAGGGGTGCAGGACTTCAGGCCCAGGGGACAAATCCAGCCCACCTGGGGTCCCAAGAGGGCCAGCTCCAGGTTCTGGAGGGCCCTTGTGCAAGACACCCTCCGTGTGGCCCCTCCCTCCCTCAGTGAGTCCGCCATTCTCACCAGCCGCTCTTGCTCCTCACCCTCTTTCACATCATTGCTGCCACTTGCTTGCTTGGAAGGCAGAGAGCCAGGGGGCAAGACGGCCGGGGCATCTCCCAGCTGCTCCTTCTCACCACCGCCGTTGCCTGGGCCAGAGCGAGAGGCAGCTGGACGAGCACATGGCAGCGTTGAAGAGGAGGAACAACTCCAGGGGGGCTCTTGTCAGTGGGGGCATGCTGAGGTGTGGGCCCTCAGCATGTGCCCAACCATGCCTACCCTTTACGCCAGCCCTGGGTCTCAATCCATTTTCCCAGGTGACCATATCCCCTTCCCTTGGCCTCACCCCCTTTCCCTCAGCAGAGATCTCCTTTTTCCTTCTCTTTCTCCTGAAATATCCCTGCATAGTGCTGGGGGGGGGGGGATTTTAACCTCACGGCATGTATCGTTCCTAACTCTAAACTCTCCCCGCTGCAAGATGCTCACTATTAGCTGTATGGAATGTGAGCAGGACTACTTAAATTTTTCCTCTTCCCTCCCCATCCCTTTTTCCTTGTCCGTCAGTGTCTGTTTAGATTGTAAACCTGTGGGCAGAGACTATCTTGTCTTGTTTTACTTATCCCACCCTGGGAGTCTTTTTCACTGAGCAGGATAAAAATACTTTATGGGTAAACTAGTATGGGTTTTCAGCTCCCTAGCTCATAGGCAGCGCCAGTTAGATTTGCCTCAGCCAGAGAACTGGTCCGTTCGCAACTTCAGTAGCCCACCTTACTCCAGGCAAAGTCCTACCTGTCGAAGAGAACATCTTCCGGGAATTGGGGTCCCTCAGCCGACAGCATCCGGCTTTGCGCATTTATTCCCAAAGTTGCCAGGAGCTAGCAACTGCAGGTGCAAAGGTAATGTACATTTTTTTTAATGTAGTTGCTTCAAAAGTAATTGCTCCAGCCTCCAGGGCTCTCAAAAGGCAGACGGCGAACGCAGTAACAGACTTTCTTAAACTAAGTTTTAACCCTTCAAGAAGCAAGAGTGACCTTTCCACATTTACACAGAATAATAATATTCACCAGTTTTTTTCTCCCCCTCCCACAAGCACAAACACTGGAAATAAATAGTCTAAATGTCAAGAGCATGGAAATAATAGGTCAGCTTTACTTTCTTTCTCATATCTTTCTTTTTCCTTCTCTCAATTTGTAGCTCAGTCCTTCTACGCCAGGGTGGGGAACCTCTTTCAGCCCAGGGGCTGGAATTCAATTTCAGAGGAGCTTTCGGGGGCCACACTCCAGTGGTGGGTGGGGCCAAAGGCAAGGGGGGCAAAGGAAAAAGGGGTGGGGCTCTGACTGCCAGTAACAAAGCTTTAGAAAAGGCATTCCAGTCTTTTCAAATGGGGAAAAAATGCACAGAAGCTGGGAAACCATCAAATGATCAGTGATCAGGGGAAAGGGGGTGTGGCAATCTGGCAAGCCCCAGCCGGCCTACTTTGGCCCCCAGGCCTGAGGTTCCCCACCCCTGTTCTATAAGTAAATGTGGAGAGAAAGCCTGAGTACACTGCTGAACCCTGACATACTGAACCCTGACATTTTCCCCTTTTCCGCTGTCACCCCTCTGTCTGCATAATCCCCACCCGGGGCACAGGAGACACAATTCTGGGCAGACCGGTTACACATCTGCCACATCTGCATACATTCAATGGGACACATTTACACTTCCCTCAAGGAAGAGCATGAGATTCCGGAGGTGGGGGGGTGCAGTCTCAAAGAGCTGCAAAGTACCCCAAAGTACCCATGGAGATGCCAGCACCTGAAAGGCGCCACCACCCCACGGGGTGGGACCAGCCCACCTGGTCATCAAGGGGAGTGGGGGCGGAGAAAGGTAGAAAAGATACGTGCCAAAGAACCAAGGGTTGGTTGGGAACAAGGTGCGGGTTTGCACAGGTCAGGTCGCTAGCTCCAGCTAGGACCAAGCAATTTCCAACCCCGGGCGGGACGCCCGGCGATCAGCAAAGCAAACCGCTACGTTAGAACCTAGAGTCAGAGTCTCTGGTGTCAGGTAATATTCTGCATTCCAGCAAAGCCTCCTAGAAAGCAAATTGAATATTTCTGTTTCCAATCGAAATTGACTGTTCTGTTTATACTGTGAAATTCCTGTAGTCTATTAGTTCTGCTCCATTAAACTCCTTTGTAACTGACTAGCTTGTGGCTTCCCTGTGTTTCTAAGGGGATTCCTTGTCAATTTCACAGGTGGCTGAAAGTAAAGGTTTTGACAGCCCCATACAGGGCACGACTTGGTGCTGGTTAACCCTTAAGGTGCAGAACCCACGCAACGGACCAGGTTCGGTCCACCACAGTAAACATCCCTGGACTTTCCCAATCTCCTCTGGATGCAAAAGAGTCGATACCTGGGATCTTTCTGGGGAACTAAGTCCTGGGGAAGTGGAAGCCCTTTTAATAGCTTTCCATGGCCAAATCCTCTTCCTGAGTTGTTAACTCTGGAGCCTCCTCAGAGGACAAGGGGTCACGGACCTCTGAGGATGATGGTTCAGGGTCCTGGTCCAGGACAGTTCTAAATTGCTAGGCAACCACAGGATACGCTTCACAAACTCTGCGTGGTAGCCCTTCCATTAGGATACCATCTGCTCAAAGCAGCAGCAGTAATAGCAGCAGGAACACCAGGGGAAATGACTCTGAAGAACATCACTCCCCTCCTGCAAGACCTCCTTTTGCCTCCGGCACCTTTGAGGGAAGTACAACCAGGAGCCACTGCAGCTGGACTTCAGCTCGGTGAGGATGCCCACTTCCAAAGAGAGTGAAAACATTCGAGCATAAGTGTGGCAGCCTATTCCAGGGGGCTTGTACCTGTTATGTTTTCCACCTTCGATCCCTCCCTCCAGCTCAGAGGAGGCGGCTTCATCCAGTAACCCATCAAGTGCTACTCCAGGACATTCTAGGTCGAAGGAAATGGCTTCACCGGACTTCTTGGGCACTCCTCCAGTGGTCTTTTAAGAAGCAGACAGCTCCTCAGAGAGTGGGGAAGTTAACAGCAGGTCTAGAGACCTGCCAGCCTTCAGAAGGCCTCTCCATGTTGCAGAGACAACAGCTCTTCCTCAGTGAGTTCCAGACAGCATAGATCTGTCCAGGGTCCTGAAAGGCTTGGTCATCCTGCATAGCTGGACTTAACTCTGTCTCATCCTTCTAGCAAGCATAACTGCTTATGATTGGCTCCCCTGGAACCCCGAGCTGAGCTCGACAGGACAGCACCCTGTGGCCATTGCTGTGGACAACGGCAGGAAGGATGGGCAGAGGGCATTATGCATCACAGTGCTTCTAACAGCCACTGGCCCAGAGAGTTATAAGGGCTGAGAACGGTCAATTTCATCTGCTCAAGAGCAGGAATAACGAAAAGAGGAACACGCCACGGACTGTAGAGAGGATGTGAAAAACATCTGTCCCCACTCCCCCTTTTGCTGCTGCTGCCTTTCCAAAAAGCAGAACCAGGGTGCCATATTTGTTTATTTATTTGCAGCATCTATATGCCACCCAATCACCAAAGTTCTCTGGGCAGCTTCCAATAATGCTAACAATAAAACATTAAAAATAAACGAAATAACAAAGATACAAATGTCCGCGACTGGGAATATCGTTCTTCGATACTATCAACACCAGCTGATGTTCCAGACTTGTTATGGTGAAGGCAGTATCATCCGCCTATAACAGGGCTCTCCAACCTTGGGTCCCCAGATGTTGCTGGACTACAGCTCCCAGAATCCCTTGCCATTAGCCATGCTGTCTGGGTATGCTGGGAACTGTAGGCCAGCAACATCTGGGGACCCAAGGTTGGAGAGCCCTGGCCTATAATGTAACTGTCATTTTACTATCGTGATCCACTCTGAGAACCATTATGACTGAAAAGCGGTGTACTGTAAAATGATTTTTTTTTTTTAAAGGGAAGCAGAAGATCCGGCACATTATCTGTGTCACTGCCCACTATAGAGAGTGAGCCGAAGGAAGGATGTATTTACAATCCTACCACCAAATTATCAGACAGAGGCCCAGATAACCTATCTTCTCATGGACACAGATGTATATCCCCCCTCGGATATACGAGGCAACCCCTCTGGAAATAGATGTATATGTAATATGTAGGAGAGGATAGTGATATGTTTGCTAAAGCTGTCAAGAATCTTAGAAGCAAGAAGAGGGGGGCGGGAAGGAATGGCTGTTCTTTGTCTTGGTGATCAATGTATATAACTGTGCTCCTTTAAAATGTTTTGTTTCCTTACTGCTATTGTTTCCACACTTCTGCCCACAGAGGGAATTAGGATGCTCTTTGACTGACAGTAATACAATGGGTTCGATCCAGATTTATGCTGGATCAACTGTGCATACGGAAATGGGACTTCCCTGCCCCCCTTTCTCTCGGCAGCCCGGCCCAAGCCCCCTGAAAATGGTACCAGAGAGTCAGGACAACCAGCTGGATGGGGTGAGCAGTGGTCTGTATGTGGGGAGGGGATCCCCAAAAATCGGGCAGATGGACCTTCCGCAAACAGAGCCCTTCTTCTCACGGAAGACAGATCCTGAATCCAAACCAATCTTTGGTAAACGTTGCCTCGACCAGATTTTGAGCACCAGTAAAGGGCAGGAAACTGTCAGTTTCAAAAAGCGTGAATTATTGCATTTCCATTGTGGGTCCAAAGGCGCCATTTGGATTCTCCTCGTCAGATGCCCAAAAGTCTTGGCCAGTTCCATCTCTGACAACCAGCTGCAGGGTGGCTGGGGAGCACAATTGGAGCACATTTCAGATTTCTCCCTGGCAATGGGTCAGGAGAGGGTAACTTTGACTGTAGGACTCGGCTCCTGCCAAATCAGGAGGCCCAGGAGAAAGACGAATCTGCATGCAGAGAAGTGGTGTAGTGAAGGCAGGGCTCGCAGGAACGGAGCGCCAGCACTTTTTTATTCGCAGCGTGTCCACAACCAGCTTGCCCACAACTCCTGGTTTCCGGCTTCTGGCTCTAATGGCTTGCCCATGACTCCTAGTTTCTGGCTCTTGGCTCTAGATGGCTTATCCACAACTCCCAGTGACTGCTTTTGGACTCTATCTGCCCCTGCCCTTGGCATTTCAGATTTCTCCCTGGCAATGGGTCAGAGTGGGTAACTTCAAGTGTCGGACTCAGCTCCTGCCAAATCAGGAGGCCCAGATTCACGACAAAGACGAATCTACGTGCAGAGAAGTGGTGTAGTAGAGGCAGGGCTCATAGGGACCCAGCACCGGCACTTTTTTATTCGCAGGGATGCTGACGTCATCTGCCACACACACACACACACCCCTCAGAATTCTCTGCTCCCTCGGAGCTTAGCTGCAACCCCCACCGTAGCTGGAGGGAGGGTATGAATTTTCCCAGCAACAATATATTGTTCCCTGTTGTCATGTATTTTGGGGTGGCTTGGTCCTGAATGGGCAATAAAGACGTATTTGGTTTACAACAGACCTGCTTCTGGTGCAGATGACTACACCGGTCCTGGGGCCCTGCTGGAGCTGCTGTAGTTAATTTCAGTTAAAGAAAGAATACACACATTCCAGAAAAGGAAAGAAAGAAAGAAAGAAAGAAAGAAAGAACGAAAGAGAAACCACGCAGCTCCTCTCCGGTTCTGGGGGCATATCGAGGGCATGGGGCCAAAGAGGTAAGTGGAGGAAGCCCAGCCATGAAAACCTCTTTCCTGTAATAGGCCAGATTGGGGTCCCAAACTTTTTGGGTTGGTGGGCACGGTTGGAATTTTGAGAGTGTTGTGGGTGCCCTCACAAAATGACTGCTTAATAGGGATGGGTCTCGCCCATTCAAAGAACTGGCTGCCAGGGTGGGCATGGCTGGTCTCAAAACACTCATTTCCCCAGAAGGCAAGCTGTCGAGCCTAAAAGAAAAGTAACCTGCCCAAGAACCGAAGTCTGAGGCAGAGGTGGTTTTCTGAGCTCCAAAACACAGAACCACTCTTTTGAACCCAAATAAAGATGGCGCTGGAGGGCAGACCTTCGCTTTGCAGCCTCCCAGTTAGAAAAATAATAATTTTTAAAAATCTTAAGAAATGAAATTAAAATCAAGGAGGGGAAGGGAGCTTCGCGCTGGAGACCCCAGAGCCAGAATATTTTTTGCTCACTGTGAGAGAGGGTCAGGTCTTTAAATGGCTTACTTTTTCCCTATCAAGATCTCTTATATTCTTTACCTCCTTTCCCAGCAAACTGCCATTTACAAAGCAAGCCCACAGTGCAGGGGAGAAAACAGTCCAATGTTTAGTTTTATCCAAGCATTAATTAATCCAGCCATCAGAAATAGTCACAGAGGTTCCCGGAATATATAGCTGGCCTTTTGACTTCTCAACATGCCACGGACTCAAGAAACTTCCCTCGTTTACTCGACGGGACCTTAATTAAGTCACGTACGTTCGTCCCCGCACTGATTTCGATTTGGTTGTACAAGGCAGCAGGTAAATGTTAAGAGGAGGAAAGAAGGGAGGATTTGAAGTTGGGTGATCTTTAACCAAAATCTTTCTTCCAGCAGAAAGCGGAGCATCTGTGGAATACATATTCAGCGATGAGTATTCCAACCCACGTCTGGTAAACTCACAGATAATGGCACCATATGAAGGTCACAGAGGTTCTATTAGCTCAATTAATAGAGGAGTAAGATAGGGCTAATACCTAGCTCTTCAAACGGCTAAAGAATAGAGCTGGTAGTAATAGAGTTATTAACCTCTCTCAGCCATTGAATTTTGCTGCTGGTTCAAATTCCATCTCCTAGTTCAGGCCTCCATTAATGGCTGTTTATTATCCCTAATCCACCCCGAAAATCAGGCACTAGAATCAGACAACCCAAATCATGACCAAGGGGTAGGCAATAAAAACCCAATTCCCACTTTTACACCACTGCCCTTTAAAAAAAAAAAAAAAAAAAAAAAACCCTGAAATTTCAACACTCGTCATAGATCTATTTCTAGGGAAATGGTACAACGTTTTCTTCCCTTGCCAGGAAGGAAAAATGCAAGACAGAAAGTAAGTGATGTCATTGGAGAAAACCACTGCCTCCTTTCAATACTGCCTCAAAAACCTCAATATTAAAAAGCATAAATATACAATGTTTCAAATTTTATTGGGTTTTTCTAACCTGGACAATCTTGAGTCTGCTTTTCTTTTTAATTACCGTAAGTTTGGCCCCAATCAACCTCATGCTAGATGTGACTTAGGCTGCAATGCTGATCACTGCAGCCTAGGAAGCGGAGGCGGTGTTAGGGGGCGGCCCACTAGGGCTGGAGCCCTGGATCTTTCATTTGGAGCCCCAAATCTCTGGGAGGCCCTCTGCCCCACTACCCTGCTATCCATAGGCACTTGCTGAAAGAAAGGGACAGGGGCCCTGAGGATCTCTGCTGCATCTGATTAGCTGGCTTTTTGCCCACATGTGCGTTACCTCCTGCTGCCCCCCCCCCGAATATTTCCACCTGAGGTTTATTTTTTCCTAATCAAATGACCTCCTCTCCCCTGTCCATACATCCCTTTTTACAGATAGGGGTGTTCTTAGGAGACAAGGACCTTTAAAGATACAGAGAGATAGATACAGTACTTTAAAGCAGTGTTCTCCAACCTTGGGTCCCCTGGGAGTTGTAGGCCAAAAACATCTGGGGACCCAAGGTTGGAGAACACTGCTTTAAAGTATATGTAAATTTGCATATGCAAATTTATGCTTCTTTTTTTTGTCCTGTGGGTACCTAGCACCGCCCCTGATAGGAAGTAAGCCCCACTGAACTTACTTCCAAGTAAACATACATGGGAGTGCAATGTAAGCCCATCCCAGGTCTTTTGCTGCCCTAGGTGAATTAAAACTTTGCCACAACCACCACAATTATCAAGAGTTGACTGCGATGCTGTTTTCATTTTGACACTGCAATCCTATATGTCTCCTCCAACGTAAGGTCTACTAAATTCAATGGGACATACTCCCAGGTAAGTATGGATGGGATTTCAGCCCGAATTACACATTTTTGTCCCGCATGAGACTAATTCAGACTAACTGCTACTGGATTGTTAGGCACCATCACTGACATAGAGTGAAAACACGCCACAATTATCTCCAAAGGTCTCTCAATTCTTTACTCCTTCCCTTCTACAATTGTATCTGTGCCCCAGAGATAGCCAGTGGAGATCGGAAGATTCTCAGTTGTGTTTATCTCTGGGGATGCAAGGAATATCACCTAGCAGGTAGACTCCTGGAGGCAGGGCTTGGGCAGGGCCTATGGGAGGAGCCAAAGCCTCTGCAGGCCAGATGGGGAACGTCTGTCCGCAAGCCACTTTAGGCCTGGAGGCTGAAGGTTCCCGTCCACTGAGCTAGCGGATAATCTGCCCAGCAGACCTGTTTCCAGAGCATTTACACTGCTGAGGCAGCCGCCCCTGGAATTTTTGCGTCCTGGGCAGGCTGTTGTCTGATTTGCCGCTATGCCTGGGCTGGCCCTGGTCCCATTGAAAGCAACAAACCTCTTCCGTTGGTTGTGATGGGACCTCAGCCCAGCCAATGTGTGCAACGCAAGGAAGGGGCAGAGCGGGCAGGCGGGGGGGGCAGTCTGGACTGTGCCATTTCAGACGGCAGGTGAGGGAAAGCGGATTTTTATGGCTCTCCTAACTTAAAGCTCTTAAAAGCCAGCACATCAGGCAAAGTACTGCACTCAGTCCCCACCCACCCAGCCATGTGCTACTTTTTTATTCATAGGGATTGCCCACACACACACACACACACACACACAGCATTCCAAAGTGGTATCTCCCACCTATAGACTGACGTGATACAGTCCAATAGTCCATGCTAACACCCTGGCATTCTACTGCATTTGTAGACCTGGACTTTAAAAAAATAAATAAAAAAAAACCAAGACAAAACAGTCCTATACATGTCTACTCAGAAGTAAATCCCATTGACTTTGATGGGGCTTAGTCCCAACTAAGTGAGTATAGGATTGCAGCCTTACTTTAGCTGGATTGGGGGGTTACACGTTGAACATCACTTCACCTGAAACACTAAATGCATAATATATCTGAAGAAATACCTTTTATATATTTCTCCAATTTCTTATTTCTCTGCCCTGTCCTCTCGTAATTGGAAATAAATAAAAGACAGTGAACAGGCATGGTGCGGTTTTGATGATGCTTTCTTCTTTCCAATCCTTTCATATCGTTGCTGTCGTATTTTCTAGATGTGCCTGTTTGACCAGAGATGCTTGCAGGACAAAGGAAACGAGCCCATGCACCAAGAACAACGGTGGCCCTTTCATGCCACCTCCGACTCTCTCGCCAGGCATGGAGTAGATGATTAAGATCCCTGTGGCTGAAAATATATCCACACAGCCCATTGTTTTATCATGGTGGGTTATTGTTATATTATGGTTGACTTTGATGTTTTTATCTGATGTAAGCTGTGCTGAGAACCTGATGGTTGAAGAACAGGATGAAAAGATGTACTGATGAATGTATTGAATTAAGGAGAAACCAATCCATTTCCTTATGGAAAAGGTAAGTCTGTTAAAAAAAAAAATGCCTTCCCCTTTTCAGCGAGGAGAGTCTTGCTGGATCAGTCCAGTGCAGAATCCCGTTCGCCACAGTAGCCAGCCGACGCTAGTTCCAGGAAACCCACAAGCAGCAGGGCCTGAAGGCAACAGCCTTCTCCCTGTTCTTTGTCCCCAACATTTGGCATTCACAGATATACTGCTTCTGTATATGGATGCTCCATTTCACTGTCATGGTCAATAGCTCTATCCTTCATGACTTTCCCATATCCTTTTTTTTAAAAAAAAGCCCTATAGCCGGAGTAGGAAAGCTGGTGCCATTCAGATATTTTGGACTAAAAATCCCATAATCCCTGACCACAGGCTATGCTGACTGGGGATTATGGGAGCTGTCGTCCAAAATATCCGGAGGGCACCAGCTTTCCTACCTATAGGCAGATGGCCATCAGCACATAACGCAGTCAATTCCTTAAGTTAATTATGTTTTGGGTGAAAAAGTACTTCCTTTTGCTTAGCAGTATATCTTGTGCCAGGCTGCAGTTTTCTTTCCTTGCTTTGTGGCCAATGTTAATTTAAGAAAAAATCTAATACCTTCTATTGGCGGTGTGAAATAAATTATTTTCCTCTTTGCTTGGGGGCAGATGTCTGGATGCTATGGCTCAGGCTACAAGGGATCTCTTCTTTTTTATTATTACATATTAAGAAACTTTATAGCCCAATTTGTTTCTTGCTGTTGTTGGGGGGATTTCCCCCCTCAAATAACTTTATTTTTCATTCTTTCCTGCCATCAATTACTGGGTTTGTTTTCTCTCCCTTTCCGTAAGATGGAGGAGCTGAGAGACTGATACTGCTCAATGGTATATAATTTAGTATTATTTGCACCAGGTTTATGAGATGAAAGTCAGATAAAACATTGTATTTGAACACTAAACCATTTATTACTTCTAAGAAACAGACTTACAAGTTGATGTCCCAACAATAATTCTGCTTTTTGATCAGCAAGAGAGGCCTACTTGGAGTTACAGGCACAAGTAACGGACCTTTTCCACCAATAACTTTGTTTACTGATGTGACGGGATTTTAATAATAAACTTGATATATATGTAAATTTATTTTAATCTAATTTCATCAACCGGAGCCCACCTAAAAATGAGAGAGGGGGGAGTTGCGATTGGTTCGCGGCGTATGATTTATGCCTTTCCGCTTCTATTCCCAGATTGATTTCCAAGTGCTAATTCTATCTGGGGTTTTTTTCTCTCGGATGTCAGAAACACACTTCACTTCAGGCCGTGTGTTTTATAACCTGTGCCGCTGGCGAATGATTTACAGGCTGCCTTCCACCAGGCCGCTCTATGTGCTACTGCGGATCGTTTCTCTCTCACCCAGCACATGCTGACAGCTACCTTGTGTGGAAGGTGTCGGCCCCGGAATCAATCAGGTCCACAATCCCCTAAAATTGTCCCCTAATGAAAGCCAAATCTAGCACTCAAACAAACACACACACACACACCACTCCTAGTCCTATTAGAATCAGCTGGAATTTCCACACTTGCATCTGTCCTCTGCAGCCTGCATAGCTCACAGTTCCTCATACCACCTGCATGTTCTGGGAGAAGGTGCCTACAACAACTGGAAGCATATCCAGACAGCTATAACTTTGTAGGGTGGCCCATGTGTCCTCTTTTACAGAGGGCCATGCTCTATTACAGGCCCCCCCCCACTGCGGTGCCCAGGGGCACCATGGCACCCACGAAAGGGTCACCAACACTGTGCCCGTGGACACCCAAAATATTTTTTCTTTTGTTTTTTTTTATCCCCCCCCACAAAAAAACAGAGGACCCCTCTAAATAGAGGACAGTCCTCTGTAAAAGAGGGCACGTGGCCACCCTATCTGAAACCCTGGAGAGCTGCTGTCAGCCAGTGTAGGCCAAGCCTTCTCCGACATGGTGCCCTCCAGCTATGATGGATTACACTTTCATAGATCATAGAGTTGGAAGGAGCCTACAAGGCTATCGAGTCCAACCCCCTGCTCAATGCAGGAAACTAGAGGAGGGGTCTCCCATCCAAGTAACAACCAGGCTTGACCCTGCTTAGCTTTCCACACTCAGACAAGCTTGTGTGCCCCCCCCCCGCTCCCAGTCTGCATGGCCAAGTGTCAGGAATGCTGGGAGTTGTAGTCCAACACAGCCAGAAGACACCAGGTTGGGGAATTCTGGTGTCAACAATACTGAACTAGATGGATCAATGGCCAAACTCGGCCTGAGGCAGCTTCCTGTTGTTTCTTCCTATGCTTTGCCTGCAGGAATCCCCCAGTTCAATCCCCAGCATCTCCCGTTAGGCAGTGTTCTCCAACCTTGGGTCCCCAGATGTTTTTGGCCTACAACTCCCAGCATGCCCCAGCTACGCTGGCTGGGGCATGCTGGGAGTTGTAGGCCAAAAACATCTGGGGACCCAAGGTTGGAGAACACTGCGTTAGAGGAAGGTGACTGGGTAGCAAGTGATGGGGGGGAAACCCTCTGCCTGAGACCCTGAAGAGGCATTGAAGCCAGTCAGTGTTGACAATACTGGGCTAGATGGAGCAAGGCTCTGACTCATTGGCTGGGTTCAGAAGACACAATAACCCACACTTGAGGGTGGTTGTTGTTGTTGTTATTTACAGTATTTGTATACCGCTCCACATCAAGCAGATTCCGGAACAGGGAACAACAAAAAGACAAAAACAGATAAAAGAAACAAAAACAACACATTGAAAACAAAGTAACAATTACAGTGGTGGTTGGAGAGCAGAGAAGGCTTCTTAGAACAAGGAGGTCTTCAGCAGGCACCGAAAGCAGCACAATGTTGGAGCCTGGAGAGGCAGGAAGTTCCACAGAAATTGAGCCACCACACTGAAGGCTCTTCTGGTGGACTCCAGTCAGGCCAAAGGTCCATGAGGAACCACCAGGAGCATGCCATCTGATAACCTCAGCGACTGGGTTCAGTATGGGTTGAGTGTGGGTTGTCGTTGAACTGTGGGTTGCTATTGAAATGTGAGTTATCGTGTTGCCTGAACACAGCTGCACTAGCAAGCCATGGCTTGTCAACCATGAACGACCCATGAAGAGAACCCATGGCTTGTTGTTGGGTTGTCAACTGTGGGCTGTTCACCATCATGGTTTGTTATCTCGGCTGGGTTCACGGTAACCCATGGCTCAACAACCCACGGCTCAACGACAGCCCACTTTCAGCCCTTGAGTATGGGATATTGTGTTGTCTGAACCCAGTGGTAGAGCCCCTGCTTTGCATGCAGAAGGTCCCAGGTTCAATCTGTGGCATCTCCAGGTAGGGCTGGGAAAGACAAGGAGTGCTCCTAGCACTACCAATCCTATGCATTGTGCAGCTATTCCACCTTTCTGTCCTTAACGGATATTTTTTGCGGTTAAAGAAAAAAATGAAGAAAAGATGAAAGAAGCAGTGAGGAAACAAGGGAGGGTTACAAATGGGAAATGCACACACACACACACACACACACACACACTGTAAAATTTCATGAATGGGGCAGGGTGATGGCACAATGGAAGTCTTGCCTGGAAGCACACTTCATATTGTTACTGCGCACTACAAGAAAGTCTAGTCAAATGACTCCCTAGTTTCTAGTTCTCTCCTGTTTAGGCTGCAGGTCAAATCAAGAGCATTAAGAACACAGAAATGTCAGTATCCAGTTCTTTCCTTTTCCTTCATTAATCAGAACCTGACATCCACCGAATTACCCTCCTGTAATTTACCACTTGCCCTCGATCTTCAGTGGATTGAGAAGACAATTGTTCTCTCTCTTCCTTCTGACATTCCTTTAAATATTTGAAAACTACTGAGCTATCCCCTTTGATATTTAATATGAATATTTAATACTAAATATCCTGGGCCCCATAGCTTGCCTCGCACGACTTCCCTCTTTTGAAATTTCTGTCATCCAAGGGGGCAAGGGGTAGAGGGGCCTCTTAACAGAAATGGCGGAAACTTCCTGGAGCTCCTTGCAAAATTAAATTGGCTTAAACCCAGTTTTGGAGTGAAAATGTGCCCTAAATAAAATGCACCAGAGGGAGAGGCATGACGGGTGATTCTCAATCTATCCCCTTTAACAGCTGGTCGGCCACTGTGTGAACAGAATGCTGGACTAGATGGACCCTCGGTCTGATCCAGCAGGGCTCTTTTTATGTTCTTATGTTCTCTCCATCCAATTGTTGAGGATCCCCCCACCACAGCTCACCCCACTCAGTAAGGTCTCCTGACTCTCTGTGTAGAGCTTTGAGGAGGCTGGAGGGGCTGCTATGGGAAAGAGGGGATGGGGAAATCCACTTCCATCTGTGCAGCTAATCCAGCATAAATCTGGATACAACCCACTGGAGAGCCGGTGTGGCGTAGTGGCTAGAGTGCTGGAGTGGGACTCAGGAGATCCAGGTTCTAGTCCCCACACTCAACCACAAAGCTGAGTCACTGACTCTCAGCCTAATCTACCTCACAGGGCTGTTGTGAGGATAAAAATGGAGAGGAGGAGGATTATGTAAGCCGCCTTGGGTTCCTTGCAGGAAAATAAGGCGAGATATAAATATAATAAATAAATAAAGATAAACAAACCCCCAGATCCACAAAAAGAAGCAGTCCATGGGTTGGGTCACTTGCAAAATCATCACCTTGGATTGCACCCAGAAATTAATTCAGAGCGAAGCAAAATTGCCTAAGGACAACTGTTATGAGCTCCATGCAGGTGGTGTCAGTTGCTAACCTCACCACCATGTTCTGGACCCACTGTAGTTTGCAAAAGGTCTTCAAGGGCAGCCCCACATAGAGTACATTAAACTACTACACCCATCTGGGGCCAGCAAGGTATGCGTGAAAGTGGCAAGATCAGCATTGCCCAGGAGGGGGCGCAGTGGGCATATCAGCCAGCAGCTGACCCAAGCGCATGCCTGGCCATGGATGGGACCGGCACAGCTTGTGGACTAAGCTGCAGTGCCGAGCTAGAAAGATCAAGCCAACACATGAAACATCTGCTTAATAAGAATGTAAGAAGAGCCCTGCTGGATCAGACTGAGGATCCATCTAGTCCAGCATTCTGTTCACACAGTGACCGACCAGCTGCCCACGGGAAACCCACAAGCAGGACATGAGGGCAACAGCACCCTCCCGCCCATATTCCCCAGCAACTGGAGTACATAGTCATACTGCCTCTGATGCTGGAGGTAGCATACAGTAGCCACTGATAGCCTTCTCCTCCAGGAATCTCCTCCTCCTCCAATCCCTTTTTAAAGCCATCCAAGTTGGTGGCCATCACTACATCTTGCGTTAACAAATTCTGCAACTTAACGATGTGCTGTTCACACCATTATATTGTGGGGTGGGGGGTGGGTGGGAAGGAGGAAGGAGTACAAATGCCCCAAAGCCATCTCATCGCAGGGTGCACAAGAAAAGCTGGCATTCTGCCTCCCGTTTTACGAATCAAGGCTCTAGTCCTCTGCGCTACTCCTGTACAATATAAAGCAAGGGGCATTTCTTACCTGTTTGGATTAATCTCCGCCTGCTTCATCAGCTTCGCCTGGTCCTCGTCCCTCGGAAACCCGTGGAGCACCCAGCCTCGGATGTAGCAGTCCAGCTGATTCAATCGATTCGACAGCAGCTTCACAACGATGTTGTCTGCGACTGGAACGAAGATTCAAGACACACACTGTGAGCTGATATCAGGAGACTAAGCGATGGGGTGGCCAGTGCGTGCCCTAGGTCCTAATTTTCTTAGGATATAGGTGGTGATAAGCGGAGCCGATAGGCAAGATGGCAGAGGGGGATAGGTGGGTAGAAAGATGGGCCAGGATGTTCCCTAACTCAGGTGTGCAGAACCTCAGTCCCGGGGGCCCAAATCTGGCCAGCTGGAGGTCCCCAGGTGGCCACGCCCCTTTCCCTTGACCACTAGCCATTTGGTGGTTTCCTGGCTTTTTGTACAGTTTCCGCCCACCCCTGCCCAATTCTAATAGGTTGAAATGCCTCTCCAAAGGCAGGAGGAGCTTAAAGCTAATAGGCTGGTATTTTGGGCCCTGCCCTTTTTGCCTTCAGGCCCCACCCACCACTGTTATGCCGCCCCTGAGAGCTTCTCCAAAATGGAAATCTGGCCCTCGGGCTGAAAGAGGTCCTGCTTCCTGAATTATTTATTTCTTATTATTTTTAATTATTCACATTTATATACCACCTAATCTGCTAAAAAGCCATCAAGGTGGTATACAACAATTTAAACCGCAATTTAAAAAACATTTAAAAGACTAAAACACTATATTATAAACAGGATATCAATAAAAACAGTGGCTGTCAACCAAAGACGACTTCCTGAAATAAAGATGTTTTCAGGAGGAGCTGGAAACAAAACAGTGCCGGAACCTGCCTGATCTCCAGAGGCAGGGAGTTCCACAGAAATGGAGCCTCCACATGGAAGGCTCTTCTCCAAGTGGACTCCAGTCGGGCCAAAGGTCCATGAGGAACCACCGGGAGTATGCCATCTGATGACCTCAGTGACCGGGCAGGTTGGTAAGGGAGGGGGCGCTCTCTCGGGTAACCTGGTCCCAAGGTGTTTCGGGCTTTGTACACTAGTACCAGAACCTTAAACCTGGCCCTGGTAGCGAATAGGCAGCCAGTGCAGTTCCTTCAGCAAAGCAGTTGCACACCGAAAAGGGGCAGCTCCCAACAACAGCTGAGCTGCTGCATTCTGCGCTAGCTCCAGCTTCCAGAGCGGCCTTAAGGGCAGCCCCACTTAGAGCACATTGCAGTAATCCAGCCTTACTGGATTACTGAAGAAATCTTAGTTGATTAACTGCATGCATATTATTTGATTAACAAATTGACTCCTCTGCAGAAATCTGCATACGAATCAAAATCCGTGCACGAATGAAATAATCGTTCCAAAGGGGAAAAACTTTTTCTGTGGTTTTCTGATGATGCAGGCACAGACTGCAGCGGGCACCTTTTTATAAGAGGCTTTCTCTCTCCCCTGTGCGAGTGAGAAGGTGGAATCCCTCTTCTAAGACGGTGTAAGCGCAACCCATGGCTTTTGGAACCGTTTGTATTCAAAATAATTTTTACAAATCTGCTTTCCAGTCAAATGTGGAACAGCTTTTTAAGCAATCAGAAAAGTTTTTTTCTTAAAAATCAGTTAATTGAGTGGAATTCTTGATTGAATACTGCACAGCTCTAGGTGTTGGACTCTCGTGCAATATGGGATCATTGCTGATAGACCAATCAGCAGTGCCAGCTCCAGATTTTGCAAGGCCCTTGGACAAGACATCCTCAGTGAGCTCCTTTCCTCAGTGAGTCCACCTTCTCACCGTCCTGGTCACTGGCCGCTGTGGCTCCTCAACCTCTCTCTCGTCATGGCTACCACTTGCCTGCTCGACATGGAGAGAGCCAGGGAGCTCCTCCTCGTCCTCGTCCTCGTCCTCGTCCTCCTCCTCCTCCTCCTCCTCCTCCTCCTCCTCCTCCTCCTCCTCCTCCTCCTCCTCCTCCTCCTCCTCCTCCTCCTCCTCCTCCTCCTCCTCCTCACCAGCCCTGTTGTTCGGGCCAGAGCAAGATGCAGGTGAGCAAGATCGCAATGGTGAAGAGGAGGAGCAAGCCCAGGGGGCTTTGCAGGTGGGCCCCCTGCTGCAGCGTGGGCCCCTGGCAGGTGCCCGACCATGCCTACCCTTGATGCTGGCCCTGCCATTCAGCAGCATCACATGGTACTGCGACGACATGGTCCCTTACACTTTAGGGACCAGGTGCATAAACCCTTCTCAGGCTAAGCACCAACACTTAAAAACCTGAGGGGAGGGTCAAATGAAACCTTTCCCCCTACTAATGAGGGAAAAGATTAATACTGGTTATGAAGGATCTATTTTTAAATTTATGATGCTGTGGGTACAAACAAAGGGTGTGTGTGTAGATTTAAAAGTAAAGCAGGTTAATAACGCCAAGCTGACACGTAGGATTTGGGTAACAAACAAAATTAAAAAAAAAAATTTTTAATTCTCAAAATCTTAGTTTCAGAAAATAAACCTGCCTACACCAAACACTTTATAATTAACCTAAGTCCCTATAACTCCAAATACTCTCACTCCTCAGATAAGCACTGATTTCTCTCAAAACTCCTGACAGACCAGACATGAATAACCCAACTAATCTAACTCCCCAACTCCCAACACACCCACACAAACACAACTTCAACACTCCAACACCCTAACTCGACTAACTCTGGCATCCCTCCAACACTCCTTATATACTCCTCCCCCCACCCTTTCCAAGACATCACAAACCACACCCACTCAGTTCAACATTCTAGACACACTAAACATACTAATGCAGACATACGCCAGGGAACTGAATTGTGGGGTTACGCCACAGGTACATCAACATGGTACATCACATGGTACATCGAAGAGAGGGAATCACTACTTAGAACAGCGCATTAAATGTAGCATTTCGGCAGGCTTTCAAAAAAATCGGGATGAGGGAGGGGAGGAAGTGAGGAAATCTGCATTACTTCAATTTCCCTGTGATTAAAACAAATGAGTAGGTAGCAATGTGCACAGGAGAAGTCTTCTCACTCACATGGGACTTCCTTGAGGATGTCAGGAAAATTGGCTAGTCTCTGTAATTGCCGGTAGGGTAGACTAAAAAGCTCGCCCCAAATCTCCCGGCCTCCAGTGTACAACTATCTAGCAAAGTTGAGTTTGGAATCCTTCTGATGAAGTTGTCAATCCACATGCTTTAAGGGGATTATGACACATGAGGATTTCAAACCATCAGTCCCTTTCATCCTAAACGTGTGTGTGAGTTTCAACTTCCCGTCTCAGAGCTGCAGCGGGGGGGGGGGGGCAGCACAATGAGTCTCTAGAGAAGTCGTCCAAAGATAACTTTCTAGCGGAGAGTCCAATGGTTGGAAATGTTTGGGAATCTAAAGGGTGGGGTGTTCATCAGTCATGAGGAGCTGTTGAGCTGAGTCTGGGGTCGCAGCATGGTGGGGTGGGGGACCCCAAAATGCTCGAGTCTTATTATGCTAAAGAGCTGGTTGGAAATTGCTACTGTTGCAAAGCAAACAACTGGGCATTGACGTAACATGTTTCAAGGTTTCAAAATGCTCCACCCACACCGTTTCTCAATACCCTTCGTGGCATGAGTCACTGGGGCAGTGCTAGGTACTGAAAAGATCTGGGGCTCAGGGCCACAGGACACAGAAAAATGCACAAATTTGCACATGCTAATTTACGTATACTCTAAAGTCTCTGTGTGTGTATGTCTGTAAAGGGCCCTGTCTCCTAAGGACACCCCTTTTTGTAAAAAGGGATGTATGGACAGGGGAGAGGACGAGGAGGGCATTCGATTTCAGAAAAAAACCTCCGGCAGAAAGATTCAAGGGAGGCACATGTGGGCAAAAAGCCAGCTAATATCCAGGGGGATCCGATGCAACACTTGATTTCAGCAAGTGCCCATGGACAGCAGGGTGGTGGGGCAGAGGGCCTCCCAGAGATTTGGGGCTCCAGCCCTAGTGGGCTAACCCATGGCACCGCCTCTGCGGATCACTTTTATGATGACCTGCACACTGCAGAGGAGAGAGACCGAAAACAAGAGAGAGACAGCGGCTTTTCTAAGGCCACCTGGTAAATCCACGCAGAGGCCGGTTTGAAGGGAGAGCACCCAGCTCACTTCCTTAGTGTCAGGAAGTGCTGCGGCTCAAGCCACACCTCTGGGTTTGTGAGGCTGCCCCATGTGGCGAGCCACCAAACTGCATGTCGGAGCACCTGCCTAGGCCGTTTCGTATCCTCTGACCCCACTCACCTAGGCTTGTCATTGGGTCTTCGTGGACCAGGGATGTTTTTATTATTATTTAAAGCCAGGGAAATTTGAGCAAAATTCGGGGCTCTGCTCAACAAATTTGCACAATTTGCAAAGTCGGGCCCTGGATTTTGCACAAATCTGAAATTAACTGCCAGAAAATTCAAGGTGACCAAGGTGGAGTGTACGCATTAAGAGTGAGAGAAGGATGCTTCCATACTTCTCATGTTAAATGCTACAACAAGAACAGCAGCAACGACTCGAAGCTAACAAGTCGGCCCTGATTTGTGCAAATTGCGCTAGAGATAAGCAAATATTTCGAGCAATTTCACGGAAGCCGGGAACTGGCGTGGGCTTCTTGGAGAACTTGGTCCCATTCCAGGTGGCTTCTCACTGCAGCAGCAGCAAAAGGGCCACTGTAGCATCAGGGATTGTTGG
This sequence comes from Shinisaurus crocodilurus, assembly GCA_021292165.1. Taxonomy (NCBI): domain Eukaryota; kingdom Metazoa; phylum Chordata; class Lepidosauria; order Squamata; family Shinisauridae; genus Shinisaurus; species Shinisaurus crocodilurus. Next base: position 3,749,331 of record JAHFWL010001188.1, on the reverse strand, counting down.
CATTCAGCAGCATGTCTGAGTCCTGTCAGGGGGGGGGGCTGATTCCCCCGCGCTGTTCGTTCATAATTGAGACAGGCCCAGGCAATATTTTTAGAGGGAAGTATTATAGATTTGGGGGGGGGGCAGTCTTAAATAAATGCATGAATCCATTATTGGAAGGCATTTGGGGTGTTCCATGATGAGACTGGAGAGGAATCGGAGCCAAAACAGGACAGAAATAGTTCCAAATTACCCATTGCTGAAGAATGTTCTTTTTGTCCGACACTTACCGGGTAAGCTCTTGCCAAATCACTCTTGGCTCTATGCGCCAGCTAACCAGATATCTGTCTCATCCCCATGCTTTCCTTCTGTCTAGCACCAATACTGTCCAGAAAGCCAAGCTCCTAGAGCAGGACTGCAGAACCTCAGGCCTGGAAGCCAAATCTAGCCCCTCAGGGGTCCCCCAAAGGGCCAGTCCCCTTCCCCGCCTCCCGTGACCACTGACCATATTGGGTGGTTTCTTTGTTTTGCAGAGTTTTTCCCTTCTAAAAGGTTGGAATGCCTCCTGTAAGGCTTAGGGCACAATCCAGTGGGGATGCCCATAATCCCCCGAACTAGATGCTGAATAATAATAATAATAATATAATAATAATAATAATTATTATTATTATTATTATTATTATTATTATTATTATTATTATATTTAAATCCCACCTTTTTTTCTCTCTTTCAAGGAACCTAAGGCAGCTTGCATAGACCTCCTCTCCATTTTTATCCTCACAACAACCCCGCGAGGTAGGCTGGGCTGAGAGTCAGTGACTGGCCCAAAATCACCCAGTGAGCTTCACGGCCGAGCGAGGACTAGAACCCAGATCTCCCGAGTCCCAGTCCACCACTCTAACCACTGCACCACACTGGCTCAGTTCCTCCATTTACCTGGTGTAACAGTGAAATACACTCAGCCCTGCCAATTACGTAACAGTGATGCCTAGAAAACTGGAATACTTTTCCTGCTTCTCAAACTGTGTCTAAAACTCTTCTACAAATGGGAAGGATTTTTCTGTCAGTGTGGGTATTTTTGAACTCAAAATGTTTGAAAGCCCAAAATATGGATCTGCAACAAATGCTGCAGTAAAACTTCCAAAATTCACACGCTTCACACTCAGTGCCTCTCCAATGTGACACTTTATTGCCCGATATCTTTGCCTTCTTTTTAAAAATATATGTATCTTCTGACATATATTGACCTAAACGTATAAATCCTTGATATCCAAGAGCCCATGCAACAACATTCTTGAGACCCGGGGTGGGGGAGCTCCCAGTTCTATGCTGCTGAAAGTTTGACTCATCTTTGATAGTTATGTCCATTTAGCCTTACACACACACACACACACACACACACACACTTAGATTTCTCTCTCTCTCTCTCTCTCTCTCTCTCTCTCTCTCTCCTTCCCTGGTAGGTCTAAAGCCTTCCACCATTAATTCAGATGCCTGAGGGTTGATCTCAGGGTTTGACAGTTAACATCTTGCCCTGATTATCAGCTACCGCCAAGGGCTACTTTTCCCGGCTTGGCCTGTCATCCCTAAATTCAGCAAAGTGTGAGAGCAGAATACGTGATTATCCCACAAAGGTCAAATTGGTTTAATACTATTTGGGTCCTCCAGGGAAACTGTCAGTTTTCCTGCTGACCACGAACTTTGCAGGAGTTATTTCTTTTGTAAAACATGTTAGCAAATGGATTCAGGGGAGACAGTCTACTGGAGAGTGTCTGTGGCCAACCCAGTGGGACTGAACTAGGCAAGCACTGGGCTCTGACCTTCAGTTGGAGCAACGTCTCCTCTCCACGGGAGCTGTCTCGGGTCCTGAAATTTGCTCTCTGGCACCAGGTGGGTGCTTGCTTCTTGAAGCCCACTTCTTATTGGGATCTTATCCCCTCAAATTTTGCCCCGATCCCTGCAAGCACTTGGACCGACCCAAAGAAGATGCACAACACATGGCCAGCCGACTGAACGCATCTCCACTGAATCCACATACGTGGGATTTGGAATATGCCGCCACAAATGCTCAAAGAGCGATACTTATGAGAGTGTGGCAGTGGCTGAGCGTCACTTGCAGTGGCAGATGTTAAGAATGGGCTGGCCATGGACTGGCAAGGACACAATTTTCCCTGGCTCCCATGCGCCAAAAGCAGCACATGAGTCGGTCTCCAGAGGTGGTCACTTGAGAGTATGCTAGTTCGGAAGCAGCCATTCTCTGTCTCTGGCACAGTGAACATATGAAGAGCCCTGTCGGATGTTGTGCCTCCAGTAGGTCAGACAGAGACCTGGCTGTGCCGGAGTGTGTTTGGGGCGGGGCCAGGCTACGTGCAGCCTGACCCAGCTGGGCAGCCTTACCAATCAGCGCCTGCTCAAAAGGCAGGTCCCAAACACACTCAGAGGCTGGAAGCAATTGTTTGCTGATACAGCTTCAGCCAGACGCCTTGACACCCCTGAACTCAGACTTATGCCTTTGAACCTCAGAACGACCTTGACGACGCTTTTGCCTGCTCCTGAACTGGTTTCTGTTTGCTGCTTTTCGGACATATATATTTTGGCTTCGACCCTTGGACTGTGATAACGACGACGGCTTATCTTTGTACTGGACCGATTTACGACATCGGATAGGACAAAAAGCCTATTTAGCCTAGCATCCTGCTTCATAGAGTGCCCAGCCCGATGCCTCTTGTGGATACTGCGAGCAGGACATGAGTGTCCTTCTCCTACTGTTTTCCTCCAGCAACTGGTAATTCTTAGGCATGCTGCTTCTGGTTCCTGGAAGTAGCAGATAGCCACTATGTCTAGTAGCTATTGATAGCCCTATGCTCCATGAGTTTGTCCAATCCTCCTTTAAAGCCATGTACACTAGTGGCCATCACGTCATATACCATTGAATTCCATAGGTTAACCAAGCGCTGTGTGAGGCATAAGAACTTAAGAAGAGCCATGCTGGATCAGAACGAGGGTCCATCTAGTCCAGCATTCTGTTCACACAGTGGCCAAACAGCTGACTATGAAAAGCCCACAAGTAGGACGTGAGTGCAACAGCACCCTCCCGCCCATGTTCCCCAGCAACTGGTCTACATAGGCATACCACCCTGATACTGGAGGTAGCATATAGCCATCAGGACTAGTAGCCATTCATAGCTTCCTGTGTTCACAATGAAGTCCATAACTGAACCAGGGGATCTGAACCTAGGTGTCCACCACCACCCCACTGGTCAAAATCGATTGCGACCTATTGGGTGTCCTTGAGGAAGAGCCTTAGCTTCTCTTTAGGGAGGCTGGCCTGCAACGTGGAGAAACCTTGGACTGCAGACCAGTACTTCTTCAAACTTTTAAGCCCCAGACCTCGCCTTTAATCCCAGACTGCAACTCAAGACTCCATTTCAGTTCCTATCTTTTCCATTTTCTCCTGCTTGCTTCCGGTCTCCCCTGCTTGGCCTGCTGTCTTTTTCTTCGTCATTCTCCTCTTTTAAAATGTGCACCAAAATCCCCAGGCTCACAGACAAAAGAGGAAGATTTAAGCCAGTTTTTCCCAAGCCAGAGAGATTCCAAATGGGCTAGATGAAAATTCACATCGAGAGTTTTAGCCGAGCTCTTTGGGAGGGCACCAGATTGAGGAAGGCTCAATGAAACCATGCAGCTCTTCCCGACCCAAGAATAGGACACGCAGTCACCCATTTGGGAGCCGGGCCATGACGTGTTTGAGAGATAGCAATGAGGTGTAATTTAGCGGGGGTGGGGGGTGGCACATATCCAGTGTCTTTAGGCACAATCCTATCATGTTTAGGCATGTTGGCTGGGGAATGCTGGGACTTGTAGGCCTTTTCTACAATTGCCCATGCTGGCAGGGGAATGCTGGGACTTGTAGGCCTTTTCTACAATTGCCCATGCTGGCAGGGGAATGCTGGGACTTGTAGGCCTTTTTTCTTTCTAAACATGCATAGGATCGCAGCCCTTTGTATCTCTTCCTTACCAATGAAATTGTGAGCCATTTTTTGGTAAATATATAATAATTTCAATCAGGCAGTGCCTCCGGGGGGACAGAGGTAAAGTTTCTTTGGGGTTGAGAGCCAGCTGCCAGTTGGCCACTTCCATTCGAGAGAGAATTTGGGCAGAAAAGGTCTGTTCCTGCTGAGAGAGGCTTACTACAGATGTGAGTCCAGATTATTATTTTGCCTGCAATGATCTCAGTGGCATGTCCTGTCATCCCTGCCCCGCTTCCTGAGCGCAGAGGTTTCATTTCCCCTTTAATAAAGACAACGTGCCTTGCTGTCCTTCGGTCCGCAAAGGGTTTTGTTTTGTTGTTTTTCTTTTCTTTTGCCATGCTGCCTTTTATTCTGTGTTTCTTCTCTCTCTCTTCTCTGTGGCTTTTTTTTGTCTGAAGATTCTGCTAGGCTCCCACTTTGAAGAGGACTTCTGAAGCTACATCGAGCCTAAAGTCCGCATCACAAGGGATGCATGTAAACTACAGTTTCTATTGGAAACCGAAGTGCAGGCCCTTCAAAGTGCGGCTAACATAATAAGTACAGGAGATATCTAAGACAATCATTATTTCCTTAACACCACTGCTGTTTTTATGGCTTTTGAGTCCTGCCAACTGCAGCTTGGGTATGCAGCTCACTAACACTTTGCCTGTGATATACTAATAAAAAGAACAGCAGTGGCCATAGGAAAAAGCCCCTGGAAGAGCATCTTTGATTATTATGCAGTGCCACCTGCTGGCACTGCAAGGATCCTACAACGGGGAGCAAGGCCAGGAGGAGACCGCTCCACAAAAGGAAGAAAGGCGTGATCGGAAGTGAAGGGGGGGGGGGAGTCGTGGGACGCTTTTCTCTAGATGCCAGCTGGTCGGGCTGAGTTCACCCCTAAACACACACACACACACACACCCAAAATGGGGACAGAGGATAGTTTAAGGTGCTATAACAGAGTCATCACTGTCCAGTCGTGTGTTCTGTCTGGCTAAACAGGTCTTGCAGGTTTCTGCAATGCTCCCCCCCAAAAAAAAATCCTGACCCAGGGGGTTGGGTAGTATGAGGCTGCAGGCACCAGGCTCCGGAGCACCCCCCTAGACAGAACAATAGCTGGCTTGGGAACAAAGGGCTATCCATGAGAGAGGCCCTGCGCCAGCCCACCGGCAGGGGCACCTCCAGGTACTTTGGACTTCAACTCCCATCAGCCCCAGCCAGCATGGCCAGTGGCCAGAGATGGGAGCGTTCACATGTCATGCTAAGCCACCCTGTGAATAGGCCATGGTGGGTTGGCTGTACATTGAACAACCCCACAGTATGGCCTGACAGACAATCGGGCTTAGTGTGGGTTGTTCTCTCCTTCTTTCCCACTCAAGTCCTCCAGCCAGCTCTGGTGCATATCCCAGTGTCCTTCACAGCAGAACCCATCTTGTCACTTCCTCCCCGCTCTGATCACAACCCGTTTTCGTTCACCACCGTGGGGGTCTTGTGTCAGGGGTTTCGGAGCCTCAAAAAAGCACAATTGGGGTCATCTTGTTTTTCAGCCCCTGAAAATTGCGCAACTGTGTTCATAATTTTATTATTATTATTTGTTTTGTTGGTCTTCTGCAAGTGTGCAAGTGTGCTCTTATAGCTGTCCAATATGTGTAGTCTTTCTTGGTCAATTTCCTTGTATGTTTCAGCTGTTAAAGGCAGCCGCAAAGTGGAATAGGTAAACAGATTGACACGGCAAGACTGCATATAGGCTAATTTGCGCACAGTTGCCAGGATCCAATTGCCAGGGTTACTGCAGTTCCTAAATAGTTCTTTTTTTAAAAAAAACCGCAGAAATATACGCAAATGTAATGGCAATGGAGGGGAAATTTGTGCTAATTTAAGGGCTGGGAAGTGAATGGAGGGGAAATGTGTGCTAATTTAAGGGCTGGGAAGTGAATGGAGGGAAAATTTGTACTAATTTAAGGGCTGGGAAGTGAATGGAGGGGAAATTTGTGCTAATTTAAGGGCTGGGAAGTGAATGGAGGGGAAATTTGCACTTATTTAAGGGCTGGGAAGTGAATGGCGGGGAAATTTGCACTTATGTAAGGGCTGGGAAAGGAATGGAGGGGAAATTTGCGCTTATTTAAGGGCTGGGAAGTGAATGGAGGGGAAATCTGCACACCTGCAGTAGTAATGGAGCAGTTAATGCAGGTGCGCAAAATTCTCTCCATTTACTTCCCCGCCCTTAAATGTGCATACATTTCACCTCTGTTTACTTCCCAGCCATTAAATTTGCGAACATTTCTGCGTTTTTAAAAAAAAAACTGTCAGGGAACCACAGTAACCGCAGCAGTAAGTGCTCTGAAAAGGAGCCGGCAAAAGTGTGGGGAGCTAATATCACCCCTTTCTGGAGTAGCTGGAGAGGCGGGGAGTGTTGGAAAGGTGGAGGACATTGAGAGCTGTCAGTTCAGTACTTAAAAGCAAGATGATCAAATCGCCAATGGGGAGATATTGTCGCCGACGTGCTCCCCCCCCCCATTTTGGTACACTTACTCCTTTGGCTCCCCCCCATTTTTTTTCAGTACTTCTGACTTGCACTACTGGGTCCCTCCTTTCTCTTACTGTTATTTCTCCTCCAGTCCTTCGCAACTGTGCGCAAATTAGCCGATAACCAAAGTCGTCTTGTCAATACTCATATCGGATAGCCACAAGTGTGTGCACCTGCGAGAGACTGACCCGAAATAAAAATAATTAAATTACAACCCCAATTGTGTCCAAATTAAAATAAAATAAAAAGCTGGGGAATAAGTGAACGTCCTTCCAAAGTGCCATTTCGGCATCAGTGGAAGGGCAGTCACTGGCAAGATTGTGGATCGTGGAAAGTGAATGGCACAGGCTTTTTCTGCTGCTCTTGCCGAGTGGCTCTGCAGCCGTTCCCGGCAACCCGGGAATGATAAAATTGCCCTCCTGGGTTCGGCTGACACAACAACCCATCGTGGGCAAGAACAACCCTAAAACAAGCCATGGGCCCTCAGAGTGGCTTGTTCGTGACAAGGAAGCCACCCTGCAGAAACCACACTGGGTTTGGACGACATGACAACCCACCATGGCGAGTTACCCATGGTGGGCCGTCGTGTCGTGCGAACCAGGTCAATGACAGTTGTCAGTTAAAACATCTGGAGGAACCCACACTGGGGAAGGCTGCTCTTCTCATTAGTAGGAAGCGGGGGGTGTGTGAGGATATGGGCACAGCTAGGAGGGCTGCTCCATAAAAGGCTGAAGGAGAGGAGAAAGAATCTCCTGGGCGGCTCTCAGAACAAGCCTGGAGGCATGGAGGAGCCAGGCTGTGGCTGCTCGTCAAGCCCGAGACCTTGGGCAACCAGCTTGGGTAGGCCAAGGTGCTCATACAGTAGAGGTGGAGAACCTTTTTTCAGTTGTAGACTGCATTCCCTTGGGGGGTAATCAGTCAGTGAGTGCATGTCAGCAGTGAGCAGAACAAAAGCCCAAAGTGAGTGGGGTCACCACATTTTTCTCTGACGCCCTCTTTTCTCTCTCTCTTACCTTCTTTTCTCTTTCTCTAACACCTCCTTTCTCTCTCTTTCTGAAACCCCCTTCTCTCTCTCTCTCTCTCTCTCTCTCTCTCTCTTTCTGACACCCCTTTTCTCTCTCTTTAACATTTCCTTTTTTCTCTCTCTTTCTGACCCCCTTCTCTCTCTCTCTCTCTCTCTCTCAACACCTCCTTTTTCTCTCTCTTTCTGACCCCCTTCTCTCTCTCTCTCTCTCTCTCTCTCTAACACCTCCTTTTTCTCTCTCTTTCTGACCCCCTTTTTTCTCTCTCTAACACCTCCTTTTCTCTCTTTCTGGCACCCTCTTTTCTCTCTCTCTCTCACACACACACATGCACACACCTTCTCTCTCTAACACCTCCTTTTCTCTCTCTTTCTGACACCCCCTTTTTCTTCCCCCCCCCTTTCCCTCTTCCTCTCCACCCAGCAGGCTGCCGAGGAAGGGACAGATGGCTCTTGCCAGAGGTCTCAACTGATCACTCTGAGGATTCTGAATGGGTCGGGACTCTCATGTGGCCCTGGGGCCACAGGTTCCCCACCTCTGCCTATGGCAATGGGGGTCAAAGTGCACCACCCCACACAAGCACCTATCCTCTCTCCATAGTGATTGACCTTTGGCTGGCTGTTTATTTTCCCAGTTGCAGAATCTAAATTTCTTTTTCAATAATATTGCATTCTATATAACTTCTATCCTCAGAAATATATCGTGTATGCCAGGGTCAGGCAGCGCCGACCAAGTCAGAGGTTCAGCCGATGTGATGTAGGGTTGCCAAGACAACAAACCAGTTTGACTTCACTTTGAGAAGCCGGTTGCTTTCTCTCAGCCACCTATGGGGAGGCTTTATTGGTTTCTTAGCCACGGGCGTGACCACGGGTGGCCATGGCAGCCCCTCATCATCATTACTGATGATCAGTGTTTACTGTATCCGGCTGTGTTGTGTGGTTTAAGTAGGAAGGTGAGGACAGACAGGAGCAGTGCGCGCGCGCACGCACACACACACACACAAAGGGGAACCTGCCTGTGGAATTAATGAAATGCTACCTGTTTCCGAAAGAGGGAAAACGAAGCAAAATTGCCAGCATGGCCTCATGTTTATGGTGATGAGGGAGGAGCCTCGGATAATCACAGATAATTGGAGGGATGGGGAGCTATTTACATAGGACCCTACGGAGCTTGTCGTCTAGGGCTCAGAGCTGTGCTTCTGAGGCTGGGGGTCGAGGGCAAGGCTTAGGGGGCAAGAATGTACAGAGCGAGCCCCTGAAAGATTACTTGCCAGAAGAAAACCAGGCACCTGTGCCTTTACTAGTTATTCACCATTATGTGTGTGTGAGAGAGGGAGGGTGCACAATATAGGATGCCAGCCTTCTCCAACCTGGTGCCCTCCAGATGTGTTGGACTACAGCTCCCATCATTCCCAGCCAGCATGACTATGGTGCCCTCCATATGTGTTGGACAGCAACTCTCACCATTCCCTGGGAATGATGGGATTTGTGGTCCAACGCATCTGGAGGGCATCAGGTTGGCCAAGGCCGTTCCATGCACATAGGAGCGGGCTTGGTTCTCAAAGTCCAGCGTCGCCAGGGGCAGGCAGGGGTCACATTTAGCACCCCCACCTCAACACTGTCTCCCATGTGCACCCCTTCACTTTCTCCCATATATGCAGGGCTGTTTCCCAATTAAAGAACGCTTGGTCAGTTAATCAAATGGGGTCTAGTCAATTAATAGATTAAGTAATCAATGAAATCAGTATAAACACGCATATGAATAAGGCATGAATGAATGACGCACACTTTCTTCAGGGGGAGGGGGGTTATATGGTACATGTGTATGCCGTGGCACCCCCTTAGAAGAGGCATTCTCCACCTCCGCCCCCTTTCACTGTCCTCTGCTGGGAATGCCTCTTCTGAGATGCTGCCATTCACCTGCGTAAAAAAAATTAAGGCTCCTTTGAAAATAATGCACTGACCGACTAATCGGGGGTGCCTTTTGAGTCGATTAAAAAAGGGCTTCCTAACTGATTAATTTAACTGGTTTGTTGATTAAATGTTGCAGCCCTACGTATGAACTGTGGGCTGTTGTCCCCGGGGACACTGTCGTGGTGAGGGCACAAGCGGCTTCCCACCCCTGATGCGAAGCCGCCCTCACAGATCAGGATCTGGCCGGGTGGTGGTGGTGAGTAAAGCATCTCTGGGGGCAGAGCTGAGTCACGCTCCCCAAGGATCCTTGCACTGGGAAGGCCATTCCTTCGCACCTATCCCACCGATTTTAAGGGCAGGCATTTGGCTCAGAGCAGTAATATTTAGAACAGCGGTGTAGAACTCAGGCCCAGGGACCAAATTTGGCTCCCCAGATGGCCACGCCCCCTCCCCCCCACCACTGATCGCTTGGTGGTTTCCCAGCTTTTGTGCAGTTTCCCCCCCTCCCATTCTAAAAGGTTGAAAGGTCCCTCTAAAAGCTTAGTTCCTGCTAGTAAGAGCTTTAAGCTGAAATATTCTGGTATTTGGGAGAGGGGGGGTGTTGTATTTTGGGCTTGCCCATTTGGTCTTTGGACCCCATCCACCACTGGAACACACCCCCTAAAAGTGTCTCTCGAAATGGAATTCGAACCTCAGGCCACAAGAGGTTCTGCAGCCCTGGCTTTGAATCGTAGAGTTAGAGGGGGCCTCAGAGCTCATCTAGACCAACCCGCCACCGATGCAGGAAATCTGCTGCTAAAACCTCCCTGACCATCCAACCTGCTTAAAAACCTGTAACGAAGGCGAGTCCACCACCTTCCGAGGCAATCTATTCCACTGTCAAACAGCTCGTATCATCTGGAAGTTCCTCCAAATGTTTACTGGCACTGCCTTTTCTTGGACTTGGCATTTGGACACTGCTTTAGAGTGTATCGTATAATCTCCAATGCACAGATTACTGCAATGCGCTCTATGTGGAGCTGCCCCTTTTCAGCATGCAACTCCTTTGCTGAAGGAACTGCATTGGCTGCCTATTCACTACCGGGCCAGGTTTAAGGTGCTGGTACTAGCGTACAAAGCCCAAAACAACAAGGGACCAGGAAAGCTGAGAGAGTGCCTTCTCCCTTACCAACCTGCCCGGTCACCGAGGTCATCAGACAACATTCTCCTGGTGGTTCCACATGGACCTGTGGCCCAATTGGAGTCCACCAGGAGAAGAGCCTTCAGTGTGGAGGCCCCCTTTCTGTGGAACTCCCTGCCTCTGGAGGTCAGGCAGGCTCTGGCACTGTGTTGTTTTCAGCGCCTGCTGAAGACGTCCTTGTTCCAGGAAGCCTTCCTTGCTGACCAGCCACGGTTTTAATGATACCTTGTTTTCAGTGCATTGTTTTTATTTTCTCTGTTTTTATCTTTTTATTTTCTCTGCTCTGGAATCTGCTAAGATATGGAGTGGTATACAAATACCGTAAATAAATAAATAAATAAATAAATCATGCCTGTCATTTTAATTATGCTTGCAATCGCCCTGTAAGGTAGGCCAGTATTGTTAACCCCCATATTACATTGCAGAGGCTGATAGAGGCATGCAGAAGGCTCAGGGTGAAGTGAGACATGAGTCGGGGGTTGCCCAGCTCTCACTTGATGGCGGCAATCCTTTATTGTTGTTTATATTTAATTTTATTTTATTTTATTTTATTTGCAACATGTATATACCGCTTAATTTTATTTATTCTTTCATTCATTCATTCATTCATTATATTTATATCCCACCTTTTTTCCTGCAAGGAACCCAAGCTGGTTTCGTGGTCCTCCTCCTCTCCATTTTTTATCCTCACAACAACCCTGCGAGGTGGATGAGGCTGAGAGTCAGTGACTGGCCCAAAGTCACTCAGTGAGCTTCATGGCTGACCGGGGACTAGAACCCAGATCCCTCAAGTCCCAGTCCAGCACTCTAACCACTATGCCACACTGGCTCTCAATATAATAACATCTCTAAGCAGTTACACACATTGGAGTAAGTCCTACAGAACTCAATGAGATTCACTTCCAGGTAAACATGCATAGGATTGGGCTGCATCCCAAATTACACATCAACTCTCATTTGTAGAGAGGGAATTTTGGAAAGGGCAGCTTGTCCCACCCCTAGCATGGCAAAGCCACGCCTGCTCAAAATTCCCTCTTCTGACACCAAGATAAGGAAGACTTCATCTTCTTTGCATCTGCCAGCCTTGGGTTACTTGCCATGAGGATTGTTTTTAAAAAGAAAGAAAGAAAGAAAGAAAGATATTAAAGCTTTGAGATGGGATGGGGGTGGGATTAAATATAAAGTCCAGGAAGAACCACATTAAAAAGTAACCACTCCATTTTGTGAATAAAAAACAAACAAGCCCGTAATACATGGGAAATACTGCTATATCTTGAGAAGTCAGTAGTTTGGAAATTTTTCTCAGCTTTTATTGAAAGAGTAGCACCTGAAAATGTCCATATTAGAGTGCAAGAGAAAGAGGCAGAGATCCAGAAAATCTATATAAATATTTATTTTGCTCTCCTGGATGTCAATTTTTACTACCAGTTTGGGTGGGTGGAGGTAGCTCTCACCTCTCTTCCAACAAAGAAAACTGGCAATTTTCCAAGCAAAAAATGGCAAAACTTTTGACTGGAGGGAGGGGGGGAAGAGGGGGGAAGAACCACCACAGAGCTACTTCAAAAGCTTTCCCAAACAGGTTGAGAGGGCTCCCTTTAAAATGTATATGCAAAATGGTGAATTAAAAATTTAAAAACAACAACACCCCAACCTAAAATAAACAGCTGGCCAATTTTTTTCAACAGAGGCTCAGCACACGGGTGTGATGGAGAGGAAGGCCATTCAATGTGTGGATCAATGAAAAGAGGAAATTAATCCGTTTATCGGTTCCTATTTGGGCTCTGTGTATGTGTGTGTGTGTGTGTGTGTGTGCATGTATGTGTGTGTGTGTTTTAAAAAAATGTAGAGGGATCTTCCACCACCACCACCACCACCCCCAATAATAAAAAAGAGAAAGTAGCACTGCAGGGCCCCTACAGCTTGTGAAAAATTAAACTCGACGGATTCAAACTGTCCTATTTCCACATCAAACGAGAAGACGCACTGAGCTCTTCCCAACTTATCTTCAAACGGCCCCGGCACCCTAGAAAGTTTCTTGAAAAAAGAAAAAGGAAAAAAGAAAAAGAAAAAACCAAGGGAGGTGGGGAGAAAAAGGAGAGACAGGAAAAGGAGAAAGTCTCCAGTTCCCCCAAGTGCTGTGCCCGTTACTGCAGCCGCGGTCTGTCTGTCTCTCTCTCTCTTCTAATTATACCCCTGTGAGTTTATTAATCAACTTGTAAATTATTTAGAGAGTCATGCGCCGTCTTCAGCTAGTACAAACACACGGCATGAGAAGACTGGCTGGAAGAACCAGCGGAGATCCCCCAAAGGATCTCTCTCTCTCTCTCTCACACACAGCAATGTTCAGGCAGCTTGCAGCTGGCTGTTTGGGAAGGGGGGGCGTTAAAGAGGGGAAAAAATAAGAAAGAAAACCAAGCTTACCTCCTCAGATAGAAAGATTTACCTAGCCTTTCAACTCAGAAATTCTTTGCAAGTTATGTATTTCCCCCACCCACCACCACCAGCAGCAGCACCAGCACCCTCCATCACAAAAAAAAAAGGCGGGGGGGGGGGGAGAGAAAGCTGCTCTATTGTTAAATCTTTAGCTGGTACTTTTAGAGATGAGAATGTTAATTTCGCTCTCTCGCTCTCTCTCTCTGTGTGTGTGTGTGTGTGTGTGTGTGAATGAGCTGTGATCCCGGCCACCGTGGGATCCAAACTTGCGGAGGACACACTAGACGGAAAATAAAAATAAAATAAGCCATTAGAAAAAGAAAAGAAAAAGACATTCCAGTTTTTAAAAAAAAAAAAAATTAAAGCAAAGTTATGCCGCTCTAGTAAAGACTTTTCTTGTTAGTAATGGCACAAATTAGGAGATTCCCAAACTCCCATCCCGCTCCCCCTCCCCCAGCCAACCAGACAAGAGGAAGCCACTGGGACACATTCAAATATTACTATTTTATAAATAGAGGGCGGGCAGAACACCAACACAGATGGTTTGTTTCTGGCTTTACAGGGTGAGCAGACAGGAGCCACGCTCTCTTTTCCTTTCGTTATTTTCATTTCAGTGGAAAAGACACAGCCAAAAGTAAACACAATAAGAGCAGAATGGTGTGTCTTTCCTTTCTCTCTGCTTGCAAAAGAAAGGCTCGCTCCAAGGGCACATTCTCTCTCACGGGCTCTCAGAGAGCACAGTGGGACTTGTGCAAGAGAAGCTACCTGACGGGATCGTGCCCTATTTATTTATTTATTTATTATTATATTTTTGAATCACCCATCTGGCCAGTCATCTGGCCACTCTGAGCGATGTACAGTTCAAATAAAATACAAGGAAAAGAACAGAGTGTAAAACACAATTAAAAACCGTACAAAACTTAAAAATCCTAACCCACCCCATATTCCCGCCTGAAAAGCCACATTTTTAATGCACGGCAGAAGCTAATCAAGGAAGGGGCGTGGCGGAGGTCACGGGGGAGAGAGTTCCAAAAATTGGGGGCTGCCCCAGAAAAGGCCCTCCTCCTAGTCCCCACCAGCCTGGTTTCTCTGGCTGATGGGACAGGGGAGAAGGCCGTCCGTGGCAGATCTTGTTGAGCGGCCTACTTGATGTTGCTGGAGGCGCTCCTTGAGATAAGCTGGACCTTTTCCCTTGCTCATTTGGTGTGCTCACAAGGTTGAACTTGTGGGAGGACTGCCTTGGCTGGATCAGAGCAGAAGGGCTTATATACCAAAGAAAAGGGGAAACTAAAAAGATCGAGGGGTGATCAATGTTGGGGCCTAAAATCCCAACTTCATGTATACACTGATGGAAGCCAAGCTAGTGGAAACAGAGTAAGAAAGAGATCTTGGGGTGGTGGTGGCGGACAGCTCGATGGACATGTCAACCTAGTGCATGGCTGCTGTGAAAAAGGCAAATACCATGTTAGGTATAATTCGGCAAGGAATTGAAAATAAAACTGCCAAGCTCATCCTGCCCTTATACAAATGTATGGTACAACCACATTTAAAATACTGTGTACAGTTCTGGTCACCGCACCTAAAAAAAGGATATTGTAGCATTGGAAAAGGTCCAGAAAAGAGCAACCAGAATGATCTAGGTGCTGGGGCGAGTCCCTTACAAGGAAAGGTTACAATGTCTGGGAGCGTTTAGTTTAGAAAAAAGGTAAGTGGGGACATGAAAGTGGTGTATACAAATATGCATGGTGTGCAGAAAGTGGATAGGGAGGGGTTTTTTGTCTCTCTCCTATAATACTAGAACCCAAAGGGGTCACCCCATGAAGCTGATTGGTAGGAGATTCAGGACAGATGAAAGGAAGTCCTTCTTCACACACACCACATAGTTAAACTATGGAATTCACTTCCACCAGATGTAGTGATGGCCACCAATTTGGATGGTTTTAAAAGGGAACTGGACAAATTAATGGAGGATAAGGCTATCAATGGCTACTAGTCCCAGTGGCTATATGCTACCCCCAGTATCAGAGGCAGTATGCCTATGTACTCCAGTTGCTGGGGAACATGGGCAAGACGGTGCTGGTGCACTCATGTCCTGCTTCTGGATATCCTGTGGGCAGCTTGTTGGCCACTGTGTAAACAGAATGCCGGAGTAGATGGACCCTTGGTCTGATCCAGCAGGGCTCTTCTTAAGGGAGCGGGAAAACTGAACCAACTACCGGGTTGTGTGTGTGTGTGGGGGGGCTGATAGGGTCTCCTTTGCTGGAGGTCATGTCATAGATCACAGAGTTGGAAGGGGCCCTACAAGGCCATCGAGTCCAACCCCCTGCTCAATGCAAGAAACTAGAGGTGGGGTTTCCCATCCAAGTCATAACCAGGCCTAACCCTGCTTAGCTTTCCACACTCAGACAAGCTGAGCCAGCAGTGAGCCACAGGCCTGTCTTCAAGCAGAGCAGTGCTGGCATCAAAGGTAAGCATGGTCAGACACCTGCCAAGGGCCCACACCCCAGCAAGGGCCCACTGAGAAGAGCCCACTGGAGATGCCCCTCCTCCTCTTCCCCATTGCAACCTGCTTGATCACCTGCTGCCTCTTGTTCTGATCTAGACAACAACAGGGGTGGTGGTGATCAGGAGCAGAGGATGCCACTGCCTATTTGTTCACCCGCTCTCTGCCTGTCGAGCAAGCCATGATGAGGAAGAGGAAGAGGGGCAAATGCAGGTGGTGACCATGGCGGTGAGAAGGCAGACTCACTCAGGGAGGGGGCCCATGGAAGGTGCCTTGCCGAGGGGCCCTCCAAAACCTGGACCCGGCACTGGCGTTGGTAGCCAGCCAACATTCGGTAGCCTTCACTCAGGGGCTGGGGGAGGGTCTCATCCCAGGCGTGAAGGCCAGGATACAGGGATACTTGCTGCTCCTTTCCGAGTACCTCCAAAGGCCACTGCAAGGTCTGCGAGAAGCCCTCTCCCGCCTCTCACCAGACTTAAAGCTGTGCTCGGCGTCAAGAGCCTGCCAAGGCCTTACCCTGTCGGGAAGCTAAGAACCTAAGAACGTAAGAAGAGCCCTGCTGGATCAGACCAAGGGTCCATCTAGTCCGGCATTCTGTTCACACAGCGGCCAGCCAGGTGCCAGGGAGCGGCTACAGCAGGGAGTGCTCCCGTCCCAGGGAGTGGCTAGCCCAGCCTTCCCCAACCTGGTGGCCTTCAGATGTGTTGGACTGCAACTTCCATCATTCCCAGCCAGCATGGCCAATGGCCATGCTGGCTGGGAATGATGGGAGTTGCAGTCCAACACATCTGAAGGCCACCAGGCTGGGGAAGGCTGGGCTAGAGAAGCAAGGCTGCATGGCCACCCTGCAGACTCAGGCCTATTTATTTATTTCATTAAACGGCTCGTAAAACAAATCCCTCTGTGCATTTTAAAGTTTAAAAATAAATAAATAAATAAATAATTAAAAATAATAATAATAATAATAATAATATCATCCCAACAAAAAAACCCAATCAACAGTATAAAACTAATAAACATGCTAGCCCAGCTTAAAAGATCATGACCTGGTTCGCACGTCCCAATAACCCAGAATTCCTTTATTTTTTAAAAAATCTGGGTTATTGCAAACGAGCAGGCGTTGCTGGTGCATGCCGCCTGATTGCGCCCACTGCCAGTGGGAGCAGTAGCGGTTTGCCGTGGTGTGTGAACAAGAAACTCTGGCCTCGTCTCTCCCCCTGAGGAGCCAGAGTTGGAACCAGCTTGTCTGGGGAGAGACAAGCCAGAGTCTAGTTTCGCACATCGCAGGAAACAAACGAGAGCATTCCTGTATTGTTTAGTGGGGGTGATCAGGCAGCATGAACTCCCACACTCACTTGTTCATGACAGCCTTGTTTATTTACAGTACATTAAAAACAGGATAACATTCAAACCATGGCTGGTCAGCAAAGAAGGCTTCCCGGAACAAAGACATCTTCAGCAGATGCAGATAACAACACAGTGTCGGAGCCTGCCTGACCTCCAGAGGCAGGGTGTTCCATAAAAGTGGAGCCACCACATGGAAGGCTCTTCTCCTGGTAGACTCCAATTGGGCCACAAGTCCATGTGGAATCACCAGGAGAATGTCCTCCGATGACCTCGGTGATCAGACAGGTTGGTAAGGGAGAAGGCGCTCTCTCATGTATCTGGGTCACTAGTACCAGAACCTTAAACCTGGCCCAGTAGCAAATAGGCCACCAGTGCAGTTCCTTCAGCAAAGGAGTTGCATGCTGAAAAGAGGCCACTCCCGATGACAGCCGAACTGCTGCATTCTGCACTGTCATTATGTACAAACCAGGCCAATATCAGGTATAAGAGAGAAAACCACACCACAGGGACTAAAATAATAAAATGATTAAAAATACTAATATATTTTAAAAGACTTGAAAAGCCTGGGAGAAAAGGAATGTCTCAGACCAATTGTGAAAAGAAAGCAGCGTGGGTGCCAGGTGAGTTTCCTTTTGGGGGAGTATCCCAGAGCTGGTGGGGGCCCTCCATTGAAAAAGCCCTGTCTCCTGTTGCCAGCCTCCGAATGAGGGGACACTTCAAGAAAGGCTTCTATGGATGACCTTCTCCGTGGAAGCTGGAGGGGGGGGGGGAGACAGACAGACAGAGAGAAAGAGGGAGAGACAGAGAGAAAGAGGGAGAGACAGAGAGAGAGACAGAGGGAGAGAGAAAGGAAGGAAGGAAGACTTATAATGGAGAAGTAACAAAAGAAGGGGCCTTGAATTCAGTTGAACTTACTCCCAAGTAAGCATGCATGGGAGCAGAGTCTTTGACAGATAAACAGGACTGTTGTTGTTTTTTTAACCACCACCCCTCAGAAGTAGCGGATTCCATTTCATTGTCCCCAAGGCCTTTTGCAAGGCCACTAATGAATTCTTGTTAGTGTTTACTAATGCAAATTCATTCTTTGTTATCCCTTGGAGAGGAGGATTAGCGAAATGATGGGACTTATTATTTTCTGCTCTTGCAATATAAATATTGGCTGTGATGCATGCCTTCCTTCTGGAGGATGCGTGCCCCACTTAAGCAAGATAGCCACGCAGATACAAAGGAAGTGCTGAAAAATTTATTGGTAACGCAGGCAGGGGTACGGCCTCCGCTTCTGGGAGTGTTCCCAGGATTTGGTGCAGTCACGCTTGCTCAAATCCTCCCTTTCTAACTCAGAAAAATCATTTTAAAAATCTGAACAGTTCCCGTGTTTCTTTCTAGCAGCGGCCAAACCTTTACTTGATCTGCCCTTTTTAGCATCTATATCTGATCCAGAACTGGGAGTTTTTCTTTTTCACTTTCCACTGTCCTCTTTCACTGGTCGCTTCTTTGCGCTGGGGACCCAAACGCGGTGCCCGCAGGTGTCACACACAACACCCCTGGACACCTCCTTTGGCACCATTCAAGCCCCCTCCCTCTCCTGATGACGATGATGATTTAATTAAGAAAATTTTAAGAATACCTTGGGCAGCTGGACAGAAGAGCGCCAACCTCCAGGCACCTCATGTAAGGGTGTAAGGCCTGGAGGCATTCTGGGGAACAGAAAGGAAAAAGAGCAGAATGGCTGGAGGATGGTCTTCTGCTTTCTAGCTACCAGCCAAAACTGTTTTTGTTTTTGTTTGTTTTTTAAGGAAAGGAAAGAGAAAAGGAAAGGGGACCTTGTTGCCACCCAATGAGCTTGGGAGGCTGGCAAGGGTCGTGGGGAGCAATCTGGGGACTTTTACAGTTCAGTCCTAAACATGTTTACTCAGAGGTCAAGGCCACTCAGTTATACGGAGCTTGCTCCCCAGCAAGTGTACATAGGATTGCACGGTTCATATTTGTCCTACCTTTCTGCTCTAATGGAGCTCCCAAGGCGGGTCACAATACCAAACAACAAACAAACAAACAAATAAGATGATAGGGACATAAGTAACTTAAAATATATTATTAGGCTCATTATCTTCAAGTGGGATTGTTAAATTTGCTTTCGTATTATTTTATTTATTTAAACAGCCACACAGCTTCTTCTTTTAACCACTTTTAGGGCACCATCCTATGGCATGTTTAGACAGAAAAAAAAGTCCTACAATTCCCAGCATGGCTGGCTGGGGAATGCTGGGAGTTGTAGGACTTTTTTTTCTGTCTAAACATGCATAGGGTCGCACCCTTAATTACTTTACTAATAGTCAGGGCTGGCCTCAAGGGTAGGCATGATGGGGCACCTGCCAAGGGCCCCACACCCCAGCATGGGCCCACTGACAAGGGCCCCCTGGAGTTGCTCCTCCACTTCACCATTGCAACCTGCTTGGACTGCTTTGGACTTCAACTCCCAGCATTCCTGACCATTGGCCATGCCGGAAGGGGCTTCTGGCAGTTGATGTCGAAAACATCCGGAGCTCTCCCTCTCTCCTTTCAAAGGCAGATGCAGACACTGATCTTCTAACTATTAGCTTCATTATGGTAATGCAAGGCCAGCTTTAAAGTACAAATTATAAGCGTATTGCAGAAATCAATAACAAGCTTAGTTAGAATTCTAGATAATCAGTACATTAAGGAACAGCGGCCTCAGACTGAGGGGGTCTGGAACCCCTCCCTTGTTGATCTTCCCTTCTCAATTGATGCCTCGCCCTGGGATCAGCCACGCCCATTCCCCCCTCCTGCTCCTCATCAAGCATGCTTTGGCTTCCTACGGTATCTGAGGCTAACTGACTCTCTTCTATTTCCCTGCTTATCTCTAGTCCAACTGTTTTTGGCATTTCAGCTGTGAGTTCCACCACCTCCTCTGAATCAGAATCTGTTCCCATGTCCTTTGAAGGCTCTTTTGCAGCCTTCCGCCCACCCCTGCTTTAGACTGCCACGCGGATTATTTCAGTGGTGAAGTGCATGACTAACATTTATCTTCTCCCCCTGCCACCACCATTCCACGCTTTACAACTGCTTCCACATCCCTGATATGTCAGAGCAGGGTTGCAGAACCAAAGACAGGCAGGGGGGGCGGATGACCTCCCGCCCAGCCCTCCATGGGCCATATGACATCAAGTGGCCATGGCATGATTTGCTCCCTGGCCCAAGCACAGGGTGGATCCTCCAGTGGCGCTTGGGCCAAGGGCCGAGTCTCGCTGCAGGCAGGCTTTCCCAGCCAGCTGAGCTGGCCTAATCTCCGTCACTCCTCCATCACAGAGGAATGAAGGGAACCTGGCCAGGTTGGCTTCACTGCAGACAAGACTTCCCAGACCACCCCTGCTCTATTTGATGGGCTGCCTGGAGAGCAGCTGGCAGTTCGTGTAGACAAGGCTGGGTTAGATGGTCAGAGCGTCATAAGTTTGTTCGTTCGCTTATTCATTCCATTTCCATGCCGCCAAACAGGCAGAGCTCTCTGGCTGGTTCACAAATTAAAGCTTTAAAAAAACATGCAGTATAAAAACAGAATAAAAGAGAATGTAAAAACCTTTAAAAAAAAAAAAAGTTTAAACGTAACAGAATAAAACCAAACTAGTTAGAAAAACAAAGAAAACAAAAAACGGCAGCAGAGCAAGATCCAGAAAGTACCAACTCCATTCTAAAATACTGAAGGACTAAAAAGCCTGGGAAAGTTAAAAGGTCTTCACCTGGCTCTGAAATGATGACAGCGTAGGCACCAGACGAGCCTCTCTAGGGAGGGCATTCCACAACTGGGGTGCCACCACTGAAAAGGCCCTCTCCTTAGTAGACACCCACCTCACCTATTTGGTGGGGGTACCAGGAGGAGGGCCTCTGAGGATGACCTTAGGGTCCAGCCAGCTATATATGGGTAAGTTCATTCAAACATAGTATATTTGGAGGGTGGGGGTGCAGGAGGAACAGCCCATGATGCTTCACATGCAGAAAGTCCCAGGTTCAACCTCTGGCATTTCAAGTTATAGATTTTCAGGTAACAGATGAAGGAAAAGGAACCTCTCTGTGTCTAAAACCTTGGAGACCTCCTGCCAGTCAGACAATACTAGGCTACATGGACAGAGATATAAAGCAGCATAAGGTAGCTATGTTTAATGGTGCTGAATTGTATCATCATCGTCGTCGTCATCGTCGTCGTCGTGTTTTAAATCCCACTGAATTCAGTTAATGAGATTTCGGCACATACTTAGCTTTGGCTGGATCATGCTATGTGTATGTATAGATCGATACACACACACACAAATAAAGAGGATATGTGTGTCTGTCTGTCTGTCTGTCCATGCATCAGCACTGCAGAGCCAAGACTGTGGAACCTAGACACCTGAAACTTGGCATGCATACTAAGGGGACCCTAGGGGTGTGCACGTTGGGGTTATCTTGTTTTAAAAACACATTAATTAATTTTAATTAATTTAAATGTGTCCATGCAGTTGAAGTCTGCAGTAACATATTGAGTCACTAGGAAACAAACTTCCATAACCAGCGCATAGCTTTGCAGCCCATACAGTTGGGAGGCAGAGGAGATTAGGAGGCCGAGAGACAGAGTTTTAGGACTGCCCCCTCCCCGTTGCTGTGGGGCAGCCCCCCTTCGGGGAATGCAGTGAACATACCCCTCCCTTAGGGGGCTATAGTGGTGCCCCAAGACACGGAATGATGAAAAAACAAGAGGGGAAGGTATCTGTGTGTAACAAAAACCAACGGGGAAGAGAAAGAGGACTCTCAAGTGCCCATGGAAAACCTTTATTCTTGCCCAACGCATTTCGGAAATGTTTTTCCTTCATCGGGGGTTGCTAGTTTTTTGTGGGATATATTCAAGAAGAAATTCTTCACCTATCTCCACGGCAGGGGCTGTGCCTAGGGGTGCCAGCAGGGTGTGGCTTCACTTAGATGGGGCAGGCACAATGTGTCCAACTCTGACAGCTACGTGCATTTTCTTGAAGCCTTCGCTGTATCAAACTAAGGGCTATCCCAACCTGTGCAAAGCTGGCTCCGTTCACCAGTAATACCACTAAAGCCAGCCTCGTATAGACGCAACCTCAGGTTTGAACACGGCATGAGGATTCCTCCCCCCCTGCCCCGAACCCAGAGGTTATTTTCTCTTGCAGATTTGCACCCGCTCCCTGGGTAGTAAGGACCGCGACCTACCTGGCCATCCACTGTCAAAGTACGGCTTAATGAGTTCTCCCAGTTTCGTATCGTCGGCTACAGCTTCCTTTAGCAGTTGCCCGCAGCAAACTGAGAGGAAGGAGGAAACAAAAAGATGCCAGGTTAATTTTTAAAAAGGAAGCAAGAAAGGAAAAGGGAGGAGAGGCAAAAGGGTGGGGGGGTGGCAAAGAAGCTGCAGATTGGGAAAAGGTCACTGAATAAACTAAAAGGAATGGGGCTCGAGATGAATTCTCCATCTCTCTTTCTCTCTTGCACACATACCCCGCTACCTCTCTTTTGGCCTAACCAAGCAAGAGCAGGAAAGAATACGGAATAAAAAGGAATACACTTGGCAGAGAGAGAAAGATACTAATCAAAATATGGGATGGAAATAATAAGTCAAGGGAGAGTCGACGGGTTCCTTGCTGGTTACAAACTTATAATTGCCGAAGGAAGTTGCTTCCAAATTGTTCTGCAGGTATGGAGGGTCTCTTGGCTTGCTCGCGTGGTAAGTTGTCTCAAAGGATGGGTGAATAACTGGGGCATAATTCTGACCCCTGAAAGGATCCAAAGGGCCCTCTAATCCTGCCCCCTCCCCACAGCTGAAATGCAGTTATCCTTCAGTATACACCCTTCTCCAAATTTTGCCTTTCAGTTCTCACATCAAAAAATGCATACAGTCATCAACTGTATGATTGGGAGGGGGGGGTGCTTTTACTGTTAAGAAAATAATGATCTCCAAAAAACACCCTTTCAATAAACAATATTTTAAAAAAAAATACATACAAAATTCATATATTAGGGGAAAGAGTGCACACAAATGCATAGATAAATAAAGTTCAGAAATGCATTAGATTAGGGGAAACATCTTGCAAGAACTGCATACCTTAGGCAAAATTGCGTATATTGAGAGGGATGCACATGGAAATGTGAAAGAATTTTCATGTGGATTTTTTTTTTTTTAAGTAAGCTGATGTGGACGTATGAGAGACTGAACTTAAGATTGGAAAAATGAGAAACCAAGAGAAATCAAAATGAAGACATTTGTCCGTTCCTACTACTGAGTAGCTCTACCACCCTGTACATGCCCCATGTACACAGCAGAACATGAGCAATGCAGACCAGGGGTGTGGTGTGGGCAGAAAGCAGATTCTTTGGATGTCAACTCCCAGCATTCCTGACCACTGACCATGCTGGAGGAGCTTCTGGGAACTCAAGTCCAAACCATCTGGAGATCTACCTTCTGCCCACCCCTGATAAACCACAAGGCTCTAGAGCAGGGCTCTCCATCCTTGGGTCCCCAGATGTTGCTGGACTACAGCTCCCAGAATCCCTTGCCATTAGCCATGCTGGCTGAGTATGCTGGGAGCTGTAGG
Source organism: Shinisaurus crocodilurus (assembly GCA_021292165.1). Lineage (NCBI taxonomy): Eukaryota > Metazoa > Chordata > Lepidosauria > Squamata > Shinisauridae > Shinisaurus > Shinisaurus crocodilurus. The sequence continues at coordinate 3,725,812 of JAHFWL010001188.1, read as the reverse complement.
CCATCAACATCTGGGGACCCAAGGTTGGAGACCCCTGCTCTAGAGGCAATGCTGTACAATGTGACAGTAGTTCTTTGAGCCTGGGTGAAGCCTCTTGTTAATATCAGTTAGCCAGTTGTTAATAAATAGTTGTGTTATCACTCATCTCCTCTCCACTACTGTTTCCTGACCTAAAGGAAATACAACAGGCAGCAAGTATCTGCAACTATTTCAGGAAGATTTCAAGTAGCCAGCACACCTGAGAGGTCCAGAACAAAAAGAAGGCGACCAGCCTTTTATTTACTTGTTTCTTTTGATCAGCTGCATACCCCCGCCTCTTGGCAAAGAAGTACGGTACCCAAGGCTGCTAACAGTAAGCGCAAATTCAAGAGCAAATTTAAGAACTTAAAAACAGCAGCTTAAAGAAAAGACCCATAGTACTGTTAAAATCACATCGGAACATCGGAAGCTGCCTTATACTGAGTCAGAACCTTGATGCACCCAGTCCAGTATTGTCAACACTGACTGGCAGCAATGGCTCTCCAGGGTTTCAGGCGGGGGTTTTTTCCAGCCCTACCTGGAAATGCTGCCGGGGATTGAACCTGGGACCTTCTGCCTGCAAAGCAGGAGCTCTAGCACTGAGCTATTGTCCTTCACATAAAAACAAGGTAAGATTCCAGTCCTCATGGTTCCGAATAGAGGGCTGGATCAACCAGGAACACAGGAGGCTGCCTTATACTGAGTCCACCCCTGGGTCCATCTAGCCCAGTACTGTCGACACTGACTGGCATCAACCGTTCTCCAGGGTTTCAGGCAGGAGTTTTTCCTGCCCGACCTGGATGTGCCTGGGATCGAAAAAGCTGACAGAGAGAAGGCCACGTGGTCTCCATGGCGACCAAGTCTCCTCCTCTGACACTCCCGCATCTGGCAGGACTTAGGGTGGCCATGCATCCTCTTTTACAGGGGACGGTTCTCTCTTTGTAGGGCTGCAAGGGAAGTGCCAGTTCTAGGTTGCTGAGGCCCCATGGACATGACACCCTCGGTGGGGCCCCTCCCTCTTCTCACCGCCATTGTTACCAGCTGCTATCGCTCCTCATCCTGTCTCTCATCATTGCTGCCGCTCGCTCGCTTGGTTGACAGGGAGGAAGCCAGTGGGCAGGTAGGCACTTACCGAGGGCCCACAAGACCCCCCTGGAATTGTTGCTCCTCCTCTTCACCATCGCCACCTGCTTGTTCACCTGCCTCTCGCTCTGGCCCAGACAACGGCGGCGGTGAGGAGGAGGAGCAGGAGATGCCGCGGCCGTCTTGCTCACTGTCTCTCCAACTGTCAAGCAAGCAAGTGGGAGCCATGTTGAGGAAGAGGAGGAGAAGCAAGAGCAGCCGGTGACTATGGTGGAGAGGAGGTAAACTCAGTGAGGGAGGGGCCCCCACAGAGGGTGTCTTGCCCAAGGGCCCCCCACAACATGGAGCCGGTACTTGGCTGTACAACAGATGAATCTCTGCTGATCTGAAGGGTCTACAAAATGACGACTTTATGATACTTACGGTATGATATTATGTTGATGCTGTTTTGGTCCAAGATTTAAGTTTCTATTGCTTACTGGCTTTTATCCCAAGATTGCCAGTTTTCAATGCGGGGACAAACAGAGCAAGACAAGCCCAAGATAAACAACCAAGAGGAAAGGGGAATATTTACGGAGAACGAACCATTGATGATGCCATATTTCTGGGCTATTAACGCTGCCTGCAGGCTTTTCCCAGAGCCTGGGGGTCCGCAGAGGAGGATACGGGGTGAAAATGGGGCGGGTGTCCGAGGCGGAAACTGGACATGGGTCAGAACTAAAGAGAGAGAGAGAGAGAGGTGACAGAAGCTTAGACAATTGAAATGTAAGTACAAAGTTAAAATCCACCCTTAAGGTTTCCAAACACACAGACACCATGTAGAAATCTAAGCTATGGTGTGAGCAAAGTTAGTAGCCAGAAAACACACAGAATTTAAACACACATCCTTACACATCAGGAGTCATAACTGGCCCTGAAGAGGGATAAACATATGTCCGACTTTCCCCTCTAATTCGTGCCACGTCATTCTTCATGTGACGTCATACTATAAAGGAGGACAGCTGCAACACTATGCACACTTACCTGGAAATAAATCCCATTGAAATCGGAGTGACGTACTTCTGAATAGACCTACCTAGGATCACTCCGCAAATTGTTACATGGAATTTCAACCCTCCACCACCCATTATGGGTTTTGTTGTTGTTGTTGTGTTTTATTTGATGGTTCCACTAATAGGGCACTGGGGTCTGTTAGACCCCAATAAAAGGCGGGGGGGGGGATGAAGCACAGTATGCCCAAGGTATTTCTACCCTAATATGTAGGAAATTCTCATTTAAACAACCTGTTTGCTACTTTCATTCAGGCACGTTTTTGGCCAGATGAGCTGATCTGTTCTTGGCCAATGTAAATGTCATGATTTGTTCAACTAGCCACTGTTTTTACTGATTTTATGGATGTGTTGTTTAATCTGCCCTTTTTAATATGGGGGTTTGACTATTATGTTGCCTTATGTTTTATTTTTTAAGGCTTTCAGCCGCCTTGGCACCATTTGCTGGGAAAGGTAGGATACAAATTTAATGAACGCATAAATAAAATAAATTTATGTTGATGCAGAGTCAACCTTTCAGTATTGCTTTTATTATTATTATTCATCCCCGAAAGAGGTTTTGAACTGAAGGGGAAAGTGCAAGAGAAAGGTACCGGGGAGTGGGTTTTGGAAGCCACTGTGGAAATTAACACTGGGGATCGTTCATACCCCCAAAAACCATTCCGGTATAGCAGCCATCCTCAACCTGGCCCCCTCCAGATGTGTTGGACTACAACTCCCATCATCCTCAGTCAGCCTCTGCCTGATGATGGGAGTTGTTGTCTAACACATCTGGAGGGGGCGCCAGGTTGGGAAGGCTGCTGTATAGCCTCTCCCCCCCTATAATATGTACAATCAGTCTTGATGCAGTTTCATATTTTTATGTTAAATTGGAGGCACTGTCAAATCTACGTTTCTTTTTCTTTCTTTCTCTTTTTAAAAAAAACAAACAGATTTAGGCCGAAATCCTGACCTTCCCAGGAGGCCAGGTGAAGGGCCTTAGGAAGTGATATAGGTGCCACTTGACTCGGCAGGATGACACTTGTTCCTCTGGTCTCTCTTTCTCTTGCACTTCCTCTGTCTTAACTTGGCTTGCTGTTAACCATCTCTCTGGACTCACTGTTAGGGTGACCAAAAGGTGGGTGTTTGTTTTATTTATTTATTTTAAAAGGTCTGGACTGATGGGTGAATTAGGGGATCCTAACCTCTATTAGTAACTGTTAGCTCAGATCCAGGACTTTTATTTTTCTGGTTTAATGAAGAATATAAAGCTGTGATCTTGCACACGGTAGCCCCAAAAATGAAGGTGGTGGAATGTGCCTGGCAGTACCAGCTCCAGTTTTTGGGGGGGCCTGGGCAAGACACCCTCAGTGGGGCCCCTCCCTCAGTGAGTCTCCCTTCTCACCGCCAAGGTCACCAGCCTCCCTCGCTCCTCTTCCTCGCCACGGCTCCCGCTGATTTGCTCGGCAGGCAGAGGGCCAGGGAGCAAGCGGGCCGTGGCAGCTCCTGCTCCTCCTCCTCCTCACCACCGCCCTTGCCTGGGCCGCCCACAGCGAGAGGCAGGTGAGCAAGCAGGTTGCAAGGATGAAGAGGAGAAGCAACTCCAGGGGGCTCTTTTCAGTGGGCCCCTGCTGGGGTGTGGGCCCTTGGCAGGTGCCTGACTGACCATGCCCACCCGTCACGCTCACCCTGGTGCCCGGACAGAGCTGGGGTGGAGAATGAAGTTGCTCTTTTAGTTACACTACAGAGAGATAGTAGGAAGGCGACTTTCCCCCCCATTTTTTGGTAAAGGAAACTGGCAAGAGGCTTGACTCGCTTGCATGAGTTATCTGGGCAGAGGACTCTGGAGCACAGCGTTTTTCGCACTGGAATCTAGGTTCCTGTAACTTGAGCCCATTATTCCGTGTCCTGCAAACTGGGATGAACGAGAAGAGATCTTTGCCCTCCTCTGTGTGACATCCCTTCAAATACTGGAAGAGTGCGATCATATCTCCCCTCAGTCTCCTCTTCTGAAGGCTAAACATGCCCAGTTCTTTCAGTCTCTCCTCATAGGGCCTTGTTTCCAGTCCCTTTATCATCCTTGTTGCCCTCCTCTGAACCCTCTCCAGTTTGTCTATGTCCTTGTTAAAATGAGGTGCCCAGAACTGGACACAGTACTCAAGATGAGGCCTAACCAGTGCCGAGTAAAGGGGAATTATCACTTCCCGCGATTTGGAAGCTATACTTCTATTAATACAGCCCAAAATTGCATTTGCCTTCTTTGCAGCCACGTCGCATTGCTGGCTCATATTCAGTTTGTGATCTACCACAATTCCAAGATCCTTCTCACTTGTAGTATTGTTGAGCCAAGTGTCCCCCATTCTGTAACTCTGCATTTGGTTTCCTCTCCCTAGGTGCAGCACTTGGCATTTATCCCTGTTAAATTTCATTCTGTTGTTTTCGGCCCAGCGCTCCAGCCTATCGAGGTCACTTTGAATTTTGTTTCTGTCTTCCAGAGTATTAGCTGTTCCACCCAACTTTGTGTCATCTGCAAATTTGATAAGCATTCCCTGTACCTCCTCATCCAAGTCATTAATAAAAATGTTGAAGAGCACCGGGCCCAGGACCGAGCCCTGTGGTACCCCGCTCGTTACCTCTCCCCAGTTTGAGAAGGAACCATTGATAAGCACTCTTTGAGTCCGATTCTGTAGCCAATTGTGGATCCACCTGATAGTTGATCCATCTAGCCCACTCTTAGCTAGCTTACTAATCAGGATATCATGAGGCACTTTGTCGAAAGCTTTGCTGAAGTCCAGGTATATAATGTCCACAGCATTCCCACAGTCCACAAGGGAGGTTACCCGATCAAAAAATGAGATCAGATTAGTCTGACAGGATTTGTTCTTGACAAATCCCATCCCTTGCTGGTGAAGGGGGCCCACTGATGGTCTGTTGCCTCGCCCCCGCTCCCCACAAATCCGGAAGCCGGCCTTGCTCACAGCAGAAAACGATCCATTTGCACATAATTTATCCCCAAATAAATATCAGCTAACCAGAGACAGCTCTAAGCTGTTCTTCCCGCCGGCCCAGGCATATCCACAGCACAAACATAACAGGCCAACCAGCCTGCTTACAAATGATGCTTAATTTGCAGTAAATAACCAAGTTAATTAGGAGTAATGATTCCCCAGACAGTCTCCACATCTAATTATTCTTTTAAAAAAAAAAAAATTCTGGCTGGTTGATGCATCAACTGAAAAGAGAGAGAGAGAGAGAGATCTAGAGAGGATTTTTTTTTTCTTCCATTCCAATTTTCAATTTATCTCACTGCATTATTAATTAATAATAATTAATATTCAGCCTGCACACATATATTTACAATTCAAGGCATGAATTGTTTATGAATGATGATGTGAACTTTTAAATTTAATTAAGTAATTTAGAGGTAATTAGTTTGTAAATTCCAAATATAAACTTCCGACTTGTTTACCTTAAAGTGCAGCGCTTGTAATTAGCGGCAGGCCTTTTTCGAAATGCAAAATATAGCTAGGCTATATAAACAGACCTAACAGTAGATTGTTGGGGAAAGGGGGCAATTAAAAAACAAACAGACAGACAGACAACATGCTTTCGAGCTGTTGATTTCTGCATTTTCCCTGTGAAGAGCCCAAATGAAAGGGGTGATTAATATACAAAGTTAAGACGGCAAACCAAAGCAAATAGGGAGCATCCTATACAAGTACACAGAGATCTGCCTTGAAAAGCAAGATAAGGGTGCGTTTAGGCACGGCATTCCGCACTATCACACTCCTTTTAAGGATGTTTCACATTTCTGCCCACAAAAGAACTAACCCCAGTGTCGGCATGTCCATCTCCATTATGGCTTCTTGGAACCTCTCTGCAGGTTGATGCTACAGTTCCCCAGGGAAAGGGGCCGTTCAGCGCATGCGGTGGCCGTATAACCGGGGGTGTTAGACCACTTTCAGCCCAAGGGCAGAGTGCCATTCCGGAGGAGCACTCAGCGGCTGCATTCAAGTGGTGGGCGGGGCAAAGGCAAAGGGGGCGGGGCCATGATGCCAGCACATTTTAGCTTAGAGCTCTTACTGACAGTAACCACTGCCAGCTCTAGGGTTTTGAGGGGCCTGGGACAGGGCACCCTAAATGGGGCCCCTCCCTCAGCGGCTTCATCTTCTCACTGCCATTGTCACCAGCTGCTCTCTCATTCTTTCTGCCACTGGCTTGCTTGGCAGGCAGAGAGCCAGGGAGAAAGCAGGCCGTGGCATCTGCTGCTCCTCCTTCTCTCTACCACCACCACCGTTGTCTTGATCAGAACAAGAGGCAGGTGATCAAGCAGGCTGCAATGGGGAGGAGGAGAAGCAGCTCCAGGGGGCTCTTATCAGTGGGCCCCTGCTGGGGTGAAGTCTTACGGCAGGTGCCTAGCCATGCTTACCTTTGATGCCAGCCCAGCCAATAATTAAGCCTTAGGAGAGGCATTTCAACCTCTCAGAATGGGGAAAGCACTGCACAAAAGCTGGGAGACCACCAAACAGTAGGCAGTTGGGGGAAAGGGGATGGGCAAGGGCAAGGGGTGGGCCTATCTGGCAAACCATGGTGGCCCCCAGGCCTGAGGTTCTGCACCCCTGCCATATAAGATTTCTGGTTAGTTGGGGCCATGGAGTCAATGGCTGGGTTCAAACAACATGATAACCCACACTCAAGGGTTCAGTATGGGTTGAGGAGTGTGGGCTGTTGTTGAACCATGGGTTGTTATTGAAACGTGGGTTATGGTGTTGTCTGAACCCAGCCACAGTAACAAACCATGGCTTGTTAGCCACAAACAACCCATGAAGAGAACCCATGGTTTGCTGTTGGGTTGTGAATTGTGGGTTGTTCACCACCATTTGTTATCTCGGCTGGGTTCAGACAACACAATAACCCACATTTCAATGACAACCCACATTTCAACGACAACCCATGGTTCAATGACAACCCACATTCAACCCATCCGCAACCTTTGAGTGTGGGTTATGGTGTTGTCTGAACCCAGTCAATAAAGGCCTTTATTAGCTCTTTGCTTCTCCCCAAGACCAGACATCAGAATAAACGCTGCAAATGGGTTTCTAAAGCGATTCTGTGCTCCAGCGTCCTCCCTAAATGGTGGCTCTGCACCTAGCCTTGGTGCCAGCCACAGAATCCAAGGGTTGCAAATGTGTTCCCTACCCTGCAAGAAGACATCTGCACATGGCTGGTCGGCATTGATCGATTTCATGGGCTTCCCGAAGGACTGGAGAATTCCAGGGTAGTTCTGGTGGTATTCCAGCAGCCGCCTCGAGGTCTCCGTTTCAGAGGTATCTTCAGGCACCACCAAATTCATGCGCACGGACTCATGAGATGGCCAGTCGAAGGTAGTATGGTACACCTCTGGGAATCGGTCGGCGTGAAAAGATTTATTTATTATTTATTTATTATATTTTTAAATCGCCAATCTGGCCGGTCACCTGGCCACCCTGGGCGATGTACAACAGAATAAAAATACAATAAAACACAATTAAAACAATGTAAAAGGTTTTTAAAAAATTCTAACCCACCCCATATTCCAGCCTGAAAAGCCATGTTTTTAAAGCCCGGCAGAAGTTCATCAAGGAAGGGGCATGGCAAAGGTCACTGGGGAGGGAGTTCCATAACTTGGGGGCCGCCACAGAAAAGGCCCTCTTCCTAGTCCCCACCAGCCTGGCTGCTCTGGCTGATGGGACAAGGAGAAGGCCGTCCGTGGCAGACCTTGCTGAGTGGCCTACTTGATGTCGCTGGAGACGCTCCTTGAGATAAGCTGGACCGGAGCCGTATAGGGTTTTAACGGTCAAAACCAACACTCTATTCAAGATCCATTTGAATAGAGCATTGGTCAGCAAGACTTGGAACAATTTGCAAAACAATCCAAAAAAAAGTATCTCTGGGGAATGCTGAAAACAGCTGGAAGCACAGCAGCTGAAGCAAGTACAGAGAGGGGATGTTTTCCGTCATCGTACCTCCAGTGCAGCCGGCCCCAACCTGTTGCCCTCCAGAGGTGTTGGACTACAACTCCCAGCATACCTCGCCGGCATGCTGGGAGATGTAGTCCAATCCCTCTGGCGGGCACCAGGTAGAGACGGCTGCTCCAGAGCCTTCACTAGCCCCCCTTACTACTGGGGAAAGCCAGGAGCTGAACAGCCTTGTAGAATGGGAGGGGAGAGGGTGCACAAAAGTCGGGAAACCACCAAAGGATAAGTGGTCGGAGGAAAGGGGGTGTTGCCATCTGGGGAAAACCGAAAGGCCAGATCGGCTCCTGAGATTCTGAACCCATACAGGAAGCCACTGGCAGAGAAGCACCGGTATTCCCAACAGAGGGTGTAAGCCATTGAGCTAAAGTAGGGGGTTGGGGGGGGGGAAGCAGTGGTGCCATGGTAAATTTTGAGGTGCATGTGCTTATCATGACAGTGCCCATAGCCAGGCCCAGGCCCCCATAGCCACAGCAGGCAGCTCTGTCGATCCAGATCAACAAACCAGTTCTAACAGTCCCCATCTCCACCAGGAGCAGGCCTTTGGTAAAGCCAATGGGTCATAATTGCCCGTTCCCAGAGGCGGTGTTAGAAGGTGGCCCACTAGGGCTGGAGCCCCGAATTTTTCATTTGGAGCCCCGAACCTCTGGAGGGCCATCTGTCCCACCACACTGCTGTCCAGGGGCACTTGCTGAAAGAGAGGCATAGGAGCCCTGAGGATCTCTGTTGCATCGGATCTCCCTGGATGAGCTGGCTTTTTGCCCACCTGTGCTTCCCCTTCTGCTGACCTCCCCGCCCCCAAATCTTTCTGCCTGAAGTTTTTCTGAAACCAAATGCCCTCCTCTCCCCTGTCCATACATCCCTTTTTACAAATAGGGGTGTCCTTTGGAAACGGGGTCCTTTAAAGACACAGAGAGAGAGAGAGAGAGAGAGAGAGAGAGAGAGACTTAGAGCATATGTAATTAGCATATGCAATATCCCCCCCCCCGTGAGCCTGAGCCCCGGATCATTAAAAAAGTGCCGGGGCTGCATCCCTGTGAGCCCTGCCTCCATTACGCCACTGGTGGGAACCTTTTCCAGAGCATGGGCTGGAAGCCTCCTGTGGGGTGGTGCATGCTGGCAGTGGGTGTGGCCAGAGGCAAAGTGGGCACGGCCACCCCACACACCATAGACCCAGACACACATGTACAACGTACACTCCCATACAGAGATCAGCTGGGGAGGGTGGTATTTCTCGGGGCGGGAGCTCAACTGATCCATATACATCAGCTGAGGAGGGGAAGATTTTTATCCCACTGCATTGTACTCCACGCAGCGCACCATGATGGGGATGAAGATTGGGACCCCGTCGTTCCTCAGTTGACTGGCATGGATTGGGTGAAGAGAGGAACGGGCCTGATTTTCATTCCCCCAGGGGCATGCTGGATGGGGGGGGGAGACCCCTCCTCTTGTTTCCTGCATTGAGCAGGGGGTTGGACTCGATAGCCTTGTAGGCTCCTTCCAACTCTTTGATCTATGACAGTGTTCTCCAACCTGGGTCCCCAGATGTTTTTGGCCTACAACTCCCAGCATGCCCCAGCCAGCTATGCTATGCTGATCAATGAAATCTATAAGTTTAAACCATGAAGCCCCTCCCTGAGCTAAAAAGCTTCATGGTCCCTGCTTTGCCCCAAAATTCCGAATGTGTTATCCTCCTGCCATTCCTGCCCACCCTTTCCCCATGTCCACGTAATATCGGGGAAACAAAAGCATGCCTCACCTCCGGTGACAACGTCCACTCTTTTCCCAAGGTTCCTCTCAATCAGCACAGTGTCCGGAGCGTAAAGCACTACTGGCAAAGCACAACAAAAAACGAAAAAATTGCAAATGCAGCTTTACTAAATGATCCAGGCGGCTTCCGGGGGGGCCTCGCCCCCAAACAGGCTTGCGATAAAGTACGCGTTGCACAGGCAGTGGTGCAGTTAGGGCTGGACCTTGGAGCCAAAGCTCAGGACCCCACAGCCCAGGGGGGCGGGGGCAACGGCCTGCCAGACACTGGCAAGTGCAGAAGCAAAGTCCATCAGAACGTAAGAACATCAGAAGAGCCCTGATGCTGGATCTGACCAAGGGTCCATCTAGTCCGGCATTCTGCTCACACAGTGGCTGACTGGCTGCCCACGGGATAAACCCACAAGCAGGACAGGAGTGCAACACCACCCTCCCACCCATGTTCCCCAGCAACTGGTGTATGTAGACATACTGCCTCTGATACTGGAAGAAGCACATAGCCAATCAGGACTAGTAGCCATCGATAAGCCTTCTCCGTGAATTTGTCCAATCCCCTTTTCAAGCCCTCCAAATTGGTGGCCGTCACTACATCCTGTAGAAGTGAATTCCATAGTTTAACTCTGCACTGTGTGAAGAAGTCCTTCCTTGGATCTGTCCTGAATCTCCCACCTATCAGCTTCATGGGAGGACCCCATTGGGCTCTAGTATTATGAGAGGGGGAGAAAAATGTCTCCCTGTTCACTTTCTCCACCCCATGCATAATTTTGTACACCCCTATGACATGTCTCCACTCACTCGCCTTTCTTCTAAGCTAAACCATCCCAGCTGCTGTAACCTTTCCTCACAGGGGAGTTGCTCCAGCCCCTTGATCATTTTAGTTGCCCTTTCCTGCACTGTTTCTAACTGTACAATATCCATTTTTAGGTGCAGTGACCAGAACTGTGCACAGTATTCTAAGTGCAGTCACACTATAGATTTGTATACGGGCAGGATGATCTTGGCAGTTTTATTTTCAATTCTACTCCAGCAGTGGCCAGTGGCTCCAGTGTCAGTGGGGCAATGTATCCACTCCGGGTTTCAGCCTGAACTTTAAAGGAGCTATCCATGGTGCCGAAATTATTTGGGGGGGGGTTCAGAACCATGGATCGCTTTCCTGGCTCTGGCCTGTACTCTGGCTCCCAGCTCCTGCTTGACAGCTACCCATAATTCAGCTCTGACAGTGGGCCGCCTTTCTCATTTTGTGGCTTTTGCAAACACTCAGCCCTCCTGCTCATGGGTGTTCCTTTCCCTGCTATATCTCAGTACCTGATTAGAGAGAGCTGGATAAGACCCATTCTTACCAACGTGCCTGGGAATGATACCCATTGCCTGCAAGATCCGTGCACTTTCTCGAGTCTCAGGGAGCCCTTCCATAACCCAACCCTGTGGGAATAAGACATGCAACAGTTAATTGTTTTAATGGTGTATACAAGACATAACCATATAAAACACAATGGACCACAGCAGGGGTGCTGAACCTCTTTCAATCTGAGGGCCGGATTGCATTTCGGAGAAGCTCTCGGGGGCCGCATTCCAGTGGGGGGGGCGAGAGGCAAAAGGGACGGGGCCAAAATACTAAAAATGTTTTAGCTGAAAGCTCTTCCTGCCAGTAACTAAGCCTTAGGGGAAGGATAGCAATCTTTTAGAAGGAGGGGGGGGACTGCACAAAGGTTGGGAAACCACCAAATAACCGGTGGTCAGAGGAAAGCGAGTAGGGTTAGGGGAGGGGGTGAGGCCATCTGGGAAACCTTGGAGGGCTAGATTGGGACCCCCAGAGGGCCGGGTTTGGCCCCTGGGCCTGAGGTTCTGCACCCCACCGAAGAGGACCGCGCAGGAATCCAAGTTAAAGCATCCATCAGGGATGCTTTAACTTGGATTCCTGCACAGTCAGGGATGCTTGAACTTTAACTTGGATCCCTGCATTGAGCAGGGGGTTGGACTTGATGGCCTTGCAAGCCCCTTCCAACTCTACCATTCTACAATTCTATGACACTGGACAGAACGTCGGAACCACAGCATTACTGTCAGGAAGAGCTTCCAGCTAAAATAAGCTGGTATTTTCAGCCCTGCCCACCAATGGAATGCCCCCCCCCCCCTGCTGAGAGCTTCTCCAAAATGGAATTTGGCCCTTGGGCCGAAAAAGGTTCAACACCCATTTAATACAGAATCTCCTTCCGTTTTGAGCATGTGCAGTACCAAGGTGCATCTTGGGAGCTGTCGCTTGGAATCGGGTAGTGCGGCAAGACATCATGCATCACTGTGTTCTGCTGCCCCTTTCTGATTGGTTGTTTTCATGTAGCCTGCCTGCGTGACAATGTCATGTGAGGTTTACTCGCCATCGCCAGTTTGAAGTTGGACTGGCAGAGTCCTCCTCCTCTTCCTCCTCCTCCTCCTCCTCCTTGGAACTAGAGCAGCAGCAGTGACAAGGGAAGCAGCTAAAAGGACTGCTTCAAGTAATTTGGGGGGGGGTGTCTAGGTGGTGTGACAACCGAAAATTTATGGGGATCTGTGCACTAGTTTCCAAACATAACAGCGAATTCATAATTCACCAGTCCAGGGGCTCACTACAAAGGTGAGTTTCGACCAACGAGCCAACTAAATTGGGCGGTATCGCTAGCGAAGCAAACTCCATTATACTCCTGCTGTCATTATGGTGCTATGATTTCAGGGAGCTTCAAATGCAAAACTGCACATGCTCAAAAAGTATTGCTTCTTTTTAAAATCAGGATTGGCAAACGGTTGGCAATCCAGGATCAGAGGCAGTATGCCTACGTACGTACACCAGTTGCTGGGGAACATGGGCGGGAGGGTGCTGTTGTGCTCATGTCCTATGTGTGGTTTTCCCAGCAGGCAGCTGGTTGGCCACTGTGTGAACAGATTGCTGGACTAGACGGACCCTTGGTCTGACACAGCAGGGCTCTTCTAATGTTCTTATGCTAAGAAAAACATGGGATGCAGGGGGAGACTTAGAAAATGAAGCTGGGAACTTGGATGAAGGAGGTGAGGAATCACAAACGGACTGGAAATAACCAGCAAAATCTTTTGCTGCAGGCTTCTAGTAACATCTCTCAAAGATGTACTACATGTTTATATCCAGGGTTGACGTCAAAGTTAGGCATGGTCGGGCAGCTGCCAAGGGCCCACAGCCCAGCAGGGGCCCACTGACAAAAGCTCCCTGGAGTTGCTCCTCCTCTTCACCACTGCAACCTGCTTGCTGACCTTCCTCTCACTCTGGTGGTGGTGAGGAGGAGGAGCAGCAGATGCCACACAGCCTACTTGCTCCATGGCTCTGTGCCTGTCAGGAAAGCAAGTGGACGCAATGAGGAGGAGCAGGAGGAGCAAGAGCAGCTGATGACGATGGCAGTGAGAAGGTAGATCCACTGAGGGACCTCAGTGTCTTGCCCAAAGGCCCTCCCAAATCTGGAACCAGCACTGTTTATATCCTTTCTATAACAGTCATGACTATCCCCCAAGAATCCTGGGAATTGTAACCTGGCAAGAGTGATCCCTTGCAGAACTACAATTCCCAGAATTCCCTGCGGAGAGGGCATGATTCTTAAAGCCGTTTTAAGAGCGCTTCCAGATGGAGGGCTCCTAGAACTACCAATCAGAAGACCTTGTGCACCTATTCCATATTTTCCTCCTTAACTGATTTTTCTCGGTAAGACAAAAAGACAGAAGATGCGGCAGGAAAACATGGAAGAGTCTTGAGTGGAAGAAGGTGCTGTCAAGAAGCCCTCATAACATCCCAAGAATGAGGCAGCACAATGGCATGATTAAAGCCTTGTTTGAAAACACCCTAAATCTGCAGTGTAGAATGGGGGTGGGCAATTTCGGGAGGTCTGGGGGGCATTTTTACCCCCACCCTCTCCCTGCAAGGAAACCCCAATACGGTATATATTTTTTACTTTTTTAAAGGGAAAAAATGGCATCTATAGCTGCTACAGAGCACCAAAAGGATCAAATTTAGCTTACTTGCAAGCTAAATTTGACACTTTTGGGCTGCGTAACACCTACGTAGGCTATTCTTTTCCTTAATTTAAAAAAAAATTTAATCACCCCGAATTTGGCAGGTCAGGGGACGTAGAATCATAGAACAGTAGAGTTGGAAGGGGCCTATAAGGCCATCAAGTCCAACCCCCTGCTCAATGCAGGAATCCAAGTTAAACCATCCCTGACAGATGGCTGTCCAGCTGCACCTTGAATGCCTCCAGTGTGGGAGAGCCCACGACCTCCCTAGGTAGCTGGAGGCCACATAGAGCCCACAGGCTGCGTGTTGCCCATCACTGGTGCGGAGTACGCACCAGCAGACTTACTTGTGATGGGTTAAAATATATAACCTTCTCTGAGCTTTCAGGACTAGAAATCTAAGGTTACTAGCCTCTGGGTAATTCTTAGCTGTGTAAGCCCCATTGAAATGAATGGGAGCAACACAAACCTCTCTAGAGCTCAAGTAAGTGCATTTTGGCTAATACGGTGATCTGTTTTATAAACCTGCAGTTCCTAAATATTTCTATTCTCAGACAAAGTTTTGTTGTAAACAAAACTCTTTGCAGAGGTGGGTGGGGAGGCTTCCAATTTTGAAATATTCAAGAGGATACCAACCCACGCAGCAGATGAAAAAGCTAAACAAAGCTAAAGAGCAAAGAGCACAAAGGAAAAATATGCACGTTTCATTCTTTTTCCTAAATTATACAGGAAAATTTTCTGTAATGGAACCCTCCCAACTCCCAGAGCTAATGAAGCAGCAGAGCTGAAGAGATCTATGCAGAAAGGGCCGTTTGCTCCCTAAAGTCCTTGTTATAGCCAGCTAAGTGTTGGATTGAACATCTTTTTTTATTTTTTAAAAAAAAGAAAAGAAAAAGGGATGAACAAAAAAAAATTGAAAACGCAAGCGCTTAAAAGATCTACGCAATACCAATACTCTGGGGCCAAACTGAACCTGGTTCAAATACTGAACCGAACTTTCGGTTTTCCCCGCCTCCCCCCACCAAATCAGAATTTAATTTGAATCACTTTGTACGTCTCTGCTGAATGTGAACTGGAACAGAACTTAGAATTGTGAAGTTGGAAGGGAGCCTTTAGGGCCATCGAGTTCAACCCCCCGCTCAGTGCAGGAATCCAGTTTAAAGCATCCCTGACAGATGGCTGTCCAGTCTCTGCTTGAAAAAGAAAACCGCCAATCTGATTACTGACTCCAAATAAATTATAACACCTCCCTGATACCACCCAGACATGAACCAGTGGTTCCAAAGATTCACTGACCGGTTTACCAAATTTTTATTAGCTTGAATTAGAACAAATCCAATTGCAGCCCACACCGATCCTTTCACGGTTTGACTCCAGGCCAGGCGTCAGCACCCAGAATAGTCAGGCAGCTGCCAGGGCTACCACTTGTGCCACCTGTGCCCCTCCCCGCTGCACTCCCATGGTGTGAACCACCAAGTGGGGAACCTCCAGCAGGACTGCAACCAATCAACCTTCCCAACACTAGCAGGTGCAACCTATCAGGGTTACACACATACCCCATGATCTTACCTATTATTATTATTTTAATTTATATGCCTTCCAATAGCTGAAGCTCTCTGTTAAGCTCTAATCAGCACTGCACAGCCCCTATTTTTAATTTCCCATAATGCAGTGCTACGGGCTGCCCAACATAGCGGGGGGGGCATCAGTGGGGGTGCTGGGGGGGACCACCAGTGGCACTATACCAAAGAGCCCACTCAAGCCAGGTGCCCGCTCCGTTTGACTCCCTGAAACGTAGCTCAGTTTGGTCGTGGCACAGAACGTGAAACGTTGTGTTTAAACCTGCTAAAATTCCGATCAAATTTTTTCTCTGCTGGTTGCTTACCTGGGCTGTCGCATTCCTGCCAGTAACTTTCAGAGGGAGAATTACGTCTGGGTGCGCGCATGTATACACAAAACATTTTAATATTGCATTAAGCCATCGATAATTACCAGCTCCTACATCAACTTGAAGCCATAATCGGTAGGGGATCCAAAAAGCTGCAGAACTATTCAAGGGAAACTTATCCCAGTGAGGCGGAAACCAGGACATTCTAATTACACCGGAAAATACAACCATCAACTTGCAACTCCCTAATTAGCCCAGTTTTACTAACATGCCATGCTACCGTTTTCTGCAGGAAATCAAAAACAGACTCAAGGAATGCCTGGATATTATCACATCAACAACCAGGATAGGACCAATGTTAAGGAAATGTGGGTATTTAGGACAGGTGGGGGAGCACAGTGGGGCATGTCCTACATGGCTGGAGGGGCCACTGCTCATGTGGTAAGAGCACATGCTTTGCATGTATAAGGTTCAGCCCCCAGCTTCTCCTATTCGGAGGCTCTCAAGTAGTCGTTGGTGAGAATGTCTGAATCCACAGAGAACAGGAGCGGACAATACTGGACTAGACGGACAAGTAATCTTACTCAGTATGAGGTGGTATGTGTCAAGATTGTGGAGATGGACCATAACTTGGTGACAGAGCACATGCTTTGCATGTACAAGACCCCAAGTCCAATCCCTGGCATCTGTCAGGAACTGTTGACTGCCTCATAAATAATAAATAAATAATAAAAAAAATTATTTCTTACCCGCCTCTCCGTCTAGATCGAGGCAGGGAACAGCAAAAATATAAAATAAATAAACTAATCAAAACACAACACATACTATTAAAACATCTTAAAAAACATTTTAAAACATGTTTTGGCTGACTGAAGTAGATTCTTCCCAGAGGACCTGAGTGTACGGGGCAGATTGTATGGGAGACGGCGATCCTGTAGGTAGCCTGGACTGGACCCAAACCATGTAGGGCTTTAAAGGCAATAACCAACACTTTATACTTCGCCCGGAAACTGATTGGCAGTGACATGAACTACTGACCACTGCCCCATGTGGCCATCCGCAACACTACAGCTTGTCAGGGGAGGACCTTCCAGATGGACTCTGCCCAGGCTAGCCATTGGTTCCTCCTGGACAGGAAGAAGTATAAGACGGTTTCCTGTCTCAGTAGAATTTTGCTTGAGTAGCAAGGTCTACTTGAGCTCTGGTCTTGCTCTTTGGCCCTGACTCCAGTCTTGTTCTCTGGTGTTGGCCTTCTGGTTTGACCTCTTATTGCTCGACAGTCCTGACTCTTGGTTCCTAGCTTCTGACTCACTCCAGACTGCTCCCCAACGTCCCAGCCCAGGAAACAGAGCTGGTAAAGATTTCTCTCTGCCTGAGACACTGAGGAGCCCCACAGCAGGCAGCCCAGATCCAGTTCATTTCATTTCATTTCATTTCTATACTGTCCAATAGCCGAAGCTCTCTGTGCAGTTCACAGCAATGAAACACACAACACTTTGTGTGTATCATTTTAGTAATGATACACAGAACAACAGGTCTTTGAAGTGCACAGGGAAGTCCCTGGGACAAATCCTGAACTCACTAAGTGAGTTCAGCAAGCCTCTCTCTTTCAGCCTCCTCCCCTGCCTCTGTTCTGCAAACGGGGACAATCATACCAGTAGACCTCATGGTGCATTCCGTAAAAATTACTGTGAGTGTGAGATCTTTATACAGACACTTCTCTACACAACAAATCATAGCTTGGGAAACTTGCTGTCATAAGATGAGGTTGCGGCCACTAGTTTAAGATGCTTTCTAAATGGGGTTAGACACATTCATGGTGGACAGACTAATAGCTGTGAGAGCTAAACAGAACCCTCCAATGTTCAGAGGCAGTGCCATGCCCTCTATTTCCAATGTTCAAGCGCTGAGTGCCGTTGCTAATGCAGCCAAAATGGCACCATCCACACACAAGAGGAAGGCATTGGCAGGCTGGGGG
Organism: Shinisaurus crocodilurus; assembly: GCA_021292165.1. Lineage (NCBI taxonomy): Eukaryota > Metazoa > Chordata > Lepidosauria > Squamata > Shinisauridae > Shinisaurus > Shinisaurus crocodilurus. Next base: position 3,708,028 of record JAHFWL010001188.1, on the reverse strand, counting down.
GGGGGACACCCTGAATTCTGTAGAAGAACAAAAATCTGTAGGAAAATTTATAAGAAACGGGGGGGGGGGACCACAAACAAACACTGCCCAATGAGAACTTATTGTGCTCAGTTGCCCTGGAATGTTGAGTGACTGTTTGGGGGGGGGGGGAGATCGGAGACTGTTTGGGGGGGGTACACTAGAATCCTGAATAGCAGCACTCGGTGTGGCAACATTGTGTTGCAGGTCCCACATGGACCTGTAAATACCAGACACTGAGGGCAAAGAACATCAGATGGCCATGGTCTCCAACCTCTGTTTATGAGGCCTCTGGCTTACCACTGCTGGTAACATTACACTAGACTAGGCGCAATGGACTTTTGGCCCAACCCAGTGATTCTTGCACTGGAGGTCACAAAAAGTGCCTGCAGCCGAGGCCACCGAACTACCAGCTTGCATAGCAAGTTGTGCAGCTCCCGCTTGCGAGCAGAAACGCACGGCCGTATATCACGTGCGAATCTGGCTCAGCGGTCGCTATTTAAAGCGTGCGATTTCGCTGCTCCTGGTTCGAAGCCGCGCAATGGCGAAGAGGAGAAGGTAGCTCAAACAAACAAGTTGTTCGTAATTACAGCAATCACATTTCAAGGCACCGTGCGAATGCATGATAAACAAGCCCCCTCTAAAACAGTTAGATATATGGGTCATTCTCCACCCCAACGCCCCCCCCAAAGGTCTCCCAGTTCCAAGGCCCCAGCCAATCCCTAATTAGAATACATTATCCGTCGGCTTGACACTTCAGTGAAATGTCTCGTCCGCCGCCGAGATGCAGCTCCGCTCGGTGCAGGTTTATTGATATTCCACCGCGTTCCCTTCGCCATGCCCCCAGTGGCTCAGTTCTGTTTTATCACACATCAAAAGGGCCGTATGCTCAGGGCAGCTCCCCAGCCCCCACCCGCTCTGTGCATGGCTCAGAGCTGGAGGTCTGGAACAGCTGCAAGGAGGATGGTATCACAGAAGGGACAAGCTCCAAACAGATGTCAGAGATTTTTTAAAAAAGAAAAAGAAGGATAAGAAGACAACAACAAAAAAGAGAAAGAGTACAAAAAGTGAGGTGGGGGGGGGGAGAATGTGGCTTGGGAACCCAGCAAGAAAAACAAGGCAGAGCAGAGCAAGGCAAATCACGCTTTGTGCAAGTGCTGATCTTCTCTGCCCTCCTGACTAGCATTAAAGTCTAATTAATACCTTCACGCACGAAGGATTTGTTTCTTTACGAAGCCATCTTGGGGGGGGGGCTTCCCCTCGAAGGCAAATAATCCCCAGATGCTCAGTGGCGTGGGTGGGTGGGTGGGTGGGTGTGGCTCATTGTGCCATGCATAAATGGAATTAAAGATCCTTAATGCTCTTTCCGCATGTCTCCATTCTTCTCCCGCTTGATTCACTTTGAAATGGGTCAACCCGCAGGGTCGTACCGATCATCTAAAATGGTGGCCACACATCCACTTCAGGATCCATCCAAAAAGGCTGCTGCTTCCTGCTATTCCGGAGCACGGATTCGACTCTGCAGCTGGAGGAAGGCGAGAAGAAAGTGCTCCCGTCTAGCAGCCAGAGCTAAAGACGGAGGTCAGTTCCGGAGAGGTCAGAGAGAAGCATCCGGCCTAGCCAGGCCAAGCTGTCTGCGGATGGACGGGTTGGTACACACACCTTCCTCTCACAGAAATTGAGGCCGTGTAATGTGTTACATTCAGGCCTCTGCCATTCCTCACTGTCAAAATTTAGGTTTTGAACATGCTCTGAGACGGGCACCTGCTTTTATGTATTTATATTCAGATATATGCCCTGCTTTCCCCCTCCAAAACGGAGATGCACAAAGTGGCTAACATCAGTTAAAAATGCCTAAAACAACAACAAACCCCCCCATCAAGTAACAATAAAACGTCAAAAATGCATCAGTGCTGCTACTGTTACCCTGCAAAGCACCGTTTCACAGACTCCAAACGGTCCCTGTTTACCAGGCTCAGACCGTATACTTTCTGGTGTCTATATCCCTGATAAATCACTGTCCAGATGTTGCTCTGTTTTGGCTTTGTGGGGAAAATGCCTTGTTAAAATTCTTGTTAGTCTGTTTCGGGAGTCATCATTCTTGGGTCCAGCTCCCACCGACCCTACACAGAAAATCTCTAAGGCTGCAATCCTATGCATGTTTAGACAGAAAAAAAATCCCACAACTCCCAGCACTCCCCAGGCAGCACGGCTGGCTGGGGAATGCTGAGAGTTGTAGGACTTTTTTCTGTCCAAACATGCATAGGATTGCGCCCTAAGAGGTTTAATCTCTACAGGTGGTGAAAAATGCATCTTGTCTGTAGTGGACACCCATGCTCATGCATGTGTTTGAATGCTAGAGCACCACGCAATGCACAGCCAGCCTTTTATCACCCTGCAGCCCAATGGCCCTGCTGGCTGGGGGTGATGGGAGTTGCAGCCCAACACACCTTGAGGGCGCCAGGTTGGGGAAGGCCGTCTGAGAGTAAACCTTAAACCAAAGATCAAATGTTCTCCTGGCAGTGGAAGAGGGGCAATGGCAGTGAAAATGAAGACTGTGTACCACGGGGGTGGGGGGGAGGACTGTGTTTCGCCTACAACCCCCATCAACCCCATCGCCATTTTTTTTTTAATGCTGGCTAGGGCTGATGGGAGTTGTAGGCTAAAACATCTGAAAGACCCCCAATTGCCCACCCCTGGCATACAAGAAGCCAGAGTAGAGGCTCCAGCAACAGAGGATGATCCAGGGCCATGTGTCTTTTCTACGAATCCTTAGTATGAGATCTTACAAGTGTGTCCCCCTCCTTATTTTGTATGAACCTAGCCAAATACTACGCTCATTGTCGAAGGTCCTCCTCCAGGTGCCTCCTCTGAGGGAGGCTTGGAGGGTGGCAACAACGGAAAGGGCCTTCTCGGTGGTGGCTCCCCAATTTATGGAATGAACTCCCCAGCGAGACCCACCTGGTACCAACACTGTTATCTTTTCAGCACCAGGTTAAGGCTCCCAGGTGCTTGGCAGCATTTGGTTTTTAATCAGATCATGGGATATTGCCTGGATATATGTGTGTGTATATGTGTGTCTGCTCTGTTTCTATGTTTATAGCTAAACTGTTTTTATATTATGCATAATTAAGGTTTAATTATATTTGTGGAGAGAAAGCCCGACAGGACACACACTCCCCACCCACCCACCCCCACCCCGGTCACCTGTATAATCTCTGCCCAAGGCAGGAGAGCTGTCCCAGGCATGCATTTGCATCTAGATAGTCTTTGCCAAGCACCCTCAGTAAGTTGCCACGTCCGGGACACACATTTGCATTGGCCTAGCAGTCTCAAAGAGCTGCCAAGTACCCTTAATCACCCTACAGGGACCTATGAGGAGCCATGAGCAAAGTGGCACGGAAGAACCTCAGCACCCCTCCTGCTGAGTCGGACTGGTTCATCCTGCCAACAAAGAGCTGGGTACTCTGTCGTAAGTCCGTCTGAGTTACTAGTGTTAGACTAGGATAGATTCTTCAGTGTTAGCTGAGACTAGCGTAGGTTCTTTTTTGTTTGATAGTCTGTCTGTGCATTGCAAGCTCCATCTCCTTTATTGTGTATTGCATTCCTTGGCTTACCGTAATTGATTATTTACTATAACTTCCCTTATCTCCCTGACCTGATTCGCTCCATTAATCTCTGTAAATAAAGTCAGTTTCATTTTTGAGCATAGTTTCGTTCTGACTCCGGTGCTTAATCCAGTGCGCTCGACCTAAATTGACCCAGGGAGTGCAAACGGGAGCTCTGAGCTGTCAGATTTAACTGCTTAACTCCCGAACTCGCGGGAAAGGACCGGCTGTGGTCCCTCACAATATTATATTAAGGTTTTTAATCTCTGTAAACCACCCAGAGAGCTTTGAAGGCTGGGCTACAAAGGCACTTGCTGCTCCTTTCCGAGCACCTCGAAAGCCCACTGCAAGGTTAGCAAGGTAGACTTGTTGAGGGAGGGGGCCCATTGAGGCAGGGGAGGGCTGTTGACTCCTATGTCAGTGGGGCTCCTTATCCGTTGCAGTTTTTATTCTGAGCTTCATGGGAGCTATCCATGCTGCTCCATGGTGGTGAACATATTTTGGGGGTGGAGTTCAGCACCATGGATAGCTCCTATAAAGCTCAGAATGAAAGCTGCACTGGATAAGGAACCCCACTGACATAGGCATCACCAGCCTCCCCCTGCTTTGAGGATCTCCTGCCCAAGGGCCCTCCGAAATCTGGAGCCAGCAGTGATATCTGACCTGATCTGGAGAAACTGGAACAAGGTGTGTGTGGGAGCAGCGGGGGGGGGGGATGTTCTTGGCCTCAAGTTCTTGTTGTCAGGAGGGAGAGCTGTCCTCAGGCAAGGGTGCCTGCTATTTAGGGACCTTCCAAAGAGCTTTTCAGAAATCAGCTCCATCCACAGCCGTCTAGTTGCATCGTGCATTGCAGATTCTGCATTGAACAGGGGGTTGGACTAGATGGCCTCCAAGATCCCTTCTTACTCTAACATTCAATGATCATATGTGCACAGAGGTTGCCTCCCTTTTGGTATTTTTGTACCTCTGCACACCTCAGGATTCACCTGAGCATGCTGATACCTCCCCTCTTCTTTCTTTCTCAATGGTCCTACGTTGGCTCCAATCCTGTTGGCATGGGGGCACTGAGTGGGCTGTTAGAGGGGTGATTTATTCAATAAAATAAATAGGTAACGTCATCTATTTAGGCAAGGTGTCTGAACAAACTGGAGTACGTTTGCACGCAAGTTGTGCAACTGAAGAATTTGCGAGTGGTTGTGTTTGTTGTTTTTGAGAATTTTCGCCTCCATCATTTGGAAATTTGTGGGTACAATTTCCTTTTTATCCTAAGGAAGGAAAAGCTGAGAATGGTAGAAAAGCATGAAGGGAAGAGGAGCAGGTCTTTACTGACAAGGAGTTAGGGAGGAATGGAAGGAGGAAACCCACAGTTATGACCTGGATTCTTCACCCAGACCTCTCATATGTTCTATTTTTGCAATACCTGTCAACATATTGTTGGGGTTTATCCCCACCAGCGACCACCATCCTTATTTTTATTGAAAAGATTTTCCCTTTATTTATATAGAGAACTGAACTACAGAAGAAGACAAGGCAACCCAAATGAACAAAGCCAGGAAAAAGTATCAGATAACTTGACTAGAAGGGCATTATACATTACTGTACATTAGAAAGAATGCCCCCCCCCAAAAAAAATTCAAATTAAAAATGCAAAATAGGCTATCTGGAGAGAAAACAAAGGATTCTTAATCAATAGCTGCCGAGGGTATAATGTGCAATGGTAGCTATATTTAAAGTTAATTAAATTGTTCTCCAGTACAGAGGTGTGGCAGAATTACCTGACTGCACTCAGGCAAGGCTAGCTTGAGCTCTGAATCATGCAGAGACGCAGAAGCTTCCCTCTATGGCCGTGTTCTCCAACCTTGGGTCCCCAGATGTTTTTGGCCTACAACTCCCAGCATGCCCCAGCCGGCATGCTGGGAGTTGTAGGCCAAAAACACCTGGGGACCCAAGGTTGGAGAACACTGCTCTATGGGTTGGTACTTTGGGCCCATGGGAACCTTTAACCTGTGCCGGCTCCAGGTTTTTGAGGGAGAAGACCCCTTAACAAGCCCCCCCCACTCCCTCAGTGAGTCTACCTTCTCACCGCCACTGTCACCAGCTGCTCTTGTGCCAATGGTGAAGAGGAGCGACTCCGGGGGGGCTCTTGCCGGTGGGCCCCTGCTGGGGTGCAGGCCCTTGGCAGGTGCCTGACCATGCCTACCCTTGATGCCAGCCCTGCATTTAACTATTTCATTTACTCCTCCCAGCATACACTTTTGAGCCAGCCGTAACTACACTGGCGCATTGGGCAGGAGGTGTGTGTGTGTGTGTGTGTGTGTGTGACCCCTCGCCGGATCGTCACCTTGAAGTGGTGAGTGGGCTTGCGTGTTCCGATGAATCCTGTGAGCAATGCCGTCGGGAGCTATGTACTCCCAGTAGGGTCACCCATGGCGGTAAGGTCCGGGGAGAGGAACCAGACAAAGAACGATCCAAAACATAAAGTCCTCAACGGCAGAACAGGCGGAAGATAATTAAACCTAAATTACAACGGCTGTGAAGGCGGATGAAGGCTGCAGCAGAGAATGGTTTTCCAATCGTCAGGGTAACCGTGCCATTGGATCATTACCATCCTCTGTCAAGTTTGTGTGGTGATTCGTTGTGCACCGATCTCCCCACAGAAAACAGCTTCACGCACAGGCGTCTTCCAACCCAACCCACCCAACCCAACCCAACCCAACCAAACAAACAAACAAACAAACAAAAAAAAGTCCCATGGCGACTGGCGAATGGCAACGGGGGCAGGACTGTGAATCTGGAAGCCCCTAGTCATGGACCAGCACATGGGCGGTGGATGCAGACTCAGTCGCCCTGTTCAAGGAACGAGGTAGTCGAGCAGCTCGGCAGCTGTATCCATGACTGAGCAGCCCTATTTAGGATCCACTCTGCTCACCCCGTATGGGGAGGGGGCTAGAAAAGGTGCCCTAAACATAGTCTACCTCTTTCTCCCCTGACTGGATTACCGCGTCCAGTGGGGTCACCATTTTAGCGGTCGAAAAAGACATTTGAATTTTGGAACATGGAATATACGGACATTGCTGGATAACATAGATAGTGAACGCCCTGAGCGTAGGACTGCTATTATTGCAAGGGAGCTGAGACGGTTTAAAATTGACATAGCAGCACTTCAAGAAACTCGAAGGGCAGGAGAGGGACAGCTGAAAGAAGAAAAAGGAGGTTATACCTTCTTCTGGAAAGGACTACCTGAGCAGGACCGACGAATACATGGTGTAGGCTTTGCCATCAAAAATGAACTAGTGAACTCTTTGTCAGAAGTTCCTACTGGCATTAACGAACGCCTGATAACTCTTCGATTAAAGCTCGCCAATAACCAACAGGTAACTATTTTGAGCGCTTATGCACCAACATTAGATGCTGATGATGACATCAAGGAAAGTTTTTACAGCCAGTTGGACACTCTCCTGTCAGAGATACCTAAGGAGGATAAAATTATCCTCCTAGGCGATTTTAACGCAAGAGTCGGGCGTGACTTTGATTTATGGCCAGAAACTATTGGAAAAGACGGAGTTGGTAATAGCAACCCGAACGGACTCTTACTTTTGTCTATATGTGCAGAGCATAATCTCACTATCACAAACACGCTCTTTCGACAAAAGAATAAGTTTAAAACATCATGGCAGCACCCACGGTCAAAGCACTGGCATCTTCTGGATTATGTAATTGTCCGTGCTAGAGATCGCCGCGATGTACTTCTTACTAGGGCCATGGTGAGTGCCGACGACTGCTGGACAGACCACCGACTAATCCGGTCCACTATGGTTATCAACATTGCTCCCCAACGTAGGCTTCAAGGAAGGAAACCAAGACGTAAAATGAACATCCAAGTCCTTCAAGATCCTATTAAGCAAACTCATCTTCAATCACTTCTTAAGGAACATCTACCTACGGAACCTCCTGACAACATTGAGGACCATTGGTCTAAGCTGAAAACCTCCATTACTGCAGCTTGTGAACAAACTATTGGATATGAAACTAAGAAACATCAGGATTGGTTTGATGAAAATGACAATGAGATTAAATATATAATTGAACAAAAAAGGAAAGCCTTCCAAATATGGCAAAATGATATTAACTGCGCTGCCAAGAAAAAAACCTACGCTAGCGCAAAGGCTGAGGTCCAAAGAAGAACAAGAGAACTTAAGAACGCTTGGTGGAAAAAGAAAGCTGAAGAAATTCAACAACTTGCAGAATCTCATGATGCACGGGGCTTTTTTAAGGCCACAAGGGCCATTTATGGACCAAAAACCTATGGTACAAACCCTTTACAATCAAAAGATGGCACCAAACTCTTAAAAGACAAAGAGTCTATTGCACTGCGTTGGAAAGAGCATTATTATGACCTTTTAAATCGTAAGTCTAAGGTGGATAATGAGATTTTTTCGCAAATCCCGCAAAAACAAATTAAAGAGGAACTTGCAATACTCCCCACTTTGGATGAAGTAAAAAAAGCCATTAATCAAATGAAGAACAACAAAGCTAGTGGACCAGATGGGATTCCTGCTGAAATCTTTAAAGAAGGGGGGCCCGAACTTGTACAACATCTTCATAAACTCATCGAAAAAATCTGGATAAGAGAAGAGATCCCAGAAGACTTCAGGGATGCCATAATTATCACCCTCTTTAAGAAGGGTGATAGAACAGACTGTGGAAACTATCGGGGCATTTCTCTCTTAGCAACCGCAGGTAAAATATTTGCTAGGATTCTCGCAAACCGTCTTCTATCTATTTCAGAAGAGATCCTCCCTGAAACTCAATATGGTTTCCGCCCCTCTAGAGGGACAGTAGACATGATTTTTACTGCACGTCAGCTCCAAGAAAAATGCCGGGAGCAAAATCAACCCCTTTATATGGCATTTATCGATTTGGCTAAGGCCTTTGATACTGTAGACCGTACAGCTCTCTGGACTATCCTTATGAAAATTGGATGCCCCAATAAATTTGTGAATATCTTGCGACTTCTCCATGACAACATGACGGCAACGGTTTTGGACAACAACGGCTCTCATGGTGCTCCATTTAAAGTGGGATCAGGTGTTAAACAGGGATGTGTTATCGCCCCAACATTATTTGCCATTTTCATCGCCATGGTTTTACATCTTGTCGAGGGGAAACTTCCCACCGGTGTGGGAATTATATATCGAACAGATGGAAAGCTTTTTAATCTCAGCAGGCTGAAAGCAAAAGTAAGGTAATTACAACCTCCGTTGTGGAACTTCAGTATGCTGATGATAATGTGGTCTCCGCACATTCAGAGGATGATCTCCAAACTATCCTAAATGCTTTTGCAGAAGCATACGAAAAACTTGGTCTCTCACTTAACATCAAAAAAACCAAAGTGCTTCATCAGCAAGTGCAAGCCAATCCTTTGGTGATGCCATCTATCCAGCTTGGCGGGACAATACTGGAAAATGTCGATCATTTTCTCTATCTTGGCAGCTATCTTTCTGTTACAGCTAACATCGACAGTGAAATCCAGCATCGTCTGAGCTCCGCAAGTGCCGCATTTTCTCGAATGAAACATAGAGTGTTCGAGGATCGGGATATTTGTAAGAAGACCAAAACACTGGTTTATGAAGCCATTGTATTACCAACTTTATTGTATGCCTGCGAAACATGGACTATCTATAAACGTCACTTCCACCTCCTTGAAAGGTTTCATCAACGTTGCCTCCGGAAAATCCTGCAAATTACTTGGGAAGATAGGCGAACAAATGTCAGTGTACTGGAAGAAGCAAAGACTACTAGCATTGAAAAAATGATCCTTCAACGCCAACTTCAGTGGACCGGTCATGTTGTTCGAATGCCTGACTGCCGTCTCCCAAAGCAGTTACTTTACTCCCAACTCAAGGATGGAAAGCGGAATATCGGTGGTCAATATAAGAGGTTTAAAGATGTTCATAAGGCTAATCTAAAAAAATGCAATATAAACATCGAAAACTGGGAAGCTCTGGCCCATGAACGATCTAAATGGAGGTTGGCCTTTCACAAAGGTTCCATGGACTTTGAAGAAGCACGAGTGCAAGGTGAAAGGGAGAAACGTGCTAAGCGAAAAGCACGTCAAATGAATCCTTTACAGGACCATCTTCTATCTGGTAACCTGTGTCCTCACTGTGGGAAGCTGTGTGGATCTAGAATTGGCCTCCACAGTCACTTACGGACCCATCGCTAGAGTCTACACAATCTTCTTTAGAATCTCCTCCTTTTATCCCGGAAGACAATCTTACTCGGTCACGAGTGATCGCCTGATGATGATGATGTGTGTGTGTGTGAAGGCCTTGGAGAGTCTCCTCATCAGGCTTCTTCAGGGGGCTCCATAAATTCACTTTGCTGCCACCTCAACCAAGGATCCAAGCAACAGCCAGTGGGGCTGAGAGGACCTTCTGCGAACCCCATAAGGTGCGAAGGCTCCAATACCCGCCCCCGCACGTCGCCAGTTCTAGAGCATATTGCCTGCCATAAGTTTTCTCAGTGTGCCGTAAGACCCCCTTCTGTGATCCCTCACTATCCTAACTGCATTTGTATTAGAAGAACAGGCCCGACAGGGTCCCAGCAGAGCCATCGATCAATAAAACCGTACTCCGTCGAGGATACAAGCGACATCTATAAACCCGAGAGTGTCAAAACAACGGCACACAAAATCCAGCATTCCTACCATCGGCGGGATGAAAGTCGGGCAATTAATGCCAGCCGAATGGCACCATCAGGAGAAATAAAACAAACAGCTGCTGGGTAGAGGGTTCCAGCAACCGGCTTCTTGCAATCTATTAACATTTTTTCCAGTATAAAATACTGACTCGTGTTATGAACCACCGATCATAAATCTGGCTCAAGAAGCAAAAACCTACGGCCTCTGCAAGTTTTGGGAGGCAGAGGGGGGGGGGGGTCCGTTCTAAAGGGGCGCTCAAGATGCAGTGTTTCCCTTCCGGTAGAAATGTTAAATGTGCGATCTTCGCCTTGCACTTAAACCGCTGCTAATGACCCATCCAGTTTCTGTGTAACATTTTACGGTTGTCGTCCCCTTAACAAAAGCGGCGGCGGCGGCGGCGTGAGCCAACCGTGATGTCACCGACATCACCCCTAGAGGTCACCAGGGACTCTAGGACTTGAGCGGGTCTGAGGCCGAGCTCAGCAAGCAACCCACGACCAGGGAGTGGGTGAGAATTTCATTTCAGTTTGGTTTTGATAAGAATTTAACAATGGGTTTATTTATTAATTATATTTATATCCTATCTTGTTTCCTGCAAGGAACCCAAGGCAGCTTACGTGGTCCTCCTCTTCTCCATGTTATCCTCACAACAACCCTGTGAGGTGGGTTAGGCTAAGAGTCAGGGACTGGCCCAAAGTCACCCAGTGAACTTCATGACCGAGTGGGGACTGGAACCCCGATCTCTCGAGTCCCAGTCCAACACCCTTACGGCTACGCCACAGTGGTTGAATCCAGGTTTACACTGGACCAACCGTGCTCACAGAAGTGGACTGGACTTCCCCACCTCCTCCTTCCCACGGCAGCCCCTGAAAATGCTACACAGAGTCAAGAGACCATGCTGAAGGGGGTGCGCTGTGGTGTAGGGGGAGATGGAGGGGATCCCCCCCCCAAAATCAGGCGGGGGGACCTTCTGCGAGCACAGCCCTTCTTGTGGAAGGCAGATCCTGAGAAGGAAGCCTACGGATTGGACAGGTCTAACAGAAACACTGGGAGATCATGCCCTTGCCCAGTCCACAGAGCAGGACCTTCTGGGAGCAGCATTTCAGGTTCCACCTTCCAGCTCCAGCAACTAACCTCAGATTTTAGTAAGAGTTCCAAATTCAATCAATACTTTATTGTTCAAAGCCATAGGCCACCACAATTCAAACAAACAAAAAATAAAACAATAAAATACATAATGAATTAAAATACAAATATGAACCATTTTTTAAAAAAAACAATACACTAAAATGTTATAAAGATAAAAGCCAATTTAAAAATGTTATAAAGATAAAAGCCAATTTAAAAAGGAGGGAATATACAAACATTAAAAAAAATAATCAGTAATGTGATATAAATAATATGCAGTGAAATATGGTCATCTCCTTTGCAGTTGATAGCTATCTCTGCAATATATTTCTTTCTGATCTTCTTAGCAGCAATTGCAAAGAGAGCTACACGCCAGGTCACATATTTATCCATGTCTGCTAGGAGGTAGAAAGCCATATCAAGCCTACAGCACCCGGTATTCCCAGGCGGTCTCCCATCATCCAAGTACTAACCAGGCCTGACCCTGCTTAGCTTCCGAGATCAGAAGAGATCGGGCCTGTTCAGGGTAGTATGGCCGTAGACTAGTAAGAGTTGCCCACTGCCCTGGCCCGGCCCTGACAGGGGTATGCAACATCAGCAATTGGCCAAGCCGCTCAACTGATTGGCCAGGCCTGGCATCAGTCAAGGCCTTCTAGCCCTTACCTGGCCCTTCGGTTTGCTGCACTCAGCTCAACCCACCAGCCACAGGGACCCTGAGCTGGAGAACTTCCAGATCTTGTTTTGGGCACAGCCAGGACCCTTCCAGGTTGTTGAGGGCCCTTGGGCAAGGCCCCCTCCATGGGCCCCCTCCCTCAGTGAGTCCACCTTCTCACCGCCATGGTCACCAGCTGCTCCTGCTCCTCATCCTCCTTCTCATCATTGCTAACACTTGCTTGAGAGGCAGGGAGCCAGGGAGCAAGCAGGCCGTGGCATCTCCTGCTCCTCCTCCTCCTCCTCCTCACCGCCACTGCCTGGGCCAGAGCGAGAGGCAGGTGAATAAGCAGGCTGCAGTGGTGAAGAAGAGGAGCAACTCCAGGGGGCTCTAGTTGTCAGTGGACCCCTGCTGGGGTGTGGGCCCTCAGCAGGTGTCTGACCGTCCCTACTCTTGGCACCGGCCCTGGGTACAGCAGCCCACTCTTCTACCCTGGCCTGGATAGAGTAGTTCCTGTTTGCCCATGCAAACAGGTGCTTTCTGTTGCCTTGCAAGAAAGGTCTGAATAACTGCCACCTGCATCCAGCCTGAACTCCACATCCCAGGCCCTGGTCAGTGGGAAGGCACCATCCAGGTCTGGCTCCAGTCTTCAGAGGGGCAGTGAGGTGCCCTTTGTTGGGCCCCTCCTACATTGGTCCTCCGCGCCCCCTGTGGGCTTCCTTACTGGTGAAAGGTCAGGCTATAGTTAGCATTCTAAACAATGCGCAGGATTAACCGTGGTTTAGTTTCATGTTTGAGCGCAGCCATTGACTGTGTTCAGACGTCATGCTGGACCATGGTTTACAATGAGCCTACCTTTATGCACTCCCCTCTCCCGCACAGCTGGCAAGAGGATTTCAGAAGCCTTTACTTTCAGCTTCCCTTGAACTGAGCTTGTTGTTGCGTCCAAACCAGGGTTCATGGTTTAGCACTAACCATACTGAGTTTGAAAAACAAGCCAAGTTCAAGGCATGGCTTATTAAGATGGCTTGTTGAGACTAACCATGGTTAATGTTAAACCAGCATTCCTAGTTCGGACACAATGACAAAATGAATTCCAGAGAAAGCGAAAATCAAAGCTAACTAAACCTTCTCACAGTTTAGCTCAGCATGCCTGCTTTCACTTTCCATCCGCTCAGCACATCCATCTCTAGGTGCAGTGGCCTCTGGAAAATGAAGCAAAGGCTATAACCATCGCTGATCATAGATTTCATAGATAATAGAGTTGGAAGGAGCCTACAAGGCTATCGAGTCCAACCCCCTGCTCAATGCAGGAAACTAGAGGAGGGGTCTTCCATCCAAGTAATAACCAGGCTTGACCCTGCTTAGCTTTCCACGCTCAGACAAGCTGAGCCAGCATAAGCCACAAGCCTGTATGATCTATTCAGACATGATGGCAATAACAAACCATGGTTTCCGATTCTGCTTTGCCAGCCAATCACAAACCTTCTGGATATTATGCCAAACCATTGTTAAGTTTCCTGAACTATGGTTTGGTACAATGTCTGAACAGAGCCTTTGAGGTCTAATTCTTGAGTGAGTTTATATACATTTATGCAAACACAGGGAAACCGCACCAGATATTTGGCCCAGTGGGATAAATATCTCCCTTCAGCAGAGGGGGTGGGGAGAAGGATAAATAGATAAATTACTGAAGCAACTCGGCTTTAAAGAGCTCTAAGAGAAATCAGGCAGACCCAAATAATTCAAGTGCAAGTGATTTGCAATGCAAAAGTTTAATTCTACTTTGCAAATTCAAAATGAGTGGATAAATTATGGATTAAGGCACACAGTATTTTGTACAGGCAAACTGACAACCACTTTCCAGTCATTTAGATTTCCCTTCAAATCTCTCACCTCCCTTTTCCTTGAACAATTCAAAAAGATGGTGGCAATTTTCTTGAGGCTGAGGAAGAGGGAGGGACAGAGAGAGACACCCTAAAAAATACAATTATTGCCCCTTTAAAACAGAAAAGGGAAGACATGAAAGAGGGTTTTTAATAGTTAATGAACTAAAAAAAATAATAACTCTACCATTTCCACCCCCCAGATCTTTGACACAGACGATTATGAAATGGAAGTTTGCAAAGGAATTAAGAATTAACTAAGAGCCAGTGTGGCGTAGTGGTTAGAGGTTCAAATTCCCAATTAGTCTTGACGCTCATTGGGTGACTTTGGCCCAGTGTCTATCTCTGCCTAATTCACCTCACAGGGTTGTTGTGTGGATGAAATGAGGGGAGGAGCCACATAAGCCCACTGAATCTCCTCAGATGAAAGGTGAGATATAAATATAATAAGATAAATTGTATGGAAGTGTAATACTTCAGGTTTCTATGACTGGGATGGGGGGGTGGATTGCAATCACTCAGGAGACAAACAAATACGTATATAACAATAATTACTTAACTTTAGGACTTTCAATAAGTAGCAACATTAACTAAGAACAAATAAAACAATATCAACCAAATGCAAGACATCCTAACTCTAAACTACAGTTAATCTATAATAATAAAGGAGGACTTCTGTCTGTCTGTCAGCCCAATAGCTCTAAAACGGTGAAAAATAGACACCTGAAGCTTGCCATGCATATTAGGGGTACCCCAGGGGTGTGCACCTCAGGTTATTTGGGTTTTTTTTAAAAATGCATTAATTAATTTTAATTAATTTAAACATGCCCATGTGTTTGAAGCCTGCTGCACCATCTCCAGTCACTAGGTGGCAGTGCACAGCTTTGCAGTTGAGACAATCTGAAGCCGGGGGTGGGGGGAGGGATCCAAGGGACAGAGTTATACAGCTGCCCCCTACCCCTGTTGTGGGGCACGCCCCTCCCGGAGGGAGCTATAAGGGGTACACCATGGCAAGGGCCGTGCTTAGGGGTGCCAGCGGGCACGGTTTCACTCAGACGGGGCTGGAACTGTGAGTGCGACCCTGACAGCTGCATAACTTCGCTTGTACCATATTGCATTTTATTCTTTTAAATATTTGTATTGTTTTTTATTTTATTTTTTTAACTGTTTGTATGGCATGTTGGTCTTTTACCTGCTTGTAATCCACCCAGAGAACATCGGTTATCGGGCAGATTAAAAAATATATAATTAATTAATTAATTGAAAGCTTCGCTCTATCATAGTAAGGGCTATTCCAACCCGCGTGAGGATGGGTCCATGCGCTAGTTAGAAATATAGTGCTGCTGTTAATGAGGCGGCAGCAGTTGCTGTAACAGTTTCTTGGACTCCTGCCGCTAGTCTCCGGCTCCGCTCCGGAGTCATACCACCCCTGAATGATTAAAGATTGCTCTGTCTCTTCCTCTTTCACCTTGCTGTGGCTTTCCCTGAACTTCCTTCTAAGCGGCTCTAAGGGCGCAATCCCATACATATTTAGAGAGAAGGAAGTCTGGCTGGGGAATGCTGGGAGTTGCAGGACTTTTTCCGGTCTAAACACGCATGGGATTGGGCCCTAGGTCACTCTGCTGCTACCACCTTCTTTTGTTCTTTCTCATTTATTTATTTATTTATTTATTATATTTATATCCTGCCTTTTTTCCTGAAAGGAACCCAAGACGGCTTAAACAATCCTCCTCTTCCTCTCCATTTTATCCTCACAACAACCCTGTGAGGTAGGTTAGGCTGAGAGAGGCAGTGACTGGCCCAAAATCACCCAGTGAGTTTCATGGCCGAGCGAGGACTAGAACCCGGATCTCCCGAGTCCCAGTCCAACACTCTCACCACTATGCCACGCTGGCTCTCATCAGGTGCTCCTATCCTCTTCTAAGCTCTTCTCCTCCAGCCATTTCTCCTCCCCTCTCCTTCTTCCTCTTCCTCCAGCACAAGTGATTTTTTAAACTGACATCCCATTCTCACTCCACTCCACTCTCCACTCTCCACTCTCCACTCTCCGCGCGTCTCACTCTACACAGCCCACAGTCCAACGCGCTCAGAGGCAGGCATTACACAAGGAAGCATGGCCGGGGACTCCCTGGCGCTGTGATGATGATGATGATGATGATGATGATGATGATGATGATGATGATGATGATAATAATAATAATAATAATAATAATAATAATAATAATAATAATAAATTTTATTTCTTACCCGCCTCTCCGTCTAGATCGAGGCGGGGAACAGCAAAAATATAAAATACATAAACTAAACTAAACACAATACATACTATTAAAACATCTTTAAAACATCTTTAAAACATCATTAAAACATCTTAAAATATCTTAAAAACATCTTAAAGGCAACCTAAAATTCCGCTGGACAGGCCTGCCGGAAGAGATCAGTCTTTATGGCTTTTTTAAATTCCAAAATCCAGATCATGTCTGCACAACCCCCTTTCGACACCAACTGCAGGGAACTTATACAAGGAGGAACTCAAAAAAATTTTGGTCTGGTTCTACAGAGAGGAGAGATGGCTCCTAAGCTGCTTCCACTGTCTTTTTTTTTTAATGACCCCCCAACCTGTGGTGCCGCGGTCAAAGTGGAAGTGCAGGCGTGCAACGTGACCATCCCCCATCGCCACGCCCCCCGAGGAGGGCCAAGAATGTTGGCAGCAGTATGTTGCTGGGGAAATTAATCCCCCCACCCTCTTGCCAGCTACTGTGCGGGTTGCAGCTAAGTTCAGAGGGAACAGGGAAGTCTGAGGGGGGTGGCAGATGACGTCAGCATCCCTGCGAATAAAAAAAGTGCCAGTGCGGCGTCCCTGGGAGCCCGGCATCCAGTACACCACTGCTCCCAACCCATATTAAATGCCATTCATTGTCTCAACTCACCATCAAGCTTTCTGGGGACTTACTGCTCAGGGCACTGCCTTCACCCCTTTGATGCTCATGGAGGCCACTATGCTCAGTCCACAAAGGTCTCCCAATGGCGGCTTTCCCCAATCCCGGAAACTCCTTCCAGTTCTCTGTGATGTCACTTCTGCCTCCCAGGGTCAGTGCCAGGTTCTAGGGCAAAGGGTCTTTTGGTGGACCCACCCCCCTCCTCAGTCAGTGGGCCCCAGCAAGCATACCTGGTTGTGGTGGCAGCACTAGGCAGCTGTGTCTAGCCATCCTCTGAATTTCCCACAATCCCCCAGAACAACACTAGGTTAAGCATAACAACATAAGAGCCAGTGTGGCGTAGTGGTGAGAGTGCTGGACTGGGACTCGGGGAGACCCAGGTTCGAGTCCCTGCTCGGCCATGAAACTCACTGGGTGACTTTGGGCCAGTCACTGACTCTCAGGCTAACCTACCTCACAAGGTTGTTGTGAGGATAAAATGGAGAGGAGGAGGAGGATTATGTAAGCTGCCTTGGGTTCCTTGCAAGAGGAAAAAAGGCGGGGTATAAATGTAATAAAAATAAATAAATAAATAAATAAGAAGAGCCCTGCTGGATCAGACCAAGGGTCCATCTAGTCCAGCATTTTATTCACACAGCGGCCAACCAGCTGTCCACGGGATCCCGCCACAAGCAGGACATGAGTGCTACAGCACCTTCCCGCCCATATTCCCCAGCAAATGGAGTACATAGGCATATTGCCTCTGATACTAGAGCCAGCATATACTCAGAGCAAAGCTAGGAGCAGCAGAAAATACCAGCGATGTCAGTCACAAGCAGCGAATTCTAAACAGGAGCTGCTAACCAGCTATCCCTTTCCTACTTCCTTTTATGGGAGTACTGGGAACCAGGGAAGGTCAAGCAGTCTCAAGGGAATATCTCATAATATTGGAACCGAATGGGGTCATCCCATGAAGCATGTGGGATTCGGGACAGATAAAAGGAAAGACTTCTTCACACAGCGCAGAGTTGAACTATGGAATTTGCTATCACAAGATGGAGCGATGGCCACCAATTTGGAGGGCTTTAAAAATGGATTAGACGAATTCAAGGAGGAGCAGACTACCGATGGCTACTAGTCCTGATGGCTCTATGCGACCTCCAGTATCAGAGGCAGCGTGTCTGTGTTCTCCAGCTGCTGGGGAAGACAAGCGGGAGGGTGCTGTTGCACTCATGACCTGCTTGTGGGCTTCCCACTGGAGCATCTGCTTGGCCACTGTGTGAACAGAATGCTGGATGAGATGGATGGACCCTCCGCCTGATCCAGCAGGGCTCTTCTGATGTCCTTATGTGGAACTGAGAGGAGCAATTCCTGCCAAGAGGCCAGCCACAGCCTAGTGCCCTACAGGTATGTTGGCGTTCAACTCCTGGCATCTCTAGCCAGCATGGCATGCTATCTGGGGATGATGGGAGTTGTAGTCCAACACATCTGGAGGGCGCCAGGTTGGGGAAGGCTGCAGTAAGCCAAACAGGCCCCTTTCGGTTCAAATTCCAAGAATCGTTAGGCATACTGGTAAGCAACTACTTCCTTTTGTAAGGTGACTTCCTTTCATTTTTATATCAATCACTGCTTTAAAAAAAAAAAAAATTCCACACACAGGAGCTAATAATGAACACTTTGATTAGTTTTATATTCCTCTTTTTTATTTACTTTTTGGAGGGGCACAAATCCCACCTCTGCGATTAACATACCTTTAGTTAAATATTCATTAAGGTATTTTTAAACGTCTTTATTAATTCATACCATGTTACATAAATATACCTCCAAAAAAAACACTGACGTTGATTTAAATAGGACTACTTGAGGAATGAGAGAAGGCTGCCTCTACCACAAGGCAAAGTGAGACGGATGCCTCAAGCGGTGGATCTGGAAGGCTTCTAAAGAGCGGCCAAGTCGGAGAGACACAAAGAGATCTGTCCAGAGATCTACTGGGATGTGCTCCTGCACAAGCCCGGCAGAAAGGGACAGGATCCGTGCAAAAGCACAAGAGAATTTCCTGGTGGATTGTGCCCCCCATGCTGATTAGCAGTGGAGCTTTCTCCCGCAGACACCAAAATCCCTTGGGCCAGAGAAGGCACCACACAGATATGATCCTTTCCGCAGAGGTAGGGCTGGGCACAGTGCCCCCCTGTAGTTTTATTATCCTTCAGGTTTTGGCTTCTTTCTCAACAAACTAACGCTGGCCTGTAGTGTCTTGAACTAAGGAACCCAGTTCATGTTCCACTGTGGAAACTTGCCTGTCAGGGCCCAGGAATGGGTATCCTCAGAGACTGAAGCTCCCAGCAACGGTGACACTGAGGAGGCGCCAGAACCAGTCTCTGGTCCTGTCCTGCCTCAAAAGGTGGTAGCAAAAGAGCAATCGTTTAATGCAGGGCTCTCCAACCTTGGGTCCCCAGATGTTGCTGGCCTACAGCTCCCAGAATCCTTTGCCATTAGCCATGCTGGCTGGGTATGCTGGGAGCTGTAGGCCAGCAACATCTGGGG
Organism: Shinisaurus crocodilurus; assembly: GCA_021292165.1. Lineage (NCBI taxonomy): Eukaryota > Metazoa > Chordata > Lepidosauria > Squamata > Shinisauridae > Shinisaurus > Shinisaurus crocodilurus. Next base: position 3,688,574 of record JAHFWL010001188.1, on the reverse strand, counting down.
ACCCAAGGTTGGAGAGCCTTGGTTAAAGGGTCCATAGCCAGTCATTGAGAGGTCATCAATCAAGAGCTGAGATAAACAAGAAGCAGGTAGCAATAAGGACCTGAGGTCAAGAGCCATAAATCTGTCATTGAAGGCAAGGGCTAGGCAGGAACAAAGTTGGTCACCAGGAACTAAGTATTTCAGTAGATACCAAGCAGGAAGTTGCCGCATGTGGTGTCATTTTTTTTATGCAGGCTTGGCTGAGCCATGCCCTTCCCCAGAGCTGCAGACAGCCTGACCGTATCCTTCTCTTTGGGTCCAGAGAGTATCTGTTCAGCCGTTCTTATATGCAGAGGGGTAAAACGATTCCATAATGGAATTGCAAACTCTTTAGAAGGCAGCAAATAATTACTCAGGGTGCTCTGCTTAAGATTTGCAGGCTCTGTATCACTATCCTTATCAGGACACCTTGGCCTTTTCCTTCCTCGCATCCTTACTATTTTCCGGCTGCTATTTGAACTTTTCCTTTTTTTAAGGAGCAGATAGGTTCCCGTCTTCAATCCAAGATGAACACAGGTGTGTTTATTGCTGTCACCTCTTAATTATTATTACACTCGGCAGTAGAACAGAAAGATGAAAATATGTTTGGCCGAGTTTAACAAACTACCAAAAGAAAGCCGAGTTCAGCCACAAACAGCAAGCGAAAGTTTCCAAACTAAATGCACTCCCTCTCTGCTGAGTGCTCCCACTGTTAACCAACAGGACCGATAAGAGGGCGAGACTGCAAGCACAAGGCCTCCGGAAAAGAAACAAAAAAAACAACTGAAACACTCACAGGGCTGAAGTCTAAAAATATGTACTGCAATCTAATCCAGTCTGAAGTATTCAACCTGAGGTATTCAGCAGCTAGTAGTTTAAAAGCAATATAATGTTTAAAATAAAGGAAAGCAGGAACAAACACAGAGCTCCTGCAATGCAGCCTTTTCCGTCGCCATCTTGCCTCCTGCAGAAAGTCTGAGGTTGGTCACAAGTGCCCTGCTCCAGAGTAGAGCTCTTTTTTCCACTCGGGCCTTGGCTTGCAGGCGAGCGCTCCCCCTGTGAGGGAGTGTCTGGGTTTTTCGCTTGAGCCGGCACCGCTCTCTAGGCCTTGGAGGTGGTTCCTCCTCCAGCTCCAATTGCATGCTCTCCACTGGCGGGGGAGGAACGTTGGGGGTCTTCTGGGAGGGTCCTGGCTCCCCTGCTGACGTCCAGCTGGCTGTGTCCTGGATTTCTCCCTCTAACTCCCATGGGGCAGGGAGTCTCCTGAGCCAAAGATGGGTCCACTCCGCCTGCTGAACCGGAGTGCTGGGCCAGAGGTAAGTCCACCTCCGCTTCTGAAGAGGCATCTTCCAGGGGAGGCATGACAGGTCCTTCTGAACTGGGGCCCACTGCCTTGGGCCTCATGCCCTACCCATGCAACCCCCAGGAGGTGCCTCTGCCCCCCAAGGAGTGGATCCCCCAACCGCCTCTTCACCTGCAGTCCCCGGGGAGAAGAGCGGCTAAGTCGGGGAGTAGCCAGTGCCTCCAGGAAAAGGCCACTGGCCCTTCAACCTGAGGTATTCAGCAGCTAGTTTAAAAGCAATATAATGTTTAAAATAAAGGAAAGCAGGAACAAACACAGAGCTCCTGCAATGCAGCCTTTTCCGTCGCCATCTTGCCGATGGAGTGGAGCTTCCAGAAAGACTCTCCTGGCCTGACTTCTAAATCTTTGCCAGCTGCTCCCAGCCATTGCTGGAGTAACTTCTCAGTTCTCTATTTCCGGGGCTGCTGTCCAAGGTCCTGAAACTAACTCAAGTCCTGGATGTGATCCAGCTACCTGTCGCATCAGGGCCGGTGCTACCAGCAGGCGCCGAGGGCGCAGGGCTAAAGGGGGCGCCAGAAACGCCTTGAAAAAAAACACAGCGTTCACAAGTGGGAAGGGGGGGCGCTAAATATCTGATCTTGCCTAGGGCACCAAACTGCCTTGCACCGGTCCTGTGTTGCATGTTGTGCCTCCTTGCCTGAGCCGTTGCCCAGAGCAGATGATGGATTCCCCGACACAGCAGGCCATCGCCAGAGGAGGGAGTTGCTCTGTACTGCACTCCAGTGCCACTACTGTGGCTGGCCAGAAGGTGGCACTGCAGCTACCAGGCTAAGCAGGAGTCAGGTGGTCTGAGGAGCCAATAGGGTTCCAATGGGCTCTATAAAGCTGCCACCTCCGGCCTGGGACCTCAGTCTGCCCTCCTCGTTCCTTTTTCCTTGTGTGCCATGTCTTTTTAGATTGTAAGCCTGCGGGCAGGGAGTGTCTTGTTAATTGTTGTAAACTGCCCAGAGAGCTTCGGCTATTGGGCAGTATAAAAATGAAATAGTAAATAAATAAATAAATAAATAAATGTGTTGTTTAGGCACAGGTAGACCTTGGAACGCTTGTCACACACTCACAGCAGTGTGTGTGCAAGCTGGCAGTCAGTGTCAGGGCTTTGCAGGGTTGGAGGCCGCTGGTCGGTTCCCGAGGCAAAGTCCAAGAGGGCAAAAGACATAGTAAAAGGCAGGCTAGTGGTCAGATACGGAAGAAACAATGCAAGGCTGTTTATCACACACACACACCCTTCGTGAGTTGCTCAGAGAAGCCAAGTGCTTATATAAGGCCAGCAGGCCCCCTACTGCCTCCCCAGGTTTATCTGATCCCTTCTGGGCAGAAAAACTTTGGCAAATTAGAAGAGAACTCGTTCTTTTTCAGGCTGTAAGGCCAGCAGGGCAATCCTACACCTGTCTACCCAGAAGTAAGTCCCACTGAATCCAGTAGGGCTTGCTCTCATAAGAACATAAGAAGAGCCCTGCTGGATCAGACCGAGGGTACATCTAGTCCAGCATTCTGTTCACACACTGGCCAACCCGCTGCCCACAGGATCCCACAAGCAGGACAGGAGTGCAAAAAAATACATAGGCCTGCCTCCCAGGCAAGAAGGCATAAGACTGCAGCAGCCCTATGTCATTTCCTCTGGCTCAAACATTCTTTGTTTCAGTTGCCTTTCGAGGAAAAAGCCAAGCACTCCTTGCTAACTCTCTCTCTGTGTGTGTGTGTGTGTGTGTGTGTGTGTGTAGAAGAGTTCCCAGCAAAGACCCTCGGGCACCCAGAGGTATAGTTGCCAAGAACAGCCAGACCTACTTATGAATTATTACCCAGGCAGGCAGGCATTTAAAATGCAGCATTTTTGCTAATAACGGCCGAGCCACAGATAACGGTAAGCAATAAAGAATACTTCCACTTCTTCATTCAATACCAGTTAACCACCAACATCACGCATTGATCTATTTTTTTTTTAATGTGGCCTGTTTATCCAACTTGCCCACTCGGAACTCTGCCGGATGCCCCAGGCAGTCAACAGAGCTACACAGTGTTCCCCCTTTGATCGTCTCAACACCAGAAGATTAGCATATGCATACCCTCTTCCTCCCTTTTCTTCTGTTCTTAATGCTCCAAACTGCCCGTGCTGATGTTCAAGGGATCAATCACACCCCCACCCCAGAAGAGTCCCCTCGTGCCCACCCCTCCACTCCACTCCTTTCTTTGCTTTTAGACTCTGAAAGCTCACTATCATATGCGAGTAGATGCTTAAAAGGATCTGGAATCCAGGCCAATAAGAGGAAATCAGTGTAAAGTCTGCATACGCTCACCTATATCTATCCATGCAAGTGCAGAAATAATGACGAAGATTTCTTTAAATTTCACAGGAGGCAAAGCCAGCCAATTAACTTCTCATCCAAATCATCTCAAATAAAATAAGTTCTTCAATTAATTTGCACCCTGACCCAGATCATCCCAAAGCAATGGAAAACATTTATCTTCTTCCCTAAACTTAATTGCAGGGGAATATGGGGTGGGGGGGGTGCAGCATGTGGGAAGGGGAGAGTTAACCCTTCCCTCCCCAGCTGCAGTCCCCTTTAAAAATTGCTTCCTGCATGGCAATTAAGCTGGGGGGGGGGCACAACACACACCTTCCATTGGCACCAATGGTCACTCAGGACTCAAGTGGAATAGATTTGGGGCCCTGGGAAAGGGCTGGTGGCCCAGACCTAACAAAATCGCTGTATGTGTTTTCATCCAGGCGGTCCTCCGAGAAGCGACGACACTTACGTTGTGAAGACAGTCCTCGACCTTCAGGCGTTCCTCAATCAGTTCAGCCCACAGCTCATCAGGAATTTTCTAAACATTTTTTTAAAGAAAGAAAGAAAGAAATTTGGTGGGTTAAGTATCCACAATGCCATTCAAAGGGAATGCTTACACCTTCTATTTCTGAATAAACAATCCTAAGTGGCTGGAGGGATGAAATCCTTTGCACACACACAAATGACACAGAAACAGTGGTGCACTTGGGTAATTTCAGGCACTGGACTTAATGGTCTGACGGGGCCCCACTCTTTGGATGTTCATGTGTATTCCTTCACTTGCTTCAAAATGTGCTACGCCCTCCTGCTCATTCTGTGGACTGGGGCCCTGGGCATTTGCCCCGAAGTCCTGCCCTGAGTGCACCGCTGCACAGGAAGGAAACAGGATTGGCTAGTATTTTGCCTACAGTGGCCATGGTGTCCTCTTGTACAGAGGACCTCTTTTTTTTAAGTTGTCATCTTCTTTTTCTTTTTTTGAGTTTTTAAAATATGCATACACGAGTTTGTATAAACCCACAGCAATGAATACCTATGAAATGCATATATATGAACATACAACTTTCTAGCAATTATACATAGCCTTCAACAAACGTGGACCAGATATCCAAATACAAGTATCCATTTGAAGGTGGTGTCTATATGCCACCTGTTCAAATGCTGAAAGCGTTATAAGGTCCTCAATCCATTGCAGTCTAGGAGGTGAATGTTTATCCTTCCAATGTTGTAACATTGACCTTTTGGCTCTCAAGAGGGCACGGAGAATCCATTCACGCTGACCGTTTGGTAATCTAAGCAGGTAAACAATTTAAAAGAGCGTGTCCATCAGTGAACCAAAGTTGATTAAAGAAAGTTAACCAAAGTTGATTAAAGAAAGATGACTTAAAAGCCAGGTGCTGATCCTAAAATGAGAGGGGCGCATGACATGGCACCCAAGAAACGAGGCTAGGGGTGATCGCGCAAACCCAGGAGCCCTGAAGGTCAGGCCATGATTCCATGCATAGCTATCGGCAGAAACATGGAAATGAGGCACTCAGTGTAGGAACATTGCAGGACATGGACAAACTGGCACGTGTCCAGAGGGTGGTGACCAGGCCGATGAGGGGGTCTTGAGGCCAGATCCTAGGAGGAATGGTTGTAAAAGCTGGGTACGTGTAGCCTGGAGAAGAGAAGATTAAGAAGAGACAAAACTGTCTTCAAATACCCAAAGCTGAGGTTTCCAGTGTGGTGCCCATGGGCATAAATGTGCCCATATAGACACATCTCTTGGCACCCACCAGGTTCCCTGCCCCTCCTGATTTTTATTTTATTACTTAAGATGTGTATTTATTTTAACTGGGAAGCTGGCATGCTGCAAAGCGATGGCCTTCCCTGCAGCACCAGTTCAGTTTCGTTTATTACAGTCAATGACCAGTATAGCCTGCAGCACCATCTTTTAAGTGGCTGCTCCATTTTACTGCTTCTGTATTGCTCTGTACTACTACTACTACTACTACTACTACTACTACTATTATTATTATTATTATTATTATTATTATTATTATTTTAGTGGAATTGTTTTTAAAATTGTATCTTAAATGTGATTTTAATATTAATATTTTAAATGTGAGTTTAATATTTATATGTAAACCACTTAGGGACTTTATTATACTTAGCGGTATATAAATACTACAAATAAAAATTAAATAAATAAATATCTGGATCCAAAGGAGTGGTCCGGTGTTTTGGAGCTCAGGCCCCACCTCTGCCATGTTGAGTTTCTTGGGCAAGTGACTTGTCTCTGAGCCTCATCCGTTTGCCTTCTGTGAAATGGGTGTTGGAGCAGAAAACTGCGGGTTCCAAAGAGTGGTTTTGTGTTTTGGAGCTCAGAACCCCACCTCTGCCTCGCCGTTAAGGTTCTTTCTTGGGCAAGCGACTTTTCTTTCAATCTCATTTGTTTGCCTTCTTGGAAATGAGTGTCTTGTGACCAGCCATGCCCATGCTGGCAGCCATTTTATGAATGGGGAAACCACACAACCCCCATGGCAGCCAATTTGTTAGAGTACCCACAGCAGTCTTAAGATTGCAAAGGTGCCCGTTGACCCAAAAAGGTTGGGGACCCCATGTTGTAGACCAGTTATACTCCCAAGGCTTGAGCTTCAGGCCTGAGATCAGAGGTTTTACTTCTGGCATCTCACTGTATCAGGACGCCTTTTTGTCGCACAGCCATCCAACAAGTAAAGTGAATGATACCGAGCTGAGAGGAAGTTTGGCCAGGAAGTCTCCATCAGAGCCAGGCCACGGGCAGCCTGAACCCAGTGTGTCCTCCAGGCCTGAGTGTCTGCCGATTGCTGGAACTGGGCCAGAGGCTTGAGCTGGACTCTGATGTGCAGGAAGGAGGAAGTACCAGGAAGAGCAGAAGGTCAGGATCCTGGTACTTATACCAGGCCAGGCCAATCCAGAGGCTTCACACAGTATCTGCCAACTGCATGGCCAACGTCACACACCCCTACTCCCTTCCGTACCCGAAGAGAACTCTGCGGCCTCAGTCCGCACAGGCCCAGGCAGCTCCTCGAGCTTTGGTCCTAACTGGAGATCATGAGGTTCCTGGATCAGGTCCCTGGCAGTATCTAGAAAAGAGTCTGAGTATTCACTGAGAGAACAGCTGCCAAGTGGGACAGCGGATGGTTAATCTTCAAAGGAAACTGGACACAAACCATCCAGAGAGCAAACACAAGGCAGGCAGGCAAGAGATGGACAAATTGACACAATTAGGCCTTTTCCTCCGTCCCCAGCGTCTCCGAGACTCAGTCCTCTCAAAAGCAACAATTCGGAAGGCAGCCACATTCACACAGGTAAAAAGAGAGAGAGACAGAGAGAGAGACAGAGAGAAGGGAAAGGAACCGATGTGTTTCTTGGAAGTCTGTGGGTCCCGCAGGGCGGCGCGTCAAAGGCTCCCGCAGCCTCTCGCGGCTGGAGCCTGGATCCGCGGCTTTGAGGCTGTCATTTTACAAAGGTGCCTCACGCTGCTATCAGAAACAGCCAGCCTCCCGCTTCCCTCTTTGATGTGTCATTTCAAGAGTGGCTAGCGGCTGCCAGGGGGTCCACCCTGCTCAGACTTGCGGATCCAATTTAAACCAGAGTGGTCCCCGACTCCTTCAGCAGCACAGCAACGTGCCTTCGTCCTCCCTTTTGACCAGAGTTTGCGGACGGACGGACGGGGGGAATAAGTCTAGGGGGCTCTTAGAGACAATGGTGGGGCGGGGGAACTGTCAGGCAAAACTGCTCTTGCAAAAGGCAGAGGCCCCATCCGGCATAGGCTTCTAGCTACTTAAGTTCTCGTGCAAGTTTTGTGCCATGGCAAGCTGAGAAAGAGCAGCAGACAGACATCATCCTGCATAGAGCCACCCGGCTCTGGCTAAAGGGAAGCTGTTCAGGGAGACTTTCCAGGGAAGGCTCTTCGTACCAACAGGCCAGAGGAGATCAGGTTATCCTCCCTGACCCCAGTGATGCAGTTAGGTAGTTTTAGACTCTGGACTTAATGGTCTTACAGGGCAAGGTGGGGGGGGCTCTTTAGTGGGTGATGTAGATTATTTCACTTACTTCAAACGGTCTTACGGGGCCCTCTGTTTAGATCGGGGTGGGGAGGCGCAGGCCTGTGGGCCAAATCCAGCCCCTCCTGGAGTGCGCCAATCCTGCCGTCCGGGGTTCTCCACACCACCACACCCCCTTTTCCTTGCCCCACTCCCTTTGCCCTGAAAATCAATCGTTTCATGGTTTCCAGATTTTGCATGTTTTGTTTTCCCCGTCATTCTGAAAACTTGAAATGCCTCATGTAAGGCTTAGTTACTGGCAGTAAGAGCTTTCAGCTCAAATATCCTGGTATTTTTGGTATCTTGGCATCACCTTTGGCCCTGCCCACCACTGGAATGCGGCCCCCGAGAGCTTCTCCAAAATGGAATTCGGCCCTTGGGCTGAAAGAGGTTCCCCACCCCTGTTTTAGATGCCCATGTGTACTTCTACTTCATTTGCTTCAAAAGGTGGGAAACCAGCCCTAAAGTGTCTGGGCCCTCCTACTGCTAAGTGTGTCCCTGGTCGTCTACCGCACCGCAGCCAACCCCCAAGAAACAGGGCACGCCCCCTTTGTGAGCAACAGGTCCCTTCAAGGGGTGGGGCTGGAGGCTGCCCCCTTGGCTGCAGGACTATGAAAGCCCTCAGTTGGCTCCGGACCTTTGCTGGGATTGTCTGATATTGGGGCTTTCTTTTTGCTGAACTCCAGAGCTTGGGGGTTGCAGGCTTTTCTTTGGAATCTGTTCTCCAAATTGAGAATCTTCAAGACATTATGGAGAGTCATTAAAGTTACTGACATTCATGCTTGCTTGTAGGGATTAGTTGGGGGCTTTTCCGATTTCCAGAAGGTCTTGGGGCCTTTTCAGCCTTGATCCGCCATTAAATTCCAAAGGAGAAGGAAGACCCTTGCTGGTGCAACATCCTAACTTTGCTTTGCACCTTGACTCAGATATCTGCTTCACAGGGAACTGGCCAGTGGTTTGGACTCTTGTCCTCTTGTCAGGGCTTTTTTTCTGGTGGAACTCACCGGAACTGAGTTCCAGCACCTTTTCTTCTATTAATTGCATTACAATTTAATCGCCATCTACTCCCAAGGAAATGTAATCCAAGAGTTCCGGTACCCTTTTCTCCAGAAAAAAAGCACTGCCTCTTGTTGAGTCTTGTCAGCATCCCTGCTGGGATCCAGCCTGGAACAGGATAGTATTTCACATCAGGGGACCATTCCTGGTGGAGGAGGTCACCAGACAAGGGGTGACACATGTCAGTCGTCTGCCTGCCCCAAGGGAGACTCTCTGTGAGACACCTTTGAGAATATGAAAAGCTTTTGGACTCCCGGGGGAGGCTGGCCTTGCATTTGGAAAACCGGGGGAACATTTTCATTTTCTTTTTTACCAAAAGCCTATTTCTATACATACACCCCCGACGAGCCAAAAGGATGTGTAAAGCACTGTGTCGATTTCACATGCACGCACGCACGCACACATCCAGTGCCTGGTTTTTGCCAGATCTCTTTGACTTTCATGTCCCATCCCATAATAACCAAGGAAACCCTACAGGGCACCCTTGAAAGTGCTGCTGATTAGCCTGAAATATGCTAATAATGAGCGTAATTAAACCGAAGGGGATTTTTGTGTGTGTGTATGATGCTTTATATTTTCTCCCTTCAAATTAATTGTGGTTTTGCCAGGCAATTGAATGAAAATCATCTCTGACGAGAGGAACAAAGTATAGAATCATTTCACTTGTTAAAGCAAAATAAGAAGAAAGTCCGAGAGCAGGGTGGCAGCAAGGGAGCTGTCCAACCAAGGAGTCAGAGCTGGGGAACAAGACCAGGAGCTGATCAGAAGGAAGTGTCGCACCAGCAACACCCCCCACAATGAGGGAGAGGTTTTATGCTGGGTCATGCTTCCTCAACCCTCCCTAGAGCATTCATGGGGCCCCAATCCAGAGAATACAGGCTCACCCTTCCTCCTCAAGAGGAGGGCTGAAAGATGGAAGCCTTCACACGGCCCGGTGCCTCCTGGGTGATTGTGCGGCGTCCAGAAGAGTGGGGGGGGGCAGTTGGGAGCGCATCAGGTCCCTGGACTCTACAGACTCCCTGGGTGAGGCTATCTCAGGGCAGCCTCGGGAATAAGCCCACAAAAGTTATGTGTCTAGGAGTTGTAAAAATGTATTGGTTTTTTGGCGAGAGGTTTTTACAGAAACATCGGAAATTATTGGTATTAACTTAGAGGTCTGTCCAAAACTAGGATTGTTATCAATAACGGAGAAACTTATTTGCGACCAAAATACAAAGGAATTAATTGTAAACTTGTTAACTGTGGCTAGGCTAATGATAGCGAGAAAATGGAAAGTACAACATGTTTTCCTAATAACTGACATTAGACTATGTATTAATAAAGGGGAAGGGGAGCATGCCTCGTCAGGATATGTTATATTTTTGGAATTTGGAATTCATTTGATCAAGGGGATGGAAGTATATAAATTGGTCCCTTGGAGGGTGGGGGGGTGCACTTTATGATTTATTGTATGTAGTTTATGTTATATTTTTGTGTTATTCTTGTATTTTGTTATATTTTGTTTTGAAAAGTAAATAAAAATTAAAAAATTTTTTTAAGTTATATGTCTAGGTTCAGCACCATGGATAGCTCCTTAACCGGTCAGACTACAACCCAGAGTGGATACACTGTCCCACTGATGTTGGCGCCACCAGCCTCCACTGGTGAAGAGGCTAGTGGCCTGTGTTTCCTTGCTGGCTGCAGAGGAGGGAGAACGCCCTCCTTCACGGCCAGCATGGAAACGCAGGTTAGAATTTGTCTTAATTGCCTTCTATCAGGTGGACGGATGGAGGAGGGAAGGAGTGATAGATAGACAGACAGACAGACAGATAGATATCCTTTATTGATTAGTCCATTTGACCATATCAAAAGTACCATACATATAATAAAATAAAATTATGTAAAATTTAATAAAATCAGATTGGAGTAGGGGTAAGATAAAATGGTTACGGGATCAATAAAAGATTAGAAAACTAGGTGGTTAAAAAAGTAGGGGGACAGATGGGCAACTTATAATAAGTATAATCCTAATACAGTATAAATTTAGATTAGTTCGTCGCCTTTGTCGTCGCCTTTGCATACAACTCCAATTTGATCTATGAATTGTGTTCTCAATTGGGAGGCCCTAGCTATAAATTTGGCAGTTCTTAGAGCTACGTATGAACTTGTGCCCTCCAGGAGATATCCCACACGTTTGTGACGATCCCAGAATTTAGTTCTATCAAGAAGTGGAAGTAGGTAAGATGTCCTTGCTGAAGTGTAGAGTTCACAGTTAAGTAGGACGTGCGCAATATCTTCTATTTCGCCTGCGCCACAAACACATGTTCTGTCGGGGTATGGCACTTGGTGGTAGAGGGAAGGAGTGGTCAGTCCCCCCACCATCCTCCGCCAGCCCGCTCCATTTCGATGCTGGTCGTGAAGGAAAAGACTTGCCTTCCTCCATGGCTTGCATGGAATCCAAGCATACCGGTGGAGCAGGGGTGGAGCCACCTGTCCTTCCTTTGTCAGCCTGCCCACTCACCTGTATGGGATTCCTGGTTAGCTATAGTCGACAGGTGAATTGTTAAATACAAGGGCTTTTTTTCAGAGTGATGGTCATGGGGTGTTTGTCCTCTGCCTCCATTTCATCTCCATATGTGCTGGGGCTGGCCGTGCAAATGAGAAGGAAATCTCATCTGGTTCTGGGATGGTCCTGAGAGTGGGTGGCGTGGGCCATGACATTCAAGTTAGGTTTTGCATAGTGGGCAGAACGATATTATCACCTGACATCAGGATTATCACCTGACATGGAGGATGTCTCTTGAGGTGAAGTACACAAGGTCTTCAGTCACCAGACATAGTCTCGAGGTTTATGAGTCATAGACCTTGGGACAGATTTGGGGTAAACATGTTGTGATAAATAGGTTATATGACTGGTGAGTAATATCCTATTTATAGGTACAGGGTCTAGGGGTATAAAGACTGACACACTTGTTGACAGCTTCACTTGACTTGACTTCCTGGCTCTCTGGTCTTGTTCTGGACTTCTACTTCAAGTCAGTCACTTCACTTCATCTCAGCCAGTGCTTTTTTTCTGGAGAAAAAGGTACCGGAACTCTTGGATTACATTTCCTCAGGAGTAGATGGAGATTAAATTGTAATGCAATTAATAGAAGAAAAGGTGCTGGAACTCAGTTCCGGTGAGTTCCACCAGAAAAAAAGCCCTGATCTCAGCCTTACCACTGGGGTCTTGGATTTGAATCTGCAATCATGTAGTGAGTAAAAGATGCATTGCTTGCCTTAATCCCATGTAATTGGGTCTTACAAATAAACTCTTTAATCTTTATTAACTGCTGTTATCTCCTCCTTCCATCTGCGTGACTAGGACTGAGGGTCACTGGCTAGGTAAGCTTTTGAACCCGGGTCAGTCCAGCTCTCACAATTCCCCCCCATGCTATATTTCCCCTCCTAAAAACAAAATATGCTGCTGTGACCCATCTTGCATCCAGAGATGACACACACGCACACCCCGTGGTCCCCATCTACCGGGTGGAGTCTAAGTATATACTCCCTCGCTTTTAGTGTTTGTTTGTTTGTTTATTACATTTCTGTACCAGTGTGGCGTAGTGGTTAGAGTGTTGGACTGGGACTCAGGAGATCTGGGTTCCAGTCCCCACTCAGCCATGGAACTCACTGGGTGACTTTGGGCTAGTCACTGACTCTCAGCCTATCCTACATCACAGGGTTGTTGTGAGGATAAAATGGAGAGGAAGAAGACTATGTAAGCCGCCTTGGGTTCCTTCCAAGAGGAAAAAAAGACAGGATATAAATGTAATAAATAAATAAAATAAATATACCACCCAATAGCCAAAGCTCTCTGGGCAGTTCCACTTAAGTCAATATGACGGCACGACAAAACCTAATATAAAATGTTTAGAAGTTTAAAACTGTGATACAAAATGAAAGTGTTTTGCAGTGTACAGATCTAAAAATCCAAGAACGCGTTTAAAAACAACAAAAACTGAAGGACTGAAATGCCTAGGAGTACAAAAAGGTCTTCACACGGCGCTGAAAAGACCACAACATAGGCTCCAGGTGAGCCTTTCTAGGAAGGGCATTCCACACCCTGGGTGCAACCACTGAAAAGGCCCTCACCTTAATAGCTACCACCTCACCTCATTTGGTGGGGGCACCCAGAGGAAGGCCTCTGAAGATGATCTTAGGGTCTAGGCACGTACCTATGGGAGGAAACAATCCTTCAGGTAACCTGGCCTTAAGCCATTTAGGGCTTTGAAATATAATGCCAGCACTTTGAATTGGGCCCAGAAATGGGCTGGAAACAACACAGATCACATTATTTTAATGACTGCCCACCTACACAATGGGCTGTCAAGTCAAAAAGTTAAACATGTACTCTCAACTAAGAACAGGAAAGCTCTCTTTCGCCATTTCTTCCCCAGCTAGGGAGTCTGTTTGGCATGGATTCACAAGCCTGTGCTGGAACCGCCATTGATCCAAACGAATAATTGGAGTGCCCATCGTGCACCTGCAGAAAAACACGGCCATTGCCACGATGTATTTTTCGCTTCCATGCTGAGATGGCATTGTTACCTCCACCTACATACCTGTTGGTTGTCTTGATACTCCTGTGCTTTGGCTGCCAGTGATGACCAATCAGCAGCTAACAAAGTCTCCTGAGAGATCCGTTGGGTTACCAATTGTTTACAAAGCCACATTGCCTGTGGGGGGGGGGGGGGGGAGAAGGAATAAGAAAGGGCTGTAACTTTCCAAAGGAAAATAAAGTGCATTTAAAGAAAAGAAAAACACTCCAGCATTTTCAGAGTCCTCAGTTTGAGCGTGCAACTCATAATGCTTAGTACAGGAAATAGCAGCCATTCTTAAATTCAGCACAATTGAAAAATGGAATGTTTTCATTTATGGCTTCACTTAAAAAAAGACATGCTCCTTGTGCCCCCTCCCAAGGGACAGAGGAGACGATCAAACACATGCACCTTAAGGAACCCAAACATCTTATATTGTTTCTTTGTGATGGAGTTTAATTGCAGCAAGCTGCTTTGGGAGTCAAACTTTTTGTATCCTTGACAAGGGGGTATACGAATAATTTGTTAATTGAGAATTATCTAGCCTTAGGTAAGGTTTGAGGGTATGGTGTGCTAACACGTAAGGGCAACATTACAGGGCTGATAATGATGATGATGAGGAGGAGGAGGAGGAGGAGGAGGAGGAGGAGGAGGAGGAGGAGGCGGCGTCGGCAGAAGAATAAGAATAAGAATAAGAATAAGCAGAAGCAGAAGCAGAAGCAGAAGAAGAAGAAGAAGCAGCAGCAGCAGAAGAAGCATTTCTTGTGCCTTAGAGCAGCCTTCCCCAACCTGGTGCCCTCCAGATGTGTTGGCTGGGGGATGCTGAGAGCTGTGGTGCAACACATCAGGAGGTAACAAGATTGGGGACATTTCCAATGCTTTCACATATATTATCTCAGAAATCAGAAATACAGTCCTGTAAGGTAGGGTGGTATAAGTTGCAGAGGTGAGGGGTGAAAAGCCTGAGAGAATAGTGGCTTCTTGCCTAAGGCAACCTGGGGAGTTTGGAAGAGAAGCAAAGGTTGAGCTGGGAACTGTGTGGTTTGACAGCTCAGTCTCTTAAGGCACAATCCTATGCATGCTTAAACTGAAAAATGCCCTACAATTCCCAGCATGCCCCAGACAGCTATGGCTGGCTGGGGCATGCTGGGAGTTACAGGACTTTTTTCTGTCTAAACATGCATAGGATTGCACCCTAGCCACACTACAGATTGTGGCTGCCTACATAAGGCTTCTGTTGGCTCCAGCTTGATGCTGAGACAACATCCTCCTATGGCTCTAGTAGGAGAGAGCACCAGCGAGCGAAGCTCACTCGAACCTATCCATGGTCCTATTGCAGCTGCCCATTACACAAGAGGGATTTTGCCTTTACATAGCTTGCTGTGCCTAGGGATGTGCGTCCGAGCAAAACTCAAGCTGGTCAAAGTTCCCCAAATTCCACCTTGAAGCTGGTTTCATCTTGTGTCCGTATCAGATTGAGAGCTTGGGGGGGGGTCCGTCTGTATGAAAATTCGTGTGTATTTTCGTGTGTATACTATTTTTCCAAATGTACGCATCCATTGTGCACATCTTTGAAATGTACACATTCTTGTCCCATTGATGAAGGCATATGTTTGTGCACATTTTTCAAAAGTTCACATGCTGTTGAATGCTTTTTTTTTTTTGGCGGGGGGTGTCAGTGAATCACAGCGCAAGCTCAGAAATGTATAGTCTTCCAACTGCAGATTGCGTCGTGAGTCGGACTGAGTCCCCCCTCTGACTCGACTCGGACTCGAGTCCCAATATTTTTAATGGGACTCGAGACTCGACTCGGGACTCGAGACCAAGGACTCATCAACATCCCTGGGCTGTTGACGAGTCTTCTGGCTGTGCCAGAAGGAGCGCGATCACCGGTGAAGAGCGCATGGAAGCGAGGTGCGCCGCTGCTCGGCCACTATGGACAGCTAAAAGGAGCGCAGCCCCAACGATGTGTTGAGATTTATTTTGATCGATGTGTTGTTGTGGGGGGGTTGGGTTAGGGTCAGACATTTTGGGTTTGGCTGCCTCTGCCTGCCTGTTTGGGGTTCCCAGCCTCCTCTGCCTGCCTGGTCTCTTCTTGACCTGTTCAACAGTTGAATTGTCCAAGACAAAGGCCTCTGCCTGCCTGCTTTGGGGTTCCCTGCCTCCTCTGCCTGCCTGGTTATTTTGGGTTTGTCTGCCTGGTCTGTTCTTGCCAAAATCAGTTGCAGAGTTTTGAAATAAAAAGGCACACTTGTGCCTAGAATTTATTTAAGCCACACATCTGAAGTAGCCTTATTTTGTTGGGGGGAAGCCCCATTGATTTTAATAGGGACTCGTGGAGTCAGTTTTGGGAGTGACTCAGGACTCGTGACTCGTGAGTCACCATTTTGGACCAAGGACTCGGACTTGAGACTCGGGTCCAAAGACTCGTGACTCGACTCGTGACTCGAGACCAAGGACTCTTCAACATCCCTGGCGTCTGAGCCCATGTTTGGTCCAGAAGGTGCAAAACTGGGTAAATCCTGATCAAAAACCAACTGAATTCCCCCCCCCATGCATCCCTATGGATGTATGGGGGGGGAATTCAGTTGGTTCCCCCCCCCCCCATACATCCCCCATAGTCCAGTCAAGGTTAATGTATCAGGCACAGAGCTGTGCCTGATACATTAACCTTGACTGGACTCTCCTTCCCTAACACAACCTTGCCTGCCTTGACCTGTTCTACGCAGACTGGATCTCCTTCCTCATATCTGACCCTATCAGATGCCATTAGCTTCCCCTGTGAGCCTCGGGTAACCACAGTACGGGACGGAGGAGAAGCCACTGCTGTATCCAGAAGGAGAAGGGGACACATATTCCCCTCCCCATAACCCATGACTGTTACTATTTCATATGGGAGAAGTGCCAAGTGCTGCACCTAGGAACAAGAAACCAAATGCACGGTTACAGGATGGGGGATACTTGGCTCAACAATACTATAAGCGAGAAGATGATCAGGGGCCTCGAAACAAAGCCCGATGAGGAGAGACTGAAGGAACTGGGCATGTTTAGCCTTCAGAAGAGAAGACTGAGGGGAGATATGATAGCGCTCTTCAAGTACTTGAAAGGTTGTCACACAGAGGAGGACCAGGATCTCTTCTCAACCATCCCAACTGTCACTTGAGGCACAGGTCAACTCGGTGGCACGGACACGGAGCACCTTTTATCAGCTTAGGCTGATATACCAACTACGTCCTTATCTGGACAGAGATAGCCTAGCTACAGTTATCCATGCTCTGGTAACCTCTCGTTTGGATTACTGCAATGCGTTATACGTGGGGCTGCCTTTGAAAACGGTCCGGAAACTTCAGCTGGTCCAAAATAGGGCAGCGAGATTATTAACCGGGACTGGCCGACGAGAACATATTATGCCAGTGCTTTCTCATCTGCACTGGCTGCCAGTCTGTTTCCAGGCCCGATTCAAAGTGCTGCTGCTCACATTTAAAGCCCTAAACGGCTTGGGGCCAGGGTATCTGAAGGATCATCTCCTCCCATATGTTCCTGCCCGGACACTAAGATCTGCATCAGCGGTCCTTCTCCGAGAGCCCCTGCCAAAGGAAGTGAGGCAGGTGGCTACCAGGAGGAGGGCCTTTTCTGCTGTGGCACCCCGGTTATGGAATGAGCTCCCCAAAGAGGTTCGCCTGGCGCCTACTTTGTATTCTTTCCAGCGCCAGGTGAAGACCTTTCTGTTCTCCCAGGCATTTTAATTATTTTAATCTTGTAATTGTTTTTAATTCCATTATTGTAACTGCTGCTGCTAGCTCTGCTGTTTGTTTTTAATCTGTGGTTTTGAATTTTATATTGTATTTTATTATTTAAACCGCCCAGAGAGCTTCAGCTATTGGGCGGTATAAAAAAATGTATTAAATAAATAATAAATAAATAAATAATGGGCTCAAGTTACAGGAAGTCAGATTCTGGCTGAACGTCAGGAAAAACTTCCTGACTGTCAGAGCAATACGACAATGGAACCAATGATCTAAGGAGGTGGTGGGCTCTCCCACTCTGGAGGCATTCATTCAAGATGCGGCTGGACAACCATCTGTCAGGGATGCTTTGACCTGGATTCCTGCGTTGAGCAGGGGGTTGGACCCGATGGCCTTATAGGCCCCTTCCAACTCTACTATTCTATGATTCTATGAGTCTATGAATTGTATGGATTTGCCACCAGGAAGACTGTTGAGATGGAGGAAAAACACATCTCCATCTCTTGGGAGAGGCAATTCATCTCCAAAGACCTCCTGCACGTACCACCCCAGATGCTGATGCCTGGGTTGAAAGTTGGCAATGTATCTGCAGTGCACTGCCTCTCTTTCCCCCCACTGAAGGAGTTCAGTGGGAGTGGGGAGGAGCTCAACCATTTGGAGGGCTGGCTCTTTGAAGGGAAGGGGCCATAGCTCAGAAGGTCCCAGGTTCGATCCCCGGCAGCATCTCCAGGTAGGGCTGGAAAAACGCCCGCCTGAAACCCTGGAGAGCCGCGGCTGCCAGTCAGTGTCGACAGTATTGGGCTAGATCAATGTCTCTCACTGGCTGGGGCATGCTGGGAGTTGTAGGCCAAAAACATCTGGGGACCCAAGGTTGGAGAACACTGGGCTAGATGGACCAAGGGTCTGATTTCGTAAAAGGCAGCTTCCTAGGTTCCTACGCTATTCCCCCAGGCCCGGCAAGATGCTGAGCATTTATATCGGCTCTAAAATAAGGCAATTCTAGATCAGGTATCCTTTAGCAACAATCCCATTTGCAAAATGTAAACAGACAAACAAAACCACTTACAATTGTAGTTTTCCCAGAGGCTGGAGGACCAAGTATAAGGATCTTTGGAACTGCAGATGAAAGAAAAACACATGGATGTCAGGACATTGTGCAGTATAATTCCATATTACACTACACAACACACAATCCAATACTTCCTTCCCATTACAGTTCCTTCTACTGGTACTTTTTTTGTAAAATCTCATTCGTACCTTAGCAAGAAGACACCCAGATTTATTTATTTATTTATTTATTATATTTATACCCCACCTTTTTTCCTGAAAGGAACCCAAGGCGGCTTACATAATCCTCCTCCTCCTCTCCACTTTATCCTCACAACAACCCTGTGAGGTAGGTTAGGCTGAGAGTCAGTGACTGGCCCAAAGTCACCCAGTGAGTTTCATGGCCGAGCGGGGACTAGAACCCGGATCTCCTGAGTCCCAGTCCAACACTCTCACCACTACGTCACACTGGTACGCTAGTTTGAGACTAGCGGTCTCAGGGTTACTGGGGTGTGCGGAGAAGAAATGCTGTATTCTGCATTTTATGCAGCAATACTCAAGACACATTAAAAAAAACAAACCCAAAAACACTAATTTCCTGTTTCCCCTTTTGAACACTCCCCATGTATCCCAGAGTGCTAGGATGTCCAAAGGGCAGCCTTTTACAGCAGCGGTATAGTGGTAAATTTTGAAGGATTCCTAACAATACTGACATTCCAGGCCTGCATAAGTAAGGGCGAAACCCAATATGACAAAGCAAGCCTGTTTATTCACTTATCTGTGCAGCAGTTCATGTTCAAAGAGCTGAAGAAGGCGAGGAAAAGGGCAACCAAAATTATCAAGGGCCTGGAGGAAGTCCCCTATTAGGAAACGGTACAATGTTTGGGGCTCTTCAGCGTATAACAAAGGCAAGCAAGGGGGGACATGACACAGACGTGTGCAAAATGATGCATGGTGTGTGTGTGTGTGTGGGGGAAGTCATCCCATGAAGCTGAATGGTGGGAGATTCAGGGTGGATAAATAGGAAGGATTTCTTCACACCATGCAGAGCTAAATTATGGAATTTGCAAACACAAAATGTAGCAATGGGTGCCAATTTGGAGGGCTTTAAAAGGGGATTTGACACGTTCATGGCGGAGAAGGCTATCAATGACTACTAGTCCTGATGGCTATATGCTACCCCCAGTATCAGAGGCAGTATGCCTATGTATTCCGGTTGCTGGGGAACATGGGCGGGAGGGTGCTGTTGCACTCATGTCCTGCTTGTGGGCATTTGTATGGCCACTGTGGGACTAGATATGAATGATCTAGCATGGCTCTTCTTATGTTCTTACGTCTACCCACAATAGGATTGGAGGAAATTTGAGGCGAGGAAGAGAAGAAGCAGACAATGAGGCAAACTGCCATTTTTGCCTCCCAACATCTCTTCCCAAAGGCATCTGCCTGGCCACCGTGGGAACAGAATGCTGGACTAAAAAGGTGAGAAAAGCTGCAGCGCCACCACCAAGGCCGTCGTCAAGGGTCAGTATGGTCGGGCACCCACCAAGGGTCCGCACACTAGCAGGGGTCCACTGACAAGCACCCCCTGGACTTGCTCCTCCTCTCCCATCATGGCAACCTGCTTGTTCACCTGCCTCTCACTCTGGCCCAGGCAACGGTGGTGGCGAGGAGGAGGAGTCAGGAGATGCCACGGCCTGCTTGCTCCCTGGCTCTCTGCCTGCCAACCAAGCAAGTGGGAGCCATGAGAAGGAGCAGCAGCAGCAGCAAGAATAGCCGATGACCATGGCAGCGAGGAGGTGGCAAGTCACAAACACAGAGAGGGCCTTTTCAGTGGTGGTGCCCTAGAGATGGAATTTTTTAAAAGTGTGATGGATGGCTGTTTTTATTGCTCCTTTTAGAGCTGTATTCTGTCTATTTTTATGTGACTTTACACAGGGTCTTTTGTTGTCATGTGTTTTTAATTAGATGTTATTTTCTTAGCAAAAAGCAGGTGGGTGTTTTTTTTAATTAAATTAAAACAATAAACCCAATTTTAATTTTTAAAAATACTTTTTTAAAGTGTTATTTTATGTCAAACCTTGTCCTGAACCATTTTGGCATATGGCTTATATAGAAAAGAGATACATATTTAAAAACAATTTTAAAAAATCAGTACATGATTTTAATTTTAAAAAATCAGTACATCAGTACAGTACATGAATGGTTGCCTCTCACTCCCAAGGAAAATGCGACGATATTGCGGGGCAGTCAAAATCTGCTTTCCAGCCCTGACACAGGACGGCTCGGCCTCCACTGACAAGGATCCTGCAGACAGGAGGGAGGCAACACAATGAGCCATGGGTGGCTTATAAGCCATGATTGTTTCAGCGTGGCTTGTCGTGATGTCTGAACCCAGCCAGAGTGGTTTGTGTGTGGTTAACAAACCATGCTGCTGGGTTCAGTCAGCACGACAAGCCACTCTGAAACAAACATGGCTTTTCGTGTTGTGTGAACCCAGTCAATGTGTCTCTGTACAGAGCACAACTAGTGCAGCGCACAACTTCTGGAGCGGTGCAATATATAGGCCCACACGCCAGCCATTGCTGCAACGGGCATTTTGCTCGTCAAGAAAGAAGATGCTTCCGTTTCTCTTTCCTCTCACGTCTTCTTAACTTGAGACTAGCTACCTCCTGGGCAGAGCTGGAAAGATGAGAGATCCTGCGCATTTTCGAGGTTGGCTTCTGGAGCAGACGGTAAAACTTTTCCCTCTGCCACTAGAGAAAAACAAGTTACTCTGCGTTTTTCCTCAGTCCTTTTGTCTGGTGCCCTCTTTTCCCCCTGGCTGGCATTAATATCCAATTCTCCCTGCTCTTGTTTTTTGTGTGCGCGCGTGCGTGTGTGGTTGTCTCCGGCCAACCTCCTTTTGGTTGGGAGCAAGATTAAAGGCAAGGGGGATGGGGGAAAAAAGTAATAATAAACCCAACACACCAGCCGCCTTCCCCCTCGGTGCGTGTATGTCCCTGCGTCTTCTTCGATACATGGACGTGTGTGGGGTTTTAATGGGTTACTCTGTCTTGAACGCCATGGCAGTTTTAATGATTAAAATATGGGAAAGAAGGGCCCCGGTGCAGTGAATCTACAGTCTAGCCAATGTGGATTACGCAAATAATGATTTAATTAAGGGGAGAATTTAATTTCAGGGGGAGGCTAAACCAAAAAAAAAAACAAAAGGAAAGGGGAGACAGATCTTGGGAAAGCTCTTGGCTGAGATTTAGTCAGGAGCGCAGTTCAGGGAGAGCGTTCCCCTCGCGCACACGGTGTTTCAAGGCTACTTGCGATTGCTCCTCAGGAGTACGGATCTGTGTCTGGCAAAGGCTCTTCACGCTGAGTAGCTGTTGGTATAATCCACTCTTTCCCAAACTCCTGAGAACCGCACCATGCTTTATTTCCAAATTAAAAACAGGAGGCACAAAACTGAGGCTTCACACACTCAGGATGTCACTTTTACACCATGAAAGAAACAAGAATTATCCACCCTCAGAGAAGCCCACGTGCACGCACGCCTCCCTTGTCTTCCTTCATGAGTCACTGTTCTGAGCGTGCCTCCCAACAAAAGTGGAGGCAAGCAAAGACATGCCGAGACTTACTGGGCAGCCTCCACTGAGAATGGGCGGTTCTGATGTGTCACCAGAAAAGCTACAGATGTTCACAGATGCACATGCACACCCTGTAGAGCAGGGGTGGGCAACACATGTTCTGCTGGCTGCATGTGCCCCTGCCCTGGCCTTTTCTGCAACCCCCGCCAACCCCCAAGCCACCACTGCCAAATTTCGGCAGCACGGCAGTGGAGGGAAAAAAGACATATCTTCACTTTAAAACAAGGACCACACGCCTTGTTTTAATGCAAATCTGCTCTCCCCTGGGGCCTCTGGGAGAACAATTATGCATTAAACCCTATGCGCACCTGTTTTAAAGAGGAAAGGGGGATATTTTTTTTGCTGCCACCAAATTCAGCTGTGGTGGGGGGGGTGCAGCCCACAGTAGGTGTGAGGGTGGCATGTTGGCCCACGGACTCTCAGAAGTTGCCCACCCCTGCTGTAGAGGTTGACTCGAAAGAGAGAAGGCGCAAGTAGCAAATCATGCAGAGATGCAGTTGGCATCCTCCTCTGAGAAGGGATGCTTTAGGGTCCCGGGAGACTTCCATCATTTAATTGAGCACGCTCCATGGCCCACCTTTGTGACACGGCAGGCGAGACGTCAGCCTCAGGTTCTCGCCTTGGCTAGCCGGCCCTCCCCGTCGTCACGCAAGAAGACGTTCATCCGAGCCTCTGCCTTGCACACATGTTGGACTCCTTGTTCCGTGTGCTGAGACAGGTCCTGGTGGGTGGCCCAAATTGCTGCCGAGCCCGGCCACCTGTCACAGCACCACCACTTCCACCTGGCAGTGCAATGCAATCAGGGCACACCAGTGACAAACTGCGCCAGGACCAATGGGGCCCAGCCAGCCCACTGCAAAGTCCCCTATCCTGCCTCCCCACGAGGAGAAGGGGGCGGCAGTCACCTCCCTCGACCAAGGGGTGCAGGAAGCTGCCCCTACAACACCCGCCACCCTTCTCAAGGCACGCTAGCACTTCCCTTGTGATATATTAGGGTCCGCTGACCCACAATTTGAGGATGACTATAAGCATCAATGCAATGGTCGCATGCATAAGGAAATGTATTTATTTATTTATTGCATTTAGCTATATCCTGCCTTTTCCCCTCCTACAAGGAACCCAAGCTGGCTTATATGATCCTCCTCCTCCCCATTTTTATTCTCACAACCACCCTGTGAGGTAGGTCAGACTGAGAGTCAGAGACTGGCCCAAAGTCACCCAGGAGAGCTTCATGGCCAAGCGGGGACCAGAACCCGGACCTCCCGAGTCCCAGTCCAGCACTCTAACCACTAGGCCACACTGGCCCTGAAATGAGAAAAAGATGGCCGGTTCATCCTGTGCAGATAACAGCTTCACCACAAGGGTTAATGCGAGATGCCTGCCTTGGGTATTAGGTTGTGGGTGCTGTTAAGGATCGTCAGAAGAGGAGGCAGACCGATCGGGCCCTCAGGGGTACAATCCACCAAGATTGAGCATGGCCGTGCTTCTGAGCAGCTCCCATTCTGAGCAGCTCCCATTCATTCCAACGGCACTTGGGCAGGAGAACAGTTTCGGGAGGTGGTGTCCCAGGACCAATTTTGGAAGTGAAGGGGTGCTATTTAAACTCTCTAACACAGTGTTCTCCAACCTTGGGTCCCCAGATGTTTTTGGCCTACAACTCCCAGCATGCCCCAGCTGGCTGGGGCATGCTGGGAGTTGTAGGCCAAAAACATCTGGGGACCCAAGGTTGGAGAACACTGTGAAGGCACCAAAATCTCTTTGTGCCAGTGCTGGTTATAGTTATTATTTGGTACAAGACAGACAGAAAATAATGACCAGACATGCTTTCCAATTACACTGCTTGTTTTTTATGGGGTGGGGGTGGTGTCATTTTGCAATTTAATCCCAGTTACACCAGTGAGCTAATATATCCTTTGACCCTGCCCCCCCCCGCCCTCTCCCTTCCCGAAATCTCTCGCCTCCTCTGAAATCTGGAAATTGGGACTCCTGCCGTTTTCGCATGGACATTTGGAGCTGCGAGCTTTCTTTCCCACCACCGTGTTTCATGTATCTGAGTGGCATGATGGTTGACCATCCGGAGACTTCCTACAGAACCCACTCCCCTCTTGCCCGGGTGTTTTTTTCTGAGAGTGCCTGCTGTGGAGATCATTTCAGTCGAAGATTCTGGCCAGCCCAAATATAAAATGAAAAAAACGACAACCCTCGCTGTATCTCACTCTCCAAAGGCAAGCCATGCTCTCTGATCTCACCAGATAACCAGGGGAGCGGAAAGTACTTTTTTCTAACGCTTCGCATCGCAACCCCCTTTCAGGATGGAGCTGGGCAGCTGCAATTTTTAAATCATGCATGAACCCCACAAATCACAAATTCATCTTTACAAAGTTATTTGACTTGGGAGGTTTAAGGAAGTTACTCTCCTGCTTATTGCCTCTTGCAAGTTCGACAGACAAGGGTACACAATGTCGGGAAAAGAATACTTTTAAAAAGATACATCAAGCTGTTTTTATCGCCTAATTTCTTTCAAAATGTAACGTGATTAAAACGTACGGTCTTTTTTTTTCCTTTTCCTTTCCTTTTTTTTTTTTTTTTTTTTAAATCTTAACACCTTGAAACTCCAGCCTGGTAGTGAGGAATTATTTATAAACAGAGCCATCGAAATGTGCTCTGGTGCCAACACTAATCAACTTCTTCAACCCGCTTCAAAGCAAAATAAAAAAAAAACCTAAAAAAAGAACCTTTCTATCTACAGATCCTTTTGAGGTTTAAGTAGGAGCACGATTTAAAATTCACAAGAAAACCCCGAGGTACTGAAGCTTTAATACACAGCTTTCTTGGACAAACGTTTGATAAAAAACGAAATGTACTATTATACACACCATATCATGCTTTAATATTGCCCAGGGCTACTGTAAATGCTCACTTTGTACTAAATCTGGTTTTCCTTCTGCTTAGGAGTTGGCAGCAGACGTGGCAAAGCAGAACGCGCCGATTTACTCATTTGCACGCCGGTAAGAATCTTCTACCGCTCGGTCCCTAAACATATGACATGGGGGGGGGGGTAGCATTTCCAGGGCAACCTCAAATGTACTGTTTAACCCTTCCGGTCTATAGACAGCTCCCATTAGAAAGCCAAAGGCCAGAATTCAGCAGAGCTAAATTGTTCAAAGTCTATTGATTTCAATGGACATAAGCATACTTGACTCTTTCTTGGATTGTGGCCGAGGTATGAACCAGCCACTAAATGCTACAGCTGTGCGTTATGCATTTCCAAGAGAGAAATCCTAGAACGGAAAGACCGACAAGAACGTTCCTTCCAAGCCTTCTGTTACCTGCAGAGATGGGACTTTGGATCAGAGCAAACGACATCCAACCACTAGGTAATGCTACCTGATTCAGCTTCTCTGTCTCTCATGCAATTCCTGAAATTAATACCCAGCTTTGCTGATATAAAGAATAGTAAGTACGGTAATAGTTACTATGGGTAATAATAATAATAATAATAATAATAATAATAATAATAATAATAATAGTTGGGAGATTTTTTTACTAACCCGCTAAGAGGCTAGTCATCTGGGTTTGTTTGTTTTTTTACTCTGACCACTGAGGAGGGGACATGAAGGCTACTAGCTAGAAAAAGAAGAACTTGCCTTATAGCAAGCGGGCTGAAGGAAGAAGAATAGAACAATCCTTCCCTCCCTCCCCGAATGCTGCATTTTCCTGCTGTGGTTGTGGAAGAAGAAGTTTTCTTTCCTGCACAGCTAGCACAGAAACCAAGCGGGCTGCAGCAAAGGGGCAGAGTCATCCGTCCTTCCTCTGTCAGCCTGCTGTATTTCCATACTGGCCATGGTGAAGAAGGAAGCCTCTTCCTCCACAGCCAGAATGGAAACCAAGCAGGCTGGTGCCGGATGAGGGGCAAAGCGATCTGTCCCTCCGCTGCCAGCCCCACTTATCGAACCGCTTCAAGCCATGGGTTCTGCTGATGCTCTGCGCTGTAGCCTGGGTTGCAGGGTTCTGCTATGGGTCAGACCTTTAGCAGGGGTCAGGTTTCTCAGGGAAGCAAGGCAAGAAGGGGTCAGCACCACGGAAAGTTCAACGTGGGGCTGGAGGCCAGACAGGGTTGGCTGTATATATTGCTCCAACAAATCAAGACTGAGCTTTAAATAAGACTTTGGCTACTTTGAGGCTGGTTCGCCCTAACTCCATCCTGACTGAGGCTTTGTCTCCTAAAGGGGCCTAGCCTCTTTTAGCAGCCTCAGACTGTGGCAACGTGGGAGTGGCTGTGGCATGCTAGTATCCTCATGGCCAGACCTCCTCTGGATGCTCTGAGTGGGGCTGGAGGCAACACAGCCTTGTCTGTATGTTGTTCCAACAAGGAGCAGATCACAACTGAGCCTTAAATAAGAGTTTGATTGCCTTTTGGCTGGTTGACTCCACCTCCACACTGACTGAAGCTTTGTCTCTTAAAGGGGCCTGGCTTGTTTTAGCAGCCTCAAACTGCAACAACACGTGGAACTGTCTGTGGCATGCGAGTGTCCCTGTGACCATAGTCCAAAGATGGGAAAGCAACTTCCTCTGGCCACAGGGGACCTCCCCGCTCTCCTTCATCTGTATGCCCTTTGGGGCAGGGACCTGGCCTTGCATTCTTTGCAAATAATGGTGCCATGGAGGACACTATATAAATAAAATTATGCACAACACACTCAGATAGGCAGAGTGACGAACACTTACCCTACCTGTATACCAAACCCTACTGCAGGAGTGGGTGATTTGTGGCTCTCCAGGCATTGTTGGAATACAGCTCCCATCAGCCAGTGTAGCCAGTGGTGAGGGACGGGGAGTTGCAGTCCAACAACATCTGGAGGGCCACAGGTTGCCCACCGCTGCCCTACTGTATTCAAGGCTAGGTATATGTAACTGAAATTTTCCCATCTTATGCCCTTGTTTATCCCTGCCTCCATTTCCTCCCTCTCCTTCTGTTGTCTCTCCTGTGTCAAAGTTTTGATTGTAGGCCTCTTGGGGCAGGGACCTGCTCTCTTGTACTTTGAAAGCATGCATACATATTGATGGTGCTTAATAATAATAATAATAATAATAATAATAATAATAATAATAATTATTATTATTATTATTATTATTATTATTATTCTACACATACTCTTGATCATTTGCCATGGTATATGGTTTATGTCAGCCTTCCCCAACCTGATGCCCTCCAGATGTGTTGGACTACAACTCCCAACATCCCCCAGCCAGCCAGGGATGCTGGGGGATGCTGGGAGTTGTAGTCCATCATATCTGGAGGGCACCGGTTTCGGGAAGACTGGATTATGCAATAAAAATCTTGACCGACCGACCAACTGACTTAGAACTCATTGCGTGGCTTTGGACAAGTTCCCTTCTCTCAGGCAAAACTGACTGACAGGGTTGTTGTAAATAAATGCTCCGCACACAAAAAGACACAAGTTAGAGCGGGGACGCCTGTCTTTGATGCCAACTTTTTCTCTTTTGTCAATCCCCTCAGCCATAGGCTCAGACAACATACGCATGCCAGGGAAACACTGCAACATTCTGTTGCAGCCCCCCCCCCCCGTCATGACTACTAGCCACTGACAGGCCTCACCACCTCCATGAATTTGCCCAACCCTCCTTTGAGACAGTGGCCAGCACCACCTCTTGTGGCATCCATTAATTCCATGAGGGCACAATCCTATGCATGTTTAGACAGAAAAAAAGGCCTACAACTCCCAGCATGCGCTGGCTGGGGCATGCTGGGAGTTGTAGGCCTTTTTTTCTGTCTAAACATGCATAGGATCGCGCCTTAAGTTAATTTTCCAGTGCATAAAGAAGTAACCTCTTCCCAACCCAACATCACCACCGTTAATGGTTTTGTTTCTTTATTTTGGATCTAGCATGAGGAAGAACTCTGCATAAATCAAACACTCAGTGCAGCATTTCGTGAACACTGATTAGCCCTAGATAAAGGTATGACTTGATTGTCGCAGTGATTTTCTCCCTAATTGTCACCTTTAAAAGCTTTGCCAGGCCCAGTTGCTGTTATTATTGTGTTCAGCTATGAATTATTACCACTTTTGTGAACAGGTTTTTTTTTCTAAAGGATTACTTTAGAACCTATTATTAATTAAAAGCTTTTCTGACTTCACATCTGGGATAGATACAATCTTTTTCCTTTCTTCCACATCTCTGTTTGAAATTTTCTCTGGGGCGAAAACTGTCTTGCAAGGAGAGATCATGAAAATTCATAGCTTAACTGATGACTTTAATAAGGTGAGGGGATTTTTTCCCCCGCCCTTCCAAACAGTCGGCACCTTCTTCCGTGATGAATTGTGATGAAGGGGGGGGGGGATTTAACCAGCTTTCTAGTAGTTTATCTTCTGCTGCTCCTTCTTTCTTTCAAAAGCTCTTAATTTTTATTATTATTCCTTCCATCCCTTAACAGAGATGCTCTGAACTTTAGCAGATAGGAGTAGTTCTTTACTTAACAAAATACTGTCTGATCCTGTAAGCCTCTGGTTTTACTACAGCTGTGGAATCAAAAACCGCTGGTTTCTTGGAAGATAAAGGACAAAACTGTACCTTGGCCATTTATTACATTTGCATCCAGATCTTCCTCCATGGATCTCTGAACGGCATCGTAAGTGTCTACAGCGCAGGGGTGGGCGACCTGGGGCCCTCCATGTGTTTTGGCCTACAATTCCCATCAGCCCTAGCCCAGCCTAGCCAATGGTGACAGATGATGGGGCTTGCAGGCCAAAACATCTGAGGGCCACAACTCGCCCACTCCTGCTGTAGTAACTACCATCCATTGATGAGTATTTAAAGAAATAACTTCTAACCGTCAGTGCCCACCAAAGAAACATTGTTTACCTATGGATATAGTTATTTATTCAATTTATAGCCCACTTTTCAAGTCCTGAACGGCTTAGGGCCTGGCTGTCTGAGGGCCCGCCTATCTCAGTACAAACTTGCTCGGTTACTAAGAGCAGCAGGACAGGCCCATTTGAAGGCACCCACGCTTGCAGATGCCTGCTCGTCAGGCACGTAGGAAAGGGGATCCCTCCTGTGATGCTCCCGGACTTTGGAACACCCTCCCTTTGGAGTTACGACTGGACCCCACTCTCTCTGCAATCAAGGAGCGGGTCAAGACACATCTGTTTAATTTGGCTTTTAAAATTGTTATGACTTTTAAGGTTGCTTTTTAACATTTCACCCTGTCTTTACTTGCTTATGACTTTTGTTTTCTGAATTTTTGCAGACCACCTTGGTTGGGTCCAGAAAGGCGGTACAGAAAAGAAAGAAATAATAAAGGAATGAGAGTGTGTGCAAACTATATACAGAAACATCTCCTGGATGCAAACTGGAAATCTGTTTTGTTCCCTTCCGCCTGCCCCCCTTCTGCAAAGATATTTAGCTTCAAATCCACATCCATCTGAAACCCAACCCTAAAATATAAAGAGCCCTGGATGCCTCTAGTGACAAGGATTTTATTGACGTCGCAACAGAACTCCTGTAATGGTTTACTCTGGGTTTTTAAAGAAACATCAAAGCAACACGACACCAGCCTTTCCTTGACAGCTCAAGCAGAACAAAAAATTAAGAGTGCCGTTGTGCATAGCCAAATCTAATCCGCCTAAGGGCAAACAGTTTGTAAATCAAGTAATTCTGATTGAGGGTACATGGCTTTTCATTGTGGCAAGAAATGCAGGCTTCCTGTTCGATTCGTCAGCCTTTGTTACTTGCTCACACACAGGCCTGCATGTGCGCTGCTGCTCCGGCTGAGATGCCGTTCAGCTATGGAACTCATTAGCAGTGGCAAGTAACTAATTAAAAAAAAGAGAGAAGACAGACAAAAGCTGCCAACCCAGATAGAACCAGGAAACCAAATGTGTACCTGACAAAAGGGGTAATTAACAAGTTTAACAACATCACAAAGTGGGGACACGGAGAACGTATATAATGGGTACACAAGAACTCCTGCCAGTCCCTGCAAAGGTTTTGGTTTTAAAACATGCATTCCTATAATGGTTTTCCAGGAGAAAAGAAATTTAAAGCATCCCCCAAACCCTAAAAATTAGCACCCCGTGAGCCTGATAGGGATCCTC
This sequence comes from Shinisaurus crocodilurus, assembly GCA_021292165.1. Lineage (NCBI taxonomy): Eukaryota > Metazoa > Chordata > Lepidosauria > Squamata > Shinisauridae > Shinisaurus > Shinisaurus crocodilurus. Next base: position 3,658,675 of record JAHFWL010001188.1, on the reverse strand, counting down.
ATGAGCAGCGCAGGTCACTGAGCTGACAGTAACAAGTAATAGTGTGCGTGGTAGGAGGAATTAAGGGGAGGGGGAGGCAGCGATGGACTTTCAAGCCACAAGATAAAACAATTAAATAGACAGGAAAAATCAACTTCTCTTGGCAACTGTACTAAGGTAAGTGCCTGGACAGACTGGGACTCGGGAGATCTGGGTTCTAGTCCCCACTCGGCCATGAAACTCACTGGGTGACTTTGGGCCAGTCACTGCCTCTCAGCCTAACCTACCTCACAGGATTGGTTGTGAGGAGATATAATATTTGTATATAATATTTCCTCTTCCCATTCCTTTTTCCTTGTGTGTCATGTCCTCTTAGACTGTAAGCCTGCAGGCAGGGACCATCTTCTTTTACTTTTATATGTAGGTGGGATAAAAAAAAAAACTTTAAGGGAGCAATCCTATGCGTGTTTAGACAAGAAAAAAGCATGGCTGGCTGGGGCATTCTGGGAGTTGTAGGCCTTTTTCTGTCTAAACACACATAGGATTGCACCTTTAATAAATTAAATAAGTACAGCACATTGTTGTCTTCATAGCCCTTCACATAAATTCCAATAACCAATGCGACAACCCAGTAATGTAGGCCAGCGTCATTTTCAAGAGTGCCATTTCAGCTTTCAGTACAGGGAAGATGAAGAGATTCCAGTAGCAGGGGTACAGTGCACGGCAAGGTTCAATGGGCTTCTCTTGGACATACTGGAGTGCCAAAATGCTGTGTATCTTAGGAGTATTTGTTGTACCTATTTATTTTTTTTAATACCTCATAATAACTAGAGATATATGGGTGCTCCTGAGGAATAATCGTGCATCCCACAGGCTCCCTTCCACGTGCCCTTCCTAAATGGGGACTCTAGTCCTCTTTATCCTTGTATTGCAGATGATGGCCAGGGACTATACTTGCCAGGCAAAGCTGTACTAACAAGAAGTCACTCTGTGGAAGTGAGCTGTACGCTGGCTCAGCTTGTCTGAGCGTGGAAAGCTAAGCAGGGTCAAGCCTGGTTGTTACTTGGATGGGAGACCCCTCCTCTAGTTTCCTGCATTGAGCAGGGGGTTGGACTCGATGGCCTTGTAGGCTCCTGCCAACTCTATGATCTATGAAAATCTATGGAGATGGGAGGGGTCAGTGGGGCCATTCCACCAGCCCTGCTGATGACCACCCCTACAAAGCCCCCTCCTCCATCAACTGTCAGCACCGGCAGCCATTCCATCAGGCTGTACTGAGGGAAATGAGAGCGGGGAAGCGGGGCCATTCCACTCGCCCTACTGAAAGACTACTTCATCCCCCCCCCCCCGCTTCCCTCCCCATACCCTTTTTCTTGTGTGCCGCATCTTTTTAGATTGTGTTATTTTACGGATTGCCCCTATGCCGCTCCAGAAGCCTTTTTGGCTGAGGAGCTGGAGAAAAATACCGTGAATAAATAAATAGGTGCACCACGAGCGCCTTCTCTGCTGAGATATGGGCTGCTGGCAAGTCTCTTAACCCCAGAGTCAGACCAACCAGAGAGGCAAGCTAGGCAAGAACATGGGATGCCTAAGCTGGGGATGTGTGAGGAATCCAGTAGGGGGTGAAAATCCAACGGATTTTCGTGATTCCCCCCCCGCCCCCCGGATTCTGGTTCGCCAGCCCTGCGCTGCTGCCGACTCGCTATGATGCAAGTCGAGTCTGCTTGCGGACTTCTGTCTCCAAGAGGGCCACAGTTTGAGCATCTTTTTAAAAAGCATTTTTTCTAAACCCCTGCCCATCCATTCCCCCCCTTTACTCACCATCGTAATTGTCTAGCTTTAGCTGCTTTATCAAGAAGTCTATGGGCTTATCTGGCTTGTGGATTAGCAAACCTTCCAGTATGTCCTAGAAATAAATAAATGAATGAAAGAATGAAATGGACCCAGCAGGAAACAGTGCCAAGTCCCCAAACTGAAATTGCGCTCCTTTTCAACGATCAAAAAGCACAACTGAGAACATTAAGCAAACCTTACAGCAGCCTTCCTCAACCAGCCAGCCTCCAGAGGTTTTGGACTATGACTCCCAGCACTCCTGCCATTTGACCATGCTGGCTGGAGCTGATGGGAGTGGAGGTTCAAAACATCTGGAGGGCACCAGGTTGGGTTAAAGCCTTACAAGGAAAATACAGGGCTCAGACACCTTTACTGAGCCTTGTTTTTAGAGAAAGGTAAAGTAAAACTTAGAAAAGGTTATTCTGAAAAGGAAATCAGTACACTGATGACCCCAAGTCAGATTACGTTATTTCCTGTGTCTTTCACCCACCTTCCACATGTCTCCCATCAGGCACTGCTAGCAGAATTGAGTTCACCTCCCAGCTCATCCAGGGATCCTGTTATGAGTCGTGCCGCTCAGCTTTGAAAAGCCAGCGGGCGGGTCGTAGTTGTTAGAGTGTTTGCAGATATTTTGCCGATGGAAAGAACTATAGGGGTGTGTGTGGTGTGTGTGTGTGTACATATACACATGAGAGAGAGGGTTGTATAGGTGGATTTTGATGTTATCCCTCTGCTCTCTCTACAGCTTGGTAACAGATCACAAGCCAGAAGGAGTTCACTGCGTGGCCAGGAAGTGTTCATGAATCAAACTACACAGGTTCATTCTCATCCTATGTTCCATGAGCTAGATTGGATTTACCTGCAGCTGTGCCTAATGGCCACCAGAGGCCACTGTGGCCCTTGCCAATTTAGCAGCTATATACGCTGTGGCTACTCTGTGGCTCTCATCAGACCCTGTTGCCTGGAGAAGGAAGGAACAGGAGATGAACACAGAATTTTTTCAGGTGGAAGGGAGCTATTTAATTGTTTTATCTTGTGGCTTGAAAGTCCATCGCTGCCTCCCCCTCCCCTTAATTCCTCCTACCACGCACACTATTACTTGTTACTGTCAGCTCAGTGACCTGCGCTGCTCATGAGGATCCCTATCAGGCTCACGGGGTGCTAATTTTTAGGGTTTGGGGGGATGCTTTAAATTTCTTTTCTCCTGGAAAACCATTATAGGAATGCATGTTTTAAAACCAAAACCTTTGCAGAGAGGTCATCTCGTCCAACCCAAGGGTGTCCGCAGTGGGGAGGAAGGGGACAGTTGCCCTTCCCCCTGAATAAGCCATGATCCTTGGATTCCCAACATTCATTAAGAAAAAAGAAAAGGCAAAAAAAAAAAAAAAAGTGAATCCTAGCCCTTGCAGAATCCAAGATACAAGGCAAAATATGCAGGCACGATGCTGTCCCTTAGTTTTGTGAGAAACTAGCCGGCTCCCACCTTCCAGTGTTTTTAGCCAATGAATGCAATCATGGCAATGACTAACACATCAACTGTCTGGAGAAGGAACTTCATGGTTTATTTTTAAGCCATGGGGGGGGGTGTCTTCCCAGGTGGAGAAGCGGCTGCTGCACCATTAAAAAGGGGGGGGGGGAACAGTTCAGAAATCCAGGATTTTAGTATAGTTGTGACTGGGCAGTATACAAATCAGAAATGCCCTTCCTTCCTATGTCAGGAGAAGCAACAACTCTATTAGAAATGGGGGGGGGCAGTGGTAGAGCACATGCTTTGCACATAAAAGGTTCCAGATTTGATCCCTGGCAATACTGGACTAGGTGGTTTTAAATGTTTTAATTCTGTATGATTATCATTATTACTACTATTAGTATTACTTCACTTTTATTGTTCACTGCTAGGATATGTATTGATGTAGAGCGGTATATAAATTGTGTGAATAAATTAATAAATAAAATAGATGGGCCAGTGGTCTGATTCAGTAGAAAGCAGCTTCCTATGTTCCTAAGGCTTGAGAATAGTTTATGCCTGCACTCCCAAACCAGAGAGAGCAAGGAAGGTCCAGAGGGAGAAGTAAGTCAGTGAGTTGTAGCTGTAGCGCTTGGCTGCTGCCAGGATGAACCATGTTCTACATTTTTTAACGTTTGTTTTTTCTTCAAGTATTTTGTGTTTGTAAACCACCTCAGGTGCCCTGGTAGAAAGGCAGTATATAAATGCAATAAATAAATCAATTAGCAATAAATAAATAAATAAATAAACTGCATCATAGGAATATAACCCATTGTAGACTAGGGCAGCCTTCCCCGACCTGGTGCCCTCCAGATGTGCTGGACTACAACTCCCAGCATTCCTTACCATTGACCATGCTGTGGCAACGGCTTCTAGGACTTGAAGTCCAACACATCTGGAGGGCACCAGGTCGGGGAAGGCCGCTCCAGAGCATGCTGGGAATTGTAGTCTCTTAGCAGGTCCATTCGCCGCGGTGCTTGCCGGGAGTTCTCACGCACTCCCTCGTTACGCACCGTCTCACTCCGACAATTCCCTCATACACTCTACCGTTCGGGGAAGCAATCATTCCCCTCGGGACGCCTGGGCGTCTCGGCCCAGCTTCCCCTCACCTGCATCATTTGGTAAAGCCGATGTTTCTCCGCGTACAGCCCCATCTGCGGAGGGATAAAGAGAGGCCTCGAAGAGGCGTCCATGGCGGCCCTAGCAACCGCTCGTCGCTACGGGAATGATGTCATTAGAGGGAGACGAAGCCAAACGCCCTCTGTTTTGGCCACGCCCTCATCCTACTTCTAGGTCAGCCGGCTAGCGCGAAAGCCTTGTGTACGTCATTAAGCAGGCGACAGGCCTCTCTTCCCCCCCCTCCCTCCACCGTTCAAAAATTAAAGGGACAGCGACATCCATTTATCTTAAGCCTCTGATAATAGCCTCAGAGGGACAGTGAGAGACAATAAGCATAAGAGAGGCAGTGTGTCATAGTGGTTCGAGTCTAGTCCCCACTCGGCCATGAAGCTCACTGAGTGACTTTGGGACTCTCGGCCTCACCTACCTCACAGGGTTGTTGCGAGGATAAAATGGAGAGGAGCAGGAGGATTATGTCAGCCGCCTTGGGTTCCTTGCAGAAAAAAGGCGAGATATAACTATAATTAAAAATATAATAAGAACTTAATACATATTCCCCTAATCCCCTTGCTGTCTCTCCATCCGGCGCGCAAAAAGTAAAACGCTTCGGAGGATGGAGATTGCATCTCGCGCTCCTGCCGAAGCGATCTCTAGTCCCCCAGAACCGTCCGATGAAGTATTCCTAGATAGAGTTGGCAGGAGCCTACAAGGCCATCGAGTCCGACCCCCTGCTCAATGCAGGGAACTAAAGGAGAGGGGGTCTCCCATCCAAGTAATAGCCGGGCCTGACCCTGCTTAGCTTTCCACGCTCAGACAAGCTGAGCCAGCGTGAGCCACAGCTCGCCTTGCTCCTGGATCGGACCACGAGACGTCTACCCCAGCCTTGCAGGGGTGGCCCCAGAGGTCGCCGGCGGCCCCTGGAGCCCGCGGGGGGGCTGCCTGCGGGCAACTTTTGGAAGCCGCGCGCTGCCTCCGCAGCCTCTCCAAGCGGCCGGTGCCCGCGGGCGCCCTCCCCTCGCGCGCCTCCCTGCTCTTGGGGAGAGGCGTGGTAGCCACGTGAGCCTGGCCCTCCGGGCGCCCCCGCGCCCCCCACCCGTGTCCGGTTGCCCGGGGAGACGCGTGTAACAATTGCGGCGGCGGCGGCGGCGGCTCGCGGCTCGCCTGCCCAGCTGGGAGCGGCGCGGATCCATCCAGGAGGCTGCGGGAACAGCGGCGGCGGCAACTCCGGGACATGCCGGATCGGGGAAAGGAGCGAAGGTGAGAGATTGCAGCGGGGGGAGGAGGAGGAGGAGGAGGAGGAGTGGGGGAAGTTGGACGCCGGAGCGACTGGGCTGGGGAGAGCGTGAGTCGTGCTCGTTGGGCCTACCTCGGCAGGGTTGTCGTGAGGGAATGGGGAACGTTGCAGGCCGGCGTGGCTGGGTTGCAGAGAGCGTGAATTTGCTCCCTTGGGCCTACCTCGCAGGGGTTGTTGTGAGGGTATGTAGCCCTGGCATGGGGAATGTTGGAAGCCAGAGTGGCGGGGTTGAGAGTGTAAATCGTGCTCCTTGGGCCTACCTCGCAGGGGTTGTTGTGAGGGCCCCAAAAGTTTGAAGCCAGCGTGGCTGCGTTGCGGAGAGTGTAAATCGTGCTCCTTGGGCCTACCTCACAGGGTTGTTGTGACTGAATATGGAAAGCTGGAGTGGCTGGGTTGCAGAGAGTGTGAATTGTGCTTGTCGGGCTCACCACGCAGGGTTGTTGCGAGGGAATGTGGAAAGTCGGAAGCCAGAGTGACTGGGTTGTGGAGAGCAAGCCTCGTGCCAGCTGGGTCTACCTTGCAGGGTTCTTGTGAGGGAAACATTCTAAAACACTGCTGAAATGGGAAGGAGAAGGGTTATATGACTTTGTGGTAGAGCAGCACATGCTTTCCGCTGGAGACCTTCCTGGGGTTTGATCTCCGCCCTCTCCAGGGAGAGCTAGGAAAGACCCCTGTCCGAAACCAAGTCGGAGAGCAGCTGCATGTCCATGTAAATCAGGGCTGTGGGGGCGTGCAGTCCAGGCACCGTTGGGCCCTTGGATTGATCCAGCATCGCTCTTCTTATGTTCTTATGACTGCAACGCCTAAGTTCCCTCACCATTGGCTATGCTAGCTAGGGCCAGTTGCCAGTCCAACAACATCTGGACAGTTACATGTGTTTCCTACCCCAGGTGCAAATCCTGAGCAAGACAGACCAACCGTCTGATTCAGTATTAGATAGATCCTTATTCATTGCAACTGGTCACCTTCCTTCTGCTGTAGATGGAGCCCTTCTGGGTTCGAACTTTGGAAATCCATATATATATATATATATATATATATACACACACACACACACACACACACACACAATCACCAGTTATTAGGAAGCTATGCTGGATCAAACCAAAGGCTGAGCTAGCCCAGTATTCTGCCTCCAGCCGCAGCCAGCCAAGGAGCCTCATTTAATAATCTAGGGTGCTGTGCTTTTGAAGCTGGAGCTTGGAACCGTCAGCTGGTACCTCACGGTGGTGCAGTTAGGTAATTTTAGACTCTTTGGACTGCAATGTGTATTACTTCACTTATTACAGGGGCGGTGTTAGGTACCAAAAAACCCGCACATGGAAAACATCAAAAATTAAGAGAAATCCTCCTGAAAATGTACGTGTTAACGCAAACTTGTCACCAATTATCATGACGCTGCTCCATTTTATCATTTATTTTCTTTCATTGTGTCTTTTTATGTATTTACCGTTGCTGCTGTAGTTGTACCTGTTTATTAACAGTGTATTTTAACAGTGACTTTTAATATTTTTTGTACATCAGCCGCTTAGAGATTTTATTATATTAAGCTGTAGTGAAGTATTAAGAAATAAGAGCCAGTGACAATAATAAAAAACAGACATCCCGCCAGAAAAATACTAAATCCCCGCCCCCCCAAAAAAGTGCAGTCAAACGTATCAGCAGTCCTTGTCACAAAATTAACATCTTTAGGCATAGGGGATACACCCAGGTGGAAGTTATATCCATGCAGGAACCACAGTCACATGTGAATGTTTCCCGCCTAAAACAGATCTCCAGTCCAAAGCTTTTTTTAAAAAACCCACAGAAAACTCGTCACCTCATGCCCCACCCACCCACCCACCCGGACGGCTTTGTGAAATGGAGGAAGCGTTTTTTGATTTATGTGCCAGAGATGGCGCCAAGGGTAGGCTTGGTTGGGCGCATGCCAAGGGCCCCGCCGCAGCAGGGCCCCACTGACAAGACCCTCCTGGACTTGCTCCTGAGAAGGGAGACTCCCTCAGGGAGGCGACCCATTGAGGATCTCTGACCCAAGGGCCCCCCAAAACCTGGAACCGGCGCTGGGTAAGTTCCAACTCAACCTAAGTAAGGACCAGGATACCTACATGGCCCCACACATCTTAATACGACAACATTCAGCGCACAGTTGTGCATGATCCATGCTCCACGCCACCAACCCCTCTCTCCGATAGCCGCAAGCGAGCAAAGGTTAACATCAGCCCCAGGGCTGCCTCCTTCCACCGTCCATCACGCTGGCCTTCCATTTGATGGTCGGAGGGAAAGCTAAAGCTGCTCAGGGCCACTGCTTTTTATGCTAGCCGGGAGGAGACATCCCTCCCTCCGGTCTTTTTTTCACGGGCGTCGCGGTTGATGCATGGCCGCGTTATGTTTACAATCGACTCGCTCGGGTTTATGGCGTCTGATTGTCAGTGGTCCCCTCTGAGTTGTCGACTTGTTTCTGCAGCATCATTACAACCGTATTGACTTAGTGTTTGGTGCTCTGGGACCACAGAGCCTGAACGTCATACATCTTCCTCGCTTTCTCTCCTGTAAACCACACACACACACACACACACACACACACAGAGGCTACACAACTTGGCCCTTCCGTGACAGTCAGCTCCGGGAAGAAAGTGACACTCGCTAGTGCCCACAGAAGCAAAAGCAAGCAGAACTACCCAACAAGTAAACCAAAAGAGTCAGATCATCTGAGAAGTACTAAATGTCAATATAGGATTTTTGCAGCGGATGAGAACAGTGCAGAAGAAAGGGAAGCGGGGAGGGGGGGGAAATAAATTGTTTTATCATAAGAATGTGCAGGGGAGACTAGTGACTCTTGTTTCGGTGGGGCTCCTTTCCCAGGTTTTGCAGCTTTTATTTGGAGCTCTCGTGGAGGAGAAGGCTCTCAATGGCTACTAGTCCTGATGGCTACATGCTACCTCCAGTATCGGAGGCAGTGTGCCTAGGTACACCAGTTGCTGGGGAACGTGGGTGGGAGGGTGCTGTTGCACTCCTGTCCTGCTTGTGGGTTTCCTGTGGGCAGCTGGTCGGCCACTGTGTGAACAGAATTGTGGACTAGATGGACCCTTGGTCTGATCCAGCAGGGCTCTTCTTATGTTCTTACTTGTAGGTTTCCCACTGGGGCCTCTGTCTGGCCACAGAATGCTAGACTAGATAGGCCTTTGCTGTGATCCAGCATGGCTCTTCTCATGTTCTTATGTTCACTAGCCTTCCCCCAATCTAGCACGGGGGGGGGGGGCAGATGTGGGAGATTACAACCAGCAGCGCAGTGTACATTTTGAAGGGCAGGCGCTCATCATGAGAGTCCTCGTAGCCACGCCCACAAGGAGAGCCCCCCCAAAACACACACAGCTCTGTGGATCCATATACCAACACGCCAGTTTTCATCTCCACCGGGAGCAGGTCTTCTGTAAAGCTGATACGTCTTAATTGCCCAGTCAAGACCAGGCCACACACACACACACCCCAGAATACTCTGCATTCTGATACGGAACAACATATTGTTGCTGGGGAAAACCCATTCCCGCACCAGCCGCTGCGAGGATTTGCAGCTCAGCAGGAACAGGGAAGTCTGAGCCGGGGAGGTAGGTGAGTGTCAGTGTCCCTGCTAGTCGAAAAGCGCAGGTGCTTTGACCCTGCGAGACCCAGTGCCACTATACTACTGGCTAGAGCAGTGTTCTCCAACCTTGGGTCCCCAGATGTTTTTGGCCTACAACTCCCAACATGCCCCAGCCAGCATAGCTGGCTGGGGCATGTTGGGAGTTGTAGGCCAAAAACATCTGGGGACCAAGGTTGGAAAACACTGGGCTAGAGGCTGGTGGTGCCAATATCAGCGGGGCTGTGTGTGTATCCACTCCAGATTTTACTCCGAATTTTTAAGGAGCTACCCATGGTGCCAAGCCTAATTTGGGGGATGGGGTTCAGCACCATGGATAGTTCCTGAAAAGTTTGTGGCGAAATCCAGAGCAGATACGCAGCACTGCTGGCATTGGAGCCACCAGCCGCCTCCACTGACTACAACTCCCATCAGCTGGCTGGGGATTATGGGAGCTGCAGTCAAGTGCAACCAGCTGGGGAAAGACATTTACTGTATCCTGCCTTTTTTCATCCAAGGCGGCACACGGGATTCTCTCCTCCTCTCCATTTTATACTCACACAACAACCCTGTGCGGTAGGTCAGGCCGAGAGTCAGGGACTGGCCCAGAAACACCCAGTGAGCTTCACGGCCGAGTGGGGACTTGAACCTGGATCTCCCGACCGAGTCCCAGCCCAACACTCTAACTACTAGGCCGCACTGCCTCTCAATGTCATTTATTTTTAAAGCTACCGCATGGTGCCCCTGAGATCAGTGGGGTGCCTTTTGAATTGTCTGCTCATTTGCAAATATACTAAGCTGCTCAATCCAACCCTGGTTCTCCTTTTCTTCTCTCCCCAGATCTCTAGGAGGGTTGGGAAAATGAATGAAATCAAGGAGACGCTGCGGACCATCGAGCAGAACTACAAGATCTTTCAGCAGCAGCAGTTCACCTTTATCGCTGCTCTGGAGCACACCCGAGAGAATGCCCACGACAAGATCAAGCCCATCTCGAGCATCGGACAGGTACGACCGCCATCCCAGGACCTGCCTTTTCTTGGGGCCAAGACAGGGGCCAGTTTGGGGATTTGGAGGGGGGCTCCCTTAACCTCGAAGAAAGAGAGAATTCTCTCTCCGACCTGGACGGGTAGAAAGTAAGAGTTGTGCTGCTGTTGGATCGGGGAAGGAGGGGGGGGGACACTAATTTGCATATACTAATTTACATATACACTAGCGCCTGTAAAGGGCCCTGTCTCCTAAGGACACGCCTATTTGTGAAAAGGGATGTATGGACAGCGGAGAGGAGGGCATTGTGTTTCAGAAAAAAACCTCAGGCAGAAAAATTTGGGGGGATCAGATGCGACAGAGATCCTCAGGGCCCCTGTGCCTTCATTTCAGCAAGTGCCCCTGGACAGCAGGGTGGTGGGGCAGAGGGCCTCCCAGAGATTTGGGGCTCCAGATGAAAGATTCGGGGCTCCAGCCCTAGTGGGCCGCCCCCTAACACCGCCTCTGCAGGGGCCACAGGCCCTGTTGCTGAAACCGCTACCGTTTTGTCAACTCACAGCTGAATTTTGGCGGCGGCGGCGGCAATTTTGGGGCAGCGGGGGCCGCACGCTGCCTACCCCTGCTCCAGAGCCAAATCTGCGCCGGAGTTGCTACAGAGCAGAATTCCAACGTTCCTTGGATCCCCTAGTTATACGCATGTGATTATCTTCTTTCAATCGCAAGCAAGCATTTACACTCACGGCAGACTGTATGCACAGGTCCCTCCCGCAGGGCCCGTGTATTCACTCACCAAAAAGAGGCTACCCTCGCTCACGGCGGGGGGGGGGGGAGAACAGGTCCAAAATTAAGTGTGCTGCATGCAATTAATGCACCTGTCGGCCAATTGAAAGAAGCCCAACGGATCTTGTCTAACCACCTCCTTCCCGTAGATATTATCGGAAACATTTCCACCTATTCCCCCCTTTCTCGTTAAATCTGGAATCCATCACATGTTGTAGCGATGGCTTCTTTCCGTCTCCCCTGCAAATCACCCCCCCCTCGCCTTGCTTTTCTTCACCCCACCTGTGCATCCCCACGGTGTAACTGCAGCATTGGAAGCCGCCCATTAAAAATAATGGCTGAGCGGCCAAAGTGGAATGATGAATGAAGAGGCAGCCGGCCGTCCTCTGGGGTGGGGGGGAACAGGTGGAATTTGGGGGGGGGGGCTGTACTAAGATAGAAAAATGTGTCAGCTTTTAAGTGATCAGCCTTGGAATTTCTCTTAAAAACAAACACACACACACACAGAAAAATCCTTCTCATCTTTCACGCTTCCAGTCCACAATCACATTTAGACCTGGGGAGGGGGAAATCACGGAATAAGTGTTACACTCGGAGAACGCATTTTTCAAAAGATACATCAGTGTCTGGCTATCTCAGCGGTCCCCAGCCTGGAGCCCACTCTCCAGATGTGTTGAACTGCACTCCCATCAGCCCCAGCCAGCAGCATTCCGTCAATGTAGTGTCAGAAAACAATAAACAGAACAGTCTTGTAGCAACTTAAAAGTCTTTTCATAGATCATAGAGTTGGAAGGGGCCTACAAGGCCATCGAGTCCAACCCCCTGCTCAATGCAGGAAACTCGAGGAGGGGTCTCCCATCCAAGTCATAACCAGGCCTGACCCGGCTTAGCTTTCCACTGCTCAGACAAGCCTGAGCCAGCATAAGCCACAGGCCTGTATTAACCAATCTATTCTGGCATGAGCTTTCGCTGGACACTGTCCAGATCTGGGGCCTCCAACGTGGTGCCCGCAGACATCTCCCTCGGCATCCGTCAGCCTCCCTGTCCCTCCTGCTTTTTTATTATTTTATTTCTGTCAATTTTTAAAATTAAAAATAATTAACTGGGAGGCTGGCATGCTGCAAAGCCAAGTGCTGCCCGCCCTTCCTGCGCCATCTTTCTTTGGGTTCCAAAAAGACTGGTTTTGTGTTTTGAAGTTCAGACCTTACCTCTGCTTGCTTGTGCTTAGATTCGTGAGCAAGTTACTTTTCTTTCAGTTAATTGCCATGGAAAGAAGATTTTTGGTGGAGGGAGTGTTGCAGGATGTGTGGATGGGAAAGTCAACCCTTCCCTCCCTGGCTGCAATTCCCCTGGAAGATTGCCCCCCGCATTTCGTTTCATGTATTACATTTCTATACCGCCCAATAGCGGAAGCTGTTTGGACTGTTTAACAAAGATTAAAACCTTAAAAATACATTCTAAAAGCCATATACATACACACATATAAACATACAACACACAGAGAGACACGCATATCTCTACGAACAATTTTTTAAACAATCAACGACAAGAAAGAAATTAAGACTTGATTAAAACCGCATCATATGCTGCCAAATGCCTGAGAGAAGGAGGAGGTCTTAATCTGGCGCTGAAAAGATAACAGTGTTGGCGCCAGGTGGGCCTCCTCAGGGAGATCGTTCCACAATTGGGGGGGCCACCACCGAGAAGGTCCTCCCCCTCGTTGCCGCCTTCCGAGCCTCCCTCAGGGGAGGCACCTGGTGGAGGGCCTTAGATGATGAACCAAGTTTACCGGTAGATTCATGCTGGGGCGGGGGGGGGGGACCCCTTCAGGTATTGCGGTCCTGAGCCCTGTAAGGCTTTAAAGGTCAAAACCAGAACCTTGAATTGGGCTTGGAAATTTGCATGGCAAATAAGCTGAGGAAAAAAAGCCCTTCCATTGGCTCCAATGGGCACTCGGGGCCCTGGGAAATAGAGCCGGGGCCGAGGGCCCAGACCTAACTACGCCCCTGCCCGATGGAACCTGCGGTGCTGCTTCTGAGTAAACTGGGTAAAAGAGATGTAGCATACGGGAACTTCAATACAATTAAGTTAAAAAGTTGATGGTTGTCTGTGCATCAGTGGCTAAATATCAAAAGCAGCCTCCAGTCCAAATCTTCCATCAGCCTGTGATTCACCTTAGTGGGCCTTCTGAAGCCCCCTCTCTCTCACCCTCAACCCTGCCACCTATAAATGCGGGCATAACGCACACAAGCCTACCTACCAGGGCCGTTGTAAGTGCTTCAAGTACTTGGGAGAAGCACTTGTTCTGGTGAGACACCCGTGCCTCAGGTGTGGCCAGGGCGGGTTGCTACCCTCAGTGCCACCCCCACTTCCTCAGTGAGTCCGCCTTCTCACCGCCAGGGTCACCAGCTGCTCCTCCGCCTCTTCCTCATCATGGCTGCCACTTGCTTGCTCGACAGGCAGAGACGCAGGGGGCAAGGAGGCCGTGGCATCTCCTGCTCCTCCCTTCTCACCACCGCCGTGGCCTGGGCCGGAGCGAGAGGCAGGGGAACAAGCAGGTGGCAATGGGGGGAAAGGAGATGCAAGTCCAGGGGGCTCTTGCCAGCGGGGCCCTGCTGGGGTGTGGCCCCCTTGGCAGGTGCCCGGCCGTGCCGACCCGTGACGCCAGTCCTGCGTGTGCGGCTTCACCAGACGTTGGCGGACTGCAACTCCCATCAGCCCTAGCCCAGCATGGCCAACGGTGAGGCATGATGGGTGATGATGCAGCCCAACACTATCCGGAGAGCCCCACGCGCCTCACTCCTGCTTGGACAGGGGCCAAAAAAAAAGAAGCCCGCTCAAGATCCTTTTAACAGCCAGCAAGGGCCAAAGCTTCGAGCGACCTCCTTGCACCCTTCCGGAAGGAGGCCGCTGCCGCCGCCGTCCGCGGGAACAGCCTGCCCTCCTCTTCCTAGAAGAGACGTGCGGCTATTTTGATCTATTCCTCCCATTACGGGCACGTGCGGCGCCGGCGTTCCGTCGCGGTCGGCGTGCCCGAGTTCGAAACCCGGCGGGGCCACTTAAAAAGGAGGAGGAGGAGGAGGGGAGTTCACGCAGCCCCGTCTTCGCAACCCTTGCCTTCCCCCCCCCCCCCGCTGAGTCCGTCATCGCGGGACTCAATTAAGCAGAGCAACCAAGAGCGACTTCTGCTGCCCGGGGAGAATACCTGTCCGCTAACAGCTGACCCGAGACTGCAAAGCGGCCAACTGAGGATAGAGATTTGCAGCAGGCACCAGCCAACTCCGGATTCAAGCCGGCAACCTCTGAACCCCATTATCTTCTCCACACACCCCCACACCCCGAACCGTCCCACCCCACCCCCGTTCGCATCCTCTCGTGCGGGAAAGCAAAAAGAGTACAGGACAGTGACAGTAGTTCTCTCCCGATGCTCGCCTGGTCCAGAGATCTCTTCCCGCTTCGCACGCCTGCAGATCAAAACTTCGGCTCTTTGCAGCTGCCCCGACTTTGAGTTAGTACTGCAAGAAGAAGTCCGTTAATCCTTTTTTTTTTCTTCCTCTTTTCTTTTTTTGCGGGGAGGAGGGGGGCTTTTCAAGGGCCGCGTCATCCAAGCCGCCTCGATCATTTTTATTTATTTTATCTATTCATTTTCTATACCGCCCAGTAGCCAAAGCTCTCTGGGCGGTGTACGACAAATCAATTAAAAATCACAATAAAACACAATTAAACATAAACAATAAAAACATTATGAACATTTAAAACCAATTTTTTAAAAAATATATAACAAAAACTAAAAACAAGTTAATAAAACACGACTGCTAAAATGATTTACCACCCCACCGTATACCATTTAGTTATTAAAAGCCTCGCCGGAGAGGGTAGTCTTAACCTGGCGCCAAAAAGATAGTAGAGTTGGTGCCAGGCGGGCCTCGGGGGGGGGGAGAGCTTGTTCCATAGTTGTGGGGGCTACCACAGAAAAGGCCCTCCCCTTGGAATTGTGCGTCCCTTGGGTTGGGAACAGCGAGGTTCCTCGACTGCAGCATGCGGGCCAGAGCAGAAGAGGGTGAATTGCACCCTCAGTCAAACCCCCCCCCCCCGGTGATAAATAGAGACACGGGCCGGTTTGCATGTTCGTGGCGTGGTTAACCAGCCATGGTGACTTGTTAACCCTGCTGCAGGTGCTGGCCGGATCTCATAGAATCATAGAAAAGTAGAGTCGGAAGGGGCCTACCAGGCCATCGAGTCCAACCCCCTGCTCAATGCAGGAATCCAGGTCAAAGCATCTCTGACAGATGTCTGTCCAGCTGCACCTTGAATGCCTCCAGAGTGGGAGAGACCACCACCTCCCTAGGTAGTTGATTCCATTGTCTTATTGCTCTGACAGTCAGGAAATTTTTCCTGATGTTTAGGTGGAATCTAGGTTCCTGTAATCTCGTAATTACCCTCACTGGTGCAGCTTGCCCTGTTGTCCAAATCCAGGTGGGCATGGCTTACTTCAGAGGACAACAATGTGCGCAAACAATATTTTTTTTTAGCCCGCCCTGGCCAATTTGTGCAAAATTGGGCAGGGCGGGTTAGCGCAGGGGTTCCCCTGGGGTAGGTACTGGCCACAGGGACAGAGAGAGGGAGACACAGAGGGACAGAGATATTCTCCTGCTTTTCTATTATCTATGCTCAAAGGAGCAAGACCGATCAAGAACTCCAACACAGACACTAAACAAGTCCCACAATTAAATTTTACAGGACATGACAGCAATCCAAAGTGTAGTTTACCTGGGAGTAAGCTTCGTTGAACTCTCTGGTGCTTGCTTCTGACCAAAAAGATTCAACCTGGAAGACACATGGCGCTTTAGCAAAAGATCTTCAGCCAGCTGAAATGCAACCTTTTCGTTTCGGATTAGAAATGCAAACAGCTAGTAAAGGATAAATTGAAAATTTTTCATGAATATTACACAGAGTTATATAAGGCAGGAAAATGGTCGGAAGCTGAGAGTAGAAGATATATCGAGAAAAATTTAAAAATAAAAATCCAGGATGAAGATAGAGAGAAAATGGAGCAACCATTCACAGAAATTGAAATAGAAAGTGCTATAAATAAATTAAAACAGGGGAAAACGCCAGGACTGGATGGTCTGGGGGCGGAATATTATAAAGTCTTTAAAAAAATGTTAATTCCGAAGTTAAAACGGTTGTTTAATGATATTTTACAGGGGGGAGAGATCCCCCCGTCATGGAAACAGTCCTTGACCATTTTAATCCTGAAACCAAGGAAGGATTTAGCAGAACCAGGTTCTTATAGACCAATATCATTAATTAATCAAGATGCTAAACTATTGACAGCAATTTTAGCTAGAAGAATGAATAGTTTTCTAAATAAGTATATAGGGATAGATCAATGTGGGTTTATTCAAGGAAGACAAATGGCAGATTTAACAAGAAGGGTTCTGAATATAATTTATTTAATAAAGAAAAATAATTTGAAAGCGGGGGTTCTTGCATTGGATATTTTTAAAGCCTTTGATTGTGTGGAATGGCCTGCATTAAAGATGTTAATAAAAACTATGGGGTTTGGAGAAAAATTTATAGGTATTACTAACCAATTATATACTCATAATGTCACGTCGGTAATTGTAAACGATGGAATAACAGAAACTATTAGCCTAGGCCGGGGAACTAGACAGGGTTGTCCCCTTTCCCCAGTATTATTTGTGTTAGTTATGGAATTGTTAGCGAATTCGATAAGACAGGAGAAGAAATTATTGGGGATAGGAATAGAGACCAAATGTAAGATAAACCTTTTTGCAGATGATATCTTGTTAACATTAGAATGGCCTATAGAAAATTGGGATTGGATAGAGAAACATTTAGATGAATTTAGAGAAGTAACAGGGTTAAAAGTTAATTGGGATAAATCGGAGATAATGACATTTAATTATAGTAAACTGGAGGAAAGGGGATTTAAACAAAGGGGAGTGGATATAAAGATAAAAAATATAATTAAATATTTAGGTATTGATATATTAAAAGATTTGGATAAAATAGGGGAATGTAATTTTAAAAAACTAAAAGATGAAGTTAAAAATCAAATAGAGGATTATAAAAAATTGGGATTATCGTGGTTTGGTAGGATAGCTTTGATTAAAATGAAGATTTTACCGAAGTTTAATTTTTTATTTAGAATGATACCATATAAGATATCAGAGAAAGAAATTAAAGAGTGGCAAGTAATGTTAAATAGCTATTGTAATGGGGGGGAAAAATCAAGGATTACTAAGAATAGATGGTATAAAGCTCAAAAAATAGGGGGACTTGGTCTCCCTAATTTAAAATGGTATTATATAGCTAATCAACTTAGATATATCATGGATATTATTGTTAGAAAAGATTTTATGTGGTGGGAAATAGAAGCATTTGAATTGGGTAATAGGGTGGATAAATTCTTATTTACAAAACAAGGACATATTATGACAAAAAGATTAGAAAATCCCTTTTTAAAAAATATGTTAGAAATTTGGGGTAGAAATAAGGAAATATTTTTACCAGGTATATCCCCGCTTACTCCAGTGGTGGTTATGGAAGATTTTCCCGAGAATGTTAGACATTTAGATCGAATTTTTAGAGAGAAAAAGGTGATAACTTTAATGGATTGGCTGGAAAAAATGGAGACAAGACAGCAAATAATTGATAGGGTTGGGGCAGGAAGAATTTCTTGGTTAAATTTAATTCAATTAGTACAATGGGGTAAGAAATGGAAGAGAAGACATGAGCATGAAAGGGATTTCACTGCATTTGAGCAGGTGGTTATGTCTAGAGAACTTGTAGAAGGAAATGCATCAGCTAGGGGTCTTACAAAGATGTTATATAAAATGTTGCAGAAATCAGAAGAGCAAGCAGAAAATCTTAAAATAGTTTGGGATACAGAGTTTGAAGAGGAAATATCAAAGGATGAGTGGAATAAGATTTGGGATAGGCGAATATTGAAAAATATGTCTGTAAGAATTAAAGAGAATTTTTATAAGCTGATTTGGAGATGGTATTTGACCCCAGTGAGATTAAATAGAATAGATAATAAATGTTCTCCAATGTGTTGGCGAGGATGTCAGGAATTGGGTACATATGCTCATATGTGGTGGAGTTGTAAAAATGTAATGGATTTTTGGAAAATGATTTTTGAGGAAATATCAGAAATTGTTGGAGTTGATTTAGAGGTATGCCCTAAACTAGCTTTGCTAACAATAACGGAAAAGGTGATCGGTTCACAAAATGTTAAAGAATTAATCATAAATTTGTTAACGGCAGGTAGACTAATGATAGCAAGGAAATGGAAAATCCAGCAAGTTTTCACTATTACTGAATGGTATAAGGAAGTATGGGATATGGCTTTGAATGATATGTTGACTTGTAATATTAAATGCAAAAGGGGTCAATTAAAGAAAAATAATTTTAAGGATATTTGGGGTTTATTTTTGGAATATGTGTTTAAAAGGGGGAAAGGGAGTTTACCCTGTCAAGATATATTGTATTTTTGGAATAATGAACAATTATAGAGTTATTGGATTGTTTGGTCCCATGGTGATGGGAGCACAATATTAGTTATGTGTGTATGTTATTTTTTTGTATTGTTTAAAAAAAAAAAAGAATAAAAATATTTAAAAAAAAAAAAAAAAGAAATGCAAACAGTTTTGCAAAGGAGCGTTCATTGCCATTTAGGTCTGGGGTCTCCAACATGGGGTCCTTGGGCACCAATGCTGCCCACAGGCAGCCCTCTTGACGCCCACCCGGCTCCCTGCCCTTCCTGTTTTTTATTTCTTAAGGTGTTTTTCAATATATATTTTCAACTGGGAGACTGGCACAGGCAAAGTCAAGTGCTGCCCTCCAACGCCATCTTTATTTGGGTTCAAAAAACACACACACCGCTTCTGCCTTGTACGTAGGTTCTTGGGCAAGTTCCTTTTCTTTTAGCCTTACCAGTCTCCCTCCTGGGAAATGAGTGTTTTCTGGCTGGCCAAGCCCACCATGGCAGCCACTTTGTGAATGGGCAAGTCCCCCCGCCCACCATCACAGCCATTTTGTGAGAGCAGCCACGACACACGCCCAAAATTCCAAACCCGCCCGTCAACCCAGAAAGGTTGAGGACCCTTGCTTTAGAGGAAGAGGTAAGGGTGATGTGCGTTCGTTTCCCCGTTTTATTCTTACAACCACCCTGTGTAGTAGTAGTTTATTCTTGCTTGGGCCATAGGCCATTCACATACAAAATAACTAAGACAAAATAGGGCAAATACAGCATAAAACGAAATCCAAAATACTTAAAACTACAATAACTTCACAGTACGTTATTTAAATTCATTCAAATTAATCTAAACTCAACGTTAGACATAGGTCATTATAATCTGAGAATTGAAACAGCTGAAAAGACCATTAATTTAAAACATCTCCAAAACGATCGACTGCATTATCAGTGATAAATTTAGCACAAATTCTCGATGCTGCCAAAGCAAAAAGAGAAAATTGGTAAGATCTACATCAGACGAGAAATGAAAAAAAAACTTTTCTGGAATAGTGTTACCACGCAGGTAAGGCAACCACCCTGTGAGGTAGGTTATTCTGAGACCCAGTGTCTGGCCCAAGGTCACCCAAGTTTTGGGGCCAAGTGAGGATTTCAACCCATTGCCTCACCTACCTCACAGGGTTGTTGTGAGGATAAAATGGAGAGGAGGAGGAGGAGGAGGATTATGTACCGGTAAGCTGCCTTGGGTTCCTTGCAGGAAAAAAGGCGGGGTATAAATATAATAAATAAATAACCACAGCACTGCATTGCCTTAGAACCAAGGGCCTACAGATTTTAAGTATCTCTATGCTTCTGCCCTACTGGCTTTGCCCCCCGGGGTTTCCAGTCGGTCTAACAACCCCCTTCCTTTCCTGTGTTGTGCCCAACAGGTGCAGACTTACATGGACCATTACTGCAACAATTCCACCGACAAACGTATCCTCCTCATGTTCCTTAACATTTGTGCTGACCTGAGCAGACTTTGCCAGAGGCTGGAAACCCTCCATACTGGCAACCCCACAACCAACGCACTCTTGGAGAAATGTAAGAGCCTGGTGAGCCACAGCAATGACCTCAGCGGAATCCGAGCCAAGTAGGTATTGATTTATAGAGCATCTTATCTATTATTATTACTATTATTATTATTATTTACAGTATTTGTATACCGCTCCACATCAAAAAGATTCCGGGGTGGTGAACAATAAAAAGGAAAAAAAAAAACCAGATGAAAAACAAAAACACTAAGCTGAAAACAAACTAAAATTACATTGGTGGTTGAAGAGCAGAGAAGGCTTCCCGGAACAAGGAAGTCTTCAGCAGGTGCCGAAAGCAGCACCATGTCGGAGCCTGCCTGACCTCCAGAGGCAGGGAGTTCCACAGAAATGGAGCCGCCACACTGAAGGCCCTTCTCCTGGTGGACTCCAGTCGGGCCAAAGGTCCATGAGGAACCACCAGGAGCATGCCGCCGGATGACCTCAGCGACCGGGCAGGTTGGTATGGGAGGAGGCGCTCTCTCAGGTAACCCGGTCCCGAGTTGTTTGGGGCGAGGGGGTTCTTGGTGTTTTGTTTTTTTTACATTGTGGGCAATGCAGGGAGGAGCAAGGCTCTGCCACGATATGATGTATCCTGGTGGCACCTCAGCCTCTCCTCCTCGCGTGCTGGAGCAAAAGACCGGCCATCTAAGTCTTTTGCAGGGCGGGAGAAGAAGGGCGGAGGCGACCTTCACCTCTGTGCTCCTCCTGCCCTCAATAGGATGAATCATAGAATCATAGAAAAGTAGAGTCGGAAGGGACCTACAAGGCCATCGAGTCCAACCCCCTGCTCAATGCAGGAATCCAGGTCAAAGCATCCCCGACAGATGGCCGTCCAGCTGCACCTTGAAGCCTCCAGAGTGGGAGAGCCCACCACCTCCCTAGGTAGTTGGTTCCATTGTCTTACTGCTCTGACAGTCTGGAAATTTTTTCTGATGCTTAGATGGAATCTGGGTTCCTGTAACTTGAACCCATTATTCCGTGTCCTGCAAACTGGGATGGTCGAGAAGAGATCCTGGCCCTCCTCTGTGTGACAACCCTTCAAGTACTGGAAGAGTGCGATCATATCTCCCCTCAGTCTCCTCTTCTGAAGGCTAAACATGCCCAGTTCTTTCAGTCTCTCCTCACAGGGCCTTGTTTCCAGTCCCTTTATCATCCTTGTTGCCCTCCTCTGAAGTTTGTCTACATCCTTCTTAAAGTGTGGTGCCCAGAACTGGAAGCAGTACGCAAGATGTACTTCACGCGATTATCACTTCACGCGATTTAGACGGTATACTTCTATTAATGCAGCCCAAAATAGCATTTGCCTTCTTTGCAGCCACATCGCATTGCTGGCTCATATTCAGTTTGTGATCTACCACAATTCCAAGATCCTTCTCCCTTGTAGTATTGTTGAGTATTGTAGTATTGTAGCCCTCCAAGTTTGAGCACAGCCAAATGTATAGGGGCAGGCTCTTTGTTTTGTCCCCCCACCCCCGCCCGCTGAGCAGTTGGCCAACCTTGTTACTAGGAAGGGCCTGGAAATAGTACGGTGGCCATGTGTCCTCTTATACAGAGGAGTGCCCTCTCTAATTGAAGGCACCCTCTATTCCAGCCTTCCCCAACCTGGTGCCCCCCAGATGTGTTCAACTGTAACTCCCATAATTCCCAGTGAGCAAAGACCGTGCTGGCTAGGAATTATGGGAGTTGCAGTCCAACCCACTTGGAGGGCGTGGGGAAGGCCGCTCCATCTGAAGGGCCATCCAGTCTGAAGATAAACGCTGGCTCAGCTTGTCTGAGCATGGAAAGCTAAGCAGGGTCAGGCCTGGTTATGACTTGGATGGGAGACCCCTCCTCTAGTTTCCTGCATTGAGCAGGGGGTTGGACTCGATGGCCTTGTAGGCCCCCCTTCCAACTCTATGATCTATGAAATCTATGAATTGTAAGAACGGTCACCCGGTCACAGGTCACCCTGGTCCCAGTCTTCCATACTATGCCAAGACCTACTGTATTTCTATTTAAATTACAGTAATTCTCTCTAAATTTACTGGACCACAACTTCCAACGGAGAACGAACACGTTAAGGGCTTTTCTGTCATTCAGTGAAACCTGCTCAACCAAGTTACCGGCTGTTCAGATGAGCAAGATAAGCTTTGCAAGAGGTCAGCTGCAGTCAGTTGCTATTAAACTTGCAAAGTAGAAGGGAGGTGGGGAATCTAGAGTTCAAACTTTTCCTTTTTACATAAGAGTGGCCTTTACAGTTTCACTTTAAGAGATACCTTAATAATTACTGATTATGGGAGTTGCAGTCCAATCCATCCAGACGGGGGATGTTGGAGGAGGCCGACTTTGGGATCGTCGAAAGGGAAATTCCTCCTGGGAGCCTGCTGTTGGCCACACCAACGCATTTGCCCTCTTCCCCCAAACCCGAACGTGTAACAGGTACCCGCACGACGTGGTGAACCACCTCAGCTGCGACGAAGCCCGGAACCACTATGGCGGCGTGGTGAGCCTCATCCCGATCGTCCTGGACTGCATGAAGGAGTGGGTGGCCCACAGCGAGAAGCTCCCTCGGAACATGTTACAGAGCGTGAGTGCGAGGAGGGCGGCCATCTATCACCGGCCCGAACTGCCAAATCGGAACACGAGGGGCCCTCGCCCAGGCCTGCCTACTTTCGTCACCGAGGCTACTCAGACCTCGCTTAGTTTGACAGAGAAGGCGCGGCAGCAGCAGAATAGGCGGGCGGCTAAACTAAAACAGCTGGGCGGCCTTGGGAGGGCCATTCACAAGTTTCTTGACGGGCCCTGGAAACCGCCTGGTAAAAATGCTTTTTAGGGAGAGAGAGAGAGAGAGAGAGAGAGAGAGAGTAAAGCAGGGGGAGGGGAGGACCAAAGAACCCACACGGGCACATGGCGTCTGGCAATTAAAACACAGTCTGCCTATCTTCGCTTCAGTTATGCCCTTTCCTGGTGACAGTGCAAGAAAAGGGAAAAAAGGAGCAGAAGAGACCGTGCCGGCCGCGTGCAGTAGCTATATCCTATCCTGTTATAGGGCAGGCCTACTCCCCGCTGTGTTCTTTTTATCCCAGCTTTAGAGTAAGCCGGGTCTATACAACGGGGCGACCTCCCAAGGCAAACCTGGTCCAACCAGCTGCAAATTGTACGCAGCCTGCCATGCACTCGCTCGTTTTTGCGGTGCCGGGAAAACAGCAGCCAAAGAGAGGTTTGACGGAGCCCCCGGTGGGCCACCATCACTAGCAAGTGGGCTTCAGTTAGGCTCGGTAGGTCCCATGTTCTGCGGGCTCGAGTTTGATACCTTGAGCCAGTGTGTGCCTCCAGCAGAGGTTCCTCACTTTCGGGTAGTGGGGCGGTGTTCCACTGCAGGAAGGAGGACCTCGTTCCCGCAGATTTTTTGTTTTTGTTTTTTTGAGATGGTGGGAAATGCTCCTGCAAATTTGGCGGCTGCAGCTCACCGCCCTCTGGCAAAGGTTGGACCAGGCGCTGGTGAACCGCCACCGAAACTGGGGTCAGATGAGAAAGCAGTTGGTCCCACTGGGGTAGAGCTCGACTTACAGGAGGAGGAGGAGGAAAGTCCCAGGCAGGAGAGAGATATTCTTATACGTAAAATCACATCAGCACAAGACCACATTTTGAGGCCGAATTGCACTTTTTAATTGCACCTCTGGGAAAAAAAAGAAAAACAGGCAGCCGACAATGGGAGCCAGGCGCTCTCTCGCTCTCTCTCTCTCGCTCTCTCTCTCTCTCTCTCTCTCGCACACACTCATGCCAACACCTGTGGGGGGGGGGGGGACCCCATGTTTTTAAAAGAAATTGAGCATGTAACATTAGATCTTGTCAGCACAACTTGCCTCCTTTTGTCTGATTGCTTTTCTCCCCTCCCCGCAGGCAACTTAGCTCCTGTCCTTTTTGCCTTCTACTGGAAGATGCTTCTGAATAAAGCCATTTCCCCTGCATGCACGGCTGTCATTGCTAGAATTATAGAGGTGCTCTTGCGATTAGCTGAAGAAAGGAAAATTATCTTGAGACAGGGGGAAGTTAAGGGTAGATTAGGACATTTCGAGTCTCAGATCCAGGGTGTCTGCCAGAGGCAGTGTTAGGGGGCGGCCCACTCCAGCTGGAGCCCCGAATCTTTCACTTGGAGCCCCGAATCTCTGGGAGGCCCTCTGCCCCACCACCTTGCTGTCCAGGGACCCTTTCTGAAATGATGGTCCAGGGGCCCTGAGGATCTCTGTTGCATCAGATCCCCCTGGATGAGCTGGCTTTTGGCCCACATGTGCTTCACCTCCTGCTGCCCCCCCCCTCCTGAATCTCTTGAGGTTTTTTTCCAAAATCAAATGCCTTCTCCCATCCATACATCCTTTTTTTACAAATAGGGGTGTCCTTAGGAGACAGGGTCCTTTAAAGACACACACACACACACAGAGGGAGACTTTAGAGTGTATATAAATTGGCATATGCAAATTTGTGGGGGTTTTGTCCTCTGCGCCTGAGCCCCGGATTTTTTTTTTTGGTATCTAGCACCACCCCTGGTGTCTGCCCCCCTCATCTTTAAGCCTCTGATCTGCAATCTGGGACCTCAACTTTTAATTGTTTTTCAAAACCACTTCCGTCTCCCCCCCCCCTTTTACGATAGCAGGAAGGGAGGGGCATTTGTCCTTTTCCCGAGGATTTGTTTGTTTATAATTTCCCTCCCATGATGCACCAGCTCCAGGGTTAGGCTACCCGCCTTTCCCAGTGTCAGGCCACTGGGGTTGCTCTGGATCTGTGGATCTCCTGCCTCCCCCAATACAGCCTTTTTGTCTCTAGTACCAACAGAGAGGCAAGGGCTGCGGCGGATGCTTCCACAGGCGCTCACAGGGGGGCATCAAAGAAATGTCGGATCTCCCCCCTTCAAGGGCAGACTGCTCTACCCTGGGGGGGGGCATCCCAGCAGGGGTGGGGCCAAAGGCAAAAGGGGTGGGGCCAAAGATACCAGCATATTTTGGCTCAAAGCTTTTCCTGCGAGTAACTAAGCCCTTAGGAGAGGCATTTCAACCTTTTAGAATGGGAGAACGGCACAAAAGCCAGGAAACCGCCAAAAGATGGGGGAAGGGGCAAGCCCCCCCCAGGTCTGCACCCCTACTTATAGTTGCCATGACGCCCTCCCAGGGACCGTAGGAGTGCAGCCAAAAAGGTCTCAAAAACAGCGGCAGAATTTGCAGGATCCAAAGCTCCCTGGTGGTTAGTCAAGTCTTCTGATGTCAGATCGGCCCTGGGATTCTTTTATTTTTATTTTTTAAAGAAAGCCATCCCTTTCTACCGAAACCTTCATAATAAGGTAGTAAAGTCAAAATGCACAGAGGGGTTTGGGTTTCTTTTCTACGTTCGGGAAGTGAAGTAAATGAATAATTGAGCCCTTTCAACCTGCATCCCCGGCTCTTACAGCATAAAATGTTTATTATTTATGGTGGTGTTTATGGAACTACCAAGGCATTCTGCTTAGCACTAGAAAGCGTGGAAAGTAATTTATTTTTCTCTTTTTCGATCTTGCTGGCTTCCTTTCTCAGATAGAATATTTTTATCATTTTGATCCAGGTGCAAAAGCACCCTTGAATATTAAACTGGGATTGAGCATTAAAAAAAAAAAAAACCCACCAGAAGTTTTAAGTCTCAAATTTCTTGTCATATAAACACCCCCACACACACAATTGCTTTATGCAAAAGGTCCAAATATTAAAAATCAAATATCAGATCACTTATGCCCTATCTTAAGGGGTTTCAATATGCATGGAAGGTTGCACATTAACCATCTTCAGTGGCATCGATTTTAATTCCCCCGTATGGTCAAGCCAATCTTAACAGACCATTTCAAGCAAGCATCTGAAAGCAAAGAAATTTGCCCTTAGCTACCTTGAAAGGGTTACGTTTATGCACAAAAATTGGGCTCTTTTATTGGATAAAATACAGCTCCGGTCCAGTTTATCTCAAGGAGCGTCTCCAGAACATCAAGTAGGCCGCTCAACAAGATCCACCACGGATGGCCTTCTCCTTGTCCCATCAGCCAGAGCAGCCAGGCTGGAGGGGACTAGGAAGAGGGCCTTTTCTGTGGTGGCCCCCAAACTGTGGAACTCTCTCCCCAGTGACCTCCGCCATGCCCCCTTTGATGAGCTTCCGCCGTTCATTAAAAACATGGCTTTTCAGGCGGGAATATGGGGTGGGTTAGGATTTTAACATTTTATAGTTTTAAGTGTATTTTAATGTTTTGTTTTATTGTATGTTGTACATCACCCAGAGTGGCCGGGTACCAGCTAGATGGGCGATTTAAAAATACAATAAATAAATATTGAGAAATAAAGGTACGACCTGGATTTCTGCACTAGAAAAAAGCCTCGGGTTCTCGGAGCACTCCTCTTTCTTAGGATTCTGGTTCTATATAGTGGCGCTCCACATGCAACTTTGAGAAGGGAACACAGGATGGTGAAGGAGCTTGAGTTGCAAAGGTGCCAATCTCATGCCTACCACCTTTTGCTCCCTGCACTCCTCACCCAACACATATCCCCGTGCCTCTGGGTTAGCAGTAGAGAGGCAGATACTGGGCTACCAGTAACAGATTCCTACTAGGTTAGATACATAAAGCTGGGATTGAGATGCATTATGGCTCAGTTTTTGAGGCAGGTGGCTGAATCCTGAACTGAAGGAGCTGAAATGACAATATAGGACTTCCAGAGGCTTCCTGAAACCAGCTACAGATAGTCTTGCTGGGTAGACCATACAAGCTGCCTCCTTGCTAGGAATGGGGGGGAATTCTTCCAGCCTGAGGGGAGAATTCAATTCTGGAGAAGCCGGGGGGGGGGGGAGCTGCATTCTAGGGGTGGGTATGGCCAAAGGCAAAGGGGTGAGGCCAAGAATGCCCCCCAGGAAACTCAAAAGCCATGCATGATGGGAAATTTCCAAAGAATACGTATACATACTGCCTCTGAAGACGGAGCTTTCATTTAGCTATTGCAACTACCGTACGTATCCCCCCATGTTTTTTAAAAAAAATCCATTACATGTTGGTGTTAATGAATTCCTCAAGTTACGCATGGTGTGAAGTCTCTTTTCATTATGTCCTGAACATGGTTCCGTACCGAACTGGCCCGTGGCTGGACAGGGGATGCTGGGAATTCTAGTCTCAACAAGTTGGGAAACCAGAAGGCTGGGGAAGTCTACCTTAAATGCTATCTTAAGGCCCAACTGGCTGTACAGAGGTCTAGAAAACGCCCCCTTCAACCAAAACAAAATAGCTGGCTATCCCTGCGGTGGTCAGTCCAGTTTGGTTTCTGCAAAGCTCCTTTTACATTAGCTAGCCAATACAGCCACACACCCCCAGGAGAATCTCTTTCTTTTCTTCCCCACTGCCACCCCCGCTGCAAGAACACAAGACAGTGCAAAACAATACGTTTTTATTTTGTTCACAGTTAAACACAAGCAACTGCTTTGACGTATTAGAACATTCTAGTAAGGACAGCAAACACCCTCCCATTTGGTTTGGTTTTTAAAGTTCTCTTTTAGCTTAGATTGTACCATTTCGTATTACCATTTCATATTTATGGTATTTCATGTGTGTTGTTTAAAAAATAGTCAATTTTATTTTAAATCATGCTTACAAAGAGCGAGGCAGGAAACAATGTTAACCCTTCGATGGAGAAGCTGCTGCTTGATTTAGATTGAACTAAAAGCCGTCAGTTGTTTTTTGTTGTTTAAATCATTTCCAGCTTTACCAATGAGATTTCCCCCCAACGAACTGCGGATGTCCATCGCGCACGCTCCATCCATGATTCAGAGAGATTCACTAAAGAGTGGCGACAGTAATTACTGTGGTCCGTCGGGGTGGGGTGGGAAAGAGAAGCTTGAAATCCCGGTAGTTTTAACACCAGTGCTGGCGCTCATGTCCTCTGTAAGAGTGAGGGAAAGGCCGTCTCAATTGACAACAGCCTATTTTTGCTATTAAAAAAGGACAGTCCCCTCCGCTTTTTTTTTGTAAAGGAACAGGACAGCCTGGAAGGGCCGAAAATATTCAGTGTGCAATTCCTGTTACACAGAACTATGTTCACGAACCGGGAAGGGGAGGGGGGGGGAGAAAGAGCTGAAGGTGGCCCTGCACAACTGTTTTATTCTTCGCCTCTATGGCAGGGCTCTCCAACCTTGGATCCCCAGATGTTGCTGGACTGCAGCTTCCAGAATCCCTTGCCATTAGCCATGCTGGCTGGGTATGCTGGGAGCGGTAGGCCAGCAACATCTGGGGACCCAAGGTTGGAGAGCCCTGCCCTACGGGGAAGCAGAATGCGAGGATAGAATTGACAGAACCAGTGGTAATGTGGAGGGCGTGGGAAATAGCACATGTGCACTGCTGCTCTGCATAAAAGACCTTCCCCATCAAATAAAAAGAACTTGCATATTGAGGAAGAAGAGGTTCTAGACCAGCCATTCCACTGCTGTGCTAGTTTTCTTAAGAGGGGAGAGCGGGTGTGTGCATGTGTGCGTGTGTTAGTGCAGGAGCATTCAATAGTGTGTGATGAGACAGTCCGTTCTATGATCTTGGGACTCTTCCGCTACCTCCAGCAACATGTGTTACGTCTAGCCATGGAGCGAAGCTTGGAAAGAATGGGGTGGAAACCTTGGGACAATCAACTTCCTTGCCACAATCGGCCACCACGATGTCACACACAACCTGTACACGTCGTCGTTCAGTCCCACCTCACTCTTGCAGAATGGCTAAAAGTTTCTACACCACGGCTACCCCAAGCCCACCATCTTATTTATTAAAGAAAGCTTTCAGAGGGGTCCCCAAAGCTGGATTAAAAATGGGCTGCATTAGAAATGTACACAGGACCACGGGAAAGGAAGCGCAGGGGACTGGCACCTCTGTGTGTGGGGGACGTCTTAGCAGCTTACTCTCAGATTAGAATGGCCGGGGGTGGGGGGTTCATCATCGGGAGAGTGTTAGGGCGGGGGGGGGGAGAATATTCAGGTATTGGACAGGAGAATGCATTGTGGGGGTTAAGTAAGAATCAAACATCACTCCTGGGAAGTCAAACTACCGACACGGTTCCAACATTTAATGCTTTTCCACTAAGGGGCAAGATTCTCAAAGAAAGAAATTATGTGTGATGCAAAAGACACCCCACATTCGGGAAAGGGAGGGAGGAATCTTAAGGATCCAGTTGCTGGTCCCATCCTGAAAACACGAAAAACCATGCAGCTTTTGCATTGCATCCCAACACAGCTTCTTTCGGAGTCCATTCTTCCAAAGGGGATGGGGGGGGGGGGATAGGTTACAGACCCAGCCATAAACCCTGTTCATTTTCAAGACACCCACATGGCTGATAAGAGGCTGCAATGTTCTCTACCTGCCACCACGGGTGATCTCGTTCTTCAGGGAAGACAGAGAAGACCAGGCCTTCCAGCATAGCAATGGACCAACAGCCGAGCAGCCAACAAGGAAGGATGGAACTACCTCTTGCCCTGGAAACAAAAAGAAGCAAGGGGATGGGTAATGGAGAACCTCCCCCCCACCCGTCAGGCAGGACAAAAACCACATGAACAGGGCTCTTCCAGCTTAGAAGAGACAGCAGCTCTCCTGAAAACTGGGGGGTGGGTGATAGAGAGAGAAAGAGAGAAGTCCCAATCCCCTCCACGGTTTTCAACAGAAACCTCTACACGCTTCCATTACAAAAGCTTCCCCACTCCAGGAGAAGCTCCAGCTTTCTTCTTTTGCTCGAAAAGACACACGAACGGAGTCAAGCTCAGTACCAGCTTATTGGGCAAATGATGAGAAACTGAATTTGGGAGAGTGTGGGAGGAAAGGAATAGCGTTTCAAGGAGACCCGCCAATAGACCCCGGGGGTCTCCGCACGAGAAATTCCACTTACTTGAAGGAGGTGCTGAAAAAAAGTTTGTTCACATGCGGAAATGTTAAGGACAGCACAGGAAAGGGTGACGATTTGGGGCTGGGGGGTGGAGAATGTGATTTTTAAACGCCGACGGGCACGACTGAAATAATTTCATTATTAGAGCAAAGTCCAGCCTACTCGTGAGGAGAAGGATTTGGGGCGGGGGTGAACGGGGCGGGAGCGTAAGGAACAAGGAGGGCAAAGTTATCATCTAGTGACCGTACTTTAAGAATGCAGAGACTTCCTCCTTCGGATGAGAACCATTACTCAAATCACCTGCCTGAATGGGGGACCACTGGTGCCTTGTTCTTCAGCGAAGCACACCACAGCATTTCTCAGGGAGGTCAGCTTAGTCTCATATTGCACACAGGTTCACTGGAGGCAACCTCTCCGAGAGAGGCAAACAAGGGGCTGAGGGGAGAGAGGACTCGGAAGATGCCAGCCACGGTCCTGTCAAAATTAGTATGCGCTACAGGGGGACTCGAGAGTGGCAAACGAGTGTTGTGGAGGTGGGAGGGATCAGCCGAGCTCTTCCAGACCCAAAATCCGTTCCGCAGTCATCCGGCCACACGTCCACAAACGTTGGGGCTCGAGTGTCCATTGCACAAGCCGATGGCCCTAGAACAAGCCATGAAAGCTTTTAGTTAAAAACGTGCATTCAGGCCTCCCTGTTCTATGCCAAGAATATGAAAAGGAACACTGATTTGGGGGATTTGTTTCCTTTTTAGCTATGGCCATGATGCGATTCGTTGTAGTCCATTATATGAAGCTGTCCAACACTGCTTTCCTGATTCCTGGGGGAGGGAGCTGGGTCCTCAGGGCTCGGGAGAGCTTTGGCCTCCATGCTCGGGTCTTTACAGAGTTCCGTCTTTAAAGTGTCAGAAAGGCTGTTGATGGTCACACTGTCCTCGTCGCACTGGTTCTCGCCACCGCAAAACAGCTCCCGCGCCTTCATCCCCAAGAAACTCTCGGAGCTCGGGAAGGAGCCCACGGCCAGCGGGCCGCCGCTGGGGGAGGGCTCCAGCAACCCAGACGTTTCCCAACGGCTGTTGAACTGGCCAGCTCTCTGACTGGGGGGCTTTTCGGGGGTGGACACCGCACTGCTGCCTTTGCTGCTGCTGCTGCTGCTGCTACTGCTGCCTCGGGTACTGGGAGGTTTGGTCTTGCCATTTCTGTCAGCTGCTTCTTCGTTGTGTCCTGCGACAGAGTCTGTACTACTTTCCTTTCCGCCACACAGCCTGTTGCTAGGGTGGGAGACACGGAGACAAGGAGACAGGTCAACAGAAGAAATCAATGGTTTAACTTCTTCAGACAGCGGCATGCAAGCTGGATTTATGAGAGACCTGGGATAAACATAGGAAAATCTGTCTGGAAAAATAATTTAAAAAGAACAAAAAGTAAGTAACAAAAAATATTTGTTCCTAACTTTAATAAAGATGGACAGGCAGGCTTATTTTAGGAATGGGTAGCTCATAGTATTGTCCAACATAGAGACCGGATTCCAGATGGTCAGATTAAGTCATATCCTAAATTCCAAGAAGAGATGGGCGGGATTGATTCCTACTCTTTGAATACTTTCAGGTTAGACATTTCCTACCTGGTGGTGGGTGCAAACCTGGACCTTTATCCCATTTTGAATGAATATTAATTTTTCAGGCTCAGGAAGTAGATATTTCAAATATGTTATTACTCATAAGAGGAGGAAATAAAAAGAGATAATCCAGGATATATGGCAAAATGGCCTTTGAACCCAGAGATTGAACTCTCAAATGGAACACTGGCATGGCCTGTGGAATAAGTTATGAGAGCATCGACAGATACAGAAGGAAGACCGTGTTAAAATGATGGACTGAGGGTACATCTCACCAACTAAGTTATGCAAGAGAAATCCCAATGATGTGGATCAAGGCTGGAAATGTGGCGGGCGATTTTATGCACCGAGGGATGCAGGGGGCGGGGGGGCTCAGGAGTAGCAGAGGCAGATCTTGGGAGTGATCAATAATATCTTGAAAGATGGATCTATCCTGGATCCAAAATCGTTTTCACTGACCTTCTTAAAAAGGGAAAGCATCTAAAGCAGGCGGGGGGGGACCTCTTTCAGCTCAAGGGCTGAATTCAGTTTTGGAGAAGCTGTCGGGCACTGCATTCCAGTGGTGGAGGGGACAGACACAAAACACACAAAAAAAATAAATACCAGCACATTGTAGCTTGAAGCTCTTACTGCCAGTAACTAAGCCTTAAGAGAGGCATTTCAACCTTTTAGAATTGGGGGTGGGGAGTGGGGTTCCCCCCACACACACACCTAGTCTAAAGGAAGTGACTTTCCATTTCGCATTATTTTTGGTAGCCCGAATGGTATAATGCAGTGCACTGAAAGATAAAGCAGATCCCAAAACTGAAGTGATGGGATGTTGTTGTGGGACCTGGCAGTACTTGACAAATTAACACGGTCTGTTTGGATTAGACAAGGATTGTACAATGAAAAGTTGTCTGCAATGGAGCGGAGATGGTCCAAATACTTTCGGAACGCTAAACAGAACATAGTGATTGGTAATCCTTTCCCGCTATTGTAACTCGGTTTGTTATATTTCTGTACCGTTTTGTTAACAAACCAAAGAATAAGAACACATGCAAATAAACAAAACAGGCAACCTCGAGACCAAAAAGAAAAGAAAAAAAAGGCCAATAAGGAAAACCAATACAAAACTTAAGAACGAAAACCAGACAAGAAAATATGGAGGCAAAATAGGCAGCCGCACTACCCAGGAAGCAGCTCTGGATTGAAATGCCTGCCGGGTAAATAAGGAAAAGTTCAAGCAGCACGCCTAGAACAGGCTTGTAAGTAGCCACTTGCCTGTGGTAAGAATCCTCTCCAGGCAATCAAACGGGGAAGTTTTCATGGGGAGTTTGTTCTTTTTTCATCTCTGATCACTGATGTAATAAAAATGGCACACAAAGGGGATTGTGGGGAGGTGGGTGAAGAACATGGTGGTTTTTTTAGTAAGTTACTATCTGGAAAACAGGTTTGCTAGGCTGACTTAGAACTAAGCCACAGAGTGACTTGTTGGGTTTCTGTAGGGAGCTTATGCCATAAGAGCAGCACGGCAGGGAAAACTCCGTTTCCACACAGCGAGACCGTACCTCTCCAAAAAAGGTATCCACGGTATTCCCCGGGAGATCATATGGGTTTCTGCACATCTGCTAGGATCATACAATCGGGAGTTGGAAGGGGGGCCCTGGAGGTCTACTAGTCAAAAGGAGATACTCTCTGGGTGGTAAACCCAAGATTTCAGAGGTCCAGTCCAACATAGCTCAGAATATGGCCTTTAGTACTGCATTGGCCACACTCTGGAATTCCCGGCCACTACAAACCACAAACTCCTTCTGGGTTTCCAGCATCATACCTTTTTCCAACAGGCATTCCCAGAAAGGTAACCTTGTCCTCTATATGGAGAGGCACTTTTGTATATCGGTTAGATTTTTTTTCCCAAAAATGTAGGCGACTCATAAATATCGTTAAACAGATGAAATAAACAGAACCCGCGATCAAGACATGATGCAACGACAGCAGCCCTGGCAGATGGCCGCTCAAGACTCTACTTAAATACCTCCATCCAGTGGAGGCTGCTGGCTCCAATGTCCGTGGCACGGTGTGTCCACTCCGGGTTGCGGTCTGAACTTTAAAGGAGCAGTCCATGGCACTGAACCTAACTTTGGGGGCTGGGGTCCAGAACCACGGAGAGCTCCTTTTAAAGATCAGACTAAAACTCACGAGTGGATACACCGCCCCACTGACATTGGAGCCAGCAGTCTCCACTGCCTCCAACGAAGGAAAGCCCTCCACCGCTAGAGGCACTCTGTTCTACTGCCAAACGCTTTCAACTGTTCCTCACAGGACCTGGGTTTCCAAAACCCCTCACCAGCCTGGTCACCCTTCTATGGATGCACGGTAGCTTCTCAATGCCCTTCCATAAAATGCGGCACCCAAACTAGACGCAATACTCCAAACGCAGCACTGACCAGCACAGAACGGAGCCGAACTATTACTTCCCGTGATTTGAACACTGTGCTTCTATTTACTGCAGCCCAAGATTGCATTGGCTTTTTTTTTTTTTTTAAACCAGCCATATTGGCACTACTGGCACTCATTCCTGACTGTTGTGTATGAAGGAGCCTGTTCAGAGACTTCGGAGACCTTTGAAAGGCTGCAAGTATCTCCTTTTACAATAGGTCAGGCAACGTCCCGGACCCCTAGTCCCCACTCTGCAGATGGGGCAGGGAAGGCTCCAGGGAGCATGGGGGCTCCACTTTGAGCAGCTTGCACATTGGCACAACTTACACGGGTCGTTGAATTCGGCTCAGTGCCAGGTTGCTATTTAGTGGGAGGGGAGGGGAACGGTATGTCCATGGCCCTAATCTCGAAGAGTCCTTCTCAGGCTACTAGAATTCCATGAACTCCACGGGAGAGAAAACACAGCTCCCCACCCCCGCTTGCTATTGAATTCTGAGCAACATTCTTTTATCATGAGCAGCCCAACAAGCTGCAAGGCCCTTTACCTTTGCCCAGTCGTTTTAGCTGGCTCCGTTTTGTCCTCTTCAAGTTTTCTCAGCACCCTGTCATTCTCCAGGCGACCGTACAGATCCAAGATCTTGGACTCAAATGCCTTACTGACACTTTTCTGCGCCTCGTACTGGCTCTCGACTGCCTGGAGCTGGTCCCTGAAATAGACACGAAACCACGTCTGTGGGGTTCCTTTGTCATTTCCCTCCGTGTGTGTAAGCATTTCCCTTTCCAGGAAGATGCCGCCCCTCCAGACTATATTAAAACATGATGTACTAAAAAGCAAGCACAACACGAAGGCCAGTGTGATACTCCACACAAGTCGACAAATGAGTGTGATTAGGGTCTCACTGTAATCTTCTGTTTATTTATTTATTTATTTATTATATTTATACCCCGCCTTTTTTCCCTCAAGGAGCCCAAGGCAGCTTACATAATCCTCCTCTCCATTTATCCTCACAACAACCCTGTGAGGTAGGTTAGGCTGAGAGTCAGTGACTGGCCCAAAGTCACCCAGTGAGTTTCATGGCTGAGCGGGGACTAGAACCCGGATCTCCTGAGTCCCAGTCCAACACTCTCACCACTACACCACACTACACTGCATTAAGCTCTGCCTTTACAGATGGTTAAGGTTTTCTGGAAGAGTGGCTACGTTAGTCTGTTACTGCAGCAAAAACAACAGAGTCTTGTCTGTGAAAGCTTATACCATAATAAATGTGTTCCCCTTTAAGGTGCCACAAGACTCCCAGGGCACAATCCTATGCATGTTTAGACAGAAAAAAGTCCTACAACTCCCAGCATTCCCCAGCCAGAATAGCTGGATGGAGAATGCTGGGAGTTGTAGGACTATTTTCTGTCTAAACATGTATAGGATTGCACCCTTACTTGTTTTTCATGGAGAATGCGTTACAGCCCCTTTAAATAAAAATCAAGTGGGGAAATGGAACGGGAAGAGACGGACCTCAGGGCAGTCGAGCGGGATTTCTGTGACTGTTGTACTTTGCTTAGGCCTCTGTTGAACTGTTGGGAGTGGCTCTGGATCGAGAAAAGTTTTATTATTGTTCAAATCTCCCTGGACTGGAGTGTAACACAATCATATGGGAGAAAGGAAGCAAGACGATGAGTTCTGAGACTTCACTTAAAAAACCCGTTTCCCCTCCTAACAAATTCCCCCTCGATCAATGAACCCAGAGAGCAATACGATTCTATACAGGCCTGTGGCTCACGCTGGCTCAGCTTGTCTGAGCGTGGAAAGCTAAGCAGGGTCAGGCCCTGGCTATTACTTGGATGGGAGACCCCCTCCTCTAGTTTCCTGCATTGAGCAGGGGGTTGGACTCGATGGCCTTGTAGGCCCCTTCCAACTCTGTGATCCTATGAATCCTATGAATAAACGTCGTCCCTGCCCCCTCCTCCAGCTACGTTTTGCCCCAAGTTGTACAACTCCAGATCATGAAAGGAGCTTTCGATGTGGTGTTGGCTCTGGGCTCCCTAAAGCAGGCTGGGGTGGGTTGAGAAGAGGCGCTACCTGGCTTGAACTTTAACATCCTCCAAGTATTTCTTCTGCTCCAGTAAGAGGTGGTCTCTCTTGGTGAGCTGAGATTCCAGTTCAACGATCCGCTTCCGAGACGCCTCCAGCTGCTGACTTTGCTGCTGAACACAACACTTGGCTCTCTCCAACTCGTTTCGAAAGGCTGTCTGCATAGTTTCTACTTCCTGGAGAAAGAGAGAGAGAGAGAAGCTGAGCATTTGCAGAATCCACAAGGGAAGACAGACCGTGATGAAAGTGGAGCAAGAATTGGGTGCAGGGCCGGTAAATAATTGCTGCAGTCCCCTGGGGAGGCACACTGACCTAGGTTCATGCCTCAAATCAAATATGAACTAACCAGGGGTCTCCAACTTGTTGGGGGGGTCGGTAAGCACATTTGGAATTCTGAAAGTGTGTTTGTGGGCACTCTCACAAAGTGGCTGCCGTGGGGGACTTGCCCGTCCATAAAGCGGCTGCCATGGCGGGCACGGCCCATCACAGAACACTCGTTCCCCAGAAGGCAAACTGCCGAGACTAAAAGGAAAGTAGCTTGCCCAAGAACTCAATGACAAGACAGAAAGGGGGGGGGGGGGGTCTGCAGATCCAAAACACAAAAACACTCTTCAGAACCCAAATAAAAGTAGTACTGGAGGGCAGCACTTTACTTTGCAACATGCCAGCCTCCCAATTAATTTTTTTTTTTTTTTTTTAAATCTTAATAAAAGTCAGATGGGACAGGGGACTTGGCCATGTGAAGAGAGGCATCCACGGGCAAATTGGGTGCCACGGACACTACACTGGAGACCCAGATGTAAGCCATAAAATGTCACCATTGGGATGTATCCCGTTGGAAGTCATACCTTAGTTGTGTCTGCATGCTTGTGCTGAAGCTGTTCCAAGTACAACTCGTTCACTTCCCCAAGTACCAGAAGTTGCCGGTTCAAGAACTCCATCTGCTGCTGGACTGACTCGCTGTTAGAAAGCTGGAAGAAAAAGTATTGGAGGCTACATTTAAACAAAATAAAAGCATCGCTTATACCCAGAGTCGTTCACACTAACAGGAAAAAACAACCCAACAACCCTCAAGTGCTATGCTCAAAATCACACGGATCAGATTTGACCTATAGATGCTCCATTTCCAGGCTTTAGTACAGGGGCAGGCAACTTGCAGCCTTCCAGATGTTTTGGCTCACAACTTGCAACCTCCCTCACCTCTGGCTACTCTGGCTAGGGCTGACGGGAGTTGTGGGCCAAAACATCTGGAGGGCCACAAGTCGCCCAACTCTGCTTTGGTATGACTAGTTGTACTGTTGCAGACACACACACACACACACACACACACACACACACACACACACACACAGAGGTACGTTCTCAAAAGCTGTTGTAAAGGCAGAAGGGAATGACTGGGAATTTTCGGCTTCTCCTATTTGAATCTCTCTGTAGTTTTTGAGATTCTGAATTAACATGACCTTGTTTCTGTAGCAGCACCAATGCGTTAGTAAGGCGCCATTCTTCCGTTTGCATTCTGTATCGCGTGCGGTGGTTTGAACATGTGCCCTTTACTGCAGAGTTCAGTTTGCATCTTTTTTTCTTTGCAGGTCCCTGATGAGCACCAGCATAGCTGTGCGTTCATTAAGGGCACGATCCTATGCAGGTTTACACAGGGAAAAAAAGGCCTACAACTCCCAGCATGCCCCAGCCAGCATAGCTGGGGCATGCTGGGAGTTGTAGGCCTTTTTTTTCTGTGTAAACCTGCATAGGACTGCGCCCCAAGTCACAGTGCAAGAAGGCATCAATCCTGATACAGTCATGCAAATCGCATCGAGGTACTTGGGGGCCCGTCCAGCTCAGCTTCACAGCAGCCGACCCACATCCTGTGCCTAAAAGCACTGAAAACTGAAGCACAGCTTCGGGCGTAGGGACCCGCACATTTACGCATATGCAAGGAGAAAGCCCACAGGTCATTTAGCTCTTACCTTTTGAGAAACCTGACTCAGAAGCAGCTCTGTGTGGCAGACTTTGTTGTTGGCTTTCTTCAACTCCAACCGTAGAACTGCGATGATGTTGTGGCAGTCTTCCAGTTTGGTCTATTCGGGGGGGGGGGGGGGAAGCCACATTAGCAAAGCTGGCAGTGGGCTATTAACCTGCTCAGGGGATAAAAAGGTGACCAGAGCAAGACCGCCCATTATATACGAAGTACTATCCAGATTGTAAGCCTGCAGGCAGAGACTGCCTTTTTATTTCTGATTGCTTGTAAGCCACTCCGGGAAGCCCGATTTAAATTAAAAACAAACAAGATTGCCAGGGCCCAGTCAAGGTGTTTGCTACGTCTCCTGTCAACGCAGACAAAGACACAAGTTTACCTAGGGCTGCAGCAGTAGCACAACTGCAAGTCCCAGCCACGCACACGGTAACCCATTTTAAACTTCCAGCACTGTATTAACCACAAGTCAGCGTGGTGTAGTGCTTAGAAGGCAAGGTGAGGACCGGAGGGACCTGGGTTCAAATCCCCACTTGGCCACAAAGCTCACCGGAGTGACCTTGGGCCAGTCATACGCTCTTTGCGTAATCTGCCTCAACAGGGTTGTTGTGAGAGTAAAGGTGGGGGTGGGGAGAGACCCTTCCACACTGCCCTGAGAGCTCCTGGGAGGAAGGGTGGGATATAACCGTGGCACACCGTTATAACACTAGCAAATCTACCTGTGCAGGTGAGTAGAGAGTTTTATACGTAAGGACCGGCGGAGTCCAGGCACACAGTGCCTGATGCACCAGTGGGGCCCCTCTTAGCTGCAGCTGGGTACTCAGTGCCCACACTCTAGATCAGGATGACACTGACCCACCCAGCCTTCCACGGGCCAAATGATGCTGAAGGGGCTGGGCCAGGCCCCCCCAACATCTTTTGGTCCCCAGCGGACATGTTGGAATGATGATGCTCCTACCGGGAAGCAGCTTTGCCAGGTGCAGGGGGCTTCTCCCACTGGAGTGGGCCCGCCCGCCACCAAACTGCTTCATCAG
Organism: Shinisaurus crocodilurus; assembly: GCA_021292165.1. NCBI lineage: Eukaryota > Metazoa > Chordata > Lepidosauria > Squamata > Shinisauridae > Shinisaurus > Shinisaurus crocodilurus. Next base: position 3,619,470 of record JAHFWL010001188.1, on the reverse strand, counting down.
CCACACACCTTCTCCCATCAAGGAGAGGACACAGGGCAGGTGAAGCTGCTCAGCTTGCCTTCCCTCAGGTTTAGCTTTCCCTGTGTGGGAAGGAGGAAGACAAATGAAGCCCACTGGCAGGGGGATGCTGGGAGAGGTTCTCATATTCACGAGATAGCCGAAGAATCCTTCTCTATCGTACAGTAATGCCTTGGATTGCAAGTAACTTGGTCTAAGAGAGTTTTGCAAGACAAGCAATTTTTTTTTTTATAAATTTTGACGATAAACGAGCAAGGTCTTGCAATACAAGTAGTCGTAGGGATGCAACTGCTCGCCTCGAGCGGGCCGAAATCGGCCCCGCTCACGCCCACCAGAGACTCGCTTTGATATAAGAGTGTTTTGGATTACACGCACGGTTCCGGAACGAATTATGCTTGCAATCCAAGGCATTACTGTATTTGGAAAAACTTCCAGCTCCGGACAAAGATGTAAACTGAAATGCGTGGGGAAGTAAACTGTTTTAACTGGCACCTGAGACTTCTTTCTCTCTTGTTTTTGTTTACACATTGGTGCCTTCCCCTCTTGTTCTTCTATCGTGCCTTAGGAGGAACCCCCCCCCCCGTCTCCTCTTGCTGCGCTCAAAGCGGCGGGTTATACCTTCAGCTCCTGGCTCTGGTTGTAATACTCTTCCCGCTCGTGCTGCAACTGGCGGATCTGGCTGTGGAGCTGAGCCACTGCACTGTCGTGATCTTCCTGGAACTTGCGGTTCTTGGTCTGCTCCTTCTGCAGGCTGAGCTTCAAGGACTGGATGTCCTTCTCCTGGAGCCTTAGCTGGTCTTTCTGTCCAGAAGCAGAGATCAGAAGTCAAAGCCCACACCCACGTTGGCTGCCTCTTTAATTTCTCTCAAATAAAAAGAGGCAATTTTGCTGCGCCGAGCGGGTGCGGGGTGTGTGATCCGAAGGGTGCAAACAGGATCTTTCTGCAAGTGTCTCACACCTCCCGAATCATTCCTAAATATGCTGCCATCTAGAAGGACCACTTGGGCTGCTTGTACAGTTGCATCTAGATGAAGACAGGGAAGGGACATAGCTTAGCGGCAGAGCACCTGCTTTCCGTGCAGAAGGTCCCAGGTTCAATTCCCGGCATCTCCAGGTATGGCGAGGAAAGAATCCTGCCCGAAACCCTGGAGAGCCGCTGCCAGCCAGTGTAGACAATACTGGACTAGATGGACCAACGGTCTGACTCAGTATAATAATAATTATTATATTTATTTGTATCCTGCCTTTCTCCCAACACTGGGACCCAAGGCAGCTTCCTATGTCCCTAAGGCAGTTTATCCTGATGGAGGATTTCCTGGAATGAAATCCAGCCGGACAGCACTCTGCACTTATAACCTGAACATCAATTCTATTTTGGCTGGTCACCATTTCAGAGTACAGATAGGAATGAGGGGCCAGTTTAAAGCACAGAACACACAGGACAATTAAGACATAACAGTTTTACACAAGGAAGTCAGCACAGAACTCAAACATTCCTTTAAAGCAGTGTTCTCCAACCTTGGGTCCCCAGATGTTTTTGGCCTACAACTCCCAGCATGCCCCAGCCAGCATAGCTGGGAGTTGAAGGCCAAAAACATCTGGGGACCCAAGGTTGGAGAACACTGCTTTAAACAATGACAGAAGTCTTGCCTTATTTTGCTTATCTCCCACCCCTTTTTGCTCACACGCTCTGTCCACACCCCACATCGCAATGCATGCTTTCTGACCAACCCTGCTGCAAACGCTTCTCTGTTACGCGGACAGTGGCGTGGTTACGGGAGAACCTGAGCAGCTTGTCCCGAGAGACCATCATTGTACAGCTTCTCTGAAACCGAAGCACGGGCACACTAAAATACTAAATGTTGCGCAGAAGTTCAAAAATGACCATGTTCACAACTTCAAGAAGACCCAGAGTGGTGTGGTGGTTAGAGCAACAGATGAGGGCCAAGGCCAACTGTGGCATAGTGGTTAAGAGTGTTGAAACGGGACTCGGGAGATCTGGGTTCCAGTCCCCACTCAGCCATGAAGCTCGCTGGGTGACTTTGGGCCAGTCACTGACTCTCAGGCTAACCTACCTCACAGGGTTGTTGTGAGGATAAAAGGGAGAGGAGCAGGAGGGTTATGTAAGCTGCCTTGGGATCCTTGCAAGAAGAGAAAGGGCAGGATATAAATGTAATAATAAAGTAAGTGAATACGGCGGCCTGGGTTCAAATCTTCCCCAGCCATGAAGTTCACTGGATGCACATGGACCAGTCACTCTCCCTCTCAGCCTACCGGACCTCAAGTGATTCATGTGGAAGTGGGGGGAAATAAAGTCAAATATCTAGAACAGGAACTCCCACAGGTGCAGCCTAAGAACTTTAGGTCTACAGGAGGGCTGGGCAACTTCCTTGGGTCCGGGGACCAATTTCGCGCACACACACCCCTCCTGAGCTGTGCCACCCATCTCACTGCTGAAATTCGGCAGCCCAACAGCAGCAACAAAGGATAAATGTTATTTTACAACAAGGTAAAGCTCTTTACTTGTGACCTTTGTTTCAAAGTAAAATTGACCCCTTTTTGCTGCCCTGCCGTCACATTTCGGTAGCAAGCCACCAGCGTTCTTTTGCCGCTGCCACAACAAGTTCAGCGATAGCGAAGGGACACAGAAAGGTTCAGGGCCCCCCACATGTGCAGAGACAGTGTTAGGGGGCGGCCCATTAGGGCCGGAGCCCCGAATCTTTCATTTGGAGCCCCAAATCTCTGGGAGGCCCTCTGCCCCACCACCCTGCTGTCCATGGGCTGAAAGAAAGGTGCAGGAGCCCTGATGATCTCTGCTGCATCAGATCCCCCTGGATGAGCTGGCTTTTTGCCCACATGTGCTTCCCCTCCTGCTGCCCCCCCTTGAATCTTTCCGCCTGAGGTTTTTTCCTGAAATCAGATGCCCTCCTCTCCCCTGTCCATGCATCCCTTTTTAGAAATAGGAGTGTCCTTAGGAGACAGGGTCATTTAAAGACAAACACACAGAGAGACTTTAGAGCATATGTAAATTAGCATCTGCAAATTTGTGCATTTTTTTTCTGGTGGGCTTGAACCCCAGATCTTTTGGGTCCCTGGCACTGCAGCCCATGTGGCCCGTGTGCTGCCCACCCCAGTTTACAGAGACCCGCCAATAATGCAACAGGTGGAGCTTCCACGGCAGATGGCTCGCGCAAAGATCTCGGGGGCTCTCAACTCACCATGGCAGCATTGTGCTCCTCCAGCGCTGCCGCTTTGATGACTCTCCGCAAAAGACGCCGGTTCCGGACCGCGTGCTGCTGCCTCTTGAAGCGCTCGTACAACAGCTGGTTATGCAGTAAGCGCAGCTGGTTTTGGAGAGTGTGAATCTCATCTGAAGGAGGAGAACCTGCAGGGAGGGCAGGGCACAGGATGGCACTCAAACACTAGTGGCAATGTAAAACCAATGTAAGCCAGTGCAGCCTAGTGGTTAGAGTGCTGGGCTGGGACACAGGAGATCTGGGTTTGCGTCCCTGCTCGGCCATGATGCTCACCAGGTGACTTTGGGCCAGTCACTGACCCTCTCAGCCTGTCCTACCTCACAGGGTTGTTGTGAGGATAAAAAAGGAGGAAGAGGAAGATGATTATATAAACCACCTTTGGGTTCCTTGCAGGAAAAGAGGCAGGATATAATATAATAAAATAAATAACAGGTATGCCCCTAGCACCCTGCAAACTGGAGATGCAACCCCCAAACCCCACACTTCCAACAGGAAAAGAGGTGGACCTAATAATGTAAACACCCACTCAGGTCTAGTCGCCTCTATGACTTAGATGCCACTATTTCTGCAGTTCAACTACACGATGTACCCAAAGAGTGCATCTAATCGCTAATGCCTGTATGAATTTTCAGTTGTTGTGGCTCAAGGATGTTGACAGGGTGCTTGGAGAAGTTTGGCTCACGGCCTCTAAAATGGCTCCATGCTTGCCTATTAGGGCTTGTCACATCTAGTTGACGAGGAGCAACCCAAGAGATTTCACAATGAAGCACGGACTTGAGGGATATTGCCCCGGCCATAAGACCTCTCCTGCTGAAGGAGCCTTTCTTGGACCCTGACCATTTCAGCCATCAGCCGGTTTCATATTAGATTGGCCATAGATCCTCTGAACAAGTTCTGGAGTGGGAGTTCATCCTGTTCTAGACAGTTAGTCCACCCCCTAAAGGATTATGTCTATATGTCACTTGGGGATGGCGCACAAGCTGGCCCTGGAGACGGATATCCAAGTACTGCCTGCAGCACAAAGTGCCTTTAACTTGGGTTGGTATGCACTCTGCAGCCCTTCCTGAAAAACCAGTCACCTGACCACAGTGGTCCATGCTCTGGCTAGCATCTAGGTTTGGTCACTGCAATGCATTCTGCGTAGGGCTGCCTATGAGGACTGCACAACAGCTACTCCAGAACACAACTGCAAGGCTGTTGAGTAGTACTGACAGCAGAGAACATCTTGCCAGTTCTTAAAAAGACATCACTCGTGTCCAGTTCTGAATTGCAACAAAACTTAAGCTTCTCCCCAAAAAGTAATGGGGAAAATTGGAGGTTCAGAATTCTGCTGAATGGAACACAAGGTTTATTTGGAAGTTTGCATTTTAATTTTCTATGGGATTTTTGCGTAAAATTTCGTTAAGTGTGCTTTAGACTTGTTGGCATCTCAGTTTTTATTTTGGGAGACACCATTTATATGATCTTGGAAGTTGTGTCAAGCACCACCAGATACGGGATATCGCAGCAACAAAGAGAGGCAGTGAAACAGTTGGAAGGATACAAAGCAGCTGGAAGATACAGCTGGGCAAGTTTGTTCAATACCGAGATTAAAACGTAGGCCTAAAATGCTCGTTTACCTCCAAAGTGAGTCCAATCAGCGGATTTGCTTGGCAAGGGTAATCTGAAAAAAACAAATAAATAAGAACAGTAATTTATTCTAAATTGTAGTAAAACTTTTATAGGAAGGGTGAAGATCCTCAGGCCCAGGGTCCAAATCTGACCCACCCCAGGGTTCCCCAAGTGGCCCCACCTCCTTTTCTCCTGGCCACTACCGGTAATTGTTTGGTGGTTTCCTCGCTTTCACAGTTTTTTCTCCATCCTAAAAGGTTGAAATGCTTCTCTTAAGGCTTAGGTACTGGCAATGCGCTGGTGTTCTCTGCAGCCATGAGCACTAGAAACTTGCTTTGGCTTTTGAGAAATTTTGGATAATGAATTCATTAGAAATGCTCTTCCTCTGGTAACACTGTGTACACACACACACACACACACAACTAATCAATCAGTACAGATAATCATGCTTAATGTCGGAGGCCAGGGCAGACTGGCTTCAGGTTATACAGGTCGTGTTACAAACAATGGCTATGAAGAAGTCCAGCTGTGTTAGCTTCTGAATCTAACACAGCCAGAAGAAAATTGATACCAAACTATTGGGAAATTGTTAGAGCCCTCCTGTTCAGGCTAGCCATGCTAACCAAACCCTGCCCTCAGGGCACATCTTTTACTTGGGAAGTCTCTTGAGCAGCCAATGGCGTGCTCCCGTACGCTTTTCCTCCTTCCTCATTTGATGCCTAACCCTAGGGCCTCTAATCCCCAGTCCCCCCTCCTCCTCCTCCCCTCTTCCCCCTCCTCGTCTGAGCCAGAGCCAAATCCCACATCTTCTTGAGGCGCCTCTGCAGCGGTGCTGGGCTTAACCCTGACATCTAACTTGAGACGCAGGAAAGCAAGAAGGCACGACTGTGCACTCAGATCTTTGCAGTCACTTACTTGTTGAGCTCTTTGCTGTGGGCATCTGCTCCGTGCTGTATAAGTCTATCGAGCACTTCCAAGGGGGAGGTGGAGAAAGCGCCGTCTTCATCTGAGCCTGCCTTGGCTTTCCTCAGCAGCTCTTCCGTCCTTTTCGTGACAAACAGGTAGGCGGTCTTTGGCAAAGCCACCTCAAACAGGTGCTCGTACTCGCGAGGCTGCTCGCTCCCAAACCCCGTTCTCCTGTGCGGGGCCTTGCAGGGGCTGGGAGTGAAAATGCTGGGCTCCAGAGATGCCTGGTTTTCCCTGTTACTGGCAGGATGATCCCGGTAGGGCCGGTCTATAGGCGTGAAGGCTTGCTTAGGCGTGTCCTGCGTGCTCTGAAGCCCAGACTGGTCCAGAAATGCCAACGACAGGGGCTCAGAGTTCAGGATCTGCCCCTGAGTGCTGGAGGCTGCCGACTGGGATTTCTTGGAGCCCGAGAGACTCTCGTTGGAGTGGTAGAAAGGAGAGTCAAAACCTCCCCGAGGCACCACGTGCTCAGCATCTGCTGTCGTGATCTCAGAGATCTCTTTTGATATGGCATCTGAGGAGAGGGGGGGAAATCTCATTGTATTAGTTATTATTTATTATTATTTATTTATTATATTTATATCCCACCTTTTTTCCTCCAAGGAGCCCAAGGCAGCTTACATAATCCTCCTCCTCTCCATGTTATCCTCACAACAACCCTGTGGGGTAGGTTAGGCTGAGAGTCACCTGGGACCTTCCGCAGGGAAAGCGGGTGCTCTGCCGCTGAGCTATGGGCTCTCCCCACTTCTTGGGAAATTATACCCTTTTTATATTATCAAGGCTGACCCAGCGCCTGCACCAAGAAAAGCTGAATTCTGCAACTGATATAAATTCTTACAATCGCCATATTTTCTCAGGTTTTGCATAACGGATGCAATGTTTAGTATTTTGCATTGCTCATTTTGGTTTTACTAGTCGTGGGTAGCCCAGAACAGTGAAGGCACATCCCTCGGAAGTCTCATTTCTACCAACCCGATGGCTTCTGAGATTTCAGCAGGTATTATTTCCAGGAGCATCTTTGCAACCATAAGGGCTAGAAACATGCTGTGTGTTTTTTGTTTTGTTTTTAAAATAGATTTGTCAAGCAGCTGAATTTAGTGCTTCGTACCACATTCCACACTCCCGAAGAACCAGGGTGTACACACAGCCCTACCGATAGCTAAACTGCTAGATTTTGATACTGTATAGCAGTCTTCCCCAACTAGCCCCTACTCAAAATAGGAATCCTGGGAGTCACAGTCCAAAACATCTGGGGCTCACCGACGTTGAAGAAGGCTGTCATATAGCATGAGGGCAACCAACCAGCGGCCCTTCACCTGCCACCCCAGGCTAGAGACAGCATGCAGTTCCCTCTTAACCCTCTTCCAACTTGGACCAAGAGGAGACCTGAACAGAGGACTCCCAGGCACACAAGCTCGCCCTCTTCGTCACGATGCTTTCAGACATCATTAAAGCCAAGATGTTTCAACCATATCATTACCTTCTTCTCGGTCCTTCTCACCACTGTCTTCAAAAGAGGCCTCCAGGTCACCTAAGATGCCGGGTAGATCACTTAAAGTTACTGGACTTTTACTGCCATGGGAGTCTGAGAGGGTTGGGGGGGAAAGCAAAAAATAAAATGTTAGGCTTGACCAGTGACCAGACGATGAAGCAGCACCAACTCTTTGTTGTGATCCAAGTCCCAGGCCTACCCCCAGCAATGTTCTCTTCTGCAAATACAGAGAACAACTTATCCTGAACTAGTTTGCGTAAACAAAGCCATCAGGCAAGCTTACACAGCTGTTGGGAGTTGGACGCATTGTGCCCGCCCCTTCTGAGTAAAGCCACGCCTGCTGGCAGCCCTAAGCACAGCCCCTGCCATGGTGTACCCCTAGATTTCCCTGAGGGAGGGGTCTGTCTACTCCATTTACAGGCCTGTGGCTCACGCTGGCTCAGCTTGTCTGAGCGTGGAAAGCTAAGTAGGGTCAGGCCTGGTTATTACTTGGATGGGAGACCCCTCCTCTAGTTTCCTGAATTGTGCAGGGGGTTGGACTCGATAGCCTTGTAGGCTCCTTCCAACTCTATGATCTATGAAATCTATGAAATCTACCCGGGGCGGGGGGGAGTCAGCCTATAACTGGGTCTATTAATCACCTCTGGCTTCAAACTGTATGGACTGCAAAGCTATGCGCCGGTTAGGGAAGTTTGCCCCTAGTGACTGAAGATGTTACTGGAGGCTTCAACCGCGTGGGCACATTTAAATTAATGTGCTTTAAGAACCAATAATCTCGGGGTGCACACACAGAGGGTTGTCCCCTTAGTATGTGTGCCAAGTTTCAGGTGCTTCAGCATTATGGTGCTGACGGACGGAGAGAGACACTTCCTCTTTTATTATTATAGTTTGAGTAGTTTGGCTGCGTTCTTCCCTCCCCCGTTTTAAACAGGGGGATCTTTATGTTTCAGGATGAGGCATATTTGAAGGCGTTTCCATATAGCTCAAGTTGCTAATGAGAGCTGCCACCCTACTAGGCTAATGCAGACACAACACACCAACCTCTTAACCCAAGTTAAGGAACTAAGACCAGGCCTCAGAAACACATGTGTCCCTCCAACTCTCTCCACTCCTGTGCACAGGTATCCCCTGATTTTAACCAGGGTTACTTATAATGCCCCTCAAACAAAGACATAATTACTTTTAGCACGCACAAAGCACCAGAAATTTAAAGCCATCTGGTTGTCTTTTCTTGAACTCTTCAAAAATGTAAAACCGGGCATTGGGTGTGGATCCAGTCAAAAAATACTATGGAGTCACAGTGGACTTATGCAGGTTTCATCCCTATTAAGCGCTAGAAATGAAAGCCATGTTAGCACCTACATCTTTTCTCTCAGCTTTTTCTCTTTTAACTCAGGTATGCTTGGGATTCAGGTAGGTCTGGAGTGGTGTTACTACAGCAAACTTTGTACCAATTTTTAAAGAATCTTTCAAGGAATCAATGCAAATTAAAACACACACACTCTGTGGTTAAGGATTGTGTCTGCACTGTGTCTTATGTTGCAAAAAACACTAGCCAGGGTTCCCACAAACTTGCTTCAAGACCTGGTTAGCATTAACCATGGTTAAAAAGCATTCAGGGAAGGGCAGGTGAAATTCACCCACGGGAGGGGGAGCGCCTCCCCCTGCAGCCTCCCCCAGTCTCTTTGCCATGGTTAAGAGACTGGGAACAGTCTGACCCAGTTCACATGATCATTGTCGGCAAAAACAAGCCACTTCTTTAAGCCCCAGCATGTGCAAGCGCCATTTGCCTAATTACCCGCCTGGGATGGCTTGTCGTGTCATTCGAACCCTTGTGAGTCAGGGGGAAACAACCCTCAAATAACCCAACAACAAACCATGGGTTTTTTGAGGGTTGTTTCCCCCTCCAAGAAGCAATGTCGCCCGGTTTCTGACAACATGACAAACCACACCACGGCTTGTTTTTGCCAACGCTGATCGTGCAAACGGGCTGTGCGTCTGCATCGGCCCACTGTCGAAGGAGAGGTCTGCAGCTCCGCTAGGTCTTTGAAAGGAGGATGAAACTCAAGCCTTGCACAGTACCACTGCTATACAGTGATGCAGAGTTTTCACTCCGTACTGCTGAAAACTGGGGGGCCTAGAACTCCTCTATTTAAATATCCCCAAATATTGCAGCCAGTCTACCACCCGCCCCCTCAACAAAAATGGGGACTTCTGACATACAGGCCCAGCCCCGCGCTCGTTTTCTAAGTGACTGGGGCTGTTCAGTGTTTAGACATGGCCACCTTTAGTTTGGCCCCAACTGGGAGGAGAAAGAAAATATATTGGAATAGGGGTGTGCATTTGTTTTAAAACGGATGGGAGCACAAAACGAGCAAGCCCTATTTCAGCTGAAGGGAATGATAGGAGTTCCGGTTCAACACACCTGGAGGGTACCAGCTTGGGGAAGGCTCCCCATCATTTCAGCGGGAGAGCCAGCCAGCCTTCCGGTGGCTGGAACTTTCTCAATCAATCAATCAGTGTTTATTTGGTCCATAGACCTTTTCCACACAACAATACTCAAAAACAAGCATAAAAACAACCACTGTTAAAAAGTTATTATTACAACAGTGAATAATACATAAAAACAATTATTGTTAAAAAGTTGTTTTTAAAACAATAACATAGGATTGTAAATTAAAACAGCAAAACAATATGGGTACTTGTTAAAAGAATTAATATACACAACATAAAACCTGTGCCCATAGTTTGTTTTCCAATGTGTTGCTAACAGCTATTAATTATTTGTGACCTTTTTCTTAATAACTGCAGCAAAATATTTTGCTGTTTGTTCAGTTTCAACCCTATTTGTGCCAGCCAGAAGATATGAAATGTAAAATACATTTGACCTTCCAGGCAGCAAAATAAGTAATGGGGTTATAAAATGAGCCCTAACGTCATCATAAAAACTACAGTCCAGTAAAATATGTTCCACTGTTTCGACCTATCCTGATTGACAAGGACACAGTCTTAATTCACAGTCTTTGCTCAAAGGTTTTACGCATTTTGGGTGCAACACACCAGCTATAGGCCCAAAGCTGGCTGGGTCTCCCCCTGAAATCAGCGGGAAATGAAAACGGACGGGAGTAACAAAAATGAACTAACTCACCAAAGAAAAGAATGTACTGCTAGCAAAACAACAGATGAAACTTTTAACAATGGAAATGGAGAAAAATCATGAATGGGTTAGTTAGTTATTGCATACCCCCTGCTTTGGAAGAGATTATTGAGGATAAAAATTCAGGAGGTAGGATCTAAGATTTAGGACATAAGAACTAAGATGTAGCTTACCCGAACTTCTTAGGTTGTTTATGATATTTTGCTGCCGGGATAACGAAGGCCTCCCGGAATCTGCTCTGTCCTCCTAGAAGAGGGTGAAGATTCTATGCAGCATTTACATCATAATACAACCCACGTTCCCCAAATCAAACAGCAGAGGCACACCCAGAGTGAGTGAGTGAGTAAGCGTGCGAGCGTGTGTGTGTGTGTAAGAGAGTAAGAACAAGCTACTTTCAGAGGGGCTTGGCCCCAAATGTTTCTAAGGGAGTCGCTGTTCTGGGTTGTCTTCTCTGAGGACAGGTAATGCAACCCCATCTCTCCAACCGGAGGGACCAAAATGATGTAAACACCCCGAATGCGGAGAAACAAAGCAGAACTGACTGTTCCCCAGCCAAGGCTGATGGAAAGGAAGCAAGGTCGGAGCAGCAGAGCCACAGCATACAGCCTCCTTCCAGAGCGAGTGCTTTGGGCACTCTAGGAACCTTGGGGCACCATCCTATGCATGTTTAGACAGAAAAAACGGCCTACAACTCCCAGTATGCCCCAGCCAGTCATGCTGGCTGGGGCATGCTGGGAGTTGTAGGCTTTTTTTTCCTGTCTAAACACACACTAGGATTGTGCCATTAAATATTTTAGTTCATTGCTTTTGGCACACTCACAGTTCTCTTATGGCACACTAGTATGCCCCACACAATTTGAGAATTACTATTCTTGCCACGCATCCACTGAAGAGGGATTTTTCCAGGCCTAAAATCCCAGCAGTGAACTGAATTAAAAGACAGTTTAATCCGAATTTACCTGGAACTGCACAGAATTTGTTTAATAGCCAGGAGGAGGAGGAGGAGGCAGCGAGAACTCAAGGCATTTCACAATCATTAAGTATAGTTTTATCCTCCCATAGAACGAGTCTAGAGGTAGGAACCCCCCGTTTCGCCGAGCACTAACAATTTTGCCTTTACCTTCTTGGGAGGAGCAGGAGGAACTGAAACGTGAATGAATTCATCTGAAATGCACGGCGGTGGAGGGGAAGTAGCAGGCGTTCCTAACGGGGTTCCTTTCCCAACTGCTAAATAAAAGTAGAGAAAAGATCATTCCCTTACGAATTGCTCTGGCAGGGGCTTCCATCACTTGCCCCATCAGCTCAAGAACAAAACGACTTGGCACTTTAGAGGGGTAATCTAATTGTTGGCGCTCACAACCCCGAGGCCACGTGCAAACAAACAGAACGAAGCGGTGGACCTACCGGGTGTGCTAAAGAACTTGCTGCAAGGCTGGGATGAAGTTTCCAAAGCAACTCCAGGGGAGGTGGGGGGAGTGGTCATGCCACAAACAGCAGAGGGACTCCAGAAGGTCACCTGAAAGAAGCGTTGTAGGAGTTTACGAAAGAGACAAGTACAGTAATAACTTGGATTGCAAGCATAATTCGTTCCTGGAAACATGCTTGTAATCCAAAGCACTTGTATATCAACGCGAAATTCCCCATAAGAAATTTGAACACATATTTTTAATTTAAGCTGCAATAAAGAATGATAGTGTAAAGTCCTCATTTTTCTTGACCGCACTACAGTACTTGTATTGCAAGACGTCGCTTGTTTATCAAGTTAAAATGTACAGTCATGTCTTGGATTGAGATCATAATTCGTTCCAGAAACGTGCTTGTAATCCAAAACACTCTTATATCAAAATGAAATCCCCCAAAAAAAATTTGTACAGAGATTTTTAATTTAAGCCAGTACTACAGTACTTGTATATCAAGTAAAAAAAATAATTAAATAAATATTTAAAAATTTTCTTGTCTTGCAAAACGCTCTCAAACCAAGTTACTTGCAATCCAAAGTATTACTGTATTTTAAAAATTTGCTTGTCTTGCAAAACACTTGCAGACCAAGTTACTTGCAATCCAAGGTTTTACAGTACAAGGAATCCGGCCTCCTACGCTGGTTTTCAATACCAGTAAGAGCTTTAAGCTAAAATGAGCTGGCGCTTTTGCTGCTGGCCCCGCCCATCACTGGAATGTGGCCCCCGAGAGTGTCTCTGAAATGGAATACGGCCCTCAGGCTGACAGAAGTTTGACACTGTGTGTGGAGAAAGTGGATAGGGAGACATTTTTCTCCCTCTCTCATCACACTACAACCCAAAGGAATCATCCTATTAAGCCGATTGGTGGGAGATTCAGGGACAGATCAAAGGGAGTCCCTTTTCACACAGTGCAGAGTTAAACTGTGGAATTCACTAACACAGGATGTAATGATGGCCACCAATTTGGAGGGCTTGAAAAGGGGACTGGACAAAGTCATGGAGGAGAAGTCTATCAGTGGCTACTAGTCCTGATTGGCTATATGCTACCCCCAGTATCAGAGGCAGTATGCCTATGTACACCAGTTGCTGGGGAACATGGGCGGGAGAGTGCTGTTGCACTCATGTCCTGCTTGTGGGTTTCCTTGGGGCAGCTGGCTGGACGAGATGGACCCTTGGTCTGACCCATCATGGCTCTTCTTATGTTATGTTCACTCCCGTTTTAAGTGGAATAGGCTGACGTTGACACAGACAGTAGCAGCCTCTGACAGGACAGGTTCTTTGCCCTGTTAAGGGCACTTCCTTCCCTGCCCTGCAGTTGGTTCAGTAGTGCTATGTAGAGTGTGGCAAGGATATCAAGGGCTCTGTCGGGGACCCCAAACGGCCCCAAAGCCTCACACTCCATAGTCGTAGCCCATCTTTTGTTTTTAAGATGATTGTTTTTATCCTGTTTCTCTTTGTAATCCGCCCAGAGAGCCATTTGGCTGATGAGCGGTGAACAAATATACGAAATAAATAAATAAAAATAAATATGCAAAGCACAAGCTCTACCAGCAAGGGGCAGCCCCTTCCCCTCAACCACAAACTCATCTCATGCCACAGAACAAGCAGCGTTACCTGCTGAGGCTCAGTTGACAGACACGAGGACTGAGAGTTCAAAATCTGAGGTAGCTGCCCTGACACTTGCGATAGCGCTAGCCGAGCAGAGTAAGGGGTAGATGTTGATGCTCCTGTATGTAAAAAGATGGAAAATGAAGGGGGGGAAATGGGATTACTTCTCCCGATCGCAGTGATGCTGTAATTATCTCACACTCAGCAGCCTGAACAGGGCATTACGAACAGGTGAGTTCGACCGAAGAGCCAACTCATTACGAAATTAGGCAACGTTGCCACTCTCTACACACTCTGAAAGGCTAAAAGAAGGGGGAGGGAAAGCCTTATACCCATGGTATTGTGTGAAGGAACGTAAGGGCTGGCGTCGGGATCGGCTGGGCGATGCGGCAAGTGCAGGCATGACTGCTGGGATGCTGAACAGTAGCCGTCTTCATAGGAAGCTTCTGCTGGGTCCAAGGAGATTTTGGCACATTCAATCACCACGTCGTGCGTTTCTAGCCTCTTCCACCTGTTTTAGGGCCCAACAACCAGTCAAGATTCGCCCATTACAGAATTTATTAGAATACATACAGGGCCAGCCCTACCATAAGGCAAAGTGAGGCAACTGTCTCAGGTGGCAGATGCTGAGGGGTAGCAGTGCCAGCCTCCCAGCTGAACTCTCTGTTCCCCTCTGTCGGGGGATGGAGCAGTGAATGAGAAACAGCCTATCCTGGAGCCCCTAAAAAAGGAATGCAGCACCTCACACCCAGGGGGGCAAATACGGCACACCCAGGGGGGCAAATACGGCACACCCAGGGGGGCAAATGGGGCACACCCAGGGGGGCACACCCAGGGGGGCACACCCAGGGGGGCACACCCAGGGGGGCACACCCAGGGGGGCAAATACGGCACACCCGTCCCCCCCTCAACCACGGATTGGTTCATTCCCTGACTTTTTTGCAGCTGCCCCCGCCCCAATTCGAACAGGCTGAAATGCCTCTCCTAGAGCTTGGTTACTTGCAGTAAGAGCAATAAGCAAAGGCAGGCAGAGAATTTTAGTATTTTGTCCCCGCCCACCATTAGAATGTCGCCCCCAAGAGCTTCTCTAAACTGGGAATTCAGCCCTCGGGATGAAGGAGGTTCTGCACCCCAGCCCTAAACGTTGCCTGTGGGGAAGGACGCTATCCCATCAACCGTGTGAAAGTAAGACTAAACTGCTAACTCAGTCAGCTTCTGTATGTACTGGGAAGAGGATGCCATCTGAAAATGGAAACGTTTTTGCTGGGAGGCCCACCCCTCACCCTCAAAGTGGATGCTCAAAGGGGCACGGCCCATTCTTCTTGCTCTGTTCCTAATGGACTGCTGCAGCAGACCAAAAGAAAGCCAGCGCGAAAGCCATTCGGAAGAGCCGCCTGCAGCAGGAACGGAGGAACAGCTGAGCGATTGCATGTTTGTGGCGAACCTCTGCTAAATCATTTAAGAATGAACCCCGATTCATGCTTTCGCTTTTGGTATTTTTATGTATTTTATTCTTTCTATTGTACAGCGCCCTGAGCGCTCACTGAGCAGAGGGGTGATCCGAAAGTATTCTAAATAAATAAACGGTGTAGTGAGTATGACAGACGTTGGTACTGATAAAAGTACCCATCAGTTGTCAGGAGCAATGAAATCCCTGGGAGACTCTGGTTGAGATCTTTCCATTGGGGGGGGGACAGAGGTTCTGCTGTGAGCTCCTGTAAAGGAGATGGAAATGTATATATACCTTCGAGGGTCCAACTCATGATCCTTGGATCCAGTCACTAGCTCTGGGTGGATGCGCACATGTCCCATCATCGGCTGGAAGAACAGAGAGAGAAAATGGGCCATTTGTACAAGAGCCGGTACACAGCTAGAAGCGTGTGAGCCAAGGACTGCACGATCTTTGATCTGATACAGCAACACTTTTATGTTCTCTTATTTCCTGGTAGTAAGATTTCAAGTTTAAGCACGGAGTTCTAAATATACAGCCTCCGTGTTCCGCAGACCGAGCATCTTGTTCAGAATCTGACAGCAAGGTATACGATTCGGGAGGCAGGAAGTGTGGTATGTTTCAAACGCCTCTTGAAAACACACTTGTTCACACCCAGGCTTTCTCTGGCTGCAATTAATTGCAATTAATCATATGTTGCTCCATCTTACTGTTCCTTGTATGGCTTTGCAGTGTTGTTGCTGTTGGAATTGTTTTTAATAGTGTATTCTAAATGTGATTTGTATTGTTACTGCAGTTGAAATTATTTTTAATAGTGTATTTATATTATTATTATTATTTATTATATTATAATTACATTTATATCCCACTTTTTTTCCTCTTGCAAGGAACCCAAAGCGGCTTACATAGTCCTCCTCCTCTCCATTTTTACCCTCACAACAATCCTGTGAGGTAGGTTAGACCGAGAGTCAGTGACTGGCCCAAAGTCACCCAGTGAGCTCCATGGCCGAGTGGGGACTAGAACCCGGGTCTTCCGAGTCCCCGTCCAACGCTCTAACCACGATGTCACACCGGCTCTCATATTTATATGATTTGTAATATTTATATGTGAACCACTTAGAAATTTTATTATATTAAGCAGCATATAAGTATTACTAAGAAATAAATAAATAAATCCAGGGTGTCCAGGGGGGAGTTTTGTAGGAGGAGCAAGTTAGGAACATAAGAAGCTGCTTTTTACCAAGACAGACGATTAGCTCGCCCGGCTCAGACCTGTCCATGCTGACCGACACCCACGGCCCGTGAATTGTTTCCAGCCCTATCTGGAGATGCTGGGGATTGAACCTGGGACCTTCCGTACGCAAAGCATGTGCTCTACCACTGGACCATGGCCCCTTCCCTCCACACATACACCCAAGCACAGATCTGAACCGAGTCTGGTTGATTGATGGACTTTAAGTCTTTCTTTAGAAACCTGTTCCTGCTTCCCCCTTTTTTTCTGTTTAGAAGAGTGTCAGGTTATGCTAGTATTTCAGGTTCAGTCCAGTTAGGTCAGTGAAATACATTACCAACAATCACATAGTTCCAAAAGGTACTTTGGTCTCCCAGCAATGGGAACATCAACATGGTTTGTTTGTTTACCTTGACCACCTCTTCAAAGGTCTCCAGGTTTTCCTTCATACTGTAGTGAGAGCGCAGAAAGGAAACAAAGTTGCAAGGGTACATCCCATAAAGGCGGTGAAAGAGGGCATAGACACTGGCATGGAGGTGGACTAGGTAGATCTCTGCCACATGACCTGGGGAAGGAGGGAGGGACAGAACACAGGTTAGAATGCCACCTCTTACTCGGGGCTGCACAAGTGCCACGATTCCATGCAAGCACAGAAGAAAAAAAGCTCAGAATGGAACTGGCTATGCATGTCATCGTCTTAAGAAAGGGTGACCTTCATTTTAAGTCTCTAGCCCTTATGAGTACAGATATGCTTGAAAAACGTGTGGACAATGCCTGCCAAGATTTCTTTTTATTTATTTATTACTCATATTTATATACCACTTTCCACAGTTATTCAAAGCCATGAACATACAACATCATTACTATCTCTCACACACAAAACCTCATAATAAAACTGCACAAAAATAAACGATAATCAGCTGTAAAACTAGGCACTCTATTGTGCGCTACAGACCACAGGGAAAAACTGTGTGAAGAGATGGGTCTTGGGGAGATCCCTAGATGTTAGAACTGTGGGGTCCTGTCTCATGACAGACGGCAGAGTATCCCAGGGGGCGGGCGCTGTGCCACTGAATGCTCTACTGCCAACCTCAGGAGCATATGGCACCCTCAGGAGTGCTCTCCCTGGCGATCGCAAAGGTCAGGCAGGGATGAAGCGGATCCCTTAAGATCTTGGAAGCAAAAAAGGAGGGCAAAATGAAGTGTCCGGTGGCACTTCGGGGTCCGGTATAACCCCTCAGCCTCCTCCACGACTAGCAGAAGAATTATGAGTAAGTTTTTAAATGCACAAGTACACAAAATAAGAAATCATGCAAACCAGCATTGCAGCCAGCTGCTAACATAACAAAATAAGTTTATTTATAGGATTTTTGCCTCCACTCTTCAGCTGAATAAAAGGGTCGCAGAGTGGCTTGCAAAGATTAATCATGAGGCAGTCCCCGTACTCAGGGCTCACAACCTAAAAGGACATGACACAGAAGGGAAAAAGATTGGGTGGGAGCTTCAAGGCAGGCATGATTGGAACCGGAGGAGGCTCCTCCCACTGATGGGGACCGAGCACAGTCATTTGCATGGCTACGCCTCTGGAGCAAGTGGGAGGTGTAATCCATTCCTGGATAACCTCTGCCAGTGAAGGAGAGTTCAGCTTTCCTTGGTTATCTTTTAGCAGCAGAACAAAGCACACTCAGCCCTGCTTTTACTGGACCAGCCTGTTGGTGGAAGTGCAAACACAAAGGGCAGAAACAAACAATTCTCTTGAGCCCCGGTGATTCTGTTGTGCAACAGAATTGTGTTAGCGCTTCCCAGAGGAAGCCCTGAAATGAGCGGAAATGCTTGTTTCCGGATAGGGACAGGTCGACGGAGCTCCCTTATGCAAGCTCTGCTGACCCGCCCTGTTGCAGAAACAAGCGTTCTCGTTAGTTTCTGGTTGCGCCAGAAGCTCTGAACCTTCCTTCCGCAAGTGGTGGGTCCCCGCTTGCGGACAGGAACTGGCGGGGTGTAAGGGAATCAGCGGAGGCGTAAGCGAGTTCCGATCACACATGCACACACACAGAAATAGTGCAAGCAAACAAAAATGTTAAGGAGAAGGTGGCTCGTTCAGCACATTAAAACATCCAGAGCAAAAAGACTGGAGTAAGGAGGGGGTGTTAAGACTGAAAAACGATATGCTAAACCTTTATTTGCTACAGCTAACCTGCTAGCTGTCAAAGGGAATTAGATTAACTCATGGAGGGGAATATCAATGGCTATCAGACATGAGCGTGAAAAAGGACCCTAACATTCTCTACATCACTGCTGAAAACTAACAGGGAGGGGCGCCCCAGAGGCTTGAACTGCACACCCTACTTGTGAGGTTCCCTAGGGAGGTATCTGGACTATGTGAGCCAACTGTGGCCTAATCCAGCCCAAGGGAGTTTTTATATCTAGGCCGAGAGTGCTTGTCAGAAGCCTGAGATTCTCCTCAGACCTGGAAGCGACAGGGTAACCTGCTCACAACAGAAGTCGTCTCAGCATCTCACCTGGGTTCTTCAAGTACCAGGATGAAAGGCGGCCAAAGATGCCAAAAAAGTCGTGAAGGTACTGCTTCCCAGACTGGGGGATCATTGGCAGCATTGTTATTAACACTAGCACACCTGTAGTGAGGACCACTACATCCGTGTCAGTCTGTGAAGGGAAAAAAAGCAAGCAACAACTGTCCCACTGTTGGCAAGATCACATCAAAATTCCCAATGGACGAATCATGAGTGTTAGGAGAACCCTCTGTCATCACACTCCCTATATCTGTTGGTCACATTAGTGGGTTATATATGTCCCATCACTAAGAGAGGTTGGGCCTTTTCTGTAGCAGCACCCCAGCAGCGGACTCTCTTCCTAGGGAAGTGAGATTGGCTCCATCTTTGCCTAGCTTCAGAGAGCTAGTAAAAACCCTTCTTCTCTGCCTGACTTTTGACAGACTTTAATGTCAATCTCTGGCTTTTTTTATTTTTAAGGATGGTTCTGTTAATTGTCATCTAAATTTGTCTTGTTGTTTTTCAGTTGTATAACACCTGGAGGGAGCTGGTGGGCAGAAAGGCAATTCATAAAAAGTTGTAATAAATAAGTTAGGATGGATACATTTCTACAGCCCTTTACCACAGATCGCACTTTGCAATCTTCAAATGAGACATGGTAAAATGTTCTTGAGAGATAACTTCATTAGCACCAGAATCACATGTTTGCACACACATACACCCCACTATACACACACAAAAGGCACACTATACACAGAAACTAGCATGTTAGGCAGAAGGCTGTGTGGCCCGACAGCTAGTTTTCTACTTGCAGGGAGCTTTGTTTTTGCCATTTGTTTTAAATATAGCAAAACATTCCGTAATTATGCTTCACAACTAAACTCCCATAAAGCAGACCATTGGTTTTTGCCATGTTCACATAAACAGGACTTATTAAAACTAATGGAGCTCAAAACACAGTTCAAAAATGGGTGAACCAAGGCTAAGCAGGAGGGACCTGGCCAAAGCTACCCAGTAGCCTTAGCATGAGCTACACAGGCCAACAACTATTGGAGGCAATAAGAGGGATTACACGGCTGTAAAAGACACCCTCCACCCCCCAAAACCCCACCCAGCTGTAAAGAAAGAAACTATATTCTTTAGACCAGGAGTGGGCACCTTGTGACCCTCCAGATGTTCTGGCCTGTGACTCCCATGATCCCTCCCCATCGGCTATGCTGGTTAGAGCTGATGGGAGTTGTAGGCCAAAACATTACCCACCCTAGCATTACAGTCACTGGACGATCAAAGGGGAAATCAACCACAGATAAGGTGCTGTGCAAATGTATCTTACCAGATGGGCAGTCCTAGTTTAAGATTCCTTCACACGGTTACGAAGGTTGGTGTGAGACACAACTGGCCGAAAGGGTATTATTTCCTTATGTCACCATAGCCTCCACTACTACATAAACGTAACAGGGACTGCAACAGTATAGCACCCGTACCTTGAGACACTTGAGCAACGAAAGCAGGACAGGTGCTTGAGAAAGCTTATGTTTCCAAGATGGCTGATGTCTTATCACATGACCAAGTAGAGAGAGGGTGGAGAGGCGGGTGGTAGGTTTACTCATATATTCATTGATTTTGTCAAGAAGGTGCTAAGAGATTTGAGGGAGAAGGAACCAAATTGTGACAAAAGCAAAAAGCACGCTTAAGATTTCATTAAAGGGAAACCCACATATAACACTGAACACGCTCATGGGCCAGAGATTATTATTTCAATCACTCATATCCCACCTTTCTTGATAAAAAACAAAGAGGCTTACAATCTAAACATCAATATTTCACTACTCCTGGTAACAGCACACTTGGCTGGTGCGTGCCAACAGGATTGTAGCCGAACAGGGCCACTAAGAAACAAGATGGAGGTGTTGAAACATTCAAGGGAACTACAACATTTGCAGAAGTACAAAAAATATTTAAGAAAAAAATCAAACAGGGCAAAACAAATATCAGTGCGGCCCAATGAGAAGTGCCAGCATTTTGCCTTCCCTCGACATACAGGGAAGGTTCGCACAACACACTAGGCCACCTTACCCCAACCCCTCCGCGGTCCTCCTGCAGGTATCCCAGGGGACACTGCGGGAAGAACGAGACATCCCTCCCCCTCCCTGCTGCCAAGAGCCATTTCAGGCTCGCTGTGGCTTGACATTTGCTTTCAAATCTTTTTTTTTTGAGATCGCGTGAGCTGGCTGTCAAGTCAGTTTGCGCGATCCCTGCCTGGACAACTACGAGCTGCCCCTCCAAAGTGTCCCAGCGAATGGCGCAACTCAAGATGATTATCCTGGTCATAATGTGCGCAAATAATCGCACTCCTTACTTTCTTTTGTAATCCGCCATGCCGGATTAGCGCAAATCCAGCACGGCGGGGTAGTGCAGGGGGACCCTGGGGTGGGTCTAGGGCCAGTGGGGGTGCTTGCTGGCTGAATCCAGCAGGTACCCACCCTGTGCAGTGCCTAACCCAGGCTGCAGGTATTTCCCTGCTTGGCAAGCCTGTGACAGGTGCCAATGCAGACTTTAAAACCTCCCTTCTATGTAGCATTCCCTTCATTTCTGGAGAAACATTTGTCGCGACGACGTTTGTTTTACCTTGTCATGTGGTTCTTGAAGTGTGGACAGGATGTACAATGCTTGCTCGGAACTGGTTGCCAGGTAGTAATCTACCAAGGTATTTACAAGCATAGGTCCGCGGTCTGTCATGGTTATCAGCCAGCAAAAGAAAAAACAGACATACACACACACACTCTAGAAATCAATACAGACAGAGAAGATTTCTTAGCTAGAAGAGATCTGTAGAATTTTTAAATAAGAGGATACTCCACGGTTTCATCTCTTTCCAGTTTGGCTTGAAATATTTAATTGCAGACCAAAAAACTTGAGCATACTATGGCATTTGGACTTAATGTTAATGGCTATTTGAGAGCCATTCTCAACACAGCTTTGGTGTCTATTGATTTCTTATCTATGATCTATGCAGCACAGCCTGAAGGCATAGGATGCTGAGCAGGTCTAGGTCTTTTCAGTGCCTAGATGACCAATTCCAGGGGAATTCTATGCACACTGCTCTATAAGCTCTGCGAAGGAACTGACAGGCTAGAAGCGTAAAATAACATTTGTTAATGCAGAACTTAAGTCTGTGTGTGCACATGTACGGTACATGTTCTACAGAACAGCCTTCCCCAACCTATCAAGCCCTACACAGCTTGGGACAACAATACCTAACGGAACGCCTCTCCCAACCACAATCTACCTGGACAGTACACTCAACATCTGGGGCCTTCCTCCCGACTGCCACCTCCGAGGGAGGCTCAGAGGGCGGCAACAAGGGGGAGGGCCTTTTCCGTGGTAGCCCCCCCCCCCCCCCCCCGTGGAACACGCTCCCCACTGAGGCCTGCCTGGCACCAACTTTACTATTAACAGGCCTGTGGCTCACGCTGGCTCAGCTTCTCTGAGTGTGGAAAGCTAAGCAGGGTCAGGCCTGGTTGTTACTTGGATGGGAGACCCCTCCTCTAGTTTCTTGCATTGAGCAGGGGGTTGGACTCGATAGCCTTGTAGGCTCCTTCCAACTCTATAGTCTATGAAATCCTTTTGGCGCCAGGTTAAGACTGCCCTCTATGCCGAGGCAATTAACAGCTCCAAATAGTACATGGGGGGGGGGGTCACCTTTTCTGTCTAGTTTTATTACTTTGTTCTTAGCTATTTAAGTCATTTTTAAATTGTTTTTAAATGTGTAGTAGTGAAATTTTTAATGATGTTTTTATTGTTTGTATTTTATAAATGTTGTAAACTGCCCAGAGAGCTTCAGCTATTGGGTGGTATAGAAATACAATAATAATAATGACAACAACCTGGTGCCCTCCAGATGTGTAGGATCACATCTACCAGCATCCCAATGCTGTTAGTTGTAGTCCAAGACATCTGGAGGGAGCCAGGTTGAGGAAGTCTGTTCTATAGCTTTTGCTACTTGAAATGCAATACTTAACAGATACATTTATACGTTTACCTGGGGTAGTCACTACCCCAAGCTGCTTTTGTGCTCTCAGAAGAAACACCCTCGCTTTGCAAAGGAACAAGCGTCTCACTGCAGGCACTGTATCGTGCGAAAAATCTACACGATTCTTTATTCCGCCAATACACCAGTGTGTTAATAATCACAGCTCAGGAACACCAGCAGATCGGAAGAAAGCCAGCAGGGCCAATGGCTTCTTTACACATCACCAGTCTAACCAAGGAGAAGCAGAACTTTGCCTGCTCCCCAAGTTTTATTTAATGGCCTGGTTTGCACATCACAACCCAATTCCCCCACCCCCCTTAAACCTTGGGTTGTTCTGAACTGAGTGGGAACAAGCTAGTGGACCGCCTCCCGCCACCCAACTGCTCTGTCCCTGAGTTGTTTAGCATTATGTGCGAACCAGGAACTCTGCATTGTTGGGGGGACAACCCCAAGCTGGCTGGGGCATGCTGGGAGCTGTAGGGCTTTTTTCTGTCTAAACATTGCATAGGATTACTCCTTAAGAGACTTTTGCCTGTGGTTTTAAACATTTCCAGACCCACCTTTAACTCCAACCTGCAACTTGTGGGCCCACTTTTTATGTCTATTTTTCATCTCTCCCTCCATTTCAACACTCATACAAACACACTAAAGTAATACTACCCATGGCCCACCTTAGGATGGGGTGCAATCTTGTTGCGGGTCATGATGCAGCAGTTGTGGTAGCTTATGCCACTCATTAGTTGCCTTAGAACAAAACGTGAGAGGTTCAAAGAGACTCCACAGACATGACCAATACCTACCTGAATGTAGATTCTCTCTAAATGCAGCCATCATCTCTTCCAGGACAGGCAGTTCTTGAGAATCAAGCATGGTGAGGAGGTCCCCAAGATTTGCTTGCTGAGCCATCCTGCTTCGTACTATGTGCTTACATACATGCTACTGTGATCGTGCAAGGCACAACCTCTACGGGTTCCTCATTGGTGTTCCTGTTAAACTGAGGTTAAGGCAAACACTGATTTTACAAGGTGCTCCTTTTTCTGTCCTCAACTGATTATGATTCTTTATACCAGCATCCCTCAGCTTTCAGCATATACATTTTTGAAGCTACAACTGATTGGAATAAACTCCTGATGTACTCAATTAATGATTCCCAAAGTGTAGCCTTGAAACACTGCAAGAAAGCATGTGCAGAGAACACATGCATATACAAACACATATTTATAGGGGATCTTATCACCCAAAGGATGCACTGCGGTTCCCAAAGTAGCCCACAGTACAGGGGAATCCCAGCATCATTACCTAGAAAGTCCATCTCCACCTCCTCAGTTGTAAAGAGGATTCCCACCCTGTGTGTATCAATTTGTGAGCAGAAGAATGAAGCGTCTTCCGCATTTTAAAATCAAGGGAATATGTATATATCGCACACAGGGAGTCCCCAGCCCTGAAACTTTCAAAACTTCCAGAAACATCGATGGACCAGACAAAACTAGTCAACCATCGTGCATCCAAAACAAAAACTAATTCCATTCCTCCTAAGCCCAAGTCAGGGCACCTTTCAGAAGCAGCGCGACACCTATTGATTTGGGGGCTCAGGTTTAAGTCAGGAGACAAATTCTTTTAAAAAATGAATATATATAGCTGAGTTTTGTTTGGGTTCCCCAATGCAAGGGAAAGGCTATAAATTTCTGCAAGGGAAAGGCTATAAATGAGAGCCAGTGTGGCGTAGTGGTGAGAGTGTTGGACTAGGACTCGGGAGATCCCGGGTTCTAGTCCCCGCTCGGCCATGAAACTCACTGGGTGACTTTGGGCCAGTCACTGACTCTCAGCCTAACCTACCTCACAGGGTTGTTGTGAGGATAAAATAGAGAGAAGGAGGAGGATTATGTAAGCTGCCTTGTGTTCCTTTCCGGAAAAAAGGTGGGGTATAAACATAATAAATAAATAAATAAATCTAAACCAACAATACATGTGCTTAACAGCATGTCTAAGAGATTGCTTCCACTCCTACAATGAATCACAGCCTGCAACATCGTCTCAAGTCCGCCATTTATGCACAAAATCAGGTTCATAAGGGCACATAGAGACCATCCATGGAAGTGGACTCTCGGCTTTGCAATTGACTTTCTCGGGAGACTCAATACTCGGGGCCCTTGTGCATCTTCAGAAAGTGTTATAAGAGCCTTTTAATCAAACTGGGTTTTGGCGGCCAAAGAAGGCAATTTCTGGGGATCAGGGGCCACATTTCCAGGGACTGGAAACTACCCGGGGCCACAATCCTGCCCCCTACTGCCACTAATGAATTTGCTGGCACACCAAAAAAGTGAAAATAAAATGCAGTGCTTTTGCTTTACAAAAAGGTGCATGGGACCGTGTGCCTTGTTTGGAAGCAGAACTGCACTCCCAGAAGGCTTCCATGGAGCGCAAGACTGCAAGGTGTGCGCTCCCCAGTGCGCCTTGTTTACAAGTAAAATCACCGGCTTTTTTTTGGCCACCACTGCACTGGCAAATTCACCAGTGGTGGCGGCAGAGGCCACAAAAAAGGCTGGAGGGGTGATCCTATGTTGCCCACCCCTGAGTTAGAGCTAAACTATTTCAAGTAATTGTTTAAATATTTTGGTTGACCCTAAGTAGGAATGCTGGAGGAATTTAATTATTGCGAATTCCCGATACAAAGTGACACCATTCGCAGCTCTTGGACTGATGCAAGGATGCAGAGCCCAAGATTCTGCTCCCCCCCCCCCCCAATGTTCCGATCCCGTTCTCGCCTTTAAAAATGCCAAGTGCTGCACCTAGGGAGAGGAAACCAAATGCAGAGTTACAGAATGGGGGACACTTGGCTCAACAATACTACAAGTGAGAAGGATCTTGGAATTGTGGTAGATCACAAACTGAATATGAGCCAGCAATGCGATGTGGCTGCAAAGAAGGCAAATGCAATTTTGGGCTGTATTAATAGAAGTATAGCTTCCAAATCGCGGGAAGTGATAATTCCCCTTTACTCGGCACTGGTTAGGCCTCATCTTGAGTACTGCGTCCAGTTCTGGGCACCTCACTTTAAGAAGGACATAGACAAACTGGAGAGGGTTCAGAGGAGGGCAACAAGGATGATAAAGGGACTGGAAACAAGGCCCTATGAGGAGAGACTGAAAGAACTGGGCATGTTTAGCCTTCAGAAGAGGAGACTGAGGGGAGATATGATCGCACTCTTCCAGTATTTGAAGGGATGTCACACAGAGGAGGGCAAAGATCTCTTCTCGTTCATCCCAGTTTGCAGGACACGGAATAATGGGCTCAAGTTACAGGAACCTAGATTCCACCTAAACATCAGGAAAAATTTCCTGACTGTCAGAGCAATAAGACAATGGAATCAACTACCTAGGGAGGTGGTGGGCTCTCCCAGTCTGGAGGCATTCAAGGTGCAGCTGGACAGACATCTGTCAGAGATGCTTTGACCTGGATTCCTGCATTGAGCAGGGGGTTGGACTCAATGGCCTTGTAGGCCCCTTCCAACTCTACTTTTCTATGATTCTATGATTCTATAAAAGCCGTGTTTTTAAAAAATGCTCATTGAGGAAACATGTGTTTAAATGCGTGTTTGTGACCTTTTTAAAATTGCCAATTAATGCAGAAATGAGATTGAACAGACTTCTGGGTGAATAACTGTGCAAATGACATGGACTCCAGTAATTTGCCCATGCTGAACTAGAAGGTGGTGCCAATGGACTGG
Organism: Shinisaurus crocodilurus; assembly: GCA_021292165.1. Classification (NCBI taxonomy): domain Eukaryota; kingdom Metazoa; phylum Chordata; class Lepidosauria; order Squamata; family Shinisauridae; genus Shinisaurus; species Shinisaurus crocodilurus. The sequence goes on along the minus strand of JAHFWL010001188.1, from coordinate 3,592,950 downwards.
TCAGCTGGTTTTAAAATTTTTGCATTATTTAATGCAAGCACTTAAAGACTGGGTGGCAAGTACCACCTTAAAAGAGGCATTCCCCCAGCACTTTCTCTTTCACAGGAGGGAATGCCTCTTCCAAGATGTGCCTGCTGTGATAGATGCATGCATCATCGAAAAACAAAACATATGCCTTTCTCTTCAGAACTAGTTCTCACATGGAAATGTATGGGGATTTAAACCTGTTCAAATTGATACTGCTAAGCAATTAAGGTTTTTTTAGATTGGGCAACAGCCCTAAGTTTAATTAGTATACTGTTACTTGCCCTATGCCCTCGGGATGGGGTGGATTACAAGTTCAATACATATACCAATCCTTTCCCAATTAGGCAGTCACCTCTGCAAACTGCCCTTGGCTCTCTGGAATTTATCAGATCAGCAAGCAATCATGTCATGTGTTGTAGGCAGGAAAGGCAATCGGTTTTATTTATAAAAGATTTTTATCCCACATTAAACACAAACATTTAAACAGAGATCACAAAAGCCAGCAGTAAAGCCAATTTAAAAACATCAAGACAATAAAAGGCAGGTTAGAAGGTATCAGATATTAAAGGTCATTTTAAAAAGTCTGAGAGAGCAGGCACACTTTGCCTGGCACGGGGTGGGCTAAGATTTAAAATTTTATACTGTTTTAAATGTATTTTATTCTGTATTTTGTCAGTGTCTATATCGCCCAGAGGGGCCGGTTTGCCGTCCAGATGGGCGATCCATAAATGTAACAAATAAATAAATAAATAAGAGACAGTACCAGACACAAATATCCAGGGAGAATGCCATAATTTGGGTCCCGCCACTGAAAAAACCCTCTCCCTAGTAGACACCCACCTGACTGGGCAGGTTGGTAAAGGATCAGGCCTGATATTTGAAGCTGGGCACCTCATGAGTTCCAAACGTCAAAATTTCTCCCCCTGAACTCATATTTGCACAGGCTTTCTGATTCTGTCCTGTACTTCAAAAGGAGACAAAAATTCTCTCAACCTACATGATTCTATTTTTCCAGCAGACACCAATTTTCTAACAAATAGCAAAATGGGGACATATTTTTATCTTGTCTGCAACACCAAAAACTAGGCTGAATGCCTCAAGCCAAGTCATGCTGGCTCTTGCCAAGTCAACTGGACTCCTGCCACTGTTGTCTCCAGTTCCAATTTCATCATCCTTTTCGCCGCAATTTCGACACTGTGCAGAACATTGTCAGGGCTGGAAGTACAGAATTTCCCTTCCATGCTAGACTCAAGTGCCAACCATTTTTTAAAGCATAGAAGCTGCTGCAGAACCAAAATGCCATTCCCCAAGTTTGGGAATCATCTGGCTAATTGAATAGTGTCCAAAGAGATATGCGATATTCATAGAGGTTTAGAAGACCAAGTCCCTCAGATGTAAGACAGGACTGAACTAGAGCCAACACAAGCCTACCATTTTGTGAGCAGAGGGAAAAGCCCTGCTCCTTAATTCAAGACATTCAGCAATTGCTTAGATGTTTAAGGGCGCAATCCTATGCATGTTTAGACAGAAAAAAGTCCTACAGCTCCCAGCATTCCCCAGACAGACAGCTTTTTTTCTGTCTAAACATGCATAGGATTGTGCCCTGAAACAGCTTTTTATCATTTTAGGATGAGGGAGACCCAATACAAAACAAGAAGTGTCAAGTTCGCAAAACAAAGCTGGCAATATGTTTAATAGGGTAACAGGAAATATTGATAAGTCCTACAACTCCAAGCATTCCCCAACCAGCATGGCTAGCTGGGGAATGCTGGGTATTATTGGACTTTTTTTTGCCTAAACATGCACAGGATTGCTCTCTCTGCTACCCAAACGGCCTACACATTTCACAGAAGTATGGATCAGCACTGTATATTTTCAGTGATTCAACGCACTTGGACATGTGGTACGTCTCTTCCTGGGAGGAACTGGGTACAACTGTCCACACAGCAATCCTGTGTTAAATGCCCCCTCCCCTTCCCTATGTGATGTACTTATAGAAATGTATCGCTTTGCTGGGAGTAAGGGGGAATGGAGAAATGCACCACAAACGCTACTGCTTACTACCTCAAAGTATCAGGAGTCCTTGATTTATATCTAAAGTCTTATGTACCTTATCCCGCTACATTAAAGGTGCATTTCAAAAACAAAAACAAGATGGCAAAACTAACTTCCAGGGAGGGAAGGAGGAAAATTACAGATTAGGGACATGATACCCAGTTTCGGGCTTCGGGGAGAGGCTAGTAATCCCACGTGAAAGCTCTAGCCCATGTGAAAGCTCTATAAACTTGTGGCTTCCATTGAGAAACTTCAGAATTTTTCTGAACAGAAGGTACAAGTGCATACAAAAATGGAGGTGGGAGTATGGCAACAGAATAGATTTACCTACTTCAAGGTGAGGGTCATATGTTTAATACTTTCTTGCATATAAAAGACCCCTCCCTATAAGTAGAAAATTTACGCAGTTGGAGGAGGCTGCTCTAGAGAATCCCTCTGCCTGATATGCAAAGGTTGTTTAATGCAGAGGAGCATTTTTAAAAAAGCATCCCCCACCTGCAGCCTGTCGTGCAGGTGTTGGGAACCCTTGGTCCTCCAGTTGTTGTGGGGCTGCAAATCACATCAGCCCTAGCCAGCAATGCACAGGTAAGAGGAGTTACAGCCCAACAACATCTGGAAGGCCACAAGTTCCACATTCCTGCTGTAGCAGAACACTCCACTCCATCACCTCACTGTACTTCATGGGTAGACCAGGCCAGCTGCACAAGCAGTGTAAGAAGCACAGAAGTTCAGAACTCTTTACCTGATGTGCTGACAAGTAGACGCTCACTTTCCACTGCTATCAATCTGACCCTTTTCATGATCACAGAACTGGAAAGGGGGGGGGGGGAGAGAGAAAGACTGATGAATACATGGTTCTATTGAGCATCCAGCATTAAACACAGCAACTAAACTGCAAACTTGTACTTCGTGTCTCTTTGCAGTGTTACTGTCTCTGTCCTACAAAATCAAGCAAGCACACACACAGTTTGAAACAACTGGAAGAGAGAGCAAGAGTTAATTCTTGGTAAGCAGCAGCACAAACCAAACATTTTGTCTTTCACGCTTTTAGCTATGAATCCATCAAACGTCAGGTTCCACACCAAAATAATCAGTCCCCAACAATGAGGTGATACCTGTACACATAACCTGCCACCCTTACTTTGCACAAAATATTTGGGATGCAGGATATGAGCTCTTGGAGAGCAGATCTAAGTTCCCAAAGCAGAATTTGAAGAGGCCGTTGTCTCAAAACAGAAGTGAGGAAAATGGCAATTTAAAAACATATGGGTTTAAATGCACACTTTACACATCCTGCCAAACCAGTTCTAACACCAGGGAATAACCCGAGGCATGTTGATGCCAAAGCAGGGGGTGCAGAACCTTAGGCCCAGGGGCCAAATCCAGCCTTCTGGAGTCCCCAGAAGACCACATCCCCTTCCCCAAACACAGACTGTTTGGTGATTACTTGGCTTTTGTGCAGTTTCCCCCCACATTCTGGAGGGAAGTATTATTATTATTAGTAGTAGTAGTAGTAGTAGCAGCAGCAGCAGCAGCAGTAGTATTTCTATACCACCCAATAACTGAAGCTCTCAGGGCGGTTTACAACAATTCATAAAAATATAATAAAAATACAACAGTAAAAACATCATAAAAATTCTACTACTAAAATGTAAAAACAACTTAGATAACTAAAAACAAGTTAATAAAAACTAGATCTATTTTAAAAAGGCTAACATAATTGCCCCCTCTGTACTATTTAGAGCTGTTAAATACCTCGATACAGAGGAACAGTCTTGACCTGGTGCCGAAGAGATAGTACAGTTGGCGCCGTTGGCACCAGGTGGGCTTCAGTAGGGAGCTTATTCCAGAATTGGGGGGCTACCACAGAAAAGGCCCTTTTCCTTGTTGCCACCAACCAAGCCTCCCTCAGAGGTGGCAGCCGGAGGAAGACCCCAGATGTTGGATGTAGTGTCTGGGTAGATTGTGGTTGGGAGAGGCGTTCCATCAAGTATTGGGATCCCAAGCCATGTCGTGCTTTATAGGTCAAGACCAGCACCTTGAATCAGGCTCAGAAGCATATAGGCAAACCAATGCAAGCAGGCAAGAATTGGTGTCATATTTGGAGCTTCTGGTCCTGGTTATTAGTCTGGCTGCCACATTTTGCACAAGCTGCAGCTTCTGAACAGTCTTCAAGGGCAGCCCCACGTAGAGTCCATTGCAGTAGTCTAGTTTAGAGATTACCAGAGCATAATTACTGAAACCAGGCTACCCCTGTCCAGATAGGGACCTAGCTGGGCCACCAGCCGGAGCTGGTAGAAGGCACTCCATGCCACTGAGGCTACTTGAGGCCAAAGTGACAAAGATGGCTCAAGGAGGACCCCCAAGCTACGAACCTGTTCCTTCCAGGGGAGTGCAACCCCATCCAGAACAGGTTGAACACCCTCCATCCGGTCAGAGGAAACACCCACTAACAGCATCTCACTCTTGTCTGGATTGAGCCTCAGTTTGTTAGCCCTCATCTAGTCCATTATCACAGTTAGGCACCAGTTCAGTATATCCACAGCCTCACCTGCTGAAGATGAAAAGGAGAAATTCAGCTGCGTGTCATGAGCATACAGATGGCAACGCACTCCAAAACTCCAGATGACCCATCAGCAGTTTCATGTAGATGTTGAATAGCATAGGGGGATAAGACCAACCCCTGAGGAACTCCATACTGGAGTAGGCTTGTAACCGCGAGCCTCGCGTGGGCATAACGGGCCGAAATCGGCCCCACTCACGCCCGCGCGAGGCCTTACCTTCTCTTCGGGGCGGCTCAACTCTCCGCGGCGAGCCGCCCGTGCGGCCCGCTCCGGTCCCGTCACTTTCGGCACCGGAAATGACACAACGGGACCCTGCGCAGGTGCGCTAGACCTCCGTGCTGCATACTGCGCCAGGGTCCCATCGCATCATTTCTGGTGCCGGAAGTGACGCAACTGGAGAGGGTGGGTTGAGCGGCGCGGAGAACTGCTCCGTGCCGCTCAGAAGATCGAGGCGGGGCGGGCTGCCCCCGCCGAGAGTCGAGGCGGAGTCGAGCCCCCCCCCCCCCAGCTTCGATTTCATGTCTATACTGGAGCGTCCACGGGGACGAACAGTATTCCCCAAGCACCACCTTCTGGAGCCGGCCATCCAAGTAGGAGCGGAACCACTGCAATGCAGCACCCCCCACTCCCAACTCAGACAGCCGCCCCAGAAGGATACCATGGTCGATGGTATCGAAAGTCACTGAGAGATTCAGGAGTATCAGCAGGGTCACCCTCCTCCTGTCTTTTCCCCAACATACAGGGCGACTAAAGCTGCTTCTGTGCCAAAACCAGGCCTGAACCCCAACTGAAATGGATCCAGATAATCAGTCTCATCCAAGAGTGCCTGGAGCTGGTTGGCCACCACCCACTCAAGGACCCTGCCCAGGAAAGGAACATTCACCCTCAGCCTAAAGCAGTTAAGATCTTCCAGGTCCAGAGAGGGCTTCTTCAGAAGTGGCCTCACTACCGTTTCTTTTGAGCAGCATGGGACCCCACTCCCTCTCGCAAGGAGGCATTGATCACCTCCCTGGCCCAGCTGGCTGTTACCTCTCCGCTGGTTTTGGGGACCCCAAGAGGGCTGGATTTGGCCCCCACCCTACCCTAGCACTAGAGCACTGCGCGAGAAAAAGTAACATTGTACTTCCTGCTGGTGTTAGGGTTTGGGCAAGATCTTGTGTAAGCATGTGAACTGCTGCAGAGCCTACAGCTTTAGTAGTTCATGAACTCTTATAGAAGTTCTTGCACAAATGTTCACAGAACAGGACTTGCAGCTATTTTTGTACTGCTCAGTGTTCTTTGTATCCAGCCCTATACATTTTTAACAACCTTTGCTTCAGTCTATCTTAGAGATGGGAAGACTAGGAAGAGACTGGAAAATTGGGGGGGGGGGTGTTTTCCTGTCTCCTCCCCCCTCCACCTCCCCTACCATCAGACAGAGGTCTCTCTCAAGTTCAACACTACCTGGAGAAGCGAGAGATCAAACCTGGGACTTTCTGCATGCAAAGCATCTGGTCTACCACTGAGCTATGGCCCTAGCCCAAATACAATTACAGGAAAACCAATTTATACCAACTTTTCAAATATGCCCCCAGAAGTTCCTGCTCCCCCACCCAATGCTACTATGCACTTTTTTTTGTGAGCTAGTATTACATACCTATGTTAATCATTTGTGGCCTAAACAAAAAAGAACCAATCTGCCAGTTTGCCTGAAAGGAATTAATACTAGCTAAAAGCGGCCAGACAACCAGCTGATGCAAGCTAAGCTGAGAAAGCAGTTCTGCCATGCAGGGCCTGAAGAAGTTGCAGCTCTCTTGCCTTGGAAGTTCTTAAGAATTATGCAGGCATCTCTCCAGATACTTTAGGCACAGTATATCCAACCTCAAGGGAAAGGAAAATGAACCTTCCCAGGGGAATACAGGCAATCTCAAGGTAACTGCCACATACAATGAGTAGAAGATTCAGTGGGTTGGCTAGGGCTGATAGGAATTGTAGGCCAAAACATCTGGAGGGCCATAAGTTGCCCAACCCTGCCACAGATGAAGAGTTGGTGCAGCCTAATAGCAGAGAGCATGACCCAGGTAGTCCCTGGCAGGAGTCCATAAAGGCCACGATCTACCTTCCACAAAGGCATATTCCCCAGTGGAAGCCATATTAAAGTCTGGCCAGTGTCTATTCCCAACACAAAATGGGTGGGGTTTCTCGGTTCTACCCCCTGCTCTGGCCTTCAGGAACAGGAAAGGTTGCTGCTTCAGAAGCTGGTATAAAATCAGGGATGAGAAGCTGCCCCGTCCTTCAGTTTTCATACAGGGGAGGATCAGAGCCAATGATAAACAAGGACAAAGGCTGGCTCCTAAGACCAGCCAAAGTCTGCAAACCTCAGGTCAAACCTCACTGAGCTCACAAACTCTCTAGGTTGCATTTTCTTGAAAATGTATGCACTGCCCTATGATATTTATTTATTTGCTGTACTTTGAAGCCACCCAATAACCGAAGTTCTCTGGGTGGTGTACAATACATTAACAACATACAATACAAACATTAAACAAAACAAACAAACAAAAAACAGCCCAGAATAAAGCCAAGATGAAACTAGCAGCAAAGAATAAAACCATCTCAGCACAAAAAACCACATTAAAATCAGTAGCATAATAAAGTACCAAAAGCACTAAAAACAGTTCTTAAAATGCCTGGGAGAATAAAACGGTCTTCACCAGGTGCCAGAAAGACCATAACATAGGCGCCAGGCGAGCCTCTCTGGAGAGAGCACTCTGCAAACAGGGAACTGAAAAGGCCCTATAGCAATAAAATGCAAAAACAACCCCAAAAACCCAACAACAACAGCACAGCATCAAACAACAAAATCTGAATGACAGGTAAAAGTAGAATGTTATAGTGACTGGGTTCACACGACACGATAAGCCATAGTGGCTTATAAGCCATATTTATTTCAGAGTGGCTTGTCATGTTGTCTGAACCCAGCAGCATGGTTAACCATGCACAGGCCTCTCTGCCCAGGTTCAGACAAACACCAGCCACTCTCAAACAAACATGGCTTATAAGCCACCATGGCTTATCGTGATCTGTGAACCCAGTCATTATTGAATAGGTCCGGGAAAATACAGTCTTTGCCTGGCACTGAAAATTAGGTTCCAGGCAAGCCTCACTGGGGAAAAGCAACACAGAACAGGAAGACATGCTAAAGGCATTTGCACCACCACAAAGCAGGTAGTTCCATTTCCTGGAGCCTTACTGCCCTATCAGCAAGGTCTCAAACAGGAACCTTCTAAATGGAAGGAGAGGGGGTTGTTAGAGGAGAGGAGAAGCACCCTGGAAAAGTCACAGGAAGACAAGTTCAAGAACTCTTCTGGTTGTCTTCACATGCTAACATCTCTTTTTGACCAGGAGAAGACGGGGGTTTAAATAAATGAGAAATCACAACCTTAGGGACCCATAACTACATCCCTTGCCTCCTCCCTCTATGGTACCAGTAGAACTAGGGTAATCCAATGAAGCTGACTGGGGGTGGGTTCAGGAGAAACAAGGAAAGTTTATTATACATGGACTTTCCTACCAATTCTCTCCAAATCCACTACAGATCTGCCATTTCAGAAGTGTATGGCTGTATACTATTTATTCACCGTGCAAATACCATGGTTCCCCCACTCCCAACCCTCAACAAAGGAAACAATAAGCAAGCATCCTCTTTGATGGTGTTCCTACCCCTATATTTTTAGAAGTGAATTTTAGGAGACACAAAAGAAAAACACTTAGCTTTGAGAAGTGATAGAATAAGCTACCCTTTCCTGTCTATAGCAGCAATCCTAAACATACTTACTAAGAAATAAGCCCCATCAGAGCAACTTCAGAGAAAACATGCATAGGATCCAGCTATAGGAGTACCTAATCTTATGACACCTATGAAGTTTCATCAAGACAGCTGATGGGGCAAAATTAAAAACCCAATAGCCTGGCAATTAATGTTTGAGAAAGGTCTCATCTAAATTAGTCTCTGAGCCTTACAGAACCCATCCAGCTGCACCTCAAATCCCTACATTGGCAGTACTTAACAACAAAAGAGCTGTGCTGGATCAGACCAAGGGTCCATCTAGTACAGCAATCTGTTCACACAGTGGCTCACCAGCTGCCCATGGGAAACCGACAAGCAGGACATGAGTTCAACAGCACCCTCCCACCCATGTTCCCCAGCAACTGGTGTACATAGGCATCCTGCCTCTGATGCTGGAGGTAGCATATAGCCATCAGGACTAGTATTCATTGATAGCTTTGCCCTCCATGAATTCATCCAATCCCCTTTTAAAGCCATCCAAATTGGTGGCCATCACTACACCTGGTATTCACACAGCACAGAATTAAACTATGGAATATGCTTCCACCACAAAATGTGGTGATGGCCACCAACTTAAGATGGCTTTAGAAGGGGATTAGACAGATTCATGGAGCATATGCTTATTGACAGCTACTAGTCATGAGGGTTATAGGCTACCTCTAGGATGAGGAAGTATGTCTCTGAATACCAGTTGCTGGGAAACAGTTGGAGAGGTGTTGTTGTCGCGTCTGTGTCCTGCTTGTGTGCTTCCCATGATCATGCAGTTGGCCACCGTAGGAAACAGGATCCTGGACTGGATGAGCCTTTGGACTGATCAGAGTCCTTCATGTGTTCTGAAGCTCCTTCAGGGGCAGCAGCCCGTGTTTATTATATTATTATTTTATTATGTTACTCTGTAAGGCACCATGTACACTGCCAATAACAGCGAGACATATAAACTAGAAATATCAGCCATGGAAAGGCCAAAAATGCCTGTGAGGAATAACTTTTAAGTGCTCTGAAGGATTAGTCTTATTTTAAATGGAGTATTATTAGTAACAAATTGGGAAGTGTTGGCCTGAGGTACTTTAAGTAGGACTGTCATTTCGACAAATTCACAGTGGTTGGCATTAGTCAGTAACCTCCTACAAAAGTCATCACACACACACACACACACACCCCACAAAAATTGAGAGAACGGTTAAGCACAGCATACATCTACCTTGAATACCCTCCACCAACAGCTTTGGTAGGGAGAGTCATTTTCCTCTCACATGTAAAGTCAGAGATCCACAAGAACAACAGGATAACCAAGGCAGCTGATTATGCCTGAAAAACACTGGGACTCAACTATAATCCAACTCAAAGACAAAAGACTATTTTGTTCCTTTAGTTATATGTCCATCTAGATTAGGTCTGGACAACAGATGTTTTTCAGAAAAGAGAGGGTGTTCTGGGGTGTGTGCTTTTTAAAGGATGGTCATACAATAATCTACGGTACTTTCCATTTTCAAAAACAGATTATTCAACTTTTTGTCAAATGTGGATTTAAATGAATCCCAGATAAAGGGATCCTTACCTAGAAGCAAGAGGCTTCCTGGTTTGGGAGGGAGGGGTGGAGACCACACACAGGCCAGGAGTACTACACACTTGCAATGGAGGATGGGTTTTTTTAACACATAGAAGTGGCATTTGAACAATGCCAGTAATAAATAATTTCTCCCTTCCTCTTTATTCTTCCCCCCACTCACCCCCTTAACATTTTCCCCTTGTACCTGTCACTTCATCCATGTTTTTGCATTTTCACTCCCCATCTCCCTTGTCCCACATCCACCTCTACTTAGCCTGGCCTACCTCACAGGGTTCTTCTAAGGACTCAAAAAAGTATCCATCATTTTTTCTTTCTCCCCTTCCTTCTACACCACTCAGACCATCTTCTCTCAGTCTCTGCTTCCCCACTTCCATAACCCCTCCCCCTTCTCTTTCTCCCCCCACCCAATGTGGGAATCATACCCCACTTCTCCTCTCCCACTTTGTTTGAACAGATTGAAAAGACAACATACCTGAACCACTCTGAACACTAGAAAGCACTACAAAGATAAACATCACTTCACAACAGCACTATGCTTTCCTTCCCCTCAGCTTCTACACTCGGTTCTCATTCACCTCCCCACCCAACTCCAAACATTGATTTTATATATAGAACACCTTTTTTTCCTGAAAGGAATCCAAAGCAGCTTACAGGGTCCTCCTCCTCTCCATTTTATCCTCACCACAAACCTATGAGGTAGGTTAGGCCAAGAGTCAGTGACTGGTCCCAAACCTCCCAGTCAGCTTCATGGCCAAGTGGGGACTTGAACCCAGGTCTCCCCAGTCCAACACTCTAGCCAATACACCACACTGGTGAATATACTGCAGGTTGGTCAAGCCAGCCCAGGAATCTCCCGAGTCCCAGTCCAACTCTAGCCACTACACCACTCTTCCCACACTTATCTTTCATCACTTTCTTCCCTGCCACCCCTTTCGCTCTGACCTACCCCCTTCAGGGCCGGTTTTTCTTTGTTTTTAAGGATGACTGAGATACCGTATACAAAGCTATCAAGGACTGCTATTTAAATGCGATTTATCCCGTTATTATGTAGCTGCTCCCCTTCTTCCTCTGCACACCCCTGCGATTAGCCCCCCACACCCCTTATTCCCATGACCCCTTTATTCCCCACACCCCCTCTTCCACATATACTTTATTCTCTTATCTGACTGCCCCACCCCCTTTTCTCACTCCTCCTCCCTTTCCAATTCGCTCATTCGTTTATCCTTTTCTCTTCCCCCACCCCCATCTCCTCTCTCCCCCACCCCAAAATACTCACCCCTTTTTCTTCCTTCTTCTCCCTCCCCCTCAGCTGTTTACCACTCAGGACTCTTCTAACCCACAGGGCGCCGCCATCTTGGCCCTTCCACCCTCTCTGGCGTCCTCTCAGGGATCCCTCCGCAGCTTCCCCTCCCCCTGCCAAAATATAGTCCCAGCGGCACAAGCGCCCGCAGCGGCCGCTCACCTCCTCCAGCGGACCCGGGGTCTTCCCTCTGAAGCACGCCGGATTCCTTCAGGGCATTAAGTCTATAATAGGTGGAGGGCCAGCGGCGTCCCGGGCGAGGACGCGGAAGGATCCTCCGTCCAGGCAGCGAAGCGCACGAACGAGGCGAAGAGGTCTCGTGATTCTGAGGGAGGCCGCAAAAAGGAGGGGGGGGGGAAGTAGTAGTCCCGGCGCTCGGAGATGGGTCACGTGACACGGAGTCTCCAGGGGAGCGTCTGGGTCCTGGGAGGCGGGAGGAAACGGGCTGGGTGGTAAACAAGGCTCGCGGTGGGCGGGGCCTAGCCAGCGCCTGAGGAGGCCGGGGCGGAGTCACGCTCACCCCGTTGCCATCGGCAACTGGCGGCCTAGTCGAGTCTGGGCCTGCCTGCAGCCTGCCTCACTGTTTACCTTGGTGTTAGAATGGGCACGGCTCATGGGGGAAAGCTGCAGGGTAGCCTGGCACAGTAATGCACCACATACTTTCCAGCATGCCACATGCGAAAACCAAGACACTGTTTTGTGACATTCAAATCAAGCACCCTCCTCCTCCTCCCCATTATAGGCTGGGTTCAGACAACATGAATGAGTGTGGGTTGTCGTTGAACCGTGAATAACCCATTAAGAGAACCCATGGTTTGTTGTTGGGTTGTGAACTGTGGGTTGTTCACCATGGTTTGTTATCTCGGCCGGGTTCAGACAACATGATAACCCAGGTTTCAGTAACAAGCCGTGGCTTGTTAACCATGAACAACCCATGAAGAGAATCCATGGGTTGTTGTTGGGTTCTGAACGAACTATGGGTTGTTCACCATGGTTTGTTATCTCGGCTGGATTCAGACAACACAACAACCCATGTCTCAACAACAACCCACATTTCAACAATAACCCATACTCAGCCCTTGAGTGTGGGTTATCGTGTTGTCTGAACCCAGTCATACATTGCTTAATGTTAAGGGGAAACTCCAATTGCAATCCTTGGATGCAGAAAAAGAGAAAACTTTATTAATGAACACAGCCGTGTGGAAGCTGGAAATGCCCAGTTTCCCCGAACGAATCCAGGGAGAACTATTTTATACTTTCCAGAGGCAGGCAGGCAGACAATGCAATGACATTAGCTAGAAACAACACTGTGATTGGCTATTTGAGGAGAAGAGTGTGGTCTCACTCTAATCCTGTTTCCTCATTCTTTCCCACGGCCCCAAACAAGAAAACCACATCTTCATTCAGCTTGCACTGGCTCCAGCCAGTTTTGCAGTTACGTGGTCAGCTAAATTATAATGCCATCCATTCATGTGCAACCTTTAATTGCTTCCTACGGACACAACAAGCACCATGTATTTTCGCCTTCACGTTAAGGTGGTGCGCCAGGCTTCCGCAACCAACTTGGTTCCCCTCCAGATGCTTTGGACTGGAGTACAACTCCCAGCATTCCAGGCCATAGGCCATGCTGGCTGGGGCTGATGGGAGTTGAAGTCCCAAACATCTAGAGGGCACTATGGTGGGGAAGATTGCCTTACTCTGTCTGTTATTGTGGAGGAAGAGGGGGGGCTGGCTGGCCCGCCAGACTCCCACCCTTTCCTCCTTCAAAGGAAAACCCAGCACTTGCCACCATGTGGCCCGGAAGAGGGGGCTGGCTGACCCGCCACTACCCCACCCTTGCCTGCTGGCAAAGGAACCAAGACCCCCAGAGATCTCAAGGTACCAGATTGCCAGCCTCAGCTGTCTGCAACCCTACTTGAATCTCTGTTCAGGGACTCGCCTTTAATTCTGTAACCTGGATTTAGATACTGAACCAACAGAGTACTACAAAACCCATTTGGGGTGAAACCAAGACAAGGTTTATTTCTGGTAGCAATTTACAACAAGATTAGGGAAATAAGAGAAGCACACAAAAAATAGAGAGACACTTTAGTACACAGTAAAGCTGCAAAATAACAAAACCTGATTCCTTAAAATCTCTCAAGCACACACCTGTTACCTGAGGGTGTCTTCTTCAAAGGGTTAGATCCAGCACAGCCTTGCCGCCCGATGGAGAATTACCACACCTACCCGAAGGTCCAAGATGGGCAAACTCCCACAAGGCTGGCTTTCACCAGTGCCTTCAAACCAGCCAATTTTACCAGAGGCTGCCTGGGGTCGATTCTTGAGGGGGGGCCCCCCTAAAGGCTCGGGCCCCTCGCTGGCGCGCTGCCATGCCGGGCAGGCTACCAAAAGGACTGACCAAGAACAAAGGCTTACACGTGGGGAAATAGCTCATCCCCCTCCCCTTTTCTGTAACCTTCTTGCTTCAGCCAATCAATTTGAACTTCACCTGGCCAGGAGGGAACTGGCCAGGCAGGGGAAAGGGAACTGTGAGTCATGGCTTGAACTATCTGCATATGAATGCCCTCAGCCTGGTTCCTCCAGACTTCTAGATGCCAGGCCCCATCTCATGTTCCATGCACCTTTTGCTTCCTCCCAGCCCCCACCTGGTTTACTCATGAGGAGGCGGGTGTGTGTGTGTGTGTGTGTTCCTGCATGCATGCATGCAGGAACCCTAAAAACTCTTTTCTCTACACGCTAACTATGCACACCCCACCCCAGCCGGTTCACACATGAGGTGTGTGTGTGTACCCCCAAAGGCTCGTTTCTCCACAGTTATATTCTATATGGCTAGGCAGACGTCATGCTTGTTAGAGCTTTGTTTTATGACCCTAGCCCCAAAATCCACCAAGCGGAGCAAGGTCAAAAAAAGAAAAAAGAAAAAGAACGGCTGGCATCAAGGGTAGAGGCAAGGTCGGTCAGGCACCTATCCGAGAGTGGCTGAGTCTGCTGCTGGATGTGGCACTGGGTGCCTTAACCTCAGCCATCTTGCATAAGGCACGGTATGGCGTTAAACAGCAACCAGGAGCTGCAGAGGAGAGGAAGGCCAGAGTTCACTTATCCATGCAAATAGTGAACGGATTCTGTAAGGGCGCACTCGTACACACATTGAGCCAGGGGGAAAAGTCCGACAACTCCCAGCATGCCCCAGCCAGCCTAAGCGTGGATCTCTATGTATCCACAGTGGCACCACCCATGCACAAGAGTGGCGGGGGGACGGGGGACGGGGACGGACGACACACACCACAGTTTTGCAGGGGTACAAACAATCTTTAGTGCAGGTAGGAAATGAAGGGGGAGGGAAGAGCTCCTGCAACAATCCAATGAGGACACACAGCGACCGACTGACCGTTGAGGGGGCCAAAGCCAAACAACTGGAAGGGGGCACGGCTGGCTGGATCCCTGAACAGGAGCGCTCGACGCTGCAACATGTTGTCGCAGCAGGTTCCACCCACAGTCTTGGTTTGAAACAGCCTGTCAATTTTTTTTCCTCTGCAGGCCTCTGTGGCTGGATTAAACCCGGAAGCACCGCTGGGTTAGTATGAACGCTTTGAAGGGTGGCATGTGCATGAGTGTTTCCAGCGGGCTTGGTGCAAAAGCAGCGGAACTCGCCTCTTTATACGGGTTGATTTGATCACCTTCCTAAAGTGGGGCCGCCTAAGATGCTTCTTGCAGTGCCACCATGCGGAAAATGCAAAGCACTGCAGGGCTGGTGAATCTCAGGATCCTATCATATGCTAATAGCAAACCCATTCTCCCAGTTTGGATCCTTTTACATCAGGGGTGCAGAACCTCAGGTCCCTGGGGGCCGAATCCGGCCCTCTGGAGTTCCCTAGACGGCCCCACCCCCTTCCCCAGGCCACACACCCTTTTCCTTGACCACCAATCATTTCTTTCTTTTCTCATTTTGTTTTGAGTCGTGTTTTGAAATGATTTAGTTACGATGATGTTTTCACTCAGATTTATTGTTAGCTGCCTTGATAAGGCTGGCCGGGTGTCCTCTTTTGCAGAGGACCGTCCTCTGCTTGGAGGCATCCTCGATTTCAGCCTCGGTGCCCTGCAGATGCTTTGGACTTCAACCCCAGCCAGCCTGGCCAACTGTCAAGAATGCTGGGAGTTGTAGTCCAAAACATCTGGAGGGTGCCAGGTTGAAGGAGGGCTGTCCTGTCCAATTCCAGTTTAAAGAGAAAGGCCCATCGGAACTCCTGCCCTCGCACAGTAGGTACTGAAACAACAGTCTGAACAGGCGGGCACACAGGTCACCTGGTCTGTATTTCTGTATTTAAAGTGTAATGATTACGGTATTTCTAAATTTGAATCTATACCTATAAATTAGCATGTGCAAATGTTATGCAAATCACGGTCACCTTTTGTCCTCTTTCTTGGTCTATTTACATTGTGAGTTTCAGAAAATTATAACGAAAACAAAAAACCATAAGGAAAAACAAAGGGGGAAGGAAGGGAGGAGAAAAATAAAATAAAATAAAATGGGGGGAAAAAAACCTGTCAGTTTTCATTGCATAAAGTGTGAATATATCAATTGCAGTAAATTCATGTGAAATGTGTGCCCATATGCATTACACATGTGTAAGAAAATGTACGGCTATCAATGTGGATTGTATGCACCAGCTTGTCCTCTTTTTTGGAGATGCATTTCCTTTTGGGGGAACATTCATAAGTGGCCACCTTATGCCTCTAACGCCATGTTTAGGCAGAAAGATGAGACATAAAATAAATAAACTGCCAATCTGGCCAACTTTTATATGTAGAATTGCGGGCAGAGGGGCGGGCATCATCCTTGGGTGGCCAAGTGTCCTCTTTTCCCTCTTCTTTGAGGACTGCCCTCTGTTTTGAAGGTGTCCTCTATTGGAAGGGGCTGTCCTGTCCAAGTCCGGTTTATTTTATTCATATTTATTATTTATTTATTATTATATTTACATCCCACCTTTCTTCCTGCAAGGAACCCAAGGCGGCTAACATAATCCTCCTCCTCCTCCTCCTCCTCCTCCTCTCCATCTTGTCCTCACAACAACCCTGTGAGGTAGGTTAGGCTGAGAGTCAGGGACTGGCCCAAAGTCACCCAGCGAGCTTCGTGGCTGAGTGAGGGGGATCTCCCAAGTCCCAGTCCAACACTCTAACCACTAGGCCACACCAGCTTTAACTTAAAGAGAAAGAACCATAAAAGAGAGCTCTGCCTTGAAGATGAACATCAACAGCCCCTGGACAGCAGACAGAGCAGGTAGGCATCCAGCTCACCTGGTCACAGCCTTCCAGAGTGTGCAGAGATGTACTGCATTCCTATTTAAATTATAAGTTCTAAATTAGAATCTATGCATATAAATGATCGCATGCAGATCTTTATATGCAAATTGGTGTCCTCTGGGGGTGATGCGTGTCCTCTTTTTGGGCGATTCACAAGCCCCTCCCCCATCTTGCATAGGACAGGGCCACCGCGAGCCAGAAGGTGATTAATTCAGGATAACAACCTTGAATCAAGAGCCTTTGAAGCGCACTCGGCAGTCCGGAATTGTCTCTGCATATTTCACAATTCCCCGTGCATGGGATGCTACAGCGGTTTCCCTTGAAGTTTCACCTGCGAGAGGTCAGCCCATCTCAGAGAGTTACAGAGAGAGACAGAGAGAGAGAGAGAAAACAAGTTTCTTGATGTTGTGAATGTCTTTCTAATCCAGTCCCGCTTTGTGAATTACAATTAATTTTTATTTCAGGCTTGGTTTTCTTCCCCCCCCCCTTCCTGCTGTGCCAGAGACATGTTTATTTAATCTTCCCTGGGGTGGGGGGTGGGATGGAGATTTTTTTTAAAGAAAGAAAGAAATAGGAACTTAAATTAGGATGGGCTTTCGAACAGAAATGGATAGAAGCAATTAGTGAAATTATTTCTCTTGGACTTAATCACCATAACATTGCATCGGAATAGAGGGATTGGTGCACCGTGGGTGGGGTGGCAGGAAGAAGGGGCATTTCCAGTGTGGGGTTTGCTTTGGAGAGACAAGAGGGAAAAAAGAACCCTGAGAAAAATGCATAAAATATTTCTCTCTCTCTCTCTCTCTTTTTTTTTTTTTTATATCATTAACCTTGTTTCCTCTTACTAGGCTACGGCCTTTAATGATTTATTTATTGGGCCTGTTATGTGTTAGACGGGAGTGCATCGCGCATCAAAAGTCAGCAAGAACCGAAGATCTGCTTTGCTGGATCCGGCCAACGGTCTACCCACTCCATCGCTCTCTGCCTTGGAGAGCAGCTGGTTAGAGCTATAGCGCAGGGGTGCAGAAGCGCAAGACCGGGGGCCAAATCCGGCCTTCCGGTGTTCCCCAGATGGCCCCGCCCCTTCTCTAGCCCCTCCTCCTCCCCCTTCCACAATCACAAATCATTTGGTGGTTTCCTGGCTTTTGTGCACTTTTTCTCCATGTTCTAAAAGGCTGATGTGCCTCCCCTGAGGCGTAGCAGGGCTTCCAGCAAACCTAGGCCGGAACTTTTGGCCCCGCCCACCACTGGAGTGCAGCCCCCGAGAGCTTCTCTGAAATTGAATGTGGCCCTCCGGCTGAAAGAGGTTCCCCACCCTTGATTTATGTTTGATTTTGTATTTTTTTTAATTTTGGTTAATTTTAAACTTCAGTCTTGAGTGTGGGTTGTTGTTGAACCCTGGGTTATTGCTGAAACGTGGATTATCGTGTTGTCTCAACCTAGCCGAGATAACAAGCCATGGCTGGTTAACCATGAACAACCCATGAAGAGAGCCCATGGTTTGTTGCTGGCTTGTGAACTGTGGGTTGTTCACCATGGTTTGTTATCTCGGCTGGGTTCAGACAACGCGATAACCCCCGGTTCAACGACGACCCACAGTTCAACCCATACTCAACCCTTCAGTGTGGGTTATCATGTTGCCTGAACCCATGGTGAGAGTCACTATATTTCTCTTTAAACAAGAGCCAGCATGGTATAGTGGTTAGAGGGTCCCCACTTGGTCATGAAGCTCACTGGGTGACTTTGGGCCAGTCAGCCTAACCTACCTCACAGGGTTGTTGTGAGGATAAAATGGAGAGGAGGAGGACCATGTAAGTCGCCCTGGGCTCCTTGGAAGAGGGAAAAGACAGGATAGAAATGTAATAAATAAATAAATAAATATGATAAGAATTATTTCTAAACTTGTACCTCTAAATTAGCACATGCAAATATTATGCAAATCATCACTGCCCGCTTTTTTTTCTTTTCTTTTTGGCGATTCATAAGCAGCCAGCTTACTTGTAACGGATTTTAATTGCAAGACGCTTTGATGCCCCATCTTGGCTGAAGTGTGGGGTCCTCCTGTGAGAAACTAGGGCTGAATCAATCAAGTCGGACGATATGCCTCATCCTTTCTTTAACGTTTTTCGTTACTTTCATCCAAAACGGTCGTATTATGGGACAGGGCAATGAAAATGTGAGTGAGTCCAATCGGGCTGCCTTGGGAGGCAGGTGTGCTCTCCACTGGAGAGGTAATTAAGCAGAGGCACTAGTTACACGATCCTTGCACTGAGCCGGGGTTGGTCTAGATGACTGCCAAGTTCCCTTGCAACTCTAAAAACCTATGCTACTTTATGATATAGTTTGGATTAAGTCTTTTAGGACGCAATCCTATGCATGTTTAGCTAGAAGGAAAGTCCTACATTTCCCAGCATTCCCCAGCCAGCTTGGCTCCCTGGGGAATGCTGGGAGTTGTAGGATATTTTTTTTCCATGCATAAGAGTGCACCCTTAAACGATCTCTCTACCAAACATAAATAATGAAATAATAGAGGGCGGGGGGGACATAATTAAAAATTTACACAAGTGGAGGGATGGGGTGGAATTGTCACCTGATTAAAGAAACCTTAAAAGTGGTTCATCAGTGGTTCATGCCTTGGTCTCCTCTCGCCTAGACTACTGTAATGCGCTCTACGTGGGGTTGCCCTAGAAGACGGTTCGGAAGTTGCAGCTGGTACAGAATGCAGCAGCTCGCCTGGTTAAAGGCTGCCGCCAGCGTGATCACATCACTCCAGTGCTCAAAGAGTTGCACTGGCTACCAGTTGTTTGCCGAGCCGAATTCAAGGTGTTGGCGTTGACCCTTTAAAACCCTGTACGGCTCCAGTCCAGTTTATCTCAAGGAGCGCCTCCAACAACATCAAGTAGGCCTTTCAACAAGATCTGCCACGGATGGCCTTCTCCCTGTCCCATCAGCCAGAGAAACCAGGCTGGTGGGGACTAGGAAGAGGGCCTTTTCTGTGGCAGCCCCCAATTTATGGAACTCTCTCCCCAGTGACCTCCACCATGCCCCTTCCTTGATTAGCTTCCGCCGGGCATTAAAAACGTGGCTTTTCAGGCGGGAATATGGGGTGGGTTAGGATTTTTAAGTTTGGTACTGTTTTTAATTGTGTTTTATACTGTGTGTGTGTGTTTCCCCCCCCCTGTATTTTATTGGACTGTACATCGCTCAGAGTGGCAGGATGTCTGGCCAGATGGGCGATTCATAAATATAATAAATAAATAAATAAATAAAGGTGCAATCCTATGCACGTTTAGACAGAAAATAGGCCTACGATTGCCCAGCATAGCTGGCTGGGTTGTAGGCCTTTTTTTCCTGTCTAAACTTGCATAATTCTATTTTTAACTTTTGTATTTTTCTATTTCTCTTTTAATTGTATGAGTTTTAAAGGTTGTGAGCCGCCTTGAGTCCCAGTGTTGGGGAAAAGGTGGGATACAAATAATAATAATAATAACAACAATAATAGGATTGTGCCCTTAGTTGATTAATTAACCTACGGTATTAAATCTGCATGGATCTGCACATGGGGGAAACAGTAGCTATATACTATATATATATAAATTCTGGTTGTTTCCACTGTGTCAAATTTTAGACTGTAGGCTCCTCGGGGCAGGAACCTGCCCTCTTGTGCTCCTTAGCTGCCTCCAGATGGAGCATTACCAATCAAAAGGCATTGTGCAACTGTTCCATTTTTTTCTCCCTTAATGTTGTCGTCCGTCCCGTCCGTCCCCCCAGTAAGAAAAAAGACAAAAAAGGTGGTGGGAAAACACAGGAGAAGGTAAGAAGAGCCACGCTGGATCAGACCCAGGGTCCATCTAGTCTAGCATTCAGTTCACACAGTGGCCAACCAGCTGCCTATAGGATCCCACAAGCAGGACATGAGTGCAACAGCAACCTCCCACCCATGTTCCCCAGCAACTGGTGTACGTAGGCAGACTGCCTCTGATACTGCAGGTAGCATATAGCCATCAGGACCAGTAGCCATGGACAGCTTCCTCCTCTATGAATTTGTCCAATCCAAAGGGTTACAAATGGAAGACAGTCATCGAGAACCCCCTGTAAAATGCTGTGTTTGAGACAGCGTGATTGCACAAGTAAATGCCTTTGCCTGGACGCACCCTAGAAAGTGTAGTGCAAACTGACGAATATAATAATAGCAACATATGAGAGATGGGCAATTGCAACATCCTACCAGCAGATGGCACTGGAGACAGATTGTCCCACCGCCACTGGCTGTTGGTGATATATCATTGTGTTTCTCAGACTTTTTGTACTAGTCCTGCCTTCCACTCCTAAACTTGCGCTGCATCTGCCCCGCCCCTGCCCCGCCCAAACCCAGGGCCATCCACGCACGCATTTTACCGCAGAGTGTGTTGCAGAGATCCTTGCATTTTCCCATTAATTTTTTTTATTGTGAATTTCATTAAATCCAAACACACACACACACACACAAAACAAAAGAGAAATGTAAAAAGAAAGAAAAAATAAGATAAAATATTACGGTTTGCTTGCATGAAATTTGAATAGCTCAGTTACAATTGATAAATAAGAAATGTATAGCCCTATATATTTTATATAGTTATACCGCTATCCATAAGCATAGTTATGCATAGACTTCAGCAAAGGCAGACCAAATATCCATGTATTTATCCATTCGTATGTTACGCCTAAAGACCACCCGTTCAAAAGCTGAAAGCGTCGTTAAGTCTTCAATCCACTGCGTTATCGGAGGCGGCCGTTCATCCTTCCAATATAGTAATATCAGTCTTTTAGCTGTCAAAAGGGCGTGGAAAATCCATTTACATTGACCTTGCATTAAGTTCCAAGAAGCAGAAGCAGGTAGATAATTAAGAAGAACATGTACAACAGTAAATATTAAAGAGCTTTCCAACACAAAGTTTATCCGTATTATGACCTCCTCCCAAAAAGAGGCAGCCATTGTCAAAACATATGGTTAAAAGAACCATTAGCTTACACCTCCAACATTTAGCCAATTTAAGGCACCTGGGATTGCACCCTTAGACAAGCTGCCCTAGGATCTGCTCAGCTGGCACAGCGCTGCAGCTCCATCTGGTGGCCTGATGGAGAAGGCAGGCAAGTCCACCTGCAAATACTCGCAGGGCTAGTACCAGACTGGTAGGTGTTCACAGGGTCAAAGCCAGCCACTCATGCAGACCAGCTGGGAGCCACAGGAAGCCCTAGAAGAGGCTTACGGTTGCTGCTCCCATTTACCACAGAAACGTGAGTCATCCTGATGTCTGTAGCCAGTTGTTGACTCTGCTGCAAATGCTGATCCTCACCTTGCCCATGCTCAACCTTTGCTTGCTTCTGACCTATGCTCCTGCTTCTGGCCCTGCCATGCCTTGTATGTATCTGACCCTTGCTTTCTACTGGACTGCACATCTGCTTTTGGTCCTGCCATGCCTTGTGTGTATCTGACCCTTGCTCATTTCTGGAATGTGCTTCTGCCTCTGGACCTTCTTCTACCTCCATCACCCATGGCCCCGGTGTGCCAGCCAAGGACACCTGCTGCCCACATCCTGGACCTGACACCTTATTAAAAAAGATGTTGTGGCATCTAATATACACAGAACATAAGTTTTTTGCCGAATAAGATGTAATCTAAGATCCATTGCCCCTTCTGAGACAGATGCCAACACGGCTACCCATTGGTTGGGTAAAATAAGTCAATCTCCTGCAGAGATCCTTGGGTGATGTGCTTATGCACACTTCGGTCTGCTGTGCAGACTGGGGTAGTAATAGGGCCACCTGGGGAGTTGATGGGGCCTGCAGGAGAGGTGACGTTGGGGGGGGGCCTGCCCGTTACTCCCTCCAAGGACACTGTGTCATGCCTCTGCCCATGGGCAAAAGGTTCTACCTATTAGTATGGGAGGGGAGGGGGAGTGTGGAATGTTGGATGTCTGCTCTGCTGATTGGCTGAGAGAGTGAGAAGGAGGGGTGGAGCCTGTGACATAAACAGTGGGCGGTGCAGTTCAGGGTGGAGAGTGTAGAGCAGCATGGCTGGGGCATGCTGGGAGTTGTAGGCCAAAAACATCTGGGGACCCAAGGTTGGAGAACACTGGTGTAGAGTGTGTTGCAGAGAAGGGAGTTGGTGGGCAGAGAGGAGTCTGAGAGGGAGAAGACGGAGTGCTGTGTGGAGTCTGGAGAGAGACAGAAGGAGAGAAGTCTGAGTGGAGTCTAGGGAGAGAGGGGGAGTATTGGGTAGTGCTATCTGAGAGAGACAGAGAGGGGGGGGAGTTTACAAAGTTTAGAATCCTTTAACCGTATCTATTTCCCTACCCTTGATTGTAAATAAATAAACTTGTTTCCTTCTCAAAAATCTAAAAGGAGTGGTCTGAGTTGGTTACCCTGGAGGGGGTTGGTGGCAGCGGAGGAGAGCCAGTGTGGCATAGTGGTGAGAGTGTTGGACTGGGACTCGGAACTAGAGCCGGGTTCGAGTCCCCGCTCGCTCGGCCATGAAACTCACTGGGCGACTTTGAGCCAGTCACGGACTCTCAGCCTCACCTACCTCACAGGGTTGTTGTGAGGGTAAATTGGAGAGGGGGATTATGTAAGCCGCCTTGGGTTCCTTGCAGGGAAAAAGGCGGGGTATAAATATAATAAATAAATAAATAAGAGAGTGTGGAGGTGGGATTTGACCATAATAAAGCTGAGAGTTCGAATCACAAGGTGGGGGTGAGGCGTGAGGCGTCACAGACACATTCGTCCATGTGTGGAGCTCTGGGCAGTGCCAGCTCCAGATTTTTGAGAGCCTTTGGGCGGACACGGTCCACGGGGGCCTCCTGCCTCAGTGAGTCTGCCTTCTCATCACCGCCATGGTCACCAGCTGCTCTTCCTCTTTCTCTTCTTCCTCACCACGGCTAGCACTTGCTTGCATGGCAGGCAGAGAGCTGGTGAGCAGGAAGGCCATGGCATCCCCTGCTCCTCCTCCTCGCCCCCTGGAGTTGTTCCTCCTCTTCAACGTTGCCATGTGCTTGTCCACCTGCCTCTCGCTCTGGCCCAGACAACGGTGGTGGTGGTAGTGGTGGTGGTGAGAAGGAGGAGCGGGAGATGCCACGGCCTGCTCGCTCCCTGGCTCTCTGCCTGCCAAGCAAGCAAGCGGCACCAAGGATGGGAAAGAGGAGGAGGAGCAAGAGTGGCCGGTGACCAAGGTAGTGAGAACATAGACTCACGGAGGGAGGCAGCCCATTGAGGGTGTCTTGTTCAAGGGCCCTCCAAATCCTTGGGCCAGCACTGCCTGGTGTAAATCTGTTTGTACAGCAGATTACTCCAAAGAGGTACAGATTAGACCGATAATCTGGCACAAAAAACTCTACTTAATTGGACTGTTAGGTTGGTTTCGATTCCAGTTTGCCCCTTCAGTGGCGGGTTTATTTCCACCATCGTACCTAGGCTGCTTGGCAGTGCTTTTTTTCTGGAGAAAAGGGTACCGGAACTCTTGGATTACATTTCCTCGGGAGTACCGTAGATGGCGATTAAATTGTAATGCAATTAATAGAAGAAAAGGTGCTGGGACTCAGTTCCGGTGAGTTCCACCAGAAAAAAAAGCCCTGCTGCTTGGGTTACGCTTTACCAAGCAAGGGGCACAATCCTACGCATGTTTAGACGGGGGGGGGGGGGGAGTCCTACAATTCTCTACTTTCCCCAACCAGCATGGACTTTTTATGCCGGGCTTTTTCTCTCTCTCTCTAAACATGCATAGGATTGCGCCCAAAGTAACAGAGAAGGAAGGGGAGACAATGGCTCTTGGCCAATGGCGACTTAGCTTGTTTCCTACTCCCAAGTAAACACCCTGAGAGCTGGGGCTGCAGAGGTGCTGTTAGGGGGCGGCCTACTAGGGCTAGAGCCCCAGGTCTTTCATCTGGAGCCCCGAATCTCTGGCAGGCCCTCTGCCCCACCACCCTGCTGTCCAGGGGCACTTCCTGAAAAGGTCCAGGGGCCCTGGTGATCTCTGTTGCATCGGATCCCCCTGGATTAGCTGGGGGGGGTTTGCCCACATGTGCTTCACTTCCCGCTGTCTCCCCTTGAATCTTTTTGCCTGAGGTTTTTCTCTGAAATCAAATGCCCACCTCTCCTCTGTCCAGACATCCTTTTCTACAAATAGGGGTGTCCTTCGGAGACACGGCCCTTTAAAGACACACACGCACACAGACTGGAGCATATGTAAATTAGCATATGCAAATTTGTGGGGGGCGGGGCTGAGCCCCAATCTTTTCAATACCTAGCACCACCCCTGGCTGGGGGAAGCCTGCCTGCCTCCACTTGGATTAACTAGGAGCGGTGGTGACAGAGGAGAAAGAGAGAGCTGGAAGTTGATGGCACAAGTCCAGTGAGCTACCCTGCAGGGTTGCTTGTGCTGTTAGTTTTCAGCATCTCCCCCCCCCCCTCACCACTACCTGATGGCGCCCTCCAGGTGTTTTGAGCTTCAGCTCCCATCAGCAGCATGGCCAATGGTCAGGAATGCTGGGAGTTGTCGTTCAAAACATCTGGAAGGCACCAAGTTGGGGGATTCAGGCTGGTAGGCAGGATGAGAATAATAAATAATTGTCGGGAGTATAGGAAGCTGCCTTATACTGAGGCAGAGCCTCGGTCCACCCAGCCCAGTATTGTCAACACCGGCTGGCAGCGACGAATCTTGAGGGTTTCGGGCAGGTTTTTTTCCAGCCCTACCTGGAGATGCCCCGGAGATCAAACCTGGCAGCTTCTGCAAACAAAGCAAGGGGCTCTACCACTGAGCTATGGCCCTTCCCCTAAAAAATAAACTAAGATTCCAGTCCTCATGGTTTTGAATAAAGGGCTGGTTTAAATAACATGAGAAGCTGCCTTATACTGAGTCAGACCCTTGATCTATCTAGCCCGGTATTGTTGACACTGACTGGCAGCGGCTCTCCAGGGTTTCAGACAGGAATTTTTCCTAGCTCTACCTGGAGATGCCCCGCCCGGGATTGAACCTGGGACCTTCCCTGTGCAACAGGGGCTCTGCACCACTGAGCGATGGTCCATCCCCAGGTTGTGCATTTAGAACGTTCAAAGCACTTTGCACACATTATTCTGGCAGACCTTACAACAGCTTTATAAGGTAGGGCAGTATTATTATCTCCAGGGCTTTTTTTCTGGTGGAACTCACCGGAACTGAGTTCATAGAATCATAGAATCATAGAAAAGTAGAGTTGGAAGGGGCCTACAAGGCCATCGAGTCCAACCCCCTGCTCAATGCAGGAATCTAGGTCAAAGCATCTCTGACAGATGTCTGTCCAGCTGCACCTTGAATGCCTCCAGAGTTCCAGCACCTTTTCTTCTATTAATTGCATTACAATTTAATCAGCCATCTACTCCCGAGGAAATGTAATCCAAGAGTTCCGGTACCCTTTTCTCCAGAAAAAAAGCACTGATTATCTCCCATATTTCTGGGTTTTCAAGGCAGGGGTGCTGAGCGAATTGTGGTTTCCCAGAGTCCACCTCTTGAGTTCATGGCTGAGGTGAGATCTGAATGTACAGGACTTCCACAATTAAACGCGCACACAATTTCCTTCGCAGGGCCAACTTTATGTTTTTCAGATGCGTATGTTTAGGCACATTATATTGATGTATTATGTTTATTCATTATACAGTAATACCTTGGATTGCAAGTAACTTGGTCTGAGAGCATTTTGCAAGACAAGCAAATTTTTAAAATAAATTTTGACTTGATAAACAAGCGACATCTTGCAATACAAGTAGTCGTAGGGATGTAACCCCTCACCTCGAGCGGGCGTAGTGGGCCGAAATCGGCCCTGCTCACGCCCGCCAGAGACTCGCTTTGATATAAGAGTGTTTTGGATTACAAGCACGGTTCCGGAATGAATTATGCTTGCAATCCAAGGTATTACTGTATTTAGATCCCGCCTTTTTTCCTGCAAGGAACCCCTCCTCCTCCTCCTCCTCCTCCTCCTCCTCCTCTCCATTTCATCCTCACAACAACCCTGCGAGGTAAGTTAGGCTGAGAGTCCATGACTGGCCCAAAGTCACCCAGTGAGCTTCATGGCCAAGTGGGGACGAGAACCCGGATCTCCCGAGCCCCAGTCAGACTCTCTAACCGATAGGCCACACTGCCTGGCTATTTCCCTTTGCCATTTTTATTTATTTATTCATGTATGTATGTATAAAAATCAATATCTCAAAAGAACACTCCACCAGGAAAAACAAAAAAACAAAGTCAGCAACCGTTTGTGAAAGGGTGCTCCTTCGGTTGCTTAGTTGAAATTGAGCAACATGAAGTTTTTCTCTTCAAGTTTTCAAAGTCTGGGTCCTTTTGATAAGCAAATACTGTCAGGGGTTTTGCTTCCTCATTGGCTTGCCTGTTCACCGCCAGATTTTGACACGAATAATCTGATTGAAAAATCAGGGAGGAGACTGGGGGTAGAATACAAGACAGGGAGAGAAATATCTAACCACAGCAGACAAATGTGGTGTGACATGTTAGCAGAGAGAAACAAACCCAGAGGAGGTAAGTTACAAAGGAGTTCACCAAAGAAGAGCCAAAAGAAGCAGAGAACATCACTCGGAGAAATTTCAAGCCTATAAATTCTGCTAACAACAACCCTGCAAACAGGTGATTCCCCCCCCCCATCATCTTAATAAATTATTATTATTATATGAATTTAACTGCAAAATTGATCTCTTATAGCAAAGTGGTTCAGGCACTTGTACCAAAGGCAAGAGACAGGAGCAAAATGTTTGGGAAGACTTCCATGCTAGATAGAGCGGTGGGGATGTATTTTGGGGGCAGTTTTCCTCCTACCCACCCCAAAAATATAGAGGCATCACTTGGGGATCGCTTTGGCCAGGAGAAACCTGTCCAAAGGGGGGGCAGGATGGATTTTATTTATTTATTTATTAAAACTACTTGTACACCCCTTGATATTCTAAGATCTCTAAGCAATTTTACATTAAAAAAACAAAAGGAAACAAAGTACAATATAAAAACCAATGGACAAACAATATAGGATAATAGATTGCTTCTTCTAAATCAATAAATTGGTATCCCCTAGTTTGGCTGTTTGAAAAAAAATAATCAAAGGGAATGATTGGGGGGGAAACCATTGACCATACCCTTATTGGGAATGTGTTGTTGAAAGTTGGTTGGTGTAACATGGAAATCAAGCTTCGACTATCAGGCGGTATAGAAATGTAATAATTTTTTTTAAAAAATAACAAGTAAAATAATCCCTCTTGGCAATAGACGAATGGCATACAAAGGGTAAATTCCAGCACAATCTTAGATGTGCCTACTCAGAAGTAAGCCCCACTGAGTTTAATGAGGTTTACTCCCAGGTAAGTGGGAATAAGATTGCAACCGTAACTACTGGACAGTAAGGCTGCAATCCTATACCCACTTACCAGAGAGTAAAGCCCGTTGAAGTCAGTGGGACTTCCTTTTGAGTAGACATGCCTAGGATTGCACTGTCAAAGAGACAACAAGAACAACAACAAAAGATTTGCTTGAAGAGACTGGTAATAATTTCTTACACAATAATTTCTGAGAACAAATCTTTCTTAGAACAAAACCCTTTCAACATGTAAGACGTTTGGGAAGCAGTATAGACAGACAATGAATGGATCCTTTAATATATTGAATAGATCTCACTTGCTTGGCATTTGTAGGTTGTCTGTTTTCCCCCCAGTCACCTTAATATGTTAAGGGCGGAATCCTATGCAGCCATGTTTAGACAGGAAAAAAAAGTCCTACAACTTCCAGCATGCTGGGAGTTGTGGTACTTTTTTCTGTCTAAACATGGTAGGATTGTGCCCTTAGTCTCATGCATGTATGTATTCATATCTATATAATACCGCCTTCCCCAACCTGGGTCCTTCCAGATGTGTTGGACTGCAACTCCCATCACTGACTGGGGGTGATGGAAGTTGTAGTCAAACCCATCCGGAGGACAGCAAGTTAGGGAAGGTTGATTGTAGTATATGTGTGTGTGTGTGTGTGTGTATCTTCAGTGATATTTCTCATAAAATATAATGTTGAAAAATAAATAAACGAGCATCCCATCAGTATGTACACTTGATTTTTTTTTAAAAAAGAGAAAAATCTTAAGAACTAGGATCAGATCAATGTAAAAACCATGTTCTATAAGTGTTCTGTAAACCACCTTGGCCAGCTTTGTGAAGGGTTTGCCTGATAATCCGGGGAGGGGTCCAAGTACACTGTTCCCCAACGCCAGGCGTCACTTTGCCATGCGCAACCAGCATAGTCACTGGGTTCAGACAACACGATAACCCACACTCAAGGGTTGAGTGTGGGGTTGTCGTTGAACGGTGGGTTGTTGTTGAAAACGTGGGTTATCGTGTTGTCAGAACCCAGCTGAGATAACAAACTATAGGTGAACAACCCACGGTTCAAAAACCGACAACAAGCCATGGATTCTCTTCATGGGTTGTTTGTGGTTAACAAGCTATAGGAATTCTTTGCATGCCAAGAAGTTTCCATTTTTTAAAATATATATCACTGTTGCAAAGTTTTATGCTCGGATTTCAGGGGAGGGCAAGTTGCAGCCCTCTACATTTTTTTGGCCAACAACTCCCATGATCCCTCACTCTTAGCTGTGCTGGGTAGGGCTGATGGGAATTGTAGGTCAAATCATCTGGAGGGCCACAACTCGCCTATCCCTGATTGACAACAACAGTTAATGATCCGGCGCAGTAGACATTTGTAGACGAGGCTGACTTAATTCCTCACCCAAAATTTGAAATATTGGTTTGCAGGAGTAAGTCTCACTGAAGCATGTGGTTCGCTTCTCCCACCCCACCCCCTAAAAAAAAAAACCTTTTATCCCTACAACAACCCTGTGAGGTAGCCAAATGCTGGAACACCGCAAAAGGTTTAAACAGGAGATACGGTACAATACGGTATGGGAAATAGCACTCTCAGAGAAGCTTACCCAGCGTTTGAGAGTGCCAAGAGGGCAAAACGTTTCATTTCATACACAAATAAAAGGACAGCACCAGCTCAGGTTCCAACCGCCTTTAATAGCCTATGGCTGCAATGATATCTAGATTAATAGAAAGCCTAGAATGATGATATGGGTAGATATTATTAAATTCTTTCTCAGGAGATAAAATAATGAGTAAAGAACAATGCACGTAATGAACTGTAAGTAACCAATGTTTATTGTGAATTGATACTGTCTGGAGGGGGGGCTGGCAGGCGGGATGTTTTGTTATATTTGAAAACTGAATAAAAAGTAAATAAAATAACAACAACCCTGTGAGGTAGGTTAGGCTCAGAAAGTGTAAACTGTCCAGCTGTCACCCAATTGGCTTCATGGCTGAGCAGGGATCTGAGCACAAGTTCTTCCTGGTCCAAGGATTGGGGCCAAACCCAGCCCTTTTGGAGTCCCAGCCTGGGAGGCCACACCCCCTTTCTCCCAACCACCAATCATTTGGCATTCCCCCCCCCCTTCTAAAATGGCTCCTAAGGCTCAGTTACTGACAGGAAGAGCTTTAAGCTAAAATATGCTGTGTGTGTATTTTGGCCCCTCCCCTTTTGCCTTTGGCCCCACCCACCACTAGAAAGTGGGGTGGGGCATAGCTTTTTCCAAATGGAATTTGGCCTTTGGGCTGAAAGCGCTTCTCCACCCCTGGCCTAGTCTTTGTCCAACCCTGTGATTATTACGCCACGGGTTGGCAGATTTCTACTTCTAGTTGTTTTACTGGAATACAGAGGCTCACCGGGTGCAAAGTAGCAGCTCAGTGTGTGTGTCCGGTAGGTGAAAAAAGGAGTGAGCTGGAATTAAGGAATAGGTGCTTCTCTGAGCATATTCTCAGCCCCGGTAGGCCATGACACCTACAGCAGTGTTCTCCAACCTTGGGTCCCCAAATGTTTTTGGCCTACAACTCCCAGCATGCCCCAGCCAGCGTAGCTGGGGACCCAAGGTTGGAGAATACTGATCTACAGGACTCTGTGGCCGCGGTTGTTCATGCCGGATGTTATCGTAGCCGCATTAGATCCTCTTTTCTCAGCATACAATGAATATCGATCAGATACGGCAGAGATATGTTTCCCCAAATGTACTACTGTTGTTTCTCCAGTTTTGTTTTGTTTTTATTTGAGCATGAGAAACGTCCTAGCGAGCGCAACCATTTGCATTTGGGGGAAAACAACCCAAAAAAGAGATCAACTAAGTCCTTTTACATATTTTATGAAAGACTAGAATATTATTTATTTCTAAAATTGATTACCACTACTTAGGGTGTCCTGCTTTACAAAGGACAGTCCTCTATGGAAGGCATCCTCTATTGGAACTGGAAGGCCTGTCTAGTCCAAGTCTGGTTTAAAGCCCGGGGGCTGGACTCGATAGCCTTGTAGGCTCCTTCCAGCTCTATGATCTATGGATCTATGAATCTATGAACTAGTGGAGGTCATGTAGCCTAGTGGGTAGAGCTCCTGCTCTGCATGCAGAAGGTCCCCGGTTTGGTCCCCGGCATCTCCAGATAGGGCTAGGAAAGAATTCTGCCTGAAACCCTGGAGAGCCATTGAAGCCAGTCAGTGGCTGGGTTCACACAACACAAACCAGAGTACAGGTTGAGTGTGGGTTATCGTCGAACTGTGGGTTGTTATTGAACCGTGGGTTGTTTTGTGAAACCAGCCACCATAACAAACCATGGTTTATTAACCACAAGCAACCCACGAGCAGAGAACCCATGGTTTGTTGTTGGGCTGTGAACTGTGGATTGTTTGTGGTTAAGAAGCCATGGTTTGTTAGTGTGGCTGGGTTTACACAACACAAGCCAGAGTACAGGTTGAGTGTGAGTTGTCATCGAACTGTGGGTCGTTATTGAACCGTGGGTTGTTTTGTGAAACCAGCCACCATAACAAACCATGGTTTATTAACCACAAGCAACCCACGAGCAGAGAACCCATGGTTTGTTGTTGGGTTGTGAACTGTGGATTGTTTGTGGTTAAGACGCCATGGTTTGTTAGTGTGGCTGGGTTTACACAACACAACCACTGAAAATTCAAGAGCAACCCCCGGTTTCAACGACAACCCACGCTCAACCTATACCCAACCCGTACTCTGGCTTGTTGTGTTGTGTGAATCAGGAGACAGGGCCCCAGACGTTACCCATCAACTCTCAGTTCTCAGCACAGCAGGCTGAGCAGTTCTGCAGGATTTATTTAAATTACAGTCATTATTTCTAAATTTGCATCTAAGCATACAAATTAGCATATGCAAAATTTATGCAAAGCAGTGCCCCGTGTTGTCCTCTTTTTTGTGTGCGGTGCATGCAGCCACTGCTTCTACAGAATTCTTACACGCACACACACACACACACACACACACAACACAATTTCCTTTCTTCCTTTCGTTTGCTCTGCTGCTATAATATGTTATGATTCTCGGTTTTGTATCGAGCAAAAGAATTCGTATAGCCATGGCTTGTTAACCACAAACAACCCATGAAGAGAACCCGTGGTTTGTTGTCGGGTTGTACACCGTGAGAGTCAAGAAGGCAAACTGGTGAGGCTCAGAGACAAGTAACTTGATCAAGAAAATGAAAGCAAGGCAAAGCTCCAAAACACCAAACCACTCTGATGAACCCAAATAAAGATGGTATTGGAGGGTAGCACATCTCTTTGCAGCATCCTGGTTAAAAATTATATACAGTCATGCCTTGGATGGAGAGCATAATTCGTTCCGGAAACGTGCTTGTAATCCAAAACTCTCTTATATCAAAACGAAATCCCCCCAAAAAAAAATTGTACAGAGATTTTTAATTTAAGCCGTACTACAGTACTTGTATTGCAAGACGTCACTTGTATATCAAGTCAAATTTTTTTAAATAAATGTTTTAAAATTTGCTTGTCTTGCAAAATGCTCTCAAACCAAGTTACTTGCAATCCAAGGTACTGCTGTATACAGTAATACCTTGGATTGCAAGTAACTTGGTTTGAGAGCATTTTGCAAGACAAGCAAATTTTAAAATATTTATTTTAATTTTTTTTTTACTTGATATACAAGCGACGTCTTGCAATACAAGTACTGTAGTACGGCTTAAATTAAAAATCTCTGTACAAATATTTTGGGGGAGGATTTCGTTTTGATATAACAGTGTTTTGGATTACAAGCACATTTCCGGAACGAATTATGCTCTCCATCCAAGGCATGACTGTATATATATATGTGTGTGTGTGTGTGTGTGTGTATCTATCTATCTATAATACAAAATCAGGATGGGCAGAGAGCCTGGTGGGTGCCAAAAGAGGTGTCTCTGAGGGCAGCACATTGGAGTGCGTGGACTTATCATATGTAGTGGATGGCTGCCAGTCGCTGATAAACCTCCTCCACCCTGTGCTGCATTGTGATAACATCTTTTTCTCACACGTCGTCTTTCTCACACATGGGTCAGGATGCCACCCGGCCAGAATTGTCCCCTCTTGGCCCAGTTGCTTCCATCGGAGGAGGCCGCAAAGCTGGGAGAAACTTCCAGCGGAGCCATTCTTGCCGGAGCTGCGCAGATGCGCTGCTGTCACCGGCGCTGTGCCGCCACAGGAAGCGCCAGCTCATAAGAAGAAGAGGTCCGCCGCACAGGTGGCTGCCATAGTTCGGGAGGGTCCTTGGGGCTCAGAACTTGGGGGCTTGCTTGGTCCAATACAGGGCCTAAGCTTTTCCTGTGCTGCCATGGAAACCATCTCACCCTTCCATCTCAGCTATGGGGCCCGTGCTCCCATGGGAGCCATTGAGAGCTTTCCTTTCAATGCAACTTTGGGGAGGGTGGTGGTGCAGATTTTCATTGGGACCATAGTGTGTGTGTGGGGGCATGGTTAAACTCCCCCCCCCCGCTGCCCTCCCCGCTGCAGTCCTGAGTCTGGTTAAATCCTTCCTGCCAGGGGCATTTCTAAAAAAATGATC
The DNA here is from genome assembly GCA_021292165.1 of Shinisaurus crocodilurus. Classification (NCBI taxonomy): domain Eukaryota; kingdom Metazoa; phylum Chordata; class Lepidosauria; order Squamata; family Shinisauridae; genus Shinisaurus; species Shinisaurus crocodilurus. The sequence continues at coordinate 3,559,346 of JAHFWL010001188.1, read as the reverse complement.
TGCATTTAGCATCACATGTAGTTTGGTCCCGATAGGGAGCACAGGAGCTTAGATTCCACGGTACATCTGGACAGTCCAAAGATAGGCACGGAAGCATTCCCTTCACCAAAGGAAAAGCACTTGGCACATGCTCAGGAGCAATCAACCCTAGGTCCAGATTTGGGGGGGGGTTATAAACAGAGGTTGGCAACCCTACATTGGGGTGTGTGAAACTCCAAGGTCACATCCTCCACTTGCTCTTAATTAAAATTGGGCACCCTGCCTGCCGTTGGTTCCAAAGGGGGCCAAAAAACCCAGGGGCCAACACAACAGGCCTGTGGCTCACGCTGGCTCAGCTTGTCTGAGCGTGGAAAGCTAAGCAGGGTCAGGCCTGGTTGTTACTTGGATGGGAGACCCCTCCTCTAGTTTCCTGCATTGAGCAGGGGGTTGGACTTGATGGCCTTGTAGGCCCCTTCCAACTCTGTGATCCTATGAAATCTATGAAGACAGACATTTGACCAGAGCATCTTCTGCCTCTATTGGCAACATTAAGTTAGGCGAATCAACCCCCCAAAGCGACGAAATCTAATACATTGTTGCTTTTATTAGTGAATACTTGGATTTACAAGCTAAAATACAGGCGGGCGTAGCAGCATATGATCTTTCCCAGGAAAACGTGGGTGCCTGCAGAGGAGAGTTTGGCGGACAATGAGAACAACTTCCCGAAGCCAGCACTCCCGCCTGAATGCTGGCTGTGGATGATGGGGGTTGTAGTCCAGCCCATCAGGAAGGTGCCAGATTGGAGAAGGCTGATATGGCACGCAAGCAAGACCTTTCTGGGACAGAGGTGTGACAGCTGGAAGTATTCAGGCAGGATGCGTTGGACTATTTCAAGTATTTATTTATTATATTTATATTTATATTTATTATATTATATTTATTTATTATATTTATCATGGAAACACAGTCAGAGAGAGAGAGAGAGAGGCTGCATTTTATATCTGGAGAATCAGGATTGAGTGCAGACTTCCAAGGGCAACACATTCCAGAATTTGCTGTGTGTGTGTGTGTGTGTGTTTTAACTGTTACTGCATTGAGCAATTGCAGGAGAACATGCAAACTACCATGCAAATAAGAAACACTTGATTTCCTTCCAGGGTATTATGCCGAGCCTTTCTCATGGATTGTGTTACGGTCTGGGATGGGGGGGGGGCAGGTGGGGTGGAACTGGAGGATTTCACCGTCTGGAGGCTAAAGTAAAGGCCTAGAGATCTGGTATAGGAGAGAAGGGTTGTGCACGCTACTTTGTACTTGGCTCACTACCCCGAAAGGTAGGAAAGTCCAGGGGTACTTTTTGGCAGGGTGCGTTTCCCAGATCAGTGGAAAGTCCTGGAGCGTTGTGGTGTGCTTCACAACTGTGTACAGTATTTGCAAATGTAAAGGCTGAGCAGGTGGGAAACAAGCAGACAACATTATTCTCCCCACACCCCAATAAGATCTATTCATGTGATCCAGCAATAACCTAAAAGCTGCCTTTAAAAAAAAATTACCTTTAAGAACCAACCCTGTGGCCTTAATTTTCATTTCAACTGAAGAAAATCTGTGATTGAAAAAAATTGTCCAGATGCCCCCCCCAACCGAAGAAACTAAACTTCTTCAAACAAACAAACAAACCACGGTGAATGACCCACAGCTCACAACCCAACAACAAACCACGGGTTCTCTTCATGGGTTGTTCATGGTTAACAAGCCGTGGCTTGTTAGTGCAGTTGCTGTGTTCAGACAACACAACAACCCACGTTTCAGCATCAGCCCACAGTTCAACGACAACCCACCCACGCTCAACCCTTGAGTGTGGGTTATTGTGCTGTCTGAACCCAAGTCACTGGAGCTGAAAGCCTGGTGACTCCTGTGTCAGTGGGGCTCCTTATCCATTGCGGGTTGTATTCTGAGCCTTATGGGAGCTATCCACGGTGCTGTACTCCATCCCCAAAACAGGCTCACCACCATGGGGCACCATGGACAGCTCCTATAAAGCTTAGAATAAAAGCTGCAATGGATAAGGAGCCCCACTGACGTAGGAGTCACCAACCTCCCCTGCTTTAAAGCTCTTCCTTAAGAGCTTTAAAGACTGAGCCTTAAGAGAGGCATTTCAACCTTTTAGAACGGGAGGGGGAAGAACGCACAAAAGCCGGGAAACCAAAAGCCATCAGTGGTGCAGACTGGAACCCCACGTGGCCCGATCTGGCCCGAATCAGCTCGCAGAACTGCGGTCCAACAACACCCCAAATATTCTAATGAATGATTTCTTGTCCCAGGTGCAGTTTATCCATCTGCCAAAGCGGTGTCAAGATTGTTGTTTAGGTTGTCGGGGTGTTTTTTGTTTTTTTTAAACCCAAAAAAGCAGGAACATGTTTGTCGTTCTTCTTTCCCTCTCTGTGCTTCATTGTCTTTCTGGATCTCTGTTCACCGGGTGAACAGGAAATGCCGCGCTCCTTCTTGGTGAAGAGTAAGAAGGCCCACTCCTATCACCGGCGTCGTGCCGTGGATGAGGGCCTCCTCATGCCGAAATGGGATCCAGCAACGGCAGCGCCCTGCCCTGGTGGTAGGTCAGATGGGGTTGGGGGGGTTTTGACCACGGGGGATCAGCCTCCGTGAGAACATTGATCAGAAGGCAGGGTGTAAACATTTCCCATGAATGAATAAAAATCCTGCTCCAAGAGAGACTGGATTCCATGACCTCTGTAAATGTGCCTTTGTTTTGCATGATTTATAGCAGAGGTGTTGAACCTCCTTCAGCCCGAGGGCCAGATTCCATTTTGAAGAGGCTCTCGGGGGCCACATTCCAGCAGTGGGCGGGGCTGATGGCAAAAGGGGCGGGGCCAAAATTGCCACTGTATTTTAAGTTAAAGTTTTTACTGCCTTAGGAGAGGCATTCCAACCTTTTATAATGGGGGGACAGGACTGCAGAAAAGCCAGGAAAACACTAAACAAATAACTAATCTAAAGGGAATTTGATTCAAAGCAGGATCTGTGTTGGGGAATCAATGGGGGTGGGTCAATTAATTGAAGAGGAGCTATTGATTTGGGGATGGTCTGGGGCGGGGTGCAAATGAACTGAAAAATTTGAGGTGATTTGGATGGGAAATTGAATGCCCTGCCTTCTGTGAAATTTAAATACGTTCTAGCAATGATTTCTAAATTGGCTTAATAATAATAATAATAATAATAATAATATATTTATTACCCGCCTCTCTATCTAGATCGAGGCGGGGATCTACGCATATAAATCGGTGTTCTCCAGCTTTTAGCCCGCCTGCACAATGTGGACATACCTAATTATTCTTGGGGCGGTCATGTGGGTCTGTGCCCCAAATCTTTTCAGTACCTAGCAACACCCTTGCCAGTGAGGCAAGTCTTTTGTTCTTAAGCCCGTGTTTCTTTCAGTGCTGTAAAGGGAACCCAACTATGCATTGACTATTGGAACCATCCTGCTGGCCCAGAGTAAGCTAAACCAGAGCTAGTGCCATGGGTCGGCATGGTCGGGCAGCTGCCAAGGGCCCACATCCCAGCAGGGGCCCACTGACAACCCCCTGGAGTTGCTTCTCCTCTTCCCCATTGCAACCTGGCTCTCGCTGTGTGGTCCAGACAACGGCGGTGGTGAGAAGGAGGAGCAGGAGATGCCCGCTTGCTCCCTGGCTCTCTGCCTGCCAAGCAAGCAAGTGGCAGCGATGATGGAAAAGAGGTTGAGGAGCAGGAGCAGCTGGTGACCATGGCAGTGAGAAGGTGGACTCACAGAGGGAGGGGGCCCATGGGATCTTCTTCAGAGGCCCTTCTCAGAGTGCCCCCTCCAAAAGAGGCTAGGAGGGTGGCTACTAGGGGAAGGGCCTTCTCAGTTGTGGCACCCCATCCCTGGAATCAACTCCCCAAGGAGGTCCGCCTGGCGCCTACCCTCTATTCTTTTAGGCGCCAGGTGAAGACCTTTTTATTGACCCAATATTTAATGGATGGTTTTATTCCTTTTATCCTTTTTTATTCTCGCCACTGTACCTCGGGATTGAATTTATTTGGCTGCTTGTTTTTTTATCTCGGTGTATTTTAATATGTTTATGTTTGTTTTGTTGTTGTTGTTTAACTGTTTTTGTAAACCGCCCAGGGAGCCTTTTGGCTGATGGGCGGTAAATAAATGTTTTAAATAAATAAATAAATGAAGGGTGTCTTGCCCAAGGGTCCTCCAAAACCTGGAGCCACCACGGAACTAAACCCTAATCCTGTTCCGATATCACAGTTATTTATAGTATCAGCACCTCAGAGGAGAGCAAGACCTTCACCACAGGTTGCCCACCTGCACCTGCACCAAAAGAGGAAAATGATCCCAAGGAGGACAAAGAAGAAAACGTCCCTGCCCAGAATATGCCCAGGATAGCACCAGGACTTCCAACACCAGGTGAGCAACAGTAGAGGTGACAGGACTTAATTTGAGGTTGAGCAGGCCGGGTCTATGCATGCAGCAGGATGCAGTGGGGATGAAGTAGTAGAGTCCTACGGGGAGAGTGGAACGGACCGCGTCCTTTCAGGCTGCAGGAAATACCACTTTTGACTGTTCCCCCACATGCAAATAAATAAATAAATATTCCTGCAAATAGAAAAGTAGCACATCAGGGAGAACAGTTCTTGCCCTGCTGTGCTGGATTTCTAGATGCAGGGAATTGTCGCTACTGGGGAGTGCTAAAAATGTGATATTCCACCTGCAGTCTGAAATGGTGTTGTCTGGAAGCCCACCTCCCTTCTCCCCACTTGGTCTACCTCCCTCATTCTGCTGTTTACAGTGATATAACAAAAGGCAATTAAAAATCTGAAGTTAGGAAACAACAGTTTAGGGATCCAGTGAGGTGTAAGGGTTAGAGTGTCGGACCAGGGAGACTCAAGTTCAAATCCTCACTCGGCCATGAAATTAAGCTTTCTTAGTGATCTCGGGCCACTCACGATCTCTCAGCCTAACCTACCTCGCAGGGTTGCTGTGGGGATAAAATGGGGGAGGGGAAACCATGCATACCACCGTGTCTATTTATTTATTTACAGTAGGGGTGGGCAGAAGGTAGATCTCCATTTGTTTGAAACTTCAACACCCAGAGGCCCCAGCCAGCATGGCCAATGGTCAGGAATTCTGGATGTTGAAGTCTAAAACATCTGGAGATCTACTTTCTGCCCACCCTTGATTTACAGCAGTTTTACCCCACTCTTCAGCCAAAAAAGGCTCCCAGAGTGGTTTACAGAGGTTAATAATAAGAGAGTCCCTGTCCTTAGGCTTACAATCTGAAAGTCACGACACAAAAGGAAAAGTGATTGGGAGGGAAGAGGGGGGAAAGCAAAATTCAGGCACCTTCTGAGTAGTCTGGGTTAAACAGAAAGGATTGGATCTAGGAACTGCCATCTGCAAGAGAACGATCCGGCTCGGTCCCTCTGCCCAATATTGGGGGATCCCTAGCTCACACACACACACACACACACACACACACCATAGCTCACCCCATTCACTATGGTCTGCTGACTCACTGTGTAGAATTTTCAGGGTGCTGGAGGGGCTGCAGTGGGAAGGGGGGGGAAGTCCGCTCTTTGTTGTTTTTGCTGCAACAGACTAACACAGCTACTCCTGTGAAAATTGAAAAAAAAGCGTTTATAATTTGTGATTTGTAATTTTATGCATTGCTGTGAATCAACCGCCCCAAGAGCTTTGGCTGTTGGGCAGTATAGAAATGAAATAAATTTTTAAAAATGTAAACGCTTCAACACCAGCCTTAACACCCCTGCCCCACCTGCAACAGGGCTCACTGACATCAACAGCCTTTTGGAGAAGAAGAAGGAGCAAGGGAAGCAGGAGCAGGCAAAGGAAGCATCAAGGTCTGCTCTAGCTGGACTGCCCCACACAGTGGGGAGATGAGTGGGGAAGCAGGGTCATTCCACCAGCCTTGCGGAAAGTCTACTTAATGTTTTTTCCTCTTCCCTCCCCGTCCCTTCTTCCTTGTGTGTTGTGCCTCTTTAGATTATAAGCCTGCAGGGAGGGACTGTCTTTTTTGCTGACTGATTGTAAGCCGTTCCGGGAGCCTATTTTTGACTGAGGAGCCAGATAAAAATCACTTTACAGAAATAATAATAAATAATGCCGTAAAAAATCTGTGGCGGCACTTTAAGGACTTACCAAAAAAGCAACACATTCTGGATGTTGCTATTAGTCAAAACAAAACAAAACACGAAAATGGTACATTATAAACAGGATGATAATCTCTTCCCCCCACTAACCCCCATCTTGCCTCAGAGACGCCCGTCCCAGCCCGGAAATCCAGAGACGGTGGTGCTGCCGACAGCGTGTCCCCCTCTTTCTACAAGCCCAGTTTTGCATGGGATGCCTTGCACCCTCCCTACGGGTACAGGTCGATGTCTTCTGCCTTCCTGGAACGCTCCCTCAGCCTATATGGGACCCACCTCCTTCCAGCCTCAGAACCGCCTCTTGATTACAGCATACGATTCTCGCCGGACATGGAGACATACCATTGCGTGATATGTAACAAAGTGAGTTCCCCATAGGCCGTATGCTTGCACAAGCAATCCTTGCTTTCATTCATTCATTCATTCATTCACAGATTCTAGACAGATTCTGGAGCGGTGAACAATAAAAAGATAAAACAGATGAAAGAATAAAAACAGGATAACATTCAAACTGTGGCTGGTCCAGCAGGGAAGGCTTCCCGGAACAAAGATGCCTTTAGCAGGCGCCGAAAACAACAGTGTTGGAGCCTGCCTGACCTCCAGAGGCAGGGAGTTCCAGAGAAAGGGGGCCATCACAGTGAAGGCTCTTCTCCTGGTGAACTTCAATCGGACCATAGGTCCATGTGGATCCACTAGGAGAATGTCTTCCTCAGTGACCTCAGTGTTGGTAAGGGAGAAGGCGCTCTCTCAGGTAGCCTGGTCCCAAGATGTTTCGGGCTTTATACACTAGTACCAGAACCTTAAACCTGGTCCGGTACTGAACAGGCAGCCAGTGCAGTTCCCTCAGTAAAGGAGTTGCATGCTGAAAATTACGAAGTTTACCCAAGAACAGCCCCAATTTTCTGGTATCTGTCCCCAGTCCTGACAGCAGCACCTGGCACCCTCAATTAGCTGCTGCATCCTAAACAGGGCCCACTGCTTGGACACCTTGGCTCTCCATGCTTGGCGGCTAAAAGCCGGCAATTAAACTTCCCACAATGCCCTGGAGTGAGGCTACACCACTGGGAGCGCGCTACTGTAATTTCCTGCAATGGCCCAGAGTGATGCCACGTCACTGCGTGTGTGTGCATTCGTGCATGTGAGTATGCACATGCGTGCCATTTCAACTTCTCACAGTGGTCTGTGAGAAAAAAGCTTAGGAAAAAGGCGAGTAAGGGGAGACATGACAGAGGTGTACAAAATTGTTCATGGTGTGGAGAAAGTGGACAGGGAGACGTTTTTCCTCCCTCTCTCGTAATAAGAGAACCCAAAGGGGTCATCCCATGAAGCTGATTGGTGGGAGATTCAGGACAGATCCAAGGAAGGCCTGCTACAAAGCTCAAACAAAAGGATGCAATGGATAAGGAGCCTCACTGACACAGGAGTCACCAGCCTCCACTGCAGATGGGAACCTCTGCAGGCTGGATTAGGCCCGCGGATTGGAGGGTCCCCTCCTCTGCTATAAGAACTGGGCAAAGGCTGCCCAACAATATTCCCATTTACAGGAGAGAAACACTGAGGCTAAGACTATGATCACTGATTAACACACAAGGCCAGACGTGGCAGAGATTTTTTGGGGGGTGGGGGGATATGACTAGCCCTGCTCTAGTGGAGATGCATGTTGATAATGTTCACAGAAGTCCAAGGCTAGAATGACACTTTACAAGGCGAACATGGGATTACCAATCCCATGTTTGCCTGGTAATTCCCATATGGCCATCAGGGCCAAGGCGGAGCAGTATCAGCAGGCAAGAGGAGGGGGCTTTAACCCTTTCCATCACCTGCCCCTTCACACACCCACCCTGGATATTGCCCAGCAGAGGCTCCCAATTTCCGTACTTGCGGAACTACGCACCTGCGCAGTTGTGCAAATGTGGCTAAACCTCTTTTTATTTAAAAAATGAAAAGGAGAGAGTGGAAAGCTGACCAAGAAACAGAGGTGGAACTACCATCGTTCTAAAAAAGAAAAAAAAACACGAGCTCTTTGTTTTCCAGATATTTTCTACCCCTCACGGTCTGGAAGTCCACGTCCGAAGATCGCACAGCGGCACGCGGCCCTTTGCGTGCGATGTCTGCGGCAAAACCTTTGGGCACGCTGTGAGTTTGGAGCAACACACCAACATACACTCCCAGGTAAGTTGGGAAGCCAGAAAGCTGACACGGCCAGGCTTCACCCCACCCAGAGCTCTACCTTGTCCCCAAAGGCAATTCTGCAAAGGATCACTTCTTAGTTCTGTGATGGAACTGCAGACCTGCGCAGTTGTGCAAATGTGGCTAAAAATATATATTTTTAAAGTAAATAAAACAAAAATATTTGTGCGCATTGTGCGTGCAATTTTTTAAAAAAAATGTTTGCCAGCCACTAACAGTCCCTCCAATGTGTTGCTTGGGCACTTTGAAGGGGCAGCCAGTGGCTGTCAAAACAGAGATTGCCAAACCTGGCCGTCAAGCCGGACTTTGCGATCTCCGGGAGAAAAAAAGGGTGTGTGTGAAGGCACATTGAACCAAAATCAGCTCGCTATTGCAGCGGGTGGGAGCAGGCAAGTCGGTCCTGCTGGAGAATCCTCACAGAACAGCGAACCCACCGTGGCTTATTGCCAGGGTGGGTTAGAGTGATGTGCAAACGGACCCAGTGTGGTCCAGGGGTGTGGGCAGAAGGTAGATTGGGAGCTGCTGGTAGATTTCTGGGTGACTTTCAGTAGATCAACAGGGGCTTATGACTCCCAAGAGTTTAACAGCGGCAAGTAAAATTAAATGTTAAAAATAAAATTTAAAAATCTCGGTCACGGCTGGCCCTGCATTAGTCACTTTTTCTCTCAGGGCCGGGTGTTCCCCACCTGTAAAATGGGAGCATTAATTGGCTGCTTTTGACAAGGTCTGATAGCCACTGAATTGTATGAATGTAGAGTTGTATTTCCATGGCTCATAGATTGCATAAGGCAGGGGGGGGTTTCTTTTTCAAAGAGAGGGGGAGAGGCAGAGAGGGAGGGGAGAAGAGAAACAGCCTGAGGAGAGGTAAAAGGGTGACCAAATGCAAACAACTGCATTGCTTCTTCTTCTTTTGTCACGGCATAGAAGGGTGGCTTTCTCCACCCCTGCCAGCCCAAATTCCCCTCTCTTCCGCAGCTCTTAAAAATATTGGAGCGCCGAGCCCTGTGTACTACAGTTGGGCGCCCACGGTTCGAAAACGAGACACGAGTTCCCGTGTTGCACTTTGGGATTGAAAAGGTGGCTCCCGGGGTTTGAAAAAAGGTTGAAGATTCCTAGTGTAGAAGAAGGATTTTCAGCAGGCCCATCTTGTCATGCAGAGGAAAGAAAGATGAACTTTAAAAGCAAACAACAACAACCCTTCTCTAGGCTAATATTAACGGCGGAGGAGCCCCACATTCCTCAGTGTTCTCCAACCTTGGGTCCCCCGATGTTTTTGGCCTACAACTCCCAGCATGCCCCAGCCAGCTATGCTGGCTGGGGCATGCTGGGAGTTGTAGGCCAAAAACATCGGGGGACCCAAGGTTGGAGAACACTGCAAGTCTAGCTGGCTATCCAGACAGTTCAGCATTTCTTCTCGTCTCCGCACGATCGGTCTGACATTACATGCGCGCGCGCACACACACGCCCCGATCTCGTCCTCCTCGCAGGAGAAAAGCTTTGAGTGCAAAATGTGCGGCAAGACATTCAAGCGGTCCTCGACGCTGTCCACCCACCTCTTGATCCACTCGGACACGCGGCCCTACCCTTGCCAGTACTGCGGGAAGCGCTTCCACCAGAAGTCGGACATGAAGAAGCACACCTACATTCACACCGGTAAGCTACGTATTATACCTATAAGGTATATATATATATATATATATATATATAAGGTATATATCGTAAGGTGCAATAGATTGATTAATATATATTGTACTGATGCGTCTATTGCACTCGCTGGTGCAATATCGTGCAGGCCGAGGCCAAGGATCTGTCAATTTCAAAAAAAACACAAGAGAGATTCACAGCTCTTGTAAGAACATAAGAAGAGCCATGATGGATCAGACCCAGGGTCCACCTAGTCCAGCATTCTGTTCTCACAGCGGCCAACGAGCTGCCCACGGGAAAACCACATGCAGGACATGAGTGAAACAGCACCCTCCCGCCCGTGTTCCCCAGCAACTGGTGTACATCCTGCCTCTGATCCTGGAGGTAGCCTATAGCCATCAGGACTAGTAGCCATCGATCGCCTTCTCCTCCTCCATGAATTTGTCCAATCCCCTTTTCAAGCCATCTCCCCTCACACACCTTTTTTCTAAGCTAAACAATCCCAGCTGCTGTAACCTTTCCTCGTAGGGGAGTTGCTCCAGCCCCCTTGATCATTTTAGTTGCCCTTTTCTGCCCTTCTTCCAACTCTACGAATGTGCTTTTTTTAGCTGCGGTGACCAGAACTGTACACAGCATTCCAAGTGTGGTTGCACAATAGATTTGTTTAAGAGCAGTATGATATTGGCGGCTTTATTTTTCAATTCCCATCAAGAGACTATTTTCCTAACTATTAGGTCCCCTTGATGAAACATCCTGGTCTATACAGGCCTGTGGCTCACGCTGGCTCCGCTTGTCTGAGCGTGGAAAGCTAAGCAGGGTCAGGCCTGGTTATGACTTGGATGGGAGTGTTGTGATATGTATCACTTCACCAGCTGTAGCACACTGTTTACACATGGAAGGAACAGAATGGCTGTAAAGAAGTTTGTTATGTCTTTCTGGGTTCTCGTGTTTTTCGCATGGGAAGCCTAGACCGTGGGAGCATTATGAGCTAGTCACATGGTTTATATGTTCTGAGACGTGCTAACTTGTTTTTCTGTCTGAAGCCATCTTAGAGAGAGGCAGGACTGCTTTCTCTCTTCTTCTTTGTTCTTCTTGCTGGACTTTTGTCACTTCTTTGCTGAGGTGGAGTGAAGCTCAACTTACTCCACTGGATGTAATGCTTGCTATGCATTTATACTCTGCACATGGACTGTAACTAGGAAATGTATACTCTGTAGAACTTTACTTGCTAAGTGAATAAACAGGTAGAATTAGACCTGTGGTGTTCCAGAGTGTTTCCTGACTCCATGGATTAATCTGCAAACGGGGAAGCTGGAAGCAGTCTGACAACAAGGCTGACTGGGCTGGAGAAACTGGCACAACACGCTGCACGCTGCGCGGGGGGAGGTGAGATCCGGAAGATCTGTGTGTGGAATTTCAGGCCTCTGCTAGCACACAGAGACAGGATTATAAATCTCCCATGCGCACACGCACTCTGCTGCTCACGCACGCGTGCACCAACAGGGAGACCCCTCCTCTAGTTTCCTGCATTGAGCAGGGGGTTGGACTCGATGGCCTTGTAGGCTCCTTCCAACTCTATGATCTATGAAATCTATGACATCTATTAACCAGTGATCTGCTTGACCAAGGAACGCTGTAATAATCCTACCCAACAATGCCTATAATAATATGGCTTCCCCCCGCCCCCCTCTTCTTTTTTCCATTCAGGAGAAAAGCCGCACAAATGTCAAGTCTGTGGCAAAGCCTTCAGCCAGAGCTCCAACCTCATCACGCACAGCCGCAAGCACACTGGCTTCAAGCCGTTCAGCTGCGAGCTCTGCGGGAAGGGCTTCCAGCGCAAGGTGGACCTGCGGCGTCACCGGGAGAGCCAGCACAGCCTCAAGTGAGGGAGGAGGCCCATTGCAGGGCTCAGCGGACACCAGCAGGGCCAGAGACCTGCGGCCCGAGGGCCATATACAGACCGCCCCTTTTGCAAACCCCGCCCACTTCTCGCTCTGACTCCGCCCACTTTGGGCTCGCTCTCGCTCTCGCCACACCCACTGCCGGAATGTTCCCCCCCCGGCCAACTTTTGCCTGAGCCTCCACAAGGAAAAGGTTTCCCGCCCCTTGAGCTGAGGGAAGGCAGAAAGCCGAGTGGCCCTGAGCGAGACCCCTGCGGAGAGGGCAGTATATCTGACAGAGACACCTCCTTCACTCTCCTTGGCCAGAAAGAATCAGTTTGGCCGTGACACCTCAGGGCAGCATTGTTCCCTCCAGTGGGCCCCATTGCTTAACCTCCATTCCCCCCCCCCCCCGTATGCAGACTGGAGGAAACACTCTCTGATTGGGTTCAGACAACACGATAACCCACACTCAAGGGTTGAATATGGGTTGAGGGTGGGGTTGTCACTGAGCCATGGGTTGTTGTGGAAATGAGGATTATAGTGCTGTCTGAACCCAAGCACACTAACAAGCCATGGCTTGTTAACCACAAACAGCCCATGAAGAGGACCCATGGTTTGTTGTTGAGTTGTAAACTGTGGGTTGCTCGTGGTTAACAAACCATGATTTGTTATCTCGACTGGGTTCAGACAACACCATAATAACCCACACTCAAGGGTTGAGTATGCATTGAGTGTGGGTTGTCGTTGACACGTGGGTTGTTGTTGGAAGTGTCTGTTATTGTGTTGTCTGAACCCAGCTGTGCTAACAAACCATGGTTGGTTAACCACGAACAACCCATGAAGAGAACCCATGGTTTGTTGTTGGGTTGTGAACTGTGGGTTGCATGTGGTTAACAAACCATGGTTTGTTATCTCGGCTGGGTTCAGACCACACGATAACCCACATTCCAACAACAGCCCACAGTTCAACGACAACCCGCCCTCAGCCCTTGCGTGTGGGTTTTCATGTGGTCTGAACCCAGCCTCTCTCTATTCTTTCCAGAGAGGACAAAGGCCTGGGTCTACACATACATGAGGCGGTAGAGGCCTGAGCGTGGTAGAACGGACTGTACCACTTCTGACTGGATGTGGGCGTTCCAAGTGGAGCCAAAGAAGAGTGATATGAAACGAAATCTTTAACTGAACCACCCTGCTGTTGCTCCTCTGCCCTCTCTGTGTTTCTCCTGCTTTCTCTCTGTGCTGCCCTATCGAGTCGCCCCTCGGGGCAAGGGGTGTCAGTGTCGAGAATACCCGTTGTCTGACTCAGTATAAGGCAACCTGTTAGGTAAACCACTCTGCACAGGGTCAGAGGCACTTGCATATTGGGGAGGGGCCACAGCTCAGTGGCGTGGAGCCCTGTTTTGCATGCAGAAGGTCCCCGGTCCTGTTCCTCGACAGCTCCAGGTAGGGCTGGGAAAGAATCCAGCCTGAAACCCTGGAGAGCCAGTACCGGTCCATGTAGACAGTACTGGGCCAGACAGACCCAGGGTCTTACATCATGTAAGGCAGCTTCCTATGTTCCCATTTAAATCATCTCTCTATTCAGAACCTTGAGGACTAGAATCTTGCTTTATTTTTTTTTTAGGGACAGGGCTGTAGCTCTGCGGTAGAGCCCCAGCTTTGCATGCAGAAGGTCCCAGGTTCAATCCCCGGCATCTCCAGGTAGCTGCCAGCCAGCATAGACGATACTGAACGAAATGGATGGATCGTCGGACTCACTCTACCACTGAGCTATGGCACATCCCCTATCAGTTTTATATCGGTTCATCATGCCATGGCTTCTCCCAAGGGCTACTTGGAATGGTAGTTTACTGAGAATTATCTAGTTTGAGAGATCCCCTGGTTCAGGGGCAGATGGCTAGATGTTTTGGACTTCGACCCCCGGCATTCCTGACCACACTGGCAAGGTCTTGTGGGAGTTGAAGTCAAAAGTTATCTGGAGAACTACCTTCCGTTCTGCCCACCCCTGTGCTTTTCCTCAGAACTACAGTACACAGGGCACCCTGGGGTGACAGGGAATGACTATTAAGGGCGCAATCCTACGCATGTTTAGACAGAAGAAAGTCCTACAATTCCCAGCGTGCCCCAGCCAGCCATGCTGGCTGGGGAATGCTGGGAGTTGTAGGACTTTCCCCCCCATGCTGGCTGAGGAATGCTGGGAGTTGTAGGACTTTTTTCCCATGCTGGCTGGGGAATGCTGGGAGATATAGGACTTTTTTCCCATACTGGCTGGGGAATGCTGGGAGTTGTAGGACTCCCCCCCCCCCCCGCATGCTGGCTGGGGAATGCTGGGAGTTGTAGGGCTTTTTCCCCCCATGCTGGCTGGGGAATGCTGGGAGTTGTAGGACTTTTTTCCCATGATGGCTGGGGAATGCTGGGAGTTGTAGGACTTTTTTCTGTCTAAACATGCATAGGATTGCGCCCTAAACCACTGTAGTGTAGATATGCCCTGAGAGAGAGAATGGAGGGAGTGGTTATCTTGTGAACCGCTTTGGGATTTAAAAAAAGAAAAGAAAAAGAAAAGCCGTACAGAAATTCTCTTTAAAAAATACATAAAACAAACAAACAGCTTTGCAGCAAAGGGATTAATGTCTAAATATCATGTTCCTCAATCTGTATGCTTCTGCTGTGTTTTGGGTTTTGGGAGCCCCCGCAAAAGCTCTCTTCCGCTTTTTCAAATAACGCTGTAAGCATGTATTTACGCTTATCATTATACACACACACACACACTTTTTAAAAAATAAATAAATCAGGCGATAAGAACTTCTAACAAGTCATTGGTGTTCCATAAAGATGCCTCCACGATGCATATGTCTGGGTTATTATCGAGGTGCTAATATTTGTGTTAGGTTATCTTCTGTTTGCTTTGGGGGATTCAGACAGCCCAAATGCCCAGGCTACAGTGTCTCTAGTACAGTGTTCTCCAACCTTGGGTCCCCAGATGTTTTTGGCCTACAACTCCCAGCATGGGACCGTTTAACTGGGACTGGGGAGATCCGGGTTTCGAGTCCCCGCTCGGACATGCAGCTCGCTGGGTGACTCGGGGCCAGCCACTGACTCTCAGCCTAAAACTCCCTCACAGGGTTGCTGTGAGGATAAAAAATAGAGACGAGGAGGAGGAGGATTTATGTAAGCCGCCTCGGGTTCCTTGCAAGAGGTAGGGGGGGGGGAACGGGATAAATAAATACAAATAAATAATAAAAGGGTTCTAGTCCCCGCTCGGCCGTGAAGCTCGCTGGGTGACTTTGGGCCAGCCACTGACTCTCAGCCTAACCCACCTCACAGGGCTGTTGTGAGGATAAAACTGGAGAGGAAGGCCGTGCACCCCGCCCCTTGGGCTTCTGCAAGGAAGAGGTGAGATACGTAGAAGGGCAACACAATAAATAAATAAATAAATACATAAATAATAAAGAGGCAGTCCAAACACAGGGAGTTCCAGAGAAGAACATGGTTAACAGGGACGGGTGGGGGGGGGGACGACAAGGCGGGGGCCTGGTAGCTGGGGCATACACTCCACACCGAGAGAAATAAAAGCTTTTAAGAGTAACACCCAGAGCACAGCTGCAGGGCGTTGGTGCAGGATCGGCGTCAAGGGTCGGCATGGTCGGGCACCTGACAAGGGCCCACGCCCCAAGAGGGGCCCCGCCGACAAGAGCCCCCCGGAGTTGCTCCTCCTCTTCCCCCGTCGTCGCAACCTGCCCGTTCACCTGCCTCTCGCTCCGGCCCAGACGACGGAGGGGGGAGAAGGGAGATGCGTTGAGGGAGGGGGGGCCCCCCCATGGAGGGTGTCCTGCCCAAGGGCCCTCAAAGACCTGGAGCCGGCATTGCCGGTGGGCCAAGCGTGCCCTTGAAAAAAGGCGAGTCGGGGGGGGGAGACAAGACAGAGGTGTGGAGGAAGCGGAGAGGGAGACATTCCTCTCCCTCTCTCGTAACACTAGAAGTTAGAACCCAACGGGGTCATCGCATGAAGCCTGATTGGACAGATCCAAGGAAGCCCTTCTTGACACCAGCGCAGAGTTAAACTGTGGAACTCACTTCCACAAGATGTTGTGATGGCCACCAATTTGGAGGGCTTTAAAAGGGGATTGGACAAATCCATGGAGGAGAAGGCTATCAATGGCTACTAGTCCTGATGGCTATATCCTACCTCCAGTATCAGAGGCAGTATGCCTAGGTACACCAGTTGCTGGGGAACATGGGCGGGAGGGTGCTGTTGCGCTCATGTCCTGCTTGCGGGCTTCCCGTGGGCAGCTAGTTGGCCCCTGTGTGAACAGAATGCTGGATGAGATGGACGGACCCTTGGCCTGATCCAGCAGGGCTCTTCTGATGTTCTTATACTGGTCCGGGTGTTGACATCGGGCCTGTTTCCTGCTGCCCCCATCACCTGCTGCTCTCCGGGTGGCAGTTTGAGCCCCCCTGGACTGCAGAACCCTGGACCTCGTCTCCAAGGTCCAGCCCTAGCCGGTCCACTGGCTGCAAAGCCAAGAGAAATCTGTACATTTACGGGCAAAAAGCTTCTCTTCGGTCTTGGGAAACAAAAGATCCTCTGTCCTGGCTATTTCCATTGTTATCAGAAAAATTTACATGAACTACCTAGGAGAGTAAAGAATAGCCCTGCTTTTGAATCTGTGTCTCCTGAAACATTTTTTTAAACTGCTTCCAGCCTCTCCTACCATTCTCCTCATTTTGCCCATCATGTGTCAACCCCCAGTATTCGGCAGAGAACTAAGGGTGTTTCCATTTTAGAATATTCAAGTAGCTAGTGCTCACAGATGTCAGTCTGAAAATATACAGCCATGGTCAGCCAAAGGCTCCGATGTTCAGGATTAGATTTTACATTCAGTTTTTAATGACTACACCCCATCCCCCAAATAAGAGCAATCTATTCATCCATTGTATACAGGACTATAAATTCTAGCTCTTGACAATAACTCCTGATTAAAACACATGAAGGCTGCAGTCCTCATATACACGTACTTAACCGGAAATAAGTCCCATTAAACTCAATAGGACTTATTTCTGAGTAGACATGTATAGGGTTGCTCTGTAAAACCCCTTCAAATTTGCTTTTATTTTCAGATTTCCTTTTATTTCTATCTTGCAGCCTCACCCCTCTCATCTCTCCTATGGGTATAACAGAGCTGTCCTACCTTACAAAGCTGTTGTAAAGATAACCAGAACTTAGAAAAACAGTCAAAAGTGATTATGAAATCAATGGCCCCTTACGGGTAGTCATCATGACTAAAAATCCCACTGATTTTTCAACAATTAATAAATTAATAAATTCCCTCTGGGTTGCAGCTGGCCAGTGGCAGAATTTGAAGTGGGGACTTTTATGGGGCACAACAACTCAGCTTCTGGGTCACTACTATGGTACATTTTAAGGGGGAAACTTTCAAGGAAGAATGTGCCAGGCCTGCTTGAGAATTTCATCAAGTTGAGTCCCAAGAGAGACTCAGAGCTGGCTTGCAACTAACGACAACAAAAAGTACGGGTTGAGTACGGGTTGTCGTTGAATCAGGGATGGGGACTCGGACTCCAGGACCCGACTCGTGAGTCGGACTGAGTCCCCCCTCTGACTCCTCAAGTCCCACTCGAGTCCCAATATTTTTAATGGGACTCGAGACTCGACTTGGGACTCGAGACCAAGGACTCGTCAACATCCCTGGGCTGTTCCAGAAGGAGTGAAGTGCGATCGCCGGCAAAGATTTTATTTTTAAAAATCATTTCCCCAAAATGCAACCTTTCAGACATTTTGGGTTTGGCTGCCTCTCCCTGCCTGCTTTGGGGTTCCCAGCCTCCTCTGCCTGCCCGGTCTCTTCTTAACCAGTTCCACAGTTTGAATTGTCCAAGACAAAGGCCTCTGCCTGCCTGCTTTGGGGTTCCCTGCCTCCTCTGCCTGCCTGGTTATTTGGGGTTTGTCTGCCTGGTCTGTTCTTGCCAAAATCAGTTGCAGAGTTTTGAAATAAAAAGGCACACTTGTGCCTAGAATTTATTTAAGCCACACATCTGAAGTAGCCTTATTTTGTTGGGGGAAAACCCCCATTGATTTTAATAGGGACTCGTGGAGTCAGCTTTGGGAGTGACTCGTGACTCGTGAGTCACCATTTTGGACCAAGGACTCGGACTCAGACTCGGGTCCAAAGACTCGTGACTCGAGACCAAGGACTCTTCAACATCCCTGTGTTGAATCACAAGTTGTTGTTGAATGGTGGGCTGTCATTGAATGGTGGGCTGTCATTGAATCACAGGTTGTTGTTGGATCGCGGGTTGTTATGTGATGTTGTTACGTGTTGTTATCTGCACTATGGTTTGACTATGGGTTGTTAACCACAAACAACCCAGAGTTCACAACCCAACAACAAACCATGGGTTGTCTGTAGTGAACAACCCATAGTTAAAGCATAGTGCAGGGTTCGCACGTAACAACAACCCACCATTGAACTACAACCCACCATTCAACAACAACTCACCACTCAACCCATATTCTGGGCTGTTGTTACGTGCGAGCCAGGCCACACTGTGGCAGAAGCAGTGTTGGGGGGGCGGCGGCTTGGGTAAGACACCCTCAGTGGGGGGGCCCTAATTCAGTCAGCCGACTCCCGCACTACTGCCGCCACCGCCAGCTAATGCTGCTCCTTTTCCTCACCATTTCTGCTGGCTTGGCGAGCAGAAAGCCAGCGAGCAAGCAGGCTATATGTGGCGGCTAAGGCTACTTCATCGCACCACTTCTGTTTGCCTGCTGGCTTGTTTGTTCACTCCCTCTGGGACAGGCCGAGAGCTGGGTGAACAAGCAGGTTGCAGTGCAGAAGAGGAGGGAGCAGGTTGACGGGGGCTTCTGTGAGTGCCCCCCCCCACCGGATAAGCTGTGGGCTCTCGGCAGGTGCCCAACCATGCCGACCTTAATGGCAGCCCCGGGGTGGACATTTATCCTACAATTCCTATGCTTTTTTCTTCTTCTTTCTTTTCATATTGAGAAACAAAAATCCAGACTCATGTTTTGTGTCCTCGTCGTCACATTTTCACTGTTCTGGAGATTGCACAGCCTTGCTTTTTTGTTGTCGCTTGTAATCAGGCCAAGATCTGTTGGCTTGGCTGAAGACAGACGGGAGGAAAACACACACACACACACACAGCACACACACACACACCACTTCTCCTGGCACGAGCCCCGCAAGGATTGCTTTGCATGCCCCTAATTTGCTAACCAAAGCAGACCAAATAACTCAGCCTGCTTTCTCTAGAAGCGGAGGAATGAAGGTGTGAGATGGGCAGGAGCTCAGATAATCTGCTGCTCTGTGCTCCAGCCACGTTGAGATTTTGGTGGGAGGCTAGTTCTGGATTGACTGATGGGGACGGGAATGGGGCCCTTTTGTCAGCAGTGGGATTAAGATTTGCACGTTGGGAAACAGAGAGAGAGAGAGAGAGCCAGGGAGAGGGACAGAGAGGGCAGGTGTGCCCCTCTTGCAGGAGTGGTCTCACTCCAGCCCCAAGTTCATCAGAGGAGCTCTGACTCTGAGCGGATCAGAGCAAAGGATCAGTCTAGTCCTCCAACTTCCTGTTTCCCACACTGGAGGGTCAGCGTTTTTAGGAAGCCCGCAAGCAGAAGGTGGAGGCAATCCCTTCGGCAACAAGTATCGAACAGAGCAGTGTTCTCCAGCCTTGGGTCCCCAGATGTTTTTGGCCTACAACTCCCAGCATGCCCCAGCCAGCTATGCTGGCTGGGGCATGCTGGGAGTTGTAGGCCAAAAACATCTGGGGACCCAAGGTTGGAGAACACTGGAATGGAGGCTCTGTTTAGCCATTATGGCTCGCGGCCAGGGAGAGACCGCTTCTTCACCACCTCTGTGAATCTGTTTGCTCTTTCAAAAAAACCATCCAAATCAGCAGCCCTCATTTACGTCTTGCGGCAGCCAGTCCCAAATTAAGCACATGTTTTTGTGCGAAGTTGTCCTTTCCGTCGTCCGTCTGTCTGTCTTTCTAAGGACAGCAATGTTTACCCTACCCATCGCAATTTAAGAATTATTTTTATTTTATTTCATTTTATTAAGCACTGTCGGCTGCAGCTTTTGGAGGGCCCTTTGGCAAGACCGCCTTCCTTCCCCCCCCCCACATAGTCACCAGCTGCTCTGGCTCCTCCTCCTCTTCCTCACCATGGTCCCACTTGCTTGCTTGGCAGGCAGAGAAGCCAGGGGGCAAGCAGGCCGTGGCGTCTCCTGCTCCTCCTTCTCACCAGTTGCCTGGGCCGGAGCGAGAGGCAGGTGAACAAGCAGGTGGCGATGGTGAAAAGCAGGAGCAATTCCAGAGGGCTCTTATCAGTGGGCCCATGGCAGGTTGCCTGACCATGCCTACCTTTGATGCAGGCCCTGCATGTGTTATACACACACACACACACACACACACACACACACAATGAGGACTAGGAACTTGCAGCAAAGTAGTTTTATCATGTGCAGCTTGCAATGTCCCCCCCCCTCCTTGGGATGCTCTCCTGTTCCTGTCCTAAGTGGGGCGGCCGCTTCCTCTCTTCCTCCGCAGATCTCCTCGCCTCTTGTCCGTGGGCCCCTGCTGGGGTGTTGGCCCTCAGCATGTGCCCAACCAAGCCTAACCTTGACACCGGCCCTGCCTTCGGGTACCCTCGTCCCACGCTTTAAAGTTCAAGACCAGTGCTTTGATTTGGGCCCCGGGAAGCTCGTGTAATTGACAAAACACCGGCCATAACGTGCTCCCCCCGCCCCCGAAAAAATGCTCTCTCCTAAATCGATTGCTAATTGATTCCCCTTGGGGGGAGCCTGAGCCCAAGCATTACAGGAGGGCAAAAGTTATCTCGACTCTCTCCTCGCCATTTTGTTGTTGTTGCTTTGTTCCACCCTGTAAAAGCTTGCAAGCCGAGATGGGATGGGAAGACGAGGGAAGAAGGAGTCTGGAAATCTGGGGCTGAGGAGGAACTCCCTGCCTGCAGAGCTCAGCTTTGGGGTGATAACTTTATCAGGCGTTCGCAGCTGCTAACTGTCAGGCCGCGTGAAGTTGGCTTGGTAGGGAGCGGGGGGACCAACTCCCAGGGCGAGATAGGTCAACACTGGTCTTATCGGAGCCTGCTATGAACACAAAGATCCCAAAAGAACCTGCCCCCCCCACTCCACAACAGACAGATTGGCAGGGGGGGCATGATTTGGGCCCTTAATCTGCAGGAAAGGCCCCCATGCAAATGACAAGGCGGGAGGCAACGGGGAAACTTGCAAATTGGAGCATGATAAACATCTCCAGGAAGTGCAAACATCAAGGAAGGCATGATTGGCCGCTGTAGCTAGGAAAGCTGCCACCCCACTTTGAGAGTGAACGTACTCCATGTGGCTGAGTCTCGCATGTAGGTGTCGTTCGTCCCGTCCCCCCCAGTTATGGTGGAACGAGCTTCCCCGAAAGGCAGTGGTTTAGAAATATTTTTTGGGGTGTACTTCTGCAGACCTTGAAGTCCCTCCGAACATGCTGATAAATCCCCTCTTGTTTCCAGTGGCCCTGTTTTGGCTCCGTTTCCGTCGGCACTCAGCACCCGAGTGCGGTATTAGAGGAAGTGATGATGAAACGCTACGGAGGGGGCAGGAAGGAACCCACTTATTTCTCTCTTCCTCCAACTGAAGCCCCCCCCCCCCATCCCTTTTCCCTTTTGTATCTGCGTATTGGGTTCTAAGCCACTATTTTGAATTGGGCGCTGCCTTGAGTACATTGGCAGAAAGGCAACCAGAGGCGGTGTTAGGGGGAGGCCCACTAGGGCTGGAGCCCCGAATCTTTCATCTGGAGCCCCGAATCTCTGGGAGGCCCTCTGCCCCACCACCGTGCTGTCCAGGGGCACTTGCTGAAAGAAAGGTACAGGGGCCCTGGTGATCTCGGTTGCATCGGATCCCCCTGGATGAGCTGGCTTTTGGCCCACATGTGCTTCCCCTCCTGCTGCCCCCCCCTTGCATCTTTCTGCCTGAGGTTTTTTTCCTGAAATCAGATGCCCTCCTCTCCCCTGTCTATACATCCCCTTTTACAAATAGGGGCATCCTTAAGAGACAGGGTCCTTTAAAGACACACTCGCACGTGCACACACAGAGAAACTTTAGAGCATATGTAAATTAGCACATGCAAATTTGTGCATTTTCTCTTTTGTCCTGTGGGCCTGAGACCACAGTACATCTTTTAAGTAGCTAGCACATCCCCTGATGGCAACATATAACTGTAGTCAAATAAATAAATAAATAAATAAAAGGGGCTTGCTTCTGCTTAGGTGGAGGAGATCAGGATACAACAACTTGCTGACGAAATGCATCCTATGGAACGCAACAACGTAGCATTAGGTTCCACATCAGTACTTTTCAGACTGTTCTGGGAAACCCCTTGAAGACCTAGGAAGACTTTTCCCTCAGTGGGAAGGTCAGTTATGGCAGACAAGACTCTCAGAAAGACGGCTTGGCCAAGACATGGAATCTCCCCTTGCCGGGTGCAGCCTCGGGGAGCATTCTGGGTAAGGTAATAGAGGGGACGGCGGTCCGTATCCGCTGAGTTCCTTTTTGCCTTACAGTTTACAGTACAGTAATACCTTGGATTGCAAGTAACTTGGTCTGAGAGCGTTTTGCAAGACAAGCAAAATTTTTTGATAAATTTTGACTTGATAAACAAGCGACGTCTTGCAATACAAGTCGTAGGGATGTAAACCGCTCGCCTCGAGCGGGCGTAGCGGGCCGAAATCGGCCCCGCTCACACGCCCGCCAGAGACTCGCTTTGATATAAGAGTGTTTTGGATTACAAGCACGGTTCCGGAACGAATTATGCTTGCAATCCAAGGTATTACTGTATTTGGTTTAGGTCAACAACCCAGCGCCCTCCGGAATTTTTTGGACTACAGCTCCCATCAGCCCCAGCCAGTGTGGCCAATGGCAGGGGGTGATGGGAGTTGTCGTCCAAAACATCTGGAGGGCGTACGGTTGCCCGCCCCTGATAATGATGAGGCCTATCCAACAGGTCAGCATGAACTGAGTGTGTCCTTCCGAACGTGCCCCCCCAATGCCAGTTTGCAGCACACGGAGGTCCCACGGCAGACCAATTCATGTGCAAACCGCTCACAAGAAATTATTTCTCTCTCTCTCCTCCTTTTCCGGATCATTTCAGCATGGGCCGGCTTATCTTCTCTCCTAAGCGGGTTTTCTATTTGGAGCTTTCATTGCATTTTGGGCTGCGGCTGAGAAGCTGGTAGGCTCTTCCTCTCTGCTCTCAGCGCAAACTATCTCTCGAGAGCAGGAAACTTTACACACACACACACACACACACACACCCTACAACCACAGCTGAATAAAGTCATTCCTCAAGGGGTGGAATCCCAGGGCATCCTGTTGACTCGATGTGTTGGTTAGTGCCGACTCCAGGTTTTGGAGGGCCCTTGGCCAAGACACCTACCATGGGGGCCCCGTCCCTCAGTGCAGGGCTCTCCAACCTTGGGTCCCCAGATGTTTTTGGCCTACAACTCCCAGCATGCCCCAGCCAGCTATGCTGGCTGGGGCATGCTGGGAGTTGTAGGCCAAAAACATCTGGGGACCCAAGGTTGGAGAACCCTGCCTCAGTGGGTCTCCCTTCTCACCGCCATGGTCACCAGCTGCTCTTGCTCCTCATCCTCTTTCCCATCTTTGCTACCACTTGCCTGCAGGGGCGGTGCGGGGTACCGGAAAGATCCGGGGCTCAGGCCCGCAGGACCAAAAAAAAAAAAAAAAGAGTACAAATTTGGATATGCTACTTTGCATACGCTCTAAAGTCTCTAAGTGAAACCTTTCCCCGCTGCGACCTGTCTTCCTGCCTGCGAAAGCATCACCCATTTATTTATTATATTTATATCCCGCCTTTTTTCCTGCAAGGAACCCAAAGAGGTTTACATACTTAATCATCCTCCTCCCCCTTTTATCCCCACAACAACCCTGTATGGTAGGTTCGGCTGAGAGTCAACGACTGTCCCAAAGTCACTCAGTGAGTCTCATGGCCGAACAGGGACTACAGAACCCTTCTATTATTAATATATTTATATGTACTTATTATTACATTTATACCCTGCCTTTTTTCCTCTTGCAAGGAATAAGAACCTAAGAAGAGCCCTGCTGGATCAGACCAAGGGTCCATCTAGTCCAGGATTCTGTTCACACAGTGGCCCACCAGCTGCCCACGGGAAACCCACAAGTGTGACAGGAGTGCAGCAGCACCCTCCCTGTCCATGTTCCCCAGCAACCGGAGTACATAGGCATAGACGGTGTACATGACCCTCCTCATCTCTACTTTATCCTCACAACAACCCTGTGAGGTGGGTTAGGCTGAGAGTCAGGGACCGGCCCAAAGTCACCCAGTGAGTTTCATGGCCGAGCGGGGACTAGAACCCGGATCTCCTGAGTCCCAGTCCAACACTCTCACCACGACGCTGCACTGGCTCTTATTTCATGTGTGTGTGCGTCAGGCTGCTGCTGCTAAAGGCGGTGGAGCAGGGCCAATCTACAAACATGGCAACCCCGATAGGAAGTCCTGAGAAACTTCCTGTTCGAAGTCCTGGAGCCATGTTGCCACCACTGCTGGGACCAGCGTGTGGAAGCACCTTGTGTGCACGACCGAGAAAGGAGAAGCTGACACACTTTGGGCTTATTTCATCCGCCGCGAAGCGGTTTTCTGGAAAGGGCCTCTCTCGTCCCAATCCCCGCTTTCTCCTGCTCGGAAATGAAATCTCTCTTGAAGCCCTGTCATCAGCGCAAAGCCTCGAGGCTTGCTGGGGGCTGCCGTTTTATCGCTGCTTGCCACCTGCCTCCGTTGTCCCTCGCCTTTCCCCTCCCTTCATGATTCAGCAAAATCTCCTCTCGAGGAGGAGAAAAACAGGCCCCGAAAGTTGAACAAATCACAATGTCAGATTACAGAGAAGAACAGGAGGAAAAATTGCAACACAGGACAGCGCGATAAGGCAGCTGGGGGGATCACGCAGCGCCATGACTAGCAAGGCTTATTAATAATAGCGTTCCACACACCCCACCCCACTTCCCCAAGTGGTTGGATGATGATCTGGGAGTAGGCTTTTATAGGGCCGGTTTCCTTGTGAGAGGAGAAAGTACTGGAGTTCACAAGATGGAGTGATGGCCACCAATTTGGAGGACTTTAAAAGGGGATTGGACAAGTTCATGGAGGAGAAGGCTATCAACGGCTACTGGTCCTGATGGCTAGATGCTACTTCCAGGATCAGAGGCAGTTTGCCTGTGTACACCAGTTGCTGGGGAACATGGGCGGGAGGGTGCTGTTGCACTCATGTCCTGCTTGTGGGCTTCCCGTGGGCAGCTGGTCGGCCACTGTGTGGACAGAATCCTGGACTAGATGGACCCTTGGTCTGATCCAGCAGGGCTCTTCTTATGTTCTTATGAGT
Source organism: Shinisaurus crocodilurus (assembly GCA_021292165.1). NCBI lineage: Eukaryota > Metazoa > Chordata > Lepidosauria > Squamata > Shinisauridae > Shinisaurus > Shinisaurus crocodilurus. Next base: position 3,533,987 of record JAHFWL010001188.1, on the reverse strand, counting down.
CTCTTTATGTTCTTGCAATAAGCTATTTATTTACAGATGTACCTGTTGAGCAGATGGGAAGCAAGCAGGCAGCACTAGTACCCCATGTAACTTCTATTTAAGCACTAATGGATTTCATAAATAGAGTTGGAAGGGGCCTACAAGGCCATCGAGTCCAACCCCCTGCTCAATGCAGGAAACTAGAGGAGGGGTCTCCCATCCAAGTAATCACCAGGCCTGACCCTGCTTAGCTTTCCACACTCAGACAAGCGGAGCCAGCGTGAGCCACAGGCCTGTATACCCGACGCAACATTTATTTAAGCACTAGTATCCCATGCAACATCTATTTAAGACACAATCTAATGCACGTTTAGATGGGGGGGGGGAAGGCCTACAACTCCCAGTATGCCCCTGCCATCATGGTTGGGGCATGCTGGGAGTTGTAGGCCTTCCCCCCCATCTAAACGTGCATTAGATTGCACCCTTAAAGTATTTTTATCCCGCTCCTTAGCCCAAACAGTAGATTTTTAATTGCTCCTCAGCCAAATATACATACACATATATACTACCTTCCCCAAGCTGGTGTCCTCCGGATGGGTTTGACTACAATGTCCATCACCCCCAGTCAGTGATGGCAGTTGAAGTCAACACATCCCTTACATGAGACTAAGGGAGCAATTCTATGCATGTTTAGACAGAAAAATGTCCTGCAAAGAATTTGGCCCTCAGGCTGAAAGAGGCCCAGAACCCCAATTCTAGGGTGTACGCTCAGGGTGAAGACAGATGTAACATTTTAAGCGTGGTGGCAGTGGTTCGAACACACATTCACCTGTCTTCAGCACAGGGCCGACCCTACCATTAGGCAGAGTGAGGCGGTTGCCTCAGGAGGCAGATACTGGGAGGTGGCAGCAAGGTGTTGGGAGAAGAGAGCTGTGTGTGCCATGCGGCCTGCCCTGCACCTCCTAAGCTAGCCTGCTGCCTTCCAGTGCGGAGGAGAATGCTGTCCCATTACCAGTGTTGAGGAAAGATTCAACGGCCAGTCCAGTTGGCTTTTGTACATGGAATGGGAAGGCCCGCCATCTTCGCCTCAGGCAGCAAAATGTCTTGGGCCGGCCCTGCTTTTGCCTCATTTCTCGCACCCTCAGTTGCCCAGTCCTGGGTGAAGTCACGCCACCACTCCAAATGATTTGAGAAGTCACCTTAGTCTAGAACACATCCAAAACTCTGGTGGTTGTAGAGATGTTTAGGGAAGTGGCATGGCTGTCGCAGGGGCCAAGGTTAAGTTTGTCCGCTACTAAATCTACCTTTTGAGGAATCCCTGATAAGCTTCTGAGGAATGGTGGCTGGTGGGCTACTGTGGCTGCTGGGGCAGGGGGTGGGCCACCAGAGAGGGTGCCAAGGGCTCACAAGAGGCGGGGCCAAGGCATCACCTGCAGCAAGCCGTTGCGCTGCATCCCAAACCCACCTTTTTACACGCGCATCCTCACCACTTGAAGATCCTGACGAAGGGGAAGAATTCACACAGCCACACAAAACAGCACATTCCCCTGTTCCGCCATCAGAGAACTGAATATCTTTAAGCTCATGAGTGCAAAGCAGTGGGGGAGAATCCAGACAGCCACACAAGACAATGATGAGAAGATCCTCAGATGCACAGAGAACAGCGCACGGGAACGACCCATTGCAAAAGGGGATACTGAGAGGAGATGATGATGATGATGATGATGATGATGATAATAATAATAATATCCCCAGAGCAAGCACATGAGCATCCAACATGCTTGTAAGCATGGCTAGCAAGTTCTGAGCACCCAAACATAATCTCTTTTACATGAGCATCTCTTTCCAAACCTCCTCAAGCAACAGCAATACGAAGCAGTATAAAAACAAAAACAAAAAACAATTCCATCTTATAAATGCCTACCCTGCTGGCTGGGGGATGCTGGGAATTGTAGTCCAACACATCTGGAGGGCACCTGGTTGGGGAAGGCTGCGGTTTCGTAGGCCGCTCGCTCCGCTGTTTCTCTTGACCATGGTCAAATAGTGCCCCCTGGTGTACACGAGGCGAATAACTGTTACGGAGCATGCGCTCTAAAGACTTGCGATAAACGGCTGTATTATGGCGTAAGCTTTCATGGAATAGCCCTTGCTTGGTTAGCTGCATGAAGTATTGTGCTTAGTTAGTTAGTTAGTTATTGCTGGTTTTTAATTGCTGTTTTTATTGTGCTCGACTGGGACTCGGGAGATCCAGGTTCTAGTCCCCGCTGGGCCATGAAGCTCACTGGGGTGACTTTGCGCGAGTCATTGACTCTCAGCCTAACCTCCCTCACAGGGTTGTGGTGAGGATAAAGTGGAGAAAAGTATATTATATAATTTTCTTCTTGTAATTTTGTCCTGGAAGACAATCTTACTCAGTCACGAGTGATCGCCTACTAAAGTGGAGAGGAGGAGGGCCATGTAAGCTGCCTTGGGTTCCTTGCAAGAGGAAAAAAGGCGGGATATAAATGTAATAATAACAACAACAACCCAAGGCGGCTATATATATATAAGGCCACAAAAGACTGATTGATTATTGGCCTCCAGTGTTCTCCAACCTTGGGTCCCCAGATGTTTTTTGGCCTACAACTCCCAGCATGCCCCAGCCAGAATATATGACAGAATATTCTAAGACCTCTGTAGCGGCGGAACTCTTCTCCGGCGGAACCTTCGCGCCCCGGGGCCGGGTTGCGGCGTCAGAGAGGAGCGCTTTCAGGGGCGGACCGCGACGTTGCTGCGTGCGTTTGTGTGTGAGAGGGAAGCCGGAATGGCGGCTGAAAGCGGCGCCGAGGGAGGCGAAGGGAAAACCAGCCGCCGGGCCGGCGGGGAAGGCTCCTTGGCAACCGCCGCCACCCCGGAGCTGCAGCGCGACAAGCGGCTGGTGTGCGTGGAGTACCCCGGCGTGGTGCGAGACGTGGGCAAGACGCTTCTGACGCTGGGGGGCGAAGAGGGGGTCTCTCGGGTGAGGGCTTCGCTCATGAGCCCTTCTTTTTCTCCCTCAGTACCTCAGAGGGGAGAGCTGCCGGGGCGCGAGACCCCGACACACACACCCTAGCCTATGCCTTTTATGTCGCAGGAACGTGTGTGTGTGTGTGTGTGTGTTAGTGGGGAAGGTCTGTATTCTGCGTATGTTCAGGGGAACTCTTCCCCCCCTCCTTATATTTACTTTTATTTATTTATTATATTTATACCCTGCCTTTTCCCCTGCAAGGAACCCAAGGTGTCTTACATAATCCTCCTCCTCCTCTCCATTTTATCCTCACAACAACCCTGTGAGGTAGGTTAGGCTGAGAGTCAGTGACTGGCCCAAAGTCACCCAGTGAGCTTCATGGTCGAGCGGGGAATAGAACCCGGATCTCCTGATTCCAAGTCCAATACTCACCACTACGCCACACTGGCTCTTGCGAAGTTCAAGGGCGGGGGTTTTTGGGCCAGATTTGAGACTCTTCTCCCCCCCCCCCGCACACAGCTCTTCCTCAGAGTCTTCTCCAACCTGGCGCCCTCCACATGTGTTGGACTGCAACTCCCATAATCTTAGCCAGCTTGGCCATGGTTCTGGAAGCTGGGAATGATGGGTGTTGCAGTTCAACTCATCTGGAGGGTACCAGATTGAGGAAGGCTGGCCTAGAATGGGCACCATAAAAGCAGGCCACAACAATTAGGCTCTGCCCTGAGCCACCAGGTATAGTCAGGCTCCACCCCCTGACCTACCATGTTCCCCTAGGTTCCACCTACCACACCAGGCTCCACCCCCCAGTCTGCCAGGCCATACCCTTAGCTCTGCTCCTTGCATCTCAAGGTCTGAGTCTCAGGAGAGTTTTGTGGTTGTGGACCTCCACAGCAAACCTGATGTCTTAGTCACTGCACAAGAGTTGGGAAACTACCAAATGGTCAGGGGAAAAGGTGTGTGGCTATCTCAGGAACCCTGGAGGGCTGGATTTGGTCTGTGGGCTTGAGTTTCAGCACCCCTGGAGTAGATGAATCTTGTCTGATTTAGCAAGGCAGTTCTTATGTCCTGTTGCTAACTAGGATGGCACAGGGGAGTGGTAGGCCAGCTAGAAGCCATCCATGTCCCAGTTTTCGCTCATGGGCCTTTGGTTGTCTTTTTCTTATATATATATAGAGAGAAATGGGGGGGTGTATTCTAGATCATGGCGATGACCCTACGTGTAGCTGTTTGAGGGAAGTTCTCAAATGGTTCTTTTGAATTGATACCCTTTGTGAGAGGGGGTGATTTTGAAAAGGAGGCGAGTATTAGAAAAGACTAGTGGCAGGGGTCAGATTAGATCTAACCATCCTTATGCGTGGCTGATTTCCATCCTTTTCAGATCTATGCTGATCCAAGCAGAAGACTTGAGCTCTACTTCCGCCCCAAAGATCCCTACTGCCACCCTGTGTGTGCCAACCGCTTCCCCACATCTTCCATGCTGCTCAAAGTGAAAAAGAAAACTAGGAGGAAACAGACAGAAGCCGGTGATTTCGAGGAAGAAATTGAGTTTGAAGTGGAGATCCTTGGCATTGCCACCACAGTTTATAAGTTTCAAGGTAATTGTTTGTTCTGACCTGCTTGGAATGTGTGTGTTTGTGTGTGCGCGCACAAGGTATAGCATATAAGAAGCTGCCACATAACAATTTAGACCTTTGATCTGCATAGCCAGTAGGTGTTCCAGAATCCAGATGATCCTTCCCAGTGTTGCTACCCAAGAGCCTTTTCTCTGTACAAGTCAGGTATTAATCCTGGACCTTACACATGCAAACCATGGACTCTGCTACTGAACTCTAGGCTCTCCCTGGTTGTCAGGCATAGGAGGCTTTATATTGTAATTAAAAGCTTGAACAGTTATTTATTTATAACATTTTTATAATGCCCAATAGCTGAAATTCTCTGGGCGTTTCACCAGCCAAAGCTTAAAACCATAAAATACAGTCAGTCAGTCAGGCGATCACTCGTGACCGAGTAAGATTGTCTTCCAGGATAAAAAAAAAAAAAGAAAATTTTGGTTGTTGGTTGGTTGGGTTGGGTTGGGGTGGAAGACGCCTGTGCGTGAAGCTGTTTTCTGTGGGGAGATCGGTGCACAACGAATCACCACACAAACTTGACAGAGGACGGCAATGATCCAATGGCACGGTTACCCTGACGATTGGAAAACCATTCTCTGCTGCAGCCTTCATCCGCCTTCACAGCCGTTGTAATTTAGGTTTAAATTATCTTCCGCCTGTTCTGCCGTTGAGGACTTTTTGTTTTGGATCGTTCTTTGTCTGGTTCCTCTCCCTGGGCCTTACCGCCATGGGTGACCCTACCGGGAGTATATAGCTCCCGACGGCATTACTCACAGGGTTCATCGGAACACGCAAGCCCACTCACCACTTGAAGGTGACGATCTGGCGAGAGGCATAAAATACAACAACTTAGTAAAGCATCATATGAACATCTTAAGTTTAAAACAGAATAAAACCAAAGCAAAAACCCAGGTAAAAGCCAGCATGAGTGCAGAGATCTAAACACACACGTTTAAAAACTGAAGGACTAAAAAGCCTGGGAAAATAAAAAGGTCTTCACCTGGCGTGGAAAAGGCCACAATGTAGGCACCAGGCGAGCCTCTCTGGGGAGGGCATTCCACAACCAGCGCACCACCACTGTAAGGGCCCTCCCCTTGGTGGCCACCCACCTCACCTCATTTGATGGGGGCACCTGGAGGAGGGCCTCTGAGGATGATCTTTGGGTCCAGACAGGTATATATGGAAGGTAACCTGGCCCCAAGCTGTTCAGAGCTTTGTAAGTTAATACCAGCACTTTGAATTGGGCCCAGAAACGGAAAACTGCAGATTTCCTTATTTGTTGTTCAAATAAGATGCTAATTTCAATGGTGGTTGAGTGATCTTAAAGCCATGGTGAGAGAAACCAGGACCAGAGAATGTGAACTCTCAATCCATTGGTTCACAAACATTCTCGAAATAGCTTCTTCCCCGAGGCAGTACAGAAAAAGAGGTGTAGAGCTGGAATGAGGTGAAAATATTCATATTTGAAAAATGTTCAAATTGATATTTACATAGAAAAACTCCTTTAACTCACTGTGTCTGATAAAAGCATTAATTCAGTTTAAGAGATTAAGGGCGCAATCTTATGCATGTTTAAACAGAAAAAGGGCCTACAACTCCCAGCATGCCCCAGCCATTTTTTTTCTAAGCATGCATAGGATTGCACCTTAACTGTAGTACTAAAATGCTTTTATGCAGATGATTTAATATTGAACTAGTTAATATTATATTAAATTAATATAACATTGAAAACAAACTAAAATTACAGTGGTGGTTGAAGAGCAGAGAAGGCTTCCCGGAACAAGGAGGTCTTCAGCAGGCGCCGTAAGCAGCACAATGTTGGCACCTGCCTGACCTCCAGAGGCAGGGAGTTCCACAGAAATGGAGCCACTACACTGAAGGCCCTTCTCCTGGTGGACTCCAATCGGGACAAAGGTCCATGAGGAACCACCAGGAGTATGCCATCTGATGACCTCAGTGACTGGGCAGGTTGGTAAGCGAGGAGGTGCTTTCTGGGTTACCTGGTCCCAAGTTGTTTCGGGCTTTGTACACAACTACCAGAACCTTAAACCTGACCCAGTTTGGTATGTTGATTTGTTATTGAACAAGGTCCCCACTTCTGTTGTGCTGGCTTCACTCAGTCGTGTGGTGAGAGGAAATCTAGTGGCTGTTGGGGTGAATCCGTGCACTTCTGTTTCATTGTCTACAGGGATGTCCGATTTCCAGTACTTGGCAGTGCACTCTGGACCTGACGGGAAGCAAACGTCAATGTATGACAAAGTCCTGATGCTCAAGCCGGAGAAAGAGGAATTCTTCATGCGTGACCTGCCACTTTATATTCCTCCACCCATTTTCTCACGCCTGGACACACCTGTAGACTATTATTATCGCCCGGAAACACAGCACAGGTCAGTGCCTTTCTTGTAGTGATAGCAAATAGCCATTTGCGATTTGTGAATCTCAAGCATTTATGATTGGGAGCTGCATCTGGGCAGTATTTCTAGCAGGGTGCAGAACTCCTTTCAGCTCAAGGGCCGAATTTCATTTTGGAGAAGCTCTCGGGGGGGGGGGCACTTTCCAGTGATGGGTGGGGCCATAGGCAAAAGGGGCAAGCCAGCGTATGCCAGCATATATTAGTTTAAAGCTCTTGCTGCTGGTAACTGACCAAAAAAGGAAAGCCTTCCAAATATGGCAAAATGATATTAACTGCGCTACCAAGAAAAAAATCTACGCTAGCGCAAAGGCTGAGGTCCAAAGAAGAACAAGAGAACTTAAGAACGCCTGGTGGAAAAAGAAAGCTGATTAAATTCAACAACTTGCAGAATCTCATGATGCACGGGGCTTTTCTAAGGCCACTTAGGGCCATTTATGGACCAAAAACCTATGGTACAAAGTACAAACCCTTTACAATCAAAAGATGGCACCAAACTCTTAAAAGACAAAGAGTCTATTGCACTGCGTTGGAAAGAGCATTATTAAGTCTAAGGTGGATGAGATTTTTTCGTAAATCCTGCAAAAACAAATTAGAGAGGAACTTGCAATACTCCCCACTTTGGATGAAGTTATAAAAGCCATTAATCAAATGAAAAATAATAAAGCTAGTGGACCAGATGGGATTCCTGCTGAAATCTTTAAAGAAGGGCCCCCCGAACTTGTACAACATCTTCATAAACTCATCGAAAAAATCTGGATAAGAGAAGAGATCCCAGAAGACTTCAGGGATGCCATAATTATCACCCTCTTTAAGAAGGGTGATAGAACAGACTGTGGAAACTATCGGGGCATTTCTCTCTTAGCTACCGCAGGTAAAATATTTGCTAGGATTCTCGCAAACCGTCTTCTATCTATTTCAGAAGAGATCCTCCCTGAAACTCAATATGGTTTCCGCCCCTCTAGAGGGACAGTAGAAATTATTTTTACTGCACGTCAGCTCCAAGAAAAATGCCGGGAGCAAAATCAACCCCTTTATATGGCATTTATCGATTTGGCTAAGGCCTTTGATACTGTAGACCGTACAGCTACAGCTCTCTGGACTATCCTTATGAAAATTGGATGCCCCAATAAATTTGTGAATATCTTACGACTTCTCCATGACAACACGACGGCTACGGTCTTGGACAACAACGGCTCTCATGGTGCTCCATTTAAAGTGGGATCAGGTGTTAAACAGGGATGTGTTATCGCCCCAACATTATTTGCTATTTTCATCGCCATGATTTTACATCTTGTCGAGGGGAAACTTCCCACTAGTGTGGGAATTATATACCGAACAGATGGAAAGCTTTTTAATCTCAGCAGGCTGAAAGCAAAAAGTAAGGTAATTACAACCTCCGTTGTGGAACTTCAGTATGCTGATGATAATGTGGTCTCTGCACATTCAGAGGATGATCTCCAAACTATCCTAAATGCTTTTGCAGAAGCATATGAAAAACTTGGTCTCTCACTTAACATCAAAAAACCCCAAAGTGCTTCATCAGCAAGTGCAAGCTAACCCTTTGGTGATGCCATCTATCCAGCTTGGCGGGACAATACTGGAAAATGTCGATCATTTTCTCTATCTTGGCAGCTATCTTTCTGTTACAGCTAACATCGACAGTGAAATCCAGCATCGTCTGAGCTCCGCAAGTGCCGCGTTTTCTCGAATGAAACATAGAGTGTTCGAGGATCGGGATATTTGTAAGAAGACCAAAACACTGGTTTATGAAGCCATTGTATTACCAACTTTATTGTATGCCTGCGAAACATGGACTATCTATAAACGTCACTTCCACCTCCTTGAAAGATTTCATCAACGTTGCCTCCGGAAAATCCTGCGAATTACTTGGGAAGATAGGCGAACAAATGTCAGTGTACTGGAAGAAGCAAAGACTACTAGCATTGAAAAAATGATCCTTCAACGCCAACTTCAGTGGACCGGTCATGTTGTTCAAATGCCTGACTGCCGTCTCCCAAAGCAGTTACTTTATTCCCAACTCAAGGATGGAAAGCGGAATATCGGTGGTCAATATAAGAGGTTTAAAGATGTTCATAAGGCTAATCTAAAAAAATGCAATATAAACATAGAAAACTGGGAAGCTCTGGCCCATGAACGATCTAAATGGAGGTCGGCCTTTCACAAAGGTTCCATGGACTTTGAGGAAGCCCGAGTGCAAGGTGAAAGGGAGAAACGTGCTAAGCGAAAAGCACGTCAAACGAATCCTCTACAGGACCATCTTCCATCTGGTAACCTGTGTCCTCACTGTGGGAAGCTGTGTGGATCTAGAATTGGCCTCCACAGTCACTTACGGACCCATCGCCAGAGTCTGCACAATCTTCTTTAGAATTTCCTCCTTTTATCCTGGAAGACGAGTGATCGCCTGATGATGATGATGATGATGATGATGATGATGATGATGATGATGATTTCAACCTTTTAGAATGGGGGGAAATTACTCAAAAGCTAGGAAACCACCAAATGATTGGACTTTGGGGGGAAAGGGTGGGACATGGGAAAGGGTGGTGCGGCCTTCTGGGGATCCCCACAGGGCTGGATTAGGTCCCCAGGCCTGAGGTTCTGCGCCCCTGATTTATAGGCACAGCTGCAATTTGGGCTGAAGATAGTTAAACTCTGGGGACTGTTCTTGTAGGAATCCATGAGCAAGTTTTTGCGTGGGCAACCTCCAGGTGCCTGTAGCAGCTGTTGGTTCTGAGAGCTGCAACAGGCGCCTGGAGAGAGCCCCCTTCCAGCCCTCTTGGGGCCAGTGCTCACTCGCTCACCTACCCTCCAGTGGCAGAGAAGAAAGAACAAAATCAGAATGACTTCTGTGTTCCTCTCTGCTTCTGGGAGAAACCAGGCACTGCCAGGAGACGTGTGAGCAAGCAAGCGAGTAAGGGGAGACATGATCGAGGTGCACAAAATTATCCATTGGTATGGAGAAAGTAGATAGGGAGACATTTTTCTCCCTCATCATACTAGAACCCAAAGGGGTCATTCCAGGAAGCTGATTTGTGGGTGATTCAAGATGGATCATATGAAGTCATCATATAGAGCATACTAGTTAAACTATGGAATTCGCTTCCACAAGCTGTAGTGATGGCCACCAATTTGGAGGGCTTTAAAAGAGGATTGGATAAATTCCTGCAGGAGAAGGCTATCAATGGCTACTAGTCCTGATGTCTAGATGCTACCTCCAGAATCAGAGACAGTATGCCTATGTACACCAGTTGCCGGGGAACATGGGTGGGAGGGTGCTGTTGCGCTCACGTCCTGCTAGTTGGTTTCCCGTTGGAGCAACTGGTTGGCCATTATGTGAACAGAATGCTGGACTAGATGTACCCTTGGTCTCATCCAGCAGGGCTCTTCTTATGTTTTAATGTTCTCAAGGAAGCAGCAGTGGCACTGAGAGGGCCATGAAGGACTTCTCCCCAGGCGCTTTTGACAGCTCTCAGAACTGCTAGCTGTCGCAGGCTTCTGAATATGTGAAGCTGCTGTGTGAACCGAACTCGAACGCCGAGTTGGGTTCACGGTTTGGGTTTGCATTCTCCATGGAGGTAAAAACAAAGTACGGTGTATGGCGAGGGAAAGACATGCTTCTTTTTAAGGCGTGTGCATTCCTTCTCTATTCATCAGTGCAGCTGCTTCTGTCTCAGCAGTCCGACCCCAAAGTTTGGACAGCTGATTGTGCTGGCTTTCATGCGACATGGTCAGGCGAGCTGGCATTGACCAGAAGTGGCTGTGCGTGTTAATCTTGGTTTCTGTTCTGTTAATGGAGGTACATCTGGAATCTCTCTCATGCTAACACCTTGGGTTTTTCTCACCGTTGTCCTTCATCCAAACTAAAAGAAAATTAACCAGGGGGAAAAGTAAATATGATTTAGCATGGACTGAATTCTGATTTACTACCTTTTATGTGATCTTCTAAGTCGGAGGTGGGAACCATATTAGCTCCAGGGTCTGGATTTCTCCACCCCCCTGATGTCATCAGGTCCCCAGTTGATGCCATAGCTGTAGCTCTTGCAGTCCACACTTTGGCCAGGGAGTCTTCCCCGCGAGGGGAAACTAATAGTTTTGCCTTAATTCAGGGATATTTTGTCCTCTTTCCCAACTTACTTGTTTATTTCATTTCTGTACCGCCCAGTAGCCGAAGCTCTCTTAACCCGCCTTCAATTAAGACTGTGACTCTTCTTTCTCAAGAGTACATTAAAAAAATCAAAATAACAAAAACATAGATTTAAAACTTCCACTCATTTTAAAAACTTCCGTCTGATGTTTAGGCGTCTCCTTAAAACTCATCTCTTCACACAGGCTTTCCCTGAAGTGTGACCTAGCCGGCCGTGGTTTGTAGCACACAGTAGAGTGTGCAGTTTTACTGCTGATTAATTTCGTATTGTGTCACTTTATTATATTTATTGCTTTTTTAAAATGCCATTGTATTTTCTGTTCACCGCTTTGATACCTCTGTGGAAAGCGGTATATCAGTTTGAGTAATAAATAGTAGTCTCCGCTCAGCCATGAAGCTCACTGGGTGATTTTGGGCCAGTCGCTGACTCTCAGCCTAACCTACCTCACAAGGACAACATTGAGAGGGAGGATTATGTAAGCCACCTTGGGTTCCTTGCAGGAAAAAAGGCAGGATATAAATATAATAAATAAATGAATAATGGTCATATCCGTTTCCAGCAAGGCACTTCTGTGCTTGAGCAGCGCCTTAACTAGTTGCACCGGGGTGCAGAACCCTCTTTCAGCCCGAGGGCCAAATTCCATTTCGGAGAAGCTCTCGGGGGCCGCATTCCAGTGGTGGGCGGGGCAGAAGGGGGCAGGACCAAAAGCAGAAGGGGCGGGGCCAGAAAACAAAAAAATCCAGCATATTTTAGCTCAAAACTCTCACTGCCAGTAATTAAGCCTTAGGAGAGGCATTTCAGCCTTTTAGAATGGGGGTGGGGTGGAATTCACAAAAGCCGAGAAACCACCGAATGGTTGGTGGGTGGGAGAAAGGGAGTGTAGCCCAAGAAGGAGCGTGGCCTTCTGGGGAGCTCTGGAGGGCTGAATTTGTACCTCGATCCTGAGGTTCTGCACCCCTGGTAAATGCTATGAAAGAAAAACAACCTTTTTCTGTGTGTTTTTTAATTGTTTAAAGGAAGGTTTCTTAAATATGTTGTAGCACACAACTCAGCTTAAACAGGCTATTTCCTTTCATTGCTCTACAGGGAAGGATATCATAACCCTCCTCTGTCTAGTGAGAACCTGATAGGCCTCAGCAGGGCCCGCCGACCCCACAACGCCATCTTCATCAACTTTGAGGATGAAGAGATCCCTACCAAGCCCCTGGATGCAGCGGAGCAGACCTGGAAGAGAGTTTGCAGCAACACTGTGGATCACAAAGCAGAAGAAGAATTGAGAAAAGTAGGTACATTTTTCAGGGATCTCCTCATCCTCCCCCCCCCCCCGATGCGTGAATGAGACATATTTGTTTGGAAACGTGCGTTCTCAAGAGAGCCAGGATTGCCTGGAACTCCCGAGTGTATACGTGGTGGCAGACCTGGATTTGCCACGTGTCATGTGTGGAATTGCCCTGAGCCTATGGAAGGAGTGGGCAAAATGGTGACTGAGAATTCAGGTTGCTTAGAATCAGTGTGAGAGCCAGTGTGGCATAGTGGTTAGAGTGTTGGACTGGGACTCGGGAGATCTGGGTTCTAGTCCCCGCTCGGCCATGAAACTCACTGGGTGACTTTGGGCTAGTCACGGACTCTCAGCCTAACCTACCTCAGGGTTGTTGTGAGGATAAAATGGAGAGGAGGAGGAGGAGGATTATGTAAGCCGCTTTGGGTTCCTTCAGGAAAAAAAGGTGGGGTATAAATATAATAAATAAATAAGTAAAATAAATCTTGGCTTCTAAGAAAGGCTTCTCAAGAAATGCATGTTTCCAGCCCTTCTGCTCGCAGAGGTGGGCTGGAACATAACAGCAGCATCGTGTGGTGCAGTCTCGGGAGGCTGGGTGAGGCGGCGAGGATGAGCTGGGTAGGGCTTCCGCTGGTCGAGGGCAAGACCTTGGAACTCTGTGTTGCTCCTTGTGCCTTTCCACAATGATCTGAATAATGATGCTGCAGAAATGGATTTCCATAATTCAAACAGGTTGCAGAAATTTGCTGTTTCTGGTTGCAGAATGCAGGTTACCTTACTGCAGAATTCTGATATTTCTCTTTCCTTTTGCACAGTGTATTTTCAGGCTCGAATAACAACTGCGAGTGTGCGATAGCTTATTATCTTGGGTTGTCTGGAGTACCACCGTAGGGGAGACATGAATGCTCACTGTCGCTGAGCCAAGCGGTCTTTGGTCATGCAGTTGTGCCTAGTTCATGGTCATGCAATCTTTGGGTCATGCAATTGTGCCTAAAAACAAAACGGAGCCTATAGGTTGGGTACAATATGTCAGAGAACGTATCTGTCAGTCTGACGAGCATTGGCCAGTGTGTTTTTAAGCATTTGTGTAATGCATTTATATGCCATCCTTCACTTAAATGGTTCCCGGGGCAGTTTGCACAAAAGAATGAAATGACAGTTTCTTAAATGAGAGAACTGGTTTGTGGAAGTTGCTCTTGTCTCTTACTTTTTCTTGTGTGTGTGTGTGTTTGTTTTAGCTGTTTGAGGTCCGTCCTGTCTGGTCGCGTAGTGCCGTGAAAGCCAATATCAACATTCATCCCGACAAACTTAAGTTTCTTCTGCCATATTTAGCATATTACATGGTGAGTCTGTTATGCTTTGTCACGATTCCATTTTGTTTTCATTCTTTACAAACAATCCATATACAGTGAAGCCTTCAAGCAAACTTATGCAGCTGTTTAAAAGTTGGATGCATTGTGCCCTTCCTATCTGAGTGCCCTAGGCACAGCCCCCTGCCATGGTGCCCCCCTATAGCCCCCTGAGAGAGGGGTCTGTCTACTCCATTCCTCTGAGCTGCCCCACAGCAAGCGGGAGTAGGGGCAGGCGTATAACTCTGTCCCTCAGCCTACTAATCTCTCCTGGCTCCACACTGTATCAGCTGCAAAGCTATGTGCTGGTTAGGGAAGATTGCCACCTAGTGACTGATGATGTTACTGCAGGCTTCAACCGCATGGACACATTTAAATTAATTAAAATTAATGTGTTTTAAAAACCAAATAACCCCAAGGGGCACATCCCTGGGGTCCCCTTAGTATGTATGCCAAGTTTTAGAGGTGTCCAGGTTTCACGATCTTGCAGCTATAGTACGGACAGACAGACTGACAGACAGACCTCTCTTGTTCTTATAGATGTTGATGCTCTTCCAATATTTTGTGATTAAAATTTTTGCTGCCATCAATTATTTATTTGTGTGTTGTTGTTGCTGCACCTGATGAACAATGCAATAGTAATTTTATAGTATTTATAGTAATTGCATTGTCCATGGTAATATTAATCCGGCATCCCAAGAAAGCTGCTTATTGTTCTAAGGAAGTATTTCTGACTAAAACAAAGTTTGGAAATGAGGCATTTGCCTCAGTTCTCCAGAAGTGAGTCTGAAAAACCTGGATGGACTGTGCAGAGGACAGGGGCCAGGCTAGATGCCGTTTCCCTCCCCCTTCAGCTTCCCATACCACAAAGTTGAGAGGGCAAAAACATTGAGAAAAAGAAGTTTCTTCTCCAAGGCACCTCCCAATATCAGTTTATTCTTTTTGGCATGAGTTTCCTATAGCCAGGCACTCACAAGGGGAGCAGAAGTGGGAGAAAGCTCATCACTGCAGCCGGTTGTAAAGGTCCCAGCAGAGGCAAGAGAACTGGATTTTTGCAGCTGTGGGCCAACTGTTTGTAGTTTGGCAATGCTCTTCTGAAGCCTTAAATTGGAGGCCGAGAGCTCAGAATTCAACGAGCATTTTGCTCTCTTACTATTAAGGCTGTTTAAATTGTATATAAGGGGAAAGATCAGAAGAAGCTTAGAAATCAGAGTTTCATATATATATATATATTGTAATTGTATGTCCTCCCGGTAGCTAACAGGTCCCTGGAGAAGCCTGTGGGTTCGCTTTGGTTACGATCCCAGAAAATACCCAGAAGCAAAGATCTACCAAGTCCTGGATTTCAGAATCCGCTGTGGAATGAAATACGGTAAAAACAGAAACCAGCAGCTAAAATGCTGCTGTGCTCTTCCGTCCCCACCATCCCTCTGTGCGTGCATGCGCGTGTATACATGTGCGCCTTTCTGCCCCCTTGGAGTTGCCAGATTCATGTTCTGAGAGGAACTAGCTGCTTTGAAGTGGGGCTCTGCGTGGTGCGGCCTCCCCTCTTATCATGGCACTGTGGTGGAAAAATCAACCCTTGGCAGAACAGTCTATTCTAGCAATTTGTAAAAGTAATAGGAACCCTCTTGAAGGATGGGTTTGGAAACCGTTTGCTCTCGGTTCCTGGTTTCCAGGCCCCTTGCCTGCCTGCTCCCTTTGTGCCAAAGATGGCATGCTGAAGACTTCTCATTTGCCTTTCAATCCCTCCTCTCCTCTGCCCCCCTCGTAACAATGTAAGAAGAACCGTGCTGGATCAGACCAAGGGCCTCTCTAGTCCAGCCTTCCATTCCCACAGTGGCCAATCAGAGGCCCAAATGGGAAGCCCACAAGCAGGATATGAGGGCAACAGCACCCTCCCGCTTGTGTTCCCCAGCAACTGATATGGAGAGAGATGTCTCCTCTGATTCTGGATGCAATATATAGCCTCACAGCTGGTAACTATTGATAGCCTTTTCCACGATGCATTTGTCTAATCCCCTTTTAAAGCTGTCCAGGTTGGTGGCCATCACTACACTATTTTGGTAGCAGAAAATGTGGGTGGCTTCTCTTAAAGCAGTGTTCTCCAACCTTGGGTCCCCAGATGTTTTTGGCCTACAACTCCCAGCATGCCCCAGCCAGCGTAGCTGGCTGGGGCATGCTGGGAGTTGTAGGCCAAAAACATCTGGGGACCCAAGGTTGGAGAACACTGTCAAAGAATTGTGGCTGGGGGAAGCTTCTGCATTTTCCCCTGGCCAGGAGATAAGAGAGAAAATTCAAGCACTGCTTCCAGCCCTTTCCCAATGGGATCCTTGACTTTCTGCCCTTACAAGCTTCCCTTTTTCTTTAAAGTGCACCCAAGAAAAGGGGCAGGAGAAGGCCAGCGTCCTGCAAATACAAGGCAACTCCCCAAAGTCTTGCAACCTGGCGAAGTTTCATATTAAGCAAACCTGAACATTTGTACAATGCAATGGATTTCAGATGTTCCACTTTCGAGGAGCCCTTGCCACATTGACTTTTCTGAGTAAGAGCCCTTACACAACTGACTGCAGAACTTCCATGCGTTGCAGAGAGTTCTGGGGCACGGCCTAGGGCTCACACTCGGTTATTTAGGGGGAGCTGCCCAGGCCATTTTGGCCTCATGGTTGCCTTGTGTGACCCGAGCATACGACCTGGAAAAGGCCCATCGCTCTGCACGCTGTGGGCAAAGATCTGGAGCGTGTGAGCAAATCTGCCTTGTCTGCCAAGGCTGCTCTTCTCATTAAGGAACCCCATATGAGCTTCCATAGATTTCATAGATCATAGAGTTGGAAGGAGCCTACAAGACTATCGAGTCCAACCCCTGCTCAATGCAGGAAACTAGAGGAGGGGTCTCCCATCCAAGTAATAACCAGGCCTGACCCTGCTTAGCTTTCCACACTCAGACAAGCTGAGCCAGCGTAAGCCACAGGCCTGTAGACATCTCCAATCTTCTGCCAAGCCCAGTTCAAAAGCAAAGCCAATGGTATAATATTTCCCCCTTGAGATGCTCTTCCCGATCCGCTCTTCCTCCTCCATGGACATGTTTTCTTCTCCTCAGGGTACGCCCCGAATGACATGCCGGTAAAAGCCAAACGCAGCACGTACAACTACAGCCTGCCCATCACGGTAAAAAAACCAGGTATGCCGTGTGGACGAGAGGGGGTGGTGTGGGTAGGTGGCTGTTTTATCTTCGCCTTCTGGTATCTCAGGAGAAACATGGACGAAACCACCATGACTTCTGCTAACAATTTATGGGTCTCTTGCGTCTCTTTCCGACCTCGGTGTGACGCGTGAATAAGATGAGCTTTGCGAGGTGTGTGCCTTGACTGCATCTATACTTTTGACAGCCTTCCCCAGCCGGGCGCCTTCCAGATGTTGTAGGACTCCCCCAAGTCCTGTCCACCCCCAGCCAGCATGGCCAAAAATACCAGCACATTTTAGCTTAAATCTCTTACTGCCGCTAACTAGAGCCAGGGTGGCGTGGCGGTGAGAGTGCTGGACTGGGACTCGGGAGACCCAGGTTCGAGTCCCCCCGCTCGGCCACGAAGCTCACTGGGTGACTTTGGGCCAATCAGTGAACTCTCAACCTGACCCACCTCACGGGGTTGTTGTGAGGATAAGATGGAGAGGAGGAGGAGGAGGAGGATTATGTGAGCCGCCTTGGGTTCCTTGCAGGGAAAAAAGGCGGGATATGAATATAATAATAAATAAATAAAATAAAATAAACAGTTGTAGGGGAGGCATTTCAGCCCTTTTAGAATGGGGTTGGGGGCAGGGAACTGCACAAAAGCCGGGAGGCCACCAAACCATTGGTGGTTGAGGGGGAAGGGGGCATGGCTATCTGGGGAACTCCAGTTGGCCACATTTGGCCCCCAGGGCAGCTGGATTTAGCCCCCAGGGATGAGGTTACCCACCCCTGCTGTAAACAGCACTGAGCTAGATGGATTGGTGGTCTGGCTCGCTAGAAGGCAGCTCCCGGTGTCTGCTGCACGCAGAGGGTGGCAGTTGCTAGGTGCTGCGCGGCGTGTGGCATTTTCTTCCCAAGCCTGAACTAAAAGAAAAAGGGATCAGACCATGCCACACTGCAATCTGTTCTTGCCTTGTAGCACACTAATGTAACTTGGGGGATTTCCTCCCGCTCTTTTCAGCAAGCCATGCAGTCGGCATACAGGACCTGAAGCACGGGTTGAACACCTCCGGGGCACCCAGTGGAAGGAAATCTGCTTTTAGCAAGTACAAACTCAAGGTAGGCATTTGACCGTGGAGACGCAGGCTCCTGACGAAGAGGAGGAAGGGGGGTGGAATCGGAGATCCAGGCGTTAGACATCAGATGAATAGAGAGGCACAACGCAGCATGACCCAGCGCCCTGAGAGACTGGCAGCCAGAGAAGCCACCCCATAGGAGGACCTGCCTTGAGGGCGGGGCTTAGTAGCCCGCTCGACTTGGACAGGGAGGGTTGTAGCAATCAGAGTCGGTTTCGAATCAACTTTCTTTCATGATGCTTTAACTTGGGAAACTGATGTGGACATAGTGTTCCTGTATTCTGCAACACTTGCGTGGAACTCTTGTCTCCATTGACTGCATGGGGAGCTTGTCTGTAGCTTCTGCATAATAAAGCTGCTTGATTGGAATTCCAGCTGTGCCTCAGAGGGAGCCAGAGGCCGCATCTGACACCCTCTCCTCCATGCTGAGTCCACGGAGGTGCTGAGGCTGTCCACGGTTAGAAAGCCAACAGTATAGAACACCATTGTGTGGAAGCGTTTTGGCTTCCCAGTTCAGTCCTGTTCCTAATGATTCCCTTCTCCCTCCTCTCTTAGGATTCAATCTATATCTTCCGAGAAGGGTCCCTGCCTCCCTATCGACAGATGTTTTATCAGCTCTGTGACCTGAATGTGGAATGGTATTTGCACTGATCATTGGAGGCTCCTGTAACGATTTGGGGCAATCTGTGTGTTGATTACTTTCCGAATGCCTGCCTGCATCTGAAAGGAATTCTTCCCGCTAAGGTTGCCGTGCAGACGGAACACAATCTCCTCTTGCAGCGGCAGGCCGACCTGAGTGGGAGACGCTGCGAGGCTATTTCCATCTTCTCAAGGTGGACACGCCTCCAGGTTCTTTCAGCCAGTTGCCAGCATTCCAATCCCCGTATTAGCATGGTCATCTGAAGCTGGGCTCTCCAACCTTGGGTCCCCAGATGTTTTTGGGGTTGTAGGCCAAAAAACAACTCCAATGGAGTTGTAGGCCAAGAAACATCTGGGGACCCAAGGTTGGAGAGCCCTGATCTGAAGGACAGGGCCAGGCAGTGTGCCCGACACTGGGGGTGGGGCCAGGATGCAGCCCACTGCCCAGCAATTGCACGATCCCCCCCCCCATCTGAACAAATGACGCAAGAAGGGGGCTTTACCGTGGCCCAAGAAAGAGAGCGATGGGGCTACGCAGATAGATGGCGTTGTGCGGCTGTGAGCAGGCTTGATTCCCAGAGTCCCTGGCTGCAGGAAATGGGGATGGGGTTTGAGCCGCTTTCAGCCTGAAGGCCGAACCCCATTTCGGAGATGCTCTTAAGGGCTGCGTTCCCGTGGCGGACGGGGCCCTAAGGCCAAAGTGGCGGCTCCAAGAACACCGGCACATATGCGCTTAACGCTCTTGCTGCCAGTAACGGCCTCAGGAGAGCCATTTCAACCGTTGAGAATGGGGCGAAAATCACAGAAAAGCCAGGAAACTATTGAATGATCGGTAGTGAGGGGGAAAGGAGGTGGTGCTATCTGAGGAACCCCGGCGAGATAGGAGAACTGGACAGAAGTGGGCCGGAGGGTGAAAGGATGCGATGAGAAAAGCAGGGGGAACAAAAGGCCGAAACCCTCCGTCCCAATTTCCCTCGCAGACGAAATTTCACGGGCTCTTTGCTAGTATTACCTCCGAGAGCCCCTATTATTATTATTATTATTATTATTATTATTATTATTATTATTATTATTATTATTATTATTATTATTATTATACCGCCCAACAGCCAAAGCTCTCTGGGCGGTTTTATCGTTTTAGGGCTGCATCCAAACATGGAAAACGACGATTGTGCAGTTGCGTATTGCGCAGAGACCCCCGTCGGGGAGTCCTGCTTGGCTGCAGCTCTCTCTGGAACGGGCACTGAAAGGCAAGCCTATCTGCACGATGCTGAAAGTGCCCTAATTTGGCTTAAAGTTGGCTGTTTAGCAAATGAACCCCCCCACCCCTGGCCATCGATTTTGAGTTGAGCCGTGACAAACTGGTTCTCAAGTCTGCATTTAATAGGTTCGTTGGTGATTACGCCCGATGACACGGCACATCTGGGCTGTGAGTCCCTTTGTCCTCCTTTTTCTTTAAGAGCTGGGCCGGTCTTTACGTGGGCCGCAAAGAACCGTTCAGTTCTTTGGCATGCTGGGTAAGAGCAAAGCCTGAGGTTCGTCTCCGTTCAGCTTGCAGAGGATCATCCGCCGGAATGACGGCATGGAGACACTGTGTACCGAGCGAGACGGCTGGTGCCTTCCGAAGACCAGCGATGACTTACGGGATACGATGTCTCTGATGATAAAGCAGATCATCCGCTCCAAAAGGCCTGGTAATATACTATACTCCCAAGCAAGGGAGGGTGGATCCTGGAGACGGAGAGTCCAGATTTGTTGCCAATGTTAACCTGGCCAGCGGACACTAAGATGATCATGCTCGATCCCCCTGCCCTTCTCATATTTGTCACTCATCTGTCTGTCATCTTCTTAAGCCCACGGGGTCCACTTCTGCTCTTCCTCTTGCATGGATCTTCTGAGCTGTCCCCTTATCATCGTAATGCCCGCCCCAACCCCCAAATCCCCCTTGCGTTGTCCGTCGTCATCTTCAAAAAGCAATGAAAGACTTGCGAGGCGCTTTCCGGGATCCCAACACCTCGGGAGCAGGAGTTCCCCAACCTTTTTGGGTCGGTGGGCGCATTTGGAATTTTGGGACCGTGTCAGTGTGTGCTCTCACAAAATGGCTGCCACGGGGGCACCTTGCCTGTTCATTCCCACTTAACCTGGGAGTAGGCCCCAATGAATAGGCATGTATTTATTTATTTAACTGCGTGTTTATCCCGCTTTTCACACAATAGTTGTCTCCCAAAGCCGCTTACAGCAATGTAAAAAAAAAAGAGAGAGAGGCCCAGTCATCAGGCTCACAAACTAAAATCACAAGACACACGAGGGGGAGGGGAGGGGAGAGGAAGAGGAAGGAGATCAGTTTTTCAAGGCCAGAACAAGATGGTGAGCTCTAAGCCAGCATTTATTCATTATATTTTATACCCCGCCTTTTTTCCTGCAAGAAACCCAAGGCGGCTTACATGATCCTCCTCCTCTCCATGTTATCCTCACAACAACCCTGTGAGGTAGGTTAGGCTGAGAGTGACTGGCCCAAAGTCACCCAAGAGAGCTTCACGGCCGAGCGGGGACTAGAACCCAGATCTCCCGAGTTCCAGTCCAACGCTCTAACCACTACTGACCACGCTGACTCTCATTTAAATGCGCTTTGTGCCAGGCTGATCTTCCCTTGCCGGAGTTCTTGGCTGAATAGCAGTTGGTGGCTCTTGTTCCTTTGGCCGATGGATGGGGCCAGAGCGTTTTTCCCCCCTTCCTTTGGCAGTGCCAGCTGAGCAACTATCAGTTGAAGCCATGTGTTTTTTCCGGCGAGGAGGGGGGAAAGAGCTCCCTGCTGCTGCTCCTTCTCTGGCCGATGCGTGGTCCAGGTTGGTCTCCCTCTCGGCTTGATGCTCTTCCTGAGAAGCATGGGCGTGTAGCCTCCTAGAGGCCCCTTAGTCCCTTGCCTGAAGGGAGAAGCCTAAGTGCGCCCCCCCCCCTCTGCTCTCCAGTCCCAGGGCAACTGTATAGGGTTACGCTGGCACTCGGGATGCTGCATCAGCTGACCAGCCCTTCTCTTTCCCCCTGATGTAACGAAAGCTGCTCAGGTATCCTTCCTCCTCTGCCTTCACAGCCTGGAAACCTCCCAGCAGCTTTTAAGGGAAGCTGCCACTCCTTCGGGATCTTGGAAGGTTCTTGATCCCGTGCTCAAATGCCACGCTTGGCTATTTCTAGCTAGTGTTTGAGCTTTTTGAACACTCAGCGACTTAATTAGCATGGCGAGGGGGAGACCATGCACCGGCCAAAGAAGGAGCAGCTGCAGGGAGCTTGTTTGGCCCCTCCCTGCCAGAAAGGAAAAGAAAAACATCTATAACAACCTTGTAACTAAGAACTGGTGCCTGAGTTTTGCTTTCTTCCTCCTCCCGCCCAATCCCTTTTCCTTTTGTGTCATGTCTTTTAGATTGTATGCCTGAGGGCAGAGACTGTCTAATATTAATCTCTGTAAGCCGCTCCAAGAGCCTTTTTTGGCTGAAGAGCAGGGTAAAAATGCTGTTAATAAATAAGTAGCAGAAATTAGGAAGGCAAAGCCCCAGGTAGCATTCACCCTCTCGCCTCCGGTTTTTTAAAAATTCTTCCCCCTTGCTTGCTTCAGCTCTGTTCACAAGTACTTCGAATGCAGAAGAGGGCAAAGAGCAGCTGACGTTTGAGTCCGGAGAGGAGGAGGAGGAAGAGGAGGAGGAGGAGTTCAAGCCTTCCGACGGGAGTGAAAACGAAATGGAGACGGAGATTCTGGACTACGTGTGACGCCGCACGGCCGACATTGTGTGGACGTGTTCCTGGTGAAGACCTTTTTGCTGCCCTTGTGTTTGCGAGGGGACGCAGGAACGGGCAAGCCAGATCCATCTCTCCTTCACCCATGAGTTGTGTTCATGCCAAACTCACATTGTCTGCCTTCCTGGGGTTGATCTGGCCGAGGCGGCGTTTGTGGTACTTTGCCGTGAGCAAAAAAATAAAATAAAAAATGCCACGGAGTAACTTGTGTTTTGATGCTTCTCGTGCTCGACAGCAGCACCCGCATCTGCTGACGCTCCTCATCTTGGCCGTATTCTGTCTGCCGTTCCCCCCAGATCATCAGGGACACCCTGTGGAATTTTGTGAGCTTTTGCCCACATCATCTGATTCCAGTATTGACTCATGCGGACCAGCTCTTATAAGTGGCTACTGTGGAAACGGCTCACGGATGCTGATGTCTGTCCGGTACATTGGAAACCGGCAAAGCAGCGCAGACCAAATTGTTTGTGGTCTTGTCAAACCCAAAGTGATTTCGGGTCTGTTTTATGAAGTTGCCACGAAGCCCCTCTAACTCTGTTGTTGCCTCACGTGGCAACTAAGAAACAAACTATGAGCTCTCTCAAACCCCTTCTTATAATAAGAATTGTGTTGTTTCCAGTAATATTGGTTCACTGGCAGGTTTTTCTCCCCCCGCCCCCCAGTTACATATAAATAAATGCACAGACCTGTATTTCCAAAATGTTTTGAGTGACAGTTGATTAGAGGTTTCCCGGAAGCAAATCAAAGATTGTCTTGGCATTTAAAATTATATTTGGAAGGAACCTCGGAGGCCATCTAATCCGGCTGCCTGCTCAGTGCGCGGTCTGCAGTGCAGGGTACATCTACAACCTTCCGGAGAGATGGCCGTCCTGTCTCTGCTTAAATGCCTCCTGTGAAGGGGAGCGCCCCCCCCCGCCCCCGAGGCAGCCTGTCCCGCTGTCAAACAGCTGCACGTGCACCGCTGGGAAATACCGTTAGGAAGCTTCTCTTCACGTTTATCTGAAATCTACTTCCCTGCAATTTCTGCTCTGAAGCAACATTCAAAATAAATAAAAGCTCAACAAGGGGTGTCTTACTCTTCTGCTGCTTCCCTGATGCCCCCAAACCTATTGTCTTTTGGGCCCTGTCCTATGTGGGAAGGGACAGAGAGGGGTATGCTGCTTTTCTGTTCCCGCAACTGGAGGTGAAGCAAAGGCATGAACTGCTAGTTGCCTTAGTCTTTAGTAGCAGTAAAAGCGATTGTGTGTGTGAAAATGTTTTCCATTTAACTAGACGAAATGTGCATTCGTTCAACTGTATTTCCCGTACATAAGGAAGTTCTGGTATTGAATGTTACCTTTTAGAAGCCTATTCTGCTTGGGAAGGGGAAAGAGGGTGATAACTATCTATCTGTGCACAGAGGTGGAAGTAATGCTGGAGGTGGGGGGACGGGGCAAGTTTCTAGTCCATATGGCTAAACGTGAGCGGGCAGCCTTCTGCCAAAATCTCAGAAGCTGGAACGGTGGCAGAATGAGGTTTCGAGGGGGCAGCGCCCTGTGTAACTCCTTGGCCCTCCTCAAAACAAAGTTATGCGGACTGCCCTATACAAAATGAGAATATGCAAATACCTTTAATTTGCATAATTTATATTGGGTGCAGAATTGGAATTGCCGGGAGGGGGCAGATTTTTTAAAAAGCTCTTTGTAGACACAGTTGTGTCCTTTTTGTGCTTTTGTGCCTCTTGCTGAGAGAGGAGTTAAAGCAGAGGTGAGCAACTTGTGGCCATCCAGATGTTGGACTGCAACTCCCATCAGCCCTGGCCAGCATAGCCAATGGTGAGGCATGATGGGAGTTGCGGTCCAGCTACATCTGGAGGGCCACAAGTTGCCCACCCCTGGGTTAAAGTGAGGAGGGAAATTGGGGGCCTGGCAAGAGTTCCTATAATGTTTTCTAGAATTTGGCCTGGTTGTGGTTACCCAGGGGCTGCCTTTGAAGACGGTTCAGAAGCTTCGTTTGGTTCAAAATGGGTCTGGTGGGGGCCAGGAGATCTGAAGATATTACACCGATTTTGCACCAATTGTGCTGGTTACAAGTGTGTTTCCGGGCCCAATTCAAGGTGCTGGTGTTTACATTTTAAAGCCTTGAACAGTATGTGGCCAGGGTATATAAAAGATCACATGATCCTGCTTGTTAAGATCAGCTATGGGGCTTGCCCGTCCAACAACAAAAGATAAATTTGGTTAGTAGGCACGAGAGATCTGTGGCCTTCTTGCTGGTGGCCCCATGGCTGTGGGGCTCCCTCTGTATGGAACTATGCATTGCTCCTACAGTGCAAAGGTTGAAAATTCATCTGTTCCAGACTGCCTTTTGGAACAGTGTTTTATGTTGCTGATTTGTGAGACTGTGTGCTTCCTTACAATACTGTATTCTTACGGTTTGCCGCTTCAAACGTATTTCATCTCGTTGCATGCTGACTTGTGAGAACTGTGCTCTTGAAAGCGGCCTATAAATACTTTAAGCAGATGCATAAATATAATCTCGAAGGCTTAAGCAGGACTGGACAAAGGCCCAGAGTGCAGGCACCTATAATTGTGACACCGCAGATACCTACAAATTAGAAATATGTTTTGCAGCCTTGTGCAGTTCTGATGTGTCTCTGGAAAATGTAATGACGTCGCTTAGGGAAATTGGTATTCGCTTTTTCCAACCCCCTCCTTAGGTGTTTGCCTATTTTCCAGAGGAGACTTTTATTTATCACTCACAGCAAGGATTGTGCGTGTGAGAGCGCCAGCTGCCAGGTGGAGGAAGGAGTCAGAGAAGCCATTCCGTGTCAAGGTAAAACCTGACTTGGCAGTAAGTGCCTTTTGTGACGATTGCTTGGCAGAGGCGGCAGCGATCTTGCGTTTCCCTCCCGCTATGCGTGATAACTGGAGTTGGACTCGGGGTATAAAAACACCCCATCGGCGCCGAGGCGGCATCTTTCAGAGCGCACCATGGCTCGCTGGGGTGTTCTGTGCCTTGCCTTCGCCTTCTGCCTGGGCTCTGCAGGGGCTGCAAAGGTAACCATGGGCCCAACTGATGGGCATAAAAATCTTAGCCAGGTGGAGAATTACTGGGTTTAGAAGAACAGACAGGATGAATGGTTTTACTACTGCCAGTCAAGGGTCAAGATCGGGGCCGGCATCAAGGGTAGGCATGTCGGGCACTTGCCGAGGGCCCACGCCCCAGCAGGGGCACACTGACAAGAGACCCCTGGACTTGCTTCTCCTTTTCACCATAAGCTGGGCCCTTGCTAGCCCTTTTAGGTGAGTCCTAGCTCAAACTAGCTCTTTGGATGCCAGTCAAAGTTTGCAACATTTGAACGTCAACAGGCTAGTATATTTTTAATGTACATTTGGCAGAGAATCATCTCATCCAAGGTATCCGTTCAAAGTTTTGTGTGCCGAGAAAAATACCTGGATTTTTGTCGCCTTCAGCTTGCAGGTTTTAATGTTTATATCCACGTGGCATCCCAGTGAGGGAGACTAGGCCATATCTTCCTGGTGGAGCACATGCCTAAGATCCCGAAAGGGGGGTGGTTTTGTCGGTGGAGGGGAGTGATAGTCCCCCCCTCCTATATCGGTGGGCCGCTGGCTGCAGTTTTACCTGGTGGGCAGAAGTGGCGGGGGTCCGTTTTAACATCGCACAGTGCCCCAGAAGGAGAAATTAAAATGCAGGCTCGCTGCGGCCACTGGCTCCAGGCATGGGACCCCCAGGACGGGCGTCATCACTATATCGGTGGGCCTTGCTAACGGTGATGGAGCCCCAGTAGCGGCCCAAGGTTGCCAGGTGCTGGAGCCGGGCCGGAACCAGACTGAGCCAGCATTGTTTCTTGGCATCTCCAGTGAAAAGGCTCTCAGACATCAGGGCTGCGAAAGAGTTTCGAGCCAGTACTGGGTTAAATAGGCCACTGGTCTGACTTGGTATGAGAAACCTTCATACGATAATGCAAGTCCCTGTTTGCCACAGTTGCGGTCGGGAGAAAGGAGTCTTAACGGACTGCCTGCTTCCTCGTAAGAAGCTGCCGTCGACAGTCGCTCGTCGCTCTGCTGCTCCATCTAGCACAGTGTTGTCGACACTGAGTGGCAGCAACGACTCTCCAGGGTTTCAGGCAGCAGTTTTTCCAGCCTTATTGAACCCGGGGCCTTCTGTATGCAAAGCATGTTGCTCTCCCACTGAGCTGAAGTCCTTTAAAGATAAAATAAGATTCCAGTCCTCGTTGTTCAAATAAAGGGCTAATTTAAATAGGAACAAAGGAAGCTGCCTTATATTCTGTTTTATCTTCTGTACATCGCCCAGGGTGGCCGGTTTGCCGGCCAGATGGGCGATAAATGCAAATAATAAATAATAATAAATAATACTGAGTCAGACCCTGGGTCCATCCAGCCCAGTATTGTCGACACTGAGTGGCAGCAATGGCTCTCCGGGGTTTCAGGAATCTCTCCTAATCCTACCTGGAGATACCAAGGATTGAACCTGCAACCCTCTGCGTGCAAAGCAGGTGCTCTACCGCTGAGCTGCAGCCCCGTTCCCACAAGAATCATGCCTGGCTGCTCCGATTGTCAGAGGAGGGCCTTCTTGGATGTTAGGTAGGTGGCAATGTGGGAGAGTGCCTTTCCTGTGGTGGCTCCTTGACCGGAATGCCCTCCCCCGTGAAGCTTCGCTGATGAGGAGTTTTAGGTTACCAGGCTTAAGAGCTCTTGTGTTTGTCCAGGCCTTTAACACACACACACTCCTGCTGGGTTTTTGTGGTGGGGCTGAGCGGGAGGTAGTCTGATCAGTGAGTTTTAATCCTGCTTTTATTTAATTTATTTACAGCATTTCTATACCACTCCACATCTAGACAGATTCCAGAGTGGTGAACGATAAAAAGATAAAACAGATTAAAAAATAAACACAATGCATTAAAAACAGGATAACATTCAAAACCGTGGCTGGTCAGCGAGGAAGGCCTCCTTTTAGTTCCTTTAAAAAACAAACCCGAAGGCAAAGGCAGCCGTGTTGAGCGGAAGAAAAATGCCAAAATCCATTTAGTGTAATCTCTTTGATTAGGTCGATTCGAAGATCATACAAAAGATGTGCAACCTTTTGAGATCTCCTGATCTCTTCATCAGGCAAAACGTTACAAAAGGCAGGTTGGCAGGTTAAGATCACTGTTTTTTTTAATGTAATTTCCTTTTTAGTGTTAAATGTCGTTCCTGTTTATGCATTGATCGTAAGCTGCCTTGGAAACCTCATTGCAACTGTAAGGCAGTCGCGTATCTTTATTCCCAGAATAATGACATACTTTTCTTTCCTTTGCGGCGTGAGCGTAGCTGGGCATCGTGAACACGGAAGGGGGCTTTGTGGAAGGTGTCAATAAAAAGCTGGGCCTTTTTGGGGACTATGTGGATATCTTCAAAGGAATCCCTTTTGCAGCGCCTACAAAAACCCTGGAAGACCCTCAGCCGCACCCCGGCTGGCCAGGTAAGGAAAGGGGGGCTGTCTGATTTCTTAACTATCATAATGCATAGCACATTTCAAGCATTGAAAGGGTTGAGCGTAGGACCATGGGTTATCATGTCTGAACCCAGCTGAGCTAACAAACCATGGTTTGTTAACCACGAGCAACCCATGAAGGGAACCCATGGTTTCTTGTTGGGTTGTGAACTGTGGATTGTTCATGATTAACAAACCATGGTTTGTCATTTTGGCTGGGTTCAGACAACACGATAACCCATGTTTCAACAACAGCCCACGGTTCAACAACAGCCCACACTCAACTCTTTGAGTGTGGGTTATCATGTCTGAACCCAGTCAGTGATTCCATAGTAAAGAATATGCACACAGACCCCTGATCTTGGGATTGTTAGCAAAGAACCGGCTTGAATGTCACACTTCTTTTGTTTGCTAATAAAACGAGACTGCTTCAAACAGAAAATAGGCACTGTTTTATGCTTAATCATTCTTTGTAAACGTAATCTTTAATCTCCAGATTCGCGGTTCTTTCAAATCTTGTCAGCATCTTACCACTTCTGAGTCGTATGCATTTTCGGTTTATATTTGATTCTCATATGATTCTTACATTTATTTGATTCTTGTATTTATCACTCTTTGCCAAAGCGTAATCTTTTCATTCCTAAGCATGTGAATGTGTGTCTTATTATTTAAGAAATATTAACTTGCTTGCATATGTATGTACACGAATTTAGAAAAAGAGAACACATCTGTGATACTGGGTGATCAAGTCCTAAATGCCTGATGGGGGTGGGGGAGATCCCCGCATGGTTTGCACTCTTCCGTGTTGGAACTCCCGCCAGTGGAGGGTGAGGATCAGGCTTCGAACCCATCCTGTAAGTTGGGTGGGCAGAAAGTAGACCTCCAGATGTTTGGGACTTCCAACTCCCAGAAGCCTCTGCCAGCATGGTCCAATGGTCTGGAATGCTGGGAGCTGAAGTCCAGAAACATCTGGAGATCTGCTTTCTGCCCGCCCCTGCCAGAAGGCACGTTTCCCTCCTGTTGGCAAGCAAATAATCCAGCGTGTGTTGTTCACCATTTCTCTTGTCAGGCACCCTGCAGGCCAAGGAGTATAAGAAACGCTGCCTGCAGACCACACTCACCCAAACGGATGTTCGTGGCAGTCAAGATTGTCTCTATCTGAACATCTGGGTCCCCCAAGGGAAAAAAGAAGGTAAGGCTGATTGCTGCGGCACAACCTGGGGGGCTTACATTGATTTCCCCTCTGGGTTTTGCCCCATGTTAATTAGCGGGAGGGAGGGCTACCATTTGGACTCCCTGCCACGGGTACCACCACGGCTGCTGGGGAGCTGGGTGGCTTTGCGCGTTTGATCGCCACATCGAGGTATGTGTATTTCCCCTCTTGCGTCGGTGTGCCATCCCGTGAACGTGTCGGGCTGACCAGGGGGCGTCTTTCGTAATGCACACGGAGGTGTGTCATCCTTTAAAGCTGGGGTGTCGAACCTCTTTAAGCCGGGGGTCGAATTCCACTTTGGAGAAGCACTGTGGCTCCACTTTTCAGTGGCAGGCAGGGCCACAAATGCTAGCATATTATTTGAGCTTAAGGGGTCTTACTGCTGGTAACTCAGCCTTAGGAGAGGCATTTCAGCCTTTTAGAATGGGGGGGGGAACTGCCCCAAAGCCTGGAAACCACTTAACGATTGGTGATCGGGGGGGGGCAGGAGAAAGGGGCGGGGCCAGCCAGGGACCCCTGGAGGGCCAGATTGGGACCCCACGCAGGCCGGATTTGGCTCGTGGGCCGGAGGTTCCGCACCCTGCTTCCAAAACAGGCCCCGTAAATGAATTCTAGGCAGACAGAGAGAGAGGCTTCATAGCTGTTGGAATCTACTTAGATATGGAGCGGTATACACACACTGTAAACAAACAAACAAACATCCTTCTCCTGCCCGCCTCACGCTGTGCTTCTTTCCTTCCCCCCATCCCCTTTCTGCTTCAGTCTCCACCAACTTGCCGGTGATGGTCTGGATTTACGGGGGAGCCTTTCTCTGGGGAGGCGGGCAGGGCGCCAACTTCCTGAAGAACTACCTCTATGATGGGGAAGGAGATTGCCACCCGTGGGAAGGTCATTGTGGTGACCTTGAACTACCGCCTCGGACCCCTGGGTTTTCTCAGTACAGGAGATGCCAGCCTTCCGGGTAAGACGCCTCCCTGGGAGTATTTCTCTTCTCCCGTGTGTCCCCACCACTGCTCCTGGGTCTCTCTAAGCCAGTTCAGGTATGATGAACTAGAACGGTTTTCATTTCTGGCATCGCTTGCTGTTAGCTTGAAATGGCAGGCTTTCCCTGCTATAGACATGTTTATTCAATTGTAAGTGTCCTCACACTTCCTTAAGTATTTTTTTAAAAAAACACTAATCTTTTGGTAATAGAGAGTTTTGGTAATAGAGAGAGCCAGTGCGGTGTAGTGCTTAGAGAGTGTTGGACTGGGACTTGGGAGATCTAGGGTTCTAGTCCCCGGTCGGCCATGAAGCTCACTGGGTGACTTTGGGCCAGTCACTGCCTCTCGGCCTAACCTACCTCACAGGGTTGCTGTGAGTATAATATGGAGAGGAGGAGGAGGATCATGTAAGCTGCCTTGGGTTCCTTGCAGGAAAAAGGGTGGGATATAAATGTAATACATACATACATACATACATTAATTTTAAGAGGTTTAGGAGTTAAAAAGCAGGTGTTTAATCAAGTCCAGAGCTGCTGGCAGACAGCCTTGGACTTTAACCGGTCTGAAAGGCATCCATCTCTTTCCCTCCCTCTCTCCCCCTCTCCCTCTTTCTCTTTTTTGCTCAAGGTAACTACGGCCTTAAAGACCAGCACATGGCCATTGCCTGGGTCAAGAGAAACATCAAAAACTTTGGAGGTGACCCCGACAACATCACAATCTTCGGGGAGTCTGCTGGCTCTACCAGTGTCTCCTTACAGGTATTGTAAGGAACCACAGGTGTCACAAGGAACTCTGGGCAGTATTCTGGGTTGGGTCACGTAGTGTATTTAGGATGAAGTCAGCTTTTTTTTTTCAGCTGATGTGCCCGATCTACCTGTACAGTCAGGTACATCTCCTCTGCAGTAGCTTAAAAGACCCAAAACGGGGCAGCTTAGAAAACACAGACCCACAGAGGCCGTCTAAAACAAGCCCCGCAAAAACATCTTCCTGTTAAAATTAATTTTCCTTTACCTCCTTTTCTGTATTGTAGACAACCCTGTGAATATTTCTAACGAGCAACTGTTGCTATATTTGTATAAGCAAAGGGTGACGTTTTGAAATAATCCTAATTGTTTTTGCTGGGCTGATAACTTTGGGTTTGAGAAAAGACTGTGGGTTTGCTGTGTGTTTTCCCCTCTTCCTGCACTACTGTTACGACAGATAATCTGGGGCATTAGATTCCCTCTAAGGAGAGGGGCTAACCCCACACTCTCACAAAAGGCTTGGGATCTTCGGCTGGGGTAAAGACGCGCACACAGCTGGGTGAAGTGCGTACTTTGCCCTTTAACACTAAACACAAACACACACACTAATGTCAGAAACAAAAGAGTTGTTTATTCATCATTCATATTCTTATCAAAATTTCAATAGATTCCATGCGGGGGAACAGAGAATATGGTGGTTACTTAATTTGGGTACCTCTGTCTTCCAGATATTTGAGAGTTCTACTTTTAAATCTTTTTATCCAGAAATATTAATTCCAATAGACTTATTATACTGTTACAACCATTATTAAAAATCTTAGACTGATGTGGTCTGTAATATTTATTCTTAATAGAGTAGTAGGTAATAGATGTTGATAGGAAGTAAGGAGATGTAGGAAAGCTGTAATGGATTATTCAAAGTTTTAATAATAATAAATTATTCTAGATCGACAGGACAACAAAATATAAATACAAACATACGATTAAAACACTTAAAAAATTAAAACATATAACACATCATACTGTCTACCTGTCCTGGACATTTTAGCTTCTATGCGGTTATCCTATAAGGCACTCTTGACCAAAAGATACTGTCTTATTTATTAATCCTGTGTACGCGCTCTGAGAGCACTCTTCTGGGCTGAAAGGCAGGGTGTAAAGGCAAGTTAATTAATTAATTAATATAAAGATGAAATACAGAGCAGGTACAGTGTCTTACTCTTGGTGATACAGCAAACCCAATGGTTTCAGGCAGCAAAGTACCCTCACACTGTTGTTCAAACACACTCTATAATTCTTGGAGAGGAAAGAGTCCCTGTTCGCCCTAGTAGACTACAGATAGAACGGGGTGGTGGAAGAAAGGCTTCCGTCCAGAAGGATAGTTAGAGAAAGAAGTTCCAGTCACTACCTGGTCTGTTGGCGGTCCCTGCAGTGGATTCCCCAGTGGTAGGAGGCAGGAGGTGATCAAGCGGTCTGCATCCCAAGCGTGCTTGGACGACTTAGGATGACTGACTCGACTCTCTCCCGACACGCACCTTCCCCATTACTCAAGCCTCAGTTCTTAAACCTTTCCCTGAGTCCCTGGCGACATGAGGGGCCGAGGGTCTGCGTTGTCCTCCCGATGGTCTTAATCACCACTCATCGCTCTGCCCTTCGTGTGCCTGCGGCCCTTGGTGGGCGTCATAGGAAAAACCTCTTGTGGGGTCCCCTTACTTGATGAGCTTAAGTTCCTGGTCGAGTCTTTCTATTGGGGGGAAGCCCTCCTTCTGCAGAGCTCTTTTTAGGTTCCTTTCAGGAAAGTCTCTCCTGTGCCTTTAGGCCATGCGTGTTAGTCTGATCATTTTATTTATTTATTTATTTATATTTATTATATTTATACCCCGCCTTTTTTTCCTGCAAGGAACCCAAGGCGGCTTCCATAATAATCCCCCTCCTCCTCTCCATTTTTATTCTCACAACAACCCTGTGAGGTAGGTGAGGCTGAGAGTCAGAGACTGGCCCAAAGTCGCCCAGTGAGTTCCATGGCCGAGCGGGGACTAGAAAACCCGGATCTCCCGAGTCCCAGTCCAAAGCTCTAACCACTAGGCCGCTCTGGCCATTGCAAGAGTCATTGCAAGACTCTGCCCGTTCATGCTTCCCAGACCTCAATCACTCCCCCATTCAAGCCCTCCTTTGCCTCCGGTGCGCCCGTCCAGTTGCTGAGGCTGTTCACTTCCCACGAACCCTAGCTTACCCAAGCTCTATTGGGGCCTGCTGTGGTCTTCCTTGTGAGCCACAGTTACAACCACATGAGTATAACTATATCTCCTCATAACACTACAGACACTGTCGCCGTACAACAAAGGATTGATCCGACGGGCCATCGGCCAGAGTGGAGTCGGCCTCTGCACTTGGGCCATTCAGAAGGATCCCCTCATCTGGGCTACCAAGGTAACGCACCGTCAAGATACGGGGCAAAATCTCAACGGTAGTCTATGTCAGTCCCTCTACTTTTGATGAGCAGGCAGTGAGTGGCGCTCGGTGATGTAGCCAAGACTGCGCCCCTCGCCCACGCGTGCGGGAGATATTAACAAGCTGGGGAGCCCCAAGGTTTACGGAAGTAAAATAAATCTTTAGGGAAGAAACCCTAGAAGGGGGTAGAGGACCCCAAAACAGCCCAGTGAAGGCTGGGCATGTTCAGTGGGCATGGAATGCAGACTGCTGGGGGAGGGAAGCCGGAAAAATGGCCGGTGGAGGGAGAGCGGGATGGAGCGGCCGGAATCCTGAACAGAAGCAGTCGCGCTGCAACACTGGTGGTTGTGTTATAGAGATGATTCTGCTCCCAGTCAGTCCCAAGTTCTGCAACAAGGAAAGTGGAATTCCGCAACCTGTGTAAACATTACGCACGTTATGTACGTAATGTCAGCAATTTATTCTGCTGCTTCTGGGCTATTTTGCATCATTTTTATCCTGGTTATGCCAATCACGGAGCGACAGCCCCGAAAGCTTTGCCCTCCGACCTACTGGAAATCTTACTCAAGCCCGGCCTCCCCCCATTCACACTAATTTGGGGGATTTCGCTAAGGTATTGCCCAGATGCCTTTTCTCGAGCAATCCTTCATGGCCAGAAGGGCTAAAATCCTGTCTTCTTAAAAAAAAAAAAAGAAAGAAAGAAAGAAAAAGAAAAGTGAAGGTGAGATTTTCAGAAAGCTGCACCCGATTGCACAGTTTAGGCTGCTGTGGCAGCTTGGGGCGCACGCAGGCTTAAACGGAGGGATCCTCCTGGCTTTTCATCCATGTCTCCCTTATAAGCTATTAAAAGCAAGTCAGAAAATCACAACGCTGCGGCTGGAGAGCAAGGGTGCAGAACATCTGTTGGCCCAAGGGCCGAACTCCATTTTAGAGAAGCTCTCAGGGGCTGTATTCCAGTGGTGGACAGGGCTGAAGACAAGGGGGGGGGGCAAGCTCCCCCTCCAATACCAGCATATTTGACGTTAAAACTCATACTGCCAGTAACTAATCCTTAGGAGAGCCCCCCCCCCCATGATCAATTAGATGGGTGGGCACAAGAGACGGGGCCTTTTCAGTGGTGGCCCCATACCTGTAGAACAAAGGCTTCTATAGAGTTCCTTCCCAAGGGATATCCATTAGGGAAGGAGCCAATTTGCCTTTAAACAGGCCTTTCATCCCATTCTGCCTTTAGTTAAAGATGTTGGGCTGGATTTTAAACCATTGCTGTTCTCTGTTTTAAACCACGTTATATTTTTTAACGTTGCCTTATCTAGAGTGCTGGGCTGGATTAGTGTGTGTGTGTGTGTGTGTGTGTGTGTGTTTATGCTGCTGTTCTAGCTTTAACATTTCACACATTTTCATGTTTTAAATTGTTTTTATGCCGCTGCTTGTGAGCTGTCTTGGAAGAGGGTGTTTGCTCTGAAAGGTAGCGTAAGAATTCCTGGTAAATGGGTATAAATTGTGTCTCGCAGATAGCACAGCACGTGGGCTGCCCGACGGACAACACCACAGTTCTGGCGAACTGCCTGCGAGTCACCGACCCCAAAGCCCTGACGCTCGCCTACCATCTGGACTTGCTTCACCTAAACTGTAAGCCAGGCTGACCAGGAGGCGTAGCTGGGCGGGCGGCGGGGAGCCACGAGAAGGGGCGGTCTTCCCCAAACCTCTGACAGCAAAGATGAAACATGCTGCTTTTAAAAAGAAAAATGGCATAAACAAGTGCTGAAGCTGCACGTTCCGTACTTCAATGATAAAAAGAAGAAATGCAGTGTTATGGTGACATTTTGGCACATCCAAATCGCTCTCTCTTTTCGCAGCAGTATTCATTAAACCAGGCGTGGGCAACCTTTTCATTTTGTCAGGGGCCGCGTGTCAGTGGTGAGCGGGGGCCGGAGACAACAGTGGATGGAACACCCCTTTCTCCTTCTCTTTCAGGCCCTGGGGCAAAAACCCTCCCTGAGTGAGTCCACCTTCTCACCGCCATGGTCACCGGCTGCCCTTGCTCCTCTTCCTCACCATGGCTGCCACTTGCATGCTTGCCAGGCAGAGAGCCAGGGAGCAAGCGGGCCGTGGCGTCTCCTGCTCCTCCTCCTCACCACCCCCGTTGTCTGGGCCAGAGCGAGGGGCAGGGGAACAAGCAGGTTGCCATGACGGGAGAGGAGGAGCGACTCCAGGGGGTTGTTATCAGCAGGCCCCTGCTGGGGTGTGGGCCCTTGGCAGCTGCCCGACCATGCCTACCTTTGATGCAGGCCCTGCATATGGTCGTGTTCCCTCCCTCCCTCCCTACACACACACACACACACACACACACTGAGACTAGGAACTTGCAGTGAAGTAGTTTTATCATGTGCAGTTTGCAACGTCCCTCCCTCGGGATGCTCTGCTGCTCCTATCCTAAGCGGGGCGGTCGCTTCCTCTCTTTCCCCAGCTCCGCTCGTCCATCACCTCGCCTTCTCCCCCGTGGTTGATGGCGACTTCCTCCCGGATTCCCCGGAGAACCTCTTTGCCAACGCCGCCGACATCGACTACATCGCTGGCGTGAACAACATGGACGGGCACTTCTTTGCCAGCATTGACATGCCTGCCCTCAACCGCCCGCTGGTGAAGATCACAGCGTAAGGGGGGGACGACGATGTGAGAATTTATGGAGGGCGGCGGGAAGGGGAGACGGGGAGAAGGCAACCTGGACTTGCCGTGCAGGGAGCCTTAAGAATCATCGCTCCGAATGATGTGCAGGGGCGTTGAACCTCTTTCAGCCCGAGGGCCGAATCCAATGTTGGAGAAGCTCTCGGGGGCCGCCGTGTTCCAGCGGTGGGCGAGGCCAATGATGAGAAGGGCGGGCCCTGAAAGACCAGCCTCGTTTACCTTAAAGCTCTTACTGGCAGAGCTACACAAGACTGCTGGGAAACCGCCAATTGATTGGTGCCTTGTGGAAATGGAGTGGGGCCAGGGAAAGGGGACGTGGCCTTCTGGGGGAACCTGCCCCCCCCCCGGATTTGAGCCCCACACCTGAGGTTTCCCACCCCTCTGGCATATAGTGCTATTAAATTCTTTTTATTCTAAGGGGAGGAATAGACTTGATGTGGTTCAAACGTGGGTTTTTTTTTTGCTCATCGTCATTGCTGTTGAAAGGGTGGGATATAGGTTAATCCGGCAGGTTTACAATATAAGAGACATAATGATCATCATAATGCTGAAGGCATCGTTGATTAAAATGGCAGAGGATGGGGGGAAGCAGCATAAAAACAGAAGACCAAAGTGTGTCTTAAAATCTCACCAGATACTTTAAAAGCCTGGGAAAATAAAAAGTGGCCTGTTAGTTGAGCATTCTGTTCTCCCAGTGGCCATCCAGATGTCTATGGGAAGCCTGAAAGTAGGATAGGAGCGAGACCGCACCCTCCCGCCCCGGTTCCCCAGCAACTGCTGTACATAGGCATACCGTCACTGATCCTGGAGGCTGCGTATCGCCATGGTTTCAATTGTTGTAAACCGCCCAGAGAGCTTCAGCTATTGGGCGGTATAGAAATGAAATAAATAATGAGGAGGAGGAGGAGGAGGAGGAGGAGGAGGAGGAGGAGGAGGAGGACTAGTAGCCCTTGATAGCCGCCGCCTCCATGAATGTGGCCATCCCCTTTTCAAGCCATCCAAATTGGCGGTCATCACTGCATCTTGCGGAAGTGAATTCCATAGTTTTTAACTCTGCACCGTGCAAAGAAGTCCTTCCTTTGATCTGACCTGACCCCCCCCCACCTATCAGCTTCACGGGATGACCCCGTTTGGGTTCAAGGTGTTATGAGAGAGGGAGAAAAACCATCTCCCCGTCCACTTTCTCCACACCATGCCAAAGGTCTTTGTCTGCAGCCGAAAATACGACATCGGGTGAGCATCTTGGAGAAGAAGGCACCGCTCTCTCCCAGTTGCTGGGGGGACATATGAGCCTTACGCTCTGGCCAGCTCCTGCTGCCACGGCTGCCTGCGTAGCGTGGAGGGTGCAGGCAGGGCACAAGGCCGTCAAGGAGGGAGTCACGGGCCAGTGTGCAGCCGCGCTGGGGCCCTCCTGAAGATGGGCTGGGACGTGCTAGTGGGCCCCGGCCCACAGTTTGGGGCACACCAGATCAGAGGCTACAATGTGAAAGGTCCCGGTTCCAGTGGTGACCCTGGTTCAGCCACTGTCCCTGAGCCTAACCTACAGCATAGGGTTGCTTTGTGGGGAGAGCCATCAGCACCACCCCGAGCTCCTTCGAGAAAGGGCAGGATCCAAATGCAAAAATATAGATCCGTGTGGAGTACGTAGCACAGCACCAGTGACGCTGTGCAAAAAGCCATCTCCTCTGATTTCTTTTTTTTAATCTATAGGGAGGAGGTGTACCATGTGGCAGAGGGGCTGAGCGTGGAGAAGGGACCGGCTGGGGCGAAGGCGGTCTTCTCCCTCTACAGCCAGGTGTGGAGCAGCAGCGTGGACCAGGAAGTCATGAAAAGGACCGTGGTGGATCTGGAGACCGACTACATCTTCCTGGTCCCCACCCAGCGGGCGCTTCAGCTACATTACGAAAATGCGAAGTGAGTGTTTTGGATTTTCATTCCTACGTGCGCTAGGGCAGTGTTCTCCAACCTTGGGTCCCCAGATGTTTTTGGCCTACACCTCCCAGCATGCCCCAGCCAGCGTAGCTGGGAGTTGTAGGCCAAAAACATCTGGGGACCCAAGGTTGGAGAACACTGCCCTAGGGGACACCAAAGGGCTGCTCCTAGTCCATCTCCAACATCTCTGATCTTTCAGGCTGGAGCTTGAGAAGAAAACGCCAGGAACTGATTATCCCGATGATAAACTCCTTCTCTGAGCCTGAATCCTTACATAGCCAAAACTGGCATCATCCATGCGCACGCACACGGTCTCACTAGGTTGGGGGGTGGGGGGAGGGAGAAACACCAAACTTTGCACAAGTACAAAAGATATTTAAGGGACGGGGGGGAAGAATACCCCCAAGCACAGCCTGATTAGAACCGAGCACGGAATACCAGCGGACGGTTGGAGGGGGGAAAAGCGAAAAACCATGTAAGAGGGAATGGAGTATCTTGCAAGGGGGCATGGCTGGCTGGAGGAGCAGTCCGCACCACCACATTTCTTGGCGGGCCCTCCTCGTTCAGCTGTCTCAGTTGGCACAGCTGTATATTAGTTACGCAGTGCCTGCAGCTCACTGGGTGACTTTGGGCCAGTCACTCTCAACCTAACCTACTTCACAGGGTTGTTGTGAGGATAAAATAGGTCCAACACTCTAACCTCTACGCCACGCTGACTCTCACTTGGCATGGGTGGGTGGGTAGATGAGTTTTGAGTGTCTGTGACTTGTGCTCCTCGCGTGCCCTCTCACCGTCTCCGTCCCCGTCTCTCGCTCCCTGTCCAGGAGTGGCAAAACGTACAGCTACCTGTTCTCCGAGCCGTCCCGAATGCCAGTCTACCCCAGTTGGGTAGGGGCGGACCACGCCGACGATCTTCAGTACGTCTTTGGGAAACCCTTTGCGACGCCGTTGGGCTACAAGGCTAGGCACAGGACTGTCTCCAAGTCCATGATCGCTTACTGGACAAACTTCGCCAGAACAGGGTAAGAGGCCTGCGTAACTCGCTGCGGCTCTTGGCAGGCCGCGAACCTCCGATGTTGCCGCTTTCCTGCTGTTCTATCCCAAACCAACAGACTGGCCCGGTTTGAGCCTGTTAAATCTGATAGGATGGCTTGGCTCCATTGATCTACAACAAAGATTCTCTAGGAGATGATGGATGGAACGGTTTTAAAACTCTGGCTTCTGCCATCAGCTAAGGGACATAGGGCCACTGGGAGGCTGCACCCCCTGCTCCCCAGAAGCCAAGGGGGAGACCCACCTGGCCCATCCATCAGCCAAAGGAACAAGACTCACAAGTTGCTGCTTGAGCAAGAACACCAGCAAGGGAAGATCAGAGGCAGGATGCCTGTGTACTCCGGTTGCTGGAGAATGTGGGCAGGACGGTGCCATTGCACTCACATCCTGCTTGTGGGTTTTCTGTGGGCAGCTGGTTGGCCACTGCGGGAACAGAACGCCGGACTATATGGACCCTTGGTCTGATCCAGCAGGGCCCTTCTTATGTTCTTAGTAGCTTTGCCCAAAGTGCATTTAAATGCCTGCTTAGAGCTCACCACCACCTTGTTCTGGCCTTGAAGAACTGATCTCCCTTTCTCCCACCCCACCCCACCCCACTTCCCTTGTGTGTCTTGTCATTTTAGTTTGTAAAGCTGATGGCAGGACCTCTCTCTCTCTCTCTTTTTCTATGAGCTGCTTTGAGGGACAGCAATTGTCTGAAAAACAGGATTAAAATGCAGCAAAAAAAATAACAACTGAAATTGGGGCGGGCCACTCCAGAAGCTCCCTCACTCTGAAAGGCAACCAAAAACTGGATAAACACACAGTTTTAATATATTCAATATTCTTCATCAAATGCCTGCAGAACTTGTTCTCCAATATATCTTGGTCTAACTTTTAAGTTTCCTAAACGAGCTGAATAGTTTGATCATCTGACTAATTCCCAAATATCGTCATGTTTTCTCCAGGGCCAGATTCAATTGCCTCCCTTCCGCAATTTTAGAAGGGCGGTATCAGGGTGTCCCATACGAAGATCAGCTTTGCCCCTGCGGTGATGAAGTAGTTGAAGCCTTGGGACATGGTTTGTTTGTTTTTTAGTGTAGCCTTCACAGTGAAGAACGTAATACTTAGCCCCATTATGAGGAAATGCCCTGGAAGGTCACTGAAATGGTATCTGGAATATTTTCTGGCTGATGTAAAACAGTCAACGATAGAGTTAGTAGCTAAATTCCTCTTTTCTGTATTCAGCTCTC
Organism: Shinisaurus crocodilurus; assembly: GCA_021292165.1. Classification (NCBI taxonomy): domain Eukaryota; kingdom Metazoa; phylum Chordata; class Lepidosauria; order Squamata; family Shinisauridae; genus Shinisaurus; species Shinisaurus crocodilurus. The sequence continues at coordinate 3,493,684 of JAHFWL010001188.1, read as the reverse complement.
GCGAGGAGATTCTTTCACCCCCTCTTGTAACTTTTTGTCTTCTAGATTGTATTTTAAACATGTGCAGGTTTTAAAGATTATGTTTTTATATTTTGTTTGTATTGTTTTTATGGGTTTCTGGCTTTATGATAAATACTGATTGATTGGATAGACACAACAGTGTTTGTGCAGCCTTCCAACTAACAATAAAGCAGGCAGTCCACATGAGGCATGGAGGGAGTGCTATACAAAAGTGATAAAAACTTACTGTGATAAAAGTAATTCTTCCTCCGTGGATGGAGGGCGTCTTTCAGTGGGAGGAGTCACCAGTTCTAATCCATCTATATCCCCTCTTACATGGCGATTAACCTCTGGCCCAAGGGCGCAGACATACATGGACGGACACCAACAGGTCACAGAACTTCCACTGTGCGTGTTTTATTCCTGTCTGTGTGCATGTTTTTCATAGAATCATAGAATAGAGTTGGAAGGGGCCTATAAGGCCAAGTCCAACCCCCTGCTCACTGTAGGAATCCAAGTCAAAGCATCCCTGATGGCTGTCCAGCTGCACCTTGAATGCCTTTTATTTTTTCCCTTCTCCCAGTGACCCTAACGAAGGAGAATCGAAAGTACCCATCGCCTGGGTGCCTTACGATACTCAGCACGGCTACTACCTGGAGATCAACGACAAGATCAACATTGAGTCAGTGAAACAAGGGCTGCGTGCGCCTTATGTGGATTTCTGGACCAGCACTTACCGCAAGCTACCAGACGTTCCAGTCACCATGGACCTGAAATAGAACCAGTGTGGGAATAGGCGGCTTCTGTTTGTACAAAACTGAAAGGCAAGCTCTGAATAAATTGATCTTAACACCTGCTGATGTCACGGGTTTTGGTGTGTGCGGGTTTCCCTTCTGTGGTTTCTTGCACTAGGTTTTCTTGCATAACTGGTTAACTTTAATTTCACGCTGTATGAAGTACTTTTTGCCTGTCCTAAACCTCCTAACAGATCACCCCTGTAATCTGGTATAATAATCTGGTATTATAAGAACTCCTTATCTGGTGAGCTCCTCGTGTGTCCCGATTTCCTTTCTCCATCCTCGTCAACACTTGCAAATTGCAGATCTCATCTCAAGGCGACAGCCATGGAATTACTACCAAGAAATATTTGATGTGGATTTTTAGCCTTCCTATTTAAGCCAGATGGAAGGAAAAGTTATTAGACAGTTTCTACTTTAACCTTTTAAAGCTTTGAAATTCTGACATTGTGTCAGAACCGAATTGGAAGGGGGGGGGGAGGCAATTTGTTTCCTCAAACAGGGAGATGAAGGGAAGTCTGCCAAAGCCTACAATGACAGCTTTTTCCAGGGGGGTAGCCATGTTTGTTGCAGCAAAAACCACAAGTCTTGTGGCACCTTCAAGACTTAACAATTTGGTAGCATAAGCTTTTGTGGGCTGCTGCTCACTTCATCAGATGCATGAACTGTTAACCTCAAATTGCACATGCTGGGGGTGTAGGGGGAGAGATGTAAACTGTGTTGCTGGAGGGAACTGAAATGCAAAAAGTACAGACAGTGACTATTTCCTTAGCAATTGCCTTTCAGAAAACTTCGGGTGATAACACAGACCTTCAGGAGGCCTTTCTTGGCAAATTTCAAGGGCAAATATCAACTCAAAATTGCTGAAGTAGAATTCAGCAAGAGATTGAACTCCTCTTTCCTATGATTTGAATGATGATAAAGCAGTGTTTTTTTTTATTTTTAAAAAGCACACTACATATATTAATTGGCTCACCATTGCAAGGATGTCTTGTGTTATCACCCAGCAACTTTTGTGAATGGCAACTCTGTTCAGGTAATCTGTATATATAAATCAACCCCAAATTGGCAAATACTTCATGCATCTCATGAAGTGGACAGTGTATGAGAGCTTCCAGCAGAATAAATTTGTCTTTAAGGCCTCTTGTGGGGGGGGGGGGGGGAGGTGTGATTCTAATTCCCCAGACTCGTTTTAATTATTCTTTAATAAAACAAATAGTTACTTTCAAGGGGCCTTGCCAGTGTTTCTTTATTCCCTTTGCATTTAGGGTATAAGGTTTTCCTATGCATGCAGAGTTCAGTTCCAAAAGATCCCTCATGTACGTGCTTGGGTTTGCATGGATGTAATCTGTTCACATCCATGGAGATTACAGCACACTTCGTAACTCTGTACATAATTTTATGAACTTCTCTCTCATAGGTTTTGCCCCATTGTCTTTTTTCCTAAAGTAAAAGGTTGCAACAGGAAGGGACGTAGCTCATTGGAACGCTGCATGCGGAAGGGCCCGTGTTCGAACTCCGGCATCTTCAGGTAGAGCTACGAAAGACGCATGGGGCTGGTGGCAAAAGTCCAAAATAGCTGGAGGGTGCCAAGTTGGGAAGGCTGCTGTAGCCTTGCCTGATAGCAGAAGTGGCGGCCCTCCAGCTGCTGTCGGGCTCGAATTCCCATCTGCCCCAGCTGGCATGGCCAACAGTCAGGAATGATGGAAGATGAGGTCCAGCAACACACAGGACGGCCACAAGTTCCCCACCGCTGTCGCATGGGGAAGGTGTTCCAGACCATTCTAGTTGCTTTTTTCCAGCTCCAAAATACCCTTTTTGGGGTGGGGGAGACACTGCTCTCTCACGGCAAACAGCATTGGAGGCGCCGGTCCTAACTTACCTGCTAGCCACACAAACAAAATGTCAAAACGTCAGGATTTTATTGAAAAGGCTAATTACAGTGCTGTATACACATCACAGAGTAGTGTGCTACTTCATGGAAATTGGTACAAAATCTACAGTCACCTCTGCAAATCGCTCACACACACACCCATACGAGGATGCCGTGGAGACCGATGATGATGCAGCCCAAGGGGAAGTGGGGGGACGGACAGACGGAAGCTGTTCGCCCGTCATTAAAAGCTTGCGACCCAAGTGCAAACACAGCAAGGAGGGCTAAGCACAGGTGGTTCAAGTAGCTTTCCCCCAATGTGCCCTCCCCCGGGGATGCTTTGGGCTACAGCTCCTGGCATCCCCGACCATTGGTAATGCTGGCTGGGGATGATGGGTTCTGTAGTCCAACACCCCCGGAAGGCTGGTGCAAATGTAAGCCACAGTCCCGTCTGAGGCTCAAGGCATAGCTGAAAGATGTTTCTGCCCTTTTGCGCAAGAGATTAAGGTACTCGCCCTCTTCTGCGGGGCAAGGGTTCTGCACCGGCTGATCCACAGAGGGAAGCCCCACTGGTGGCCACTGGCAGTAGAGGCCACGGGGGCTCCCTTCCTCCCAGCCAAGGAGCAAAAGACAGAGCAGGAGCCAGAGAGGGAAAGCATCCAAGAGAGAGAGGACCAAGCAGCTGTTCTGCAAAGGAGGGGACAGGAGTGCAGGGACCTGTAGTGCGTGTTTCTTTTTAGAGTTTGTAAGCGACGAAAAGGGAGTAGAAATGAAGGGGAAAACTGCTCTGAATAGGGACCAGGACAAGGAAAGCAACTGAAAAATGGATGCCAGCAAAGAGAGACCTTCCCCCCCACCTCTGCCCTCAAGGAGACTATTGCTCCCTTCATAGGCAGAGCGAAACCCCTTGACCCTTTCGGACATGCTTTTTTGGGGGGGGGGGTTCATTTAAACAGACTCCAGAGTACCTTATTTATGAACAGTCCCCCAGGCAGGCAGCAGTCCCTTCTATGGGATCCTGAGTGAGAAAAAGCAATTTAGGCTCGGGGAAGCTGTTCTCTGGAAAGCGATGGCATTCATTCCCCACCCCTCTATGCTCATGGTTTCTTTGAAAACCAATAACTTTCCACTTAAGAGCTTCCAAAGTATTGCCAAACCTGTCCAATGGAAGTCCTGAAGTGTTGGGAATCTAGCTCAGTACCTTTCAGGATAAGGCTCAGACAAGAAGAGAGCTCCAGTCTCCACATTGCCTGTCAACCACAAGCAAGGAGGCGGCTGCATCTTGGGCGTGGAGACAACAATCCATTTAGTAAAACAGGCTTGCTGCCTTTTCTTAGTGTTGCTATTTAGTGATTTAAAGGGCAATCTTCCTCCACCCTGGACCTTTTAGTGGTAAAAGAAATTAAATCATCACCCCACCCCCCTCATCTGAAGTACTTTTAACTGAACAAAAAACCTTTTGAAACTACCGTCGGCATTCCCCGTTCTCTCTCTCTCTCTCTCACTCACACGCACACACACACCCAAAGTTCTCTCACAATTTAAAACATAAAAGTGACTGCACTAATGGACCTTAAACAGTGTTAGTAAAATGTACAAATTCAACTGGTCTATTTACAAGCAATAAATATTGGGAGGGAAGAAATTTTTTTTAGTAAATTCCACTTGGGGGGTTTCTTCTTCTTCTTTTTTTTCCTACAAAAATCTGATCACATCAGACCACAAGTCCACAGACCGTATTTCATCGTCAAAGTTTCCAGTCCATTAAAACACGAGTGGCACTTTCCAGCAAGTTAAGGAAAAGGAGAGGCAGCATGGGGGGAGCTTTAGCCTTTCAAAGCAATCACTTACCCCCTCAAGCTCTTCCCACACTGAAACCAAAGTCTTTATTTACAACATGTTTGTACAGAAACTGGCTTCTCTTACTCCTGCTCCAAGCTGGTCAGCAGAGGGGTGTTTTTTTTTTGTCTACAAATGATGCCATTTGATCTTTGGTGCAGGCTCTTAAAATAAAATTTAAAAAAGGAACGAAAAAGGGAGTTTGGAAAATTACGAGTCTGAGTGGGATGACCTATTCTGGCACAGAGAATTCACTGGTGGCGTACATCCACCCCAAGTGCCGACAGTCTCCTTGCAGACTGTTTGTGGCTGGCAATGGGGATGTGAGCTTTCTAGTTTACCTCCCCTGTGGGCAAAGTGCATTTCAGTAACGATCCCAGATGAGGATTCCAGGCAGTGAGATTCTGCTTGGCCAGGAGAACCCCCGGAGGAGGCATTTCCAGTGCGGACAAAGCCTGTCCTTTTCCCTCACTCTATGTCTGCTCACCTCTCCAGGCTCCTGGCAGAGATAGAGACACTGGACTCCCTTTGCAGCACCGCTCTTGGTCAGCGTAGGGAGAAAACACCTAAGGCAGAGAGGTGGGTGACCACGCCAGGCAGCCAGGTTGGTTTAGAAAGTGAAAAATCTCCCATGTAGAAAAAAAAGAGACGCAGACCTGATTCAAGGCAAGGACCGGCTGACGCAGAGAGTGAGAAACACACTGGCTGAGCAATGGTGTTGCTAAGGTATCTCCTTCCTCCCGTGGTCTCAGTATTTTATCTGGAACGGTCCCCCTTCCCCCTCCGCCCGCATTGCCCTCCTTGGAGAAAGGCCGCGACTGCCGGTGGGAGAGAAGCCACATCCGTCGCCTCGTCCAGCGGCAGTGACTTAAGACAGACTGGCAGCCAGGAGCGGAACGGCGGCCCCCCGTCCCCGGCCGAGCCGGCGAGGGCAAAGCCGAGGTCAGAAGATGCCCTTGGCGATCTTGAGGCCCTTCTGCTTCATCCGCGGCAGCGTGGAGCTGGAGCCGTGCTTGATCTTGACGGCCTTGGAGAAGCCCCGCTTCTTGAGGACAAAGTCGTAGTTGGCGGCGGAGTTCATGGCATAGAAGACGTTGGCGTTGTCGGGGATTTTCAGCTCTAGGGAGGCAAGAAGGAGCAGACAGAGCGAGAGAGAGTCAGTCCCGGCGGGCCGGATGGGCTTTTAAGGAGGTGCTACTGCAGTGGTGGGCAACCGGAGAGCCTTGGCCTCATTTCAAAAGCCCTCTGCAAGCAATCAGTTCTGGCCTCTGGCAAGAGTGATTTGGGTCTGGAGGAAGTGGGCAGTGGGGAGAGAGAGAGAGAGAGAGAGAGAGAGAGAGAGAGAGAAAGGGTTGCCAGAGAGTGAGGGGGGGTGTTAGAGAGAGAAAGAAAGGGGTGTCAGAGGGAGAGAGCGCACAAAAAGAGGGTGTCAGAAACAGAAAGAATAAAAAGGGGTGGCTCCATCCACCAGGGCATGTGGAAAGGAGGAGAAGCAGCAGCAGCAAAAGGAGAAAGCAGGGTGAACACAGCAGACTAAGGGAAGCCTGGGACCCTAGGAAGTGGGGAGGAGGAGTGGGTCCCGAGGAAAAGGCCAAGAGGGCAAGGAAAAAACTGGAGGAACAGGCACGAGAGAAGGGCTGCAATCACTAATCATCAAAAGGCATTGCGCAGCTTATTCGGCCTTTTCTTCCTTAAAGCATTTTTTTCTGGTTAAAAAAAAGAGAAGACGACACAAATAGCGACGGGGAAGCTCGGGGGGGGGGGGGCTACAAATCAGAGACATCATTGTCTGGACAGACAGACACTCCCCGCATAACATTCTGTGGCTTGGATCCAGAATTGTCGCTCCGCCAGTGGAAGGATACCACCGGCGGAATGGGACTTCCGCATCCTCCCGTCTTCCCCGCAGCCCTCCAAAGCTGCTCTGGAGGGTTGAGGGACCCCGAGGAGGAGAACGGGAGGGTGCGCGGGGGGGCTGCAGGGGGGGAGGAGAAGAGGCGCAAGTCTCGTCCTGCCTGCGGCCTCTTTTCAGTGGCAGGACGGTGATTCTGGGTCCAAGCCAGTGAATGAGGAAGCCCCGTCCAGAAGCCCACCCCCCTGGAGCTGCAGAGGTGAGAAGCCGATTTGCGACAAGAGCCCGTCTTGGGGGTCCCAGGGGCTCTCATATGTACCTCTCTCTTCCGAGATGATCTGAATGAGCTCATAGTCCTCCGGCCGGTCCCCGTCCAGATTGTGTTTGGCCATGGCTTTCCGGATCACGACTGGGGTTTTGTCCTGGCTTGTTACCTGGAATATTAATGTCAAAAATGAGACCTATGCAAGCAAACATTTGCACTTGAATGCAAAATGTTCACGTTGTGTTTTCCACAAAATAATAATAATAAATAAATAAATACCCAAAGAAAACAAGCTGCCATTATTATTATTTTTTGACTTGCGTATCCTCTATTGTGTTTCTTATTTGATTCCTCTTGCAATAGTTTGAGAAGACCTCTTGGGGTGAGTGGTAGATGCACCCACCCATAAGTCTCTAGTACAGCTTTCCCCAACCTGTGGTCCTCCAGATGTTTTGGATTACAACTTTCAGGGGTCCTGCCCATGGTACTGAGCCTTCTGAGACTCTCACCTTTTGTTTTAATATTTAAAAGCAAGTTTCTAGTCCCTAAGGCAGCCTTCCCCAATGTGGTGCCCTTCAGATGTTTTGGACTACAACTCCTAGCATTCCTGACTGCTGGTAATACTAGCTGGGAATTGGGGGGGGGGGGAAGAGGGTGATGATGTCCAAAACATCTGGAGAGCATCAGGGTTGGGAAGACTGCTCTAGTATGTCCCAAACTGAATTGCCACACACAAATTATCATCTGGATCTACTACAGATTAATGATTTGGATCCAGGCTCTGCCTTCTGCAAGAGGAAGGGGACTTCCGGCTTGCAGAAGGTCCTTCTGCTGGATTTTTGGGGATTCCCCCCCCCCACATATATCACAGCTCACCCCATTCAGCAGGGTCTCCCAACTCTCCACTTTTCAGGGGGCTGGGGGGGGGGCTGCTGCGGGAAGGAGGAGGGCGGGGGAGGCTACTTCCTCCAGGGCAGTTGAACGGGGGGGGGGGGCGCACAAAAGCCGGGAAAGCACCAAACAACTCACTGCCAGGGGAGAGGGAGCATGGCCATCTGGGAAAGCCACGTGGGCTGGATTTGGCCCACTGGCCTCAGGCTCTGCACTCCTGCGCTAGAGTGTGACGATATGCCGGGGGGGACTGCCTTTTACATGTGCAGTGGACACAGCGCCTCCTCCAAAATTCCTCCCAACGTCAGCCCTAACCCTTTCCTCCCCATCCCCTGCAAAGATGCGAGAGGGTTAGGGGCGGGGCGGAGCTTACCAGGATGCTTTTGTACATGTTGCCGTTATCCACTGCCAAGCTGACCCGGATGATGCAGCAGTCGTCGATCTGCTGGTTATACAGGGGCAACGAGAGAGAGGAGTAGCTGGAGATGCCCGAGACGGAGCGCTTGTGGGTGCGGGAGGCCGTCACTGGCGTGGAGGAGACGGAGGAAGACGAGGCGCTGCTGGAACTTGAGCCGATGCCCGACGTGTCCAAGGAGGACAGCGAGGTGGACTCCCAGAACTGCAAGGGGAAAGCGGGGAGGACGGAAAGGCCTTTTGTATTGAAACGCACCGTATCATCAGGGAGGGGGGGCACATGCTGGTGTCTCTCTACCGCCCCAGTGCCCTTTATTTCTGAAAGTCAGCTTTCTACTCCCAGCGGTGCTCAGTGGCACCTCCTCATGGCCAGCATTTTCTGGTAGAAATGGAATCAAATATCAAATGAAATCTCAAATCAATAATATGCAGAAGGGGGAAGAGAAGCATTAACGGGGTAGTGAAAAAGACATTTCAGATACATGCCCATTAAGGCCATTTCTAAGCTGATTCACATCTACACCCACAAAATAGGCTCCTCCCATCTTGAGGAGGAGCAGCTTGGCCAGGCCCCGCCCCAGGCATCCTAGACTCCACCCCCACCACAGCGCTTGGGGCCCCCCGAGCAGTCTCCGCATAGGAAGTCTTGGGACCAAAGCAGGGGGCACTGAACCTCTTTCAGCCCGAGGGCCGGATTCAATTTTGGAGAAGCTCTCGGGGGCCACCTTTCAGTGATGGGCGGGGCCAAAGGCAAAAGGGGGCAGGCCAGAGATATCAAAAATACCAGCCGATTCTAGCTTAAAACTCTCACTGCCGGTAACTGAGGCTCAGGTGAGGCATTTCAACCTTTTAGAATGGGTGAAAAACTGTGCAAACTCCAGGAAACCACCAAACGACTGGCAGCTGTGGGAAAGGGGGAAGGCCAGGGGAAGGGGTTGCGGCTGATGGGCGAACCCTAGGGGACCATACAGCCCGCAGGCCGGAGGCTTAACACGCCTGGGACTAAGGGCTTCAAGCTCTTTGGCTTCCATCCGACGCAGACTCACCCCACACCCGCCCCCTCCCCTCCTGCTTCAAAGCACCCCAAAATGCACGGGCCGCACCTGCCGCCTGCCCCCCTGGGCGCGAGTGGGGCCCAGCGAACCGTTGCTGTCCTGTACCTTCTTCTCTTGGCCCTCAGGGGAGTCGGGGATGAAGCTGATGTTGATCTCCTCCACGTCAGGAGCTGCTGGAGCCCGCCGAGGTGACGCTGACCGAGTCGGCCGCGTCCCCGCTGCACAGGTATGGCCCGCATTTCAGCTGATCGAAGGACTTTGAGTGGGAGCTGCCGCTGGCGCAGGAATCGGTGCTGGGAGCCTGCCGGCTGCAGGGGGGCGGAGAACAAACAGCCTTGTAAGGGTGTGTGTGTGTGTGTGTGTGTGATTTCTAGTAAGACCTCCAGCACACGGTCCACTGGGAGGGCGCCCCCAGGTGCCGCCCTGACCCAGCAATGTGAACTGCTGACACGATGCAGCGGTTACGTGAAGAGTTTGGGTTAACTTTTTTTTTTTTTAATTAAATATTTCAAAGTAACAATGAACAGTAACAAATTTAAGTATATCACATGTGAGTCCATTTCTTTACAGTCTTTCCGATCACTCAGGATCTCTTATTTGGTACAAGCAAGGTTATCTGATAAAGTAATGTACTTATTTTATTTATATCCCTCCTTTTTTCCATCAAGGAACCCAAGCCAAGGCAGCTTACATAATCCTCCTCCTCTTCTCCATTTTATCCTCACAACAACCTTGTGATGTAGATTAAGCTGAGAGTCCTGTGACTGGCCCAAAGTCACCCAGTGAGCTTCATGGCTGAGGGGGGGACTAGAACCCGGGTCTCCCGAGTCCCAGTCCAGCACTCTAACCACTAGGCCCTCTAACCACACTGGCTCTCACTCATCATCCTAATAGATCACACTATAGACGTGTGTCTCAGGCGGTTGTTGTGTATTAGTAAATTCAGTGAATGCATACCATATTCCAAAAAAAGAAAAGGAAAAGTGTCAATTTCTACTTGGCCTCTTTGTACCTGAAAATGTTTAGAGAGTTTTTCTGTTAGTGCAAGGTCCCAAATTTTCAGTTTCTGTATGATAACAGAAAGTTCATTTGCTGGCTTCAAGTTTGGGTTAACTTGAAAGTCTGCACACTTTGTAGGTTTCCCCCAAAGCCCTAACAAAGCCAGCACCTTCGATCGGGAGTGTGGAACCACAGGCCCCGGGATCCCAATCCAGCCCTCAGTGGTAAAAAAAATAAACTGTGCAAAAGCCGGAAAAAGCCAATCAGCGGCCAGAGGCCAGGGAAGAGAGCATGGCCTTCAGGGGACCGCCAGAGGGCTGGATTTGGCCCACGGGGCTGGGTTCTGCACCCCTGATCCAGACTCCTTGCCCAATGCAGGATCTGCAATGCAAGATGCAACTACATTTCGTCCAGCTTACTGCTGGGGGCCGTCTCTGCAGACAGTCTCTGAGTCGTGATTCGAAGTAGCCAACTTCATATATGCAAAACCAATACAAACGAGCCGGCCTTGCTTCGGGCTGAGCAGTAGGTCAGGTCACAAACAATGGCTATCGAAGAGACAAGCTGTGTTAGTAACGGCAAGAGCTGGCGTCTGCGGAAAGGAGGTTGATACCGGACCATTGGGAAAGGGTTACAGCCCTCTCGTTCAGGCCAGCCATGCCTGAATGGCGGATGCCTTACTGGGGAGTTCTCTTGGGCAGCAAATCCCTTCGACTCGCATCCTAGCTTATGCTGCTCCTCCCTAAGAACATGAGAAGAGCTGTGCTGGATGAGGCCAAGGGTCCGTCTCGTCCAGCATTCTGTTCACACAGTGGCCAACCAGATGCCCCAATGGGAAACCCACAAACAGGACATGAATGCAACAGCACTCTCCCACCCATGTTCCCCAGCAACTGGAGTACGTAGGCAGACTGCCTCCGATCCTGGAGGTAGCCTATAGCCATCAGGACTAGTAGCCTTCTCCTCCATTAATTGGTCCAATCCCCTTATAAAGCTGTCCCAATTGGTGGCCATCACTCCCTCCTCATTTGATGCCTAATTCTGGGGTCTGTAACCTCTAGCCCAGTGTTCCCCAACCTTGGGTCCCCAGAGGTTTTTGGCCTACAACTCCCAGCTGGGGCATGCTGGGAGTTGTAGACCAAAAACATCTGGGGACCCAAGGTTGGAGAACACTGCTCTAACCACTATGCCACACTGGCTCTCGATTATTCCAGGCTGTGGAACTCCCTCCCAAGTGAGGCTAGGTTCGACTCTCTGCCATCTGTCCAATGGCAAGCAATGACCAGGTTATTCAAGAAGGCCTTTGGCCTATAAGTGGGTCTGTGGGTTGGTTGGGTGCTGTTTTTATTCTCTAATTGTTCTGTTTTTAATTGTATTTTAATGTGTTTTGTTGTTTTAATCTATTATAAATCGTTTCATAAGCTGCCTTGAGTGCTGTTTTTTTTTGGTAAAGGCGGGGTATAAATCAGCCAGTGTGGCGTAGCGGTTAGGGTGCTGGACTGGGGACTCAGGAGATCTGGGTTCAAATCCCCACTCGGCCATGAAGCTCAAAGGGCTCACAGATGCCAGTGTGGCGTAGTGGTGAGACTGTTGGACTGGGCCTTGCGAGATCCGGGTTCTAGTCCCCGTTCAGCCAGGAAGCTCACCGTGTGACTTTGGGCCAGTCCCTGACTCTCAGCCTAACCTACCTCACAGGGTTGTTGTGAGAAAATGGAGGAGGAAGATTATGTAAGGCACCTTGGATTCCATGCAGAAAAAAGGTGGGATATAAATATATATAAAAAATAAATAAATAGGATTTTCTTATTTCCTTTTTTCCTTCGGTTGCATCCAGCATCTGCCTTCCTCGAGAAGGGCCCTTCTGCGAGAGGAACGTCCCTGCTCGTGGGAAGGCCCTCCGCCCAATTTTGGGGGATCTCCCCCCTACTCCACAGCTCACCCCATTCAACAGGGACTCCTGACATGGCTGGCTGCGGATGCTGGGAGTTATAGTCCAATACCAGGGCTGGGGAAGGCTGCTGTGCACAATTACCCGGGAGTAAGTCTTGTTGCATTCAATGGGACTTACTTCCAAGTGGGAGTAGGATTGCACAGCTAACCAGCACTGGCTCGTAGGCTTTGCTCTGGTCCTTCTCTGGCAGACCAACTATCTCTCCTCATCAGACTTTCCCTTCTCTTGGGCAAATAAAGTAAAATAAAGCCAAAACATTCTATTAATACAGAGATAAGTTCTGCCATGACGAATGCTTATTCAGCAAACCATATTTCCAAAGAACTCTGAAGAAGAAATGGAAAGTTGACCCAGCAATTTCAGTATCGGCTCAAGCTCACGAGGTCTCGAGACAGAAGGGAGGAATGTCCTGGCTTGCTGAAAGTGTTCGCTCAGTTTCCTTCCCTATTTATTTATTTTAAACAGCCCATTCATATTTTACAGCCAACTGGTGCAAGATCTGGGAGTTTACAAACCGAGCGGCCAGATTAGAAGAAACAGAAAGCCAAAAATTGCAAGATGCTCACAGCACGTGAATGCCTTCAGATTTATTGCTGGCCTTGGAAATTTTTCTACCCCGGAGAGCTCTTTCTCGGCATCAGCATCCCCCACTGAAACACGTACACCCTTCCCTTTTTTCTGCTCAGTGTCTGTGTTCTCCCCGTTTCCCAGAAATGGGGAAAGAAAAACAAAGCAGAAATGGAGGAAGCGGAGGCTGGCACCTGAGATAACATTTCTGAACTTAGCGGGGGTGGGGTTTGTTGTTGTTGTTAAAAGTCTCCCATGATCAGCTCTGTGCAAACGCAGCATCCGGCCAAATTCAGCTATCCGTGAAAATCTTGTCTTTCGTTACTTAATATACATATTATATTAAATGGTTTCTAGTCCTCATGGACGCAAGAACAGGCTTGACGGTGCATGGCCAGTGCCAGCTGCTATAGTAAAAACAAGTAAGGTGTTAAAAAGAGTCTTATTTCAACTTTGGGACGTAACTAGCAACTGCAGCATAGCTGGCTGGGGCATGCTGGGAGTTGTAGGCCAAAAACATCTGGGGACCCAAGGTTGGAGAACACTGGATTATAGGAAAGGATGGGGGGCAGAAACACAAGCTTGCTTGATCAGCAAATATTTTATAACAGCTTTCCCCAACCTGGTGCGCTCCAGATGTTTCGGACTACAACTCCCATCGTCCTTCAACATCGGCTACGCTAGCTAGGGCTGATGGAAGTCACGGCCCAAGAACAGTTGGAGGGCCACACACATTCTCTACGCCTGCCCTGCAGAATAGACACAATGCACGCCAGGGTGCAATTTTGCGAAAGGCGGGTTCACAGAATCATAGAGCTGGAAGAGACCACGGAGGTCACCTAGACCAACCCCACTACTCAAAGCAGATCTGCAATGTGGCTGCAAAGAAGGCAAATGCTATTTTGGGCTGCATTAATAGAAGTACTGTATAGCGTCCAAATTGCGGGAAGTGATAATTCCCCTTTACTCAGCACTTGTTAGGCCTCATCTTGAGTACTGTATCCAGTTCTGGGCACCACACTTTCAGAAGGACGTAGACAAACGAGAGGGTTCAGAGGAGGGCAACAAGGATGATAAAGGGACTGGAAACAGTAATACCTTGGATTAAGAGCATAACTCGTTCCGGAAACGTGCTTGTAATCCAAAACACTCTTATATCAAAGCGAGTCTCTGGCGGGCGTGAGCGAGGTCCGATTTTGGCCCGCTCAAGGTGAGCGGTTACATCCCTACGTTGTCTTAGAAGACCTTGCTCGTTTATCAAGCCAATTTAAAAAAAAATTTTTGCTTGTCTTGCAAAACGCTCTCAGACCAAGTTACTTGCAATCCAAGGTATTACTGTATAGCGTCCAGTATAGCGTAGCTGGCTGGGGCATGCTGGGAGTTGTAGGCCAAAAGCATCTGGGAGACCCAAGGTTGGAGAACACTGCTCTAGTCCCTCCTCCCTCTTCTCCATCCTTTGGTACCTTTGTTCCCACAGTTTTTGGATGGTTTTCAGGGCCATCCGAAACATTCCCACCTAACTCCGCCTGCCGTGGCCTTGAAGCCTCGGCCATCTCCGCCACCTCCTCGTCCGAATCGGATCCCATGTCTTCTTGAGGCACTGGTACAGAGGTGCTGGGCTTCCCCTTACACTTTTGTTTAAATAAAACCTCCGGCAAATGGGAGTCTACCAAATCTCAGGGCGCTCTATTCTCCTGTTGAACCGCTCTTACTGTTAGGACGTTTCCCCAGTTGGAGTAGGCAGGACAGGGCTGGACGCATGAAGGGCCCAACCAGGGAGGCTCGGAGGGTGGCAACAAGGAAGAGGGCCTTCTCCGTGGTGGCCCCCCCGATTATGGAATGATCTCCCCACTGGGGCCTGCCTGGTGCTTACTCTGTTATTCTTTCGGCACCAGGTTAAGACTGCCCTCTTCTCCAAGGCGTTCAGTGGCATTTAATGGGCTATGGGAGGGGGCATTTCTGTCGGTCTAGTTGTATTGAAATTCTTTTAGCTGCTCAAATTGTTTTAAATTCTGTTTTGAATTTTGTATACTGGAAGTTTATGCTGTTTGTTATTGTATTTGTGGTTAGTGCTTTTTGTGAATTGTTGTGAACCGCCCAAAGAGCTTCTATATTGGGCAGTATAGAAATAAATCACCATCACCATCACCATCCAGTATAAAGGCAGCTTCCCCATGTCCCTAAATTCTCGCTGATGCTTTCCCTATTCTCTACCCAAGCAGCTTTCAGGGCTGCTCCCCAGTTCTAAGTCATCCATTCTGGTTTATAGCCCACTCTACCCCCCAACAGCGCAGGGTGTGCCCGGAGCGACACTTGGGCCCCCAACTCCCAATTCCTCGAGATCAGGACGCAGGGACTTACTCGCTCCAGCGCTTAATGATGCCCGTGTTTTTCTTTGCCTTCAGAGTGTTGCTGGCTGATTCCGACAGGGGCTCGATCTCGCACGAAAGGGCGTAGCTGGAAACGAGAAAGAGATGCAAGTCGAGTTACAATCCACCCTGCCAATCTTGTCTCGAAAGCTCTTCGCTTGCCCGTACTGCAGGGGTGGGAAACCTCTGCAGGCCAAGGGCCGAATTCAATTCCAGAGCTCTCGGGGGGCGGATTCCAGCGGTGGGCAAGGCCAAAGGCAAAATGGGTGGGGCCAAAAATGCAGATACCGCACGCATCAGTGGTTTGGGACCACATTATCTGACGGACCGCCTACCCTCGTAGGAGCCTGCCCAAACATTAAGCTCAGCGTCAGAGTTCCTATACTCTCTAGCCTACTAGCAAGAGCCATTAGACTGGCGGCTACTGAAGACAGGGCTTTCTCAGCGGTGGCCCCACACCTTTGGAATTCCCTCCCCAGGGAGATACGTACGGCCTCATCACAGCTAGCCCTTAAAAACGAAACCTGAAGACACGTTTATTCCACTCTGCATTCGGTGCTTGAAAATCATTATCAGCTGCTGCGTGTGTGTTGAAGAGTGACTTGTAGGTTTCATAGTGTTTTTTTAAATATTCTAAGCCGCCTTGTGAGGGCAGTGTCCCCGCCCAGGAGGCAGGTTGAAAAATCATTTAAATAAATAAAATAAACACATTGCAATAGCAGCAAAACTCCCCAGCCCAGCACAGAGCAAACATGCTGCAGACTAAAAGGAAGATTGGCACGGATGGGAAAGGAGCGTGTCCAAGCGCGTGACCTGCACTGGCTGGTGGAAGAGATCTTACCTCTCCGTCTCGCTGAGGCGCTCCATGCTGTGGAACCAGGCCACAAAGCGATCCTCCTGCGTGAAGCTGTAGTTGTTGCAGGCCGACTGGAGCAGCTTGATCTGGGCGATGACCTCGAATTCCTGCAGAAAGAGGAGGGGGCAGCGGGAAGCTTAGCTTGGCCCAGGGTCCATCCAGTCAACCAGCTGCTCACAGGAAACCCACAAGCAGGACACGAGTACAGCAGCACCACTCCTCCGCGCCATGATATCTTTGTCTCCTCCAAGACCAACTCAGATGTGGACTGTCTCTGATCCTGGAGGTTGTCCATCTACCCAGCCATCGGGAACTATACAGCATTCTATAGCCTTCTCCTCTCAGATGGAATTTGACGCCATCCCCTTTCAAGTTCAAGCCTTAAATTGGTCCAAATCACGACTCCTGTGAATGACTTCCCATAGTTAAATCTGCCTGTTGGTGAATGAGGACTTTCCTTTGATCTGTCCTTCTCTCCCCCCAATCACCAAGACCAAGATCCTTCATGATTAACCTCCTTTGGGGTTCTGTATTACAGATAGATGATGAACCCAACACAACTCTCCAATTTCATTCCTGTAAAAGTTCACATAAAGTTAAGGGGATACGACTGCTGCAGAATTAATTTGCGAATAAGCGGCACGCTTTCTAATGACGAATAGTGCGGAAGCGTCCGGTGGTTCCCCAGAAAAACCCTGCTCCCCTCACTCGCCTTTTCTCTAAGTTAAACAGATCCAGCTGTTGTAAGCCTTCCTCATTGAGGAGTTGCTCCAGCCCCTTGTTCATTTTAGTTGTCCTTTTCCAACCCTACAATAGTCTTTTCTATCCTGCTTATGGAATGCCCTCCTTAAAGTGATCTGCCTGGCACCTGTATGGCTGACTGGGAAATGCTGGGAGTTGTAGGGACTTTTATCTAACTAAACGTGCATAAGATTGCCTAGGAAGAGGGCCTTTTCTGTAGTGGCCCCGTACTGTGGAACTCTCCCCCGAGTGACCTCCGCCATGCCCCCTCTCTGTTGAGCTTCCGCCGCTCACTAAAAACTTGGCTGTTCAGGCGGGCTAAGATTTTAAAATTTTATACTGTTTTAAACGTATTTTATCCTGTTTTTATCTTGTGTACATCGCCCAGGGTGGCCAGTTTGCCGGCCAGATGGGCGATTAATAATAATAATAATAATAATAATAATAATAATAATAATAATAATAGCAGCGCCTTTATCTCTTAGCGTCGCTAAAGACTTTTTTGTAACAACGGTTTTAACCTCTGGCTTAAATTTTATTGTTTAGTGTCTCATTTTCTTTTATTGTTATTGTGAGCCACTCAGAGAACTTGGCTATTGGGTGGCATAGAAAACAAAAAACTGCAACCAACAAATCTCACCTTCCTCCTTTTTTCAAAGTTGATCAGGCCTCCCTGCAAGAGAAGGGGGGAAAAACAGATGATTAAAGCCCAACAGCTTGTCCCACTTGATAATTTCCAAGCATCCAAAATATGGGAAGGCCTTAAAGATACTTGAATTAACAGACTCTTGATCAGTGTTCTCCAATCTTGGATCCCCAAATGTTTTTGGCCTACAACTCCCAGCGTGCCCCAGACAGTAGCTGGCTGGGGCATGCTGGGAGTTGTAGGCCAAAAACATCTGGGGACCCAAGGTTGGAGAACACTGCTCTAGATATAACAATATTTAGTTTAGAACCCATGCAAAATGGAATAAACGATACCCAAAGGCCAGCGAGCTTTCATTTTTCAAGCTGCCTTCGGTTGCCAGGTGTAGTGTTTTAAAAATATGTAGAAAGCCTCAATCGCTGTGTCCCCTTGAATTGTCTGAA
This sequence comes from Shinisaurus crocodilurus, assembly GCA_021292165.1. Lineage (NCBI taxonomy): Eukaryota > Metazoa > Chordata > Lepidosauria > Squamata > Shinisauridae > Shinisaurus > Shinisaurus crocodilurus. Next base: position 3,476,126 of record JAHFWL010001188.1, on the reverse strand, counting down.
TTACTGGGGCTCAGGAGCAAATGAGTAGGAAAAGATGTAGTCCGGCCTCCCGCCAGATGTGCTGAATCGCAGCTCCCAGAACCCCGTAGCCAGAATGGCTGTCCGCCATTTTTAACGCTTTAATATTTTGATATTTTCATTCCCACATTTATTGTTTTGATTGCCATATTATTGTTGTTTGGGTCTTTTTAATTATTGTAAGCCACCCCAATGGCTTCTGCAAGCAAACAAAGAAATATGACTATACAGTACAGGATAATTAAATAGCGGGGGAGGATTGTGGAAACCCAACAACCAGTTGGGAGTTATAGGAGTTATAATTCAGACGGTCAACTTTTCAAAGACAGGAGCCACTCTTGGTTTTTGCTTAAGCTACGCCCTGCGAAGCGGCATGTATGCTGATGGGACTGTTTCAATGATGTGTGTATCTGTGTGTGTAAACACATGTGCATGCGTGCGCACACGCACACACACGCATACACACATGCATTTCCAAACAATATCCCATCACACACACACACACACACACACAGATCATGGGCTAAAAAAATAATAATTATTGTAAATTTCAACAAAACAAAACCATAAAAAGAAAACCAAATATAACTACATAAAATTGAATATATTAATTTCAACTGATACATGTGGTGTGTGTGTGTGTGTGTGTGTGTGTGTGTGTATGAGAAAGTACAGCTTTCTAAAAAAAAAAAATTACACATATACTTCAAAGGCAGACCAAATTTCCATATATGTATCCATTCACAAGTGGCATCTATACACCACCCGTCCAAATGTTGAAAGCGTGGTTAGGTCCTCAATCTATTATAGGAGGGGAGCGTTTATGCTTCCAACATTGTAATGGGATATTGTTTGGATGTGTGTGTCTGCTGTCTGTTTATATGTTTGTGGCTAAACTGTTTTTATCTCATGCACAATATTGTATTTTTAAGGTTTTTGATCTTTGTAAACTACCCAGAGAGCTTCGGCTATTGGGCAGTATAGACATGTATTAAACAACACGAAATTATCCATATCTATATAATTGAAACAGTATTACATAATATCGTTTTATCTAATATATAATTATACAATTTATAACATATAATGGAAACAGTATTATGTAATACACACACACACAGCCCCCTAAATGTACAGCTGAAGGAAACCATGAGTGCCCACTGGGAGGCGGTGTGAGCTCAGGCACAGATCTGCTCCTTCACAACTATCTTCGGGAGAGAGAGAAGGTTCCATGACGAAAATGGTTTGTGGTGGCGTGGTATTTGCTTTACAAAAAACCACAGCTACCTCCCGCGGGCACAAAAGACCGGGCAGGAAATGAGGCAGAGGAAAGAAGAAGCAAGAGGAAAGAAGAGGTGGAGCCGATTAAAGAGGAGGAGGAGGAAGCAGCGAGAATTGGCGGTACCTACTTCCAGGTAGTCCTTCATGGCTGTGTCCAGCATCACGAGGTCGGTGAGGAAGGTGCCCAGGTAAGGGATGGTTCCTTGCATTACGCCCTGGAACAGGAGAACAGGGCATTATGGGAGAACCGCCACAGCCGAAGGGGCCCAACATGGCCATATGGGGAGGGGGCACAGCTTTAGTGGCGGAGCCCCTACTTTGCATGCAGAAGGTCCCTGGTTCGATTCCCCAGCAGCCTCTCCAGGCAGGGCTGGAAAAACTCCGGCCTGAAACCCTGGAGAGCAGTTGCTGCCTGTCAGTGTTGACAATACTGGGCCAGATGGACCAAAGGCCTGACTCAGTAAAAGGCAGCTTCCGATGTTCCTCGCTGATTCAGCCCTCTATTCAGAACCATGAGGACTGGAGTCTTACTTTACTTTTAGGGGAAGGCTTAGTGACAGAGCCCCTGCATTGCATGCAGAAGGTCCCAGGTTCGATCCCCAGCAGTATCTCCAGGTAGGGCTGGAAAAACTCCTGCCTGAAACCCTGGAGGGCCGCTGCTGCTGCCGGTCAGTGTCGACAATACTGGGCTAGATGGACCCAGGGTCGGGGTCGGTATACGGCAGTTTCATGGGAACATACATAGCCATAAACCAACTCACCATTTCTCGCTGTTGCTGCTGCCGTTTCTGTGCTCTCTTTGGGTTTATCTCTAGCGTGGCAAACTTGGAGGTCCCCTCCTGAATTCGCAGGAAAGAGAGAGACGGACACACAAGGAAGAGCCAGTGTTGAGGTTTACATATACGGCTTTATGTGAGACAATTACAGCTACTACTACAGATAAACCAGAGTGTGGAACCGGAAATCACCAGTTGCCGCTTTCGGTTCGTGCCAGACTTAAAAACAGGAGGCAAGCCGAAAGGTGATCGACTCAACACGTAAACGCGTGAACCGGACCCAAGATCAAGAGGAACAGCATTGTTGTTGGGGGTGTGCGTGCGTTCTTTTGTCAAACTGAGGAAGTCCCCGCAAATACGGTAAACCTCTCTCTGTCTGCGACCCTTTCGTTGACTCACCCTTCACCCGGAGACCAACCTCGGCTTTGTCCTTCTGCCAAGGATGTCCGCTACTTGCTTCCTGGAGGTTGGCAATCTATCCAACCAAGCCCGATTTAGGAACCTAGGAGGAGGCCGCTTACACCCAGACAAGGCCACTGCTGGTCCATATAGCGTAGTATTGCCTCCACCGATTGGCAGCGGACTCTCCAGAGTTCCAGCCCAACCTGGAGAAGCGGGGGCTTGAACCTGGGACCTTTTGCATAAAAGGCATGGGCTCTACTAGTGAGTGACCTACTGCCCTTCACCTATTTTTTAAATTATTTTTTAAAATGTGAATTTCACCAAAATAAAGAAAACCATATAAAAGGGGGGGGGGGGAATACAATTTTCTTACAGAAATTCAAATGAATCACTTACTATAGGTGTGTATGAATATGAAATGCATATCCAGAAGTATTTATCAGTATGTAGTAATACAGGCATCAGTAAAAACAGTTACACATAAGCTTCAGAAAAGGCAGACCATATATCCATATATTTATCCATCCGCAGGTCCTTCAACTTTAAGGTACACCCTTCAGTACTCTATAAACAGGCACTGTACAGCAGTGGTAGGGAACATCAGGCCAAATCTGCCCCCCAGACAACCACCTGCCCCCTTCCCCTGCAGTCTTCCAGCTTTTGTGCAGTCCCCACCCCGTTCTTAAAGGTCAAAACACCTCTGGTAGGGCTTCGTTACTGGCAAGAAGAGCTTTAAGCTAAAATACGCTGATTTTGGGGGGTCTTTTTGTCCCCACCCCCTTTGCCTTTGGCCACACCCACGGCCAGAAGGCGGCCCCCGAGAGCTTCTCTGCAACTGATTTCGGCCCTCAGGCTGAGAGTTTCAGCACCCCTGCTCCGCGAGTCTGTTACCAAAGCACTTTGCCTTCTACAGCAAAGGAACACACGAAAACCCACAAAGCGGATCCAAACATGGATTCGCTTGCTCGATTGGCCCCGTGCCCCCCGGAAGTACGAGGCAGAACAAGCCCTCAGAGCCTCGGCTTCCCTTTTCTGCTCACGCCGCAGAAGCCCTGCTGGGAAGGCCCGCCGGACTCTCGCAGAGCCCACGACCGAGAGACAGAGCGAGGTTGCAGGGCAAAGCTTTGGTACATACACCCCCGTCGCAAGCCCCCACTTTTGAGTACGCAAGGTGGCGTCCAATTCACAAATGTGAAAGGGCCCGTTGCCGCTCACCAGGACGTGGATCGTACCGTCGCGAGGGCGCTTAAAGCTCCAAATTGACAATTTAGAGATAGGAGCGACTTGGGCAAGCCCATCTCTGCTGCAGGGAGAGAGAGATAAGAGGAGGGAATCCCTTCGGCTGACGCTCTCGCCCAGGCGTGGGCGTTCCCCTCCTCTGCTTATCTCTTGCCCTCACAAGGGATTCCTCGGCTGCCAGGCCTGGGAGTCTCCCGAGCCTCTGAAACGAAGCAGACAACGGAGCCAGTCACATGGCCCGCTGCGGACAGCCGCCTCCGTCTCCCTGGCCCGAGAGCCTTAAAGGGGGTGCCGCAGCCGTGCGACGCCTCTACAGCAGTCTTCCCTGACCGGGCCCCCTCTGGATGTTTTGGACTACGGCACCCAGGATTCCTGACCATTGGGGCCAGGCTGGCTGGGACTGATGGGCACTGCAGTGCACGTTATCAAGAGGGCCCCGGATTGGGGAAGGCTGCTGCGTCAGATCCAGGCAAGAGAAGCGTGAGGGAGGACCCCTATGCCTTTAAAGAGCAGCCCGACAGGCAGAAATAAAGCAGGGCCGCTTTCACCACTGCCGGGGAAGTGACACTGACTGGGATTTTTGTGTCTGTTGGCCAGAGACGGTGTTAGGGGGCGGCCCTCTAGGGCTGGAGTCCCGAATCTTTCATTTGGAGCCCCGAATCTCTGGAGGCCCTCTGCCCCACCACCCTGCTGTCCAGGGGCACTTACTGAAAGAAAGGGACGGGGGCCCTGAGGATCTCTGTTGCATCGGATCCCCCTGGATGAGCTGGCTTTTTGCCTGCATGTGCTTCCCCTCCTGCTGCCCCCCCCCCAGAATCTTTCTGCCTGAGGCTTTTTTCTGAAATCAGATGCCCTCCTCTCCTGTGCATATATCCCTCTTTACAAATAGGGGTGTCCTTAGGAGAAGGGGTGTCCTTAGGAGACAGGCTCCTTTACAAACTTTAGAGCGTATGTAAATTAGCATATGCAAATCTGTGCATTTTTTTTGTTGTTGTTGTTCCTGTGGGCCTGAGCCAAGCATCTTTTTGGCACCTAGCACCGCCCCTGCTGTTGGCAGCTGTTACAAGTTGCAGGGATCCAACTGGTGCAAGGGGGGGAACGGCCGTCTTACATGGTGCTCTAGGTTAGAGCAGGCGTGTAAAGCTCAGCCCCAAAGGTGAAATCCAAGCCTTCGGGGTTCCCAGACAGCCACGGCCCTTCTTCTTTCCGCCAACCACCAATCGATTTCCTGACCTTTGTGCAGCTTCTCCCCCATCTCCCCTTCACCTAAGGCTTAGTTTCCAACAGCAAGAGCTTTAAGCTAAAATGTGCCCGCTGGCTGGAACTACTAACAAGAGCACTCCACGCTGCAACGTTTTGTTGCAGATCCCGCTTGTCATATTAATAATTAACTGTTCATTCTGACGATAATAAAGCCAGGGCTGGGCAGAAGGCAAATCTGGTCCAACTGGTAGATTTGCAGCAGATTGGCAAGGATTTCCGGCTCTCAATCGTTTTTATCGCTCTCTTAAAAAAGAAAAAGGAACTGTAGGATTCTCCTCCGCAGACACCTGGTCCCCCTCTCAGAGCGTCATGCTGCTTGTTGCTATGCGCTTCCAAACGCAGCCAAACAAAAGGGCTGAGCGACATGCTACAGTTATGTGAGTCATGCTTCCAAAAAAAAAAAGTGTGCTTAACACCGCCACTTTATTTGAAGATGTTAGTGATGACTACTGACTTGGATGGCTTGAAAAGGGGATTGGACAAATTCATGGAGGAGAAGGCTAACAATGGCTACTAGTCCCGATGGCTATAGGCCACCTCCAGGATCAGAGCCAGTACACCAGTTGCTGGGGAACATGGGCAGGAGGGTGCTGTTGCACTCGTGTCCTGCTTGTGGGTTTCCTGTGGGGAGCTGGTTGGTCACTGTGGGAACAGAATGCTGGATGAGATAGACCCTTGGTCTGATCCAGCAGGGCTCCCATTATGTTCTTATGAGAAGCGGCTGCATGGACCCCTGAAGAAGGGCCAATGCCCAGTGACAGAGCACCTGCTTTGCATGCAGAAAGCCCCAGGTTCACTCCCCGGCATTGTTGCCCAGGGAGGGCTGGGAAAGACGCCTGCCTGAAAGAACTATGGAGAGCAGCTGCCAATCAGTGGAGACAACACGGAGCTAGAAGGACCCATGGTCCAGCTCGGTATAAGAAGCGACAGGTCAACTGGGACGAGCAAACCGGTGAAGACAGGCAATGTTCAAAATCTGTTACTTTGGGCGCAATCCCAGGGCTGGTAGACATTGTCTAGCCGGCCACAGGAAAAGTCGGGAGTCCCCGCTCTGAGCTCGGAAAAGCCCTCTGAGGTCACAGTGGGGACTCTGACTTCGGGGGGGGGGGGCTCCCTCCACCCTTGCAGCCGGCGTGGTTCTTTCTGCGCCAGGCTGTGTCTCCGAAGACAGAAGACAGTCTTCGGAGCAGGTGCGGGGAGTGGGGGCGTTCCGGGGGGGGGGAGGGAGGCACGGCCGTCCCACGAAGAATCCTCAGTCTCTCCGCCTTGCGAGGAGGGGGAAAAAACATTTAGACGGCACATGGATCAAACTGATGTGAGCTGCAGACGTCTTACCTTAATGAGGAGCTCTCGACTCAACGAGTGGTTATTCTCATCTGAGAAGATCTCCGACAGCTCGTGGAAAGTGCGGAAGCTCTCCCTGTGGAGGAAGGAACAAGATTCATCCATTTAAAAAAATGAACTTGTGCCCTGTTTTAAGTTGTTTTACACCAAAAACACAGAATGTGTTTCATTTCGCCTAGTCGCCTTTCCATTATTCATTTTAAAAAAATATATTTATTTACTAAACTTATATTATACTCTTCCATCCTCCAACCATCAAAACAAAACCAAGAAACAACACAGAAGTCAAGACCAATAGATTATATGACAATTTTTCACTGAAAACTGAATCAAACATTGAAAAGTATAAAATGCAGAAACGTATCCGCAGCAATACCTCACAAGAAGGCTATCGTTCCACAAATAGCGTGTTGCCTTTTTTGTTTTGCACTGTAAACATTTTAGTTTTGTTTTAAGATGTTTTGATGGTGTACGAGCAATAGCAAACAGAGTAAAAAAAAATTGTCGTATTATAGAATAATATATTGGGTTGGATCCGGGATCTACTTCTGTGAGAGGGAGGGCTCTGCTTGCAGACAGTCCCTCTGTCCGTTTGGGGGGGGAGGACACACCCCTCCCCCAGCTTGCCCCATTTAGCAGGGTCTCCTGTCTCTCTGCATAGCATTTCCAGGGGGGCTTGAGGGACTGGCGTGGTAAGGAATGGATCGGGGAGTCCATTTCCACTTAAATCTAGATCCAACCCGTTCCTTAAGGTTGATCCACTTCAATCTAGATCCAATTCCCCCACTCCTGACTCCTCTATTGTTTCTTGGCCCCAAAGGGTCCTCCGAACCAAGAGACCAATCACAGCCATGCCTGTTTAGTTTCGGCAATGCTTGCTGTGTCAGGTAACCCCATCCAATCATTCACTGGACCAGCCTTGTCATTTTTCCATCAGGGTTCGGGGGGGGGGTGTTCCCGTTTTTTTCTCACAAGCTTTTCTGGGGATCCTCAATTGGAAGAGCACTAACGGCAGGGACATTGCCCTGAAAAAGACAGCCTGTCCTCCACCGTCTAACACCACCAGGGGCAGGTGAGGATTTGATCTAGACGCTTCCGTGTTCACACACAAGGCGATCCACTGTGCATACACCCGCGTCCGTGCATGCACACATACATTCCAGTTCTCCTGAACTCACCGTGAAACCTCGTCCCATGTCTTCTTCAACCTGTGAACCGCATTGCACTGCAGGGCGGAGAGAATGGCTCGGAGGGAAGAGAAATTCTTCAAGATCCGGCATTCCTGGAAGAATGCAAGAAAGGTGTGGAAGTCAGCAGCAGCAAAGAGGATGAAAGAGAGACGCACACTGTTGGTGTGTGAAGCAAAATTAGCTTGCTCTGCTGCTTATGTTTTGATTATGTCGCAGTGGGGTTTTTTTACTGCTTAACTGGGAAGTTCCCAGACAGGGTAAACCAGTACATGGCTGTCTGTGTTTATGAAGCTATTCTTACCTGCGGCCTTGCTAGGTCTGAGAATGGTTTGCTGTGAGACAGGATTGTCATATGATGTAAATAAGCTGATGACATGTAGTGGCCAGGCTTCGGCCACATGTATCATGTGGTAGTAATGGGTGACTTCAATTTCCCTGATATCTGTTGGGAGACTTATTCAGCCAAACATGGCCCCTCCAAGAAATTCCTGAGCTGTGCTGCTGATAACTTCCTCCTACAGAAAGTGGAGGAAGGAACTAGAGGATCGGCTATCCTTGACCTGATTCTAACCAACAGAGACGAGTTAGTGGATAAAGTGGCAGTTTCGGGAACTCTGGGGGAAAGTGACCATGTTATACTTGAGTTCTTGATTCTAACGGAAGCAAAAGCTGAGTGTAGCCAAACACGTACCCTGGATTTTAGGAAAGCCAATTTTAACAAACTCAGAACAATGATTAGTAAGATCCCATGGCAAGCAACTCTCATGAGAAAAGGAGCCCAGGAGGGGTGGGAGTTTTTAAAAAAGGAAATTTTAAAGGCACAAGTGCAAACAATTTCCACAAGGAAAAAAGGCAGAGGGCAACAGAAGAAGCCAATGTGGCTTCACAATAAACTCAAAGATGACCTGAAAACAAAAAAGGACACGTATAGGAAGTGGAAGGAAGGACAGGCTACAAGGGAAGAGTACAGGCAGGTAGCACAGAACTGCAGGAATAGTGTCAGGAAGGCTAAAGCTGAGAATGAGCTAAGGTTAGCGAGGAATGCTAAAAGCAACAAAAAAGCTTTCTTCAGATACATGCATAGTAAAAGACAGAAGAAAGAACTGGTGGTTCAACTACGCAATGAGGATGGCAAATTGATAACAGAAGACAAAGAAAAGGCAGAAGTGTTCAATTCCTACTTCGGCTCAGTCTTCTCCCAAAAGAGGGTCTATGACCCCCCTGGCAAACCTGAAGTGCAGACTGAAGGGGCAGGATTGCAGCTTGAGATTGATAGGCAAATGGTCAAGGAGCACCTGATTGCTCTGAACGAGTTTAAATCTCCAGGGCCTGATGAGCTGCATCCTAGAGTAATAAAGGAACTGGCAGAAGAACTCTCAGAACCACTGTCTATTATCTTTGAGAAATCATGGAGGACAGGTGAAGTGCCAGACGACTGGAGGAGGGCAAATGTTGTTCCCATCTTCAAAAAGGGCAAGAAGGAGGAACCTGGGAACTATAGGCCAGTCAGTCTGACATCAATCCCCGGGAAGATTTTGGAGCAGATTATAAAAAAGTCAGTCTGCAAGCACCTTGAAAACAATGCAGTGATTACTAGAAGCCAGCATGGATTTGTCAAGAACAAATCCTGTCAGACTAATCTGATCTCATTTTTTGATCGGGTAACCTCCCTTGTGGACTGTGGGAATGCTGTGGACATTATATACCTGGACTTCAGCAAAGCTTTCGACAAAGTGCCTCATGATATCCTGATTAGTAAGCTAGCTAAGAGTGGGCTAGATGGAACAACTATCAGGTGGATCCACAATTGGCTAAATAATCGGACTCAAAGAGTGCTTATCAATGGTTCCTTCTCAAACTGGGGAGAGGTAACGAGCGGGGTACCACAGGGCTCGGTCCTGGGCCTGGTGCTCTTCAACATTTTTATTAATGACTTGGATCAGGAGGTACAGGGAATGCTTATCAAATTTGCAGATGACACAAAGTTGGGTGGAACAGCTAATACTCTGGAAGACAGAAACAAAATTCAAAGTGACCTCGATAGGCTGGAGCGCTGGGCCGAAAACAACAGAATGAAATTTAATAGGGATAAATGCCAAGTGCTGCACCTAGGGAGAGGAAACCAAATGCAGAGTAACAGAATGGGGGACACTTGGCTCAACAATACTACAAGTGAGAAGGATCTTGGAATTGTGGTAGATCACAAACTGAATATGAGCCAGCAATGTGATGTGGCTGCAAAGAAGGCAAATGCTATTTTGGACTGTATTAATAGAAGTATAGCTTCCAAATCACGGGAAGTGATAATTACTCGGCACTGGTTAGGCCTCATCTTGAGTACTGCGTCCAGTTCTGGGCACCACACTTTAAGAAGGACATAGACAAACTGGAGAGGGTTCAGAGGAGGGCAACAAGGATGATAAAGGGACTGGAAACAAGACCCTATGAGGAGAGACTGAAAGAACTGGGCATGTTTAGCCTTCAGAAGAGGAGACTGAGGGGAGATATGATCGCATTCTTCCAGTATTTTGAAGGGATGTCACACAGAGGAGGGCCAGGATCTCTTCTCGATCATCCCAGTTTGCAGGACACGGAATAATGGGCTCAAGTTACAGGAACCTAGATTCCACCTAAACATCAGGAAAAATTTCCTGACTGTCAGAGCAATAAGACAATGGAATCAACTACCTGGGAAGTGGTGGGCTCTCCCACTCTGGAGGCATTCAAGGTGCAGCTGGACAGACATCTGTCAGAGATGCTTTGACCTGGATTCCTGCATTGAGCAGGGGGTTGGACTCGATGGCCTTGTAGGCCCCTTCCAACTCTACTTTTCTATGATTCTATGCTTCTATGGTTTTGAGCTGCACATGCTTTTGCTGAGTTGAATGTACCTTTAAGGATTTGTACTCTGCACATGGACTCTGTATATGGAATGTAAAGTAGATGTAACCTGTAGTGACACTTTGTTTTAAGTTAATAAAACAGTTAGAATAGAACTGTTTTTGGCCACAGTGTGCTTCCTGAGTCCTCAAATGAAATGCAACTGGGAAGGCTGAAGCAAACTGCTGCGTGGGTGAGAACTCTGCTGCTGTGTGTAGAAGGCCAAAGATTCCTTTAGTTCTGGCTAGCACACAGACCAACATATTATACCAACCCCAACACACACGGCTGAATCCCTTCTGCAGACTTCCATTTCCTGGACTCTCTGCCCAACGTCGCACCTGTCACCCTATTCCTGGCACTGCTTGCATCCCGCAATTATATATATGAGATTTGCATGCGGGTGACCCAAATGTTGCAATCCAGAGGGCCTGCAGATTAAATCTCACAAGCGTTTCCTCTCTTTGCATAAATGATTCCAATTATTTTGCTCAAGGACTGGGGGATCGGAAAGGCCTGGGGCTATGGAGCAGCACAGAAGAGCAGCCAAAAGCTGTACAAGGGAACATTGGTGCCCGCTCCCCGTAGCAGCTGCAACTCCTACTTTGTCTTCCTCTAACTTGTAGGGCTTGGTCCACATATGCAAGCGTAAGAGGCAGCAGAGAAGACAACGCCCACTTTATCCTTTATTGGGAAGTCCATGGTTTTTTATGCTCCCCTATGTAAAATCCACCCTGCAAATAAAAAGCTAGCACTTCAGAGAGAGAGAATAATCTACCCCAGCCTCCTTGCCCGCTGTGCTAGTTTTGCACCTGCAGGAAGGTTTTACACAAATCTAATTTCCCTCACCTGCGTCCTGAAAGGGTGCAGATCACTCTAGTGCAGGCGTGTTGAACCGCTCTCAGCCCGAGGGCCAAATTCCTTTTCCGAGAAGCTCTCGGTGGCCCATATTCCAGTGGTGGGCAAGGCCAAAAATGCAAAACAAATAAAATAAAAATCCACCATCTTTTAGCTTTACGCTCTTCTTGCCAGTAACTCAGCCTTAGGAGAGACCTTTTAGAATGGGGCAAAAACCCACGAATGGGAAACCACCAAAGGGTTGGGCAAAGGAGGCGTGGCCAGGAAAGGGGGTGTGGCCGTCTGGGAACTCCCGGAGGCCAGCTTGCGACCTCATGCAGGATGAATTTGGCCCACAGGCTTGAGGATCAACACACCTACTCTAACACGTGCATAGGCCTATGAATTCACTGCATCCTCTTTTCAAGTTTTTATTTGTAACCCGGAGGACTAGAAACTTGTTTTTGTTTTAAAGAAAGGAGATGCCACATTCCAAAACTGACACCAATTTGCAGTCCCAGCTCTGCCGCATCAAATCACAACAGAAGTTACAGGGTTGGATTGGGGGGAAGGCTACAAACAAGGCACACACCCGAGCTACTTCGATCCAGTGCTCCACCACCCTGGCTCTCTGCTGCGGCTTCAGCGTCCGGTCCCCGAGGCAGGTTGCGATGACGCAGTTGGTGACGCTGTTGAACTGGGAGACGGTGGCCCGGATGGTGGGGGCCAGGTGTTCTTTGCCTTTCTTGTCCCGCTGGGACCAAATGCAGCCCAGGCAGTGGTAAGGCACCACCTTCTTAAAGAGCTCCTGCAACGGGGAAGGCACCGAGACAAGAGTCAGTGATGGGGAAATGGGCCATGAGAAGGGCGGGACACGAGGATCGGCACGGGCAGCATGCACGGGCAGCAGCCAAGACACTCACGGCGTCCATCAGCGTGAACTGTTCGGCCGCCATCTCTGGAGAGAAGGTGAGGAAATCCAGCTTGCCTTCACTCAGCCCGTTCTCCTCTTCTAGCCGCAGGGTGCAGCTGGCAGTGGTCCACGGCTGGAAGGGATCGAATCAAGGCACACTGAGCGACCGGCTCGAAGCACAGCAGGGTCTTGAGAAAGCCCCGCCCACCTAAGTCCATGGGGCACTGCTAGGCACTTAAAAAGATCTGAGGCCCCCAGGCCCGTAAGACACACATCTGCAGAATTACTACGGTTCATTTAAATTCCACAGGAGGCAAAGCCAATTCATTTCTCATCCAAACTGTCTCGAATAAAAGAAATCCTCCAGTTAATTTCCACCCCACCTCCCAAAACATCCCAAACCAATGGAAAAACATTTTTCTTCTAAGTTGAATTGCCATGCCGGGGAATATTGGGTGTGTGTATGTGTGTGTGTGTGTGTGTGTTGTGTTGCAGCATGCGGGGAGAGTTAACCCTTCCTCTCCCCAGCTGCAGACCTGCTTGAAAATTGCCCCTGCATGGCAATTTTAAGCTGAGAAAAAACAAACCCAACTTCCATTGGCACCAACTCAGGGTAGGGTGCATGAGAATTTTGTTTCAGTCCGCAAATCACTCAAAAACGCCCCGTTTGCAACCCCGAAGGAGGGGCATTTGAAAAAACCAAACCAAAACAAGAATAAAATTGGGCCAAACGGCTGCCACATGTAAGGTTTCTCATTGGTTCCTCATAAGGCAGCTTACATAATCCTCCTCCTCTCCATTTTATCCTCACAACAACAATCCTGTGAGGTAGGTTGGGCTGAGGGTCAGTGACCGGCCCAAAGTCACCCGGTGAGCTTCATAGACGAGCGTGGACTAGAACTCGGATCCCCAAGTTCCAGTCCAGCACTCTAACCACTAGGCCACTCTGGCTCTCATGAACCCTCCAAGCCAGTAGATGGCGCAGCACCAATCGCTGGCTCCGCGGGAGCAGCGCTCACCTTCCGCCTCCGCCTCAGTGCGCTCGTGGTGCTGGAACTGAGTGAAGAGTATGCGTGCTCGCCGCTGTAGGTCCGACCCGGGAATGTTGTCGCGCACGTAAAGGATGAGTTGCTTGAGGCAGGCGAAGTCTGGCGGCTTGCGGAAGTCTTCTGAGTACTGATCCAGCCAGGCCCCCAGGATGGAAGAGATGGTGCTGAGGAGGGCGGGAGAGGGAAGAGGTCGGGCTGACTCCAGAAAGCCAGGCCAGCCGTTGCAGACTGCTCCACCCGAGGGCCAAACTGCATTTCGGAGGAGCTCTCGGGGGCCACATTCCGGCGACTGCGAAGGGCCAGGGCCAAAATTACCAGCACATTTGAGCTTAAAGTTTGCATGTGCACCCTCCCCACCACCCAAAAGAAATTTTCATGCAAGGATGCAGAGAAATGCATAATCGAGAACCACAGCAACCTGGTAATGATCCAAAATAAACCAGCAAAAGGGACAATCTGGAACACGCGAAGAATCGCTTTTTCACACAGATGGGGTTATCATCTCAGGATAACCTCTAACCTCTGGGGGGGGGGGGGGAACCTGTCCAGTAGCTTCTGAATCCTTGAATGTCATGCTAGCTAGAAACTTGAGGAAGGGAGCAAAGGCAAGCTCCGCCCCTTTTATAGCTTCAGGGCCAAACACTTACTTTTTCAACTCCTGTCGCTCATCTACAGCGTGCCTGGGGTGTTCTCTGTTTGCCTGCAGGTGGAAATTCCCATATCTAAAAAGGACCAGAGAAAGTCAATTAGCCTTCAAGGTGTTATCGATATCCTGCTTGTCTTCCGAGCGGCTTAGAGTGGTGCACACTGCATGTGATGCCGTTTCATACTCACAACAACCCTGCGAGGAAGGCTTAGGCTGAAAGATGGGGACTGTCCCCGGCTTGGCCAGTGAGATTTCCCAAATTTAGGATTCCAGGGGCACACTTTGCTCTTAATGCCTGACGGTACAGGGGCCCTGAGGATCTCTGCTGCATCGGATCCCACTGGATTAGGTGGCTATTTGCCCACATGTGCTTCACCTCCTGTTGCCGCCCCCCCCCCTGAATCTTTCCACCGGAGGCTTTTTTCTGCAATCAAATGCCTTTTTCTCCCCTGTCCATACACCTCTTTTTACAAATATTTCATTATTTTATTATATTTATATTCCACCTTTTTTCCTGCAAGGAACCCAAGGCGGCTTACGTAATCCTCCTCCTCTCCATTTTATCCTCACAACAACCCTGTGAGGTGGGTTAGGCTGAGAGCCAGTGACGGGCCCAAAGTCACCCAGTGAGCGTCATGTCCTAGCGGGGACTAGAACCCGGATCTCCCGAGTGCCAGTCCAACACTTTAACCACCACGTCGCACTAGCCCAGGGGTGTCCTCAGGAGACAAGGTCCCTTACAGACTATAGATCAGCATGTGCAAATGTGTGCATTATTTTTTTTCCGGTCCTGTGGCCCTGAGCCCCCAGATCTTTTGGGTACCAAGCGCCACCCCTGCAGGAGAGACAAGGCTTACCTGTTCAGGAGGAGATCCAACACCTGCTTGGTCGTGGCAAAGGCACGGTACGTGCACAGGAAGATGGTGACATACGTGGAGTCGTTGCCTTTGAACGCCGAGACCAGGTACTCCACCAGCTTCTCCAGGGTCCCGGCTTTGATGGTCCGCACTTTGCACGTCTCGTAGAGGTTTAAGGCCGACTCGTTCTCAAACTGCAGAAGGGGGAGAAGATGCTCTAGGCAACGGTTCCAAGGGGCGAGGAGAAGCAGCGCTGAAGACTCAGGGTTGGGGGTGCCATTTCAGCCTGAGGGCCGAAATCCATTTTGGAGATGCTCTCTCGGGGCTGGGGTGGCAGCGGCGGGGGGGGGGCATTCCAGCGGGGGGGGTGCCAAGCGCAAAGGGGAGGGGACCAACGTTACACAAAATGACAGCATATTTTAGCTTACTGCCAGTAACTCAGCCAGTGTTCTCCAACCTTGGGTCCCCAGATGTTTTTGGCCTACAACTCCCAGCATGCCCCAGCCGGGGCATGCTGGGAGTTGTAGGCCAAAAACATCTGGGGACCCAAGGTTGGAGAACACTGAACTAAGCCTTAGTTAGGAGGCTTTCAAACTTTTAGAACAGGGGAAACCTGCACAAAACAAAAAGCCGGGAAAGCACCGAACGATGGATGGTTGAGGGGAAGGAGCCTTGGCAGACAGCTGGACTGGGACCCCTGCTGCTGAGCTGGAGAAGAGGCTTGTGCCCTTGCTGGGGTTTGGCCCTCTGCTCTCTCCCCCTACCAAACAAGCCTGATTTAACTGCTCCACACCATCCTCAGCTGTATAAAAGGCGGCTTGTCCACACACTTGGCGATGCACTTAGCATAGCACGAGGGAGCGGGGGGGGGGGGATTATAGCAGTTATTCTATTTATACTTTACTGATTTTCACTGCTGAAAGTGAGTTCACTGTCATTTGCAACTGACAGCATCTTCCCTTTACTGGTTTTGAACAATTAAAATTGGGCCTCCGCTAGTCGCGAGGAGGAGCAGAGAGCAGGCCACTGCTCCCACCACGGCACGTTTGACACTTTCTTTTTTAAAAGAAAAAAAAATCAAGTTTCTAGTCCACATGGTGGCAAAGGCAGAATTGAAAAGTAATGCCTGGAGGGAGCTTAGAAGAGATAAAAGTAGCTGAGGGCACAATCCTATGCAAGATTAGAGCGAAAAAAGGCCTCCAACTCCCAGCATACCCCAGCCAGCTGACTGGGGCATGCTGGGAGTTGTAGGCCTTTTTTTGCTCTAAACTTGCTATAGGATTGCACCTTGAATGAGTTTAGTGGGGAAGCACGGTGGAACTTCCGTGCACAGGACAGGAAAAGCTGAATAAATCTTGTCTACAAATCTGCCTAATTTGTACAGGAGCAGAATTCGGATTTATATTTTGTTCACCCCCTTTATCTAAGAGCAGTACATGCGCCACCCCTTCAAGAGAAGCTCGCCATTTCCAAAATTCTTTCCAATAAGCAGGTCCAAGGCTGATTCTTTCATGCAAACAAATTGCTGTCATGGTTCCTTTTGTGTAGTTTTTCCGGTTGTTGGGGGTTTTTTTGGGGGGGGGGAATAAAAGCAGAGCAGGGGGCATTCAAGGGTCAAGGTTTCTCCGTAGTTGTCGGGGGGGGGGGGAGAGCAGCAAATGGACCGTGATGAGACCAGACAGCCGGAAAACACCAACAATAATAGAAAAAGTCCTTCGCCGCATTCCAGAGTCTTCCCCCCCCGCCCCCCGCATGCGACAACACAGAGGCCTGGATGCATCAACTGCAGCGGGGCTGAAGGTAAGCAACAGAAAGTGTGCCAGCATGACGCCGCGAGCTGTAGACAATCGGGGCAGCGTCGGCCGGGCTGCACAAGTCTGTATTTATTAACCTCTTGTTCTCCAGGAATGGGAGGGCCCCATCCTGTAAAGTGACGGCCGCGCACGGGGTTAAAGTGCGCTTGCAGATGCTCGCATGAATAGCTCTGGGGCTCATATCACGTCAAGCCCTTGCAACGAAAGGGTTGAGAGAGCGAACCGTGAACCAGGAAGCTCAAAGCTTAAAATGCCGCTGCTCACAAGCAAGCCCTTATATAAAGGCCAACCTTGCACTGAATACGATGCCTGGTTGCCATTGGCGAGCGACAATTCCGCGCAGGCGAGTGAGCAGGCTGGCTGCCTCCACAGATAACTCAGAACCACGAGAGCTGTTTGAGGAGGAAGAAATTGCTCCATCTTTCATCCATTCAGAAGAAGATGGGATTTCTTCATTTACTATCTTGCTAAGAGGCCAGAGCCTGTGTCTTCCATGTTAGTAGCCTCTTAGTAGGCTAGTAAGTAATTTTGCAGGCTAGTAACTTTTGTGGACTTATTTGCAAGCCTGATATAGTCTTTTTCACATTCAGTGAAAGTGCGAGGGTTCAGGGAGAGAACTGGGATTGCGTCCATTCTTCCAGCTCCCAATTTTCATGGTCTTAATCAGGAGTGGAGAACCTCTTTCAGCCCGAGGGCCGTATTTCAGTTTGGAGAAGCTCTCGGGGGCTGCATTCCAGTGGTGGGTGTGGCTAACAGCAAAAGGGGAGGGGCCAAAATACCAGGATATTGTCGCTTAAAGCTCTTAGTACCAGTACATAAGCCTTAGGAGATTTCAACCTTTTAAGAACATGGGGGAAACTCACAAACGCCGGGAAACCACCAAATCGCTGGTCGCCAGAATATGGGGAACCTCAGAAGGCATCTGGGGAACCTCAGAAGGCTGGATTTGGACCCCTGGTTTTCAAGTTCTGCACCCGTGGTCTAAACAGAGCGCAGGTATAATTGCGTGCACACCATTGTGTTTTCTGGACCTTCAGAGGAAGTGTGGAGGCTCACAATGGAGACAGAGGATAGGATCCTAAATTCTCTCGCACCCTTACCTTCTGTGCGTTCACTGAGTATATATATACTGTTTTCACAGCTATGTTTAAACTGGTAGGTTGTTTTTAAAACCTCACACACCTTTTCGATCACATAATATCAAGCCCCGTTACATTCCAAATGTTTTCCGCTTGCTTAAAAACACCACACCCTCAATTCTCTAACTGGGAAGAGGCCAAATGACCAAGAGAACTGGCCCGATGCAAGCTTTCCCCAGGGCAAAAATGACATTAATCGGATCTGCCTGTATTCCACCACACAAATCTGGCACATTGATCACAGAATTCAGCAAGGTCAAGAATCTCGGCTTTTTAAAAACAAAAAACAAGTTTCTAGCCCTTTAGGATGTAATTGTGAGGGCAATGGGGTAGTAACCACCAAAGCCCCTGCCCGATTAACAAACCATGTGGTTTTCATTCTAGGCTGTGAAATGGGGAAGACTTTGTGTACTGTGGACGAACAGTTTTCCGACTGTATTGCTTTTAGATCATGTTTTTATGGTGTTTATTTTTATTTGTATTATTGTGCTGGTTACGGTTTATTGATTTGGGCTTTTTATTTTCCTGTTCTATTAATTATGGATCTCTGCATTTGTGCGCAAAGTGTGTGTAAGTCACTTCGAGGCTGATTTTTGTGGTGGAAAGCAGCACATAATAATAATAACAACAACTACTACTACTACTACTACTACTTATCTATTTTTTTATTACATGGTCCTGCTCCTCTCCATTTTATCCTCACAACAACCCTGTGAAGTAGGTCAAGCTGAGAGCTAGTTACTGGCCCAAAGTCACCCAGTGAGCTTCATTGCCGAGTGGGGACTAGAACCCTTTTATTCTTTGTTATTACTTTTTACATTTATATCCCACCTTTTTTCCTGCAAGGAAGTCAAGGCGGCTTACATAATCATCCCCCTCTTCCTCTCCATTTGATCCTCACAACAGCCTTGTGAGGGAGGCTGAGTCAAGGACTGGCCCAAAGTCGCCCAGTGATCTTCACGGCCAAGCGGGGACTAGAACCCGGGTCTTCTGAATCCCAGTCCAGCACTCCAAGCGCTACGATACACTGGCTCTATTTATTTAATAATAAATCATGATAACGCATCAAGGCCGAGGCAACTTTTGAACTAGCAGCTTTCGAGTTTGCAGCATTTTCCTGTCTCCCAATCCCTTTCCTCCTCCCTCCCAATCCCTTTTCCTTTTGTGTTGTGTCTTTGAGATTGTAAACCTGAGGGCAGGGACGGTCTAATATCAATCTTTGTAAGCCACTCTCGGGGCCTTTTTTGGCTGAAGAGTGAGGTAAAAATGCTGGAAATAAATAAATAAATTCGGATGCAGCCACAACGCTGAACGTGAGCTTTGCGAATAGGCAGAGCCCTCGCTTACCCCGAGCCAACGCTGTCCCTTGTTGGCCGTGTGGTGGAGCTGGACTTTTCGGAGCGAAATGCTGTAGATTACGCCATCTTCCACCTCTTCTCCGATCTCCTGGGTGGAGCTCTGGAACGGAGACAAAAGAAAAGGAGAACATAAAACCAAATAAATACATACCATTCCGTCAGCTTGCTGTTACAAAGAGACATGTCACAAAAGGCAGAGAAAAATTCCAGTCGGAAAGCAGGGACGACCCAAGACAGGTTTTTTGCACAGCAAGAGTATTAATGCTGGCCTACTCTGCAGGACTGTTGTGGGAATGTCTGAGCAAAGGACAGGATGGCGCTCATTCCCCTCTACAGAAGCTGACCAGACCAGCAGTTGAATCTTACTTCCTCTCCTGAGGACAGAAGCCATCCACCTTACCCAAAGTGCACTCAGTACATGTTCAGAGACACACTTGGCCCTGAAGTCTTTTATTCTGTGGGCGGGGGAGGTAAGGAAAGGTTTCCCTCAGGGAGGAAATCTGTCCATGCTCAGAGAGGCACCCAGCCCCAGGTGCCAAACTCTCTCAGCCAAACCAAAGATTCTGCTTCGGGCAGCTCAAACTAGGCCCTGTGGAAAAACCAAATGGAGATTTTGACAGGAGGACCTGTAAACGCAGGTGTGGGATAGAAATTCACCCCACAAAAGTGCAAATGATGACACCGTTCCCTCAGTGCTGGTCAGTGGAGGAGAAAGATCGAAGGAAGCCGGAACCGCAGGAATGGCATGCAGTTTACCGGAAAGCCAAAACAGAACCGCACAAATTTTTCATTGGAAGTGAGATGCCTCCTCCTCCTCCAGAGAGGTGTTGCAAGTTTAGGGGGCTGGGTTCGAAAGCTTGGCCTGGGTCATGCTTGCGGCAACCTTGATGCATATACAACATTCCCACTTCTGTCCTCCCATACATAAGAGGTAATGATTGGGTTCAGACAACACGATAATCCACACTCAAGGGTTGAGTTTGGGTTGTTGTGGAACTGTGGGTTGTTGTTGAAACGTGGATTACTGTGTTGTCTGAACCCAGTCGAGATAACAAACCATGGTTTGTTAACCACAAACAACCCATGAAGAGAACCCATGCTTTGTTGTCAGGTTGCGAACTGTGGGTTGTTCACCATGGTTGTTGAACCGTGGGCTGTTGCTGAACCGTGGGTTATCATGTTGTCCGAACCCAGCCAAGATAACAAGCCATGGTTTGTTAACCATGAACAACCCAGTGAAGAGAACACATAGTTTATTGTTGGGTTGCAAACTGTGGGTTGTTCACTGTGCGCTCTCTCGTGCCCTCTCTCAAGCTGATCCACCCATTACATTTTCCACACATACCCCTTAAAAGGTAACTTGTGCTTGCCTCGTCCGCATCTCTCTCATTTCATCAGAAACCCAGGACTGGCCCTAGCTCCCTGTCGAGAGCCTTTCACGGAAAGGCACTCGGCATAATAAGCAACCTCACAGGGCCAGTTGTGCACTGTCCTCGGGAGCTTCTTGCAGAAAAGGCGGGGCCACAGGTGCCATCAATGAGAGCGCTCGCTCGGCGTGGCTTGCACAACTCAGGCAAGGCTTCGGCCTACTACGAATCTACTACAGTGCCATTTGCAAGCCACTGTGCACGGTGATGGCTTCGGATTTTGGAGGGCCCTTGGGCAAGACATCCTCCATAGGCCCCTGCGATGACACGGTCCCTTGCACTTTAGGACCCGGCGTATAAACCCTTCTCAGGCTAAGCATCAACCCTTTAAAACTGAGGGGAGGGGTCAAATGAAACCTTTCCCCTACCAATGAGGGAAAATATTAATACTGGTTATGAAGGATCTAGCTTAAATCTATGATGCTGTGGGTACAAAGGTGTGTGTGTAGATTTAGAAGTAATGCAGGTTAATAACGCCAAGCTGACATGTAGGATTTGGGTAGCAAACAAAATAAAAATAAGTTTATTTTAATTCTCAAAATCTTAGTTCCAGAAAATAACTTTAAACCTGCCAACACCAAACACTTCGTAATTAACTTAAGTCCCTATAATTCTAAATACGTTCACTCCTCATACTAGCACTGATTTCTCTCAAAACTCCTGACAGACCAGACACGAATAACCCAACTAATCTAACTCCCCAACTCCCAACACACCCACACAAACACAACCTCAGCACTCCGACACACTAACTCGACTAACTCTGGCATCCCTCCAACACTCCTTATATACTCCTCCCCCCCCACCCTTTCCAAGACATCGCAAGCCACACCCACTCAGTTCAACATTCTAGACCAGTGTTCTCCAACCTTGGGTCCCCAGATGTTTTTGGCCTACAACTCCCAGCATGCCCCAGCCAGCTATGCTGGCTGGGGCATGCTGGGAGTTGTAGGCCAAAAACATCTGGGGACCCAAGGTTGGAGAACACTGGTCTAGACTCACCAAACATACTAACACAGACACACACCAGGGAACTGAATTGTGGGGTTACGCCACAGCCCCCCTCTCACAGAGAGTCTACCTTCTCACGACCAGGGTTCACCGGCTTCTCGTGCTCCTCATCCTCTTTCCTCATCACTGCTCCCACTTGCTTGCTTGGCAGGCAGACAGTCAGGGAGCAAGCAGGCCGCAGCATCTCCTGCTCCTCCTCACCACCACCGCCGTCTGGGCCAGAGCGACAGGCGGGCGAACAAGCAGGACGCAACGGTGAAGCGGAGGAGTAACTCCGGGGAGCTCTTGCCAGCGGGCCCCTGCTGGGGTGTGGGGCCTCGGCAAGCGCCCGACCATGCCGACCCTTGACACCGGCCCCCTGCACGTACACTGCCCTCATTTCATTGGTTGCGAGCGCCCAGAATTCCATGTGGGTTGCACAACAACAAAGAGGGACCACGATCTCCCGCAAGCCACACACAAAGGAAAAGGAGAGGAAGCCCAACTGGGCCACAAATCCGCTCACAAGGGGCTTTGGGCTCCCTTGTTTATCTAGCCCGGCTCGTCAGCCATTGGCCTCTGCACGTTGTGGAGGGGATAAATACAGGACAACTGATCAATGCGCTGGGGGGTTGTCAAGCGTGCGCTGAACACGCAAGTCAGGACAGCTGCCAGTCTATTCTGGGTTAGATCCCAGTTTCCAACGACCCATCCCCAAAAAGTGATGGTCACCGCGGGGAAAGTAATTGTATTAATGACTCCCTCCCTCTCTCTCCCACAGAATGTAGAAAAAGGGACAACCTGGGTTCCGCGGCACAGTGTGAAAACCTCTGAATAGCTTTACATGTTCCAGAACAAAATTCCTGCTACTGGCATGTTGTTTCGTCCGCCACAGCGGCCAAACTGACGGCATTCCTAAGGTTATGGATTCGAATCTCCCACGGTTCATATTGTTACCGCTGTTTTAATTTTGATATTTTATATAATTTTGATATTATAGATGATTTAATTCTATTTTTATATTTTGTATATTTCTATGTATATGCTTTCATCGTACGTTTTAATGTTGAGAAAAATGTATATATAAAATATAACCATAAAAATATAGTAAAATAGACTAAATTTTACTCTATTATAAATCGTTTCATAAACTGCCTTGAGTGTCGGGTTTTTTGGTAGAAAGGCGGGGTATAAATCAGCCAGTGTGGTGTAGCAGTTAAGAGTGTTGGACTGGGACTCGCGAGATCGGAGTTCTAGTCCCCGCTCAGCCAGGAAGCTCACCGTGTGACTTTGGGCCAGTCCCTGACTCTCAGCCTAACCTACCTCACAGGGTTGTTGTGAGAAAATGGAGGAGGAGGATTATGTACGCCGCCTTGGATTCCTTGCAGGAAAAAGGGTGGGATATAAATAAATAAATATTATTTTCTTATTTCCTTTTTTCCTTGGTTTGCATCCAGCATCTGCCTTCCTCGAGAAGGGCCCTTCTGCGAGAGGATCGGCCCTGCTCGTGGGAAGGCCCTCCGCCCAATTTTGGGGGATCTCCCCCCTACTCCACAGCTCACCCCATTCAACAGGGACTCCTGACATGGCTGGCTGCGGATGCTGGGAGTTATAGTCCAATACCAGGGCTGGGGAAGGCTGCTGTGCACAATTACCCGGGAGTAAGTCTTGTTGCATTCAATGGGACTTACTTCCAAGTGGGAGTAGGATTGCACAGCTAACCAGCACTGGCTTGTAGGCTTTGCTCTGGTCCTTCTCTGGCGGACCAACTATCTCTCCTCGTCAGACTTTCCCTTCTCTTGGGCAAATAAAGTAAAATAAAGCCAAAATATTCTATTAATACAGAGATAAGTTCTGCCATGACGAATGCTTATTCAGCAAACCATATTTCCAAAGAACTCTGAAGAAGAAATGGAAAGTTGACCCAGCAATTTCAGTATCGGCTCAAGCTCACGAGGTCTCGAGACGGAAGGGAGGAATGCCCTGGCTTGCTGAAAGTGTTCGCTCAGTTTCCTTCCCTATTTATTTATTTTTTTGTTTTAAACAGCCCATTCATATTTTACAGCCGACTGGTGCAAGATCTGGGAGTTTACAAACCGAGTGGCCAGATTAGAAGAAACAGAAAGCCAAAAATTGCAAGATGCTCGTAGCACGTGAATGCCTTCAGATTTATTGCTGGGCTTGGAAATTTTTCTACCCCGGAGAGCTCTTTCTCGGCATCAGCATACCCCACTGAAACACGTACGCCCTTCCCTTTTTTCTGCTGAGTATCTGTGTTCTCCCAGTTTCCCAGAAATGGGGAAAGAAAAACAAAGCAGAAATGGAAGAAGCTGAGGCTGGCACCTGAGATAACATTTCTGAACTTAGCGGGGGTGGGGTTTGTTGTTGTTGTTAAAAGTCTCCCGTGATCAACTCTGTGCAAACGCAGCATCCGGCCAAATTCAGCTCTCCGTGAAAATCTTGTCTTTCGTTACTTAATATACATATTATATTAAATGGTTTCTAGTCCTCATGGACGCAAGAACAGGCTTGACAGTGCGTGGCCAGTGCCAGCTGCTATAGTAAAAACAAGTAAGGTGTTAAAAAGAGTCTTATTTCAACTTTGGACGTGACTAGCAACTGCAGCATAGATTATATAGGAAAGGATGGGGGGCAGAAACACAAGCTTGCTTGATCGGCAAATATTTTATAACAGCTTTCCCCAACCTGGTGCGCTCCAGATTTTTCGGACTACAACTCCCATCGTCCTTCACCATCGGCTACACTAGCTACGGCTGATGGAAGTCACGGCCCAAGAACAGTTGGAGGGCCACACACATTCTCTACGCCTGCCCTGCAGAATAGACACAATGCACGCCAGGGTGTAATTTTGCGAAAGGCGGGTTCACAGAATCATAGAGCTGGAAGAGACCACGGAGGTCACCTAGACCAACCCCACTACTCAAAGCAGATCTGCAATGTGGCTGCAAAGAAGGCAATATTCTATTTTGGGCTGCATTAATAGAAGTAATGTATAGCGTCCAAATCGCGGGAAGTGATAATTCCCCTTTACTCAGCACTTGCTAGGCCTCATCTTGAGTACTGCGTCCAGTTCTGGGCACCACACTTTCAGAAGGACGTAGACAAACTGGAGAGGGTTCAGAGGAGGGCAACAAGGATGATAAAGGGACTGGAAACAAGGCCCTATGAGGAGAGACTGAAAGAACTGGGCATGTTTAGCCTTCAGAAGAGGAGACCGAGGGGAGATAGGATCGCACTTCCAGTACTTGAAGGGATGTCACACAGAGGAGGGCCAGGATCTATTCTCGATCATCCCAGTTTGCAGGACACGGAATAACGGGATCAAGTGACAGGAACCCAGATTCCACCTAAACATCAGGAAAAATTTCCTGACTGTTAGAGCAATAAGACAATGGAACCAACTACCTAGGGAGGTGGTGGGGTCTCCCACTCTGGAGGCATTCAAGGTGCAGCTGGACAGTCATCTGTCGGGGATGCTTTGACCTGGATTCCTGCATTGAGCAGGGGGTTGGACTCGATGGCCTTGTAGGCCCCTTCCAGCTCAACTATTCTATGATTCTATGAATGCTGGATGCAACCACAGCATCCCTGACAGATGGCCGTCCAGCTTCCACTTAAAATATCTCCAGCAAAGGAGAGTGTATTACCTGCAGACCAGAGGCTGTCTGTTCTCCTGTCGAACAGCTCTGGCCACTAGGAAGTTTCTCCAAAGGTTTAGCCAAAATCTGCTTGCCTGAAATTTTTTTCCTGACAACATTTATTTGCTGCTCCACATCCACACAGATTTGGAGCGGCGAACAATAACAAGGTTTTTAAAAGATTAAAAGAATAAAACGCAATATTAAAAACAGAGTATCAATAAAAACTAAAGGAAGCTTCCTAAAATAAAGATGTTTATGTACATGCTAAAAACTGCTATTTGATGCCACGTGGTGGAAAATATCAGGGGTAAAAACAAACAAACACCCAACGAAGATCGAATCTATCTTGTTCCTTGAAATAATCTACTTGCTCTTTGCCTTAGTCGAGAAGTCTCCCAATTTCTCGGAGGGTTTGGCAGAGCAATTATCCACTTGTGCGAAGTGACTGCGCAATTTCTCTTGGAGCACTTAATGGCCCATCCTTAAGAGGCGAAAGTTCACCTTGGAGGGTTTGCTGAATCCGAACAGCATATATCACACGCCTCAATGAAAAAGGTCTTGGCATCTCGAGCGCAAGGACAATTTCACAAATGGAGGGCGATGTGCCTCAACAAGACACTCGGGCAGACAAGCAGCACGTTTCAAAAGGGGGGCGTGTGCGTTGTTGGGGACCAGAGTGAAGAGGGGGATACACTTCCAAGAATCAGGACTTGCAAAGCAATAGTTGATGTGATCGCATTTTGCCAACACTTCTCCATCTGCATTGGCTGCCGGTCTGTTTCCGGGCCTAATTCAAAGTGCTGGTTTTAACCTTTAAAGCCCTAAACGGTTTGAGGCCAGGTGACCTGTAGGAATGCCTCTTCCTATATTTACCTGCCCCGACATTAAGATCATAATCTGAGGACATTTTCCAGGTGACCCCAGCGAATGAGGTGAGGTGGGTGGCTACAAGAGACAGGGACTTTTTGGTGGTGGCACCCCATCTGTGAAATGACCTCCCCCTGGCTTTCAACTCTGGCTTGTCAGGGGGGGGGGGGAGAGACAAGCCAGAGCTCTGGGTTTGGACATCACACTAACCAACCAATTGACAGAGCATCCCCCTGGCTGGTTTAGCCCACTCCAACTAGCAGAAGGGGAAGCAAGAACAAGTGTGCTGGCTTGCACTTGGGAACCCAGGGTTTAAAAACAAAAAGCCTGGGTTACCGTTGCGTGCAAACTGGGCCGGCGACTCGCCTAAGGTGAACTTCACAGCTGAGCGGGGAATCCAAACCTGGGTTTCCCCAGTCCCATAGATTGGAAGGTTAAAAAAGACAGATTGTAAGGTCCTTGGGGCAGGGACCTGTCCACTGACTTATCCACTCTGATGTTCGTTGACATCATAAATAATAACAACTGCGGGTTTTTGACAGTGTGGCTGATGTCATAGTGACAGGCCTGCAACTGCACGAGGTAATACAGGTGCGGGAGCGTGTGGTTCCTTAAGTGGCTTCTGGACTGAATCGCAGTTCGCTGAAAGCAAGCCATTAACAGGTAATTGTGGGCTAGCAAGAGCTCCACTTAAGTGCCCATTAGTCAGCGCTCCGCCAGCAAATACAAATAATGAAATATCATTACCCTGCAGGCTACAGAGGTGCTTCGAGAGGCTATTTTTAAAACGCAGAAAGCATCCTGGACCGAAGTCTTGTCATGGCAATTAGACTTCTGGCCTCCATCCTGAATCCACTATGGGTCGATTGGGACGTTGATGGGGGGAGGGGGGATCACACGGTCCCATAAGCGGCACGTTTTAGTTATGCCGGTGGATAGACGGAAATTGCTGTTTTGAAAGGGTTCCGTGCACCTCCCTGAGCATAGAAAGCTAGAAGATCAGGAACTCAGGTTCATAGTATTAGCTTTCCACATGCAGGAAAATTCAAACATACTCCCCCCCCCACTTTTACATTATGGGATGAAACTATCCTGCAAGGACTGTACCACACGCCGTTGCTAAATGTGTTAAAATTTGGCTCCAACTCTGCAGTAAACTGTCAGGCTCAGATCCTGCCACGTCATGGCAGGGTGGAAGTGGTTTAATCATAGGAGGCAGCAGCAGCTCCTGTTGTGCTAAGTCAGGGGTAGGGAACCTCTTTCTGCCCGAGGGCCAAATTCCATCTCAGAGAAGCTCTCGGGGGCCGCATTCCAGCAGTGGGCGTGGCCAAAGGCAAAGGGGGCGGGGGCAAACATAAAGGCGTATTTTAGCTTAAAGCTCTTACTGCCAGTAACTAAGGGGGAGGCATTTCAACCTTTTAAGAATGGGGGTGGGGGGGAAACCTGCACAAAAGCCAAGAAATCGTCCAACTATTCATGGCTGGGGGTAAGGAGGTGGGGCCAGGGGAAGGGGGTGTGGCCACCTGAGAACCCGAGAGGGCTGGATTTGGCCCGTGGGTTTAAGGTTCCCCATCCCTTTTCTAAGCAGTCAGGCCAATTAAGAAGCTTCCTTGTTGGTTTTGCTGTTCCGCCTTTTAGCCAGGGTTTGATAGTAGCGCATGGGCCGTATCTCAGGTCACGGGTTCAGAGCCTGCCCTGGAGTCCCAGCAAAACACGACAAAGCCAACACATATATTTGAGAGAGAGACAGAGAGAGGAAAAGGGGTCCTTATTTTCCTCACATCTTGGCATCGAAATGGCTTTGCAGCCTCCGTGAGTCACACAACTCCTATCACTGTTATCACCACCTTCTGTTCCTGACACTATACTGCTGCTTGCTGTTACTACAGCTATGGTATTTTTAGGACGCATCAGGACTCTCCGTGAATGAAGCTACCTACGTCAGCTGTAATAATAGTGGAAGCCACTGAATAGATAAGATAAAACCCGATTTTAATCCTCCGGGGCTGGTATTTCGCAGGCATTCTTGCACTTTCAAGCAGGGTTGCAAAAATAAATAAATAAATAAATTTAAAAAGTCGATTTTTATTGATGATTTAATCAGTGATTTAATCACTGATGTAAATCATTCTGATTTAAATCAATGATTAAATCATTGATTAAATCATCAATTTAATCAATCATCATTCTGATTTAAATCATTACAACCCTGCTTTCAAGTCATCTTATTAAGCCTTCAGGTCTAGAAACTTTGCATATGTGTATATATATGCAAACAACAAGATTAACAACAACGAACAAAACAGCGCAGCGTCAGGGCTCCATTTCTGTGGAACTCCCTGCTTCCGGAGGTCAGGCAGGCGCCAACACTGTTGTTTTTGGCACCTCCTGAAAACATCTTTATTTTGGGAAGCCTTCCCTGACTGACCAGCCAAAGTTTCAGGATCTCATTGCCAGATTGCCAGAAGATGCAGCCACAATAGCTCGGCAGAACCTCCAAGTTTAGGAAAAGCATGCCTTGAGGCCCTAGATCAGTGTTTCTCAACCTTGGGTCCCCAGATGTTTTTGGCCTACAACTCCCAGCATGCCCCAGCCAGCATAGCTGGCTGGGGCATGCTGGGAGTTGTAGGCCAAAAACATCTGGGGACCCAAGGTTGAGAAACACTGCCTTAGATGCTGCGGGGGGGGGGGGGGGGGGAGACCGTACAGACTAGATTTAAAAACAAAACTGAACAGTGTTTGTAATGTTTTTGTTTTAAATTGTGTTTTTTTTACTGTAATTTTGCTACTTTGCAAGCTGCCCTGGGGACTCATTGAAGGAGGGGGTATATAAATCCCCAAAGGAAGTAAAACAAATACGGTTTTATGGCTGTCAGATCACAGAGATAATTTGTGTACTTTGGACTATGAATGAGCTATATAAATGCTAACTATTATTAAACAATCTGTATTATTTATTATTTACTGTATTTTATTAGTCACCCGAACTCGAGCATTCCCCGGGTGATGTACAAAGTATAATTTGAGTTTAAAGTATAAACAGTGGCGTGTGTGTTTGTGTGTGTATGCACACGCACACACACACTTACCGGTATCCCTCCATCCCGACTTGCTTTCTACTCACGCAGAGACTGAAAACTTCCACTGAAATCAACAGCTCTTACATAAGCTGAAAAGCGCATGACTCAACTTACAGCATCAAAAATACTTCAAAATCCCCCCCACACCACCACCTCCCGTTTCCAATTCACAGGGACAGGTCTGTTTTCTTTCTGGACAGAAATGAAATGAAAAGAAAAGCAGAACTATGCGCTGGTCTCCAGAATAGGAACAAGCCTGCAGCCATGGCAAAATACACACACACAGATGCATCCTTTTGATTCATCACACTTTTCCATGCAAACTATGGTGAGTTTGTCAGGGCAGCGAGCTCAGTTTCGCTTTCCACGTTTTCCCTGGTAAGAGAAATCACGCAGAGGGACAGACCTACAAATTGCATAGGACAGATGTATGATCAACAAATCCCATATTATACAGAAGGATATACAAAAAAAAAACCCAGGGCTGTCGCAGGATGGTTATGCCATGCGAGATGAACATCTTGGAAAAGGAAGTCCTAGGACAGCTTTCCCCAATCCGGTGCCCTCCAGATGTGTTGGACTACAACTCCCACCAGCTGGGGGATTATGGGACTTGTAGTCCAACACACCTCGAGGGAACCAAATTGGGGAAAGCTGTCCTAGAATGATATCTAACGCATGAAATCTCCTTTAAAAAGGATCCCGTTTCAGCATTTGCTTTAATCGTAAGTGCTTGGAAGAATGGACAATTTTAGTCCTATTTATTTATTATTTTTATATCCCGCCTTTCCACCCAAAAATGGCGCTCAAGGCGGCTAACAATAAAATCCAGATAAAAAGCAAAGTCTAAATTAAACACATGCGATAAAAGAATGCAATAAAATACAACAACATGCACTAAAACACAACAGTAAAAGAAATAAACAGCACCCTACCCAACCAATTTAAACTCCCTTCTGCCAAAGGCCTGCCTGAATAAAAGTCAGGTGAAACTGGAAAACTTCCAAAATCACACAGTGAAAAGGTGGGACAAAGTCCCAGGATGTAAAAAAAAAACCCAAGTTTTATTCCTCAGAGTAGCCCAACACATTTCGGCCCTGTACCATAAATTTCTGTGCCGCCTTCAGGGGTTTAATTTTTTTTTTAAATGTAGCCTGCAGACCTGTAACTGGTCGCAGGATTTGATGTTGGGAGACATATACATTTTTCAGAGATCTCCGCAGGCTACATTTAAAAAATGTAATGCCTGAAAAAGGCCCAGAAATATATTGTACAGGGCCAAAATGCATTGGACTACTACGACGAATAAAACTTTATTTTTTACATCTTAGGACTTGGTCTCTCTTTCTCATCACTGCCTGAATAAAAAACTTGTTGCCAGTAGAAGAGAGGGAGCCCAGCTAGCTCCCCTTGGCAGGGAGTTCCACAGGCTGGGAGCAGCCACTGAGAAGGCCCCGTCTCACACCCCCACCAAACATGCTTCTGATGGTGGAGGGACAGAGAGAAGAGCCTCCCCAGGAAGGTCTTAAAACCTGGGGAGTCTTGTATGGGAGAATATATTAGCAGTGAACTCATTAGCAGAGCATGGATCCTTACGTAGCCGAAACGGCACTGTCCATGCACAAGGTGGGGGTATCAGTAGGCACAGGATGACCTCAAGGTTTGCAGAGGTAGAAAAAACCTTTACAGGGAGAGAAACCCCCTAATGAGGGAACCAGTCCCCAGAGAGCCCAATGATGACTTGGCATGTTCAGTGGCCACAGAATGGGGACCACTGTGTGTGTGGGGGGGGAAACGGAAGACCAGGGCAAGGTGGGGCGGAATGGAGTCTCCTAGAAGGGAGCACTGCTAACTGGCCAGCAGCCGGAAGAGAATGAATTTATTACGGTCACTGACCAGAACCGACAATAACATTAAAGACGAGGAAACAATCAATCAATGAAACATGCATTACTACTATACACCAGCATACATCTCAGGTTCACAACAAAATTTTATATCAAAATTATAACAGACAAGCAAGGCCAGAGGCAGCCGGAAGAGAAACACTCCACATTTTTCTGGCAGGTCTCGCTTGACACTCCATATCCCAGACGGGATGGGGGGGGGAATCATTGGGTACAGTGATTTCCACAGCTTTCATGGAAAATACTCCATGGGGCAAGCTGGATGTGTTTCAAAAGGAACCTCAGCAGGGTAGAGTTGGATACAGAGAAGTCACCTATCACAGGAGGAGATGATGGGAGCTTGTAAAATTATATATTGTCTGGAGCAGCCTTCCCCAACCTGGCTCCCGCCTGATGTGTTGTACTACAACTCCCAGCATGCTCCAGCCAGCATATGGATCATAGTCCAACTCATTGGGAGGGAGCCAGGCTGGGGGAGGATGGTGCCCATGGAGCTTTGGCCTGATCCTGCAGGGTTCATAGGTTCAGGCGTTGCCGGGCTCCACGAAAACCCGTCAGCCCGTTTGCTACTATGGCTGAAGACATGTATAAATAGACCCGTCGTGCTGCGATTGTTTTTCCTCCGTTTGAGCCAGGCCTGCGTATCAGGGCCGGTGTTTGGCTAGGGAAACACCTTTCCTCCCGCTTTGTTTTTGTCTCCATTTTCCATTTTGACACCCGACTATGCCTCGGATAAGCCTACACCTCTGTTTGTCGGCCTGGAATTGAAGCAAAGCAAAAACTTCCAGAGATGAATGCTGAACGCCAAGCGCTTTTTATGCTTGAGCTTTGGCAAAAGCGGAAGGCGGCATGCTTGCCATTATCAGTGCCTAAAACAGCGGTGCGGAACCTTAGGGCTAGGGGCCGAATCCAGCCCTCCAAAGTCCTGCATTACCAGATAGTTCCCGCCTCCCCTTCATTTCCTCAGCGTTTGACGGTTTAAGAAGAACATAAGAAGAGCCCTGCTGGATCAGACCAGACCAAGGGTCCATTTCGCCCAGTATTCTGTGCCCACAGTGGCCAACCAGCTGCACACGGGAAACCCACAAGCAGGACACAAGTGCAACAGCACCCTCCCGCCCACATAATCCTCCTCTTCCCCCCCCCATTTTATCCTCACAACAACCCTGTGAGGTAGGTCAGGCTGAGAGTCAGTGAATGGCCCAAAATCACCCAAGTGAGCTTCATGGCCAAGTGGGGACTAGAACCCGGATCTCCCGAGTCCCAATCCAACACTCCAACCACTACACCACACTGGCTCTCCGTTATAATGCCCCTGATCTCAGGTTGCAGCCCAGAGGTGCGGCCCTGTTTCTTTCAGAGCCCCGGTCCAAGCCTGGGGGAAAAAAAGATGCTGCAGGGAAAGGCTGCAGTGGGAACTGGACACCGCCATCTTTCAGCGGTACCACTATGTTCCTTCTAACGTTCAATTTTGCGCAATGTCCCAACGAACTGGCGTGCGACGGAGGAGGTTTGGAGAAAACCGCTCGCTCGCAGAGCCTGTGGAGGGTGCTCCGCTGGTCCCAAAATCGGGGGGGGGGGGGCTGAAGGCCACGCTTGCCAGGAAGGGCAAGGAGCACGAAAGGAGGAGAAAAAACTGCCCCCAACCCGGTCACAGAACTAATGGCCTTCATGTTTCAAACACAATAGCAGCAGGAAATTCTTTCAGCTCTGCTTTCCTTCCTGCCTCAGTGCCAAAGGAACAAGTCCAAAAGGCACGATTAAAAAGTTTTGTTGCAGAAGGGGGGACGGGGTGTGTGTGGACGCGGGTGGGTCGGCGAGCAGATTAGAGGAGGTCAAATACACACACAGTGCATCTGGCTCTCTTGTCAAGGAGCATATCTAGCTGCTCTTGCTCACCCGTTCTCTCCTCGCTAATCCTCACCACTCATTCCGTAACCTTCCCAACGGCCAATTTTAAACTTTGCACTCCATGGGGACTTTCTTTTCTTTCTGAAGACTGCGGAGCGCCATGTCCATTGATGGCATTATATGGATAACGTCCTAACCGTGCGTGCGCGCACGCACGCACGCACATAAATATGGATATACAGTATAAAAGATCTCCTCCCGTCATGGAGAGGGTTCACGTCTGCCTACCACACTCCCTCCCAATGTGCATCTGGTGGCAGGGCTGGTGCCAGCGCCAAAGGTCGGCATGGTCGGGCACCTGCCGAGGGCCCACACGCCAGCAGGGGCCCACTGACAAGAGCCCCCCTGGAGCTACTCCTCCTCTTCCCCACTGCAACCTGCTCGTTCGCCTGCATCTCACGCTGGTGGTGGTGAGGAGGAAGGGACAGAAGATGCCACGGCCTGCTTGCCCCGGGCTCCCTCGCTTACTACCTGCCAAGCAAGCAGTGGTAGCAACAGCGAGGAAGAGAAGGAGGAGCAAGAGCAGATGGTAAGAACATAGATTTTTCATAGATGTTTCATAGATCATAGAGTTGGAAGGGGCCTACAAGGCCATCGCGTCCAACCCCCCTGCTCAACGCAGGAAACTAGAGGAGGGGTCTCCCCATCCAAGTAACAACCAGGCCTGACCCTGCTTAGCTTTCCACGCTCAGACAAGCTGAGCCACGCTTTGCAGCATGCCAATTAAAAAAAGTTTTAATTTAAAAAATAGTTAAGAAATAAAATAAGGATCAGGAGGGGCAGGGAGCCTGGCGGGCATACAAATGGGCGTCTGTGGGCACACCGGCGCCCACGGGCCCCACGTTGGAGACTCCAACATGCTCTGTTGAAGATACACCTATTTTGGAATCGCTACTCCTTGGAGAATAATCCCTCCCTCCGGTGGTGCTTGTTTCTATTGTTCAACATGCTCTAAGATGTTAGAGGGAGATTAGCATTAGTATCTTTAAGTAATAAAAACACCATACAGAGCAGATGCAAATGAAAAACCAAGCAAATTCTGCCTCCACACTTAAGCTTTCATTCCTCCTCACTTTGGCAGGAGAAAATTCAGCAGCTGAACGGCCAGTATAAAAAACAACACCACACACACACACACACACACACCACCACTAAATAGAATTTAAAAAGACAGTCTTGTGACTTGCACTGAGTCACCGACTGAAGTGTGGGATTATAAACGAACGCTCTTGGTTCCAGACACAAGCCGGGGTAGAAGAGAATTGATTTTTTACAGGAGCTCAATCAATCAGCTTCAGTTTTAAAGGACTAGCCAAGGGGGTATTGGGGTGACAAGCTGGAGGAAAAAAACAAACCTTTTATAACCTTCCAGCAACAGAACAAGCTATTTTAAAAGATGCCTGGTTTTTTTGTTTTGTTTTTTTGCAGAATTTGGGTCCTGAGAAACCCAGTTTCGTGGAATTTGAGGTATGGAAAGTCTAGTGATTGCATCAGAACCGGCCCAACCATGAGACAAAGTGAGGTGGCTGGCTCAGGCGGCACGTTCTGGGAACTGTTTTATATTTTACAACTAAGCTTTAAAAAAAGAAGTGAAGGGGCAGAAATCACGCTGGGAACAAGAATTTGCTAGATTCCGAGCATACGGTAGTAACTACCTCCAGCTTTTCAGATTTATCTCTACAATTACTAAGGACTAGAACCCTGCTATTTCAAAGTATTTCATGTATGTTTTAATACTCCCCCCTCCCTCCCAGAATGAATACACAG
The DNA here is from genome assembly GCA_021292165.1 of Shinisaurus crocodilurus. NCBI lineage: Eukaryota > Metazoa > Chordata > Lepidosauria > Squamata > Shinisauridae > Shinisaurus > Shinisaurus crocodilurus. The sequence continues at coordinate 3,441,509 of JAHFWL010001188.1, read as the reverse complement.
CTCCACCAGCCAGTATCCCTGGAACTGCAGACTCTGGCCTCATCTATTGGCAAGAAAACTAAGGGACACTGAGAGGCTGCCCCCCCAAGAAGAACACTGCAGCAAGGGGGGACCAACCTAGCCCCATACATCGGCTGGAGAAGAAACAGCTGCAGGGAGCTTGTTTCGCCCTTCCCTTCCAGGGAGAACATCTAGAAGAACTTTGAAACAAAGAACGGATGCCTGAGTTCTGCTTCCCACCCCCTCCTTCTTCCCAATCCATTTTCCTTTTCTGTCATGTCTCTTAGATTGTAAACCTGAAGGCAGGGAATGCATCACTATTAATCTTTGTAAGCCGCTCTGGGAGTCTTTTGAGCAGGGTAAAACTGCTGCAAATAATTTAAAACAAAACAAAACACACAGAACACAGAAGCCATCACATGCACAGGACTGTGCCATCAGATTCGGCGCATGCACGCTGCTGCGAGTGGGGTAATAGCAGAAAAGCACATTCCTTGACTCCCCTGTCTGTGACCTTCAATGCACACATGCTGAGTAAGCGAGACATCAATTGCGCTCCATTTAATTTAAAGCTAAAATGGTATGGGGGGGGGGGGAGAGAGAGAAAATATGCAAGGGACTCCAGTATGCGCAGCCGCACAAAAAAGATCTAAATGTAAGCATCCCTTTGCGAGGACGGCCTCTTCTGTCACATTTCCAGCTTAAAGGACACACTCATTCTGGGAAACCGCTCGCCGTCCCATCGTGATGAAATTCAGGAGATGAACTCAATGCAGCAGGCCGCAGCCCTCCCCGCCTAATCTCTCGGCCGAAATGCCCTGCCAGCAAAGCAATTTCACAAGAGCCCCCCCCGGCGGCTCTGCATTTTTTCAGCCCGGTGCGAGATCGGCAGGCTTCCCGGCTCCGAGCCGAGTGGGGGCTGCATTACGAGCGCAGGCCCGCTCCCGGCACCATCGCGCCCGCACGCGGGGATGTACCCTCGGCTGAAAGAGGGAGCAATTATACCTATCGTGACGGCTGGCGGCTTTCGCCAGTACATCACGCCACGAAAGCTGTAGTCCACTGAAATCAGTGGAGGCCAGGCAGTGGCAGATCCAGGGTTTGGAGGGCCCTGGGGCAAGACACCCTCCCTCCATGGGCCCCCTCCGAGTGAGTCCGCCTTCTCCCCACCATGGTCACCAGCTGCTCTTGCTCCTCATCCTTGACAGGCAGAGAGCCAGCGAGCAAGGAGGCCGCGGCGTCTCCTGCTCCTCCTTCTCACCGCCACCGTTATCTGGGCCAGAGCGAGGGGCAGGGGACCAAGCAGGTTGCCATGGAGAAGAGGAGCAGTGGGCCCTGTTGGAGTGTGGGCCCTCGGCAAGTGCCCGACCATGCCGACCCTTGACGCTGGCCCTGCCCGGGCCGGCGCGGGCATCCGCAATTATCTGCAAATAGAGATGCAGTGCTGGCTCCGGGTTCTTTGAGCAGGGGGTTGGACTCGATGGCCTTGTAGGCTCCTTCCAACTCTATGATCTATGAAATCTATGAAAGTCACCTCCAAGGCGTCCCCTCCCTCAATGAGTCTGCCTTCGCACCACCACGGTCACCAGCTGCTCTTGTTCTTCATCCTCTTTCCCATCATTGCTCCCACTCGCTTGCTCGACGGGGGGAGAGCCAGTGAACAAGCAGGCCGTGGCACCTCCTGCTCCTCCTTCTCACCGCCACTGTTGCCTGGGCCAGAGCGAGAGGCGGGTGAACAAGCAGCTGGCAATGGGGAAGAGGAGGAGCAAGTCCAGGGGGCTCTGGTCAGCGGGCCCCTGCTGGGGTGTGGGCCCTCGGGCAGGTTCCCGACCATGCCGACCCTTGGCACCAGGCCTGAGGCCAGGTTTTGAGTTGGGGAGGGAGATTTCCGTAAAAAAAAAAAACAACCCTGCTGAGGCCGAGAGTTAAAAAGGCCCACTTTTCAAAATGCGGTCATAGGGAGCGGGAAAAGAAGTGATGAGCTTTCCTCTTAACCAGGTGGCGGCTTTGCTTATTCAAAAGCAAGTTCCTCGGCGCTCCCTTCAGTACCTCAAAGAAGCAGGCAGAAGCTACTGCCCAGCAGGGCCAGGAGAAAAGAGAAGGTCTGGCATCAAGGATTTACACCAGTGTTCTCCAAGCTTGGGTCCCCAGATGTTTTTGGCCCACAACTCCCAGCATGCCCCAGCCAGCTACGCTGGCTGGGGCATGCTGGGAGTTGTAGGCCAAAAAACACCTGGGGACCCAAGCTTGGAGAACACTGATTTATACAAAGCCTGAACAATTCCGGGGCGTCACACTACCGGGCAACTGCAGGAGCCAATATTGCCCACACCGGCTCTCCTCTCCGTGACCGAACTGGGCTCGGAAGCCCGGGAAACCCCCCTAAAAGCACGTCTCGATATCTGTGTTTCCCCTGGTCTCTCAGGCAACCGGAGCGCCTGAGGATTCAACCTCCCAGGATGCTCGGCTATAATATGCAACAGTCCTTGAGGGAAAAAAGAAAAAGGTGTTCCTGGAGTGCGCACAAAACCCGATGCAGAGTCACCTGATACATTTTCACCCACATTCATGGGAGCGCAACCATGATGTCGGTTTCTGGTTGCTTCATCTCAGAAAGCAGGGGTGTCGAACCTCTTCCAGCCCGAGGGCCGCATTCCAGTGGTGGGCCGGGCCGAAGGCAAAAGGGGCAGGCCCCCAAAATACCGGCACATTTTAGCATAAAGCTCTTATTGTCAGTAACTACGGTAAGCCTTAAGAACGTAGAGTTGGGAAAAGTGCAGAAAGGGGCAACTAAAATGATCAAGGGGCTGGAGTGACCCCGCCATGAGGAAAGGTTACAACCGCTGGGATCGTTTAGCTTAGAAAAAAGGCAAGTGAGGGGAGGCATCACAGAGGTGTACAAAATTATGCCTGGCGTGGAGAAAGTGGATGGGGAGGCATTTGTCTCCCTCTCTCAGAATACAAGAACCCAAAAGGATCAGTCCATTAAGCTGATTGGTGGGAGTTTCAGGAGAGATAAAAGGAAATACTTCTTCACACAGCGCAGTTAAACTACACAGCGCATAGTTAAATTCACTTCCACAAAATGTCCTGATGGCCACCAATTTGGAGGGCTTCAAAAGGGGATTGCACAAATTCATGGAGGAGAAGGCTATCAATGGCTACTGGTCCTGATTGGCTATATGTTTCCTCCAGTATCAGAGGCAGCATGCCTATGTGCACCAGTTGCTGGGGCACATGGGTGGGGAGGTGCTGTTGCACTCACTTCCTGCTTGTGGGTTTATCCCCTGGGCAGCTGGCTGGCCACTGTGTGAACAGAATGCTGGACTAGATGGACCCTTGGTCAGATGCCGCATCAGTGCTCTTCTTATGTTCTTAAGGAAGGGCTGAGCAACATGCAGCCCCCGTTACCCACAGCGCACCTAATTTATGTATACTAGATTTTTTTTTTAAATTTAAGTTGCAATAGCAAATCACCACAGATGCTTAGAATGGGAAAATGGTGGTTCAGAGGTTGAGCAAAAGGGAAAGAGCTTTTTCCGTGGTGGCCCCTCCGACTGTGAAATGCTCTCCTCAGTGAGGTCCACCTGTCACCAACACTGCCATCTTTTCAGCGCCGGGGCTAAGACTTTCCTCTTTTCCCAGGCATTTGGCGGCATATGACTGGGCTTCTTTTAATTTAGTTGTTTTACCAGGTCTCGGTATTCCATTGCCCATTTTTATTTTAGCTGTTTTAAACTGTTTTAGATTTTTGTAGGTTTTAATCCGTCTTAAGATGCCTTGGTTCTTTTTCTGAGAAAGGCATCTAAAGGCACAATCCTAGACTTGTTTAGAGAGAGAGAAAGTCCTACAACTCCCAGCATTCCCTAGCCAGCATCGCTGGTCGGGGCATGCTGGGAGTTGTAGGCTTTTTTCCCCAGTCTAAAGATGCATAGGATTGCACCCTAAGAAAGATGATGATGATGATGATGATGATGATGATGATGATGATGATGATGATGAGTTATCTTGGGTCAGCTCTCTCCAAGACTTCAAGGTGGCAAAATCTTTCACACCGGACAAAACGGGCCATGGGCTGGGAAAACTGCACGGCAGAGCAGGGACTCAGTGAACGGTGATAACCCCCGTTCAATGTTGCCTCTGTCCAAATTCTCCATTAATGACAGAAGTGACTCATTGTGCAGCAGCAAGCCAATTAAAAAAAGGCTTCTTCTTTTTTTTTTGCGTTCCCTTCCTTGCACCCCCCCCCCACTCTTCCGTAGTACGGTGACCCAGTAAACAGCTGAAGCAGGAAAACGCAAGAACGGTTTGCACTGAAGGGGATGGATGAGCTGCACAGCGTGAAGCTGTTTCCAAAAGACCAGGGTGGGGAATAAAAGCAGAGCTTTTGTTCTCAGGCTGTGCCAGCTGCCCACACAGCCACCCACAGCGGTTACAGCTGACACGCCACCGGCAGAGCCGAAGCTCCCTCGCTCCCAAGGATTCACCCCTCTACGAATCCCCGGGGTCAAAACGTTCACCAGATATCCTGTAAATATTCCAAACGTGTGCCCAGTTATCCGAGGCTTGTGTTTGCCATTCTATTATGTTCGATGGTCAGTAACCTACATGCAGTGGTGTTTGGCACCTGACACACACACCCCAAAAAAAACCACAACCCCCAGCAGCTTACAACAGGGGTAGGAAAGCTGGTGCCATTTAGTTACATTTGATGTTCTCATAACCGGCATGCAATGGTGTTTGGGACCCGACAAAAAACCAACAGCATACAACTGGAGTAGGCAAGCTAGTGCCAATCAGTTAAATTTGATATTCACTAACCAGCATGCAATGGTGCTTCGGACCCGACAAAAAACCAACAGCTTACAACAGGGGTAGAAAACTGGTACCATTCAGTGAACTTTGACGTTCACTAACCGACATGCAATGGTGTTTGGGACCCGACAAAAACCCGTCAGCTTTACAACAGGGTTAGACAACCTGGTGCCCTCCAGAGCATGGCCAATGGTCAAGTATTATGGGAATTGTAGTCCAAAACAAGGGAAGGGCCTCAGGTTACTTCCTTCTGGCTTACCAAATGAAATATTTGTTGCCTGTCCACAAATCATATCAGGCAAGCTGTTTTAGATGCTTGAATTTGGTGGTGGCAGGCTTCACACCCAGAACACTGAAGTGCCAAGTTTGTCAGAACAATGTACATTTCTTTATTTTTAAAACTTATAACAGGCCAGTTTCTCTGGGAGGGAACTGAAGACGGCAGACAAATCCAGTAATATTTAAAACTGTCTTAAAATACCCAAATTAATGAGCAGCAGCCGCAGTTTAGAACAGCTGCCACAACCTGGTGCCTTCCAGATACTTTGGACTACACCTCCCATCAGCTCCAGCCAGCATGGTCAGTGGTCAGGGCTGCTGATGGGAACTGTAGTCCAAAACATCCAGAGGGCACCAGGTTGAGGAAGGCCGGTTGACAGGGCCCTCAAGGCAACTTGCAGTTAAAGCCTGCAACAATTTTTTTTAAAACCCTTTAAAACAATTTGAAAACTTTAAAGCGGTGCCAACAGCAGAAACTGAGCAGGAAAGAATCTTACGAACAAAGTAGGGAAGAAAGAGATTTAGGGTGCAATCCTACGCATGTTAAGACAGAAAGAAGTCCTACAAATCCCAGCATGCCCCAGCCAGCCATGTGGGGAAGTCCACTTCCGCCAATGCAGTTGATGCAGTGTCAATCTGGATCTGACCCAGTATATCTAGCCCTATATATAGCTTTGTTGTTGCATCAATACAGACCAGCTCATCTTCAAATTTACTTATTCACTCAACCGCAAAGACAGAGTTTGTCGAAAGCTCCTTTCTGCAAAGTGCTTGTAGGTATCATTTCATGGCAAGCGATATGATACAATGAAGGTAGTGAAAGTTTACCGCAAGACAACGGGAATTTAATAAGGAAGCAGGGCCCGTCGCTAGGGACACAAATCGGCAGTGCCACCCAGAAAACCTGTTGGATTGCTTCTCTGCAAGAGGCATTACTCACTTAAGACAGGATTAACTCAGACATCCCGGCAGCCTTTCGGTCTCTCTCTTTCCCATGTCGACTTAATCTTCTATGCCTGGAACTCATGAAAGATAGACTGTCTCCTGCATGTACGTATTGACTGGGTTCACACGACACGAGGACCCATGATGGGTTGCCGTGCTGTGTCGTACGAACCCGGACCGATTCCCACGGGGTGACTCGTTTAAGGGCAACAAACCACCCTGGCAAACCATGGGCTGTTCTAGGAATTGTTGTGCCCGCGACGGCTTGTCGTGTCCTCTGGACAAAGATAGCCTAGCTACAGTTATCCATGCTCTGGTAACCTCTCGTCTGGATTACTGCAATGCATTATACGTGGGGCTGCCTTTGAAAACAGCCCGGAAACTTCAGCTGATTCCAAAATAGGGCAGCGAGTTTGTTAACGGGGACTGGCCGACGTGAACATATTATGCCAGTGCTTTCTCATCTGCACTGGCTGCCAGTCTGTTTCCGGGCCCAATTCAAAGTGCTGGTACTAACATTCAAAGCCCTAAACGGCTTGGGGCCAGGGTATCTGAAGGATCGTCTCCTCCCATATGTACCTGCCCGGACACTAAGATCTTCTTCAGCAGTCCTTCTCCGAGAGCCCCTGCCAAAGGAAGTAAGGCAGGTGGCTAATAGGAGGAGGGCCTTTTCTGTTGTGGCACCCCAGTTGTGGAATGAGCTCCCCAAAGAGGCTCGCCTGGCGCCTACACTATACTCCTTCCGGCGCCAGGTGAAGACCTTTCTATTTTCCCAGGCATTTTAATCTTATAGTTGTTTTTAACTCTGTTATTGTAACTGTTGCTGCTAGCTCTGCTGTTTGTTTTTAATCTGTGGTTTTAAATTTTATATTGTATTTTATGGTTTTAACTGTTGTAAACTGCCCAGAGAGCTTCGGCTATTGGGCGGTATAAAAATGTATTAAATAAATAAATAAACAAACCCGGGTGACCAACCCCATTGTGGGTGCCGGGAACCAGCTAGCGAGCTGCTTGGCGGAAGCAGCAAAACTCTGTTGTTGTTATTTATTTCATTTCTATACCGCCCAATAGCTGAAGCTCTCTGGGCGGTTTACAACAATTATAAAACACAATAAAATACCATATAAAAATACAAACAATAAAAACACCGGAGGTGGGTGGGAATTTCACTGGACATTTTAAAAACAATTTTAAAGTTACTTAAATAGCTAAGACAAGGTTATAAAAAGTAGACTAGTTTAAAAAATGTGACATAACCACCACCCCGTGTACTATTTGGAGCTGTTGCCTCAGCATAGAGGGCAGTCTTAACCTGGTGCCAAAAGGATAGTAAAGTTGGCGCCAGGAGAGCCTCCGTGGGGAGCCTGTTCCACAGTTGGGGGGCTACCCCAGAAAAGGCCCTCCCCCTTGTTGCCGCCTTCCAAGCCTCCCTCAGGGGCGGAAGTCGGAGGAAGGCCCCAGATGTTGAGCGTAGTGTCCGGGTAGACTGTGGTTGGGAGAAGTGTTCCGTCAGGTATTGCGGTCCCAAGCCTGTCGCCGCTCTTGACACGCTTGCCGCTCCACATGTGCCCAAGCAGCACTTTGGGGCAAGTGGCACAGGCTGGGTGTCCCCCAACCGCGATTGCGAGCCATTTTCAGCTCACAGCAGCTTTTTGTCCCTTTACCTGTCCCCTCCCCCCAGAGATCACGAAGTCCACCTTGACAGCTGGCTTTCACAATCTCCGTTTTGAAAGCTGCAGACAGCCCCTTCAAAGGGCCAAAAGCGGCACCTTGGACGTGTTGTCAGTGGTTGGCAAACTGGGTGTTATGGGGGGGGGGGGTTGGTGCACACAATGTGTGCACAATTTTTGGTTCTTTATTTTAATTTTTTTTAGCTGCACCTGCACAGCTGCACAGGAGCGGAGTTGCACAAGTGCAGAAATCGAGACCATCAGTTGAGCAATGTCGGGGAGCGGGTACCTGCTCTCAGAGTGCAGCAGGTACCAACCCAAGTACCCAACCATGGACACTGACCCAAAGAGGGTCCAAATAGGCTTTTTCTACCTCTCACTTTCTCCTGACAGCTGTCAAAAGGCAAACTGTCAAGGAAAAGCAAAGGTGTGGCTGATCTTTGCTTGTGAAAAGGGGGTTGTGAGATTTTACACCCCCTTCACGGGGAGATACTCCACTCTCTCTCTCTTTGCCTTGACGGTCTTCAGGGTGATGCACATTTTGCACTCTTACCCGAGACTCTAGCTGCTTGGGAAAGTGCAAAATTGCGTGTGTCACCCCCCCCTTATCTGAGGAAAAGGAGTTTTGACAGCTAGTTAGCTATCGAAACTCTAGGTTCCCTTGAAAACAGGTTTTTGAAGGGCAATGGGTGGCTTCTGACTGGGACATATGGTTGTATATGTCCCAGTCAAAAAACTCCCATTGCCCTGTCAAAATCCCAAAAACAAAGCTAGATGCCAAAACTCCTTTCCCGCAGAAAAGGGGGTGGGACGCACTTTTATACTTTCCCGAGCACCTAGAGTCTCGGGGGGGGGGGAGTGCAGACTGTGCATCACCCTCAAGGCTGTGAGGGCAAAAAACAAAACAGAACAAAAAGAGGATCTCTCTGCAAAGGAGCGGTAAGTCTCACTTGCGCCTTTCGCTTTCTGCACTTGCGGAACTGCGCTCCTGCGCTCCTGCCGCTTGGGCACTTTGAAGAGGCTGTCAGTGGCTGTCAAAACAGAGATCGTGAAAGCTGGCTGTCAAGCTGGACTTCCTGATCTCCGGGGGGGGGGGGGGGTAAAGCTGTAGTGAGCCGGAAATGGTTCTCAATCATGGCAGGGAAGGGGAGACATGTTGGTCCTGCCGCGGTGTCCCCTGGGATACCCAAGAGGGGGAGGGAGGGGGCGAACAACCCACAGTGCAACCGATTGTCTGTCGGCCGCACTGTGGGGTCTTCACAGAACAACCAACCCACCGTGGCTTATTGCCAGGGGGGGGTTGTTGTGACGTGTCAGTCTAGAAATCATGGCCTTTGCAGGATTCACCTGACCCAGCACAGAATGTGGCTATCGACTGAGCAAAATTGGGCAGCCCTTACGGAAACCCAGCTTGCATTTAATAACAAACACAAAACATAAACCAAAGTTCCAAGTCTTTACGATTGTATGCAAAAGGCACAGTCTTTTATTACCCCTTTCCCCCATCTTTTCATAGAAACATAGAAAAGTAGAGTTGGAAGGGGCCTACAAGGCCATCGAGTCCAACCCCCTGCTCAATGCAGGGATCCAGGTCAAAGCATCCCTGACAGATGGCCGTCCAGCCGCACCTTGAATGCCTCCAGAGTGGGAGAGCCCACCACCTCCCTAGGTAGTTGCTTCCATTGTCTTATTGCTCTGACAGTCAGGAAATTTTTCCTGATGTTCAGGTGGAATCTAGGTTCCTGTAACTTGAGCCCATTATTCCGTGTCCTGCAAACTGGGATGATCGAGAAGAGATCCTGGCCCTCCTCTGTGTGACAACCCTTCAAGTACTGGAAGAGTGCGATCATATCTCCCCCTCAGTCTCCTCTTCTGAAGGCTAAACATGCCCAGTTTTGTCAGCTAGTAACTTCTGTGGACTTATTAGCAAGGTTGGAACGGGTCCAGGTTCTCTCCAAAATGAGGTAAGGGGATAGCAGAGGTGCTTTTGCTCCATCACGACTTTGACTTTACAAACAGAAAACTTTCGGAACAAGGAGGGCTCTTCCCCACTGCTCCGCACCAGCGTTTCCGACTTTGTTCAGCTGCTGTTTATTAAAATGTGGCCAAGAGACAGGCACTAAAAATAAAAGGCCTGGCATCCCAGATTAAGTTGCCTCCAGTTGCTTTCCTCCAGTCTCTCTGCCGTTTTGCAAGTCAAAGCAAAGATGACCCCGGCGCGCGCGCACACACACACACACACACACACACACACACACACACACGGCCCGCGCCAACATCCGGCCCACCACACACAAAGCTTTGCTTGGTGTTGGGAGAATCCAGGCTGTGTTTTCCCTGCACAGGCCGAAAGGGCCAGAAACATCGGAACTGGGCTGGCAGCTGCATCCGCGATACACAACGTGACGGACGCCCGTCAGGCGGCATGCGCGGCGAGAGGGAGTGGGATGCCTTCCTTTGGGGCGCGAATGTTGCTGCTTTGAAATGGGAACAGAGCAGAAGCGCCAGCTCTGAAAAACACAACACACAAACAAACAAAAACACAACACACAAAACACACAAACACAGAGGGGGGGGGAAAACACAACACGCTAACACACAAGCACACAGAGAAAACACAACACACAGCATACTAACACACAACACGCAGACGCACAAACACAATAACTGAGAGAAAACACAAGCACACAAACACAGAGAAAACGTCACAAACGCAGAGAGAGAACACAAGACACAAAGCACAGACACACAAGCACAGAGAGAAAGCGCAACACATACACACAACACACACAGAAAACACAACACACAAACAACAAACAACCGCACGCAGAACCCGAGAGCTGGTGAGCTCACAAAGAGAAACAAATGCGCGGAGCATCGTGTCCTATACAGCTCAGTATCACTGGCACCGATGGGCCGCAATGGCTCTCCTGCCCTGGGCTTCAGGCAGGAATCTTCCCCAGCCTTCCCAGAAAATGTGGCAGACTGAACCCAGGATCCTGGGCATGCAAAGCACGCACTACTCGCTGCCACATCTGTGCGCCGCTTCGCAAGATGCTCCAGCTCTTACATAACCTCCAGCGACATACAGAACACGCACTCTCCAGGGTGATTCGTTATAAACCGCCCTACTGGGACAACACACGGCTATGGTGGCAGCAATTTTCTTTAGAATTTCCTCCTTTTAAAATTTTTCTTTTTGAAAATTTTTTTATCCTGGAAGACAATCTTACTCGGTCACGAGTGATCACCTGATGATGGTGGTGGCAGCAGAATCTGCAGCGGTTCGTCAGCGTAATTAGCACCTGCCTGGCATTTAGGGACGAGCCCATGCTTTCTGGCATGGCAAGTATGCTATGCATCGTGATGGCTGCAGAGCCGTCTGGGCAAGGCCGGCTTACGAGCCCGCGGGCTGCCTGCAGTGCCAGGACTAGAGTCCCAAGTTATGTCAGGGCGCTGGGAAAGAGCATCTGAAGAACTCGACACGCACGTACCGTACGTCGCATGCCTCTTGCTTTCTATCTTTATCGCCATTAATCTTCATCTGGCGTATGGTTAATTTAATTTTAGTTCTTTTCTTTCTTTTTTTAATCGCGGGACTTTGGGGGAGGCTTTTGGGCCAAGAAATGCCATATACTTTCCCAAAGTTAAGGAATAACTTATCTCAGTAAGCCTTACAACTGCGCTGTAAGGTAGGCCAGAGTTATCCCCGTATTACAAATCACCCTGAGGCTGAGAGAACAGCTCTTTTCTTCCCTCTCCCCAGGGGAGAGAAAGAAAATTATTCCCAGCTGTTGGTGATAGAAACACATCTCTTGAAGTCTATCTTGATGCAAGAACTTATGGCAAGAAAGTAATTCCACTGAGGGCAGAAATTAGCTACAGATCTGCCAGCAGGAGGAAACACCCCCCACTCAAAAAGGAATAAAGAGTCGGGCACAAGAACTACATCACCACATTATGGGGCAGAAAACACATATATCACCATGTTGGACAATCCTCATAAGATATGAAGATGACGACACACACACACACACACACACACACACACAGAGCAGACTGGGTATTCTAGCCTCCTTCCCTGAACGTCCAGCTATCACTTAAGCAAAACAAAAGCAAACCAAAAAAGTTAAGTCTCTAGTCCTTATGCTAACCGAGATGAAAAACATGCAGGCAGTACAGTATTCAATCTCGGTAAGTAGAGAACATACTCCCACCTTCCAGTGTTCTGGCCAATGAATACAAAAGCAGTGGGATGATTGACAAGCCCTTCCAGACGTGATATTTATTTTAATAACATGTCTTCTCCCTCCTGTCCCTGCCCGATTGCAAAGATCGTCTTCGGAGGGTCTTCTCTCGGTGCCGCTGCCCACAATGGCGAAACGGGCAGCTACAAAAGAAAGAGCCTTGTCTGTGGCGGCCCCCCCCCGTTTGCGGAATGCCCTTCCCAAGCAGATCTGCCTGGTGTCTTCATTGTATAGATTCAGACGCCAGGCTAAGACCTTCCTTTTCCAGCAGGAATCTACTCTTTCATCTGTTGCTTTGATTATTAATTTTGCTGCTGGCCCTTCAAATGTTTCTAACATTTTAAAAAAGGTTTTTAATGTTTAATAGTACCTTGTGTCAAGAGCACATAACGCAGGCCACACGCTGAAGCTAAGCAGGTATGAGCCAGGACAGTGCTTGGATGGGTGACTGCCGGGGCTGTTCTCCTGCGTTGAGCAGGGGGTTGGACTCGATGGCCTCATAGGCCCCTTCCAACTCTACTATTCTATGATTTTGATACTTTTAATCGTTGTATTGTTTATTTATTTTGCTGTGTTGGTGTTGCTGCTGTTTGGCTTTGAAATTGTAAAGTGCCCCAGGGGCTTTTGCCAGTTGGTCGGTATCCAAGTCTAATTAATAAACAAATAAAATGACATAATAGGCTCGTACCTGCAGCTCTGCGTTGATTTACCACACGCATCTCATCCTTCCCCGTGTCCCAAGGCTCTACGTCCGTCACAACATTTCTGGCTGCACACGACGCACAGAACCGGAAGTGACGGGGTTGACGAAGGAACAGCACCTAAGTGAAGCGTGAACTCCAGAGATGCCCTCACCACCGCTCAAGAGATGCACATTTCTGGCTGAGAGGCAACTGCTTGTTCAAATCCCACAGCCTCCTAGGCGGCATTTGTATGCCACCTACATTATCCAAAAGTCTCTGGGCAGTTTACAAGACAAAAGATTATGTCTTACCTGGCAGGGGAAACAAAAGATTATGTTCTTATGGTGTTTATTTTTATCTGTATTGTGCTGATCATGGTTTATATTGATTTTGGGGTTTTTTCCCTGTTATATTATTTATGGATTTCTGTATTAGCGTGTAGGCGTAAGCTGCTTCAAGACTGCTTTTTGCACTGGGAAGAGACACATACATTTAAATAATAATAATAATAATAATAATAATAATAATAATAATACTGCAGGGTTAAAGGGCGTTCGGCATTAACAAAATGTACATTAAGAGTCACTGTGTATCTTAGGTTACATCTCATTCAGCAAAAATGCTTGTTCCGCGTCCAAACCCATTCTGAGGAGTACAGGAAGTACACCTTGGCAGGGCAGTGGTAGGCACTGAAATGATCCAAGGCTCAGATACACAGGACAAAAAAATAATAATGCACAAATTTGCATATGGTCTAAAGTCTCTCTCTCTCTCTCTGTGTGTGTCTTTAAAGGACCCTGTCTCCTAAGGACACCCCTATCTGTAAAAAGGGATGTACGGACAGGGGAGAGGAGGGCATTTGATTCAGAAAAAGACTTCAGGCAGAAAGATTCAGGGGGGCAGCAGGAGGTGAAGCACATGTGTGGAAAAAGCCAGCTAGTCCAGGGGGATCTGATGCAACAGAGATCCTCAGGGCCCGCCCCTTTCTTTCAGTAAGTGCCCCTGGACTGCAGGGTGGTGGGGCAGAGGGCCTCCCAGAGATTCAGGGCTCCAAATGAAAGATTCGGGGCTCCAGCCCTAGTAGGCCGCTCCTAATACTGCCTATGCTTGTACATCCCGTCCCTGTATGGTCTGCTCTAGCTGATGGTGGCTTTCCAGTGTCTCAGGCAGAAAAAGAGATTTCCTGTTATCTGCTACTCACTCCTTTTAATCAGAGACGCCAGGGATTGACACACTGCTTTCTGTTGCAAAATAATTAAAAGGCATGCTCCATTCTTCACCCGCACTGTTTTCACTGGGCGGCAGGGCACTCCGCCTCCCCAAATGCAAAGCTTCCAATGGTCATGCGCACACGCCCGATCTATTCCCTCACAGCTCAGCTTGGCATCGCATCCAAAACCTGTTCCTTAGCAACAGCAGCCTCCTTGCTCGGAAAGGGATCTCTTTCGGAGAGCCGCTGCAACGTGCTCTCTCTGCAAGAGCAACAGCCTTGCAAGGCGGGCGAGGGGAGGGGTGGGGGGGATACAACTGTGCAAGGGGAAACAGCAACCTTTCCAAAATGCAAATAGACTCATCATCATCATCATCATCATCATCATCATCAGGCAATCGAGTAAGATTGTCTTCCAGGATAAAAAATTAACAAAAAGAAAAATTTTAAAAGGAGGAAAATTCTAAAGAAAATTGTGTAGACTCTAGCGATGGGTCCGTAAGTGACTGTGGAGGCCAATTCTAGATCCACACAGCTTCCCACAGTGAGGACACAGGTTACCAGATGGAAGATGGTCCTGTAAAGGATTCGTTTGACGTGCTTTTCGCTTAGCACGTTTCTTCCTTTCGCCTTGCACAGTCTTGCAAATAGACTACTAGGAAATGGGGGAAACAGTAGAAAAGGATCAGCAAAAACAGCTAAGGCAGGAGAGAGAGAGAGAGAGAGAGAGAGAGAGAGAGAGAAAGGATACACACACAATTAATTATGAAGCAGACCAGGGATGGTGCTGAAGGATTATTCTGTTGAATGTCCACAACTGTCTCTCTCTCTCTCTTTTTACCCTCCTCTCCGAGCTGGAGAGCTGACACACAAGGGCACCGAACCAACACAACGCTCCTTTGTTTTCTCCACTGAGGAATCTCTTGTGTGCTCAAGGCCTAGTAAACAGCTAATTCCGTCCTCCCTTTCCCAACGTTGGGGCTTCTAAATTCCCCGAGGAACAGGAAGGGGGGGGGAATTAGAGCAAAGCAGAAAAAGGACAGCGAGGAGATCTTCGGGTTGATCGCAAACCCAGTGACTTGGGTTTTTAATAAGCATCTATCTACTCCCGCTGCAAGATGGCACCGCCAGTGTGTCCCAGATGCTGGTGAAGCCGGCATTTCTGGGGACCCAAGACTATAAAAGGGCCCATCGTCCAAGTTCTCACTTTGTCCAGGGTGCCCAGAAAGGTCATTTGAGGTTTACAAACCCATCCACCCCCTTGCGGGTTAAGGGGCAAATCCCGGGTCCTCCCAAATGCTAAAGCCCACGACTACATTTGGTCAATTAATCAGGTGGAATTGACTGACTGAAAAAGCAGGATTAAGTCACGCCTACCTATTTATGGATTGACTGACTGGTTTAACGGGAGTTATGAATCGCTTAACAAAAAGGAATTTCCGAACGACGTACAAAAGGCAAGTTTTCAAACAGAGATTTGAGATAAACTTTTCCAACAGGCATTCCGGGGAAGGTAATCGCATCAGTATTTATTTATTTATTATATTTCTATCCCGCCTTCCTTCCTGCAAGGAACCCAGGGCGGCTTACATAATCCTCCTCTTCCTCCTCTCCATTTTTTATCCTCACAACAACCCTGCGAGGTGTGTGAGGCTGAGAGTCAGGGACTGGCCCAAAGTCACCCCGTGAGCATCATGGCCGAGCGGGGACTAGAACCCGGATCCCACGAGTCCCAGTCCAACGCTCCCACCACTACGTCACACTGGCTCTCCCAGAGAGGTTGGCACCTACCTAATTTGTAGTGGTCAGGAGTTCCAGAGAGTTCAGGCAATCTCAGGGAGGGAAGGAGCCTGGAGCGCTGCCCGGATACATCATATCCTCCCCGCCCTGGAACACCCTCTTTACCCCTCCTCCGAGGTCATTCTTACACCCTCGGAGAGGCAGCTGTCGCGGTTCTTTCCGTACCAGCTGTGAGTGTGATCCGAGTGAGGATTCCCTGCTCTGAGAACAGAGCTCTTTTATTTTATTATTATTATCATTATCATTATTATTATTATTATTATTTGTTAATCGCCCATCTGGCTGGCCACCCGGCCACCCTGGGCGATGTACAATTAAAACAATACAATAAAACATGATAATTAAAACAGTATAAAAAATTCTTTTAAAATCCTAACCCACACCATATTCCCGCCTGAAATACCATGTTTTTAATGCGCGGCGGAAGCTCATCACGGAGGGGGCGTGGCGAAGGTCACTAGGGAGGGAGTTCCATAAATTGGGGGCCGTCACAGAGAAGGCCCTCTTCCTAGTCCCCACCAGCCTGGCTGCTCTGGCTGATGGGATAAGGAGAAGGCCGTCCGTGGCAGATCTTGTTGAGCGGCCTGCTTGATGTTGCTGGAGGCGCTCCTTGAGATAAACTGGGCCGGAGCCGTCTAGGGTTTTAAAGGTCAAAACCAACACCTTGAATTCGGCTCGGCAAGCAACTGATAGCCAGTGCAACACCTATAAAAATAAACCTATCCGAATTTATTTATTTAATACATTTTTATACCGCCCAATAGCCGAAGCTCTCTGGGCGGTTCACAACAGTTAAAACCATAAAATACAATATAAAATAAATATAAAATTTAAAACCACACATTAAAAACAAACAGCAGAGTTAGCAGCAGCCGTTACAATAATGGGGTTAAAAACAACTACAAGATTAAAATGATTAAGATGATTAAAATGCCTGGGAGAATAGAAAGGTCTTCATCTGGCGCCAGAAAGAATACCCCGGATCTGGGAACCCAAAGATTCCTATGACCCATCCACCCCCAGACGCTGTCTAGGGGGCCATAGGATTGCCATGCCCGAAAACTAGATACAGTCATGCCTTGGATTGAGAGCATAATTCGTTCCGGAAACGTGCTTGTAATCCAAAACACTCTTATATCAAAATGAAATCCCCCCAAAAAAATTTGTACAGAGATTTTTAATTTAAGCCGTACTACAGTACTTGTATTGCAAGACGTCGCTTGTATATCAAGTCAAAAATAAATAAATATTTAAAAATGTGCTTGTCTTGCAAAATGCTCTCAAACCAAGTTACTTGCAATCCAAGGTATTACTGTATTAGGTTTTTCATAGATTTCATAGATCATAGAGTTGGAAGGAGCCTACAAGGCTATCGAGTCCAACCCCCTGCTCAATGCAGGAAACTAGAGGAGGGGTCTCCCATCCAAGTAATAACCAGGCCTGACCCTGCTTAGCTTTCCACGCTCAGACAAGCTGAGCCAGCTTGAGCCACAGGCCTGTTCAATGCTATCTTTATCAAAAGATTACATATATACCATTAAACAGATGACTGCAGTCTCCAAAACAGCTCAGATTTCTATTGCTGTGTGTTTGCTTAGTTCGCTTTTTGTCCTGGACGCTTGGATGCTGACAGGTGGCCCACCAGGAGACACAATCCGACGCAATGCTGTTGGGTTAAAGTTCTGGATTGGTGGCCCATTCACTTTGATGAGACGTAGGCAAGCACCCTGTTTAACGGCAAGGGAGGGTGTTCCTGAGCTAGAATTCCACCCCCATCCCAATTAAAAGCCTCTCTCAGTGGCCTTCTCCTACATTCTCACCCCAAAGGGAATGCCTCTTCCAAGATGGCCACCTGCCGGAGCACCTCATCTTAAAAACAAAGCCTGCTTCTCGTATGCAATCAAGACGGGAAGCGTGTGGAAAAAAATAATTCGACAAGGCCAGCAACAAAACATGGGCACGGCCTTGCTCTTGAGAAGTTTGGATGGGCGGGTATGCCGCCTGTCACGACTCAATCTGCAAGGCCATTTTTAAACACCGTGGACTTAAAACATTTTTAAAAAAAAAAAGAAGAAAGAAAATCCTAGGGCAGTGCAAACAAAAGACTTTTGGGTGGTCCCGCTAGGTGAGAGCGTGTTCATATTTGGAAAGATGCCAGCGGGGGATAAGCAGAAGGCTTTAGTTCCCAAGGTTGCCAATCCAGCCCTAAATCCTCTTAAGACTCCAACCCGGTTGGGGGAACCGGAAAGGTATTGTGTGCTTCTATGGAAACCCAGCGGGGCAGTCTCAAAAAAACACGCGGTCGAGGCAAACGCGGGCCAAACTCCACCCTGCCCGCGTCCCGGCGCTGCTCAAGGGACGACACACACACCCTGGAAAAGACCACAGAACTCGCCAGGGCTGGTCTTGGCGACTCTGCCCATAACCAGGCTTACTAACCCGCCTGCCCTCACGCAATCATTTATTTATTTATTTATTTATTTCATTTATACCCCGCTCTTCAGCCAGAAAAGGCTCTCAGAGCGGCTTACACAAATTAATAATTAGACAGTCCCTGCCCTCAGGCTCACAATCTAAAAGATTGGCCTCTTAGTCACATGCAGCCTGAAAGAACCAAGATCTGTAATGCTGGTCGCCTGGCGAGGATTGATACTCATCACAGGAGATCAAGGGGAGACTTACTGGCCTGATGTGTTCTGGTTCTGCTACACAGGGGAGCACTGAAGTTCACTTTTAACTAACAACTAGAAAACCTGCTGACTTGAAATCTGAGATTTCATCAAGCATTCCTGACATATTTTCAAGTCTATCTTTGCAGCCCCTAGAGCAGCCTTCCCCAGCCTGGTGCCCTCCACATCTACAACTCCCATCAGCCCCGACCAGCATGGCCAACAGCGGCGGGGTTATGGGATGACCCACTCGGGCTGGAGCCCTGAAACTTTCATCTGGAGCCCCGAATCTCTGGGAGGCCCTCTGCCCCACCACCCTGCTGTCCAGGGGCACTTGCTGAAATAAGGGTCCAGGGGCCCTGAGGATCTCGGCTGCATCAGATCCCCCCGGATTGGCTGGCTTTTGCCCCACATGTGCTTCCCCTCCTGCTGCCCCCCCCCCTTGAATCTTTCAGCCTGAGGTTTTTTTCTGAAATGAAACTGTGGAGAAACGAGCCTTTGGGGGTACACACACACACCTCATGTGTGAACTGGCTGGGGTGGGGTGTGCATAGTTAGCGTGTAGAGAAAAGAGTTTTAGGGTTCATGCATGCATGCATGCATGAACACAAACACACACACACACACACACGCCTCCTCATGAGTGAACCAGGTGGGGGCTGGGAGGAAGCAAAAGGTGATGGAACATAGGATGGGGCCTGGCGCCCAGAGGTCTGGAGGAGCCAGGCTGAAAGCGTTCATATGCAGATGTAATTCAAATAGTTCAAGCCATGACTCAGGAGTTCCCTTCCCCCTGCCTGGCCAGTTCCCTCCCCCTGCCTGGCCAGGTGAAGTTCAAATTGATTGGCTGAAGCAAGAAGGTTACAGAAAAGGGGAGGGGGAAGAGCTATTTCCCCACGTGTAGCCTTTGTTCTTGGTCTTAGTCTTTTGGGTGCCTGCCTGGAGGTTGGAGCCATGGCAGGCCAGCGAGGGGCCTGAGCCTTTAGGGGGCGGGGCCCTCAGGAATCGACCCCAGGCAGCCCCTGGTAAAATTAGCTGGTTTGAGGGCTCTGGAAAAAGGCAAGCCTTGTGGAGGACTAGCTATTTATCTCGGACCTGCGGGTAGATAAAATAGTTTCCCCCCCCCCGGGCGGCAAGGCTGTGCTGGATCTAACCCTTGAAGAAGACACCCTCAGGTAACAGGTGTGTGTCTGAGAGATTTTAAGGAATCAGGTCTTTATTGTTTTATAGCTTTACTGTGTACCAAAGTGTCTCTCTATATTGTGTGCTTCTCTTATTTGCCTAATCTTGTTGTAAGATGCTACCAGAAATAAACCTTGTCTTGGTTTTACCCCAAATGGGTTTTGTAGTGCTCTGTGAGTTCAGTATCTAAATCCAGGTTACAGAAATATGAAGGCGAGTCCCTAAACAGAGATCCAAGTAGGATTGCAGACAGCTGAGGCTGGCAGTCTGGTATCTTGAGATCTCAGGGGGTCTTGGTTCCTTTGCCAGTAGGCAAGGGTGGGGTAGTGGCGAGTCAGCCAGCCCCCCCATTCCGGGCCACATGGTGGCAAGTGCTGGGTTTCCTTTGGAGTAGGAAAGGGTGGGAGTCTGGCGGGTCAGCCAGCCCTCCCTCTTCCTCCACAGAAACACCCTCCTCTCCCGTCCATACATCCCTCTTTACAAAAAGGGGTGTCCTTAGGAGACAGGGTCCTTTACAGACACAGACACACACAGACATTAGAGCATATGTAATTTAGCATATGTACATTTGTGCTTGGGGGGGGGGGCTCTGGGCCTGAGCCCTGGATCTTTTCAGTACCCAGCACAGCCCCTGACGGCCAAGGGTCAGGAAAGCTAGGAGTTCTAATCCAAAACATCTGGAGGGCACTATGTTGGGGAAGGCTGCCTTAGGGACTAGAAACTTGCTTTTAAAAAATTAAACGAAACGATGATACTCTCAGAATGCTCAGTGCCGTGCTCCATAACTTGTTTCTGTATCTGCCTGCAACCGAGAATACCACCCTGGTGAAGGGATTGCTGTTGCAAGATAAATAGCCCTGTGGAGTCTACAGTGTAGACAAACCATTCCTTGATCTGTATTAACTAGGGGTATCCATTTAATAAAAGCTGGATCATACAGATTAAGGACCACCTTCTTTGTGGAGTCATTCTATCCAGATTAAAAACACCGCAGCCCTCAGAGATCAACTTCTTACTTTGTTTCAAAACAGGGCGTCTTAATCTTCTAGATACACTAAATCCGTCAGAGGAGACTTGGTGATGGCAAAAAGGAATGACTTATCTGGCTGAGGGAAGCAAGGCCTTTGGGTTAACTTCCCCTTGTAACTGAGAGAGAACGGGCATATGTGTGTGTGCACGTGTAAGTATTATAAAACAGTATCTTTCACGGACTGCGATACTCCAAAAAGAAATTCTGTACACACCTTCGGGATGCAATTCTACATTTCAAGTTCAAACACCAATTCGACCTTTCACACCTATTTGCAAGAGGGCAAGGAAAGACGTAGCACGTACCGCAACGTAGGGTGGCTAGAGGCAAAGGAAGATGGTGCTCCTTTACCTTTTAAGAGCTGGGCAGGAAAGGAGATTTCACCAGAAGCTGCACCTGCAGAAATTCTTGTCTGTGCAACCCTTAAAGCAGTGTTTCTCAACCTTGGGTCCCCAGATGTTTTTGGCCTACAACTCCCAGCATGCCCCAGCCAGCATAGCTGGCTGGGGCATGCTGGGAGTTGTAGGCCAAAAACATCTGGGGACCCAAGGTTGAGAAACACTGCCTTAAAGGTACAGGTGACCCCCATCCTCCTTTACCTCTGACGCCACCCGCATAATGCAATGTCCCCCCTGAGAATCAATTTTGTGCTTTGGATCTCAGAACCCCCCCCCCACCTCTGCCTTGGACTGAGGTTCTGGGGCAAGTGACTTTACTTTTAGCCTCACCAGTTTGCCTCCTGGGAGGCGAGTGTTTTGTGACTGGCAATGCCCACCGTGGCAGCCATTTTTATGAATGGGCGAGCCCCAGCCCCGTGGCAGCCATTTTGTGAGAGAGCCCACAACACCCCCTCAAAATTCAAAATGTGCTTGCTGGTCCAGAGGGTTGAGAAACCCTGCCACAGTGTTCATTCCGTGGCATTGTGGGAAATTTAAAGGGTACCTAGACCCAACTGTTCAGGGTTGCTCACGGGTCTGCCACTGTAGCCAGATAACCCCACCAGGGACCACAGACAGGCTTCCCCCCCAGAGGACACTTTGCCCGAGACTTCCTGAAACACAGGTCATCACCACCAGCCATTCCAGCAGGAATGTAGTTAGGGAGATGGGCGGGGAAGCGGGGCCATTCCACCAGCCCTGCTGAAGGACTGTTTCATTTCTTTTTCCTCTACCCTCCCCATTGCTTTTTCCTTGCGTGTCATATCTTTTGAGATTACAAGCCCAGTGGGCAGGGCCCCTCTTGTTTAATTGACTGTTTCTAAGCTGCTCCAGGAACCTTTTTTTTTTTTTTTTGGCTGAGGAGTGGGATAAAAACACTTAAATGTGTTCATTAAATAAACAAACAAAACTAGAGCCAAGCTGTCAAATGCTAAGCACGATCACACACCGTCGTTCAAATATGGCAGGATGCTAAATAGAGATGTAAAATATCTGGGAAATATGAAAGAGTATCCGGGGCGGGGCGGGGCGGGGGGGGGGATATCGCAGGAGAGTCTTTCCGGGAACAAATTCATTTTGGCTCCCCCTTGTATTCAGCAGGGTTCGTTCTGTTCCATTTTGTTTTTTAATTTTCATTTTTTAAAGAAGTGACTTGCGAACACACCCGAGGAAAAGCCGGGAAAAAGACTGTGCCGACAAGCCCCCCCCCCCCCCCGCCTCGGAATCCCCGCTGACATCCTTGGTAATTAATGACAGATTACCTGTCGCTTTTCTCATTTCCATGCAGGGCCTGAAAGAGCTTTCGGTATTTAAAAATAACTTGTTGCCTGCCCCCTTGGGGAGTCTACCTCTTCCAAGCCTAACCCCATTGGGACAGACGTTATAGCCCTGGCTGCATAAAGGAAACCAGCCAACGCTTCCGGGTGGTTTACACTGAAAGAGTTATGAGCTAGTTAGTGTAGTTTAGGGGGCAATCCTATGTATGTTTAGACGGGGGGGGGGGGATCCTACAACGCCCAGCATTCCCCAGCCAGCATGAGGAGTTATAGGATTCCCCCCCCCATCTAAACAAGCATAGGACTGCACCCTTATAGTAGCTAAGGCTTCAAGCCTTCACACACACTTAACACTTTTATCAATGTGAGTTCCTTCTGAGTAGACAAGCACAGGATTGTGCTGCAAGCTGTAGGTTTTTTTTGGGGGGTGGGGTTGGGCAAGACACCCTCCGTGGGCCCCCTCCCTCAGGTGCGTCTAGCTTTTCACCGCCGTGGTCACCAGCTGCTCTTGGTCCTCATCCACCCTCATCACGTGCTTGCTGGACAGGCAGAGAGTAAGGGAGCAAGGAGGCCGCAGCATCTCCTGCTCCTCCTTCTCACCACCGCCGTCGTCTGGGCCAGAGCGTGAGGCAGGTGAGCAAGCAGGTTGCAACGGGGAGAAGAGGAGGAGCAACTCCAGGGGGCTCTGGTCAGTGGGCCCCTCCTGATGCGTGGGCCCTCGGCAGGTGCCCGACCATGCCGACCCGTGACGCCAGCCCTGACATCAGGCTCCCTGAATTACTTTGTAAGATTCTCTCTAGCTCTCAATTTCTGCTGTTCCATGCTGTTTTAAAGTTTTTAAGTTGTTTCTAAAGTTTCTAAATGGTTTCTGAAGTTTCTAAATTGTTTTTGAAGTTTTTAAACGGTTGCAAGCTCTAACTGCAAGTTGCTCTGGGGGCCCCATCTGGAACAAAAGATGACTCACTCACTCAACTCACTCACTCATTCATAAATATTACATCAAATTGTGCAGTTCCTCATTGCGAGCCGTCATTCAGCGTTCAGAATCCAGGCCAGGAGGAGAGCCAAGCAAACACACAACAAAAATGTGAGACATCGGCCTTTGTTTCTGTCTTCACCTTGCACGGGATTGCACCTTCAGCCACCGTTCTGTCTAGTTCTGGAAAGTTTCTCAACTTTAGCAAACTCCACTTCTTCCAACGGTAGCCTTAATTGATCTCACACACACACACAAAATAATTTCCTTGGAATGGAGGGGAAGTGAACGATTGGCATCCCATTGAAACCACACCTATCTAGGCCATTCCTTGCCCAGGGGAGAAAGCCGAGGAAGCTTAAATGGCTTCTTACCAGACATAATGAGAACCAGATGATGCGTTTTCAACCTCTCTTGCCCACCCTCCAAGAGAATGAAACCGTGGGTGGGGAGTGCATGGGGGGGCAGAGGGGCTCATGCACACAACAAGATGGATTTGGCTCAATTCCCCACAAAAGAGCGGAGGCCCGGAAAACTGGAGCTTCAGGGAGAGAAGCCAAGTCTTCTGAGAAAAGAACGCCCAATCGGGCAACCGGGAAAGGCCAAGGGCTGCTCCTTAGCTGAGCCCACCCAAGATATTCTGTTGCCCGAGGCAAAAAACCCAAAAACAAACAGTGGGAAGAATATAACTATATATAATTCAATGTTGCTGCCTTTCAACTGAACCTCCAAATCTGCCGCCTAGGATAGATTAACACAGGATTAGAAATGAGCCCTTCTGTCTGTCTAAACATATTTTGCCTTTTAAAAAGCAACAATTAAAACACACACACGAATCGACAGCTTTGATCAACAGCAACAGAACTTCCTTTTCTGATCGTCTGGAGCCAATTCTCGCCTCGCCCCTGGCAATCAGACGAGGAGGGGCTGTTTACACGGTCAGGCTTGGTTATCCCCAGCCTCCAGAGGGTTGCGAAGTTTTGTAAGCCTTCAGTAGCTTGAAGATTGCCAAAAACAAACAAAAAAACCACTCATAAGAACATAAGAAGAGCCGTGCTAGATCAGACCAAGAGTCCTTCTAGTCCAGCATTCTATTCACACACTGGCCAACCCAGCTGCCCACGGGAACTCACAAGCAGGACTGAGTGCAACAGCACCCTCCCGCCCATGTTCCCCAGCAACTGGTATACATATGCAAGCCAACTCTTGATCCTGGAGGTAGCACATAGCCATCAGGACTGGTAGCCATTGATAGCCTTGTCCACACACACACACACCTGAGCTGTTTGCAGTGGCCTAGAGAAACCATTTCAGTTGCTCAAATTGTTTTTAAATTCGGTTTTAGGTTGTGTACTTTGGAATTTCATGCTGCTTTTATTGTATTGGCGGTTTGTGTGTGTGTGTTTCACGAATTGCTGCGAACTGCCCGGAGAGTTCTGCTTATTGGGTGGTACAGAAACGAAATTAATAATAGCAAGTCATGACAGAGTGCTCTGTGATGGAACGCCAGCAGCACGAGGGTCAATGGCAGCGTGGGAAACCAAGCCCACCAATGACAGGACCCTGCCCCGACGCCCCGTGCTCCCTCAGTGGAGAGATGCAGGTGTTTGGGCAGCAGTGCCAGCCCACCCGCCGGGGTCCGGCCCACCCAACGGGGGACTTCCCCTGTGGAAGAAGAGGCAATACGGGCCTTCGCCAAAGCCCTGGCCAGGCCCGAGAGCTTTTGGCAGGCCGCTAAGACACGAGCAGAAGGTGCAACAAAAAGCTCCCGGCAGGAAGCCGGTTGTCTCCCATTAAATGCTTTAAAGGCGCCAGGTCTGTGTGCTCTCTCGGCACAGAGAGCTGCTCCTAATAGCTGCTCGGACTTGGCTGCTTGCCCGGCGGAGCGAACATCACCACACGACTGGGTTAAGACCAAAGCAAAGCAATCACGTGACTGCACAAGAGCGAGTGAGAGAGAAACAGAATGCTTTTATTGCCAGTAGATAGGAAGGGAGCACGAAAGATCATCTGCCCAGCCGATAACCCTATACCAAATCTGCAAATTTGCAAAACCACAGAGAATGCCGTACAGACGAGAAACCTCTCGGAGGCGTCGATTTGCCTAACAACAGCCCTGCTGGATTGGACCAAAGGACCATGGAGCCTAGCACCCAGTTTCCAACAACAGTCAATCGGATGCCTCTAGGAAGCTCAGAGTACACCACCCCCCCCTGTAGCTTATCACCAGCACCTAGTACTGTACCCAGAAATAAGACTGCCATGGAAAAAGGAGGTTCCATTTAGTGATCACAACGAACAGCCATCAAAAGGCTTTTGCCTCTTAACAAACAACGATAAAAGACACACAACATGACAACTTTGATCAACGGCAACAAAACTTCCCTTTCTGGTCACTTGGAACCAATTCTCAGCTCGCCCCTGGCAATCAGGCGAGGAGGGGCTGTTTACAAGGTCAGGCTGAATAGGAAGACTTTTCCTCCTCCCCCACCAAATGCACAGTTTAGAAGTGAAGTGATACATGTTACCGATCTAAAGAGGGGGACGCCAGTAACACCATCAAGTCCAGAGTCAAAAGTTACCTAATGACGCCACTTTAGTGGTACACTGCTCCTGCACATGAAGGCTCCATTTATTTATTTATTTTTATTATTACATTTATATCCCGCAGTTTCCCCTCCTTCAAGGAACCCAAGGCAGCTTACATAGTCCTCCTCTCCATTTTATGCTATACTGGCTGGGGAATGCTGGAAATTGTAGGACTTCCCCCCCCCATGCGGGCTGGGGAATGCTGGGTAGCTACAGGACTTTCTTCTGTCTAAACATAAGACTGCGCCCTTCATCGGTTGCCTTTGACCAGGGCTTTGTGCAGCCATTGGCCCCTTGGAGAATTCTGTGTTCAAATCCAATCTTGTATATACAGAATATAGCTCATGGGGCGCAGTAGGTAATTGACTCCACTGCTCCAACACCTGCCCCCCCAAGCAGTAATTTGCCCCTGGATTACTGGACCTCGGGGCTCTACTAAAAAAAACCCCACACACCTGTATATATGCCACAAGCCCTAAAGTTTGCCCACCCCTGTTAGGGATGGGCTGTGGGAAAGAAACGTAAGGACTGACTTTGGGTCAGTCTCTCCCTCTCTAGCATATACACACACACACTCTCTCTCTCTCTCTCTCTCTCTCTCTCTCTCTCAGCCTAACCTACCCCACAGGGTTGTTGTGTGGATAGCATCACAGCGGGGAAGGGGGGGGAGAGAAGCAGTATAGGACACAGCTCCATGTACACTGCCCTGAGCTCCAGAAAAAAATAGAAACAGAATATAAAATGCCAAAATAAAATAAAACCTTTTGCGTCTCCTGAAGCTCCATTTGGTCAGCTTTGCCACGTAACCCCAAGTTTGGGGCACTGGTAGGCCTCGGCTCATGAGCCCTCCCCGATCTATTCCCCAGAGACCAGAGTGTCCATTGGTGCCAATGGAAGGGTGGTTTTCCCCCCCTCAACTTCAGCTGCAATCCTATTCATGTTGACAAGGGGAAAAGTCCTACAATTTCCAGCATCCCCCAGCCAGCATGGCTCGATGCTGGGAGTTGTAGGACTTTCCCCCCTCTAAACACGCATAGGATTACGTCCTTAGTTGCCACGCAGGGGGCAATCTGCAGGGGGGGGGGGTTGCAGCTGGGGAAGAAAGGGTTAACTCTTCCCTTCACATATCCTGCAACACACACACCCCAAATAATCTCCTTCATGGCAATTAAGCCAAGGTGGGTTCCGCATAGGGGGACTTTTCCCATTGGTTTAAGATGCAAATTAATTGAAGGATTTATTTTGCTTGGGATGACTGGCCTCCTGCGCCATTTAAATAAACCCTAGTAATTATTTCTATATGTCTGCATGTGCAGATATTTAAAAATCGCGGATGAGGATTTGTTTCCTGCAGGCCTGGGTCCCGAAGCTTTTAAAGTACTTCGCAACGAGAGATCTTCTCTCTCCACATGCCCACACATAACGGGGCTGGGAATTTCGAGGACGGGGTGGGGGAGGAGAGAGAGAGAGAGAAAAGATCGGGCCAGGAATCGAGCTATTTCACACACACACACACACACACACACCGCGAAACATCCTACTTGGGACGCTTCAAGAACAGCCGCCCGGGGAGATTAAAACGCCTCCCGCGGCGCGAGCTTGGATAGAACAAGCTCCCTCCGCGACGGAGGAAAGCTTACTCCCGAGTAAACATGCCCCAGGGGATCGGGGCCGTTAAGGGCTTCCCGGCATCGGACCGCCCCCTCTGAAAATGCCGAGGCAGTTAGCAAGCCGAAACGGGGGCGCCCCGTTCTTCCCATACCCAACGCAGACGCGGCGCATCTCCCCTCCGGCAGCAATACATTCGGGGCGCGGTTTGGGGTGTGTGTTTTTACCTCCAGCAGCGGGGGCAGGTCCGGATCGAGCTGAGTGAAGCTGTGCAAGACGACGGGGCTGGTGCTCTCGGCGGCCACCTCCAGCCTCACCCCGTCCCACAAGCTGCGGAGCCGCCGGGAGCCTTCGAACATTTTCTCCGGGCTGCTGCTGCTGCCGCCGCCGCCGCCGCCTGCAGCTGCTGCTTTGGGGCGCTCATCCTGCAGCAGCTCTGACCACATGAGGTTCACCATGAGATGAGGATGAAGAGCGGGGGCGGGGGGGGGGGAGAGACGCTTCTCCTGCTAACTTTCCATGGTATTTGTCTGTTGTGGGGCGCGCACAGATCTTCGCTTTGGGGAGGAGACGCGGCCTTTCGCCCGCCCCGCCGTGCGCCCTGCGCGCTTTTGCGCTGCCTGCCGGTCCGCGTCGCCGCTGCTCTCTCCTCTCCAAAGCGCCTCGCTCATCGTACATACACACACGCACTGGGGAAATTTGATCCGCCCACTCAAGGCCTGATGTCACCCGCGTTAAAAGGGGAAGGCGGAAAGCGCTCGGAGGAAGGAGGAGAGCACGACAAGCGAAAGTAAGAACCGCGCGCGCGGCGGCGGCGTGGGCCCTCCCCTCTAACCCTCCGCCTAGCCGAGGCTGGAAAGGAAGCCGCGGGGCGCCCTCTGCAGACCGAGAGCGGAGGCTCCGCTGGGATTTTTATATTTCTTTTTTTTTTTTGTCCAAGCAGCAGGGGGTGGTGCTAGGGAAGGACCGAAAAGATCCGGCCCTCAGGCATAAGAGCATCAGGAGAGCCGTGCTGGATCAGGCCGAGGGTCCGTCTAGTCCAGCATTCTGTTCACACAGTGGCCAACCAGCTGCCCACGGGATCCTGCAACAGCCAGCTGCAACAGCGCCCTCCCGCCCAGGTTCCCCCCCGCAACTGGAGTACATAGGTACACTGCCTCTGATACTGGAGGTGGTATATAGCCAACAGGGCTGGTAGCCATTGATCGCCTTCTCCTCCAGGAATCTGGCCCACAAGACAAACACACACACACACACACACAAATTTGCATGTGCTAATTTACGTATGCTCTAAGTCTCTGTGTGTGTGTGTGTGTGTGTCTTTAAAGGACCCTGTCTCCTAAGGACACCCCTATTTGCAAAAAGGGATATATGGACAGGGGAGAGGAAGGCATCTGATTTCAGGGGGGAAAAAAACCTCAGGCAGAAAGATGGGGGGGGCAGCAGGAGGGGAAGCACATGTGGGCAAAAAGCCGGCTCATCCAGGGGGATCCGATGCAACCGAGATAATCAGGGCCCTTGTTCTTTTCTTTCAGCAAGCGCCCCTGGACACCAGGATGGTGGGGCACAGGGCCTCCCAGAGATTCGGGGCTCCAGCTCTAGTGGGCCACCCCCTAACACTGCCTCAGAAGCAAAGGGCATAATTCAGCCTTCCCCGACCTGGTTGCCAGTGAGGACTTGGCATGCTCAGTTGCCACAGAATGGGGCCCACTGTAGAGGGTGAATGCAATGGAAGCCCAGGGCGGAATGGAGTCTCCTAGAAGAGAGCATTGCTAGGTGGCTGGCAGTTTGAACCGAAGCACTCCACATTTTTCTGGTGGGTTTGATCCTGCAGGGTTTCATAGGTTCAGGCATTGCCGGGCTCCACGAAAGGCCGTCAGCCCATTTGCTACTATGGCTGAAGACATGCATAAATAGACCAGTTGTGCTGCGATTGTTTTCTTCCGTTTGAGCCAGGCCTGCGTATCAGGGCCAGTGTTTGGCTAGGGAAACACCTTTCCTCCCGCTTTGTTTTTGTCTCCATTTTCCATTTTGACACCCAACTATGCCTCGGATAAGCCTACACCTCTGTTTGTCGGCCTGGAATTGAAGCAAAGCAAAAACTTCCAGAGATGAATGCTGAACGCCAAGCGCTTTTTATGCTTGAGCTTTGGCAAAAGCGGAAGGCGGCATGCTTGCCGTTATCAGTGCCTAAAACAGCGGTGCGGAACCTTAGGGCCAGGGGCCGAATCCGGCCCTCCGAGGTTCCGGAGATGGCCACACCTTCTTCCCCACGTTACCAGATTGCTCCCACTTCCCCTTCATCTCCTGATCATTTGGTGGCTTCCCGGCTGTTGTGCTGGGGGATTCTGGCAGTTGTAGCCCAACATATCTGGAGGGCACAAGGTTGGGGAAGGCTGATTATATTTCATCAAGAGATTCAACTCTGTCTCTTGTGGCTTGAATAAGGGCTGAACAGGTCTGTGATAGTACAATAAACGTTGATGGCTTGATTGATGACTGAATAAGGAAAAGGTGGGCTGTTGGGGTTTTTTTTAAATCACACTAGAAATGTTAATCGGCATACCGTTGCCATGATCTTTGTGTTATATTATCATTGACTGCGTTTTGATCCCGCTTTTCAGACCATTATTGTCTCCCAATTATTGGCTCACATCAATAATAATAATTTAAAAAGGGAGAGATTGACAGGCCCTGCTATCAGGCTTACAAACTCAAATGACAACCTGCACAAGGAAAGGGAAGCAGAGGGGTAAGGAAGAGGAGGTTTTGTGAACAGCAACCACCCTTAAGGGAACCATCGCTGTCCGGACTTTTGTTGCAATTTAATTCCCTCTCCTGCTGCCCACCCCTTGAATTTTTCTGCCTGAGGTTTTTTTTTTTCTGAAACCCAATGCCCTCCTCTCCCCTGTCCATACATCCCCTTTACAAATAGGGGGTGTCCTTAGGAGACAGGGTGTCCTTTACAGAGACACACACAGAGATTTCAGAGTATGTGCAAATTTGTGCTTTGCTTTTTTTTTTTTGTCCTGTGGGCCTGAACCCCGGATGTTTTTGGTACCTAGCACCGCCCCTGCACGCCAGCCATAAATCTTCCACTTTGAGGTTAACACTTCATGCAACCGATCAAGTGGGCAGGGTCTACGAAAGCTTCTGCCAAAATAAATGTGTTCGTGTTTAAGGTGTTACCAGACTCTTTGTTGTTATAATCATAATATTATTGTTATCAACCCCACGGCACACACAAGAGAGAGAGAGAGAGAAAGTCTGGTGGCGCTTTAAAGACGCTCAGATTTATCGGTGCAGCGGCTGTGTACAGATTTGAATCAGCTGTTCATCAGATGAATGAAGTGTTATCGCCTGTTGGCAGAAATAATATACGCGGCTATATATATGCAGAGTGGTATGAAAGTAAATAATGCAAGCTAGGGGTCATCAGATGCAAGAGGCACAGCTTGAGTGTATACAAGATAAGCCCTTCTTGAATGGCCTTTTCACCCGGCTGTTTGCAATTCCCGCCCGGCCGGTCTCTGTACGTCACAGCCTGCCAACTGAGAATCCAGATCTAAGGCCGTGAAAGCTGCTGCAACTGGGGGTGTCACTAGGTGTGGGCCCAAGAGGCACTGACCCTGGAATTGTTTCAACGGGCCCCGGATCTATTGCAGAGCCCGGAGTCCCCATCAATGCCAATGGTTTTTCCTTTTTCTCAGTTTAATTGTCCTTAGGAGACAGGGTGGCCTTTACAGACACACACATACAGACTTTAGAGCAAGGCTCTCCAACCTTGGGTCCCCAGATGTTGCTGGACTACCGCTCCCAGAATCCCTTGCCATTAGTCATGCTGGCTGGGTATGCTGGGAGCTGTAGGCCAGCAACATCTGGGGACCCAAGGATGGAGAGCCCTGCTTTAGAGCATATGTAAATTAGCACTCACAAATTTGTGCATTTTTTTTTTTTTGTCCTGTGGGCCTGAGCCCCGGATCTTTTCAGTACCTAGTACTGCCCCCTTCTGGCAGACAGTTCCATGGACTGGAGCTCATTTCCAGACGCATGCAGCATTATTCTCCATTGGCAAAAGCGTATATATGTGTATGTGCTCAAATGCAAGAGGTCCAATGTCCGGGACATCTGACGCAAAGCACAAACATATCACAACAACAAGAATTGGCAACCATGCAATCATGCTCACTTTGCTATGCTAACTTAATACCTGTGGTTGGGGGGGGGGGGGGACAAAACCTTGGCCTTGATTGAGTCCCAAATGAAGAGAATCAAACGTGCTGATCAATCCAACTTCTGTAGTTTCATGCTGGAGTCTTCCTATGAAGCTGTATTATTGAAGAATGGTCTCAGGGATTTTAGTACTTAAAAAAAAAAAAAACACCAATGCTATTGTTGGTTGCTTTGATTTTAGTTCTGTTATACTGATCAGTTTGATTGGGTTGGATCCAGGAAGAAGGGACCTTCTGCGAGAAGAAGGGCTCCGTTCGCGGAAAGTCCCTCCACCTGATTTTTTGGGATCACCCCTCCACCACAGCTCACCCCATTCAGTGGGGTCTCCTGGCTCTCTGTGTAGCATTTTCAGGGGGCTGGAGTGGCTGCTGTGGGAAGGGGGAGGCGGGGAAGTCCAGCCACGCAGTTAATCCAGCTTAAATCTGGATACAACCCATTGACTTGTGTTCCGTGGCCTTTCGGACCCGCTGCTTACAATTTCCCCCTCCACATACAAGTATATATATCAACCTTACAACAACTATGTAACACAGGTCAGGATTCTCATCCTTATATCCCAAATGGAGGTTGTAGTGGTGGATGGACTGAGGCGGAGAGCCAGTAATTGGCCAAAGGCAGAGGTGTTGAACCTCTTTCAGCCGGAGGGCCGCATTCCATTACGGAGAAGCTCTCGGGGACCGCATTCCAGTGGTGGGCGCGGCCAAAAACAATGCCCACCCAGTTTAGCTTAAAACTTTTAATGCTGGTAACTAAAGCTTTAAGAGAGGCATTTCAACCTTTTAGAATGTGGGGGGGGGGGAACTGCCCAAAAGGTAGGAAAACACCAAATGATCAGAGGAAAAGGGGTTGGGACTAAGGGAAAGGGGCGTGGCCATTTGCAGAACACCAGAGGGTCAATTGGGGCCCCCCCCCGGCAGGCCGGATTCAGCGTGCGGGCCTGTGATTCAACACCCTTGTCTTAAACAGTTTCTGAAATCGGGCCAGCACTGGCATTCTGCATGCGATTCAACAAATGAGATAATTCCCGGCTTTAGGATTTAAACTAGCTAAATCCCATAGACTTCAACAAGATTAAGCCCAAATCCTCGGGCTTAACTGGTTCCTGGACCAGGCGGCTCTTCTGTCTCCCATCTCTCGCTCTTGAGTCACTGTTTGAAGTGGGCAAACAGAAAAAACTGCAGCATTCCAGGAAGGCTTTTTTGGGAGGCGTGTGTGTTAGAAATTACTCTCAAGAGCAGTGTCAAGCTCCATGTTTTGTGGGGCCCATGGGCGAGGCACCCTCCATGGGCCCCCTCCCTCGGTGAGTCTGCCTTCTCACTGCCGTGGTCACCAGCTGCTCTTGCTCCTCATCTTCTTTTTCATCGCTTGCTTGCTTGGCAGGCACGGAGGCCGGGGGCAAGGAGGCCGGGGCGTCTGCTGCTCCTCCTCCTCCTTCCCACCAGCGCCGTTATCTGGGCCAGAGCGAAAGGTGGGAAAACAAGCAGGTTGCAATGGGGAAGAGGAGGAGCACATCCGGGGGGGGCTCTTGCCAGTGGGCCCCGTGCTGGCTGGGGAATGCTGGGAGCTGGACTTTTTTCCCTGTCTAAACCTACATAGGGTTGCACCCTTGGGGCACAATCCAGCGGGGATGCCCGTAACCCTCCAAACTTGAAAGGTTACGGTCATCCTATGCAGAGCGGGAGGAGTGCAGAGGCGAAAGTCGCCTCCGTGCTCCTCCCGCTCTGAAAAGCAGCTAGACCGTCGATTTCGGCTGTCCAACTGCGTCGGGGGGGGGGGATGCTGAGGTACCAGGGAGGTACCCTGTGTCTTGGCGGTGCCTGTCTCCTTCCCTCCCTGCCCCCAGGAACACCTCCTAAACCCCTTCTCCAAGGTCGCTGTTATGACCTG
This sequence comes from Shinisaurus crocodilurus, assembly GCA_021292165.1. Lineage (NCBI taxonomy): Eukaryota > Metazoa > Chordata > Lepidosauria > Squamata > Shinisauridae > Shinisaurus > Shinisaurus crocodilurus. Next base: position 3,407,972 of record JAHFWL010001188.1, on the reverse strand, counting down.
GAAGAAGAAGCAGCCAACGCGGTTCTTTCCACGCCGGCTCTGAGGAGGGGAAGGGGGAATCCAAGCGCCGCCCCCCCCCCAGATCTTTACCAACTTCGGATCTAGGAACCCGAAAAATCCTGTGGCCCTGTAGATGCTGCCTAGGAGCCGTAGGATCGCTCTGTTAATCACTTAAAATATATACTTATTAGAGTAAGTCACGAAAGTCAGATACTAGTAACAGCTTAAGGCACAACGTTTTGGCTTCCGCCTTCTTCAGCTGCTGCAATATGAATCAAAGGGTAAAAAATTAGAGGGAGAATGGGAGACCCCTCCTCTAAGTTTCCTGCATTGAGCAGGGGGTTGGACTCGATGGCCTTGTAGGCTCCTTCCAACTCTGTGATCTATGAAATCTATGAATACATTTCTGGACACTGCCATTTTAGCAAGGTGGTTAATGGTGGTGACCAAAAATAGCAAAAAGACTACTATTTATTTATTTATTTGACATCATAGAGGTACAGCGCTATGCCCCTATAATGCTATCTAGAAGGGGGGGGGGATCCTTTAATGTCCCACTTAGGGGGCAGTCCACTAGGGCTGAAGCCCAAATCGGAGGGACGTCATTTGCAGTCCTGGACTCTCTAAGGAGGCACTCTTCGCATCGCCCCACATCCTGTCTGGTCTATGGGTTAGCATGGCTGAAAGAAAGGGACAGTGGGCCCGGCTGGAGGCCTTTCTTACTGTCATTGCCCCGATCCTCCTGGACACCCTGTTAGCCCGAAAGGCCTCGGACCTTGCTGCTGGACCCCTTTTGGATGCTTCACCTTCTGCGGCCCCCCTTGAATCTTCTGCCTGAGGTTTTTTTCCCCTGAAATCAAATGCCCTCCTCTCCCCTGTCCATCCATCCCTTTTTACAAATAGGGGTGTCCTTAAGAGACAGGGTCCTTTAAAGACACAGAGAGAGACTCTAGAGCATATGTAAATTAGATATGCAAATTTGTGCTGCTTTTTTTTGTTTTTCCTGTGGGCTTTAGCCCTGTAACCTAGCACCGCCCCTGTGCATCACCAACAGGAACCACTCCAAGAGCTGAGGGTACTTTTTCAAAATGCATCTATCGAAAGCCCAGGCGTCGTATTCCAGGAACCGGAGGCGACCGCGACCCGCCTGAACTGAGCGGGCGACCCGCCTGAACTGAGCGGGCCAGCATTAATGCGCTGTCAGTGCTTGTCTGCGGGGAAATGCAGGAGCGGCGCAAGAAAGCTGGCTGAATTCTGTAGGTCACAAGGAACAGAAATAATGTACGGAGATGTCTCAGGCTGCAAATCCTAGGCATGCCGGTTTTGGGGGGTAACCCCCATTTAACACGATGGGGCTAAATTCAGAATAAACGTGCATAGGACTGGGCTCTTAGGGGCAAGACTGTGTTAATGTATGTCACAAAATTTTGAGTCAAGGCAATCCAGATTAATTTAGGCACTCTGATTAATTTATGCAGATCAAATAGCTCTGCATATGGTTACATGGAACAGAACATTTTGCTTCCACGAGTTGGTGTTTGTTTTTTTAAATTGGAAACATCTGGAGAAAGGATTGGAATGCCACAGGGCAAAGAAGAGGAGCAGAGTGGAGGCAGGCAGTGCTGGCTTTCCCCCTCAGGAATGCTCTTCTACTCCCCCCCCCCGCCCCACAGCAAGGCTGCTACTGCTCCATCTAGCTAGGGCAAGAAAACAGCACCAAGAGAAAAAAGTGCAGGACTCTGAATCTCTCCATTTTTGGAGGTTTAACAGTTGGGTAAGTGAAGCTGAGCTTAACCCGCACGAAGCCAAAGGCCTGACATTTCAAAAAGGTACCAACCGCCATCCGACGTGTAATAAGCTGGTCGCCTGTCAGGAATTCTCACTCGCCCCAGGTGAGTAGCATTTTTAAAAGGGTGGACTAACACTTCGCAGTCACTGGCCTAAAGCAGGGGTGTCTGACCTTTTTCAGCCGGGGCCCCGATCAACTTGTGCTAGTTAAAATGCAGGGAGGGTGTGTGGTGTGTGTGTGTGGGGGGGGGAGATTTGCGGCTGTGTGCCCAAAAGCTTCCGAGAACTGAATAGCATGACTTGCAGGTGAGTCAGCACCTGGCAGAGAGCTTCCTGCCGAGTCAGCTCTCGGGATGGTTGGCGTTGCCGAGAAGGATGCCTTCTTCTTGGCAGCGCTGGCCATCGTTTTTCCCTCTCTCTTTCTCTTCTATCTCCTCCTCCCCCTTCTTTGTGAGGTTATCCGATAATCATATATGATTAGGAGCTCTGGGAGGCAAGTTGGAGGTTCAGCCAGCTCACAATGGAAATATGTCCCATCCTGTCTCCACAACACCCAGTTCGCTCCACACAGTCTGGGTTTGGTTGGCTGGCGGTTCGTTTCCCACACACACACACACACACACCTTCTCTTATGTTGGATGAATGTCAAAGCATTGAAAACAATCAACTAAATGGAACTGGTGCTGAATGAAGGCAGGGGAACTGTGTCCGGTTCTGGGCGCCACGGTTTAATTATGATTATTATTACATTTCTATCCTGCCTTTTTTCCCCTCTTGCAAAGAACCCAAGGCAGCTGACATGGTCCTCCTCCTCCTCCTCCTCTCCATTTTATCTTCACAACAACCCTGTGGGGTACGTTAGGCTGAGAGTCAGGGAATGGCCCAAAGTCACCCGGTGAGCTTCGTGGCCAAGAAGGGACTAGAACCCAGGTCTCCCCAGTCCCAGTGCAACACTCTCACCACTAGGCCACACTGGCTCTCAGAGGACATTCAAGAAGGACATTGACAAACTGGAGCAGGGGTAGTGCTGGGTACTGAAAAGATCTGGGGCTCAGGTCCACAGGACAAAAAAAAACAAATGCCCAGATGTCAATGTGCTAATGTACATATGCTCTAAAGTCTCTGTGTGTACGTGTCTTTGAAGCACCCTGTCTCCTAAGGACATCCCAATTTGTAAAAAGGGATGTACGGACAAGGGAGAGGAGGGCATTTGATTTCAGGAAAAAACCTCAGGCGGAAAGATTCGGGGGGGGGGCAGCAGGAGGGGAAGCACATGTGGGCAAAAAGCCAGCTCATCCAGGGGGATCCGATGCAACAGGGATCCTCAGGGCCCCTGGACCTTTCTTTCAGCAAGTGCCCATGGACAGCAGGGTGGTGGGGCAGAGGGCCTCCCAGAGATTCGGGGCTCCAGCCCTATTCGGCCATCCCCCAACACCAGCTCTGGATTTGAGAGAACAGCTTCCAGGGCAGAGAGCAAGACATTTTGGCCAACATGAGCCCCTTTCACAGCAGGTATTAAGGACCACACAAGAGAGGGCAGATTTGCATGCACCCCTAACACGGCGACTGTCAGGATCTGCTCAGCCGGCACAGCGCCACAGCTCCATCTGGTGGCACGACGGAGAAGGCAGGCAAGTCCACCTGCAAATACCCGCAGGGTTAGCACCCAGACTGGTAGGTATTTGCAGGGTCAGAGCCAGTCAGCCATGCAGTCCAGCTGGGAGCCACAGGAAACCCTATAAGAGGCTTCCTGTCACCACTCACCTTTGCCAAAGCAACACAAGTCACTGTGGTGTCTGCAGCCAGTGCCTGACTCTCTGCTACAAATGCTGATCCTCGCCCTGCCCATGCTTGACCTTTGCCTGCTTCTGACCCATGCTTCTGGCCCTGCCCCACCTTCTACATATCGGACCCTTGCTCGTTCCTGGTCTGTGCTTCTGGCCCTTCTTCCACCCCCATCACCCCTGGCCCCGGTGTCCCAGCCGAGGACCCTTGCCACTCACGTCTCGGACCTGACAATGATGGAGTCCACTGACCTGTTTTTACTACCTAAGCTCTGCTTTTCGGTGGCCTGGTCTCTCTGCATGTGTTACCAGAAATGTCCCTAAAAGACCGGAGGGTGTGTGTTAACACACTTGGGCAGGGGCAAGGGTGTGGGGAGGCAGACCACAGTACAATACAGAAATGTTTGAATCCACCCGGAATGCTGAGTTAGAGAGAGTTTTTGGCCCAACCTGACTCATTAATTTTGTACAAGGGATCCATTTTGTAATTGCTTTTGCGCTTTAGAATCTGGAGCTCAAAGGAGGATTTGAGTGCCAACACAGCGCTCTGAATGCAACGATTGTCTCCATTGCTCCGGGAGCACAAAAACAGAGAGCTAAGGGCCAAATTAAATGTGACATCAATCATGCAATTAGAAATTGTGTTAACATATTTTTTTTCTTGTTAAGGGTGCAATCCTACACTTGTTTAGCTGGAAAAAGGTCCTACAGCTCCCAGCATTCCCCAGCCTGCCAGAAAAAAATCCTACAACTCCCAGCATTCCCCAGCCTGCCAGAAAAACATCCTACAACTCCCAGCATTCTCCCACCAGCCAGAAAAAATAATAATCCTACAACTCCCAGCATTCCCCAGCCAGCTGGGGAATGCTGAGAGTTGTGGGACTTTTTTCTGTCTAAACAAGCGTAGTATTACACCCTGGGAAGAAGTAAACATGGGGTGGGGTGGTCTGATCCGATCCAAAACAGGATTTTGGCAGCAGGGAGCTGGCATTGCCGACCCCTGCTCTAGCCCTGTGATCATTTTGGTTGCCCTTTTCTGCCCCCTTTCCAACTATACAATATCCTTTTTTAGGTGTGGTGGTCAAAATGTGGCTGCACCATTGATTTTCAGAAGGGCAGTATACTGACAGCTTTATCTTAAATTCTTTTTCTAATTATGCCCAACATGGAATTTGCCTTTTTCACAGCAACCGCACGCTGGGTCGACATTTTCATTGGAACTGTCCTCCACAACCCCAAGATCTCATGATTCTCAGCCCCAAGGTGCATACAGGCCAGTTTAGACAACACTAAATGATTTGTTCAGACGGGGCAATCCACCAGCCTCACCAGCAAACAGAATAGAACCAGGGATGAACTTCTGGTCTGTGTCATTTTTCCAGGTGTTTACCATGGTCTCATAAGTCCATTCCATACCAGCTTCATGTTAGTTTGCAATTCAAAACCAACAAACCAAACTCCACACAAAAAATCATATTTAATTATGTGTCTTAAACATGTGGTTTAAAATATATTTTCTCTCAAATACTCAACATGCTTCGAGATATGTTTTTTGGGCCTAGAACTAAGTCGAAACATTCAGGAAGTGCGAGATCTAGTGGGTGATTATGTTTTGAACTGCACCTTTGTCCAGGAACAGGTCTGTTCATATTGGAATCTGCAAATGGAGAGCCAGTTTAGTGTAGTGGTTAGAGTGCTGGACTGGGACTGGGGAGATCTAGGTTCTAGTCCCCACTAGAAGCTCACCGGGGGGGTGACTTTGGGCCAGTCATGGATTCTCAGCCTAACCTACCTCGCAGGGTGGTTGTGAAGATAAGATGGAGAGGAAGAGGAGGATTATGTAAGCCAGCTGGGATTCCTTGCAAGAGGAAAAAAGGCGGGATATAAGTATAATAAATAAATAAATAAATAACATTGACTTCCTCAGGCATCTCCAGATGGAACGGGGGCCTTGTATATGCAGCATGAAAATCTGGAATCATTTGTAGCACACCAACAGCAACTGGCGCCTATTTTCATACACTTTACAGTAACATCCCCCCTCTGCTCGCTTGGAGGGAAATTCTCTCTCACCATAGACGAGCACGGCTACCAAAGCCTGCATTAAATTACCAGACAGCAATCGTTATTAGTTCACATGTTCCGGGATTGAACCTTGGTAACGGAAACCAGTTGGAGGGGTCAACCCCGGAGGTGGTTTCATCTGTGGGGGGATTAAACAAATAGCGGATGAATTGTCTGCTGAGTGGCAGGGTGCCTTAACTGGACCTGGAGCCTTGCTGGGTGAAACGAACCTCCCACAAACTAATGACCATCTCGCCCCACCTGGCTCTGAATTCACATGCTGTAACAATATCACAAAAGTACCTTCCGATCCAGAACAGAAGGGATCATCTCTGGGACTATGAAGAAGTCCATCTGGCCTCGGGCTCCCTGTGGTTCTGGCGAGGACAACCACTGTCCCAGTAAGACGTCACCGACCCCACACTGAATCCAGACAAAGAGTATGGCCGTCTCTGGCAGCCGCCCAGTTTCAGCTGGCCAGCGGTGGCCAGCAAAAAACCCAGAGGTGTTGCTAATTATAGCTTGTGTAGAACTTGCCTATATTTATAGCAACCCCTTTGTTGGGCAATGTCTGACAGCTTGTTGGATGACTTGCGACCTTCTCTGAACGGGGGAACTATGGGACGATTAACCCTTTATTGGGCGATCAGTGACGTAATGCTGTTTTGTTTTTCTTTCTTTTATTTTTTACTTTTGGCCCTTCCACAGGTGTTTGGGAGGAAAGAAAAATACCCACAGTCCGCAGCTACAGAACCCACGCCATCCAGAAAAAAAGAAAAAACAAATCCCTGCATGCATAATTTTTTTTTTTAATTACAGTATCTTATCAATGAGGGTATATTGACATAGCCAGCTTTTCTCATTCCTGCTCAGCAAGGTCCAGCTGATGGAATAAAGCACTGCCTTATACTGGGTCAGGCTTAGAACTGTGAAGGCCTGGAAAAAGAAATGGAAAAGTTCAGGTGGGGGAAAGGTTTTTTCCTAAGAAATTCGGGGGGAGGAACCCCGGAAAAAAGGGGGTTTCCCCGAATTTTTCCGGGCCTTCACATCTCTATATTTGTCCATTCACCCCAGTATCGTCTGCTCCAGGGTTCCCCAGCCTTTTTTTTTTTTTTAGGCTGGTGGGCATATTTAGAATTTTGAGGGTGTGTCGTGGGTACTCTCACAAAATGGCTGCCATGGGCATGACGTCCCACAGCTTGGGAACGGCCACCGAAAAGGCCCGCTCTCGCATCGCCACCAAACGAGCCTCTGAAGGTTGCGGTGTCAAAAGAAAGGCCTTTCCTGAAGATCTTAAGATGAGGGCAGGCTCGTATGGGAGAAGGCGGACTTTCGGGTAGCCTTGTTCCAAGCTGTATAGGGCCTTATTGGTCATAACCAGCGCTGTGAATTGTGCCCAGAAACAGACCGGTAGCCAGTGAAGCCATTGTAACAAGGGAATCACATGCTCCCTGTAACCAGCCCTGGTCCACAATCTAATCACAGTGTTCTGAACCAGCTGAAGTTTTTGAACAGTGTTCAAAGGCAGCCCCATGTAGAGCACATTACAGTAGTCCAAACGGGATGTAACTTATATCCTGCCTTTTATATGTATATCCTGCAATGAACCCAAGGCGGCTTATATGGTCCTCCTCCACTCCATTTTATCCTCACAACAACCCTGTGAGGTAGGTTAGGCTGAGAGTCAGTGACTGGCCCAAAGTCACCCAGTGAGCTTCACGGCCGAGCAGGGACCAGAAATAACCCTTTTATCCTATTTATTTATTTATACATTTATATCCTGCCTTTTTTTCTGCAAGGAACCCAAGGCGGCTTACATAATCCCCCTCCTCTCCATTTTAGATTCACAACAACCCTGTGAGGTAGGTTAGGCTGAGAGAGTCTATTCAGAGCGCACGGGGGGCACGCTGCACGCGCACGAGAGGTTTGCTCACATGGGCGGCTCCTCTCTGACACCGACAGCCCCCGCGCCCCGTCACCCTGACACGGGGTTTGCTAGTTCGTCATGCCGACAAATCCAGGCTGGAAGTCGTTCGGTCGCTACCCCGCATTGACTCGGCGCCAACGGGCAGGCTTCAGCAAAGGTTAGAGCGAGGTCCTAAGGCAGAGAGGAGGACGTGCTTTATAGCCTTGCCTGGAGGGAGAATTCCGCTCTGCAGTCATATGCTACTTCTGAGACTCCAGTACCCTCCACCCCGTCCCCCCGCAACGATCCGGCCTTGGCCCACGTACAGATAGCTCAAACGAGAACGCCCCCTGAGTGCCGCAGGGACAGGGCGACACGGGGAGGGCCGTAACTCAGTGTTAGGGCACACACTTTGCATGCAGAAGGCCCCTGGTTCAATCCCCGGCAGAGGCGGGCTTAGGGGGCAACCCCGAATCTTTCATTTGGAGCCCCGAAACTTTGGGAGGCCCTCTGCCCCACCACCCTGCTGCTGTCCGTGGGCACTTGCTGAAAGAAAAGGGCAGGGGCCCTGAGAATCTCTGTTGCATCAGGATCCTCCTGGACGAGCTGGCTTTTGGGCCACATGTGCTTCCTCCCCCGCTGCCCCCCCCTTGCATCTTTCTGCCTGAGGCTTTTTCCTGAAATCACATGCCCTGCTCTCCCCTGCCCATGCATCCCCTTTCGCAAATAGGAGGTGTCCTTAGGAGAAAGGGTCCTCTACAGACTTTAGAGCATCTGTAAAGTAGCACATGCAAATGTGTGCCTTTTTTCTTTTATTTTTTTGGTCCTGTGGGCCTGAGCCCTGGGTCTTCTTGGTAGCTAGCACCACCCCTGATCCTTGGCATCTCCAGGTAGGGCTGAGAAAGACCCCTGTCTGAACCCCTGGGGCGCCGCTACCAGTCACGGCAGACCAGGGGTACAGAACCGCTTTCGGTCCGAGAGCTGAATTCCATTTCGTAGGAGCTTTGGGGGGCAAAAAATTTTGGGGGGGACCAAAGGCAAAAGGGAGTGGACCCCCCCCACACCCCAAAAAAAGCCTATTTTAGCTTAAGGCTCTCACCTCCAGTGACTAAGCCTCAGGAGAGGCATTTCAAACTTTTTGAATGGTGTGTGTGTGTGTGTGTGTGTGAAGGAATCTTGCCTGAAACCCTATTGCTGCCAGTCAGTGTTGACAATACCAGGCTGGATGGACCAAGGGCCTTACGTCATGTAAGGCAGCTTCCTATGTTCCCATTTAAATCATCTCTCTATTCAGAACCTGGAGGACTAGAATATTGCTTTATTTTGGGAGGAAGGGCCATAGCCCGGTGATAGAACCCCAGCTTTGCGTGCAGAAGGTCGCCGCTTCAATCCCCGACAGCATCTCCAGGTAGGGCTAGGGGGGGAAATCCCAGCCTGAAACCCGGGAGAGCCGTTGCTGCCAGTCAGTGTTGACAATACTAAGCCAGATGGGCCAAGGGTCTGACTCAGTAGCCCAGTGGAAGAGCACTTTTACTTACATCCCACCCTTCCTTGCATGGAGCCCAAGGCGGCTCACAACAATGCAACACATGAACACCGTTAAAAACGTAACTCTAAAATTCCAAATCCGCAATACACTGCAATAAAACCATTGCAACAAGAACAAGAACAACAGGAAACACTTGCCTATAGCCCAAAAGCTTGTGCAGATAAATATGTCTTTAACCGATGCTTGAATGAAAACAACGTGGGGGACAGCCCAAAACTCTACTAGAAGGGAGTTCCACAGTCGGGGTGCCACCACCAAGAAGGTTCTGCCACATGTAGTAACCCCATGGGGTACATTCCTCAAGGACACCACAAGCAAAGCCTCTCCGGCCAATCTTAAATCCTGGTTTGGCTGGTCCTTCGCATGCAAAAGGACCTAGACAGGTTCGATCTCCGGCATTTCCAGGTAGGGCTGAGAAAGCCTCCGGTCTGAAACCCTGGAGAACTTCTGCCAGTCAATATAGATAACAACACTGAGCAAGGTAGACCAAGGGTCTGATGCAGAACTCGTTACCAGGTAGGTAAAAATGATAATAAATAAACAGAAATAAATCAACTGCATGCTTCGGGTAGCGACCACAGCTGCAGCTAACTCTCGGAGAAAACTCCTCCTGTTCCAGTGCTTTGACACGAGAGCAAAGCCACGTATCTCGCACGGCACTATTTCAAAGCGGGTGGGCAGCCTGCCGCTGTCGAGATCCACGCCGGGCCCCCAGAGCTTCTCGGCAACTTTCGAGCCGGCCCTACCACAAGGCGAGGCAGCTGCTTCAGGTGACAGATTTGGGATGCCGTGAAAGGTGGCCCAGAGCGGGGGGTGTGTGGAGGGCAGGGCATATCCAATCCCAGGGATCCATGGGGAAATTCTCCTGCGCAAGGCCCACCAAAATGAGTGGGAACTGTGCAAGAGTATATTCCGCCCACATGTGCGGGGGACACCCACACCCACATTTGGATTCCCCACCTCGCCACTGAAACTTCTTCTGGCCGCCCTGAGTACCACGATGTTTCCGAAATCTTCAGGAGTCTGGGTGGTCAACCACCCCTCGCCAACCCCCGAACTGCCTGCAGCACCTGTCCCCCCAGCCTCTGCCTGTCAAAGCACACACACACACACACACACACACACACCGGTACCCTGGTTGTACTCACGTCGTCATCCTGCACGCTCAGCGGAATATCCAGCATGCACATCTGGAAGGGCTGCACGAGCGCCTTCTGCATGCTGAACAAAGGTTTGGCCTCCATCTTCCAGCAAGCGAGAGGTGCCTGCTCCTCTCCCCGGAGCGCTTAATGTTCTGCTGCCAAGTCCAGACCTGCAGCTGAATTCTCAGCGCCGCTGGAGCATCTTGCCAACTGATGCTGTTTACCGCGGCTCCGATTTCCTCCCCGTGGCAAATCAAAGGCAGGAACCGCCAAGCGAGAGATTTCCGTGTGCGCGTCCAGGCGGAGGTGTTCCGGCGGTGCAACACCCACCCTCCCCAGCCCACCCTGGCAAGCGTACGAGATGCTCCCCTTCGCCTCACGCCCCTTTCCTGCCCAACCTGCTTTTCCTCGGCTTCTCTTCCACCCGGGCTTCTGCTGCCTGCAGCCTCTCTGTCCTCATCTATATGCCTGGCACTCGCGCCGAGAAATTGTGCATTGTCTCCCGAGAAACAACAGGTCTCTGCCTTCCGTTGGCGGTGGAAAGCAGGCTGCAGTGGCAACAGTGATTCCCTGCGGTCCTCCGTTGCAGGCACAAGCTGAAAAGGGGGTCGAGGGGAGGGGGGGTCGACGCAGTCACCGTCTCCCTCGACTCGCTGCTCTGTCTGCAGCCCATCCTCTTTATTGTTTCCAAAGGATTACGCCCTCAAATCCCAAGGGCATGGAGGGGGTGGTGGTGAGAAGGGGGGAAAGCCTGAATAATGCATACCTATTCCGAGGGCCCGGGAGAATCCCCGCGACGGCGCGTCGGTCGCCAAAAGGACGGGCGACATTTGCGCCTGGATTTGTGAACGCACCTCGCCGGAAATGGCCCTGGGCCCTGCATCTCTTGGCTTCGGTCCTCAAAAACAGTGGGGCAGCAGGACACTGTCCGGGGGACCGCTGGATACCTGAGAGGAGGAGAAAGTTTAAGGGAAGGAAAACAAGGGGTGTCGCTTGGGGAGGGCGGCAAGGGCACTGCTGCTGCGGCCCTGGGTGCAACTCAAGACGGGGGGAGCAAAATTGTGCCTCAGAAGATTCCCAAATATATTGACAATGATTAAAGTAACGCACGAGGTCTTATAATGTTTCCCTGCAGGCAGGACTGGTGCAAGGCAGTTTGGTGCCCTAGGCAAGATCAGATATTTAGCGCCCCCCTTCCCACTTGAGAGCGCTGTCTTTTTTCCCCCAAGGTGTTTCTGGCACCCCCTTTAGCCCTGCGCCCTAGGCGGCTGCCTAGTTGGCCTAATGGTAGCACCGGCCCTGCCTGCAGGTATGGAATGATCGGGGTCAGATCCTGATTGACGTTGGATCAAATGCGCTGGCAGAAGCGGAATTTCCACCCTTCCTTTCCCCGCGGCAGTCCCTCCAGCACCCCCTGAAAATGCTACATGGAGAGTCAGGAGACTCTGCTGAATGGGGAGGGGGGCGTGGGGGAACAGGAGGATGCCCAAAAATCAAGCACAGGGACTGTCCCACGAGCGGACCCCTTCTTCTCAAGGAAGGCAGATCCTGGATCCAAGCCCAGGCATGTTTCCAAGGCGGCAGATGAAAAGCAAAATACCAGCTTGCTCAGGAGCTCGGTGAGGTCAGCTGGCCAGGCAGAGTGGCAGCACTGCAGCTTCTCATTGGCCCTGTGCTTGCAGCCTGACACAGTAAAGCACATTCAGCCATTGGATATTGTGGGGTTTTGGGGGTGGCAGGGAGAAAACCAAAGACAGGTGACATTGGGCAGCAGACACTTACAGGTTTGGGGTTTTGTTGTTTCTGGTTTTTTTGACGAGAGTCTCTGAGTAGGGACAATCTACCTGAATAGACTAGAGCTTAGAATTCTGGCAACTGCGAGGATCCGTAAAGGCCCACCACAACTCTTCCTAATTTGCCAGGAATCCGTTTCTTCGTGGGGGCAGGGGGGTCGAAGTGACACAGAAATGGGAACTTGCGCTGGCCATAGAAATGGGTAATTACCGTACATACTGAGGGAAAGGGTCCCTTGTGACCAGGACAGCCTTATTCTCCCCAGCCAAGTTCAAGATGCGTTTATGATTATCATTTTACCACTATATAGCAGCCGTTAATGCACATGGTGCACTTCTGAGCAGGATAAGTAAAACAAAAACAAACCCCACATTTGTGCTCCGACAAAGAGGGTGAGGGAGGGAAAGGGAAAGAAATCGTGATGGATGGTTAATCAACTCGAGCTTGAGCTGATTGATCTACCAATAAACGCTTGCAGTCCCCGTTACTGATTTCACAGATCTATATACCCCAGCTTTTTCTTGCTTGCTTGCTTTTTTAATATATCAAGAAATTAGCAGAGCAAAGCCCTCAGTAAAGAGGTCCCAGCCAGGTTTCACAAATAGGGTTGCCAACCTTTTTTCCTGCTCCTGCTCCTGTGCAGCCAAGAAATAAGCAAAACTTCTCCTCAGCAGGTTTTTTTCTTTTACCATCCAGGCAAAGCATCACGTGCTTCATTTCTACCTGTCAGGCTGCAGTTAAATGCATAGGTTGGAGCCGGCACCAGGTTCAAGGGAAGCCCTAGGCAGAATGTCCTCTGGTGGGTCCTCTTCCTCCACTGGTGGGCCGTAGCAGGCTTTTGCGGGGGGTGCTGGGGGGGGGGGGAGAAGCATTCTGAGCAGCACCGAACACTTGGGTCTGGTCGCCATTTTAATTTCTGGCAGTGCCTCGTAGCAATACTACATCAGAGGCAATTTCTACGGTGACCAGACCCAGCTGCTGGTGCTGTTTGGATTTTATTTTTTTAAAGAGGGGCCCATTTCAGTGGGCCCTACTGGAGCACTGGGGCCCTGGCAACTGTCCAAAGATGCCAAGTCCTGGTGCCGGCCCAGGCACCAAAGGAACGGGATCAGGGGAAGCAAAATCTACTCACAAAGGCCAGACTTCATCGTTCCTAAGACAAGAATGAGGAACTGCCAGCCCACGAGGCTTTCCTGCTCCAGCTTCTTCCCCAAGGCCCAACCTCTCACTTCTTTAAATGTCTGCTGTTAAAGTTGGCAACCCTAGACTAGCACCTAGCCAGGGGTACAGCTAGATAATTTTAGACCCTGGATTTAATTGTCTTATCAGGGGCACCAGCGGAGGCTGGTGGCTCCAATGTTGGATGGGAGACCCCCTCCTCTAGTTTCCTGCATTGAGCAGGGGGTTGGACTCGATAGCCTTGTAGGCTCCTTCCAACTCTATGATCTATGAAATCTATGTCAGTGGGGCAGTGTATCCACTCTGGGCTGCGGCCTGAACTTTAGAGGAGCTCTCCATGGTGCTGAACCTAAACTACAACAAGGGTGGGGAACCTTTCTCAACCTGAGGGCCAAACTGCAAAGCAGGAAAGGTCTCGAGGGCCGTGTGTCCATCTGTGGGTGGGGCCAAAGGCCAAATGGGCGGGGCCAAATGCGACGAGGACCCATTTCAGTCGCTGCCACAACAACAACGAAACTGGCAGCCAAGCCGGATAAAATGCTCCCTGAGCGACTGCAAGTTATGCAGTTAAGCTCTATTAAATCACAGCACCGTCATGACTACAGAAATAAAATGGGGGTTTGCTTCTGCACTCGCCACGCTCTGGGTGGCCGTTTGGGGGGGGCATGGCCTGCGGGGGCCCTAGACCTTGCCGCCAAGGCCCAGCCCTAGTGGCATCACTGCATCCAGCATGCTCAGCTCTCGAGCAGCTTTCTAACCGCCTGAGCACAGTTGCTCTCACTGTCGCTGCTGCCCCCTGGGCGAATTAGCAGCTCCATTTTCCCCAGGTGGGAAATGGAGGCTGAGAAGGTGACAGGCCAGAGGCCAGGGCTGGCTCCAGGTCTTTGAGGTCCTTTCGGCAAGACACCCTCAATGGCCTCCCTCCCTCACTGAGTCCGCCTTCTCACTGCCAGGGTCACCAGTTACTGCTCCTCCTGCTCTTCCTCACCATGGCTCCCACTTGCTTGCTTGGCAGGCAGAGAAGCCAGGGGGCAAGACGGCCGTGGCATCTCCTGCTCCTCCTCCTCACCACTGCCGTGGTCTGGGCCGGAGCGAGAGGCAGGTGGACAAGCAGGTCACAATGTTGAAGAGGAGGAGCAGCTCCAGGGGGCTCTTGTCAGCGGGCCCCTGCTGGCGTGTGGGCCCTCGGCAGCTGCCCGACCATGCCGACCCTTGAGGCTGGCCCTGCCCAAGGCTATCACCCACTCAGAGAGACCCTGGATGTTCTGGCAAAGGGATTCCAGTCAGTGTGGCGTAGTGGTGAGAGTGTTGGACTGGGACTCGGGAGATCCGGGTTCTAGTCCCCGCTCGGGCCATGAAACTCACTGGGTGACTTTGGGCCAGTCACTGACAGGGTTGTTGTGAGGATAAAATGGAGAGGAGGAGGAGGAGGAGGATTATGTAAGCCGCCTTGGGTTCCTTTCAGGAAAAAAGGCGGGGTATAAATATAATAAATAAATAAATAAATAAACACTGGCCCGCTATCCCAGGGGCGGGTCAAAGAAGGCAGATCCAGATCTCTTGGCAGATTTTGTGTGGGCGGGACTGTGAGCTCCATTCAGTTCTGGAGCTGGGAATTGTAGGCCTTTTTCTTTTTTTCCTGTCTAAGCATGCATGGGACTGCACCCTAAATGGCTGATATGGGTTTTGAGCCAAGGTTAGTTCTAGTTAGAGTAGACCCACTGAAATGAATGGGACTTAAGTTAGACTAACATTGGCTACAAACCCATTGCTTTTATCCATAGGGGGTTTCCTGCTCTTATTTGCTCTAGTTCCTGAGGCCAGCAACAAAGTGTGCTTGTTTTGAAAGCAAGAGACCATGAAAAGAAGCCTCGCTCAGAACAATGGCGGGGGGGATGCGTCAGGAGGAAATCTCCACCGTTCAGCATTGTCTGGAGTCCTAAACATCCTCAGAGTGGCCCACATAACATGAAACTGACCAGGCAGGCACTAAGGTGAGCGATTGACAAATGTGTTTTCCATTCTCTGCAGTGAGCTGAAGGGGGGGCGGGATGGAAGTGTGGGGAGAAATCCCCTAGTTTTCCATTTTTAAGCACTGTTCTGTGAGGGGGAAGAGTGGCTGAAGGATGTTTAAAAAATCTGCCATTATGGCGCAATCCTACACATGTTTAGACCGGAAAAAAAGTCCTACAATTCCCAGCATTCCCCAGTCGGTCTAAACATGCATAGGATTGCATGCTAAGTGATCTTAAATATGCATTTGTGAAGCTCTTCCACTCATTTTTTATTTTATTTTAGGAACTACATGGTATTATCACCATATAGCAGTGAGATTTTTTTAAATGATGATGATGATGATGATGATGATGATGATGATGATGATGATGATTACATTTATATCCTGCCTTTTTTCCACTTGCAAGGAAACCAAGGTGGCTTACATACTCCTCTTCCTCCACCTCTCCATTTCATCATCACAACAACCCTGCGAGGGAGGTGAGGTTGAGTCAGTGACTGGCCCAAAGTCACCTAGTGAGCTTCGGGGCTGAGGGGGGACTAGAACCCCTTTATTAGTTATTAATCTTTATTTATTATTACACTTATATCCTGTCTTTTTTCCACTTGCAAGGAATCCAAGGCGGTTTACATAATCTTCCTCCTCCTCCTCCTCTCCATTTTATCCTCACAACAACCCTGCAAGGAAGGTTAGGCCAAGAGTCAATGACCGGCCCAAAGTCACCCAGTGAGCTTCGTGGCCAAGTGGGGACTAGAACCCGGATCTCCCGAATCCCAGTCTAACACTCTAACCCCTAGGCCATGCTGGATCTCTTCCACGGGTTCGTTACAATTCTTAAGACTGTGCCCACTTGCAGACTGAGTTTTTTAATTGTTCGTTTGTAAAAAAAAAATAATAGTAGGGGTACAGAAAATTTAGGGGGGCAGGTTCCCCCCAGCCCACCCCTGTCTACAGGCACACAAGAGCCCCCTGAACAGCCCGATCTCTCGATCTCGGAAGCTAAGCAGGGTTGGGCCTGGTTAGTACTTGGATGGGTGACCGCCTTGGAATACCAGGTGCTGTAGGGCTGGAACCAGAGCTCAGTGTGACAGATCACATGCTTTGCATGCAGGTCTTATATTCCATCCCCGGCCTCCAGGTAGGGCTTGGAAAGAATCCTGCCTGAAACCCTGGAGAGCCGCTGCCAATCAATGTTGACAACAAGTGTTGGCACCACACTTTATGAAGGACGTAGAGAAACTGGAGAGGGTTCAGAGGAGGGCAACAAGGATGATCAAGGGACTGGAAACAAGGCCCTATGAGGAGAGACTGAAAGAACTGGGCATGTTTAGCCTTCAGAAGAGGAGACCGAGGGGAGATAGGATCGCACTCTTCCAGTACTTGAAGGGTTGTCACACAGAGGAGGGCCAGGATCTCTTCTCGATCATCCCAGTTTGCAGGACATGGAATAACGGGCTCAAGTGACAGGAACCCTAGATTCCACCTAAACATCAGGAAAAATTTCCTGACTGTCAGAGCAATAAGACAATGAAACCAACTACCTAGGGAGGTGGTGGGCTCCCCCACTCTGGAGGCATTCAAGGTGCAGCTGGACGGCCATCTGTCAGGGATGCTTTGACCTGGATTCCTGCATTGAGCAGGGGGTTGGACTCGGTGGCCCTGTAGGCCCCTTCCAACTCTACTTTTCTATGATTCTATGATACTGGGCTAGATCGACCAGTGGTCTGACTCAGTATAAGGCAACTTCCTATGTTCTTATGCTCCCTGAGCACAGACAGAACTTCCAATCTCCCCAAACTTATGTTTTTCACTGGAGACCATTCACATATTCATTCGTCAGTGGATCACTGAGTGATCGAGTGACGTACGCTGAGTGTGTGAACTGCCCCTTCCGCAAAAGGGGGAGAAAAACAGTCAGATCTGCTTTTCCACTCAAAGCCCTAACCCCCGCCCCCGGTGGAACACAGCTGCGCACACCTCCAGAAAAGACAGGCGTGCAGGGACGGTGCTAGGTACTGAAAAGATCCAGCTCAGGCCCACAGGACAAAAAGAATGCACACATTTGTATATGCTAATGTATATGTGCTCTAAAGCAGTGTTCTCCAACCTTGGGTCCCCAGATGTTTTTGGCCTACAACTCCCAGCATGCCCCAGCCAGCTGGCTGGGGCATGCTGGGAGTTGTAGGCCAAAAACATCTGGGGACCCAAGGTTGGAGAACACTGCTCTAAAGTCTCTCTGTGTATGTCTTTAAAGGACCCTGTCTCCTAAGGACACCCCTATTTGTAAAAAGGGGTGTATGGACAGGGGAGAGGAGGGCATCTGATTTCAGGAAAAAACCTCAGGCAGAAAGATTCAAGGGGGGGGCAGCAGGGGGTGAAGCACATGTGGGCCAAAAGCCAGCGAATCCAGGGGGATTCGATGCAACAGAGATCCTCAGGGCCCCTGGATCTTGATTTCAGCAAGCACCAATAGACAGCAAGGTGGTGGGGCAGATGGCCTCCCAGAGATTCAGGACTCCAGCCCTAGTGGGCCGCCCCCTAATGCCACCTCTGCAGGCATGCAGAATTAATCCGCAATCAAGATCTCACCAAGCCAACCACTGGCATCTTAATAGGTACAGACCATCAATTAGCAATGCAAAGCAAACAGATAATGAACATTTGAGAGGAAAAACTAATTAGTTTTCCGGGGGATTCCAAAGTAGCTGTGATTAGCACTTGCTGGCTTCTCTCCCTGCTCCTCCAAACAGCTCCTAGGTCACTAGGGACATTTGCACCAAGCACAAAAATATCCCACAGATGTCTGGTTGATAATGCCGGTTAAAAACCAAAAGAAAAAAAAGAAAAGAAAATTTGCGATGGGTTTTCCCCATCCCTCTCCATCCGCTGTGCAGGTACCCTAGTCTGTCTCCATGGAGACTGCCACATGCAATGTTGCCATGCCTACGAAAGCACACTACAATGCAGGGAGGTGATTTTGTTTGCAGGGGGAAGTCACCGTACAGAACAGACACAGATACACAGCCAAAAAAAATTCGTGAGCTGATGCCCTTTATGACACAGATGAGAGCACAGGAGGCCACAAACTCCTCACTGACGCCTCTAATTACTAGGCCTGCTGGCTTTCTTAGATTTAATCAGTTGATTAATCAGCTAAAAGCTGGGCAGCCCGATCCGATGCAGAGATCGGTGTCTGAACACATTGCACGGGCATAGGCATACCTAACTTTGCACAGGATTACAAAAAAACAACGGCCATACGACAAATGCCCAAATCCATATAGTGCAATACTTTTATTAGACTGATTCAAAGTTCACTCACACACACACACACTCACACACACAAATGTGCATGCTTTCAAGATCTCCAGATCTCGAAAGCTTGAGCATTTTGGGGGGTGATCTTTAGGTTGGCCGAATAAAGGTATTACCTTTATTACCTATAAAGGTATTACCTTTATATGGTTTCTGCACAGGATTGTATCCTTAGGGCACAACCCTATGTTGAGACAGAAAAATAAGTCCTACAACTCCCAGCATTCCCCAGCCAGCATGGCTGGCTGGGGAATGCTGGGAGTTGTAGGACTTTTTTCTGTCTCAACGTGTCATAGGGTTGCGCCCTTAGCTGATTACTTGGTAAGGGCAGGATTTACCTTGTTAAAGGGAAAAATAGGAGCCCTGCTGGGTCAAATCAATAATCTCATGGGAAGATGCCGCATAACACATCAAAACACGGGTCCAACTGGTCACGTTTTTATTGGCAAAGGCACATTTTGACCTGTGAAGCTGTGAATTAAGGGCACGTTTGCTGCTTTTGTAACAGGGCCGGAGAAAGGAAATCTCAGCAATACCCTTTTATTCTCACAGCAAGTGGCCGCTCTCTTGTTTATTCAGTGTTAAGTTCTTCATACTTTCAGCAACATCTCAGAACAAGGCAGCTCAGTTGAGGTTTCGGTCACACTCATGTTTCTTGAAATCTGATCGATCAATTAAAAGGCTGGCGATTAATCAAGTCAACAGACTTTGATTGCTTGAGGCCCACTGGGCAAAAAAAACACACTCTGCTTCTTCTAATGTACACCAAAATACACACAGACACACACAGGCAATTCTTAGGGGAAAGAGCACACAAACACACACTCTCTCTCACACACACAGCCAATTCCTAGGAGAGAGCACACAAAAATACACATGGACACACACACAGTCAATTCCTAGGAGAGAGCACACAAAAATACACATGGACCCACACACATAGCCAATTCCTAGGAGAGAGCACACAAAAATACACACAGACACACACAGCCAATTCTTAGGGAGGAGAGCACATACAAATGCTCACGGACGGACGGACACACAGCCAATTCCTAGGAGAGAGCACACAAAAACACACTCGGACACACACACACACACACACACACACACACACACAGAGCCAACTTTTAGAGAGGAGAGCATACAAAAACACACACGGGCACAGAGCCAGTTCCTAGGAGAGAGCACACAAAAATACACAGTGAGACATACAAACACACAGCCAGTTCTTAAGGACTTTACTTTACGTGAGTATACCATGGATACTGAGTTTATTAAATTTCCATAGATCCCCTCCCGTTCCCCCTCCTTCATATGTGTGTGCGTGTGGCTTTTGTAGGGGTTTTTCCCTTTTGCTGGGGAACCCAGAAAGGATTCCCCCCCCAACTTCAGTTTCTGATGGATGTGTTTGGCCTCGAGGCACTGAGATAAAGGAGTGTTCGTTTCACCAGCAAAGACAGCCTTATCGAGGGAAATCTCACGTCCGCAGCATATACGCACACACACAAACACACGTCCAAGAAGACCCGCTGGGGTTTGACCCCGATAGCTTGAGTCTGTGCAACGTTTCCCCCACCACCACATAAGTCAGAGATGAATAGCGCAATCCTCTTTATGTTTATTTGAAAATAAGCTGTCACTGTGTTCAGTGCGGCTTGTGCCAGAGACCTCACCTTGGAAATCCTAGCAAAAATCCTAGCATTTCAAAAAACGGAGAAAAAACAACATTCAAGCCTCCCTAGAAAGCCAGCTCTCCAAATCCCTTTGTAATGGGAACCGGCTGGATTAACACAGTGGGAGGAAACTGAATTCTGCACGCGCTTGGCTGTGCTCTCTTCTTCCCGAACCTATACGCAAACCGGAAGATTCACACTTCTCGAAATTTCGCGATGCAGTTTGCAACTCAGAAAATGGACACAAAAATGCGTACCTATATTAGAGGAAAGTATGCACAAACACACATTAGATTAGGGGGAAATCGCTTGCAGTAAGTGCCCACGCTAGGAAAAGTATACACAACCATGCCTACGTTAGGAGAAATGTGCAGGAAAATGCATCCAAATTTTTGATGTGGAGTTTTTTTTTGGGGGGGGTTCCGCCAAATTTGCAAGCCACTGCAAAAACGGGCCGAAACGAACACACAGTTGGAAAAATGAGAAACTGAGCGAAACCGAAATGGACAGATTCACCCATCCTCCCGCTGGTACATCTTTCCTTTGAGATGTCTTGGAAGGCTGTGTTTTGCTCAGGCTTCGGCCCAGACTGATCTCCGCAGCAAAGGTATTTTCATGCCTCTTCACGGAACTCAAGTGACCCAGCCGAGCCCACTGCACCCTCGCTGCCTCCGTTTGAGCCCTATAAAATGAATTCACGACACTCCTTGGCAGCCAAAGGGGTTGCGTCATGACACTTGCTCCTTGCACGCATGATCCCTTTCTCCCCAAGGGAGAGGTCTTGTCTGAGTAATGCCTCTACACTCCCCTTATTCCATTATCCAACAGTATCCCGCAAGCTCTGCTTCAAAATAATTATAAGTTTTGTTTTGTTTTAACAGAATGCAGTTGTTGTTTTTTAAAAAGTATTGTTCTTTCACACCACTCTCTCCAGATTGTATTTTATCCTGATTGTACATCGTCCAGGGTGGCCGGCCAGCCAGCCAGATGGGCGATTTAAAAATATAATTAATTAATTAATTAATTAATTAATTAATACTATTCTCACTTTTTTAATAGGCGGGGAATAAAGCCTGAAGATCATGAGAGATCCAGACCACACAATGGTCCCATGGGAAATAACAGGACTTGAATCTGGGACTGCCAATTTCAGTGCCACCCGTCCACTCCACATTCCCTGCTATTGCAGCTTACACGGTTCAGGACCACAACACCTGAAGGAGTGCCTCGCCCGGTATGAAGCTACTTGTACACTACGATTACCGGTAATATCCGAGGCCCTTCTCTGAGTGCCTCCTCTGAGGGAGGCTCAGGGGATGGCAATGAGGGAGAGGGCTTTCTTGGTGGTGGCCCCCCAATTCTGGAATGCTCTCCTTAGCGAGGACTGTCTGGTGCCAACGTTTTACATAAGAACGTAAGAGAAGCCCAGCTGGATCAGAACAAGCGTTCATCAGAACAGGAAGGCTAAAGCTGAGAATGAGCTAGGTTAGCGAGGAATGCTAAAAGCAACAAAAAAGCTTTCTTCAGATACATCCACAGTAAAAGACAGAAGAAAGAACTGGTGGTTCAACTACGCAATGAGGATGGCAAATTGATAACAGAAGACAAAGAAAAGGCAGAAGTGTTCAATTCCTACTTCGGCTCGGTCTTCTCCCAAAAGAGGGTCTATGACCCCCCTGGCAAACCTGAAGTGCAGACTGAAGGGGCAGAATTGCAGCTTGAGATTGATAGGCAAATGGTCAAGGAGCACCTGATTACTCTGAACGAGTTTAAATCTCCAGGGCCTGATGAGCTGCATCCTAGAGTAATAAAGGAACTGGCAGAAGAACTCTCAGAACCACTGTCTATTATCTTTGAGAAATCATGGAGGACAGGTGAAGTGCCAGACGACTGGAGGAGGGCAAATGTTGTTCCCATCTTCAAAAAGGGCAAGAAGGAGGAACCTGGGAACTATAGGCCAGTCAGTCTGACATCAATCCCCGGGAAGATTTTTGAGCAGATTATAAAGAAGTCAGTCTGCAAGCACCTTGAAAACAATGCAGTGATTACTAGAAGCCAGCATGGATTTGTCAAGAACAAATCCTGTCAGACTAATCTGATCTCATTTTTTGATCGGGTAACCTCCCTTGTGGACTGTGGGAATGCTGTGGACATTATATACCTGGACTTCAGCAAAGCTTTCGACAAAGTGCCTCATGATATCCTGATTAGTAAGCTAGCTAAGAGTGGGCTAGATGGAACAACTATCAGGTGGATCCACAATTGGCTAAAGAATCGGACTCAAAGAGTGCTTATCAATGGTTCCTTCTCAAACTGGGGAGAGGTAACGAGCGGGGTACCACAGGGCTCGGTCCTGGGCCCGGTGCTCTTCAACATTTTTATTAATGACTTGGATGAGGAGGTACAGGGAATGCTTATCAAATTTGCAGATGACACAAAGTTGGGTGGAACAGCTAATACTCTGGAAGACAGAAACAAAATTCAAAGTGACCTCGATAGGCTGGAGCGCTGGGCCGAAAACAACAGAATGAAATTTAATAGGGATAAATGCCAAGTGCTGCACCTAGGGAGAGGAAACCAAATGCAGAGTTACAGAATGGGGGACACTTGGCTCAACAATACTACAAGTGAGAAGGATCTTGGAATTGTGGTAGATCACAAACTGAATATGAGCCAGCAATGCGACGTGGCTGCAAAGAAGGCAAATGCAATTTTGGGCTGTATTAATAGAAGTATAGCTTCCAAATCGCGGGAAGTGATAATTCCCCTTTACTCGGCACTGGTTAGGCCTCATCTTGAGTACTGCGTCCAGTTCTGGGCACCTCACTTTAAGAAGGACATAGACAAACTGGAGAGGGTTCAGAGGAGGGCAACAAGGATGATAAAGGGACTGGAAACAAGGCCCTATGAGGAGAGACTGAAAGAACTGGGCATGTTTAGCCTTCAGAAGAGGAGACTGAGGGGAGATATGATCGCACTCTTCCAGTATTTGAAGGGATGTCACACAGAGGAGGGCAAAGATCTCTTCTCGGTCATCCCAGTTTGCGGAACGGAATATGGCTCAAGTACGACCAGATTCCCCTAACAAGAAAATTCGACTGTCAAGAATAAGACAGAACAACACCAGGGGGTGGGTCTCCAGCTTCAAGGTGCAACAGCTGTCAAGATGCTTGCCAGATCTGCATGGCTCGATCTGTGGCCCCTTCCAATTACTTTTCTATATCTATATCTAGTCCAGCCTTCTGTTCACACAGCAGCCAACCAGCTGCTCACAGGATCCCACAAGCAGGACAGGCGTGCCACAGCACCCTCCCGCCCACGTTCCCCAGCAACTGGTCTACATAGGCATGCTGCCTCTGATCCTGGAGGTAGCATCTAGCCATCAGGACTGGTAGCCATGGACAGACTTCTCCTCCTCCGGGAATTTGTTCAATCCCCTTTTAAAGCCCTCCAAATTGGTGGCCATCACTACCTCTTGTGGAAGTGAATTCCATAGTTTTAACTCTGCATTGTGTGAAGAAGTAGGGAGGTGGGTGTGGAAATAAGGCCGTTGGGTTAGTGACTGCTCCAAGCAGGACCGGCCCTACCATAAGGCAGAATGAGGCAGCTGGCTCAGGCAGCAGAGGCGGCAGGAAAGTGTTGGGGGGACAGAGCTGTGTGTGCCATGCAACCTTTCCTGCACCCCCTGGTCGCGTTGCCAGCGTTGAGGTGGGATCCCCAACTGCCAGACTGGTCAGCTTTTGTCCGTGGAATGTGAGCAGACGCCATCTTGCCCTTTGCCTCAGACAGCAACAGAGGCAGTGTTAAGGGGGTGGCCCACTAGGTCTGGAGCCCCGAATCTTTCACTTGGAGCCCCGAATCTCTGGGAGGCCCTCTGCCCCACCACCCTGCTATCCAGGGGCACTTGCTGAAAGAAAGGTCTAGGGGCCCTGAGGATCCCTGTTGCATCTGCTCCCCCTGGATGAGCTGGCTTTTTGTCCACATGTGCTTCCCCTCCTGCTGCCCCCTCCCGAATCTTTCTGCCTGAGGTTTTCTTCTGAAATCAAATGCCCTTCTCTCTCCTGTCCATACATCCCTTTTTACAGGGCCCTTTAAAGACACACACACAGAAAGACCTTAGAGCATATGTAAATCAGCATATGCCAATTTGTGCATTTTTTTTTTTTCCTCCTGTGGGCCTGAGCCCTGGATCTTTTCAGTACCTAGCAGCACCCCTGGGCAACAAAATATCTTGTGCTGGCCCTGGCTCCCGGACACCCAACAAATCAATTGACAGAAACAAGGCTTTAAAATGAACAGTAATTATTTGACCAGAGGGGTACAGAACTTCAGGTCTAGGGGCCCATATCCAGTCTGAAATGTCCCTCATAAGGCCTTCGTTAATGGCACTAAGAGCTTTACGCTAAAACAGGTTGGTAATTTTGGCCCCGCCCCTTTTGCCTTTGGCTCCGCCCACCACTGGAATGCGGCCCCCGAGAGCTTCTCCAAAAAGGAATGCGGCCCTCAGGCTGGAAGAGGTTCAACACCCCTGTTCTGCTGGCTTGAGATCTCAGCTCTGGCACTAATTCATGGGATCTGCTCTCAGCCATCCTCCTTTTTGGAACAACGATGAATCGTGCCGCAGGGCTTGTGTGAGGATGAACCAAGACACAGAAGTGTCGCTAACCAGTCTCGGCAACAGATACATGGAGAAGTACTGGTGGGGGTGTGGCGGCGGCAGTATCTAGCGTCCCTCCCATCCATTTACCTTCTTCCCTCCTGTCAATATTTAAAACCGTAAATTCCTTGGGGCAGGGACCAGACTCCCGCTCCCGCTTATGTTCCGTTTCCACAAGATGGTGCCTCCTCCCATTCCACACACATCCACTGAAGTATGAATTTGGTAGCCCGCTTGCCAGACTAATTTCCAATACAGCATAAACTAAGGGTGGGGAACCTCTCTCAGCCCGAGGACTGAGAATTCAGAATTTCAGTGTGAAGGTCTCGTGGGCCGCGTTCTGGCAGTGGGCAGGGGCTGAAGGTGAAAGGGGCGGGGCCAAACCCACAAAAAATACCAGTGTATCGTAGCTTAAAGCGTTTACTGCCGGTAACTAAGCCTTAGCACACCAGCGGCTCTTGCTCCTCCTCCTCTTTCCCATCATGGCTCCCACTGGCTTGCTTGATAGGCAGAGACGCAGGCGGCAAGCAGGCCGTGGCGTCTCCTGCTCCTCCTTCTCACCACCGCCGTTGTCTGGGCCAGAGCGAGAGGCGGGTGAACAAGCAGGTGGCAATGGGGAGGAGGAGCAGCAAGTCCAGGGGGCTCTTCTCAATGGGCCCCTGCCGGCGTGTGGGCCCTTGGCAGGTGCCCGAGCATGCCGACCCTTGGCACCAGCACTGGTCCCCTCCCACGTTCCTTTGCTCCCGGCCTGGGACCTTGTGGCTGACGGGAAAGGGTTAAGGGATTCCCCGCGAAGCACAACAGGCCGCTCCTTCCTCGCTCCTAAGGAAACTATCCTTATCCGGTGGTAGGTGAGGACCCAAGCCACAAGTGGGCATTCAGGCAGTGCAGGCATTCAGATCTACTGCCACCGCCTCCCCCCTGAAGCCAGGCTGGTAGCCCTTAGAACGAAACAAAGTCCCCGTCTCCCGGCCACATGTCTGACCTTTTCCCTGCCTTGGTACCTCCTCAGGAACATCACGGAAAGGGGGATCTCCTCCCCTCCCCTCACCGAACGCCTCCCAAAGGGGGCCTTTTTCGAGAGCATCCGTCTTTTCGGTGGGATCGCCCTGGCCCCGGCCAGGAATATTTTCCATCCCCTGGGAGACGCGCTCGCATTCTTCATGTCGGCGCCTTCCAAAACAATGAGTAACCTGCCTTCCGCACCTGCCTGAGCGCTGAACTCAGGCTGCCTGACGAAGGCGGCCTCACCTGGACGAGGCATGCTTCGCGTGCCCCTCCCCGTGACCTGAAGCCGAGTCAGCCGAGGGAGGAGACGGGAAGCCCGGCAACCCGGCTGTTTATCAAGACAACTTCGGCAGCCAGCCGTGGCGTTGCCCAAAGCCTCCAGCTAAAACCTCCAGAAGCGTGACTTACGAGAGATGCGCTTTTAAGTGCATTAGCGGAGGGTGATAATATTCAGTTGAGTGATACTGGGACTCCGGGTTTTAACTAAGGGCTTTTCCAGAGGGCTACCATCAGACTTTGGGGTGGCCACATCTCACTATAGCTACGCTGGCTGGGGCATGCTGGGAGTTGTAGGCCAAAAACATCTGGGGACCCAAGGTTGGAGAACACTGCTCTAGCCCCTTGATCATTTTAGTTGCCCCTTTCTGCACTTTTCCCAACTCTTCAAAATCCTTTTTTAGACCAGAACTGGACACAGTATTCTAAGTGTGGTCACACCATAGATTTGTATAAGGGCAAGATGATCTTCGCAGTTTTATTTTCAATTCCTTTCCTAATTCTGCAAGGCCACCCTAAGACTCTGAATCCCATGTGTTCCACATTCTCCTTTAGGTGCAGCTAAGAATTCCCAAATCCTATGCATATTTAGATAGAAAAATGCTGGCTGGGGAATGCTGGGAGTTGTAGGATCTTTTTTGTAGGACTTTTTTTTTCTATTTAAACACGCATAGGATTGCACCCTAAATCAGTATTTGTGCTGGACGTGGAATGTGGCACAGGAAGTTTCCATCCTGCTCAAGTTAACTGTGTGGGCACTGGCCAGGTGTCCTCTTTTACGGAGGACAGTCCTCTATTTGAAGGGGTGCCAGAGGACAGTCCTCTATTTGAATGTGTCCTTTATTTGAAGGTGTCCTCTATTTTTTTAAAAATTATATTTATACCCTGCCTTTTTTCCTGCAAGGAACCCAAGGGGACTTACATAACCCTCCTTTTCTCCATTTTATCCTCACAACAACCCTGTGAAGTAGGTTAGGCCGAGAGTGACTGGCCCAAAGTCACCCAGTGAGCTTCATGGCTGAGTGGGGATCTCCTGAGTCCCAGGCCAACGCTCTCCGTCACACTGGCTCTCTCACTATTTGAAGGGCTGTCCTGCAAAGTGTACCCTGAAAACAAGATTAACGGCGTGGAATTAAAATACTACTGCCAGTACTATAGCAACCCTTCCTGGAAGTAACTAAGCATTTGGAGAGGCATTTGAGACTCAATCCAGCTGAGACAGGGGCACTGTTAGTGGGTGATTCGCCTGCCCGGATGAGTGAAATTCAACCTGTTCTGGAGGGAGCTGCACTGCCCCTAAAGGATCAAGTTCGTAGTTTGGGGTTGCTCTTGGATCCAGAACTGTCACTAGAGGCACAGGGCACGGAGCGTTTTTTTTATCAGCTTAGGTTGATATACCAACTACGTCTTTATCTGGACAGGGATAGCCTAGCTACAGTTATCCACGCTCTGGTAACCTCTCAGTTGGATTACTGCAATGCATGATACATGGGGCTGCCTTTGGAAACAGTCCAGAAAGTCCAGTTGGTCCAAAAAAGGTTAGCAGGACTGCTAACAGGGACTGGCCAGCAAGATCATATTAGGCCAGTGCTTCACCATCTGCACTGGCTGCCAGTCCATGTCCGGGCCCGATTCAAAGCGCTGGTATTAACTTACAAAGCCCTAACGGGCTTGGGGCCAGGCTACTTAAAGGATCATCTCCCCCCATATATACCTGCCCTGACTCAAAGATCATCCTCAGCAGTCCTCCTCTGGGAGCCACCACCAAAGGAAGTGGGGGGGGGGGGGGCTACTAGGAGGAGGGCCTTTTCTGCTGTGGCACCCGGGTTGTGGAATGAACTTCCCAGAGAAGCTCGCCTGGCAACTACGTTGTGCTGCTTCTGGCACCAGGTGAAGACCTTCTTATTTTCCCAGGAATTTTAGCCTTTTAGTCTCTGTTGTTTTCAATCTTTTACTGTGTTTTAAATCTCTGTACTGCTGCTAGGTTTTATTTCAGCTTTTACTCCTATTTTATACTGTTGTTTTCAATAGTAAAAATTTTTATACTCTATTTTACGTTGTATTTTGTGGTTTTAATTGTTGTGAACCGCCAAGAGAGCTTCGGCTATTGGGGCGGTATAGAAATGTAATAAATAAATAAATTTCAACCTTTTCAAAGGGGTGGGGATTGCACAAAAGTCAGGAAACCACCAAAGAATCGGTGGTTTGGGGAAAGGGGTCAGAGGAAGGGGGCGTGGCTGACTGGGGAGACCCAGAAGGCCAGTTTGGGTCCCTGGTCCCAAGGTTATATATACACTCCTCCTCTAAGGTGCCCTGCCCACTGCTCATGTGGGATCAAGAAGAAGAATCACTGCGTTTCTCCTGTTTCTCTCTTGTTTTTCTCTCCTCCTTTGCCTTTTGAAGAGCCACCCAAGCAGAACACTTAATCTGCTGCTTGGGAAGCCAATTGGAACCTGCTTGCCTCTTGCACAGGTCTTTCTCCAATCCCAAGTCGGGTCGGGCGCCCGCAAGGAAGGAAATGAAAGCAGGAAAGTTCATTTTAAGTGTGTACATCCCTCCCTTGGCTGGTTTCCTCCACATACATTGTACATCCCCACATTGGCCTGGTTTCCTCCACACACCATTTCATCTACAAGAAGGAAGGGGGGAGGGAAGGGGGAGCGCATTGAGGATTAAAGTGCCCGAAGATCCCCAAGGGAGCCTTCTGGTGCTTTGATGGACACATGCCAGGTTTGTGGGCAGGCCCCCCTCCGGTGACCCCCATTAATGGGACAGTGTCAAATCTACTTCTCCGGAGCCTGGGCCCCTTTTCTGGAGCAGCGCCTGGATTCTTGAAGGGTAAAACTCACGCCGCTTGGGGCCTCGCAGCTGCGGAAAGAGGGAACTCAGCTGCTCGGCGGTGGAAATAGGCGGCAGACGTCCCAGGCCCGGCTGTCCTTTTCGGGAGGAAACCTGCAAGCGGAGGCGGCCCGGTTTAAAGACGCCGGGGTCGCCTGCGGGGCTGTGAGGTTACCTCGCTGGGAAGCCAGACTCATCTAACGTGAAGCGTGCACCTCTCCCAGTCCCGTGGATCAACGCACGTCTGCTTTTGCCACATTTAGGGTGGCCGAGTGGCCTATTTTACAGAGGACAGTCCTCTGTTTGAAGCTGTCCTCTATTTGATGGGCTGTCCAGTCCAAGTCTGGTTTAAGTCTGTGCTGTGCAGGCACACAGGACACCGTACCCTCCCGATTGCCGCTGTACCACACACGGTACAAGTGATAAAAAGAACATAAGAAGAGCCCTGATGCCGGATCAGGCCAAGGGTCCATCTAGTCCAGCGGTTCTGTTCACGGCGTGGCCGCCCACGGGAAACCCGAAAGCAGGACATGAGTGCAACAGCGCCCTCCCGCCCATGTTCCCCAGCAACTGGTGTACATGGGCATACTGCCTCTGATACTGCAGGAAGCATATAGCCAATCAGGACTAGTAGCCATCGATAGCCTTCTCCTCCAGGAATTCCTCCAATCCCCTTACATGGCATGGGACCACCACAATACCTGTCCGAGCGCCTCTCCCTATTTGAACGGCTGTCCCGTCCACGTCCGGTTGAAAGATAAAGAACCCTCTGTGGCTCACGCTGGCTCAGCTTGTCTGAGCGTGGAAAGCTAAGCAAGGTCAGGCCTGGTTATGACTTGGATGGGAGAGCCCTCCTCTAGTCTCCTGCACTGAGCAGGGGGCTGGACCCAATGGCCTCGCAGGCCCCTTCCAACTCCGTGATCGATGAAATCTATGAAAGGGAGCCTTGGCATTGACCACCAACCCTTAACAGCACCTGAACAACACATAGGTCACCTGGTCACAGCTTTCCCCACGAAGGTGAAATGCACTGGATTTTTATTTAAATACAAGAGCCAGTGTGGCGTAGTGGTGAGAGTGCTGGACTGGGACTTGGGAGATCCAAGTTCGAGTCCCCACTCAGCCATGAAGCTCACTGGGTGGATTTGGGCCAGTCACTGGCTCTCAGCTGAACCTACCTCACAGGGTTGTTGTGAGGATAAAATGGAGGAGAGGAGGGTCGTGTAAGCCACCTTGGGTTCCTTGCAAAAGGAAACAAGGTGGGAGAGAAATGCAATGATAAATAAACAAATAAATCATGCTAATTATTCCTAAATTTGCATCTATACATATAAATTAGCATCAGCAAACTCTTTTTGGAGATGCATTTTCGCTTTTCCCCCCGCAATGCGTCACTGGCTACCCTGCCCACCTCTGGCGTTGCCTCCGACAATTAGATTGTATGGCCCTTGGGGCAGAGGCCTGTCTTTTCTGCTTATACTGTAAAGCAGTGTATATCGTTGTATACTGAGGACACACAACAACAGCAAACATCCATCAACAATCAAATGGTCCTCTTTTTTCCAAAAGGAAATGGAGAAAGACTGAGAAGTGAGCCAAAATCCCATTCTGTCGTAACTCATCGCTCCCCCAGGGTCTCCTGAGGTGACAGGGCCGAGTGCGTCACAGCTGTCCCACCAGATGGGAGATTTTGTCCTTGGTGGGAAAGGAGCCGGAGTCCTCCAACCCAATCTCTCAAGATTACTGTAACTTGTTCTTTATGCAGGGAAAAGTTCTGGCCTGGATTTCTCATCACAACACTGGGAAAGAGCAAGGCCCCATTCTCACCACGAGCGGATGAGGCCTCAACCTGTGCCTGGGCTGTACCATTTTGGGCTGCAAACGATCGAATAGTCCTGTACTTAAAAAAGAAAAAAGATTCCCTTCACACGGAAAATTAGTTGTCAGGGAGAAGAGCAGGCTAAAATCCTTGTCCCTAAACACCTCATTTTCTACATGCAGGGATATTTATTTACCGGTATTTCATGGAGAAGCATTTAGCTCTATGAGCCCCAACCAGTGCAGTCTGAAATGGTACATCGCAGACACGGGTCAACCACCAAAAACACACAGACTGACTGGGCTCACACAAGGGTTGAGTATGGGTTGAGTGTGGGTTGCCGGTGAACCATGGGTTGTTGTTGAAATGTGGGTTGTCATGTAACCCAGTTGCGATAACAAACCATGGTTTGTTAGCCACGAACAACCCACAGTTCACAACCCAACAGCAAACCATAGGTTCTCTTCATGGGTTGTTCATGGTTAACAAACCATGGTTTGTCATTGCAGCCGGGTTCAGACAACATGACAACCCATGTTTCAACAACAATCCATGGTTCAACGACAACCCATACTCAACCCTTGAGTGTGGGTTATCGTGTTGTGTGAACCCCGTCTGCCCGTCTGTCACTATTTCAGGGATCTCTTTGGCTGCTCCCTGTTTGGATCCCAAAGCTGTCGGGATCCCCTTGGCAGGTGCCTGATCATACGTACCGTGACGTCAGGCACCAGCCCCATACAGTCAAAATCTGAATTTTAGTAGGGGAAAGATGTCCCCTAAGTATCTAACCGTTTAATCTTTCAGAAGATCCAGACACAGGGCCAAATGGCACGGTTCGTCTTGGCTTCAACTCTTAAGGCTTGAGACAGCAACATTTATCACACTCATTTCCTGTCTCCAGTGTTGACAGGACCTTTCAAGATGAAGATGGCCAGGTGTTGCGTTGGAGAAAACAAAAATAAGCCCTAGACATCCTGTGGAATAGGTGAGCTTTGTTCCAAGAAAGACAGAGATGGAGAAAGATAGCCAGTTCCTCCTAGACACAAATCAGAGAAACTTAAAAGCCTTTGGCCCATCTTGGTGAGCAAGGCCACTTCCAGCAGAACATCAAGGCATCCATCCATCAGAGAAGATGCCCGTAATTTTACAGTTCAATGAACTCCTTCTACCTCCCCACCCCTTGGGGGGAAAAATAAAACTGATCCTGGATGTTTTCCGATCCAGCGACCCACAGCCCCTGACGTCAAGTCTGTGTCTACAAACATTTTCTTTGACCGGTAGCCAAACTGTGTGCAAAGCAGGAAAAAACAAGAGAGACTGGAGAGGGGAAGGGGAACAAACCCCACATCCTATAGAGCGGAGAAAGATGGTGAGAGTGCATCATTGCGCCTGATGTCACACGTGGAGTTGCTTGAGACGTAGGCAACTGGGGGTGGGGGGGCAAATAAGGCAGAGGTGTGGAATAACATTTCTGTCAAGGGCCGCGTTCCCTTGGAGGTGATTTCTCGAGAGCCAGATGCCAGCTGCCAGAATGGGCAAGGTGGAAGCCAGAAGTGGGTGAAGCCAGAGCCAAAAGTGGGTGAGACCAACCCTTTTCTTTCTCTCTTTCTTCCACCCTCTTTTTTCTCTCTCTCTCTGCTACTCCCTGGGGGGGGGGAGGAGCTGCACAAAGGCTGGGAAACCACCAATGTTTTGGAGAAAGGGGGTGGGGCCATCTAGGAAAACCTGGAGGGCTGGATCGGGACCCCAGGCGGGCTAGATTTGGCCGGCGTGCCAGAGGTTCCACACCCCTGACCTATACCTATCAAGCTTTGTAGAGATCTTATTTATTTATTCATTTGTTACATTTATATCTCGCCTTTTTTTTCCTGCAAGGAAGCCAAGGCGGCTTACATAATACTCCTCCTCCTCTCCATTTTATCCTTACAACAACGCTGCGAGCTGTATTGAAAACATTACAGTACTTCTGCATACGGCTGAACATTTTTTTGTTTTAGTTTTTTACCCACACAAAGAGGAACAAGTCTTTTTAGGGAAGCACAGGACGCAAAGTCCCTCCTCATCACAGGCAGCCAGCACTCCCAACACAAAGCACACCAGGACCGATTCCAGCCCAGTCTGAACTGGTGACATTTTGCCAGGCGTAAATGTTGCGAGAAATCCTGGTTCCTTTCCAGCTACAGACTGGGGAATGGCGAGGCGCGGGTGGCTGGGAATTCTGAGCTTCAGCCACTCTAGAGAATCCAGAGGTGCAATCTGATGATGCAAAAGGCCCGACACTGCTATAAATGTGCAGGGATAAAGGCTCCACAAGACTCTTTGTTGTTTTAACCAGGTAAAAAAAAAAAAACAGCATATAAACAAAGCAACAGGCGCCACCTGCTGGCTCGCAAAAATGAAGCAAGGCCTCTAGAATTTCCAGTGCCAAGGGTCGGCATGGTCGGGCACCTGGCAAGGGCCCCACACGCCAGCAGGGGCCCACACTGACAAGACCACCTGGAGTTGCTCCTCCTCTCTTCACCACTGCAACCTGCTTGCTCACCTGCCTCTTGTCTTGCTCCACACAAGAGAAAGGGCAGCAGCAGAGGCCACTGCCTTCTCGTTCACTGGCTCTCCCCCTGTCAAGCAAAGCAGGTGGTAGCCATGGTAAGAAAGAGGATGAGGAACAAGAGCAGCTGGCGACCCTGGCGGTGAGAAGGTCGACTCACTGACGGAGGGGGCCCACGGAGGGAGACTTGCCCAAGGGCCCTCAGAAACCTAGAGCTGGAGTTGCCCGGCGGGGATGGATCGACTGAGCCATTCGCCACAAGCTGTCCAGTGGCCAGATAATATTAGGAGGGCAGGGATCTTGTAGCTTTGACACAAGACCGAATATTGGCAGGTGCAACCTGCCCAGCAGAGGTTGGAGAAAAACTGCACTTCCCACAAGTCAAAGGCTCCCTTGGTCAGGACTTAATTTTTAAGCAGCGCTGATCAGACCAGTGTTGGCAGGGGGCTGGCAAGGACAGGGCAAAAATGATGGATGTACTTATTTAAAATATTTGTGCGTGCTAACAATTGAACAGACATAGCTCATAATAACCTTCTGAGCCTATCTTCACAGCAGGACTGGTGCAAGGCAGTTTGGTGCCCTAGGCAAGATCAGATATTTAGCGCCCCCCCCTTCCCACTTGAGAGCGCTGTATTTTTTTTTCAAGGCATTTCTGGCGCCCTCTTTAGCCCTGCGCCCTAGGCAGCTGCCTAGTTGGCCTAATGGTAGCACCGGCCCTGCTTCACAGGCATAAGGACTAGAAACTTGATCCTCCCCCAAACGGAAGCGGAGGTTCTCTGAATGCGGAATTCTCGGGCCAATACCACATTCTGAGCATGTTGTACCCTGGATACAAAAACCCTTCTTGCCTCTTCCTGCCACCCTCCCACTGCACACCCTTCGTGATCCCTTTCCATCAACAAATCTACCACGGGCTTGAAGCGCACACTCTGGCATTCTGACACGGAACTCGCCAAGAGTGTGCGTGATTGAAAGGCCAGGCCCACGACAAAACCTGACGTACCACAAACCCGCTTGAATCCTATCGGCTTGCATAAAAAATATGGGTGCTTAAATCTCAAAGCTGCAGTTCAATCGCAAGAGTTAAAAACAAAGCATTAACCCACCAACCTGGCCTTTTTCTGCCTCAATGTGAGACTCCAGAACATATAATAACTCAATATATACATCATAAAGGCCAATGTAACACTTTCCCTTAGGGAAAGTGAATAGTTCAGAGCAGTAGTGAATGGTTCAGAGCAGCCCTGTAGGCAGCAACTCAACCGTTAATGTCCAGACCGCCTGTAGCCATTGCATCCAGATCAAAGGTGAGCATGGCAGGTGAGCAGTCCTCATGGAGGAGAAGGCTGTCAACGGCTACTAGCCATGATGGCTATATTTTACCTCCAGTATCGAAGGCGATGTGCCTCTATCAGTTGCTGGGGAACACAAGCGGGAAGGTGCTGTTCCTCTCACGTCCTGCTTGTGGGTTTCCCGTTGGCGACTGTGGGAACAGGCTGCGTGGCTAGATGGGGCACTTGGTCTGATCCAGCATGGACTCTAATGTTCTTACGAGCTTCTCCGGAATAAAGGCTGTTGATACTGGGCTTTTATTCCGGAGTAGCCCATGTCCTCAATCGCGTGAAGTTTTTGTAGCCAGCACCTTAGACCAGGGGTGGGCAACTTTCAGATGTTGTTGGGATGCAAGTTCCACCATCCCTCACCGTTGGCTATAACGGGTGGCATTTAGACGCCACCAGCAACTGGATAATTACATGGATATTTGGTCTGCCTTTTTTTTTTTTTTGAAGCTTAAGCATAATTGTTTTAATTCATAGCTGCATTTTCATATACTCATAGCTGCATTTTCATATACTCATGTGGCGTAGTGGTTAGGGTGTTGGACTGGGACTCGGGGGATCCGGGTTCTAGTCCCCGCTCAGCCATGAAACTCACTGGGTGACTTTGGGCCAGTCACTGACTCTCAGCCTAACCTACCTCACAGGGTTGTTGTGAGGATAAAATGGAGAGGAGGAGGAGGAGGAGGATAATATAATGTAAGCCGCCTTGGGTTCCTTGCAGGAAAAAAGGCGGGGTATAAATATAATAAATAAATAAATAAATAAATATACTTTTCATACACAGCTGTTGTAACCAGTTAAGGACACATTCCTTTGCAGGTTTAGACAGGGGGGGGGGGGGGGGAGTCATAAAGCTCCCAGCATTCCCCAGCTAGCATGTGTCCCAGTCAGACACTCTAACCAGGGGCGGTGCTAGGTACTGAAAAGATCCGGGGGCTCAGGCCCAGGGGACAAAAAATAAATAAAAATTTAAAAAAGCACAAATTTGCATATGCCAATTTACATATGCTCTAAAGTCTGTAAGGGACCCTGTCTGCTAAGGACAACCCTATTTGTAAAAATGGATGCTTGGACATGGGAGAGGAGGGCACTGCGTTTCAGGAAAAAAAGGCTCAGGCAGAAAGATTCAAGCGGGGTGGGGGGGCAGCAAGAGGGGTGAGAGTGTTGCACTGGGACTGGGGAGATCCGGGTTCTAGTTCCAACTCAGCCATGGAGCCTACTGTGTGACTTTGGGCAAGTCACTGACTCTCAGCCTGACCCACCTCACCGGGTTGTTGTGAGGATAAAATGGAGGAGGAGGAGGAGGAGGAGGAGGAGGATTATGTAAGCCGCCTTGGGTTTCTTGCAGGAAAAAAGGTGGGGTATAAATATAATAAAATAAATAAAATATTGGTAAAAAGAGGTATATGGACAGGGGAGAGGAAGGAATTTGATTTCAGGGAAAAAAACTCATCTGGGGAGATTCAAGGGAGGGGGCAGCAGGAGGTGAAGCACATGTGGGCAAAATGCCAGCTAGTCCAGGGGGATCCGATGCCACAGAGATCCTCAGGGCCCCTGTCCCTTCCTTTCAGCAAGTGCCCCTGGACAGCAGGGTGGTGGGGCAGAGGGCCTCCCAGAGTTTCGGGGGCTCAAATGAAAGATCCGGGACTCCAGCCCTAGTGGTCCGCCCCCTAATGCCGCCTCTGACTCTAACCATTACTCTGGCTCTTGCTATACTGGATTGCGTCATTTCCAGAGAAGACCTGACTCCTGGCATCTGCTGCAGTGGAAATTACATCTCAGAGGTGAGACGCCGCAGCAGGTCCGAGCAGGTCCGCTCAGCTCACTGGTCGTGAAGGTGCTAATTCAGTAAAGCCGTGGTGAAAGCATCAACAACCCCAGACGCCTAACATTTTGTGGGGTGGTTTTCTGGGCGAACCTGAAAAAGGAAAAACCGTAGGGGTGCCAGGCCTCACAGCTGGCTGGGAGCCCAGCCCCAAATCCCAGATACACCTGAGTGTCTCCAGCGAAGGGGAGGAGCACAGACTATCCTGGTGAAACTTGAAAAGCAGGTTGCAAAAGAATGGGGCTGCCTGGGGCTTACCTCCAAGGAGACACGCATAGGATTGCACTGTGAGCCTCCCAAGTGCCTGTTGGTGGTAAATTGGTGGACCCAAACACCTGATGGAGCGCCAGATACAGTGTTAGGGGGTGGCCCACTAGGGCTGGAGCCCCAGATCTTTCATTTGGAGCCCCAAATCTCTGGGTGGCCCTCTGCCCCACCACCCTGCTTTCCATGGGTGCTAGCTGAAATAAAGGTACAGGGGCCCTGAGGATCTCTGTTGCATCGGATCCCCCTGGATCAGCTGGCTTTTGGCCCACGTGTGCTTCCCCTCCTGCTGCCCCCCACCCTTGAATCTTTCCGCCTGAGGTTTTTTTCTGAAATCAAATGCCCTCCTCTCCCCTGTCCATATATCCCTTTTTACAAATAGGGATATGACAAGGTCCTTTACAGACTTTAGAACATATGCACATTAGGATATGCAAATTTGTGCATTTTTACTTTTATTTTTCTCCTGTGGGCCTGAGCCCTGGATCTTTTCAGTACCTAGACCACCCCAGTGGAGCGCCTCTTCCCATACCAACCTGCTCAGGTTTTGAGATCTTTTGTTTATCGCAAGCGCGCTATGCAACAAGAAACGACAGGGCTTTTTGGTGGTGGCTCCCCCAGTTATGAAATGCCCTCTTTAAAGAGGTGCACTGGGCACCTTACATTCTTTTGGGCACCAGCTTCGGAAATTCTAATTTCCCCAGGCGTTTTAACCTGGGAAATGCCTTAGCCTGCTGTATATTTTTAGTTGCTGCCTTGTTTTGTGACAAATGTTACTGTTCTTTTGTGAATATTAATGTTTCATGATATATTTGCTGTTCACGACCCCGGAATCTACTGGATAAAGGGCGGCATACAGATTTTAAAAATAAAAATAAAACAAAACTTTCGCAGAAGAAAGGAGCCGGGAGGGGACCCCTCAAACATGCCATGTCCTCTCACTTGGAAGAGAGCTTCAGCCTTTGGGCAGGATAAAAATGTAATAGATAGATAAAAGTCCTGCCTCCTAATATCCCAGATCCATGGGCTGTTAGTGGGAAGCACTCTGTGCATGCTCAGAGATAAACTCACCTTTATTTGCATCCACGTCACAACTTCCAAAGTGGAGGCCCTTGCAACTAAAATATAAGAACTTCCCAGGAAATTGCGTGCCTGCATTTGCTCCAATACACCCTTTCTTATCCTCGCCTCTGAGCTCTCCTTTCCAGTGGCGCCATCACGGCAGGGACGTTGGGGCAAAGGTCTGGGGCCCCACTAAGCTGAATGAGCAGGAGGGGGGCCCTAAACGCAGCGAGGCTGGCTTACTATGCTTTGAAGTAAGTCAAGTGTCTAAAGGGAGTGGGGTGGGTGGGTGTCCCTGTAAAATCATTAGGTCCAGAATCTAAAATTTCCTAAATGCGCCACACCACAATGGCCTTCCTGCAAGAGGTATAACAAGGGATTTATACAGACTGATTCAAAAAGCAGAAGAACAGGATGACTATCTAAAGACAGTATGGGATAATGAATTTGAAGAGGTGGCCTCGAAGGTGGGCTGGAACAACATATGGGATAGACGCAGGGCTTTTTTTCTGGTGGAACTCACCGGAACTGAGTTCCAGCACCTTTTCTTCTGTTAATTGCATTACAATTTAATCGCCATCTACTCCCGAGGAA
Organism: Shinisaurus crocodilurus; assembly: GCA_021292165.1. NCBI lineage: Eukaryota > Metazoa > Chordata > Lepidosauria > Squamata > Shinisauridae > Shinisaurus > Shinisaurus crocodilurus. The sequence continues at coordinate 3,369,527 of JAHFWL010001188.1, read as the reverse complement.
ATGTAATCCAAGAGTTCCGGTACCCTTTTCTCCAGAAAAAAAGCACTGGATAGACGGATTGTGAAAGTGATGTCAACTAGGATAAAGGAGAATTTCTATAAAATAATATGGAGATGGTACCTAACTCCAGTAAGATTAAATAGAATAGATAACAATTGCTCCGCACTTTGCTGGAGAGGATGTCGGGAAATAGGTACATATGCTCATATGTGGTGGAGTTGTAAAAATGTTCTGGAATTTTGGCGAGAGGTTTTTACGGAAATATCGGAAATTATTGGTATTAATCTAGAGGTCTGTCCTAAACTTGCTTTGTTATCAATAACAGATAAAGTCACTTGTGCCCAAAATACGAAGGAACTAATTGTAAACTTGTTAACTGCGGCTAGGTTAATGATAGCGAGGAAATGGAAAGTACATGTTTTTCTAATAACTGATTGGTATAAGGAAGTTTGGGATATGATAAATGATAAATTAACTTGTAGTATCAAATGCAAAAAGGGACAGTTAAAGAAGAAGAATTTTATGGACATATGGAATCAATTATTAGACTATGTATTAATAAAGGGGAAGGGGACTATGCCTTGTCAGGATATGTTATATTTTTGGAATGTGGAATTTAATTGATCAAGGGGATGGATGTATATTATGGATGGGTGGCCGGCCAGATGGGCGATTAATAAATATTAAAAAATAAATAAAAATAAATAAATAAATAATATATTAGTTGGTCCCTAGGCAGGTGGGGGGTGCACCTTATGATTTATTTTAGTTGTATGTTTGTGTTTTATAAGTTTGTATGTAGTTTATAATAACTAAATAAAATTTACTTTTTTTAAAAAACGGCCTTCCTGGAACAGATAAAAGAAAGATCCATCCCACCTCTAAACCAACCAGAATCCCCTTGGAGGCAACAGTTGTCTGCCACTTCCCCTGTTCCCTGCTCCCAATGTTTTCCGCTAAGAGGCAAGCTGCCACCAATCCACCTCTCCTCGGTGGAATCTTTTCATTAAAACACAAGGACAGCTTTGCAGGAGTAGGCCAAAGGTCCATCTAGCCAGGGAGCACCTCTGGGAAACCCAGAAACAGGGCATGAAGGTTGACAGATAAAGGATTCGGGGCTTAATTATTCGGGCACAAGCTTTTGTGGGCGGCAATCTGCTTCGTCAGATGCATGAAGCCTTATTGAGAGCTTCAGGAATATATATGGTACAATACAGAGTAAATCTGTTTATCTTTAAGGTGCCACAAAACTCTTTGTTGTCTTTGCTGCAATAGATTAACAAGGCTAGCCGTCTGGAACCTGGAAATGCTAACAAACTTCAGACCAGCCTTCCGGAACTGTAGCCACAGGTGGGCTGGGGGAGCCCTGCCCCCCCCCCCAAATCCCCCCCTTTTTTACAAACAAATAATTAAAAAACAGTTAACAATTTTGTCTTTCAAAGGCCTACAAACCAGATGCTACTTTTCCCGGCACCACCCCCTCCCCCGAACTTTTAGGCTGACTAGAGGCCTGCAGCCTTCCCTAACCTGTGCCCTCTGGATAGGCTGAACCACAACTCCCAGAATCCCCCAGCTAGCGTAGCATCAGGTCTGGAGGACATCAGGTTGGAAGAGGCTGCTTTTGATTGTAAGCTCCTTGCAACAGAGACCTGTCACTTTGGTTTATGCTGTCAGATACAATCTACATTATTATAGGGATGTATAAAACAGGAGCGGGGAACTGCGGCCTTCCCGATATTGCCAGATTCCAACTCCTCATCATTGCTCAATCCAACTGCACACCCCTGGGTATAAAATAATCACAGGGTTTTTGGAATCGGCAGGCCCCGCAGAGGTCATCTAGATCCCCTCCCACCCACCCCGTCAAGGCAGGAATATCACACCTCCCGCAGCATCCCTGACAGCTTGTGCTTAAATACCTCTCCACCATCCGCCCACCCCAGGCAGTCTGTTCCAACGCCATTCTAAGAATAGGCAGCAAGCTCTCACTAGACCCAGGTTCGTCTTTGAGGTGCTTAAAACATCCTGATTGTAACCTCTCCGGGGCAGAGACCCACCAGTAGTGTTCTCCTTTTCTCTTTCCTTTGGAGTGGCCACATTTAAATCAATATCACAGTACTTATATATATATTAAAGCATCGGCACATCCAAAGCGTGCACCCACACACAGTATTATTAGTTATTATTATTATTATTATTGTTATTATTATTATTATTATTATTGATTATTATTCTTCCCTTACCTGGCTATCCAGCATCAGCATCTCCGCCTCATTGTTCCCAAGGGCTGTCGAAGAGAAAGGCGAAGAAGGGGGCTGAAAGCGAGGCGGAATCCACCCCCAGTTCCTTGCCGAGGCGTGTGTATTGTTTTTGGCCCGGCTGGCGGGGGTCCCTGGCCGCTTGCCACGCGGTGCCCGGCTGGGAAAGGGCTTCCCTCCTCCTTCCCCCTCGCCAGAAAGAGTAAGTGAGAAGCAGAGCGAGGAGGAGCCCTGCCCAAGATTGCTCACCCACCTAAGGAAGGCGAAGGCGAAGGCAGCGCCGGCAGGTCTCCCGCGAACCTGGCGAAGCTCTGGAGGTGCTCAGCTCGCCAATCCCATAATAAGCCCGGCTCCCCGCCATTCTTCTCCTCGAGGAAGAACCAGGGCGATCGCTAGCCGGAGGCTCTCCGTGAAACCCACCAAGCCCGTGGGTTGACACCACCCCCCCGCCGCCGCCGCCGCCGCCGCCGAGGATGTGATGCCAGGGGTCTGGAGAAAAAAATCTGTTCACTAGTCAATTTCTTGTCCTTTTCTTCCCCCCCGCCGCCCCGCTCCCCTCGTCAGTTTCCCTTTGTTGTCTTCAGAGGAGCGCTCCTGTTCCTTCTCCTGCCAGGTGCTCCATGGGAACGCACGGGAGGGAGTCCAAGTCCAACCACCTTGCTTGCTTTTTGGGAGTCTCTGAAAGAGAGAGAAGAGAGAGAGAGAATTGCACGTTGCGCGCAGCTTGGAGAGCGCGCGTGCAAAGGGGCGGAGGAGGAGGACCGAAACCGCAGCCAGCAGGCATTTAACGTCGCCTCTTCTTTTTCTGTTTCTGGTTCCTTTTTTTTCCTTTTTTTTTTTTAATTCCCAGGCTAGCAAGCACGACCGAGCCTGGTTGGGTGGCAACCATGTGTGTTGGATACACACACACACACACACACACACACGCGCGCGCAAGGTACCTCTGGCTGGGTGTCTCTGAGTGCGTGCAGAGTGCCTTTCCCCTTGAATAATGTAGAAAGCTGCCTTGTACTGGAGTCCATCTCGCTCAGGATTGTCTACAACACGCTGACTGGGTTCAGGCAACACGAAAAGCCACACTCAAGGGTTGAGGGTGGGCTGTCGTTGAAACGTGGGTTCTTGTGTTGCCTGAACCCAGCCGAGACGACAAACCATGGTGAACAACCCAAAGTTCACAACCCAACAACAGAACCACGGGTTCTCTTGTGGGTTGTTCGTGGTTTAACAAGCCTTAGCGGGCTGGGTTCAGACCACACGACAACCCACGGTTCAACGACAACCCACACTCAACCCCTGAGTATGGGTTATCGTGCGGTCTGGACCCAGTCAGTCTGGCAGCAGCTCTCCCAAGATTTTAGACAGGTGTCTTAGAAGCATGTGCATGCCTTTCCCTCTGAGGAGAAGTTATTCTGGGCATATACAGAGTGTCTTTCGCTTCTGAGAGTAAGCACCGCGCCTTTGAGTATATGGTTTGCTTTCTTCGTGGCCGAAGGGCAAAATGCTTCTCTGAGCATGCATAGAACGTACTTCCATTGCCCCCCTTCACAGGGGCACAAGATTTTTAATGAACCGAGGGTTTAAGTTCTTCTGAACATGTGCAGAGTGACCCAAGGGTGGGGGATTTGCTTTTAATGACAAAGGGTAAGGTGTTTCTAAACACATACATAACGCCTTTCCCCCAAGGAAAAGTTCTTCTGAGCACATTCTGTTTTATCTTCTGTACATCGCCCAGGGTGGCCAGTTTGCCGGCCAGATGGGCGATAAAGAAATGCAAATAATAAATAAATAAATAAATACAAAGTGCCTTTCCCTTCTGAGAGAAGACAGGAAGCCTTTGAATCTGCTGAATCTCTCCCTCACACACACCTCTGGAAGGTTGGTTGCCATCTTTTCTTTCATTCAGAGAAGTGTACTGATGATTATTATTATTACATTACATTTATATCCCGCCTTTTATCTTCTTGCAAGGAACCCAAGGCAGCTTCCATGGTCCTCCTCCTCTCCATTTCATCCTCACAACAACCCTGTGAGGTAGGTTAGGCTGAGAATCAGGGACTGGCCCAAAGTCACCCCGTGAACTTCATGGCTGAGCGGGGACTTGAACCAGGATCTCCAGAGTCCCAGTCCAACACTCTCACCACTATGCCACACTGGCTCTCGATTATATCTAATAGAAAGTAGGGAAATAAAACTAAATGCACATTTCTTTGGCCTTATCCACCCTTACAGGGTTGTTGTACGGCTGGGGTCTCCAATGTCTCCCTTGGCACCATCATGCTCCCTGCTCCTTCTGATTTTAATTTTATTTTTTAAGATTTATTTATTTTTAATCAACTGGGAGGCTGGTACACAGCAAAGCACAGGGTCACACACACACCCAGCACCATCTTTATTGGGGGCTCAAAAGAGCAGTTCGGTGTTCTGGAGCTCAGACCTTCCTTCCACCTCTGCCGTGAACTTTTATGGTCCTGGGTGAGCGACTTTTCTTTTCGCCTCACCCCTTTGCCTTCTGGGAAATTTAGTGTTTAGACACCCTTGCAGCCATTTTAGGCACGGGCATGCCATCTTGCGAGAGCTCCCAGATTCCCCATGTGCCCACCCAACCCAGAAGGCTCAGTGGGGACCCCTGTGAGGCGACGGAGACGGTGCCCATGACGAGCTACAACACGGCCTTCCCCCAACCTATGTGTTGGACTACAACTCCCAGCATGCTGGCTGGGGGGGATGCTGGGAGTCATAGTCCAACACTTCTGGAGAGCCTCAGGCTCGGGAAGGCCGAGCTCGAGCGCCGCAGGAATGGTGTTATTATGGGATGTGGCTAGGGAGATGCTGCCTCCAGGCCCAATTAAGGCCTGCGGGAGGGAGGGAAAGCGGTTGGGGGGGTGGGAACACACCCCGATCTCTCTTGGCAGCAAATTCGGCCTCTCCAGAGAGGCCCACCCACGCTTGAAGCCCTCTGAAAGCCTTTGGCTCAGTTCCTACACACACCCCACGGCACGGTTCCCTTTTGTAAGGTCCAGCCGAGAAAGATGCAAAAAGATTTTTTGTTGCAAAGAGAGGGAGAGAGTTCGCTCCGCACGGAAAGGTTTCTGTTGTACATGGCGGCGGGGGGGGGGAGGGCTCAACCGGAGAGCCGCTGTGACGTGCGCGCCCTCGGAGAGGCTCCAATCCGGCCCAGCAGGGCCTTTCCAATTAGCGCACAAGCACCCCCACGCCACTGCTGCCACGGGAGGCTGTGACATAAGACACAGCCGCCATCCATCCATCCACCCACCCCAAACCCCGGCTGTGCAAAGCTCTATTTAAGCAGAAGCTCGAACGCTTCCGAGAGTCGGAGGGACCGCGGAGGCCGCGAAAGCCAAAGCGGCTGCAAATCTCTTGGCGTGATTTGGGGGGGGGGGTTGCGCCGGCTTTTGGCGGCGGGAAGGGCCCGGCGAGGGGTTGCTATGGAAACAGGAGGCCTGCCTATATGATTTTTAATAAAAGGAGAGCGTTTGCGGGTGAAATAATCGGGGATGAGCGCCGTTCCAGCAGGCGCGGGAGCCGAGACGGAGGAGACGGCCGCGTGCCGGAATGCCAGGGGGTGGGTGGGCTGCAGCGTGCAACACACCCACCTCCTTGTCATGCCATCGTTGAAGGGGAGGGGAGGGGATGGTCTCTATTCTCGCCCACCCCCAACTGTTCCCATTTCACGCCTCTCGATTTAACAGGCATAAGCACGAGTTGCTCGCTACCAGACAGACTGGGGATCCTGCACAGTTATGGCTGCGTTCATGCGACGCGGCAAGCCATGGTGGCGTCTAAGCCACATTTGTTTCAGCGTGGTTTGCTGTGTCATCTGAACCCAGCAGCGTGGTTTGTTAGCCACACACAAGCCACTCCGGCTGGGCTCAGACGACAAGCCACGCTGAAACAAACGTGGCTGACAGGCCACCGTGGCTTGTGTTGTGCGAACCCGGTCATTGCAAGCTCACTTAAATCACGGCACCATCTCAAACTTAAGGCCTGGGTTCAGACAACACGAGAAGCCACGGTGGCTTATAAGGCATGTTTGTTTCAGAGTGGCTTGTCGTGTTGTCTGAACCCAGCCAGAGCGGCTTAACAAACCATGCTGCTGGGTTCAGACAACATGACAAGCCACTCTGAAACATACATGGCTTATGAGCCACCGTGGCTTCTCGTGTTGTGTGAACCCAGTCAATTACAGAAATAAGACGGGTGTTTGCTTCCGCCGCCAACTCTCCCTCCGTTCAGGAAGAGGGTTAAGACGACACACTGTTTCAACTTGGCTTTCAAAATTTTATTTTATTGATTTATTTTATTTATTATATTGATGTCCGGCTTCTTTTCCTGCAAGGAACCCTACGTGGCTTACATAATCCTCTCCATTTTATCCTCACAACAACCCTGTGAGGTAGGTTAGGCTGAGAGGCAGACTGGCCCAAAGTCACCCAGGGAGCTTCATGGCCGAGCGGGGACTAGAGCCCGGATCTCCCCAGTCCCAGTCCAACACTCTCACCACTATGCCACAGTGGCTCTCAAAACTGTTGTGATGGCGTTTTAAGGTTGCTTTTCATATTTTTATTTATGATTTTTACGTACTGAGATAGTTATAAACCGCCTTGATTGCTTTCAGAAGTGGCAAGAGTGTTGTTTGTTTGTTTGTTGTTTACAGCATTTTTACCTCACCCTTTAGCCAAAAAGGCTCCCAAGGCAGCTTACAAAGATATTTAAGACAGTCCCTGACCGCAGGCTTACAATCTAAAAACATGACACAAAAGGAAAGGTGTGGAGCTTTTGGGGGTTCCTGCATGCATGCAGGAACACACACACACACACACACACACACGCCTCCTCATGTGTAAACCAAGTGGGGGCTGGGAGGAAACGAAAGCCTCAGGATGGAATGGGTGGCGCCTAGACGCCTAGAGAAGATGGCCTGGGGCTGTCATATGTAGATGGTTCGAGCCATAAGTCATGAGTTCCCTTCCCCCTGCCTGGCCAGGTGAAGTTCAATTTGATTGGCTGAAGGCAGGAAAGCTACAGAAAGGGGGAGGGGGAAGAGCTATTTCCCCAGGTGTAGCCTTTGGGTCTTTGTCTTAGTCTTTTTGGTAGCGTGCCTGGTTGGAGCCATGGCACCACGCCAGCGAGGGGCCCAAGCCTTTAGGGGGGGCCCTCAGGAACCGACCCCAGGCAGCTCCTGGTAAAATTAGCTGGTTTGAGGGCTCTAGTAAAGGCAAGCCTTGTGGGAGTTTCACCCATCTCAGACCTGCGGGTAGATGGAGTGGTTCTCCTCGGGCGGCAAGGCTGTGCTGGATTTAACCCTTGAAGAGAATACCCTCAGGTAACTGGCCTGAGAGTTATTAAGGAATCAGGTTTTATTGTGTTTTAGCTCTATTTCTGTGTACTAATGTGTCTCTCTCTTTATTTTGTGTGCTTCTCTCATTTTCCTAATCTTGTTGTAAGATGCTACCAGAATAAACCTGTTTGGTTTTACCCCACATGGGTTTTGTAGTACTCTGTGAGTACAGTATCTAAATCCAGGTTACAGAATTGAAGGCGAGTCCCTCAACAGAGATCCAAGTAGGATTGCAGACAGCTGAGACTGGCAGTCTGGTACCTTGAGATCTCAGGGGGTCTTGGTTCCTTTGAAGTAGGAAAGGGTGGGGGTGTTGCGGGCCAGCCAGCCCCCCCTTCCTCCACAAAAGGGAATTGGGAGGGAGGAGGAAAAAAGCAAATTCAGGCTCTAGATTCTTAGCTGAGTGCTGGGATGGGACTTGGAAGAACCCAGGTTCCGGTCCCCGCTTGGCCATGAAACTCACTTGGTTGGCTTTGGGCCAGCCCGACTCTCAGAATAACCTACCTCACAGGGTTGTTGCGAGGATAAAATGGAGAGAAGGAGGATTATGTAAGCCGCCTTGGGTTCCTTGCAGGGAAAAAGGGAGGATATAAATATAATAAATACATTAATACCCTACATCCGTGACCCTATAAAGTGCCATAAGAGCAGCTCACGAAACGTATGTTAAAACAAGCAATAAAACTAACTCGGCAGCTCAGCAATACCAGACAGACATGTTAAAAGCAGCACAAAGTTTTGCTGTGTACTTTTCTGTGTTTGTACCTTCTTGGAACCCGATTTGGAAGAGATACAAGCGATCGTATCTGCAAAAAAATGTTTGTGAGATTGCTCTCGGGCAAGCGATCTTGGCTCTACGGAGCGGAGCCAAAAAGCCCTGCCTGCCGTTCAAAGGCCCGTTCGCAGGCCGCAAAAGCAGAGCGGCTTTTTTCAGTCTAATTTCCAGGGGTGGGGTGGGAGAGATTTTAAACCATTTCAGGCTGGCGGGGTGATGGTAGCGGTGGTATTTTTGCGGTTGACTGTGTCTCTTGATCTTAATTGCTCCACTGCGGGAGCAGAGCTGCGATTGGCATCCTAGCAAGCCACATTCCCCAATAACGCTTCTGAAATTACAGAGTTGCTCCACAGGCATTGGGGTGGTGGAGATGGGGCCACCACTGGCCAGCCAGGGCTGCTAGAAAGCCTAAAACAGACCAGCGAGTGATCTGTTCATGACAGCGGAGCTCAGTGGTACAGGTAGATAATTTTAAATCCTGAACTTAACCATCTTATGCAGGGGGGTGGCTTTAGACAACCATGCGAAGCACACAACTAACATTTCTCTTCTCGCCCACCTCTTTGCTATTCCACGCTTCACCACTACTTCTACATTCCTGATCTGTTAGAGCAACTCCCCTAAAAAAAACCAGTTTGCCAACCTATATATATATATATATATATATATATATATTGCAGTTGAGATTCACTTAAATCATAGCACCATCAAAACGATAGGAATAAAATGGTGTTTGCTTCTGCTCTCCTGATGCTAAATACATTCACTTGAAAAAGATCCGAAAAGATCCAGGGACAAAAAAAATGCACGTTTCCATATGCTAATTTAGACATACTCTAAAGTCTGTAAAGGACCCTGTCTCCTAAGAACACGCCTATTTGTAAAAAAGGATGCATGGACAGGGGGGGGGGGCATTTGATTTCAGGAAAAAACCTCAGGCAGAAAGATTCAGGGGGGGGCAGGAGGGGAGGCACATGTGGGCCAAAAGCCAGCTCACCCAGGTGGATCCGATGCAACAGAGATCCTCGGGGGCCCTGGACCTTTATTTCAGCAAGTGCCCCTGGACAGCAGGGTGGTGGGGCAGAGGGCCTCCCAGAGATTTGGGGCTCCAAATGAAAGATCCAGGGCTCCAGTCCTAGTGGGCCGCCCCCAACACCGCAGCTCCTTATGATGCGGGCCCAGGAGGATTGCTCCAGGCTGACCATCACCCCGCATTCAGTTTTTAGTGCAAAGTTCCATTCCTCCCCAGGATGGAATGGAAACAAGAAAGAGTTCCTCAGCGTGATTTGCCTCACCGGTTCCTCTTCAGAGTCTCCAGCAGACCAGTTCCCTTTGCGGTCAAATGCATCAAGCCATCAATCGATGGAAGCACGGAAAGAAGAAGACATTTTTTCCAGAGCTTCTAAAAGAAGATGAATCATGTCTAATAATAAATCTGTTGTTTTCATTTCTGGATCGGCGGCCTGTTCACTTTGATGAGAAGTAGGCAAGCGACCTGTTTAATGGCAGGAGAAGGATGTTATATCCTTTTGCTTTTGACTCCACCTGTTTGACCTTCAGCCCTGCCTGCCACTAAAATGCAGCCCCCGAGAGTGGCTCCAAAATGGAATTCAACCCTTCGGCTGAAAGAGGTTCAGCACCCCTGGGGTCTAAGAACATAAGAGCCCTGCTGGATCAGACCAAGGGTCCACCTAGTCCAGCATTCTGTTCACACAGTGGCCAACCAGCTGCCCTAAAGAGAAGCCCACAAGCAGGACACGAGCGCAACAGCACCCTCCCGCCCATGTTCCCCAGCAACTGGTTCCCGCCCATGTTCCCCAGCAACTGGTTCCTATCTAACTTCTTCTTTAGCTGGAATTCCACCCCATCCCGATTAAAAGCCTCTCTCGACATATTAAAAAGGGTTTCCTAATTAAAGCAGGTGTTGGATCTGCAATATAGGCGCTGACAAATGGGGAACGCCATTTAAGAAGAAGGCTTCTCCTACATTCTCACCCAAAAGGGAATGCCTCTTCCAAGATGGCTGCCTGCAGGAGCGCCTCATCTTAAAAAATGAAGTCCGCTTCTCATAGGCAATCATGACAGAAGTGTGTAAAAAAAAAAATGTTATTCAACAAGGCCAGCAACAAACCATGGGCCGACTTTTCTTGAGAAGTTGCGGGGTGGGGTGGCCCCAAGGCACCAGCCTCTGACAAAAAAAGGGGGGGAGGGGGAGGAATAGGCTCTATGGTTCTTATCATAGAAGCCTCATTCCTAGAGTGTTCCTGGAGCATCCTAGAATGCTGCACTTGAATTTGGACATTCCTAGGTCGCTCTAGGAGCAAGGCTCCTATGGCAGGAACCATAGAGCCCATAAGAACAGCGGCTGTGTGAGCCGGGGGATTCTGGGAATTGTAGTCCGACACATCTGGAGTGCACCAGGATGGGGAAATAAAATAATTAAATAATAATGTTGAATATTAAATTAAATTCATAATAGTAAATAATAATAATAATAATAATAATAATAATAATAATAATAATTATTATTATTATTATTATTATTATTATTATTATTATTATTACATTTATATCCTGCCTTTTCCCCCCTTGCAAGGAACCCGAGGCGGCATACATGCTCCTCTTCCTCCTCCTCCCCATTTTATCCTCAAAACAACCCTGTGAGGTAGGTGAGGCTGGGAGTCAGGGACTTGCCCCAAGTCAGCCAGTGAGCTTCGTGGCTGAGCAGGGACTAGAACCCGGATCATGATCCGAGTCCCAGTCCAGCACTCTTAACTGCTACGCCACGCTGGCTCTCCCTGTGAGTTTTCCCCATGTGAAGGCAAAAGTATATGTTGCTTGTTGTCAGTAGGAAGCAATTAAAAATTGCACATGGAATCATAGAACAGTAGAGTTGGAAGGGGCCTGTGAGGCCATCGAGTCCACCCCCCTGCTCAACGCAGGAATCCAGATCAAAGCATCCCTGACAGATGGCTGTCCAGATGCACCTTGAATGCCTCCAGTGTGGGAGAACCCACCACCTCCCTAGGTCATTGGTTCCATTGTCCTATTGCTTTAACAGTCAGGATTTTTTCCCCCTTATGTCCAGGCGGAATCTGGCTTCCCTGTAACTTGAGCCCATTATTCCGTGTCCTGCAATCTGGGATGATCGGGAAGAGATCCTGGCCCTCCTCTGTGTGGCAACCTTTCAAGTCCTTGAAAAGTGCTATTATATCTCCCCTCAGTCTCCTCTTCTGAAGGCTAAACATGCCCAGTTCCTTCAGTCTCACCTCATGAGGCTTTGTTTCCAGTCCCCTGATCAGCATGAACCTGTGAACCTTACCTAACACCTGTGAAAAAACACTGCAGTCCGTATCCACTACGCCACACTAGCTCTCAGTGTGAATCATAATAATTGCAAGTCAGAAACGCTTGAGAACCACTCAGAAATCTATGCAGTAATACCTTGGATTGCAAGATAACTTGGTTTGAGAGCGTTTTGCAAGACAAGCACATTTTTAAATATTTATTTATTTATTTTACTTGATATACACTTGATATTTTTTTACTTGATATATAGACGTCTTGCAATACAAGTACTGTAGTACGGCTTAAATTAAAAATCTCTGTACAGATTTTTTGGGGGGGGATTTCGTTTTGATATGAGAGTGTTTTGCATTACGAGCACGTTTGTCAAGAACAAATCCTGTCAGACTAATCTGATCTCATTTTTTGATCGGGTAACCTCCCTTGTGGACTGTGGGAATGCTGTGGACATTATATATCTGGACTTCAGCAAAGCTTTCGACAAAGTGCCTCATGATATCCTGATTAGCAAGCTAGCTAAGAGTGGGCTAGATGGAACAACTATCAGGTGGATCCACAATTGGCTACAGAATCGGACTCAAAGAGTGCTTATCAATGGTTCCTTCTCAAACTGGGGAGAGGTAACGAGCGGGGTACCACAGGGCTCGGTCCTGGGCCCGGTGCTCTTCAACATTTTTATTAATGACTTGGATGAGGAGGTACAGGGAATGCTTATCAAATTTGCAGATGACACAAAGTTGGGTGGAACAGCTAATACTCTGGAAGACAGAAACAAAATTCAAAGTGACCTCGATAGGCTGGAGCGCTGGGCCGAAAACAACAGAATGAAATTTAATAGGGATAAATGCCAAGTGCTGCACCTAGGGAGAGGAAACCAAATGCAGAGTTACAGAATGGGGGACACTTGGCTCAACAATACTACAAGTGAGAAGGATCTTGGAATTGTGGTAGATCACAAACTGAATATGAGCCAGCAATGCGATGTGGCTGCAAAGAAGGCAAATGCAATTTTGGGCTGCATTATAGAAGTATAGCTTCCAAATCGCGGGAAGTGATAATTCCCCTTTACTCGGCACTGGTTAGGCCTCATCTTGAGTGCCAGTTCTGGGCACCTCACTTTAAGAAGGACAAACTGGAGAGGGTTCAGAGGAGGGCAACAAGGATGATAAAGGGACTGGAAACAAGGCCCTATGAGGAGAGACTGAAAGAACTGGGCATGTTTAGCCTTCAGGAGAGGAGACTGAGGGGAGATATGATCGCACTCTTCCAGTATTTGAAGGGATGTCACACAGAGGAGGGCCAGGATCTCTTCTCGATCATCCCAGTTTGCAGGACACGGAATAATGGGCTCAAGTTACAGGAACCCAGATTCCACCTAAACATCAGGAAAAATGTCCTGACTGTCAGAGCAATAAGACAATGGAATCAACTACCTAGGGAGGTGGTGGGCTCTCCCACTCTGGAGGCATTCAAGGTGCAGCTGGACAGACATCTGTCAGAGATGCTTTAACTTGGATTCCTGCATTGATCAGGGGGTTGGACTCGATGGCCTTGTAGGCCCCTTCCAACTCTACTTTTCTATGATTCTATGTTTCCGGAACGAATCCAAGGCATGACTGTAGATCGCTCTCTACCTTCTGCCCGTCCCCCCAAGTAGAGGACTCTGGGTATTCCTGTGGTCCATGCACCCTGTGACCAGCATGGCCTGTGCACACACCCCACCCTGCCCAAGACAAGCTATGGGGCCTCTCTCAGCCGAGATATACTTCCAAAGCTCACAAACGTCGGAATCCGGAGTTGTGCGTTGAAGTCTCGCAGGTGCCTGCCCATCCCAATTTAATAAGCACTGGTACATTTGTTTTGGCACGAGGTTTGTGTAACTAGGGTCTGTACCTGTGTTGGCAGGGCGTATAAGGCGTTCTCCCAAATGCATTGTTAGGAGCTGCATAGCATGTGCCGGGTGACTGGGCCGCTAACAATGACTGCTGATCAACGGGGGCACACAACGTCTAGCTGGCACTGCAAGTCAACACCATCCTTTCAGGGTAGGGCTAGCTTGAGTCCCATGTTCCACGCCTGCGTACGTACAAAGCTGTCTTGCCCTTCGGAGACAGAACACTGGTCCCTCCGATTGGAGATCGGCAGGGATGGGGACTCGGACTCGTGAGTCGGACTGAGTCCCCCCTCTGACTCGACTCGGACTCGAGTCCCAATATTTTTAATGGGACTCGAGACTCGACTCGGGACTTGAGACCAAGGACTCTTCAACATCCCTGGGCTGTGCCAGAAGGAGTGGAGAGGAGCGTGATTGCCGGCAAAGAGCGCATGGAAGCGAGGTGTGCCGCTGCTCGGCCACTATGGATGGCTACCAGGAGTGCAGCCCCAACAGTGTGTCAAGATTTATTTTGATTGATGTGTTGCGTACTTGGGAGAGGCAAAAGAAGGACCTGAGATTACTCTGTGTGGCTGCTCTGAGTGTGAAGTAGCCTTATTTTGTTGGGAAAAAAACCCATCGATTTTAATAGGGACTCGTGGAGTCAGCTTTGGGAGTGACTCGTGACTCGTGAGTCACCATTTTGGACCAAGGACTCGGACTCGAGACTCAGGTCCAAAGACTCGTGACTCGAGACCAAGGACTCTTCAACATCCCTGGAGATCGGCGGGGCCACTAGGGCTGGATCTCAGGGGCAAAAAAAGTCCAGGGCCCACAGCCCAGCGGTGGGCCAAATAACCACCCAAAGAATGGCAACGGCAAACAGGCCCAGTGCCGACACCAAGACTGGCATGGGGAATATTTTTTAAAATGTTATAGTCCGAGGACAGCTGGCTAAGTATGTACATGGTTACAAAGGCTCGTTTTATTTTTTACACACACACACAATCTTTTTCTGCAACAAAGTGGTGCTTATTCCCATGTCAGTGTGTTTAGTATCAGGGCACCGGAAACAAACTCCGTTTTATTCCTGTAGTTATGAGGGTCCTTTGATTTAAGTGAGTTTAACATGGAAAACTGCACATGCTCAGAGTCTTCCTTTCTTTCATCAGGGTGTCAAGGTCGCCTCTCCCTCTCCCCTTCCAAGTTAAGCACAAGAATAGTTCTTCTAATCAAGAAGTCTTATTATGCTAAACTGCAAGCCCGCAAAGCTGGCTTTAGGTTACGGTAACAAGAGAAACAGGCGGTGTTCCCTTGCTATAGAATCAGTTCGTTAATGCAATACGACCCAGTTGAAAGTTGATATCGGACTAATTACAATTTCATTTTTATTATGACATTTCTATCCCTCCTTTTTTCCTCTTGCAAGGAACCCAAGGTGGCTTACATGGTCCTGCTCCTCTCCATGTTATCCTCACGACAACCCTGTGAGGTCGGTAAGGCTGAGAGTCAGTGACGGGCCCAAAGTCACCCGGTGAGCTTCATGGCCTGAGTGGGGACTAGAACCCGGATCTCCCAAGTCGCAGTCCAACACTCGAACCACTACACCACACTGGCTAACCCCCACCACCCTTTCCCAGTAACCGGAATACCCAAAACCAAACCTTCAAGGCAGTTCCTGGTTTCTCAGAGGCAAGCACTTAGAACAGTGTTCTCCAACCTTGGGTCCCCAGATGTTTTTGGCCTACAACTCCCAGCATGCTCCAGCTGGGAGTTGTAGGCCAAAAACATCTGGGGACCCAAGATTGGAGAACACTGACTTAGAACATATCACTCCTTGTCTCTGGTCTTCCCTCCTTAACTGATGCCTCATCCTTGGATCGGTCACGCCCATGTCCCGCTCCTGCTCCTCTTCAGAAAGGCTCTGGTGGTTTCCCACGGTTTCAGGAACAGCTTGACCCTCGCTCTTCACCTGAATCAGAATCTATTTCCATACCCTTTTGAGGCTCCCTCTGCAGGACTAGCGGGCCAAATCCCTATACAGGGTTAGCACATAGGTGCTTTGTATTATTCGTAAACTAGTTTTTCGGTCTGCAAGGTAGATATGCCCACAGAGACTACTTGCAGTGGCTTAAAATATACAAGCTTCTAAGGCAGGGCTCTCCAACCGTGGGTCCCCCAGATGTTGCTGGTCCACAGCTCCCAGCATACCCAGCCAGCATGGCCAATGGCAAGGGATTCTGGCAGCTGTAGTCCAGCAACCTCTGGGGACCCAAGTTGGAGAAAGCCTTCAAATCGTCTTTTTTTAGGTACAGCGCGTTCTCCAGCAGATGGAGCACCATCACTGCCGGAACTTACTGCTTTGCTTTGCTACCATATTTCCCGAGGGCGGCCACAAGCTTAAAGAAATCACATCAATCAACAGAGTTGTAGTCGATCAGTCAACTGAGTAGATGTACAAATGGGTGAAAACAAAGCAGTCCTTTAAAAGCATTTTTAAAGCTTTTTTTTTTTTTTTTTTAATTCTATACATTAAGAGCTCATCTCCGTGACAGGGACCTTCAAGATCACAAAACAACTGCTGAACCTCCGAGCTGCCTCAGCCCCGTAGTTACTCAGTTTCACATTAAGTCCTGCCCTTCGTGTTCCAAGAAGAGCAGCTTTTTCTTTTAAATAAATCTTAGCCATCTCACACATCCTAAGCTTGCCACAGATGTTTTCTCAGCAATCCCGGCGGCAACAGTCTCTGTAAAGTAGGAACATGTTCTTGTTTCCTTGTTACAGATGCAGAGACGGTGGTGGCAGCCGTGAGAGAACAGTGGCTTATCGAAGACCGCCTAGAGAGTTCTTTCAGGTCGGGCGAGATTTGAACCCAGCGCTTCCTGGGTCACAGCTTTCACTCTCGAATAGCCATGACGCTACATCAGCTCTCGGGAACCCCGTCTGATCTTGCCAACTCTGCAAAAAAATCCATGGACCAGGCCCAGAGAATTGGATTCTGGGGCTTCCTCTCTCTAGCCAGATAGGGATCCAACCAGGGGTTACTCCCTCACTTGCCAGTGGTTCTTAAATACCGTTGCAAACCGTACAAGCCTCACCTCAGGAGGTGGAGATTTTGAGTCATCCCAGGTGTACTCCGGAGAGAGGAGCTTCGAAGGTTTAAGGGAAAGGAAGTGTCTATTTAGGTGGCTCTCCTCCTGCCAGGCCGCCATGATGCCATTGGCCTTGTCAGCTAAGATGGCCATGTGGCAAGAACTGGTAAACTCGTACACTCTCTTGACCAGGCCTCCAAACACGGCCCCGGCATAGTAGAAGTCTCCCTCTTCCCAAGAGATGTAAGCAAAGGAAAAATTACGCCTCTCGTAAGGGAACTTTGATCGGGGAACCTTGTAGTAGCCCGGGTGGAGGCTCGCCACCAACTCCCCCAAGGTCTCGGGGCCCCACGTGTTCCGAAACACCATGTCGATGTCCAAGCAGAAGAGGTAGTCCACCTCTCGATGGGCCGTCTCCGAGATGTGCCTGTTGATCGCCTCCATCCGCCGCATGGAGATCTCTTGCCAGTGGGTGTATTTTTTTATGTGGACCAGGGCCAGGGTCCGCCCAGGCTGCAGAGGCACCGCCGGGATCGCTCGAGGGTTGTCGGTGAAGATGTAATAGTTCACACGGTAGCCCATCATGAAGTGCTGCTCTGCTGAGGCCAAGAAACGGCCCACAAATTGCGTGTATCTGAAGAAACAAACAATACCGAGAGCGTTGTCAGGGGCATGGGTGTAGAACTTCAGGCCTGGGGTCCCAAGCTAGTCCCTTAGGTTTCTCCAGAAGGCCACACCCCCTTCCTCTGGCTCCACCCCTTTCCCCTCAATCGCTGATTGTTCGGTGGCTTCCCGGCTTTTGTGCAGGGTTCCCTCCCCCCAGTCTGAAAAGCTGAAATGCCTCCCCGTGCAAGCCTTAGTTACTGGCAGTAAGAGCCTTGCGCTAAAAACATTGCTGGTATTTGGGGCCCTTTTGCTTTTGACTCCACCTGTTTGACCTTCAGCCCTGCCTGCCACTAAAATGCAGCCCCCGAGAGTGGCTCCAAAATGGAATTCAACCCTTCGGCTGAAAGAGGTTCAGCACCCCTGGGGTCTAAGAACATAAGAGCCCTGCTGGATCAGACCAAGGGTCCACCTAGTCCAGCATTCTGTTCACACAGTGGCCAACCAGCTGCCCTAAAGAGAAGCCCACAAGCAGGACACGAGTGCAACAGCACCCTCCCGCCCATGTTCCCCAGCAACTGGTTCCTAGAGGCATGCTGCCTCTGATCCTGGAGGTAGCCTATAGCCATCAGGAGGACTAGGAGCCATTGATAGCCTTCTCCTCCAGGAATTTGTCCAGTCCCCTTTTCAAGCCGTCCAAGTTGGAGGCCATCACTACATCTTTTGGAAGTGAATTCCATAGTTTGACTCTGCGCTGTGTGAGGAAGGGCTTCCTTTGATTTGTCCTGAATCTCCCACCAATCAGCTTCATGGGATGACCCCGTTGGGTTCTAGTATTACGAGAGAGGGAGAAAAATGTCTCCCTGTCCACTTTCCCCACACCATGCATCTATCATGTCTCCCCTTACTCCCCCTTTTCTAAGCTAAACAATCCCAGCTGCTGTAACCTTTCCTCACAGAGGAGTTGCTCCAGCCCCTTGATCATTTCAGTTGCCCTTTTCTGCATGTTTTCCAACTCTACAATGTCCTTTTTTAGGTACGGTGACCAGAACTGTACGCAGTATTCTACGTGCGGTCACACCACAGATTTGTATACGGGGAGGATGATCTTGGCAGTTTTGTTTTCAATTCCTTTCCTAACTCTGCCTAACATGGAATTTGCCTTTTTCACAGCAGCTGCACACTGGGTCGATGTTTTCATCGAGCTGCCCACCCCGAGCCCAAGACATCTCGCTTCCTCGGGCTAACGACAAGATGGCACCCTCTGTTTTCGATCCCACGCGCAGAAGCTGGCAGGACAGGCAGCTGAATCTCGTGTCAATGCTGGCGATGGGATAGGGTCCTCCCAACTGCTTACTCACCTGGCAACCTGCTCACGGCCTGCTCAAAGAGCGTTGCAATGTAGCAGCGGTGGTGCAAGTATGCGCAACATGAGCAGGGGCCCCCAGATGTGTTGGGACTCAACGCAAGGACACATTTAAAAAGGATACAGTAATACCTTGGATTGCAAGTAACTTGGTCTGAGAGCGTTTTGCAAGACAAGCAAATTTTTTAAAAAAACTCTGACTTGATAAACAAGCGATGTCTTGCAATACAAGTGGTGTAGGGATGTAACCACTCGCCTCGAGCAGGTGTAGCAGGCCGAAATCGGCCCCGCTCACGCCCGCCAGAGACTTGCTTTGATATAAGAGTGTTTTGGATTACAAGCACGGTTCCGGAATGAATTATGTTTGCAATCCAAGGTATTACTGTACTGAAGGGCTAAAAAGCCTGGGATGAGAACAAGGTCTTCAGCTGGCGGGCAAAAGACGACAACGTAGGTGCCAGGCGAGCCTCTCTGGGGAAGGCATTCCAGAACCGGGGTCCCACCACTAAAAAAGCCATCTCCTTAGTAGTCACCACCTGCCTCAATTCATTTGGCAGGGGCACCCGGAGGAGGGCCTCTGGAGATGACCCTGGGGTCTGGGCAAGTATATAAGGAAGGACTCCAACTCCCAATATCCCCAGCGAGCATGGCCAATGGCCAGACCACTGATCCTTCCAATCCAGTGCTGTTAACATTGAATGCCAGCAGGTCCACAAGTCTTACTCAGAGGACTGTCCTGGCCTTACTGCTCAAGATCCTTTCAGATTGAAGGTATCAGGAGCTGAACCTGGGATCCTGTTCACACAAAGCAGGCTCTCCTCTACCAAGAAACAGCCTTTCCCCAAATGAGCCAGTCGGCTCACTTCCTAGCAGACATGCAAGGGTATTTTGTAGCTAAAAGTCTCCCAGAGCATTGACATGCAATCAGAAACAGCGATAGGGGGCGGCCCACTAGGGCTGGAGCCCCGAATCTTTCATTTGGAGCCCCGAATCTCTGCGAGGCCCTCTGCCCCACCACCCTGCTGCTGTCCAGGGGCACTTGCTGAAATAAAGGTACAGGCGCCGTGATGAACACTGTTGCATCAGATCCCCCTGGACGAGTTGGCTTTTGGCCCACATGTGCTTCCCCTCCTGCTGCCCCCCCTTGAATCTTTCCGCCTGAGGTTTTTTTCCTTAAATTAAATGCCCTCCTCTCCCCTGTCCAGACATCCCGTTTTTACAAATAGGGGTGTCCTTAGAAGACAGGCCCCTTCACAGACAACACAGAGACTTTTAGAGCCTATGTAAATTAGCATTTGCAAATTTGTGCTTTCCCCCCCCTTTTTTGTTTGGTCCTGTGGGCCTGAGCCCCGCATCTTTTCGGTACCTAGCACCGCCCCTGTCAGCAACGGCATTTAGTATTTGGCAGCAGGCAGCTGGTCAGATTTCCTACTTGGCGCTTACCAAACGTGGCGGCAAAGTTTCAATTTGAAATTTTGGCAAATGTTGGGTTGGATCCAGGATCCGCCTTCCACGAGAAGAAGGGACGAGCTGCGAGAGAGGAAGGGCTCCGCTCGAGGAAAGTCCCTTCGCCTGATTTTTTGGGGGAACCCCTCCTCCCCATAACAGCATACCCCATTCGGCAGGGGCTCCTGACTCTCCACGTGGCATTTTTGGGGGGCTGTGCTAGGTAAGAGGGAGTGGGTCCAACCGGTTAAATGTTTGCAGTCCCCCACACACACACGCCTGCTCACTTCCCAACGGCGAAGGCCGTCACTCCGACAGTGAGGTTCAAAGGCTTGTAGACACTGTCCAAGATTTCTGGGTTGAACGTCCCTTCCCAGATAATTGGGGCTAGCCACGGAGTCACTGTGAGCACATCAGAGCGCCTGGAGAAAAAGGACAACATAATGAAATAAAAGAAGGAAAGTCAGAGGGTTTGATGTGGCTGATATGATGGCATCACACAGGCATGGTGCACATTTGCGCAGCAGCCTTTTATCCATAAAATAGAGCCACCTGTATTATCTTACTAGAGCCAGTGTGGCGTAGTGGTGAGAGCGTTGGACTGGGACTCGGGAGATCCGGGTTCTAGGCCCTGCTTGGGCCATGAAACTCACTGGGTGACTTTGGGCCAGTCACTGACTCTCAGCCTAACCTACCTCACAGGGTTGTTGTGAGGATAAAATGGAGAGGAGGAGGAGGAGGAGGATTATGTAAGCCGCCTTGGATTCCTTGCCGGGGAAAAAAAGGCGGGGTATAAATATAATAAATGAAAATAAAATGAAAATAAATAAATAAACTTACTGCACTAAAGTAGCAGGAACCACGTTATTTTGCCAGTGAAAAGGACAATACGTTTCAGTTAGCCAGAGAATCAGAGTATGACTGGGTACAGACAACACGGTAATACACATTCAAGTATAGGTTGAGAATAGGTTGCCGTTGAACCATGGGTGGTTGTTTTAAACGCGGGTTATCGTGTTGTCTGAACCCAGCTGCACTAACCGGCCATGGCTTGTTAACCACGAGCTACCCATGAAGAGAACCCATGGTTTCCTGTTGGGTTGTGAACTGAGGGTTTGTGTTATCATGCTTTGTTGTCTCGGCTGGGTTCGGACAACACAATAGCCCACGGTTCAACGACAGCCCACAGTTCAACCCATACTCAACCCTTGAGTGTGGGCTATCGTGTTGTCTGAACCCAGTCATTGCTGTTCCTTTTCAAAGGAAACTGAATTTGCAGTTATAAAGGGCTTCACCTCTGAGAGCTGGAGAGCTTTGTCAGTTCAATTTGTAATCAGGCCTTCCCTCGCAGGGTACTTACATCTGTCGCACAGCATTTGGTTGAGGATAAGATAATCTGGAAAGAACAACAAATCGTCATGTGGCAGAACAGATCACGGGAACCAGAAAAGGGGAATCAGTGATTCAAAGGGCAGGCAGGTGGAGGGGCACTTACTGTGGAAATCGACCATGTGATTTCTCCTCTCTATACTGCAGTTTCAGAGCACTGTCCAACGAGGGAGAGGAAAAAGGGAAATATTATTTGTAGATGTGGCTGTGTACAGATGTAGCGGTATGTAGATGTATATAGGAACGTTGCAGAACAAGAAAATTGTACCTAGAACACCAAAAACTAATACAAACATGGGAACTCTATCTATATATATAAAAGAAAGTGTCCTGACTGACTGATTGACTGACTCATAAACGCCCAGCTCAAACCATTTAATCTAGGAACGTGAAATTTTGAAGGAACATTGCTTTTATGACGTAGAGCCCCACAAAGGAAGGATTTTTGGAAATTCCGTCCCTAGGGGGGTGAAAAAAGGGGGCAAAATCGCCCCACTCTCATATCTCCTATGGGCAAAACAACAGGGCAGCAGTTATGCAAATCAGCCTCACTTCAGAATTGCTGCAGGAGCCAATAGGAACAGTTATGCAAATAGCTCATACGACACTTAGAATGTTCGTATGAATTCCTGCAGGGGCCAATAGGGCTGGGTATGCAAATCTCCCCTCGGCCATTTAGAATGTTCTCTGAGGGGGTGAAAAGAGAGGGAAACTTTTAAAATGATTTCATTGTTGTGTAGTCCGGGGCGGGGGGGGGAGCTGGGATTTCATTGTTGTGCAGTCCCGGGGGGGTGAAGCTGGGATTTCATTGCATAGTCCTGGGGGGGGGGCAGGGATTTCATTGTGCAGTCCCAGAGGGGGGGAGCAGGGATGTCATTGTGCAGTCCTGGGGGGGGGGGGGATAGGGATTTCACTGTGTAGTCCTGGGGAAGCAGAGATTTCATTGTGCAGTCCTGGGGGAGGAACAGGGATTTCATTGTGTAGTCCCACCGGGGGCCAGGGATTTCACTGTGTAGTCCAGGAAGGGAAGCAGGGATTTCATTGTGTAGTCCTGGGGGGGGGGAGCAAGAATTTCATTATGTAGTCCCGGGGGAGCAGGTAGTCCTGGGGGAGCTGGGATTTCATTGTGCAGTCCCGGGGGAGCTGGTAGTCCTGGAGGAGCTAGGATTCCATTATGTAGTCCCAGAGGACCTTCCCTATGGAGCGATTCAAAACAGCGGTCAGCAACCTTAAGGAATTTTGAACAAATAGTGCCTATAGGAAAATGACGACCCGTGCAAACTTGGCACGGTCACTCTTCATCACGCGAGCAAAGCTGCGGGCAAAAGCTAGTCTTAGTATAAAAGAGACATCAGAGATGAAACTTACTCAAATCATGATGGCAACCCCTCCCCACCCCCCGCATCCATTTACAGTTCCAAATATAATCCTGGCAGTAAGAATTTAAAGCTAAAATATGCTGAGAATTTCTATAAACTAATTTGGAGATGGTACTTAACTCCAGTAAGATTTAAATAGAATAGATAATAATTGCTCCGCATTTTGTTGGAGAGGATGTCAGGAAAAAGGGACATAGGCTCATATGTGATGGAGTTGTAAAAATGTACTGGTTTTTTGGTGAGAGGTTTTTACAGAAATATCGGAAATTATTGGTATTAACCTAGAGGTCTGTCCAAAACTAACATTGTTATCAATAACGGAGAAGCTTATTTGTGACCAAAATACAAAGGAATTAATCGTAAACTTGTTAACTGTGGCTAGGCTAATGATAGCGAGAAAATGGAAAGTACAACATGTTTTCCTAATAACTGATTGGTATAAGGAAGTTTGGGATATAGCCCTAAACGATAAACTAACTTGTAGTATCAAATGCAAAAAAGGACAGTTAAAGAAGAAGAATTTTATGGATATATGGAATCAATTATTAGACTATGTATTAATAAAGGGGAAGGGGAGTATGCCTTGTCAGGATATGTTATATTTTTGGAATTTGGAATTCATTTGATCAAGGGGATAGAAGCATATTAATTGGTCCCTAGGAGGATGGGGGGTGCACTTTATGATTTATTGTATGTCGTTTTAGTTAAATCTTTGTGCGATTGTTGTATTTTGTTATAATTTGTTTTAAAAATTAAATAAAATTTAAAAAATAAATAGAAATAAAATAAAATATACGTATACTCTTTTCAAATTAAAAAAAAAAGCTAAAATATGCTGGTATTTTGGCTCCGCCCCTTTCCCCTTCGGCTCCACCCCATTTTCCTGCAACCCCACCCACCGATGGAATACAGCCCCCGAGAGGTTCTCCAAAAGGCTATTATTCAGTCCCCGGGTGAAAGACGTTCTCCACCCCTGCTCTAACATGTCAGGAATATAGAAGCAGTTGTAAAGCATGGAATCGTGGGCAAAGGGGGACGCGTAGAGGAGAAAGCTTAGATTTGTATTTCACGACTGAAGTCATACGTGGACGTGGTGGGGGCCGGTGGGCCCCAATGTCAGCGGGGCTGTATATCCACTCTGGTTTTTACCCCAAACCTTTAAGGAGCTATCCATGGTGCCATGCCCGATCCCCAAAAATAGTTTCGGCCCCGTGGATAGCTCCTTAAGAGTTCAGAGTAAAATCCGGAGCAGATACACAGCCCCACTGACACTGGCGCCTGGTCTTTAAAGTGGAGGCTAGTAAGACAATTACCGGTAAGTCGATTTCTATGAGTATGACCTACAGATTCCGTAGCGGACCGGAATCCAAGTCACACGGTGGGGTGTGTGTGTGTGGATTTGTTTTAATTCTTATTAGCGCCAATGTGCAGGAGCATAAGTGGGCATTAACTGATGCGCATTAATGGTAATACACATTAACTAAAGCGCCACTGTGCACTGCACGAGATGAAGAAAATTCTGGTAGAAAGAAAAATCTGATTCCGTCAATGGGTGGACAATGGAATGGAAGATGGCTGGCAATCCCCCCAAAAACCGACAGAAAGGGGTTTCCATAAAATCCCTTATGCGCCACTGTTCCTGCACCATTTCCTCCCAAAGGTCATGGGAAATCATGATCACAGTGGGGAATATAGATGTGTGAGCCTGCTGATATAACGCACGGGAAACATTTCAACGTTCGGGGCCTGGGGCAATCAGATGCCAAGTCTGAACTGCTATTGAACTGGCCCAGACAGCTCTACGTCGATGACAAAACTGAAAACTTCTCAGCGAGTGAGGAGTGCAGCAGAAACAGTACTTACAAGACATCCGGGCAGGGAAGATAATATGGGAGGTAGTGGGTTGGTCCTCTCCTGAACAAAACCCTGCAAACGGGGAGGGGGGGGGAAGCCATTAACAGAGGCAGCGAGATACTGAATGGCTTGAGAGATGTCATAAATAAAAGTGGCTGACGGCTCCTGGTTTCGGAGGGCCCTTGGGCAAGACACCCTCCATGGGGCCCCTCCCTCAGTGGGTCTGCCTGCTCACCGCCATGGTCACCAGCTAATCTTGTTCCTCATCCTCTTCCTCACCATGGCTCCCACTTGCTTGCTTGGCAGGAAGAGAGCCAGGGAGCAAGCAAGCAGGCCGCGGCATCTCCTGCTCCTCCTGCTCACCACCACCGTTGTCTGGACTGGAGCGAGAGGCAGGTGGACAAGCAGGTGGCGATGGGAAAGAGGAGGGGCTCTTGTCAGCGGGCCATAGCTCAGGATGGAAGTATAAACATTAATTTTAAAAGGTCTTATGGGAGCAACACAGGACTAGACTTAAGTATTGGAGGCGGGGGGGGGGAAGTCTATGTATTCCCTCCCCCAGTGCTCATATTACAAAGGGTCCAGAGGAGTTAAAGGATGGGGCATCATCATCATCATCATCATCATCATCATTATTATTATTATATATTTATATCCCGCTTTTTTCCTGCAAGGAACCCAAGGCGGCTTACATGGTCCTCCTCTCCGTTTTCTCCTCACAACAACCCTACGAGGTAGGTTAGGCTGAGAGTCTGGCCCAAAGTCACCCAGTGAGCTTCACGGCCAAGTGGGGACTAGAACCCGGATCTCCCGAAGACCCAGTCCAACACTCTAACCACTGGCTTGCGAATTTCATTAAGGAATCTGTCCACTCTTCCCCACCCCACCCATAATCTGAGTACCGCATGGGGGCATACTGTCACAGCATCTCTTCCTGGTAATAAGAGCTTTAAGCTAAAATAGGCTGCGACTTTTGGTATTTTGGTCCCAGCTCTCTTGCCCCTGGCCCCACCCCCTTTGCTTTCAGCTCCACCCACCACTGGAGTGCAGCCCCCGAGAGCTTCTCTAAAATGGATTTCGGCCCTCGGGCTGACAGGGGTTCTGCACCCCTGCTTTAGAGGAAGGGCAGGTCCTGAAGATAATAATAATGTATGATAAACATGGTGGTGAAAGAAACCCTGCAGAAGATGCAAGGAGGAAAGTTAAGTCTGGGTCCTCAGGCTTTTGTTGTAAAAGAGACCCACTCATCTACACTACATGAACTGGCATAATTTAGAATCATGTGCTGCACTGGGGTATTCCTCAGTTATTCAGGGAAAGAGAGATTCACCAGATAAATAAGACAGCGGTGATGCACAGTAGTCCAAGAAAGACGAGTCTCAGCAGTTTCTGATTTTTCATGTTGCCTGGGCTGGAACAAGAAGAAGAAGAAAAAAAAGAAAATTTGATTTCTGGCCCAACAGGACCTAGGTTCATCATTGGGGAGGGCCCTGTTTCAGCTACAATCCTGCTGGCACTCACCCCGAGTCTGTTTTTAGAAGGAGTAGTACTACCACCACTACCGATAATTAATCAAATCAAATCTTTATGACGGTCCAAGGCCAGCATAAACAGTAAGTCAACAGACTACAGATGCACAAAATTTATACAATACCAAAGTTCTGGCCCTTCCTCACTGATTTAATCAAGGCCACTACTGATAATAATAAATATTGCACCGTCAATGCGAGCGGCACTTTTAAGAGTACAAGGCGACACACTCACGTCCCTGCGCAAAGGAGCGTGGTTGCTTGAGGGGACAGGAGACCTTTGGACAGCTGAGGACGGAGCCAGAGGAATAAAGGTCACTTACAAGGATATCAGATAAGGGAGACGAAGGTGACGTTTCAGTTCTCTGTAAATCGGGTAAGCTCCGGATTTGGCCGGAAGTTCATTCGGTTGCATCTCAGGCCACTTGGGCTGTGCCGGCGAAATGATGCTGCAGCTCTGCTGGTGCATTCACCTGCTTTCCACGTTCCTCACGACACAGGCATTCAAGAAGAAGCTCTCTGCAGATATATGGTCGGAACCATAGCTCCTTTTCGCACCCAGCTTGCAGCAGTGCTGCAGTTAGATAATTTTAGACCCTGGACTTAAAGGGTTCTTACTGGGGGGGGGGGACTGTCCGGCCTGCCTCACGAGGTCATGAAAGATTCACGACGGCAAAAATACCTTTATAGCGGTGATTCCACCAAGAGCAAACGGCTTTAACAGATGCAACACGTTCCACAGAAAGAAACCGTGTGAGAAAAGAGTCCCAGTCTCTTTTAAGTCCAGCCGTCAAACAGAGCAGAGTGCAAACAACCCAATTGCAGCGCTTGCTCGCCCAAGCCCACAACTCCCAATTCCCCAAAAGCATGAAGCGGTCCAGGATGGCCGTGTGTTTTCTCCGGATGGCCTACTGGGGAACTACGAAGACAAAAAATGTATTCCTTCCACCCCCTCCCACTATTTCATGCTTTACAACTACTTCCACATTCCTAGTATGTTAGATACAACACCAACACCCCCACCAAAAACCCAAAACAAAATTGTTTGCCAGCCCAGATATAAAACTACAGAGGCAGTGTTAAGGGGCTGGAGCGCCGAATCTCTGGGAGGCCATCTGCCCCGCCACTCTGCTGTCCATGGGCATTGGGCACTTGCTGAAAGAAAGATACCGGGGCCCTGATGACCTCGGTTGCATTGGATCCCCCTGGGTGAGCTAGTTTTTTGCCCATATGTGCTTCACTTCCCACTGCCTCCCTTGAATCTTTCTGCCTGAGGTTTTTTTCCCTGAAATCAGATGCCCTCCTCTCCCCTGTCTATACACCCCTTTTTATAGGGGTGTCCTTAGGAGACAGGGTCCTTTAAAGACACAGAGAGAGAGAGAGAGAGAGAAAATTTAGAGCATCTGTAATGCAAATTTGTGCAATTTTGTTTCTTTTCTTTTTTGGGGGGAGGGGGTGCGCGACCTTGCCCCAGTTCGGAGGGAGCTTCAGTCTTAGACACAGATTTTGACTTTGGGGGGGGAGGGGAGAGACGTGGTAAAGTCGGGCCCAGGTGGTACGGGGAATCAAATGTCCAATAGCAATTCCTGTATATGAACCTTCGTAGTTCCCAGTAGCCCTCGTAGGAGACAACACACGGCCATCCTGGACCGCTTCCTGCTTTCTTGGGAATTGGAGCGTTGTGGGACTTGGGCGAGCAGCGCTTGGGTTGTTTGCACTCTGCTCATGTTCTGACTGGCTGGACTTAAAAGAGCCTGGGACTCTTTCTCACCCGGTATCTTTCTGTGGACACGTTGATTGCCTCTGTGAACGCCGTTTGCTCATTGGTGGAATCACCGCTATAAAAGGTGTTTTTGCCGTGACTCTTGCCTTGACCTCGGGAGGCCAGGGCCGGACAGTCTGCCTCCCACAAGGGCTACTGGGAAATAAAAACCCTTAGATACAAGGGAGTGGCATCGAGAGATCACTATTGGATTGGACATTTGGTCCTGCCAGGGAAACCGGCCCTTCCACCGGTGGCTACGCCTGACTGGGCCTCACTGTCCTGCCCTCTTCTGCTGACCAGGAACCAAACAGCCTGAAACACCCTCTCCCACAGAGCTGCTCTCCTCCTACTGCCCTAGTTGCCAGGGGTGATGTCCCCAGGAGCCTCCCTCAAGGTCAAGTCTTCCAGCTGAGGAGGATTGTCCACACCTCACCACGCCACCCCGTGTTCACCGGGCACTGGGAGGCCTGGCAGGACAGAACCGACGGGTCTCCCCCCTTCCCCACAGCTGGGCCCGACTCGACCACCTCTCCCCACACGAGTCAATCTGTGTCTAAAGACGGAAGCTCCCTCCGAACTGTGGGGCAAGGTCCCACAGGGAGAGGCGAGGAGGCCAGTGAACCTCCCAAACCCCCACCGCCAAATAATGGCCGTCCCCAGCTGGTTGAATGTCGTTATTGCAAAGAGCTAGTGCATACGGAGCAGAATTGTTCTGAGTTGGACCTGAAGCATAAGAACTTAAGACGACGAGCCCTGCTGGGTCAGACCGAGGGTCCACCTAGTCCAGCGTTCTGTTCACACAGTGGCCAGCCAGCTGCCCAAATGGGAAAACCCACAAGTGTGACGGGAGTGCCACGGCACCCTCCCGCCCATGTTCCCCAGCAACTGGCGTACACAGGCACACTGCCTCCGATACTAGAGGTAGCATACAGCCATCAGGACTAGCAGCCATTGAGAGCCTTCTCCCCCCAGGAATTGGTCCAATCCCCGTTTAAAGCCGTCCAAAATAGGTGGCCACCCACTCCATCTTGTGGAAGTGAATTCCACCGTTGAACTATGCCCCGTGTGAAGAAGAAGGACTTCCTTTTATCCCGTCCATCAGCTGCATGGGATGACGACCCCTTGGGGTTCTTCTAGTACACGGAGTATGGTCCAGCTCCAGGGAGGAAGCTTCTATAATGGGCGTCGATGACAAATCTTCATAGATTTCATAGATCATAGAGTTGGAAGGAGCCTACAAGGCTATCGAGTCCAACCCCCTGCTCAATGCAGGAAACTAGAGGAGGGGTCTCCCATCCAAGTAACAACCAGGCTTGACCCTGCTTAGCTTTCCACACTCAGACAAGCTGAGCCAGCGTCCAGTAAATTCGAGCTAATGCCAAGACTTCTCAGGTCGTGAGGCTGGAGGGAGAAGCCCAGCCGATGAGATCGGGGTGGCTGGGTGGGGCATGGGGGGTGTGATCCGCCAGAAGGAGAACCACCGTTTGGAGAGGTGGTGAAAATAAAATTGACTTACCGTTGCCGAGTTCGCAGAAACGAACGAGATCTGTATCAGGCTGGCCCGGCTTCTTCGTCTTGTCGGGACTCTCTGCGAGAGATTCCAGACTTTTCTCCCAACGAGCAGAGGCGTGGAAACAAGGTGCATGACCCGCCCCCGCCTCTTTAGAAGCAGACTGGAAGTAAAAGTCAGCCCAACACACCCGAAAGCTACAGAGCGCTTGAAAAGATTGTTGGCTGTAGTTCCAGTCTGGGACGGCCTCCTTCTGGGAAGAGGAGGGTTGAGTCAAGTTAACTCTTCGTTGGGATTCTGCCAATGCTGTCGTTAGCACCTGCGGGTCTCCCTGTAAACCGGTCAAAGCCCATGTTTAAATTGTGGTAATGTGGATGGTAGGTAGTTTACTGATACGAAGGGTATAAGTAATGTTAGGGGGAGGGACGACTCCAATTAACTCCCAATTGCACTTTCTTGGATGCAGAAAGAGAGAAAAGTTTATTACTTAACACAGCCGTGTGGAAGCTGGAAACGCCCAGTTTCCCCGAACAAATCCAGGGAGAACTATTTTATACTTTCCAGAGGCAGGCAGACAAAGCAACGACATTGCTATAGAAACAACACTGTGATTGGCTATTTGAGGAGAAGAGTGTGGTCTCACTCTAATCCTGTTTCCTCGTTCTTTCGCACTGGCCAGGGCCCCAAACGTCTTCCTTCCGTTTGTACTGGCTCCAGTTACATTAACACCGTTCATTCATGCGCAATCTTTAACTGCTTCCTGCTGACAACAAGCAACATATACTTTTGCCTACACAGTACGCCAGTTCATTTGCTTGAGAACGGGTCGGTCAATCAAAAAAGAGGGGAGGCTGGCGTTTTTATTTCCCCTGTTCTGACTGCTGAGCAGCGGGCCTAAAGGTGCCAATTTGATTTTGTCCAAAGACACTTTCCTTCTACCAATGCAGCAAGGAATTCAGCAGACACCGAGACCGAAATCTTAAAGAAAAGCAAGAGTACTTTTATTAAGAAGAGAGACTATGCGCATGAGAGAGGCGGTCTTCCACCTTGGCTTCAGACCAACTCCGCCAAACTCCTCTACAAAACCTCTTTTTTATACATTATTAGGGTTATCTATGCAATGCGACACTACAAAACTATGAAGGCCTTCTTACTCACCAACATATTTTTTGTCGTAAATCCAGGGAGTGGCTGCACAACTTGTCCTCCCCTTATGCCACTATCATAGGTGAACACCATTTGCCTTATTCCCTCTGGCACATACGCTTTAGATAATGTTCTTAGAAATCTCGGCCTTATCAGGGCTAACGGTCATTAACAATCCTGTGGGGAAGGGGAAGAAGCAAAGGAGGCAGGAGCAGGGAAAAAGAACATCGGGGGGCCTGTCCTAGCTGGACTGCACTTCCCCCACCCCCAAGGCTGGCATTATCAATTTAAAGCAGGGCTCTCCAACCTTGGGTCCCCAGATGTTGCTGGCCTACAGCTCCCAGCATACCCAGCCAGCATGGCTAAAGGCAAGGGATTCTGGGAGCTGTAGTCCAGCAACATCTGGGGACCCAAGGTTGGAGAGCCCTGCCTTAGAAGCTTGTATATTTTAAGCCACTGCAAGGACGTAACTGCTTCACAGTACTGAGGCGGTGGGAGTGACATCAAGCCCCTGAAATGCTAAAGTTGGCTTTGACTGGGGCAACAAGCATCGGCCAATTAGAATCCACGGAGCTGAGCTTGATCGGAGAGCCTTTGATGCCCTTAAAGGCCAGCTACAGTGCCATCCAATGTGGCGGCCTGTCCGTAACCCACTGAACTTGGAGGATTACAGGCATCCAATTGAACGTGGGAGGGGCACGGAGGCAAGGGTTGCCTCTGCACTTCCCTCGCCCTGCGAAAGACATAGACGGCCGATTTCAGACGTCTTGATCGTTTGCCCCTACTTGCGAGTTGTTGGTTTGGTTTTTTTTTAGCTTGGGGCGTGAAATAGAGGGTGTCAGCTTAAACCCTTATTTCTGTGCCCCAAGTGTGTCCAGAAAGGTGTGAGTCCCATGACTCAGGCTGAGGTGGGTGTATATGGGCTGGTGGCAGTCTACCAGGTACTTTTTTTGGCCACTGCGGTCATGGCTCAGGACTAGCACCCCTCAGACACTGAAGCCTCCAGTGACAGTGACTCTGATGAGGCCTCAGAGCCAGTTCGTGGCCCTTCTGAAGTGGGACCCACTGCTTCGGACCCCATATCTTGTCCACGCAACCCCCAGGAGGTGCCATTACCTCCGCATTACACTGCGGAGTGGACTTCAGACTCCTCTAGCGACCAGGGGGATTTCATAGATTTCATAGATCATAGAGTTGGAAGGAAGCCTACAAGGCTATCGAGTCCAACCCCCTGCTCAAGGCAGGAAACGGAGCAGTCCCCAACTGGCTCCCCCCTTCTCCCCCCTTCATTCCCTAGGAGAAGCCAAGCCTGCAGGGAAAGGCTGTTAGCCCTTGAACAGCCGGAGGCAACACCTGAAGGGCTGGAGTTTTCAGGGAGACCCTCCTGGGCTGCCTATAAAAGCCTGCCAGACAGTTGCTCTCAGACTCTGCTGGCTGGAGTAACTTGTGTCAGCTCTCTGGCTCCAGGGTCACTGGCCAAGGTCCTGAAACCAGATCGAAACTCCTGATGCATCCTGGTAGCCACCTGGACCATACCGAGCCTCTGAGCCTGAGCTGTCACCCAGGACAATTGATGGATCCCAACAGCTGCCTATACTGCAGGGAGTTGGGTAACCCCACCCACCCTCTGCTCCCTTCACAGGCTACAACTCCCATAGGCCCTAGCCAACATAGCCAGTGGTGTGGGATGATGGAAGTTACAGTGCAAAACATCTGGAGGGCCACAAGTTGCCCACCCCTGTTCAACAGCATTTTTAATTCTATCAACCTCTACCATTCATGTCTCCCCTTACTCAACATTTTTCTAAGCTAAACAGCCACAGCCATTGTAAGCTTTAAGAATGTAAGAACATCAGAAGAGCTCTGCTGGATCAGACCAAGGGTTCATCTAGTCCAGCATTCTGTTCACAGTGGCCAACCAGCTGCCCAAATGGGAAACCCACAAGCAGGACATGAGTGCAACAGCACCCTCCTGCCCATGTTCCCCAGCCACTGGTGTGCACAGGCACACTGCCTTTCCTCATAGGGGAGTTGCACCAGCTCCTTGGTCATTTTGGTTGTCCTTTCCCAGTTCTACAACATCCTTTTTGAGGTGCAGTGACCAGAACTGTACACAATATTCCAAGTGTGGTCATACCATAGATTTGAGCCAGTGTGGCGTAGTGGTGAGAGTGTTGGATTAGGGACTCGGGAGATCTGGGTTCTAGTCCCCACTTGGCCATGCAACTCACTGGGTGACTTTGGGCCAGTCACTGACTCTCAGCCTAACCTACCTCACAGGGTTGTTGTGAGGATAAAATGGAGAGGAGGAGGAGGATTATGGGCAATTAACAAATGTAATAAAATAAATAAATAAATTATGTAAGCTGCCTTGGGTTCCTTGCAGGAAAAAAGGTGGGGCATAAATATAATAAATAAACAAACAAATAAATAAGGGCATTATGATATCGGCAGTTTTATTTTTGATTCCTTTGTCAATGATCCCTAATATTTATTTATTTATCATCAGCCAAAAGGCTCCCTGGGAGGTTTACAAAGAGAAACAAGATAAAAACAGTGATCTTAAAAACAAAAGAACATAAAATAAAATGCAGAGCAATATAAAATCACACAATAAAACCAAGCAGCCAAAAAGAATCAGTCCGGAGGTACAGTAGAATAATAAAAATGAATTTAAAAAATATATGGAATTTGTCCTTTTCAAGCCAGCTGCATACTGGCGTGACATTTTAATTACGCTATCCACTACAACCCCAAGGCCTCTCCGTTGGTGATCCACCAGCGGCTGAGACCCCATCAGTATATACGTGAAGTTTGCGTCTCTTTACACTTGCTTACTTACACTGAACTGCATTTGCCATTTTAATGCTTCAGTTTGGAGAGATCTTTTTGGAGGTCTTCACAATCCCTTTTTGTTTTAACCACCCTAAATAATTTGGTGTCATCTGCAAACTTGGCCACCTCGTCGCTCACCTCTAACTCCAGATCATTTATTAATTAATTTAAAAGCGCTGGTCCCAAGACAGATCCCTGTGGGACCCCACTGTTTACATCCCTCCATTGAGAGAATTTACCATTTATTCCTACCCTCTGCTTCCTGTTCTTTAACCACCCTATTATCCCATGATTGTGAAGTTTGTTCAGGAGCCTTTGGTGAGGGAGGACTTGGTCAAAACAATTTAGAAAGTCCCAGTAAACGTTGGCTGGATCACCCCTATCCATATGTTTAGTCGACACTCTCAAAGAACTCTAAAAGGTTAGTGAGACAGGACTTACTTTTGCAGAAGCCATGACTCTCGACTCTTCTTCAGTAAGACTGAAAGAAGTTTAACATCCCTGCAATATGCCACTTGTAGATCCTTACTGATTAACACAGGACATGAAAGAAAATCACAACTTTATTCCTTTTTTTTTTTTTCTTTTTTTTTTAAATATTTTATTAAATTTTAAAACAATACAAAGAAAATAACATACACACATAACTAATATTGTGCTCCCATCACCATGGGACCAAACAACTTTATTTCTAAATAATACATTTGTTTTTCTCTGAGTAAAATATATCACTACAAAAGGGGTCAGCGGGGCGCAGGTAAATGGAAGGTATGGTGGATTCATGCATACAGCTGCTTGATTATTTGCACAGACTTCTTCCACCAGTCTGCCCAGTGCTGGGCCTTCATCAGAAGGGTGGTCGTCTCCTCCTTAATCCTGGCAAACTCTGCCTCGAGCGCTTGCTTGAATTTCTGCACCAACGACACGATCCCAGGAAACCAAAACAAAACAAGTATAAAAATAAGTCCATTTTGCTGTATTATCAATTAGGGTGACCAAAGGGGTGGACTTCCTAAAATCTGGACCAATGGGTGATTTAGGGCATCCCAATCTCCCTTGGTGACTGACCGTGAAATCAAATCCGGGACAGTTTCCCCTGGATTGATGAAAGTTATGGCCATGTATAGAGAGACACCCCTCCCCCCAAATTAGGGGACTGTTCCTGGACAGAGATGGGAGGGAGAAGGCCCACATCCTGAGAGGTTGGCTCTGCCTTTTTCCTCAGAAGGGGAAAAAACCCCACCAGCTGCAATTTCTCCCTTCGCTGTGAATGCGTTGGTCAGCCTTCCTCAATCATATGCACTCCTGATGTGCTGGAGTGCAATTCTCACCATCCCCTTGTGCCCTCCAGGACCAGGTTGGGGAAGGCTGCTCCTGGTGAAAGTCTCATTTGCATGCCACTCTTAAAAAGGTACAGGAGCCCTCTCAGGGGCTGGATCCAACAAAACCTCTCCAGGTCAGGGTGGAAAAAGGGGACTGTATTGCAGTTATGACTTGAGCTTAGGGTGACCAGATGCAAAGAAGGACAGAGGCTCCTGCACCTTTAATAGCTGTGTACAAGAGGGAACTTCAGCTTGCTATTCGACAATTAAAGGTGCAAGAGCCCCTGCCCTCTTTTGCGTTGGACCACCCAATGTGAGTGGCAACTGCAGGAGAATTCCTGCTACTTAAATTTGTAATATGGCCTAATCCACTGTAGCTGCTTGGGAACAATCACAGGAGAATGTGAACAAGTGGGAAAGTTGCTCCTCCTCTAGCTCTGGCTTTGATCTTCCATGAAGAGCTGTTGTGCAGGGTTCCTCCCCTCCCTCTGGACACAGGAACTTTCCTATAAAGCCCTCTGCTTTTCCTACAAACTATTTAGCCACAGCTGCTCCTGTCCCTCAAGTTCCTACCACATAAACCACGTCTCTCTCTTCCACTGTGGCCACATGCCCCAGGGTGGTTTTGGCTGTCGTCACCGAAGCGGTTTCTCGGCAGATAATCTGATTTGGGAGTGCCACCAGCGTGGTTCTTGGGAGTCCAGCCCAGGTCCTTAAAAAATACAAATAACTGGATGTGAGTGGGAGAGAATAGGCAACATGATCGTTTGGGATAATAACATGGACAACTAGGTCCTGTAACAACATGTTCCAGTGGCTCTTCCCCACCTCCTAAATGGGGTGCCGCTGTTCAGGGTTCCTGCCAGCCAGCCATGCCCTCCTCTAGGATACTGCAAGCTTTCTAGAAGGCAGATATCAAAATATACCAGTCGCTCAGAGGCTGTGCCCATGTGATTCAGGGGAGACAGAGACAATTACACATGTGTGGCGTAGTGGTGAGAGTGTTGGACTGGGACTCGGGAGATCCGGGTTCTAGTCCCCGCTCGGCCATGAAACTCACTGGGTGACTTTGGGCCAGTCACTGCCTCTCAGCCTAACCTACCTCACAGGGTTGTTGTGAGGATAAAATGGAGAGAAGGAGGAGGATTATGTAAGCCTTGGGTTCCTTGAAGGAAAAAAGGCGGGGTATAAATATAATAAATAAATAAATAAATAAATGTCCTTTTATACTGCTCATTCTACTTAGATGCTCGGTCAAACTTGATCCATCCCTTGTTACATGATTTTCCAGGTAACACTGATGAATTTTACACCATGCATTTACTTGCGGACAGAAACCCTTCTATAACCTATAAAGTTGCCAAATTTTGCTTTCTGGCTACAAGAACACGCCATACACTTATAACTTCTTAGGCCTTGTCTGAAGCTGTGAGAAAGGGCCAAAACCTGTTTTGTTTTCCTCATATTTAATTGTGATTTTATACTGATGTCTTGTTTTTATTGTATGCCATCCTGATATGGTTTACTGAAGGACAGCCTAAAACTTGGTATTGTACAAATTTTGTGTATCTATTGTCTGTTGACTTACTGTTTATGCTGGTCTTGGACCGTAATAAAGATTTGATTTGATTTGATTTGAAATTGAAGGATTTGCCCAATAGTGCTTAAACAAAAAAAGTGTTTTAGTGCAACTGTAATGAACGGATCAAAAACATGCACTGCCTTTCTGTTTGGTGCTATTTCAGCTGTGTTAATTTTGGAGGGGCGGGTTGCAATCTTTTAATTAGTGTTAAACGCTTCAAAGTCCATTTTGTTCTAAAAACTTCTTAAAGCAATCATTCGATAGCACTACCGTAAATAAATAAATAGAAAACCCTCTAGCACAAATTAAAGAAATATTCTGAAAGTTCGGAGAAAGTTGGTTAGGAATGGTGTGCTGAGAATTGTCCCTTCCCTGCAAACACAGCTATGTCATGCCCACTAATGTGAACAAAACATAGCAGGATGCACACACACACACATATATGCGAGCGCACACACATGCACACACATGTATGTACACACTGCTATACTCCCCAAGGTGCAGAAAGTCAACCGTAATTGTTGTAAACCGCCCAGAGAGCTTCTGCTATTGGGCGGTATAGAAATAAAATTATTATCATTATCATTATCATTATTATTTCTACATATAGCTTTCAGTGGAGGAGCAATGATTGGGTAGTGCTGGGAGCCAATAGCCTGTGGAAAGCTAAGCAGGGTCAGGCCTGGTTATGACTTGGATGGGAGACCCCTCCTCTAGTTTCCTGCATTGAGCAGGGGGTTGGACTCTATAGCCTTGTAGGCTCCTTCCAACTCTATGATCTATGAAATCTATGAAAACAAGTTTGCTGCCACCGGGTTACGGCACTGGCCCCTTCCTGAGACATCTCCTCTGGCACAGACGAGAAGCACGCGAAACCCCATCAGAGGGCTTAGATGCCTTACCTGCTTCCCCGCTCGGCCACCAGCTTGCTTTCTTCCGCTTCCAGGGAGAGGCCGGCTTTCTTACGACGGATCAGAGTGCTGACCTTCTCTCTGGGGTGCTCGATTTCTAGGACAGGGTAAAGGTCGGAACATCAGCGAGATGGAGCCAGCCCCTGTCAGAGTATGTAATGTGTCCTTGAGCAGAAAGGACTATAGCAGAGCACCTGTGAACAGAACACACTGCCCGACTTTAACAAGTTTCACTCCCTAACAGAACTTCTGTTCACAGGTGCTCTGCTATAGTCCTTTCTGCTCAAGGACACATTACATACTCTGACACCCCTCCTTGTCCGCAGACAGAAAGGGTTTTTTACTTTCCTTTATTAAAGATCACCATTCCTAGTTCTGAACATAGTTCTTTGAATCTTGGCCCAGGCAGTGGCTTAGTAAACATATCTGCTACATTTTGTTCTGTTGGACAATATATCAATTCAATTGTCTTTTTCTGCACATAGTCACGAACATTGCAGTACTTCACAGCTATATGTTTTGTGAGCCCCTTTAAATAGTCAGATTTTGCCAAAGCAGAGCAGGCTTGATTATCACAGTACACGTGAACCGGTAATGCTACTTGTAAGCCTAGATCTTTTAAAACCTGAATGAACCATGTGATTTCACCACATGCTTGTGATAATGCAGTGTATTCAGCCTCACAACTTGAGCCAGCCACACTGGACTGCTTCTTTGATTTCCAACTTATGAGTGAATCACCAACCTTTATTACTATACCACTAACAGATTTCCGTGTGAGTGTACAGCTTCCCCAGTCAGAATCCACCCATACCTGTGGAACTTCAGCCTTCTTTGAATCCAATTTAAGACACATGTCTAAAGTACCTTTTAAATACCGTAACACTCTTTTTGCGGCATTCCAAGCTGTTACTGTGGGCTGTGCTGTGCTGCATATCTACCCAAAATTCCAGCGCTTAAGGCCAAATCTGGCCTAGACCACTGTGCAAGATAAAGTATACTGCCAACCAATGATTGATAATGTTCTTTGTCAGAGAAAAGTTCCTCTGACTCAGGTGTCTTCCCCAAACCGAAATAACTCTTGGATGACAGACAGTAGCTGCTAGTTTCGTGTAGCAAAGAAGCATGAACCCTGAATTAAGGATTAAGAGAAACTGGAGTGGTTTGAATTTTCAAGTTCTGTACGGATTTCCTCCTGGAGTATTAGGTTAGGAGAGTGGCCACCCTGAAGATTCAGCTTCAGGCTGTCCCAAGGAGCCGGTATATTTCTTGATTTACTTTGTTTGCTTTCAGAAAGAACATAGGAAGCTGCCATATACAAAGTGTGTACGGAGAGTCAGACCCTTGGTCCATCTAGCTCAGTATTGTCGATACTGACTGGCAGCAACAGTTCTCCAGGGTTCCAGGCAGGATTCTTTCCTAGCCCTACCTGGAGATGCTGCCGGGGATTGAACCGGGGTCCCTTCTGCCGGCAAAGCAGGGGCTCTACCACCGAGCCACGGCGCCCTTCCAAGGGTAGCTGTCTGTTGCAGCGAACTAAAACAGCAAAGAGTCTTGTCACTGTACTTGATGAAATGGATTCTAGTTCCCAAAAGCCAATACCGTAACAAAATTTGTTAGTATTTAAGGTGCTACAAGATTCTCTGCCATTTCAGTTTGCTTTCTGACAGGATATGGAATAGATCGACAAACTTTATTTGCTCAGGCTATCAATCAGGCTGCCGTACGTTGCCTCGGTGGACATTTTAGATATGAACACAAAGGGAGTACAGTACATGGCCACATCTCTTGTAGTAACACAAGCGATACTGTTTCTGACCCCAGGAGATAATGTCTCCACACCTACCTCTACCTGTTACCAACCCGGAGGGGCAAAGGGACTTGGTGGCACTTTGTGGGGAGGGGAAAGCCCGCCACTTCCTTCTCCCCACAAATGGCTGTGGTGGGTGCTGCCTGGGCTACGCATGCCGCTGAATGAGGGGCTAGAACAGGCTGCACTTCTGACTGTGGGTGGGAGTCTCCCCTATATTAAACCAATCAATCAATCTTTGCAAATAGAAAAACAGGACTGCAGGCAAAGGGCTACGTTACAGCAGGGGTGGGCAGAAGGTAGATCTCTGGATGTTTTGGACTTCCAACTCCCAGCATTCCTGATTGCTGGCCAGGCTGGCAAGGGCTTCTGGGGGTTGGATTCCAAAACGTCTGGAGATCTACCTTCTGCCCACCCCTGATTTAAAGCCTGTCAGGGTTGGACTGTGGGCAGAAGTCTGAGGTGAGCTGTGAGCTGTGGGGGAAGCCAGAACCGGAGAACAAACCAGGAGGTAGGACCGAGAGGCAAACCGGAGGTCAGCATCCAACAACATAATGGAGGCGGCGTCGGGAGCACATAATGCAGGCCACATGCTGAAGCTAACAAACCAGGAGTGCTTCCAGATCAAACTTTTATCTGCAATCGCCCTGCCTCATTCACAGAATTATAAGGGGTAGGGGTGAGGTCCAGACATCAACATCTTCCTATGCCTTTTTCCTTTCCACCAAAAAATAAAATTAAAAAAACCCTGTTAAGGAGGGAAAGAGATTGCACGGTGTCTTTTGATTGGTCGTGCTGGGACCTTGTCCATCTGGAAGCACCCTAGGATGCGCTGGATCAAGAAGCAAGCCTCACAATAAATAAGTCAGGGGTGAAACCTTCTTATGCTCCTTCCTGTCCGGGCAGATCCAATGGCCAGCTTGAGCGGGCAGAGTCACCCTGGGGCTGGAGAGTGCTTCATGGAGAAGCTGCCGCCTGCAGTTGACATGCTAGTTTTCTGCTTGTGGTGAGACTTTCTTTTTTTTTTTTAATGTGAGGAAGCACTCCAATGTGGCATTCCCCCACCTCTGGTCTGCAGAGCTGCAATCCATCTTACCACCTCGCTCTGTTGCACAATTAGACCCGGCTTTCGGCAGTGGCCGGTGTCCGTATTCTCTGGACTTACTTCCCTGTTGCACGTCATCAACAGTCAGGCAGTTGTCCAGCTCTATGAGGATCTTTTCAGTGGAGGCGGCCAGTGTGGAGGCAAATCTCTGGGCGCACTCAATGACACAGCTCTGTGGGGGGACAGCAAGGCATGGTGAGGGCCTTGTCCTGCAGAATGAGTTTTCGCAGACTAGAGCCCATTACCATCAGGCACACGAGGCGCTATCCTACCTATACATGTGGTTGTAGGTGGGGGAGGAATGGAGAGGAGGGAGCGTCAGAGGGGAAGTGAAATGTAAAAAGGACAGACTGCGAAAGCTACAGACTTTTGCAGTTAGTTACTTGTAAGACCCGCTTTTTTAGCCACTTGCCCAAGAGCCGAAGTCCAAGGCAGAGGTGGCGCCCGAGTTCCAAAAGACCGAACCACTCTTTTGAACCCGAATAAAGACGGCACTGGAGGGCGGCTCTTTGCTTTGCAGCAGGTCCAGCCTCCTGGTTAATTAAAAATAAATAAATCTTAATAAATAAAATTAGAATCAGGAGGTGCAGGGAGGCTGGTGGTGCACCGAGAGAGGTGTCTGTGGACACACTGGCACCCACGGGCACCATGCTGGAGACCCCAGATGATAGGGAGACATGGGAAGTGCTTGTGGCAGCCTCTCCTGGCCCCTGGCGATACAACCCAGGTTCCAAACTCTTCCCTCCGCAGAGGGAAGGGGCAGAAGGAGCTGCAGATTCACCAGACCGTTATATTGGTGGACTGGCTGATAGTACAGATGCCAGCACCCAGAAGCGGTGCAGCACCTCCACTGATCTGCAGGCTCTTCTAGTGGCCCCTGGTAGCATCTGATGATAGAGTCCAGGCTCCCGTGCGTTAATTGCCCCAGTAAGCAAAGTTCCATCTCTTCCTCCCAACAATCCCCATATGTGCGTTGTGTCCCTACTCGGCCATGAAACTCGCTGGGTGACTTTGGGCCAGTCACTGACTCTCAGCCTAACCTACCTCACAGGGTTGTTGTGAGGATAAAATGGAGAGGATGATGATTATGTAAGCTGCCTTGGGTTCCTTGCAGGAAAAAAGGTGGGGCACAAATATAATAATAATAATAAATAAATAAATGAGACTCAAAAAGGTACCTCCAGTTTCTTGGTGCAGAGACGGATCTCCTCGGCTTGATTGTTCTGCCTTTCTACCTCCTCTTGGCACAAAGCCTCCAGCTGGGGCAAGTTGTTTGGGTGCCCCAGACTTGGGCACAGCTTAGCCTTGTTCTTGTCCTTAGATTGAACAGGCAACAGGGGATTTGTTCAGTTTGCAATAGACGGGGTGTGTGTGTGTCCAGGAGTCGAATTGTCCCCCCAGACCAAACCCGATGATGTGAAGGGGGCACCCCCTCAAGCCACACCTTTCCTGTGATGTCATTGGCACCACCCCAAACCATTTTTCCCCATGCAGAGAGGCATTGTGTCTCTCTCTGCATGTAAAGCAACTCAGCTGGCATTTGCATGAGCCGTTCCTTGCATCTCGACCAGGGTGCAAGCCGGCTCCTGCAAGCCCCAGCCCAGTAGTGCGGGAAAAACCCAGCTTATATTCAAACTCTGAAAGGAAATGACACGGGGGCTCCTCCAGCCCAAGGGGGCAAAGCTTGGGGAGGGGGCAGGGGCCTGCGGATGGTGCTCAACCCTCTGTGGGCTGGATTAGGCCTGCGGGCTGGAGGTTGCCCTCTACCGCACTACAAGCAGGGAAGCTAGGCCCAAAGCAGAGGTAACACCAAATGCCTCTTTTGAACCCAAATAAAGATGGCGCTAGAAGGCAACACTTTGCTTTGCAGCACAGCCTCCCGATTTAAAAAAAATATTTTTAAAAATTGAGAAATAAAATAAATGAAATAAAAATCAGGAGGGAGCAGGAAGCCTGGCAGGCTCCAAGTGAGGTGTCTGTGGGCACACTCGTGCCAACGGGCACCATGTTGGAGACCACAGCGATGAGGCCATTGGAACATTCTAAAAGCTTCTAAACTGGCGAGGTCCACAGCAGGACCACAGCACCATCTGACCCTTGAAACACAGACAGGCCATGTGTGTGCTTGCCCTGGTGGGAATACCGTACATGTAACAGAGATGTCTACAGGCCCAGTGGAGATTCTGCAGTCAGCAAAGCCAGCTCCAACCAAGGCAGGAAGAGCCTCACCAGGTGCTCACCTGGGAAAACGAGTGGCAGCCACCTGGACATGGCCACAGCGCTGCGCATCCTCCCGAGTATGTTTACTGGGGGGGATACCATTATCGTGTTTGAGCACGGCAACTAACGGGTGTTGTTCAATGGCCAGCAGGCCGAAGAAAAGCTTGCACCACTGAACAGGGATCGAGATCAGCCAGGAGCCTCACGATCTGCGCACAGGTGCCTGGACACCGCTTGAGGCGGGAGCAGCGTTGTCCTCCCAGGCGGCCGTCTGGTTCCACCTACCATTGGTTCTTCCTGACCTGGCTAGGACATAAATGCTTCCAGGTCAGGCCTGGACCTTGGCCTAGGCGACAGCCATACTCTGGCCCTGGGTGGTCCCCCTGGTCCATGCCTCGATCTCTCGCCTTCTGGTTGCTGCTTCCCTGCATCCTCATCTCAGCCATCTTTGCATGGATTCCCAGGCTCAGGATCCCAGGCCTAAAATTGACTCCACCGTCACCAGAGAAGAGAGCACTGCTACCTACTGCTCGTCATCTAGGCCAGAGGATGTTTCATCCTGTTCCTGCCAATACTTGGGATGGGACCCACCTCCCTCTGCAGCACTTCAAAAGGACCCATGCTGCTGCCACTTCTTTCCTCGCCATCACCAGAGGAGGAGAGATTTCTGCTACCAAATGTCTCTGTCATCTAGGTCACAGCATGTTTCATCCAGTCCCTATTAACATCTGGGATTGGCAAACAGGCCCTGCTTCCCACCGAAGCTCACTAAAAAGGCCACACCTTACTGCTGCTGCTAACTGGCATGGTCAGGGGGTGCGTCACTTTCATTTTATTGACAATGGCATTATTGACGAATTGTTTTGATACTGATGCGTTGTTTATTATGTGCTTGCTGTGAAATCGTTCTGGCTGTTTCAAATGTGTGTATGAATGTTTTTTTTAAAAAAACATGCATGCATTGCGTTTTCATAACACTTTGTTGTGAACGGCTTTGAGCATATTTTATGGGAAAGGGGTATACAAATACAGTGATTTGCGTGCTTGGCTCTGCCTCTCTCCTTTGTGGAGCAAACTCAGTCAGGACCTGCTTCCTAAGGCCTCCTCTGGGTTCAATACTCCAGCCTGAC
The DNA here is from genome assembly GCA_021292165.1 of Shinisaurus crocodilurus. Taxonomy (NCBI): domain Eukaryota; kingdom Metazoa; phylum Chordata; class Lepidosauria; order Squamata; family Shinisauridae; genus Shinisaurus; species Shinisaurus crocodilurus. The sequence goes on along the minus strand of JAHFWL010001188.1, from coordinate 3,325,962 downwards.
CCAAAAGACCCAACCCTGCCAGCCAGGGACTTGCACCATCCACTCTTCAGAAGGCAAGCACTGATGGAACGCTAATGATGAAACAGGCCTGCCCTGTGTTGCAAGGGCTGCCCAAGGGGCTTTCCTAACCCACAGTGGAGCGGTGGGGTGGAGGAAGGAATGGAGCAGAGGGCGCTCGAACACCCGACCTTTGCAATGTCCCATTTTTGCAGTTGCTCTTGTAGATGGTGCCGGATCTGATCCGTAGAATCCGCGAGGAGCTGCTCATGATCTTTCAGAAGTTTGTCGATAACCAGCTGGGTGACGTGAGGAAGCTGCTCCTCAAATCTTTTCAGCTGATCCCGGAACTCTGTTAGGGGTTGGGAAGGCAAGGCCATGTTATTGCAGGCAAGCAGAGGGTTTCAGTATTCTGTGAATGGGGCTGTTCACACGTAGCGGTGGCAAATTGTGGGTTAATTAACCCACGATTAACCTATGTCTGGGTTTGGACGTCACATAGCAACACCCAACTGGGGGTTGAATATGCAAAATGGCTGTAGAACACACCTGGCATGTGCAGCGACAAATCTCGGGTTAAATCACCCACGATTTGCCACCGTTATGTGCGAACCATTGTATATGTCAGCGTATGCTGGGCATGATTTGCATAATCATGGCCTGGCAACAGCTTATCCTGTCATCCAATTGTCCAAACCCAAGTGGCATGGCTTACTGGAAGGTTAAACAACCCTCAAATAACCCATGGCTCCTGTAGGATTATTTGAAGGCTGTTTAACACTCCAACAAGCCATGTTGCCCTGGTTCAGAGGACACACAAGCTGCGGCTGGGCGATGATTATGCAAATCGAACCCAGCACACGCCGCAGCTCACAAAAAGCCAAGTAGGTCTATATATGTCCCAGTCAAAAACTACCCATTGTGCTGTCAAAAACACCTTTTAAAGGGGACCCAGAGTTTTGAGGCCAAAAAAGAAAGAAAATGTCAAAGATCTTGCCACAAACGGGGTGTAAATCTCACCACTCCCTTTTCTCAAGCAAAGATCACTCACGCCTTTGCTTTACCTTGACAGCTTGCCTTTTGACAGCTGTCAGGAGAAGGCAAAGAGAAGAAAAAGCCTATCTGGACCCGCCTTGGGACAATTTATTTATTTATTTATTCATTCAATCATTCATTCCATTTATACCCCGCTCTTCAGCCAGAAAAGGCTCTCAGAGCAGCTTACACAGATTAATAATAAGACAGTCCCTGCCCTCAGGCTCACAATCTAAAAGACATGACACAAAAGGAAAAGGGATTGGGAGGGAGGAGGAAGAATGCCAAACTTAGGCACCAGTTCTTAGTTTAAAAGGTTCTTATAGGTTTTTCTTTCTTTTTGGCAGGGAAGGGCAAAACATGCTCCCTGCAGCTGCTCCCTCTCCGGCTGATGTATGGGGCCAGGTTGGTCTCCCCCTTACTCTGACGTTACTCCTGGGAGGCAGGGGGTGCAGCCTCCCAGTGGCCCTTGGTTCTCTGGCCGATGGATGAGGCCAGAGTCTGCTGCCCCAGGGAACTGTGACAGCAGAATCCCCCCCCTTGATATGGCCCCACAAAGGGTTCCGATTTCCGCAGTTGTGCAAGTGTGGCTAAACATTTTTTTAAAAATCGCACACACTGTGGGATGGGATGACCCCTATGAGAGAGGCAGAAAATATGACCGACAACAGGATCCAATACATGGCCACTCAGAATCAAGTCTCACTGAATACTCCCACATCCGTGGGTAAAGGATTTCAGCCTAGATTTACCAGAAATGCAGGCGATGTGGTACTCATCCGTTTGGAGCAGATACAACAGAAGTTTCTGGCCCAACACATCAATACACTGGTCGTAGGTTTCTTGCAGGTATTCTGGCCTAGTGATCTGATGCTTATCCTTTTTGTAAAATTCCTTTAGAAGATGGAATGGTGGGCGGGGGAGAAGAAAAAGAGCTGGAAGAAAATTCTTGTGTGCTGGGGCCACAACCACAGAGGAGAAAACATATGGAGGCCATCGTCTACTCAAACGCTCAGTAACATGGACAGAATAGCCTGGCTGGATCAGACCATGGTTTATCTGGACCAGCATTCTAGACCACCTTCCTACCAATAGAGGGCAGAGCATGGTCAGCATCTTTGTTTCTGACAATGAGCTGGAAGTTGAGTCATTCCGGGGCATTGTGGTGTGTAAAATGGCTACCACCACAAAAACATAGCAGTCATCAGTGGAGGGTTGCTATGCTTTTGTGGTGGTGGCCAGTTCCCCCTCTCCCCCAAGGCTCTGTAATGATTCAACTTTGAGGGCATTGCCAGAAACAAAAATGGCGGCCAGAAGCTGCCCACCATCATAGGGGGTGGGGCAGGGATGGAACTTGGCCAAGGATCCTCCTCAGACCTGGAGTTGGCCCTGGCTTCAATGCTTCTTATGTCTGCATGGCTATTGCCACGCAATTCGACCCTGGGAAGAGTTGGGTCAGGAGCCTGTTTCCCAACAAACCAGCCTCATTCCTCCATCTACTGGTCCAGCAGCAGGACTCGCCTCATGACCCCAAAGCGCTCTAGTGTGCATCTCCCTGCTCCTGCTCCACATCCTGTGCCAATGCTGGTGGAGGCACGAAATTATGGAGCCAGAATGCAAGGCATGGTTTGCTACACCTTACAGAGGGAGGAGGAGGAAGATTCTCCTAACACAGGGGTCTCCAACCTCGGGATCGCAAGCCAAATCCAGTCTGCTGGGGATCCCTAGAGGGCCACACCCCTTTCCCGCCAACATCGTTTGGTGGTCTCCCGGCTTTTGTGCAGTCTCCCCCCCCCCCCATTCTAAAAGGGGGAATGCTTCTCCTAAGGCTTGAGTTACTGGCAGTGAGAACTTTGAGATAAAATATGCTGGCAGATTTTGATATTTTGTCCCCACCCCTTTTGCCCTCAAGCCACGCCCATCAGTGCAATGTGGCCTCCAAGAGCTTCTCTGAAATGAAATTCGGCTCTCGGGCTGAAAGGGGTTCACAACACCCCAGTCCTAACAGGTAGTTCTGCCCTGAAACTAAAAGCTCTTACCTCAGCAATACCCATCAGATTATCAAAGTTGTCCCACATGATACCGAACATAATCCCTTTAAAATGGTCGTTACTAAACAAAAACAATGGGAAAAGGGGACCCTTAGCAATGACAGCATTTAACAATATTTACAGTATTTAAAAACAACAACAACACTACCAAAAATCTCAGTGCTTAAGGGTGCAATCCTATGCATGTTTAGACAGAAAAAAAGTCCTACAACTCCCAGCATGCCCCAGCCAGCCATGTATAGGATTGCACCCTGATACATTCATAGAATTGCACTCTTGCACAGATTAAAAAAAGAAGAAAGACCCCTGCAGGCTCGTAACCTGCGCATAATTTGCTCCACTAAAAAATAACTGGATGGCTAAACCTGGAAGAAATACACAGTATAAGCAGGCAGTAGTGCGGATAAGTTAACAGCACATGGGCTATGCTCAGGAAATTCTGTTTGGATGGAATCATCTCGAGAAGGTGTACAAATATATTAATCTGCAAAGACCTGGTGCCCAGGTGGGAAAAGGGAGGCACTAAGTCAAGGATGGACAGAAGGTAGATCAGGACCCTACTGCTAGGTCATCTGTATACAATAACTAGGGAGTGTTTAAGAAGTAGCCCCGAACTAGCTCTAAATCAGCAAGTCTCAAAAGGTAACCCTGGGACTCACTCATTCTCTTTTGGCTTGTCCCCAAAGATCAGCCACTTCCTCTCCGCCCGAGTCTGCTTGGAATATTTCTGGATTGAGCTGATGCTGTGTTCGAAAGAAGAAAATATTTAAAGTTTTCTCTTGCTTCTTTGTCCCTTACAGCGTAAAAACATAAGAAGAGCCCTGGTGGATCAGACCAAGGGTCCAGCTCATCCAGCATTCTGTTCACACAGTGGTCAACTAGCTGCCTGCGGGAAACCCACAAGCAGGACATGAGGGCAACAGCACCCTCCTGCCCACGTTCCCCAGCAACTGGTACACGCACGCAGGCACACTGCCTCCGATACTGGAGGGAGCATCTAGCCATCAGGACTAGTAGCCATCGATAGCCTTCTCCTCCATGAATTTGTCCCATCCCCTTTTCAAGCCCTCCAGATTGGTGGCCATCATCACATCCTACGGAAGTGAATTCCACAGTTTAACTCTGCGCTGTGTGAAGAAGTCCTTCCTTTTGATCTGTCCAGACGCTCTCTCATGGGATGACATGATGGGCTATTTTACCAATACCCCAGCCAGATAAACATCAGTAATTAAAATAAAGATTGGCAAGCCACCTTAAGGGACATAAGGAAAACCCTTGCCGAATCAGACCAAAGGCCCATCTAGGCTATTTGGAAATCAAATTGAATCTTAAGCCTGTTAAAGTCTAATTAATTTGGGTAGATTTTTTTTCCCTTTAGAAATGTCCTTTCAGTGTGGAAATAGATTAAGTGGGGGGAAGGCTGCAAGGAAGAGGAGACACCTCTGAAACACAAGTGGAGGGGGGGGCATTTTTCTTTTCCTTACCTGCCTGACACTCGTTTGCCAATGGAACTAGATTTCTTCGAAGTTAAGATATTGACATTTGGAGTGGCTAGGACGCTATCAGTGCGGACACACCCACCAGGGGACGTCTGAACTGGATTAGGCACTTTTGAAAAGAACACAGAAGAAAAGATGGAAAGAAGCTTTCGGTTGCAGGCAGGGACAACTCCAGAAGCTGCTGGCATCAGGTGCTTGCTGGCGCCTCCCAAGACCAGCAAACCAAGGGTCCAACAGCACCGCAGCACTCACTTTTTATAGGGCATCTGTGCCCCACATTGCTTCCAAGTCAGAGGAATCATTGAGCTTGTCTTGCCCTAGTCACCCAACCCCAACTCATGGTGCCAACACCTCTGGTTGAGATCCCACACATAGAAGGAAATGCATACTCTTCTATAAGCAGGGTTTTTTGATTGGGCTACATCAGGGGTGGGGAACCAAGGGGCCAACTCTGGCCCTCCAGGGTTCCCTAGACAGCCCCATCCCCTTCCCCTGGTCCCACCCCTTTTTCCCAACCACCAATTGGTGGTTTCCTGCCTTTTCTGCAGTTCAACTGTGGTTTAACCTCTGGATTGTTCAAACAAGCCAGGATCAAACTGTGGTTTATGATCCCAGCTTGTTAACAAAACCTAGTTTAAGCGAACCACAGTTCCCTGAGTTTGGACATAATAGGGAACTCAGCTAGTTTAAAACTGGATGCTTCCAATCTCCTCCTTGCCAAGAGAGGGGAGGATGAGGGTGCAAAGCCAAGGCTCACCTAGGCTCCTTCTGCTAGTGCTAAACAACGGCTTAACTTTATGTGCAAAATGGGCCACAGATTCAGCTAGTTGATGCCAACTAGCTACATTGTATGGATGCAATGATCGCCTGTGCAAAAATCTCCTTGCCCACCTCCTCCTTCTCCTGCAGTTGACATCAGGCGTCCTCTTTCAATCTGTGCCTCTGTCATTCTTCTGGCACGCTGAAATCTGAAACCAGTTCAACATGTGTAAGTGTCATGACCCCTGAACCTAGACCCCTGCATTGCCCCAAGGAAGACCCACTGACCCACTCAGGGCGTAACCTTCAGGCCTGCCTCCTGTGCCCTCCCAGCCTGAAGACGTGGTCCTTCTGCCTTCCTCGGGCTCAGAGGACAAGTCTCCGGTAACATATGTATCCCCTCCTTCTTGTGGCGCAAGCAGTTGCAGAACTGGACAGGGGTCCTTTAAAAAAGCACAACTACCTCCTCCAAGGAGGTGAGGCCAACTTCACTACAAGCCTTGCCAGCCTGCATAAAGTTTCAAATGGCCTCAGCTCTCTGCTGAGACATCATCTCTCCACAGCTTAGCCAGCAGGGCCCACTGGGAACTGTCCATTGTCCTGATGTCAGTTTAAAGAACCCTGCCTGGAATATAGACTCTGTTTGACTGCTTCCACTTCCTCTGCAAATTCCAGTGTAACGGGATAAAAAGGCTCAAATCATGAGAGCACTTGCATGCGTGAACCTTTTTGATCCAAAAAGCTTTGTTTCTTAAGATACGATTCCCCTCCTAAGTATTTTTGAAGGCTTCCTCCTCTTTTCTCCTTTGTCTTGGGGCAAAGCTATGTACTCCACACACATCCCTAACCTTCTACTAATTCCGTTGGGCAGGGCGTGTGCGTCTGACCTTATGTAACCTAGCATGGAGAAACCCGATGCAGTGGAGGGAGCCAGAAGAGTCCCTGAATGTATGGAGCTGCCAGTATGCTGCATTATAGTGGTTAGTTTGACAAACAAGGGCTGCAGAAATCCAGATTCTAATCCCCGCTTGGCCCTGAAGCTCACTGGGTGACCTAGAGCCAATCACACACACACTCCCAGCCTGGTGTGGCTATTGTGAGAATAGAAGGAGGGACCACGTGAACCCTCCTTAGCTCCTTGGAAGAAGGGTGGGATAAAAACATCTTCGATATTCCACAGAAGACCATTGGCAGACCTATCCCAGCACTGTCGACTCTGACTGGCAGCTGCTCCTCAAGGTCTCCGGCAGGGAGCGGTTTTCTGAGCACTGGTAGCCCAAGAGCCTCCGAACTGGAGCTGCCAGGGATTGAACCGGGGACCTTCTGCATGCAAACTCAACTTGTGCTCTGCCACTAGGCGATGGTTCCAACTCGTTATGCAAGCTACTATTCTCTGCCTGCCCACCCACCACCAGCCTCCTACTTGCAACATGGGCAATATTAATAACGCAGGCCTCCCTTCAAGGGTTCTTGTTCAGACTATGGAGGTAACGTGCCTATTTCTGGTACTTGTGTACAAAGCCCGAAACAACTTGGGACCAGGTTACCTGAGAGAGTGCCTCCTCCCATACCAACCTGCCCGGTCACTGAGGTCACCAGGGGGCATGCCCCTGGTGGTTCCTCATGGGTCTTTGGCCCGACTGGAGTCCACCAGGAGAAGGGCCTTCAGTGTGGCGGCTTCATTTCTGTGGAACTCCCTGCCTCTGGAGGTCAGGCAGGCTCCGACATTGTGCTGCTTTCAGCGCCTGCTGAAGACCTCCTTGTTCTGGGAAGCCTTCTCTGCTGTCCAACCACCATTGTAATGTTACCTTGTTTTCAATGTATTGTTTTTGTTTCTTTATCTTTTTTTTATCTTTTTATTGTTCACTGCTCTGGAATCTACTTAGATATGGAGCGGTATACAAATACTGTAAGTAAATAATAATAAATACATTTCTAACTAACAGCTAAGGAGCAATCCATAAATATTAAGCCGGGGTGGGCAAAGATCAAGCCAAGATTCCCTAGATGGCCACAACCCTTTTCCCTGACCCCACCCCTCTTTTGCCCAACCACCAATCATTTGGTGGTTTCTTGGCATTCCGCCCATTCTAAACGATTGAAATGCCTCTCCTAAGGCCTAGTTTTGGCAGTAAAAGCTTTTCAGCTAACATATATGGGTATTTTTGGCTCCGCCCTCTTTGCCAACTAGCCCCACCCAGCACTGGAATGTGACCCCCTGGGACTTCCTCTCCCTCCTCCTCCGCCCGCCCCGCCCCCACCATAGGCTTGGGGCTGGTTGTACCCCCAGCCCACGTTGGACACGTACCCAGAGAGTTGCTTGATCATGCAGATCGCCACATCGTCGAAGAACGGCTTCCCCATCCTGCATGGATTCATCAGGGCTGTGCATTCGATGCCCATCATGATCATCTTGCTGTCCAGCAAACTGTCAGACTGGACGGAAACTGCGAGGGAGTCCTGGACCGTGTGGTCCTGCACAGAATACACAGCATCCTGCACAGGGGAGCAAGATGGAAGAACGTAAGAAGAACTCTGTGGGGTCTGACCAAAGCTTTCCCAGTTCCACTGGTGGCTAGCCAGAAGATGTCTGCAGGAAGCCGAATAAGCAAAGGTAGATTCTTGGGCCAGGGGAGCTTTCAGCTTTATAGAACTGCGATTTCCAGGTGAGTATCACGTGTAGTCCCGTCCCCCCCTTGACTGCAAACTCCTCAAGCAGGGACATTTCCTTTTACTTATATTATTCTACATAGCACAATATAGATAGATGCGACTTGTTGCCAGACACCCCAGTATTCTGCTGGTTTTGACATGAAAAGGAAAGTTTCATTCCTGCTTGGGAGGAGCCGGCCATTCTAGAAGCCAGGCCTGACATTCAAGGCAGACCGGTGCGCCTGATACGAAGCCATCAACTCCCTCTGGCGTGACCCGTTGTTCTCCAGACTTAATCCCTTGACCTCTTACCCTCCTTGGACCCTATTTCCAATCTACATTAAGGCTCCAAAGGTCATCCCAGAAGAATCAACAGGTAAATACTCTGCGGTCTTGTTAATCTTTGCCTGCCTGCTTAAGCTGGGAGAAAAGTTAGTCCGTTCGTTTATTCCCAAACGAGCACACCTGCTAGCTGCCCACTTTTTGCTCACAAGCTCAGCTACCAGCCTCCTTCCCTTCCCCTCCCCATATCCATCTCTTCTTCCGTTCTTCCGTCTCTTTGCTGCCAAGACTTCTTCTCTCCCCGCACCCAAACTACTTGTCAATGACATTAAAACATTGCTTTTATTTATTTTTATTATATTTGTTTATTAAATTTATATCCCTTTTTCCTGCAAGGATCCCAAGGCGGCTTACAAAATCCTCCTCCACCTCTCCATTTTATCCGCACAACATCCTTGTAAGGTGGGTTAGGCTGAGAGTCACCCAGTGAGCTTCATGGCTGAGTGGGGACTAGAACCTCGATCTCCCCAGTCCCAGTCCAACACTCTCACCACTATGCTACAGCTCCCTGGCTCTTAGAGTGGCTTTTAGTGTGGCACACTGGCTTTTAGTGTGTCTACCTTAATCATTAGAACTGGTAGTCTCTATGAAGGAAATGTAACCCTATAAAATGCCCAGTGCTTTCGTCTGATCTTCTGAATGTATGTTTTAATTCTTTTCAATACATTACTCCTGAAGAAGGAGTGAAGGAAGTGGGAGCAGGCTGGGAGTTGTAGGACTTTTTTCTGTCCAAACACGCATAGGATTGTGCCGTAAGACAATCTGGAGATTATTTGTTTATTTAATAGCTATTTTTCTGTCCAAACACGCATAGTGTTTTTTCTGTCCAAACACGCATAGGATTGCGCCTTTAACCCCTTAAGGTGCTACGTTTTGAGACGCTAAGTGCTCAATGTTAAAAGAGCCCTTGAAGTGTCAAGGTTGCACGTCTGAAGGTGCACACTCATGCATACATCCGGGCAAAAAGGGATACCTGCTAATAGATAAACCATCATCATCATACTGGCAGAAAATCACTTACCAGACTCAGGAGGCAATTGAGATACTTGCTTCTCTTCTTCAATTCTTCCATCACAAACTTGGCAAACTCATAGAGTGCTTCTGAAGTTATGGACTGAGCAAAAAAAAAAAAAAAAAAGTTAAAATAAAGCACGTTACAAAATAAAACTTCCAAACCAAGGGTGCTGTACCTCAGGTCCACAGGCCAGATCTGGCGTTCCGGGATTCCCCAGAGGGGTTTGCCCCTTTCCCTGACCACCGATCTTTTGGTGGTTTCCGGATTTTGTGCAATTTTTCCCCAGTTCTTAAAAAGTTGAAATCTCTCTTAAGACCCAGTTACTGGAAGTCTTAAGCTAAAAAGTGAGAGCTTTAAGCTAACTGGTAATTTTTGGTATTTTGGCCCCGTTCCCTCTACCCTCCCCCCCAGAATGTGGCCTCCGAGAGCTTCTCTGAAATTGAATTTGGCCCTCGAGTTGAAAAGGTTCAACACCCTTGCATGCACACGCTCTCTCTCTCTATATATTTATTTATTCATTATATTTATATCCTGCCTTTTTTCCTCTTGCAAAGAACCCAAGGTGGCTTACATGGTCCTCCTCCTCTCCATTTTATCCTCACAACAACCCTGTGAGGTAGGTTAGGCTGAGAGTCAGTGACTGGCCTAAAGTCACCCAGTGAGCTTCATGGCCGAGTGGGGACTAGAACCTGGGTCTCCCGAGTTCCAGTCCAACACTCTAACCACTACACCACACTGGCTCTCTTATGGGACAGTAAGTCTGAATTTGCCCTTGAAGTGTACACCTGACAGCAAGCTTCAGTCATTCCTTGCTCTCAGATGTGCATACCCGCATTTTTATCCTCAGAACCACCCTGCAAGGTAGGTGAGGCTGAGAGTCAGTGACTGGCCCAAAGTCACCCAGTGAGTTTCATGGCCGAGCGGGTACTAGATCCCAGATCTCCCAAATCCCAGCCCAGCATTCTCACCACTACACCACACTGGCTCTCCTTATATATATATATATATATATATATATATATATATATATATATGAACACACACACCTACCCAGCCAAACAGTTCCGAGGACATGGTCTTGAGTTCTCACGATGCAGCAAACATGCTGAAGTGAACCTGGCCCTCTGGTCAATGCTTGGCTGGGGGACCACCTAAGAATTCTACATACAAAACCTTGAATTTCCATCATGGAAGAATGGTTTGAGATGAACATAAAGCAATCCTAGACCATCCTGTTGGTATCTCATTTAAGAAATAAGAAGAGTCCGGCTGGAGGCCGCCAAGCAGGGCATGCAGGGAACAGGCCCTCCCCGCTCGATTTTCCTCAGCACTGGCTATTCAAATCAGGGAAGGTCCACTTAGCTATCCTCGCTAATAGCTGTGGGTAGACCTGTCCACATCTCCTCTGTTGTGAACGCCAATGTCATCCATTGTAAGGGTTCTACAGTGGTGTAGCGGGTGAATTTTGAAGCGCAGGGGCTCATCGGGACAGTTCCCACAGCCATGCCCTCAGGGGGCTGATCCAGATCAACACACCAGTCCTAGTCCTTTTCATCTCCCCCAGGAGCAGGTCTTTCGTAAAGCTGATGAGTCCATTTTCCATTTTCCTCCAGCTACCCTGTGGATCGCGACTGAGCTCAGAGGGAACAGAGAATTCAGAGGGGGCTGGCAGATTTCATAGATCATAGAGTTGGAAGGGGCCTACAAGGCTATTGAGTCCAACCCCCTGCTCAATGCAGGAAACTAGAGGAGGGGTCTCCCATCCAAGTAATAACCAGGCCTGACCCTGCTTAGCTTTCCACGCTCAGACAAGCTGAGCCAGCGTGAGCCACAGCATCCCTGCTATTCAAAAAGTACCAGCACTGCGTCCCTGCAAGCCCCAGCTCCCCTGCACCACAGGTCTTCTAGGGTGCACACCAAGGCTTGCCCGTCAAACCACGTGATCTGAGAATGCAGCCTGGAGCAGCAGTGCAGTTAAGTCATGTAATCATTAGGTCTAACGATGGGCCTCCTCTTTAAGTGGTAATATATGGTCTTGTACCCTCCCCATTTAGATAGCAATGTGTATTACTGGGGGCCCTCCATCTGAGTGGGGCCCTGGACATCTGCCCCAAAGTCCTGCCCTGACAGTACCACTGCCCCGAGTCCAGCCAACTACACGGGGGAAGATCCATGGTGGGAAAGCTGTCTCCGAGGGAGGCTTGATCTCCATTCCTGATCCTCTCATTGAGGAATCCCTGATAAGCTTCTGGGGAACCCCCACGTTTGGAAAACCAGTGCACATCTGCAACACAAACACGAATCCTGTTTGCTGCATGGCATTGGAACCTACTTCCTTATCCACGTTGGGATGGGCGCAAGCATCAATCCGCCCAGTGAGCCTCTCCAAGTGGGAGTTTAACGTCTCGGTTTGCAAATTCGATTTTGCCACCTAGAAAGGAAAAGTGCGAGGTGAAACCAAAGGCAAGCTGGGCCTCACAGTCATAGATGCACATGGAGAAAGGTTTCTCTGGCTAACACTGACATGAGTGGTTTGGGACTTCTGGGGGTGGAACTACAAGTTCTACCAGCAAAACATTTCCCAAACATGTGTCTGCTGCCAGTTTTTATTTTTATTTATTTTATTTATTATAGTTACCGGTATATCCTGCCTTTTTTCCCTGCAAGGAACCCAAGGCAGCTTATATAATCCTCCTCCGCCTCCTCTCCATTTTATCCTCACAACAACCCTGTGAGGTAGGTGAGGCTGATAGTCAGTGACTGGCCCAAAGTCACCCACTGCACTTCACATCCGAGTGGGGACTTGAACCCGGATCTCCTGAGTCCCAGTCCAACACTCTAACCACTACGCCACACTGGCTCTCCTTCAGTTAATGTGAGTGTGAGTGTGTGTGTGAGGGTGGGGGGAGAGAATTTGCAGGGGAGAAGCAGCAGGCAGGTGGGAGCATCCCCTATTGTCTGTTTTTCCCCTGCAGCTGAACTACTTCTGGTCTCTGAGCCCAGCTGGAGAAAAAAAAAGTTTAAAATTAAAAAAAAAGAAAAAAAAAGCCTCGAGCAGGGCCGAATTCAACTTCAGAGAAGCTCTTGGGGGCAACATTCCATTGGTGAGCAGGGCCCAAGGCAAAAGTGGAGGAGCCAAAATACAAACAACAACAACATATTGTGGCTTAAAGCGCTTGCTGCCAGTCACCAAGACTCAGAAGAGGCATTTCAACCTTTTAGAATGGGGGGGGGGGGGGGACCTGCACAAAACCTGGGAAAGCACCGTGATTGGTGGTTAGGGCAAAGGGGTTGGGGCCTCAGAAAGGGGAAGAGGGCATGGCCGCCTGGGGAACTTCAGAGGGCCTGAGGTTCCCCACCCCAGCCTAGAGAGAGGGGGCATTTACAGGGAGAATCTGCAGGAGGAAGAATTCAGCATCCCCTCCTGTCCATCAATTCTCCCTAGCAAATCCACACACTAATGTTCAGAGACCAAAAGCAGGGTTGGAAATCTTGTGTTTGCATTGCAATCTGTATTTTTATTTATGTATTATTTCAATTTAAATTCTCATCCTCAGCGGTCCTTCTGCGGGAGCCCCCATCAAAGGAAGTGTGTGTGGGGGGGGCTACTAAGAAGGGGGCCTTTTCTGCTGTGGCACCCCGGCTGTTTTGGAATGAACTTCCCAGAGAGGCTCGCCTAGCACCTACGTTGTGCTCTTTCTGGAGCCGGGTGAAGACCTTCTTATTTTCCTAGGAATTTTAGTCTTTCAGTCTCTGCTGTTTTAAGTCCTTTACCGTATTCTAAATCTTTGTACTGCTGCTAGGTTGTACTTTGGCTTTTGCTTCTCTTTTATACTGTAGTTTTAAACTTTTAAACGTTTATAGTGCATTTTATGTCGTCATTTATGGTTTTAATTGTTATGAACTGCTCAGAGAGTTTCGGCTATTGGGTGGTATAGAAATGTAATAAATAAGTAAATAAGTAATTTTTTTAACCTCTGACTTGATTTTCACTTGAATGTTTGTCAGAAACCGCTGGATTTTCTCCATGAAGACTCGATCCATCGCCAGAAAACGAAACCTGTTTTCGAACTTGCTGATAACCTCCGTAGCCTGGGTGTGTGTGTGGTAAAAGACATTTCACCAGATAAGTTTTTTTTTTTTTAATTCTCTTGCTGTTCCTAATGCAACTCTGTCTTTCGAGAGGGGAGCCAAACCTCTGCTCAGCTCACCTGCTCCAAGTAACTGGACTCCATTTTCTCCATGTCGATCATGATCAAGCCTTCGACAAATTCGATGCGGCCGCTCTCCTTGTGCAGACATTTCATAAAGACATCTAGTTCCTCGGGAGAAAAGTTACCTCCGTCCGCAAATAATCTGAAAACAAAAAATAATCCAAAATGGTTCCTGGCTAAAATTTGTATTTTTTGGAAACTGTTACTGGGAGTAACACAATTTTACATTTTAAGACAAGAAAAAGGAAGTAGTTTGCTGGGACTGTTCCACCGAGGGAGGAAGGGTTCAAAATAATGGTTCAGGGGGGCAAACAGGCACCTTGAATTATGAAGCAGGGGGCCTGTAAGCACATAGCTCACACCATGGGGCAGCTCAGAAGACACACAAATTAATTAACACATAAATTGTGGGGACATGTGCTATGCCTGAGCAGCATCCAGTTTCCAGGAACGAACTATGGATGCCACATTTGTAGGTTGTTTCCAAGATGTCTGAACCGGGGCACTTGGGGTTGTTCATGGGTTAAGCAACCCCAAGTTAACCCCTGAACAAACCATAGGTTAACTTGGGGTTGTTTAACCCACGAACAACCCCAAGTGCCCGGGTTCAAGTATCACAGAAACAACCTACGTATGCCGCATTCATAGGTTGTTCCTGGAAACCACAAGCAGGTCGCGCACAGTCCTGCAACTCCGCAATTTGTGGGTTAATTAATGAACCCGCTGAATTGCTACTGTTTCATCCAAACAAGGTCCAAGAGTTTTTCAGTATCAGAACTCAACTTGCAGTCCTTCCATGCACAAAAACGTTCCTAGCACTGGATCCAATCCTCGTGCAACGGGACTTCCCCTTCCTCTCCTCCCCCTCAGTAGCCCTTCACATGCCCCAAATCTGCTCCAGACCCTCCAGGTCAGATCTGGGAGGCATGCAAGGGCCTGCTGGGAAATCCATTTCGCCAGCAGCTCCCTCCTGCTGGTGGAAAAACAGCACTGGATACAACCCCTGAGTTCCCTCCCACCAAACTTTCTTCATCTCAGCAGCCTAATTTAGAGGGGGGGGGGGAAGGGATCAAAAGCCTATTAGTTGTCACAAAACTGAAATGGAATTAAACAGGACTGGAATACCCAAAATAAAAACAACAAACCTTGATGCTGTGCGAACAGCAAGACATTAAACGGCCTCTGATGTACCTGCACGCTTTTAGGAAGTCAGTGTTTGCGTCCCGCAGCTTCCCCAGCACTTCTTCCAAGTACTGCCGGTAGCTCCGCAGGGAAAGTTGCATCACTTCCATGTGGTTGATCAGCTCCGAGTGCAGATTGTTGCTGAGAGTCACCAACCTAAGGATGAGGAGAGGACGACAAGAAGCACCCCTTGGGAAACGAGCCAGAAGCATGTTTTGCAGGTGCCCCAAGTTTGGCTTGCGTAGAACCCGAGCCCCCTGAAGTTTCAAATCGGCACATGCCCTGTTTATTGGGAATATAGTGCTGCAGAGGGCACAGAGATGAGACCAGAGTCACACACTGCTTGAACTTCCAACGTTAAATGGAAAGCTGCCATAGGCCTTGCTTTTCTATCAACTATCTGTGATGAAAGTCCTACATGCTTTGCATTGCCGGTTCTAGCAGCAACCGGCTCAGCGTTATACCAGAAATGCCAACAGACACCTCATGGCACCAACCAGGCTCACTGCTGCTCATGATTATTATTTTTTTAATTTCCCTCTTCTTTTTTTTAACGGAGGCTGGCATGCTGCAAAGCAAAGTGCTGCCCTCCAGTGCCATCTTTACGTGATTTCCAAAGAGTGATTTTGTGTGTTTTCAAGCTCAGACGCCACTTCTGCTTTGGACCTAGGTTCTTGGGCAAGTGACTTTTCTTTTAGCCTCACCAGCTTGCCTTCTGGGAAATGGGTGTTTCACGGCCATTTTGGGAGAGCATCTGAGATTTTAGCAGGCATGGCCCACAGAGTTTCAAGGCTATCTTCGCAGTCCTAAGGGCTAAAACTGCCTTTCCCCAACTGGGCACCTTCCAGATGGCTTGGACTACAACTTCCATCACCCCCCCCCAGCGAGCATTAGCTCTTTGTTTAAAAGGAAAGCTGAGATTAAAATGAAAGCTGAGATTCCGCAGAAGCCGAGCGCTGTGGCTGGTGCCACATTCTCTGCTACTGCTCCTCTCCCAGGGAACTGCAGCATGAACACACGGCCTGGATTTGAATGTGGCCTGTGAGGGGCAAAGCCTCTCCAGAGCTGTGGCTCAAAGCCACGATGCTGTGATGGGGTAGCTCCCAAGTCCCAAGGAGTAGGCAGGCATCGGGAAGCCCCGCAGCACCCAACTGACTTTTCCGCCCTGCTCTCTGTCAGGAACATGTTCTCCATGTCTTGGATTCTGTTCCGGAAGGTTTTGCTGATGTTGTTCTGGTCGTTTCGAAGCTTGAAGAAGGCGGCTTTCTCTGCATTCAGAGCCTCCACCATGCCGGCACAGTGGCGCGCCAAGCGCTCGTTGTGGACCCGCAGCTCCGCTGAGAAGGAAAGGGAGTGGGAGAGAGAAAATTGCTTTAGGTTAAGGTCGGCGAGAGCAGGAAGAGGTGACCTGGAAAATCCTGAAACCTGGCACCCAACCTGGCACCCACCACAAAGGCATTAGACTACAACCCCCGTCACCGCCAAACAGCACGTCCACGGGTTGTGCTGGCTAGTGGTGCTGGGAGTTGTAATCTAACCAATCTGCGGGGCACTGGACTGGGGTAGGCTGACAAAGAAGACTCCCCAGAAGAGCCTTGCTGGATCACGCTGAGGTGGGTCTCAGCCAACATTCTCTTCCCAACAGCAGACAGACACAGGCCATCACAAGAAGGGGTACGAAGAGGCTGGCCTTCCCCTCTTGCTGGTCCCGGGATCAGGTATCCAGAGGTTTACTGCCTCCAAACACGTCCCATTTAGCGGACAGCCACCCGTCGGCCAAGCCTCCGTGGCAAGGGCCACGGCTCAGTGGTACTGCTCTGCATGCAGAAGTTCCCAGGTTCGATCCCTGGCAGCATCTCCAGGTAGGGCTGGAAAAACTCCCGCCTGAAACCCTGGAGAGCCGTAGGCTGCTGGTCAGTGTCGCCCATACTGGGCTAGGATGGACCCGGGGTGGACTCCGTATAAGGCAGCATCCTATGTTCCTTTCTTTTTCTGATCTTCAAATAAATAAATAAATAAAGAGCCACCTCCGCTCACAGCTTCCGTCACTTCTTGTGGCAGTCAATTCAGTAAATTAAATTACTGTGTGGTGTGAAGAAGCGTTTCCCCCTTGTCACTCCTAAGGCAAATGCCACTGCTAGTCTGTTCCACTGAGTCACACACACCCCCTGAATATTATGACGGAGACAGAGAATTACCATTCCCTGTCTATATTCCATGTCTTTCTTTGGAAGCACGGGGTTGTGAGCTGGGGGGAGTCTTGCTAGCTAAATTTTACCCAGTTGGTAATAAATAAATAAATAGCAACAAGTGGAATCTGCAGCAAAATATTGCAGTGCAGAGAACTCCTTCCATTCCTCAGCCCAGTTTTCCGTTTCCCCAACCCTGGTCAGTCAGCGTTCTGCGCCCACTGAGCCTGCTCAGTCCTCATTGGACAGTCTGAGTGTCCGTCCCACGCCCTTGGTGTTTCCCTCCCAAATCACTAATTAAGCTGTGGAATCCATTATGACAAGATGTGGTGAGGGGTCCACTAGGAGGGTTCATGGAGGTGATGGTGAAAATGCATCAGTACCCATTCTGACATGGTAAACGTCCTTCTCAATGCGTTGCCGTCTCGGCTCGTGCAGGTGAATGCGCAGCTGCAGCTCCGAGCTGAGCTCCTCCTTCTTGGCACCCACGATGGCCCAGGCGTTGGACAAGTACTGAGCAAACCACTGTCTCCAGGTGCTCAAAGAAATGCAGCCGAATTCTGTGATTGGAAAAGAGGGAAGGGAAAAATGGTGATCCATCTACTTACAGGCCCGAACGTCAGTTTCCTCAGCTTGGCATCTCCCACTTCCTATGGGAACTCTTGTTGTATCGTGGGATGGGATGTGTACCTCAGAATTAACAGTGGAGGCGTGTTTTGCTCCAGGTCTACATTCAAGACTGTGGGAGAGAAAGAACTGCCCAGACTTAGAGGAGTTGACCCTCTCTCCCCGCCCCGCCCCATGATTCTATGGAAGTCACTGGGCAGACTGCTTCTCCCACTTGGAGAAGCAGTGACTCAAGCGAAGAGCCAATGGGCAGCCTCCTCTGTGGGTGGGTAATTTTCTTAGTTTCTGCACTTGGAGGGGCTGAATTATCCAACTACAATAGATGCAGAGACAAGGAACAATTGCCCTAAGCGGGGCCCGCATCAAGGGTAGGCATGGTCGGGCACTTGCTGAGGGTCCACATCCCAGTTTATCGGTCCACTTTATCTCAAGGAGCACCTCCAGCAACATCAAGCAGGCCGCTCAACAACATCTGCCACGGACGGCCTTCTCCTTGTCCCATCAGCCAGAGCAGCCAGGCTGCTGGGGACTAGGAAGAGGGCTTTCTCTGTGGCGGCCCCCAAGTTATGGAACTCCCTCCCTAGTGACCTTCGCCATGCCCCCTCCGTGATGAGCTTCCGCCACGCATTAAAATCATGGTATTTCAGGCAGGAATATGGGGTGGGCTAGGATTTTTTTTTTAAAAAAATTATACTGTTTTAATTGTGTAAATCTGTTTTATTGTTGGAATGTACATCGCCCAGGGTGGCCGGCCAGATGGGCTATTAAAAAATGTAATAAATAAATAAAAATAAATCCCAACAGGGGCCCACTGACCAAAGCCCCCTGGACTTGCTCCTCCTCTTCACTACCGCAGCCTACTTGTTCACCTGCCTCTCGCTCTGGCCCAGACAACGGCGGTGGTGAGAATGAGGAGCAGGAGATGCCACGGCCTGCTTGCTCCTTGGCTCTCTGCCTGTCAAGCAAGCAAGCGGGACCAATGACGAGGAAGAGGAGGAGGAGCAAGAGCAGCCGGTGACAATGGTGAGGAGGTAGACTCACTGAGGGAGAGGGCCCATGGAGGGTGCCTTGCCCTGCTCTGGCCCTAACCCAGCAGAGGCAGATCGAAAGCTTCAGCAGCAACACTAGCACCACTGCAGCATGCAATACATAGATTTCATAGATCTGATAGAGTTGGAAGGGGCCCACAAGGCATCGTCCAACCCCCTGCTCAAGGCAGGAAACTAGAGGAGGGGCCTCCCATCCAAGTAACAACCAGGCCTGACCCTGCTTAGCTTTCCACGCTCAGACAAGCTGAGCCACCGTGAGCCACAGGCCTGTATCCATATACAGAGCTAACTTACAGGGTTATTGTAAGGCAGCCCTTCCCAGCCTGGTGCCCTCCAGATGTGTCCATGGTGACTGAGGATGATGGGCGTTGTGGTCTGACATACCTGGAGGGCACCAGTTTGGGGAAGGTTACTGCAAGGATTACAGCAATACGTTGTGGAAGAAGACCCTTTTGCAACCAGTGATCTGAAGAGATTTAGGCCTGTAGTTTAGTTAGCTTTCCCAATGTTACAAGAAAAGGCAAGCTTTGCAAACAGACAGGAGCAGTGAAAGGAAACAGAGCAAGGGTCATAAGCAACAAAATCAGTAGTACAGTTATACTTAGAAAAGGAGAAGTGCAATAGGTAGTTGGCAGCCAGGTAACAAGTAGGGAATTAAACTGTCTGGTGGTTTTAAGCATGTGTTAAGATTACAGTACTAGCATGCCCCCTCCCCTATCTAAAATGTACTTCTTGTTTTGATCTGTCTATGCTTGTGTGATAATCTATATAAACTGTCGGACTGTCTATCTAAACTTGAACAGTTCTGGCGTGGGGCGGAGGTGTCTTGTACAGGCACACTGTGAGAGGTACCAGTATGTAAGCAAAAGGCTTTGAATAGAGATCTGGTAAATGCTAAGTATTATTTTAAAAAACCTGTCTCCGACTGCTAGGCCCCTTGTCAATCCTTTTCAAAACTGAAAAGGAATTTCTCTGGCTCACCTCACCGAGGTCTCCAGTTGCCTCTCCTTACTTTGGAAAAATAAGACAAACCTTCTTTGTTATTTTTCTGTTCCCTTTTAAAATTGTAAATATTTTGCATAGAACAGCCCTCAGAACAGGGTAAGATCCTGTGAAGGACTGCCAACCGGTCCTTTTCTCAAGACCAGAGATCAAAGGTGCAAAACTGCCAGCCTTAGCTCTGCCGTCTTGACACTGATTCTCTCAGGGCCTTGCCCTTGTCTATACACTGGATTTAGCACTGAACCACACACACTGTGTGGGGTAAAACCAGGAAAGTTTATTTAAGGTAAACAGATTACAGTAAAAGGTGGGGAATGAGGGAAGAGGGAGAAAGGTGGGGAGACACTTTGGTACATACAAGTAGAGCTATAAAACAACAAAACTAGTTCTTTACTATATAAATACCCAGGCACTCCCTTTGTCTGGGGGTTGGTCTTCTTCCCAGGGCTTGCCTCAGCAAAAGAGCCCTACTCCCGTGAAAGCGTGCAGACAACAACAAAACCCAAAAGCCACAGCAGCAGTATAGATTCTTCCCCCCCCTCCTTTCAGTAGCCCAGGTGTCTTTAGCCAATCAGGATGAACTTCATCTGGGCCAGGCAGGGGAAGGGGTGGCTCCTTGCCGCATTTGCATGCAAATAGCTATAGCTGTGGCAAGGGCCATCAAAGGCATGGGAGACTCTGCCCGGTCAGGAGCCATCAGAGAAACTATGTACATTTTGCATTTCCCAGCCCCCAGCTGGGATTATACTTGTTTACACATGAGGAGGGGTGTGTGTGTGTGTGTGTGTGTGTGTGTGGTGCAGGAAACTCTGATGCTTTTTCTCCACAGATCCATTAAAAAAAGATTGTCAAAATGTGGGCTTTCTGATTCTATAAAGTGGGATTTCTTCATAAAATATTAAGTTAAGACTGTCCCTGCCTATGGATTTGGAGACTTGTTGAAACATTCCTCCTTAAGCTGAGAGATTTTTTTGTCGCACCTGTAAGACAGACAGACAGAGAGAGAATATGACTTCCTACTTACTGTCTTCTCGCATCTGTAAACAAATTTTCCGAGAGGTACACCTGTTCCAGGTAGGAAGGCAGGGGATTGCCTTTCAGTCTTCCAGTATAATATTTCTCAGATGTCTTGGCCCTGGACTTCTTTACACGTTGAATCACCCTATAAGTGTTGCCACTTGACGTGGTGAAGAACTCCGCGGTCATGTCTCTTGGCTTTAAGTGCGTGGCAGAGAACTTCCCCTGCAGGCAGGCAAAGAACAAACTATGACACTGAGTCCTAATTAAGGGTGCAATGCTATGCAAGTTTAGACAGAAAAAAGGTCTAAACCTGCATAGGATTGCACCTGAAAAGATTTTTTTCCAGAAACCATCCATTAGCCGCCATGGAAGCCTCTGGCTTCACCACCAGGGCATTGGGAAGACACTACAAAGAAGAGGAGATGGCTGGGCAGTTTGTTTTACTTCTCTTCAGATAAGCATGACAAGAATCTCCCTACATCAGCTTCCCCATCCTGGTGCTCTCCAGATAGCTGGCTGGGGGATGCTGGAGTTGAAGTCCAACACATCTGGAGAGCACCAGGTTGGGGAAGGCTGTCCTAAGTCTATCTGCTCCTGTGGGGCCTTTCCACTCTGTGGTTCATGCCTTCACTACATAGCTGGGAGGCTCCGGCATTACCTAGAAAGGCTAGGAAAAGAGGGAAGACAAAGCGCTTCACCTAAAGCAGGAGTGGGCAGAAAGTAGATCTCCAGGTGTTTTGGACTTCAAATCCCAGCATTCCTGATCACTGGCCAGGGGCTTTGGGGGTTGAAATCCCAAACAGCCGGAGATTTACTTTCCTGCCCATTCCTGACCTAAAGGACATAGGAACCTAGGACACTGAGTTACACTGAGTCAGTTGGCCCATCTCCTTCAGTATTTTCAACGCTGACTGGCAGCCGTGGCTCTCCAGGGTTTCAGGCAGGATCCTTTCCTAGCCCTACCTGGAGATGCCGGGGATCGAACCGGGGACCTTCTGCATGAACAACATGCGCTCTACCACACAGGGCTATGGCCCCTCCACCTTAAGAGCCTGTGGCTTCAAGCTCTGAAAGGGCAGGGTGAGATAACTTTCCCTCCCTCCTGCTGAGGCCATTCTCCCGGCTTTCCTTCAGGGCTACTGCTCAGGCTGCAAGGGGGCTCAAATAAATAAATAAATAAATAAATAAATAAAGTCCTCCCAGAAAGAAGGGAGAGCTTCTTGTATCGCTTTGCATTTGCTCATTGGTACTAAAAAGCAGGAGCCCGGCTCACCGACGCTGCTTCTGCGGCATCTTCTGCCTCATGGATGTCTCTAGGCTCCTCAGATTTCTCTGTGTCATCACTTTCTAGGACAAAACTTGTCCTGTCTTCAAGGAAGCCTACTCCGTCACTTTCTGGAGCAGAGCCCTCAGTTTCTCCCAGTTTCTCTATCTGTTCGGATTCCTCGGCTTCCACAGTTTCATTCTCTTCTTCAACCTTCTGCTCTTCCTCCTCCTCCTGAGGCTCTGCTTCTTCTTCACGTTCAGGGGCACCCTCCAAAGTCTCCTCCATTTCTTCTGCATCCTCGGCTATTTCTGTGCAAAGGGCATAAAACAGGGGATTGTGCCAGCAAAGGTGCTCCAGGGAAGAAGAACATTAGCAAAGGTGGCGGTTCCCTGCCCTAAGAAGCTTACAATCTAACTTCCACAACAGGGGAGGGAGACAGCAGATGAAGTGGAAAGAAAGAGAAAGCAAGTGGAACGAGGGATAAATGCGAGCCAGGTAGTACTTAGAATGTACATGTGAAAGTGTAGTGCAGTGTTCTCCAACCTTGGGTCCCCAGATGTTTTTGGCCTACAACTCCCATGCTGGGAGTTGTAGGCCAAAAACATCTGGGGACCCAAGGTTGGAGAACACTGGTGTAATGGAATCTGTAGTGTAGTGCAGGAGTGGGGAACCTCTTTCAGCCCAAGGGCCGAATTCCCTCTCAGAGAAGCTCTCGGGGGCCACATTCCAGTGGTGGGTGGAGCCAAAGGCAAAAGGGGTGGGGCCAAAATACCAAAAATACCAGCATATTTTAGCTTAAAACTCTTACCTGCCAGCAACTAAGCCTTAGGAATGGGGGCGGGGGCGGACACACACACACGCAAAAGCTGTAGTCCAACAACATCTGGAGGGCCATCACTTAGGAAAGGCTGTGCTATGCATGCTACTGGTGTAATAATGATAATAACGATAATGCTTTGTTTCAGTTGGGGAAGAGGATCGATAGGTTCAGTTAAAGCGGATGGTAGACAATGTGGTGCTCGCGGGCAGCAGTGTGCCCCTGGACGCCTTTCTTGGTGCCCCCTTCCAACTTGTAATTTTATTTTTTTTTAAGGAATGAACGGTCTTACCAGCGGCTGGGATCACTTCAAAGCAAGGTGAGGGCCTCCAGCTGCCGTCGCCTTCATTCCCCATGAATGCCTCTGGGCCACACGTGGGGCTCACAGACATTCTTAGGAATTGAAGATAGTGAGTGGCGGCAAGCCAATGTTTTCCTTCCTTTGCCCAGCCACCAAGAAAAAGAAGGGGAATAAGTTTCTGTTGACACTGAAGGGGGTTCAAAAGAGTTGTTTAAAGTGTTGAAGCTCAGACCCCGCCTCTGCCTCATACTAAATCGTTGGGGCAGGTGACTGGTCCTTTTGTGTGTTACCACGTCTCCCACAGCAGCCCTTTCATGGTGGTGGTGGTGGTGCCCAGGGCAGTTTCTCAAATGGCCAAATGCGACCACGGGCCCAAAAAGGTTGCCTATCCCTGAGCTAAAGTCTTCACACACTGTCAGCTTCAGAGGGGCTAGTCAACATCCCAAGACTGGCAAAGACTTGGCAAAGGGCTTCAATTCTTCAAAGGCCACCTGAGAGAGAATGCCGGAGGCCATGTGGGACATCTCACTTGGCACGTTCCATCTCCCTATCCCAGGACGCCTGGAACCCTGGAGCGAGGCCTTGCCTTGCGCGGAGAAGGTGGGATTTGAAGGAAGACGTTGAGAGAGGGCAGTGACACACAGAGACGCTTACGGAGGGAGTTCCAAGCAGAAGGGAGAGTGAGTGGGGTAATCTATGACAGCATACAGGCCTGTGGCTTACGTTGGCTCAGCTTGTCTGAGCGTGGAAAGCTAAGCAGGGTCAGGCCTGGTTATTACTTGGATGGGAGACCCCTCCTCTAGTTTCTTGCATTGAGCAGGGGGTTGGACTCGATAGCCTTGTAGGATCCTTCCAACTCTATGATCTATGAAATCTATGAAATTACCTTACTGAAGAGGCAAAGTCTTTTTTAAAAAAAACGTGACAGGGAATAGAGATTACCTTCCTCTTCAGCTGTAGCCTCTGCCTCCTTTAATGAACTCTAAACAAATATTTTCAAAGATGGAAGAAGAAAAGATGTCAGGTGCCAAGAAGTGTCAATAGATGAGATTGATTAGCTTTTTTTGAATAAATAATAATAATACTACATGGCATTTATATGGTGCTGTAGAGTCTTCAAAGTGCTTCGCATACATTATCTTATTCTAAGCCTTACAACAACCCTGCAAGGTAGGTGTCAGGAACTGCTCACCACTGCCCCGTGCAGTAAAGCACAGAACTGCAGCCTCTCAGTTAAATGTGTCAGGAACTGCGTGCTGCTGCCCCGTGTGGTGAATCACTGAGCTGCAGGTGTAGCTTCTCGGCAACGAATCCTCTAGACCAGTGTTCTCCGAATCCTCTAGACCAGTGTTCTCCAACCTTGCGTCCCCAGATGTTTTTGGCCTACAACTCCCAGCGTGCCCCAGCCAGCATAGCTGGCTGGCGCATGCTGGGAGTTGTAGGCCAAAAACATCTGGGGACCCAAGGTTGGAGAACACTGCTGTAGACCTGGACTGACTCTGCCCACCCAAGTTGGTGAAGGCTGCCGTTCTTATGCCTACTTAGTTGCAAGAGCACCAAGTTAATAGATTTGTTTTCTACGTACGCCTTTATAGATCTCATCCACGTAAAAATACCGGCTGAGGGAGGCACTGTAGGAAATCAATTCACGCAAAATATAGTCTGGGTATGCTGTTACTTTAGACAAGAGGTCTTGATAGAAGGCTGCATATCTGTTTAAAAAACAAAAGAGCTGACTGAGCTGAAATGAATTCCTCCCCCCTCCCCCCGCTCCCAATTTCTCATACCAATTTTGCGAAGAAATATTCTTGGGAAGTGCAAATATTCAGCGGATACATGCTGTTCATGCCCAGCATTTGACATATCAGATGGTTTTGCAGTAGCAGTCAACTCCTGACAATATCAGACATCTGGCATGCAACAGCCATCACAATTATGTCAGTGTCTAAGATGCATCAATAAACGTTTGACAATGACTGGGTTTGCACGATCGGGCAAGGAAAAGAAGCCACAGTGCCTGTCATGTGCCACATCATTTCCATAATTACCCTCTCCGGGTGTGGGTTGCCGTGTCATCCAAACCCGGCGAGGGTGGGTGGCTTACAAGCCACCCCCCACCTCGTTGGGTTCGGACAACACGGCAACCCGCGCCCAGTGAGGGTAATTATGGAAATGAAGTGCTACACAGCTAGCACAGGCGGAGCGGGGAGAAGAAGGCCACGGTGGCTTCTTTCCTTCCCCAATCGTGTGAACCCAGCCGTTATCTAACAGACAACTTGCAAAAGAATCGAGTGAACTTCGTCGATATTATTTTAAATCATTGAAATGATTTGATGGCAAATCTTGATGTACATTTCAAAATCTGAAGAGGCACAGAATTTTGAAATGTTGCAGAATTTCCATGCCACTTTAAAAACAAAAACAAAAAAACCCCCAGAGTGTTGAGGTTGAAAGTACTTTAGTCAAGAAGAGGGGAGGGGAACGAGTGGCCCTCCTGCTTTTGTTGGACTCCAAGTCCCATTAGCCCCACCCAACATACAGTTTATCACTGCGTAGGAGTTGGGTTATTTTTAGCCCAATGCATATGTACAGCCCCCGCACCTACCCAGCTCGGATGAAGTCCAAAGCAGCATAAACCCTCTCCAGTTGGGATTTCAGCTTTTCGTCGGTGCTTTGGACCCTCAGTTTGTCAACGGATATATCCAGGTGAACTTCCCTTAACTGTTGCCATACAGAAGAAAGCCATTCGCATCACAAATATCAAGACTGCAAAGTTTAATAGTTTGAATAGGTAGGTCGATCAGCTAAGGCAGGGGGGGGAGGTAAGAACCTCAGTTGCTGATTGGAGATAAGCACTTTTCCCTGCAGGGGAGAGCAGGCAGGGTCTGGGGAGGAAGCTGCTGAGTGATTCAGTCCTGCTTACTTGTGAGCAGACATGCTGCTCATGCTTACTTCTGAGTAGACATGCAGAGGCTTGGTATTTGGGATGCTATTTGAAAGTGCTGCTGAGTGATTTGGTCCTGCTTACTTCTGAGTGGGCTTAAAATGAGTAATAAGCACATTTGGCTGTGCCCACTTTGCCTTTGGCCACACCCACCAATGGAATGCGGCCCCCCCAGGCTGAAAAAGCTTCCCTGCATGCTCCTTCCAGCCCCTTTTGGTCACTGTCCTTGGCCTGCAGTCGGCTCCATGTCTACATTGACCTCTCCTGTGCTGGCTTGATGTGGACCTGCTTTCTAGGATCTCTGGTCAGGGATCCAGCCCAACCTTCTGGGACTCACACCTTCTGCTTTTCACATACGCAGCTGTGTCTGTGACCCAGTGCCAACTAGGCACCATTGTTAGGGGAGGATAATTATGCTGCTTTCCCCCACCTTAACTCTCTTGCCCCTTCGACTGGAAGCTATTTCTGCTCCAGTACTTAATCCAGATCTCTGCACATGAATCATCTCAAGCAACAAGTATGGCTGTGCATAAGTTGTGAATGTGTGGAAGTGTGAATAACAACAACAACAGCAACAACAACATAAAAAATCACAGAATTTTGGCTTCCTGAGAATCCTAACTTTCTTTTGAAAGGCAATTCTCTAGCCCTTAGGACTGTGAAAATATGCTTGAAAGGGCCTGGGCCCATGCCTGCTGAGATCTCAGGAGCCAGAGGAGTTTTGGAATCAGATTGCCAGCGGTTCTGCATGACTGTGCCTCAGTTCCCTGTATAGCAGGGGTGGGGGAAACTTTCAAGGTCTGTTTCCCCTCTGGGCTAATCTGTTGGGGGGTCACATCATGCTGCTGGCGGGAGGGGCTGAAGCCAGTGGTGGGCCAAAATTGGGCAGGGCCACTTCTTTTCTCTCTCTCTCTCTCTCTCTCTCTCTCTCTCTCTCTCTCTGTGACACACCCTTCTCTCTCTGCCACCCCATCCCATCCCATCCCTCTCTCTCTTTCCCCTACCCAGTGGGCTGCTGCTGAGGAAGGGACAAATCGCCCTTGCCAGAAATCTGAACTGATCGCTTGCAGCGGCCTTTTCAGATCAGCATGACGGCTGCAAGTTGCCCACCCCTTTTGGATAGCGTCTTGCTTTTCTCCGTGACTAGGCCAAACCACAATGATGCAAAATAGCAAAAAACAAAACAAAACCCCAACCCTGCAGAATTATGCAAAATAAGAGAAATGATGCAAATGGGCTTGATTTATGCAAGACGCAGAGTTCACACAGCCCTTCCAACACCCCTCCCCGCACTGCCAAAGGCTCCCATTATGACACACCCCGCTTGCATATACTTCCTTATTCCCACACCCCGCCACCAGCAAGCCAGACCAGCCCTGACCTTATTCAGATGTTCATGTTTGTTCCGGCAATCATTCAATTTACTCTGGAGCTCATTCTCCTGGTGGGAGAGGCCGTGCTGGTGCTTGCCCAGGAGGACAAGAGCATCCTGGAAGTACTGGTAGAGGTGCTTGCAGTTGATTTCCGTGTGTTTAGCCAAGTGTTCCAAGTCATTCTAAAGAAATCAAAGGAAAAGAGCTAGCAGTTAGGATGGCAAACTTGAATTGGTCGATCAAGCAATCCACTGAGTTGATTGATTGGTGGGGGCAGTTTTAAACCGAGGGCAAATTTTATTCAGTGATACTGTCCTGCTCTGGGGTCCTGAGGCTCACAGGGAAAGCTGGTAGTAAATTCAAGGCAGGAAGAAAACAGGACCTTGGATAGCTCCAAATGGGTCCCACCGGCTGGAACTCTCTACTACTAGGGCAATTGGAGGATGCTGTCTCAGCAGCGAGCTAAAGCCAACTGGTCTTACTGTAGGCCGACGAAAACTGTCATGTGGCCATCTCTGCCCCGCCTGGAGGAGCTGACTGGACTGTTAAAGGGCCCTCACACGATTCCGCATCCTGAGACTTCTGCGAGGCTGGGGAGATGCGACATGCTGCCGGGGATTCATCCTCTAAGCCAGAGGATGAAGGCAGGGCTGTGTCCTCTGGCCGGGAGGGCCCCGAATAAGGCACCCTATTATCCTAAACCCAAGGAAGTTGCCTGCGCCTCATCAGAATCCTCTGCTGCACTTTGGAAGACCCAAGGGCTGGGGGCCATGACAGATACTGCGTGTTAAGGGCTTAACATCTTTTGTGGCTCTTCTGATTTACGTGGGGTGCCGCAATAAGGAACGTATCTGGCTGGTCCAGATTATCTTTACATT
Source organism: Shinisaurus crocodilurus (assembly GCA_021292165.1). NCBI lineage: Eukaryota > Metazoa > Chordata > Lepidosauria > Squamata > Shinisauridae > Shinisaurus > Shinisaurus crocodilurus. The sequence goes on along the minus strand of JAHFWL010001188.1, from coordinate 3,297,749 downwards.
TCTTTGCATCCCATCAGTGTTCGTGGTTCACTGTTTGTGAACCACAAACAGTCAAGAAAGCAAAGAGGTGCTGGATCCAGGATTTGGGGGCATCTCGGGAAAGAAGAATTAAGATTCTTCTTAATGAAGAACTGGAACCAAAAACCCTCTCACACACGGACTCCGCACATCAGTTCTGTGTTGTTGTGAAAAGACATGCTTGCTTTTGTCTTTCCTGAATCTGCCCTTACTCATCTTCACTGCTTTCCCTCAAATGGCTCCCCACAAGAGGCACAGAGCGGGAGGCTCACGGTTTGGGTCTTTGCAGTTCCATTTCTGATCTTGTGACCACACGGCTTAGACAGTTTGCAGAAAGCATGTCAAGAGGAAGTGCTGGCCAACTCACATCCATCTTTTCCATCTCACATTCAAACCGACTCTGCAGCTTCCCAACTAACTGAAAGAAATTGGGATTCACAATGTTCTCGGCTTCTTTTTCCGTACAAATTTTCATATTCAACAGTTTTTGCTAAAGAGGGGAGAAAAGGCTTGGGTTATTGACGTGCAGCTTATAAATAAGCAACGCTTATTATAGCTATGCAGTATCAATTGTTGTTGACCCAGCATTGCTATTCCTTCACAACAACTGATCTGGCATCCGCACCACCTGCCCACCGGCACTGAGACACTTTACAAGAGTGTTAAACTCAGATGAGCTGGGCGACTGAATTCCCCACCCAGCAGGCGCCAGGGGGAGCAGGTGTCACAACCTGCTCCCCCTGGTTTAACAACCAAAACATGTCAAACCCAGTTGAATTCAACAACAAACCATTAATTAGGCATTAATTTGAAACATTTCTTTAAATCCCTGAAGCTCTGGAAAGTTCTGTCCTAATTTATTGCATAATTATGTCATACGTCTGTGTGTGTGCTTTACTGGGCCCTGGGCCCCCCAGAAGCAATTACTCCATGCTTTCATGCTTTCTGTGGAACTTCCTGCTTCTGGAGGTCAGGTAGGCTCCAACATTGTGCTGTTTTCGGAGCCTGCTGAAGACCTCCTTGTTCAAAGGAAATCTTCTCTTCTCTTCACCTCCAGTGCAATTTTAGTTTGTTTTCAATGTATTGTCCCCCCCCCCCCCCGTTTTTGTCTTTTTATTGTTCACCGCTCAGGAATCTGCTTGATGTGGAGCAGTATACAGTACAAATACTGTAGATGATGGTGATGATGATGGTTGTCTACAGAAAGAGGAATATAAACAGGTTCCTATCCTGCCTCAGTCAGTCTCATTGTGCTACCAAAGGCATCCATCAGCTTTGAAACCCTAAAGATGGTTTAGTAATTTGTCAGGTGTGTGGTAACAGTACCACAGGACACCCTGCAGACCTGGTTAGATTCCCATGTTTCATGCCAGCTTTACATAATGATTATAATACAGACTTGTAAAAAAGCCAATCGCCTGATCACTTATGGCAAGTAAGAGTCATGTCCTGGCAACCAGAAATGAAAGTTTGGTTTTGTTTCTATCTTTTACAACAATTAAACATAGGTACGCCTAGATAGGCAACCAGGCACAATCACTACTGCTGTAGGGGTGTGTGTAGCAAATGCCTTTTTCTGTGATTTGGAATGAATCAGATCTCTTCCGCTGAAATCCTAAGGGATAAAAGGACTTAATTGTGGTTGCATTATGCTCACTGTCTTAAAAATAAAACTGCAAGATCTGTGGAGTGGATATATGCCATTACTTTCCCCTCTACCTGCTCCCGCCAAGCCTTCATCAGCTCCCCTTGCCATGAGGAAGAGCCAGGAGTTGCAGATTAGCCTTACCCCCAGGGACCAAAGATGCCGGGCTACCGGGCCCTAGGTCAGGGGTGGGGAAATGAAATAGGGCCCTCCATGGACCTGATGGCAGTGGGCGGGTCCATGCCCGCTGATCTCACTGGAGCAGCTAGCAGGAGCTCCTCCAACCAGCGCCTCGGTTGGGTACCTGGCTTTGCCGCCCTGCGCCTTCTCCCACAGGGGTGAAGCTGATTGGTGGGAGGTTCGGGGCAGATCAGAGGAAGGACTTCTTCACACAGCGCAGAGTTAAACTGTGGAACTCACGTCCACAAGATGGAGTGATGGCCACCAATTTGGAGGGCTTGAAAAGGGGATTGGGCCGATTCATGGAAGAGAGGGCTATCGATGGCTACTAGTCCTGATGGCTATGCGCCTCCTCCAGTGTCAGAGGCAGTGTGCCTGTGTACACCAGTTGCTGGGGAACACGGGCGGGAGGATGCTGTTGCCCTCATGTCCTGCTTGTGGGTTTCCTGTGGGCAGCTGGTTGGCCACTGTGTGAACAGAATGCTGGACTAGACGGACCCTTGGTCTGATCCAGCACAGCTCTTCTGATGTTCTTATGTTCTAAGCACTTAGTGTGCTCCTCGCCATCCCAGCTGGGACAGCGAGCAGCACGCCAAGGGAATCCCCACTGTTATCTCTGATGGTTGATTGACGATAAGAGGAGGGATTCCTCTCACCTAGGCCTGAAGGGCCTTGGCTGAGGCCCTGTGGGCTGGATGGGCTGGCCTGGTAGGCCAAAATGGCTCATGGGCCAGAAGTTCCCTATTCATGCCCTATGCACGAGTGGCATGCACCAGTAGGGCTATTTCTCCCCCTTTGGCCCAGCTGAAATAGCCACCACAGGAACAACAAAATCTGAGGCCTGGAGAGTAGAATTTTCCATCCTCGTACCCCCCACCCCACTTTCTGAGCCTTCATAAGTCACCACCGCCTTTGAAAAAGGATCTTTTTTTGTTTATTAACAAAGCCTTGTTGGTTATTGAATAATAAACCAAACTGAAACGGTGTATCAAGTATTGATTTTCACTTACTGTCAGCTGCCACGGAGTCCTGTGGTCAGGCCAAAAGGCAGGATAGACATATTTTCAATAAATAATTAAATGTTGCTTGACCCACTAACCTTGCACTCTTGTACTTTTGACAAACACTCCTGGCAAACTTTCTCATATTGGATACGAATTCTCATCATGTACTGGACATTGTGGGTATCTTGAGACAAAGAAGAAGAAAAAAGTAGGGGATACAAAGATCTGAAATGAACTCTTCACAGCTTCTTGTAACCTGGGTTAATGTGTGAAGTGCCTCGAACACCCAAAAGTGCTATGAAAATGGCAAGTAATAGCATTTGGTGCCTGCTGAAGACCTCCTTGTTCTGGGAAGCCTTCTCTGCTGATGAACCACCATTTTAATGATACCTTGTTTTCAACGTATTGTTTTTGTTTTATCTGTTTTTATCTTTTTATTGTTCACCACTCTGGAATCTGCTTAGATATGGAGCGGTATCCAAATACTGTAAATAAATAAATAACTTCACGGACGCCAGGTCTCGTTTTGCCCTGCCTGTTCCTGCTTGGAGTTCACACCCTTCCTACCTGCTTCTCTTCCTGCCCCTGCCTCATCTGTCTGAATCGCCTTCTGGAATTTCCCTCAGCTTGCCTCTCCAGCCCATGATTTTGTCTCGCCCCAGACCAGGTGGTCCCCAGGCTTTTTAGGTCAGTGGGCCCATTTTGAGAGTGTTGTTGGGCCTGTGAGCATCCATTTTGCCTCTGGAGGCGTCCTCCATTTCCCTTGGGACCGAAGACAGTCCGAAGAAGGATTATAGCATCTCTCTCAATTTCAGAAAAGCGCTCGAGGGCCACGGTCCAGTGGTGGGCGGGGCCAAAAGGCAAAAGGGGTGGTTCCAAGAATAAAAAAAAATACCCCCCCCCAGCATATTATAACTTAAGGGAGCAATCCTATGCAAGTTTAGACAGAAAAAAGGCCTACACCTCCCAGCATGCCCCAGCCAGAGTTGTCCGCCTTTTTTCTGTCTAAACTTGCATAAGATTGTGCCCTAACTGTCTAACTGGCAGACCATGGGAAAAATCCAGCCCGCAAAGCACATCAGAGGCAGTCCCAGTGGCTCTACCAAACAAGATGCCATGAGGTTTCACCCACAGTTTCAACAGAAAGGGGGAAAAATGGTTTTCAAAAATTGGGAAATATGTCACGCTTCGTTACAGCTTTTCTTAATTGTCATATGCCATGCCCCAGACGTGCCTGAGCAACCTGGACCCCGTAACTGTGAAGTCCTTACAGCAAAGTGTATTTATTACAGAACCTCGCCGATCGTGAGGTAGTCAGGCTCTGAAGTAAGACGGACTACTGGCCCCAGGGGAAATCGGAGCAGACCCTGAAGATACAGAGGCCGCCAGTCCCTGTTCGAAATAAAATTTACGTCATCTTTGTCCCTTACCTATACGTTTATTTAACGTCACGACGGACTCGTACCATTCGTTTACCTCAGCCTTAGAATGTGTCAGAGGCAACAAATTGCTGGCAAGACAAGGAAGAAAAAAAAGCCTCCTTAGTACATGAAACGCTTGAGGACATTACAAATCTTAATATTATTTGTGTTGCAGTAATTTGGGGTCATTTGGGGAGAGGAAGGCCAAAGTGAGAGGGTCTCTTCTCTTAAAGGAAGGAATAAATGAGGATGGGGGAAAAGAACCTGAAAGGCAACGGGGGATTGTCGTGAGGGGAATATTGGAGAGAATGAGGGGAGGGGTGTAGTGTGTGGCTACGACTGAGGGAAATTCTGGGGTATTGAATCAGGATAGTATTGAGGGGTTGAGAAGAAGGTTAAGGAGGTTGAGAAGAAAATGGGGAATGGGGGGCGGACTAAGACTTGGCCTGGAAAATGGGGAGGGGGTGCCCTGAGGGGAGTAAAGCAGAGTTAATAGGGAGGAAATTGGAGTGGGGGTATAACTGGGGGCTGAAAAGGCAGCTAGGGATGGTGTTTCCCGAGAGAGAAATCTTTGAGGTGGTGGTCTTTGACCTCAAAAAGGGAGGTTGTGTAGGGGGATAACTCAGTTTGAACAACTTGCTGCTCGGGTAAAGACTGAACTGTGTGAAATGGCACACCTCCACTTAACTGCTTGGTTGGCCAGCACATGCTTCACCCCTGGAACTCCCAGCCTTGTCAGCCCCCTGCTCTCCTTCTTCCTAATCTCAGGTGTATTCTGGCTCTGCATCACCTGGCCCTTTACAGAGGGATTTCCAGGCTCTGTTCCTGCTGCCTAAACTAACGTTGGCAACTGCCTCATCGTTTTGGACCCAGGGCAAACAATGCCACCGACTTGCTGAAGCTAAGCAGGCCTGGTCAGTGCCTGGATGGGAGATCACTCAGGAGCCCCACCATGATGGACGAAAGATGGGAGAGAAATATACTAAATAAACAATGTAAGCCTCCTTGCAGTTTAGCTTTTGACCCGCACTCGAACATGTCCCTGATGGCTAGAGATGCTTGCTGCGACTGGACCTGTTCCTACCAGGCCTTGAACCTGACCCCAACTACCCATATTTTGACCCCATCAGTATTAGAAGCTGCATTTTATTCTTCTGTCCACATACCCCAGAGAGTACAAAAGCACCATTCTCTTTTCGGTGAGCAATAATTGATCTTTCAGCATGTTCTCCTTTTCCGTTTTCACAGCGCTTGGTTTCTGTATTCGTTCACTTTCCATGAACTCTCTGCAAGACACGAGCCAAATGTCAGATAGATTAAATATTTTGCGTGGGATCCCTTGTGATTTAAAAGCTAACTGGCGACTCTGGCAGGCATTTTATTCTCTGCACCACCACCACAGCACCTTGTCAGGAGGGCGTCACTTTCTGTGGTGCTTCAGTAGCACCGTGCCAGACGGCCAACAGGTGGTATTGAGCTACCAGCTGAGGAGAGGCCAGGTGAAACAAGGGCTCCACCTGGTCTTATGAAGCTGCTGACTGACTGGGATGCGCAGTCTGAGAGACGACGTACACGGCACTCTACAAAGAATGAGAGGATAAGCTGCTACCTCAAACGGCTGACGGTCGAAAAAATGGCCACAAGGGGAGCGGTAGAGCAGGGGTGTTGGACCTTCTTTCAGCCCGAGGGCTGAATTCCATTTCAGAGAAGCTCTTGAGGGCCGCGTTCCAGCGGTGGGCGGGACGGATGGTAAGGGGTGTGTGGCCAAAGGAGAGGGGCGTGGCCAGAGGAGAGGGAGCGTGGCCAAAAATACCAGCACATTTTAGCTGAGAGCTCTCCAACCTTGGGTCCCCAGATGTTGCTGGACTACAGCTCCCAGAATCCCTTACCATTAGCCATGCTGGCTGGGTATGCTGGGAGCTGTAGGCCAACAACATCTGGGGACCCAAGGTTGGAGAGCCCTGTTTTAGCTGAAAACTCTCACTGCCAGTAACAATGCCTTAGGAGAGGCATTTCAACCTTTTAGAATTGGGGGAGGGGGGGAACTGCACAAAAGCCGGGAAACCACCAAATGGTCGGTGGCCAGGGGAAAGGGGTGTGGCCATCTGGGCAACCCCAGAAGGCTGGATTGGGACCACAGGTGGGCCAAATTTGGCCACTGCGCCTGAGGTTCTACACCTCTGCAGTAGAGGGAGGGATGGGAAATTGAGGTACAGGTAGTCATTTATTTTAGGCGCATGGATTTAGGCTTAGTTACAGCGGCGTATTGGGTCAAGGAGGTTGTTCCAAGGAAAATATGCTGCTCTCCCTCGATCTGTGCAGCTTGTCAAGGGAGGTCATTAGGCTATCACTCTGTACTGGTAGGCCACCCTAGCCATCGGACCCAAGTGGCCGACACGAGGCCTTCGTTAACGTGGATTTCTCTTAGGATTAACCACCTTCTCTTGCCACATTCCTCACCTGAAACTGGAAATTATATACTCCTTCTGCACAGCTTTCCAGATCTTTATTCTCTCCTCAAGTTTGCACCGATGAAAGACATCCCTCTTCAGGTCCGCCTCCATCAGATTAATGAACAACCTGGCTATGGCTCTCCGATTGGCCAGTAGGGCTTGGTTTATCATCTGGGATTGGAAGATGCAAACAATACTAAAGATAATTTACAAACAATGCAGGCACCCAGTGCACTGTGGGAGAGAGCACACTTTGGCTTGCAAACAGGGAACTGGTAAGGCCCCAGAGAAAGTGAGAATGTAAGGTAACAGCCAATTCGTTGGGGCCATTAAGGTAAATGAGAATGACTGGTCAAGGCTGAAGCGCTTATTTTAGGACCTAAAATTTAGGTGATTAATCTACTAATTAAACCAGATCAAAGGCTACAGCTCCCATAATCCCTGTCCATTGGCCATGCTGGGTGGGAATGATGGGAGTTGTGGTCCCACGATGGGAGACCCCTCCTCTAGTTTCCTGCATTGAGCAGGGGGTTGGACTCGATAGCCTTGTAGGCTCCTTCCAACTCTATTATGAAACTATGAAACACCTGGAGGGCAGCAGGTTGAAGAAGACTGGCCTAGCCTATGCTTGCCTTATACCCGCTCCTTTCCCCAACAACGTCCATCCCACGGATCCCATCCCTCTTTCCTGCCCACTCTGCTCCACTCACGCACACCTCCACACAATACCGGTTAAAACGTCCCAACCCCGCGCGCGACCAGAATCAGAGATGCAAAAGGTGCCCAGTTTCAATCATCTCCCCTCCCATGACTCTAAATAAACAAAACAGTTTTCCAATTACAAAATCTGGGTTTATCTTACTGCAGAATTCAAGAAGAGATTTTTTGGGGTTTTTTTTGTTTTACCATGGCTTCTTTGTGTATGAACCTGTGGACATCGGCGGATAAGAAATAGGCAATATCTTCCAGAATCTTGGTGTACTTGTTAAATAAGGCTTTGATCTGGAAATCAAGTAAGAGGGAGGATATGACAAAAACAAGCACGGCAGCACCTCACCTCACAGTGTAAAGCGCCAGCTGCCTTGAAGGGGGGGGGATCCTAGTGTCTTATCCTTTCTACCATTGTGGAAGCTTGCCAGAAGAGGGAGCGAGCAGCCTGCCATAGGCTGCACTTCAGCGCCATCACTGTGGATGGCCGTAGGGTGGGACTGCAGATGCAAGCTCAGGAGAGGTCAGGTGACACAAGTGGCCAATAGGGGTCCACCTGGTCCTATAAAGCTACTGACGCTGGCCTGGACAATTTAGTCTAAACAACTCATTCCTCTGGCACAGAGCTGATGTGCCTACAGCTTTGGTTTCCTCTTTGGCTTCTCTATCTTTTTTCTTTCTGTCTGGCACTGCCTCCCAGAATACCTCTGTGAAGCCACCTCTCTTACTTTCTTCAAATCCCTCCTCATAATTCCTTAGTCTCCGTGCCATGCTTTGGTGGGCTGGGGAGGTGGGGAGTGAGATTCTGCAGATAAGCGGTGATTCCGCTGGGACACAGGGCACATGGGGAACACCTGTCCCTATTTCCCAGAAGGATCGTGCTCCCCCTTTGGTGGGCTAGTGGGAATCGCGATTCTGCTGGGAAGCAAGGAGCACTGGGGATCCGACCACATGACCACTTCCGGCAATGGGGGAGAGGTGCAGCTCACGGCAGGTTCCGGGGGGTGGAATGTCCCCCTCCCAACCCACCAAAGCTGCCCGCCTCTGATTTAACCCATCACTCAGTTACCATCTTTGACTCACCCATTCGGTTCGATCTGCCTCTGCCTTGTGTAAGGCTTCATCCAGGTCTCTAATCCACTGCCTCCTTTTTAAGGTCTCCTGGAAGACAAGGTTCCACATGTCCTCGAAGTCCTGCCAGGAAGAAACATAATATTAGTTATGGCCCAATTGTTGTGGGTTGCTTTTGGGATGTTCATCATGGCTGTGAACAGGGGGTGATTTTGTGTGTTTGTGGTTGAACAATGCTCATATTGTATTGTTCTAGATTATGTTTTTATGGGTTTTTTGTTTTTTTTTTGTATTGTTGAGCTGATTATGGTTATGTTGATTTGTGGATTTTTTTTCTCTTCTTCCTATTATATTAATCATGGATTTCTGCATTGTTGAATCATGGGTTGTTGTTGAAACGTGGGTTATCGTGTTGTCTGGGCCCAGTCATGCTAACAAACCATGCTTTGTTAATCATGAACAATCCACAGTTCACAACCCAACAACAAACCATGGGTTCTCTTCATGGATTGCTAGTGGCTAACAAACCATGGTTTTGTTAGCACAGCTGGGTTCAGACAACACACGATAACCCACATTTCAACAACAACCCATGCATCAACAATGACCCACACTCAACCCACACTCACGATAACCCCTTGAGTGTGGGTTATCGTGTTGTCTGAACCCAGCCATTGTGCACTACTTCAGTTGTGAAACAAACAACTCACATCTGTCCTCCCTCACACCGAGCAATATTCCATGCATTAAAACTACTTCTACATTCCTGATATGTTAGAACTGCAGCAGGAGCAGGGAAGCTATTTCAGCCTGAGAGCCAAACTGCAACGTGGGAAAGGTCTCGAGGGCCGCATTCCGTCTCTGGGCAGGGTCAAAAGCAGAATGGGCAGGGCCAGATGTTATTATTAACATTTCAGTTACTACCAGAACAATAAAACTGTTTGCTCACCCTGATATTTTAAAAAATCCTCTCTGAGCATGTGCAGTTATGCATTTTAGGGTGCAATCTTATGCAAGTTTAGACCAAAAAAAGAAGGCCTACAACTTCCAGCATGCCCCAACCAGCTTTTTTCTGTCTAAACTTGCATAGGATTGTGCCTTTAATCAATCATAGCATCATCATGACTACAGGAATAAATTGGAGTTTGCTCCTGCTGCCCTCATCACCGACTGTTCTCTTGGTTGTTGTTTGGGCCCCCCTTGGGCTGTGGGGCCCTGGACTTCGGCCCCAAGGTCCAACCCTAGCAGCACCGCTGGCCTTTTTAAACACGCGTGACTAACATATGTAGTTTGGCCTTTCGGCAGGTGGCAGCTAACTGACAGGCACTGCTCGTGTGAGTGTGATGCACTGCCTCACTTGTATGGTATAGGTCTCTAGATTGATGTTGCATTCAGCCGATCGGAAAAGTGATTCAATGGTTTGATCGGATTCAGACAGCTTGGCTAAAAACAACTTCCCGGGCTCCAGAAAGCACAGCTCCATTTCCTGAAAAAACAGGAAAGCGTATCTAGTGAATAAGATGCACCATGGCTGCGTCGCTACCTAACCCCCTACAAAAGTGGGGAGGAATGAAAGGGACGCCTTCACCTTTCCAACTCGTGCCAGCTCCTGCCTTAGCGTTGTCACCGTCTCTTCATAGCGGCACTTTCTGCGCTCCGTAATACGGTCAATGATGTTGCTGTTTTTCTTCTCAGGAACTGGAAGGAAGGAAAGAAGGAAGATTGGACTGCAGTGCAGCTGCAGTCTTGTATCATATTGGAATAAAGATAATGAGATATCTGAGGGGATGTCCTGTTATTGCATCCTCTCTGCATAAGCAGAATTACTCATGCTCAAGCTTTTGTACAGCTTGCTAGGTGGAAGCTGTTGGCCACACACAGTTTCAGGAGTGTGGAATTCCCCAGGGCCGAATTCAGTTTTGGAGAAGCTCTCTGGGGCTGCATTCCAGTGCTGGGCGGGGCTGAAGGCAAAAGGTGAGGTGGGCTCAAAATACCAAAAATGCCAGCCTATTTTAGCTTAAAGTTCTTATTGCCAGTAAGTAGCAGAGGCATTTCAACCTTTTAGAATGGGGAGAAAATTCACAAAAGGAAGGATCTAGACAGAAAGGCGGGGAAGAAATAACTATTATTATTATTATTATTATTATTATTATTATTATTTGTGGAGAAAAAGCGTCAGTTTCCTGCACCACACACACACACACACACACACCTCCTCACAGTGTAAACAAGTATAATCCCAGCTGGGGGCTGGGAAAGTCATGCAAATGTACCTAGTTTCTCTGATGGCTCCTGATGCCTCAGAGTCTGTGCCACAGCTATTCTCATGCAAATGCGGCAAAGAGCCACCTCTCCCCTGCCTGGCCCAGATGAAGTTCATCCTGATTGGCTAAAGACACCTGGGCTACTGAAAGGGGGAGGATGAATCTATACTGAGGCTGGGGGCTTTTGGGTTTCCTTGTAGTCTGCATGTGAAGAAGTGTGGGGTAGGGCTTTTGCTGAGGCAGCCCTGAAGAGGACCAGCCCCCAGGTAAAGAGAGTGCCTGGGTAGTTATGTAGTAAAGGAACTAGCTTTTGTTATTTTGTAGCTCTACTATGTATACCAAAGTGTCTCCCCACCTTTGCTCCTTCCCTCATTTCCCACCTTTTGTTGTAATATGTTTACCTTAAATAGACTTTCCTGGTTTTACCCCACACGCGTGTTTGTGGTTCCTCTGTGGTTCAGTGCTCAATCCAGTGTATAGACCCAGGGCAAGGCCCTGAGAGAATCAGGTCAAGACAGCAGAGCTAAGGCTGGCAGTTTTGCACCTTTGATCTCTGGTCTTGAGTAAAGGACCGGTTTTGGCAGTCCTTCACATTATTATTATTATTATTATTATTATTATTATTATTATGAAACCAGGGGAAGACTATTTTTAACTGTTTTAAAATGGCATTTTGGGGCGCAATCCTATGGCCGGTAGATGCCGTCTGGCTGGCCACAGGAAAAGTCGGAGTCCCTGCTGTGACCTTGGAAAAGACCTCAGAGCTTGCAGTGGGGACTCGGACTCCGGAGGGCCCTCCCTCCACCCTTGCAGCTGGCACGGTTCTTTCCACACTGGCTGCAGCTCCGAATACGGGGAGCAGGCACTGGGGGGGGGAGGGCAGGGAGGAGCGAGGCACCACCGTCCTCTGAGGAATCCAGGCGGTGCCTTAGTCCCTCCTCCTCACAAGGAGGGGGAAAACATTTAGAGGGCTGAAATGTTTCAGACTGACAATCCGCTTTCCCCACCTTCCTTTGGATGCCCGTCATCCTCTGAGTTCAGAGTGTTGCAGGCAGCCACACTGGATGGCACCATTAGTTTTTTAACTGGCTGTAATCTGCCCAGAGAACATTAGATATTGGGCAGATTAGAAATGTACTAAATAAATACTTTTGTTCCAGAACAAGATACCGTGAATACTATATATGCTAAGAACAGAGATTTCTATGCCTCAAATTAAATTGGCAATATTTACTGATGACTTCGGCGAGGCCTCTGACTTCCCGGGCAGCAACCACAGTGTCACTTTCTTGAGTCTTTAGAAAGGCCTCTGTTGCAGCCTCCCTGAAACAGAAACAGAGGGGAAAACCTTGAGGGTTAACAGATGTTTCCCAGTAAGAGCATATGAACTGCCCTGCCCTTCTGGATCGGACCAAGGGTCCATCGAGTGAGTCCAGCTGTAGAAATACACCCACAAAAGTTACTAGTCTGTGATGAATATTTTAGTTTCCTGCTAAAAGCCTCCGACGGCAGAGCAAGGGATGCCCTTTCCTCTGCAGATGACATGGAAATGTATTTATTTATTTTACAAAATTTATATACCACTCTGTATTCCAGTATGGAGATTTCGGAGCAGTGTACAATAAAAGATAAAACAGATAAAATAATAAAACAATTATGTTAAAAACAAAATCAATAAAACTGTGGCTGGTTAGTTCAGGAAGGCTTCCTGGAATAAAAGGGTTTTCCGGAGGCGCCAAAAACAATACAATGCTGGCACCTGCCTGACCTCTACAGGCAGTGCGTTCCAGAGAAATGGAGCCACTATACTGAAGGCTCTTCTGTGGGTAGACGCCAATCGGTCGATAGGTCCATGCGGAACCACCAAGGACATGCCATCCAATTCCTGCATTGAGCAGGAGGTTGGACTGGATGGCCTTTTAGGCCCCTTCCAACTCTACCTATGATTCTAAGACCTCAGTGACTAGACAGGTTGGTAAGGGAGGAGGCACTCTCTCAGGTATCCTGGTCCCAAGTTGTTTAGGGCTTTGTACTAGTACCAATGCAGACTGCTAGCCTCTTAGCAGGCTAGTAAAAGAAATAATATTTGCATTCTATCAAGTGGACTGGTAGAGGAATAGTGGGCATGGCCAGACTGGGACCCCAAGAGAGACGGATTTGTTCCCCAGATCTGAGGTTCTTCACCCCTGGTCTAGAGACTCAATGCAAAGTAACATCGTACGTTTGTTCCTTACTTGTATTGCACTGGATTTTCAGTGTGGTCATCATTGGGCATTCCCTCCACCCACGTCAGCTGACGATGCGATAAAAATCCATTGCCTGTACATGTTTCCAAGTCCCTCACCAACGGGATATGTCCGGGGATCTGTGGGACTTTCTGCTTTGCTATCTTGCTTCTCGCCTCCCCGAGAGTGCGCACGAGGTTTATCTTGCCAGAGCCAAAATAGAGAAGTTAGGGATCTCCTCCATGGAATAAAACCCAAAGAAGAAGGAGGGTGCACTTAAACTCGCTAAAAAGAGAGGTGACAATCTAGCCAATGTTAAGCATTTCTGAGTCCCAATGATTTATTCTTAATAATATTTTATTATCATTTCTTGATACAATCAAAACATTTAACATAAAGCTTATTCAAAACAGAAACAATTACATTACAGTTTTTAACATTAGAGGATTCTTGGAATTGTAACAGGCGCTGGTAGAGCCTTAATATTCAGTGTTTCCTTCTTAGAATCTGAATTTGGAGTGTTCAGTTGTCATACAAAACTTTCCCTTCATTCCCAGATGATTATCTTGTCTATCTAATAGGACACAATTTGCAATTTACTCCAGGCCTGTGGCTTACACTGGCTCAGCTTGTCTGAGTGTGGAAAGCTAAGCAGGGTCAGGCCTGGTTATTACTTGGATGGGAGACCCCTTCTCTAGTTTCCTGCATTGAGCAGGGGGTTGGACTCAATGGCCTTGTAGGCTCCTTCCAACTCTATGTTGGACTGGGACTCGGGAGATCCGGGTTCTAGTCCCCACTCGGCCATGAAGCTCCCTGGGTGACTTTGGGCCAGTCACGGTCTCTCAGCCTAACCTACCTCACAGGGTTGTTGTGAGGATAAAATGGAGAGGAGGAGGATTATGTAAGCCACCTTGGGTTCCTTGCAGGAAAAAAGGCGGGATATAAATATAATAAATAAATAAATAAACAATAAAATCCTATTGTGTGTTCGTTTAGTCAGAAGAAAGTCCCACTGATCGCAATGGGACTTCCTACAACTCCCAGCGTGCCTCAGTTTCTGTACCTCATCATCAAAGATCTGCCCGTAGACTTTCCCACTGGGGACCACACGGGACACACCCACCAAGGTCATGCTGCAGAACACTTCTGGATCCTCCGCTGGTTTTGCACCGCAGAAAAACTTTTACTAGATTAGCTTAGAAAAGGCAAACAAAACAAACGTTAGAAATCATTGAGCGCTTTGCATACGTTTGCATATTTTGAATGAATTCTGTCTCCGACACTCAGCCAAGTATATTAAGCTGCATATAATTTTCAGAGGGGCTGTCTAAGCCCATCACACATCAAGCCAGCCAGAGGGAGAGGCAAGCCAGAGGCTGTAGCCAAAATTGTGATGAAGGGAAGATAGTTACAATTGGACAAAACATGGTGGCGTGAAATACAGTTGTGATGGGGGTGTATATAGGTGTTCACCTAGCAGCCTCTGGCGGAGGAAGCCATTTGGGACTCCATCATCCCGCCCACCGCTCACCCCCGAAAACTGCCCTTTCTAGCCAAAGTTCAGCAGTTGCTTTGCCAGCATGCTTAGCGCAAGGGGGGGCTTTCCCCCATATTTATAATAGTGTAACGGGGTGTATGTGTGGGAGTATCACTGTAGCTTATAGGGGGAGCCCCTCCTCAGCACATCCCTTCACGCCTCCCGCGGTTGTCTCTCTCTCTCTCTCTCTCTCTCGTCTCCTCAGCCAGCCCTACCTGAGCATCCCTGGCCAAGCCAAACTCTTAGGGGCCGCCAAAAGCCGGCTAGGCCATGCCCGGCGTTTCTTGGTCTCCATGGTAACCACCGGGCGGGAGGAGATGGTGGCCACCAGGGAGGGTGGTGGGCGGGGAGAGCATTTCTCTCGCGAGAGCCGGCGGGATTCAACATGGCGTCCCGAGTCTGGATGCAGTTGCCGTGGAGACGCAGGAAGTGGATCGCTCGTCTCGCTAGGCAGGAAGGAGATAGTCTTCCAGAGAGAGTTCGTTGTCTTTTTCTTCCGTCCCGCCTTGTCGAAAAGTGTAAATAGAAGCTGAACATGTGCAGAGTGCTTTTCCTTCTCTGGTTCTGGTCACGGCACCCCCCCCCCCAAAAGGATACTGCACAGTGGGGAAAAGGGCAACTAAGGGCGCAATCCTATGCACATTTAGACATGCTGGCTAGGGAATGCTGGGAGTTGTAGGACTTTTTCTCTGTCTAAACATGCATAGGATTGCGCCTTAAAATGATCCAGGGGCTGGAGCAACTCCCCTATAAGGAAACGTTACAACATCTGGAATTGTTTAGCTTCAAGACAAGGCGAGTAAGGGGAGACAGGATAGAGGCGTACAGAATTATGCCTGGTGTGGAGAAAGTGGACAGGGAGACATTTTTCCCTCTGGTCATCCCATGAAGCTGATTGGTGGGAGATTCAGGACAGATCGAAGGAAGGACTTGCTTCACGCAGCACATAGTTAAACTATGGAATTCACTTCTACAGGCCACCAATTTGGCTGGCTTTAAAAGAGGACTGGAGAAATTCCTGGAGGAGGCTATCAATGGCTACTAGTCCTGATGGCTATAGGCTTCCTCCAGCATCAGAGGCAGTAACTAGCCTAGGTGCACCAGTTGCTGGGGGACATGGGCTGGAGGATGCTGTTGCACTCATGTTTTGGCCACTGTGTGAACAGAATGCTGGACTAGATGGACCCTTGGTCTGATCCAGCATGGCACTTCTTACGTTATCACAAGCCTCCGTTTAAAGCAAGGGTAAGCAACCCAGTATTTTGTAGTTCTTGGACTACAATCCCCCATAATTCTTGACCATTGGCCATGCTGGCTGGGGCTGATGGGAGTTGTAATCCAAAACCTCTGGAGGGCCTCAGTCTTCTACCCCTGGTTTAAAGCACACAACGTAAGGCCGAAGTGCTTCTGATCCTCATCCTGTGGGTTACCATCTCTCCATTTTGTTTTGTAAAACTGTGAAGAAAAGCAGACTCTCCACCACACACCTGTAAACAAGTGTAAACCCAGCCAGAGGCTGGGAACCTCATGCAAATCTAGTTTCCTTTGATGGCTCTGTGCACTCAGTCGCCCATGTATTTGCATGCAAATGTTCCCCAAGCACTCTAGTCACCTTCAAGAATTCACCCCTTGGACACCCCTCCAGAGTAGGGCTTTTGCTGAGGCAGGCCCCAAGAATTCCAATCCTCCAGGCAAAGAGTAAGTGCCCTGGTGTTTATATAGTAAAGGAACTAGTTTTGTTGTTTTGTAGCCCTACTTGTGGATACCCAAGTGTCTCCCCGCCTTTTCCCCTTCCCTCATTTCCCACCTTTTATTGTAATCGGTTCACCTTAAATAAACTTTTCTGGTTCTACCCCACACGGTGTGTGTGGTTCCTCTGTGGTTCAGTGCTAGATCCAGTGTATAGACCCAGGGTAAGGCCCTGAGAGAATCAGGTCAAGACGGCAGAGCTAAGGCTGGCAGTTTTGCACCTTTGATCTCTTGTCTTGAGTTATAGGACCAGTTGCAGTCCTTCACAAACACAAACGTTTTTTGAAAGTTAGGGAAACCCAAAACCCTGCAACATCACACTTTTTTTTCTGGCTTCTTATATCTTTCTTGGCAGGCAAGGCAAGCCTGCTTAGGAGGATGAAATTCTAACTTTTTGAAATTCTGTCTGGTTAGCGTTCCTATTTCCACCCACCCCTCTGTATCAAAAGTTTTCTGAGTGGCAATCGTACACATGTTTAGACAGGAAGAAGTACTATTAACTCCCACCATTCCCCAGCCAAAATGACTGACTAGGAAATGTAGGCCTTTTTTCCTGTCTAAACATGCATAGGACTGCACCCCCGAATTGCCAATTTTCTGAAATGCTCTTGCTCTTCTAGGGAGCAGCGCGGCCCTACCGATGCTTTTGGACTATAATGCCCATCATCCCCAACCATGCTAGGGGACAATGGGAGATGGAGTCAAGCACTATCTGGAGGGACACAAGCTCACCCACCCACAGCCTGAACAGTTTTGAGTCCAGGGTACCCAAATACTGCCTTCTCTGGCACACCCTCTTAGATCATCCAGGTAAGCCCTGCTAGGTGTCCCTCCTCTATCCGAAATGCAGCTGGTGGAATAGCAGTGTAGGGCCTCCTCGGTTGTGGCATGCAGGCTTTGGAACTCCCTGGCTCAGGAAGCCCATCTGGACAGTTTCCTCTTGGCACTCTGGAGACTAGTGAAGACTATCCTGTTCAGGTTGGCCTTCAGTGTGGATTAACGGTTGCACCCCTGAATGATGCATTGTTCTTGGCAACTACTGATGGATCCTTTTATGGCTTTAAAAAAAAAAAAATGTGTTCAAATTCTGTTTCCCCCTCACGGAAGCCTTGGCCAAAAAACAGTTTATAAACTTATCTGCTGGTATTTTTGGTGTTTTGGCCCTGCCCATTTTACCTTTGGCCCTACCTACCACTGGAATGCAGCCCCCAAGAGCGTCTCCAAAATGGAATTTGGCCCTCGGACCGAAAGAAGTTCGACACCCCTGACGTAGATGCATACCTGCCTCAGGTGGGAGCCCAGAATATAAACTACAGGGAGTGGCCTACAATTGTAAATTGCGCGCAGCGCAGGAAGGCTATCCTGGAATACCAGGTACTAGGGGAAACAACAGAAGAGAATTGTTTCCTTCAGGTCCTGCTTGTGAGATTCCCAGTGGCATCTGGCTGACCCCAGTCGGAAAAAGGGTGCCGGATTAGATGGACTTTTGGTCTGACAGAGTAGGATTCCTCCTCTGTCTTTATAAAGCAGCGTGCCTCATACTTTTGAGAAATGGGGCAGTGAAAATCAATAACTGCAAAACACAAAACGAAGGACACACTGGCTGGATTTACACCACACGACAAGCCAGAGTACGGGTTGAGTGTGGGTTGTCACTGAACAGTAGGCCGTTGTCGAATCATGGGTTGTGTTGTCTGAACCCAGCCACGTCAACAAACCAACACACAAAGAGAACCCGTGGTTTGTTGTTGGGCCATGAACTGTGGTTTGTTCATGGTTAACAAACCATGGTTTGTTAGCATGGCTGGGCTCACACAATACAACCACCCACGGTTCAACGACAACCCATACTCAAGCTTAATCGTGTTCTGTGAACCAGGTCATTGTCCCTATCACCCAATCAAAGCTAGACTATCTTTTAATAATCCCCTCCTTTCCTCCATTTATTGCCAGCAGTGGTAATGTACTCAATACATTCAGTTTCCTCCCTTCTCAAGCTTCGGCTTCTGTGATCTGGTGAGGCTCTTTCTTTAAAAAAGCACCTCCAAAGGTAATTTGATACCCAAAGAGAGGGGATCCAAAGACCCCACAGGAGCCAGATGGAATAATTAAGGGATGTATGGCATACCCTGGGTGCTCCACATGTGCTCCGTTGGACCAGAGCCAAGGAGATTTAGGTGCAAAAATATAGAGATAGCAGTTCCACAAAATAGTTTTATGGGTCTCACAAGGCGGATTTGAAACAGGTCTCCAGTCCGGCTCACTTAAAGCCAGCTTTCTCGAGATCCTCGGGCAGGATGCGTCCCTTCTTGCGGGCCTTGGACTTCTTCTTCTCCACCTTAGCAAGCTTCTTCTTCTGGAGGTTCTTGCGGCGTTTGTCCTGGCGGTGCTGCATTTTCTCCACCACCTGCTCGGTCCGCTTCTCCCACTGCTTCTGGCGCTGGGCCTTGCGCTTCTCCTTGCGCTTGAGGGCCGCCTTCAGCCGCTCCTCGTCGTCCCGGATCTTGACGCCTTCTGCCTTGTAGAGGACGTTGGTCCACTTCATCTTTGTCTCCAGTTCCTTGGCTTTCTCCTCATCTTTGTCCTTCAGCTCGTCCAGCTTGTTCTTCTGAGACTCCAGCCTGCTCAGTAGCTGCTTATAATTCTTCCCTGTCAGTGGAGTGATGTTGCCTTTTATTTTCTTCCTCTTTTCTCTCTTCTTCTCTGCTTTGCTCAGCTCCTCCTCCTCATGGACTTCGACCTTATTGAAGATAATCTCAGCCTTGCTGTCGTTCTTCTGGACCTGGGTCTGCAAACTGGCCGCCGCCGGGGCCTCCTCAGCTTCCTTCTTCTCCAGTTTCTCCTTCATCCGCAACTCTTTTCTTCGGCGTTTCTTTCTCTCCTTCTCGTATTTCCTTCGCTGCCTCTTCTCCAACACAGCCGGAGACAAGTTTTTGGAGTTTCCCTGTAAGAAACAGCAAGTTGAGGAGAAGGCAGAATCCCTTAAAGGACTTCCTGGGCAAGGTTTAGATCGGGTGCAGAACCTCTTTCAGCTCGAGGCCCGAATTCCATTTTGGTGAGGCTGAAGGCAAAAGGGGATGGGGGGGTCAAAAGACCAGCATATCTGAACTTAAAAGCTCTTATTGCCAGTAATGAAGCCTTAGGAGAGGCATTTCAACCTTCTAGAAGGGGGGGGGGGAGACTGCAGAAAAGTTGGGAAACCACCAAAAGTTGGTGGTTGGGGGGGAGGGGGCATGGGCAGATTGGGACCCCAGGTGTGGTGGATCTGGCCCTGGGCCTGAGGTTCTGCACCTGCTACACACTACCAAATTGATCTTCACAGCCATATGGTTTAAAAACTTGCTTTTTGAAAATAAAACAAAAGTACAGCTAAGATGGTCAGAAAATTGAATTTTGTACACAAACACTCCCCCCGCCCCCGCTTGGAAAAATCACAAAGTATATCCAGCTCTGAATGTAGAGTTGGTTATATTTTAAAGAACCGTTTCTTTTACGAGGGTGTCGATTGTACCTGACCCGAGACTTCTTGGATTTTCTCGTGGAGCCTCTGCCGCAAGAGATTCATTGCTGAAAAGGAGCTGGGTGCGCTCTTGCTGCCTGTAGGGAAAACAGAGTGTGAAGGAATGCCTATATATAACTATTATGGTTCTGTAATGTGTACATTGTGTGGCCTCTGGAAAGATCGGAGATTAGGGAAAGCTTTCCCTTGCTCGCCCCAGTGCTGGCAAAGGAAATACCAGGCTTTCCCTTGCAAACATTAGCACTAACAAGGGGAACTCCGGGTGGGGTCCCCAAGGCTCTCTGAGCTGCACTGAAAGCAGTCAAGGGCCACAAGCGGCCCGCGGGCCACGGGTTGTGCACCCCTGCGCTACAGGACACAGATCAGCTAAACTCCACCCTTAGCTTCTGAAATTTCTCCAAGAACCATCCACACAAGTTTTATTGAGACTAGATCAGGACTGGAAACGTGCATCTGTCTGGTGGCCATTTTGGCAATAGACCCAAACCATTCCCCGTTCCGACCAGCCATGGAAACACGCTCACCTGTAATACCAATCTTCGGCCCTCCGTTCTCTTTCCCCCCAGCGGTAGCTGATCCGCCAGCACCAGATGCAACTTGGATATCCGGACTGGACTTCTTAACGTCCGAGTTTGTTGGCCTGGCCGAGGATGCTTGGCTGACCACAGGCCCCATTTGCTTGCCTGGAGAGGCCCCCACCATCTTGTCTTGCTTCTTCAACTTCCTTCGTGGCTTCTTCTTTTTCTTCTTGGGCTGGGAGCCGTCATCTCTCAGTCCGGGTCCTGGAAAGGTCCAAAGGCAGAGAAATGTGTTAAGAAGAAATACCGCAACCCGGCACATTTTCCCACCTGCTGCTCATCATTTTGCAGCCGCTCTCAACATTGGGTCTCCAGATGTTGTTGGACTACAACTCCCATCACCCCCAGCCAGGGGCGATGGGTGTTGTAGTCCAATGACACCTGGCATTGGGAAAGGGAGTTTAGATGCAATATATTCTGGGAGCGGCTGCCCCGACCCCATTTCCATGTCCTCATTTCAAGAAGCGACCACAGCTCAAGGGCACAAGGCACACTTTGCAAACATGTTCAAATGACCAGGAGATAGGAAAGACCCTATTGGGGAGAACCCACGTCCCGGGCTATAGATCAATGACTGGACTTGGCATAAGAACCTAAGAAGAGCCCTGCTGGATCAGACCGAGGGTCCACCAAGTCCAGCATTCTGTTCACACGGTGGTCAACCAGCCGCCCACGGGAAACCCACAAGCAGGACATGTGCAACAGCACCCTCCCGCCCATGTTCCCCAGCAACTAGTGTACGTAGGCATACTGGCTCTGTTCCTGGACGTACCATATAGCCATCAGGACCAGTAGCCATCGATAGCCTTCTCCTCCAGGAATTTGTCCAATCCCCCTTTAAAGCCCTCCAAATTGGTGGCCGTCACTACATCTTGTGGAAGTGAATTCCAGAGTTAACTTTGCGCTGTGTGAAAAAGTCCTTCCTTTTCTCTGTCCTGAATCACCCACCAATCAGCTTCATGGGATGACCCCTTTGGGTTCTAGTATTATGAGAGAGGGAGAGAAATGTCTCCCTAACTGCTTTCTCCACACCAGACATAATTCTGTACCCCTCTATCATGTCTCCCCTCGCTCACCGTTTTTCTAAGCTAAAGAATCCCAGCTGCTGTAACCTTTTCTCCTAGGGGAGTTGCTCCAGCCCCTGGATCATAGCTGCCCTTTTCTGCACTTTTTCTACCTGCACTCCAAAATTTACCACACTACCCCACTAATTAAAATAACCGTAGAGATTCAACCCTGCCACAAAATCCTACTGAAAGGGGTAAAAACGGGAGTCTCTGAAACTGTACCGAATTTCCTTTTTTGTGGCTCACGGACTTCCTGGGTGCAAATTTTCTGAGCCAGTTTCTGTAAGTAAGAGTCTTTGTTGACTAAACTGGCCATCTCTGACCAAGGTCCCGTGAAGGTGCAAGTCAAGGGGAAAAAAAATAATAATTTAAAAACAACGGACGTAGGAAGATCTCGCAGAAGGAAAGTTGCTCAGGTCAAAAAAGCCTCATTTGTTCCGCTAGAGCCTCCTGTTGGTTCTTCTGCCTGGAGAGCTGCACAAGGTTGCTTCTGCTTGGATGACCCAAACTGGCAGATGAAACCTGAACAACAAAACCCGCGGGGCTCCATTATCTGCCTTCCATCCCGTACAAGGAAATTAACCCTGATTAACGAGAAACAAATTATACAGTGAAATGGCAAACAAAGGAGACATGCTGCTGAGTTTTGCTGGGTGCCCAAATATCAGGGGAAAAGGGGGTTATTTTTAAATAGAAAGATTGAAAACCATTTTGAGTGAGAACCAATCCTAATTGCTGTGGTGTAGAAACTGAAAATCTAGGCTACAAACCTTCATGCACTCCTTACAGCCAGATCCCATTAATACACCAATTTTAAAGTAATCCCCCTGGTGTCACAGCATGGTGGTCTTGGTGCCAACCAAGTTCCCTGCCCCTCAGTTTTTTACTTTTATTTCTTAAGATTTTTGAATTTTTTAAAACAAGAAAATTTAACCAGGAGGCTGGCATGCTGCAAAGCAAAGGGGCTGCCCTCCAGCAACATCTGTATTTGGGTTCCAGGGGGTGGTTTTGTGTTTTGGAGCTGGGAGGCCGCACCTGCCTTGCAGTTAGGTCTTTGGGCAAGTGACTTTGCTTTTAATCTCACCAGTTTGCCTTCAGGGAAATGAGTGTTGTGGGACAGGCAGCCATGGTGGGCTGGAGAATGCTGGGAGTTGCAGGACTTTTTTGGCTGGGGGATGCTGGGAGTTGTAAGCCTTTTTTTCTGTCTAAACATGTTCCGGATTGCATCCTGAGACTTAGCAAATAACAAGCATAACGTCAAAGTGAAAACAGCAGATCAGATCAAATAAAATCAGAGGCACGCAGAAAACGTCTACCAACAACAAGCCGGCAGTCGGTAACGCTGCAGCCCTATGCTCACTTACCGGGGAGTAAGCCCCATTTAACTCAGTAGGGCTTCCTTCTGAGTAGACATCGCAGAGGTTTGCATTATAAAAAGCTGCGATCAGGCAGGGCGGAAGCCCCGCTGAAGTCAACGGGGCTTACTTTTTAGTAAGCAATGCTTGGGGATGGGGGCAGTGTCAGCGGGGCTTCCGAGGTTTAAAAAAAAAACGGAGTGGGGAAGGTTTACGGGTGGTTAAACCGGAGCGACACCGAATCCATGATCCAAGTGTGGGATTGGGCAAAGGGGCTGCCAGGTGGAGATCCCTCCCTCTTGTGGCTGGGGGGGGGGGCACGGGGTTTCCCGCCCATCCTGGGATCGGGGCCGCAATCTCTGCAAGAAAAACTTACCACCACGCCTCTGTGCCAGGCGCTGCACGCGAGGCGCTTGCAATCGCGATTGCGACGCAACCCACGCGGTTCTCTCGTGCCTTGCTGGAGAGAAGGCTCACAAGTCGATCGCCGAGCGACCCTTTGCAGCCGGCTCGGCGTTCCATTGGTATGCCCTGGGGGGGGGGGGTGGAGTGTGTTCGTGGGGGAGGATTATGGGAAGTTGGAGGAGTTGGGGGGGAGGGCAGAAGGAGCTGCTCCTTCTGCAACAGGCTGCAGAAGTGCGGAGATTTGTTTGCAAATAAGAAGCTGCCTATAAATATTGTTAATAAACAATTAATTTTAAAAGAATAAATACAAACATAATAATGAAGTGCAAATAAAGTGTAAATAAAAATAAATGTTCGTGCTGCCGCATTGCAAATGGAAATTCAAGATTGCGGAATCTAACGGTGAAAATCCTTCTTTTTACAGCCTTGCTCCAGCATGAGTAACTTTCAGATGTTTGGGGCGGTTTTTAACTTTCGGCTCAATCCTATAGCAGGTTTAGACGGGGGGGGGGAAGGAAAGTCCTACAATTCCCAGCATTTCCCAGCCAGCTGGGAGTTGTAAGATTTTGTTCTGTCTGAACACGTATAAGATGGTGCCCTTATGGATCAGTGTAAAGGTGCAATCCTATGCATGCTTAGACAGAAAAAAGTCCTACAAGCCCGAGTATTCCCCTGCCAGCCTGTTGCTGCTTCCTGTAAGCAGCACATTTCATATGCTTATGAAATTTACTTTCCCTAAACATGCATAGGATTGTGCCCTTCTGGGTCAGTAACTGGTTAAGGGGGCAATCCTATGCAGCAGGTTTAGCCAGAAAAAAATCCTACAACCCAGCATCCCCCAGCCTGCTAAGTGTTCTGTTAAAAGGTGGTTTCAGCCACAGCCTCTGCATCTTGTATTTGTTTTTATTAATTGGATGTATCGTTTTATATTGTCTTGTGGTTTTAAACTGTGATTCACAGGCACTAGAAGGGTGAACATAAGAAGAGCCCTGCTGGATCAGGCCAAGGGTCCATCTCGTCTAGCATTCTGTTCACACAGTGGCCACCCAGCTGCCCCAATGGGAAACCCACAAGCAGGACAGGAGTGCAACAGCACCCTCCCACCCATGTTCCCCAGCAACTGGTGTACATAGGCAGACTGCCTCTGATACTGGAGGAAGCACATGACCAATCAGGATTAGTAGCCACCAATGGTGGGATATAAATTTCTACATATAATTAAGATAAATATCCCAACTTCTTTTATTTTGGTGATGGGGGCGGGTTAAATGTTTTAACTGAGACATTTTCTAATCTCCATTTTATTTTTAATCTTTTATTTATAGCATTTTTATCCCCCCAAAAGGCTCCCAAGGCGGCTTACAAAGATATTTCTTAAGGCAGTCCCTGCCCGCAGGTTTACAAACTAAAAACATGACACAAAAGGAAAGGGGATTGGGAGGGAGGAGGAAAAAAGCAAATTCAGGTTGTAAAGTGCTGTGAGAGGTCTTTTTAGAAATAATCAAGCCATCTATAAATAACAAAGAGCAATTCTGAGCATGTGCCAAGTATATTTGCACAGCACAGCCCACACCAGATTCCCATGTCCTTGACTTTCAGTGCAATCTAACTCATTTGTACTTGGAAGCCTTAAGGCACAATCCTATAGCATGTTTAGACAGAGAGAAATCCTACAACTCCCAGCATTGCTGGCTGGGGAATGCTGGGAGTTGTAGAAATTTTTTTTATGTCTAAACATGCATAGGGTTGCACCCTTACTGAGTTTTGTGGGACTTACTCCCAGGTAAGTGCTCTCCAGATGTATTGGACTTCAATGCCCATCAGCCCCTGCCAGAATGGCCAACAGTCTAGAATGCTGAGCGTTGCAGGTTGGGGAAGGATGCTGTAACTATGGATATTCTGCAAGATCCCTTGTGGGAGTAAACAGTCATTGTTTAAGGGAGGAAAAACCGACATGTTCATACAGTGCTTCCCTTTTCCATGTTTCAGCAATGCCCAATGGCTGCCTCTTTTGGGGAGGTAATAATATGGATAAACTTTTGTGTTGGAAAGCTCTTTTAATATTTATTGATGTACTTGTTCTCCTTAATTATCTACCTGCTTCTTGGAAATGAACTTTCCGTGCCCTTTTGACAGCTAAAAGACTGATATTAAATAAATAAAATTACTATATTGGAAGGATGAACGGCCGCCGTCCAATAATGCAATGGATCGAGGACTTAACGATGCTTTCCACCTTTGAACAGGTGGTCTTCAGGCGTAACCTACAAATGGATAAATACATGGATATTTGGCCTGCCTTTGTTGAAGAATAGGCATAACTGCTTATGGGTAGCAGTATATCGCTTTATATAAAATAAATAGGGGTATACCTTTCATATGGCAAAGAAGCATTCAGCAGTGAGTGAGCAAGAGTGTGGGTGCACACAGGGAGCGATCGTTGATGTGACCACAGGGGTACAACTACAAAAAAAAAAGTGTGTCCCTATTTTAATCTGAAACGCTAAAGGAGATGGACCACTTCTTGGAATGCTTTCCCCCCTCTTGGCTTTTTTAAAATGCCCATTCTTGCGGCATCCACAATCCATCCCATCGACAGCTGTTTCGTTGCCACTTTCATTGTCACAAGTCAGTGGAAAGAAATGTCCCAAGTTTTCAACGCCGGAAAACAAAAACTGGCTTTATTCAACCAGTCTAGTTACAATTAAAAAAAAGGAAGCTGTTTATTTTAAAAAAGAGAGACAAAAACAAAACTACTCCTAAGGAGAAAACCACAAACACTGTATATACACACACACTTTCAAGTTAACTGGTGGTAGAACACTGAAGTTATTTTGCATCTAAGGTTGCCAGGTCTTTTTGTTTTTTTTGTTAACTGCTCCTCTGCCTTGCATGGCAGCCTGACATGCATCATTAAACAGGTGATGCTTTTCCTGACACAGAGACTAAGCAAGGATGGATCACCTGCTTAATATCAGCATGTCAAGTTGCTGTTGAAAGCACAAGGCCAAGTTTGCAACCCTAACTCGTTTTCAAGTAGCATTGCATTGGTTTTAGAGGGCCCCAGTCCTGTTTCAAGTGCTTGGCGCATCGAGGACCCGAACCCTGAAACACTTAAGAAATGCATGCCCCACCAAGCTCATCTGCGGAAGAAACAAGCCAGATGCAAATGTATAGCGAAGGCGTAGTTGATTTACTCTGGTGCAAGCAATTCAAATCGGGACCACCACACACCGGGAAGGATTAAACCTTCCCCCCCCCAACCAATTTCCCCCCACAAATCCTCCACCCCCAAACGGGGGCATTAAAAAAAAGAGACAAAAGCATTGGCTTCAATTGAGGATTTTTTGTTTTATTAATACCGCTAACCAGGAAGGGAGTTTTCAGAGGAGGAAACGGGGGGGGGGGGGGGAAGAGGTATAATCCTCGCCTCCCGGGGGAACCAATCTGAATTGGGGCCACACAAGGTTACACTAGAGTAAATAAAAAGCTAACGCCCACCTACACGCAATGCAATGAGTGTAAGGTGTTGTTTGGCTCATGGATTCTTCACCCCCCCCAAAAAAGCCGTGTAAGCAGATGGCCATTCGGAGGGTGTGTGTGTGGCTTGAGCAGGGGGGGGCATTAACATGAGCAAGAAGTATTTGCAGGATGGGTCCTTGAGTATTAGCTTATACAACTGATCTGGAGGAAGAACACTGAAAGACAAAAAACAAACCCAGCGTTTTGCTGGAGCTACGAAGGGGCTTGGTCCATATATATATATATATATATATATATATACACACAAGGACCAAAGACTGTTCCTTAAAGCAAGAATGACTGTTACGCACTGCAACCTAGGGCGACCAACTTTTTTTTTTTTTACTGCTCCTGCGCCTTTTAACAGCCACCTGCCATGCAAGCGAAGCCTCTCCCGTTACTTTTATCTCCATCTCAGGCCAACAGCTTTGCCTGCTTTAATGTCTGCATCTCGGGCTGCTCTAAAGGGATAGCAGCGGAGGCCGGAGGGGGGGGGATGTGGCAACGGCAACCGTGCCGTTATTTAAGGAAGAGAGGGAAACAAGGTTGCTTAAAAGCTAAACAACCCCCCCCCCCAAAAAAAAACCTTTAACAACTGCCTGACACTCAGAAATTTAGCAAAGGAAACTTTCCCTGGCGCAAAGCAAAATGCTTATTCTCCCTTAATTACAGGCTGCCCGTAACCCGCTGAAACCCGGAGGATTATGGGCATCCAACTGAGAGCAGGAGCACGTACACCTCCTCCCGAGGAGGAGGGGCTGAGGCACCGCCTGGTTCTGCGGAAGCCGGCAATGCCTTGCTCCGCCCCCTCCCAGCCACGGAGGAACCAAAGACGGTCTTTGGTTCCCTGCTGGCACAGAAAGAACCGTGCTGGCTACAAGGTGGGGTGGAAGGGATTTCCGAGGTCGCAGTGGGGAGCGCAACCAATCCTATGCCCCCCTCTCCCCGGGCAAGGTTGGAGAGCCATAGGATTGCACCCCAAGACCTGGTTTGCATGTAATGACAACCCAGAGCCCGGGTTGAGTATGGGTTGTCGTCGAATCGTGGGTCGTCGTCGCGTGCGAATCCTGCACTGTGGTTGAACTACGGGTTGTTAATCGCGAACAAACCATGATTTCTCCTCCTGGGTTGTTCGTGGTTAACAACCCAGAGTTAACCCATAACACAGGGTTTGCACGTAACGACAACCCAGGATTCAACGACAGCCCATACTCCCGGTTGTCGTTATGTGCGAGCCAGGCCTAAGTGTCAGAAAGCGCTGGATCAGGGCCACTCAACGGAGGTGGGCGCCCCCTCCCTCCAATCCGCTGCAAAGTAGAACTAAACAAATCCCAAAGGCAGGCAAAAGCAGCCTTCCCCAACTTGGTGCCCTCCAGATGCGTTGGACCACAACTCCCAGAATCCCCTAGCCAGCATGGGGGATTCTGGGAGTTGCCATGCAACACAGCTGGAGGAGGCTGGGGAGAGAATATTCCAGTTCTGAACTTAATTCTGCAGGTGCCAGAAAATCATGTCTTTTTGTTGTTGCTGCTTTGTTTTGTTTTAAAGAAAAACCCGAAGGAATCCTGCTCCAAAATTCCTATTCAGAAATTCAAAGGTCACACTATAAAACGCCAACCGTTCTTCGACGGGCAATTCCATCAAAAAGAAAGAAAGGAAATATTCCTAAGGGGCTCGAAGGCCCAAAAAAGCCATTGCCACAAGAGCACTAGCGTTCCTACGCAAACGGAAATTTCGTCACTTCTAGCTAAACGCCGTTCTTGGCCGTTTCTTAAAATGGCGTCTCAAGCAAAATGGCTCCCGGCCGCCATGACTTGAGGCACGTTGTTAGGAAACAGGCTTCAGGAGGAGGCAGGCTCAATGCAACGGCCGACACCCTTCGGGTGTCAAAAACACCGCCCGGCTGAGGAGAGCTCCGGGGTCCCCCTTTCAGGCGTGCTCCGTCGGACCCGCTCCGTGCCCGTTGATGTGAGGGTGCGAAGGCGTGGTCCCCTGAGGGGCCGGAACGGCCTGCTCCATCATGGCGGCGGCTAGGGGCATAGAGGGGCCTTCCGGGGACGACGTGGCAGCTTCCTGTCTCCAGTAGGCTTCGCACAGAGGCAGGTCGTTGGCTTCGCACAGGCTGTAGCTTTCCAGAACAAGGACACCCGTTTGAGGGAGGAAAAGGCGACGAGGAAAGCGAGAGGCGGAAGAGAGAGGGCGGGGGGGGAAGGGAGAAAAAAAGCGAGACAGAAGCAACAGCGTTAAGGAAATAGCAAAATGTTTCCGGAGGCAGCAACGACAACTATGGGGACACCACGTGCCCTCTCTAGAGTGAAGTCCAGAGGTTCTCTCTTTAAAAAATAAAAATAAATAAGGACGTAAGAAGAGCTATGTCGGATCAGACCCAGGCATTCCATCTGGTCCAGCATTCTGTTCACACAGTGGCCAGACAGATGCCCAAGGGGAAACCTACAGGCAGGACACGTGTGCAACAGCACCCTCCCGCTCATGTTCCCCAGCAACTGGAGTACACAGGCACACTGCCTCCGATACTGGAGGTAAAATAGAGCCATCAGGGCTAGTAGTAGCCATCGATAGCCTTCTTCTCCATGAATTTGTCCAATCCCCTTTTAAAGCCATCCAAGCTGATGGCCATCACTTCATCTTGCGATAGCAAATTCCCTAGTTTAACTCCGCACTGTGCAGGGCCGGCGGTCAAGGGTAGGCATGAATCTTATTTCAACACTGGCGACCGAAGAGCATCCTCTGTTTGCACCGGAGGCAAAAGGCTGCTTCAGGGCTCCCAGGTCAGGCCCTGTGACATACACACCTGTGTCCTCTAAGAGGGGAACAAGCCTGTGGGGAGCCCGGAAGTGAAATGGCTACTGCTGTCCCCGGCATCTGCCGCCTGAGGCAGCTGTCTCGCTGAGCCTAATGGCAGGGTCGGCCCTGCACCGTTTTGGTTTGGGAAAGGCATCAGCACTCATCCATGAGGCGTCCTCGGTGCAAAGAAAATGGAGGATTGCAAATCCAGAGGGGCGGTGCCCGAACAGACTCAATCCAGTTTGGTCTGGTTCAGTGGGAATGGTTCAGGGCAGCGACTCCAGGAGTCGATCAGGGGAACCTCAAAGGAAGAGGGAAATCTAGTTTGCTTCTGAGATGAAAATGTGGGAGTAGCAGAGGAAATCAGGATTCCTCATGGGGCTTCATTTGGCCTGGGGACTTCCAGTTTTGCTAACCCCCCAACAATGTTCACATAGCTCAGGCGTGGGCAACTTGTGTCCTTCTGAACGTCTTGGCTTACCATTCCCATCACCCCTATCCATCACAGACACAACCTCCTGCCACCCCGTTTTTTTAGGAAAAACAAAACAAAACGTGCTTATAACTATTTCAATTCCTCCCCCCAAGGAAACCTGCTCTGAAGCAGACAAGAAGTGCAAAAGGAAGCAGATAAAAAGTACCAGAAGAGTCTGGGAAAGAGGGGGAGCAAAGCTGTGCGTCAAGACAGGAGGAGAAAAATGATAATTAAAGGAGTCGCTCGAACAAGCTTGCAGGATGCTTAAAAAGATAAATAAAAATCAGGCCAGGATCGACACTCGCGTGTGTGTTTTTCCCCCACTGCTATTTTATTAACAATAAAACTTGCAGAGAGTTTGATGGAAGATAATGTATAATAAATATATATTATAGAGATATAAAAATGCTTAAAGAGGTTGTTTTTTTAAAAAATGCATATTGATACTCTGACACTAGAAACTCGTGCTCCAGCCATCACGGGGGGGGGGGGGGGATATTGGGACACAAAGCTCCAGAGAGCTGGTGGCCTTCTGGCCCAGCCTTGGCCCTGCAGGTGTGTTGGGACTGCAACCCCCATCATCCCCAGCCAGCATGCTGGCTGGGGATGATGGGGGTTGCAGTCCAACACACCTGCAGGGCCAAGGCTGGGCTAGCCACAGGGTGAGAGGACTTGGGGTTTGAGCTTGGGAGATCCCGTAGCAAAAGGAACTCGCTGAGATCATGCGTGCAAGCTTCAGCGCCCTCTTTAGGTAGAAAAGGGAATGGCGGTGTGTAGCGTAGGCTGCGGTGATTGGCTGGCAACAAGAAGCCTCTGGATTGGCCAAGCCCGGTACAAATGCCAGGAACCTGGCCTTCTCCCCTTGCCTGGCCAATGTGCAGGGTGGCTTCCTACCTATCACACTCCATTCTCCATCTAGCACAGTGTTCTCCAACCTCGGGTCCCCAGATGTTTTTGGCCTACAACTCCCAGCATGCCCCAGCCAGCTATGGGGACCCAAGGTTGGAGAACACTGACAGCTGCAGGGCTCCCATATAGGAGAATAGGCACTATGGGTAGGGTTCCATTTTGGGTTGCCAGTGGTCCCATCCAAGCCCTGGATCCTAACGGAACAACTGTTCTGCAGGAGGGCGGGTTGGATCCAGATTTATGCTGGATCCACCGCGCTGACGGAAGTGGAACTTCCCCACCCCTCCTTCCCACAGCTGCCCCCTGAAAACGCTACACAGAGGCTGGGTTCAGACAACACGATCACCCGCACTCAAGGCTTGAGTGTGGGTTGCGTCGTTGAACCGTGGGTTGTTGTCGAAACACGGGTTATCATGTTGCCTGAACCCAGCTGCGCTAACAAGCCATGGCTTGTTAAGCACGAACAGCCCACGAAGAGAACCCCTGGTTTGTTGTTGGGTTCTGAACTGTGGGTTGTTCTCCATGGTTTGCCATCTCGGCTGGGTTCAGACAACAATAACGCACGGTTCAATAACAACCCACACTCAACCCTCGAGTGTGGGTGATCCTTTTGTCTGAACCCAGTCACTGAGTGAGGAGACCCTGCTAATTGGGGTGAGCTGTAGGGGTGGGATCCCCAAAAAATTGGGTGGAGGCCTCTTCCTCTTGCGGAAGGCAGATCCCCGATCCAACCTCACGTCTGTGGAGCTCCTGCCATAGTTTTCAACCAGGGACAGCCAAACCAGCATCTCACAGGCTAAGAAAAAGGTGTAGAACCATACAGCGGTTTACATATAATGAACATGCCAAACATTGTGTATCCACATTATAGAGCCCTTTTCCATATCACACCATAACACTCAGTTGTTTAAAAAAACAAAAAAAACACCCCCCAAAAAACATAAATGCATCATCCGTCTAAATATGCGCGCACACAAAAAAAGGGGTTGTGTCTTTTGGACTCGCAGGCGTACGGATTTCTTTGGTGCCGCCGGAAAGGTGTTGGGTTTAAACCCGAAGCCGGAAGGGGTGCGTGAAAGAGAAACTGATCGATGTGAAACGCGAGGCCCACCAGGCAGGACAAGGCCGCAACCCTGTGAATATTTGCCCACATGGGGCCTGCAGAGGAGCAGGGACTGTGGGCGAAAACGGCTTTGTAATTTTATCTACACCAACCTCTCACAACTTGGTGGCCTCCACGTGTTTTGGACTCCAACTCCCATCAGCCTGGGCCAGCGTGGCCAATGGCTGGAGATGCTGGGAGTTGTAGTCCAAAACATCTGGAGGGCAGCAGGTTGGGGAAGCTTGATCGATGCCATGTTAAGTATCTCCCCTTCCAGCCATCCGTGAGAGGGAAAGCACCCCCACGAAAGGGCCAATAGAGTAACTTTTGGGGTGCGGGCCGTCCATAAACATTATGGGTGATGGTGAGGCGATCCTCTGAACGCCCTGGGGGGCCCCCTTCAAGTCCAACCCCTGCTTCCATCTGAAAGTTGCCAAAATAGGGGATTCAATACCATGACGCAGACCGGTAAGATGCCCTCTACCCTCTGACTATGCCTGCACGTTGGCGACGAAGCCACGGATTGTGATGGGCGTGTTGAACCTCGGTCTACCCGAGGGCCGCATTCCATGTCGGAGAAGCTCTCGGGGGGGGGGGGGGGCTGTGTTCCAGCAGTAGGTGGGGCCAAAGGCAAAAGGGGCGGGCCAAAACGCCAGCCTATTCTAGCTCAAAGCTCTTGCGGCCAGTGAGTAAGCCTTAGGAGGCACATTTTAACCTTTTAGAACCGGGGGGGGGGGGGGACTGCACAAAAGCCGAGAAAACACCAAACAATTTGTGTTCGGGGAAGGGGTTAGGGCCAGGGGAATGGTGTGTGGTCATATGGGGAACTAGGTAGACAGGATTGGGACCCCAGGAAGGCAGGATTTGGCCTCCAGGCCTGAGTTGCTGCATCCCTCGTTCACGTTAACCATGGTTTGTTGCTTTAGCCATGAATTGTCTTGCAGAGGAGCAAACAAGCCGTGGTTTGTTTTCTCTATTTATGGTTTCTTTCTCTCCCACCGTTTTGCCTGCTTTCAGAGTGATTTCATTTTCAGGGTGCTCTTGCTAGGAGCCTCCGTTTCAGGGCAAACAGCAGTGCAAACAAGCCAGGGATAAGCCACGGTTCAGAGTTCAAACATCATGACAAGCCATGGTTTAAACAAGCCAGACTTCGTAAGCCAACAACAAACCATGGCTCCTGTTTATAGGTTAACCATGGTTAACAAACCATGGTTTGTCTGCGGGGATGGGTTTAGACACAAACAATGAGCCGGATTTCAACAAAGCATATCACGGCTTAGCACTGTGTGTGAATCAGGTCTACATCTCTGTGAGGTAACCCCTATTTACTCATCAAAACTCAGCAGGCCCTCCTTACTCATCGGAATAGTCACAAATAATTGCAAACAGACTGCTAAACACAGACATCAGGTACAGGATTTTTGGGATGCAGCTGCCACTCCCCCCGAGTGGTGAGACTTTTAGGAACTCTGCAAGGACAATCGCTTTTTTTCAGGGTCGAAACCAGGCACGGTCGTGGTTCCCAGGGGATCGTCCATAGCTTTATTTGTACCTGGAAGAGTAATACTCTTCTTCCAGCTCGTAGAGGTCAACAGAGATCTCATCACGCAGCGCGATGAGCTTCTTGTCGCACTCCTCCTGAAGTCCGCGCAACTGCTGACTTCGCTGGTTGATGGCTTCGTTGACAGAAGGAAAATCGTTGAGGATCAGGAACTGCTTCAGGTCAGAGACGAGCTTCATGAGGGACTCGCCAGCCCGGACCTAGTGGGGACATTCATATATTTAAAACTTGCAACCCAACATTTTCCTGAAGTCAATAGATTCCCCCCCCCCCTTAAAAAATGGCAAGCTCATCGGGCAGAGAACTGTACATTCTTGCTTGCGTTACTCCGGACAGCACCATGTACATCGATGGGGCTAGACAGAGGGGAAGGGTTGTAGCTTAGCGGTTGAGCACCCACTTTACATGCAGAAGGTCCCGGGTTCGATCCCTGGCCTCCTTGCTTGGGACCCTGGACTGGACAGACACCGCCGGTCAGTGTCAAAAATACTGGGCTAGAGGGACCCATGATCTGACTCGGTATAAGGCAGATTCTGATGTTCCAGATTAAATCAGCCTTTCATTCAGAACCATGAGGACTGGAATCTTACTTCATTTAGGGGGAAGGGCTGTAGCTCAGTGGTAGAGCCTCTGCTTTGCACACAGAAGGTCCTAGATTCCTGCCTGAAACCCCGGAGAGCCGCTGCCAGTCAGTGTCAACAATACTGAGGGAGATGGACCAAGTGTCTGACTCAATTAGGCAGCTTCCGACATTCCTACACCCGCCAGTCTGTTTATCCACCTTCTCTACCTGAACCAGAGGTTCCCCTAAGTCAGAGTGTGGCCCCTGGGAACTTCCCTGCTGGCCACAAGCTTCTCATGCTGTTATCTCCAATCACTGATTGGAGATAACAGGGTATTTAAAGGCAATGAGCCTTTAAATCCCCTCCAAAGGATCGTGCTGTTGCAAAGATTTCAGGCACACTTCTTTAGGATTGTCCTTCACTCACGATGTTCGCGGCCCTGACGTGCATCTCATAGTTGTCCTGCTCGCCTTGGGTCGCCCGGGATACTTGGGTCTCGTCCTCGATCTATGAAAGGAACGAGAAAACAGCATCGAAGGGGCTGCATAGCTTCCCAGCGCAGAACAACTCGCACCATTCTTAAGCCAAAACAGAGGTGGCTTTCCGTCCCATCCAGTAGAAGAGGGCAGGGTGTTGAACCCCTTTCAGCCTCTGGGCAAAATTCCATCTCAGAAAAGTGCTGGGGGGGGGGGTCCAGTGGTTGGTGGGGCTGAAGGCAAAAGGGGGTGGAGCTGAAGGCAAAAAGGGTGGGGCCAAATACACCAACATCGTGTAGCTTAAATCTCCTACTGCCGGCCACTAAGCCTTAGGAGAAGTGTTTCAAATGTTTTAGAATGGGGGAAAGCTGCACAAAAGCCAGGAAACCGACAAACCACCAGTGGCTGTGGGAAAGGAGCATGGCCTTCAAGGGAACCGCAGGGGGCCGGATTGGTACCCCAGGAGGTCCAGAATGGGCTCCCTGGCCTGAGTTTCTGCACTCTTGCAGTGGAGTCCTTCACTTTGGGTTCAGCATCTTTCTCCAGAACACTGTTCTGCAGAGGAAACTGCCTCCTCCTTCTACCCCACCCTCTGCCCAGAGTCATTCCCTTTATTCCTAATGCTCCATGCTTTATTAAAAAAAAAAATCATTAAATTTTTCAAAGTAACAATGAATAGGAACAAATTTAAGTACACCACCTGTGAGTCAATTTCTCAACAGTCTTTCTGATCACTCAGGATTTCTGTTTGGCACAAGCAAGATTGTCTGATAAAGTTATTGCTCATCATCACCCTGATACAGTGTTCTCCAACCATGGGTCCCCAGATGTTTTTGGCCAAAAACATCTGAGGACCCAAGGTTGGCGAACACTGCTCTAATAGATCATGGCATAGAGTTCCGTGTGTCTTAGGAGGCTGTCGTGTATTCTTCTCAGTATTAGCAAATTATTTAATAGATGTATATACTGCTTACCATATTTAAAAAATATCTCCGAGCGGGTTTTTTTTGGTACTGAAAAGATGTACGGTACCTCAGACAGGTTTCGTTCAAAAGGAAACAGAAAATTTCCCCTCAAATATATACAAAATATAACTCAAGTATACTAGCCGTACTTAATACAACATATAAAAGTATTTTAGCATTTTTAAAAAAACATTTCTACACAATTGTTAAAAAAACAAATCTACCATTTTGATTTTTGTTTCTGTTACAAGGATGCACCCACCAAAACAGCATTATTTTTCAAGGCAAAACACCGTACAGTTGTTTGGCTCTCTTTGGAAGGGGTGAATGCATCTTCTTTCCCGTTTCCTCGAATTCAATAACTGGATATCATATTCCACAAGAAGTGTCAGTTTCTACTTGGCCTCTTTGTACCTGAAGATGTTTAGTAGGTTTCTCCGTCAGTGCAAGGTCCCAAAATGCGCCATGCTTTTAAGAAACCATCGAGCAAGGCATCCAGCTTCCCCACCGCCTCTCGGCCGACTACTGAGGCGGCTTTCACCCTTGCCTTGCAGAGCACGCAGTTTGGCTCACTTACTGGAGCCACCTGCACTGTTCAAAGCATGACCAATACGGCCAGGAAACGTTTATGTTCTAGTCAAGTCTGCAAAAAGAGGGGCTGGGAAATCAGGGAAGAAAGGCCCACGAGGCCTTCTGGGACCTCTTTCCCATATCCACTTCTATGGAATTCCCATAGGGGCTCCACTTCTCTGGAACTCCCTGCCTCTGGAGGTCAGGCAGGTTCCGACACTGTGCTGTTTCCAGCACTTGATGAAGACATGTTGTTCTGGGAAGCCTTCCTTGCTGACCAGCCCCGGTTTTAATGTTATTCTGTTTTTAATGCATGGCTTTTATTCTTTTCTCTGTTTTATCTTTTTATTCCGCTGTGGAATCTGTCTAGATATGGAACGGTATACAAATGCTATAAATAAATAAAACTATATCCTCACCTTTGCCGTCTTGATGATCTCCGTGAAGTTATCCATGATGGACTTAATGTCATCTTTCAGCCTCTTGTTGTAGGACTGGAGGAGGGTTTCTTTGCTCTGAGGTAGGACACGTTGCTGTGACATTTTGCAGGGAGGGGGGAGGAGATGCCTCAGCTGTGTGCCAAGAAAGGGTAGAAAGATTCACAACTCTCATCCACCCAGAGAGGCCTGTGTTTGATTTTATTCATTATTCTTAACACAGCCCTCCCCTACCTGGTGCCCTCCAGATGTGTTGGACTACAATGCCCAGCACCCACAGATATTACTGGGAGTTGTAGTCCCACACATCTAGAGGGCACCAGGGTGGAGAAAGCCAGTGTAACAGAATGCTTAACCTCATA
Organism: Shinisaurus crocodilurus; assembly: GCA_021292165.1. NCBI lineage: Eukaryota > Metazoa > Chordata > Lepidosauria > Squamata > Shinisauridae > Shinisaurus > Shinisaurus crocodilurus. Next base: position 3,260,802 of record JAHFWL010001188.1, on the reverse strand, counting down.
ATGGATCCAGTAGTACTTGTTATAGAATAGCTGCTAAAACATATGCTCTCCCCAGTAGCCTACAGTTAACAATGAGGACTAGAGCCAGGAGAGAAACTAGAGCAGGCAAAGGGAACATCTGGGCCAGCTTCAGTTGGACTTCTCTGCTCCCAGGGCATCAACTGCCCTGTGGGAAAGGAGGAGGAGCAAGGGAGATGGGAGCAGGCCAAGGGAACATCAGGGCCTGCTCCATTTGGACTCTCCCCCCACCCTCTGGGTCAGTGGACATCAACCGCCCTGTAGGAAAGGAGGAGCGAGAGAAACAGGAGCAGGCAAAGGGAACATCAGGGCCTGCTCCAGTTAGACACCCCCACCCCACTAGAGATGAAAGGGGAAGCAGGGCTATTCCAGAAACCCTGCTAAAAGTCTTAATTTCCCCCCCCCTCTCCCATCCCCAGCACTCTTTCCTCGCATGTTGCGTCCTTTTAGATTGTAAGCCTGCAGCACAGGGACCGTTTTGTTTTACTGCAGTAAAAAGTCCCTCCAGAATCCTTTTGTTTGGCTGAGAACTTGGATAAAAAAAAATACTTTACTTGGTTACTTAGTTAGTTAATTAATACAGCCCTCATTCCAGGTGGAAGCATCCTCTTGAAAGAGAGAAAGGAAACCAATCCCTTTACCCCCCCCCCCCCGTGTGCATAAGTGGCAAGTCAAGCATGTGGAAAATACAAGCCTACACCACCACAACAACGACGACTTACCTGGACATCACCTCCTCACCACAATCACCCATTTCCCCCCTTTGCAACTATACAAAGGTATCAGGGTCAGCCTTTCTTCGATTGGCTGTGTCCAAGCAATAGGGCACCACTCCCGAAATTTAATTGGTTACGTGGGGTGCCAATCTTTTCCTCAACTCACATTCTTCGCAGCAAGCTTATATGAGCCCGCGATGTTCTTAAAGCGGCACAACTATCTGCCCCACCCCTACTTAGCGGAAGGTATAAATAAGAATCATGAGCCGTTGCCCTTTTAAATCCGTTCACAAATCTGTTCGGGAGTCTATAATGGCGCTTCACCCACGTCCGTTCTATATGCATCGGCTGAGATATGGTTGTGGCGTAGCCTCGCGCTTCCGCTTCGCGTCTCTATGGTAAAAAGGCTCGGATTTAATACACTTTGCTTCCCGCCTCTCGACTCTATGGTCCGCCCAGTCCACTTCCCGCGGGAATTGCGGCTGATCTCTCGCGAGATCCGGTAACTTAGATATATTACCCAGCCTGCCTTACTCTCTCTTTTGGTTCCTCAAGCCAAGATGGTGAGCTGCTGTGGGCTTGGTGGTGTGGAGGGGGAGGCTCTCAATCCGTTGCCATCCTCTCGCCTAACGGGGTGCTGGTTGGGCTCCACCGGGTAGGGGAGGCGCGGAGCACACTTGGGAGTCCCGAGCTGTTTGTATGGGGAGACAGCAGTGATAGGAAACAGGCTTGGGGGGGTCGTTCCGTTGTAGGCCTCGCTCCGGTTAAGGCTGCGCTCCTCTTTGTAGTCCCAGCACATCTGGAGAGAATCAGGTTGGGGGAAGCTGTGCTACAACACGAAACTTAAGGAATTCATCCCCTTCTTCGACCGAGATTTAGAACATGGCTACTTGCATTTCTAACCCAAGAGCCATGTATGTGCTTTCTGTACTAACAGTAGCTTGATTCTAGAGACTACAACTGTGTCTTTAAAGCAAAGACACCATCAAAACTATTAACCATTTGAGTAGGGTTCTCCAAGCTTGGGTCTCCAGATGTTGCTGGCCTACAGCTCCAAGCATACCCTGCCAGCATGGCTAATGGGAAGGGAGTCTGGGAGCTGTAGTCCAGCAACATCTGGGGACCCAAGGTGACAGAGGGAAATGGCGGTGAGGACATGTACACATAGCACCAGTTACCTTGTAACCCCTATTCCAGAGCCACCTGTAGCAAAAGTAAAAGTGTTATCCCAACCTTTTCAGTCTGTTTCTTCAGATGCTCACCTTCAAGTTGTACAAAGGGAAGCACTGTGCAGCTTTCCCCAACCGGATACCTTCCAGATGTGTGGGAACTACAACTTTCAGCATCCCACAGCCAGAAGTCAAGCAAGTCCTCGAACAGGGGAAGGTGTTTGTATTCATCGTCTTATATTTCAACTTTACAGCCGAAGGGGAAGAAGGCCAAGGGAAAGAAGGTGGCCCCGGCCCCTGCTGTAGTCAAGAAGCAAGAGGCCAAGAAGGTCGTCAACCCTCTCTTTGAGAAAAGGCCCAAGAACTTTGGCATCGGTGAGTTAAGAGAAGAGGGGAGGAGGAATTATGGGACTCTGTTTTTGGACTTCAATTCCCAGCAGCCCCAGCCAGCATGGTCCAATGGTCAGGAATGCTGGGAGTGGTCTTCAAAGCATCCTGTGGCATTATGCTTTATATCATATGATGCTTTATATCATGTGGCATTGAAGAGTTGGGGGGAAATAAAAAGAAATACAAGCCCACCTTTTTAGATTGGCTGCTGGTCTCGACGAGTTTGAAATGGTTCTTATTTGCTGCCAGCTCCCTGGAGATGCTTCTAGCAGTATTGCTGCCCAACTGCTAGGAGGATACCTTTTTTAAAAAAATCCATTTGAAATGAATGGTCACCAAAGCAACTTTGGGGTGGGTGGGGGAACATCTAGGCAGAGTTCTTAACATTGAAAACTCTGCTCTGCAGTAGCTGCTTTTTTAGTAGCCTGGTTTTTGGTATTTTCTATTACCGTACCTACATAAGTGACCTGGTGATGAATAAAGCAGATCAGTCTGAAATAAGTTAATATTGAGGATGAGGGTATTGCTGGCAGGGCCGGGAACCAAGCATCGTTTGAAAGGGCTGCAGGCTACGAGCAAATGATGCAAACGAATATTTGCTATCTGAGTGATGGTGCTGACAAATCTATCCACCAAGATCGCTGATGCTCATGCAGGATTTCTGGCACTTTCTTGAAGGTCAGGGAAATGGAAATTGGTCAGAAGTCAGGGAAATTGTGATTAAAATGTACTGGAGTTTTTGAGTTGCTGCTGCAAGTAGCAGAATACAAGTGTAATGTAATGATGCACGCATATTCCATAATATGATTTTGAAAATTATTGGCTGATGGCTGTTTACAGTAAAACAGAATATAATGAACTTGCATGTGATAGTATTGTTTTATTATGATTAATGACTGGCTTCTTGCAACTGGGCAGGCAATTTGTGCGTTGAAACAAACTGGGGCTTTTCAAGGGGCAGACAAGTCCGGACCTGTCAAACCTGTCGGCTCCTTGCAAAGGGGAAATACTGCAGCTGGGGTAGGCACTGGCCAGGGTGGGTGCCTGCTGAATTTGGCCAGCAGGCACCCACCCTGGCCAGCACCTAGCCCAGGGACCCACTCACACTAACCTGCCCTACCCGACTTGTGCAAATTGGGCAGGTCAGGTTAAAAACAAATAAGCACAATTTGCGCACATTATTGGTACATTTTTTAAAAAGAGGGGGGTGACTACAGGCAGCAACAGAACCTACTACTAGCCACGGATTTTCAGGGTGACTTTTAAAATGATTATCATTTCATTTCTGTACTGCCCAATAGCTGTGGCTCCCACAGTGGGTTGTCGTGTTGTGTGAACCCAGTCTCAAATGTTTAAAGCTCATATTGAAGCTCCTATCCTGACACACACACCCCAAATGTCTTTCAGTACTTTAAAACCATTTTTAAAAACTAGTATTTAATGTAATGTAACCTGTGAATTCTTTTAACTTGGGGCTATTTTTGAACGTTGGTCAGGGAAATTGACAAAAGTTGGTCAGGGAAATGGAAAATGAAATCTTAGTGGCAACCCTGTCCTGTGCCTTTGCTATAAGAGATAGTTGAATACTATATAACTCAAAAGACCAGACAGAACACACACCTTAGGAAAGTTAAACCATCAGTAAATGAGCATCTAAAGCACTGGTGTGTATTAACAAGGGTGACTCTAGAGTCATAAGGCTGAAGGTGGGCATTTTCAAAGGAGCTGTGCTGTGCCTTTCAGGCCAGGATATCCAACCCAAACGGGACTTGACCCGCTTTGTGAAATGGCCCCGTTACATCCGCCTCCAGCGCCAGAGAGCAATCCTCTACAAAAGGCTGAAGGTGCCCCCAGCGGTTAACCAGTTCACACAGGCTTTGGATCGCCAGACAGGTAAAAAGCGGCCTCTTGTTTGTGGCCTTGTTTAAGGCTGGATTGCAGGGGAAGGAGGTGGGGTGGCATGCAATGGCCCCTTGAATGAAAAAGTGTCTCGGGTTTGGGGAGCCTACAAGGAGGCAGGCATAAAGATAAGAAGGCCCAGGAAAAAATGGGAGGGGGGACAACAAAATTGAAAACCTTTTTTTTTTCTCCAGCGACTTTTGTCCTTGGAGGAAAAATGTGTTTGAATTCTCTTTTTTTCCCCTAGGCCTTCACTTCTCTGAGCAGACATGAGAATACTTGGGTTTTGTAGGGTGCAGTTTGTGGGTTTTGTATGAAGACTGCCAACAGGGAAATTCTCCGGGATAAGGGGTAGTTAAACTGTATCAAGAATGCCCAACTCTAGCACTGTGTATACTAAACAAGTGTATGTCTCTTGGCTAGATCTTAACTCTTGGGCCTTAGAGCTGAGTTTTAGAAAAGAGCTTTCCTGTCCATGTGCAGATGATGCTAGCAAATATTTGCTATCTGAGTTTTCTTGATGACTCCCAACCACCAAGATCTCTGATGCACAAAGATCTCTCCTTTGCAGGGTGGGGCTGGTAAACAATTAGAGAGAGAGACCTCCTAATAATCCTGATTCTGTCTCCACAGCTACTCAGCTTCTGAAGCTGGCCCACAAATACAGGCCTGAGACAAAGCAAGAGAAGAAGCAAAGGTTGCTGGCTCGGGCAGAGCAGAAAGCTGCTGGGAAAGGTGACGTTCCTACCAAGAGGCCTCCTGTGCTGAGAGCGGGTAATCTTTTTAGCACTTGCATCTGTATACTTTTAAGCTTGGTCGACTGGAATGGTCAACCTTCCCTTGGAAAGGGTTGGTGACTGGGCAACTGACTACTGCAATGATGTATGAATTTCTTCACCTGAATTGTAAACTGAAGAGCAAACATACGAGCTTTTTAACCCTGAGCTGTAGCAGGTTGTTCCTCGTTGAGTCTTTGGTGTATCCAAGCCTGTTCTAAAGTTACGAGCGAGTTGGCTGTACTATGAATTTTTGCTTTAAAATGGTAATCTTTTGTAGCACGCTTCAGTTAACCGCTCTGTTCCGCAGGTGTCAACACAGTTACAACCCTGGTGGAGAACAAGAAAGCGCAGCTGGTGGTGATCGCACATGATGTAGACCCCGTTGAGGTGAGGAAGAGCCAGAGCCTGGACCTAAAAGAAAATCCAGTTTTTATGCTACCAAGTGGGGGGTTTATGAGGAGGGACCATTGCATTTTCATATATGTATACAGGAAAGCTCTTTTGTGTCACACAGAGAAATAGGGGGGGGGGGCCCATCTCCTTCCACTTCCCTTCACTACAGCAGCTTCCTCCTTTGTTGAATGTTGTGCGCACACATGGAAAGGTAGATTTTGGGCGTCTGGTTGGCCCCCATCTTGGTAGCAGCAGAACTTAAAAACCCAGGAGCTTCAGGTGCCTATAGTGACTTTGAGGTGCTGTCTATGTAAGCATGCCTTCTCTGGCCATCATTCTTTGCTGGCCAAACCTCATCCCTACTGATGGCAACTTACAGAAATGGAGCTGGGCCACGCACTAGGGGATGAGTTGGAAAGGCCTAGATCAGGGAAGCAGAACCTCAGGCCTGGGAGCAAAATCTGGCCCTCCTGGGGTCTCCAGGCAGCCATACCTCCTTTGCTAAGGCTTAGTAACTGGCAGTAAGAGCTTTATGCTGAAATATCCTGGTGTGCTTGCTCTTTTGGCCTTGCCTCTCTTGCTCCCTCCCAGCACTGCAGGCGGCCCCTGAGAGCTTCTCCAAAATAGAATTCGGCCCTCGGGCGGGAAGACGTTCAGCACCCCTGGCCTAAATGGAAATAGGGAGAGGGGCCTAGAGTTCTCACTCCCTGCTGTAGATGTTTCTTCTTGCAGTAGATAATTCTTAATACTACCAAACCAGTACAATTGAAAGTTCAACAAACTGGACATTCCAGGGTCAGATTCGTTTGCTGCATGATTTATGTTGAAAAATATCAGCAGTGGTTAATAATTGGGGACTTACATTTTTATTTTTTTATTATATTTATACCCCACCTTTTTTCCTGAAAGGAACCCAAGGCGGCTTACTTACATAATCCTCTTCATTTGGAACGTAGGTGGGTCTGGATTAAAGTTTAGTCATTTTGCAGCCCTATGAAGTTCCAGCCTTTCTGAAGCTGGTGCCCTCCAGGTGTGTTGGACTGCAACTCCCAGTATCTCCCAGCCAGTATGGGGGATTCTGGGAGTTGAAGTCGAACACAGCTGGAGGGCACCAGATTGGGGAAGGCTGGTATAAAGGTGCCACAGGACCCTTGTTTTTCCCTCATAACCTGCTGCTCATGAAGCAGGGCTTGGCGATTGCAGTGATGTTTGAATTTCTTCACCTGACCTCACCTGTGAAGAGCAAAACTATACGAGCTTTTTAACCCTGAGCAATCACCAGTGCCCCAGTCCTTGGCTTGCTTGTCATTGTGAAGATGCTGCAGCATACCCAACAGAAGCATTCCTTCTCCCCTCTCTGTTCCAGCTGGTTGTGTTCCTGCCTGCGTTGTGCCGAAAAATGGGAGTCCCCTATTGCATCATCAAAAGTAAGGCCAGGCTGGGTCGCCTTGTCCATCGAAAGACTTGCACCTGCATTGCCTTCACTCAAGTTAATCCGTAAGTAGCCCTTAAAAGGTTTCTGAATATTCCGCTGCTGAAGAAAGCCCACGAGCACCGAGTGTGGTGTGGGCCCAGAGTTCAGATGTCAGCTAGGCAGGTGATTGTTAATTAAAATATTTCTTTTAAACTGGGAGGTTGGCATACTGCAAGGCGAAGGGCTGCCCTCCCACACCGCCGTCATTGGGGTTCTAAAAAGTGAGTTTGTGTTTTGCATCTCAGACCCTCACCTCTGCCTTGTCCTTAAGTTCTTGGGCAAGTTACTTTTCTTTCAGCCTCATCAGCTTGCCTTCTGGGAAAACGGGTGTTTCATGGCCATTTTGGGAGAGTGCCCACATCACTCCAAATTCCAGATGAGCCCGCCAACCTGCAAAGGTTGGGGATCCCTGGGTGGTGGTCTTCCGTGAGCTTTCCTCTGCCGTTGCAAACATGTTCTTTCCTATGCAGGGAGGACAAGGGAGCCCTGGCTAAACTGGTAGAAGCTGTCAAGACCAACTACAACGAGAGATACGATGAGGTAAGATTGTGCGTGTAGCATCTGTGGTCTCTTCCCATTCGTTGTAAACTCTGGAAAAGCCCCCCCCCCCCCATGCTGATTTGGCCAATGTCTTGTTGGCTAAAATCCACAGCCAGAAGAACAGAGGTCTGTTAAATGGCTAGCTCTTTTGAAATATGTTCCAGGCTCATGGACAGATTACCAGACTGTAATGCCTTGATGGTACACTGGATATTATGTAACCAAACAGCAGTACTGGGTTGTACTAAATGAGCTAGCAACATTAATATTTTTCAGGAAGCCATAGCAGCATTGGGATCTCTGAAATCCCCAGTGGACGATCATATTTGATGTACTGCTGTTGGATTAGACTAACAGTATTTCAGTCTGCACTTTATGAACCATTAAGTGTCTTATTGTCATCCTTTTCAGTATTTATAGTATCCCTCACTGTTACTACTCTCAGGGTGGCTATTATGCAAATCCACTGTACATTTTGCTTACTGGTGGGTATTATGTGTATACTGTACAGTAATCCTTGTTCTTCCTTTGGTACTGTTTTTGCCCCCCATCCCATGTTTGTGCCTATGGGAATAATGCAGCACGACAGACCCCTTTCATCTCCTAGGTGTGATGCTGGGATATCCACTTCTACTTGTTAAGCCAGGGAACTGGAGTTAATGTTTGAGCCATAAGTGCAGTGGTAGCTTATACAGCAGTTTGTAACTTGAGAGTTGCTGAACATCTAATAGCCTGACTGTCCCGTGCATCTTTCTTTTCCCTTCTCAGATCCGTCGTCACTGGGGCGGCAATGTCCTTGGCCCGAAGTCCGTGGCTCGCATCGCCAAGCTCGAAAAAGCAAAGGCTAAAGAGCTGGCCACTAAGCTTGGATAGATGTCAGATTTGCCTCCAGTTCTGTACATAAAAAATAAAATACTAAACAAAAACAAAGCTTGGTCTCTTCCAATTATTTTCTAAGCTCCCCCCCCCCCCCTTCTCTACACTGTTCTGTAAACTGAGCCTTAACTTCTAGGCAGCCACTTCTAAGAGGACCGCTGTAGCAGCTGCCTTAAAGTAATTTCTTCCAGTGCCTTTTGTCCCTGCTGTGGGCTTTTCAGAGTTCTTCTCCTGTGCTGTTCCACCCCCCCAGGGGGAGGAAATTAGGAACTTGCAGGATTCTAGCTAAGCAGCTGTACTCTTCACTTTAAAAAGGAGCACTTTAAAGGAGTCTTTAAAACCAAAGCTGCTCCTGCAGATCTAAGCAGCGAATCCCCGCACTCAGCTTACAACTCCGGCTTATTGTTCATCAGTAGGAAGCTCATATATACTACCAGTGGGAGCAGAAAACCTGAATCAGGATGGGGAATTATTTCAGTCCCAGGTACACTTCCTATTCCTGTTGGAGATGCTGAGCAGTGGCAATCAAACACATGAGCCTTTATGTCTAAACACTGCTCTTATGTGAAACCATGGTTTGGTTTGGGCTGAACTGAAATACCAGCTTACAAACCATGGTTTAAAGTTGATAAGCCACGTTAAGAGCAATTGCTCTGCCTCAAGAATGCAGCAGCAAAATCAGGCAGATGAAGCAGAATATATGAAAAATTACATGAGCAGCCCTAAACCATAGTTACCTGTAAGTTTAGAAGACCAAACTATGGTGTGGGTTCTCGGGGGTAGCAAATCACATGAGATGGGCCAAAGCCAATTGCAAGAGGCCTTGATTTTAATGCAGAAGATGGCATAAAAATCAAGCTGATTTTATCACCCCGCCAACCCCTGTGAGGAGCCACAAAGACCCTTCAGCTTGTCAGGGTCGGAGGCTGAACCACTTGGAATGGGTCTGTTCTTTATGGTTACTAAGGGGGGGAATTGCAAATGTATCCCGATTTATTTTCTACAACAAACAATATATCCAGTATTTCAAGAAACATGATTTCATACTAGGTCAAACATGTACTATTCACACCAACCCTTGTGCCCCTGGATTTTCACCAATTTTCCTTCATGCATTTTTGATTGGAACATTCAAGGCGTGCAATCCTATGCATGTTTAGACAGGGGAAAAAGGTTGTAGGACCTTTTTCTGGCTAAATGTGCATACGGCCTCTGCCTGCCTTCAGGTTTCCTCTTGCTCAACTTCATGCATTTTCAATCCTGATTTGTCAAACCAGTTAAAAGCAGCTCCCTGAGTATCCAGAGATGGGTTGGTTTCGAGCAGAACATAGGAGTTCGTAGATCCTCCTGCTCGGGTCACTGAAATGCAGGAAGGCCAGTCAAAACTCCCTTTATGAGCCGGCATGCCTTGCTGCAGCTTCTGTAAGCCACTTGAGGTCGACGAGCTCATGCCGTGGATCAGCTGTAAGGCTTAGAAGTGGACCTTCTGAATGAACTTCTTATACCACATGTAAGAGGTGGCTGCACACAAACCGTACCTGCACAGAAGGAACACCACGAGTCAGATTTTGGGAGAGACCCAGCAAGTTGAAGTCAACTGTGTTCTAAGTAGAGATCCCGCACAGATCCCGCACTCCTTTAAAAACAATTCTGTTTCTCTTGTTTAATCAAGACAAACCTACAGCTCTGCACAGATGGTCCAGAAACAATTAGCATTGGGTCACTGTAGACGAGTTATGCCCCCTTTCTGCAGTTTTGATAACCAATCATTTTTCCCTTAGCCAAAAAACACACACATGCTGCAATTTATTCTGAAGACAGTCTCGGGGAGCATCTGGTTTTATTAACCCAGCTGATGGCAAAAAAAAAAAAAAAGCACACAAATTTTACCATTTCATTCCAGTCTTTTAGTATGCCATTAGATATCCCTTGGGAGGGTAAAACACCAGGACACCATTAGAGAATTGGGGATCATGGAAGCAACACAGTACATGCAACTGATTGGAATCCTTGCATAATTAACAAGGATTTGTTGTGCTGAGCCATTGAGAAAGTCCATACACAAAATGAGAGGGCTTTACTTGAGATATAGCTCCCTAATGCTTGATACATTGGGATTTCAGGTTTTAATGTTCTGGATTACTACATCTGGACCTGCTAGATCACACCCAGCATGCCCCAGCCAGCATAGCTCCAACCCAAGGTTGGAGGACACTGTGCTAGATTCTTTGTTTCCACTCACATTTGAGTGGAAATACTTGGGAATGGTCACCGCACCTAAAAAAGGTTATTGTGGAGTTGGAAAAAGCGCAGAAGAGGGCAACTAAAATGATCAAGGGGCTGGAGCAATTCCCCTATGGGGAAAGGTTACAATGGCTGGGATTGTTTAGCTTACAAAAACAGCAAGTAGAGGGAGACATAATAGGTGTGCAAAATTACGCATGGTGTGGAGAAAGTGGATAGGGAGAACCTGGGGGTCATCCCATGGAGCTGATTGGTGGGAGACTCGGGACAGATCGCAGGAAGTCCTTCACTCAGCGTATAGCCAAACTATGGAATTGTAGTGATTGCCACCAATTTGAATGGCTTTAAGAGAGGGCTAACTTTAACTGAATGGAGCATAAGGCTATTAGTGGCTACTAGTCATGATACTTATGTATGACCTCCAGTACTGGAGGAAGCAAGTCTCCGTATGCCGGTTGCTGGGGAACATCAGCAGGAGTTTGCTGTTGCACTGCCGTACTTGTGGATTTCCCCACAGGCAGCTGGTTGGCCATTGTGTGTAGAGAATGCCGGACTAGATGGACCTTTTGGTGTGATTCAGCGTTATTTATTATTTATTTATATAATAGATTTATATACCGCTTACCATATTTAAAAAATATCTAAGTGTATTTTTGTACTGAAAAGATGTACCTCATACAGGTTTCGTTCAAAAGAAAACAAAATTCTTCCTTAAATATATGCAAAATGTAACTCAAGTATACTAGCCATCCTTAATACATTGTATAAAAATACTTTAGCATTTAAAAAACGTTTCTACGCAATAGAAACATGGCTCTTATGTTCTTAAACCACCACCCCTGCTCACTTACCAAGTAATGATATACTGCATATGCTCATTGCGTAAGGTCACTCGTGTCTGGCCTCCAATTGGCCCCCCGGGAACTGTGCTCTCTGTCGATGCAAGGGGAAGGAGACAAGAGTGAATCAGAGCTAAGTGCAAAACAAGACTTTCTGAAAAGAAATGCATTCAACCAATGGGTGGGGCTGAAGGCAAAGGGAGCAGGGCCAGCATATACCAGCATATTTTAGTTTACAGCTGGTAACAGCCTTAGGAGAGGCATTTCAACCTTTTAGAATGGGGAAAAACTGTGGCCCTCGGGGGAAGCTGGGAGGGCCGCACTGAGGCCCTGGTCTCAAGGTTCTACACCCCTGGTCTACAGTAACCAGAAACATACCAGGGCAGAAAAGCTTCGTGTTACATCCAAACCCAGTCTCCAAATTCTGACTTGTTAGAGAAGAGGCAAGCCCGGAGTATCGCAGACTGGGAGCAAACTATTTTTAAGCGAGAAGTGGAAACTGTTCTGTTTGAGCCCTTTCCATTTCAGTCTCCCAATCCTCAGTACTCCTCCCTTTGGCCAAGAAGAATACCGCTCCTCTTGTGCCAGGGGTTGGCAACCTGGTGCCCACTGGACATTTTGGACTACAACTCCCATCAGCCCCAACCAGCATGGCCAAGGGTCGGGGATTATGGTGGCTGTAGTTGAAGACAACTGGAGGGCACCAGGTTGATTATCTCTGGCCTGTGCTTCAACCTTGACTGAGACTGCCCCAATCCTCTTCAAGCTGAACGTTCATGTATGTCCCCACCAGTCACGTGCCATAAATCGACGGAGCAGGATTGAGGCTTCGGTCCTATCCACACGTGGCTCTGGAATAAAAGCCACTGATTTCACTGGGACTTTCTTCAGAGTAAATATGCAGGGCACTGCACATCTTTCTAGGTGGTTGAGCTGCGGAAGCATCCACTCTGCATTTAGCCAAATTAGGATGCAATCCTATGCATGTTTAGACAGAAAAAAGTCCTACGACCCCCAGCCAGCTATGCTGGCTGGGGCATGCTGGGAGTCGTAGGACTTTTTTCTGTCTAAACATGCATAGGATTGCAGTTTTAACCAATAGAGCCAGTGTGGCCGAGTGGTTAGAGCGTTCACCTGGGACTCTGGAGATCCGGGTTCTAGTTCCCACCCGGCCATGAAGCTCACTGGGTGACTTTGGGCCAGCCGGCCTCACCTACCTCACAGGGCTGTTGTGAGGAGGAGGACCATGTAAGTTGCCTTGGGTTCCTTGCAAGTGGGAAAAAGGTGGGATATACATGTAATAATAATAATAAAAATAATAATTTACTGGGATGGTTGAATAGAAACCACCCTATGGCTTCTGCCTCCCTTCCCAAAATGCCATTGCTTTTCATAATGCTTGGTTTCTGCAACTCTGCAGTTGCAGAACACAATGCCACTGAGTAAAACAAAGTAAGATCCTTGTAGCAGACCATTCCAAGCAAATAGCTCTTTTAAGTCCCTTCAGCAGAATTCTCCCGTGATTGGCATCAGTCTCAAACCTAGGTCAGGGAAGTTGTACAATACAACCAAGAAAACCTCCAGGTACTTGGGTCCTTCGGGGACTTACTGAAGTCTGCATCAATAAAAATGGGTTCCGCTTCTGTCACTCTTGCCATGGCGTCCAGGTCCCGGTAATGCCAACGGTTCTTTTCAATGTTGTTCTCTGGTACAAAGGGTTTGCGGGTTTCCGAGAGCCTCACCACCCCAGTGAGTTCCATTTCCTCATGGATCTAAAAGGAAGAGAAAAATAGCAGTTTCTGCCTTTTCAAAACACACGGACACAAAGGACTGAGGACTGAAATTGACAGTCCTCAGGGACTCCAGCTCTTGTAAAAACCACCACCACCACCACCACCAAGGATCCAGATTGTGTGTATACTGCAAATGTGTTATCAGATGTGGAATCCAGTTCACAAGGATCTTGGCTTTCATTTTGTTTTCTAAAAAGAGCAAGTTCATAATTGGTTGCAAAGTTGCAAAGTGCCCGCTGAAATCTCAGAAGCCAAAGAAGGGGGTGAAGAAAGATTTCCAGTGCTTGAGGGCAGAGGGCTCAGCGCTCCTTGCCTTTCCTGATGATTAGTAAAAGTTGATCAAAGTATGTAAAATAACAAAAAGTTGCAGAATAAATTACACAAAATTTTAATTATACAGTGAATGGCCCAGATCCAGAATTCTTTTTTTATTTTATTTTTTAGAAGCATGGAACATGCACAGTCCTATGACTGTATTCTGTATTTTAAAAACCTTCCCATCTTCTGTGCCTGAATTTTGCATTCTGATGTCAAGACTGGGGGTTTCACAGCATTTGGAATATTTGACCAGTGGGCGGCAGAGACATGAGAAGGAAGGAGAGAATGTCTGCGACATGCACAGGTTACAAAACACCCAGCCACCAGTATCAGGACTATCAGCAGATGAAGCCCTTGCAATTCAAACCCTTCTGAAAATCATGAGGGCAATAAACTTGCATTTCTGAATTTAAAACAAACTGGGACACATGGAAAGCTTAGAGCCCATAAACCAGCGGAGAGCCATGCCACAGCAAGAGAGAGAGTGCAGCCACCCCAAGGTGCATTGCCATATTTAGAGGGGACACAAAAAGGAAATGGATATATAGGGTGGGACTTTGCTTGCTCCTTTCCTCCCAGCAACAAAAGGAACCATTAGGTGGCTCTGTAGGTACAGAACAAGTGCTGCTTCTGGGATGGTTATCGGTTGTACAAATCCACCCTGTGGAGAACCCCTCTGCCCCCACTTTACCTGTCCTTTCAACCTGGTCTCTGGTTTTACTTTCCTTCTGGAGACAAATCCTCTGTTGACGAGAATTGTGATCCTGCAGGGTTAGAAAAAGGGAGCGAAGACAAATCCCGTATGAATGGAAGCAAGATGCCCAACAATGAGAGCCTATGCAAGTTTACTCAGATGCGATCACAACTGTGTTCGACTGGGCTAACCTCCAGGTAGGTCTGTATACTATACAGTCTATACAGGAATGCAATGTATCTTTCTGCCAACTGGTGGGGGTGAAGTGGAGATGAGGAAACAGTAAATGTTGCATTCATCTGATTGGATTCCATATTAATCTCTGCTCCACATAGGCTGGGTTAACACGACACAACAAGACAGAGCATGGGTTGAGAGTGGGTTGTGGTTGAATTGCGAGTTGTTGTGTGAGCCCAGGCAACCTAACAACCCATGGTTTGTTAACCATGAACAACCCACAGTTCACAACCCAACAACCACGGGTTCTCTTTGTTGGTTGTTCGTGGTTAACAATCCAGGGTTTGTTAGCACGCCTGGGTTCACACAACACCACAACCCACAGTTCAGCCCATACTCTGGCTTGCTGTGCTGCATGAACCAGGTCATACTGTCTGTGAGATACCAACAGCTCTCTCTCACATTGCTTGGTCACAATTTCTCAAAAGTGTTGTTGTTGTTTTGTTCTTTCCTATACTCAAGGTATACCTACCCAGTTCACACACCTGACAATGGAGAAAAATCTGAAAACCTACAGGTGGCAAATGCTGAAGGCCCACAGTCCTCCCTAACACCAGAATCCTATACATATCTACTTTGAAGTAAGTCCCATCGAGTCCAGCGGTGCTTACCCTAGGTAAGCGGGTACAGGATGGCAGCCTAAGACCTTCTGCCTGGTAGCAGACCTACCCGAGATCTGTGCAGTAAAAGGGTGTGATGACGTTGGCGCCGCTCTCCGGGCTCGACATCAGCCGGCCGGCATCCCTGGCCTCTTTCTCCGGATCCACCAGCGACCGTGGGAGGACGTACAGCTCCTTGGTGTGGTCGAAATGCCCGCGGACCTTGACTCGTCTGTACTCTAATTCCTTTAGCGACAGGAGGCTGCGGGAGAACAGATCAGCAGCCGGACTGGATTGAGAGGCTGAACTGCAGCTGGGGGTTACAAGCCCCTGGTGAGGAATGGCAAGATCTCCTTCTTGTCCACGGCCATAGTATGTGAGGGGAGGGGGAGTGTGGAATGTTGGATGTCCGCTGATTGGCTGAGAGAGTGAGAAGGGGCGGGTGAAGCCTGTGATATAAACAGTGGGCGGTGCTGTTCAGAGTTGGAAGTTGGTGTGGCAGAGAGGGGTCTGAGAGGGAGAAGAGGGAGTGCTGTGTGGAGTCTGGAGAGGGGGAGAGAGAGAGAAGTTTGAGTGGAGTCTAGGGAGAGAGGGGGAGTATTGGGTAGTGCTGTCTGAGAGAGACACAGGGGGGCGGGGAGTTTACAAAGTTTAGAATCCTTTAACCGTATATATTTCCCTGCCCTTGATTGTTCCCTTTTTAAAAATCTAAAAGGAGTGGTCTGAGTTGGTTACCCTGGAGGGGGTTGGTGGCAGCGGAGAAGATTAGGAGAGTGTGGAGGTGGGATTTGACCATAATAAAGCTGAGAGTACGAATCACAAGGTGGGGGGTGAGGCGTCACAGCGACCGATATAGATACTCCATACGCCGTGTAGCGGACAGCTGTTTACACCAGGAAAAGATCGCTAGCTGCTTGTAATGGCAATGGAGGAAGCTAACAGATGCCGGGACACAATAAAGCAGTCTTCCCCGACCTGGTGCCCCTCCGGGCAGGGCCGGTGCAAGGCAGTTTGGTGCCCTAGGCAAGATCAGATATTTAGCGCCCCCCCCTTCCCACTTGAGCCCTCCCTCCCTCCAGCCCTATGCCCATTATGAAATAAATTTCCTTCCCTGGGAACTGCCGAGCCCCATAGAAAAACTTTGTGGACTTTGAGACTTTTCCTTTGTGTTCACACAGAAAGCAAAGAGGCAACATCAGCCCAGCTATGCCAGGAACTCCCAAGGGCCTTCTCCTACTCCATATATATGTAAAAGCGGGCAGCACAAGGGATATGAAAAAAGGATGTGAGAGAGGTGTGGTGGCGCTACCTGAGAAGAATAGAGACAAAAGGGCGTCTTGCAGCCTCGCAGGGTGGAGGTGCAGAGACACTGGTTTGACTCATACACCTTCTGGGTTGCGGGGGGATGCATGTAGTAGAAACATAGCAAAGAGAGAGCCCGTGGATCATCTGGTTCAAATTTCTGCTTCCCCCTCCTCTCTCTATCACTTTCTTGCAATATTTCTTTATCAGAATCATGTATATTATCCTGTCTTTCCCTTTACCAGCCTAGTGCTCAAGGCAGACAACAATATTCAAAGTACAGTAAAGCAAACATCAACAGCTCAGGGCACAATCCCAACACGTTGAGGCAGAAAAAAGCCCCGCAACTCCCAGCATTCACCAGTTGGAATGCTGGGAGTTGCGGGGCTTTTTTCTGCCTCAACGTGCGTAGGATTGCACATGGCTGGTTGGGGAATGCTGGGAGTTGTAGGACCCCCCCCCCGGTCTAAACACGCGTAGGATTGCATCCTAAAAGCATTTAAAACCAAAACACAGAAACAGCATGGTAAATAATTAAGACATTGGGAGCCGCAGCTAGCTTAAAATACCTTTCCCTCCCTCCCTGGTTGCTGGAAATAACTGCTTTCAGGGGACGTTGAGCTGAGGAACCTGAGGCGCGCGCCGGAGGGAGGGAAGACGAAGGAGGTGTTTGCAGGTGCATCCTTGCTGATTGTGAGGAGGAGCCTGCCTGAAGCTTCAGCGGCAGCAGCTGCTGCTCCTGGTAATGGAGGCGAGGCTTGGAGACTGAGCCCTGAGGTGGAGGGGAGAGAGGGAGGGGTGCGCTTCTTTCGCCTCCCCTTCCCCGCCACAGGACATGATTGGTAAAACAAACTTGGTAAAATACGCACTTTAGCGCTGTATTTTTTTCCCCCAAGGCATTTCTGGCGCCCCTTTTAGCCCGGCGCCCTAGGCAGCTGCCTAGTTCACCTAATGGTAGCACCGGCCCTGCCTCCGGGTGTGTGTGTGTGCTGGGAGCTGCAGTCCAACACACATTTGGAGGGCACCAGGTTGGGGAAGGCTGAAATAAAGCTTGAGCCAAAAATGCCCAGTTCTGCAGCGAGGAGGCTAAATTCTGCAAGCAGACCCTGGGAACCATTCAAAGATATTTTGCAGACCAGGCAAATGGACATCCGTTCTTGCCATAAATTTATCATCCATTATTTCCACAGTACCATCAACGTACTTGTGTAAGTTAAAAAAAAGAAAAAGGCGGGCGTCCAGCCCTGAGGAACTTACAACCTATGTTAGCCACCAGAAGGAAGGGGCGAGGGGGCGAGTGCAGAAGCAGGCCTGCCACCCCTCTCTTATTGGCCCTCCCAGTGTGCCTTCCGGCGGCACCTGACACACAGAAATTTAACAGGTGAAACTTCTCCCATCGGTTTCCTTCCATGCCAGGAAAAGCTTCACTTGTTTATGTTCTGCGGCACAGAAAGCACGGCTACTGTTTGGGTTGTTGTTGGTGTTTAAATGACGCCTGGGAGCACAGAGCCTCAGGCCAAATCCATCCCGCCTGGGGTCTCGATCCAGTCCTCTGGCGTTCCCCAGAGGGCCATGTCTCCTTCCCCTGGCCCCAACTACTTTCCCCCACCAATCATCATTCGGTGGCTTCCCGGCTCCTGTGCATTTCCCCACATTCTACAAGGTTGAAATGCTTCTTCCCTAGGCTTAGTTACTGGCAGTAAGAGCTTTAAGCTAAAATGTGCTGGTATTCTTGGTCCTTCCCCTTTTGCCTTTGCAAAATGCACCACTAGAATGCACCTCCCCCACCCAGCTTCTTTTAGACTGAATTTGGCCCTTGGGCTGAAAGAGGTTTGATGCCCCTGACATAACCCCTACATTTAACTGATTACAAGCCAGTTTGGTGTACTTACTCTGCCGGCAGTGGAACCGGCTCCGTTGCAACCCTTTCTTCCAAGTCGGCAATCAGCTTCAACTTCCATTTCCGCCGCTGAATCTGATACATGCATAAGCACTCTTAGGGGCTTTGCGGAGCAATGTCGGACATGTCTTTTGCTCAGTAGTAAAGCTTGAAAAAAAGACATTTCACCTCCAAGGTGCAGAAGTTCTTCCCCACAATTGCATCACACTGATCTAGTACAGAACTCTTTGCACAATGAAAAAAGCTGTCCTATCTGCTTCCCAAAAATGGAGAACAAAAACACAGACATTTGAAGGAAAATATTGTCTTTACTCAAATTCCATATGCATTTCATAGTCACTGTTCAAATAAAAGCCACCCCCCAAAAGTACTGGTCGTATTTGCTGCCACTCATTAAACAAAAGTTTTGCTACCAGCTATTAGAAGCGAATATGATTAAAGTGAAATCATATGTATTTATCAGAAATCCATAGGCCTTAGAGAGAGAAAACTGAAATTAACTTCCTTGCTGAGAATCTAATGAGATGGCTACCTGAACTCAAGAAGTATTTTGCAAACCGCACATCTAAGATCAGTTAAGCAGCTTGAAGTGAAAGAACCACAGGCGTTCGGGTTTTTTCAAAGAGGTACAGCACATAAAACAGACTGCACCTCACACGTCAGTGCCTCCCAAATATAAATTCTCTTTTTTCAAAGTGTGGCAAGAGTTTTGCAGAACAGACATGCAAATAAATCAAGGGTTAGATCCAGATTTATGCTGAATCAACTACACTGACGGAAGTGGACTTCCCCGCCTCCTCCTTTACATGGCAGCCCCTCCAGCCCCCTGAAAATGCTACACAGAAATTCAGGAGGCCTTGCTGAATGGGGCGAGGTTTGATGGGGTGGGTGGGGGGAGGGGAAGTCCCCAAGAACCTTCTTCGAGTGGAGTCCATCCTCTCGCAGAAGATCCCCTTCAGTTATGGAAGACAGATCCTGGGTCCAACCTCAGATTTGTGGCTCTCTCATTTTAAAGGGCAACAGATCCCCCTGAAATAGTTTCGACAAGACCAGGAACACCACCAAGGTGCCAGTGATGAGCGCTCAAAGTGCTTCGCACAGAGGTTCTCAACCACTCCTGCAAAAACCATGTGAGATAGGACAGCATCACAATCATCCCCATATTACTGATGAGGTGGAGTGAACAGCCACTTTCGTCATGCCACACAGCATGGCCAAGGAAAGACTGGAGCCTCTGCAGTGCACACTGAGTCACACTAGTCCTCAACCAAGAGGCCCCAAAGAGCAAACCTCAGATTCATCATTCACACTTACCTGCCAAGTGCCAAGGCAAAAGGTGGCCACGGGGATAAGCAACAGACCCCACTTGAGAGCTGCATCCTCCTCAGATTTGGAAGCAGCGGCTGTGGAAATTTTGGATATGCAAGGCCTCCAGAGAATCCCTGAAAAAGACACAAGCAAAAGCATTGACGGTGTCTGTGGGGAGATTCTGAAGAAGTTCTACAATAGGATGTGACACATTGTTAGCACCAGCTTGCAATGAATTTATCCCACTCCTCAGCCAAAAAGGCTCTCAGAGAAGCTTACATATAACCAGTAAAATAAGGACAGTCCCTGTCGGCAGGCTTACAGTCTAAAAAACATGACTCACAAGGAAAAAGGAATGGGGAGGGCAGAGGGGGGAAAAGTACAGTCTTTCAGCAGGGCTGGTGGAGTGGCCCTGCTTCCCCTTCTCATCTCCCTCAGTAATGGTTGCTGGCGATGACAGTGTTGAGACAGCTGAAGGCAAATGAACACATACTGCAATAATGGCCATTTTGTCCCTGGACAAAATGGTGGGTAAATATGTACCAATGTTCCCAGTTCCTAATCCCAAGGGGAGCAGAGAAATAGAACGGATGGGGTGGGCTTGGACATGACTAACTACAGTAGGCCAGTAGCCTACTGAGTTCAAACCCATGTAACTTGCCTGACAGCACAATCTACTCAGAAGTAATTCCAACTGATTTCAATAGGACTTACAGTTTTCTTTAAATCTTTTTACCTGTATATGGCTGTAATAGACCAGGAGGAGCCTTAAAATGGGGACATCCAAATAATGTCCTTCTGTCCACATAGTAAGGCAGCTAAAAGCAAAAGTATGTTGTTATTATTATACAATCATAAGAGACTGGCATTTAGGCATCATTTTAGGAAACAGGAGACTCCAAAAGCTTTTAAAAAAAACAATTTGAAAACTTTAAAGACAGCACCAACTGCAGAATTAAAAGCAGGAGAGGAACTTAAAAGAGAGTGTAGAGCCAAGAGATTTAAAGTGCAATCCTATGCATGTTTAGACAGAAAAAAGTCCTACAACTCCCAGCATTCTCCAGCCAGGCATGGGAACTGTAGGACTTTTTTTCTGTCTGAACATGCAAAGAATTACACCCTCAAAATACTAAAAAGCCATACAGAACAACTACAACAAAAAACATTTAACAGCCTGCATAGAACTGAACAGAGAAGCGGCCAGTCTAACTTCCTTTGTGATGGGGGGGGGGGGGGAGTTCCACATGCAGAGGGGAGCTGCCACAGAGAAGGCCCCATCCCGTGTCCCCACCAACCTGGTGCTATTAAGCTGTTTTTTCTCTTAATAGGATCTAGTTGTTGAACTTGTTTTAATTGTTCAAATTGTTTTAAATTCTGTATTGAAATTTTATGCTGGTTTTATTGTATTTGTATTACCGGTAATTGTTGTTAACCACCCAGAGAGCTTCGGCTATTGGGCAGTATAAAAATGAAAATAATAACAATAACAGCAGCTTAACCCTCTCTTGGTGGTAGGACCTGCAGAGGAGCACCCTGTGCTCCCACCAACCTAGCCTCTTCCTACTCCTACTGTACGGGATTGCGACCTAAATCATTTTGCAAGTTAAAAGGGGTCCATAACAGGACACAAAAGTTTACTTCTTTTTGTTTTCTTGCTGGACTAACTCTTATGGAATTTAAGATTACCTTGACAGGCAACAGTTAAAAAGGAGATCTATCTCTCTCCCCACGAGGGCAGGTGGATAAAAACGACACTTCACCTGTTTAGTTGCTGCCTGTCGGGCTGCTGTGAAGGGTCAAAGAGGGGCAGTGGCAGCCTTTATATGGGGCTGGGTAGGGAGAAGCTATTCCCTCCTCCCCATAACAGGGGCATTTCTCCAGACTCCTACCTGCCCCTTGGCCCTGAGCCCCTGCAGGAAACCCCTCAGCCAGCCATCGCCTAGCAACCGCAACCAGGTGGCCATTTTCCTTTCCCCGGACGACCCCTTCCGGGTTACAGTACTTCTACTTCCGCTCAACCATTACCGGAAATGTTAAAGAGAGCTTCCGGCTCATAGAGGGAAGGACTTCCCCTTTGACAAGTTTTCCCCACCCACACCCCCTTCACCCGGTGGATAACCAAATATGAAGAAAAGGGGA
Source organism: Shinisaurus crocodilurus (assembly GCA_021292165.1). Taxonomy (NCBI): domain Eukaryota; kingdom Metazoa; phylum Chordata; class Lepidosauria; order Squamata; family Shinisauridae; genus Shinisaurus; species Shinisaurus crocodilurus. The sequence goes on along the minus strand of JAHFWL010001188.1, from coordinate 3,239,175 downwards.
TGACATTTTCATAGAATTAGACAAGTTATCCTATTATATAGACAAGTCCCTCTGAGAATTACATCGCCGTCACTTCCGATTTCCGTTTGCCCTCCGTCTTATGCGGGACCGGGAGCCGGCGACAGTTCGCTAGGCGCAGTGTTTTCCAACCTTGGGTCCCCAGATGTTTTGGGCCTACAACTCCCAGCAATTGTAGGCCAAAAACATCTGGGGACCCAATGTTGGAGAACACTGCGCTAGGGAGCCGCTCTACCCTCACATCTCTATGGGCTGCCCTTCCATTCCTATGTAGATTATCAAGCGGGAAGAGAGGAATCAATACATGAAATTACTCAGACACTTCCGGTTCTCAATTGAACGCAAGAGGAGGGCAATCTAGGAAGAGGAATAAGGGGCACAGAGACTATTATTGATATTTATTATTATGTATTAATATATCAAGCATTGATAAATTTATAATTGATTTAATTTGATAATTGAATAATTATTATTATAATATATATATTTATTATGCATCTCATGAAGAGCGCAACACTTCATAAGAACCGAGAGCCCTCCAGATGTGTTGGACTACAACTCCCAGCATTCCCCAGCCAGCCATTTTGGGAGTTGTCCTCTAACGCAGTGAGTGGGCAGAAGGTAGAGCTCCAGTTGTTTTGGACTTCAATTTCCAGAAGACCCCACCAGCATGGCCAAGGGCCATGACAGCTGGCGCTCTACTTTCTGCCCACCCCTGGACTCTAACACATCAGGAGGGCATCAGGTTGGGGAAGAGTGCAGTTGTTTTTAGCGTGAAGGTGCAAAACAACAACCCAGGAGGAACGGAACCCCCCCCCCCAGCCCCTCTGATGCCTGCCTCCAAATAGGAACCGGAAGTGAGAGCACGGTATGTTTACTTTATATATTTTCCCCGTATCCCTATGATGTAAACCTTGTCTGACGAGTTGCGATGTGATTGGCTGCGCTCTCCCCCTTCCCCCCACCCTCCGAGTCTATCTCCGCCTGTGGCCACGCCCCCAGAGGCCCGGGTCGGCGCGCGTGCTGTTGCCATGTGCGAGCAGCCGCCGGAGACCGGGCAACCGGGCGATGGTGCGCTGGAGAGCTTTCTGCAGCTTGCACCCAGGCTTGCGCGTCGTCCCTCCGGGGAAGAAGGTGGGTCTGGCCCCGAGAGCTGCGGCTCGCTGGACAGAATTAAACCAGGGGGACGTCTTGCAGCCTGGGGAATGTTTTACTCAGGAGTTACGCCTCGCTGGCATTCAGTGTGGCTTACTCCCGAGCAGCCTAAGAAGAGCCCTGCTGGATCAGATTCAAGGGCCCATTTAGGCCAGCATTCTGTTCACAGTGGCCAACCAGCTGCCCACGGAAAACCCACAAGGACAGGAGTGCAGCAGCACCCTCCTGCCCATGTTCCCCAGCAACTGGTGTTCACAGGCAGACTGCCTCTGATACTGGAGGTAGCATATAGCCATCAGGACTAGTAGCCACTTGGTAGCCTTAGTCTTCTCCAGGAATTTGTCCAAGCCCCTTTTAAAGCCATCTGAGACCCTCTAGATGTTTTGGATTACAACTCCCATCAGCCCCAGGCAGCATAGCCAATGGTCAGGAATTATGGGGATTCTAGTCCAAGGACTACAAAACACCAGGTTGCTTATCTCTGCTTTAAACGGAGGTGTCTTGTGAGAACATACGAAGAGCGGTAGCTGGATCAGACCGAGAGACCATCTAGTCCAGCATTCTCTTCACACAGTGGCCTACCAGCTGCCCACGGGGAAACCCACAAGCAGGATGTGAGTGCAACAGCACCCTCCCTCCAATGTTCCCCAGCAACTGGAGTACAAAGGCATACTGCCTCAGATACTGGAGGTAGCATAGAGCCATCAGGAATAGTAGCCACTGATTTGTTTTATTGGTAATCTCTGTTTTTATGGGTTTTGATTGAATATATTCTTGCAGGAAAAAAGGCGGGGTATAAATATAATAAATTTTTAAAAAACTGATTTTTCTTGCATCCGCTTTGTGTGGTTTTTATCTTGTATGCTGCCTTGAGAGGGTTCCACCCTTAAAGGCCATCTAAAAATACTGGTAAATAAATTTGAATGTGTTTTTATTTGTTTACTTTAAAAAAAACACTCCCTTGATTGGCTTAAGAAAGGCAGTATAATCATAATGAAAGAGAATAATGATAAATTGTATTTAACAACTTGCCTGGTCACCATAGGCGCCCAAGAATTACGTACAGGCGAGTGAATGGGCTGACGGAGGGATGGATTGCTCCATGATCTCCTCGAACAGGCCGCTTGCTTTGTGTGCTGGCTGAGTACCTGTGAAACTGACACCGACTGGATATAAAATAACTTGTCCATCTCTCATGTTAACTAAGCCGTTATGGCTTCTAATCAATGCTCCTGTTTCTCCCGGTATTGCCCCTTCAGGTCCGATGCACGTTGACGGGCCACGAGTTGCCCTGCCGTTTGCCTGAACTCCAAGCCTACACCAGCGGCAAGAAGTATTTGAGGCTCAGCAAGGTGCCTGGAGTTTTGGACTACAGCGAGTACGAACCTCACATTGTTCCCAGTACCAAGAACCCGTACGTGTCCCCTTCTCCCGTTGCACATTTTAGTGTCGGGGTCAGTCTGTGACTATACATCAGCGCATTTAAAAATCTCTAGTTTCAATAGAATGCCGAGAACCTTCATTTACCAAAAAGCTGGGGGGGGGGAGCATGATTCTAGTCCTCACTGGCTCTTATCCCACAAACACATGTTGTTTTTATGGGCAAGCTGCAAAATTAGATGTAATTGGATTAGGAATGTTACAGCGCAGTCCAATGTGGCTGCCCATAACCCTCCATTAGTGTCACGCAGTTGTCAATGAGTGACACTAATGGAGTTTGGTAACAGGAATGCTTTTTCTCCGTTCGTTGGACAGTTTATCATGATATACCTAACTGCTCATCTGGTAGTCTAGAATAGGATGTGGGCAACCGGCTGCCCGTAGGTCAGATCCGGCGCGGAGTAAAATTTTGTCTGATGCCTGGCAGCCTTAACCAAATCGGGATTTAGTGAAGAGTTTGCCCGCAGTCTCACTCATAAGAAGAAGAGTGTCAGGTTGTAAGTCAACCGAGAGATTCCATGCCTTATTGTGGAGGCCGGATGTTTCTGAGGGTAGGCGATGTGCAGTAAAATAAAGGAAACCTCTTTCAGCCCGAGGGCCGAATTCAGTATTGAAGAAGCTGGGGAGTGGGGGTGTTCAACTGGTGGGTGGAACCAAAGGAAAAGGGGTGGGCCCGAAAAGTAAAACATGCCAGCCTATTCCAGCTGAAAGCTCCTACTGCCAGTAACTAAGACTTAGGAGAGGCATTTCAACTTTTAGAATCGGGGGGGGGGGGGACTGTGCAAAAGTCGGGAAACCGCCAGATGGTTGGGGGCGAGAGGGGGTGGAGCCAGGGGGAGGGGTAGAGCCATCTCAGAAACCCCGGAAGGCTGGATTGGTACTCCGGGGCTGAGTTTCCCTGCCCCTGGTCTAGGTCTTGGATCACTAGATGAGAAGCCCCTACGAACACAGAAGATGCTCACCCCAGATTTTGAACTGCAGGCCGGAGTGGGGAATATATGGCCCTGCAGATATTGGACTACAGCTCGTCTCTGATCCATTGGCCATATCTGGGACTCATGGGAGTTGGTGTCCACCAGCATCCAGAAGGCCCCAGGTTGGAGGAGGCTGCCTTAGAACACTGTGCTGTGTTTTGCTATTTGTAAGTGTCTATTTATTTGTATAACCTTTCTCTTGGTGGTAATCTTACATGACGGGTGCTGTCCTGCCTCCTCCTTCCCCTCGTTCTTTCCAGCCATCAGCTGTTCTGCAAGCTCACCCTCCGGCATATCAACAGGATACCAGAGCACGTTCTCCGTCACGTCCAAGGCCGGCGCTATCAGAAGGCGTTGAACAGATGTAAGTCTCAATGGCTACCCTGGGTGTCTGCCTACATTGGCTCCTTCCTGTTCTAATTCCCTAGTGCCCGTGCAGCTCATTTTGCAAAGGGGACTCAGCTAGCAGAATTTAATTCTTCTTTTGCGGTGTGGGCCTGGCACTTCAAGACCGATGTCGCCCTCTTAGTGCCTTTCATCCCTAGACAAGCTCCTTTGCCCATATGGCCCGCCAGTAAAGTGCTGGACTTGGGGGGGCAAAGTTTATTTTTTAATATTGTATTTACAAAATGTTATGAACAGCTCTCTTATCTAAAAAGGTTCCAGAGCAGTGAACAATAATGGGGGGGGGGGGAATAAAATCAATATACAGGAGAATAAAAATATTTACAATCAAGGGATGGCAGTAAAATGAATGCCTGGTTATTCAGGAAAAATGTGTTTTAAAGAAAACTTTTATGGAGTCTACCCGCACTGCCCCAGACCCCGTCTACAGCGGGGGGTGGGATGCCTCCCAGTCCGCGAAATTTGTAACATCCTGCGATAAATCCACCTTTCAGATTCTTCTGTCTTTTTTTATGGTAGTCTCTGGTGGAGCCCACGATTCCGTGCCATATTTGTGGCACCGTGTTGATGAATTGGGACGATTAGGAGTTGGTTTTGGAGGGTGGGAAACTCTCGCTTCCCTGTATATCTTTCTCCTCTGCCCATCAAAACTGGCGGGCACGTTTCTAATAACTTCCCCTCTTAGTGACCGCATTTGCTGAGCCTGGCCCTGATGAGCGCATTTCCCTTCACAGATGAAGCGTGCCAGGAGGAGGGTGTGCAGTACGTCCCGGCTTGCCTCCTCCAGCGGCAGCGGCGGAAGCGGCAAGACGATCCGCCGGACGGGAGCAGGCAGCCTCGGCGGAAGGGGGAATTCTGGGAGCCTCCACCCAGCGACGAGGACGGAAATGAGTCCGACGACAGCATGAGCGACTTGTACCCATGTGAGTGGGCGTGGAGTTGCAGGGAGACCAGGGGGCCGCCTACTCTCACGTAGGATGCTCTGCCTTATACTGACTGGGTCCACACATAACACAAACCCATCGTGTATTTAACGTGTGGTTTCTTGCTCTGCCCGAGGTTTGGCTGGCAGACGACTGAACAAACCGTGGGTTTGTTTTCTCAATCCCCGGGTTGTTTGTTTCTCTCCTCCTTCACCCGCTCCCTCCCCGTATCCCAAATGCCTTTGTGGCACTGCAGTACTGGCAGGCAGAGCCGCTGGACGGTTTTCACCACTCTTGCCCGCCACCTCTGTAGCCTTGCGAAAGAAGCCAGGAACAACCCGCTGTTCTGGGTTCACACGTAACAACCCATGGTTTAAACAACCCAGAGTTCACAACCCAAGAAATGATGGGGCTGAGATTTGTGGGAACATGCACTGGGTTACTGAGTAAAGCCCCTAAACAACCCATCACCTGTCACACTAACATGCTCTGATCGCGCCAGTCGGAGGTTGTTGTCAGGAAAAGAGGTGGCTCGCAGGCGGTGCATGTCCCCTCAAATTGTACTTTGCGATAGAGGGGAAGTTGCACTTTGAAGATTTGCAGCCAATTTTTAATTTTGTGTTTGGATGCTTTGCTGTTTAGCTGAACTTTTCCCAGAAAAAAGTCCAGCGGGCAAGGAGAGCGGCAACGAATTCATGACGGACAGTGATGAAGAGGTGGCGAAGCCGGCAACGGAGAACGGCGGCTTGAACGGAGAGGGAAGCGCGCCGATGGATGTGGATTCACAAGTGGGCACTAAAAGGGGAAAGGTGAGGCAGTTCTGAGCCAATGTTTTGAAATGACGCAGTGACTATTCTCCCAGCCGTGATCAGATGTCAGTCATATAGTGCGGTAGCCTGGCAAAACCCAAGAAAATACGGCAGCATTTCCCCAAACCGCTAGATGTGTTGGACTACAAGTCCCGACATCCCCAGCCAGCATGGTGCTACTGGGACTTGTAGTTCAAGTAGGGAGGTATAGGGCAAAGATGTCCCAACGGGCAGTAGTGGGGGGCTGGCTCCCCAAAGACAATTCAAGGACTTTTAAAGCAGGGGTGTTGACGCTTAGGCCCACGGACCAAATCCGGCCTTCCTTGTGTCCCAGTCTGGCCCACAGGGGGCCCCACAGGGGTCCCCAGACACCCCCTGGCCCCACCCCCTTTGCCCCCAACCACCGGTTTCCCAACTTTTCGTATTCCCTCTCCCTCCCATTCTAGACAGTTGAAAGGCCTTTCCTAAGGTTTAGTTCCTGCCACTAAGAGCTTTCAGCTAACATGTGCTGGTATTTTGGCCCTGCCCCTTTTGCCCCACACACTCCTGGAATGCGCCCCCCCCGTGGTTCTGCACCCTCCTTTTAAAGGCAGAAACCTAGCTCTGCTCAGATTTCCAGAGGGCACCATGAATGCTGTGTACTTGTGGCCCTGAGGAAAGATCCCCCCCCCCTTTAAGCACCGGCTGAATGCACACCCAACTTTGTTTGTCCTTTCCCTTCCTTGGAGGCAATCCGGCCCCCAGGCTGAATATGGTTCCCCACCCGAGATATATACCGATAGTGGACTCAATTCTCCAAGTTGCGTGGGCCGAATCTGGCACTCATATTTGAGGTTCTACACTCCTGTTAGTTCATTTTAGTGGGTAGTCTTGACCCTTGCTGATGAGCTTTTCTTTGGAGTGGGAAACATGTAAAAATCCCAGGCTCTGATCGCTTAGAAAATCCCAGTTGACCTCTAGTAGTCTTTGTCCTATTAAGATTATTTGCGATCATGAGGTCTAGAAACTTTAAAAAGATTTATTCCTATGCAAGTTCCCACGTACCTCCGCTTATGTGGAATTTCTCTTCTTCTTCCAGAAGCAAGCAGGCTCTCTCAAGAAGAAGTTCAAAAGCTGGAACCGGAAACCCAAAAGCTTTGGGAAAGCCGTCAGCGGGAAGTAGACGCTTCTCACATGACAAACCGCAGTTGGTTGTGCATGGCGAGAGGTGCTAGCACAAGAAGATTGGAGCTTTGCCTGGTTGTTGAGTTTGCTTTACGTGAAATCTTGATATTTTTTTTGGAAAACCAGAATAAATGAGGTTGTATTTGATTTATGAAAACCATACCAGCTTTGTGTTACTGGCTTACAGTTTTTTACTTACTTGCCTGCACACACTGGGTTTTTTTAAGAGCTGCAAACTACTGACAATTCTGTATCTGGTTGCCTAGAAATGACTTGGTACCCGGAATCAGATCCGTGCCCAGACGTAGCCCCTCTGTGCTACAGTTCAGCCAGCTGTGGTTTAAGGTCAGCTCATCCAGAAAAAAAGTTAGCTCATAAAAACCGATTTTGCAACACTCCTCCCCAACCTGGGGCCCTCCAGGTATGTTGGAACTACAATTTCCATTGTCCCCAGCCAGCCGGGCCAAGGCTTGCTTTAGAGGGCAAGTCAGGTGCCCCCCGTCTGAGCTCCAAAACACAAAACCACCCTCTGGAACCCAAATAAGGAGAGTGCTGAAGGTTTGGTTTGCAGCATGCCAGCCTCCGTTTAAAATGAATGGGGGGGGGGGAGATTTGAAAAAAACAGGATGGACAGGGAGCCTAGTGGGCGCCAACAGAGGTGTGCGAAGACAGATTGGTGCCACGCTGAAGACCCCAGAAGTATGTTCTGCTGGCCTTGCAAACCGCTCTTCTGAAGAGCAGATGATGAAAGCAAAGAGAAGGCCCCCAAATTATTATTTAACTCCCGCCAGCAGGGAAAAATCTTTCCTCAAGAACACAAGTATCTGTAATTCATGGTGCCCTTGGGACAGATGAGCAGTGCTAGGTTTCTGCTTTTTAAAGTGCTGGAATTGCCTTGAGCAAGTTGTTCAAGAACAATGCAAGTTAATTTACCTATTTTTTATTCTGGATACAAAATCTGGGTATTCCGAAATTTGTAAAGTACCGGTTTCTTTAATGGTGGGTGAACGGGAGGCATCTCTGTGGGGCAGGATTGAGACGTTCATAAAGTATCTCTCTTTATAGGCATTTTGAGTTCATCACACATGGTAGCCATCTGGATTTCATTCCCCCCAACACACACATACCCAGCCGTCCATTCTTTGCAGGACTCACAAACCTTACCCTTTCTTGGAAATGGAACAGTGAAATTGCCGGGATTCTGCAGAAACTTTCAGATTCCACAACATGGAGTTTCCTGCTGTGCGATTACCAGATTTCTGTATTGTTTTGACTAGTAGGAACAGCTGAAGAATTACTGCCTCTCTACAGCAAACAGCCATATCATCTTTTGCTACTAGAGGTTTGCTTCTTTTAGTCTCCCAAGCTTTCCTGCTTGCTAGCATGGTTTTTAACCGTCCTTCTCAGTGAAATTATGAACAGCATGCTGAAAATACATCCAAGAGAGTAAAAATGTTGATTACTAGCAGTCTGACTCACCCAATGAAGCAGGCTGGGAATAGATTTGGGACAGAGAACTTGTATCACCAGTTGCTGAGGAACACGACCAGGAGGATGCCATATTGCTCATGTCCTACTTGTGAGATTCCTTTAAGTATCTGTTTGGCCACTGTGTGAACAGAATGCTCAAGCCAGATGGACCCTTGGTTTGACCTACCATGGCTCTTGTTATGTTGCAACTACAGTTCCCATTGACCCCAAACATTTTCCATGCTGGCTGGGGCTGCTGGGAGCTATACACCAAAAACAGGAGGGCCACGGCTTTCATTCTTCTGAGATGGACAAATGGGGAAGTATTTCACCCAACCTGTAATTCACTGCCACAAAATAGAAGCAGGGGATCCCAAAATGAACTGACTTTTAAAAAGCGGATTGGACAAATTAATGGCCGTTTGCCACGGGAGCCAAGTGGAACCTCCAAGCAGTTTACTTCTGCTTGTGACCTAAATCAGCCTTCCCCAACCTAGTGCCCTCCAGATGTGTTGGGACTACAAGTCCCAGCATGCCCCAGCCTGGGGCATGCTGGGAGCTGTAGTCAAACACATCTAGAGGGCACCAGTTAGGGAAGACTGTTCTTAAGGGCCTCTTCCTGCCAGTGTTACAGCGACAGAAAGCTGGACTAGATGGGACCTTTGGCGTGACCCAGCAAGACATGCACATGAGGATTATTTAGATGGGCTTCGCACTGTTCAAAAGGAACACTGCACAAGATTGATGCGGCAGATCACTGTAGTTCCGTATCTCTCCCAGCACAGGATCAGCTGCTCTTCCCGGCACTGGGAGCAGCAGCAGCTACTATTCTTGGTGCCAGGCAACTGGCTTCACGCGCTGCCGGGGACTCAACTGGCACCGGGAATAGCGGTTGCTCCTCCCAGCTCTGTGCCTCTCCCAGCAGGAAAGAAGGCAAAATGGCAGTGGGGTGGAATGATGTTGGGGGGGGGAGGAGATTCAGCCGCAGCCCCCTAAAACTATTCTGCACTCCAGATCTACTGACTATGGACTCTGGGCGGCGACTCCTAAAAATACAGTGCAATTTTTCAATCAAGCAACAACTATGATTGTAAAGTAGCGATTGCTTACAAGAGAAAATGGATTTGACTAAACTGAGTTGTCTTGGGAAGTCGTTCATATTGCCCTGCGTCACCCGAACAGCATGTCATCTCCGTCTTCCTTCGCTACAAGAACCGAGTTACTAGTACAAAAACTTCCCACTAACCTAAATGGAGAGATCCAGCTATTTCAGATATTTTTCATCTACCTCTGTGTCAAGGGATGATCATCTCTTAAGTGTGGTAAGACTGCAGGGGGCTTTTTTCAGAGTCTTAAAAGCCCCCTCTAGAACGATCACTTGGATTGTCAGTTCTCAATCTGGGAGGTGACTTTGTTTAATTGCAACAAGAATGTAAACAAACCCAAAAATAAAGATGGAACACCGTCACTCTGAAAGTATACAACAGAATATCTGATCACAGTAGTTTTAAGTGGTTGTTTTTTAAAAAAAAAAACCGTCAAGGAAATTATAGGCGATGGATGTGGTGGTGCCCATATGGCATTTGGCAAACCAGCTTCCTCGTTCCAATTTTAGGAAATTACAAAATAGCGTGACAACGACTCTAGGCAAATGTTTCTTGATGAAAAATGATCTTGTGTCAGATTATCAGTGCGGTCGTAAACTAAAAAAACATGAAACTGAATTCTCAAAAGAGTGCCTTTAAGAAGGGAACATAGGCACGTACGTAAAATGCTGACAGTTTATTTTTTTACCCACCCACCCCCACTGAACCCATAATGAGAGCCAGTCCCCAGATGCCGAGATGATGTGCTTGTTTCCTCTGCTTCTACCATTCTTTTTTCTTCTCGTCCATGGAGACGCCACCCGGGCCAAGTGCCACCACAAGGAGGAGGCCTCCGATCACGGACGTGGTCTGGAAGAAGTCGTACTTGAGGAAGTCGTGCATGGGCTTGTAGGCCGGGATGGTCCAGAAGGCGTTGAAATAGATGTTGATGGCAAACAGCCAGATGACCAAGGTCAAGGCAGCCAGTTTGGTCTTGAAGCCAACAGCCACAAGGATGATCAAGGCCGTGCCCACAATGTTCTGGAGGATCTGTGGCAGCAGAGGGGAGAGACGGTGGACACGTCCTATTAGTGGCACACTGAAATGGAGCAAGCTGCCCATTTGCTCACCTGATCTCCACCCCCACCCCCCCGGGAGGCCATCACTCATACATATGCTGGTCCTGGAAGCCCAGTTCTGGCTGCCAAGTGTGTCCTTGTGATATCTGGTGGTGTAGTGGAAACAAGGTTTGCAGGGACGCAGCACTGGAAGTTTCATTAGCAGGGATGCTGATGTCATCAGTCACTCCCCTCCAGCTTCCCTGTTCCCTCTGAGCTTAGCTGCAACCCTCAGCAGCTGGGATTTAGGGAGGGGCCATAGCTCAGGGGTAGTGCCCTTGTTTTGTGCACAGAAGATCCCAGGTTCAGTCCAGGTAGGGCTGGGAAAACTCCTGCTTGAAACCCTGGAGAGCCATGGCTGCTGGTCAGTGTCACCAATACTGGGCTAGATGGACCAAGGGTCTGACTCAGTATAAGGCAGCTTCCTATGTTCCAATTAAAAGCAACCATTTATTTAGAACCATGAGGACTAGAATCTTACTTCATTTAGGGGGAAGGGCTGTAGCTCAGCAAGAGCCCATGCTTTGCACGCAGAAGGTCTCATGTTCAATCCTTGGCTTCTCCAGGTAGAATAATAGAATCATAGAAAAGTAGAGTTGGAAGGGGCCCACAAGGCCATCAGGTCAACGTCAGACCCCCTGCTCAATGCAGGAATCCAGGTCAAAGCATCCCTGACAGATGTCTGTCCAGCTGCACCTTGAATGCCTCCAGATTGGGAGAGCCCACCACCTCCCTAGGTAGTTGGTTCCATTGTCTTATTGCTCTGACAGTCAGGAAATTTTTCCTGATGTTTAGATGGAATCTAGGTTCCTGTAACTTGAGCCCATTATTCCATGTCCTGCAAACTGGGATAATCGAGAAGAGATCCTGGCCCTCCTCTGTGTGACAACCCTTCAAGTACTGGAAGAGTGCTATCATATCTCCCCTCGGTCTCCTCTTCTGAAGGCTAAACATGCCCAGTTCTTTCAGTCTCTCCTCATAGGGCCTTGTTTCCAGTCCCTTTATCATCCTTGTTGCCCTCCTCTGAACCCTCTCCAGTTTGTCTACGTCCTTCTTAAAAGTGTGGTGCCCAGAACTGGACGCAGTACTCAAGATGAGGCCTAACCAGTGCCGAGTAAAGGAGAATTATCACTTCATGCGATTTGGAAGCTATACTTTTATTAATGCAGCCCAAAATAGCATTTGCCTTCTTTGCAGCCACATCGCATTGCTGGCTCATATTCAGTTTGTGATCTACCACAATTCCAAGATCCTTCTCACTTGTAGTATTGTTGAGCCAAGTGTCCCCCATTCTGTAACTGTGCATTTGGTTTCCTTTCCCTAGGTGCAGCACTTGGCATTTATCCCTATTAAGTTTCATTCTGTTGTTTTCGGCCCAGCGCTCCAGCCTATCGAGATCGCTTTGAATTTTGTTTCTGTCTTCCAGAGTATTAGCTATTCCACCCAACTTTGTGTCATCTGCAAATTTGATAAGCATTCCCTGCACCTCCTCATCTAAGTCATTAATAAAAATGTTGAAGAGCACTGGGCCCAGGACGGAGCCCTGTGGTACTCCGCTCGTTACCTCTCCCCAGTTTGAGAAGGAATCATTGATAAGCACTCTTTGAGTCCGATTCTGTAGCCAATTGTGGATCCACCTGATAGTTGTTCCATCTAGCCCACTTTTAGCTAGCTTGCTAACCAGGATATCATGAGGCACTTTGCTGAAGTCCAGATATATTATGTCCACAGCATTCCCATAGTCCACAAGAGAGGTTACCCGATCAAAAAATAAGATCAGATTAGTCTGGCAGGATTTGTTCTTGACAAATCTATGCTGGCTTCTAGTAATCACTGCATTGTTTTCAAGGTGCTTGCAGACTGACTTTTTAATAATCTGCTCCAAAAATTTCCCAGGGGTTGATGTCAGACTGACTGGCCTATAGTTCCCAGGTTCCTCCTTCTTGCCCTTTTTGAAGATGGGAACAACATTTGCCCTCCCTCCAGTCATCTGGCACTTCACCAGAAGGTGAAAGAAGGGCAAAGAAGGAATCCTGCCTGAAACCCTGGAGAGCTGTTGCTGCCAGTCAGTGTCGCCAATACTGTGCTAGATGGACCCCAGGTCTGACTCAGTATATGGCAGCTTCCTATGTTTCTGCCTCCTCCTATTCCCGACTGGTTAAGATGCTTGATCACAGTTCCTAAAAGTCGAGGGCTTTAACACTTTGGGTACTTACCGAAAAAAAGCTAACGTCAAAATGCAGCAACGTCATGAACATGAGGACTAGCAGCACCCGTCCACCCAGCTGCATGTACTGCTTTGGAGAGCTTTCCCGCATGGTGGGCACACCAGCAAACATGCTTTTCCCCTCTGACCGCGACTCAGCCAACAGCAGCAGCAAACCACCCCCAAGAGCAAGGTTTCTGTAGATAGTGAGATATAGTTAGTCCAAAAACAAAATACCCCAAACGCCCCAAATACCTGCATCTAGGGTGACCAGGTCACAATCCTATGCCTGTTTACACAGAAAAAAGTCCTACAACTACATGCTGGATGGGGCACGCTGGGAGTAGTTCAACCCTTTTCCATCTAAACATGCATAGGATTGCACCCGAAGATGCTTAAGAAATGCATTCTGGTTGCCTCTGGGCAGGGCTGGCATTAAAGGTAGGCATGCTTGGGCACCTGCCCAGGGCACGCACCCCAGCAGGGGCCCACTGACTGACAAGAGCCCCCGGAGTTGCTCCTCTTCTTCACCACTGCAACCTGCTTGTTCACCTGCCTCTTGCTCTGGCCTAGACAACGTTGGTGGTGAGGAGGATGAGCAGGAGATGCCATGGCCTGCTTGCTCCCTGGCTCTCTGCCTGCCAGGCAACCAAGTGGTAACAATGATGAGGAACAGAAGGAGGAACAAGAGCAGCTGGTGACAGTGGCACCGAGAACATAGGCTCACTGAGGGAGGGCCCCCGCTGTGTCTTGCCCAAGGGTCCTCAAAAACCTGGAGTCAGCACTGCCTCTGGATTTTTCCGATGACAAGCCCGCTAGCAAAAGCGGCTCACGTCCAATTCTAAAACCAGCTGGGGGAGGCAAACTACACAGGGCTGTTTGTACCAACTGTCCCTCAGTTCCTAAGGCCATGGTTAAAAATAAACAATAAGTCAAAGTTGGAATAAATTGAAAAGGTGATAAAAATTAGACATACCTCATCAAAAACTTCAGATCCCATAAAATGCTGTACGCAATTGTCTAGAAAGAAACAACCAAACAGGTATGAACCCTGAAATATGCACAGCCATCCATTCTATGAGCTTTTCCTTTTATGTTGAGGTCAGAGCGGTCAAATGCTCTAAAAAGAACTTGCATCTGACTGCATTTGCTCCCAATCATGCCTTGTCGTCCTTACTTTTCCCTTTCCTCCCTCACTCTCCCTTCTCTCCCCCCATTTAGATCATAAGCTCATCTGGATAAAAATGTGTTGGTTTTGCTTATGGTATTCCGTAAACTTTACAGTGTAAAGATTCATCTCTATTAATGGTGTTATATCAGGGGTGGGGAACTTCAGGCCTGGAGGCCATCTCCGGCCCTCTTGGGGTCCAAATACTGCCCTCTGGGATTCCTCAGATGGCCATGCCCCATCCACCAATCATTCAGTGGTTTCCCAGCTTTTCTGCAGCTTTCCCCCCATTCTAAAAGGTTAAAATGCCTCTCCTAAGGCTTAGTGGCTGGCAGGAAGAGCTCTAAGATAAAGTATGCTGACATTTTTGGCACTGTTCCTTTTACCTTCGGCCTCATCCACCACTGGAAGGCAGGAGAGCTTCTCCAAAAAGGAGTTTGACTGACCCCCGAGAACATCTCCAAAATGGAGTTTGACTGAAAGACATTCTCCACTCCTGTGTTATATAAAGAAGATGGGGTGTGTGGCCAGACAAGGGGCACTGCAGGAAGGGGAGAGAAATGGGGCAGCACTTTGGCTAAAAATAAGCCTTTACTAGCCATTCAAGCTGGAGCCAGCCCTGACTAGATGCTTCTAGGAAGTCTACAAGCAGGACTTGAAGGGATTATCTCTCTCCTGCTGTTTTTTCTCAACTGCTATCCAGAGGTATAGCGCCTCTGAACGTTTGATGTTATCATTCCCTCCAATAGCAAATTCGCTTGTCTGAGTGCCGACAGAATTGGAGTCTGTGAAGAGAAAGCCAGAAACCACGCACACACGCACACACCTCGGGACAGCACCTCAGGCAGGCACCTTTCACCTGGGGTACGTGCAGTAGCCACCTTGCACTTCAAAGGCAGCCACACTAGATTCATCAGAATGCCCCCTGGCAGCTTCCCCAGTCTAGCAGCCAAATGAGCTGTGAAGTATCCCCAACCAACGAAAAAAGACCTCAGGGTGCCTGGTCAACAAGAGTAGCAAGTATTCTTGAGCACCTGGAAAAACAAGTACCGGTAATCCCAGCTCATTGCAACCAGCTGGGCAGGGAGGGGACACTAGAAGAGTCCAAACGGGGGCCCTGAGAAACAAGAGGGGGTTACCAGCTTACTCAGGTGAACCCCGAGGTATGCAGAAGTACAAAATGTTTTTTTAAGCACACAGAGGGTTAAAAAAAAATCCAGCAAACGGCTGAGTGAGCAACAGCGGGATGCACAGTACTGCTCTGTGGAATCTATACACACCCAAAATGCACGGTGGGTCGTTAGGGGACCTCCTGGCAGTATGGTCCCATTTCCCAAGTGCGAACTGTCCCATTCTCCAAGCGTGAATATGTTTGTGAAGCTTATCAGCAGTAAGGTCACGGGACGAAACGGCAAGTGGCGGTTTTACACAGTGTTCTGGAATTTAGATCTGTGGTCATTTCTTACCTGCAACGCTATAATTCCAAATAATCCAAAGCAGGCATACTGGACAAAGTTCCTACTCAGTACTAGGATGCAGCCACCTGAAAAAGCCAGGAGAAACCGGACAAGTTAACAGGGCTAGTTAACCTGTGATAGGCGTGTGCGTGTGTGTGGCCATCACGTCACAAAAGTCTTGCATTTACCTGCAGAGCGTTCTGCAGGCTTGCTCCGCCCCATTGTTCTGCCCTTATCCCCCGGCCTGTCACCTTCATTCCTTCAACTCTACCTGTAGCAGTCCACTTAAGGCAAGCCTTTCCCAACCTACAGCCCTCCAAATTTGTTGCACTGCAACTCCCATAAACCTCCTGTAAAGCCTGGTTGGGGGAATACTGGGAAATTGTAGTCCAGCACAACTGGAAAGCACAGACTGGGACAGGCGGGCTTAAGGTCTCCCAAGAACATAAGAAGAGACCTGCTGGATCAGACCGAGGGTCCATCTAGTCCAGCATTCTGTTCACAGCGGCCAGCCGGATGCCCCAATGGGAAACCCACAGGCAAGACATGAGTGCAACAGCACCCTCCCACCCAGGAACGGTGCAGGGCTGTTTGGCGCCCTAGGCCAAATTATATTAGGCGCCCCCCCTCGTGCCGTGGGGGGGGCCTCCGGAGCAAAGCAGCCCTGCTTTGCAACACCCCCCGCGCGCGTGCGCGACCGCGCGCCCGTCCGCCAACCACCTACCTTCCCACCGCCCACCGCCCACCGCTGCTGGCTGCTGCTGCCGCCGCCGCCTCCTCCTCCGACGCGATGGGACGAAGGTAGGTAGATGGTTGGCGGGCGGGCACGCGCGCGGGGGGCGGTTGCTGCGGCGGCGGCGGCCGGCAAGCGGGCGGGGAGGAGCGGCGGAGGCGGCAGGCAGGGCAGGAGCGCGCCGGAGGCGAGGAAGGGGCGCAGAGTTTGCGCCCTCTTCCGCCACGCGCCCTAGGCAGCCGCCTGGGTCTGCCTAGCGGTAGCGCCGGCCCTGCTCCCACCCATGTTCCCCAGCAACCGGTGTACATAGGCAGACTGCCTCTGATGCTGGAGGCAGCCTATAGCCATCAGGACTAGTAGCCATTGATCGCCTTCTCCTGCAGGAATTTGTCCAATCCCCTTTTAAAGCCATCCAAATTGGTGGCCATCACGACATCTTGTGGCAGTGAATTCCATAGTTTAACTCCGTGCTGTGTGAAGAAGTCCTTCCTTAGATCTGTCCTGAATCCACCAGTCAGTTTCATGGGATTGGGATGACCCCGTTGGGTTCTAGTATTGTGAGAGAGGGAGAAAAATGTCTCCCTATCCACCTATCCCAGGTTCAGTCCCTGGAATCTTCAGCTGAGTGTGGGGGGAAAGGCTCTTCCAGGGCCAGACTGGGGAGACTGGCAGGCCAAATGAGGCCCATGGGCCGAGGGTTCTGCACCCTAGAGTAGACAAATTCCTGGAGGAGGAGGCTATCAATGGCTACTGTTCCTGATGGCTATATGTTGCTTCCAGTGTCAGAGGCAGTGTGCCTATGTACCCCAGTTGCTGGGGAACATGGGTGGGAGGGTGCTGTTGCCCTCATGTCCTGCTTCTGGGTTTCCCATGGGCAGCTGGTTGGCCACTGTGTAAACAGACTGCTTGACTAGATGGACCCTCCGTCTGATTCAGCAGGGCATTTCTGATGTTCTTATGACCTTCTGTGTGCAAAATATGGGCTTTTCCACTGAGCTATGGTCCCTCCCTGAACTATAATTTTCTAAGTTAGACTGGCCAGAGAGAAAGTGAGACTTGCCAACCTTGGGCTACTTGAATCCAGGTTTCTTATGATTAAACCCAACGTTATCTGCTGGGCAGCTGTAGCCAGGGCTTAGAATTTGCGGTATCTTGGTTTAGAACCCAGGGCTCTCGTCTTCTTTGTTTTCCTTTCTATTAATGAGTCTAGACAGACTTGACCCCCAGCCGTCCTGTGCCACTTACTTAACTGTCCGAAGAGATTGATGAACACAAATATGGAGGCCAGGAAGTAGCCGCAGCTCCATGTGGCGTCTATATAGTCCCGCTGCTCGCTCCACTGGAACCACATGCGGATGCCGTCTTCAAGGAATGTGCTGATCAAGCAGAGGCGGGCCATGTGGGGGAGATACTGCTTTGTCACTCGCAAGAACTATCAAGAGGGGGGGAAACGCAGAGGTGAGAGCCAGTGTGGCATAGTGGTGAGAGTGTTGGACTGGGACTCGGGAGATCCGGGTTCTAGTCCCCGTTCGGCCATGAAACTCACTGGGTGACTTTGGGCCAGTCACAGACTCCCAGCCTAACCTACCTCACAGGGTTGTTGTGAGGATAAAATGGAGAGGAGGAGGAGGATTATGTAAGCCGCCTTGGGTTCCTTGCAGGAAAAAAGGCGGGGTATAAATATAATAAATTTAAAAAATAAATAAAATACAAGTTTCGATACATATTCTGATACTTTTTTAAAGCCAAAAACCACAATCGAATATACGGAAAGTGTGAAATCCAATGGTTAGTGAAGTTCCCTTCTGTGCATTAGGCTGAGCTAATACCCTAAAGGCGCAATCCTATGCATGTAGGTCTACAACTTCCAGCATGCCCCAGCCAGCATGGCTGGCTGGGGCATGCTGAGAGTTATAAGGCCTTATTTCTGTATAAACATGCATAGGATTGCACCCTAATTTTAAGTATCTCAGTTCTGCAATTTCTTCTCAAATTATGAGTATTTACCTTCCAGAAGAAATCAAAGACATTTCCTTTTAATCTTATGAAAAATAAACCTCTCTGCTCAGTAACTAGCTGCCAGCTTTAGAATTTGGAAAGTTCAGGGGGCCTTCGTGGTCTCCAGACAGAAAATTAAAGGCATGTGTACAGAGAAACAGGCTGCCACCGCCAGAGTTTTGGGTTGTCAGATTACATTGTGCTTCTGGGTGGGAGTGTGACTGGGAGGAGGCATGAAAGTTATGCAATATAAGAGAGGGAGGGGAAGTGAAACAGAAAGCTGCAACACCAGAAAGAAATATATCCTCCTAGATCAGCTTCCCCGGACTTGCTGCTCTCCATGCTGGCTGGGAGCTGTAGTCCAACACAGATGGAGGGTACCAGGTTGAGGAAGGTTGTCCTAGACCAGTGTTCTCCAACCTTGGGTCCCCAGATGTTTTTGGCCTACAACTCCCAGCATGCCCCAGCCAGCTACACTGTCCTAGACAGAGCAAATATTCTATTTATTCTTTTTTTAAAAAAAAATTATTTTATTGATTTTTTTCCAGTCATACAATAAAATAAAAAGAAATACGACATAAACATCGTGCACCCACCACCACTTGGGACCAAGTTATATTTCCCCCCCCAAAAAAAATATCAGATATTATTCTATATTCCAGAAATGTAACAAATCTTGACAAGGTTCGTTCCCCTTCCCCTTCACCAACACATAATCCAGAAATTTACCCCAAATGCTCACAAAAGTGTTTTTCTCCAATTGTCCATTTTGGCATTTGATACTGCAAGTTAATTTATCGTTTAGCGCAATATCCCGATATATTATATTCTATTTATTCTATATTTACACTGCAAATATTCTACTATTCAGCTGCAAATCAGCATGCTTTAGTGGCTACGTTAGCAAGTTAATACGCATTGTGTTCAGGAAATCTATGAAGTCCCACCGGGAAACCTGATTTGAAATCAATGATTTAAACAGCAGCTGGTATTTTTGGCAATTTAAATTGCCAATTTAATACCGCCTTCATTTATATCAATACACCCTGCTGTGTACACTTCAATTCATCTTGCCGTAGACATACACCCAATGGAGGCATGCCAGCCAAGGATCAATGCTCATGGTAAGGAGACCTTAAACGTTGCATCACCACATGAAAGAGGTGTTCAGAGACTACGACTACGGACTACGATGATGATGATGATTATTATTATTATTATTATTTTACAGTATTTGTATACTGCTCCACATCAAGCAGATTCCGGGGCAGTGAACAATAAAAAGACAAAAACAGATAAAAGAAACAAAAACAATACATTGAAAACAAACTAAAATTACACTGGTAGTTGAAGAGCAGAGGAGGCTTCCCGGAACAAGGAGGTCTTCAGCAGGCTCCGAAAGCAGCACAATGTTGGAGCCTGCCTGACCTCCAGAGGCACGGAGTTCCATAGAAATGGGGCCACCACACTGAAGGCTCTTCTCCTGGTGGACTCCAATCAGGCCAAAGGTCCATGAGGAGCATGCCCCCTGATGACCTCAGCGACTAGGCAGGTTGGTATGGGAGGAGGCACTCTCTCAGGTAACCTGAGTGACAGTGACCACATTAGGACCAAAACATTTACGTTGACCCCACTGTGTAATATCAGAAACTTCTTACTGAAGGTAGGCCTGTGCTCTACCTAACTCGATTTAATTGTTCTGGTTCCTCCAACCACCCAAGGAAAGCCTGGCAGTTCTGTAAAAGGACTAAAGCTGACTAGTAAAAAGCCACTCGCCTCAGGGAAGAGAAGGATCAACTCCAGGCAACCAAGCAGGAAATGTTTTGTAAACTGGAAGAGAGTTGGGCCTTTTTTCTTCTTCTTCCCAGTTGTTTGTGCTACTACAAATGACTAACCTAAGTTTTGGACAGCAACTCCAATCAGCCTCAGCCAGCATGACCAATGAGTATTGTCATCCAAAACATCTGGAGGACACGAGGCCGGGGAAGGCTGAACTATATGGCATGCATCTTTTAGTTTCCAGAATTCAAACAGTGCAAATATGCCTTATTCCCTCTAGAGCAGTGTTCTCCAACCTTGGGTCCCCAGATGTTTTTGGCCTACAACTCCCAGCATGCCCCAGCCAGCATAGCATTACAGAATAATATCTGATATTTGGGGGGGGGGATATAACTTGGTCCCAAGTGGTGGCACAATGTTTATGTTGTATTTCTTTTTATTTTATTGTATGACTGGAAAAAATTCAATAAAATTAATTTTTAAAAAAATAATAAATAGAATATTTGCTCTGTCTAGGACAGTGTAGCTGGCTGGGGCATGCTGGGAGTTGTAGGCCAAAAACATCTGGGGACCCAAGGTTGGAGAACACTGCTCTAGATACTAGATATCTACCTAGTCATTCAAGGCTATTTTTATACAATCTGTAAAAGCCAAGTGATAACGCTCTTCCTGGACTGTAACGCTTAAGGATGCAGGTGTGTGGAAGGGGGTTGCATGCTCCCCCGTGTAAAAACAAAACACCGCCCTGCGCATTGGGGGGGGGAACCCTACCCTTCTCCCCAGCATGCTAGTTTTCTATGCATAGAGAGTTCAGCAAATGTGCACACACATGCAGCCTCTTGCATCCTGAAATGAAAAAGGTCCAGGAAAAGCTTTACCACTAGATTCTGCTGATGGCGTAAACTGGCCCTCACAGGAAACTTACAGATGAAGAGATATCTTTGTGCTGTTTTATTAAATATGGTTGCTGGTGAACCCATCAGCAAGGGGAAACTGAACAGATGAAAACTACACTGTGAATAATACCAGGCAAGGAACCTTTTATCACCACAGCTCACCAACTCACCCTCATGCACTGAAGTAGTACGTAATTTATGCAGCTCGTCTGGTTAAAATGTAAGTGTTGAAATCGACACACACACACACACACACACACACACACACACTACAAAATGTAAAGCGAGCAAGTCAAATTCAGGGCATGCACGGGCACACAAATTCATGACTCACACACAGAACTGTACTTGGGGATAGAACTAACTGAGGAAATCTACTAGAAGAGAAAAGCACAGAGTCAGTCAAGATGAACAGCCTTGGTCAGTTTTGCAATCCCCCTGGGAATGGAATTTTGCAAGAAATCTGACACAGATGTTTGGCAACTGACCTGCAACCCTGAACACCTTTAATTTCATGTTTAAAACCATAGCATGGTTCTAGCCCACGTGGATGCAGATATATACAGTAGGGTGTAGTGGTTACAATGTTGGATGGGATGCGGGAGACTTGTTGTTTAAGTCCCTGCTCGGCCATGAAGCTCAGTGGTTGACTTTGGGCCAGTCCCTGACTCTCAGCCTAACCTATGTCACAGGGTTGTTGTAAGGATAAAATGAAGAGGAGGAGGGCCATGTAAGCTACCCTGGGTTCCTTGCAAGAGGAAAAAAGGCAGGATATAAATAATACATATATAAAGACATGTTAGAACTGATCCCACTGATGTTTGTCAAGATTAATTTTGATCATTTAGGGCACAATCCTATCAAGTTTAGACAGAAAAAAGGCCTACAGCTCTGCTGGCTGGGGCATGCTGGGAGTTGTAGGCCTTTTTTCTGTCTAAACTTGCATATTTATTTATTTATTATATTTATACCCCGCCTTTTTTCCTGAAAGGAACCCAAGGCGGCTTACATAATCCTCCTCCTGCTCCTCTCCATCTTATCCTCACAACAACCCTGTGAGGTAGGTTAGGATTGCATAGGATTACACTTTTTCATACTATGTGCTTTTGGCTTTCTAGAGAGCCATTTTTCTAGGTATGTGAGGCGACTTTTTAGAAAACCTTGACAGCAGCCAGGTTTTCCTGTATGTAACAAAAGGAACATATTTTTCTCCCTGCAGCTTCTGTGCCAAAGAACCCACTGAGCTAGTGAATGGAGTACCTACGGGGGAGAAATATTAAGGAAAGAAAGATATTAGATTGGAGATGGCAGCTTCCTCTCTGCCAAGCCAAGTCATTAACACCGGACAGCAGAAGGACTTAATGCTGACAGCTTGGCTGCAAATGAGGTTATGAGACCAGCATGCCAAACCCTGCAGTGGAAAGAGTCTTAGGAGTAAGACAGACATAACCATCTGAGAGCAGCAGAACTAGCCTGGAAGCACCGTGACTGCATTCAGTTCAGGTCTTCGTCTAGTCCTCAAGTTCGGGGATGGGGCAGTTCAAGTCTGAAGCAGAAACTGACCGTGCAAAGCGCTTGCCGGCTGCTTTGCAAAACAGGCATGCAAATAAATCAAGGGTTGGATCCAGATTTACACTGGATCAACTGCACCGATGAAAGTGGACTTCCCCGCCCTCTCCATCCCTTTGGCAGCCCCTTCAGTGGCCTGAAATTGCTACACGGAGAGTAAGGAGATCCCAGCGCTGGTGTGGGGGAGTAGGGGAATCCCCCAAATTGGGTGAATGGACCTTCCTCTCACAGAAGGCGGATACTGGATCCAACCCATCAGATCTGTCTTCGCCGTTACATGCATTTGATGAGCAAGTGATGTCATTATGACAGTGGAAGATGGGGAGCAGTCAGTGACGGCTCCAGGTTTTTGAGGGCCCGTGGGCAAGTCAACCTCATTGGGCCCCTCCTTCTGTGGGTTCACCTTCTCACCAGCTTCTATTGCTCCTCCTCCTCTTTCTCACCACTGCCACCACTTGCTTCCTTGAAAGGCAGAGAGCGAGTGAGCAAGCAGGCCACAGCATCTCCTGCTCCTCCTCACCACCACCTCCGTTGTCTGGGCCACAGCATGAGGCAAGGGAACAAGCAGGATGCAATGGGGAAGAGGAGGAGCGACTCTAGGGGGCCCCTGGGCACATGCCCAACCATGCCTACCCTTGACGCCAGCTGTGGCAGCCGTGCATCACTATGCACAAAGGTGCATAGACCACACCACAGGGTGTGATCCTTCTGGATGGTGACTGCATTTTCCCCAATGTCAAGAGCAGAGGCATATATTCCTACACCCATGGACGATAGTGTCCATGAGTGTAGGAATTTATTCCTCCTCAGAAGAGTGACTATAAGGGAGGGCAGGAAATAATTACGGAATACCCCCTCCCAAAAGAGGTCAGTCAGGCCCCCTCTTTGCCCACTTTGAAGCGTATGTTGAAAACGCTTTTATTTTCGTGGGCATTTTTTTAGTTAGGGCCTCCCAATGGGATATTTTAATGCTGCTATTTCTGTTGCTCGCTGGTTCTAGGATTCTATTTCAGGTTATTTGTTATTGTACCATTTTAGCCTCAAACGCCAGCTTGGGAGTGTGCTTATGCCAGGAAGCTGGCAAAATAAATAGAAGTACGGTAAGTCATTGGAGGGACTCCTGCCTCGCGCAGGGCATGCTTCTCCTCACTTCCTTGCTTCAGCAGAGGCGGCCGTTTTCAGAAAGGGCAGTTCCCACTGGTGAGGCAGATACGTTGGCAGTATCTTTCTAGAGCTAGTGGTGGTACTGCCGTCTGTGTCTATCGATATAGCCCACCCACCTCTTGAGAATCCTGAGAATGAGCAAGGCACAACACAGGTTTTTAAATATCCATGCTATATAAATGATGGCCACAACGGCACTTTTCTGCTGCCTATACCAGGGGTGCAGACCCGCAGGCCAGTGCACCAATTCTGACCCTCCTGGGGGTGAAATCCAACCCTCCAGAAGGGTCCCCAAAAGTCCACGCCCCCTTCTCTTCACCCCCAGCCATTTGGTGGTTTCCTGGCTTCTGTGCATTTTTTCCCCCATGCCAAAAGGTTGAAATGCTTCTCCTAAGGCTTAGCTACTGGTAGCAAAAGTTTTAAGGTAAAATATGCTGGCAATTTTGGTATCTTGGCCCCGCCCCTTTTGCCTTTGGCCCAACCCACCACTGTAAGGTGGGCCCCATTCTTCAAAATGGAGTTCAGTCCCTTGGGCTGAAAAGAGGCCCAACAACCCTGGTCTATACCTTGAATACTACGTTCTCCCCACAAGACAATAGGGTTGATGCGGGCGAGTCTCTTAGGAAATTCAGTAAAGAATTTTTAAAATCCTAACTAAATGAACCACTGGTCTAACCTGGCAAGACCCATCCCCAAATCCATCATTATCCCTGATTATCCCATGTGGGCTTGCCTAAGACTAGTTATACAAGATCTTGTGGGATAAATAATATAAGGCAAGAGCCAACAGATGCCTGGGCAACCTCTCAGCAAAGACAGGCTGTGTTCTAAACGCAAGCTGCCTTGCCACAAACATTTGTCATCCCCATACGCCACTCCCTTCCTATATCTCCTTCTGCCATCTCCTACTATAACTCAGCAGGCAAGTGATTTTCGAGGAAAAGCAACCATCTCATTAGATTCTGCAATCATAGCTATTACTAGCCTGGCTGGATTTCTACACACACACAGATCCAACAAAGAGAGGCTGAGAGACCTGTTGACCTGTTTTGCCAAGATCTCACCTAGAGCCCACGTTCCTTGCCTGCAGAAACACCAGAGGCAGCAGCCAGTGGTTAACTCTCCTGTAGGCTGTCATAACCAGCACATAATTCCATGCAAACACAGAATGTGGCATAAGGCACAGAATTCAGCTTCCACAGCATCTCAGCTATCCTTTATTGATTTTTTAAAAGGAGCAAGGTTCTAGCCCTTATGGCTGTGAAAATATGCTTCGAAGAAATCTTAAGACACCAGAGGCGGCTGAAAAAGATTCCCAGTAACTGGGGAATAGTTTTGGTTCCCTTACCCTTCCACATGAATAACAAAGCCGGATTAAACTACGCCTGCAATTTTGCAGGAAGTAATTGAAGTTATACATGTTCTCTTGATTTCCATAATTTATACCAGGGTGCAGAACGCCTTTCAGCCCAAGGGGCTGAATTCCATTTTGGAGAAGCTCTGGGGGGGCTGCATTCCAGTGGTGGGCGGGGCGGCCGAAGGGAAAGAGGGAGGGGCCTAAATACAAAAAATGCCTGCATATTTGAGTTTAAAGCACTTACAGCCAGTAATTAAGCCTTACTTAAGGAGGGAGGGAGGAGGTTTAGCCACCTGGGGAACCCCAGAGGGTTGCACTAGGGCCCCAGAGGGCAAGATTCAGCCCCCCAGTCCTGAGGTGCTGCACCCGATTCATACAGATTCTTGCATTCAGCTTTTTTGGGTGCAGTTTTTGTTTGAAGCTTCCATGTTAAACAAGCAATCAAAACTGGGGGCCCAAAAATATGGTCATCAGCACTAACCATGAATCCCTTTCTGGCAACCAGCTGGTCCTGCACGCCCATTACAAAGTAGAAGAGCTCTCCCTTTCCCCAATTCCTCTGTGTATATTAGAAGACTTTGGGGGCAGGGGGGTAAATTTGGTGACCAAGGCCAGCCAAGTTTCAGAATCCCCTGAGCAGAACACACCTGTCCAATCCTGGCAACACATTTTCCCTTTAGAGTATTTTAGCTTATCACAGTCCACAACGGGGCAGCACAAATCGGACCAGTGTTGTAAACCAATACAAATATTTTTGGAAGCATGCCTGAATTTGCCCCTTCACCCACCTAAACAAGCTTCAATTAAGTTCCAGATTAGATGTTTTTCAGGAGCGGATGCATATAGATTTGCACAATTGGTGTTTTTATCTCTCTCTCTCTCTCTCTCTCTCACACACACACACACACACACTGCTGTTGTGTACATCTCTGCACTCCAATAAAGTTGTATGGTTTTGCATTTGTAGCAGTATAGGTGGTAGTTTGCCTGTCTACCGAGGAGAGGTAATTATATCGCCTGCAGAAACCTAACAGCTGGTTTGCTATTAAAGGGCAAGGCACCCGCAAAACACTCAAAGAGAGGGAGGAGACACAAACTGTCTTCACAACCATGGCAGAAATCCGTGTTTGCTAGAACTGGGGTTTATATACAAACACCAGGGCTGAACTACACATTCCATTGCAACTGTGCATAATTTGTGACCCAGGGCCCTTTTTTAACTCCAAAAAGAGGGATCTTAACACTTCATTCAAATTGGGGGGTCCTCCCAGAGTGACTCTCTCCTGTTGGTTTGAACTGTGTGAATCCCACCATGGGATTTTGACATGCATTTGAAGCAAACATGCATTTGAAATACTGGGGGGCAATTTGGAGGAGGGGGAAATGACAGGCAGGTGTTTAGTGCCTCCTCCCCTGCACACCTCCAGAAGTGACCGGTTCAAGCTAAAACGGGGGGGGGGGGCAGCATGTTGCTACAGGTACATGCATTTCCATGTAACATGGATGGCTGCAGGCCACCCACTGGACGGACAGGGAACACACACTACAGCTGCCCAGCAACCAGAAATTCAATATGCAACAGCAAAACCTCAATACAGTTAGTCTAACCTCTTCAAATGAAGGTGATTTAATAAACTAACATTAAATCTGAAATGGAATTAAGCATCTGCTAAGTGCTCCTATTATTTAGTCACTGATGCCTCTGCACTGCTTGGGTTGTATCCGACGTTAGTCTCACTTAAGTCCTATTCATTCCAATGGGTCTACTCTAAGTAGGACTAACATGAGATACAACCCCTTGGCTCAAATACTCGAAGGCAAGCGTAGATTTACATCTCACCAAACAATTTGGCAGACTACTATCTGCATAATTTTTCTCCATAGATAAATACAGCTAGATACTTCTTCTTTTTTTAAATACAAATAATGAAACCTGAAAATTTGGAAAGGGTCTTAGAGGGGGGCAGAGCCTCACGGACTCCCTTGTGGGGTTATCTATCTAAGGGAGCACTCCTGCGGCCCCTAGGCATTGTCTGAGGGGCCACAGGATATTTCAGATTCCCAGCTCCGAGGGAGGAGAGACAGCGACCTGGGAGCTGGGAATTGGAGCTCCGACCACCCTCCCCTGCCTCCTTGCAGCTGGCACGGAAAGAACCGCACCAGCTGCTCTCCGAAGTTGGGAAGGTGACCTCAGAGAGAGGGGGGAAAGGGGGCGGCAGTTCGGGGTGCGAGGAGGGGAGGAGACTGGGGAGACCAGGATATGAGTTATCCTGAGGTCTACCCAGTCTCCTTCCCTCTCTTTCTGAAATGCTGTTGCTAGACGGGCAAAAAAGCCCGTCAAGTGAAAATGCAGGGCCGCAAGGACAGGGAAGCAAAGATTGCCTCCACCACTCCTCCCACCCTGCACAGGATGAGCGTAAGCCTCCGAGTTTGGGGCCTAAGAACATGTTTGAATTAACATCCAGAAAAGCAGAGATTGCCAATTAAAATAATTAAACACTAAACTTACCAATAAAAACCAACGGCACCGACTTGAGGAAAGGCCAGCGAAAACAAGTGGGTCTTCAGAACTTTCCTGAAGATGTGCAAAGATGGGGTCTGATGAACCCCTGATGGAAATTGATTTCAGAGGTGCAGGGCCATCACTGAGAAGGCCCTCTCTCCTGTCCTTACCAGCCTCATCACTGTTGGAGGCGGGCAGGCGAGAAGAGCCTCCACTGATTACCTGTGTGAGTGGCCTGGTACAGGTTATGGCCCTGTGTGGCAGGTAAGAATCCTGCTGGCAGCAATGTAAATTACATAGTATGTGCTCATCTACCCAAAAGCGGGATACCCCACCTTGTTTCCCATATGGTGGGAGGCGTAGACTACCTAGGACCAATTAAGAAGCCTCATTAGTACTTGGACTAAGCAAGTAATGTGTAGACAGACACAGCCCTATTTCCATCACCCCACCACTAGGGAATCAGGAATATGTGGGTTAAGAAGACATAATTATTTAAAATGCAAAATCAGCGCAAACAAAAATAAGGTTACTTTTAGTGGAGGCCATTCTGGAAAGGGCAAGAAATATCTTCTCTGGGACAATTCACCTTTCAGAAGGAGCGTTTAAGAGCCAACCAGTGTAAACAGCCTCACAGGAATAAGCAAACAGATACACATACATATGTTTAATCACTCTTTAAGGAGAGAGACTTCTAAAACTGGGCAGAAGACTGGAGACGCAAAGTGTCAGGTGCCCTCCTGCTATTAACAGACCTGCTGCAGAATTACAAATATGTTTGTATCTACTCAGCTGAAGAGCGCAAGGGGTTTGCTCGTACCATGGACTACTATGGTTGAACAGTGCCCCATCGTATCTCCAACCAAGGCTGGCCCTACCACAAGGCAGAGTGAGGCAACTGCCTCAGGCGGCAGATGCTGGGGATCAGCAGTGGCAGCCCCCTAGCTGTTCCTCCTGAGCCCACCAGGTTCTCTCTTGGAGGACAAAGGAGTTGTAGGCCTTTTTTGCTGTATAAACTTGCATAGGATTGCACCCTTAGCATTTACCCTTAGTCAGCATTTACATGCTTGCCTAAGGACACTTATGTTGCAGTCCTATGCATGTTTACACAGAAAAATGTCCTACAACCAGGGCTTTTTTTCTGGTGGAACTCACCGGAACTGAGTTCCAGCACCTTTTCTTCTATTAATTGCATTACAATTTAATCGCCATCTACTCCCGAGGAAATGTAACCCAAGAGTTCCGGTACCCTTTTCTCCAGAAAAAAAGCACTGCCTACAACTCCCAGCATTCCCCAGCGTGCTGGGAGTTGTAGGACGTTTTTCTGTCTAAACGTGCATAGGATTGCACCTTTAGTAAATCCAGAGGCGAGCCAGGGCTTTCCTGGCGCACTGCAAGCAACTCAGCCCAGAACAGTACAGCCCTAAGCAGGTTTCCTCAGAAGTAAATCCTATTGACTCAGTGGCTCTTACTCTGTCATCAGCATGCTTAGGGTCGCTGCTGCTAGAAGCAAAACCGCAGCATCCCAGAAAGTTGTCCATTGGGACAACGAAGAACTCCAATCAAGCCGCTAGCTCTGGGCCCTTTCATAGATGATTTCATAGATCATAGAGTTGGAAGGAGCCTACAAGGCTATCGAGTCCAACCCCCTGCTCAATGCAGGAAACTAGAGGAGGGGTCTCCCATCCAAGTAATAACCAGGCTTGACCCTGTAAATTAAGGTCACACAGTTCACGTATTTGTTACCAAGGGATATCATCCCTTTTTCAAACCAAGGACTGCAAGTTACACAGTCAAGTTTACCCTGGAGTAAAAGAATAACAGGGTATATTTACCCTTTTGTAAAGAAGACTCACAACATGGGTTCATTCATGATATACTAGTTAAGTGAAGCAGTTTAAACCGTTGCCTGTCGCAGACATATGGTTTACATCAGAGTGCCAGACATGTCCCCTGGTTAGATAAACCTCTACTAGGACAGTTTACACTGGATTATGAGATAATGCCAGATTATCCTTTCCTTTGTTCACAAAGTGTGTTCCTCTCCCCTATCTTTTACACACTGAAACGTTACTGGCGAGCAAACGGAATCTTTCATCAGTGGGCTGCTACACTTCCATTTTCCCTATTGTTCTTGTCTGATTTCAACACCATCTGAACGTACCCTTGTATTGTTTTTTAAAAGGATACCAGACAAATAGCTTGGACCAGCTTTCTCGCCCCACCCCGCATTGGGGTTTTTCCTTTTTAAATTTATTCAGGAACAGGGTGCCACAAGAGGACCTAGGGCAAGGAAACTGGAGTTCCATTCATTCAGGCAGATGGAGAGATAGAGAGGAATGTTTCTGGCCAGTCTTTTGATCCAGAGGGGAATATGGAACATAAGAAGAGCCCTGCTGGATCAGATTCAAGGGTCCATTTAGGCCAGCATTCTGTTCACACAGTGGCCCACCAGCTGCCCACGGAAAACCCACAAGGACAGGAGCACAGCAGCACCCTCCTGCCCATGTTCCCCAGCAACTGGTGCTCACAGGCAGACTGCCTCTGATACTGGAGGTAGCATATAGCCGTCAGGACTAGTAGCCATTGATTGCCTTCTCCTCCAGGAATTTGTCCAATCCCCTTTTCAAGCTGTCCAAATTGGTGGACAACACTACATCCTGGAAATTGGGCTCTTCTGTCTAATACAGGGTGGGCAACTTGTGGCCCTCCAATACGGTATTCTGGCCCATAACTACCCATGATCCCTCACCACTGGCTATGCTGTACGGCTGAAGGCCACAAGTAGCCCACCTCTGTAGAATAAACAACTCTTGAATGAATTTGCTTTCTGTTATCACTCTGGGGACTGGAGCTGATAAAGGGGGACTGATTTCTCCACTACCCTGGTAGAAAAAGTCATATAAAGCTTTAGGGTTATGTATCCTTGAATACTACCCAGCTATAAACACCCAGAGACAAATGATTATCATACAACAAATACATTGATCAATCTCCCCTTCCCCTTTGCCCAATAGTTTTACAAGATCATGGCCTCTGATGAAACACCATCCTACATCTCATTGGTTTTTGCTGATAAAGGTTATATCCTCATCTCACGAAATGTGGATGAAAAGAAGGCAATTCTTCTTGTAGATGCTTTCAATAAAGCATCAGAGGGGGTAGTTCTTTGCGCCCCCCTCCAAAAACTCAAGGATAAAATAACATTAAGAGTGCAATCTTAATGTTATTTACATAACATTAAACGTGTGCGCAATCGACACACGTTTAGACAGAAAAAAGTCCTACAATTCCCAGCATCCCCAGCCAGCATGGGAGTTGCAGGATGTTTTTCTGTCTAAACATGCATAAGATTGCATCCTTAATGTATTTGTATTATGATAGCTTTAACTAAGTTAAATATACATACACGATATAAAGTCTCAGGGAAGATTAACACAATACAACAGAGGAAGATCACAACAGAAGAGCCTTTAAGGGCTCAATCCTATGTGTGTTTAGACAGCTGTAGGATTTTTTTATGTATAGGATTGCGCCCTAAATGACTCGCACGTCCTTCCTACAGATACCATTCCCCAGAACCCCATGGTTAGAAACTTCACATTAATTTCACACTCTCTCCCCACATACACACAGTCTCTCTAAAGAACAACAAATAGGACTTGTAAAGAAACCAAACACCCACTTCTCCATTTTCTGGAAATGCCAAAATAATATAACCCCCCCCCCCTTCAAGGCTGGATATTATGGACAGTAATGAAAAAGGGCAGGCAACACAAAGCTTTCCTGAATACATATTACTAATACCCCCCCCCCAATATCCTTACAATCATGGCCTCTAAAACCCAGAAGCAGACAAGTCAATATCAGCCACGAAATATATCAGAAATTGATCTTCTCTCCCACAGTTATCTAGACTTATGGTCTCTTTGACCGGAAAGGTGAAAGACGCACCAGCCATTCGCTTATTGATTAGAGTGCTAATAGGGCTGGGTTGTTCATGGAAGCTGATCTGACTGAGCCCCAATTGTTATATGGGTGCAAAAGTTAGGAAACTGGGGGAAAGGAGTCCAACCCCCCCCCGCCCTGTCCTTGAGTGAGTGAGACACCACACTGGTTTACCATTCTGTGCGTGTATGTACTGGGAAAGGAGACATCGAAGCACCATTAGGCGAACACCCTACTAAGAAATCTCTCTTCCACCCCCCCACCCCCCCCAGCATTTTAGATTAGATCACTGTTAGCCGCCTTGAGCACCGGGGGGGGGGGGGGGCTGGAAAGGCGGGGCATAAATGGAATACATTTTTTAAAATGTGGCTGAATGGTGCCCCTCAGTTTTTGCAGTGGAAAAAAAGAGGGGTAGACCTCTGATCCCCTTGGTGTAGATCCTACGAGATCGCTGACGTCGGGAAGAGAGATTATTATCGATCAGGGCATTTTTCCTCCTCTCCCCTTTTCTTCCCCCTGGCAGCAAGACCTCAACCCACCCCTTTCCAAGATATAATAAGAAAAGACACATGGATGAAGAAGGGATGGAAGCCCACACAACCCCCAAATATCTCTGCAACCGCATGTGTTGGAGGCCTCCCACCTTAGTGGGTAGGTGGGGGAAAGGGGAATTGCACACCCACCTGGTCAGCAAAATCCTCAGCGGTGCTCATCAGGTCGTTCTGCCCCATGGCTGCTAGGTGGGTGCTGCGGATGTGGCCGAGGGAAGGAGGAGCGGGGGGGGGGGTTGCTCCAGGGTGGGTGGGTGCTCAGCGCCTGGGAGACCCAACTCGCACACCCCCAAACCCTCTAGCGCCGGCTGCTGCTATTGCAAGCCTGCACAGGAAGTGGATGAGCTGCTGCTGCTAAGGCTGGCTGCTGCCCTCGCCTTGCGACTGCCACGTAGGCCAAGCCTTAAAGGAGCCGCGCGAGGCGACTTCGCCGCCAGCGGAACAGCCCTTTCCACTTGGAAGACCAGCCCCGACGGGCGGGGCCGGCCCTGCCGCTGGACCCCCTGCAGCAGAGCAGGGCGGGGGGGGGAAGCCCATGCACGTTGTCTCCCCAGCAAGACCCCCCCCCCAGCTGCTAGCTTGGCCCACTTGTGGGTCGCCTCCCACCCAAAAAAAGAGGGAAGGGGGGCATCAATTTGCACAAAATTTGCACGTGCTAACTTATTATTAGGCATAGGCCTAATATTTAGAAAGATTTATTACTATCATTATTTATTCATTTTTTAAAAAGATTCTTAGAATTTCAATTTTTAATTTTTTTAAAAGAAAGAAAAGTGTCAGTTTGCATAAAATGTGCACGTGCGAACTTATTGGGCATAGGCATAATTAGAAAGATGTCTTACAATAATTCTTGATTTCTTTAAAAAAAAAAGATTAAAAGTTTTATCAGAATTTCAATAATAATTATTTTTTTAAAAAAAGAAAGAGGAGGCATCAGTTTGCATAAAATGTGCACGTGCTAACTTATTAGACATAGGCGTAATATTTAAAAGATTTATTACAATATTTATTTTTCTTAAAGATTAACAGATTTATTTATTTATTTTATATCCCACCTTTTTTTCCTACAAGGAACCCAATGCGGCTTACATAATCATCCTCCACTCCTTTTTATCCTGAGAGGCCATGACTGGCCCAAAGTCACCCGGTGAGGTTCATGGCCGAGTGGGGACTTGAACCCAGATCTCCCAAGTCCCAGTCCAACATTATCACCACTACGCCACAATGGCTTATTTGAATTTCAATATTTATTTATTTATTAAAAGTGGAGGCATCAGTTTTGCACGTGCTAACATTTGGCTATTCGGCAGTATAGAAAATGAATGAATAAATAAATTATGCATAGGCATAATATCTAGAAAGATTTATTAGAATTTCAGTAATATATTTATTTTTTAAAAAAAGAGGAGGCATCAATTTGCATAAAATTTGCATGTGCAGCTCCCAAGGAAGCACTCTAGCAGAGATTCCTTCATTCTGCTCATTAACCAGGCTGGCATCCTCTTGGACCTGGTAATAGAACTGCTGACCTGTGAAGTTTCGATCTTTGTGGTTTTGAATAAATCTCAAGCTTTCTGGAGAGAATTGAGCTTCGGCTTTCCCTTTCAGATTCCGTTTTACTAGTCTCATTTCTTAGATGTTTTCTCTTTTGAAGTAAAATGTGAATGTGTTGAACTTTGGCAATTGTTTGCATCAAACATAAGTTGAATTGGACTTAGGGTTGTGGCCACCAGTGCTTACTTACATCTTGCACCAGGCACTGGGCCCCACTTAGGATTAAGGCCAAGGTTACCTTCCCTGTGGACAGCTCTATATTTTAGGGCATGGTCATTTAGGGTGCAATCCTATGCATGTTGAGATGGGGGGGAAAGTCCTACAACTCCCAGCATGCCCCAGCTAGCCGTACTGAGAGCCAGTGTGGCATAGTGGTGAGAGTGTTGGACTGGGACTCTGGAGATCCGGGTTCTGGTCCCCACTCAGCCATGAAACTCACTGGGTGACTTTGGGCCAGTCACTGACTCGCAGCCTAACCTACCTCACAGGGTTGCTGTGAGGAAAAAATGGAGAGGAGGAGGAGGATTATGTAAGCCACCTTGGGTTCCTTGCAGGAAAAAAGGTGGGGTATAAATATAATTAATAAATAAAAATTAATAAATAATGCTGGGAGTTCTAGGCCTTTTTTCTGTCTAAACAGGCATAGGATTGACCCCACAGGCTTTTTAGGATGTTTAATTTGATTGGTTTATTTAGGGCATGATCCTATGCATGTTTAGTCAGAAAATGAATAAATTTTCCTAACCTACCTCACAGAGTTGTTGTGAGGATAAAATGGAGAGAAGGAGGAGGATTATGTAAGCCGCCTTGGGTTCCTTGCAAGAAAAAAGGCCGGCTATAAATGTAATAAATAAATAAAATCCTAAATTTTCTGTCTAAACATGCATAGGATCGCGTTCTTAAGGTGCAATCAATCCTATGCAAGTTTAGACAGAAAAAAGGCCTACAACTCCCAGCTAGCTGGCTGGGGCATACTGGGAGTTGCAAGCCTTTTTTCTGCCTAAACTTGCATAGGATTGCACCCTTAAAGGTTCATAGATCATAGAGTTAGAAGGGGCCTACAGACCATTGAGTCCAACCCCCTGCTCAATGCAGGAAACTAGAGCTGGGGTCTCCCATCCAAGTTGTGATCTTCCCTGAGACTGTATATCATTTCCAAATATTGTAAACTGCTTTGGGAGGCTGTATGCCTGCAAAGCAGTATATAAATGCATAAAACCCATGCATCAGTCAATAATGTTAAATTACTGTGTGCACAGAGAGTGGTGGTAGCATTTTTTACTATCGCACATGTATTCCCTAGTGAGTTTGTCTACTTTTTTAAAAATGTGTTTTTCTTAAGAGGGGAAAGGTACCCTCCACATGCTCAGAGGTATTTTGTCATTTTTTTTCTTTTTTAAAGTTGGTTTCTTCTTGTGGGAGGCATTCTCTATGCATTGCATACCCAGCACATGACACCAGAAATGTTGAAAATATTTCCATAATCTTGTCATTATATGAAGGTGATTCGTAGATCATAGAGTTGGAAGGGGCCTACAAGGCCATCGAGTCCAATCCCCTGCTCAATGCAGGAAACTAGAGGAGGGGTCTCCCATCCAAGTAACAACCAGCCCTGACCCTGCTTAGCTTTCTACGCTCAGACAAGCTGAGCCAGCGTGAGCCACAGGCCTGGATGATGATGATGATGATGATGATGATGATGATGATGATGATGATGGATGGAGTTTGCAAAAATTCTGAACATCCCATAAAGGGAGGGGGAATAGGAATAGACTGGACAGCTGATCAGAATTTTATTGACTTTGACACAATTTCATCCACCTGCCAATGTCATTAGAGGAGGTGATGGTAAAAGAGAGCCAGCGTGGCCTAGTGGTTAGAGTGTCTCCACTTGGCCATGGAGCTCCCTGGGTGACTTTGGGCCAGTCTCTCTCAGCCTAACCTGCCTCACAGGGTTGTTGTGAGGATAAAATGGGGGAGGAGGAGGATTATGTAAGCCAACTTGGGTTCCTTACAGGAAAAAAGACGGGGTATAAATATAATAAATAAATAAATAAACTTGGGCTCCTTGAAGTGAAAAAGGCAGAAGTATAATAAAGAAAAAGAAATAAAGCCAGAAAGGAAGAAAAATGGAAGATCACTGTTTTTCTCAGTTAGCATGAAAACTGTGTCCAGCGGTTTCCACCCAGGCATTCTGCGCATGCTTAGAAACCCTTACCTTTGTTTTTGTTTTAATTAAAGAAGCCTGCTCTCTTCACAAAGGAAAGGTGCCCTTCACATTCTCAAAGGGATTTGCCCTTTGCCCCGTCGTCTTCTTCTTTTACAATGTTCTCATTGGAGAAAAATGCACTTTGCACATGCTTAAGAAGAGTCCTTTTTGAAAAGGAAACCCTAAAGAGCAATAGGGTGTTCATAACCCTTATAAAAGATCACAGTGCATTGAGTATGTGTGTGAGAGAGAAGGGATGGGGATAAAAAGTTTTCAGGTAGAAGTTGTGAGGTAAAAGAACCAAAACCTGAGGAAAGGGGATATACATGGGGGGGGGGGGGTGAGGGGAGGTTTTGAGGTCTCATGAGGGAGCCAAGAAAAGAGAAGTGAAAAGCAGAGGAAAATAAAAGGGAGCTGAAGAAGAGAGCAGAGGGAAGGCGGGTTGTTGGGGTGGAGGAAGGGAGACATTTAGGAAGGAAAATAAAAGGACATGTATGGCACAATCCTATGCCAGTTCAGAAGAGGGGGGGGGGAATGGCCTACAACTCCCAGCATGCCCCAGCGGCTGGGGCATGCTGGGAATTGTAGGCCTTTTTTTCCCCTTCTGTCTAAACTGGCATAGGATTGAGCCCTTGGGAAGGAACATAATGAGACATTTAGGAAAGAAAAGGAGCTGAAGATGAGAGCTGAGGGAAAACGGTTTGGGGGGGGCATTTCCCCGCCTTTTCCTAATTGGGGTGGGGGAGGGGAGAGGAAGGAGCCGTTAGTGGCTGTTGCCCCTCCCCCACCACTGCTCGGCCATGGAGAAATACGAGGTGGGGGGGAGGGACTGGCGTAAGGGGTGTTGGGGGGGGAGATAATAACAGAGATTTGAGCCCCCCTTTACCTCAGTGGATGAGGCGGAGGGAAGTTGGAGAGGAAATATATATATAGAGAGAGAGAGAGAGAGAGAATTTGGGCAGCGGGGGGGTGTCTCTGGGGCAGGCAGGGTGTTTTGCGCATGAGGGGCGGGGTGGGGTGGAAGGGGGAACCTTTACGCTGCTTGTATGGTGTTGGGGTCTTTTTAGGTTGCTATGCTTTTTGTTTCTGTATGTTAGGGTGGAATCCTATGCATGTTTAGGCAGAACAAAGTCCTACAGATCCCAGCATGCCCCAGCCAACATATTTCCCCCCCCATCTGGTTATTTATTTATTTATCTATTGATAAAAGTTGATACATTTTTTTGTTTATTGTTTTCTGTATTTGAAATTTGATAAATATATTTTAATACCCCCAATAACATTTATTGATCTAGTCAAATAATTGCTGATAAAGCGTCTGCACTCTTTAATATTATTCACATAATTCTCTTCTGCATGAGATCCAGAAGAATAGCTGAATTCATTCATGCTTCCCTTCCCCCTCCCATATTTTAGTGTGCAGTCCTATGCATCACAGTTCGCCCCATATTCAGCAGGGTCTCCTAGCTCATTTTCTGGGGCCTGGTGGGATGGAGGGGTCGGGGAAGTCCACTTCCATCCGTGCAGTTGATTCAACGTAAATCTGGACCCAGCCCATGGAGTGCGGGCCTAAAACACAATGTGTCAATCAGCCCTGCATTTTGCCTGCAGTTCAGTATAATGTACCTTGATAATTCGTTATCTCTGTTCACAGCACTCTGATCTGAATAACATAGGTTGGCGTGTGGGTCGCTTTTTCTTTTCTTTTTTTGTCTCAAGGTGGGGGCCTGCACTTGTTAGATCAGTGTTCTCCAGTGTTGTGTGTTGGATGTGTTGGGAGTTAGGTTAGTTGAGTTTATTTATTTATTATATTTATACCCCACCTTTTTCCCCCCGAAAGGAACCCACAGCGGCTTACATAATCCTCCTTCTCCTCCTCTCCATTTTACCCTCACAACAACCCTGTGAGGTAGGTTAGGCTGAGAGTCAGTGACTGGCCCAAAGTCACTATTTAGGCTCTTTTTCTCTCTCTCCCTTTTTATTGTTCACCGCTCAGGGAATGTTATTGGATGTAGAGCAGTATATAAATCTTGTAAATAAGTAAATGGCGTTTTGAGAGAAATCAGTGCTTGTCTGAGGAGTGAAAGTAGAGTTATAGGGACTTAGGTTAATTACAAAGTGTTTGGTGTAGGCAGGTTTAAAGTTATTTTCTGGAACTAAGATTTTGAGAATTAAAATAAACTTATTTTTATTTTGTTTGCTAATCCTACGTGTCCGCTTGGGGTTATTAACCTGCATTACTTTTAAATCTACACACACACACACACACACACACACACACACACACCCCCCTTTGTACCCACAGTATCATAAATTTAAAATAGATCCTTAATAAGCAGTATTAATCTTTTCCCTCATTGGTAGGGGAAAGGTTTCATTTGACCCTCCCCTCAGGTTTTTAAGTGTTGGTGCTTAGCCTGAGAAGGGTTTCTGTGGTGGGTCCTAAACTGTAAGGGCTGTGTCATGGCATGCTGGGACTTGTAGGCCAAAAACATCTGGGGACCCAAGGTTGGAGAACACTGTGTTAGATATTGTGCCTCTGAGATGCCCTCAGTTCTCTCTCAGTCCAGTGGTTTATATACATTTGCTTCTTTATGCAGATACTGCGGCAGCTGCCTTATGGGGGCCTCGGGACGATGCTGGTGGTGGAATCAAAGACGGAGGAAGAAAAGGGTGGTGGGAAAAAGAAGTATATTTTGAAAAAGGTGAGGGGTGGAAGAAAGGAAAAGGTGGTTTCCATGACAACAAGATGCAGCTTCAAAGTTCATCCCCAGTTAATTATTGTGTGAAAGACCAACATGATCATCAGGAGCTGTGTTAATAGTAATAATAACATTTATAGCCTGCTTTTTTTGAGGCCTGGTGGGATGGAGGGGTTGGGGAAGTCAAAAAAAGCAGGCTATAAATGTTATTATTACTATTAACACAGTAATAGTAATATGAACAGCCAGAACCTTATTAGAACAAAACAGTGATGATCTCACATTTCTTCACTGGTCCGTTTTACTCCTTGGGCAATAGCCCGGGCTTAATATGAGCAAGCATTCAGGAGATTTTCACCTTGGAACCCACTTATATATTTGTGCATGATGTTTATTTTATATATTTATTCAGCAGTGTATAGCCAGCTTAATTCTAGGTGGTTTTCAGTAGAAGCAGCACAAACACAAACATTTACAGCACCTGATAGTATCAGAATGGAATGCTGAGGCTCAGTGCTGGGACATGTGAAGTAATAACAGAGTTCCCTTGAGCATATTAAGTGTCCCTTTTTTCACCACTGAGTTACCATGATCAGTCTCTAGACTTCCAGGATTAGGGAGAAGGGCTTCTCAGCTGGAGGATATGATTAGCACTGGACAGGGTCCTTTAAACTATAGTCCCCCCAAGGAACCTGGGTATTGTCTCACAGAAGTGCAATACATTTCATGGAGCAGTGTTTAGCCTATTACATTTCATAAATAATTATGATGAAAAGAGTTTTCATCTGAAGCGACTGGCAGGTCTTATAAATCATTCCAGTTTTACAAACATCCTTGTCTTTTGACATGTACAGGTTGAATGCATCGATGAAAAACAGGCGAATGATGCTCTCAGAGAGGTAGCTTCTCTTCATTATCCTTCTGTATCACACACATGATGAAGTAGGATCTTGCCTACTTGTGCTATGAAAGCTCATGCCACAATACATTTGTTTGTCTTTAGAATGTCTCATTACTGTAGGTTTTGCTACAACACACTGGCCGTTTTCGCACAGACCAGTAAGCCAAGAACGCTGGTCAGTCTTGGCGTACCATAAACAAGCTGCATGCTGGTGCGTGCAGTCCATTTGCACAAGCAAGTAAACAAAAACAGAAATTATTTCCTTTGGTAGCCTTGTGCAGTGGCAGTATCAAAGCCATAAGTTAACCTGAGGCACAATTATAGCTAATTGAAAACTTTTTTCCAATTGACTGATTTACTTTGTGTGACGTCCAAATCGCAGATCCTGGTTTGTTGCTCCCAAACAAGCCAGGATCACAAGTCCAGGGTTTGTTGTTGGCTCACAATCCCTGGCCAGGATTCCAGTTCAGACATCACACAAAACAAACAATTTCTGATTTCTTTACCTGCCTTGCACGAGCAGAAAGAGCCAAGCAGGAGTGAACAGGCTGCATGCATCAGTACTCAGCTTGTTCATGGTAAGCCAGGATTCATCAGCAATCCTGGCTTGTTTTGTGCAAACACAGCAATGAATTCAGCTATTCTTCTGGATCTCATGCAGAAGAGAATTATGTGAATAATATTAAAGAGTGCAGACACTTTATCAGCAATTATTTGACTAGATCAATAAATGTTATTGGGGGTATTAAAAATATATTTATCAAATTTCAAATACAGAAAACAATAAACAAAAAAATGTATCAACTTTTAACAATGGAATTAATCAAAGGTATTTGTTTTCCAGTAGAATGTTTCCTTTAACTGCGGAGAGTTCGTCATATAGTCCAGGACTGCATTGCTATGTAGAACCAAGTCCAAAAGTGTGTCTCTATACTTTTCCATGTGTGTTTGGAGGTCGTCTTGTGCTTGTTTCATTTATAAAAATTTATAAAATGTTACCAGATTGTCATAATTATTGGGGGTATTTAATCTATGCTAGTGACGTTTTTGTTAGTTTGTTTCCTTGTACTTTCATGCAAATATATATATATTCGTCATTAACTTTTTCTATAATGGTGCTGCACACAGAAGGTGTGCAGATATATACATACTGTACATTCTTATATATCCAGGCATGGTTGTTGAATATACATGGTCAAACAAGTCTCTGAAGGGGTGTAAACAGAGACCAAATTCTGTGAATGGGTTCCTTAAGTAAAAGACTGAGGAATCAGTTCACTAATGGTAGAAGCAGGGTGACAAGGCTTGGCAAGGGGTCAGGCTCTGGGTGCTGTGATTGGTTGATTTATTATTTATTTATTATATTTGTATTCCATCTTTTTTCCTGCAAGGAACCCAAGGCGGCTTACATAATCCTCCTCCCCCTCTCCATTTTTTCTCACAACAACCCTGTGAGGTAGGTTAGGCTGAGAGTCAGTGACTGGCCCAAAGTCACCCAGTGAGCTTCATGGCTGAGTGGGGACTAGAACCCGGATCATCTGAGTCCCAATCCAACTCTCTAACCACTACACTACACTGGCTCCAGGCACTGGCTATCAGTCCAAGTGGACCAGAAGCAGGGAGGGTCGGGATAAATTTCAGAGCAGCAATCAAAGATCAGAAGGTGCATAGTCACAGTCCTACAGAGATCAGGTCCAGAGCAGTAATTGAGCATAGGGAGCAGGCACTTAGGCAGTACCTTCACACGAGACAAGTTGCTCAGATTGAGGAACCAGCTCTGAGGCTAAGGATTTATAGGGCCTAAGTGCAGGGGTGGGGAACCTTTTTCAGCCCGAAAGCTGAATTCAATTTTGGAAAAGCTCTCGGGAGCTACATTCCAGTGGTCCCTGCTCTAAACAGATGTGAGGATAATCTTTAGGCATTTAAGCAAAAGAACATTGGATGAAAAACTGTTGGATCTCCCATTATTTGGCCCTCCAAAAATAAAGTAGGGTGTGATCACTTGCACAGCTATATGGTAATGAGGCCCATTGAGCTCTGTTACATAGGATCAGGCAACATGGCTCCTCCTCCCTCAACTGTCACCCCCAGTAGCCATTCCACCAGCCCTGCTGAAAGACCTCCCCCATGAAGGTTCCTCCTTCCTCAGCTGTCACCACTGCCAGCCATTCCAGTAAGCTGTACTGAAGGAGATGAGAGAGGAAGCAGGACCATTCCACCAACCCTGCTAAAAGACTGTTTCATTTCTTTTCCTCTTCCCTCCCCATCCTTTTTTCCTTGTGTATCATGTATTTTTAGATTGTAAGCCTGTGGGCAGGGACCATCTTGTTTAACTGATTGTTTGTAAGCTGCTCCAGGAGCCTTTTCTTTGGTGAGGGGTGGAATAAAAGCACTTTAAATAAATAAAAAATAAGATAAATGATAGAATTTGGAGGAGAGATGTGGCAGCCGTGGACCCCACCTAGCTCAAATTGTTATACATCTCTATATTAGACCTTTCTCCTCATTTGCTGTTCTCCCAGCAGGTCATGGATCTGCTGAAACTGAAGCATCAAAACATCTGTGCCTACAGAGAAATGTTTATCATCTGGGACAATAGGGTGAGAATGAAATGATATCTATAAGGCTGCAGTCCTATGCTTCCTTACTTGGGATTAAGTTCTATTTAATTCTGTGGGACTCCAGGATGGCTACAACAGGAAACAACAACCTCTGGACCCCCGCAGTTAATGAGACAGGGCGGAGGTGTCATAAAGGTCTGTCCTGGAACCACCCTTGGAATTGTCATCTGTCCATTCCCAGCTGACTGGGCTGTAGTGGGCTGCGGTGGGTGGCTTGCTCTGACAAACTCCGAAAACCCCTGAGGTCAGTGATGGTTTCATCTTCATTCTCTTGCAGATTTCATCCATCTTTCTTTGTCTGGTGATGCATTACTCAGTTCAGGGGGACCTTTCATCTTTGATCAAAGCCAAAAGGCAAAAACGTGAGAACATTCAGTTGAGGGTAAAAAGAAAGCTTATATTCTAATATGTATATAGCATACATCCCCCCCCCCAAACATAGCCAAGTTAAATAAAATCATACCAATATCAAATTAAACTTGAAAAAAAGGATGAAGGGGAAGGGAAAATTCACAAAAGGGGAAACCAATGGCTTAAAGCATCAGGAGAATTCTTCAGGAGTTTTGTTTTATTTAAGTTGAAGAGCAAAAATGAATATCTGAAGGAAGTGAGTTCTAGACTGAGTGACCCAACTGTCAGTACGGTAAATTCAGGGCTTGAATCATGTCCATTATGGTCTGAGGCTGGTACCTAGGCCAGTGGGCTGTTCACTGCATCCTCAAGCCTCAAAGGGAATAAGGATATATAACATCAGTGCTTCCTTTGCCGAG
Organism: Shinisaurus crocodilurus; assembly: GCA_021292165.1. NCBI lineage: Eukaryota > Metazoa > Chordata > Lepidosauria > Squamata > Shinisauridae > Shinisaurus > Shinisaurus crocodilurus. Next base: position 3,196,528 of record JAHFWL010001188.1, on the reverse strand, counting down.
GCAAATATCAATACTGGCATCTTGGCCGCCTGTTCCTGCCGGGGCAGCTAAACGGAACTTTCTTGTGGCAATTGACTGCAGAAGTCTGGATGGGAGAATTCCCACTTCAGGCCTGGTTCTTGCCACTAACAACCCCTGCCTAAGCATATTCTGCAGCAAAAAATCCATACTGACTTAAGGTGCAGGATAGTTCTGACGTTCACAGGTGCTGCTCTACTATAGAACAGCCTTTCCTAACCTGGTGCCCTCCAAATGTTTTGGACTTAGAATCATAGAAAAGTAGAGTTGGAAGGGGCCTACAAGGCCATCGAGTCCAACCCCCCGCGCAACGCAGGAATCCAGGTCAAAGCATCCCTGACAGATGACCGTCCAGCTTCACCTTGAATGCCTCCAGATTGGGAGAGCCCACCACCTCCCTAGGTAGTTGGTTCCATTGTCTTATTGCTCTGACAGTCAGGAAATTTTTCAAGTCCCACCAGCCGCAGCCAGCATGGCCAATGGTTAAGAATGCTGGGAGTGGTAGTCCAAGATATCTGGAGGGCACTAGGTTTGGGAAGGCTGCTATAGAATGAAGAGTATCATTCCCATTCCCCACCCTTTATCAAGGGTGAACAGCAGGATGAGAATTTCTCAAGTTCTGACTTGTTACAATGGCATACTTCTCAGTCCCCTTATCTCTCCCTCCCTCCCTCCCTCCCTCCCTCTCTCCATAGGTGATTCAGATATTCCTGGGGCAGATGGTGGATGTTTTGGTTTATATCCATCAACAAAATATTTTGCACAGGTGAGGAGAAATGTGTTTTTTTTTAAAGTACCTATATACCACCTTTCTGCCAATCTCCTCACAACGTCTTTAGTTATTTCTATACAGTCGTTTGTAGCACAAACATTAAACCCTTTTAAAAGACACCACGAAAAAGAAAATTGCTTGCAGTCCTGCACGGTGGTAACTCCATTTTAACATGCTAATAAAAAGATTCTGATGTGTTTCAGAAACATCAAGCCATCCAACATCCTGTTAGCTGGTGAAGCATCCTTCATTCTTTGTGATTTCAGTTCAGAAACCCTTATGACTGATGAGATGAAATGGAAGATAAGGGTGCAAGAAGGTAGCAGGGTGTTGTTGATTTCATTTTTCAGTAGCCTTATTCTTCAGAAAAACATTTAGCTGTGGGTGTTTTGAAAATATAAGATGAGAGGTCTGGGGGGTGGGAAATTACCTTATGATAATGTGTCTATTTTACCTAAATAGCAAGAGAGAGATACAAGTGCCAAAGATGTAGCAAAATTTTTCTATCAATGCTGGCATCTGGGATATTAAAATATATCTAGCTTAGCAATTGTTGTTTATTTGAAATGTGTGTGGAATCAGTTTAGAGTCTCAGTCTTATAGGCAAGATGCTCACATCAAATAACATTTTTGCATTCAGTGCATTACAGTATCTGCCAAGCAGTAAAGTAATGGCAAGTGTTTCCTGCAAGATGGGTTGAAGGACTTGACAGGAATCTTAGATTTGCTATGTCACTGCTCAGTACAAATCAAACAACTTCAATCCAGTGGGAATGTCATTCTGTTGGCTTTGAGATGTTCAAGAAGGAACATCCCCACCTCCAATAAAATAAAATCCCCAACCCACAGCTTGTAATACTTCTGAGAGATCTTAGAATGCTTTGATGCAGGTAATATTACAAATCCAACTCAGCTTAGCATATACACAAAGATATTGGGGAAATATTTTTGTTAGCTGTCTGTCAGCTATTCATTTCTTCATGCAATCTTCTAAGCTGGAAGGCGGGTTCTTTGCTGCAGATCTGAGACCGTGTCAAAACGAAATGACTCGGAAATCTAGCAACCAGAAGGCAAATAATATCATATGATCCCCAAGTGTAATACATTTTGAAATCTGGTTTGTAAGTGAATTTTGCAGTTTTTGAGAAACAAATTATTCTGTATACTTCTCATTAGCCATGAATGTCCACTGCTGGACATTTAAGCTGCCTGGAATATTGAGCTATTGGTGAGAAGCTGTTATAACAGTAACTAATGAAGAACTGCCATAAATAAGACTGAAAGATTTGTTCTTGTAGCTTCCCACATGCTTTTTATTATTGTTTATACAGCACAGAAATGTACCAAATGCTTTATACCTTTCTCTCATTTTCTTCTTCACAACAGCCTAAGAGGAGGCTGTGTGCATCAGAAATATTATTAATAAAATCAAAATCCTGTGCCAAAGTAAACCAAATTCTGAACCGAAAAGATAAATTCTGCCATCTTTATAAACTCTGCACATTAATTAACTTTGCATAATTTATATAACTAAAGGTGCAATCTCCTATGCATGTTTAGACAGAAAACGGTCCTACAACTCCCAGCATTCCCCAGCCAGCAATGCTGGCTGATGAATGCTGGGAGTTGTAGGACCGTTTTCTGTCTAAACATGCATAGGATTGTGACCTATGTCTTCTATTAGATTTGGAGAGGGGGCAAAGAGTGAGCGGGGGGGGGGGGGCGGGGGCACTGAAGCTCTGAATGCTAGCTGCTGGAAATCATACTGAGCCTCTATGCTTCTTGGATTTCCCCAGATATTGCCCACATGCTGTCTTTGTATCCATGAGGGACAGAAGCTTATTTTACAAAATCAATAGATCTGCAGGGAGTTGACTTCTGCATCCAGTACTGCAAGGTTATTCTGGAGAATCACAGGATACCCATCGTTCTACTTGTTATATAATTCCCCTGTTACAGAAGAGGGGTTGAGGCTAAGAGCCAATTCATGTTGGCCCGGGTTGACTTTTTGCCATACTACCGCAGTCTGAACTTCTCGCATGGATGCTGTGCTGAAGTCAGCTTGGACAGCTTCTGACACTGGCTCACCCAAAACCACTTGAAAAATTGCGACTAACATGGGCTACAAGGCTATATGAACTCGTTTTAGGAGATAATTATTTGCTCTAGGCAGCCTACTGAGTCTATTGCTGAGCAAAGATGTGAAAACAGAACTTTGGAGTCAAACTCCAACATTCTGCCCTTTGAACCATGTCAGTTAGAACATGTCAGCCGGCCACAGCTAGGCAGTTATGTTGTTCAACGTTTCGGAATGAGAAAGAAAAAAAAAAACCAGACAAAAACCAGGAAACACCAAATGATTGCCAGACAGGGGAAAGGTGTGGGGCCAGGAGAAGAGCCAATTTGGGATCCCAGACAAGTCAAATTTGACTCATGTCATGGGCCTGAGTTCCAACACCCCTGATCTAATGTTTGAAAATCACTACCTATGCCAGTTTAATTCCCTTTCCCTCTCGATAGAATAGTTGTTCCAAGTCAAATGATGTGCTTCCAGGCCACACACTTAGTAACAAAGGAAAACTCACACTTCTGGTTTTCCTTTCCACAGATCCTCACTTTAAATCCTGGATGGCTCCAGAAACGCTCACGTTTTCCTTTAGTGACAAATCTGACATCTGGTCCCTCGGCTGTATTCTGCTTGAGATTATGAGCTGCTCTTCTCTGAAAGTACGTTGTTCCTCTGACCGTACTGTGGAGGCTTTCAGACTTAGCTCTTATGAGAGATAATTATAAAAAAAATAATTATAATTCTGTTCTGCTTGGCATTGAAATGGGCACTTCATTTGATGGTACTTTGCTCATCGCAGGTGTGGGGAAGGGGAGACAAAGGACATTTTACTACACATTCAGGTACAATCATCCAGAGGACACTTTTGAGTCCATTTAATAACAGTGAGAGAATTTAAGCATGTGCTTCCTTCTCCTGCAGAAACAAATTAAAAGTATGTAACAGTGGTTGGATCATGCCCTTCTGGTTTAACAGACAGAGTTGCTAAGCAACCCTGGGAAATGTAGTTCTGCAAGTGGCTAGGGATCCTTTGGGTTGGGTTGGGTAACTAACTTGTGGCCCTCCAGATGTTTTGTCCTATTTATTTATTTATTTAATACATTTTTATACCGCCCAATAGCTGAAGCTCTCTGGGCAGTTTACAACAGTTGAAATCATAAAATACAATATAAAATTTAAACCACAGATTAAAAACAAACAGCAGAGCTAGCAGCAGCAGTTACAATAACGGAATTAAAAACAATTACAAGATTAAATTGATTAAAATGCCTGGGAGAACAGAAAGGTCTTCACCTGGCGCCGGAAAGAATACAAAGTAGGCGCCAGGCGAACCTCTTTGGGGAGCTCATTCCATAACTGGGTGCCACAGCAGAAAAGGCCCTCCTCCTAGTAGCCACCTGCCTCACTTCCTTTGGCAGGGGCTCTCGGAGAAGGACCGCTGAGGAAGATCTTAGTGTCCGGGCAGGTACATATGGGAGGAGACGATCCTTCAGATACACTGGCCCCAAGCCGTTTAGGGCTTTAAATGTTAGCACCTGCACTTTGAATCGGGCTCGGAAACAGCCAGTGCAGATGAGAAAGCACTGGCATAATATGTTCTCGTCGGCCAGTCCCGGTTAATAATCTCGCTGCCCTATTTTGGATCAGCTGAAGTTTCCAGACCGTTTTCAAAGGCAGCCCCACGTATAACGCATTGCAGTAATCCAAACGAGAGGTTACCAGAGCATGGATAACTGTAGCTAGGCTATCTCTGTCCAGATAAGGACATAGTTGGTATATCAGCCTAAGCTGATAAAAGGTGCTCCGTGCCACCGAGTTGACCTGTGCCTCAAGTGACAGTTGGGGATCCAAGAGCACCCCCAAACTACGAACCTGATCCTTCAGGGGGAGTGCAACCCCATCCAGAACTGGTTGAATATCACTTAGCCGGGCAGACGAACCACCCACTAACAGTACCTCTGTCTTATCTGGATTGAGTCTCAGTTTATTAGCCCTCATCCAGTCCATTACTGTGTCCAGGCACTGATTCAGAACAGCCACTGCCTCACCTGGATTTGATGAAAAGGAGAGATAGAGCTGGGTGTCATCTGCATATTGATGACACCTCAGCCCACACCTCCAGATAACCTCTCCCAGTGGTTTCATGTAGATGTTAAACAGCATAGGGGATAAAATAGAGCCCTGTGGCACCCCATGGCACAACTGCCAAGGGACAGAGCAGCAATCCCCCAGCACCACCTTCTGGAATCGGCCACCCAAGTAGGATTGGAACCACTGGAGCGGAGTGCCTTCAACTCCCAACCCAGACAACCTATCCAGAAGGATACCATGGTCGATGGTATCGAAAGCTGCTGAGAGGTCCAAGAGAATCAACAGGGTCGCACACAGGGTCCTACAACTCCCATCAGTCCTAGCCAGCATAGCCAGTGGTGAGGGATCATGGGGGTTAGAATCATAGAATCATAGAAAAGTAGAGTTGGAAGGGGCCTACAAGGCCATCGAGACCAACCCCCTGCTCAATGCAGGAATCCAGGTCAAAGCATCCCTGACAGATGGCTGTTGCAACCAACTCTGCTACAATAATTCTGCAAAAAATCCCCCCCCCCAAAGTATGCAGATTCTATGTGTTGCTTGTGTGGTTTGTTTCTTTTTAGGTGAAAGATACAGTTTCATTATTGCATGGCGTTAGAGAGAATACCAATTTTCTTGAGGATACCCTGAAATCTATGAAGCATCAAGATATACCTTTATCTTCTATTTTGCTTATGATGCTAAAGATTGAGCCAACGATGAGGCCCTCTGCACAGTGAGTTTTGGATTTGTTTTCTCCTGTTGTTGTTGTTATTTGGCACCTGTAGAGTCATGCTTTTCCAAAGCAACAAACATTACAAGACTAGTAAGATATAAGACTATAATATGTAGGCAATAGCAGAGGAAGAAAGCTGATAAAGACAGTTGTTCTTTAGCATAAGAGCCATTTGCAGGTGAGTCAAAAGCATCCTTAAAAAGAAAGGGTCTTAAGACCCATTTAAATGATTAAAGGTGCAATCCTAGGCAAGTTTAGACTGAAAAAGGGGCTATAACTCCCAGCATGCCCCAGCCAGCAAGGCTGACTGGGGTATGCTGGGAGTGGTACGCCTTTTTTCTGTCTAAACTTGCCTAGGATTGCGCCCTAAGTAATGGAGGAGCCCTTGTTCCACCCCATTTCATAGATTTCATAGATCATAGAGTTGGAAGGAGCCTACAAGGCTATCGAGTCCAACCCCCTGCTCAATGCAGGAAACTAGAGGAGGGGTCTCCCATCCAAGTAATAACCAGGCCTGACCCTGCTTAGCTTTCCACGCTCAGACAAGCTGAGCCAGCGCATTAAAAAAGTTAGTTTCAGACATCATGAAAGCAGTTATTACCTAAACCGGGGTGGACAGATCTGAATCTACTGGTAGATTTCTGGGTGATTTGCAGTAGTTCAGTGAGGATTTCTGACTCCCAGTCGTTTAATAATAGCAGCAACAAAATACCCCCCCCCACACACACACACAGAGCCTAAATTACTCTACTGAAATGAAGAGATCTCGGGGTAAGCAGGCGTGGATGTTTGTGTGGAAGGACTGTGAGTTCTGCTCAGTTCTGGCACTCGGAACAAATTCTTGGGCTCAGGTTTCTTTCATTCTAAGTCAGTGTTCTCCAACCTTGGGTCCCCAGATGTTTTTGGCCTACAACTCCCAGGATCCTGGGAGTTGTAGGCCAAAAACATCTGGGGACCCAAGGTTGGAGAACACTGTTCTAAATGCATGTCTTTTTGCACCAACCTGCAGTTGGTGGATCTCAGGATTCTAGTAAAAAAAAAAAAAAAACCAAACCCAAATAGATCCCCCGCATCACAAGCCTGAAATCTGCCCACCCCAGACCTAAACCCTTGCCAAAGACTAAGGCTGCAATCCTATACACGCTTACCTGTGAGTAAGTCCCATTGAACTCAGTGGAGAGCTTACTTCTGAATAGGCATGTGTAGCATTGTTGGACTGTTGGGCTCTTATTTTAAAACATTTATTCGAACTGGAGTACACAGGAGGCTCTGTAATATAACAGTTTAACACATTTTATGTTATAAGGGAATTGTACTGGAGTCAGTTTACAATCTTCTGTGTGTCACGTCCTGTCTATCTGCACATTGTTTATTGAAAAAGCTGGATTATGCCCTCAATAGCGAAGAGAAGTGAATACCCAGCTTTAACCTGGGCATGACCCTTCACCCTTAGTTTAGTTATTTACATTTCTGCCCCTTCTTTCAGCCCCAACTAGGCCTCAAGACATCACTTCACAGAAACCAGGCCCTTCTTGTAAAGGGTCTAGTTACTTTCAGTCATCACAAAACAAGTTATTACCTAAACCAGGGGTGGGCAGATCTGACATGAGCCCTTCTTGATTGGCTCATGTAAAAAGGCCCTTCTTTTGAGACCACCACCATCAGTCACATTTGGTGGTGATGTGAGAGAGGGCCTTTTTGGTGGCCGCTCCCAGGCTGTGGAACTCCTTTCCAAGTGAGGCTAGGTTTGCTCCCTCTCTGTTTCCAAGTGAGGCTAGGTTCGCTCCCTCTCTGCTATCCTTCCGACGGCAGGCAAAGACCACTTTATTCAAGAAGGCCTTTGGCCTGTAAGTGGGTCTGTGGGTAGGGTGCTGTTTTTATTCTGTAATTGTTATTTATTATTTATTTAATGTCTTCCTACACCTTGTTTTTGTCTATTTTAAATTGCCTTTGTGATCTGCTTTGAGTGCCATTTTTTGGTACAAAGGTGGGGTATAAATCAAATGAATAAATAAACAAACTACAGTAATACCTTGGATTGCAAGTAACTTGGTTTGAGAGCGTTTTGCAAGACAAGCAAATTTTTACATATTTATTTAATTTTTCTTTACTTGATATACAAGCGACGTCTTGCAATACAAGTACTGTAGTACTAGGGCTTAAATTAAAAATCTCTGTACAAATTTTTTTGGGGGGATTTCGTTTTGATATAAGAGTGTTTTGGATTACAAGCATGATTCCGGAACGAATTATGCTCTCAATCCAAGGCATGACTGTACTTTGGTCCAACACAATTTGATTCAACTAAACTAGCTCGATTTTTCCTCTCTCCTGCTAATTTAGGGAGCTGGTTGATAATCCATTTATTAGAGAATGTCTGATTCTGGCTGAGTCTCCCCTAATAAAGCTGAAGAAGAGCTTGCCTCCAGAATTACTGGATATAGTCCTTGACGGTGAAATACAGACTGTTCTAGGTAATGCTCTGAAATAGAAGCTTCTAACTTTCTTGGAAATATGAAGGAATCTAATATTTGAGAGGTACGGTAGTTTACAGGCTACATTTACAGGCTACAGCAACACCAAGTAGGCTGCTCAACAAGATCTGCCACAGACGGCCTTCTCCTTGTCCCTTCAGCCAGAGCAGCTAGACTGGTGGGGACGAGGAGGAGAGCCTTTTCTGTGGCGGCCCCCGTACTGTGGAACTCTCTCCCGAGTGACCTCCGCCATGCCCCCTCTCTGCTGAGCTTCATGCCCTGACTGTTCAGGCGGGAATATGGGGTGGGTTAAGATTTAAAAAAAATATATACTGTTTTAAATGTATTTTATCTTGTTTTTATCCTATGTACATCACCCAGGGTGGCCGGTTGCCTGGCCAGATGGGCGATTAATAAATATATATAAATAAATAAATACATACATACATACATTTGACTCTCAGGTGGTTCAGATGCACCCCCCACTTCCAAACACAGTCTCTGTCTTGTTATTGCCTTGAACCGCTTTCCTGTCCGTGGAATCCATTGACAGAAAAGCAGGGAGAATCTGAAGCAGTGAACATTGCCTAAAATGTAAGGGTTCTGGGGGGACGGCAGTCAAGTGAGAGAAGTACTGTGCTGGGTTTGAGACCACATAGCAGGTTGAGAAATGGACTGTGTGTGTGCGTGTGTGTAGTTCAGCATGTGTGTGTAGATCGGTGTGGGGAACCTCAGGCCCAGTGGCCAGATCCGACCCACCCAGTGGCCAGATCCTAAGATCCAGAGATGTGAAAGGTAGACGCCAAACTGGCGACCAACTGATTAGGCATTTTGTGGTGGTACCCCAGGGATGTTGAAGAGTGCTTGGTTTCGAGTCACGAGTCGAGTTACGAGTCTTTGGACCCGACCCGAGTCTCGAGTCCGAGTCCTTGGTCCAAAGTGGTGACTCACGAGTCACGAGTCACTCCCAAAGCTGACTACACGAGTCCCTATTAAAATCAATGGGTTTTTCCCCCAACAAAATAAGGCTATTTCATATGTGTGGCTTAAATAAATTCTAGGCACAAGTGTGCCTTTTTATTTCAAAACTCTGCAACTGATTTTGGCAAGAACAGACCAGGCAGACAAACCCAAAATGACCAGGCAGGCAGAGGAGGCAGGGAACCCCAAAGCAGGCAGGCAGAGGCTTTTGTCTTGGACAATTCAAACTGTGGAACTGGTTAAGAAGAGACCAGGCAGGCAGAGGAGGCAGGGGACCCCAAACAGGCAGGCAGAGGCAGCCAAACCCAAAATGTCTGAAAGGTTGCATTTTAGGAAAATGATTTTAAAAAATAAACTTGCTGTACTTCCTAAAACCTATCCATGTTGCATTTGAGGAACACGATTTTGGAACACAAGTCCTTGGTCTCGAGTCCCATTAAAAATATTGGGACTCGAGTCTGACTCGAGTCAGGGGGGACTCAGTCCGACTCACGAGTCAAGTCCTGGAGTCCGAGTCCCCATCCCTGTGGTACCCACAGCAGTTTTCTCAAATTCCCAAATGTGCCCATGGCTCCAAAAAGGTTGGAGACCCCTGACTTAGGAGCTGTGTATGTGGGTATTATAGGGCAGATGGTGTTCCCAGAAGGCATCGATCTTTGTGCATTTGTGGTTGTATTTGAAAAGCAATAATTCTGATAGTGTTTCTTATAGGGTTTTTTTTTTTTTTAATGTAAGAAGGATTTCACATGAAGGTGCAGCTGTTTTTCTTCTTCTTCTTCTGCAGAATTCATGATGTCTTACCAGGACATAGAGGAAGCTCAAGTAAAGTGCATTGAGCGTCTGATTAGCCTCTTAAAAGACACAAAAGGTAGGCTTAGATCATGCTGCTGTTTCCATTTTACTCAGTTTTTCGAGTTTGATGATATACACAGTTCCATGATGGTCATCCAGTGCCTGGCTGAGGGGATGAAGGAAAAGGACCGGTGGGGGGGATGGGGGACTGAGAGAGCACTGTCACTGATTCTTGTATCCAGGCCATAGGTTCCTGTACTATAGCTCTAATAGACATCAGTCCCAGGCTAGTCCTGCTCACACACAAGTTACTTCTGTTTGGACTGCACAGAGAGTTTGTCCAGAGCTGAGCTGGATGGGAGAGAGGGGTGACGGTAGTGACAAGACTGGGAGAACTCATGTCAAGTGTATGTAGTGCAGCCCCTACCAGTGGGGGTTGGCTGCATTACCAGTAATGCTCCAGGGATTGCAGGAGAGCTGTGGGAGACTGAGAAGACCAGGGGAGTTGATCTTCTTTCAGCCTGAGGGCCAGATTCCATTTTGGAGAGCTCTCGGGGGCCGCATTCCAGTGGTGGGCAGGGCTGAAGGCAAAAGGGTAGAGGACAAAAAAATATCAAAAATAGCAGCATAGTTTTAGCTGAAAGCTCTTACTGCCAGTGGCTAAGCCTTAGGAGAAGCATTTAAACCTTTTAAAAGGGGGGGGGGGAGGGCACAAAAGCTGGGAAACGACCCAACGATTGCTGGTTGGGGGAAAGGGGTGGAACCAAAGGGAGGGGTGGGGTCACCTCGGGGAGCCTTAGAAAGAGAGAGAGATTGGGACCCCAGAAGGGCTGGATTTGGCCCCCTGGCCTGAGGTTCTGCACCTCTGATCTACATGGATCTGCAACTCCACTAATAACCAGTACATGCTGGTCATCTCAGCCTGCTCCCAGTCCCTGGGATAAGACCTGACAAAGTGGCAGCCCCCAATAAGGGCTGTGGGCTATTCCCAGTCCACATCAATGCACCCGTGTCTCCCAGCATCTGCGCAAGAGGTGCTGATTGCACCTACATTGGGAAAAAGCCCTAGAATATATATTTTTAAAGTTATGGTAGAGAACAGTAGCAGATAATCATTAAGACAAAAATAAAATATAACAGCTGCCATTTCTTCCCCACAGTCAATGTAAAAACGTTCTTTGGACTTGTGCATCCTGTGACTTATGCAATGAAGAATCACATTGATTCTCCTGAAATACAGTTAGCTGGATATTCTCTGCTGCTTGAGATCACTGGCAGAGGTAGGGTGATGAGCAACAGTTAGGTTCTGTACTACTATCATGATGATTATGTACCATTCTTATAGCCGTACTCAGCAGATAAAGTGCTTTGCAGTTCTTACCATTTAAAAAAAAAAAAAAATCACACCAATTGTTAGTTGCTGACAGGGCCAGGGATCGGCGTAGTCAGGCAACTGCCAAGGGGCCACACCCCAGTAGGGGCCCACTGATGAGCCCCCTGGAGTTGCAGTGTTCTGTTTGGACTTTGTGGAACTGCTACGCCATAACACTTACAAACAAATAGCACCATAAATCTGAAATGTGGACATGCCCAAAGTCAGTTCATGTGGAGCGCGGGTTGGCCCAATTGTGGGTCTCTCTGCCCCATAGTCTAAGACTGCCCCCCCCCCCATGTCTGCACACTGCAAGAAAGGACCGGTCACGGTGTGCAAGTCACCTTTCAGGGAAGCGTGTCTGTCATTCTTGATCTTCTCATTGGGGAGCCCCTGAAAAGTGCCTTTGCCACCCATGGAATACAACCTGAAAACCACTACTCTGACTTGCTCACAGATAGCCAGTGAACTCTGCTGAGAAGAATTCAAATCTGAGTCTGAAGGAGGGTTCCTTAGAACTCAGTTTGAAAGCAACTGGTATAGTTGCTGGCTGGCTGGGGCATGCTGGGAGTTGTAGGCATTTTTCTGTCTAAACGTGCATAGGATTGCGCCTTAAAGTGCTCAACATTTCACATGCATCAGCCCAATGCTTACCTATTTTTATTTATTTAATCCATTTCTTGGCTTCTTTTCAGTACTATAATCTTGCAAAGGCAACCCCTAATGCAGGCAAATATTCTCAACCTCCTATTGAGGGTGGGTTTTGAGAGGTGAGGTGAGACTGGGAGGAAGCGGCTTTCCTAAGGCCTCCTAGTGAGCTCATGGCTGAGGTGAGAGTTCAACTACAGACCCTAGCTCATTCTCTTAGGGTGCAATCCTATGCTTGTTTAGGCAGAAAAAAGTCCTACAACTTCCAGCATTCCCCAGCCAGCATGGATAGCTGGGGAATGCTGGGAGTTGTAGGACTTTTTTCTCTCTAAATTTGCATAGGACTGCACCCTTAATCACAAACAATAACACCATATTAGAAGCCAGTGTAGTGTAGTGTAGGGGTTGGAGCAGGGGTGCAGAACCTCAGACCTGTTGGTCAAATCCAGCCCTCCAAGAGTCCACAGATTACCATGTTGTGATATGTATCACATTACCAGCTGCAGCACATTGTTTACACATGGTAGGGACAGAATGGCGAGGTAAACAGGTTTATTATGTCTTACTAGAAACTGTGGTTTCTGGACTGTGAGAACTGTATGAGCTAGTCACATGGTTTGTATGTTTTGATGACGTGCCAACTTGTTTTCTGTCTGAAGCCATCTTAGAGAGAGGCAGGACTGCTTTCTTCTTCTTCTTTGTTCTTCTTGCTGGACTTTTGTCACTGCAAGAATGTAACTTCTTTGCTGAGGTAGAGTGAAGCTCAACTTACTCCACTGGATGTAATGCTTGCTATGCATTTATACTCTGCACATGGACTGTAACTAGGAAATGTATACTCTGTAGAACTTTACTTGCTAAGTGAATAAACAGGTAGAATTAGACCTGTGGTGTTACAGGGTGTTTCCTGACTCCATGGATTAATCTGCAAACAGGGGAAGCTGGAAGCAAGTTGGATTACAGGCAGGCTGGGCTGGCATCTTCACAACACTGCTGCAAAAGCAGGGGAGCTGAGATCTGGAAGATCTGTGTGTGGAATAACAGGCCTCTGCTAGCACACAGACAGGATTTAAAATCTCCCATGCGCACACGCACTCTGCTGCTCACGCACAGACGTACCAACAGACCATGCCCCCTCTGACTCCACCTCCCTTTCCCTGCCAATCGTTTGGTTTCCCAGCTTTTGTGCAGTCTTTCCCCCATCGTAAAAGGTTGAAATGCCTCTGCTAAGGCTTAGTTACTGGCAGGAAGAGCTTTAAGCTAAAATATGCTGGTATTTTTAGTATTTTGGCCCTGCAGCCTTTGCCTTTGGCCCACAGCATTTTGCCTTCAGCCCTACCCACCACTGGAATGTGGCCCCCAGGAGCTTCTCCAAAATTGAATCTGGCCCTCAGGCCGAAAGAGGTCCAACACCACTGGGTTAGAGTGTCAGAGTAGAACTGGGGAGACTTGGGTTCAAATTCCCCACTCAACCATGTAGCTTGCTATGTGACTTTGGGCCAGTCACTTTCTCTCTCAGCCTACAAGGTAGATGTGAGGATAAAATGTGGGGGAAGAAAGAACTATGTACACTGCCTTGAGCTCCAGACAACAAATAAATAAATAATCCCACCTGGGACAGATGGAGGAGGACAGCAGAGGTTCCACAAGTGCCTCGGCGTTGCTGGGAGTAGCACACCTGTTGTATGTCACACCCCCTTTACAGCTCTTTACCATAAGAAGTGCTGGCCTGTGATAAGAGAAAACCTCCAAGCCTTAATGCACAACTTCTATGCAAACATAATGTATTGTGTTGCTGCAGAAGTTTACACCTTTTCCCTCGGCTTGTGAAGCAGATTGTCACAGAGAATGTTAGTGAACTCTTCCTTGTGCCTGTCTAGGAAGAGTTGCTCTCTTGACTGGCACACTTGTGATGAGATGTTGGAACACAAGGCAGCTGATGCCTCCTGTTTTGTGTTCTGCTTTTGGCAGCTGTGGGACAGAACCTGAATGTGGAAATACTGACCAGTGAGAACATCCTCAGTTGCCTGACAAACTCAATGAGAGCGTATTTTGGCAATGAAGAGCTGCTCTGGATGATTTGCACTTTATTCATGATGATGTCCAGCAACGGTGGGTACAACTAGCCAGGCGTTGCTGTGGCTCAAAGCAGTATTGCTTTCGCCACAGTCACTCTGCTCTTACGCCTGACATGGAAAGTCCGGAAAGAGGTATTCAGGTTGCACTAAATTGGCCACTCACGCATCGCCAAAAAAGAGGGCACAGATTTGCGTAACAGCTGATATGCAAATGTATGTGTATAGGTGCAAATTTAGAAATAATAACTATAATTTAAATAGAAATACAATACATCTTGCCATAGTGGCAAAGACTGGTCAGGTGACCTGCGTGCCTGCTCTGTCTGCTGTCCAGATGCTGACTGCTGATGGGAAAATTCAAGGCCCCTGTGGCCCAACATTCTTGTTTAAACTGGACGTGGACTGGACAGCCCATCAAAGAGAAGGCACCTTCAAATAGAGGGATGTCCTCTACCTGCTCTCCAAAATAGAGGGCTGCCCTCTGTAAAGAGGGTCACCTGGCCACCTTAGGTTGTATTGGAGATGAGTAAATAATGCCTGCTGACAAAGCCTGTAGCGGCTGACCTCCCACTTGGAAAACCCCTGGGCTTAAAAAAAGAAAAGAAAAAGGACGCTGAGTTGTCACAAGAAAGCATCTTTTCTGCTTTATGGGTGGGGGTAACAGATAGTGGCTTGAGGGTTCAAGCCAGTCTCCAGGGACCTCCTGCCTAGCCCTTTGCTTGTATCTTAGCTTGCACAGGAGTTACTCTATCCAAAATATTGTCCCAGTTTAAAAATGAGTTGCTACCGACCAAGTTCCTCCTGGTTCTTTGTGATACAAAAATGTAACTAGATAGAACAGGAAAAGTGGGAAGCCTCAGTCAATGCTCATATAACTTAATTTGCCAATTTTACATTAGGATTCCCCTTTCCTTAATGTTTTCACAACACTTTCATTTCATGCTGTCATAAATTGGTTGCTTAGGACCAGAAGAATCCGTACAATGATCGGTACCTGTGTTATAGTGCAGTAACAGCCAATTGTTCATAGTATGTATTTTCCTTTGCTTACCAGAAGTAGCTGCAGAGGCCTTGAGGAAAGCTGGTATCTTCACAGACATCCTGACCATTCTGAGTAATTTTGCTCAAAACAAAGAGATTTGCCTTGCCTGCTGTGGGCTTATTTGGAGCCTGGTTGTAAACGGTATGTATGAGAGTGTAACAGATGTGTTGGCTTCTGTGGTTGGAGAAACATTTGTTATAGTTGGCCACTTTCCCAGAGTTCTTCCAGAAAATCCTTTGGCCATCACTTGCCTATCACCGGATGCTGGTTGGGGAATGCTGGGAGTTGTAGGACTTTTTTTCTGTCTAAGCATGCATAGCATTGTACCTTTAAAGACCTTGGGAAGGAGCAGGGTATAAAGCAAATAACCTATGAAATACATCTCATACTGTATTTCCTGGCCAATATGAATTTTGTGTTCTTCTGCCGATTCAGTGACTGATGTGGCTGAAAGCCCACTGAAATACGCCATCGAGCTCGTCTCTATAATCCTCCACATGCACCTTGAGCATGCAGAAGTGGCAGAGTCGGCATGCTGTGCTTTTTGGGCCCTGTCCCTTCATGGTGAGTTTTCGGGTGAAGCTATGGGTGAGCTTCACCCATAGCTACGAAGAAGAGGAGCTTAACTTCAGGTTGAGGCATCCCACCCAGGCTGCTGTCATTCAAATCATGGCTTATGCAAGAGGTTTCTCACCGAGTCTGGCACAGCGTGCCCTGCATGACTGGTCTTCCCTGCAATGCACACTGCGTGAGAATGTCGGGCATGCATATAGTTTGTGTAGGCTAACAGCTAGAGACGTTGACAGATCTTGCCAATGAGCAGGTGTGGGCAGAAGGTTGATCTGAATCCACTGGCAGATCTCTGGATGATTTGTGTTAGATCGGCAAGGATTTCTGACTCCCAATCATTTAACAATAGCAGCAAAATTACTCTCCCCTGCCACCCTAACTTATACTGCTGACATGAAGAAAGCTTGGGGTGACTAGGAGTGGATTTTTGTGTGGAAGGACTGTGAGCTCCATTCAGTTCTGGCACTCAAAACAAATTCCTGGGCTCAGAATTCTTTCATTCTAAGTGTACGGTATGTCTTTTGCCCCTGACTCCAGTTGGTGGATCTCTGGGTTCTAGGATAGAATGGAGTAACTCCTGAGATCTGCCCATCCCTGACCTACAGCACACCCCAGAATAGTCTCCAACATGAAGAGATTCCACGGCTGACTCACAGATGTTCTATCATCAACACAGAAAGGATTCTCTGCTGAAAACATCTTAAAGCTAAATTATATGTTTGCATCCCCCTCCCCTGTATATTTCTTATAGTGCAGTGACAAAAAATGCCCTAACTGTTTTTTTCTTTGCAGCAAAGGTACCGTTTTGGAAAAGTTGTCAAAAACTGCAGTGGCATTTATTTCATTGGAGCTTTGTTTCTTTCCCTTTCAGGTTGCATAGACGAAGCTAATTACGAGCCCTATTCCTTGCTTCTGCTGGAGGCTCTCCGGCAACATCCTGAAAGGCCAGTGCTGGCAAAAAATGCCTGCTTGGCAGTTGGCAAGCCTCTTGAGGACATCTGGTAATAGTCCATAATAATGGATAGGCAGCACCACTGGGCAGATTATCAGCCCAGCCCTGTGATCTGCCCAGCAAGGGAAGAAGGAAAGGGTACAGAGACTGCTGCACCAGTGTAACAACCCAGAACAGTGCACATCTGCACAATGTGCATGTGCCAGATGTGGATAACAAAGTGAGCGACAACCTGGCTAGGTTTATGCTCAATATCAACAGGGCCAGGTCCCTTCTCCCCTCTGAACCGGGGCCAAGTTGCAATCGCAAAACGTAAATATGCATTCCAACCGTACGCCAAGGCGAAATGACATGGCACTGTTGTGCCATGTACCCACCACCCTGACAGGGTAAGAGGGTGCTTTCAACCATACCTCCCCGATGCCCTCACATCCACAGAGCACACAGAGAAGGAAAGGAAGTCTAAAGCTCACAGGGCCCACACTATTAATGCCCAGCCATCAGATGCTACCAGCAGCTGCTGCTGGAAGCACCCAGAGGAATGATGGAATAAGCACCCGGTGGTGCTTATACTGCAAGACACGGCAGTGTTGTGCCTGGCACCCGAACACTTCAGGCCATACAGGCATTGCTCAACTTTCACCCTGGTGCAAATGGACGAGACAGTGTGCAGAGAAAGACGAGATTGGGGAGGAAGCTTCCAATTAATAACCTATCCCCCTCTTTCCAGAGTTATCTGGTTTCAGATTCATAATCACAGATGAGAAGGGCAACGGGATAACCCTGCTCAAAGACTGCTACCAGCTCCACCGCGAGGATCCTGAAGTAGTGGAAGACATCTGTGTGCTGATTGATGAGATGTTTAAGTATGGTAAATCCTTTTTCTCTGTATTGTCTGGCCCGGTCCCATTTGTTCTGCAAGCCAATTCAAAAAGTGGGATTTGGGCCTCTGATCCCATCCTTGTTTAAACAAGAACCTGTAAGTGAAAATTGCTAATTTTCTATCTTACAAGCAAAACAGGATGGGAAGGAAACTTTACTCCACGCCTGGAGAGATGGGTGTGTGTGTGTGATAGAAATCTAAAACACTTTTAAAAAGTCATCTCAAACCAAGTGCAGAGATAATTTGGTGCCATCTTACTATACATGGGGGGCAGGGATGAGTTTCAGACTGAGGCACAATTGAAGCATTTTTCTCATGGATTTCACTGCAGCCCAAGCATAGGTGAAATAAATTAAATCCATCCTATCATGATGACTCACAGGGCACCCCAAGTTAATAAACTCTTGGGTTTTGTGTCTTCAGGCCTGCCTGTGTGTTACTGCAGCTGCCTGCCTGCATCAGATATAATCAGCAAGGGGGAACAGGGAGATGTTCTTGCTTTTGAAAGTCTTTTTCACTAGAGATATGCCAACCGCTTGAGCATTCTGAGCACTTTATTTAAGAACTAAGCTGGGAACCAGCAAGTCCTCGGCTCAGATCATATCCCAACCATGAAGTGGGCACTAAGCGGCCTTAGGCAAGTCACTGTCTCGCAGCCTCAGCCCCGCATCTGCACTACAGGGAAAACAAAACTGGCCTATCTTACAGAGATGTTCTGTGGACTGAAAGATTCCAGGGCGAAAAGGTGCATATATGAAATGCTCAGAATGCTCTAAAGCATCCATCCCTAAGTTGCCCTCCAGTTGTAGATTTATTGGACTACAACTCCCACCTCTCCAGCCAGCATCTGGAGGGCGCCGGGAAACACATCAAGTGGGAGGTGGAAACAGCGGATATGGAATGAATTAGCACCACTCGCTATACTTCGGGTTGATGTTTCCCATTTCATTAAATCACAGATGATATAGTGTTGGAGCTGGTCTCCCAGAACATTACAGAGATGCTGACGGAAATGAAGAACAGGTTCACATCCAGTTTGGTAAGCAAGAACTTCAGTGGTCACAGAGAAGAAGTCCTTTTTTTTTTTTTGGCCAGGATCATCCAGAAGGCAGAAAACGGTTAATCAATCCTGGCCTAAAACTAAACCACTGAGCTTAAAAAATAAGACTTTAGAAGATAGGCTTGGTACCTTTAGATTCCCAACTATTTATAATCAGAGTGTTGCAGGCACCTGCCAAGGCCAAAATAGTAGACCTCCAGATGTTTTGGACTTCACCTCCCAGTATTGAAGCCAGTGCGGTGTAATGGTTAGAGTGTTGGACTGGGACTTGAGAGACTTGGGTTCTAGTCCCCACTCAGCCATGAAGCTCACTGACTTTGAGCCAGTCGCTGACTCTCAGCCTAACTTACCTCACAAGGCTGTTGTGAGGATAAAATGGAGATTGTGTACACTGCCTTGGGCTCCTTGGAGGAAAGGCGGGATATAAATGTAACAAATAAACTCCAGGCATTCCTGACCATTGGCCATGCCGGCAGGGGCTTCTGGGGGTTGGCAGTCCAAAGCATCTGGAAATCTACCTTCTGCCCACCCCTGTTCTAGAGGGACCACTGCTGATCCCCAGAGCCGCCTCCTTGCTGTCATTGCCTGCTCACCTGTCGGCTCAGAGCATACAAGCAGTGACAAGAGTAAGATGGGGCAGCATCCTTCACCAGGGGGAGAGGACAAGTGGAAAGGAAGCAAGGAAGTGGGTTCACTGAGGACATCTTGCCACAGCTCCCCCAATAATCTGGAGTTGGCCTGACAGTCTTGCAAGATTAGTTTTGGCTAAGCCTTAAATTTTAAGGTTTAAGCTGTATGGATCAGTTGAGAAGGAGGGGTCTGGGAAGGTTACATGTGTGAATGGGGTTAGGGTGTGAAGGAATGGGTACATGTCAGCAGTGGCCCCACCCATTGCTGGCATGTAGTCCCAACATCCTGGCCTGGGGCCAATTTGACCCCTTGGTCTGAAAATGCTTCCCCATCCATGCCTTAAAGAGACACCTGACATCCAATAAAAGGCCACAGTGGGTGATATAATAGAGGAACAGGAGAAGAGCCCTGCTGCATCAGACCAAGGGTCCATCTAGTCCAGCATTCTGTTCACACAGTGGCCAGCCAGCTCCCTGTGGGAAGCCCTCAAGTGGGACATGAGCACTATAGCACCCTCCCACCCGTGTTCCCCAGCAACTGGTGTACATAGGCATGCAGCCTCTGGTACTGGAGGTAGCTTATAGTCATCAAGGACTGGTAGACATCAGTAGCCTTCTCCTCCATGAATTTGTCCAATCCCTTTTTAAAGCTGTCTGTCCAAATTGCTGGCCATCACTACATCTTGGGTCCCAGGGCATGGTCTGAAGGCCCATGAAGCAGCCACCTTGCTGAAGCTAAGCAGGTCTGGGTCTGGTCTGTGCTTGGAGACCACCTGGGAATCACATGTAGCCACCTTGAGTTCCACAATGGAAGAAAGGTGGGACATAATAAATAAAATCTTGTGGAAGTGAATTCCATAGTTTAACTTTGCGCTGTGTGAAGCGCTCCTTCCTTTGATCTGTCCTGAATCTCCCACCCATCAACTTCATGGGATGACTCCATTGGGTTCTAGTATTATGAGAGAGGGAGAAAAAGTCTCCCTATCCACTTTCTACACTGTAGACAGAAAACTGAGAAAACAGAAAATCTGGCACCTGACACTAAGGATGTAGAGAATTTAGTGCCTGTTTGCAACCCCAAACGCAAATGCAAGCAGTAACACAATTCTCAGGAAATTTTCGCAATTTCCTGAATTTATGTTTGCGTTCAAAAGTGCACAGTTGCACAAATCCCCCATTTTCATGCTTCAACCTATGGGGGGAAATGTACATATTTTTGTTGGGGAAATTTACACATTTTTTAATAAGAGTTTTTTTCAATTGGGAAAAATGGCACACTTTTAAAAGTGCATTTTTTCTTGATCAGGGGAAAAAATACATTCGCATTTGAGAATGCAAATGAGGTGAAATCAAAATTCAAGAAAGAATTTGGACTATAATGAGCTCAAATAATGCATGTTCGCCCATCCTTACCTGACACTTGTTTACTTTTCCCCTTAGGAAATAGTTGCCCTTGCAAACAAGGCACTCTCAAAACTGCAAAAAAAAGGTGAACATTTTCAAAATACAAATTTCTTTTATTTAGGAATTCCTGAATCTTTCATAAGTGTGTGTATTCCTATTTCTGCAGGCTACCTTGATTGAAATAAGGCATAACTTGCTGTAGGAGATTCCTTTTTTCCACCAATGTCATCAGCTACCGGAAGATGATTTGGGGAGTTTTATTATTTATTGTTTGTTAAACTTTATGGCCTCCGGGCTCCATGTATTGTTCTAAAATATTGTTAAGTGTTACGCAGTTAATAAATATGAAACCACACAGTCCTTCAGTTAGGCAGTAAATGCCATTTTGCAGCTTTAGTGCAGGGCAAAACCACACAGCTGAGAAACAGCACAGGGGAAAGGGTTAACTCCCCTACCAGCATGACCCAATCCAATTGCCCCCTAGTCCCCAGACTGTAGTGGTGTCTTAAATCATTGGGAGATCCAATCAAGGCCTTCCAAGTAGTTTGGCCTTCAGTAGCTGGGGATTTACAAAGCTTTCAGGTTCATGAATGGGGCTTGAGATTTTTTCCTATTCTTTATATTGCTGATCCAGACGCTATCTTGCAAACTGCTGCTGAAACTCAGTTCCAAGAACAGTTTTCCATACAGCATAGAGGGCTGCTTGGGGGGGGAGGGGGGACACACATCTAAAGCCTCCTTATGCTTACGGAACTCATTTTCTAGTTCTTTGGGCCCTGGCTAGAGGAAACAGCTGGTGACCTGAAAGGAATCAAAGCCAAGACAAGCGAAGATGCCCCAGTGACATGAGGTGCATCTACTTTCATTGCTTATTTCCCACCTGTTCCTGCTTATACATAAACAAGTCTATCTAGATAGGAGGGCACTTTTAAGATTTTGATGCTCAGGCAAGTACTTCTAGACTCTGTTTTCACTTCTAACAGTCTCACATGGTCACCAAAATCCTGATGCCATCGATCACCATGGTGCTTGCTATAGTTGCTCACCTTTCAAAAGATTCACCCTCTAGCAGCAATAACCTAGGCCCTACTAGTCCACATCTGCTGGTGTATATAATGGAGAAAACTATTACCAAAGTTTTGGGTGCCTCAATTTTAGCTTTAGGAGAACAGGCAGTCTAATTTCAACAGCCTGTTAAGCAGTGACTTTGCTTATCTCATCAGAAATTCAAAGGTACACACAACTGGTGAACTGTTAATACGATATTCCCCCCTACCCCCCAAAGATATGATAATTCAGGAAGAGGCGATATAAACAGACAGACAGAACAGTATATGTAAGAGGAGGAATGTTGTTTCTGTCCTAGCAAAGCACATTTGGAGAGAAATCAGGGCTTGATACAAGTGATTCAGTATTGCTGGTTTGCTCCTCAGGCTTGTACTATCCTTGAACAAGGCACCAAGGCACCTGAAGTTAACTAGATCAGTAAAGTACACTGCAAGTAAGAAAACTGTGTTTAGTTGTCTTCCAAGCTTATGACTGTCAACAAGAGGCTTTGGGAAGCTTTCAGTCACAGGCAGACAAAGTAAGGTTTAGTAACCAAAGCCTTCAGATTCATTTTTGTATGGTGTCCGATTCAGGGCAAACAGAAGGGCCAGAGAGAAAAGGCCATCCTGACACCGGAGCTTTTTTGTCAGTCGGCACTGTGGACAGGACTTCCAGAAGTGTCCAGATCTATTCTTTATTTTCCTTTGGTTTTTCTTTGAGTGATGCTTCCCACTGTTTTTTCACCATCGTGTACAGTCTCATTGCTGCCTGGGCATCCTGAATCTGAGAGAGAGTGAAACAAACAACAGTTCTCTGCATTTCAGCACAAAGAAGCTAGAAACGTAGACTGGATCCAGCTTAGGTAAAGTTTATTACATATGCAGGGAAAAGGTAGCTTGCATCAGAGCTTGCAATGCAGTATATAAAAGGAACAGGTAGAACAGTGGCTATTTGTCATAACTACTTATTATTTATTTATTATTTGCATTTATTAATCGCCCATCTGGCCGGCAAACTGGCCACCCTGGGCGATGTACATAAGATGCACTTAAAATGAAAAAGGCAATATAATTGAGTAGCAGATAGGTGGGGATAAACAACGGCCCACCAACTCTGAAGATTTGGGGGAGTAACCAAAGCAAGCCCCTACTCCTAGCAAAACACACTACATTTCCCATCATTCCCTTGTGAGCCTCCCAGGAACATCTGTCTGGCAAGCAGGACCTTATGAATGGATACGTACCGAACTGTGCTCCAAAGTCTGCACCTTCACATTCAGCAGTTTCTCACAGAGCAGTTTCAGGGACGGTCGCCCACTCTATGTAAAGAAGAAGTCACTGTTTGAAGATGATAACTGCTTCATCTCCTCGCATTGCTGTGAAGCTAACAACAACTTCTCCTGCACTATTTATTACTTAAAGCATTTTTACCTTGTTCTTCAGCCAAAAAGGATAATAAAAAGGCAGTTCCTGCCCCCAGACTTATAACCTAAAACTCTGATGGGTTAATTGTTGAGAAAGCCCATGGGATCCAAGCGTTTAAGCAAGCCTATCTGTGATGCTGCCCACTGACTAATGGATGATGGGCGGACCTCCCACTAGTCTGTTAGATAAAACCTGTGCTCACAAGGATGCTTCTGTACTATGTTTTTTCTTACTATGGAAACTAGAATCAGCTTATATTGGGGCGCTCCTACTACAGCTCGGCAATAAACCTTTGTGCTGTTTTGTGGAAGCCTATGAGATGGAGAAGGTAAAGCAATGCATTTTCCTCCAAAAAGCTGGGAACCAAAGTGATAACCGCAGGAGTTGGGTGCTTTCACCAGCAGTTTTGTGTACATACAGTCGTTAGACTGACTAGCCTTGTCCAGAAGAAAAATGGCAGCACAGTGACTGATAGTTGCTAGTAGCCACCTTACTTCTCCAATTACAGCAGGGGTGCAGAACCTCAGGCTCGGGGGTCAAGTCTGACCCTCTTGGGGTCCATGCCCCCTTCCCCAACACTTTTCAACCAACCACTAACTGTTTACTGGTTTCCTGGCTTTTGTGCAGTTTTTCCCCTATTCTGTAAAGCTCAAATGCCTCTCCGAAGGCTGTGACTGGGAGTAAGAGCTTTAAGTTAAACTATGCTGGTATTTTTGGCCCTGTCCCTTTTGCCTTCAGCCCCGTCTGCCACTGGAATGCGGCCCCCGAGAGCTTCTCTGAAATAGAATGCGGCCCTCAGGCTGAACGAGGTTCAACACTCCTATTTAGAGTCTGTTGCCTTGAAATGGCTAAAAGAGCCCTGGGGTCTTACCTTGACCTGCTGTTTGAAAGGCTTGTATCTTTGTGTGTCCCGGGTTTTCTTTTTTGGATGGTCGAGAAACAGAATCTGAAAGGTCAAAGGTTACCATCGTAAGAATAGCTCAGTGTGTTGAAAAGGATGTGATCATTCACTACTTGCTATATCTGACACTCAGCTGAAACATCAGCAAGTCTCCCCCAAGCAACAAACAGCCAGTTTACAAAATAAAATTCAAACTTCAGCCATGGGAGGGCATCCTAACATTGGGATATCCCAAAGTGCGTAACCCTAAGAGGCAGTGAAGAATGGCCTTCCTGGGGCTGAGGTGTGGGAAAAGGAACTTCGATAACCAGCCTGGCTAAAAGTCTGTGATAGATACAAACACTGGGAGACACGGTTCCGTACCTTTAAGTCATTGTGAAGAGCGTGCCCAACTAAGATCCTTCCTCTTAGGATGTCAGCTACCTCCTTCTGAACAACTTTGAAATCCCCCCCTAAACGAACAAAAGGAACACACATAAATATTCTCAGTAAAGATCTAAGGGGAGTCAACAGAAACACATCATCCAAAGGTCAGATGTATTTTGGGGGGAAATTCCCTGGCTCACAAAAATGGCTTTCTAAGACGGGCAGGCCGACTTCAAGCTTGTTGGATCAACTTTTTAAATAGAACGCCCAAGACCCACCAGGTGCAAAAGATATAGAATTAAAGAACAGGGCACCCCCGAGCTCATTCCAAGCCAAGGAATTTGTTTTCAGTACCAGCTCCGAACAGGGCTCTCACCCAAATTCCGCTCCTGGTAATCCCAAGTTTTCTTCATTTCAGAAACTAATTTAGACGGGGAAAGCAATATTGTTGTTGCTGTTGTTAAATGTTTGGGAATCAAAAAAAACCCTTGCCAATCTACTGCAAAGTCACCAAGAAATATAGCTGTAGATTCCAATCAACTTTCCGTCCACCTCTGACCTAAGAAGAAACTGCTCACCACTGATCCACATTAAAGCAGCAGCTAAAACAGCAGTCTCAAAGGAAGCCAGTGCAGCATCCATTTCTTTAGAAGTACTGTATGCCTTTGCGATTTCTTTGATATATATCACACAAAATAATTATCGGGGGGGGGGGGTGTTGCTGGAAAAGATCCATCTTTCTCTCAAAGATGTTTTGAAATTTGTTGATATTTTATTCATTCATTTTCCCTTCCTATCCTATCTTTCAGTCCCCGAGAGCCTCCAGTGTGCCTCAAGATGATATGAAAAGAATACACAAAACAATTTAAACAAGATCATTAAAACTGGTTAAGGCAATTAAAACCATGAACTAAATAAGAAACCGACACCAGGAAAGGGACATTATTTGGTGGGTACAGCACATGCACTGTAGGCAGAAGGTCTGGGGTTCAATTCCTGGTGTTTCCAGTTAAAGAATTTCAGGTGGAAATTACCCTTGTCTAAGACCCAGAGTAGGCAGTCCCAGGCTAGATGAACCATTGACCTGATTCAGTAAAGGCAGCACTATATGGTCATAACATCCAAACCAAATCAGTACACCCCACAGATCACCTACCGGTCCTTAAGTTCTCGGGCCGAATCCCGCTAACAGCTGTCCTGTAGTCGGTCACATTTTCCGTGGGCTTGACATATTTGTCGTAAATGCACTTGCCAAATAGGTTCACAATGGACACACGGGCCACGATGCTGTCTTCTCCTGTGGGTCCCACACCCACCATCTCGCAGTCCATGGCCACAGCTTTCGTCAGGCTGTCAAAAAGAGGATCTTGCTATGTTAACTAATTTATTAAGAGAATAGCATTAGCCCATCGATTTAATGGGAGGTTAACATTCAACTAATAATTCTTGAAGGGTTCACAGCCCTGAACTATAAATATCAGCTACGCACTGGAATGCTTACCCTTCAAAAGCCTTTTCTTTAACCAATGTCTGTTCTGCCAGCTGCTGGGGTCCCTTGTCCGAGATGCCAAGATTTTTCCGGGCAACTCCTGCAGCTTCCGGCCCTAAGGCTGCTTCAATATCATCTGGATCAACATCATCAAACCAGATGCTAGAAGGCAAAGCAAAAGCTAGGTGACCAAAAAACCCACTAAATATTAACCAAGCAAAAGAGTCAATAACCTGGTTCACGTGTAATAACAAGATGAGTAAGGGTTGAATATGGGTTGTCATTACATGAAAACACTGCACTATGGTTTAACTATTGGTTATTAACCACAAACAACCCATTCACAACCCAATAACAAACCATAGATTCTCTTCCTGGGTTGCTCATGGTTAACAACTGATAGTTAAACCATACTGCAGGGTTTGCATGTAATGTAACAACAACCCACGATTCAACGACAACCCACCCATCCCATACTCTGTGTTGTGACTACGTGCAAACTGGGCCAGTGAAGTGTAACAATTAGACATTTAAGCACATTTAGATCTGTATAATTTTGATCACAGACGTTTGAAAGGCCTCGAGTGTGGGGGAGAGAATCCATATTGCCTGGTTCTCCAGATACACCAAACTTGATGTCTGTGCCTAGAAATCTGAAATACCTTTTTAGTGCAGGAGCTTAGTGCAAAAATATTTCACAATTTGCATGGATGGAGAGGCTGAGATCATATTTGTACAATTGTCGGCCAAAACATCTGGACGGCCACAAGATGCCCACCCTGTCCTACACACAACCCTATTTAACGGCTCCGGTGCAGTCTATCTCAAGGAGCGTCTCCAGCAACACCAAGTGGGCCGCTCAACAAGATCTGCCACAGACGGCCTTCTCCTTGTCCCTTCAGCCAGAGCAGCTAGACTGGTCGGGACGAGGAAGAGGGCCTTCTCTGTGGCGGCCCCCGTACTGTGGAACTCTCTCCCAAGCAACCTCCGCCATGCCCCCTCTCTGCTGAGCTTCCGCCGCTCACTAAAAACTTGGCTATTCAGGCGGCAATATGGGGTGGGCTAAGATTTTAAAATTTTATACTGTTTTAATGTATTTTATTCTGTTTTTATCTTCTGTACATCGCCCAGGGTGGCTGGTTTGCCGGCCAGATGGGCGATAAATAAATGCTAATAATAATAATAATAATAATAATAATAATAATAATAATAATAGGGCCCTGAGCCTGTACATTTGATCTGAATTATATGGCCAGCTCTGCTTCAAGATTATTAAGCACAAGCCCTGAAAGACTTACTCAGCTGGCTTTGGTTCCACTCGCTCCTCGGTTTTCCTCCTTTTATGTTTAAGGTCCCTTTCTTTCCTCTCAGCATTGCTCCTTCTTGGGCCTCCATTGCACTCTTTTCCATCCTCCTGAGCCTGGTGCGAGTTCTTTCTATGCGAGGGTTTTTCAGATTTTGTGACACCTGGATGAACAAAAGCTTCCACCTGGTTCTTCTTGGCCTTCTCTGCAGGCTTGAATGTCAGCACCTTCCCAGTTCCATTGGCCTTTGGCGTTTGGGAGACAGTTCCCCCATCTTTGGTTGCGTGTCTTTTCTTGGAATATGTGTCCGGTGCAGTAAGAGTACAATTCAAACTGGCCGCCTTTTGTTTCAGAAGCTTAAAAGCAACAACAGAAATCCACACATTCAGCTTTTAAATTTGGGACATGCAACTAGAGACCCCAATCAATTCCAGTGCATGGAGCTTCCCATGTAATCCCCCATAATGCACACCCCCAAATTGAGTCTCCTAGCCGCTTTCACTAGCATGAAACGCAAGTGAAGGGGTTTTAAGCCCTTCTCCCCTCTGTGACCTCTTTGGCAGAGTCCACTCTTGCACACCTCAGCTACCGACTTGGCCTGAGCCATGGCACGGGCAAAAGAATTGGACAAATGGCAAATAGGTCTATTGTAAGGGCCAACGATGGGACTGATCTGATCTTTAAGCTGCCAACCAAGATGGCGGCACTGGCGACGGTGGCAATGGGAATTTATGGGAGAGCCTTGGGGAAGGAGGGAGTGAGATCACGGCTCATCACTCTGCTACTCCATTCTCAAACAGAAAACGGCAGAAGTAGTTTGTTGCTGATCAGTGGCCTAATACAACTCCCATGATCCCCCGCCATGGCTATGCTGGCTAGAGATGATGGGAATCTGTAGGCCAAAACATCTGGAGGGCCACAAGTTGCCCACCCCTGCTGTAGCTGTATCCACCTTCAGAAACAGGTCCCCAGAAGAGGGTGGAGGAATTCTTGCCCCTTCATACCTCCTGCAAGGCCTTCCAGTTCGATGAGACTTCCTGGGGAGTTTTCGGAGGCAACCCTGCCACTGCTTTGGAATCCTTTTGTGTTTTCTTCTCCACCTGCTTGATTTTCTTTTTCCAAAACAATCTTTTCTTCTTCTTCTTCCGTTGTTGGTTTTTAAGATTCTCTGGCTTAGTTGTGGAGTTGCCCGTTGCGGCTTGCGATTCTCTGGCTTTCGCTTTTGCCATCCTAACAGTCATTTAGTTCTGGCCACAACCATTTCTGAAACAACAACAACAACAAAACCCATACAGTGGGAAATCAGCCCTTCCATAATTATTCTTTTATTTATTTCAAAAGTTCCTTTCCCCCTCATTGTCCAAAAGGCACACTAGGGCAGCCTTCCCTATAGGTAACCTCCAAATGCATTGGGACTACAACTCCCACAATCCTACAGCCAGCTTCCACATCTCTCTCTAAAAATCTGCAGGGACAGGCTAAGGTGGGGTCTCCATAGGAAGCAAAAGCCACAGCGCTATGGCCACAACTCTGACAGTCCTGCCTGGAATCCTCCAATCCAATCTCCTGAAGCAAAAGAAAGCTAAGGGTGCAATCCTATGTATGTTTAGACGGAAGAAAAGTTGTACAACTCCCAGCATTCCCCAGCCAGAATGCTGGGAGTTGTAGGACTTTTTTCTATGCATAGGGTTTTGTTCCAAGAAGAGCTTCTTGTAGAATTCTCAAATGCCAAGAGAACTGTGGGGAGATGGAGGTTCATTCCTTGAGACAGCCCATGGAGACCAATATATGTTAAAACCAGCATCTTGGATCAGGCATTTGCAATTAGTGCAGATGGTAAAGCACAATACAAAGATCTCCAGTTCACTCAGATTCCTACAAGCCCTGTATTGAGAAGGTATCATGTGGAAATGGCTTTAGCAAACCCGCATCTGTCAGGGATATTTTAGAAATACATCTCTCGGTCTGCCACCATATACCCACTTACCTGGGAGTAAATCCCATTAAACCCAATGTTTACTTCTGAGTAGACATGGATAGGATTATACTGTTAGTACTTTAGAGCAGCCTTTCCCAACCTGGTGCCCTCCAGATGTGTTAGACTACATCTCCTAACATCCCCCCAGACAGCCGTGCTGGCTGGGGGATGCTGGGACTTGTAGTCCAACACATCTGAAGGGCACCAGGTTGGGAAAGGCTGTTTTAGAGCAACTATCCACCCCTTCCCCCACCATATTATCCAGTCCTTTCCAATTTCAGCTCTCCCCCTGATGACTCTCATAAGAAAAAGGGGGTTTGGTGGTGGGGAATTTCTCAATTCCCCAATGGCCCTGTGGCTATAGTATAGAATCATAGAATAGCAGAGTTGGAAGGGGCTTCTAAGGCCATCGAGTCCAACCCACTGCTCAATGCAGGAGAACTTGATACTTCGCTTGCAGCTCCCTCCCTTTTCCCTTCCCGGGTTCTGAAGCTCCCAGGGCTTAGCACGTGGGAAAAAGCCACAACGTGTTTCCTACCGCAACAGCAGCAGCAGCAACGCGATCTCTCTCCCTCTCTGACATGCAGCCGGGTCCAAACCCGGAAGTGCGTTCGACCCCAGGAACGCGTCGGTGGGAAACGCGAGCTTGGTGACTTCAGTTCCTACCAGGGGGTGGAACCGAAAGGAAGGCACGCGAAGGCGCACACCCGGCGCGGCTGGATTCGGATCCCAGAGTGCCTTGAAGGGTGCAATCCTGTGCATGTTTAGACAGAAAAACGTCCCACAACTCCCAGCATTCCCCAGCCAGCATGTTCTGTCTAAACATGCATAGGATCGCACCTTAAGGAGACAATCCTGTGCAGAGTCCATGTAGCGTAATACCTTTATTAGGCCAACTTAAAGATCACCCCACACACACACACAAATGTGCAAGCTGCAGTCTGCACAAAATGTGTAACTGCAGCACTAAGTGCTCCAAAAAGGAGCCACAAAAACGGAAGGGCGCCAATATCTGCCCTTTCTGGACTAGTTGGAGACTTGGGGAAGTGCTGAAATGGTGGAGGACACTGAGGAGTCAGTTGCAACACTTAAAAGCAAGAGGATTATGTGGAGAAAAAGCGTCAGAGTTTCCTGCACCACACAGTGTGTGCCTGAGAGATATTAAGAATCAGGTTTTGTTATTTTGCAGCTTTACTGTGTACCAAAGTGTCTCTCTCTCATTTGTGTGCTTATTTCCCCACCTTTTGTTATAAAATGCTACCAGAATAAACCTTGTCTTGCTTTTACCCCACATGGGTTTTGTAGTTGCTCTGTGGCTTCAGTATCTAAATCCAGGTTACAGAATTAAAGGCGAGTCCCTGAACAGAGATTCAAGTAGGATTGCAGGGAGCTGAGGCTTGGCAGTCTGGTACCTTGAGATCTCTGGGGGTCTTAGTTCCTTTGGGGCAGGAAAGGGTGGGGGGGGTGGCGGGCCAGCAAGCCCCCCCCTTCCCTCACAGAGAGCGTTTTGCAAGACAAGCAAATTTTTACTTATTTAATTTTTTTGGACTTGATATACAGTCTTGCAATACAAGTACGTCTTAAATTAAAAATCTCTGTACACATTTTTTTGGGGGGGGGATTTCGTTTTGATATATGAGTGTTTTGGATTACAAGCACATTTCCGGAACGAATTATGCTCTCAATCCAAGGCATGACTGTACATAGTTTCTCTGATGGCTTCTGACGCCAGTCTCCCATGTCTTTGATGGCTGGTGCCACAGGTATTTGCATGCATGGTGCCAGTGGAAATGTTTCTCAGCTCAATTGCTATGCAGGGCAGGGCAGTTTGAGGAATTGCAACTTTTCAAGGGTTAATTCTCCCCATATACTGCACTCACATGCACACCCCTCTGCATGGCAATGAAGCTTAGGAAAGCATTTATCTTGTGTATGCTCTTGTAAAAAACTTAAAATGTTGGCAAAACTGAGATCATATAAATGAACACTTGGGACATATTCACAATAATGGAACAGGCAGCCTTTTACTAGGTTACTTTTACGAATCTTAGCCTCTGGGATCACAGAAAAGCTGACTTTACCAGGATATTACTTTCTCTGACTAGTGTCATTTCTAAGGTTCAAGATGCAGAACCTCTACCCCTGGGGTGGCTCAGTTCACCCCACCCCCTTGCCCCAACCACCAAATTGGGTTTCCCAGCTTTTGCAGTCCAGTCCAGTCCCCCCCCCTCCCCCATTCTGAAAGGTTGAAATCTCTCCCAAGGCTTAGCTGCTGGCAGGAAGAGCTTCCAGGGAAAATAGCCTGGTAGTTTTTAGACCCACCCTTTCATCCACCACTGGAATGTGCCAAAAACCCCCCCCCCAACTTAACCTGAAATTGAATGCAGCTCAGGCTGAAACTACTACTCAATGTAGACACAATTTACCTGTGTTCCAATCAGCATTTGAATACAGCTTAGAAAAGGCACCTCATCCTCTGGTGTTTCTCACTACGTGTTACTCTTCCTTGCATAATCTATAAATTGTGTACAAGTTTCATGTTCTTAGCTGCAAGGATCCTCACAGCAAAAACTTTTATGTTGATATGGGACAGAATGAAATCCACCCACTTTCCAAAAAGTACCCATCATCAATTACTGGAATAGGTTCCCAGACAGGTGGTTTAGCTAGCAACAATAGATATGCTATATATGTTAAGCTAAAGTATTGTAATCCTTTTGAATGATGGTATTGGGAAACAAAATAAAAAACTGATCTAATGGAAATGACACATTCATAAGTTTTAATTTACTTAACTCTGGTACAGACATAAGACGGCATTGCCTATATAACTAGTACACATTATTTGCCCTTCAGTTATGGAAACAGTGACTATGCTTTTGTTCCTTGGGGGGGGGGGTGTTCCTTTTTTATTTATTCATTATTTACAAGCATGTATAAACCACTTGCATCTAAAGATTTCAAGGTGGCGTACACTTCGAAGAATACAAAAGGTCTCTCTGGATCGGAGGCGTCTGGCAGGAAAGCTTTAAGCGGACCATAGGCTGCTTTGTAGTGATCCTGTCATCTGGCACAAGCCTGAAATAAATGATAAATTTACATGTAAATGCATTGTACTGTCCATGTCTATCAGCTTATCTGAGCACAAGATGCCAGCAGAAACACTTCGCTCACCACCAGCCCACCTGCTGTAAATGCCAGGACTGTTTGGGTCACTGCACTAGACACCTTGTATTAAGTGACACTCGATAAACAGATATTTGTGATCCAATTGAAGATGTGTCTCACAAAGGTCTAAGCCAACCAGTCAGGGGTTCCTGGGCAGTTCACTTAACCCTTCTCTGTCCAGATGATAACTCACTTTGCAGGTCCAGAAGCACTGTTCTTTGTGAAGTTTCAGTAAGGAAGCGAGGCAACAGGCCATCCGAGCACATCAGAATTTGAAGGCTGCTGTCAAGTTTCCCCAACTAACAAACCAGGTCTCAGCTAAATCTACTCAGGGAGGTGGGAGGGGGAAGCTGGGCCACTTCGCCAGCCCTGCTGAAAGCAGTTTTCCTCTTCCCTCCCCATCCCCTTTTCCTTGTGTTGTGTCTTTTTAGATTGTAAGCCTACAGGAAGAAACAACCTTGTTTTACTGATTCTATGCAAGCTGATTCTATGGGAGGCTTTTTGGATGACAAGCTGGATAAAAAGTCTTTAAATAAATAAAAGGGTAGATACACATACCTTCCTCCTGAAATGCATCCAGGAACAGTGTTCAGCTTTTCCAGACTCTTGGAAATCCACTGCCCTTGGTTCTCAACTCTGCTGCTGCCCAGACCAAGAATGAAGTTGCCTCAAGATGTTTTCTATGAATCTTTCCAGGCAGAGTGCCACATGCATCACGGCGGCTCATCTCGAGAAGACAGCATCCTGCTCCCTGCAGGGGAAATAACAGGCCTGTTAGAAGAGCAGGCAGGGAAGAAAAAGTTTCTCTTCCCCAAGGAAAAGAAGCAGGCTGGTCAGAAAAAACCTTCTCAACAGCAAGAGTCTGACGGTAATTCCAGCTTTGTTAAGGTTTTGTTTCATCACACTGAGCCTTTGTTACACCGCTGTGCAATTTCAGGGGCTTGCAGGCTTACCTTTTGGCTGATTCAACAGCAGGCCAAGTCTACAGCGTAGACAGGGAAGGAAGCCGGCCCCCTCTGGCCCTTCGAGGTCAGGCTCCATCTGGCAAAGACGGCACTCCTGCAACACAGGCCAGGCAGTGAGCTATGTGGGAGGCAAGATAGCAGAGATCAGAAAACAGTAAAGCAACTCAGTGCACGAAGGAGGAACCTCTGGGATCACAGTGGAAGCCAGTGCCTGTCCCCACCAGGATAGATCTAAGCGCCATGTGTGTACCAGGGTTACCCTGAGAGTACCTCTCATGCACATGGTGCCGTTTTGGTTTTGGCTATACATCTGCACAAGCAAAAGATGACTCTTTGGCGGTCAGCCGGAGAAAGGCTCTCGTCAGTTCTCGCATCTGACGGCACTTCCTATCTCAGTATCATCATCCCGCAGAGTCAGCAGAACTTTCCACTGCCCACACAAGGGCCGCAAGTTCCCCACCCCACAAAGGAAAAGGACCAGGGTGAGCAGAGAGCGACTATTTAGGGCCCCTCCTCTGCTGAAGGCTACTTTCAACCAGGGAGGAGAAAGGAAGCTTGATCCCCACTTGAAAGAGCCATGGTTGAACATCCCCCCCCCACGAGAATCTGACTTCTCCATCTAAAGCAGGGGAGGGGAACTTGCGGCCCTCTAAATGCTTTTGCTTACAATGCCCACCATCCCTCAACATTGGCAAGAGCTGATGGGGCGTTTTAGGCCCCCCAAAACCCACATCTGGATGGCCACAAGTGGCCCCAACCCAAAGAGGCCACCTCACTGTTCACAAACGACATGAAAATGGTCACAAAGAGTCAAAATCCCACCTCCCGAACCCTGTAACTCCGTGACAAAAGGACTCTCGTTCTACGCTAAGGGAGATGGGGAGGGGGGGAAAGGTATATTTCCCAAAGTGTGGGTTTTGGTCTTGGATCGCATGGCTACCCGGCTGTGGTAAGGGCGGTAAGCCAAAGACCCCAGGCAGCTCCTGGTGAAATTAGCTGATTGAGGGCTCTAGTGAAAGCATGTCTTGTGGAGGGCTATCCATCTCGGACCTGTGGGTAGATGGAATAGTTCCCCGCCCCCGGGCGGCAGGGCTGTGCTGGATCTAACCCTTGAAGAGAATACCCTCAGGTAACATAGGTGTATGCCTGAGATATTAAGGAATCAGGTTTTATTGTTTTGCAGCTCTATTTCTGTGTACTAAAGTGTCTCTCTATTTTGTGTGCTTCTCTCATTTCCCTAATCTTGTTGTAAAATGCTACCAGAATAAACCTTGTCCTGGTTTTACCCCACATGGTGTTTGTGGATTGCTCTGCTTGGTTCAGTATCTAAATCCAAGTTACAGAATTAAAGGCGAGTCCCTCAACAGAGATCCAAGTAGGATTGCAGACAGCTGAGGCTGGCAATCTGGTACCTTGAGATCTCTGGGAGTCTTGGTTCCTTTGTAGTAGGAAAGGGTGGGGGTGTGGCGGGCCGGCCAGCCCCCCCTTCCTCCACACTATAACTTGCAGGATGAGATAAACAATAGACCGTCCTGCTGCAGCCTGGCGCCCTCCATATGTGCTGGGCCTCCAGCCCCCATAAACAGCAGCCAGCACGGTTGACTGCCAGGAATGATTGGAATTGCAGTCCAAAACATTTGGAGGACACATTGATCAGAATCCAGACCACCTATAGTATAGGTGGTCTGGATTCTGATCAATGTGTCCTCCAAATGTTTTGCTTGGGAAATGTTTGGGGAAGGTTGCTGCACAGCCATAGTATAGGTCCTATACTATGGCTGTGCAGCAACCTTCCCCAATCTGGGGCCCTCCAGGTCCCCTCATCCAGTCCAGCACCCCCTGGAGGGCCCCAAATTGACAAAGGGCTAGTTTACTGGTTCCCGGCTAACGGCCATGCTGGCTGAGGTTGATGGAAGTTATAGTCCCAAATCATTTAGAGAACACGTTGATGAGAATCAAGACCACCTATACTAGGTCCTATAGCATCCTTTCCCAATCTGGGGCCCTTCGGGGGGTGGGGAGGTGCTGGACTACAAATCCCATCATCCCCCAGCCAGCATTTCGGGTTAGAGCAGTGTTCTCCAAGCTTAGGTCCCCAGATGTGTTTGGCCTACAACTGGCTGGGGCATGCTGGGAGTTGTAGGCCAAAAACATATGGGGACCCAAGGTTGGAGAACACTGCGTTAGAGGGAACAGGTTAGTTTCCCCCAACCCCAGGAATCCCCTTGTTCCCAAGGCCTTTGCCAGTGTTAAACTCCTACTTGACCCACCTTCTCTCTCCCCTCCCCACGTGGAACCCCATTTTCTT
This sequence comes from Shinisaurus crocodilurus, assembly GCA_021292165.1. NCBI lineage: Eukaryota > Metazoa > Chordata > Lepidosauria > Squamata > Shinisauridae > Shinisaurus > Shinisaurus crocodilurus. The sequence continues at coordinate 3,161,029 of JAHFWL010001188.1, read as the reverse complement.
ACCTTAACAGTAAAACAAAAAGAACCACTCTAGACTCCAACGAGAAAAAGAGCGCGCGCTTTGCGCGCGGTCCCTTTTAAAGACATGGGACGTACCATGCGACGGACGGGAGGGGGAGTGAGAAAGGAAAGTGGCTGCTAATTGGCTCAGGTGTACCATGTGATGGACGAGAGGCGGCGGGAAAGGAAAGCGGATTCCTGGTTGGCTCGGACGTACCATGAGACTGGCTCGGACGTACCATGAGACGGACGGGAGAGTGCAGTGGCTGCTGATTGGATCTACCATGGCTGCTTTATTAACTCGGACGTTCCACGCAGGCGCTTTGAAGAACCAACCTAGCCTGGGTAACTAAACGCCTCTTGTGGCCAACTGCTGATGAGCTACTCCGGTTCGTAAAATCCATTACACTTCGGTCTTTCCCCCACCCCCGTTATTCCTGCAGCCCAATGGGAGGCCCGCTCCTGCATCGTTTCTGACCAATCAGAACCAAGAGGAAGCCGGGCACAGCTGTCCAATAGAAAGGTTGGGGAGAAGTACGCCCGCGCTCCGCCCGCTGATCTCTCCAGAAACAAAGATGGCGGGAAGGGCGTCAGGTCCTGTCTTTGCCCATAGCTGAGCAATAGCATTGGCGGTGGCGGCGCGTTTGTGTGTGGAGGGGCCTTGATCCGCCATTGCGCCGGAGGAGGAAGAGGCCGGTCTGGTGGTGTCACGGAGACGGGAGCGCTGGAGACGAACCACTCAAGGTGTCATTTCGCCCCCGACCTTCTTGCTCTTCTGTTGCTGGTGGGGCCGGGCTGGGACCACCAGGTGGGCTTGCCTGGAAGGAGGCCTCTCAGCCTCCAGGGTTAGGCTGCTCTCTGCCCGCCCTTTCTCGGCCCTTCGAGTTATCGCCCTTTCTCCAGTCTCCGTTTATGGCCGCCTCCCCCAACGTGGTGAGCCCCCCCCCCGCCTCAGGTGTGTTGGACTACAACTCCCAGCTTCCCCCGTGGCTGGGCGTTGTAGTCTTAACACATCTGGGGGCTGGGTGGCACCAGGTTGGGGAAGGCTGGGCTAGGGAGCTGTGCCGTCGGTAGCCTAAAAGTTCTGGGGAGGGCGCCATAAATTTGGGGGGGGGCAGTTAATCTGGTTTGCAGGCCTTTTAAAGGCAAAATCGTAAAATGTTTTTTAATTATTTGTGTTAAAAAATGGGGCAAAGGAAAGTTAGGGAGGGCCAGGCTCTCCCCCCCCCCCCCCGCTTCAGGGCCCGCCCCTGGCTACAGGCCAGCTAGGGAGACTTGAGCTCAAAAGCCTGCTCGAGAGCCATCGCACTGAATGGCAGACTGGGTTCAGGTCAGTCCCCCTTTCTCAGTCTCACCTGCCTTGCAGCGTGATCCTGCAGATAAAATGGGAAATCCTGCAGATAAAATGGGAAACCCTCCCGAGAAGTTGCTGACGCTTTTCTTGGAGAAAAGATGGAACGTACGGTAAGTGTGCTGAACACGTTATTATCTTGTTTTCCAGGTCAGCCTGTTGGAAGTTAGAAGATGGATATCCGACCGAACCACACGCTTTACATCAATAATGTGAACGACAAAATTAAAAAGGATGGTATGAAAGTAAATCGAGGCTTTCGTTGCACCTTATTCTGGTGGCTTGGGTTGAGAAACGGCAGTTATGTAATAATGTATGCTGCCCCTCGTACCACCACCCCCATGCCATGAGAGAGAATTGGTCTTTGGTCTTTAGCAGACTTTGTATTTACCTTTTTCTGACTCAAATACAAAAATAATAAAATTGTGCTAAATAGGATGCTAACAGCTGGTGTCCTTTGGGCTGCAATCCGATGCGCACTTACCTGGGAATAAATCCCTTTAGATTCAGTCATACTTGCTGGTGAGTAGACGTGTTTAGGATTGCCCTATTAGTTGCCTGCAGGCAATTATTCCCAACTTGATCTTTAAAATCACTATGAGAATGGAGGGAAGTCCCAGTGAAACACTAGCAAGGTTGGTGATGGCTTCACCTCTAGTGCCCATTTTAAAGCACTGTGGTGGTTTTCATCTTTTTTTTTTTTTTTCCTGAGGGGAATGTATAATAGCAATATGGTAACAAGTAGATACTATTTTAAGTGTTGCCAGCAAGCTGGTCACATCGGCATTTGCTCTGAAGTGGTAAATAATAATTTTCTTTCTAAATAATGTAGTGGTGTTGCGGATAGAATAACTGGTGGGGGATAAAATAGCCAGTGAAGAAAATGGCAAAGTAACTTTATTTAATAAAACAAATCAGCTGGCTTATGCTGGCTCAGCTTGTCTGAGTGTGGAAAGCTAAGCAGGGTCAGGCCTGGTTATTACTTGGATGGGAGACCCCTCCTCTAGTTTCCTGCATTGAGCAGGGGGTTGGACTCGATAGCCTTGTAGGCTCCTTCCAACTCTATATGAAACCTGTTAAAAAACTATGTGTCAGTGAGGAGATGAATGCAAACCCCACAGGTCAGATCCAGCCTTTCACTCCAGTGGCAATAACATCCCCTGAGTTCTGCTCAAGATTCCCCCATCAGTGGAAAGGTGGGGGTGCATTTTCACTGATTTTCCCCTCCTCCCTGCAGCTCCCAGCACCACTTCCAGAGGATTCCTGAACTTTCCTGAACAGATTTTTGGGGGAGGCTACAGAGTGATTCCCATTCTAACAGTGGGGTTTCCCCTGCTGGGTCAAAAACCTTCTGCTTATGGAAGGAGCCCTTCCATCTGTTGGATTCTGGATCCAAGCCCCATATGTCTAACATGTATGTTAAAGCTCTCGAGTTTCCAGCATGGTGCCTCTCTGCACCAATGTGCCCTGCCCCCTCCTGATTTTTACTGCATTTCTTAAGATTTTTTAAAATTATTTTTTTACCGGGAGGCTGCCATGCTGCAAAGCAAAATGCTGCCCTAGATACCATCGTTATTTGTGTTCAGAAGCGTTGGTTTTTGTGTTTTGGAGCTCAGATCCCACCTCTGCCTTATACTTCGGTTCTTATATATTTATTTCTTTATTTATTATATTTATGAATCGCCCATCTGGCCAGACATCCGGCCACTCTGAGTGATGTACAGTCCAATGTTGTTTTTCTTTTGGTCACACCAGTTTGCCTTCTGCAAAATGGGTGTTTTCTGGCCAGCCATGCCCACTGTGGTAACCAGTTTATGAGTGGGCAAGCCCGCCCGTGGCAGCCATTTTGTGAGAGCGCTTGCAACACTCAAAATTCCAGATGTGACCAGAAAAGGCTTGGGACCCTACTGCTAGCTTCTACAATTTTGGGGTGAGAAACGTGATTGGGTTCACTGCCCTGTCATGTGCCATTTCTCAACCTGATTCAAGATGACAGAATTAGAAACTGATACGTGCAAGCCATATAATTATCTCTCTATTTCTCTTAACAGAATTGAAAAGGTCTTTATATGCACTGTTTTCTCAGTTTGGCCATGTGGTGGACATCGTTGCTCTAAAGACGATGAGAATGAGGGGACAGGCCTTTGTTATATATAAAGAGCTTGGGTCATCCACTAATGCCCTGAGACAGTTACAAGGATTTCCGTTTTATGGTAAACCAATGGTAAGTCTTAGATGTTAGTGTAAGACATGATAAGAGCGCAGTCATGTACAGTCATGCCTTGGATTGAGAGCATAATTCGTTCCGGAAACATGCTTGTAATCCAAAACACTCTTATATCAAAACGAAATCCCCCCAAAAAAATTTGTACAGAGATTTTTAATTTAAGCCGTACTACAGTACTTGTATTGCAAGACGTCGCTTGTATATCAAGTCAAAAAATTTTTTAATAAATATTTAAAATTTTGCTTGTCTTGCAAAACGGTCTCAAACCAAATTACTTGCAATCCAAGGTATTACTGTAGTTGGGATCTTGTATTTTCTGTGCCAAGGAAAAAGAGGCAGTGGGCTGTATCCAGTGTTGGTCCTTATTAGAGTAGACCCATTAAAATTATGTAGTGAGGCTGAGCTTCATGGCTGAGTGGGGACTAGAACCCGGGTCTCCCTGGTCTAACACTCTAACCCAGGGCTCTTCAACCTTGGGTCCCCAGATGTTGCTGGTCTATAGCTCCCAGCATACCCAGCCAGCATGGCTAATGGCAAGGGATTCTGGGAGCTGGAATAGAGATGTGCTGTGGAACCAAAGTGTTTTGTGGCTGCTGTTCCCTGTCCTGATTTCTAAACTGTTTGGGGTTGTACCTGATTTCTGTCTAGGATAGTATGCCGATAGAAATAGGAAGATGGTGTTTGAGTCCCTGCTTCTGTAGGGTTGGTATTTCTGTTTAGGGCGAAGTTGCTAAATAAAGAGCTGCCCTGGGATTGTTTGTTGCTTATGGGACTAAACACTGTGCTTGGAGGCTTCTCCATAACAAAAGGTATGGCAATTTTTTCTTATGGGAGTAATGGATAATTAGTGGGGCAAGAAGTCATGGAATTTTATTAATATATGGTTGTGAAATGTATATTAACGGTTAGTAAAGATGTTGGATCAATTTTTGAGAACACATAGAGAATAATATTTACATTTTGGGTTAAATGGAAACCTCTAATAGTGTATATGTAGAAATTAAAAAATGATTTGTGTTCTTTGTGGGTTAGATATAAAGAAAATTTGGGTATATTGGGAAAAGGAGAAATTTATTTGTAATTACAGAGTAAGAGAAACTATTGTTACGTATACTTGCTGTGGAGAATATCGGAAGTCCACTGTAGTTTAGTCTTGCCGTATGTTTTGGGGGGGGGGTTGGTAGTGTTTGTGTTTTCTTGTATTTGTGTCAATAAAATTAAATTAAATTTTAAAAAAGAGTAGCTGGCTGAAACATACAGCTTTTGATGTTTTGATGAAGCCCAGTGCAATCTTCTAATTTCAACAGCGCATTCAGTATGCGAAAACAGACTCCGATGTCATTTCTAAAATGCGTGGTACATTTGCTGATAAAGAGAAGAGGAAAGAGAAAAAGAAAACCAAGTCCTTGGAGCAGTCTGCTAACAGCGCAAACAAAAAGCTGAATCAGGTAAGATACCTACATTTGTAACAAAAAAAACAAAAAAACCTCGATCTGCTTGTAGTTGAAAATGTCACTGGCCAAGGAACAGAGTTAACAAAAGGGGTACTTTTTCTTGGTCAGATTTCTGACCACTTTAAACTGAGGACCTGCCTGGAACAACTGCTGCTACAGGTAGAGGGAAGGAATAGTGACATCCAGCCTTTTTGAGTATTTGGGCTAAGAAATACTTTGCTAAGAAAAATGTTTAAGGAATTCAAGCCTTTAATTCCATTTGCGGAGCTGTAGGGATCTGTTTTTTTGAAGCGTTTACTTCTGCTTTCAACTATCTTGTCCCTCTAAAAAATAGTCACTCTTCTTTGCCTAAGACAAGAAAGTAGAGATGTTGGAAAAGGATAGTGCAGTAAAGTCCCTCAAACATGCTGGTGCCTTATCTATTTATTTGAAATATTGTTATGCCGCTCCTCAGCCAAAAAGGCTCCCAGAGTGGCTTACATATAATCAATTAAACAAGACAGTCCCTGCCCATAGGTTTATAATCTAAAAAGACACAACACACAAGGAAAAAGGAATGGGGAGGGAAGAAAGGGGGGGGGATTAATTAATTCTTCTGGCAGGGCTAGTGGAATGGCCCTGCACTCCCTCTCTTCTCCCTCTGCACAGCCCACTGGAATGGCTGCTAGTGGCAACAGTTGAGGGAGGAGGAGCCTTCATGAGGGAGGCCTTTCAGCGCCCTGCTGAAGGGCCCTGCGCTCCCTCTCATCTCCCTCTGTACAGCCTGACTTGGGAGCCAACGGTTTGTGGCAAATGATGTGTGTCTGTTTTCCACCAGCGACCATTCCAAAAACTGTCAGCAGCTTGCATCTTCTGAAAAACTCCAAATGAGAGAGAATGAAATACCGTAACTCCCTTTAAAATGTAATCTTACGTCTATGCTTTTGTTTTCTTTTTAACCTGTTGCACTTCAGTTTCCGGAAGGGCAAAAATCTGTTTTTGTTTTTTATAGGGAGCAAACCAGTCAGCAAATGCCCAAGCAAACTCATCACAGAACCAACAGGTAAGTGTTGCCATCTCTCTCAATGCAGGTGAACAGATTTCAGAGAATTGCATTTGGCTTTTTAGAGCAACATATTTGGTATAAAGATAAATGCATTTCCTTTTGATGTAATATGACTTCTTCCTATGTGGCCAACTTCTGTACACGTTGAACTAGTAACAGGTCAGTTTTATCTTGAGTTTTGCTATCAAACTGTGTCCCTCTGTTATCAGATGTAAAACGAACCAGGTCCAAAATGTGCAAGAAAATCTTCTCATTCTAATTGTGCGTCCGTGTTTATGTTCTAGTAACATAAAGATGTCGCCACAATACAAATTGAATATTTACTATTGGGATGTTAAAAAGATGATGCTGAGCTGGCAAGCAGCTGTTCAGTGTCTGGTGTACCAACTGCTTGGTGTTTTCTTCAGGGCAGGGGAGATGTGGTGGAGTCCCATGTTTATGTAGCAACCGGATGCTATCTAGAGCTGTTCTTAACTGAGAAATCTAGAATGACTTCTAGAACAGCCTTCCCCAACCTGGCGCCCTCCAGATCTGTGGGCTGCAACTCCCAGCATCCCCCAGCTGGCTGGGGGATGCTGGGAGTTGTAGTCCACAGATCTGGAGGGCGCCAGGTTGGGGAAGGCTGTTCTAGGTTATGCTTGGCTCCTTGGCTAACCTAGAAACCTGTGGGGGTGCGGGAACAGCTGGAACCCTGCTTATGCCCTTCCCACTTCTGTGCTTTGGTTTTTTATCAAATGAAGAATTGGTGGTATTGTGGGATAACAATACCTCTGAGTGCCAGTCGAACCACAGAATCCCTGTAAAAGTTCATAAATGCTACATCGAATTTGTTTTTGGTATACCACGTCACATTGTTTGCTGCTCCTTTTGTTGCAGGTGCCCGATAATCCACCAAACTATATACTTTTCCTCAACAACTTGCCAGAAGAGACGAACGAAATGATGCTGTCGATGCTGTTTAATCAGTAAGTTCCTCTAGATATATTTAAAAAATCGCATTTCCCCTTCCCCCAGGACACTTCACCTGCAGTCCTGCGATGTTTGCCTGGGAACACATCTCACCAGAATTGGGGGGGGGGGGGGGGGCTTACTGCTTAGCCCATCGCTTAGCATTGGGCTGTTAATTTTTAATTTTATTTATGGTGCGCAGAAACTTTGGAAATACATTGCTGAGAGAATGTCATCTTCTGTCATTAGAAGTACGGTAGCTTCCCACACTCTTAAATCTTACTGCTTTTGTGTTAAAGTAGAAGTGTAGAAAATCAGACAGGGGACGCACCGTCATTTCAGCTAAAAGCTTGGTTCATCCTGTGCAAATACACATCGGGCTCCAATTCTGTACAGCAGCCTTCCTCAATCTGGCATCCTCCAGAGGTGGTTAACTGCAACTCCCATCACCCCCCCCGCAATGCCCCAAGCTGGCTGGGGATGATAGGAACTGTAGTCCAAAACCACCTAGGGGGGCCCCATGTTGGGGAAGCCGGCCGTACAGCTTTCTTGACAGAGTGAATGAGCAGAGACAGAGGCGCCTCCACTGCAGGCCCAAATGGGTGGGGTTACGGGCTATGGAAATCCAAGGCTCGTTCTGCAAACATCGCAGGACCTATTTCTTCCAAACTGCCCTTTGTAAGCACTCAAAGAATAAAAAGTCATAGGGAAGTTTGATTTTAAGGACTGGCTTCCCCAGTTATGTTCCAGCTGAATAACTTCCAGGTTTTTGGCATGGATGTGAAATAAATTCCAAATGCTCATATAATTTTCTCCATCCTATGATTTTCGACTGGATTTCTCTCCCCCCCCCCTTTCAAATTCTACTTTGGGAATTCATGTTTATACTTTGACTCAAAATAGCTTTTAGAAGTAGTAGCATGTGCATTGGGGCCTTTCAGTATCTGTCCCTGGCTCCTTTGGTATGCTTTACTTGGCAAAATTTGCCTGTAGTGTTCAACTTCCCTATCCCCTTAACTATGAATTTTAAGAATTTATTGTTAGAGGATAAGAACAGTCCCATAACTTGCAAGTGATAAAGAATAAGATCTTTCGTTAATCTCTCTCTCTCTCTCTCTCCCCCCCCCCCCCTCTAGGTTCCCTGGTTTCAAAGAAGTGCGTCTAGTCCCTGGCAGGCATGACATTGCATTTGTGGAGTTTGAAAATGAAGGACAGGCAGGGGCTGCCCGGGACGCCCTCCAGGGGTTTAAAATTACCCCCTCGCATGCCATGAAAATAACTTATGCCAAGAAATGATTGAAGTAAGCTAGGGATCCTCGAAGGACTTGCTTAGGGGTTTGCTTTTTTTTTCCTCTTCATTTAATGTGCCCTGAGGGGGTTTGTTTCCGTGTTTTTTTTATAAATTGACTTGTGGTTCCTTAGGTATGAGGAACTCCTGGTACAACATTGTTGGGGGTCATTCAGTAGACACCTGTAAGAATTCTAAACGCATTCAAGGAATGCTGTCTGTCTGTGCTGGCCATTAATTTTTTCTGGATGTATACCGGTCAGTTTTATATAGTGTGTCCCTGGGTTCTTCACAGTGAAGTTCTCTTTAAGAAAAGTCACCTATTCAGGAATAAATCTGCATTTATTTCTTAAAAGCTGCCGTCTCATTGTGTCCAAATCGATCAATTTTGCTAATTGGGCTTCCTAGGAACTGGGTGGATTTGGAAGTGCTAATAATTTGAAATTCATGCTTGCCCCAGGCAAAGCGGTACTCACAGTGGCTGGGATATCCACGTACTAATCTAGGCCCTGTTACGAAGTAGCTCTCTTTTGAGTGAACAGGACTGACTCCATTTTGAGACAAAGCTAGTAAGCCAGGCATCTTCATCCATTATGTAATATCATAACAAGGCCTATACTATCTCACCATACCTAATCTTCCTCATTGAATGTTTGGTACCGAACTTCAAGAATGCATTACGGTGTTACGCATTTTCGGTTCCACTGTATGGCACGGAATCGTAGACTTGAACACTGACTGCCGTAAAAAAGATAGAAGCATTTGAAATGTGGATTTATCGCGGGGTGTCACAAATTTCATGGACCGAGAGGATGACCGACGAAGAAGTATTAAAGAGAATGTATCAAAGATCAAGAAGTTATAAAAATGCAGAAAACTAGAATATTTTGGTCATAGAATGAGAACTGAAAAATATAGACTTGCAGCTGATTATACAAGGGAAAATAAATGGGGAAAGAAGTATAGGAAGAAGGTCTTGGCTGAAAAACCTTAAAAGAATGGGTTGAGGGCAATACAATATTGTTTAGAGTGGCCATATCTAAAGACTGTTTACCCATGATGATATCCAATCTCTGGTAGGAGAGGAAGAAGAAGAAAATAAGGGTGTGTGTGGGTCTCAGAACATGTGTGAGTGTGTACATGGGTCTTAAGGAGAGCACATAGCGTAACAGCCCTGTTCTACGATGTTGCAGCAGAGGTTGAATGTGCTGTTGATGGTCCGGGTGTCCCCCACTGGGAGGCGGCAGGCACACCCTACTTCCCAGGAATAACGCCAAGCCGAGGGAGAGACCAACCTGCCCCATCTGTCTGTGGCTTACATAATCCTCCATTTTATCCTCGCAACAACCCTGTGAGACAGGTTAGGCTGAGAGTCTGTGACTGGCCCAAAATCACCCAGTGAGTTTCATGGCTGAGCAGGGACTAGAACCTAGATCTCCCAAAGTCCAACACTAACCACTACGCCACACTGGCTCTTTGTGAAAATAACATTAAGCTGAGGGTCATTTACTGAGCTTCATGGCCTAGTGGGGACTAGAACCCGGATCTCCCAGTCCGGCACTCTTAACCACTATGCCACACTGGCTGCCAGTTGCCTTGGAAATGCAGAAGTAAAGGGAGGAATAAAATTCTGGCCCCACTCATTGGCCAAAGGAACAAGAGCCACCAATTGCTATTCAAGCAGGAACACCAGCAAGACAGCGAGTGTGGTGTAGTGGTGAGAGTGTTGGACCCCATGGGAGAGCTGATCCCCACTTGGCCATGAAACTTACCGGGTAACTTTGGGCCAGTCACTGACTCTCAGCCTCACCTACCTTACAGGGTTGTTGTGAGGATAAAGTGGAGAGGAGGAGGACCACCAGGTAAGCTGCCTTGGGTTCCTTGCAAGAGGGAAAAAAGTGTGGGTTATTGTGTTGTCTGAATTCGGTCACTGGATGCAGCCCTCAGGGCCATGAAGGTTGTGCAGCCCTGCCCTAAAGCCTTCTTCGCTCTAGTTGTTTTCCCTTGCACCTTTTTAAGGGCATTTTTGACCTGGAGCAGCCATGAGAGTGGCTGGATTGTGATCACGAAGCCCCTGGCACCGGTCAGTGTTCTTTAAATCATGCCCTAAACTTGGGGAAGGCCCCATCCCTTGCGGGATAAGGCCAAGAGGGGTTACGCCCAAGGTAGGGTGGCCACTTCTGCATCACTTAAAAAAAAAAAGAGGACACAGATCTGCATATCTAAAAATGCACATTTAGACATGATTATAATTAAACAGCAATAGAATACATTTTCTCACAGTGGGGGAGACCATGACTAGGTGACCTTGGTGTGTGCTCACTCTACCCTAAAAGTTCCAGGTGAGTGTTACTCCTTCCTCATGGAGCCCTGCTGTTTTACTTGGCACCAAAAATCTTACCTTCTGTTCTTAGAAGGTTATAGCCCCCCCCTAATATGCCCAAATTAGGGGCTGTCAAGGATGGGGCTTCTAGATTTCACGAAGGGCCCTGCTGTCTTCCCTCCATCATTCGAGTACTGGTCCATGGCCCATTCTTGGATGGAAGGTGCTGCATACAGTGCAGCCGTCATCAAACCATTAGCAGCCATGTCTGGGCTAGTACCAAGTTGCTGAATCCAGGGATTCAGTGATGGGAGATCACACTTATCTTTTTATCATGCTCCTCGGCTAAAAAAAAGGCTCCCAAAGCAGTGCACGTGCAATCCGTGAAACATAACAGTCCCTGCCCCGCAGGCTTACAATCTGAAGCGACACGACACACAAGGAAAAAAGGATGGGGAGGGAGGAGGAAAACATGAAGGCGTCTTTCACCATGGCCATTCTCCTCTAATAGGCTTTCCCCGGCCTTGAGGAAGGCTGCCTTTCTCTAGCAGTGGGAATCCCCCATCTTATTTATTGCCTTAAATGCCAATCTTCCGTGCTCCTTTACCTGGCAGTAAGCTCCTTTGGACACAGTGCAACTTGATGACTGACCATGCACAGCATGTAAGTGGCACACCAACCCCTCTCTCCCTGGGTGCGCTTTTCCTTCTCGTTTTCTCGGGGCTTTCCCACCCATCCTACATCTCCTGTTTCCCATCGCGCTTGTTTGGCTGTCGCAAATCTGCAAACATTCCACAGGGCCGCCCACCAGCTGCCGCAAAACCTTCCACACCCCCACCTTCCGGGCTTCATCTGCTCCATAAATGGGAACGCGCAGGTCAAAAGAAACCTGAACTTTTAAACTTTTCCTTGGGCGAGAGTGCCGTGGCTGCCGCTGCGACATGTCCATCAATCCTTGGGCGGTCTTTTTCGCGGCGTTCCTCCTGGGAATTTGCTGGCTGTGCGGGACCCGGGCGGTAAGTTTGTTCTCTAGCAAATGGGGAAAAGGGGGAGGGGGACTTGGAGTCCTTCAGTACAAGCAAATGGACCCAGCTTTGCACAGGCTGGAATGGCCCTTACTTTGATACGGTGAAGGCTTCAAGCAAACTTACTCAGCTGTCAGAGGTGGATGCGTTGTGCCCGCCCCATCTGAGTGAAGCCACGCCCGCTGGCACCCTTAGGCAAGGACCCTGCCCTGGGGCACCCCTATAGCCCCAAGGAAGGGGTCTGTCCACTCCATTCCCTTCAGGGGGGCCTGCTCCACAGCAGGGGGAGGGAGAAGCTGCAATAAAAAAAGAAAGAAAAAGAACACTATGTCCTTTGCCCTCCTAATCTCCCTGGTTTGAACTGTTACGGGCCCTCAGAGCTGTGCACTTTTTAGGGAAACCCTGCCCCTAGTGACTGAAGATGTTACTGCAGGCTTCAACCACATGGATACATTTAAATTAATTAAAACCAATGAATGCATTTTAGGATCAAAATAAGTCTGAGGTGCACACCCCTATGGATTGCTTTGAATGCATGCCGAGTTTCAGGTGTTTAGGTTTCATGGTCCTGGCGCTGTGGTGCAGAAGGACAGGAAGACATCCTCTTTTATCGTGATGGAAAATAATGACTGGGGTTGATCCACGAAGCATCCTGTCCCTTCAGGCACAATCCTACACACGTTTAGACCGAAAAAAGCCCTACAACTCCCAGCATGCCCGAGCCAGATATACTGGCAGGGGCATGCTGGGAGTTGAAGGCCTTTTTTCGGTCTAAACATGCGTAGGATTGTGCCTTTAATTGAGAAGCCTCCTAGAAATAAAAAATAAATCATTTCTAGGCAGCCTAGAAATAAAAAGTAAATCAAAATAAAAACTGATGCTCTTCTGCAAATAATGTGGGGCTGCGCTTTGGTTTCCCCCTAGCAAGGATCTATCGTCGTCCACGGCGGAAAGGTGCACATCAGACATGTGAAAAGCCAACACCAAAACCCGCTGATGGGCTCGAGCCTTTCCAGCCCTCATATCATCTTCAGGACTCCGCAGAACGACACGACATCATGGGCAGGTAGGGATTTCTATTGTGACCAAGGTAGAAATTGGGTGGGGCTGGGCCGGATCTCAATTTGCTTTGTAATGAACCTTTTGCCTGCTTTATCAGAGGCTCCTTCAGGATAAAATCAGTCTGTTCCAGAACAAGTTGGCCGCGGCATCTGCTGCTCCTCCTCCTTGCCACCACCGTTGTCTGGGTCAGAGCGAGAGGCAGGTGAACAAGCAGGTTGTAAGGGAGAAGGGAAGGAGCAAGTCCAGGAGGGCTCTTGTCAGTGGGCCACTGCTGGGGTGTGGGCCCTTGGCAGGTGCCCAAACATGCCGACCCTTGGCGCTGGCCCTACCTATGCCAGCACGGGGCATCAGCAATTATCCACATATAGAGATGCAGTACCGGCTCCAGGTTTCTGGGGGCCCTTGGGGCTCCCTTGCTGAATTAACTTTCTCAGCTGAATGTGGAAAGCTAAGCAGGGTCAAGCCTGGTTGTTACTTGGATGGGAGACCCCTCCTCTAGTTTCCTGCATTGAGCAGGGGGTTGGATTCGATGACCTTGTAGGCTCCTTCCAACTCTGATCTATGAAACCCGTGGTCACCAGCTGCTCTTGCTCCTCAACCTCTCTCATTGCATGCTTGCTTGATAGGCAGAGAGCCAGGGAGCAAGCAGGCTGTGGCATCTCCTCCTCCATCTCACCACCACCGTTGTCTGGGACAGGTTGCAATGGTGAAGAGGAGGAGCACGTCCAGGGGGTTCTTGTCAGTGGGCCCCTGCTGAGTGTGGACCCTCAGCAAGTGCCCAACCATGCCGACCATTGACACCGGCCCTCGTCTGGAAGCACTCCTATTTTTCTGTCCCAGCAATGCAGACTAGAAATGGATTGTGTGCAGAGAGCCCCTATGGGTTCCTTCCACCCAAACCCTCTTGCTGTGCTATTGTAGAACGAAAGTTTCCACCCCGCGTTCGCAGAGGGGCAGAGGGGGACGTGAGACACCTGGAGCTCCTGGTCGTGGTGGGCGTGGACGTCTACCAGTTCCACAAGGAAGACACCGAGAGGTACATTCTCACCAACCTGAACATTGTGAGTGCCTATTTTGGCTGTCTGCGATGTTTCCTTGCTGCTTCCATTGGCCTTTCCCACAATAATCTATTCCTGGTTAACCCAGGCTTTCTTCATTTCAGCAGTATAATTTTGGGCAGGGGGTACTGCCGTTATTGCTGCTCCTACTGTTAAACATTGGGGTGTCAAAAAAAATCCTTGATCTACTACAAATCACCCAGAAATCTACCAGTAGATCCAGATCTACCTTCTACCCATCCCTGTGCTACACAATGGCTGGGTTCACACAACATGCTAACCCACACTCAAGGGTTGAGTGGGGGTTGTCACTGAACCGTGGGTTATCGTGTTGTCTGAATGCAGCCAAGATAACAAATCCTGGTGAACAACCCACAGTTCACAACCCAACAACAAACCATGGGTTCTCTCCATGGGTTATCCGTGGTTAACAAACCATGGTTTGTTAGTGTGCCTGGGTTCAGACAACACGAATACCCACATTTCAACAACAACCCACGGTTCAACGACAACCCACACTCAACCCAGAACACTTGAGTGTGTGGGTTATCATGTTGTCTGAACTCAGCCATCCAGTGTATTGTGTAGTCTGGTCCCTATTTATACTTGAGTTTGTAATTGGATTAATTGGCTAAATTAATAGGGTGGCCAGGTGACTGGCCAGATGGGCGATTAACAAGTATAATAAATTAAATAAATAAATAAATTGGATTAAGGGGCGTTGGTGGTGGGGCTTTTTAATCAACTGCAAGCCAAAGGGCACATTTGTTTGGGTTTCTTCAGGTATTTTGCTTCTGGTGTTGCCACAACTGGGAAACAAAAATAATCTATATTTAAAGTTAAAGATGACAAATAAAATAGTGCTCCGTGGCAGCTACGTAGTGCTAAAAGAGTCAGATTTATATATACAGTCATGCCTTGGATTGAGAGCATAATTCGTTCCGGAAACGTGCTTGTAATCCAAAACACTCTTATATCAAAACGAAATCCCCCCCAAAAAATTTGTGCAGAGATTTTTAATTTAAGCTGTACTACAGTACTTGTATTGCAAGACGTCGCTTGTATATAAAGTAAAAAATAAATAAATATTATACAAATTTGCTTGTCTTGCAAAACGGTCTCAAACCAAGTTACTTGCAATCCAAGGTATTACTATATATATATATCAATATATATATCATTTTTTTCTTTTCAGTGTGAGCTGTGGGGGGGGGCAGGGAGGAAAATGGCCCCAGAACCCCCACAGTTGCCCACTCCTGTTCTCGATCTTCACAAAATGTTACAGTCGCTTGCGCTCTTCATTGTAAATCAGCAAAAGCGTCCGTTGTTGGATGTGTCCGTTTTAAAGCTCACGGCCTTGCCCTAAAAACCATTTGGGGCATTCTCTCTCTCTCCCCCCCCCCCCCCCATTACAGGGAGCAGAGCTGCTTCGGGATGCCTCACTGGGAGCCCAGTTCAGGGTTCACCTGATCAGAATGATTGTCCTGAAAGTACCTGAGGTAAATATAAACCAATACATTGGGGGATGGTCCGGGCCTAGAGATGTAAAGTCCGGGGGGGGGGGGGCAAAAAGCCAGACAAACTGGGTGTCTGTGTGGAAAAATCGAGGGGGAAATCCCCCACCCATTTTTCTCCCCCCCCCCTTCACATCTCTATCTCCCAGCATGCCCCAGCCAGCATAGCTGGCTGGGGCATGCTGGGAGTTGTAGGCCAAAAACATCCGGGGACCCAAGGTTGGAGAACACTGGCCTAGTAAGCTGCCTGGGACTGTGCGAGGGGCCCTCTGCTGGTATAGGCGGGAATAGCTGCGTGCAAGATCTGCCCCCTGTGATTGGCAGGCAGTGCGAAGCCTGAGGCCTACTATAAATACGGAAGGCCTGGCTTTTGGCAACACAGCAGGCCCATCTGCAGTTTGGGCTGCAGGGGAAGCCCTCTCTCTGGCTCCAGCTATAGCTCAAGGCCACCCCCTCCCAAGTGACTTCCAGGACCCTGGGTTGGACGTCATAGGCTGGATTCAGCCCCACCACTAGGCCTAGACTGGTCTGGCCTTGACACAATCCTAGGAAGAGATAGAGCAGAAAGGCAGTTTACATAATCCTCCTCCTCCTCCGTTTCATCCTCACAGCAACCCTGTGGGGTAGGTTAGCCTGAGAGTCGGGGGCTGGCCCGAAGTCACCCAGTGAGCTCCCTGGCCGAGTGGGGACTAGAACCCGGATCTCCTGAGTCCCAGGCCAACACTCTCACCACCACGCCACACTGGCTCTCCCCACTATGCCAACGCTGGCTCCTGAATTTGTGCCTAGTCGGCTCAGTGTCCACCTTCTCTCCAGGAGGGCATCGAGATCTCCACCAACATCACTTCCTCGATTATCAGCATTTGCGAATGGGCCGCAACGGTCAACCCGGAGAACGATTCGGATCCCCACCATGCTGATCTTGTTCTGTATGTCACCAGGTAATGAAGCGTCCTTCCTGTCTCTTTGAGTGATGTGCAGTGGACGGTGGACAAAAGCAGGCCTAGGCGTGTGCCATGTTTTGATCCCCCACTATACTCCTGTGAGCACAAGGCCACTAGGAATGGTGTGGAGGAACGCCCTGCACTGTAGAACTGTCAGGCTTGTTTAGCAGAGCGGAGTTCTGATTTCAAAAGCTCTGTCCTCCTGGATAGTGAGTGGAGCCCAAATGGAAGCTGGAACATCGCAGGCAGAGTAAGCTAGAATTTAGTGTGTTTGCTCTTCAGACAACAACGGGAGTTTTCTGAAGTAGATGCATGATTACTGACCAGTAAAATACTGGCTTTGGTTTTGGGGGGGAATCCTGTCAGTGCCTGGATAGGAGACCGCTGGGAACCTCTTAAAAAGTACCTCCTTCAGGGCTGATTGGTCAGAGAGGCCTTGCTCGGGATCACACCAGCAGGCAAGGCCTGTGGTACAGTGACCCCGAGACAGGGCCTTCTTGGTAGCGACCACCCAATTGTGGAATTTCCTCCCCAGCAAAGTGTGGTTGGCCCCACGTTGCAGAGTTTGAGACCATAAGCTAAAACTTATTTGTTCACCCTGTGCTTTGGAAATGTAATCTGGCCCTGGGAATTTACTGCTTTAAGATTGTTTTTTCAGACAACTGTTTTTAAATATGGCCACGATGGCTGGGGATGATGGGAGTTGTAGTCCAACACATCTGGAGAATGCCAATTTGGGGAAGGTGTTTCTCTTTCTCTCTGTTGCTCCAGTGTTCTTCCTCTTTGCCTGGTTCTCTTTAGGTTTGACCTGGAGCTCCCTGACGGAAACAAGCAAGTGCGTGGTATCACCCAGCTGGGTGGGGCCTGTTCCACCTCTTGGAGCTGTGTCATCACTGAGGACACAGGATTTGGCTTGGGAGTCACCATGGCCCATGAGATTGGACACAGGTGAGTGGGCAAGGAGGACAAGAGGGCCTGGAGAAAGTCTGTAGTAACTCCACTCTAGTTTCTTTGGGGGCCACGGTAACTCCACTCTAGTTTCTTTGGGGGCCATGGTAACTCATCTCTAGTTTCTTTGGGGGCCACGGTAACTCATCTCTAGGATCTTTGGGGACCATGGTAACTAATTTCTAGTATTTTCGGGAGGCCATGGTAACTCAGCACTCCCCTCAGGGTCACCTCTGACTATGAAGGGGGCCTAGTGAAATCTCCCAAAGATTAACTCTGGCCTTGGCACAGTGTCAGGGAATGCTCACCATGGAGCACCCATTTTCCCTTTTTGTTTTTGTTTTTACTGCAGCTTTGGGATCCAGCACGACGGAGAAGGGAACCGATGCTCCGGGAGTGGACACATTATGGGCTCCGAAGGTGGTCACAACAGTGTGGACCTGACTTGGTCCGTGTGCAGCAGAGAGCAGCTCTTAGCCTTTGTCAGGTAAAAGTGCTGAGCTGGTGTTCAGTCTATGTCTTTTGTGTGTGTGTTCTCTCGGGCACATATCTGATGGGATGGGAGGGAAAAGGCAGGCAAAAGAAGCCACAAATAGACACTGCTTGGAGATCTTCGGTGCTCACGGGAGGTGCTTTGGTGTTCATGGTGATTATTCCCCCACTGCCCAGAATCTGTTCTTCACAGAGGGAAATAAAGTGGGGAAACCTCTCTCTCATGCTGTAAGGGAAGTGGATCCCCGCCTTTTTATTATTAAGACTTTCATTCAACAATAACAAAGAGGTAAACAAATAAAGAGTAGGAAATACATGAAAGAAAAAAAGAATATACTATAAATGATAACAACATCTTACCACATATGGAATAATGTAGGAAAATATATTTTTCAAATCTACAGGCTCTTTCCCTGGTAGCCACCCCTTAGGCCATTGTGGGCAGTGGCACCCAGAGAAAAGTGTCCAAAGATGATGCGAACAATGAATTGGGCAGGAACATATGGAAGGAGGCGCTCCTGCAGGTAGACCAGTCCTAAACTAGAATAGAATACAAATATAATTGATAGGAGCTATCCAGTGGCGTTGAACTCCATCCCCCAAATAGGTTCACCACCATGGAGCATCATGGAGAGCTCCTATAAAGTTCAGAATAAAAGCTGCAATGGATAAGGAGCTCCACTCACCTAGGAGTCACCAGCCTCTCTTTGACACCCCACCCACCCTGGTTCTGTTTCTTGGTGTGATACTGGAGGATTTATTTTATTTGTATTTATTTATTTAAAGTCTTTTATCCTAATCCTCAGCCAGAAAGCCTCCCTGAGTGACTTACCTACACAATCAGTATAACAAAAGACACGACACGCAAGGAAAAAGGGATGGGGAGGGAAGAGGAGGAAAAAATGAAGCGGTCTTTCAGCAAGGCTGGTGGAATGGTCCTGCTTCCGCTCTCATCTCCCTTGGTACAGCCTGCTGAAATCAGAAAGATGGCACCCAGAAATGGGTTTTTAATAAGTCCCGTCTTAACCACTCCGAGCTCTTGAACCCCTTTAAAGGAATTACAGTAGCGGTTCTTATGCTTCTCTGAACTAACCCACAAGCTGTGCGTCTCGTGATTTTTCATCAGTACAGGCCAAGCAAGCTGCATGGATGACATGCCGGAGCTCAAGGACGGCATCCCAGGAGGGAAGCCGGGCCTGTATTATGGGGCAGACGAGCAGTGCAAAATCGCCTTTGGGGTTGGCGCTACAGCCTGCACTTTCACCGGCCATGACAGCGTAGGTGGAATGCTTTTCACTCGGTTATGCTGATGTTACCTGTATAATAATAAAATAGGATGTCTGTCTGTTCGTCCATCAATCCGTGCCATAGCACCAAGACAGTGAAATGTCGACAGCTGGAACTAGACATGCATCCCAAGAGGGATCCTCGGGATCACTTTTTTTAATGACGCATTAATTAATTTTAATTGACTTTTAATGCGTCCATGCAATTGGATCCTGTAGTAACATCTTCAGTCACTAGGTGGCAGATGTCCTTAGTGCATATCTTTGCAGTCCATACAGCTTTGGAAGCCTGGGGAGATTAGGAGGCCAAGGGACAAATTTGTGGGGAGGGCAATGAAGCTGAGAAGATGGCTTCCCCGAAGCCCCTGCACCTAGTTAGGTTGCCAAAGCGCAGCCTGGAGATTGAATTAAATTTCCCTATGGCTTCTCCTGTCTCCCCCCGCCTTTTCTCTCCACAGAGAGTGCAGGGAGGGGGGAAATTCAGCGGTGGTGGGAGGGTCGGGGTACCCTTGGGGTGATGCAGGTTGTACACCCCTGCTCCATTTGATCCTCACACAACAACCTTACGCGGCAGGCAAGGAGGTTGATGCATGCGCATGGACGTCTCTCCCTTCCCCTTCCCCTCTTTCTTCTGTTTTTCAGGACATGTGCAAAGTTCTCTCTTGCCACACGAATCCAGCCGACCAGTCCAGTTGTACCCGGCTCCTCGTCCCCCTCCTGGATGGTACCGAGTGTGGGATCAACAAGGTAAGAGAATCCTCTGAGAAGGAGCGGCAGAAGAATCGGGTGGGTGAGCCCAGCAATACGATAGGACTGTGTTCCTATACCCAGTGGGAGTGCAGTGTGGCGGGATCAGGCCTCACCAGGGATTCAGCACAGGTGAGGTCCAGGGAGAGGTTTGGTGGTAGTCAAATACCTGGTTCGCACGTAGCCCATGGGTTCAACAATGCATGGGCTGTTGTGCATGGGTGGGAGAGAGCAGGCGCACATAGGTCACTTAGTGTGACGTCCCGAACCCAGACTGCTCGGTTGTTTTAGGGTGAAACAACCCAGCATTTAAACTGTGACTTATTGATGGGTTAACCGCTAGGTTCGGCTCCTAAAAAAACACCCAGCAGTCCAGGTCCAGACATCACACTCAGCAACCTACGAAGGAACCACTCGTGAGTTCCTGAGTCAAAGCGGAAGTGGTCGGCATGCCCCAAGCAGAGTGTCCGCTTTCTCCCACTCATCCCCATAGGTTGTTTAACCCATGGGCTGTTGTTACGTGCACGCTGGCCCCAAGTATCAGCCTGTAAGCTTCTACGGGCCTGATGTTTGAGCCATGACTCATCAGCTCCAGCAGAAGTCAATAAATGGGTGATCCTATCCTGGAGGGTGAATTTCGGTAAATGGAGCAGGATTTGGGGAGGGGGGAGAATGGTAGCATGAACAAGAGTAACTGGCAAGAGAATCCAAGATTATTTTATCGATTATTTATTTATTTAATATCCCGCCTTTTTACCTGCAAGGAACCCAAGGCGGCTTACCTAATCCTCCTCCTCCTCCATTTTATCCTCACAACAACCCTGTGAGGTCTGTTAGGCTGAGAGTCCACGAGCGGCCCAAAGTCACCCAGCGAGCTTCGTGGCTGAGTGGGGACTTGAACCTGGATCTCCCGACTCTCAGTCCTACACTCTAACCACTACGCCACTCTGGCTCTTCTTTGCTAAAAAGCCATCAAGGACAACAGTTTAAAATGAAATGAAACCTTAACTTAATTAAAACACACACCGCACACACACACACACACACACAGAAGAGCATTAAAGTCAGTGAAACATGATTTTAACGACATAAAACGTGGCAACTGCACAATTCCAGTGGTGCTCTAAGGGCCGTTGCAGCTCTTTGGAAGACCTGCATCCCATTGCGGTGGTACACGGGCACTGGTCCAGCTGGACCGCCGTCTCGGCCTGTTCCCGGAGCTGCGGAGGGGGAGTCGTGGCCAGGCGGAGGCAGTGCAACAACCCGAGGTGAGTAAGACCTTCACCACGCCAGGCTGGGATGCGCACTCTCCCTCCGTCAAGCAGTTGTGACTGAAGGGCACTGCCGGTGCCAGGTTTTGGAAGGGCCCTTGGGCAAGACCCCTGTAGGGATTGGGCCCACTCTTCCTACAGAGGAGGATCTGGGAACAGATTCTGAGGAAGAGGGGGAGGGGGGGAGTTGGAAGGGAGGGAATATGCAGCTGGGGCCCCAAGGCCAGCGGACTTGGAGATAAACTCCACAGGCAGGGTCAAATTCTGTGGGAAAGCAGCCTGAGCTCTCTGATCCGGAGGAGGGCGAATCAAGCGTCACTAACCCCTTGGTCAGAGGTCAGCTAAGGAGGACGGACCAGTTGAGCAGTGTCAGGCAGCTCCAAGAGACTGGCCCTCAAGAATAAGGAACCGCCTTAGTGGGTGTGGCTGTGGGTAATTTGAGTCTGGAAGGGAGGAGAGGTTCCCAGTTTGGAATCAACTTCTCAACAATAGGGACATCTTCCTTCATGGCTGGTCTTCTAACTAAGCTTGTCTCTTTTGTGATGGACTCTGCAATCCATTTCTTTTGTAATTCTAAGCCAGTTTGCCAGGCTGGCATCTTAATAAAGCTTTTCTGTTAGAAGCCATTGTTTGGCTCTTCTTGGCAGGAGGAGGGGGGAAGTATGGCTGGACAACACCCTCCATGGGGCACCTCCCCCTGCCTTCCACTGCCGTGGTCACCAGCTGCTCTTGCTCCTCATTCTCTCTCTCGCTCTCTCTCTCGCTGCTTGCTTGCTCGGCAGGCAGAGAGCCAGGGAGCGAGGAGGCCGTGGCATCTGCTGCTGCTCCTCACCACCACAGTTGTCTGGGCCAGAGTGAGAGGCAGGGGTTGCAACAAGTAGGTTGCAACGGTGGAAAGGAGGGGCATGTCCAGGGGGCTCTTGTCAGTGGGCCCCTGTTGGGGTGCGGGCCCTCGGCAGGTGCCCGACCATGCCGACCCTTGACGCCAGCCCTGACAAAGGGTTAGAGTGGTGGTCTTCAGGTTGTATTCCATGGGTGGCCAAGGGGTTTTTCAGGGTCTCTGCCAGGGGAGTCTGGCGACTCCTATTTCGGTGGGGCTCCTTTTCCATTGCAGGTTTTTCAGGCTTTCTTTGGGAGCTTCCTAGGAGCCACCCATGGTGCCGAACTCCACCCCCAAAATAGGTTCACCACCATGGATAGCTCCCAGGAAGCCCCAACTAAAAGCCACAAAGCCTGTAATGGAAAAGGAGCCCCACCGAAACAGGAGTTGCCAGCCTCCCTTCCGCAATGAGAAGGTCAAGAACGGCGGACGTGCTTCTCCCGATAGACGACTTGCCTCAGCCCTCCCCTGCAGTGTGGAGCCATGGGGGGGGTGTTCCAGGGGGTGCAGTCCCAGCAGATGTGGAGGAGGCGATAGAGAGACCCACCACAGGCCTGACCACCTGTGAGCTGCTTTGGGCAGGCATGAGCTTCACCGAGGAATTCCGTCCCATCCCTCAAGAAGGCTGTCGGGTAGCCAGCGCACATCTGGTCTGTGCTAGCCGACATCCTGTCCACGCTCGGAAAACCGCTTCGCGTCGGGGATTCAGGTCCGATACGTTGCGTTTTTGCGTCTCTTCCACTGCCCCGGATGCCAAGGTGCCCTTTCCTTCCAGACCTGCTTTCGGCGGGCGTCAGTGCGAGGGAGAAGACCTGCAAGCGGAAATGTGTAACGTGCAGGTAGGCAGCGCTTTGCGTTTGCGTGCACTGTTTAAAAAAGGAAAAGAAGAAACAAGTCCGGGCTGCATGCTGTTTTGTAAAGGAAGATTTGGTGGGCGCAGGAGGAGCTGAGCGCTGACAGAGGCTGGTGGCTCCAATGTCAGTGGGGTGGTGTATCTGCTCTGGGTTTTAGTCCAAATTTTAAAGGAGCGGTCCATGGCCGTGATCCCTAGCCCCAAAATTGGTTCAGCACCACGGATAGCTCCTTAAAAGTTCAGGATACAACCCAGAGTGGAAACACCGCCCCACCAGCCTCCACTGTGTGAGCTCCCTTCCCTTTCACCTGCCGATCCTTTCCTACAGGTGCTGCTTCTGCCCCCAGGAGCAGGCCACTTGCAGCTTTCCAGATGTTTGGGCCCACGACTCCCATCTGCCCTAGCTGGCATAGTCAGTGGTGAGGGGGCATGGACGTTGTGGGCCAAAACATCCGGAGGGCTGCAAGCTGCCCACCCCGGCCCTGATCAAAGCAAGGTTGGGACGCAGCGTTCTTCTGCCTTGGAGAACCCCTGCTTGGAAGCCGGCACCGTTTAAATGGATGGAACTTGCCTCCTGAGCAGTGTGGTTAGCGGACCGGGTCATGTGCTGCCTCCCCCCCAAAGCAAAGCCCAACCCTTCTGCTGTTGTCAGGGAAGGAAGAAGCCTGTTTGAGCTCAGCTTCAAGGAGTGGGGATTGTCTCCAGAGGCTGTGTTTGGGGGCGGCCCACTCGGGCTGGAGCCCCGCCCCTGAATCTTTCATCTGGAGCCCCGAATCTCTGGGAGGCCCTGCCCTCTGCCCCACCGCCCTGCTGCCCAGGAGCACTTGCTGAAATCAAGGTACAGGTGCCCTGATTCTCTCTGCTGCATCGGATCCCACTGGATTAGCTGACTTCTTGCCTACATGTACTTCCCCTCCTGCTTGAATCTTTCCGCCTGAGTCTTTTTTCCTGAAATCAAATGCTCTCCTCTTTCCTGTCCAGACATCCTTTTTTACAAATAGGGGTGTCCTTAAGAGACAGGGTTCATTAAAGATACACACAGAGAGAGACTTTGGAGCATATGCAAATTAGCATCTGCAAATTTTTGCCTTTTGTTGTTGTTCTGTGGGCCTGAGCCCCTGGATCCTATCAGTACCTGACACCGCCCCGATGGTCTCCCCCATTCTGCAGCCTTGCCAGACAACGCAGCTGGGTTTTGTGGACGAACAGTGCGCAGCAACAGATCTGAAACCGCTTTACCTCCATCTGGAGTCCCCGTCCTTTTATAAGTGGATTTCGGCTGCCGACTATGCGAAAGGTAATCCACAGTGTGGGAATAGAAGCAGAGAGGGGCACTGTTTTTGTCTGTAGGATCACTCAGAGTGTTTCCCACTCTGGAGGCATTCAAGGTGCAGCTGGACAGCCCTCTGTCAGGGATGCTTTGACCTGGGTTCCTGCATTGAGCAGGGGGGTGGACTCGATGGCCCGGTAGGCCCCTTCCAGCTCTACTTTTCTATGATTCTATTATCATGTATGTCTGTGAAGTGGTTTATTATCTGGACAGGAGAGAGGAGAGCATTTGATTTCAGGAAAAAAGGCTCAGGTGGAAAGCTAGCAAATGGACCCGGCTTAGCTGGAAATAGACAATGCCTTCAAACTTACTCACCTGTTGGACACATTGTGCCCACCCAATCTGAGTGAAGCCACACCCACTGGCACCCCTAGGCACCGCCCCTACCATGGTGCACCCCCCCTAGCCACTTGAGAGAACGTTCCGTCTCCTCTGTTCCAATGAAGGGGGGCTGCCCCACAGCAGTGGGGAGGGGGGAGACGCCTTACGCTGTCCCTCGGCCTCCTAATCTCCCCAGACTTCAAACTGTATGGGCTGCACAGCTATGTGCCAGTTAGGAAAGTCCGCCACCTGGTGACTGAAGATGTCACTGCAGGCGTCGACCACACGGACATATATAAAATCAGTAACAATGAATTCACGTGTTCTTAAAACAAAATAACCCCGAGGTGCACACCCCTAGGTGATGCATATTCTAGTAAAAATACTAGATGTGTTAAAAAGGCAACAGACATAAATGCCTTGCCTATTAAGTGCCTGGGCGAAGAGGGCGGTCTTAACCTGGTGCCAAAAAGATGACAGAGTTGGCACCAGGTGGGCCTCAGTGGGGAGATCATTCCAGAATCGGGGCCACCCTCTCCCTTCTTGCCACTCCCCGAGCCTCCCTCAGTGGTGGCACTCAGAGGAAGGCCTCATGTAGATCGTAGCATCTGGGTAGATTCTGGTTGGGAGAGGTGCTCCGGCAGGTATTGTGGTCCCAAGCCTTGTAAAACCAGCACCTTGAATCAAACTTGGATGCAAATGTGGTACATTACAGAGCACTGTAGCAAGAAAAGCAGGTCCTTGTCTCAAGGACCTTACGATCTAAATCTTGAAAGTGAGGAAGACACCAAGGGAAAGAGAAGGGTACCTCTTCATCATACCCTGCTGTGACCTTCCGGAGGCATCCATGTGGCCCCTTTTGAGACAGAAAGCTAGACTTGATAGACCATTTTTCATCTGATTCATCAGGTTAATTTCTGGTGTTCATTTTGCTGGTGGCTTCTTTCCCAGTGTGGAAATGGGAAGCCCTTCCTTCCTTCCTTCCTTCCTTCCTTCCTGGCTGCTGGGGGTTGGGAAAAAGAGTGTTTCCTGTTTTACCAAACCCAAGTTCTCCACAGACTTCCCCCCCCTTCAGGAGACGCCATGTGCAAACACATGTGTAGAGCTTCTGGGAAGAATTTCATGGTGAGCCGTGGGGACCAGTTCACGGACGGGACGAGGTGTGAGCAGAGCAGCCCAGCGGACAAGGGAGCGCTTGGCCTGTGCGTGATGGGCAGCTGCAGGGTAAGGACGCCGGCCCTGCAGAGACAGCCAGCAAATAAACCGTTGCTCTGTGAAGATGCACAGGGTCCCAGTTCTTATCCTGGGCTTGTTCTGAACTATTGTCTCCTTTTCAGTCCTGCAAATCTTTCCCCCGCAACCTATTTCCAGACCCAAAAGAGTATCAGTTGCTCAATTTCATGGCTGCTGAAAAAAAGATGGAATCTCTTAGTTATGCTCTCTAACACAGTGTTCTCCAACCTTGGGTCCCCAGATGTTTTTGGCCTACAGCTTGCTGGGGCATGCTGGGAGTTGTAGGCCAAAAACATCTGGGGACCCAAGGTTGGAGAACACTGCTCTAACACACACACACACACACACACACACACACAAACTTACTGCCCCCCATCCAGTTGCACAGAAAAAGGGAACCATAGTGGGTGTAGTATCGGTGCGATTCTTCGGTGTCCTATCCTGCATCTTTGTTGGTGGGAATTTCTCACTGACTCCTGTTTCGGTGCACATTTATTTATTTATTGTTATTGTTGAAGTGTTTTTGCCCTGCTCCTCAGCCAAAAAGCTTCCCAGAGTAGCTTACATATCATCAGTAAAACAAGACAAGTCGCCGGCCCCAGGCTTGCAATCTAAAAAGGCATGACACACAAAATAGGGATGGGGAGGGAAAAGGGGAAAAAATGAAGTCGACTTTTTCAGCAGGGCTGGTGGAATGGCTCCACTTCCCCCCTCATCTCCCTTTGAAAAGGGGATTGGACAAATTCATGGAGGATGAGGCTATCAATGGCTGCTAGTCCTGATTGGCTATATGCTTCCTCCAGTAGCAGAGGCACTGTGCCTGTGTACACCAGTTGCTGGGGAACATGGGCGGGAGGGTGCTGTTGCTCTCCTGTCCTGCTTGTGGGTTTCCCTTGGGGGCAGCTGGTTGGCCACTGTGTGAACAGAATGCTGGACTGGATGGACCCTTGGTCTGATCCGGCAGGGCTCTTCTTATGTTCTCCCTCTGGTTTGTACTAAAGCTTTGAGCCAGCCAGGAACGGAGGTGTTTCCATGCAGGTGTTGGTGCCACAATTTGGGCATTTGCTCCCCGTTGGTATCCCATAATCAGACCAATCCTGCCTCCGTTGTTTCCCTGAGAGCCATTTTTTAAGTCCATGCGTTCTTCCCCCTCTGCCCAGGTATTTGGGTGTGACGGCACGATGGATTCTGCAAAGAGGATGGACGTGTGCCGAGTGTGCGGTGGAGACAACACGACGTGCTTCAGCGTGAAGGGCTCTTACACCGAAGGGAAAACCAGAGGTATAGCACTGTCTTCTCTCTCTCTCTCCCCTTGCCTGGGGATAGAGGGCAGTCTTAACCTGGTGACAATGTTGACGCCAGGTGGGCCTCATTGGGGAGATAATTCCATAATCAGGGGGGGGGGACACCACTGAGAAGGCCCTCCCTCGTTGCCACCTTCCAAGCCTCCCTCGGAAGAGGCACTCGGAGGAAGGTCCTCCGATGATGTAGATCGTAGCTTTGTTGTTCTAACACATCAGGAAGGTAGAAGTGGTTTTAAAGCACAGAATGGCAGTTGAAGAAGGGTAAGAAAAAAGTAATGTGCTTTAGCAAATGCAATAATACACCTCTAAAGGGGACACCCCCCCCCCCATAAGACCAGGGTCTGAATTTCCTAGCAGCACCACTGTCTTTGTCATGTGAATTTATCCATATATATCCCCTCTTTTGTCACCTTCCCCAGAGTATGTTACCTTTCTGGTGCTGTCTCCTAACACCACCGCAGTCCACGTGGTCAACCGGAAACCGCTGTTCACACACCTGGGTGAGCGCAGTGACGCTTGGGGTGGTTTGGGGTGGATCTGCAATGGGGCTTCCTCAATCATCCCCTTCCCTCAGTGAGTCTACCTTCTCACCACCATGGTCACCAGCTGCTCTTGCTCCTCATCCTCTTTCTCATCATGGCTATCACCTGTTCGCTTGACAGGCAGAGGGCCAGGGAGGAAGCAGGCCGTGGCATCTCCTGCTCCTCCTTCTCACCACCGCCGTTGTCTGGGCCAGAGCGAGGGGCAGGTGGCGATGGGGAAGAGGGGGACCCTGCTGGGTCATGGGTCCTTGGCAGGTGCCGGACCATGCCGACCCTTGACACCGGCCCTGCTCAGTGCACAGGTTGTGTGACCAGTTGCAATGACCTCTAGAGACCCTGAGACTTCGTTTTAGGTGAACCCTTAGAACAGTGTTCTCCAACCTTGGGTCCCCAGATGTTTTTGGCCTACAACTCCCAGCATGCCTCAGCCAGCATAGCTGGCTTGGGCATGCTGGGAGTTGTAGGCCAAAAACATCTGGGGACCCAGGGTTGGAGAACACTGCCTTAGAACACTGCAAGCGGCTTTCCTAGCAAGATGGGCTTACCTAAAGCTCCACTTTAATTGTCTGAAACTTGGAGCTGTGTGAGACATTGTGACGTGCTGCTGTGGACTTCCTTCTAGCTGTGAAGGTTCAAGGGCGGTATGTGGTGGCTGGGACGGGCAGCATCTCCTTAAACGTCACCTACCTCTCCATCCTGGAGGACCACCAGATTGAATACAAGGTCTTCCTCACTGAGGAGAACCTGCCCAGCTCAGAGGAGGTTCACATAGATGGACCGGTCCAGGAGGACGTAGAGATACAGGTAACTTGGCGGAGACACAGCTGGTGATGCGGGGCGGGGCTGAGGGTTGCTCAGGCTGGCAGAACTTGTCCCTGGGAGCATCTGATGAGTAATTCGGGCATTGTGGGAAAACTGAAGACCCAGTGTGGTGCATTGGTGAGAGTGTTGGACTGGGACTTGGAGATCCGGGTTCAAATCCCCGCTCGGCAATGAAGCTCACTGGGTGACTTTAGGCCAGTCACTGACTCTCAGCCTCACCCTCGCAGGGTTGTTATGAGGATTAAGTGGAGAGGAGGAGGAGGATTTATGTAAACCGACTTGGGTTCCTTACAAGAAGATAAAAGGTGGGATATAAATATAATACTAATAACTCCACAGTGAACCTCTTGCGTTCTGTTTTAAGGCTGGTTCACGACATGCCGTGATTTCATAATACTTGATGACTTGTAGCTGCGTGGATGAACCATGGTCCCAGTCTGGAACAGGCCCCGATGTGCTAATATTAAGGGTAATATCCCGTGTTAGTCCTATGTAGAGTAGACCCATTGAAATTAATGGGTCTTAAGTCGTGACTAATGTAAGTCTCATTCTTTACAATAGGACTACTCTACATGGGACTAACGTTGGATACTACCCTTAGTGTAAGCCCATGGGGGCCTGACCCAGATGGGGACCACTGTGGGCAGATAGAGGAGGTTTAAACCTTCCCACCCAAAAGGTCTGCCCCACCCATGCAGACTAAAAAAAGAGAAAAAACTCCATTGGCACCCCTGTTGAAAGAGCTGACGTGTCCCATCGTATGCCGTTAAATGCCTACCCTAAGGGCTGTCTTAACCTGGTGCTGAAAGGATGACAAAGTTGGCGCCAGGTGGGCCTCACTGGGGAGATCATTCCATAAACAGAGGGGCTGCCACTGAGAAGGCCCTGCCCCTTGTTGCTGCCCTCCGAGCCTCCTTCGGAGGAGGCACTCGGAGGAAAGCCTCAGATGTCGATTGTAGTGTCCAGGTAGATCCAGGTCAAGTATTGTGGTCCCAAACCGTGTAAGGCTTTATAGGTTAAAACCAGCACCTTGAATCGGGCTCGGAAATGTACAGGCAGTCTTCAAGCCCCCTGTTCCTTTTCCTTCTAGGTTTACAGAAAGTATGGGAAAGAGTATGGGGGTACCACCAGCCCAGACATTGCCTTCACCTATTTCAGACCAAATGAGAAACAGGAATACATGTGGGTCCCGCAGCTCGATCCCTGCTCAGTGACCTGCGGGGAAGGTGAGGCACGTTGTCATTCTTCTCTGGTTCCACGTCTGTTTCCTTGGAGATTCAGTGCTGTCAGTCTTTAATCAGAGCTTGCGCGGCCATCTGTCAGGGTAGCTGTAGTTCAGGGGTGTGCAGCCTCTGGCGGTCCTCATCCGCGGTCCTCATCCAGCCCGCAGAGGTGCCCAATCTGGCCCGCAGATGGTTGGGCACCCTCTTCAGACGCCTCCCCCTCTCCAAGATCCTCCTCCTCTGGTCTGGAGGCTTGGTGAGGAGGCTGGGGAGAAGGATCCCCATGTTATCTCCGATCAGAGATCGGAGATAACGGGGGGATTCCCCTGCAAGTTGCTTGCCCTCCCATCAGAGACTGACGATAGCAAGGGGAGAACATGACACAGTGGCAGCTTTGACCCGCTCTTTATCTCTTTCTTTGCAGGCACTCTGCACATTGATCATTCCTGCTTTGACCAGGCGAGAGGAGAAACAACAGGATGACGTTCATTGTCTGAGGACCCCCAAGCCCCCTGCCAGGCAGTCGCCTTGTGCTGTGGCACCCTGCCCTCCTCGGTGAGTAAAGACTTCTTCCACTAGTCCACTTTGAGGAGAAGGCAGTGACTGTGGGACCCATATTCATTTAAAAAATCTACAACACCCAGACGTCACTGCTAACATGGAAAATGCCAAAGCAGGGTGTCTTCTGATTAAAAAAAGAGAATCCCTTGAATTTACACATGCTCCACACCCTACCTCTCCCGGCGGTTGCTTGCTTGTTTGTGTTATCACATCTGAATTGTGGGAGCAAATGGCTTCCCTATATTCTTGTTTAACCCACCAACAACCACTGAATCCAACTGGTTTTGACCATGCTGCCCCAGTCCAACAGCCACTTCTTTGGAAAGGTGCCCGCAAGATGCAGACCCTGAGGATTACCCCCAACCTTTGTGGCCTTTGATATTAAAAAGGTTCCCTATCGCTGGTGTGGACAGTGCTGTGTCAGGTGAACCGATGCTCTAACGAGGCTGCGTCTTCATACCCATTGTGTGTACAACAACCCCTACGACCGCCCATGCGTTGTTGGGGTGGCTTGTTGCCCACGAACAAGCCACCCTGGGGAAATTGGTCCGGGTTTTCATGACACGACAACCCATTGTAGGTGGCAACCCACGATGGGTTGTCGTGTCACACGAACCCAGTCAGTGACTGGGTTCAGACAACACGATAGCCAACACTCAAGGTTTGAGTGTGGGTTGTGATTGAGCCGTGGGTTATCGTGTTGTCTGAACCCAGCCGAGATAGCAAACCATGGTGAATAACCCACAGTTCACAACCCAACAACAAACCATGGGTTCTCTTTATGGGTTGTTTGCGGTTAACCAGCCATGGCTTGTTAGTGCAGCTGGGTTCAGACAACACGATAATAACCCATGGTTCAACAAAAACCCGTGGTTCAGAACAACCTATACTCAACTCTTGAGTGTGGGTTATCGAGTTGTCTGAACCCAGTCATAGATTCATCTGACAGAAAATATAGGTTGAGTTGGGAGACAGGTATGTGATGACAAAATCTCAGGGGACCAGCTCTGCGTCGGTCCACCCGATCTGTGTTCTTAATATCCCAGTTGGTTTGGGTGAACAGGTCCTGCGACAGTGGAACAATGATCCCCTTGCTAGAGTGTGTATGTGTGTCTTGGGAAGCCTTTCCCTGCCCTTTTGTGGACTCTGATAGGTGTAGAACCTCAGGCCTGTGGACTCAATCTAGCCCACCTAGGGTCCCAATCCAGCCTCACAGCAGTTCCGCAGGTGGCTACGCCCCCTCCCCCCCAACTACCTTTCATTTGGTGGTTTCCCAACCATCTCCCTCACTCTAAAAGGTTTCTCTCCTCTCCAAAGGCTTAGTTACTGGCAGCAAGAGCTTATAGCTCAAATATGGCGGTGTTTTTGGTCCTGCCCCTTTGGCCTTCGGCCCCACCCGCACCTGGAGCACGGCCCCTGAGAGCTTTGTCCAAACTGAATTCGGCCCGCGGGCTGAAAGATGTTCTGCACCCCTGTTCCGAACGCCATGGAGCTCACTTCCTGCGTGGCTCTGGGCTGTCGTAATGGGCCCTTCCTGTTCTCTCCAAGCTGGCTGGCAGAGGAGTTTGGCCCGTGTAGCGCCAGCTGTGGTGGCGGCACGGCGGAGCGGCTGGTTCGCTGCGCAAGGGGAGGAGGAGGACTGGTGGTGACCCTGCCCAAATCGGAGTGCGCCCATGCTCCCAAGCCGCCTTCCGTCGAGTCCTGCAATGCCGAGATGTGTCCCGCCAGGTAACTGCCGAAGACAGCGGAACATGCAGTTGGTCATCAGGTTCACACAACGGGGCGCCCTCCGGTCATTCTGGGTTGTGTGTGTGCATTGGGGTGGGGGTGGGGAGTTTTTTCTGTATTACGGGTGAGCGCTTTTTGCTGCTTTTTAGATTACGGTAGGTTTTCTGGAGTTTGTATTGGTACGATCGTGCTGCTTATAAGGTAATAAGGATTTCGGGGGTTTTCTGTTACGGATGTCTGCATTTGTGTGTGCAAGTCGCTTTGAGATTGCTGCTTTTTGCGGTGGGAAGTGATCTGTTAATTTTAAAATGATAAAGACGGGGGAGGGGAGATGAGAAGAGGGAAGGAGAAGGAGCAGAAGGGGGAAGGAAGGAAGCAGGAAGAAGAATAGATACCGTGCGTGTGTCAGGGTGATGCAGAAGGACAGCTCTCCCAGAGGACTCACTGCTCCTGCCGCTTCTGCCCTGGCTGGCAGGGGTTCGGAGGACGGCAATGGCTGCTGGTGATGGGTGGGGGCATTTCCCCCCCCTCCCCCAGTCCTTGGTTTGGCTTGGGGAGATTATCTGTGGGTTTTTCTAATTCCTGCATTAATCCAAGGACAGCCTTAGAAAGCCTTGATGGCACCTTCCTATTTTGGGGGGTGGGGGGCCTAGCTCAGTGGCAGAGCCCCTGCTTTGAAAGCAGAAGGTCCCCGGTTCGATCCCCAGAAGTGTCTCCAGGCAGGGCAGGAAAAAACACCTGCCTCAAACCCTGGAGAGCTGCTGCTGCCGGTCAGTGTCGGCAATACTGGACTGGATAGACCCAAGGGTCCTACTCAGTAAAAGGCAGCTTCCGATGTTCCTGGTTGATTCAGCCCTCTATTCAGAACCATGAGGGCTGGAATCTTACTTTAATTTTAGGGAAGGCCCATAGCTTAGTGACAGAGCCCCTGCGTTGCATGCAGAAGGTGTCAGGTTCAATCCCCGGCAGCCTCCCTAGGTAGGGCTGGGAAAGAATCCTGCTTGAAGCCCTGCAGAGCCGCTGCTGCCGGTCAGTGTCGGCAATACTGGGCCAGATGGAGTTGTGGTCTGATTCAGCAGAAGGCGGCTCCCTGTGTTCCTATGACATCCCATGAATCCAGAGCTGGTTACCGATGAGAAATCAGGTGGTGATGGAGTCCACTCTGTGTTCGCCACTCTCCTTCCCATCCAGGTGGATGGAAGCGGAGCCAGGCCGGTGCTCTGCCGTTTGTGGCTTGGGGGTCGCCCCGCTGAATTCGACTTGCATCCAGGTCCGTGAGGGGCTGGAAACCACAGTGGAGGAGAGCTTGTGCCTGGCAGATGAGAAGCCCCCAGCTTTTGTGTCGTGCATGGTGAACATCTGCCCCTTGGGGTGGAACATGGTATGTGATGTGTATATGTCCGTGGCTTCCAGTGTGCCCACAGATACCTCTCTTGGCACCCGCCAGGCTCCCAGCCTCTCCTGATTTTTATTTTATTTCTTTTTTCAAATTAAAACATTTTTTTAAACCAGGAGGCTGGCATCCTGCAAAGCAAAGTGCCGCCTTCCAGCTCCACCTTTGTTTGGGTTCAAAAGAAAGATTTCATGTTTTGTAGCTGAGGCCCCAGATCTGCCTTGGACTTTTAGGTACTTGAGCGAGTTACTTTTCTTTTAGACTTATCGATTTGCATTCTGAGAAATGAGTATTTTGTGACTGGCCATGCCATCGTACACAGCCATTTTATGCATGGGCAAGCCCCACCCCATGGCAGCCATTTTGTGAGAGTGCCCACAACACTCTCTAAAAATTCCAAATGTGCCCACCAACCCAAAAAGGTTGGGACCCCTAGTTGTGCGTCAATGTGCTCCCCTTTGGCTACATTTGCACCTGTTTGTTTCTCTGCGAGCTGTCCTGGAAATGGCTAATCCAGTTCGTACCAGATCCAATGGGAGGTTGCTTATCAGTGATCTGCTTCCAGTTTGGTTACAGGAAAAAGTATTTTCCTCTTAAAAGAGGAAGAACCTCTTCTCTGCGCAGTGCTGGTTGGGAGGGATTCAGCAGCTCGGCAGGTTTAAGGCAGGACCGATAAAAGGAAGTCCTTCACACAGTGCATAGTTAAACTATGGAATCTCCTACCACATGATGTCGTGATGGCCACCAGTTTGGAGAGCTTTAAAAGGGGATTGGACAAATCCATGGAGGAGGAGGAGAAGGTTCTCAAGGGCTACTAGTCCTGATGGCTATAGGCTACCTCCAGGATCAGAGGCAGTCTGCCTATGTACACCAGTTGCTGGGAGAAGATGGGCGGGAGGGTGCTGTCGCACTCCTGTCACTGCTTGTGGGCTTCCTGTGAGCAGCTGGTTGGCCACTGTGTGAACAGAATGCTGGACTAGATGGACCCTTGGCCTGATCCTGCATCGGGGCTCTTCTTGTGTTCTTACATTCTTAAGGCGTGACCCAGGGGTGTTGAACCTTTTTCAGCCCAGGGGCCAGATTCCATTTCAGAGAAACTCTCGTGGGCCGCTTTCCAGCGGTGGGAGGGGACTAAATGCAAAACACAAATTGGTGTCCACGGGCACCACGTTGGAGAGGCCAGAATTAGTGCATGAGCAGCATGACTTCCAGTTCTGCAACCTGAATCCTCAGCCTGGCAGAGTGAGGAGATGTGCCCTTGCTGTCTTCCGAAGCAGGAAGATGTGCACCACCCGAAGCCCTCTGTCCCAGTTTGGCCCCATCAGCTTGGAAATCGGCCAGTGTATGTCTGGAGCCCCTTGGCTGGAGAATGCCCTGTCACCTGCGGAGGAGGTGAGGTGCTTTCCTGGTTGTATATAGAGCCAGCGTGGCGTAGTGGTGAGAGTGTTGGGCGGTGACTCGGGAGATCCGGGTTCTAGTCCCCACGCAGCCATGAAGCTCCTGGGCTGACTTTGGGCCAGTCACTGACTCTCAGCCTAACCTCACAGGGGTGTGGAGAGGATAAAATGGAGAGGAGGAGGAGGATGAGGATTATGTAAGCCACCTTGAGTTCCTCACAGGAGAAAAGGCGGGGTATATAGGTAAAGTAATAAAAATAATAACAAAATCCATTCCAACCACTCCTCTTTTTTCCAGGCTTGATGTTGCTGAGGTATGTTTGTCTGGCTTTTGACACCAAAGAAGAAACAGAGGAGGATCATTGTAACCAGACCCTGAAGCCATCAAGCCAGCTGGAAAGATGTAATCCTGCCCCATGTCCACCAAGGTAAAGCGCCTCTCGTGGGCACTGTACATCCTACGAATCTTGTTTGAATTCCTTTGGCAGCTACTTTTGGCAGCGAGTTGGCCAAGTTTGCTGATGGCACCAAATTATTTAGGGTGGTTAAAACAAAAAAGGGATTGTGAGGAGCTCGAAAAGGATCTCTCCAAACTGGGAGAATGGGCATCGAAATGGCAAATGCGGTTCAAAATGGCAAGTGTAAAGTGATGCACGTTGGGGCAAAAAAACCAACTTCAAGTATAAGCTGATGGGATCAGAGGTAACGGTGACTGTCCAAGAAAGAGATCTTGAGGTTGTGGTGGGCAGCTCGATGAAAATGTGGACCCAGCGTGCAGCTGCTGTGAAAAAGGCAAACTCCACGTTAGGGATAAGTAGGAAAGGGATTGAAAATAAAATTTCTGCTCCCTGTATACAAAACTATGGTAGTGACCAGACTTGGAATACTGTGTACAGTTCTGGTCACTGTGCCTAAAAAAAGGATATTTTTTACAGTTGGAAAAAGGGACAGAAAAGGCCTACAAATGATCAAGGGGCTGGAGCAACTTCCCTATGGGGAAAGGTTACAACCTCTTGGACTGTTTAGCTTAGAAAAAAGGCGAGTGAGTGGAGACATGATAGAGGTGTACAGGATTATGCCTGGTGTAGAGAAAGTAGATAGGGAGACATTTTTCTCCCTCTCCCATAGCACTAGAACCCAAAGGGGCCATCCTATGAGGCTGATTGGTGGGAGGTTCAGGACAGATAAAAGGAAGTGCTTCTTCACACAGTGCAGAGTTAAACTATGGAACTCACTTCCACAAGATGGAGTGATGGCCACCAATTTGGAGGGCTTGAAAATGGGATTGGACAAATTCAAGGAGGAGAAGTATCAATGGCTACTAGTCCTGATGGCTATGTGCTTCCTCCAGTATCAGAGGCAGTATGCCATTGTACACTAGTTGCTGGGGAACATAGGCAGGAGGGTGCTGTTGCACTCGTGTCCTGCTTGTGGGTTTCCCGTGGGCAGCCGGTTGGCCGCTGTGTGAACAGAATGCTGGACTAGATGGACCCTTGGTCTGATCCAGCACAGCTCTTCTTACATCCTTTGTTTTCCCTGAAAGAATTTTTAAAAAGGAATCAACTCTCTCTGAGTTTACAAGAGACCCCCTTGCTTGGTCACCTGGAGATGGTTCCTACTCGCCACGGGTGACCAGGTGAGTGGCTTTTCATAACTTTGAGGAATTAGTCGGAATGGTCATGCCTGGTTCCAGCTGTCTACTGCATTCCTGCATTTTTTGTTGTTTTTTCTACTGTTTTTGTAAACCGCCCAGGGAGCCTTTTGGCTGATGGGAGGTAAATAAATGTTTTAAATAAATAAATAATTCTTGCCCTCTCCAGGTGGGAAGTGAAAGAACTTGCCCCATGCCCCGTGACCTGTGGTGGAGGGAAGATCGCTCTTTTGGTCCGCTGTGTCAGGCAGGATGGAAACGCGACCCGGACTCTTCCTCACTCGAAGTGCAGCAGGATGCAGAGGCCGGCCAATAGCAAGGACTGTGCTACTGAGCCATGCCCAGCAAGGTAGATGCTGACCGAGCTTTTTGAGGGTTGTGAATAGCGCTACCCAGGCTGGGTTCACATGGGAATACCTTTTCTGGCTCCTGGCAGGGGTGTTGCTCAGTGGATTTTCCTAGCAACAATCTACTCTTCCCTGTTGTAATGCAAAGTATTTGTAGGCATCTTGGTCCTGAATGGACAGTTAAGACCCATTCGCTTGATAAAAGACCTGTTTCTAGCATATGAAACCTGCTATAATGACATAGGCGGTGTTAGGGGCTGGCCCACTAGGGCTGTGGCCCCGAATCTTTCATTTGGAGCCCTGAACCTCTGGAAGGCTGTCTGCCCCACCACCCGCTGTCCATGGGCACTTGCGGAGATGAAGGTCCAGGGGCCCTGAGGATCTCTCTTGCATCGGATCCCCCTGGCTTTGGGCCCACATGTGCTTCCGCTCCTGCTGCCCCCCCAATCTTTCCACCTGAGATTTTTTCCTGAAATCAAATGCCCTCCTCTCCCCTGTCCATACATCCCTTTTTACAAATAGGGGTGTCCTTGGGAGACAGGGTCACACACACACACACACACACACACACACACACACACACACACTTACTTAGAGCATGTGCAAATTAGTATATGCAAAATTGTGCGGTTTTTTTGGTCCTGTGGTAGCCCCAAATCTTATCGATACCTAGCACCGCCCTTGTACAATGGGTTTGTTGATGTGAATCACCTCCACTTTCCCTATTTGAAATATCGCTTATAACATAGATAGTGAACGCCCTGAGCGTAGGACTGCTATTATTGCAAGGGAGCTGAGACGGTTTAAAATTGACATAGCAGCACTTCAAGAAACTCGAAGGGCAGGAGAGGGACAGCTGAAAGAAGAAAAAGGAGGTTATACCTTCTTCTGGAAAGGACTACCTGAGCAGGACCGACGAATACATGGTGTAGGCTTTGCCATCAAAAATGAACTAGTGAACTCTTTGTCAGAAGTTCCTACTGGCATTAACGAACGCCTGATAACTCTTCGATTAAAGCTCGCCAATAACCAACAGGTAACTATTTTGAGCGCTTATGCACCAACATTAGATGCTGATGATGACATCAAGGAAAGTTTTTACAGCCAGTTGGACACTCTCCTGTCAGAGATACCTAAGGAGGATAAAATTATCCTCCTGGGCGATTTTAACGCAAGAGTCGGGCGTGACTTTGATTTATGGCCAGAAACTATTGGAAAAGACGGAGTTGGTAATAGCAACCCGAACGGACTCTTACTTTTGTCTATATGTGCAGAGCATAATCTCACTATCACAAACACGCTCTTTCGACAAAAGAATAAGTTTAAAACATCATGGCAGCACCCACGGTCAAAGCACTGGCATCTTCTGGATTATGTAATTGTCCGTGTTAGAGATCGCCGCGATGTACTTCTTACTAGGGCCATGGTGAGTGCCGACGACTGCTGGACAGACCACCGACTAATCCGGTCCAAAATGGTTATCAACATTGCTCCCCAACGTAGGCTTCAAGGAAGGAAACCAAGGCGTAAAATGAACATCCAAGTCCTTCAAGATCCTATTAAGCAAACTCGCCTTCAATCACTTCTTAAGGAACATCTACCTACGGAACCTCCTGACAACATTGAGGACCATTGGTCTAAGCTGAAAACCTCCATTACTGCAGCTTGTGAACAAACTATTGGATATGAAACTAAGAAACATCAGGATTGGTTTGATGAAAATGACAATGAGATTAAATATATAATTGACCAAAAAAGGAAAGCCTTCCAAATATGGCAAAATGATATTAACTGCGCTGCCAAGAAAAAAGCCTACGCTAGCGCAAAGGCTGAGGTCCAAAGAAGAACAAGAGAACTTAAGAACGCTTGGTGGAAAAAGAAAGCTGAAGAAATTCAACAACTTGCAGAATCTCATGATGCACGGGGCTTTTTTAAGGCCACAAGGGCCATTTATGGACCAAAAACCTATGGTACAAACCCTTTACAATCAAAAGATGGCACCAAACTCTTAAAAGACAAAGAGTCTATTGCACTGCGTTGGAAAGAGCATTATTATGACCTTTTAAATCGTAAACCTAAGGTGGATAATGAGATTTTTTCGCAAATCCCGCAAAAACAAATTAAAGAGGAACTTGCAATACTCCCCACTTTGGATGAAGTAAAAAAAGCCATTAATCAAATGAAGAACAACAAAGCTAGTGGACCAGATGGGATTCCTGCTGAAATCTTTAAAGAAGGGGGGCCCGAACTTGTACAACATCTTCATAAACTCATCGAAAAAATCTGGATAAGAGAAGAGATCCCAGAAGACTTCAGGGATGCCATAATTATCACCCTCTTTAAGAAGGGTGATAGAACAGACTGTGGAAACTATCGGGGCATTTCTCTCTTAGCAACCGCAGGTAAAATATTTGCTAGGATTCTTGCAAACCGTCTTCTATCTATTTCAGAAGAGATCCTCCCTGAAACTCAATATGGTTTCCGCCCCTCTAGAGGGACAGTAGACATGATTTTTACTGCACGTCAGCTCCAAGAAAAATGCCGGGAGCAAAATCAACCCCTTTATATGGCATTTATCGATTTGGCTAAGGCCTTTGATACTGTAGACCGTACAGCTCTCTGGACTATCCTTATGAAAATTGGATGCCCCAATAAATTTGTGAATATCTTGCGACTTCTCCATGACAACATGACGGCAACGGTTTTGGACAACAACGGCTCTCATGGTGCTCCATTTAAAGTGGAATCAGGTGTTAAACAGGGATGTGTTATCGCCCCAACATTATTTGCCATTTTCATCGCCATGGTTTTACATCTTGTCGAGGGGAAACTTCCCACCGGTGTGGGAATTATATATCGAACAGATGGAAAGCTTTTTAATCTCAGCAGGCTGAAAGCAAAAAGTAAGGTAATTACAACCTCCGTTGTGGAACTTCAGTATGCTGATGATAATGTGGTCTCCGCACATTCAGAGGATGATCTCCAAACTATCCTAAATGCTTTTGCAGAAGCATACGAAAAACTTGGTCTCTCACTTAACATCAAAAAAACCAAAGTGCTTCATCAGCAAGTGCAAGCCAATCCTTTGGTGATGTCATCTATCCAGCTTGGCGGGACAATACTGGAAAACGTCGATCATTTTCTCTATCTTGGCAGCTATCTTTCTGTTACAGCTAACATCGACAGTGAAATCCAGCATCGTCTGAGCTCCGCAAGTGCCGCATTTTCTCGAATGAAACATAGAGTGTTCGAGGATCGGGATATTTGTAAGAAGACCAAAACACTGGTTTATGAAGCCATTGTATTACCAACTTTATTGTATGCCTGCGAAACATGGACTATCTATAAACGTCACTTCCACCTCCTTGAAAGGTTTCATCAACGTTGCCTCCGGAAAATCCTGCAAATTACTTGGGAAGATAGGCGAACAAATGTCAGTGTACTGGAAGAAGCAAAGACTACTAGCATTGAAAAAATGATCCTTCAACGCCAACTTCAGTGGACCGGTCATGTTGTTCGAATGCCTGACTGCCGTCTCCCAAAGCAGTTACTTTACTCACAACTCAAGGATGGAAAGCGGAATATCGGTGGTCAATATAAGAGGTTTAAAGATGTTCATAAGGCTAATCTAAAAAAATGCAATATAAACATCGAAAACTGGGAAGCTCTGGCCCATGAACGATCTAAATGGAGGTTGGCCTTTCACAAAGGTTCCATGGACTTTGAAGAAGCCCAAGTGCAAGGTGAAAGGGAGAAACGTGCTAAGCGAAAAGCACGTCAAATGAATCCTTTACAGGACCATCTTCTATCTGGTAACCTGTGTCCTCACTGTGGGAAGCTGTGTGGATCTAGAATTGGCCTCCACAGTCACTTACGGACCCATCGCTAGAGTCTACACAATCTTCTTTAGAATTTCCTCCTTTTATCCCGGAAGACAATCTTACTCGGTCACGAGTGATCGCCTGATGATGATGATGACCTAATTGGAATTATATCAAGCCATCCGGTAAACAGAAGAGGAAGGAAGCAGGTGGCAAAGAGAAAAATATCGCTTTCCTGTCTAGGTGTTGGATACATGCTCCAAAAAACAGCACTGGAGACAGTGGAGTAGCAGAGGCTGGTCTTGCAGGGACTCCGTGCTGGCACTTTTTAATCAGCAGGGATGCTGATGTCATCCGCCACCCGGCTCGAACTTCCCTGTTCCCTCTGAGCTGAGTTGCGACCTGGAGGGAAATGGATTTTCCCAGCAACAATATATTTTTCCTTGTACTGTTAAATATTTGGGGGGCATCTTGGTCTTGAATGGGGAATTAAGACCCGTTCGCTTTATAAAAGACCTGTTCCTAGCACCTGAAACCTGCTAGATCGGGTTTGTTGATATGGATCAATGCAGCCTGCCTGCATTTTTGGCCTCTCCTTGAGGGCGTGGCTACGGGGACTGTCAACGATGAGCATCTGCGGTTCAAAATTGACCACTATTCCACTGGCCAATGCACCGGGTGGATCATGTGCCCTGGTGCGTTGGCCAACCCTGCTTCGCTGCACACTGACCTTCCCCAATTGCGGGGGAAGCCAGTTTGCAGCGAGGCCAGCCTAGCCTTCCCAAAATTCAAGACTAGGCCTCGGCCTTGGAAAACGGGTTCTGTGAGCCAACGTTTCTTAACGGTGGGGGAGAAATGCGGGAGAGGGGGGTACGCTGCCCACCCGGATGCTTTTTCAACAACTGGCTTCTGTCGTCCCCAAGGTGGTTCTACAAAAAGGGCTCCTGTAGCGCCAGCTGTGGTGGAGGCGTGATGCGGAAGGTCCTTTACTGTGCCCGGGAGACCAGGGAGGAGGAGAAGGAGGAGGGAGAGATTCTGCCCAGCACATTCTGTGAGAATTTGCCTCGCCCCGAAGAACAGGAAGCGTGCAACCTGGAGCCCTGTCCCCCCAGGTCATTTGCTGTGCGCTTATTATAACCGGTGGTTCTGGACTCACCTCCTGCAATTCAGCATAGAAGAAAAGCTTCCGTTAACCCAGACTTCCCCCCCACCTGCTGCCGCCCCTAAGCATAATTGCCATGTGGTGGGTGGGGGATTGGGGGGGTAGGGGTGTTCCAGCGTTTGTGGAGGGGAGGATTAACACTTCCCTCCCCAGCTGTAAATCCCCCTTGAAACATCGCCCCCTTGAAACATCGCCCCCTTGAAACATCACCCCCTTGAAACATCACCCCCTTGCATGGCAATTAAGCTAAGAAAGAAATTTTATGTAAGACGATTTGGATGGGATGGGACATGAATTGGCTGGCTTTGCCTTCTATGCCATCTACATCAATCCTAGTCATTGTTTCTACATTTGCACATATAGATATAAATTAGCATATGCACATTTCAGGGCAGGGCTTTGCATCTTTTAAGTGCCTAGCAACATGCCCTGTCCACCACGTGCTCCGATTAGCTCAGAGAGCCAATGTGGCCTAGTGGTTAGAGTGCTGGACTGGGGCTCAGGAGATCCAGGTTCTAGTCCCCGCTTGGCTACGAAGCTCACTTGAGTGACTTTGGGCCAGTCACTGATTTTCCGCCTAACCTACCTCACAGGGCTGTTGTGAGCATAAAATGGAGAGGAGGATTATGTAAACTGCCCTGGGTTCCTTGTAAGAAAAAAGGGTGGAATATAAGTATAATAATAAATAAACAAATCTGGCACCCTCCAGATGTTTGGGATTACACTGCCCACAAGCCCCAGCCAGTATGGCCAATGGTTGGGGATTATGGGACTTTTAGTCCAACACATCTGAGGATTGCCAGGTTGCTGGCCCCAGTTTGCATCAAGGCATGGCGAGGAAAGCAGCTGTGCGCATGTGTGTTTATCCTCTCTCATTGATCGCTTCTCTCTTCTCCCCAGTGCCAAGGTGGAAAGTGACGGGAACCGGTCCATGTTCCTCCTCCTGTGGGCGCGGGATAGCCACACAGTCTGTCTCTTGCATGCAGCTTTCCGGAGGCCAAGAGGTCGAGCTAGCCCAAGAGCAAGTGCCCAGAAGAGGAGAAGCCCCCGACCGGCGTGCCGTGCGTCATTCGGATGTGCCCTTACGAATGGCGGTTCACCCAGTGGACAGAGGTGCCTGCGTAGGGCTGGAACGGAATTCGGCAACGCTTTGACAAAAATCCCACAGATTGGATCTTAAATCCGAATGCTGGCTTCCAACTTCAGACTCTGGGTTCCTTTGGTGACCAGCTGTGGTGGTTGAGGTCCAGTGTACCGTGGTGCGGGGATTCAGGAAGGGCAGCGATCCCGACCCTGGGAGCCCTTCAGATGTATTGGACCACAACTCTCACTCAGAGCCAGTGTGGCCTAGGCGTTAGAGTGCTGGACTGGGACTCGGGAGATCCAGGGTCTATTCCCCATTCAGCCATGAAGCTCACTGGGCGACTCTGGGCCGGTCACTGACTCGCAATCTAACCTACCTCTCAGGGTTGCTGTGAAGAAAAAATGGAGAGGAGGAGGAGGATTGTGTAAGCCACCTTGGGTTCCTTGCAGGAAAAAAGGCGGGATATAAATATAATAAAGGTAATAAATGAATAAATAAAATAAATCCCAGCCAGCACGTCCAAGGGCCAAGACATCTGGATGGGACCAGGTTGGGAAAGGCACACATCTCGCCTTGAGCTCTTTGGAGGCAAAGCAGGATATAAACATTACGAACTGTGGGGCGGTTAGATGTAGTTACAACCACGTTTTATTGGGCACATCATGCAGAAACATTATAGAATGTATTATGTTGGTGTTTGTTGGTTTATTTATTCTACAACCCAACTTTCTACCAGGAAATGGACCTCGAAGCAACTTTTTGTTATCATACTGAAGCTTGTGGGATTGTTTTCCTTTTCCTTTAAAAAAACAACACCAAAATTTGTTCCAAGAAACGTGACATTTAGACTATATTTGGTTTACTTTGTTCCAAAGCACTGTGGCTTTGATTTACTCTTTTCTGTTTGATAAAAACAAGAAATTTGTT
Organism: Shinisaurus crocodilurus; assembly: GCA_021292165.1. Classification (NCBI taxonomy): domain Eukaryota; kingdom Metazoa; phylum Chordata; class Lepidosauria; order Squamata; family Shinisauridae; genus Shinisaurus; species Shinisaurus crocodilurus. Next base: position 3,117,468 of record JAHFWL010001188.1, on the reverse strand, counting down.
TAAAATGGTGGGACAGTTGTTGTTGTAGGAAAGCAGTTCCTGGCCTTTTTTGGGGGCTCAATTTCTCATCTGGGCAGTGACTAACTTCTGTGCGTTTAACAATCGCTTCTGGGTTTTCTCCCTCCAGTGTTCTCTGTCTTGTGGCACCGGCATCCAAAGGCGGCAGGATTTCTGCATCAACCCCCAAACTGGGGACACAGGTGAATCCCATCTTCTGCATGCGCTCCCCAAAGCCGATGACGGTGCAAACTTGCTCTGTCACGGCCTGCCTTGAACGGGCCGTGGAAGATGCGATTCTGCGGCCGGATCTCCAGACTCTGCCTCCAGACCAGCTGACGACAAGTGCGGTTCCTGTTGGCCCTAGAAGACCAAAATATGGAGACTTGGACCTTCTACCGCTCGGTGGACTAGCTCCTTTCGTGAGACGATCTGAGGAGATACCAGAGGACGAGGATGCTGAGGATAATAGTTATGTAGTGATGTTACTTGTTATGGGGCTCTAATTGGATGCAGGATTTAGTATTGCACAAAAGTGGTTCTGGCCCTTATTGTGGCAGACGAACATCTCAGGAAGTGCCTCAGCTCTTACCATCCCGGGCAGTAAAAAATGAAATATCCCTTTGCCGTCCTTTCATAACACCCAAAATCAGCTACCCGGCCCATCTCTCTGTTTTTTCTTCACCTCCATTTACATCAGGGGCTGTTGAACTTGAAGACTGGGAGCCAGTTCCGGCCCCAGAAGGCCACGCCCCCACCCCCTGACTGTCAATCGCTTGGTGGTTTCCCGGCATTTGTGCAGTTTTCCCCCCTATTCTAAGAGGTTGAAATGCCTTTCCTAATGCTTAATTACTGGGGGTAAGACCTTTCAGCAAAAATACGTCCCTTTTGCCTTTGGCTCTGCCCACCACTGGAATGCAGCCCCCGGGAGCTTTCTTTTGCAGCCCTCGGGCTGAAAGAGGTTCCACACCCCCAATCTGTAGTGGTAGAAAGAGAAGAGTGGCAAAGCTTGAACTTCCAGTAAAAATCAAAACGCCACCGTCGGCCATGATTCTTTTTGTGTGGGTTAGATTCTGTCCCCCATGACACCCTTGTATGGGGAAACGCCTCTATACTTTGCACTGGGAGCTGAGCATGGAAAGAGTTCTCTGCAAATGGCCTCTTGGAATTCTCCACCTGATTTAGTGTGATCATGGACTGCAGCTATGTGCGAGCTGCCGACTTTTACCATCTCTGTGCCCCCCCGCCTCGCACTTTTTCATGCAGGTGTGTGCGGGAGGCTGTTCCTCAACTCCACAGGGTTGATCAACATGACCGGCGTGGGAGTCAGCGACTGCACAGTTGCCATCGGCCGCCCCTTAGGAGAGGTGCTTAGCGTCCAGGTGGTGGAGAGCTCCCTGAACTGCAGTGCAGGTGGGTGCTTGGTCCAGCGGTGGAGAACAGGAGCTGGGGAAGCCACAAACTCACCAGGTGACCTTAAAAGAGGGGTGGGGGTGACAAAAGCGTTTGGGGGGGTTACATTCCAGAGGTGGGCAGGGCCAAAGGCCAAGTGGGTGGGGCCAAAAACACCATGGCATATTTTAGCTTAAAATGCAGCTGGGGGAATGCTGGGAATTATAGTGCAATGCATCTAGAGGGCACTAGGTCAGAGAAGGCCGAGAAGAAATCCAGCAAGTTCTGCCACCCCATGTTTGTCTTCTTTTTGCTCCAGGTGAGATGGTGCTGTTTTCCACCCGGACCATGTGGCGGATGGGCTGCAAGAAGCTGACGCTCACAACCATACAAACCAGAACCAACACCCTGATGGTGAGGCAGCGCCTCCTGCTGCCTGGGAACGGAGTGGTCCTTCGATACAGCAGCAGAATGGCATCCAAGAAATATCACCAAGGTGTGTTGCTGCAACTTTTGCGGGCATATATAGGGTCAGTTCACATGTCATGGTGGCCAGTTCACACATGTCACAGCTGCCTTGAGTCCCAGTATTGGGGAAAAGGCAGGATGATGATGATGATGATGATGATGATGATGATAAAAATTTGATGCTCTCTCCAGTGACGTATGCTTGGAACCAATGTTATCATTTTTTTGGTGCCGAGTTAAAATTCTCCTCTATTCCCAGCATTTGACGGCATGAGATGGGGCTTCTTTGTCTATTATTGTTGTTGTTATTGTTATTATTTTCATTTCTGTACCACCCAGTAGCTGATGCTTTCTGGGTGGTTTACAACAATTCATAAAAACACAGACCACAAATATGATAAAAACAGCATGAAATTTTTCCAGTTCACAAAATTTGGAAAACAATTTAACCACTAGAACAACCTTAGTACAAACAAGACCTGTTAAAAACAACTGACATAAATGCCCCATCGTACCATTAAATGCCTGGGAGAAGAGGGCAGTCTTAACGTGGCGCTCAAAAGATGACAGAGTTGGCTCCAGGCAGGCCTCAGCGAGGAGATCATTCCATAATCGGGGCAACCACTGAGAAGGCCCCATCCCTCTTTGTCACCCTCGGAGCTTCCCTCGGAGGTGGCACTCAGAGGAAAGCCTCAGGATGTTGATAGCTAACTCTCACCCATGGACCACTCCTATGTTATGCAAATAATCTGCAAAAGTTCTGCATCAAGTTCTGTCTGGATTTGTAGCTACTTTCAAAGCCAGCACTTTTCCTTGGCCTTGGTTATTTTTTAAATTGTTTTTAGCTTGTTTTAAGTTGTTTTAAATCTCTGTATGTTTTAACCCTTGCTATAAGATGCCTTAAAAGCTCAATCCTATGCATGTTTAGACAGAAAAAAAAGGCCTACAATTCCCAGCATGATGCTGGCTGGGGCATGCTGGGAGTTGTAGGCCTTTTTTCTGTCTAAACATGCATAGGATTGCGCACCAAGTGTTTTTTTTTTTTAGAGAGAAAGGTATCTAATAAATGGAAGGCCATAAAATGAAACTGACATCTGTTGCCCTGTGGGAAGGAACATCAGATGTTGGCCCCCGATCAAGCGGAGCTGGGTGTTTTGTTCAGTTGTCAGAGGGGTAGCCGTTTTAGTCTGTTGCGGCAACAACGACAAAGAGTCTTGTGGCACCTTAAAGATGAACATGTTTATTCTAGCCTAAGCTTTTATGTCCCGCATTCTACTTCATCAGATGCATGATGTGCTAACCTCAAAAATGCTGGGGTTGTTGGGGGAGAGATGTAAAACTGTGCTGCCAGAGGGAACTGGAAATGCAAAAAGTAAATACCGTGAAAATTAGCTTGACTGTTGCCGTTTACGAAACTGTTCAGTGATAGCACCAACATGGTATGTACTGTGAGGGAAAAACCAACAACCAGACCTTTGTCGTCCTTCAAACCACAGGAATTTCTGTTGAATCTCTTTATGAATTTCTGTTGAATCTCTTTTTATGAATTTGTGAATTTGTATTGAATTTCTTTATGAATTGTACTTACTGCCCTCCTGTGCTTTGTGATCTGCACGGGCTTCCAGTCTGTTTCCCCAGCCCAATTCAAAGTGCTGCTATTAACTTTCAAAGCACTATATGGCTTGGAGCCGGGTTGCCTGAAGGTTCATCTCCTTCCATATATACCTGCCCGAACTCTAATATCATCCTCAGAAGTCCTTCCGTGGGTGCCCTTGCCAAATGAGGTGAGGCGGGTGGCTCCTAAGGGGAGGGCCTTTTCAGTGGTGGCACCCCAGTTTTGGAATGCCCTCCCCAGAGAGGCTCTCCTGGCACCTATGTTATGGTATTTTCGGCACCAGGTGAAGGCCTTTTTATTCTCCCAGGCATTTCAGCCCTCCAGTTTTTATTGTTTTAAATCTGTTGTTGTATTTTTAGATCTTTACGTTGCTTCTGGTTTTATACCATAGTTTTCAACTGTTAAAAGTTTTGTATTGTGTTTTGTCAGGTTGTTGTATTTGATGGCGTTAACTGTTGTGAACCGCCCAGAGAGTTTCAGCTATTGGGCAGTATAGAAATGTAATAAATACATACATCAGCAATTTTGTGTGGATATTTCAAAGATGGATATCAGCATGAAATTGTTAGAATAATCCACTTGACCTGGGAAATGTTAAAGGATTAAACTAAAATGTTGCTAACATCTGTAGAAAAGAAAGGGCAAAACAGTGCCCATCTTGTTTGATGGCATTTTGGATCTGCAGCTTTTTGGGGCCAGGTAAAACTCTTCAGCAACCTGAACTCCATGTTGTCTTCTGCTTCCTTTTCGCTAACCCAGAATGTGATGTGCAGTTGTTTGGTCCCCGCGGAGATATTGTGAATCCCGTGCCAGTGGCCGGCGGGGGACTGCAAGCAGTTTGCAGGATGTTCATTGACGTGGCTCCGCGGGATCGCATCGCCATCCATGCTGTCTATGTGGACCCGAGCGCAGACGCCACCTACCAGACACACTCCTCTAGTTACATCTTGGTGAGAGGCCCGTACAGATTTGGGGTCCAGATTCCTGGCATTACTGGAATAACAATAAGCATTTTAGCCATTGCAGGGGTCCCCAGCCTTTTTGGGACCGGTGGGAATTTTAAGGGTCTCATGGGCACTCTCACAAAATGGCTGCCACGGGGCAGTGAAGCTTGCCCATTCACAAAATGGCTGCCCTTTCTCAGAGCCTTGAGGACTAGAATCTTACTTTGTTTTTAAGCAGAATGGCTGTAGCTCTCATCCCAGGCCACTCACAGAGAGCTGTGATCAGTCACGTGGCTTATACGTCACGGTGAGTTGTCGTGTCATGCAAACCCAGGTCGGGTTTGTCAGGGTGGCCTATTTTGGGCTTATAAGCCACGGCTTGCAGCAGAGTCTGTCTGACCCATGATAGGTTGTCTTGTCGTCCGAACCCGGATGACATGACCCATCATGGGTCAAGCCCTGCTGCAAGTGAGCTGCTTGGCAAGAAAATCTTGCCGCTCTTGCCAAGTGGCTGCCAGGCGAGCACCACTGACAGCCGGCCCTAAAGTGCCCAAGCAGCACTTGGGGGCGACAGTCAGAGGCTTCACCCACTCCCTGCTGCTGCACTGATCCCGTTGGGGCTCGGAGCGATGGCGGGGAGCACGGGAGCAGCGATCGCAGCTCCCCACTGCTTGCAGTGACGGCGAGTGTTTTCGGCCTGCCACGAGTCGGCAGCTGCGATCCCTGCTCCCCCGTTCCCCCTCTTCCTGCCGCCGTTGCAAGCCCTTTCGGGCTCCCCGTGGTGGTGGCAGGGAAGGGGGGAACCTCGGTGCTCCCCTGGGATATCCGCAGAGGACAGAGGGGAAAGGAGGTGGGCGAGGACCCACAATGTGCCCGATCTTCTGTTGGGCACGTCGTGGGCCCTCGGGCAGACAACCCACACTGCGTGGCTTGTGCCCCAGTGTGGGTTGTCATGTTGTGCGAACCCACCAGGTGACTTGCGTCTGGTACAGACATGAGTTGCTAAGATGCCGTTGGAAAGATGGCCGGGACGGGCACAGCATGCGACCAAATGATTGACCGACTGACCTTACATTCTTCAGATTCGAGATGTCAGTGCCATGAAGATGGCAGTTTTCCATGGAAACCAGCTGTTCTACTGGGAATCGACTGGGAGCCAGGCTGAAATCGAATTCAGCAAGGACTTTGCCAAGGGCAGTTTCCGAGCGGTCTACTGGGTCACCGCGCCCAAATAAACACAAGTGCAGTCATTCCGTTATCGCGGATGGGGTGAAATGCAGGGATCCTCCATTTCAGCCTTCGCCAACCTGGCGCCCTTCAGACCTGTTCGGCTACAGCTCCCAGCATTCCCCCAGCCAGCATGGGTGAACGGTGGGAATGCTGGGAGTTGTAGTCCAACAAGACTGGAGGGTACGAGGCTGATATATTTGCTAGGGTTATGTAGCCGGGGGAATTTGGTGGATGCAGTTTCTCCTTCGAAGCCACATCAGCCAAATGCATCCCTTAAAATATTTCAAATAATGGTATTTAACACCATCCAAAATAGCAAAGATAGACAAATCTTATTCACCACTGTGTTGGAAAGGCCGCGGGGCCCAGGGATCCTATGTTCACATGTGGTGGGACTGTGAACGTATTCAAAGATTCTGGACGGAAATTTTTTCAAGAAATATCTTCCATACTGGAAACGACAGTAGTAAAAACACCAGAATTGTAGTTGCTCAATAAATGTGATGGCCAAAATCAAACCGTATTAGATAAAAAGCAAATTGAGTTTCTCTTAATAGCAGCACGCATGTTGATAGCCAAATGCTGGAAGGATGCGAAAGGGTTAAATGTAAGGAGATGGTACAATATGGGATGGGAAATAGCACTCCCAGAGAAACTTAGCCAGCGTTTGAGAGTGTCAACAGAGCAAAATGAAAAAAAGACTTTTGCAATAGAATGGTGGCGTTTCATTTTATACACAATTGAAACAACAGCACCAACTCAAGTTCCAACTGCCTTTTATAGCCTATGGATGCAACCATATCTAGATTATGAGTAGACTTTATTAAACACTTTCTCAGGAGATAATGAGTAAATAACAATGTACGTAATGAACTGTAAGTAACCAACAGTATACTGTGAATTGATATTGTCTTGGGGGGGGGGATGTTTTGTTATATTTGAAAATTGAATAAAAATTATTAAAGGAAAAAGAAAAAGCAGGCAGCTACTGAAATTTCCCCTCTTAAAACTTAAACGGGCCCTGCACCTGATCAGATCACTAAGGAAAAGGAGGAAGTGTTCCTAGTGCTTGACTCACCCTGCCTCTGCTACTGGGTCAGAGTGTGACCTCCACCAAGTCCCTTAATTCTCCTCAATTGCTCCTTCTTTGTAACAGGGATATATGTTGTTCTTTGGAGTGCCAAAAGTCCTCACGGAGATCTGACAGTAAAATTGCTCTACGGATGTGAACCCAACATATTAGCTTGAAAATAAAACGTTTTTTCACAGTGTACTGATCGATCCTGAGCCAGCCGATCTCCACCCTTCCCTGCATGGAATTATTATTGCAAAAACTTCTGCTGCTGCTTCCGAGGGGTGTTATTTAAAACAGCAGCAGAGGCGGTGTTGGGGGGTGGCCCACTAGGGCTGGAGCACCAAATCCTTCATTTGGAGCCCCGAATCTCTGGGAGGCCCTCTGCCCCACCACCCTGCTGCCCAGGGGCACTTGCTGAAAGAAAGGTGCAGGGGCCCTGAGGATTTCTCCTGCATCTGATCCCCCTTGATGAGCTGGCTTCTTGCCCATATGTGCTTCCCCTCCTGCTGCCCCCCCCCCCAGTTGAATCTCTGCCTGAGGTTTTTTCCTGAAATCAAATGCCCTATTTTACAAATAGGGGTGCCCTTAGGAGACAGGGTCCTTCAAAGACACACACACACACACACACACACACACGGACTTTAGAGCATATGCAAATTTGTGCATTTTTTTAAAATCTGTGGGCCTGGGTCTTTTTGGGAATAAAAATTCATTGTCAAACCAAACAATTTACAATGTTGTACAAAAGAAGGGTTCTCACTGCCTTCCCCAACTTGGGGTAATATCCGATGTTAGCCATATGTAGAGTAGACCCATTGAAATTAATGTGACTTAAGTTAATCACAACTAACTTAAATCTGATTCTTGGATTTTTCCTTTGTATCCTCTGGGCATCTCACTATTATTGTATTTGTATAGGACGGTAAAAGAGGGAATGAAAGGAAAGGCTTCAAAATGAACCAGGAGGTCAGTTTGCCAAGGCAACGGTCAGTTTACATACAACTTCTTTTTTTAGTCTCACAAAAAGCAAAAGTTGACCATAAGTATAAAATCCCCAAATCCATATTAGTGCAATTCCTTTATCCGGCCAACCAAAAAGCTTACCCCAAAATGTACAAGCTTTTGAGATCTCTGGAGATCTAGAAAGCTTGCACATTTTGGGGCGATCTTTTTGGTTGGCCTGATAAAGGTATTACACACACACACACACACATAATTTGCACCCCAGCTTTCCACCAAGGGAATGACACTCAAGGCAGCTAACAATTACAAGACCCCAAATATAAAATAAAAACTTAGTTAAAGCCTGCTGTCCAACCACCACTGTTATGTTACTTTGTTTTCAATGCATTGTTTTTTTGTTTTATCTGTTCTTATTTTTTTATTGTTCACTGTTCTGTAAAGAATAAGAATAATGATGATGCAAAGTCCTACAGCTCCCAGCATTCCCCAGCCAGCATGTTCTGTCTAAACATGCATAGGATTGCACCCATAGGATACAATCCTGTGCAGAATCCATGTAGTGTAATACTTTTATTAGGCCAATAGCTTTTGAGATCCCCAGATCTCTCTATCAGGGACATATTGCCTGATAAAGAGATCTGGAGGTCTCGAAAACTTGCACATTGTGTGTGGGCGTGATCTTTAAGTTGGCCTAATAAAGGTATTACGGTACATGGATTCTGCACAGGATTGTATCCTTAGGGTGCAATCCTATTTATGTTTATACAGAAAAAAAGTACTACAACTCCCAGCATTCCTCCAACACCCAGCATGGCTTGGGAGTGCTGGGAGTTGTAGGAGTGCTGGGAGTGGTAGGACTTGTTTTTCTGTCTAAACATAAATAGGATTGTGCCCTACATGCAATGTTTAATTTTTTAACATTGAAATTGTTTTAGTTGTTTTATACTGTTTTAAATTTTGTATATTGAAATTTTATGCTATATTTTCTTGCATCTGTGTTTTGTAATTTTGCGGATTGCTGTGAACCGCCCAGAGAGCTTTGGCTATTGGGCAGTATACAGATGAAATTATTATTATTATTAATAAGGATAATAACATCATCATAATCATAATAGCATCCAAGCCAATAGACTAGCTGATATGCCAAAGGGCCTTCTTGAATAAAAGCAAAATAGGGATTTGAGATGTTTAAGTCCATAGATGACAGATCATAGGGAGCATGCAAGCATCCTCCCTCTATCTCTTCCCCCTCCCTTTTCTCATTTTGCAACGGGAGGGGACCCAGAATGCAACGCGAAGGGAGCCACGCACGGGGAAACAGCTGCTCGGAGGGGGCGGGGCTCTCTCCCTATTGTCAGCCTGAATTGCATGGAGAGGCACAGGTGGGGGCGGGGGCGGGGCAGCTGCTGCCGCCGCCGGCGGAGATGCCTTGAGGACTAGGATCGTGCCCAGTTCTGCGGGCGGCAGTGGCAGGCCCGGAAAAGAGGGAAGGGGCCCGGTTTTTTTGCTTTCTTTGTTTTTGCCTTGCCTGCTTTCTAATCCCAAAGGGGGCAGGATGAACCCCCAGGAAGAGCAGGATCAGCCCGCTGCCGCCCCGGCTTCCACGGATGACGATGGCATGACCTGGTGGTACAAGTGGCTGTGCAGGTTGGCAGGCATCGTCGGCGGCATCTGTGAGTATTTCCTCCACTCACCCGCACCCAGCAACTTTTCCAGAATGGTTTTTCCCGGGAGGAAAGTCCCAGCACCCAGGTTGTCCCTATGAGTGGACTTGCTTTGCATCCCTTCGCAGTGTGAAAGTGGCCAGGTATCTTCTTTTACATCCTCTGTTAAAAAAGGGGGCTGCCTCAGGACCACCCTCAGTTTGAAGGCTGCAGCCCTGTAGCCAGACTAAAAGTTTAGGGGGGCACCAAAAAGTATGTGGGGCATCCATCTGTTTTGCAGGCCTTTTAAAGACAAAATTGTAAACTGTTTTTTAAATATTTGTATGTAAAAAAAAATAGGGGAGCAGAGAAAATTTAGGGGGGCAGTCTACCCCTGGCTCCCCAAGTCCACCCCTGGCTCCCCAAGTCCACCCCTGGCTATAGGCCTGGAAGGCATCCTCTGTTTGAAAAGCTGTCCGGTTTAAAGATAAAGAACTGTAAGATATTTCATTTAATTTCATTTATTAGATTTATAGACCGCCCAATAGCCAAAGCTCTCTGGGCGGTTTACAAAGATGAAAACCTTTAAAATACATGATAAAAACCGTATACAGTCATGCCTTGGACTGGGAGCATAGTTCGTTCCGGAAATGTGCTTGTAATCCAAAACACTTGAATATCAAAATGAAATTCCCCCAAAAAAATTTGTACAGAGATTTTTAATTTAAGCTGTACTACAGTACTTGTATTGCAAGACATTGCTTGTATATCAAGTCAATTTTTTAAAAATAAATATTTAAAAATTTGCTTGTCTTGCAAAACGCTCTCAAACCAAGTTACTTGCAATCCAAGATATTACTGTACATACAAACATGCAACACACACAGAGAACACATATATCTAAAAACAATATTTAAAACAATCGGAAGCAAGAAAAACTCAAGCCCTGATTTCAACCTCATCATATACTGCCACATTTCATTTCATTTAATGTTGCCCCTTCCGCAGTTAGCACCTGAACAACGGACCGAACAGGCGGGCACATAGGTCAACCGATCACAGTCTTCCTCTCTGTGGTGAGACGGGCCATATTTCTATTTAAATTCTAAAAATGACGTCTCAGTGTGCATCTGCATATAAATTGCCAAGGCAACATTTATGCAAATCTATGTCCTCTTTTGCCCTCTGTTTTGGGCGATTTGGGGGGGGGCGATTTATAAGTGACCCAGCCTAGTGTGTGTGTGTGTGTGTGTGTGTGTAGGTGTGCAAAAATGGATCCAAACTACAACAGATCAGTGCCTGCTTGGCCACAAGCAAATGCACACGTTTATGAGTTATTTTTATTCTTTCGTGGTCTCCAAAGAGCGGCTTACATGCGACCCCCCCCGCAATGGATGGGGGTGCATCTCCCATCCAGGTGCTGTTCTTGACTAGGCGCATGACCCACCCACTCATAAGAATGGCCCTGCTGGATCGGCAGGGAAGGCAAGGATCACGCCCAGTGATACAATCCTGCGTAGAATCCATGCGGTGTAATACCCTTCTTACGCCAATTCAGGGCCACCCCAAAAATGTGCAGGGTTTCAAGATTTCCAGATCCCCCTTGCCTGATGAAGAGATCTGGAGATCTTGAAAGCTGGCACATTTTGGGGGTGATCTCTAAGTTGGCCTGATAAAAGTATTACGCTACATGGATTCTGTATCCGTGCAATGCAGGATGTTTAGACAGAAAAAAAAGTCCCACAACACACGGGTCCTTGCCATGGTGAATCCCACCCTTAAGATGCAACCCTGCGCCTAATCTACTTAGCCCTGTCCATTCATCTGCAGTCCCCCGTCCCTCACGTCAACGTGTGACAGAATGTTGGGGAACCATTTAAAATAATTTTTTTTAAAATGTTGAATTCCTTCTGCTTCCAATGTTCAAGTGGAGAGTGCCGATCCTTATGTAGCTATAACGTCACCATCCACACACACAAGAGGGAGTGGGCTTGGGCGAACCCAAGTCTTGTAGAAGTACCACCCCCCCAAAAAATAAAAAAATATTTAGAAAAGGATCCCTAAAGCAGAGGGGTACCCCCAAATCATCCCAATGAGGACTGGAGAAAACCAGGCGAGTGGGGAGATGGAACGGAGCATCTGGGAACCCTGAAAAAAAGCACTCCAAGCTGCAACATTTTGCCGCAGCGCAGGCTCTGTTTGTGTAGCTTATTTGTTGGTTCTTTGGTGTGTTTACCTTCCGATCCGGAGTTTCTTTCGGGAGGAGAAGTTAATCTTTAAAAGCATGTTTCGCAAAAGCTGACTGGGTCGGAGACAATGTAGAGGAACTCGCTTGCAACTTGAATTCGTGTCCACATAGCCGCACCCAGCTCTAAATGTGTGCCATTTGCTTAGTTGGGCCCTGATGTAAAGTGATTCCTCTTGCTCCTGTCTTCCAGGGTTACAGGGTTGGACTTTGATCTGGGAGTTCAAATCCTTTCTCTTGTGTCAATACTTTCAGTCAGCCTTCGTCACGCTGGTCTTCCTTGGCCCCAGCTCCCAGTCTGCAATGTGGGGAATCATAATGACCCGCCTTGCAAGGTCGTTGTTGGGGGCAAAATGGACTAAAGGTTGTCAAACCCCCCCCCCCCCCGTCATTGGTGCAGAGAGCAGGGTTGTCAAACCTCTGAGGCAAATCCGGCCCGCCAAGGTTCCGAGAATGGCCCCGACCACCAACCGTTTGGTGGTTTCCCACTTTTGTGCCGTCCCATTTTAAAAGGTTGAAATGCCTCTCCTAATGCTTAGTTACTGGCAGGAAGAGCTTGAAACTAAAATAGGGTGGTATTGTTGGCATTTTGGCTCCTCCCCTTTTGCCTTTGGCACTGCCCACTCCTGGAATGCGGCCCCCAAGAGCAACTCTGAAATGGAATGTGGCCCTCGGGCTGAAGGAGGTTCAACACCTCTGCCTTAGAGTTTCAAAAATCCACAAACTTCCCAGGTAGTCTCAGGAGAGGCACTGTTCTCTTAGTCAGCAACTCACCTCCAACAGCTTGCTGCCATCCCCTCAGCAATTGCCGCCTGAAACAACAGCCTCATTTTGCCTAATGGTAGGGCTGGCCCCGATCCCCGAATTGATCTGAGGACAATGCCCTATAGTTGCAGCGGTCACTTTATCTGGACCTAAGTTCCCCCCCCCTGCGTCGGAGCAATTTGGGGGAAGGCCCAGACATTCCTCAAGGGACCGGATTTGGCTCTGCGGACTCCGGTTGCTGACCTTTTTTTTGGTTGCCCCCTCATCATCTGCAAAATGGGTAGAACAACACTGGGCCTACCTGGTAGCACTGTCGTAACAGTGAGATAATGTGCACGGAGTGCTCTTTAAACATTTGAAATGGGTGTTGTAAAGGTCAGGGACGATGCATGCTCACTGAGCGCTCCTTGTAACTGTGTCGTGGGCCTATGCCCGTTTTAGGGAAGGGGAGCGGTGAAGAACGGGTAACGAACCGCCCAGGGCCGGTCAGTCAATCTCTGGCCAGGGCCGCAATGTTTGCCTCGCCGGTCCTGGCAAAAATCATTGCTCGCCTCTTTTTCATTTTGTCGGTTTCGAGCGACAGGACCTGTTTTTCTCCTAATGGACCGGCTCTGTCGTCCCCATGTTCGTAGTGCTTTTTTGAGGTTTTGTTTACAATGGGGGTGTTGAACCTCTTCCAGCCTGGGGGCCGATTTCTGTTTCGGAGAAGCTCTCGGGGGCCACATTCCAGTGGTGGGCTGGGCCAAACATATCAGCATATTTTAGCTTCAAGCTCGGACCGCCACTACTGAAGCCTTAGGAGGGGCATTTCAAGTTTTTAGATGGGGTGGAAAACTGTACAAAAGCCGGGAAACCACGGTCAATGGTTCGGGGACAGGACCAGGGTAAGGGTGTGTGCCCTTCTGGGGAACCCCGAAAGTCCAAATCTCGCCCTAGGCGGGCTGGATCTCACCCCCAGACCTGAGGTTCTGCACCCCTGTTTTAAAGTGTACACCTAAATTTGTAACATCTGAACGAGGCCTGGGTATGCCTGGAAACACGAGTGTACTGCAAGTATGCACCTCCAAGAGCCAGGAGTGACTGCAGCTCACTGTCAGGTGTACACTTCAAGGGCAAATGAAGACTTGCTGTCCCATATGGGAGCCAGCATGGTCTAGTGGTTAGAGCATTGGACCGGGACTCAAGAGATCCGAGTTCTAGTCCCCACAACAGGTGACTTTGGGCTGGTCACTGACTCTCAGCCTAACCTACCTCACAGGGTTGTTGTGTGGATAAAATGGAGAGGAGGAGGAGGAGGATTATGTAATCCACCTTGGGTTCCTTGCAAGAGGAAAGAAGGCGGGATATAAATATAATAAATAAATAAATAAATAAAAATAAAGAATAAAAGGTTTCTAGTCCCCACTCAGCCATGAAGTTCCCTGCGTGACTTTGGCCCTGCGTCAGACTCTCAGCCTAAGCTCCCTCACAGGGTTGTTGTGACAATAAAATGGAGAGGTTGGGTGGCTTTGGGCCCAGTCCCTGACTCTCAGCCTAATTTACCTCGCAGGGTTGTTGTGAGGATAAAATGGAGAGGAGGATTATGTAAGCCGCATCGAGCTCCTTGCAGGAGAAGAAGCAGGATATAAATATAATTTAAAAAATAATAAATATTGTGTGGACTGTCCTTAAGAGAAAGAGAGAACTGAATGCAGAGCGTGAACAATTAATATTGTATTAATAGAGCCAGTGTGGCGTAGTGGTTAGAGTGTTGGACTGGGACTCGGGAGATCCGGGTTTTAGTCCCCGCTCGGCCATGAAACTCACTGAGGTTTTTTTCTGAAATGAAATGCCCTCCTCTCCCCTGTACATGCATCCCTTTTTACTTATAGGGGTGTCCTTAGGAGACAGGGCCCTTTGCAGACTTTAAAGCATCTGAAAATTAGCAAATGGAAATGTGCTCATTTTTTAAAAAAAATTGTCCTGTGGGCCTGAGCCCCGGATCTTTTCGGAACCGAGCACCAACCCTGGATGGATCTAAAAGGGGGTTAGACAAATTCATGGAGGAGCAGTGGGGTTGATCTGTGTGTAGCTATTCGCTGTGATGGATGTTTGGAACAGTGTCTTCCTGTCCTGCTTGTGGGCTTCCCATGAAGCAGGGTGTTAGACTCAAGTAGGTTGTTGGTCTACCTAGCAGGGCTCTCCTTAGCATCTGGCAGCCGTGCGAAGCAGGTTCGGATGCTGAGGGCAAGTGACTTTCCCAAGGTTATTCTATGCTTCTGTAGCAGAGGAGCTGCTGTATGTTTGTTTGTTGTTTGTTTGTTTGTTCGAAGTGCTTTTTATCCCGCTCCTCTGCCAAAAAGGCTCCCGAGCAGCTCGTACGCAATCCGGGAAGCAGGACTTGTCCCTGCCTGCAGGCTTGCAATCCTACAAAGTCGCTTACAATCTACAAAGTCGCAACAGGCGAGGAAAAAAGGATGGGGAGGGCAGAGGAAAAAAATGAAGCTGGGTTTGACCCATCTTCCCCTCTCATCTCCCTCTGTACAGCCTGATGACATGGCTGCTGGTGGCAACAGTTGAGGGATGAGGCATTTTCATGAGGGGAAGCCTTTCAGCAGGGCCTGCTGGAACGGCCCCGCTTCGCCCTCTCATCTCAGCTTTGAACCGGTGTGTGTGTGAGCTTCCGGATGAGACTTTTATTGTGCAATCGCCCTGCCTCCTTCGTGGAATTTTAGCAGTGCTGTGTGTGGATTGTGCATCCAGATGACGACATCTTCCACTTGCAACCTTCCAGAATTTCCCCACTGTTTCTTCCATCCTTTTGTTCTTTACACACACACACACACACACACACACACGCACAAAGTCCATTCAGAAGGACAAGCCGGAATAGCCGCACGATGCCTTTGGATCAGGTTGCCTCCATCCGGACGTCCCTTCGGCAAAAACCACGCCGCCTCCGAGCGCTTGGAGAGAGCTGAACGCTTGCTCTCTAAGAATCCCATATGTTTTCCAAATGCAACTCCTTCTCGTTTTTGTTCTTGGGGAGCGTGTGTGTATATCTGTGTGTTTGTGTGTGGGGTTTTTTCCTCCTCCTCCTCCCTTTGTGGTGTAATTTATTGTCAACTCAGCAGATGGGCCAGGCTGTCTCGTGAGCAGATCCGAGCCATCTCTAAAACCGGGATTAAGTTACCTGCTGACGAACGCGAAAGGGAACGGATGCTGTATCTGATGCAGAAGACCTTGTTGCAAGTTTAATGAGCTCCTGGATAAAAACGGCTCTGGCAGGGCCGTCTCAGGTCTAAGCCTGCTGGTGCACACCTTCTCCTCCGTTACAAAGCCAAGGGCGGCTCCGTGAGTCCTTTTTGGACTGCATGCACCGGGGAGAGTTTATTTCATTCTTTTCTTTTTATTTATTCATTAAATTTGTATCCCGCCTTTTTTCCTGCAAGGACACCAAGGTGGCTTACAGAATCCTCCTCCTCTCCATTTTTATCCTCACGACAACCCTGTGAGGTAGGTTAGGCCGAGAGTAGGTGACTTGCCCAAAGTCACCCATGGCTGTGGGATGGGGGGGGACTAGAACTCATCCAAGCCTTCCCCAACCGGGTGCCCTCTCCAGATGTTTTAGGACTACAACGCCCAGGATTCCTGATTATTCCTGGCTGGAGCATGCTGGGAGCTGTAGGACTTCTTTCTGTCTTGCATGCAAAGGGTTGTGCCCGACTAATTCACTTATTACATTTTTATATTGCCCGTTAGCCGAAGCTTTCTGGGTAGTTTACAAGACAAAGTTTAAGCCGAAGCTTTCTGGGTAGTTTACAAGACAAAGTTTAAAACCATCAAATACAATGACACCACAAAACATAATCTAAAACCATCCATTTAAAGCCGAATAAAACAAAAGAAGTAACCAAGATAAAAGCCAGCAGCCGTGCAAAGATGTCAAAACGCAATAACACAATTTAAAAAAAAAAACACCTGAAGGGCTAAAAAGACTGGGGAAATCAAAAGGCCTGGCACTGAAAAGACCACAGTGTGGGTGCCAGGTGGACCTCTCTGGGGAGGGTAGTCCACCAGTGGGGTGCCACCATTGAAAAGCCCCCCCCCTCTCTCTCAGAGCCACCCACCTCGTCTCATTTAGTGGGGGCATCCAGGGAAGGGCCTCTGGGGAAGGTATATATGGGGCAGGTATATATAGAACGAAGGAGACAATCAAAGGGTCCCCCCCCCAATAAGATAATGAAATCCAGGGTCTTAAATTACCCAGCTGCCCCACTGCTTTTTAAATCTTTTGAATGTGGAGCACTCATGACTCTGCCAGGGTACCTTGGCTGGTCATGCCGTACAACTCTCTGCAGTGAACGACTCTTTGCGCTGGAGTGCACCAATGCGGTTGCCATTTGCTGCACCTTCGCATCTTTCATCCTTCCTTCCTTCCTTCTCTCTTTCAGCCTGTGCCATCTCAGGCCTCTGGATGTGTGTGACCATCCACCCGCTCGACATCGCAGCCGGAGTTTGGATGATGTAAGTAAAACTCGATTCCCTTGATTTAAGACGGGTGGGGAGCCGAGGGCCAGGTTCCAATCTGGCAGAGGTCTCGGGGGCCAGATTCCATCTGTGGGCGAGGCCAAAATATGATGGCTACTAGTCCTGATGGCTCTATGCTGCCTCCAGGGTCAGAGGCAGTGTGCCTGTGTGCACCAGTTGCTGGGGAACATGGGCGGGAGGGTGCTGTTGCACTCATGTCCTGCATGTGGGCTTCCCAATTGGGCAGCTAGTTGGCCACGGAGTGAAGAGAATGCTGGACTGGATGGGACCCTTGGTCTGATCCAGCAGGGCTCTCTTTATGTCCTTTCTTTTCTTTGAAGGAAAATATATGTTCTCAAATAAATTTATTTATTTATTCATCTCCCATCATCCCGCAGTACCAGGCTGGTAATTTAACTGGGATGGAGTTTGACAGTGGAATTTGGCTTAGGTTTGGTTAGAGTTAGTACCTGTATCTTTCTATAGTTTGATTTGTGGCAACAGCCACAATGTATGAAAAGTCCTGTTTTTAAAGTAACAAGAATCATAGATTATAACTGTTCTTGTTTCATTTCTTTTTCATGCAATATTTCACATTTTTGTTTACCGTACTTACACCTCTGATCTGTTTGTCTCACGCCTAATGACCAGTAACTGTAATGTGGCATAGTGGTGAGAGTGTTGGACTGGGACTCGGGAGATCCAGGTTCGAGTCCCCGCTCAGCCATGAAGCTCACTGGGTGACTTTGGGCCAGTCACTGACTCTCAGCCTAACCTACCTCACAGGGTTGTTGTGAGGATAAAATGGAGAGGAGAAGGAGGATTATGTAAGCCGCCTTGGGTTCCTTGCAGGAAAACTGGTGGAATATAAATATAAGAAATTAATAAAAGGGATGCAGATTTATGTTGGCAGCAGAAGTGAGTGGCAGAGTTACCTAAGTGGGATTTCTCCACATACTGGTAGGATTTATATTTTATATTACATTTCTATTATCTCGTATTGTGATGTGTATTTTTTTTGTGAACCACTGAGAGAGCTTCGGCTATTGGGTGGTATAGAAATGAAAATAATTAATAATAAATTGGCACAGGTGGGATGGGTCCTCTCTGGTTTTTGAGTCGGGCCTCTCTTTTTCCCAAAGGTTGAACGCCTTCATCCTCATTCTGTGTGAGGCCCCGTTTTGCTGCCAGTTCGTCGAGTTTGCGAACGCCGTGTCGGCAAGGGCGGACAAGCTCCGTCCATGGCAAAAAGCGGCCTTCTATTGCGGGTAAGTGTGCCTCGGAGGGGTGATTGTGATTCCTAGAAAGGACAGGCAACTAGCTCAGGGATGGCGTGAGGTCAGAAAAATAGTACAGCTGCAACCAAACCCATTATTTGTACACAATTATATCATACACATATAAGAACATATACCGTATTTTCTGGCGTATAAGACGACTTTTTAACCCTCGAAAATCTGTTCAAAAGTCGGGGGTCGTCTTATACCCCGCCGCCGCTGCCGCCACCGCTGCCGCCACCGCTGCCAGACCCCCACCTACCTTCCCCCCGCCCTGGCCGCCGCCTCCTCCAAAGAGGGCGGAGTGGAGAAGGTAGGTGGTGAGGTTTCGCTGGCGGCGGCGCGGGGGCAGGCACAGGGGCGGCGCAGAGAAGGTAGGTGGTGGGGTTGCGGCGGCGGCGCGTGCGCGGGGGTGGCGCAGAGAAGGTACCGGTAGGTGGTGGGGTTCCAGCGGCGGCGGCGCGGAGAAGGTAGGTGGTGGGGTTCCGGCGGCGGCGCGGGGGGGGCGCGGAGAAGGTAGGTGGTGGGGTTCTGGGGGGGGTCTCAGATCTCGCTCGCTAACTGGAAAAGTTGGGGGTCGTCTTATACGCCCAGTTGCCTTATACGCTGGAAAATACGGTATGTCAATATACTAAGTAACAACTTGAGACCAGGTTACCTGAGAGCGCCTCCTCCCTTACCAACCTGCCCGGTCACTGAGGTCATCCGACGGCATGCTCCTGGTGGTTCCTCATGGACCTTTGGCCCGACTGGAGTCCACCAGAAGAAGAACCTTCAGTGTGGTGGCCCCCTTTCTGTGGAACTCCCTGCCTCTGGAGGCCAGGCAGGCTCCGACATTGTGCTGCTTTCGGCGCCTGCTGGAGACCTCCTTGTTCCGGGTAGCCTTCTCCGCTCTCCAACCACCACTGTAATTGTTACTTTGTTTTCAATGTATTGTTTTTGTTTCATTTATCTGGTTTTATCTTTTACTGTTCACCACTCTGGAATCTACTTAGATATGGAGCAGTATACAAATACTGTAAATAACAACGACAACAACAACAACAATAATAATAATATACTAAGTAACAATACACGATTACAAACATATACATCAATATACTATGGCAGGGGTGCAGAACTGCAGGCTTGGGGCCCAAATCCAGCCCGACTGATAATCGTTGGGTGGTCTCCCAGCTTCTGTATGCTTCCCCCCCTCCCCCTGTTCTTAAAGGTTGAAATGCCTGTCCTAAGACTTAATTACTGGGGGTAAGAGCTTTCCACTAAAATATGCTGGTATTTTGGGCCCTCCCCTTTTGCTTTCAGCCCCGCCCACTGCTGAAATGTGGCCCCCGAGAAAGTCTCTGGCGTGGGATTCGGCTCTTGGGACGGACGCAGTTCTGCACGCCTGCGCTACGGAGTACTGTGCTAGCAGAATTCCGTTTCGCCCACGCAAAGTCTCGTTCCAGTCTATGACCCCCGTTTCATGTGGAAGGGCAATCTGCGGCTTGTTTAACCCATGGATTGTCGGGGCCACGCAGGAGCGAGCGGGCTGCCTCCCAGCCGCTCGCCCCTTCCGCTTTGCATCCGCTTAGGCCGGTGTTCTCCAACCTTGGGTCACCAGATGTTTTTGGCCTACAACTCCCAGCTACACTGGCTGGGACATGCTGGGAGTTGTAGGCCAAAAACATCTGGGGACCCAAGGTTGGAGAACACTGGCTTAGGGAAGCACCCTGTTCCCAGGATACAGCATTCTGCGCCAGGCTGTCTGTCTGTACGGGGGAGATGTGTCTTTGGGTCCTCCCCGGCGACTTCCGAGGGTTGACGTCTCTCTTCCCCCCAGGATGGCTCTCTTCCCGGTTATGCTGAGCCTGACCCTGACGACCTTGGTTGGCAACGCCATTGCATTTGCGACGGGAGTGCTCTACGGACTTTCAGCGCTAGGCAAAAAGTAAGAGCGACCGGTATTTCCAGCAAAGCATGTTCGCCCGTGGGTGTGATTATGCACACAACGTAGGGATGGGTGGGTTTTGTTAAATCCGTTCCATCTGCGTCTTGCAGATTGTCGGGCGTCTTTCATTCCGTCATCTGCTCATCGACAGAATCAGGGCTTCCCCCCCCCCAACAGATTTTCATTGTGCTGATGCGCTACTTAACTAATGTGGGTCAGCGCATTCGCGCAGGTGCGGGTTAGGGCCAGAGCGCACTTGGGCCGATGCGCCTTCGCGCTGCCGCAAATTGGCGCGGATCCTCTCCAAACTGGAAAACTGGCCTGCAAGTCCGTGGCATCTGCGTGACTCGGAAACAGATGGAGCCGCAGGCTGGATCCATAGAGATCTGAACTCACTTGATTCCGTTTCGAATTTGTCCGGCACACGCGAAGAGGACGACGCGAGTAAGCTTCACTTTGCAAGGTCCAACCTTTGGGGAGATGGTCCTGCTTGGCATAGTGGTTAGAGTGTTGGACGGGGACATGGGAGATCCGGGTTCTAGTCCCCGCTCAGCCATGAAGCTCGTTGGGTGACTTTGGGCCAGTCACGGACTCTCAGCCTAACCTGTGAGGATAAAATGGAGAGGAGGATTAGGTAAGCTGCCTTGGGTTCCTTGCAGGAAAAAAGGCGGGGTATAAATATGATAGATAGATAGATAGATAGATAATAAAACCACTAATTGGCAGGGTGCAGGGGACTCATTTCGGAACCAAAACCGAATATACCGTGAACCACCCTTCCTGTAAGCTGGTGCCTTCCAGATGTGTTGGACTGCAGCTCCCAATTGGCCACACGGGCTGGGGGATGCTGGAAGTTGATATATCCAACACATCTGGAGGGCACCAGATTGCGGAAGGGTTGTAGTGCAGCAGTAGAGGACCTGCTTTGCATGTAGAAGGTCCCAGGTTTGATCCCCGGCGTCTCCAGGTAGGGATGGAAAAACTCCTGCCCGAAACCCCGGAGAGCCGTTGCTGCCCATCAGTGTCGACAATACTAGGCTAGATGGACCAAGGGTCTGACTCAGTTGACTGCAGCTTCCAGTGTTCCAGTTTAAATAGGCTTTTATTCAGAACCATGAGGACTGGAATCTTGCTTCATTTTTTTAGGGCAAGGGCCGTAGCTCAGTGATAGAGGCCCAGCCTTGCATGCAGAAGGTCCCTGGTTCGATCCCTGGCAGCGTCTCCAGGTAGGGCTGGAAAAACTGCCCCAAACCCTGCAAAAGACATCGCTGCCGGTCAATGACTGGCTTCACACAACACGAGAAGCCATGGCAGCTTGTAAGCCACATTTGTGTCAGCGCGGCTTGTCGTGTTGTCTGAAACCGGCCAGAGCGGCTCATGCATGGTGAGCGAACCCCGCTGCCGGGTTCAGACCACACGACAAGCCGCTCTGAAACAAACATGGCTTATAAGCCACCGTGGCTTCTCGTGTTGTGTGAACCCAATCAGTGTCAACAGTACTGGGCCAGATGGACCCAGGGTCTGACTCGGTCTAAGGCAGCTTCCGATATTCCAGTTTAAATCAGCCTTTTATTCAGAACCACGAGGACTAGAATCTTACTTCATTTAGGGAGAAGGGCTGCAGCTCAGCGGTGGAGCCCCTGCTTTGCCTGCAGAAGGTCCCCGGTTCAAACCCCGGCAGCATCTCCAGGGAAAGAATCCCGGCCTGAAACCCGGGAGAGCCGTTGCTGCCAGTCAGTGCCGACAATACTGGAGTAGATGGACCCACGGTCTGACTCAGTATACGGCAGCTTCCTACGTTCCTATTCCCTGATTGGATTCTGTTGCGCCAGCAGCCGCGCATTTCAAAGCTGTCGTTTGCCTTTGTAGGGGAGACGCCATCACGTACGCGAGGATGCAGCAGCTGCAGCGGAAGCAGACCGGCGAAGACGGAATGGCGGAAGCCCAGGCAGTGTGACATCCCCGTCCCCCCATGCCGAAGCGACTCATTTCGAGACCGGTAGTTCTCCCACCTCGATGTCGGGGGGAAAAAATCAAAACCTTTGGAAGCCAACCAGCGGCACAACGGGTTCCGACTCTTCCGAAACTCTCTTCAAACTCCTTCCAAAACTGATTCCAAGCTAGGGGCGCTCCGAAGGAAGACGCGTCCTCCCCTTCTCCCTCGAACATCTTTTTTTTAAATGACAACAACAACAACAACACCCGAAATTAATTCAACACTGTGAATCTTTAATGCTGCAGCTTTACGAGCCCGGGTTTTCATGCAGCCCTTGCTCCTTTCTCAGGTTGGATAGGAACCAAATACAAACAAAACTCTGTTCATTACATCGCTGTGATAAACACGCAGTCGGCCGTTCAAAGTGCTGCTTGACCCTGCAGCCTCTGATGCAGTTTTTGTGGCTCAATACGGTGCTTCCCAGGTCATCAGATGCTGCATCCTAAGCCTTGATTTTTATTCAAGGGCATGGGAGGGGGGGGAAAGCTATTTTGCAAACCGAGAAAAGCTGGCACCAAACGAATTCTAACTTATTAGGGCCATCGAGTGAATGTCCGAGTGACCGCTCTTAGTGCTGTGAACTTTGGGGTGGGATGAAAACCTTTGGTGTCGTGTCTATCTGTCCTTTCTGCACATTGCAGACCTCTTTCTCGGAGAATGTTTTTTTTTAACAGCGTTCTTTCGGAATTTTCCGACTACTAACAACCCACGTGCTGATTTTGTGAGATGCGTTTTCCTTAGGGGGAGAAATGACTTGAAGATCTTTGCTCTGTGTGTGTGTGTGTGTGTGTGTGTTCTAGGATTTTTCAGGACCACTGCCGCCACGTAGGAGGGAAAAGAGCTTTAAGTGCAGAAAAGAGAGGGCTCTTCGTTGCGATCGACAAGGCCAGCTCCGCAACGGCAGAACAGGCAGGGGTATCGATTTGCGTCCCTAAGGCCTGCAAGACTGCCATTTCCACTTTGCACGGGGCACCAAAGAAGGCCAGAATTCTTGTTCTCTGCACCCTCTGACCCTTGAGCTGCAGTCGTAAACCTGCTTTGTTCCTGTAAAGCTCAAAAACGTAGACTGGGGTCAGACAGCACGATAACCCATGCTCATGGGTTGAGTGTAGGTTGGCGTTGAACCGTGGGTTGTCATTGAAATGTGGATTATCGTGTTGCCTGAACCCAGCTGCGCTAGCAAGCCATGGCTTGTTAACCACGAACAACCCATGAAGAGAACCCGTGGTTTGTTGTTGGGTTGTGCTGGATCAGACCCAGGGTCCATCTAGTCCAGCATTCTATTCACACAGTGGCCGACCGGCCGCCCGCTGGATCCCACAAGCAGGACATGAGCACAACAGCATGGTGTACATAAGCAGACTGCCTCCGATACTGGTTCAGACGACATGATATAACCCACGGTTCGACGACAACCCAGATTCAACCCATACTCCATCCTTGAGTGTGGCTTATCATGCTGTCTGAACCCAGTCGTTGGTTCCTTAATGTAGATCACGAAGGATTTCCGACTCCCCAATAGCAGCAACAAAAGCAACTCCCTCCTCCCAATTCTTCTGCTGAAATGTTACTTCCACCTTGGGAAAATGCTTGATAGCCTCTGCAAGGGAGCCTTAAGGTTTATATTGGCCCTTTCTAACTGCACTGGGCAGTGCCAGGCAGAAGCTTGTGGTTTCTTTAGCAACCACCGGTTCCTCACACACTGTGAGCCCCGGGCTTAGGCAGTGAGATAGATGCCTAGGCAGAAATGGACTGGTGTAGTCCCCATCACTTGGAATTTTAAATGAAGGGTGAAACAAAAATTTCTGTTATAGCTGGGCTGGATGTAACTAATTCTCCTTTTGGTCCAAGGGACAGATAAACAAACACCTTTGGAGGAATCCCATGCGGTTCTACATTTTTGTGGTGTTTTGTAGTGCTGAAATGAAGAAAGCCTGAGGTTACCGGGAGTGGATTTTTGTGTGTGGAAGGACTCTGAACACCCAGTGGATCTATTCATAACAAATTCCTCTGCTCAGAATCCTTTAATTCTAACTGTACATCTCTCGCACCTGGTTCCAGTCGGTGGATTTTGGGGTTCTAGTTAAAAACCAAGTAGATCTTGGAAGCCTGAAGTCTTCCCACCTTTGCCTGAATGGAATACCTTAAAAAAGGGCATTTGGGTAGCTGTGTTTTCTGTTGCGGATTTTTATAACCGGGGGAAAAGCTTCCTTTCCCCAGGAATCACAATCTCAGCCTTCCCTGTCCAGTCTTTTCAGCACTTAAACGTGTTTACCACATTGACTTGGTTTGCACGTAACGACAGCCCTGAGTACGGGCCGAGAATGGGTTATCGTTGAATCACGGGTTGTTGTTACTTGCAAACCCTGAACGACGGTTTGGCTATGGGTTGTTAACCATGAACAAATCCAGGAAGAGAACCCATGGTTTGTTGTTGGGTTGTGAACGCTGGTTTGTTCGTGGCTAACATCCCATAGTTAAACTGCAGTGCAGGGTTCACACGTAACGACAACCCACGGTTCAATGACAACCCACACTCAACCCGTACTCTGGGTTGTTGCTTCATGCAAACCAGGTCAATAGCTTTGTGTTCTCCCTATTTATACTGTAGGTTTACATTCAATTTGTTATCGCATCCCCACCCCACCCCAATTTGCTTTGAGGATGCATAATAATTTATTGCTATTCTTCCCCCCGGACTTTATATTTAAGACCGTCGCAGTGGGGAATCTGTTCTCTTTGGGTGTGGAACACTCGACAGAGGTGTTGGTCTCTCGGGAATGCGATTGTTGTTTCATAGCGTTAGGTCTTCCTCTCCTTTTAGGACGAGGAGGACGAGGGTTAGTTATTTGTGGACTGAAAGAAAATGTGGTGGAATGCAAACTGAGGCTGCAATCCTGTACCCACTTTCCTGGAAGTAAACATTGAATTCCACAGTTGTGAGGTCTGGGTTGGTTTAGACACTGACTGGGTTCAGACAACACAATAATCCACACTCTGGTTGATTATGGATTGAGTGTGGGTTGTTGTTGAACCGTGGGTTATCGTGTTGTCTGATCCCAGCCAAGATTACAAACCATGCTTTGTTAACCACAAAGAACCCACGAAGAGAACCCATGGTTTGTTGTTGGGTTGTGAACTGTGGGTTGTTCACCGTGGTTTGTCATCTCGGCTGGGTTCAGACAGCAGGTGAGCAAGTTCTTGGCTGCTGCATTTGTATCTGATGGCTCATTTTCGCTTCTGGGCTATGTGCCTGCATGTGCAAGCCATGCCCCGTGGTGACTGGCGGTTCACCGTGCGGATTGGCTCATCTCGGGGGAAAAGCAAAAACCCCACTCTGTGTGACGACAGATGAAGCAAGAGTGAAAACAGAGGTAAGACGGGAGACAGATGCAAGGTCCAAGCTCCCAAGAAGTGGGCAAGTGTGTGTAAGTGGGCCTGTACTTTTATGATGTGCACATTTACAAACATAAGTTTATTTCTGGTTGCTGTCTTGTTTATTTCCACCCCCCAATATTATATACCGGTATATATATATATATATCTTAGGCTAAAATCGAAGCCCTCTTACTTGGAAGCAAGCAACACTCAATTAGTGGGACTCGATTTTGAATAAACATGCATAGGATCAGACACACGGTCTAAAGGTTGTTTTTTTTTTAAAGGACAGAATGAGCAAATCGCCTCTGAAAGACAATGGTGCACCAGTTGCATGTACAGATGTTAACAGATGCTGCACCTGAGGCTCAACACCCCTTGCTTAGAGAAATCAGTAATCGGCTACAAATCTGTCACCAAATATTCGGCCATCTATTTTTAATCGGGCTGTGAAATTCTGAACTCTCCGTTATTTGCCTTATTCCTGCCAGGAGGTGATGCTTTTGGGGGGTGGGGAGAAGGGATTTAGCCCCCCGCACTTTGCTTACATCTAAGCAGCCTGGAGCAGATGTCCTGTTTCTGCTTAAGCCTCTCAAGTTGACGGTGCTGGTTTGTTTCACTTCCCCACGGGCCTGTGGGAAAAGTTTCGATTGCAGAGAGAGCTGGTTTTTATTTGATGTGGAATCTCTTGTACAAACTGCTTAAACTGCTCCTCTTTTGTGTATGCAGTGAATAAAAAAAGACTGTTCTACCTCCAGTAAGAAGTTTGTGGGTTCCAAAGCTCTTTACTACACCGTTGGTGTGTGCGTGTGTACATATGTGATGTGCAAACAGGAAAGCGGGACACATTTTATAGAGCTAGTCCCTCTGGATGGAAGAACATGTAACCTAATCTTTACAGAGCGTACGTTCTTCTTTGCCATCTTCCGAGAGTCCTGTGTATTCAGCATTTCTACAGGTTCCCTTTACCAGTCCAGAATGTGATACCTTGGATAGCATTATTATTATTTTTTAATCACCCCAGGCAAGTTTCTAGCCATCATGTTTGCAGAAAGCAAATTGGAAGTGTATTGGTGTGGCTGATAAATGCTTCAAAGCCAAAAGGGGGATTTCTGAGGCCAGATGGAAGCAGAACCCTGGAATAGATGGAAGCGTGATTTGGCCAGGGTCTCCCCCCCCCCCCCCAAGAAAAACCCAGCATGCTGGTAATCCTGAGTTTCCCTCTCACTTAATTTCCCTGCAAATTAATTTCATACAGCTCCCCCAAATCAATTTCCCTTCTTTAATTTCTCCCCCCAAACATCCATTTTCCTCTCAGATCCCCTCAACTCTACTAACCAAAAGCTTCCCCCCCCACACACACAAATAAGAATTTCCTCTTCCAAAAATCAGGGGTGCTGCTAGGTGCCGAAAAGCCACAGGCCATTTTTTTTTTTAAATGCACAAATGTGTACATGCTAATTTACATATGCTCTAAAGTCTGCAAGGGGCCCGTCTCCTAAGGACACCCCTATTTGTAAAAAGGGATGCATAGACAGGGGAGAGGAGGGCATTTGATTTCGGGGAAAAAATCTTGGGCAGAAAGATTCAAGGGGGTGGGGCAGCAGGAGGTGAAGCACGTATGGGCCAAAAGCCAGCTCATCCAGGGGGAATCTGATGCCACAGAGATCACCAGGGCCCCTGGACCCTTATTTCAGCAAGTGCCCCTGGATAGCAGGGTGGTG
Organism: Shinisaurus crocodilurus; assembly: GCA_021292165.1. Classification (NCBI taxonomy): domain Eukaryota; kingdom Metazoa; phylum Chordata; class Lepidosauria; order Squamata; family Shinisauridae; genus Shinisaurus; species Shinisaurus crocodilurus. Next base: position 3,090,317 of record JAHFWL010001188.1, on the reverse strand, counting down.
GGGCAGAGGGCCTCCCAGAGATTTGGGGCTCCAAATGAAAGATTCGGGGCTCCAGCTCTAGTGGGCCGCCCCCAAACACCACCCTTGCCAAAAGTATGTATTTCCTTAGCTCTTCCTACCCTGAAAAATAAAATTTAAAAAATCCATGTTTCCCCATTCATCATACAACTCTGTCCCTGATTAATCCAGGGTGTCAAACCTCTTTCAGCCCGAGAGCTGATCTGAAACAGAATCCGTCCCTTAAGCTGAAAGAGGTTGTGCACCCCTGGTGTAACGAATGCGGCTTGATAGTTCTATAGTGCTGCTTTACACGTTCAAAGCGCTTCACATTCCTTGTATTAATAATCCTCACAACAACCTTGTAAGGTAGGTCAGTGCTATTGTTTCCATACTGCAGATCAAGAGCGAGAGAAGAACCATAATAAAGTTTACAGCGGAGGTGAGAATCAAACTGAAGACTTCTCGATTTGTGTTACCAATATCTTAGCTGCTATGCTATCATTCAGTTTTAAGTAAATGAACACAGGCAAATGAGCAATCGCATGTTGTGCCTCGCAATTTCCCAGAGCGATGAGATCTATTCATTTGGAGATGAGTTATCACGCCGGTCAACCTGGGTTAGCCACGTGAATTCCTTTCGAAAAGTCATCGAGGGCGTCGGAAGGATTCCAGAAATGATTTCCGCCCAGTTCGGAAGTACGATTCTATCCTTTCCAAAGACCTGCCTTTGGTTTCAGGAATGAGGTACGTGAAGATCAGGTTCACCACGCAGATGACGCTGAAGAAAAAGAAGGGCACCTCCAGGCCGTATGTTTCCTGACCAAATGAAATAAATTATCTGTAAGACAACCAGGTCGAAAAGTAGGGAGAATGCTGTGGAAAATGAAGATTAATTTCCGGGTTCTAGTCCCCGCTCGGCCATGAAACTCACTGGGTGACTTTGGGCCAGTCACTGACTCGCAGCCTAACCTACCTCACAGGGTTGTTGTGAGGATAAAATGGAGAGGAGGAGGAAGATTATGTAAGCCGCCTTGGGTTCCTTGCAGGAAAAAAGGCAGGGTATCAAAATAATAAACGCCGGATTTGAACACGCCCCCCCCCCATGTGGGCTGGATTTGAGGCTCAACACCCCTTGCTTAGAGAAATCAGTAATCAGCTACAAATCTGTCACCAAATATTCAGTCATCTATTTTTAATCGGGCCGTGAAATTCTGAACTCTCCGTTATTTGCCTTATTCCTGCCAGGAGCCCACAGCTACTTACTTACTTATTTATTTATTTATTTATTATTATTTACATTTATTTATTGCCCATCTGGGCGGCAAACCGGCCACCCTGGGTGATGTACATAAGATAAAAACAGGATAAAATACATTTAAAACAGTATAAAATTTTAAAATCTTAGCCCACCCCATATTCCCTCCCGCCTGAACAGCCAAATTTTTAGTGAGCGGCGGAAGCTCAGCAGAGAGCTGAGACGGAAGCTCTTCTGTCTCCACGCCAGAGATGCGGCACAGGTGGCCCTCTGGATATTTGTAGAGTGCAACTCCCATCACCCCCCACCATCAGCTATGCTGGCTAGGGCTGATGGAAGTTGCTGTCCAGCAACACCCGGAGGGTCCACCCAGCAGTGCTCTGGACCCCGTGAGAGACTTTTCCAGACCTCCTTGCCTCCCAGTTCTCAACCCTCCTGAGTTTGCCCTTCTGGCACACAGACCCCGCGGCCCGGAGATTTTCTCCCAGATTGACCCCCTCTTCCATCGGCTGTTTCCATTATTAGTTCTCCTCCCTCGGCTGGCAGGACAGGGGTGCAGAACCTCAGTCCCAGGGACCAAATCCAGCCTTTCGTGGTTCCTCAGATGTCCTCACCCTGTTTCTGAAATGTCAAAATGCCTCTCCAAAGACTTAGTTATTGGCAGTATGAGCTTTCGGCTTCCATAGGCTGGTATTTTAGCCCCGCCCCATTTGCTTTTGGCCACACCCACCGCTGGAATGCGGCCCCCGAGAGTTTTTCTGGAATGGTATTCGGCCCTCGGGCTGGAAGGGGTTCCCCACCCCGGCCTTCGAGAACTCCGGTTCCCAGGAGAGACGTCTGTGGCTACGACAGCAGCGTAGGTCCGTGGCGCCGATGACCGCTTTGTCTATGCGCACCACGCTGCCCCTACGCACCTTGACCAACAGGAAGACTCTTGTCAAGGCAAAGGCGGTCAGCCAGCTCACGAGCACGCACAGCCCGGACACCACCCCGCGGGCCTTCAGCGGGAGAACCTCGGCCATCAGCAGCCAGGTGATGGGGCCCCAGCCCATGGCGTAACCTAGAGAAATAAAAAGCCAGGACTTGGAGGGGGGACGGGGACGAACGTGGGCCAGATCTGAATTTCCTAGAACATTCTAGGATGGCAGGCCGCAGAGGCGGCAAGTTCCAGTCCTGTCTTGTCTTGATCCCATAATGAGATCACAAGAAGAGCCCTACCACAAGCGCAACAGCACCCTCCCGCCCATGTTCCCCAGCAACTGGAGTCCATAGGCATATTGCCTCTGATCCTGGAGGTAGCATAAAGCCATCCGGACTAGTAGCCATTGGTCGCCTTCTCCTCCATGGATTTTGGCTTATTCCCCTTGAAAGCCATGTTAAGTTGGAGGCCACCTTACATCTTGGGCTCACAAATTCCATCGTTTGGCTTTGTACCGTGTCCGAGGCCCTGCCTTTCGTCTGTCCTGAATCTCCCCACCGATCAGCTTCATGGGATGACCCCGTTGGGCTCTGGTATTATGGGAGAGGGAGCAGAAAACCCCACTTCTCCCTGTCCACACCGTGCGTGAATTTTGTACTCCTCTATCGTGTCCCCCCGTTACTTGTCTTCCCCCCCCTACACTAAATAGCTCTAAACATTGTAACATTTCCTCAAAGGGGAGTTTACTTCAGCCCCAGCCAGGATAATTTGGGTTGCTCTTTTGTCTTTTCTATTCCTACATTATCCTTCTCGAAGTGTAGGTGAGCAGAACTATCCACAGTGTTATTCAAGTGCGGTTGTGTTGTAGATATTTTTTTAAATATGGTAAATGGTATACAGTATAAATCTATTTAATAATAATAATAATAATAATAATTATTATTATTATTATTATTATTATTATTATTATTGTTTTTTTTAACCTTTAAATTTTTTATTTCTATATAAAACAAACACATAATATTAAACATGTAACAATTAACAAAACAAAATAGACCTCCGATTTTCTTCTACAGCAAATATAGGTCACAATAATTTTTCTTACTCGATAATCAGAATGAGAAATCTCTTTCTTCCCGTTGTCCCAAATTCACTTATTATTCCATAAATCCACAAACCAACAAATCCTTATTTTCCAGTCTCTGCAAAAAGTCAATTAGAGGTTTCCACTCAATAATAAACATGGATGTTGTCCTTTCTCTGATTAATGATGTGAGTTTGGCCATCTCTACCAGCTCCAGCATCTTGACCAATCATTATTATTATTTGTATAAAGAAGGGGTGGGGAATAGGTGGCCTTCCAGATCTTGTCGAATCACAGCTCCCATCATCCTTGCCATTGGCCAGGCTGATAGGCGTTGTAGTCCAACAAGAGCTGGAGGGCAACGGGTTCCCCACGCCTGGTCCCCACTCGGCCACGAAGCTCACTGGGTGACTTTGGGCCAGTCACTAACTCTCAGCCTAACCTACCTCAAAGGGCTGTTGTTGGGAGGATAACATGGGGAGGAGGACGAGGACAACCCGGGTCTCCCAAGTCGCAGTCCGACTCTCTAACCGCTATGCCACACTGGCTCTCGGTTACCTACCTGGCTTGGTTACCTACCTATGATGAAAAACATGGTGGCGATCAGAGGGATAACGGTGAGGCCGGTCGCCACCTGGGCGTCAAGGCCCTCGTGGCTACTGTTCGCCATCATTGCTGAGGAGTTATGGAGATGCAGAGGGACGTAGTGGATGTAGAAGCCCAAGGTCAGGTTTGAGGCGAGCATGATGGCGGCTGTCGATAGCGCGAGGGGAGGAAAGAAGAAGACACATGACTTGAGGCACGGGGGTTCGGGATGACCAGGGATTCCTGCCTTGGCCTATTGCCCCCTCGCACCATACCTCTGGATCCTGGCCTACCATGGAGACCTCTCTGTGGCTAATTTCCACTTCTTCCGGGTGTGTAAGAACGTGTTGCATATGTGGTGTGCATGCGGATATAAGAATGTGCTTGTTTACAAGTGGGACGTGTGCGTGCGTCAGGCAGGGAAGTGCGGCGTTTGTTATTATTTTTATTTATTTATTTATTATTATATTTTTTAAATCGCCCATCTGGCCGGCCACCCTGGGCGATGTACAACAGAATAAAATACAATAAGACACAATTAAAACACAATTAAAACAACCACAATTAAAACAATATAAAAGTTTTTTTAAAAAAATCCTAACCCACCCCATATTCCCGCCTGAAGAACCATGTTTTTAAAGCACGGCGGAAGCTCATCCACCTTTCTGTAAGCGTGTATGGCCACAATTCAGATCGGAACCATGGCACTTCGGAAGGTGGGGGGATTAAACCCCTTTGAGGGGGGGGGCTTAAAGGAAGAAAAAAACCCTCCATTTATGCTGTATAATATATATATGGGGACTCCATGGCCCCAATCTGAATCAGGGCCGCAGGCACTTACACGAAGGTAAATAAAACTATCCCGATTAGTATTATTATTTTAATTTCTATACCGCCCAATAGCCGAAGCTCTCTGGGCAGTTCACAGCGGTTCCACTATGGTGTTCAGTTCGGCCTAGAGACCATGTCCCTTGAAATGATCTCAACCGGTAGGCAGATTCATATAGGGAGAGATGCACTCAATAGTATGATTTAGTGCTAATGTGCTGAGCCTGAGCCAAGCTGCCCGTAAACCGCCATAAATGTGTGTCCTGCAGCACGCATCCAGACTGGCCTTTTGTCGCCAGAGATCCAGCTGGTATCGGGAGCAGCTATATAGCACAGAGACGGCAGTGACCGACCAAATACTTTGCCTTCCGAGCATCAGAAGAGCTTGGCATCTGTGCCTCAAAAGCATTTCCTCGTGACACTCACGACTCACCCTTGTTTGCGTTTCGCGGACTGCCAGTCTGCCAGGCACCTCTTGTTCCAACCCCGCTGACAACCCCGAATGTGAACAGGAATGCGATTCTTTGGGAAATGTTTGCAATTTCCCGAACTTGCTTTCGCACTGCAAAGTGCACACGTGCGCGGACGTAAAAAGCACATGTGCACAGGTGTGCATATGTGCAAATCCCCCCCCCCATCCACATTTTCACACCTTAGGCTATGGGGGGAAATGTGTGTTTCAGTTGGTGGGTGGTTGTTTTTTTAAATGGTGTATATATTAACGTAGTTTCCAGCAACTTTAGTCATATTTCTGTACGACTAAATTTGCATACAATTCTGAAAAGTAAAAAAACCCCACTGGTCTGGAAATCTACACAAGTCAGAAAATGCTGGTCCGTTGTGAGATCTGCAGGTCAGAGTCATAGAGATCTGAACTTATTCGAATCTGTTGCACATTTCTCCAATGTCCTAGTGTCCAGTCTCAGGTGTGTGTGTGTGTGTGTGTGTCTGTCTGTGTATAAGGTATATGTTTCAGCTCCACCCATTTTTGCTTTGGCTCCACCCACTACTGGTGTGCACACATGCACACACCTGCATCCTGAAGGGAGTGGGGAAGATTCCCCACCCCTGATCCAAAGGTTTGTTGATTTGAGTCGTCATATTAATTTGGGAGGCCATATTTGTGTCGCTAGCCAGAGGACCTTTTGTGTACATTTTCAGTTGCCTATTGGATTCTTTTAAAGCCAGGCTTTTTGAGCCCAAGGCTTTAGAAAATGTGGCTAATGGCATTTGACAACCCACTCACATAGTAAAAGAACATGTAGAATGTAAGAAGAGACCTGCTGGATCAGACCATGGAGTTCAACCACGGAACGCCTCTCCTGACCTGAATCTACCCGGACACTATGGTCAACATCTGAGGGCTTCCTCCGAGCGCCACCTCTGAGGGAGGCTCAGAGGGTTGCAACAAGGAAGAGGGCCTTCTCAGTGGTGGCCCCCCCCCGATCTCCGCCTGGCACCAACACTGTCATCTTTTTGGCGCCAGCTTGAGACTGACCTCTTCTTCTCCCAGGCATTTAATGGCCTATGAGGGGCATTTCTGTCAGCTGTCTTTTTAACTATGTCTAGTATTTTTATTGAAATTATTTTTAGCTGTTTAAACTGCTTTAAATTTTGTGTATTGAAATTTTATGCAGGCATTTTATTATCTGTATCTGTCGTTTGTAATTTCAGAACTTGCTGTGAACAGCCCAGAGAGCTTTGGCTATTGGGCGGTACAGAAATAAAACACACACATACATACATACATACATACATCCTGCTAACAACAGAGGCCTGTGGGAAGCTTTCAAAAAGCCTGTGGTTTATCCCCAGTATCTAGTACCCACAGCAATATTGCCTCGACCCATGGAGGATCCATTTGGTGCCCCACAGGAGAAGCAGGTTGCAATGGTGGAGGTGCAACTCTAGGGGGCTTTTGTCAGCCGGCCCCTGCCGAGGGTGTGGGCCCTCGGCAGCTGCCCGAGCATGCCGACCCTTGGCGATGCCTGACGTGGGTTGAGATGGGAGTGTATGAAGTCCGCACCTGAGATATAGAGAAGGATCTTTCTCCCGGCTTTATCCATCGAGAAGGCGGCAACCAGCACCGACGCTAAGCGGACGCCCCCCTACGATAACGGCGTCGTACTGCGGCGGCTGCAAAGACAAACGGATACGCCAACTAGAATCAGGACATTTGACGTTCCCCTTTCCTGCAGCAACATTGATTTATTTTTTTAAACAGGGTCAGTTTGGAAGGTAACAGTCCCAGATTCCCTAGGAAGCACATCATTATTTTTTTTCTTTGCAGGTGCGGCGGGTGGCCCCAATTTTCACAGTGGCTCCAAATGATGTGCTCGGCATCGGCTGTTCGTTTGGCCATTAGAATACCTCGGGGGATGCTCAGTTCAGTTTTACTGCTTCTAACACTAGGTCAGGGGCGACCAGCTGTTTTGGGTCAGTGGGCGCTAGGGATGCACGGTTTTCATTCCGTCCGTTCCGTCTGTGTCTCGTGGGCTTATTGACCGAATCAGATTTTTTTAAAAACCAGAATTTTGTTCCACTTGCACTAATTTGCACTAGCACCAATGAGCCTTAGTGCAGAATGAGCCTTGGTGCTAATGTATATTAGGGCGCAATCCTATGCATGTTTAGATAGAATAAAAGTCCTACAACTCCCAGCATGACCCACCAAGCATAGCTGGCTGGGGCATGCTGGGAGTTGTAGGACTTTTTTCTGTCTAAACATGCATAGGATTGCACCCTTAAGAACATAAGAAGAGCCCTGCTGGATTTATTTATTTATTATCTGTCTATCATACCAATTTATTTATTTATTTAATGGATTTATTTATTTATCATAAGTAAATTTATTTATCAGACCAAGGGTCCATCTCGGCCAGCATTCTGTTCCCACAGTGGCCAAAAAGCTGCCCACGGAAAACCCACATGCAGGACATGAGTGCAACAGCACCCTCCCGCCCATGTTCCCCAGCAACTGGTGTACCTAGGCACACTGCCTCTGATCCTGGCGGTAGCATACAGTAGCCATCGGGACTAGTGGCCATTGATAGCCTGCTCCTCCTCCAGGAATTTGTCCAATCCCCTTTCAAAGCAGTCCAAATTGGTGACCGTCACTACATCTTCTGGAAGTGAATTCTTGGGGCGACGGGTGATTTGACCGCCCTTCCGTCTTCCTGCAGCCCCCTGGAAATCTGCTCTGAAAGTGTTGTGGACTGCAAGCGGAAGGGGGGAATCAACTAGATTTGTCTCCCCCGCCCGCCCCAACTTCCCCCGGCAGGGAGCCTTCGCTGGATCTCCATCTCTTCCGCGAATGGAAGGAGGCCTTCTGTTCACGGAGCGGCCAGTCCAAATGTAACCCAAGTAACAGCACAGTAGATATAGCACAAAAATGATGGTGCCACTACTGGGCATGCTACTGGGACATGCTGGCTGGGGATAATGCGGGATGAAGGTCACAACATCTGGAAGGCCCCAGGAAGAAAGGAAAGGGACGAGGCCAAAAGGGGTCAGGTCGGGGACGGCCCCCTGAAGAGCTTTGAAGGAAAGGACGGAGGGAAGCGGGCAGGAAGGAAACGGGGCGGGATGGGTGAGGGGGGCTTACCAAAATGACGGCCGTGCTGTCGAATATGAGCTGCAAGTATACAAGGATGGGAGTGACGCCCGACAGCTGCTGCAGGAACCTCATCAGCAAAGTGATCAGGATCGGTTTGAAGATGTACGGTTTCCGGATCTCAGCCCAAGAAATCGGTTTGCTCTGCATAGATGTGGAGATAAAAAAATAAAAAATTCAGATCGGCCTCCTCCCCCACTGTGATCCCGGAACCTGCCAGATGTGTCGGACTACAAGTCCCATCATCCCCAGCCAGCACAGCTAATGCTGAGGGCTGATGGGAGCAGCGGGCCAGAGGTTCCGGAGGGCCACAAGTCGCCCAGGTCTGCTCTCGGTGTCGCTGGACTCCAACCCCCATCAGCCCCAGCCAGCACGGCCAATGCTGAGGCATGATAGGAGTCGGAGTCCAACGCTATCGGAAAGGCCACAAGCTGCCCAGCCCCTGCTCTAGATATTGCTGGACTCCAACCCCCATCAGCCCCAGCCAGCATGGCCAATGGTCGGGGATGATGCAAACCTTTAAACCTGTCAGGAGCGGATGGATCCGTCCGCCGCTCCCCCGTGTGGTGAATCACTGAACTGCAGGTGGCGGCTTGTCGTCCGCGCCCCTGACTGGCTCCGCCCACCCGCCACGCCCACCCGGGTCAGGTGGTTCCACGCATCGTGACTCCCGCTCCCCTTCACCTGCTCCTTCACGCTCTCCTTGATCTGTTCATATTCCCACCAGTAATCCACGTCTTCTCCCCTCAGCCATCGCAGGGCGTTGAGGGCCTCGTCCTCCTTCCCCTTGGAGATCAGGAAGCGTGGAGAGTCGGGCATGAAGCACAGCAAGGCGAGCATGAGGAGGGCCGGCACCTCCCCGGCCACAGCCAGCCAGCGCCAGGGAGCGGCGAGGCCTGCGATGGGGAGAAGACGCGGCAGGAACGTAAGGAGAGCCCTGCTGGATCCGACCCAGGGTCCATCTCGTCCAGCGTTCTGTTCACACAGTGGCCAACCAGCTGCCCCACAGGGAAGCCCACAAGTAAGACAGGAGTGCAACAGCACCTTCCTGCCCATGTTCCCCAGCAACTGGTGCACCTAGGCATCCTGCCTCTGATGCTGGAGGTAGCCTATAGCCATCAGGACTAGTAGCCATGGATAGCCGTCTCCTCCGGAATTTGTCAAATCCCCTTTTAAAGTCATCCAAGCTGGTGGCCATCACCACATCTTGTGATCGCAAATGCTCTACTTGAACTCTGCCCTGTGCAGGGCCGGCGTCAAGGGTAGGCATGGTTGGGCATCTGCCGAGGGCCCACAGCTCAGCAGGGGCCCACTGGCAAAAGCCCCCTGGAGTAGCTCCTAAGAACATAAGAATGGCCATGCTGGATCAGGCCAAGGGTCCATCTGGTCCAGCGTTCTGTTCACACAGTGGCCGACCAGCTGCCCAAGGGAAGCCCACAAGCGGGACACGAGTGCAACAGCACCCTCCCGCCCATGTTCCCCAGCCACTGGTGCACCTAGGCACACTGCCTCTGATCCTGGAGGTAGCATAGAGCCACCAGGACTAGTAGCCATCGATAGCCTTCTCCTCCACGAATGTGTCCATTCCCCTTTTAAAGCCGTCCAAGCTGCCGACCCTCACGGCATCTCGTGGTAGCCTCGGCCGGTTCCGGGAGGAGCAGCTGCCGGCTGAGTCTGAGCACCGGCCGAGTCTCCCACCGCCCGCACCACCTCTGGTATCTCCCGTCTCAGGCGTGCTGTTTGCGCATTGCCAAAAAATAGGAAATGCGTCGTCAAAAAAGAGGGCGTGGACTGGCGTAAATTGTGCACATTTATTGAGAGAGAGAGAGAGATGCAAATTCGGGAATAGTTAGTATAATTGAACTAGAAATTAAATACATCTCACTATAGTGGAGAAAACTGTGTCCTGGTGACCAGGGTGCTTGCTTGGCCTGCCGTTCTGGTGCTAAAAACTATTGATGGACAATTTCAAGGCCTCTGCTCCCCCTTCTTAACGATTCTTCTTTATCTTTAAAGTCGTCTTGAACTGGATAGTCCAGATAGAGGAGTGTCCTCTGACAGCCCCTTCAAGTAGTTATTTATTTATTCCTTATTATATTTATCGTCTGCCTTCCACCACCGCCCTTGCAAGGAACCCAAGGCAGGGCTACCTGTGCCAAAGCGACCAAAAGGGGTTCACACAACGGATTTTGACCATCGGATAAATTGAAAACACCATTGTCAAATTTCCTGTTTTTTTTCATGGAGCCATAGAAGTTGGAAGGAGCCTCTAAGGCAGTGTTCGCCAACCTTGGGTCCCCAGAAGTTTTTGGCCTACAACTCCCAGCATGCCCCAGCCAGCTGGGAGTTGGAGCTGGACCCAAGGTTGGAGAACACTGCTCTAAGGCCATCGAGTCCACGCCCCTGCTCAATGCAGGAACCTAAGTTAAAGCATCCCTGACAGACAGGATGCTTTCTCCAAACAGAAGTCACAAAAAACCCTCCAGTTTGGAGAGCTGCTGAGCTGGTCCTCCTCATCCAACCAGCAGGCTAAGCCTTTAGACTGGAAGAGAAACGGGCACAGCCCCGGTGGGGTTCTGCCAAGGAGGGGGAAAGGACACCTTCATCCTTTTAGAACAAGCCAGTGTGGCGTAGTGTGGTGAGAGTGTCAGACTGGGACTCGGGAGATCCGGGTTCTAGTCCCCGCTCAACCATGAAACTCACCAGGTGACTTTGGGCCAGTCCCTGACTCTCAGCCTAACCTACCTCACAGGGTTGTTGTGAGGATAAAATGGAGAGGAGGATGAGGATTATGTAAACTGCCTTGGGTTCCTTTCAGGAAAAAAGGCGGGGTATACATATAATAAATAAATAAATAAAATAAATAAGCCGCGCATCATTTCAAAGACCTCCGGAGCTTTGAAATGCGTCGTCTTGAGATGCTCTAAGGACCAGTGTGCCCCCTCCCCCCGGTCCTCAAATGGAGAAACTTGGCGACTTGTTTTCAACCTCTCGGGATTCGCATCTGGTACTTGCCTAAAGCATAGAGGAAAAGGGCACCCAAGACGGCCATGATCTGAGGGCAGGAACCCAGCGCTCCTCGGATACCGGGGTGAGAGATCTCAGAAATGTAGACCTGGGGAAAGCAGAAGGAAAGTAAGTGGAGCAAGGCAGGGTTGGACCAAGACGGCTGGGCCAGTGGAATCGCCAACAGCCCAGAATTTTTTACCAGGATAGCAGGATCCTCTGAACAAACAGAAAATCTCACAAATAGGGTTCTATCCTAAGCCACTCCTAGACCACAGAACAATATAGGTTTCAGGAAGTTGTGTGTACATACATACATATGTGTGCGCATATATATATATGCGCACATATCAAATACAGAATGTAGTTTAACTTTGTGCTGTATGAAGAAAAACTTCCTTTGATCTGTCCTGAACCTCCCACCAATCAGCTTCATAGTGGGATGACCCCTTTGGGTTCCAGTATGCTGAAAGAGGGAGAACAATGTCTCCCTTTCCACTTTCTCCACACCAGGCATAATTATGTACACCTCTCACATGTCTCCCCCTCACTTGCCTTTTTTCTAAGCTGAACCATCCCAGAGGTTGTCACCTTTCCCCATGGGGGAGTTGCTCTAGGCCAGGGGGGAGGCAGCCCCTTTTGGGCAGTGGGCACATTTGGCAATTTGAGAAACCGTCCTGGGCACTGCCACAAAATGGCTGCCGCTGGGAGGGGTGGCAAAGGGCAAGCAACATGCCCCAAAACTCTGGGTACAAGGTCTGGACTCAAACCTGAACCCAGAGTTTTCAGCACCAACAGAAACCTATTTCATAACAAAATGTGTCCATTTTGTTTTCAAAGTGGAAGTAAGGGGGTACTTACTTATTTAGGTTGTCCTTTCCCAACTCTGCAGCATCCCTTTCCTAGGTGCGGCGACCAGAGCTGTATACAGTATTCCAAATGTGGTCGCACCACAGTTTCGCTTAAGGGCAGTAGGATATCGGCAGTTTTATCCCCTACATGGGAGATGCTGGGTATCGAACCCGGGACCTTTGGCATGCGAAGCGTGCGCCCTACCACTCTGCTACAGCCCTTCCCTAACGGTCCCGTGTGGTCCTTTTAGGGAAACCGAAAGGGGGAACTCCACCCTGCATTAATGCAGGGCAAGCCCAACCTCCACCTTCCTATTTGAAATATATATTGCTTAATTGGAACTAGATCATGCCATCCGGTAAACAGAAGAGGAAGGAAGCACGTGGAAAGGGGAAATATCACTTTGCCATCGAGGCCTTGGATACATGCCCAAAGAAACAGTACCGGTGTCTTTGGTATAGTGGATGCAGGGCTCTCAGGGACACAGTGCTGGGACGTTTTTATCAGCGGGGACGCTGATGTCATCCGCCACCCCGCTCGGACTTCCCTGTTCCCTCTGAGCTGAGCTGCAATCCTCAAAATAGCTGGAGGAAAATGGATTTTCCTGGCAACAAAATTAATCGGCCGTGTTAGGTAATCGGCCGTGTTAGGGGGAGGCCCACTAGGGCTAGAGCTCCGAATCTTTCATTCGGAGCCCCGAATCTCTGGGAGGCCCTCTGCCCCACCAGCCTGCTGTCCTGGGGCACTTGCTGAAAGACAGGTCCAGGGGCCCTGAGGATCTTTCTTGCATCTGATCCCCCTGGATCAGCTGGCTTTTTGCCCACATGTGCTTCCCCTCCTGCTGCCCCCCCTCCCTTGAATCTTTCCGCCTGAGGTTTTTTCCTGAAATCGGATGCCCTCGTCTCCCCTGTCCATACATCCCTTTTTTACAACTAGGGTTTAAAGACCCCTTTAAAGACTCTCTCTCTCTCTCTCACACACACACATAGGGACTTTAGAGCATATGCAAACTTGTGCAATTTTTTTTTTGTCCTGTGGGCTTGAGCCCCGAATCTTTTTGGTACTTAGCACCGCCCCTGTCAGCTGGCTTTGCCACCTGTGAAGTTTACAGAATTGCTAGTCGTATACATTCGCACACAGAAATATAAATTAGCAGATGCAGATTTTGGGCAGATCTGTGTCTTATGGGCCTGCAACCCCCCTGTGGCGCACGGATCGCAGTGTGGTCTTGTTTGAAGCTAGGGGGGGAAAAGGATCATTTGGAAAAGGGAACGACGAACTGGGAAGGCAGGGGTTTGGGAGGGGCATCCTCGGGACCCTCCAGAAAATGGAGCAAGGGAAGAGCGTCAGTTCAGGAGAAAATGGCTACCGCAGAGGCAGGCACCCAAAGAGAAAGGGATGTTGCCGCTCCATTATCTTACTTACCGGGATAGAAGCAGATGTCACGCCGCCTGCAAAGCCTGTAAGAAGCCTTCCTACTTCCAGCATCCAGATCCCTTGGGCACTGGCCATGAAGAGGTAGCCAACGACGGACGGCACGGCGGAGAACATGATGCTCAGTTTCCGGCCCAGGCGGTCGTTGAAGTACATGGTGCCCAAACCGCCCGCGGCGACTCCCAGGGTGAACACAGACTGCAACACATAGAAGAACGGGGCGAGGATGTAGGAAAGCAGCTCTGAATCGTAACAGTGGCCTGTGACCAAGGGATAGGTGTGCAACTATGCAACCTTGATTTCGGCATCCTGAGGAATCTAGCTTTCTCTCTGCTTTAAATCAAGTTTCTAGTCCTTATGATGGCAAAGAGAGGCTTGGCAGTCAGAGTGATTAAAGCATCCCATACCGTTTCAGAAAGTGTGCCCGTGTCACGTCAAGGGAACGAAGTCTGTCGCACACAGGAAGGGAAGGTTAGGAAAGAAGACAGAGGGGAAACCGGCACTGCAAGCGTGTCTAGATGATTGTGCAAGTTTGCTCAGCAGAGTTATGTCCGTGTTTGGCGTCAATAAAGATATCAGGGCAATTATTCACAAGCAGAATGAACAGCACAAGCTGTGCAAACACACACACACACACACACACACACCAGAATAAGCGCTGGAAGAGAAGCAGAGCTGTCAGTCATGCCCTTTTAAAACCAATGAGTCAATTTCTTAAAAATTACATTTGCATGGGGTTAAAATCTCAGTGTTGTCGAAAAACACAGTTTAATCAATCAGCAAATGCTGCTGTTCAGAACACCTTTCCCACGCTTTTCCTTGTTCATCCATTACAGCAGGGGTGTTGAAACTCAAGCCGGTGGGCCAAATCCAAGATGCCAACAGCTTCTCCGAAATGGAATCTGGCCCTCGGGCTGGAAGAGGTTCAACAGTTCTGTATTAGAGGAACACACCAGAACCAAAATAGCCTCCGGCAATAAAGGCAGTTGCCTTTATAAGAGGAACACACCAGAACCAAAGTAGCCTCCGGCAATAAAGGCAGTTGGCTTTATCTCGGTCTCTGGTTACAGTTGACATCTCTTGACTAATCAACAGATGATGCTTTAGCTGAGATTAAAGCTTGCAGGCCCATACTTGCAGGCAGCAGCTATACGCAAAATCCACTTGTTTAAGTGACACTCACTGGTCATAGGAAGGTAGGTTAGCTAAGCTGCAGAACTGGGCCTCAAAACTCAGGCAGCAAGAATCCTGGGTGCTGTCATTCGCATGGCTACGTCGCGGGAAACACCAATTCACGAAATCACGAAAGGCTCCTGCAAGCCCAGAGCACCCACCCACATAGAGGTGTCTGTCCGCTGCCCCTCTGCACCAATCAGGACCCTGAGATGGCTTTCTCTCGATCTGCCTTGCTGGGAGCACTTAATTCTGTCCTGTCTCTACGCTGGGTAATTATAATAATGAATGACTGAAATTGAATACATGGGGAATGACTGAATAGACCCAGTTATTCTTGATATCACGACGCCACATAATCATCTAGTGGAGAAGGTGGATTGGGGAGACATTTTTCTCATCAGACTAGAACTCAGTGGGGTCACCCCATGAAGCTGAATGGTGGGAGATTCAGGACAGATCAAAGGAAGTCCCTCTTGACGCCAGCGGAGTGTTAAACTGTGGAACTGATTTCCACAAGATGTCGTGATGGCCACCAGTTTGGAGGGCTTTAAAAGGGGATTGGAAAAATCCATGGAGGAGAAGGAAAACAATGGCTGCTAGTCCTGATTGGCTATGAGCTTCCTCCAGTAGCCGAGGCAGTCTGCCTATGTACACCGGTTGCTGGGGAACATGGGTGGGAGGGTGCTGTTGTGCTCATGAACTGCTTGTGGGTTTCCCGTGGGCAGCTGGTTGGCCACTGTGTGGACAGAAGGCTGGCCTAAATGGAACCTGGGTCTGATCCAGCAGGGCTATTCTTATGTTTTTAGCTGGCCTCTGAGGCCGGTGCCCGTTGCATCTCTGCATGAGTCATCACCCCTTCCAATTGCTTGTTGTTGGTGGGTTGGCAATTCTGCCCTGTTTACACACTGGTGTGATCAAACAATCCAATAACCCTTGGGGCAGAGGTGCAGCAGAAATTCCTGCCTGCCCTCATAAGAGGGTGCCCAGCACTGCTCTGCACAAGTCTCTATCTATCTATCTATCTATCTATCTATCCTGCCTTTCTGCCCCACCCCCCCAAAAGGCTCTTAAGGTGTCTAACAATGATGAAAATACAGATTTAAAAAATCTTAATTAAAATGTAACATAAAAGCAAATAGGTTAAAAACACAATTAAGAACACACCCATAAAAGAAAGGAACTGCACCCAACCGATTCAAAAACTCCTTCAGCAACAGATTAGTTTATATGCCCAAGGCAGGGCTGGATGCAAATGCCTTTGGGAGCAATCCTATACAAGTTTAGACAGAAAGAAGGTCTACAACTCCCAGCATGCCCCATGGCTGGGGCATGCTGGGAGTTGTAGGCCTTTTGTCTGCCTAAACTTGCACAGGATTGCGCCCTTTGCCTCTGAGGACCAACCAAGATCCCCCATGGGCCGCTGGTTGCTTCTGAGGTTCAGATCCTGAGATGCTTAGTGGTAGCTTAAGGGGGTGGAGCTTGGTGGGAATGGGAGGAGCCTGATGGACATGGGGGTGGAGCTAATCGTGAAAGTTCCCAAGTAAAAACTGGCCTGTCCCCTCATTCTCAGATTTTAATCTTTCCCATGAAGACCCAGAGAAGGAAGCTAAAACATTTTCCAGGCAGCAAACCCAGAGTGTTGGCCTGACACCTCTCTTGCTGAGCAGCCCTGGGAATTCGCCGCAAGCTACGACTGGGTCTCCATTCCGTGGCTCTGCCGGCCACCTGCACTTACCCCAAACCAGGACGCCGTTGCTTCCGTTAGTTTCAACTTCGGATCCGGCGTTTTTTCCAAAGCTGGGATGACGGGGGAGGTGTAAACCAAAGCGAAACCGAAACTGAAGTTCCCCAAGACGGCGGCAAAGGCGGCGAGCAAGAGCCGCCCATTTTTAAGGGTCCTGAAACAAAGAGCGGAGGGAACAGATCAAAGGAAGTCCTTCTTCACACAGCACATAGTTAAACTATGGAACTCACTTCCGCAAGATGTCGTGATGGCCACCCATCTGGACGGCTTTAGAAGGGGATTGGGCAAGTTCCTGGAGGAGAAGGCGATCACTGGCTACCAGTCCTGATTGGCTCTGTGCTTCCTCCAGCATCGGAGGCAGTATGCCTAGGTGCACCAGTTGCTGGGGAACATGGGCGGGAGGGAGCTGTTGCGCTCGTGTCCTCCTTGGGGGATCCTGTGGGCAGCTGGTCGGCTGCTGTGTGAACAGAATGCTGGACTAGATGGACCCTTGGTCTGATCCAGCACGGCTCTTCTTGTGTTCTTAGGGAAGAATTAAGGAACCGAACAGGATCCAGCAACAATGTGGAAGGAGGAGGCACGATGCGAAGCCGAGAGAGGCTTCTTCAAAGCTGTGGAGGCGGCCCAGGGTTGGCCGGTACCGATTCAAGCCCTCTCTCCTGCCGGAGTTGAGCGTTTCATTTGAAGAAGGGCTCCGCCTTAAGTTGGGCCTATGGACTAGTAGACACAAGGGCACCTCTGAGTATGTGCAGAGTGCTTTTTGCTCTAGTGCACATTTGGGATTGGGATCCCTCAGTGGTGTGGTGGACAGTCTCGAAGGGCAGGCACGCCATGTGACAGCCCTCCTGACCCACACCCCCGAGGAGAGCCCCCAAAAAACTGCAGTCAGCTGCGTTGATCTGTATCAGCAAAGCGGTTCTAGCAGTTTTCTCGCGACCAGTAGCAGGTATTTTACAAAGCGGGTTTTAATTGCCCATTAAAGACTGAGCCATCCCAAAATACGCCTCCTGCAAGCTGGGGCCTATACAGTGTTAACAGAGACCGGCGTTATGTGCATAATGCTAGACAGAGGGACGCAAGCAAAACGGGGCAGGTTCCCTGCCCCAAGGAACTTGCAGTGTGAAGTTACAACGACTGCGGGAGACAACAAGGAGAGGAGAGAAAAGGGGCAGCCTTCCCTAACCTGGTGCCCTCCAGTGGGTTGGCACTTCAACTCCCATCAGCCCCAGCCAGCATGGCCGCAATAGTCAGGAATCCTGGGTGTGGTAGTCCCAAACATCTGGAGAGGGCAACCGGGTTGGGATGGACCGCAAGCAAATGCGAACAAGTTAGCTTCGATTCAGCCGAGGGTGTGAGGACTAGCGGCTTGAACTGAAGGTTTCGCGGAGACGGTGGGTTTTGTAGAGGGCTTGGAAAGGAAGACAGAGAAGTGGGGACCACCCCCCTTGTGGAGTTCCAGGCATAAGGGGCAGCCAGGGAGAAGAAAGGGCAATTCGAGAGAGAGATGGAGACTTTACCTGTAATATTCCTTCTCCACTCGACGGGCATCATTCTCCTGCAAGGTTTGATAGTCTTCTCCCGGCTCCGTCCCCAGGAGCGGCTCCGTGAGGTTGGGGTCCAGCGTGGCTCGATCACTGTCTTGTTCCCAGAGAGATGGAGAGGCAGGCGGGCAGCGGTGAACGGGAGCTGGGCGTCCCAGGCAGAGCCGTGGCAAGTGTTTCCTCTCTCCCTCTGCAAGGGAAAAACCTGCTTTCCCTTTCAGGAGGAAGCAATCTTTTGGCAACCTAGATCAACTTTCCGAGCTGGGCTCTTCCCAGTTGCGTAAGGGGTGAAGGAGCCCTGGCAGAATGCAAAAGCAAAAGCGATAGAAAAAAAAGAAAGATGACAAAGAAATCCAAAAGTGTGCAAGTGCGTGTGTGTGAAATCTCTGTTGTGGTGGGGCAAGAGACTGAAAAGAGGAAGGCATGAAGAATGAAGAAATTGGGTGTCAGAGCAGAGATAAAGGAGGAAGAAGCAGCTCTGTGCCAAAGATGTTAAGATCTCTGAAGAAGACGGTTATAAACTTGTAGGGCTCTCTTGGTCCCCGATCAGGGTCAGCGAGTGGGGGCCTACACCCAGCTGCTAAGCAGAGATGTGAAGGCCCGGGAAAAAAACACAGGAAAACATCCCCTGCCCAAATTTTTCTGTCGCCTCCCCCCCCCAGGCCTTCACATCTCTACTGCTTAGCCATTTTCTCCTGGCTCCACCTGCCCCAAGTTCCCCCCAACTCAGGGGTGGGCAACTTGCGGCCGTCCAGATGGCATGGACTACAAGTCCCATCCTCCCTCATCCCTAGCTGTGCTCCCTCATCCCTAGGGCTGTTGGGAGTGGTAGGCCCAAGCAGCTACCTTATGTTGTGGTAGGTTAGGCGGGGAGTCAGGGACTGGCCCAAAGTCACCCAGTGCGCTTCATGGCTGAGCGGGGACTCGAACCTGGGCCTCCCGAGTCCCAGTCCAACACTCTCACCACTACGCCACACTGGCAGGTTCCCCCCACCCTCCCGAACCTCTTCACTTAAATGGATCCCTGCTGGATATGGATCCCTGCTTTTCATCCCAATTGAGAACATGCTGGCTTTAAGACCCAGGGGAGACTGTGCCTTGGGAAGCAGCTCTTCCATTGGTCGCATCTACCTGCGTGCAGGTGAGAGCAGAGTAGGGGGCAGGCGTTTCTTCACCAGTTCCCCAGAGCAGCTTGGAAGGGAAGGCAACTTTTTGTGCAGGTGCTTTGTAAGGTAGGTCTTGTGCCCCTGAACTTTCTTCTCTGCTGGCCTTAAGTCTTTTCTTTTTTTTTTTGAAATAGAGAAAGAACACACACCATGTAAGAGAACCCTTTTCTGTTTCTTGTGAATCTAGAAAGTGCCAGGAACAAAACATTTCCACCAAAATTTAGCTTGGAGCAATACTGAAGTAAAGGTGCTGTGTTGTATAGTGGTTAGAGTGCTGGGAGCCCCAGGTTCCAGTCCCCGCTCGGCCATGAAGCTCACCGGGTGACTTTGGGCCAGCCACTAACTCTCCACCTATCCTACCTCGCAGGGTTGTTGTGAGGATAATATGGAGAGGAGGATGGTTATGTAAGCCGCTTTGGGTTCCATGCAGGAAAAAAGGCGGGATATAAATATAATAAATCAGTATAATAAAATGGTAGGGAGAAATGTCTAAGGGAGCCTTTATCCCAATGTGGTGCCTGTCCGATGGGTTGGATTGCAACTGCCAGCATCCCCAGCTGGGGATGCTGGCAGTTGCATTTGGGCGGCCACTGCTTTCCGGGAGAGGCTGGTTGAAGGAATGAGGGAGCCATTCTCAAAAGAGAACGAAAAAAGGAAACTTTGGAGACGTTTCTTGCTCACCGGCTAAGGTTGCCAACCAATGAACAAGTCCCTGCAGCTATGCCTTAGCAGTTTGATCTGTGGTCATTTGCCAGGTGCCAAGCCTCACACCCTTGCTTTGAAGCTGCTGTTAAAGGTGTGGCATCATTTCCCTCACCCACCCCCCATCCACCTCCAAGTTAATTTGGCAAGCTTATTGGCAGGAAACTGTTTGGATTTTTTCCATTCCATGCAATCCTAGGCATGTTTGCTCAGACGTCAGACCTAAAGGAGGCCAGCCTGTTCAGCATTTCAGCCTCAGGCTCTGGGTTTGGAGCTGGGAGAATTGAGACCATCTTCCTCCCCTGCCCACAAAGCAAAATAAACCAGGCCTCTCATCCACCTCCCCCTTTACCATTGCCCAGCAGAGGGCAGCGTAGACATTTGAGTGCTGAGGAAATTGCTATATAGGTAACTTGAAGAAGTGAGCCAAGCTGCATTTTGCAAGAAAAAGCTCACCCGCCCACCTCCCAAACGCACCTTTGAGGTGCCCTGCGAGGTAGGTTAGGCTGAGCAAGTGGGACTGTCCCAAAGTCACCCGGCAGACATTGCTTTCTCAGCATTTGGGAACAAAAGGCATCAGGTCCAAATTTAGGCACCTGTAATGTGCTGGCGCAGGCGGGCATCCATGCCCTCCTCTAGCCCCCTGAAAATGCTACACAGGGGCATTGGGAGACTTTCCTGAATGCGGTAAGCTCTGGTGCAGGGGGGTCCCCCCCCCGAAATTCAGGCTGGGGCACCTTCCGTAAGCGGAGCCCTTCTGTCCACTGAAGGCGGATCCCGGAAGCAGCCCAAGGTGTTTTGTGAGCTCTTATAAAATCCTGGCTGTGCAGCATTTATAGGGGAATATAGGCACCATTTCATCTGCAAAGGGATCGCTAAACATCAGGCACTGGGTGGGGCAGATTGCGACCAGGGTAAGGGTGAGGACAGGCAAAATAGTGCACAGGAAAGTTTTAACGCTTGAGCACGAAACAAAGAGCACTGAACAGAGTTTCCAGCTCTTTCTAAAATGTGTTTGAAAGATACCTTTAAGGCCAAGTGATTATTCCTTCTGGCTTGGTCTGTGCATGCGGCAGAAAAAAAAATCGGTTGAGTCCAGCAGACAGAATGGACTTCCCTAATTCAGACAACATTTTTGAATGCTCCCTCAAGTTAAAAAACAAAACAACCCCCCCCCATATCCCCGCATGAAGAAAAGTAGCACATCCAGGTGTAAGGCTGTAGGCCAGCCCCCTCCCTGCTGTGCTAGTTGTCTACTTGCAGGCAGATGGGGTGAGAAAAAAAAGCATAAGGAAGGATTCAAAAATGTGCAGTTTCAGATAACAATACCCAACATTTGTGTAGCGCTTTCAAGTGTTCACAGGGCTTCATGCGCATTATCTAGTTGTGTTCCTTACAACAACCCTGCAAGGTGAATCATATCACTCGCAGATGCGGGGACTGAGGCTGAGAGACCGGGTGGCTTGCCTCAGGCCCTCCTTCCGCATCCCGGTGCCTTTCCGATGGGTTGGACTACAGCTGCCAGCATCCCCAGCCAGCTGGCTGGGGGATGTTGGGAGTTGGCAGTCCAACCCATCATGGTGCGGCGGGCACCAGGCTGGGAAAGGCGATGCAAGGATCTTTGGGGTGCCCCAAAGATGCTGTCCTTTTGCCGCAAGAGGCTCCTCCTCTGGCTACCCCACTTGGGAATCTGACCGGGGTCTCTCTCTCTCTCTCTTTTCCTGTCCCTGCTTTATAGCTGCCAGATGTAAGGGAGGAGCACACGTAAACAGGGCCTTGCGGGGGATTTTCCTTCCCGAGGCAGACCCAGGAAAATGTCTGTCCTCCGAGCTGACGGTAAGTAACCGTGGGAAGGTTTGTGGATTCCTGGGGTGGCCAGCTGATTTGGGACAGACATCATCACGTGAGGCGGCTTTTCTCTGTGATGTTTCTTCACGCACCATGTGATGCACAAGAGAGCACATGACGCGCAAGATGCGGTGATGATAACCCAGTTTCCCCCAACCTGGCGCCCTTCGGATGTGTGGGACTGCGTCACTCAGAAGCCCCCCCCCCCCCGGCGAGAGGCAGGTGGACAAGCAGGTTGCAATGCGGGGGGGGAGGAGGAGCAACTCCAGGGGGCTCCTGTAGGTGGCCCCCTGCCGGGGTGTGGGCTCTCAGCAAGTGCCCAGCTATGCCGACCCTTGGCACAGAAGCATATAACCAATGTTAGAGAGCCATCTTGCACATATGTCTCTAATCCCCTTTTAATCGAGAGCCAGTGTGGCGTAGCGGTTAGAGTGCTGGGCTGGGACTCGGGAGATCCAGGTTCTAGTCCCCATGAAGCTCACTGGGTGACTTTGGGGCCAGTCACGGGCTCTCAGCCTAGCCTACCTCACATGGTTGCTGTGAGGATAAAATGGGAGAAGAGAGGAGGAGGAGGATTATGTAAGTGGCCTTGAGCTCCTTGGGAGTGAAAAAGGCAGGATATAAACATCATAAATCAATTTAATGAAAAGGTAGGGAGAAATGCCTTAAGGCACTGGCAGCCTTTATCCCAATGTGATGCCTGCCGGATGGGTTGGACTGCAACTCCTAGCATCCCCAGCGGGTGTGTGTGTGCTGGGAGTTGCAGTCCAACCCACTGGGCTGGTTGAAAGAACGAGGGACCCATCCCAAGAGAGACTGAAGAAAGGAAACTTGAGATAAAACAGAGAGGCAGAGGAGGAGGGCCATGTTCGCTGCCTCGGGTTCCTTGCCAGAGGGAAAAAAAAAGGCGTGTTATAAATGTAATAATTCCTCCTTTTAAAATCTCCTTTTTGTAATTTTTATCCTGGAAGACAATCTTACTCGGTCACGAGTGATCGCCTGACTGACTGAATAAAGTAAATAAAAATAGGAACATAAGAGGGGTCTCTGCTAAATCAGGCCCAACAGCGGCCAGAGATGGGAGTCTTCCAGGAAACCCAGAAGCAGGACCCAGAAGCAAAGGTGCTATTCGGAAACAAAGGTGGTCGCTGGCTGAACATGCAATGCAAGCCTGCCGAAATCCTCCAGCTGGCGATAGCTTTTCTCTCTCCCCCCAGCATAGCTTCTCTCTCTCCCCCCAGCATCTAGAGACCGCACGGTTCTGGTTAGAACTGCTTTGGAGTCCGCGTAAAAGCCTGCAGCAGGGTGCGAATCACAGTGTGTCTCTGGGCTGCGTAGAGATGTGCATGAATGCTCGCACCACCACTTCCTCAAGGCACTCGACCTCCCGCGCGGCTGAATGTGCGAAGTGATCGGAGGCGAGTCTGTGGCGCGTCGTGTCTTTGGTTGCCTGTTCACACCTGCAAGTTGGCCGTTGTTCCATGCGGTGGCCTCTCGAGTGATGAACTACCACGCATTTGATCCTCGGGCAAAGTCTATCCATGCGGCAGAATGAGTGGGTAGTATCCTACAGGGATAAAATTTGGTGTGTGTGTGTGTGTGTGTGTGTGTGTGGTGGTGGTGGTGGAGTGTACCTTTTTAAAATACTCCCCCACTTAAAAAACAAACAAACCCCAAACCTTGCAACTAGAAAGCTAGTCCCACAGAGAGAAAAGTTTCTGGCCCAGCCCATTCACTGCTGTGTTCGTTTTCTGCTTGCAGGGAGCATTATATATTATATGCTGGCTGTTGGGCCAGGCTTCATACGGGCTGGAACAGCCTTTAATTTTGTTTGTCGGCTTTGCTGCATCGAACCACTCAGCTGTCAGAGTTGGACACGTTCTGTCTGCCCCATCTGAGTGTCATGCCCACTGGTACCCCTGCCATGGTACACCCCTATTAAGCCCCTCCCCTCCCCTGAGAGGGGGCTGCCCCACAACAGTGGGGAAGGGGGCAAGCCGAATAACTGTCCCTTGGACTACTCCCACCGGCTTTGCATTGTACTGACTGCAAAACAATGCACTTGTTAGGGGAGACTGCCACCTAGTGACTGAAGATGGTCCCGTAAGCTTCAAACACGCAGACACATTTAAATTAATTTCAAAGTAATTAATGCATTTTAAAAACCAGATATCACCAAGGTGCACACCCCTACGGTTCCCTTAGTATGCGTGCCAAGTTTCAGGAGTCTAGGTTTCACGGTCTTGACGCTATGGCATAGACAGACAGACACAACAACAACAACTACTACTACTAATTTATTTATTTATTTATTATATGTATACCCCGCCTTTTTTCCTGAAAGGAACCCAAGGCGGCTTACATAATCCTCCTCCTCCTCCTCCTCCTCCTCTCCATTTTACCCTCACAACAACCCTGTGAGGTAGGTTAGGCTGAGAGTCCGTGACTGGCCCAAAGTCACCCAGTGAGTTTTATGGCTGAGCGGGGATTTGAACCCGGATCTCCAGAGTCCCACTCCAACACTCTCACCACTACGCCACACTGGCTCTACTACTACTACTTCCTCTTCCTCCTCTTCTTCTTCTTATTAATTGAATGGGAGCATTCCAGAATCTGATCCTCCGCCTGCTGCAGTCTGAAGTGGTACAGCCCACGCTACCACTTCCGGACTCTACCGTCTCATTCATACCTCAGGTCCACCCTGCAGTGTTTTTGAAGCTTCTGCTTTTGATCATGGTGTTGCTATTGTTTTCCCTTCCTCTCTGTGCTAGAAGACCGAGACATGCAAGGAGCGAGGAAAGATGAGGAGAGTTACTTGGACTGCAGGAACCTTCCAGAATCCCGCTGCGAATCCCAGAAGTGGGAGGAGGCCGAGGCCAGGGAAAATCCAGCCCCTTCAGCATCCTCAGAATCTCTGGAGCCACAGGATTCGGACCGCCTCCCTTCTGTTTTCCTCGCTGCCTTTTTGGCCCTTGTCTTCATCGTGGTGTCTCTGCTCCTGCTGCACCACGATCCCTGCCGTGTGTGTTTGGATGGATGCAGCAGGGCTTTGAGTCCCAGCCAGGCTTGTCCGCCGGAAAGTGGACTTGGCCCCCTTCGCCTCCTTTTCCCAAACCAGCTGGAAGCAACGTGGCAGACTCTCCAGCGATATGTGCGTGGCCAGCTCGGAGGGTCTCACCCCGACGGATCCGGCATCCTGGTTGCGGTTGGGTCCGGAGAAGCGAGCGGTACCCTTCTGTGCCTCGCAAAAGCCGCTCTCTCGTTCCTGACCCAGGAACGGGCCGTGCGGGTTTGGTTTCTGGAGCACGGCGGCGGCTCACGTTCTTCGGTGGGCCTGCGAGAAGACGGGACCCGTGACCTCTCCGCTGCCGAGATTTACGTGGGGCGAAACCGGGTTCCGTCGGGCCTGATGGTGTCCTTGCGGAGCACCGCCGGTGGGAAACGGTCGGTCGCCACGGTCAGTCTCGCCCTGCTGCTGAACAGCACAGAGCAAGCCCGGAAAGAGTTCCTCCTCTGCGCCTTGACCCCCGCGTTTGTGTCTGACATTTTGAGCGCTGTTGGCTTTGCCGAGAGGACACCGGAGACGTTGATGGCCGCCAATAGGAGCATCCTCGTCCTCTTGGTAAAGCCCGAATGGTATTTGGAAGGCGATTTTGTTTGCTAAGGAGTGCACATCTGGTGTGCCGATGGCTCTCAGGAAAAGATGCAGGGGTACAAAACCGCCATGTCAGGCAGCGCCAGGGGGCTGCACTTTTGCACCCTTGCGCATAAATACTTTTGTCTCTTAATTTTCTCAGCTCCCTTTGGTCACGTGAGGAGTTCGGAGATTCGACAGAGATTGGCGATCATGGAAGGTATCCTTTTGCCAGCGCTAGCGAGGAAACCCCTTCCTTATTTCCGATCTCTCTGTATTTTTTATTATATTAAGAATGCATATGCTTCCTTTCGAAGCAGTAATTTTCTCAGGAACTATCCAAGGACATGGTAACAAAGGTGTGTGGTAGTATCATGTTACGGGTGCAGATTAAAGGATTTTCTTTTTTAAAAACGGGTATCTCCTCAGATGTGTCTCTGTGTTTGGGGGGGTGTTATAGCCACTAAAAGCACGTGGCAGGAAATCTTTATCTATGACAGGAGTGGGCAAACTGCGGCTCTGCAGATGCTTTGGCCTACAACTCCCAAAGTTGCCCAAAGTTGCCCTTCTCTGCTTTCAAAGGTAGTGTTAAGGGGCGACCCACTAGGACTGGAGCCCCGAATCTTTCATTTGGAGCCCCGAATCTCTGGGAGGCCCTCTGCCCCACCACCCTGCTGTCCAGGGGCACTTGCTGAAATAAAGGTGCAGGGGCCCTGAGGATCTCTGTTGCATCGGAACCCCCTGGACTAGCTGGTTTTCCCCCCACATGTGCTTCCCCTCCTGCTGCCCCCCCTTGAATCTTTCCGCCTGAGGTTTTTTTCTGAAACCAGATGCCCTCCTCTCCTCTGTCCATACATCCCCTTTTACAAATAGGGGTGTCCTTAGGAGAAAGGGTCCTTTACAGACACACACACACACACACACACACAGACTTTAGAGCATATGCAAATTAGCACACACAGATTTGTGCAGGTTTCCTTTTGTCCTGTGGGTCGGATCCCCGGATCTTTTCAGTACTTAGCACCGCCCCTGCCTGCTTTACATGGACCAGGTGGGTGTGTATGTGACACCGACAGAAGTGCATATAAAGGGCACTCTGGCTTTCTGTCTGAACTTTTAAGGAACTATCCATGGTACTGAACCCTCTCCCCCAAACAGACTTTACTGGGGGGCCGGGGGAGGTTTCCGCTCATTTGCATAAGCGCAACTGCGAACCCGTGCACTTGCATGGATGCGCATTCATGTGTATTGCTATGCGCTGCCCCGAGAGCTTCGGCTACTGGGCAGTAGAGAAATGAAATGAAATAAATAAATAGAAATTGGTGCAAGTTAGAATGAAATTCCAATGAAACAAACAAACAAACAAAAAAATCCAATTCCATCAAGGAGTGGACGACGGAGCAAAAGGCGCCTGACGATCCATGAAACACGGACGGGACGGATTTCACAAAACCCGCACGTCCTTAGTGGTGCCACCGCCTTGCTGTCTGCCTCAGGCAGCAACTTGTTTTGGGGCGGCTCTGACGGTCAGGCTCAGACGAGGGCCTTTCGTCATCTTCCTCATGCCCTGCCGCCTTCCACCGATCTCTCCTTCCGCCTCGGCTGGCAGGTCCTCCTGCCAGTAAACAACAGCTGCCTCCCAACCTTACGGAGTGGAACAACCGAGCCCTACACGAGGGGCAAAGTCCCCTGAGAACGGCAGGAGAGGAGAGAGAGAGAGAACACCCTCATCTCAGCAGTGCCAGCCAAGCAAGCATCTCCCTTTGTAGGCTCCCTCGTCCACCTTGGGGCGGCCCTTGGAGCCAGCCAAACCCCGGACTCGCCTGCCATCCTATGAAAAGAAGGCCAGGGGGGTGGGTTTGCTGAATGGAGAAGGAGATACAGCAAGGTCGGTCACGCACCTGCCTGCAGGTGCGCAAAGCAGCCGTGCTCCTGCCCAGAACGCAGATGGGATGAGGCCACGCCGCCTGCAGCTCCCGCTTTCATGGTAAGCGATTGCTGTTCATATTTTTTTTGCAGGGGGTGCTGCAGAACGTAGAACAGGAGCGGAAGGACTGAGGCCGTTTTAGACAGGCCCTGGTGTTAAGACTCAAGTAATGTGCCTGGTTTGGAGGCCCTGATCCTAGAAGCTAATCAATCGATCGATTGAAGCTAATCAAGTAATAATTATACGAATCAAATACAAAGCCACCATTTTTGCAGGGAACTTTACAAAGTTTTGTAAGACAAAGTTTGGAAAGAACCCACCCACAAATTAATTTTGGGGGCAAGGAGCCCAAGGCGGCTCACATGGTGGTCTTCCTCTTCCCCATTTCATCCTCACAACAACCCTGTGAGGTAGGTTAGGCTGAAAGTCAGTAACCGTCCCAAAATCACCCAGTGAGTCTCATGGCCGAGTGGGGACTTGAACCCTTTTATTCTTTATTTATTATTACATTTATATCCCCCTCTTTTTCCTCTTGCAAGGAGCCCAAGACGGCTTACATGATCCTCCTCCTCTCCATTTTATCCTCACAGCAACCCTGTGAAGTAGAACCAGCGACTGGCCCAAAGTCACCTGGCAACTTTCATGGCTGAGTGGGGACTTGAACCGGGGTCTCCCAAGTCCCAGCCCAACACTCTAACCACTACACCACACTGGCTCCCGAATTGCTTGCCATCTTAATTTTGTCTGCGGTGGTGGTGGGGAATCAGGAAGGAGACGAGGAGACACGGATTGCAAAGGACTCTGAACAAACCTAGCGGCAGAAATACGCAAGGGTTTCAGGTCAAGAGGTGCTGGGGCTCAAGCTGGACAGTAAGAAACACTCCCTGCCTCTCTGGTCAGATGTGTTGGACTAGGATGGCTGAGGATGCTGGGAATTGCCGTCCAACACAGCTGGGGGGCACCCGGTCAGGGAAGACTCCTCTAAGCTGTCATGAACTATAAATCGTTCACGGAGCCTCCGTTTGCTCGTTTGCACCCCCCTAGGTAACAAAGCAGGCTTCGCTGCTGGCACCGTGCGGCCTGGTTGCCCCGTCCCCGTTTCAGCATGGCTGAAAAGCCGGGCCCGGCCTCCGACTGCCCGGTCTGCTGGAACCCTTTCGACAACACCTTCCGCACGCCCAAGCTGCTGCAGTGCCGCCACTCCTTCTGCATCGAGTGCCTGGCCCACCTGAGCCTAGTGTCCCCCGCCCAGAACCGCCTGCAGTGCCCGCTCTGCCGACAGCCCACCGTGCTGCCCCCCGAGCAGCCCGTCACCGAGCTGCCCACCGATGCCGCCGTCCTGCGGCTGCTGCGCCTGGAGCCCAACCGCATCATCCTGGAGGGCCGGCAGCTGTGCCTCAAGGAGCAGCGGAGGAGCCGGTACTGCCTGCGCCAGCCTCGGATCTACACACTCGACCTGGGCGTGGAGACAGAATCCAGCATCGGGAGCTACCACGAGCCCGGCCGGCCGGCCACCACGACCCTCCCGGGACGCAGTCCGTTGCGGGAGTGTGCCCGCAACCCGCAGCTCCGGATTTTTGCCTACCTGACAGCCGTCATCTTGACAGTGACTTTGCTCCTCATCATCTCTGTCTTCTGGACCAAGCAGTTCTTTGGGGGCTTGGTCTGAAGGCTGGGACATCGGGGGTTTAGACATGGGCCTTTTAAACTGGGGACGAGGAGGAGGCCACATCCCCCTGGATTTCATGCAGTCTCTGCTTCTGAGCTTTTTGGCTAACTGGAGGGAGGGAGAAGGTGGTTGAACCGGCATCTTCCACTGTGCCAAAGACCTCCGCCACGGGTAGTGGCCCGTCCTTATCATCTGGAGAATGTCCACCATGCCTCTGAAGCTGGAAACTGCCGGGGATGTAGACCAGCTTTCTCCCAGTCTGCAGCCCTCCAGATGTGTTGGATTTCAGGTGGAGAAAAAGCAATGATTTTTAAAAATTTTAATTTAAACAAATGGGATTTTTAAGAGGATTAAAAAAAAATAAATCAGTTTTTTTGGTTAAAGAAAAATCAATAAAATACTAACTTGTCCCTCATTTAAAACACACACACACACACACACATTGTTACAAGGAAATTGGTCACTAACATACCAAAGACTGAAGATTTGCACCCCTGGTATAAGGGAATTACGATATTGGCCATTTAAAATTTGTACTTTATGGCTAGGGTCATATAAAGTTTTCCCAGGCCCAATTGGACCCGCCCAGAAACCGACCACAGAAGTAATTCCTCCTGTCCACCCCGCTTTGTGTTTGACATTTCCGACTCAAAAAGAAAATGCTAGTTCAGTAATGGAAGGTGGATCGGTCGTGCGCCCGTTTATTTGAATTCGAATACACTCTGGGGACTGGAGCTTGGGGGCCTGCGTGCCTGCTGGGACCCCAATAATTCTCTACGCTGGCTTAGATGGCTTTAAAAGGGGATGAGATGAATTGGCAGACATAAGCAGAGCCCTGCTGGATCAGACCAACAAGGGTCCATCTAGTCCAGCATTCTGTTCAATGGCCGACCAGCTGCCCACAGGAAACCCACAAGCAGGATGCGAGTGCAACAGCACCCTCCCGCCCATGTTCCCCGGCAAGTGGTGTACACGGGCACACTGCCTCTGATACTGGAGGCAGGACATAGCCATCGGGACTAGTAGCCACCGATGGCCTCCTCCTCCATGAATGTGTCTATGATATCCATCAAGTGGCGGCTGGTTCCCACAGCTCTCTGTCCGCCACCACCAGGATTGGAGGCAGCGTGGCCCCCGACTACCGGTTGCTAGGGAGGGGCAGTGGGGGAGGTTGCTCTCGCGTTCGTGCCCTGCCGGGTGGGTGGGTGGGCTTCCCATGGGCATCCGGTTGGGAGACAGGACCCTGGACAAGGCGGCCGTTTGCTCTGACCCAGCAAAGCTCCTCTTATGGCAGGAGGGCCGAGTCCCATTCTGGAGAAGTTTTGGGTGGGCGGGGCTGACGGCAAAAAGGGGCAGGGCCAAACTTACCAGCCTCTTTTAGCTTAAGCCTCTGACTGCCAGGAACCGAGCCTTAGGAGAGCCATTTCAACCTCTCGGAAAGAGGGGCGACCTACAGAAAAGGCAGGAAACCACCAAGGGAACAGTGGCCAGGGGAAAGGGCCACTGGAGAACACTGGGAGGCTGGATTTGGTCCCCGGGCCTCAGGTACCACCCCCCACCTCCTGGTTCTAGGGGCAGGAGTAGCTCTATGGGTCAGTCCTGAAGATGAGGAAAAGGTCCCAGAAAGTTAGCTAATGATGGGGCCCCAAGTAAGTGCCCGGAGGCAAGAGGAGGAGGGGAGTGGAGAAGGCAACGGATTGAGAGTCTGAAGGGATTCCACGTACAGCAATACCTTGGATTGCAAGCATAATTCGTTCCGGAACCGTGCTTGTAATCCAAAACACTCTTATATTAAAGTGAGTCTCTGGCGGGCGTGAGCGGGGCCGATTTCGGCCTGCTCGAGGCGAGTGGATACATCCCTACGACTTGTCTTGCAAGACGTCAATTGTTTATCAAGTCAAAATTTATTAATTTTTTTTGCTTGTCTTGCAAAACGCTCTCAGACCAAGTCACTTGCAATCCAAGGTATTACTGTATTGGCTTTTGGAGGAATCGGCCAATGCTTTTTGCTGCAGGCTTCCAGTTTTCTGTTTATGTAGTACACAACACACGTGGTTCTTTACAGAATTCAGAGGGACAGCCGCGTTCGCCCGTTGCGGCAGAGAGTCCCGTAGCACCTTAAAGACCAAGCAAACTGGACTGGGAACCCAGGGTGGGCTGGATTTGGCCCCGTCGGCCTGAAGCTCTGCACCCCGTCGGCCTGAAGCTCTGCACCCCTGGCTTTACACCGCCCTTACAGAGCGAGGCAGGAACAAGGCGACAAGAGCAGGGGCGCAGCATGCCCGCTCCCTTGCGGCTGCCCGTGGATGAGCGGCCAACCGAAGGACTTTGCCTGTCCGCCTACCCTCAACCCTCCAAGGGCATCAGTCCCATTTCTCCCAGCTGGGAAAAGCTCCAGGAGGTGAGCCCAAGCACCCGTCCTGCCTCCTGGAAAGCTCAGGAAGACAGAGCCTGGCGGCCGATACGGTGATCCTGGGGCCGCCTGGGGAACGCCTCCCGCCTTCAAAGGGCCACAGGAAGTTGGCGGGGTGGGCGGCGAGGAGAACGGGGAACACGGCGGCGAGAGTGCAGACGAGGGGACACCCATTCGTCGGCCACCTTGCTTAGCACCAGCCGGGAGGAGGCGTCAAAAAAGGCAAGCGACAGAGGCTTTGCAGTTGAAGCAGCGATCCTGCTTTAATATTAAAAAATAAGAGAGAGAGAGAGAGACGTCTCTGTCCAACAGAGAAGGGGCTCCGACCCCAATAACAAGGAGAGCGACCCAAGGGGCAGCCCTCTGCTGCCACCCCAGATATTCCCCGAGGGAGGTTGTGGGATCGATACAAGCCAAGGGACCCTGGCCTCTACCTGCCGGGCAGGCGGCCGAGGTGGAGCACGGCCCCGTCCAGAGGGCAGGGAGGGAGCAGCAGCAGGGAGTACAAAAATAAAGACACGCTTAAAGGAGAAGTTCCCGACGAGGGCAGCGCCTCCAGGCACTGGCCCAGAACCACGACGACTCAGTCAGCCGCTCCCCCCAGCGGAGCCCGGGCAGTCACGGCCGGCGTCTTCCTTTGCTACGGGAGCTGGGAAGGGCCACTCCGGCAGCGGCGGCGGCATCCCGCCTACTCGGCCATCCAAAGCTTGAAGGTGCGGTCGTACGAGCACGTGGCGATCAGCTGCCCGTCCAGGGAGATGTCCAAGCCCATGACTTTGCCCTCATGCCCCGCCAGGGTTTTCAGGGGGGACCAGCCGGGGTGCGTCCAGACCTTGGCCGTGTTGTCGTAGGCTCCGGTGAGCAGGAAGTTGCCATGATTCGCTAGAGAGAGAGAGAGGGAGAGAGAAAGAACTCTAAGTGTGGAGCTGGAAGGACGCGGGGGAGAGCGGAACGAAGGCAAAACGGGGGACTACAACCCCCAAACCCCTGACCAGTGTCTGGGGCTGGGGTTTAGTCCAAAGCATCCGGAGGGCGCCTACCCCTGCAAAAGCGTATCTTTGGGCATGAGCATTTAGGAATCCTTGTGGAACAGATCATGAGCCGATTTGTAGCCGGTGGCTTCTGTCCCACAACCCCACCTTGGGATAGAAGGTTCCGATTTCCTTTCTGGCAGTGAAAAGACCGATTTCATATTTCGTTTCTACAATGCCAAAGCTCTCGGGGGTGGTCCACAAAAGCTACAACCCAAAAATGCCAGTCCACTGTGTGAAAACAGCAGGCTGGACTAGATAAGACTTTCAGTCGGATCCAGGAGGCCTTTTCTTACGGCCCAGCCCTCCCCACTGATCGTAAAGGTCCTCACAGTGTCTCCGCTGTCCGTCACCTCAGGGCTGCCATGACCTCAGGGCTGCCATGACCTCAGGGCTGCCATGACCTCAGTGCGGACAATGCTGCCTTCCAGTGGAGCGCGCACAGCAACTGGAGAAGCATAGCCGGGAGTGCCAGCGCCAGCTGTTCGAGGGCCCGTGGGGCAAGACATTCTCAGTGGGGCCCCTCCCTCAGTGAATCTGCCATCCCACTGCCACCAGCGGCTCTTGCTCCTCCTCCTCTTCCTCATCATGGCTGCCACTTGCTTGCTTGACAGGCAGAGCGCCAGGGGGGCAAGGAGGCCGTGGCATCTCCTGCTCCTCCTCCTCACCACCGCCATTGCCTGCCCTGGGCAGCTGAACAAGCTGACCCCGGTGGAGAGTGAAAAAAGCGCGTGGCAGCCAGCAGGAGCGATCGGCGCTACTTCTACCCCCCGAACAGAACAGGAATGCTTGCTGCGGGGGGGATTGGGGGATCTTCTAACCCTGTACCCTCTACATTTACACTGCAAGGCCCAGGCAACGGCAAAGACTTACGTTCAAACTTCACCCCCGTCACCAGGTTCTGATGGGCAGGGATGGTGTAGATGCATCTCCTCTGGCGGAGATCCCAGACTTTGCAGGTGTTGTCACCGCTGCCAGTGGCGATGTGGTACCTGCAACGGGAGAGAGAAGGAAAAGTTAAATTGGGGGTGGTGGTGTGTGGTTGTTGTTGATGGGGTGGCCCCGGGACAGTATTTAAAAATGAGCCCCGCACCCAGGGGGTGGCAAATTGGCCCTTACCCATTGGGGGAAAAGTTGATGCCATAGATCTCCTTGAGATGGCCCTCCAGAAACATGATGCAGCGCCCTGTGCGCAGGTCCCACACGCGGCCAAACGCGTCGAGGCCGCTGAAAGAAACGGGAAAACGTCAAGACATGCGCGCCGTGCACAACAGACATGTGCGGCTTCCGGTGCGCCTGGCGTGAACGAGAGGCCAAGACGGCCTTCCCCACCCTGGCGCTCTCCAGATGTGTTGGGCTGCAATTCCCATCATCCCCAGCCAGCATAGCCAACGGGAGCGGCGTAGCAGGGCCAGGGCTTGCAGGGATGCAGTGCCTGCACTTTTCTTTCTTTTTATTTATCAGCAGGGACTCTGACGTCATCTGCCACCCCGCTCAAGACTTCCCTGTTCCCTTTGAGCTTCGTTCCGATCCTCACAGTAGCTGGGGAGAGAAACGGATTTCCCCAACAATAATATATGGTTCCTTGCTGCAAATAGGGTTGTATCCTTAATGTGTGTGTGTTTTAACTTGTAGCATATATTCAAGAATGTATAGTTCAAATATTAGAATTTCTATCTGTGGAGTTTTTTTTGGCTCCAGAAGTGAAAACATAGGTAGGATCTTCCAGAGAAAAAAGCATCGTCACTGGCTGTGGCTGCAGGACACCCCCCGCTCGCGAGCACCCTCTGGAATGTACAGCCTGAAGAGCGTACAGCTTTTCCACTTGTGGGATCCTGTGGGCAGCGGGTTGGCCGCTGTAAACAGAATGTCTAAACAGAATGCGGGACTAGATGGTCTCTCGGTCTGAACCAGCACGGCTCTCATGTTTAAGACTTAAGAGAGTGCCTTCTCCATAATCAACCTGCCCGGTCACTGAAGTCATCGGAGGAGGTTCTCCTGCTGATTCCACATGAACCTTTGGCCTGATTGGAGTCCACCAGGAGAAGAGCCTTCAGTGTGGTGGCCCCCTTTCTGTGGAACTCCCTGCCTCTGGAGGTCAGGCAGGCTCCTGACACCGTATTGCTTTTGGTGCCTGCTGAAGATATCATTGCTCCGGGAAGCCTTCTTTGGTTGATCAGCCACCGTTTTTATTGATAATCTGTTTTTGCTGATGTTCTGTTTTTATTGATATTGGTTTTAACAGTGCGTTTTATTCTTTTTCGGTCTTTTTTTATTGTTCACCACTTGGGAATCTGCATAGATGTGATGTGGTATATAAATGTTGTAGACAGATACATAAAATAAGCAGGCATACAGATTTACCCAGTGGCAGAGAGGGAGCCGTCGTTGTGGAAGGCGATGTCATAGACCCCTTTGCTGTGCCCCTCCTGGTGGAGAATCTCCTCCTGGGCCTCCAGGTCCCACAAGCGCCATGAGTGGTCATAGCTGCAAGGGGAGGGGGGAAGCAAACGCAAAAACAAAGAGGTTGTTGCAGAGCTTCCGGCAGGTTCTTCCCACAAGCGGACAGTTCAGGAGGGTGCCTGGGCTGTCTATATCAGGCATATTGAAACTCTGAGGGCTGAATTTCACTTCGGAAAAGGCGCGGGCAACCCCCCACATTCCAGTGGGCGGGACCAGAGGCAAATGGGCAGGGCCAAAATGCAAAAAAAATATATGCCAGCATGTTTTAGATTAAAAGCTTTTACTGCCAGTAACTGAATCTTATGAGAGGCATTTCAAACTTTTGGAATAGGGGGGGAAACGGCGCAAAAGCCAGGAAACCACCAAATGAACCATGGGTGGGGGAAAGAGGGTGGAACCAGGAGATGGTGGCTTGGCTGCCTGGATTGGGACTCCTGGCAGGCTGGATTGGGCCCACGGGTCTGAGGTCTTGTACCCTGATCTACACTGATCACCACCTCGGGCTGGGCCAGCATTTGGGACTGAGTGGATTTAATCTAAGCTGGGTTGATGCTTTGCACGAGGTCATTTTTGCAAACAGAGAGATGGGCAGGCACAAGGGACAGGGCTTTTTCGGTGGTGGCACCGCAGTTGTGGAACTCATTCCTATCCGCCAGGGGAGGGGCTGTTGCTCAGCTGGTAAAGCAACTGCTTTGCATGTGGAAAGTACCAGGTTCAATTCCTGACATCTCCAGGTAGGGCTGGAAAAACTACTGCCTGAAATCCGAAAGAGCCGTCGCTGTTTAGTCAGTGTCGACAATACTGGACCAAGGGACTGACTCAGTAGAGGGCAGCATCTGACGTTCCGGTTTAAATCAGCCCTCTGTTCAGAACCATGAGGACTAGAATCTTACTTCATTTGGGGGGGGGAGGGGGAAGGGCTGTCGCTCAGTGAGAGCCCATGCTGTGCATGCAGAAGGTCTCAGGTTTGATCCCCGGCTTTTCCAGGCAGGGCAAGGAAGGAATCCTGCTTGAAACCCTGGAGAGCTGTTGCTGCCAGTCAGTGTTGATAATACTAGGCTAGATGGACCAAGTAGAAGGCGGCTTGCTATGTAAACCCCTTACCAGGTGGTGCCCAGGAACCGGCCAGACGGATGCCACGTCACCCGTGCCACTCTCACGGTGTGCCCCTCGATGTCGGCTACCGGCTCGTCGCTGAAAGAAATACAAGGACGCCCCACTGGGGATCACCAAGTGCTTGCTATCCTCGAGACACCAAAATAATATGACAATCGCACAGCAAAAGAGAAATAAATGTCGCTATGCGGTGAGTGCTGTGAAGTCCAATGGGGGACAATCTTATCGAATGGTGCAGAGGTCAGCCCACCGTTGGGACGATTTTTATTAGCAGCTTAAGGCACAATCCTGTGTGTGTTTAGACAGAAAAAAAAGTACCACAACTCCCAGCATGCCCCAGCCAGCATGCTGGGAGTTGTAGGACTTTTTTTTCCTGTCTAAACACGTGTAAGATTGCACCCTTACTGGATTTACATGATAAAATGTGTACAGGGCTTGCTGTATCGCAAGCCTAAAATCAGTTTCCACTGGTCTTCGCGGAGCAGGGTTACAAGCAAAAGAGGCAGCCTAGAGGCCAGCTGCGAAGGGGGGCTGAACCCCAATACTACAGGTGGGAGGGCAGGCTACTGTCTCGCGGCCATCCAGAGACCAAAAAAAGGGAGAGCAGAAATCAGACTTGCGGTGTAGAACCGAACACACAGGTTGGCGTAGGGGTGATTTGCCGCCACAGCAACAGTGGCAGACAGAAACAAATCACTTCCCCCAAAGGCGCAATTAAAACCAGAGCCTGCTCTTTCTCCGTGTTCCCCTGGAACTGCGACAGACAAAACCAGCTGTATTTCCCGTGAGTGGTAGCACTTGGATCTGTTGGAACAAGATGCAGCTTTTGCTCCTTTGGGTGCCACCTACAGGGTGCTCTGGAAAAGCTCATTCCAGGAAAAGAAAGCTTTAAAGCGGTGGGCAGAAGGAGAAGGGGAGAGCTGGAAACACCAGTTCATGCGGGGTGCAAACAGAGTAAAGGTTTCATGTCTGCAAGTAAAATCATTAAGAAAAAATTGAATGAATAAATAGTTACATGAAAGGAAAGAAAGGAAGACAAAAGGAAGGAAGGAAGCAAGCTGGCACTGGTTCAGAGGTGGATCACATTACTCTGGATATAATTCAAAAATATTTCCCTATATTAATTAGACGGTATTTTGTTTTAGTAATTACCGTAGGTGTAATATATATTTTCATGGGTGGCGATGGTCAATAGACCTTGAATCCCATTGTGTATAGCCACTGGGCTGCTTCAATGCTTCCCCCCCCCACTGGCAATGTTGTGGTCTATCGGGAATGGCCAATAAAAGGGGGATTCGTGGGCCCCGATGTACCTTTCGAGACTCCAAAGCTTGACCGAGCCATCAGCTGCGCAAGAGGCCAGGTTCACGTCCTTCTTGTCCTGGGAGATGGTTGCATTGGGATGGAAGACGATGGACCCCACGTTGGTATTGTGCCCTTGGAAAGAGAATGAAAAGAGACAGCCAGCCAGTTAGAGGGGCAGTCAGTCCTAGGCATGCTTCCTCTGGTTTGAGCCTGGCACCTTTTCTACTGCTTCCAAGAGATCACTGCCTGACCAGAAACAGTTAAAAGGCAGAGCTCCCGGCTCATCATTTATTTATTTATTTAATACATTTGTATACCGCCCAATAGCCGAAGCTCTCTGGGCGATTTACAACAGTTAAAATCTTAAACCACAGATTAAAAACAAACAGCAGAGCTAGCAGCAGCAGTTACAATAACGGAATTAAAAACAATTACAAGATTAAAATGATTAAAATGCCTGGGATAACATCTAAGGCCCTCCGCCAGGTGCCTCCTCCGAGGGCTGCTCGGAAGGTGGCAAGAAGGGAGAGGGGCCTTCTCTGTGGTGGCCCCCCAATTTTGGATCTATTTCCCCAATGAGACCCACCTGGTACCAACACTAATTTATTTTCAGTGCCAGGTTAAGACCTTCCTCTTCTCTCAGGCATTTGGCAGCATATGAAGAGGTCCTGGATTTTTCTTATTCCTTATTGTTTAAAATTGTTTAGACATATATGTGCGTGCGTGTGTGCTGTCTGTTTCTATGTTTGTATGTAAATAGTTTTTATACTATGTATTTTAAAGGTTTTAATCTTTGAAAAACCACCCAGAGAGCTTCAGCTATTGGGCAGTATAGAAATGCAATAAAGGAAAGGAAAGGAAAGGGCTTCACCTCAGAGCTGGGCTGCTAGCTAAACATTACTGCTACCAACCATTAAAAACAGTTTCGTATTTAACCACTCGCCTGGTTGCCTCTGGCCACCAGGAATTCCATGACGGCGAGTAAGCAGGCTGGTGGAGGAGGAGCCGATGGGATCGTTCCATTCCTCCTCTGCTAGCCCACCTGGTTTCTGGCTAGCCGTGGAGGAAGGAAGAGTATTTTTCACTGGGAGAAGTCACTGTACCTCGCAAAGTGTGGATGAGGTTGCAGTCTGGCACTGACCATAGTTTGCAGAGGCCACTCCTGTGGGTAGAAAGGGAGGAGGTTGTAAGGAAGACTGCCTGGCATTTTATCTTGTTGATTTTCTTAGAAAACATTTCTATTCCAGCTTTCTGTTTTACAGGTTAACAGAGTAATAATCAAACAGAGATAAAGATCAGCTCTAACTGCATATCAACACACACACACACACACACACACACAATTTGTGTAGGTGTGTAAATTTATTTACTACATTTCTATACCACCCAATAGCCAGTTCTCCGTGCGGTTCACAAAAGTTAACCCCCCCAAACATGATAAAATATAAAACCCTTAAAATTTTTAAATCGGAATAAAATCAGAGTTAAAAAGCAGAATAAAATCCAGCAGTACTAAAATCTAAAAACACAGAAACACATTTAAAAAACAAAACTGAAGAACTGAAAAGCACCAAGAGGACCACAATGTAGGTGCCAGGTGAGCCTTTTTGAGGAGGGCATTCCACAACTGGGGTGCCACCACTCAAAAGGCCCCCCCCTCTCTCAGAGCCACCCGCTTCGCCTTACTTGGTGGGGGCACTTGGAGAAGGGTGTGTGTTTACACACACAGCGGGAAGATCTTGAGTCTAAATTTAACAGAAAGCATCCAAAAGGATAAACGCACCACAGCACCATCAGTTTCAGGCCGATTCTAAAAGCTTCACTGCAAAGACCTCCTATTCCTCGAGAACACTGCCCTCTTCTGCACAAGGTGAGAGAACTAGTAGGTGAGGTGAGAGAGGAACAAAGCAAAAACAAAAAAACCTTACCAGCAGGCCGTAGCCAGGAGCTTGGAGTTGGGACTGAAGTGGCAGAACGAGATGGGCCGGTCGTCCCCGATTTGGCTGCAGAAATTGTTCAGAGACTGAAAGAATAAGAAAAGTGGTTCCTGCCAGCAGAGGAACTAACAGAGCTAACTGAAAGGAGACAGATCTAAGACGAACAAGAAAGGAACAAGACTGCTCCCCACCTCTGCCTTGAGCAGCTCTGAAAGTGTGGAACTTTCTATACAAAAAATATCCCACCTAGCCCAGTGCTGTCGGTTCTAAGTGGCAGCTGCTATCCAAGTCAGAGGGAGATGAGAGGGGGAAGCAGTGCCATTCCACCAGCCTAGCTGAAAGACTGCTCAATTTTCTCCTCTTCCCTGCTCATCCCTTTTCCCACCTGTCCCGTGTCTTTTCAGATTGTAAGCCTGCCGGCAGGGGCTATCTCCTTTAACTGATGGATTGCAAGCTGCTCCGGGAGCCTTTTTTTTTTTTTGGCTGAGAAGTGGGATGAAAACACTTTTAAAAAGGTGCAATCCCTATGCATATTTAGGCAGAAAAACGATTTATAACTCCCAGCATGCACCAGCCAACCATGCTGGCTCGACAATGCTGGCAGTTGTAGGACTTTTTTTTTTTTCTTTCTTTCTATCTGAACGTGCATAGGATTGTGCCCT
This sequence comes from Shinisaurus crocodilurus, assembly GCA_021292165.1. Taxonomy (NCBI): domain Eukaryota; kingdom Metazoa; phylum Chordata; class Lepidosauria; order Squamata; family Shinisauridae; genus Shinisaurus; species Shinisaurus crocodilurus. Next base: position 3,050,407 of record JAHFWL010001188.1, on the reverse strand, counting down.
AAATAAATAAAATAAAACCAGGTCTCCGGCAGAGGTCTTTCCCAGCCCTGCTACTGAATATCCTTTGAGCAGCTGATGCTGGGGAATGAACCTGAGACCTTCTACGTGCCAAGTGTGTGCTTGACCACTGAGCTCCAATCCAGAGGGCACGGAAGAGGAGGAGCAGACACACACACAAGGACTCCAGCTGCTTTCCAGCTTCAAGACTTGAAGCTCCAGGTCTTGGCTACTTCTGGATCTGCGGCAGTCCTTTGCCAGGGACTTTAGTCACGGCTGAGACAGTCTCACCTACCCGCAGAGATTTGTGCAGCTCCTGTTTCTGGGACGTCCGGGTGGCCTCGGGAACCTCCTTGAGCATCCGGGCTTCATCCAATCGCTTCACTGCCCTGGAGTAGGAAAAATTTAAAAAACACACAGATAAGGGCCTTTCCCACATTCACAGATTAGCCCCCCCCCCTTCCTGCCCATGTACAGCCTGGTAGTCTTCGAATAGGTACAATCTGCCTTTGGGCCCGGGGTTTGGAGCCCTGACCTCCCAAACCCCACCTGTAGGGACAACAGATATACAGATCCTCTCCCACGTTGGCACGGACATCTCCTGTTGCCTACCACTTACCGAGGGAGTGAGTAGTTGGCGATCCACAGTCTGGCCGTCTTCAAGGTGTTTGGCCCTTCGTGGTACCAGGTTTGCTGATACTAAGAGAGATAAAACAGCAGAGGTAGGCCTTCCTTTAAATGTGATGCATCTCGGAATTATTATTATTATTATTATTATTATTAAGTAAAAGAAACAACAAAAAATAAATAATTCCATTTCTGAGTGGTCCCATAGCCAAAGCTCTGAAGTCAACATAAACCATAAAAACAAACACAATAAAACAAACATTAAAACATGTCAATATATATATAGTATGTAAGTTTTACAAGCAGCAACAGTAATTTAAAGTAATTTTAAAAGAGACAAGTGTTCAAGCAGATTAAAACATGAAAAAGTGATTTTAAAATGCAGTATTAAACATAGCATCAAAAATAAAACAAGCAGCAGCTAAACAGTATTTTAAAAGAAGTTAAATTATTTTTTTAATTAAAAAATTGGCATGTTGGAAATCACGCAGAGGACAGTGCAAAGAGTCATGGGGCGCATCTAAACATTTCCCCTGAACACTGGAAATCCGAACGACGGCAGTTTCATAATGGGCTTACCTCCTCTTTTGATTTCTTCGATTTTTCATCGTCTTTCTTGGTTTTCTTCAAGGCATCCGTGCCAACCACTGAGAGAATATTACGTAGCCTGCCAAGAAATGACGTCATGGTTAATTGCCTTTGTTTATTGGTCAAGCCAATACTCTGGAGAGACGATGAGACCGAGTCACATTCACATAATTTCTCTCTCTCTCTCTCTCTAACATGTTGAGAGAACATGATAACCCACATTCAAGGGTTGAGTGTGGGTTGTTGTTGAACCGTGGGTTATCGTGTTGTCTGAACCTAGCTGAGATAACAAGCCATGGCTTGTTAAGCACGAACAACTCATGAAGGGAACCCATGGTTTGCTGCTGGGTTGTGAACTGTGGGTTGTTCACCATGGTTTGCTATCTTGGCTGGGTTCAGACCACACAATAACCCATGGTTCAACAATAACCCACACTCAATCCTTGAGTGTGGGTTATCATGTTATCTGAACCCAGTCTCTCTCTCTCTCTCTCTCTCTCTCTCTCTCTCTCTCTCTCACCTCTCCCTCCTTTCCGCAGGGCCCTCTCCGAAAAGTGTGATGGGCTCCCCAAGGGCTCGTAGGCAGGCCTTGACCTCAGAGTCATCCGTGGAAACGTTGATTTGCCGGGCACGCTTCCGGCGCTCGAACTCCGCCAGTACCTCTGCCTGGCGCTCGCTGATATGGTCTTCCAGGTCAAAGACGTCACCTGACCACAGGAGAGAGCCAAGAAGTTACAGATACAGAGCCTCTAACGCATCTCACCCCAGTTAGACCTTTGAAGAGTACAGAGAGAGGAATGTAAGAACACAAGGAGAGCCCTGCTGGGTCAGACTAAACATCCATCTAGTCCAGCATTCTGTTCACACAGTGGCCAACAAGCTACGGAACTCACTTCCACAAGATGTTGTGATGGCCACAAGTTTGGACGGCTTTAAAAGGGGATTGGACAAATTCATGGAGGAGGAGAAGGCTATCAATGGCTACTAGTCCTGAACATGGCCGGGAGGGTGCTGTTGCACTCATGTCCTGCTTGTGGGTGTCTCGTGTGCACTTGGTCGGCCGCTGTGTGAACAGAATGCTGGATGATAGACCCTTGGTCTGATCTAGCAAGGCTCTTCTTATATTCTTAACATTTGCTGAGGAGCGGCTTATAAGCATTCTAAACAAGTACACCATCACCCCCAACATCTAATACCGTGAGGCTTGGCAAGAGGGAGATTGGGACGTCTTTGGGGTTTTACCTTTCTCACCTACATCGGCTGCCTTGAGGCGCCAAAGTAAGGCGACGATTGTAAGGCCCTCCAGCTCCACATGGAGGGCAACTGGCCGGTGGCGGGCCATCCCGCCTCCGGTTCGGTTAGGATGTATTCGCCAAATATTGGTTTTTACCCGGCCAATGGCCGGGCTAGGTTAGTACAGTACCGCACTTCACCCTTCTCAGATCTTTAATTCAATAAATGTGGCCCTGATTTGAAACCATATACTCTGTGTCTGGCTCTTCTTTATCTCACCTATACAAGCGCAACAGACTTCCAATGGCCCCTCACCTGGGGCCGGGGAGAAGGTTTGCGCGTGGGAGAGGAGAGAGGAGTCAGGTTGGTCACAGATACTGAGCCAATGGCTCAACTAAGGTGGAGACTCAGGAAAAGGCTTATTTAGGCACCTGGGTTCCCGCCCTCGGTCTCTTCATGCTGGGAGTTGCAGGCCAAAAACATCTGGGGACCCAAGGTTGGAGAACACTGTCCTAGGTAGTTCGCTGTCAAATTCTTACCAGTGGTGATATTGATGTTGCCAGCCTCGATAGCTGCTCTGACCGCATCCCTGCCCAACATCCCGGACTCCCCCTTAAGGAGACGCTCGCGCTCCTTCTCCTCCAGACTTCCATAGAAAATCGGACCTTTCTTGGCAGGAGGAGCATCTCCGTCATCTGAAGCCTTCGCCTTTGACCCCTGCAAGGAGGAAACATAGAAGTGGGTTTGTGTAGGACGGCGAACGTGGCTGAACCCCACCTGTCCCAAGATAGATCTCAGCTGACATTACAAGAGGATGCGCAGCACACGGGAGAAAGGGGAGATCTCATCTCAGCCATGGTTCTTGCACTCGAGCAGGAGAATGAAAATCTACCCTCTTTCTTCAAATTAGGGATGTCACAGTAATTCACCAGGTTTGATTTCCAATGTAGATATTATTGATTTTAAAATATCTATAAATCACCCTTCATCCCTGCAGATACCAGGGCTCAATACCATCTCTGAGCCTGACCAAAACAAGTATTACTAAAAAGTAAATAGTTATATAATACAGCACTTGAGAGGCAAATAAAACAACAAAACGGACTAACCAACAAAAAAACCCAACTTAAAATCCCTGGGCAAACTAAGACGTTTTAATCTGGCGCCAAAAAGATTGCAATGTGGGCACTAGTTGTATCTCTAAGGGGGCAGGGATTCCAAAATTGGGGTGCCACCACAGAGAAGGCGCTCTCTCAAGTCGCTGTAGTAGAGTAGGACAGTTATTCCTAATTTTCCTTGTATCAAATTCTACCTAACTCTATCCTCCTCCTTCAACTGTCAACATGAGCAGCCATTCCAGCAGGTTGTACAGAGGGAGATTAGAGGGAGATGAGTGTGTGTGTGTGGATTTTCAGAAGGAAATTGGTGCGGAGCCCCTGTCCAGATTGGAGATACAGGATGGGACAGTGGTGCAGCTAGATAATTTTAGAGCACGGACTTCTCCATAAAGGTTTTTTTTTGGGGGGGGGGGGCTTCTTTAGACAGCTATGTGTAATACTTCAGTTGTGAAGCACGCAACTAACATGTCTCTTCCTCGCCCTGCCCCACCTTACTCCCCCTCCATGCTTTATAACTGCTTCTATATTCCTAATAGGTTAGAGCAAACCAAAACTGTTTGCAAAGCCTGATAAAAAAAGAAATCCCCTTGAGCATGCGGCTTTGTATTTTAGGGTGCAATCCTATGTATGTTGAGAGTTGTAGGACTTCCCCCCCCCCCCGCCTAAACATGCATAGGATTGCACCTAATAATAAAACAAATGCATTAAACAATAAAAAAAACACATGCATTAAAACAAAACAAAAAAGGGAAAATTAAATATAGATCAAACAAACCAGTTGCTGGGGAACATGGGTGCTGTTGCCCTCATGTCCTGCTTGCGGTTTCCCATGAGCATCTGGTTGGCCACTGTGTGAACAGAATGCTGGACCTGATCCAGCACGGGTCTTATGTTCTTATGAAAAGGACCAATAATTCAGAGCTAACAACCTTAAGGTGCAATCCTATGCAAGTCTAGACAGTAAAAAGTCCTACAACTACGCCAGTACACGGGAGATCTGGGTTCTAGTCCCCACTCAGCCATAAAGCTCACTTTGCGTCACTCCCTGACTCTCAGCCTAACCTACCTCACAGGGTTGTTGTGAGGATAAAATGGAGAGGATGATGATTCTGTAAACCGCCTTGGGTTCCTTGCAGGAAAAAAGGCAGGATATAAATATAAATAAATTCCCAGTCCATTTCCCAGGCAGCCATAGGGTGCAATCCTATGCATGTTTAGACCGATAAAAAGTCCTACGAGCCCCAGCAATCCCCAGTTAGCATGGCTGGCTGGGGAATGCTGGGAGTTTTAGGGCTGTTCTCTGTCTAAACATGCATAGGACTGCGCCCTGAATCATGGTTTTATTCATTATGATTGTAATCCGCCTTGAGTGCCATTTTTCTTGGGAGAAAGGCGGGCTACAAAGCCAATAAACAAACAGTACTTGACAGCAACTCCCATCATTGGCTGGGGGATGATGGGAGTTGTAGTCCAACACGTTCCGAGGGCGCCGAGCTGGGGAAGTCTGGTCTTGATCTTCCACCTTCAGTCCACACGTAGACATCCAAGCCCAGCTTGAACCTGAGCAGCCAGACCCGGCCTCACATCCCCACCCCTGCTCACCGCAGGGCCCCGCGAAGAAGCCATCACGTTCCTCCGACCCCTTTTTTCCCCTCAGGCGGAGAAAAAAATTAGCCCCGCAACAGGCGTCCCAGCGAATGGCGCCTTCGCATTCTGTTCGGGCCGCTCTAGGCTCCGGGAGGCTCCATGGACGCGCTTCCGGGTGGCGGGTGCCGTCGTGGGGCATGCCGGGAGCCGAGTCTCGCAAGAGAAGAAGAGGAGGAGGAGGCTGCGGTGAGGGCGACTGCGCGTGCGCCGCTGGAGTGCGGGTCCCGGCCGGCTCGGAGATGCTGCGGCGGAAGCCGACGCGCCTGGAGCTCAAGCTAGACGATATCGAGGAGTTCGATGGGGCCCGCAAAGAGCTCGAGGTACGTGGCTGGATCATGGTGGGGGGACAGCCGGCCACTGAGGCCCCCGTGGCCCCGTTTTCCAGGATGCTTTTTAAAAATTGCACTCTGCACATGCATAGAGGCACTCTGTCCATTGCTGGATGGTGAGGGGATAGGCGGCCGCTGAGGCGCCCGTTGCCCAACTTTCCAGGATGTACATGCTGAGAGGCACACTCTGCACTGTTAATTTAAAAAAACCTGTTTATCTTCATAGGGAAGCAGCCAATCCCCAACTTGGCACCGTCCAAATGTTGGACTCCAGTTCCCATCGGCCTCAGCCAACATGCCAATGATCAGGGATGATGGCAAGTGGAGGCCAATATCATCTGGAGCGCCAGAGGTTCCTCCTCCACCCCTGGGTTTAAATCGGTCTTCCCCAACTTGGTGCCCTTCAGATGTGTTGGACTACAACTCCCATAACCCCCTGGCTGGGGGGTTATGGGAGTTGTAGTCCAACACATCTGGACGGCACCAGGGTGGGGAAAGCAGCCTTAGAAGAGCTGTCTCTTCAAGTCCATGTTTGTTTGTTTGTTTGTTTAAAGAAAGGTGCGTTGTGAAAAGAAACACTCGGCGCATGCCCAGGGGCAACCAGGCCTAGGTGCCAGGATGTTTTTCAACCACTGTTTGGCTGCTGCTTTATGGTTGGGGCTTTCTGGAGGGGAAAGGCATTCATGCTGCAACCTTAAAGCCCACATCCTCGAGAGCAAGTCCAGCTGAAGTTGGGACTTCCTTCTGAGTAAGCACGCATAGGGTCAAGCTGGTTTAATTTTAGATTTATGATTTTTGTTTATTGATATGTATTATAGTTGGAAATGTGAAGGCCCGGAACCCCCCCCCCCCCGGAAAAGTCAGGAAGATGGACAGGGGAAAAAAAATACCCTCAATTTCTCAAAGGTCCCTGGGAAAAAGGGGGAAAAATATATACATTAAAAAAAAAAAAAGGTACCCAAACCCCCTCCCCATTTTTTCCTGTGCCTTTGCATCTAAGAACAATACACATGTTTTATAAATTGTGTCTGCTATTTGCCCTGAGTAGAATTGCCACCCCTTTCTAGGCAGTTTCTTGTGCCTTTAGCTACTGTGTTTCAGGTGGACATTCAGGAGGTGAAGATTTTCCATTCTCTGCCTCTCCATTCTAGGAGAAAAGCTGTACCTGTTGAATGCCCACTTCTTCCATAGTTGTTAAAGGCTCAAATGACACCTATCATACTTTAATCATGGGATGTATTTCCATGCCCTCCCCCATGTACAAATAAATATTTGCTTAAGACAGGGATGTTTTAACCTCTTTCAGCCCAAGGGCTGAGCTAAATTTCAGAGGAGCTGAGGGGAGAGGCACATTCCAGTGGTGAACTGGGCCAAAGGCAAAGGGGGCGCAGCCAAAGAACTCCCAAAATACCAGAGTATTGTAGCTTAAAGCTCTTGTTGCCAGTGACAAAGCCTTAAAGGCATTTCAATGCGGGGAAGCCACCAAATGATTGATGGCTGGCGGGGGTGTGTGTGGTCATCGGGGGACCCCAGGTGGGCTAGATTTGCCCTGCGTGCCTGAGGCTCTGCACTACTGACCTTAGCAATTCTGGGATCATAAGAAGTTAGCTGGGGCAGAGGGCTTTGTTTATGGAAACATGCCAGCTGATCCCCAAAGCCAAAATATATTTGAGGCTGCCTTGATGTTCCCTGCTGGTCTATGACCGTAATAAACTGACTTGACTTGACTTGGCCTTGTTGTTAGCCTTTGGCATCCTTGACTAAATGCCTTCGATCTCTCCTTGTGGGAGTGAATTGGCTCCGCAAGCAAAGATTGTGACACTTTAAGAACAGCCACCTCACACACACAAAAAGGTGGTTGTTCTGGTGGGTACACACATGGTTGTGTAGGAAGAGTCCTTTCGGTATCTCTCGCAGTGGCAGCTCCGGGGTTTGGAGGGCTCTTGGGCAAGAAACCCTCAATGGGTCCCCTCCCTGAGTGAGTCCACCTTCTCACCGCCAGGGTCACCAGCTGCTCTTGTTCCTCATCCAATTTCTCAACATGGCTTCCGCTTGCTTGCTTGGCAGGCAGGGAGCAAGTTGGCCGGGGCATCTCCCGCTCCTCCTCCTCCTCCTCCCCAGCGCCGTTGTCTGGCCAGAGCGAGAGGCAGGTGGCAATGGGGAAGAGGAGGAGCAAGTCCAGGGGGCTCTTGCCAGTGGGCCCCTGCTGGGTTGTGGCCCCTTGGCAGGTGCCCCATCGTGCCTACCGTTGATGCTGGGCCAGCACGTGCGCCTGCAATGATCCACAAATCGAGATGCAGTGCTGGCTCCACATTTTGAAGTGCCCTTAGGCAAGTCCCCCTCCCTAGATGAGTCTGCCTTCTCACCGCCAGTGCTCACTAGCTGCTCTTGCTCCTCATCCTCCTTCTCACTGCTTGCTTTCTTGGCAGGCAGAGAGCCAGGGGGCACGGAGGCCGTGGCATCTCCTGCTCCTCCTCACCATCTCCATTGTCTGGGCCAGAGCGAGAGGCAGGTGAAGAAGAGGAGCGACTCCAGGGGGCCCTTGCCAGGGGGCCCCTGCTGGGGTGTGGGCCCTCGGCAGGTGCCCGACCATGCCGACCCCTGACGCCAGCCCTGTGATCTGTTTGCTTTTGCAGAGTCGCAAGAAGCAACGTGAAGAGGTGGACGTGGTGGGAGCCGGTGATGGCGAGGGGGCCCTCGGGCCGAACGCCGACCACAAAAGCCGGGAGCAGATGATCCACGACCGGATTGGCTACAAACCGCAGCCGAAACCGAACAATCGTTCATCGCAGTTTGGGAACTTTGAGTTCTAGCGCCGCAGTGTGGATGGCTGTTGTCGTGCTGGTACCCGTGGGAACTCTGGGCAAAGCAGGAATTCATTTGAGATCATGCAAAGTTGGTTTGGAAACGGCCAAGGATGCTGGGTCTGTCTCACCTTGGCATTAAAAGGAATTCATCCTTTCGGCAAACTTCCTTCCCCCCCCCCACCCAGCCCCGCGAAAAAGGCCTTACTTTCCCCCCAAAAAAGATCATGTGGGGTGACGTCTTGCATCCTCCTTAGCTGCTGTGTCTTAAATGTGTTTGGTTTTTCTAAGGGAAAAAAAAGTTTACAAAGCAGCATTTTATGAAAGCGAGTGGAATTTTTTTACCTGCAGTACAGATGGGGGTGGGGCTGGATCCAGATTGACACTGGGTCAACTGCGCCGACGGAAGTGGGCCTCCCCCGCCCTTGCTTCCCGCAGCAGCCCCCTGAAAATGCTGCACAGAGTCGGGAGATCCTGCTGAACGGGGTGGTGTGTGGGGATCCCCCCCAAATAGGGTGGAGGGACCTTCCGCAAGCAGAACTTTCCTCTTGCGGGAAGCAAGATCCCGGATCCAGCCTGGGATTGTTTTGAATCTTACGGCGGAATTGAGAGCCCTTTCTATCACCCAGGTGGCGGCAGAATGGCCATCCATTAGTGCAGGGGTGGGGAACGTGTGGCCCTCTAGGTCAGTATTCTCCAACCTTGGGTCCCCAGATGTTTTTGGGCTACAACTCCCAGCATGCCCCCAGCTGGGGCATGCTGGGAGTTGTAGCCCAAAAACATCTGGGGACCCAAGGTTGGAGAACACTGCTCTAGGTGTTGTTGGACTGCAGCACCCACCAGCCCTAGCCAACAGTGAGGGATTATGGGAGTTGCGATTCAACACCTGGAGGTCCACAGGTTCCCCCGCCCCTGGATTAAGTGGAAGGGGTCTGTATGAAGGTCCTAGCCTCAACTGTTGTCATGTCCAGTAGGCAACGAGTGAGATGGACCCATGGTCTGACATGGTGCAAAACAGCTTCCTCAGGACAGCAGCTCTGTCCCCCTTTCATACGCACAACCTCCTGCAGATGGAGCTGCTCACACAATTATGGTCTCTCATTTATTTAAAGTCTTTTTAAAATTACCCTGCTCCGCTCCTGGAGCAGCTTACCTGCAATAAGTAAGAGGTGAGTCTCTGCCTGCAGGCTTGCAATCCAAAAAAGGGCATGGCATGCAAGGAAAATGGGAGGAGGAAAGAGGTGTGTGTGTGTGTGTGGGGGGGTGTGAAGTCTTAGCAGGACTGCTGGAATGGCCCCGTTTCTCTTCTCAGCCTGCTGGTGGTGACTGTTGAGAGGAGGAGCCTTCAAGGGGGAGGTCTTTCAGCAGGACTGGTCTATTGGCTTCACTCCCCCCCCAACCCCCCATTTCCCTACCCTACAGTCCAAAACGGGGACCTATTTTGCAGACGGAACAGTTGGGAGAATAGAAGGGATCAAGATCTACTTCGCTGCCCTTTTGTCGGTGCTCCAAGCTGGCCTGTGTCAGTTGGGAACATAGTTGAGGATTTTGGCGGGGTGGTGGTGGTGGACACAGGCTCCGCAAAGCTGCTCCTTCTCCCCAGATCAATCAGGTGAACTAGTAATTTGGGGCAGACTCACCTGCGAAGTTCAGGGTGGTGCGATAAAAGCTCTTGATGTTGTCTTGTCTGCACCTGTACATTTGTGATTTGTTCCTAAGCAAACCTTGCCTAAGCATGCCTCTTTCCGCTCTTTGCAGTATCAGACCAAAGGTCTATGTTGCCCTGCATGCTCTTCCCAGTCGGCAATGGTAAAGCCAAAAGTAGGACATGGGCGCAATAGCACCCTCTCACTTGTGTTCCCCAGCAACTGGTAAACAGAGGCATACTTCCTCCTGATTCTGGAAGTAGCATATAGCCATCAGGACTAGTAGCCATTGATAACCTTCTCCTCCATGAATTGGCCTGGATCCCCTCTTGAAGCCATCCACATTGGCAGCCATCACAGCATCCTGTGGTTTGATTTTATACCCCAACTAACTTGCTTGGTGCAGTGCAAGGCAGCCATCAATCACTCCACAGCATTTCTGTAAGGTCAGATTCTGCTTTATTAGGTACATACAGAGAGATCAATATTTATATAGAATACCATGGGTTTAATATACAGCCAGCACAGGCATTGTACTAAGAAAAGATACTACATACAGTCCACACACATTTTTAAAGGCACCATTGTTTCTTGGGAGACCCCGCCCGGGGTACGGTACCGTCAACACAATCCTGCGTGGGTTACAATGAAGTTTGGCCGGCGGTCAATGGGGAGATGACAGTACTGTTTTCCTTCCAAAAGACAAGCATCAAGACAAAGACATCGGTAGAGGGCAATTTCTTGCCCTCTACTTGATGTGCAGTGAAAGATCGCGTCTGCTAAGGCTGGGGTGACGCCGGCGGTATTACCAGAGTGTTAGTCTTTGTATAGGTCTGTAAGGGGGCAATCCTGTGCGTGTTTAGACAGAAAAGATGTCCTAAAACTCCCACGCTGACTGGGGAAGGCTGGGAGTTGTAGGATTTTTGTTTTCTGTCTAAACACGCATGGGATTGTGCCCTAAAATAAGGCTGATTCAGTAACCTGCTGCCTACTATATCTGCTCAACCTGGTCTGCTGTGCTGTGACAGCTTATGAATGCACATGGTGGAGAACCAGTTGGCTGTGGCACAGGCGTGGGTCGCATTCAGCCCCACGCGGCATTTTAAACAAAGAAAAATGGCGCCAGTAGCGCTGTGGAACACAACAATGGTCAAATTTTGCTTGCTTAGTGCTCCGTAACTGGTTTTAAATTATATTTTTAAAAAAATTCCTGGGGGGGGGAGAGGAAGTACAATTTGTAGGGGGTGGGAGGCTGCAGCTGCCCACCCCCGTTGTAGTGTCTGAAACTCACTGGCTCAAGGGAGGATGAAGCTAAATTTGCATCACTCTGTGACCAGACTGCTTGCAGCTGCCTTGCAGGCTTGTAATAACCTCATGTGTCTCTCTGGAAAAATTAACTACGTAGCTTGAATGGCCAGTTGTACCTGTTATTCATGGAGGGCCAGTTTACCAAAACAACAACAGGAAAAAGGACCACGGCAATGCTTACTTGGCACAAAGAACTCAGCAAATGGCTAACCTGATTCGACTCTCCTGCTATTTCTAAGGAGCAGCGACTATAAAGCATCAAGTGGCACCACGTTATAAGCAGAGAATGGACCCTTGAGGAGGGTTATCACCACCTGAAAAACGTAGCAAGCTATTCAAACGGATGCAGGGAATTGCCACAAACTGATTCTATTTTTAATCCAGCCAAGAATGGACATTCTCTGGGCAAGATTCCCAAAAGCTGGAGGAATAAAATATAAGGGGTCAGCCCCAAAACGTTTCAAGTCCAAAATCCTTTCTGGGCATGTATACAATTGCTTAGTCACAAACCCGTTTCCCTCCTGAAGAGCGGTTTCCGTTTGTGAAAGACATCAGGGCGCCCCTGAATGTCGCTGCAAGAACTTTTTCTTGCACGCAGGGTCCTTCTAACGCACTTTTGTCGTTGCTGCTGCCTAAGGCGAATTAAAGCATTTGCCTTCTGTCTTATTATATATGCCAGGCAACATAACAATAGCACAACTGATATATTTTTATTTTAAATTCCAATAACATCACATGATTGTGTTCTAGAACAGGGTCGGGCAGAAGGTAGATTGGCAGGTTTGGAAAGGCTGGGATACAGTGGCCATTGATCTGATGGCATTTAAGGTGGGATTAGACCAGCCTTTCCCAATCCAGTGCCCTCCAGCTGTATCGGACTACAATTCCCAGCAACCCCAGCCACTGACCATGCAGGCTGGGCTGATGGGAGTTGTAGCCCAACACAGCTGGATTGCCCAAATACGTACAGGCTGAGCCCCACCACTGGCTATTTTAGCCATGACGGCCCAGTAGAATGCCCACCCTAGAATGCCGGGAAGCTACCTTTGTGCACATTCGCCAGAAGTACAGGCAGCATTTCTTTTCCCCTAAGACGTTGACACAGCAGGCACCCCCCCCCCCAATTTTGGCAGGCCGGGCGGTTGCCTAGGTTGCCTCTACGGGCGGCCCTGCCTGTCCCCTTCTGAATAGCTGTTTGCTACATTAGCTTTTGGTTCGGGGCAAGCTAGTGCCAATGCAAGCCCCGCTCTGCTTCCGTGCCAGTTATGCCAATTCTGTGCCGCTTGGCCACTCTGTCACTTATTAATGCAGCTGTTCTCACCCCCTCCTTTTGGAAAGAAAAGAAACGTGGTCGTTAAACTGCATCGAGGGGGGGGAAGGCTGGGCCCAATCCCTTGAGGAATTTTCCTTGCCGACACACTCGTAGATTTCTGGCCAAAAACAGGCAGAGCGAAACAAACTCAGTGGGTGGAGGGGGACCACCTGCCTGAAGCCAGGCCTCGAGCAGATCCCATTGAGAGTGTTTTGAAACCGGAGTGCCAAAAAACTTCAGCCGCGGCTTCTCGTGAAGAAACCCCAAGGCCCCGCTAGCCACTTACTAGCCGGAAAGCAAAACGCATGCTCCGCTCGGGGGGGGGGGGGGGGAGTCACCTGCTTCGAGCCAGGCCGTCCTGCCTTATTTCATCAAGCGAGCAGCAGCACACAATGCAGAGGTTGGCCTTGAATGGCAGTGCCGGCTCCCGGTTTTGGAAGGCCCTGGGGCAAGACTCCCTCAATGGACCTCTCCCTCGGCGAGTCTGCCTTCTCACTGCTGTGGTCCCCAGTGGCTCTTGGTCCTCATACACTTCCTCATCGTTTGCTTGCTTGACAGGCAGAGAGCCGGTGAGCAAGAAGGCCGTGGCATCTCCTGCTCCTTTCTCTCACCACCACCTGGGCCAGAGTGAGAGGCAGGTGAACAAACAGATTGCAAGAAAGAAGAGGAGCAAGGCCAGGGAGCTCTTGCCGGTGGGCCCCTGCTCGGGGCTGGACCCTCGGCAGGTGCCTGACCATGCCGACCCTTGCCAGCTCTGGCCCCCCGGGGCCTTCTTCCCTCCTTGCTACAAAACTAATATGAAATTAAAACTGGACGACTGGTTCAGGTTTCTGCACGTTCTTTCCTTGTACTTTTGGTCACCAACCGTCACTCGGTACTCAGAGAAGAGGCACACGTTTGCTGTTTAAGCTGCTGGTTGACCTAACGGGTGAGTGGAATGGATTTCACTCAAGTGTACGACACTGTATAATAGCTGCAACATCGCACAATAGCACCATAAGGAATTTAGCAGCAAGGAACCGAGTCGGCTCTATCGCTTGCGGTATTCTTGGGAGGGGGCGGGAGGGGGGAACAGCGTACTTTCTTCATCCTAATGCAAGGGGGAACGGTGTAGCTCCCTTTTTCCAGGGGGTGGGTTAAGCAATTTCTACAGGCTTTGTTTGGAGTACAAAACACTCCCAGCGTTTTTACTCTTTTTGGATGGCCCCATGCAGAGATAGTAAGGTACCGCCTTTCCGGGGCAGGAGGGGGGGAATATCACAGGGTGAGCCTGCGCTAGGTGTTTTAAACCAGGTTGCATTCTAGAAAAAGCCCTCCTGGCTGGGGAATTATGGGAGTTGTTGTCCTGGAGGCCACCTGGCGGGAAAAGCTGCCCTAGAATATATCAGGAGGAGCCCGACCTTGTTTTTGGCCTACAACTCCCAGCATGCCCCAGCCAGTAAAATTGGTCAGCTGAGGGTGGGGGGAAGAAAAGAGAGCAAAAAGCTAGACTCAAACTTCGAGGGAGCAAGGGACCAAGAGCCTCAGAGCAGATGGCACTCGATTACCGAACAGAGGTACCGGTATTAACGACGGCTGTCGCTTTTATCAGGTACTACTGATTAAATTATGACCAATCAGTAAGCACCTCCCACTAAATCCAGCCAAAGGCTGCTGAAACTATCCTGAAAAAGAACGTGGAATCATGGCCTGCCAGCTAGTTTCAATCAGGGGTACAGTCTAAAAAGGGGAGGGAAAAGGGGGAAAGATCAAAACCACTAATTGTATCTGTTCTATAAGCCAACCATCCTAGGTTAGGATGCTCTAGCTAGGCCGTTAGCTCTCGTCCCACCACTCTGGAGCTCCCCTCGGAAGGAGGTGATGATGTGTGTGTGTGTGTGGGGGGGGAAGAATGAGAGGCCCAGGTATTGTTCCCAGAACGTTGTTGGGGAGGGCACCCCGCGGATCGTCTCGGCATGTTTCTAGGAAGTCTGGTCCTTTCTGGAGGCTGCAGGGAGGACAGGCGTGGATCCGCTGCCCGGCGTTAATGGCAGTGCTCTGTGATGTCCACCACCACCGCCTTCTTCCAGCTGAAGAGGAAGTAGCCCATCCCGGCCCCCGCGGCCACGGCGATGCAGAGGTAGCCGTTGTAGGTCATGAAGACGAGCATGAGGAAATAGCTGACCACCACTTGGAGGATATGCAGAACCGTCTGGAAGAGGTGAGGGAAGCTCAGCATCTGTTGCCTAACGGATCGGGGGAGGAAGGAAAGTCATCGGCACGTGCCACAAAATATGACGTGTGGAGGGAATAAGGAAAAAGGGGTGGCTCGGAAAGGCAAGATTTGGATTCAGTAAAGGTGTTGTTATTATGAACAAGAAGAATAAATTGCCTTATCTGCTAAACAACCATCAAGGTGGTGTTGATAGGATAGGATCTAAGAAACACAGCTCAGCTAGGAAGGAACTGGGCAGTTTGGGGGCGAGTGGTGAGGAGAAAGAGTATATCGCAGTTATTTCTCACGTTTGGTGCAGAATTGCTTCTGACACCCCACTAGACTAGAAAAGTTACAGTCCTTAAGAGGAATAAGGTCACCAAACTTTTGGGGGTAGTGGGCACATCTGCAAGCGTGAGAGTGTTGCGGGCGCTCTCACAAAATGGCTCCAATGGGGGGGGGGGCATCACTAAACACTGATTTCATAGAAGGCAAGGTGGTGAGACGGGAAAAAATGTAAGTTGCCCACGGACCTAAGTCCAAGGCAGAGGTGAGATCTGAGTTCTGAGGCACAAAACCACCCTTTGGAACCCAAATACAGTTAGCGCTGGTGGGCCGCACTTTGCTTTGCAGCACAACGGCCTCCCAGTGAAAATGGTGATGAATGAAAAGGCACAAAATAAAAACCAGAAGGGGCAGGAGGCCTGGCGAGCGCCGAGAGAGGTGTCCATGGGCACACGGGCACCACGCTGGAGCACACAGCCTTAAGGCTCCCGACAGAACAAGGCAGACCACGACAGTGTGGAGAACCAGCCCCAGACCGGCCGCATTCCCAAGTCTCCCGGGGACGGCAGGCTCTACTCACCCGACTGTCTTGTGTGTCTCCATCAACACGGTGCCATTTGGTCCCGGGACAGGCATGGAGTTGTAGCGGATGCTGACCTGCGACTTCCGGAGGAGGCTCTCCCGGGCGATCTTCAGGCCCTCGTAGAACAGGGCCAGGAAGAAGATGGTGATGAACGCGCCGGCCATTTCTGACAAGAGGGAGGAGAGTGCCTTGGTCTAGCTAACTTGGGGTGCAGCCTGCAAACGGGGTTTCAGGGGGGGCGAAAATGGCCCCTAAACCCCCGAAGTTGCCCACCCCTGATTTTAAATATTTTTATATTGCTTTTCTGTTAGTTAAAAACAGCCGGTATTTTGGCCCCGCCCCCTTTGCCTTTGTCCCCGCCCACCACTGGAATGCGGCTACCGGTCCGAGAGCTTCTTGGAAACTGAATTTGGGTCTTGGGCTGAAGGAGGATCGACACCCCCCTGGCCCAGACTGTGGAGTTAATCTGATCCATCTCGGCGACACCAAGCGGGCCGCTCAGACGCAGCCCAGCTTGCTCACTCACCTCCGGCCGTGTTGATGACGAGCCCGGAAAACAGCAAAGGCACATCCTTGTACCCAAAGTAGAAGGTCATTGGCTGCCCGGAGACAAAAGAGTCCGTTTTAACACCAGCAGCTCATGAACAGGAGGGTCTCCTGGCATCACAGTTTAAACCAAGCTGAGTGGGACGGTGATCCCAGACACTGTGCAAATTCATTGGAGTGAGCCCCCCCCGCCCATCACCTTCCTCTTCATCAGAATTAGGTGGCTCCTCATCCCTCAACTGTGGCCCCCCAGTAGCCATTCCAGCAAGCTGTGTACAGAGGGAGATGAGAGGGGAAGCGGGGCCATCATTCAATCCACCAACCTTGCTAAAAGACTTAAATTTTTTCCTCCTCTTCCCTCCCCATCCTATTTTCCTTGCATGTTGTGTCTTTTAGGGACTGCCTTGTGTTACTGACTGCATACGAACTGCTCCAGGAGCCCTTTTTGGCTGTGGGGTGGGATAAAAATACTTTAAACGAATGAAGAAATAAATTAGGTGGAGACGAAGCATGTCCCCAGGGTTACAAGTGTGTGCAGGGAAGGAGGGGTGGGGAGGGCGGGGGGAGACCCTGAGATGGCCCACTAAAACGGTCAAGGGGCTGGAGCGACTCCCCTATGAAGAAAAGTTACAACAGCTGGGATGGTTTAGCTTAGAAAAAAGACGAGTAAGGGGAGACATGCGAGAGGTGTACAGAATTATGCCTGGTGTGAAGAAAGTGGACAGGGATACGTTTTCCCCCTTTTCTCATCATACTAGAACCCAAAGGGATCAATCCCATGAAGTGGATTGGTGGGAGATTCAGGACAGAGAAAAGGAAGTCCTTCTCCACACAGCTCAGAGTTAACCTATGGAATTCACTTCCACAAGATGGAGTGACGGCCACCAATTTGGAGGGCTTTAAAAAGGGATCAGACAAATTCCTGGAGGAGAAGGCTATTGATGACTATTTATTTATTTATTTTATTTATTTATACCCCGCCTTTTTTCCTGCAAGGAACCCAAGGCGGCTTACATAATCCTCTTCCTCCTCCTCTCCATTTTATCCTCACAACAACCCTGTGAGGTAGGTTAGGCTGAGAGTCAGTGACTGGCCCAAAGTCACCCAGTGAGTTTCATGGCCGAGCAGGGACTAGAACCCAGATCTCCTGAGTCCCAGTCCAACACTCTAACCACTACGCCACACTAGTCCTGATGGCTCTGTGCTACCTTCAGTACCAGAGGCAGTGTGCCTATGTACTCCAGTTGCTGGGGAACATGGGCGGGAGGTTGCCATTGCACTCGTGTCCCGCTTGTGGGCTTCCCCCATTGGGGCAGCTGGTCGGCCACTGTGTGAACAGAATGCTGGACTTGATGGACCCTGGGGCTGATCCAGCACGGCTCTTCTTATGTTCTTAAAAGTGTTGGAAATGAATAAGTAAGTGTGGACTCTCCTGGACAAGTTGAACATCCCCCCGCCCTTTCCTTACAGGTGAAACCACGGGCAAGCTTTTTAGCACACCAAAGCTTTGGTAGGGCCAGAAGTGGCCCACGGGTTGGTCAGTAGGGTATCCCTGATCCGGAAAGTCTCCCGTGGGATGTGTGCACTGCCGGTCCCCTTCCGACCACAACCGGAGCAGCAGGAAGGAGACTCTGAGTGACTCCCGCATCCCTTTTGCTCTCAAGGGGTTCCCCGAGCTCTACTCACCATCATCATCCCTCCGCCGTGCATGTGATGTCCTGCCGTGGTGTGATGGTGCGCGTGAGGATCCGAGGTGGGCATGGTCGAGCCGTTCATATTATGGCCCGCATGCGCCATGTGGTGATCGTGGGACATCTCGTCCTATGAGGCACCGGAGAAGGCAGGCGACACTGTGGGAGCCTGGAAGATGCATACGATAGCGGTGAGAAGAGAAGCACTGCAGAGTTGGGAAAAGGGGCAGCAATGGGCAGCTAGAATGATCGAGGGGCTGGAGCAAGTTCCCCTTGAGGAAAGGTTACAGCAGCTGGGATTGTTTAGCTCAGAAAAAAGGTAAGGGCAGACAGGATAGAGGTGTACAAAATTATGCCTGGTGTGGAGAAAGTGGACAGGGAGACATTTTTCTCCCTCTCTCATAATACAAGAACCCAAAAGGGTCATCCCATGAAGTGGATTGGTGGGAGATTCAGGACAGAGCAAAGGAAGGACTTCTTCACACAGCACAGAGTTAAACTGTGGAATTCACTTCCACAAGATGTAGTGATGGCCACCAATTTGGAGGGCTTGAAAAGGGGATTGGACAAATTCATGGGGGGAGAAGGCTATCTGTGGCGGCCCCCGTACTGTGGAACTCTCTCCCGAGTGACCTCCGCCATGCCCCCTCACTGCTGAGCTTCCGCCGCTCACTAAAAACTTGGCTGTTCGGAATATGGCGGGAATATCCAGGGCCTGATGACTCCCAGCTGAGCAGGAGCACAACAGGAGAGAGGCTCCAGCTGTTTTTGGGACTGTGAAAAGGCAAGCAGGCTCCCAGAGAGCGAGCGAACAGAGCGAGCGAACAGGGAGAGGAAACAGGAGTTTGGCAGCGGAGTAGTACAACAACAAGTGCTGCAAGGGAAAGGCGTGGCCTGAGAGCTCATTCTGTTGAGCAGAAGCTCCTGCTGACTGCAACTACCTGGGGCTGATTGCAGCTGATTGATTGCAGGAAGTGGGGCTGATTGCAGGGCGTGGCCTGGGAGCTCATTCTGTTCCTGACTCCCAGCTGAGCAGGAGCACAACAGGAGAGAGGCTCCAGCTGTTTTTGGGACTGTGAAAAGGCAAGCAGGCTCCCAGAGAGCGAGCGAACAGAGCGAGCGAACAGGGAGAGGAAACAGGAGTTTGGCAGCGGAGTAGTACAACAACAAGTGCTGCAAGGGAAAGGCGTGGCCTGAGAGCTCATTCTGTTGAGCAGAAGCTCCTGCTGACTGCAACTACCTGGGGCTGATTGCAGCTGATTGATTGCAGGAAGTGGGGCTGATTGCAGGGCGTGGCCTGGGAGCTCATTCTGTTCCTGACTCCCAGCTGAGCAGGAGCACAACAGGAGAGAGGCTCCAGCTGTTTTTGGGACTGTGAAAAGGCAAGCAGGCTCCCAGAGAGCGAGCGAACAGAGCGAGCGAACAGGGAGAGGAAACAGGAGTTTGGCAGCGGAGTAGTACAACAACAAGTGCTGCAAGGGAAAGGCGTGGCCTGAGAGCTCATTCTGTTGAGCAGAAGCTCCTGCTGACTGCAACTACCTGGGGCTGATTGCAGCTGATTGATTGCAGGAAGTGGGGCTGATTGCAGGGCGTGGCCTGGGAGCTCATTCTGTTCCTGACTCCCAGCTGAGCAGGAGCACAACAGGAGAGAGGCTCCAGCTGTTTTTGGGACTGTGAAAAGGCAAGCAGGCTCCCAGAGAGCGAGCGAACAGGGAGAGGAAACAGGAGTTTGGCAGCGGAGTTCGGCAGGGGAGGTCAAGGGGGAGGTCCCTAAAAAAAAAAAACAAACAAAAAAAAAACAACAACATATATATATATATATATATATATATTCTAGGAAGACAGAAACAGAGCACTATGGAAGGAAAGGACTCAGCAGTGGTGGTGACCTGCAAGGGGTGTGCAATGTTTGTTTTCCTGCCGGAGATCAACATGGCCTACACATGCAACAAGTGCAAGCTGGTCAAGCTGTTGGAAGAAAAGGTGAGAGGACTGGAGCAGCAAGTGTCAACCCTCAGGAGCATAAGAGAAAGCGAGGAGTTCTTAGACAGAACGGTGGATCTACAGCACCAAAGCACAGTACAGGAGCCAGAAGGGCAACTGCAGGATGAGGCGGAGTCGGAGACTGCAGAGGCAAGGGAAAATAACGCAGGGGGAACTCCCTGGAAAAGGGTGACTGTTAGGAGCAGAAGAACTGCAAGACACTCTGCGCCTGTGGAAGCAGTGGAGCTATGGAACCGCTTCCATGTACTTGAGGACGAGAGCAGAGGACAGCCTGCAGAGGACGGATTACCGGGCACCCAACGTGACAGCGAGCAAGAGGCTGAGGGTCAGTCGAGTGGAGGCAATCAAACCAAGGCCTACAGCAAGAGGAAGAGAAGAGTACTCGTAGTGGGAGACTCCCTCCTGCGGGGTATCGAAGCCAAAGTATGTCGCGAAGACCCATGGACTCGCCAGGTGTGCTGTCTCCCTGGGGCACGGATTAAGGATGTGACAGAGCAGCTGCCGAGGCTCATGCAGCCCACCGACACATACCCCTTTCTTCTTTTCCACGTGGGTACAAATGATACTGCCAAGCGGAGTTACAAAGAAATCACGGCAGACTTTGAAGAGCTGGGAAGGGAACTCAAGAACTTCGGGGCCCAGATAGTTTTCTCATCCATCCTTCCAGTACTTGGAAGAGGCATAGAAAGGGAAAGAAAAATACTCCGAGTGAATGACTGGCTACGAAGGTGGAGCCAACGTGAGGGATTTGGATTCTGGGACCATGGGCTACACTTCCTGGAAGATGGACTGCTGGCAAAGGATGGGTTGCACCTCACAAGGACTGGGAAGAATGTGTTTGGACACAGCATGAGGAACTTAGTCAGGAGGGCTTTAAACTGAATCCAACAGGGGAGGGAGACATAAACTCGGGGGTACCAATGGAAGAAGGCCTCTATGCCACAATGGAGAGAACAGCTCCAGCGGTGCCCATTGATAGTCTACCACAAAATGTAGGGGGAAAGTCGGACTATAAAGCACATAGTCTTCGATGTCTCTATACTAATGCCCAGAGTATGGGCAATAAACAAGACGAACTTGAACTCTTGATACATGAGGGCAAGTACGACTTGATAGGGATAACTGAAACCTGGTGGGATGACTCCCATAACTGGAATACAGCAATTGAAGGGTATAACTTGTTCAAAAGGAACAGAAGCAACAGAAAGGGAGGTGGAGTTGCACTGTATGTTAAAAATACGTATCTCTGCACAGAGATACAGGAAGAGGAGCTTGGCAGCCCCATTGAGAGCATCTGGGTTAAAATAAAGGGGGCAAAGAATAAAACGAACATGGCGGTTGGAGTCTACTACCGACCACCCAATCAAGGAGAAGACGAGGATGGAACTTTTGAAAAGCAAATTGCCATTGTTTCAAGGAGGCACGATGTGGTAGTAATGGGAGACTTCAATTTCCCTGATATCTGTTGGGAGACTTATTCAGCCAAACATGGCCCCTCCAAGAAATTCCTGAGCTGTGCTGCTGATAACTTCCTCCTACAGAAAGTGGAGGAAGGAACTAGAGGATCGGCTATCCTTGACCTGATTCTAACCAACAGAGACGAGTTAGTGGATAAAGTGGCAGTTTTGGGAACTCTGGGGGAAAGTGACCATGTTATACTTGAGTTCTTGATTCTAACGGAAGCAAAAGCTGAGTGTAGCCAAACACGTACCCTGGATTTTAGGAAAGCCAATTTTAACAAACTCAGAACAATGATTAGTAAGATCCCATGGCAAGTGACTCTCACGAGAAAGGGAGCCCAGGAGGGGTGGGAGTTTTTAAAAAAGGAAATTTTAAAGGCACAATTGCAAACAATTCCCACAAGGAAAAAAGGCAGAGGGCAACAGAAGAAGCCAATGTGGCTTCACAATAAACTCAAAGATGACCTGAAAACAAAAAAGGACACGTATAGGAAGTGGAAGGAAGGACAGGCTACAGGGGAAGAGTACAGGCAGGTAGCACAGAACTGCAGGAATAGTGTCAGGAAGGCTAAAGCTGAGAATGAGCTAAGGTTAGCGAGGAATGCTAAAAGCAACAAAAAAGCTTTCTTCAGATACATGCACAGTAAAAGACAGAAGAAAGAACTGGTGGTTCAACTACGCAATGAGGATGGCAAATTGATAACAGAAGACAAAGAAAAGGCAGAAGTGTTCAATTCCTACTTCGGCTCGGTCTTCTCCCAAAAGAGGGTCTATGACCCCCCTGGCAAACCTGAAGTACAGACTGAAGGGGCAGAATTGCAGCTTGAGATTGATAGGCAAATGGTCAAGGAGCACCTGATTACTCTGAACGAGTTTAAATCTCCAGGGCCTGATGAGCTGCATCCTAGAGTAATAAAGGAACTGGCAGAAGAACTCTCAGAACCACTATCTATTATCTTTGAGAAATCATGGAGGACAGGTGAAGTGCCAGATGACTGGAGGAGGGCAAATGTTGTTCCCATCTTCAAAAAGGGCAAGAAGGAGGAACCTGGGAACTATAGGCCAGTCAGTCTGACATCAATCCCCGGGAAGATTTTTGAGCAGATTATAAAGAAGTCAGTCTGCAAGCACCTTGAAAACAATGCAGTGATTACTAGAAGCCAGCATGGATTTGTCAAGAACAAATCCTGTCAGACTAATCTGATCTCATTTTTTGATCGGGTAACCTCCCTTGTGGACTGTGGGAATGCTGTGGACATTATATACCTGGACTTCAGCAAAGCTTTCGACAAAGTGCCTCATGATATCCTGATTAGTAAGCTAGCTAAGAGTGGGCTAGATGGAACAACTATCAGGTGGATCCACAATTGGCTAAAGAATAGGACTCAAAGAGTGCTTATCAATGGTTCCTTCTCAAACTGGGGAGAGGTAACGAGCGGGGTACCACAGGGCTCGGTCCTGGGCCCGGTGCTCTTCAATATTTTTATTAATGACTTGGATGAGGAGGTACAGGGAATGCTTATCAAATTTGCAGATGACACAAAGTTGGGTGGAACAGCTAATACTCTGGAAGACAGAAACAAAATTCAAAGTGACCTCGATAGGCTGGAGCGCTGGGCCGAAAACAACAGAATGAAATTTAATAGGGATAAATGCCAAGTGCTGCACCTAGGGAGAGGAAACCAAATGCAGAGTTACAGAATGGGGGACACTTGGCTCAACAATACTACAAGTGAGAAGGATCTTGGAATTGTGGTAGATCACAAACTGAATATGAGCCAGCAATGCGATGTGGCTGCAAAGAAGGCAAATGCAATTTTGGGCTGTATTAATAGAAGTATAGCTTCCAAATCGCGGGAAGTGATAATTCCCCTTTACTCGGCACTGGTTAGGCCTCATCTTGAGTACTGCGTCCAGTTCTGGGCACCTCACTTTAAGAAGGACATAGACAAACTGGAGAGGGTTCAGAGGAGGGCAACAAGGATGATAAAGGGACTGGAAACAAGGCCCTATGAGGAGAGACTGAAAGAACTGGGCATGTTTAGCCTTCAGAAGAGGAGACTGAGGGGAGATATGATCGCACTCTTCCAGTATTTGAAGGGATGTCACACAGAGGAGGGCAAAGATCTCTTCTCGTTCATCCCAGTTTGCAGGACACGGAATAATGGGCTCAAGTTACAGGAACCTAGATTCCACCTAAACATCAGGAAAAATTTCCTGACTGTCAGAGCAATAAGACAATGGAATCAACTACCTAGAGAGGTCGTGGGCTCTCCCACTCTGGAGGCATTCAAGGTGCAGCTGGACAGACATCTGTCAGAGATGCTTTGACCTAGATTCCTGCATTGAGCAGGGGGTTGGACTCGATGGCCTTGTAGGCCCCTTCCAACTCTACTTTTCTATGATTCTATGATTCTATATGGGGTGGCCTAAGAGTTTAAAATTTTATACTGTTTTAAATGTATTTTATCCTGTTTTTATCTTGTGTACATCGCCCAGGGTGGCCGGTTTGCCGGCCAGATGGGCGATAAATAAATGTAAATAAATAATAATAATAATAATCAATGTCTACTAGTCCTGACTGGCTATATGCTTTCTCCAGTATCCGAGGCAGTGTGCCTGCATACTCCAGTTGCTGGGGAACATGGGCAGGAGGGTGCTGTTGCACTCCTGTCCTGCTTGTGGGTTTCCTGTGGGCAGCTGGGTGGCCACTGTGTGAACAGAATGCTAAACTAGATGGACCTTGGTCTGATCCAGCAGGGCTCTTCTGATGTTCAGCATGCAGAACAAAGACTGCCTCCTGAGGAAGAAACATGTTTGAAGCTATTCCAAGAAACCTGACCAAGTAATGGCCCTAGACCAGCGGTCACCAATATTTTTGGGTGGGAGGGCACATTTGGAATTCTGAGTAGCATCAGTGCTCTCACAAAATGGCTGCCATGGGTGCTCTTGCTCCTTCATAAAATGGCATGGCCAGTCACAGAACACTCATTTTCCAGAAAAGGCAAAGCAGCGAGGCTGAAAGAAAAGTAACTGGTGTTTTTTTCCTCTTTCTTATTGAATGCTGATACCGAAATACTGGATGCCTGCCCAGAAGCACTTGACACATGTGGATCTCTCTTCCTGAAAGACTTAACATTCCTGCGTAGCTGCAAGCTATGCGCTGAACACATCGTGGTGGGGAAATACAGAAAGTATTAACCTTTATTACAGCCTTCCCCAACCTGCCACCTTCCAGATGTCATCCTGATGTGTTCCCAGAATCCCCTGCTGGGGAACCACTTAAGTCGTCCACTGTTGCATTCGTAAAACAGAGGGGAAGATTAGTGTTACTTCTGAGCCACAGGTAATGTGGTGAGTTTCTCCGCTCGTTTGTCAATGCTGAAAGATTGCGCTCAATACCCAGTGCTCTTTGAGAGCCCGGAGCTGCCAAGTAAGATGTCCCGTGATCATACAGCCCTGCTTGCGACGCAGACTGCTGCCCTTCCAAACACCCCGAGTCTGAAGTCAGAGGTGGACTGCCTACCTGCCCGCCCATTTTCCTCGCCAATCCCACACTCTGCAGGGCTATCCAAGTTGTTCCCCCGGGCCCTCTCAAGGTGGGAGAGTCCGGGTCCCCCTTGGCACCGTTTTTGCACCAAGAGGGAAAGGGATAGCGCAGTGGCTGTCTCCACTGTTCCTTCTAAGTCAGGGGTGGGCCACTGGCAGCCCACCAAGTGCTCCGGCCTACAGCTCCCCTCAGCCCTGGCCGGTGTCGCCAGTGGCGAGGGAAGATGGGACGGCCAAGCCTGTCTTGAGGCCTTTGGAATGCCAAGAGAAACAGGGTGCCCAACTCGGAGAGAGCCAGTGTGGCGTAGTGGCTAGAGTGTTGGGCTGGGACTCGGGAGATCCGGGTTCTAGTCCTTACTCGGCCATGAAGCTCAGTCACTGACCCTCAGCCTAACCTACCTCACAGGGTTGTTGTGAGGATAAAATGGAGAGGAAAGGGGGATTATGTAAGCCACTTTGGGTTCCTTGCAGGAAAAAAAAAAAGACAGGATATAAATTTAATAGAATAAAATAAAAAAATAGGCTTATCAGGAACAGTAAAGGAACAGCGTTCCCAGCTGCCTCTCCTAGCTGTGAAGGGCTGAAACAGGTAGCGGAGAGAGTCCCTCAGTGGCTTGGCAAAAGGAATACTTTCTGTAAACTGCCCAGATAGCTTTGGCTATTGGGTGATATAGAAACGTAATAAGTGAAATAAATATGCAGGGCCAGCATTGAGGGTAGGCATGGTAGGGCATCTGCCGAGGGCCCACACGCCAGCAGGGGGTCCACTGGCGAGTACCCCCTGGAGTCACTTTTTATTGTCCCGGGCATTTTAAAGGTGCTTTTAAGATTGTTTTAAGCCCTGTTCAGACCACCAGTGTTTAATTTTCCATTGTGCGTATTGTTTTATTGTTGCTGATTTTATTTCATCTAATTAGTTTGTACTGTAGTTGGGGTGGGGGTGCTTAATCTATTTGATGTTAAGTGTTATGATTTTGAAATGTTGTAAACCGCCCAGAAGAATGTTGAGTAGCCAGTATGGGTTGCATCCAATGTTAGAACTACTTGTTGAAATAAATGGGACTTTAGTTAGATTAACATTGGGTACAACTGTGTATCAGTATTGAAAATCCATGGTAATAGAAAATGATGTCTGTCTGTCTATCTGTCACCACCGTAACTCTAAGACCCTGAAACCTAGACACTTGAAACTTGATACTATGGGGACCTTAGGGGTTTGTCCCTTGGTGTTATTGTTTTTTTAAAAAAAATAAATGAATTAGTTTTAATTAATTTAAATGTGCCCAAGTGGTTGAAGCCTGCAGCAACATCTTCAGCCACTAGGTGTCAGACGTCCCTAAGCAGGGCATAGCTTTGCAGTGCAGACAGTTTGAAGCCGGGAGAGATTATTAGCCTGAGGGACAGAGTTATAAGACTGCCCCCTACCCCTGCTGTGAGGCAGCCCCCCCTCAAGGGAATGGAGTGGGCAGCCCCTTTCCTCAGAGGGGCTACCGGGGTGTCCCATGGCAGGGGCTAGGCCTAGGGCTGCTAAGAGGCATGGCTTGACTCAGACAGAACAGGCGGACAGCTGCGTAAGTTGCTTGCGGCATTCGCGGTATCAATGTATGGTCTAGTCCCAGCCGGGTCTGTTTGCCAGTGAATAAAATAAGACATGTTTGTGATCAGACCGAGAAATGCCACGTCCCAAGAGGGAGCCAGAGTAGGTTAAAAAACTAAGAGACACGGTTTAATTGGATTTCCACTTAGAAGCTGCAGATGCACCTATAATTGTCAATAAAGTTGCTGCCACGGGGTTCAATTGTTCTCAAGCCCCATTTTAAATTGCATCAACTCCAAAGACAAATACTCGGAAGGCTTTTTGGCCTTCCGAACCGGCAGCTGTGCGTCCGACTGGGAGCAGGGCTCCGCAAATCATGTTAGCGCACACAGTTGACCGAGAGCAGAAAGGTCTCCGGCAGCCCCTGGCAATCTCGTCCCCATTCCCAGAATGACACACACCACCCCCTGTCTCTTTCTAACTGCATTAGGGGTGTGTGTGTGTTACGTGCACAGCAGGCTGGCCTGTAATCCACTTAATCCGCTGAGCGGCCTTGAGCACCATTTCTGGGTGGAAAGGCAGGATGGAAGTCAAATAAATGAGGGATGAAAAATGTTTCTCCTGAGGCTGAGTGAGTGGCAGGAAGAGTTTCAAGCGAAAATAGGCTGCCAGTTTTGTGTGTACGTGGTCCCACCTCCTTTGCCTTCGGCCCACCAAGGGAATGCAGCCCCCTGAGAACTTCTCCAAAACGGACTTTGGAAGAGTTCCAGCATCCTTGCTTCAAAGAAACTCTAGAGCAGCGTTCTCCAACCTTGGGTCCCCAGATGTTTTTGGCCTACAACTCCCAGCATGCCCCAGCCAGCATAGCTGGGAGTTGCAGGCCAAAAACATCTGGGGACCCAAGGTTGGAGAACACTGCTCTAAAGACTTACTGTTTCCAGTTTGTAGAGGGCACGGGTTTGGTACGCGGCTGGGGGCTTGACGTGCAAGAGATCCTCGTCCCGGACGAGCTGGTGAATGCCATGTCCATTTCGGGACAGCCAGTGTGATCGGACTGGGACTTGGGAGAGACGCGGGTTCTAGTCCCCACTCGGCCAGGAAGCTCACTGGGTGATTTGGGGCCAGTCGCCCACTCTCTGCCTAGCTCACCTCGCAGGGGTTGTTGAGGGGATAAAACGGAGGAGGAGGAGGGTTGTGTACGCTGCCTTGGGGGTTCCTTGCAAGAAGGGAAAAATGGAGGGATCTAAATGCAATAATAAATTTAAAAAAATAAAATTTGTGGAGGCTGGCCCTTACCCCTCCACCCCACTCCGAAATAAATAAAAAAATAAAATTTGTGGAGGCTGACCCCCCCTCCACCCCTGAAAAGAAAGGGGTGGGGGGTGCTGATGAGCCAACTGTGACTTCATCCTGCGCAGCTTTCCCAGCCATGATTACAAATGTGAGACTCACATTAAAATTGCAAATTTTAGCAGCCCAAGCACATTTTCATACAAAAAAAACCTGGGCAAAGGAGTGGGGCTTGTTTTTCTTGTTGCCCAGAAATACGTGCTTTTCTCGATAAAGGTGCTGTAAGAAGCTAGTAATGATAGATACTAGCGACTCGTCTCTGCTGCCTCCTCCCTTTTCTCAGAGGCAGCAAAACCGGGCAAGAAAAAAGCCCGATGCGAAAACACACACAAATCAGAAACGTGAAACAGGTGAAAGCAGTCCTTTCAGGGGGGCTGTACCACCTCGGTATGAGCACAAGATGTCACACACATCAGACGCTCCCTGAATGTGGAAAGCCCATCAGGAGGAGAAGGATTCTGCCACGTTCAGACAAGTGATCCTTTGCGAATCCAGCCTTGCAAAATAGTTTCCGTGAAAATATTATTATTTATTGTATTTATATCCCACCAGTTTTCCTGCAAGGAACCCAGGGTGGCTTACAGAATCCTCCCCCGGCCTCCTCTCCATTTTATTCTCACAACAACCCTGTGAGGTGGGTTAGTCAGTGACCGGCCCAAAGTCACCCGGTGAGCTTAGTGGGGACTAGAACCCAGATCCCCTCCTGAGTTCCAGTCCAACACTTGAACCACTACGCCACATTGGCTCCCATCAGTGGTATTATTATGAGGGGTGCATCGCCTCACACCCAGGGGCCACACCCCGTTTTCCTGACCCTGACCCCTTTCCATGCCTCTTTTCCCTGAAACCCCCCCCCCCCATTCATAGATTTCATAGATCACAGAGTTGGAAGGAGCCTACAAGGCCCTCGAGTCCAACCCCCTGCTCAATGCAGGAAACTAGAGGAGGGGTCTCCCATCCAAGTCATAACCAGGCCTGACCCTGCTTAGCTTTCCACACTCAGACAAGCTGAGCCAGCATCAGCCACAGGTTTACAGCTTTGGTGCAGTCCCCCCCCCCCCATTCTAAAAGGTTGAAATGCCTCTCCTAAGGCTTAGTCACTGGTAGGAAGAGCTTTTGAGCTAAAATATGCTGGTATTTGGGGGGGGGTTGGTTGGTCCCATCACCTTTCACCACTGGAATGAATTTGGCCCTTGGGCTGAAAGAAGTTCGGGACGGCTTACGATAAAAAAATTAATAAATTAAACATAAATACATACAAAAATAAAACCATAAAGAAATACACACACCCCTCGCCCTGAAATCTTATTATGGAATAAAACCGACAACACTGATACCACAAAGTTCACAGCGGCACCAAAAATTCCACAGATCTTAAAAACAAGAAAGGTGCTATAAAAAACACTAGACAGTGTTAAGACTGAAGAGCCTAGAAAAATAAAAAAAGGTCTCTTCACTGGCGCCAGAAGGACTACAATGTAGGCAACAGGCGAGCCTCTCTGGGGAGGGGTTTCCACCACTGGAGTACCACCACTGAAAAGGATCTCTCAAAGAGAGTAACCCCACCCTTCATTTCCTACTTGCTCATCTGCCCGCAAATTTCTATGTATGCCGTTTGCGGCCATTTTTACGGAGCTTCTCTGGCTGGTTGCCTGGAGGCAATTTTTGCTTGCCACAGGTGACCAGGCAAATGACCCTTTAGAGGCCTAGCTTGAACTAGTTCATAGCCTGAGCACAGCCTTCCCCCGACCTGGTGTCCTCCAGCTGTGTTGGATTGCAACTCCCATCATTCCCAGCCAGCATGGTCATGTGATACCCTTGTGACACAGTGGCAGCCGTTAGCAGCGAGCGAGTTCTGTTCACGTGCAGAACGGAAGGTGGGAAAAGCCTCCTTCCCACGGCCTCCCAACACAGACACACACAAGTGGCGAGGTTCAGAGCCAATATTCCTAAGCACCTGGCACTGCCCCAGCCTCGGTGAAAGGGGTTCCCAGGGCGAGAGCGCCGAGGCAGCACAGAGGCGGCGCTGCGGGCTCCAGAGCCAAGTCTGCGGTTCTTGATGGGGAGCCAGCGTGGAAGCCTGGCAACCTGACCTCGGGGTGGGGTGGCTCCATTTGTGCGGCTGCCGTGAGAAAGGGATACTCCATGTTAGGCATAAGCATGTCAATGGAAGTGGATTAAGGAGACATTTTCCTCCCTCTCTCACTAGAACCCAGTGGGGTCATCCCATGAAACTCATTGGTGGGAGATTCAGGAGTGAGAAAAGGAAGTCCTTTTTCACACGATGCATAAGCTGTGGAATTCGCTTCCGCAAGATGTCATGATGGCCACCAATCTGGATGCCTTTAAAAGAGGATTGGACAAACTCCTGGAGGGGAAGGCTTATCAATGGGTTACTACAGGCCTGTGGCTCACGCTGGCTCAGCTTGTCTGAGCGTGGAAAGCTAAGCAGGGTCAGGCCTGGTTATGACTTGGATGGGAGACCCCTCCTCTAGTTTCCTGCATTGAGCAGCGGGTTGGACTCGAGGGCCTTGTAGGCTCCTTCCAACTCTGTGAACTATGAAATCTATTCCTGACTGGCTATATACTGCCTCCAGTATCAGAGGCAGTATGCCTATGCACAGCAGTTGCTGGGGAACATGGGTGGGAGGGTGCTGCTGCACTCATGTCCTGCATGTGGGATCCCGTCGGCAGCTGTTTAGCCAGTGTGTGAACAGAATGTTGAACAAGATGGACCCTTGGTCTGACCCAGCCTGGCTCTTCTTATGAGCGGCTTGCTTTCCCTGTCGCTCGGTCTTCTCTGCACATTAACATGAATGATAGCGAGGGTCCACCGCCAGGCTTGGCAACCTCTCCACTCCCACAGGGACTCCTGGGCGTGCAAAAGGGCCGTGTGCATGTGTTTCCATGATTGCAGCGCACAGAAATGGGTCCCAAGTGTGTACCCATGAATGGCTGTAGCTTGGCGACAGACCGCGTGATTGGAAGGTCTCGTGTTTGAACTCTTCGTGTCTCCAGTTTAAAGCGTTCCGGGCAGCAGAGCTGGGAAAAGTACTCCATCCTGGAGAGCTACAGCCTAGACCAGTCTTCTCCCAAACTGGTGCACTCCAGATGCACCGCACAACAACTCCCATCATGCCCAGCCGGCACGGCCAATGGCAAGATGAACCTATGCCCTGAATAGTAACTGGCCACTGCATGAGGAAAAGATGTGTTCATTCCACAGGATGTTGTGATGGCCACCAATTTGGATGGCTTTAAAAGGGGATTGGACAAGTTCATGGAGGAGGAGGCTATCGATGGCTACTAGGCCTGATGGCCATACGCTACCTCCAGGTATGAATCCTTTACAGGACCATCTTCTACCTGGTAACCTGTGTCCTCACTGTGGGAAGCTGTGTGGATCTAGAATTGGCCTCCACAGTCACTTACGGACCCATCGCCAGAGTCTACACAATCTTCTTTAGAATTTCCTCCTTTATCCCGGAAGACAATCTTACTCGGTCACGAGTGATCGCCTGACCTGACCTGACCTCCAGGATCAGAGGCTGTCTGCCTATGTACTCTAGTTGCTGGGGAACATGGGCGGGAGAGTGCTGTTGCACTCCTTTCCTGCTTGTGGGATCCCCTGGGTAGCTGGTTGGCCACTTGTGTGAACAGAATGCTGGACTAGATGGACCCTGGGTCTGACCCAGCAGGGCTCTTCTTACGTTCTAAATACCCCATCCCTCTTCTGGAGAGAGGCTGTTGATCAGCAGAAGAGCTCATAATTAGCGTGCAGAAGTTCCCCGGTTCACTCTCCAGTGTCTCCAGGTTTATCTCAGTAGCAGGGCTAAGACAGATCTGGTATCTTCAAAACCCTTGGAAAACAGGCAATACCGAGTGGGCTGGAACAGCGGTCGGACTCAGGCTACGGTAGCTTCAGGGGTGCAGAGTTCAGCGGTATTTTACCTTTCTCACCCCCCATCCCGATTCCGGCCTCATAAGACTGCAAAGGTGGGCCTGAAAGCGTGGAGGCAACACTTTGTAAAGCCTTAAGGAAAAAAGGAGCAGGACAGGCAGTGTTGCTTGGTGGGGCCCAGGTTACCTTGGGGACTCTCTGGCCCCATTATGAACCTGCCGACAGGGCGGGACCATACAGTCGGCACGGTCGGGCAACCTGCCAAGGGCCCACACCCCAGTAGGGCCCCACAAACAGGAGCCCCCTGGAGTCGCTCCTCCTCTTCTTCACTGCAACTTGCTTGTCCACCTGCCTCTCGCTCTGGCCCAGACAGCAGTGGCGCTGAGGAGCAGGAGCAGGAGATGCCACGGCCTGCTTGCCCCCTGGCTCTCTGCCTGCCAAGAAAGAAAGCAGTGAGAAAGAGGAGGAGCAGGAGCCGCTGGTGACAATGGCAGTGAGAAAGTAGATCCACTGAGGGAGGGCCCCCATGGAGGGTGTCTTGTCCAAGGGCCCTTCAAAACCTGGAGTGCTGGCAGGATGCCTGTGTGCACCAGTTGCTGGGGAACATGGGCCGGAGGGTGCTGTTGCGCTCATGTCCTGCTTGTGGGTTTCCCGTGAGCAGCTGGTCGGCCACTGTGTGAACAGAACACTGGACCGGATGGATCCTTGTTCTGATCCAGCACGCTCTTTCTGTGTTCTTAAAATAAAGTTGTTGGGTTTTTTTTTAAAAAAAATTATAACGAACATATTGAAGTTTGCTTATTTTATGCGGGATGTGCAAGCCCTCCCACTTCCTCTAGAGTAAGACGACTTTAGAATCGCGAGGGGAGTTTCAAAAGTGGGTCTGCGGCATGGCGCCTTGGCCCAGGGGTTCAAAAGGAAAAGCCCTACTGGGTGTCTGGAACGCTGTAGGCGAGCCGAAGTAGGTCTTTGGATCCTGGCCAATGTACAGATACAAAGAGAGGCACAAAACAAACACCCTAAACACCAACACTGCAACTTTCACAGTGGCTGAACAAGCCTTATTTTAAGCACACATTAATTAAAAGCAAAAATCGTTAATCAAAGCTACATGCTTAAGGGAGATTACCGTACAAGGAAGCTGCACATCCTCAATATTTTAAAATTCATTAGTATATTTATATCCCACCCTTTTTCCTCCGAGGAACCCAAGGCAGTTTGCATGATCCTCCTCCTTTCCATTTTATCCTTACAACAACCCTGCGAGGTAGATTAGGGTGAGATCAGTGACTGGCGGCCCAAAGTTACCCAGCGAGCTTCATGGCCGAGTGGGGACTAGAACCCAGAATTCCCGAGTCCCAGTCTAGCGCTCTAACCACTACATCACGCTGGCCGTGTGGTGTTCAAGGAGGCACATACCAAAAAGGGTTTCCTCCTCATCGCACTCACAAAACGCAAAACACAATGGGACGGTTTAGCCTTTCTCACTGGAATAATAATAAAATAATGAAAAAGAAATACGATCTTAATCGCTACCCTCGACACTTCTCAGAAGAACAAAAGAGACTTTCACTCATGGAACACCTCTTGGGTTCCCATTGTGTCGGGATCCCGACACCTGGAACTTGAGATCTCGGGTTAGGGGTGGGGAAAACCAGCCAGCATTAGCCCTGCTGGCAGGCGGATAAGGAAGTTTCATCTTGCAGCAGTTCTATGCGAACATGGAAAGATTAGCTAGGCGCAGGCAATCCTCAAGATAGTATGGCGACAGGGCTGATATTTCTAATCTGATAGAACCTGGCTCCGTCCCCTATGCAGGCAGCAGGAAGCTCAGAACTGTCTCTGTCTCTCTCTCACACACACAGAATTTTTCTCCCACTCTCCCAGAAGAAATTACACAATCAAACTTCAAACAGATCTGG
This sequence comes from Shinisaurus crocodilurus, assembly GCA_021292165.1. Lineage (NCBI taxonomy): Eukaryota > Metazoa > Chordata > Lepidosauria > Squamata > Shinisauridae > Shinisaurus > Shinisaurus crocodilurus. The sequence continues at coordinate 3,016,776 of JAHFWL010001188.1, read as the reverse complement.
GTGGCAGGCATCCAAGTGCGCTCTCTCTGCTTCTGCCGTTTTGCTCTCATCCGCTTGGAATTAAAAAGCAACACATACAGGTGAGGCAAAAGTAATTCCTCTTACAGCCCATCTCACGGTTAGGGATTCTTACCTCTGGCCAAGCTCTTTTCAGCCCAAACACCTGCAGGCGAACAGGAGAAGAGGAAGCCGGGGGCTCTTCATTCACTCGTGTGTCCCACCAGTCGCAGGCGATTCTCTAAAGCTCGGCATCATGAGACCAGAATGCGGCTCCCAGTTTATTCAATTTCCTGATATCCTCTGCCAGGCTTAACTGCTTCCTCCCCAAAGTAAACAGCCTCACCCTGCCGCTTAACATGACACGCTCTGAACCTCAGCACTCACACAAGGAGCTAGTGAGAAGAGCCATGCTTTTCCGTAGACGGCAAAAGCGTGCGCACGCTATGGCATATGCACCGAAGTCGCGAGCAAGTTGCCCTCGCTGCTTTGTAACTGGAATGCACAACTCGTATGTTCAATCTCCCTGACCCGGACTGTTAAAAAGAACTTTTATCATCGTGTTCTTGCCCTTCCCCTTTTCTCTGTTAAATTGTTAACCTTTGCTCTGTTGCCCATTCCCCATTTCTCTTCCCCGCAAGTAGTCTCACTTTTCAAAATTAGACTGTATGCTCCTCGGGGCAGGCACCAGTCTTTGCTTATGAACAACTCTGTACAACAGCCCCCCCCCAACCTTTTTGCATCGGTGGGCACATTTGGAATTTTGAGTGTTGTGGGCGCTCTCACAAAATGGCTGCCACGGGTCCGGGGGCTTGCCCATTCGTGAAATGGCTACTGTGGTCGGTGCGGCCGGTCACAACACACTCATTTTCCAGCAGGCAAACTGCTGAGATGAAAAGAAAGGTAACTTGATCGAGAACCAAAGTCCAAGGCAAAGGTAGGATCTGAGGTCCAAAAGAGAAGGCCGCTCTTTGGAATCCAAACAAAGATGGCGCTGGAGGGCAGCCCTTCGCTTTGCCATATGTCACCTTCCCAAGAGAGATATCTGTGGGCACACTGGGTGACCACAGGCACCATGTTGGAGATGCCACCATGTTCAACCTATGTCAGCCTGAGGGCCAAAATCCATTTCAGAGAAACTCTTGGGAGCCTCATTCCAGCAGTAGCCAAGGCTGAAGGCAAAAGCATTGGGACCAAAGGCAAAGGGCAGGATGAAAAACGCCAGCATCTTTTAGCTTAAAGCTCTTACTGTCCTTAAATAAGGCTTGGGAGAGGCATTTCAACCTTGCAGGAAGAGGGGGAAATCGCCAAGTTGGTGGGAAACCACCAACTGGCACGGTAGTTGGGGGGAAAGGGGGCGTAGCCATCTGGGGAGGGCTGGATCGGTACCCCGGGAGGGCTGGATCCCCCCCCCCAGGCCTGAGGTTCTGCACTCGCTGAAGGAGCACAACAACACCGCTGGCCTTGGCCCGTGTGAATGTAGATTTATATAGCTGGATACCAAAGAGGGTTGAAGTTTTATCACCCTGTCGCTGGTAACGATTTATGACAGATCAACGTCGCCGCCGCAAGCAGATACTTTTCACTGAATAGGCTGTTCACATCCAGCTGTGCCGAAGCAATTGAGGGGGCTAAGACTGCTGGAGGGACAGGTTGTGCAACTTATCCGGCCAACACAGCATCTCTTTTTGAGCTTCAAAAAGAACCGAAACACGATTAGGATCACGTCCCCGCACGTCTATAGTCACGAAACAGGGAAGAAAAGCTGCTCGGTCACCTTTCCTTTACGCCTTTCTCACGCTACGACTCCACACCAGACCATTTTTTGCTATTTTTAGCACCAGTCCAAGAACCTGGAGAGCACTGACTGTACTCTTGGGGAAAGCCTTCGTTCATCATGCCCAATGCAGAAGTTTACAAGGCAGCTCAGATTCAATACTGGGAATATGGTCTCCTGCACAGCTATTTCTAGGAAGCTGCCTTCTCCTGAGTCAGACCCTTGGTCCATCTAGCCCAGTATTGTCAACACTGACTGGCAGCGGCTCTCCTGGGATTCTGGCAGGATTCTTTCCAAGCCCTACCTGGAGGCGGGGGATCGAACCTGGGACCTTCTGCCTGCAAGGCATGTGCTCTACCATACTGAGCGATGGTCCCTCCCCTACAGCACCTGGTATTCCAAGGTGGTCACCCATCTAAGTACTAACCAGGCCCAACCCTGCTTAGCTTCTGAGATCAGATGAGATCAGGCTGATCAGATAGGCTCTGTTCCAGCCTATCCCCCTCGAACAGAGAGGAGGATTCCGCTAGAGAGATCGGACCATCTAGTCCAGTGCTCGGCATCCAACAGCGGCCAGACAGACCAGCCAGACAGACCTCTCAAGAAAACACATTCGTAGGAAATGATAAGAGACAACTCTGCCCCATATTCTGTTCTACAGATATATTATTACTGGCATGTAAACAACTTAGGACCAGGTTACCTGAAATGTCCTCCTCTACAACAGGGGTGTTGAGTCTTTTTCAGCCCAAGGGCCGAATTTCATTTTGGAGAAGCTCTAGAGGGCCGCATTCCACTGGAGGGCAGGGCCAAAGTCAAACAGAGTGGAGCCAAAACACCTGTATACTACAGCTGAGGACTAGGCATCTCAAGAATGGGCGGGGAGACTGCTCCAAAACCAGGAAACCACCAAACAATTGGTGGTTGCGGGAAGGAGCATGGCCATCTGGTAAACCCTGCGAGGGGCAGACTGGGACCCCAGCGGGCCGGATTTGCACCCCAGGCCAAAGTTCTGCACCCCCTGCCCGAGATGAACCTGTTAGAACACTACAATCGTCAGGGGAGGCCTTGCTGTCCATGCCACATCCTGCAAAGTTCCATCCAGTGGGGCCAGTGGGGCGTAGTGGTGAGAGTGTTGGACTGGGACTTGGGAGATCCGGGTTCGAGTCCCCGCTCGGCCATGAAGCTCACTGGGTGGCTCTGGGCCAGTCACTGCCTCTCAGCCTAACCTACCTCACAGGGTTGTTGTGAGGATAAAATGGAGAGGAGGAGAAGGATTATGTAAGCCGCCTTGGGTTCCTTGCAGGAAAAAAGGCGCGGTATAAATATAATAAAAAAATAACAGGTGGTGGTGTGCCCACTTCCAGGAACGGTCCTCCCTCTGCGATGCAGCAGTCCCAGAAGGTCATGACATGAGCACGGTCACATTGATTACAGACTTGACTTTCCCAACCATCAACTAATTACGTTATTTTAAGTCTCGCCTCACGGAGCCCCTTGTAAATCGCCATATTGCCGCGTTTGATAGCTTTATAATTTATTGTAAACCACTTTAGGATTTTTTTAAAAATGGGAAGCGGTATATCAATATTTAAAATGAATGAATAAATATTGCTATTCCTTCTGACGATGCAATGCCCGGCCGTAAAACCTCAGAACAAAGTAATCTTAATCCGTACATTAAGCAACCTTTAATTTTTTCCTGAGGTCAATAAGGAAAGTCACCAGGTCGGCATATTTTGCTTTAGAGGTGCAATTAACTCATTACGGGCAAACGGCGATGCCTCCCCACCCAAGCGGGTGAATTAGTCCTTCCTATAGCAAATATCTCCTTTGACCGCATCAAACACCACTGTGCTCTTCCCAGCCTGGGAAAAGACCAAGGATCACCGCAGAAGCTGATGTCACAGCCACTGTTGGCGCTACGGCACAAACTCTCTTAACAAGAAGCGATCTTGAGGTGATCTTACTGGGCCCTCTGAAAGCTGGGAAGTGCACAGAAGGCAGACTAGCGCCCTCCTTCTTCCCACCTGGAAACGAGTCGGCCCAGGATAGAAAAGTGCAGGAAGACCGAATGGCATCCTCTCTTCTCTCCGCCCAAAGCCTGTGGTTTTCCAAGCCAGGATTGCCTCGCATCAAAACATTCTGCGCAAAAGAGAATGTCTGGCACCCGAGAGGATCCCGCACAAAAGGTGAGGCAGGGCCAGACGAGCGCAACACGAGGGAAACGGAACCTCAGGGCTTCTGGAGTTACCCAGATGGCCATGCTTCTTCTAATCTGCCCCCCCACCCCCGAACATTGGATAGTTTCCCAGCTTTTGTGCAGTTCTCGCCCCCTGTTCTAAAAGGTTGAAATGTCTCAACTAAGGCTTAAGTTACTAGCAGTGAGAGCTTTCAGGTAAAATATGCTGGGATTTCTGGCCCCACCCAGCATTCAATGGAATGCAGTCCCCCGAGGGCCAGATCCAAAATAGGATCTGGCCCTCGGGCTGAAAGAGGTTCTGCACTCCTGCGCTATACCACCACTATTAGGGTGTGTGTGTGTGTGTGTAAAGGAAGGTTTTCAAGAGATTGAGCAACCTTCTGACCCCAGCAGAACATCACCACCTTTTTTTAGGTGAACATGGGGAGACCCCAGTGAGCAGCACAGCCTGGGAAGCCAATGGCCATACCTAGGTAAGGATTCCAGTTGCTGGGGCACACGGGCTCCTGCAGCGGCCATTTTACTTCCCGAAACTCGATCGGGCTCCGCAAGCTCAGAGATTGGGCACTATGCCCTTGCATTTCACAAGACTAGCCTTGGGGGGGACACACACACACAACACCTACGACTGCTCTGGCTAAGCCTCCTCCTTTTGAGTGTCACTGCACAGGAAACGCGGCCACAATATTTGCGGGGATTGCAACAGGCTGCCCGGATCGAGCTGGCAAGGGCGAGCGCTAGGTCCTTCGCCCGTACTTGACCAAGTTATGCCTGTTTGCAATGGGGCTGTGCCAAGAGCCTCTGCAGCATCGCAAGAAAACAGGAGCCGATTCCGGCAGGATGTACTGCGGGAGACGAGAGGGGGAAGCGGGGGGGGGGGCGTTCCACCAGCCCTGCTAAAAGGCTGCTTGATTTCTTCCTTTTCCCTCCCCACCCCCTTTTTCCTTGTGTGTGGTGTCTTTTTAGATTGCAAGCCTGCCGGGGCAGGGACGGTCTCGTTTTTTACTGTTTGCACATAAACCACTCTGGGAGCCGTTTTGGGATGAGGAGAGGGATTAAAAAAAAAAACTTCATATATATATATGAAGAAGAAGCTGCCGCAACTGCCCATGGCGAACAATTGCAGACGAGAAGACTTCTGGCTAGTACCAGCTCTTGGCCTTTCTGAAGGGGCTTTCCCCAATACAGTTTGAGTTTTGGCATTTATGGGTTGCAGAGTGTGGAGCTCAGAGATTTAGGGCGCAATCCTATGCACCTTTAGACAGGAAAAAGTCCTACTACTCCCAGCATGCCCCAGCCAGCCATGCTGGCTGGGGCATGCTGGGAATTGTAGGATTTTCTTCTGTTTGAACGCGCATAGGATTGTGCCCATAACATACTAAAAAGCCATGCAGAAGAAAAAGGTTTTAACAGCCCACCTAAAACTGAACAGAGAAGGGGCCAGCCTAACTTCCTTCGGGAGAGAGTTCCACAGGTGGGGTGCTGCCCCAGAGAAGGCCACGTCCCATGTGCCCATCAACTTAACTTCTCTTACTCGGTTACGAGTGATCGCCTACTATCTTAGTGGTGGAACATGCGGAAGGGCCTCCGAAGAGGATCTTAAACTATAGGCAGGTTCATATGGGAGGAGGTAGACTTTCAAATATCCTGGCCCCAGGCCGTTTTAGGGCTCTATAGGTAAACACCAGCACCTTGAATTGTGCCCGGAAATTGATTGGCAGCCAGAGCAGTTGATACAAGAGTGGTGTAATATGGTTAGTGAAGTGCGCAGCAGAAAGTGATCTGGCTGCTGCAGCTGCATTTTGCACTAGGGGTAGTTTCCGCCCTTTTGAGGTTGAACGGAACGGCACAGAAAAGACCAACCTAGCCCCATCCACTGGCCAGAGAAGGAGCAGCCGGAGGGAGCTCACTTCCCCCCTACCCCCTGCCAGAAAAAGCATGCTGCTCCACTGGCTACTTGCCCTGGGGCGGCAGAGCCAACAGGAGACACACTCCGGCCTCATCCGCTGGGAAGTAAAGGGCGGCGGGCTTGTGTGGGTTTGTGTACTTGCACGTATTACTATAATCTGTCGTAAGCCACGTTGAAGAAGGTGGGGAAGTCCCGGGAGAGCCACCATGGCCACGCAGTACTGGACTAGGAGGAGCAATGACCGGCTGGACTCTTCACGGAAAGGTCCTTCTCACCTACCAGAGGGGACAGCAAACACAGGCAGAACCGAAAGGATCAGCCAATATCCAGAGAACATTTGAGGGGGTTTGTTGCAGCCCTGCGGAAACGAAGATCCGACAGAGTCAAGAGAAAATGGCTTCTGCGATGGAGCCTTTGTGAACCTGGTGCCCTCCAGGTGTTGGGCTGCAAGCGGGCTGGGGATGATGGGAGTTGCAGTCTGACACATAAATGAACTGTGAAGGAACGGAGTCAGACTGACGATGCAACTTCAGCCTGATAAGAGAAGCCTCTCAGGACTGTGCCCTTGGATTTTATTTATTTATTTATTATAGTTATACCCCGCCTTTTTTCCTGCAAGGAACACAAGGCAGCTTACATAATCCTCCTCCTCCTCTCCATTTTATCCTCACAACAACCCTGTGAGGTAGGTTAGGCTGAGAGTCAGTGACTGGCCCAAAGTCACCCAGTGAGTTTCATGGCCGAGCGGGGACTAGAACCCGGGTCTCCAGAGTCCCAGTCCAACACTCTCACCACTACGCCTTCCTCGAGTTCAAAGGTCGGCCTCCTTTAAACACTGCCCTCTTTCGATCTGTCAGGTGAGCAGGCAGCTCAGGAGAGGAGAAAAGGTAGGGGCAGATACAGCGGTGGCGAGGCCGTGTTATGACAGGGGCCTGTGCCCGTTTGGATACCATAAAGATACCTTAGTAGTCAAGAGTCCGAAGAAGGGCTCTGATGTATAGCACCACCACTGGGGAACGCAACCCCTCCTTCTCTCCAGCATTCAAAACGGAGGGCTCCCAACTCAGTATAAGAGCAGGTGTATGCCTAAATCCCAGGTTAAGGGGATGTCAGGGTTTAGGAGACATGGAACAATTGTTGGGAGGCGCAACAAGAAAAGCTCCCGAGTTCCATGAACCAATTCACCGTCGCCCCCAGCTTTCCAAAGCTTGCAACACTTTAAAACACCCCTGAACAGGCCAATGGGGAGGGGTGCTTCCTTCCCCACCCATCGCGAGCCAGCGTCCCCATTCACATCTGGCAGGAGACCAGTTTTCATTCAGTGCGGCAATCCCTCAGCAGATCAAAGTTTCTACAGGGCAGTTTCCAATAGCGTTGACGTGGACCATCCAGATCCACCGTGTATACCTGGACGGTAATTATTAACTTCCAGGCTGCTCCAATTTCATACTCTCTCTTCTTCCAAAGCAGGGGTGCGCAGCCCCAAGGACTGCACTGAGTGTCTGCTGGAGTGGCGGGGGCCACAAGCGTGCGCATACGCAAGCATGCACAACTCACACAGACTACTCACATGGTGCTTGTCTTGTGTACATTCTAATATTTTTTAAAAAAAACCTGTTCAAGACAGGAGTGAACAACTTGTCTTGCATTCCCTTGCGGGCTAAGCTGTCAGGGCCCCCCACGCGTTCCACCACTCTCATGCACAAACTACCTCCACTCACTCACAAATGTACACACCTCCTCATTCATAGCTTTAACTCTTCCCTCTTCTAGGAAAAGAAAACTCTCTAGGAACATAAGAAGAGCAGTGCATGATCAGACCAAGGGTCCATCTAGTCCAGCATTCTGTTCACACAGTGGCCAACCAGCTGCTCATGGGAAACCCACAGGCAGGACCTGCGTGCAGTGTGTGTAGTGTGTGAGCCAGTGTGGTGTAGCGGTGAGAGTGTTGCACTGGGACTCAGGAGATCCAGGTTCTATTCCCCACTCGCCATGAAGCTCACTGGGTGACTTTGGGCCAGTCACTGACTCTCAGCCTCACCTACCTCACAGGGTTGTTGTGAGGATAAAATGGAGAGGAGGAGGAGGAGGAGGAGGATTATGTACGCCGCCTTGGGTTCCTTGCAGGAAAAAAGGCGGGATACAAATATAATAAATAAATAAATAAACAGCACCGTCCCACCCACATTCCCCAGCAACTGGTGTACACAGGCACACTGCCTCGGATACTGGAGGTAGCATATAGCCATCACGACTAGTAGCCCGTAATAGCCTTCTCCTCCATGAATTTGTCCAATCCTCTTTTAAAGCCCTCCAAATTGGTGGCCATCACTACATCTTGTGGAAGTGAGTTCCACAGTTTAACTATGCGTTGTGTGAAGAAGGACTTGGTTTTATCTGTCCTGAATCTCCCACCAATCAGCTTCATGGGATGACCCCTTTGCGTCCTAGTATGATGAGAGGGAGAAAAATGTCTCCCTACCTATCCACTTGCTCCACACCAGGCATAATTCTGTACACTGCTATCCTATCTCTCCTTACTCGCCTTTTTTCTAAGCTAAGCAATCCCAGATGTTGTAACCTTTCCTCACAGGGGAGTTGCTCCAGCCCAACTCTCTGGAGCATCCAGGAAACAGGCGGAAACCTTTAAACATGGCTTCCTAGGACACTCTAGGAATGACGCTTCAATGGCAGGAACCACAGGACCTATTCCTAGAGCCTATTTTCCTCCCCCCTGCCTTTTCTGCAGTGGCAAATTGCTGGGGGTTCCCGGGGGTTGCTTGGGCGCCCCCTGTGGGCCACAGTTTTTGCACCCTTGGTCTAAGCCATCCCCCGTAGGGAGTATAAGAACAACTCATTCCGCTAGAGATGTTGGGGGAGGGGGCAGCAGAAATAAACAAAAACGAGGGGGCTGCAACTAACCACAGCCAAGGCAACCACTGTCTGCAATACACCACCACTGCCAGCTACTGAAGGTTCTACATGACCCAACAGAAGCACTGCTGGTTTGGTCTTGACCGTCCCATCACCCAATCCTGGACACCCTTCCAAATAATTCCACAGCCTATTCCAACTTCAGCACCCAAACATTTGCTCTTTTTTGCAGCAGCTACAGATTGGAGCCTCATGTTTACGGCGCCCGCAGGGGGCGAGCATCTCTGTGGCAATGCAGCTCATTTGCCAATGTCGTGACCGCTTTGTCACCACGGCTGATCCCACATTCAAGTCAAACTCACTGCAGGGAGCGCTGCCAAGGTTTTATTAACTTGGTTCGCACAACATGACAACACTTTGTGGGGAGCTAGCTACGATGGGTTACTGTGTCGTGCGAACCCGGCTTGCATTCTGCAGGGTGGCTTATTTTTCACGAACGAGCCACCCTAAAAGCCCACGGCTTGTTCTAGGGGTTGTTCGTATCACGATGGGTTGTCGTGTCAGAGCAATTTCATCGTGGGTTGTCGGAATTGGCTACAGAGCCGCTCAGCAAGAGTGGTGAGAACCCGTGCCGCTCTTCGGGATCTTGTCTGCACCGCCGCCAGTGACTGCCCCTCCACCAATGCCCAAATGGCACTCCGGAGCGACTGTCACTTGTTCACCAACCCTTTATAAATAAAATAAAATGGTCCCTGAAAGTTGCGCAAATGTGTTTGTAATTATTTTTTTTGCTATTACTGTATTCTTTTGTTTGGTCGTTTGCAAGTACGCAGGCAGGAGAGCACTTGCGGCTCTCCGACATGTGTAGTCTTGCCTGGTCAATTGCCTTGTCTGTTTCAGCAATCAAAGGAAGCAGGGAGGTAGAGCAGGGAACATTAAAAAGGAAACTGACAAGGAAAGACTGCATATAGGCTAATTTGTGCACAGTTGACAAGGATCAGGGGAAAAATAAAGCTAAGGGAGAGGAGGAACTTGTTAGCGCAATTCAGAAGCACCCAAAATGGGGGGGGGGGAAGGAGCACGTGCGCCAAAAGCGGGGGACATCATCTCCCACTTGGTCATGTAAGTCAAAGGCAGAGTTGGGGTCTGAGCTCCAAAACACAAAATCTCTCTTCGGAACCCAAACAAAGATGGTGCTGGAAGGCAGCACTTCGCTTTGCGGGATGCAAGCCTCCCAGGTTTTTTGTTTTTAAAAAAATGTTTTAATTTTAAAAAATCTTAAGGAATAAAATAAAAATCAGGAGGGGCGGGGAGCCTGGCAGGTGCCAAGAGGGGTGTCTGCCGGCACACTGGTGCCCACAGGCGCATGTTGGAGAACCCAGACCACACTGGCTTTGCAGTATACGCCTAGATAACTCTTTGGCGCTGTTCCCAGCACTTGTCTAGAACCTGCTTCATTGGTTATCTACCTTCATCTATCGACTAAGGTGTCACCACCCTTTCCTCTCCCTTCCTTACCTGGAATCTCTTTCTTAGACAAACCAGCAGCTGCCTCCCGAGGGATCAGCACAGACGTCCCTCCTTAAGAGTCTCAGCTCAGTAACTGCAGTCACAGCAAGGAATATCCAACTTTTTAGTATACAACGTATGTTTGTTTACCTTCCTCTTGTTCTGCTTGAGGTAGAGAAGAGCTGTGCTTCAGGCAGCAGGTTGTCAAGTGGGGAATGGGAGGATTTTCACCCTGGTCCAGCTCAGCACTGCTCCAGGAACACCCACTTTGCATTAGTTCCAACTCTTGGCAACGGGTTGACGTCTGTTCACTGGCAATCGGGGGGGGGGGGGGGAGGCTATTTACTCAAGAGGAATGCCAGCTCTGAGAGCCCTAGAAACACAGGATGGTGCTTCAGCAAAGAAGGAATGTTGCCCTCATGATGTAGATTTTAATTTTGTGCCTGCTTTTCATGAAAACAATCTCCACCTGGCAAATATGCAGCCCAAGGTCATATGCTGGGCATAATCGAAGAGATGGGATACAGAAGGCAGCATAGTTTGTTTTTCTGGTGCAGTGGATGGCTACATTCACATGTAATGCTAAGTCATGGTTTATGTTAACCATGGTTTGTTGCTTTAGCCATGAATTTTCTTGCTGATGTTCAAACAAACTGTGGCTTGTTCTCCGTATTTCTGGTTTGTTTCTCTCCTGCCTGTTTTGCCAGCCTTCAGAGCGGTTTCATTTTTCAGGCTGCTCTCGTCAGGCACCTCTGTTCCAGGAAGACAGCAGCACAAACAAGCCAGGGATAAGCCAGTTTGAGGTTCTGACATCATGACAAGCCATAGGGGTTGTTTGCACGTAGCGACAACTCATTGGTTTAAACACTGATGGGTTGTCATGCATGAGTAGGACACGCTTGTCTCTTCCACTTTTACGCAGCAACCCATGACTGGCTCCTTTGTAGGTTGCCGAGTGTGACAATCCATCAGTTTTTAAACTGATGGGTTGTCGTTATATGCGAACCAGGTCATGGTTTAAACAAGACTTTGTAGGCCAACAACAAACCATTTTGTAGTTTATAACTGGTAAGCAAATCATGGCTTATTTGCAGGGATGGGTTCAGACACCAATCTGGCTCACACATAACGACAACCCATAATTGTTTAATTATGGATTGTCGTTATGTGTGAACCTGGAACTATGGGTTGTTAACCATGCACAACCCACAAACAAAACTCATCGTTTATTTTTGGGTTGTTTAAACCATGGGTGCGAACCCAGAATGGTGGGTTGTTTCGTCAAGCTAAAGGCCAGATTTCAAGAAACCACACCGTGACTTAGCGTTATGCGCAAAATAGGCCACTGTGTGAATGCTCCAACATGTCCAGGGTTCGATCATCTTGCCCCCGCCGCATGTGCCTGGAGAGCAAGACAAGCCAAGGCTTAATCCCAGAGTGTCAGAGGGGGAGGGATGCTCCTTGCGCCCTCCCCAGCCCTAAACATGGGCAGAAGCCAGCGATTTGTTTTAACTCAATGCTTGCCAGGTGTAATTAGCAGAGAGCCAAAAACAAACCTCTGCCTCCAAGCTGGATGGGAGTGGTACAGAGACAGAGAAAGCCAACACACTCTTGCCTTTCTGCGCCTGCTGGCCAGCTGGGGTTCCCACAACCTGGCAGAGGCAAGCCTCCAACACCACTCACCCGATGTGAGCTGAAGGGGCACAGCTGGCTTGTTTCTGCAGCTGCAGAATTGTCAGAGCTTCAAGAACTGGCAAGCGCAGAGGAAGTCGAAGCCGGCACACTGCCGTGCTCGTCTTTCCCTGACCTCATGCTCTGCCATAAAGATGCAGTGCGAAGCCAGGGACAAAACTCCGTCTCTGGAGCAGGGGTATACCCTGGCAACCACAGCTACCCCAAAATATGTAGGCCTCTGAAGAAATCACAGGAAAAGCAGCAATGTTTCTGCTCACTACTCTCTTGGAACTGCCTGGAAATGTGGGTTCCCCGCTGCAAATATTACCAGAGGAGTGCTCCGGCTTGTTTAACATCAGAATTGACCTCCAGAAATCATCCAGAAGCTGGTAAGCGGTGGCTTTACCTACTTTCTATGAGAGTAATAGACCATGTCACTGACATCTTAATTTCCTAAGATGCCTATCTCGGAAAAGACTCAAGGCATCTTACAACAAAAATGAAAACAAACATTTAAAACAATTTAAAACAGCTAAAAACAATTAACACTAACATACCAGGTTGACTTCACTATCTGAATGACCTACTCAGCTGTTTGTTTGAATCTACCCCACGGACTGTACCCAAGCAATGGGGATTGAGGATACACAGAATTTGAATTTCTTATCTGTTTTGGGGAAAGTGCTTTTTGGAGACACAATTGATGGGGGAAATATAGCTGGCTTCTATGGCATCAGTTCCGAATCAGCTTTTGAGACAGGTACTTATTAGAGGGTTGGGGTTTGTTTTTTTTAGTTAATCCACGGAGTGTAAAAGACTTTATAAAATCAGTTCCCAATTCCTTTGGGAGAACTGTGTAGCCAACTCTCCACACAAAGGCATTCTAAAGCAGCGGGTGAACCTGGCCAAATGCCCAGAAAAGCAACCCGAGGCACACGTGAGCACAGCTGAAAGCTCAATTTCTCCCAAAGATGCAGCAAGATAAATTGAGCAACACTCGCGAAAAGGATTCAAGGTCCTAGCAGTCAGTGTGTCACATTTTGGAAGCCAGCCTAGCACAGAGGCGAGAAGCATCCTTCAGAAGTTCTAAGTGGCAGCTTCACATTTTTGGGAGTCTGGAAGATCCGATGCCTGGAATGTTTCTCCACCTTTGCCTGCCAGCCTAGCCATGAAGCGGCCAGTAGCCATCAAAGCAGCAGTGGAAAAATATTCCAAACAAGTCACTCTTATACAGGTCGGAAGGAACACCTTGTGTTTCCAAGCGCTAACGTACACGCCTGTCTCCCAAAGTGGCTCACATCAATTAAAAAAAAGAGAGAGACACACACACACACAGACGACTTCTTTAAAAGCTTAGGCAGCTTGATTTCTGGGACTTAAGACCATTTGTACCAGTTACCTGGAACGCTGCTACAACTGGCTAATTGATCACAGATAAACACACTTCCCTACGCCCTTCAACTAGTCCAAGCAGTGCTATCCTTATTCTCTACTACCACAGCCTCCCCCAACTTGCTGACCCACAAATGTTTTGGACTACAATTCCCAGGATTCCAGGTTGGCTGGGGCTGGCAGGAGTTTCATAGATCATAGAGTTGGAAGGAGCCGACAAGGCTATCGAGTCCAACCCCCTGCTCAATGCAGGAAACTAGAGGAGGGGTCTCCCATCCAAGTAATAACCAGGCCTGACCCTGCTTAGCTTTCCACAAGCTGACAAGAAGTCCAAAACATCTGGAGCAGGGATCCCCAATCTGCAATAGGGCTGCACCGTGTCCGTGTGTCATTTCCCTGAACGTTAAGCTAACAGGGAGAGGTATACAGTTTTCAGATGAAATAAATGGATTTCTACACATGACGTTTGATCCTTTTTCACTCCAGGCTAGGTACACTGGAGAGCCAGTGGGATGTAGTGGTTAGAGTGTTGGACTGGGTCTCGGGAGACCCAGGTTCGAGTCCCGACTCAGCCATGAAGCTCATAGGGTGACTCTGGACTGGTCCCTGACTCAGCCTACCCCAGCACACAGGGTTATTGTGAGGATAAAATGGAGGAGGAGCAGGATTACGGTATGTAAGCTGCCTTGGGTTCCTTGCATGAAAAAGGTGGGATATAAACATAAAAAATAAATGAAATAAATAAAAATAAATATTAATAATAAATTGATAAATAATTTTGGATTGTCCTCTCAGTTACTCTTGTTCATACTACCATTCTCCCTCCTTCCCAAATCCTGCTCCATTTCCCAAAATTCACCCTCTAAATTCATCCTTAACCAGCATGGTAAGAGCCAGTGTTAGAGTGTAGGACTGGGACTCAGGAGACCCGGGTTCTAGTCCCCAGTCAGCCATGAGGCTCACTGGGTGACTTTGGGCCAGTCCCTGACTCTCAGCCTAGTCTACTCCACAGGGCTGTTGTGAAGATAAAATGGAGAGGAAGAGGACCATGTGAGCTGCCTTGAGCTCCTCGGATGAAAAAAGGTGGGTTATAATTGTAAATAATGAAATGTAAAAAATACTCCTCCCACCGCCCTGCTCTCTCCCCAGCCCCTCCCCCTCAAAACCCTTGACACCACCTTCCTTGCTCCCATCCATTCACCCCTCCCCCCCGCCCCACAGTCTCATTCAATTTATTTTCCTTCTCCCCACCCTTTTCATTAACCCCAGCCTTCCTCAACATGGTAACCCCACGTAGAGCGCATTACAGTAGTCTGGACTCCTCTCGCCTAGACTACTGTAATGCGCTGTACATGGGGTTACCCTGGAAGACGGTTCGGAAGCTACAGCTGGTACAGAACGTAGCGGCTCGCCTGGTTAAAGGCAGCCACCGGCGGGATCACATCACTCCAGTGCTGAAGGAGCTGCACTGGCTACCAGTTGCTTGCCGAGCCGAATTCAAGGTGTTGGTTTTGACCTTTAAAACCCTATACGGCTCCGGTGCAGTCTATCTCAAGGAGCGTTTCCTGCAACACCAAGTAGGATGCTCAACAAGATCCGCCACAGACAGCCTTCTCCTTGTCTCTTCAGCCAGAGCAGCTAGACTGGTGGGGACGAGGAAGAGGGCCTTTTCTGTGGCGGCCCCCGTACTGTGGAACTCTCTCCCGAGTGACCTCCGCCATGCCCCCTCTCTGCTGAGCTTCCGCCACTCATTTAAAACATGGCTGTTCAGGCGGGAATATGGGGTGGGCTAAGATTTTAAATTTTATAATGTTTTAAATGTATTTTATGCTGTATTTTATCATGTTATACATCGCCCAGAGTGGCCAGTTCGCCGGCCAGATGGGCGATCCATAAATGTGACAAATAAAATAAATAAATAAATAAATAATGCTCTGCAGATGGGTTGGACAACTTCTATAGTCCCCAGCAGCATGGGCTTGGGGGTGGGCAGCACAGGCTGCGCTGGTTGGGGAGGATGGGAGTTGCAGTCCAGCTCATCTGCAGGGCATTGGGTTGGAGAGGAGAGACAGCGCCAGCCCGGCTGGGTGGGGATGATGGGAGTTGCAGTCCAGCTCATCTGCAGGGGCTTTGGTTGGGGTGGGCAGCACAGGCCCTCCTAACTAGGGATGATGGGAGGTGCAGTCCAGCTCATCTGCAGGGCACTGGGTTGGGGAAGGGGAAACAGCACAGGGCTGGCTGGGGATGATGGGAGGTGCACTCCAGCTCATCTGCAGGGCACTGGGTTGGGGGACAGCACAGGGCTGTGCTGACTGGGGATGATGGGAGGTGCAGTCCAACCTCACCGGGTGTGGTGGTCTGCACGGGGATAATGGGACCTGTAGTCCAACCCTTGCGGAAGGCACCAGGTTGAGGAAGGCTGATGCACGCCTCCCTTCCTCTCCTGCTTACTCCTCCATTTTCGGTTCCCCACCACTTCACCCCCTTTGGCGCCTCAGCGAGGGCAAAAGCTGATACCACCGTCACCCACCCACCCGCCGGGGCAAGGCCTAGGCTAGACCCCCCTCCCTCAGCCACCCATGCACTCACTCTGTCGCTCGCTCGCTGGGCGCCTCCGCTCTCCTTGGCGCGCGTCCCTTCCGACGACCTCGTCTCCCTCGCCCGCCTGAGAGACGTGTCCCCCGCTCCAAGCCGCCACCTTCGCCGCTCGCTCATTGGCCGACTTCCGTGTCACGTGTCCGCCCCGCAGAAATCGACCCCTATTGGCCAAGCCGTGCCCCCCTCATTAGCATCACCGTGCTCCGCCCCTTCCAAGGGCCCGCCCGTCCAGTCACGAGCCCGCGCAGTGAAGAAGATTGGGCTTTCTGGCGAACCGTAGCTGTCACGTGCTTCGGCCCAGCCGGTGTCGTTTCGTTTCATAATTTGGCTCCCTCCTTGGCTTGCCCTGTGTGGTGCCGGCCCGAGGGGGTGGTGGTGGATTAACGACATTGTCGTAAAGCTCCCATCCCCTCTTCGCCGCGCTTTGCGGCACTTGTCTCCCGGTTTGTGTGGACGGCGGGAAGCGGGCGGCTGAGGCGGCAGAATGTTCGGTGGCGTCGAGGAGGATGACACGGACTTCTTGTCCCCTACCGGAGGGTGAGAGAACAGCAGCCTCCTGACGGGGGGAAAGGGGGACAGAGAACCAAAGTTTGGAGGGGGGCGGTGTCAGGAGGAGGAACCGGAAGTGGGAGTTGGACGTACTTACGTTCTGTGTGTAGCCCTCCCGGGGCTTAGCCCCAAAATGTGTCTTCATGCATTTAGCTCAGCCTCTCCTCTCCCCCCCCCAAACCCTCCGGTGCCTCCCCAAGCTGTGTCGTACGACAACTCCCATCATGCCCCAGCCAGCATTTGCTGGCTGGGGCATGATGGGAGTTGTAGTCTGGGAGAAAGGCTGACTGAGTCAGTGCCATGGCTTTCCAGTCTTTGGGTTTGTGCAGTGCTTGTTAAAGGTGCTTCTCTGCATGTACAGAGTGCCTTCCCCGCCGCCTCAGCTGCTGAGTGTTGTAAAGTCGCCTTGGAGTGGGGGCGGTATTTGGGCCAAAAAGTGGCTCATAAATGTATAAATAAACAATATTACTATTAGGGCTCAAGAGGGGTGGGTGGGTTCAGTCCCCTATGAGCCGCAACATTCACTGCATGACTTTGGGCCAGTGACTTCCTTCCCCCCCTTCTCTCTCTTTCTGCCTAACCGACCTCACAAGATTGTTGTGAGGATAAAATGACGGGACCGCGCGCACTACTCTGAGTGCTAGGGAGGAACGGCAGAGTAAAAAAAAAAACCCAATTATTATTATTAACGCTGTCAAGGCATGTGGTGCTTTTCGGCAGGGGTAGGCAACCCAGTGCCCTCCAGATGTTTTTGTCTATAATTTCCACAATGGCCATGCTGGCTGGAGGTGATAGGAGTTGCATTCCCCACACATCTGGACAGCACCAGGTTAGGGAAGGCTGGGTTAGTGACCTAAGAGGAACCATGAGTTCAAAAGTCCCTGAGTTACATCCCTTTATGACCGTCTTCCCCAACCTGGTGCCCTGCAGATGAGTTGGACTGCAACTCTCATCATTCCCAGCAAGCCTGGCTGATGATGGGAGTTGCAGGCTGACGCATTTGCAGAGCACCAGGTTGGGGAACGGTTTCCTTAGCAAGTAGTTCTGCACAGCACCTTCCCAGGTTCCTAACTTGGTATTCTGGCACTTAGCTCAAGAGCACCTGGAAATATTCAAGGGTGGAGAAGCTCCCAGCTCCCTGGGACTCAACTGTGCCAAGCCAGCTCCGCTGACCCCATTCATATATTTATTTACATTGTAGTCCAAAACATCTAGAACCACATACAGGGGAATGCCGTCAAAACAGAGCTGCAGCTCTTCACTGTTTGGGCTATGTTGTAGTTATTTATTTATTATTACCACAACCAAGTATTGATTTATTTTCCAACAAGTAACAAACAGCATGTGGTTGATCAGTTGTAGAGATTTATACATCTGCAGCCAGGAAGAATCCCAGCTCCCATTATGAAAACTGTATTTGAAACAACAAATCCAAGTTCTGTGGCCAAAGAATTCTGTATAGTTCAAACGATGGGGTAACATTCCAGCTGGCTGTATGCTACCTCCAGTATCAGAGGCCTATGTACACCAGTTTGCTGGGGAACATGGGTGGGAGGGTGCTGTTGCACTCATGTCCTGCTTGTGGGTTTCCCAGGGGGGCAGCTGGTTGGCCATTGTGTGGACAGAATGCTGGACTAGATGGACCCTTGGTCTGATCCAGCAGGGCTCTTCTTAATGTACTGTGAATCACCGAGAAATCTCCCAGTGGATCCCAATCTACCTTCTTCCCACCCTTATTCTATGCCATCCCCGAAGGAGGACTTGTCCCACGGTTTGTGAAACCTTGCCCCCTCTCTCTCTCTTGCTGCCAGGGTTAAATATTCTCCTGGAATGAGTTGGTTAGAAATCCATGGGGCAGCCTAGCTCTTCTCAAGTATTTGTTGGAGGGGCAATGTAAGCTGCCATGGTGGTGTCCTTCTGGGCGTTAACCAGCTGTGTTGCCTTGATTGTCTGGCCTCTGAGACTGCAAGGACACCATGAGATAAGCAATCTGGGAGGTCAGATTGTGCAACAGAGGTGTGTGGGCGGGGGAGAGGTTAGAGGGGCATCCATTGATTAGATCAGTCTCACTGTGATAGCTGCTTGCTTCTTTTTAAATTAAAAGAGTTACTGCCAGCCTTGTTCCAACAAAAGAGCACTGCATCATCACTGCTGTTGTATGGGGCGGGCGAAGGGAGGGGGAGGAACACATACACACACACACACACACACACTCCCAGCCTTCTGCCTGTGTCTTGTGAAAATAGTTGATGCTGCTGGTAGTCTGGAAAGGATTATCAGGAAATAGCAGGATGATAAAGGGTCCAGAAGGAAAAACACTTTGAGGAAATGCTGATGTGAGGACTGGGTGAATTCCACAATTGCACCACCGTGCTGGAGTTTCGTAAACCCCCGTGTTTTTCAGTGTCAGCTAGGCAGTATGGCTTTGTATTTATTTCATTTATTTATTATTTATTTACAGCATTTGTGTACCATTCCATATCTAGACAACGATTCCGGAGCGGTGAACAATAAATAGATTAAAACAGATAAAAGAATAAAAACGATGCATTAAAAAACAGAATAACTTTGTATGCCGTTTGCTGGAGAACAGGAGCTCTTGGCACCAGGAATGAAGCCCTAGGAGAGGCACTTCAGCCGCCTTTTAGAATGGGGTGGGGAACAGCACAAAAGCCTGGGAAACTACCAAATTATTGGTGGTTGGGGAAAGGGGGTGGGGACAGGGGAAGGGGGTGTGACCAACTGTGGAACCCAGATTCTGCACCCCTGTCTTAAGCAAATGTTTTCCCCAGCCTTGGCCCCAAAGGTCCTTTGATGAGAGATGCTAAGGGAATGAGGCCTTCCAGCAATATTTTCCAGTTCCAGGATTTCCTGTCTCGGGACTCCTTTGGAGTCCCTGCCAGCACTGATTCTGTGTGACTTCCTCTTTCTTTGCTTGCCCTCTCCTGCAAAGCCGACTAGGCACGACTAAGCACGTGAAGGCCCTGTGACGGAATGGCCCACCGGCCTGCAGACCGCATCATGGCGAAATGTCTCTCTCTCCCCCTTGAGACCTGAAGTTCCAGAAGGAAAAAAAATAAAATGCCTAGATCATACACCCTCTCCTCCACACTTCACAGTCTCCCCCCACACACACACACACACCTGTACGTGCAACTGTTCGTGGCTCCTCTCCTGCAGAAATCCCAAGGAGAGATACTTGGGGATTATACGGGAGAGCATCCCCCCCCCCCACTGCCCTCTGGTTCAGGAGGTCATAAAGCAATTCCAGAGAGTCATTATTGTGCAAACACAGAGTTGCCTTTGAAAACCTTAGCTGGGTTTCTCCCCCCACCCCCTGCTCCAAGAGGAGATAGGGGGTGGGATATGCGATTACACTTGAAATTAAAGTGGCAATGCATGTTGAATGGATAGGAGTACCTGGAGAACAGACTTGGTGGGACTCGAACAGCCATGTCAGACCCTTGGCGGACGGAATATCTTTGGCAAGCGGGCCATGGGTTTGTTTCTTCTATGGCAATTTTTCTTGCTGGGGTGGGGGTGGGCGCATTTCTGTCTTCAGGTGATCTTGGCCTGTGTTTTAAAGTTGGACTTTAGTCCTTGGATATTTTGGGGGATTGTTTAGCCCAGCGTGGAGTTCACTTTGGACTTCAGTCCTTGGATATTTTGGGGGATTGTTTAGCCCAGCGTGGAGTTCACTTTGTCCATCTTGAAACTGAACTAGCGAGGAGTATTGGTTTTCACTTTTTTTTGTATGCAAGAATGCGAAAGTAGGCTAGAATGTGTGCGTGTTCAGTTTGTAATCTCAGAAGGAAACACTTTCAGTGATGAGCTTTCAAATGTGCACGGGGAAACGCTTGCTTGAAACTCTTTTCTCCCTGCTTCCTTCTTGAATTCAGAATCTCTCTGCATGTGACAAGCTAAACCTGTCAGGGCAAGGTTTCTAGCTTTGCAAATACTGGGACTTGTTTTCTGCTGAGCGTTGTAATTCAGAAATGGTCTTTACTTTCAGCTGCTAGAAAGAGCTTTGAAGAAAGAAAATCTTTAGAGAGGGAAAAACAAAGATGTCTTTAAAGAGGATAACTATTTGAATGATGAGTTTGGAACAGCTGAATGAAAAGTCTTGTAATCTGTGTGTGACCTTGTGGGTAATGTGCAGAACCTCGTGCCTGGGTTCCCAGTCTGGTTATCTGGGGGTCCCAATCCAGCCCACTGCAGTTCCCCAGAAACTTACACTCTCTTCCCCCTGGCCCAAACCCTTTCCCCCTGATGACCAGTCATTTGGTGGTTTCCTGGCCTTTGAGCAGCCCCCCCCCCCAATCTAAAAGGTTGAAATGCCTCTCCTAAGGCTTACTTATTGACAGTAAGAGATTTAAGCTAAAATATGCTGGACATTTTGGGCCCGCCTCTTGCCTTTGGCCCCTCCCACCGCTGGAATGCACCCCCCCCCCCTTCTCTGAAATGGAATTTGGCCCTCTGGCTGAAAAAGGTTCTTGAGAGCCAGCATGGTGTAGTGGTTAGAGTGTTGGACTGGGACTCGGAAGATCTGGGTTCTAGTCCCTGCTCAGTCATGAAGCTCACTAAGAACATAAGAAGAGCCCTGCTGGATCAGAGCAAGGGTCCATCTAGTCCAGCATTCTGTTCACGCAGTGGCCAGCCAGTTGCCCACGGGATCCCACAGGCAGGACAGGAGGGTGCTGTTGCACTCCTGTCCTGCTTGTAGGATCCCGTGGGCAGCTGGTTGACCACTGGGTGACTTTGGGCCAGTCACTGACTCTCAGCCTAACCTACCTCACAGGGTTGTTATGAGGATAAAATAGGGAGGAAGATCATGTAAGCAGTCTTGTGTTCCCTGCAGAAAAAACAGTGGGATACAAATATAATAAATAAATAGTTGTAAGCCGTATTTTGCCAGCTCAGACTCTTCCTCAGTCGAGGAAACTGATTTTAAGCTCCTCTCTGTTACAGTCTTGCTTATCTAGCTTATCTGTTACAGTCTTGCTTATCTAGCTTATCTGTTACAGTCTTGCTTATCTAGCTATCCCTGCCATAGCTTAGCATGGGGAAGCGGGTTTACTGAGTTTGTATCCCTGGCCTGAATGTCTTTGGGAAAGATTGCAACAAAATCATCGAGCTGCAAGGAAACTTGAGCACCTTTGCCCTGCAGGGCCCTAGACTTTCCCTTCCTGGGGCCCTGCAGATGTGTTGGACTGCATCTCCCAGAATCCTCCCAGTGTAGTCCAACCCATCTGGAGAGCACCAAGTTGGGGAAGCCTGCACTACACGCTAATACTTCACTGTTGTTCTTTTCCTCATTCGTGAAGTCAGCAAACGCTTTTCCTCTCCCCGCAGGGCCAGGTTGGCTTCTCTCTTTGGAATGGATCAGACGGTTACGGGTGCTGGAAATGAATTTTTCCAATATACAGCGCCGAAGCAGCCCAAAAAAGGACAACCTGCTACTGGTACGTAACTGCTTGCAACGCCCCTGTGCCAAAGCAAGAAGGGATTCTCCCCCCCCCCTCTTCTTCTGCCCTCAAGCCATTTACGGAAAACTTATTTTCCCTTTCAGCCTGTAATCCAGAGCCATTTACAAGCTTGTTTCCCCCCATTCATTCTGGCCTGAAGTTGCAGAATCCTAAACAGAGCAAGGGTGCAATCCTCCATAAACTCGGAGGATTACCGGCATCCTTTGCATGGTGAGAGGAGCGCTGCCATGCAAAACACTTAGGCAGCTAATTTCAGCCATCTAAGTGGAGCAGGCAGGAAGGAGTGCAAGGCGCTGCCAGGATACTTCATATGCTGGTGGAGCCTGTCTCCTCCCCGCCCCCAAAAGCCCTTCTCCAAAGTTGCTCTTGCAGCCTCCGAGCTGCAGCCAACCTCTGAGGGTTTCTGAGGTCAGAGGTGGGGTCTCTGGAAATCCTATCGCCATCTAGCGGCCATAGGACTGTGCTGCCCATCTTTTTGTGCTGGAACTAGGAGGGGTTTAACCGCTTCTGCTCCTGTAAGGGTCCTGAATTTATGAACTGCAACAGCTCCTACTCCTATTTCAGCAGGTTTGACGTCAGTGGGGCGGGTTACTGTGTTCCCTCTCCACCAGTCTCTTCAAATGTCTTGTCCAATTCTTTTGTTCTTCATGTTATGTTCACGGAAGCTTATCAGCTCCTACAGCTGTGGCCTTAAACCCACAGTAATATTTCTTTCAGTTAATATGCATGTACAGTCATGCCTTGGATTGAGAGCATAATTCGTTCCGGAAACCTGCTTGTAATCCAAAACACTCTTATATCAAAACGAAATCCCCCCCCAAAAAAATTTATACAGAGATTTTAAATTTAAGCCATACTACAGTACTTGTATTGCAAGACGTCGCTTGTATATCAAGTAAAAAAATAATAATTAAACAAATACTTAAAAATTGACTTGTCTTGCAAAACGCTCTCAAACCAAGTTACTTGCAATCCAAGGTATTACTGTTCATTTTTGAGGTTCTTTTTCTCTTAAAAAAAAAAAAGCATATCCTCTTCCATCTCTGTGTAACGTTTACATACCGGGCAGAAATCTAGCCAGAGTTGGCCACAGCTAAGTTAATTTCACTGCTGTCAATGACCGGAAAGATCTTCATCAGCCTTCCCTGAAACTGGTGTTCTCCAGATGTGTCGGATTCCCAGCATTCCTGTCCATTGGCCAAGCTGGCTGGTACTGATGGGAGTTGAAGTCTGGACTGCCCCAGGTTGGGAAAGGCTGATGTACTTGCTAGCAGTTGAGACCATTTTTCCAGGATTTATTAGTTATATCCTGCAGTTTTCCTCCAAAGAGCCTAATGTGGCATATGTGATCCTCCTCCATTTTATCCTCACAACAACCCTGTGAGGTAGGTTAGGCTGAGAGTCAGGGACTGGCCCAAAGTCACCCTGTGAGCTTCATGGCTGAGTGGGGACTAGAACCCGGGTCTCCCGAGTCCCTGTCCAACACTCTTAAGCACTATGCCACACTGGCTCTTACCACAAAGATATTAACGATAAATTCGGGCATATGGAGCAGGATTTGGGGACGAGGAAGGACAGTAGCATGCACATCTGGAGATCAACTTTCTGCCCATCCCCGGTGCAGGGGACATGTGCAGGAGAATTATAGCACCACAGACTCATTTATGCTGCATTACATCTGTGGGCAGCCATCCTCATGCTGGCTGGGGGCTGGTAGGAATCGTAGCTCAACACATCTGGAAGGCTGGGAATTGTAGTCCAACACATTTGGAGGCTGAGGAAGACTGCCAGAAGGTGCACGCACGTGTTTGCTTGCCATAGCAAATTAACACAGCCGCCCCTCTGAATTCTGCCTCTGAATAACATGGCAGAATTCAGACACGCAGCCAATCGCCTGCAGCCTGAAACGGTTCCGCCCTTTGTGCGCTGTACCGTTGCTGAACCTGCCCTTCGTTCCAGAGCGCAAGCTAGGAGAGCAAAGCGGGCTGGCAGCAGAGGGAGCTGGTTCACCTTCTCTTCTGTGCCATCCCACCTCTCTGCTTTTGAGAAGGCTGCGGGAGGGGACCACAGTCTGGCTGAAATCACAGGGAGTCCGGGAATTCTTCTTTTCTCTCCCCCGCCTCCCCCCAATGATTTGCGCCACTGGTTTGGTCCCAAAAGCAAGGATGCACAAAGTTACTCTGGGCAGATGTTTGCAAGCAAATGCTAAACCCGTGATGCCACTCTTACCCTTGCTCTGCTGGCCGCTTCAGCTGCAGGTCCGCCGACCCAGAAACCGCCCCCTCCCGCAGCCACTTCACCAGTGCCATCTGTCTTCATAGCTACAGCCGTTCAGGCATATCGATTGTAAGTATTACCGCTGGGGGGCAGGAACCGCACTGACTATATGTTGCCCCGAATCCTGAGTACTTTCATTTATTTATTTTTTAATTATGTTTCTGAGCAGTCGAGATGGGGGAGAGCAGGAAGAGGAAATGGTCTTTGTGTAAGATGGGCGGGCCACTGGTATTTGATTATTTGTACTATTTCTATACTGCTAATTGTTTTTTTTAAAAAAAATCCCTAAGTGGTTTCCGATTAAAATCACATTGAAAATACAATTTTTAAAAACAATTCAATTACAATAATGCTAATACAGGGCAGTACAGGAGCAGCAAAATGGGACAGCATGGTTAATTTAATTATGGGCCAAGGAAATCTTGGGTGAACCAGTGTGCTTTCAGGACGCATTTAAAAGATGCCAAATTTTCTGCCTCCTGAACTGCACGAGGGAGTTTTTTCCACAGGGTGGGTGCTGCCACCAAGAAGGCCCCGCTATCGAGCTATTACACGGTGACATTCTGATAATTTTGGAATGACCGGTAAGGTCGCCTCCAATGATCTTAACCGTCGGTTGGGTATATATAAGGGAAGGTGGCCTGCTAGGTATCCTGGTCCTAAGTTGTTTAGGGGTTTGTATGACAATACCATAACCTTGAACATGGCTCGGTAGCTAACAGTCAGCCAGTGCAGTTCTTTTAGCACGGGCCTTGTGTGAGCATGGCTGGGTGTCCCCGTGAGCCCCCTCACGGCTGCATTCAGCACCAGGCCCAAGGGCAACCCCACATAGAGCACATTACAGTAGTCTAACCGTGAGGTTAGAGTAGGCCAAAACCGCTGGAGGGCCTCAACGCCCATCAGCCTGAGCCAGCATAGCCCATGGTGGGGGATAATGGGAGTTGTAGGCCAAAGCGTCCAGAGGGCCACGAACGACCCCAAACCCTGGTGTAAGAGAACGGGAAGCCAAGATTTTATTCATTCATTTATTTATTTATTATATTTATACCCCGCCTTTTTTCCTGCAAGGAGCCCAAGGCGGCTTACATAATCCTCCTCCGTTTTATCCTCACAGCAACCCTGTGAGGTAGGTTAGGCTGAGAGTCAGTGACTGGCCCAAAGTCACCCAGTGGGTTTTCATGGCTGAGCGGGTACTTGAACCCAGATCTCCCGAGTCCCGGTCCCAACACTTAGTCTAACCACTCTTGCCCTCGTTTCAGTACAAACGGGCAGTACGTGAAGCAAGGCAAATACGGAGCCGCCGTGGTGGGGAGGCACGCGACCAAAGAGGTAAGAGACAGAGCAGCGGATCCGGGTAAAGCTCCATTTGCTTCCCGGTTTCCGGGCTGTGCAGGGTTAGGGTTTCAGCCCCCTGCCCCGCCCGGCCCAAACAGCTGGTGCAGATGAGAGTTTAGTTTTTCCTCATTTTCTAGCCTGCTTTTGTATAAAAGCAGTCCATCGTGGTTTTGAAGTGAAAGAAGAATAAAAAAATAAAATATCCTATTGTAACTAGGATATCCCATTGTAAGTCAGCCAAAGTACGTGTAATTGAAGGAATGGCATGTAAACGGGAGAAGAACCATTCTTGTGCTTACCACCGAAGGGGAGAGGGAGAGGTGACCTCGACACCCACTGTCCTCACATAATGGGAGAAGGTGCGGGGCAGGTGAAGCCCCCTGGATTATCCACCCGGTGCATCAGCCGGGGACAAAACGGCACCAGAGGGCTCATGTAACCCAAATTTTGTTGCCCACAGTTAAGGTTACTGTGTCAGCTTTGAGCGCTTCTGCACGGCCAGTCCCATAGTTTCGGTTCATCTTTTTGTTTTCTTCTCTCCCTCGTGTGGAATCCAGTACAGAATCCTCCTTTATATCAACCAGCAGCAGCAGATCACAGCTGCCAGGATCCATCCAGGCTTCGTATTCACGGTAAGCCCCTCGGCATTGAGACCTCCAGGAACCACGGCATGTTCATAGATTCATAGATGATAGAGTTGGAAGGAGCCTACAAGGCTATCGAGTCCAACCCCCCCTGCTCAATGCAGGAAACTAGAGGAGGGGTCTCCCATCCAAGAAATAACCAGGCCTGACCCTGCTTAGCTTTCCACGCTCAGACAAGCTGAGCCAGCGTGAGCCACAGGCCTGTATGTGAACACGCACGATGCAGCCAACATTGGCGAAGATAATCAGGTCTCGGTCTGGTCAGTGTCAGGATGGGAGACCTCCCCGGATTCCCAGAGACACCGCCTAGAGCAGTGTTCTCCAACATGCTGGGAGTTGTAGGCCAAAAACATCTGGGGACCCAAGGTTGGAGAACACTGGCCTAGAGCTTCGCTGTGGAATACAGGCAGCATATCAACCATCACGCGTGCAGCAGCAGGTCCCAGGTTCAATCCTTGGTGTATCCAGTTGGGTTTTGGTTTTTGGTTTTTAAAAGAAAAAGGTTTAGGTAGCAAGTGATGAAGAAGATCTCTGCCTGAGACAGTGCTGGGATAGATGGACAAATAGACCTGGGTCACACAACACGACAAGCCAGAGTGTGGGTTGTCGTGTTGTGTGAACCCAGCCACGGTAACAAACCATGGTTTGTTAACCACGAACGATCCACAATTCATGGGTTTTCTTTGTGGATTGTTCATGGTTAACAATCCATGGTTGTTAGCATGGCTGGATTTGCACAACACAGCAACAACCCACGCTCAACCCATTCTCTGGCTTGTCGTGTTGTGTGAACCCAAACACACTGACCTGTTATATTGACCTGTTATATAGTGGTTTTCTATCTACCGTATATATCTTATGGAGGGTTCTTGCTCTGAAAGGTGGGCCTAGGGCCTATTTTCAACAACAACAACAACAACAACAACAATAATAATATACCGTAATTTTATTGTGCACAACCAAGAGGTTTCTTTTCTTCTCAATGAAGGAATTGTTTTTCTTCCTCCTCCTGTTCACATCCTCAGATCCACCTGCTTTTTTTTAAAGAAAGCCGTCAGCGATATTCATAGGTAGCAAAACATGGCTGCTTTCAGCACAGACCACCCGCCGCTCTGAACTCGAGGTCTTCCTCCTCTTCCTCCCGCAGGTCCAGCCAAACAACTTCAGCACGTTCTATGATGATCAGAGGCAGAACTGGTCCATCCTCTTTGAGTCGGAAAAGGCGGCTGTGGACTTCAGCAAACAGGTGCCAAGGACGCCTTGGGTCAGGGGGTTAGCGCTGGTGGTCCCATAGGGTCGTTTTCTGCACCGGTCGGGCGTGCAAGTGGGAAAGTGGGCATGATGACATCATGGGAGGGGGAGGGGTCCTGGGGCGCCCCCCTGTGACATCATCTGGCTTGGTCCAGGGGAGGGGGCAGTTCAGCCCCTCAAACTCTAATACATTGCCTGCCCCTACTGTTGAGTGCCACGTAGACTCATGGCTCTCGTAGAGATGCACCCGGAGTCCTCCTGATGCTGGTACGTCTGTCCGCACAGCCTCCGCATTCTCTTGGAACCGTCGGGAGCTCTCTGCGAGTTCAATCCTGGGCAGGGGTGGGGGTTGCTGCCGCTGGTACGGGCCGAAGGATACTAAAGGCTCGGTTCTTCCTCTTGCAGCTCTGCATCGCCAAATACAACTGCAGCCCTTCCCCTGACGCAGTGCTGTACCAGGATCTCGTCCTCGGAGAGGGCCAAAGTGTGGAAGTGGGCGATGCCCTGGAGGTGGCCTTTACGGGCTGGCTGTTCCAGAACGGTGGCCTTGGACAGGTGAAACCGGGGAGAGAGGGTGGATGGCGCCATTCCTCTTGTGACGGGCCGCTACTGTTGAGACCACGGACGGGCTGCTTGCAGGCCAAAACATCCGGAGGGCCACAACTCCCATGATCCCTTGCCGTGGGCTGTGCTGGCTATGACCGATGGGCGTTGTAGGCCAAAACGTCTGCACAGCCACAAGCAGACCACCCCTGGTTTAGACTTTGTGAACTGCCTTTCTGTTTGTTTATTTATTTACAACATTTATGTACTACTCTGCATCTAAACAGATTCCAGAGCGGTGAGCAATAAAATGATGAAAAGAATAAGGACCTATATTAAAAGTTTATTTATTTTTAAAAAAAGCCCCAAAACAGAATATCAGTACAACCATGACTGGTCAGTCAAAGAAGGCTTCTTGAAATAAAGATGCTTTCAGGAGGCACCGAAAATAACACAACGTTGGTGCCTGCCTGATCTCCAGAGGCAGTGCGTTCCATAGAAAGGGGGGCCACCACACTGAAGGCTCTTCTCTGGGTGGACTCCAGTCAGGCCATAGGTCCATGCTAAAGCACCGGGAGCATGCCATCCGATGACCTCAGTGGCCAGGCAGTTTGGTAAGGGAGAAGGCACTCTCTCAGTTATCCTGGTCCCAAGTTGCTTAGGGCTTTGTACACTAGTCCAAGAACCTTAAACCTGGTGCACTGCCCCTCAAGCTCCTTTTTTCTGCAAGGCGCTTGAGGAGCAGTGTTTTTAGCCTTGCGATAACCTTACTGAAGCTCGCCCAGCTTGACCCACTGACAAGAGCTCCCTGGACTTGCTCCTCCTCTTCACACTTGCAACCTGCTTGCTCACCAGCCTCTCGCTCTGGCCCAGACAATGGCGGTGGTGAGAAGGAGGGGCAGAGGCCGACAGCCTCCTTGCCCCCTGGCCCTCTGCCTACCAAGGAAGCCAGTGGGAGCAAGGATGAGGAAGGGGATGAGTAGCAAGAGCAGCTGGTGACTGTGGTGGTGAGGGAGGGGGGCCCATTGAGGGGGTCCTGCCCAAGCGCCCCCCAAAACTTGAAGCCTGCACTGTTGAAATATCAGTGTAAATCCACTCAGCGCCCCGTGTAGCAGGATTTGACAGCCTTCATCTCGTTGGCCTTCCGTTTTTACAGGTGTTCGACTCCAACACTAACAAGGACAAGCTCCTGCGTCTGAAGCTGGGCTCTGGCAAGGTTATCAAGGTAGGTGGTGTGGCCCCACGTGGTGCTGGGATCCCGGTTGGTGATGCGTTCCGTTTATTTTGTCCCCCTGTTTCGAAGCTGAATGGATCACAGAGCGGCCATTGCTGTGCAAAGACCGGAATGATGATAAATGCTTTTGAGTTCAAACCTCAAGAATCGTTGGCGGGATGTTGGCCGGGCTTATATTGGACCTGGCTGGGAGGGGGCACACTTGCCAGTACCTGCTGGAGGGGAAGGCCCTCTTGGTCTGTGTATTGGCCTTACTGCCATATTGCCCTTCTTTAAAGCACCGGTTGGAACCCTAAAGCCCTCAGCCTAATTTCAGCAACCCTCCGCAAGCGAGCTGTCCAGGAAGCTGGCCGCAGAAGGAGAGGGTGGGGGAGAGCGAGAGAAGGGGGTGCCAGAAAGAGAGCGAGGAAATGAGGAGGCCTCCCCTGTCACTGGTATGCCGCGGGGGGTTACCACAAAGGGAATGTGCCCCTTGAAAGAATAGGTCCTTTGAACAGGGGCGCAGAACCGTTTTCAGGCTGAGGGCCGTATTCCAGCTTCAGAGAAGCTCTCGGGGGCCGCATGCCAGTGTTGGGCGGGGTCAAAGGCCAAAGGCATGGTGCTGAAATACCAGCCTATGTCAGCTTAAGGCTCTTCGTGCCAGTGGCCCAGCCTTAGGAAAGGCATTCCACCCTTTTTAGAATGGGGGAAACAACTGCACAAAATCCGGGAAACCAAGAAACGATCGGTCATTGGGGGAAATGAGAAACGATCGGTCATTGGGGCTTGGGGAAGAGGTGTGGCTATTTCGGGTTCCCCAGAGGGCCTGCTTCGGCCCCCTAGGCTTAATGTTCTGCACCCCCAGACTACAAGGTAATAATGAGGATTCTTGTGTGCTAGACTGTGTTTTAATGCGTCTAACGCGGGCTCCCCCCCCCCCAAAAAACTTGTTTTCTCCTTGTTTCTCCACTTCTGGAACCAAAGGGCTGGGAAGATGGGATGATTGGCCTGAAAAAAGGAGGGAGGCGCTTCCTCCTTGTCCCTCCGGCGTTGGCGTACGGGCCTCAAGGAGTTGCCAATCGCATTCCCCCGGACTCGACCCTGGCCTTTGAGGTGGACATCAAGCGGGTGAGTTGTTTCCTTCCTGACATGTTCACCAAGTAGGGGAGAGAACCAGAGCTGGCCGCAAAGGGGAGTAATGCTGGTTTCCGGTGAGGAGGGCAAGCCAGCCAGGGAGGGGCCGTCCTCCTTTCGGCTGGCAATACAGGGCTGACGGTTCTGCGCAGGGGCGAAAGCCAAGAAAATCTACTTGTTCATTTATTTAGTCTTTTGCTCCCACTCCTCGGCCAAAAAGGCTCCCGGAGCAGCTTACGTATAATCAGTAAAGCAAGACAATTCCTCCCCGCAGACCTACAATCTGTAAAATGACACGACACGCAAGGAAAAAGGAACAGGGAGGGAAGAGGGAGTGGGGGGGAAGTGTCTTTAAGTTCAAGCACTTGCGATGGTGTTTGCTCTGAAGAGTGCTGCCCAATGAGCCACGGTGCAGATTGAAAGGTTGCAGCGTTTTCAGTTTGCCTGGTGTTTGTTGGAGCTTCCCTAGACCTCTCGCTCATACGCAGATGCTCAAACCCGCCCCCACAACTGCTGGATGGAGCCTCTCTTATAGCCGTTATCAAAACAACGCCCTGCTCCTTGCGAAGTGAAAGCTCCACCCGCAGGTGATCCAGATCCTGCCGCCTGCCAAAATTGTTTGCAGGGATGAAATCCAGAGCCAGCTGTTGCCTTTGACAAGGCTCCACGATGCCCCTTTTGTTCCCTCAGGTGAGGCTTGCGAAGGATGCGGGCTCCAATGGACAGAGCCTGGGCTCCCGGGATTCCCTCGCTCCTTCCCCGGGGCCAAGCCCAGAAAACCTCGCTACGGACCCGGCAGGGTTGCCTCCCTCCACGCTACCTCCAAAGCCCGGGTGAGAAATCGGAGCACGTTTTGAGCTTTCACACCTTCCCCCTGCCTGGTTGGTTGGTAATTAATTAATTAATTAATTTTATTTATGCCCCGCCTTTTTTCCTGCAAGGAACTCAAGGCGGCTTACATAATCCTCCTCCTCCTCCTCTCCATTTTATCCTCACAACAACCCTGTGTGGTAGGTTAGGCTGAGAGTCAGTGACTGGCCCAAAGTCACCCAGTGAGTTTCATGGATTGTGCTGTCCATACAGTTGCCCCCTCCGTGTTTAAAATCTGGCATTGCTTCCTCAATGCAACTCAAGCAACTAAACTATACCGATATGCTCAGGTAGCCTTCCCTAACTGGACGCCCTCCAGGTCGGGAGGACTACAACTCCCAACATCTCCAGCCAGCATGGCCAAATGGAGATGATGGAAGCTGTAGTCTGGCACATCTGGGGTGTGTGTGTGTGTCAGTTTGAGGAAGGCTGTGCTGAGGGCTGTAATCGGTGGACATCGCCTTCAATGAAATTATTATTATTAATTTATTAGTAATTTAGAAGTGAAAGTACCTCTTGGTCCATCTAGCCCAGTATTGTCGACACAGAGTGGCAGCAGCTCTCCAGGGTTTCATGCAAGAGTTTTTCTAGCCCTACCTGGAGTTGCTCCCGGGAATCGAACCGGGACCTTTTGCATGCAAAGCAAGGGATCCACCACTGAGCCACGGCCCCTCCCTCTAATTGTTGTTAATATTGTTAATAATAGTATTATTATTTTTAATCATCATCATCATCATCATCATCATCTATTCTCCTTCTCCCCTTTTAAATAGTAAGGTTGTACTGTTACGTGTTGGTATTCCTATTTGTTGCTGGTCTTTTCATGGGGGGAAAAGAGTTGCTGTTTTTTGTTTCTGTTTAAAAAAGACATTTCTAAGAAGAAGAACGCCGGTAGGATCAGGCTAAATACCTGCCTTCTGGTGCAGCATCTTATGCATTTATTTAACGGTGTCCTGTCTGTGGGGTTGTTTTTTTGTGTGTGTAGAGAGAATTGCCTTTTGTAAAAGTCTCAGGAATTTTCCTTTGTCCAATGGAGACGTTGAGCCAGTTCAGACGTTACATCGCCCATCCCTTAACCATGATGAATGGGTTGGGAGCGGGCTGTGGAATCCCATTAATAGCCCCCTTTCTTCCACCACCATGGCTTCAACTTTCGGTTTGCTCTTAACCAGGTTTGCCAGCCCACTTGAAATAGTGGTTGTGAGTGTGTTTTCCAGCCTTCCCCAACCTGGTGCCCTCTAGAAAGTTGGACACCAACTCCAGCATTCCTGACCATTGGCCGTGCTGGCTGGGGCTGATGGGAGTTGAAGTCCAAAACATCTGGAGGGCACCAGGTTGGGAAAGGCTGGTGTAGGCTCTTTAGCTTTAGCCATGGTTAGCTGATTATTAAACTAACCATGGTTCGGCTAGTGGGTGTGTGATCCTACATCCCATCCTTGACCCCTTAACCATGGTAAGCGTTAGAAAGAGGTAGTGTTACATTTGCTCTCTCTCTTATTTCATAGATAGATTTCATAGATCATAGAGTTGGAAGGAGCCTACAAGGCCATCGAGTCCAACCCCCTGCTCAATACAGGAAACTAGAGGAGGGGTCTCTCATCCAAGTAATAACCAGGCCTGACCCTGCTTAGCTTTCCACACTCAGACAAGCTGAGCCAGCATGAGCCACAGGCCTGTATGCCCACAGGCCTGTATTCTTACAATAATAAATAATAAACAGGGCAAACGGCACTGCTAGACAGAATGACCTTTTAACCGGACCATGTTTGAGTGCCGTGAGCCATTTCAAGCCCCTAAAATGGGCCCTTCCTTCAATGCTCAGATATGTGAATACTCTTCTCTCCGCGCTGCAGGGAGCCGGCTCTGCGTTCCAAATCCAACTCGATCAGTGAGCAGCTAGCGGTAAGTCAACTCTGCACATCTGGTTTCTTAGTCTGCTGATTTTGAGGGTGGTGCCTAAAAGCAACCGCAGATCGAAATGACTTGGTAACAGTGCTGTAGTGATGAATTTGGAAGTGCAGGCACTCACCGTGACAGCCCCCCCTAGCAGTGTCCTGTAAGAACATAAGAAGAGCCATGCTGGGTCAGAACAAAGGTCCTCCTCCTCCATTTTTATCCTCACAACAACCCTGTGAGGTAGGTTAGGCTGAGAGTCAGTGACTGGCCCAAAGTCACCCAGTGAGCTTCATGGCTGAAGGGACTAGAACCCAGATCTCCTGAGTCCCAGTCCAACACTCTAACCACTGCACCATGTAACAAAAAACTAATAAATAAAATAAAGTTCGGCTTCTGAAAAGCCAGTGCCGTTGGAGATGGGCAAATCGTGGCCCCCACTTTCTCTCTCTCCTTCCCTCCCCCCACCCCACCAGAATCCTGATGTAGCAAAAGCGAAGCTGATTTCCCGTATGGCGAAGATGGGACAACCAATGCTGCCTTTTCTCCCGGGTACAGCTCCTGCCCAGCTTGACTCGAGCGACTCGGAAGTAGAGGTACTTTCACTTCTAAATTCGGGGACCACTGTTGAAGTTCAGGTCGGTCTCAAGGGTGGCTGTTGAGATCCGTGAGACATTCCAAACAGGTTTGGGGGTTGAACCTCTGTTGGTTTGTTTTCATGCTGAAGCCCAGGATGGCACATGTTGGCCTGTTGTTGGAGGTCTTCAACCCAATGACTCGGTTTGCACGTAACCCTGGCAAATCGTGGGTTAATTACAATTAGTAGTTAGGTTAACTTTGGCATAGTGTCTGGGTTCAGATGTCATGGAGCAACCTCCAATTAGGGTTGATCGGAGGCTGCATATTCAAAATGGCAGCAGCACGCGTCGTTGTAAATCGATAGTTAATTAACCCACAATTTGCCACTGTTCTGTCCTTGGCATATGTAAAAGGGCTTTCTCCTGTGTTGCCCCCAAACTGTGGAACGTGCTCCCTCAAAAATTATGATTGGCCCCCACTCTCTTGACCTTTAGAAAGGGTGTGAAGACGCATCTTTTCTATCTAGTCTTTTAAAATGTGTAGGTTTTTTTTTAATGTTTTAGGGTGCAATCCTATGCATGTTTAGACAGAAAAAAAGTCCTATAACTCCCAGCATTCCCCAGCCAGTCACACGTGGCTGGCTGGGGAATGCTGGGAGTTGCAGGACTTTTTTTCTGTCTAAAAATACGTAGGATTACGCCCTTAATGTACAGTATTTGTATTCTGATAGCTGCATTAAATATATATAGACGATATATAGTTTCAGAGAAGATTAATACAATACAACAGAGGCAGATCAGAACAGAAGAACCTTTAAGGCCTCAATCCTATGCACATTACACAGTTGTACGACTTTTTTTCTATCTAAATGTGCATAGGACTGTGCCCTAACTAAATTAACTTCCCAGACAGGGACTAACGTTGAGCATCCCTTTTTGGGATGTGTTTTGTTTTGTTGTTTTAGGACCCAAACACCTTGCGGGGGACAGTGCAGCCTGCAACTTCCTCGCCGCTGAAGCCGTCCCCGCCCACGACCCTTCCTCAGATGACAGCGCAAGGTAAAGAGTGTGTCAACGTCTTATCAGGGTGCTGTGCGTAGTAGCCAGCTCTGCTGGGTGTCTGCTTGAGGATGCATTGGAGGCAGTAAAGTAAACCTTCTCGGCTGCCTTCGCTGCCATGCAGTAGGCATGATCAAGTCATAGAATCATAGAATAGTAGAGTATAGAAGGGGCCTATAAGGCCATCGAGTCCAACCCCCCTGCTCGTCCAGCCACACCTTGAATGCCTCCAGTGTGGAAGAACCCACGACCTCCCTCGGTCATTGGTTCCATTGTCGTATTGCTGTAACAGTCAGGAAGTTCTTTCTGATCTTCAGCCAGAATCTGGCTTCCTGTGACTTGAGCCCATTATTCCGTGTCCTGCACTCTGGGATGGTTGAGAAGAGATCCTGATCCTCCTCTGTGTGACAACCTCCCAAGTGCTTGAAGAGTACTTTCTTTATTTATTGAAACTGTTTCTAGAGGTCCCGTATCTTATTGTAAATGTTTTAGGGCGCAATCCTACGCTGGGGCACGCTGGGAGTTGTAGGCCTCTTTTTCCTGTCTAAACATGCATAGCATTGCGCCCTTAATGTGTGTTCAGTCAGCATCATGATGAGTCTTATGCTCTAGCTGTTAGCAATGCTGGCTGCTGCCATAGCCTTCCCCCCGCCCCCTTTTTCATTTATGTTTATTGTAAATTTCAACAAACCAAAACCATAAAAAGAAAAGGAAGGGAAAAAAATGTAACTACATAGATTTGACTATATCAATTTCCGTTAATAGATATGAAGTGTGATAGATGAAAATTCAACTTTCTAGACAACAATAGAGAAAAATAGTATACATAAGCTTCAGCAAAGGCAGACCAAATATCCATATGTGTGTCCATGCGCGAGTGG
This sequence comes from Shinisaurus crocodilurus, assembly GCA_021292165.1. NCBI lineage: Eukaryota > Metazoa > Chordata > Lepidosauria > Squamata > Shinisauridae > Shinisaurus > Shinisaurus crocodilurus. The sequence continues at coordinate 2,981,130 of JAHFWL010001188.1, read as the reverse complement.
CGTCGCTGTGCCACCTGTTCAAATGTTGGGAGTGTTGCTGTGGTGTCCTCTGCTTTAGGAAGGCTTATGCGTGTCTGGTTCCTGGTCTTGCCATAAACACGGTTTTCCCAGTCTGCCGGTGGCCGGCATCAGGTCAGGCACAAAAAAAGTGCCCCAGTTTGATGACGTTGCGTAGATCATGGGAGTGTGGTGGGGAGCGTGTCCCATCCCAACCTGCTGTAAGAAACGCAACCTCTTTGTATGGAGTTTGTTCACGTTGTTGCCTCCGGGTTCTCCTCAGTGCCTCAGCCGGCTGTCTCCGGGCTCCAGGTGCCCTCAGCGGCCATCATGCCTGCAGCTCTCCAGGCGCATCCGGCTCTTCCTGGAACGGCTCAGAGCTTTCAGGTATGGCGGGGCCAGGTGTTGCGAGGCCTCTTCCTCAGTGGACCAGACAGCCCCAGGAGTGGGGAGAGGGCTGTATGGAGGAGAAACACGCCCCGTGTCGAGCAGCTTCCATTCTTGTAACCGTGTGTTTGGTCTTCCTTGGGTTCTCTCTGTTGGTGATCCCCTGGGGAGAAAATTAGGCGAAGATCAGGCCCAGGAGGAGACCTGGCATCACTAGCGCCACATTGGTTTGTCTCTGTGGCGATCTCCCGAGGAGAAAATTAGGCCCAGGAAGCCTGGTATAATTCCCACTGCTTTGCTGTGGACCTGTTCCATGGGCCTAGGTCAACTCTCCCTCCCTCAGTCTCAGTTCCTCCTCTGTAAAAGGAGGATAAATACATGACCTGCCTCACAAGACAGGTAGTAACTGTTCTGTACAAATCAAAAAAGAGTGCTAAATTGATGAGGACTAGTACCATTGATGCCCCTCAGCTCAAGTTCTAAATTGGATAGAAGCAGTTTGTCACCTTAATAATGCTAGTACTTCAGCTGAACGATGGGCTCTGTTACTACACTAGCAACCTCAGCCTCTCCGTCGCGTAGATTTGGAGAGCAGGGTTAAGCAATTCTGCTGTTTAATGGAGATTTTGTCCCCGGGTGCAGTCATTTTCGCAGTTCTGATGGAACCATCGCAGGAGGGGGATGTCAAGATTTTGCCTCTTCCTCCGTCAAGTGCTGTGCTGTCGCCTGACCTTTCCTTCTCCATTCCCCTCATGTGTGTGTCTCCCCCCCCCCGTGTTTTCAGCCATATGCAGGGGTGACGTATGCCTACCCACAAGCCACTGCTGCGGCTTCCCAGCTCCAACCAGTAGGGGCAATGTACCCGGCTCCCTTCCAAGGTATGTTCAAACCACGCACTGCCAGGTATTAGCAAGTGCTCTAGTCCAACTAACTGGCCATGTTCACACGGACTGATAAGCCAGGATTCTGCAGAATCCTGGCTTATTGTGAACGAGCGTTATGCAGATACAGCATCATGATCCAGTTTGCACATCACAGAGGCAAATTGCAGGTCAATTAACCCACATTTTGCTTGGAATGCGTGTGGGCGTGAGCCGTTCCCAGTTTGAAAAACAATCTACAAGCGTCCAGTAGGTAGGTTGTTTTTCAGACTGGAAATGGCTCATGTCCCCCGTGATGTGCGACTCGGTCCAATATGTATATGGAGAGAATTTCTTGAAGGCTCTGAGCCAGTGTTCTCCAACCTTGGGTCCCCAGATGTTTTTGGCCTACAGCTCCCAGCATGCTGGGAGTTGTAGGCCAAAAACATCTGGGGACCCAAGGTTGGAGAACACAGCTCTAAGCGAATGCCAGCTACGGCTCTTCTTAAATCAGCATATGGATGTTGTTTTAAGAATAGTCTTGGCCAGTTGTCGGGAAAGCATTCTTGTGAACAGTGAGACGCTGATAGGAATCCGGGGTTCATGGAGTGTGGGACTTTGTAAATGTTCTGGCCGGGGGGGCAGGGGCGGCTCCCTTCTCGCTCTTGCCTTATAACAGCTGCCTGCCACTGGCTAGTTAATACTAGGAAGAAACAGCTTGGAAACGTAACCCTTTGAGCCCTTGCCCCTCCCTCTGTCTAAATCGGGGGTGGGGGTCGAACCTCTTTCAGCCTGGGGACCGGATTCCATTCCAGAGAAGCTGTGAAGCAGTGGGCGGAGCAAAAGGCAAGACAGGGTGGGACCAGAATACCAGGATATCTCAGCTTAAAGCTCGTCCTGCCGTAGAAGAGGCATTTCAACCTTTTAGAATGGGGGAAGAACTGCACAAAAGCCAGGAAGCCACCAGACGATCACTGGTCAGGGGGTACGGTGTGGGTCCAGGGAAAGGGGGCGTAGCCTTCTGGGTAACCTCAGAGGGCTAGATTTGGCCCACGATCCTGAGGTTCTGCACCCCCTAGTCGGGAAATCCATCGCCACTGCCGATACCTTCTTACTGGGGTGTTGGAAGGATGAATGTGTCCTCTTTCCCTGCTGTTTCTGATTGGGGCGACCCTCTGTTTCCACACACACACACACACCCTCGTCCTGTCCCGATTGCTCCTGTGAAGGCTTTCTAGTTTTGTGTTTTGTTTTGTTTTTAACCTTGTGCGATCTCTCTTTCCCGTCGCAGCAGCTGGAGACATCGGTTCGTTCCTGATGACGGAGGCGCGGCAGCAGAACACGGAGATCCGCCTGGCCGTCGGCAAAGTGGCTGACAAAATGGACCACCTGGCGGCCAAGGTAACGCCAACCCTTGGGGATCGCAGATTCTGTGCGGGGAGGACTCCCTTGCCTGGATCCGCCCAAGGGGTCTGTCAGCGTGCTTCCCACCACGGTCGGCCGGCTGCCTCTGCAAGCTCACGAACTGGGCAGAAAAGCAGTATCCATCTCTGCTCTGGCCCCATATTTAGAGCTACGAGGGGGACCGGCAGTGCAGCGTTCCCTTGTGAGCTCGTGCACTCGTGCTCCCGGGAGTCCCTCTTTCCCCTGCCTGGTCTTCTTCCTGCATCCTCCCTCCCTCCTGCCAGGCTGAGTGCAACCACTTTTATCTATTTATGTCAGAAGTCCCCAAACTTTTTTGGATCAGTGGGCATATTTGGGAATTCCACAATATGGCTCCCATGCAGGCTAGTCACATAATGGCTAATCAAAAGTGAGCTAAAGAGATGTGGGCGGGAGATAGTGAGTCCAGAGGCTGGGAGGGAGGGGAAACATACCTTTTTTAAAAATAGAAATCGGGAGGGGTAGGATGTCTTGTTGGGCACCACGGAAGGTGTCTGGGGGCACATTGGGGCCCATGAGCCCTATGTCGCCTAGCGCTGCCCTATGTCGCCTAGCGCTGCCCTATGTCGCCTAGCGCTGCCCTAGTGGCTCCACTAATCCCTGCTCCCTGCCTCCGAGGAGAAGGGAGAGCCAAAGCCCTGTGTGTCCTCAGCGTGGCCAGAGATTTATCATATCATAGGATCATAGAGTTTGGCCTGTGTCAGTGCAGCTGGAGGCCTTTTCCTAGCTTCAGACTGAGGAGGGAGAGCAAGAGCCTTCCCCCCCCCCCCCATGTGGCACAGCTGCCGTTTCCCCCCTTTTTCTGCTTCTCACTTCGAGCTCGTTGCTACTTGCCCTGGGCGAGCGTGGGCGAGCACTTTGGCCCAGGCCTGATCCAGGCTCCACTCGGCTCCTTTGTGCTGCCGCCCAACCCCGTGCCTCTTCCCCTCCATCCCCACTGCCCCGTGCAGGTGGAAGAGCTGCAGAAGCAAAATTCTGGCCACAGTTTGTTGCCGGGCATCTCCTCTGTGACGATGGAAACGGCCATGATCATGAGCAACATTCAGCGCATCATCCAGGTAAAGAGGGTTTGCACTTAACAGCATCTCATGGGAAGGAGAGAGAGAGAGAGAGAGACGCGTCCCCCACATTTCCCCAAGAGAGCTGTGTGCGTGTGGTAGCTTGAACTACATAACATTCTTTCTGTAATCTTATCAGAATACCCCATTCTTTCTCTCCTACGCTCTAGATGAGGACTTTTTCTTGGAAGTTTATAAGAATTGAGTTGATACGGTCCCAGGGTTTGTTCTTGGGGAGGTCAAATATCTCTGCAGGCGACATTTAAAAACTGTTAACACCTGAAGAAGGCCCAATATAAGGTACAGGGCTGAAACGCGTTGGGCTACTCTGAGGATTGAAACTTCATTTTTTTAAACATCCTGGGACTTTGTCTCTCCTTTTCACCGTCCAACCTTTTTGGGCACATTTGGAATTTTGAGAGAGTGTCGCCGGCATCCTCACAATATGGCTGCCGTGTGGGGGGGGGCTTGCCCCTTCACAAAATGGCTGCCGTGGTGGGCGTGGCTGGTCACAGAACACTCATTTGCAAATGAAAGTCATTTGCCAAAGAGCCTAAGTCCAAGGCAGAGGTGGGGATTTGAACTTCCAAAACACAAAGCCACTCTTTGCAAGCCAAATAAAGATGGCGCTGGAAGGCAGCCCTTTGCTTTGCAGCATGCCAGCCTTCCAGTTATTATTATTTTTAATTAAAAACAACCTTAAATAAAAGTTAGGAGGGGCAGGAGAGGCCTGGCGGGCACCAAGAGATGTGTGTGTCTGGCAGGGATGTTGAAGAGTCCTTGGTCCCGAGTCCCGAGTCGAGTCCCGAGTCTTTGGACCCGAGTCTAGAGTCGAGTCTAGAGTCCGAGGTCCAAAATGGTGACTCGAGTCGAGTCCCGAGTCCCTCCCAAAGCGGCGGCCCATGGAGGGAGCAGGAGGGTCTCCGCGAGAGGAACAAGAGCTGCCCTTCCTCCCGCGGAGACCCTCCTGCTCCCTCCATGGGCCGCTGCCGCTGCCGCCCTCACCTCCACCGCCGCCGCCCTCACCTCGCCACCGCCGCCGCCCTCACCTCGCCTCTGCCGCTGCCGCCCTCACCTCCACCTCTGCCGCCCTCACCTCGCCGCTGCTGCCCTCGCCGCCGCCCTCGCCTCTGCCGCCCTCACCTCCTCCTCCTCCTCCTCCGCCGCCGCCACCGCCATCGACCTCGTCGCCATCGCTGTAGCACACAGCACACCGCGTCACGCCGCCAGCGCCGTCGCTCTGTTTTTGGCGGGGTTGCTGTGGTTCAAAAAAAGAGCGACGGCGCTGGCGGCGTGACGTAGCATACCGCGTCACGCCGCTAGCGACGGCGCTCTGTTTTTGAACCACAGCAACCCCGCCAAAAACAGAGCGACGGCGCTGGTGGCGTGACGCGGCGTGCAATGGCGACGGCGATGGCGACGAGGTCGGCAGTGGAGGAGGAGGAGGTGAGGGCGGCGGCGGCGGCGGAGGCGGAGGAGGAGTAGTCCTTGGGCTCGAGTCCCGAGTCGAATCTCGATTCACACATAAATTATTGGGACTCGAGTGGGACTCGAGTCAGAGGGGGGACTCAGTCGGACTCACGAGTCGAGTCCCCGAGTCCGAGTCCCCATCCCTGGTGTCTGGTACATTAATCCTTCAATGTTTTTTTTTTAATGTCTTGTTGTGTGTTTAGATTTTTACACTGCCGCTGGTTTTTACTTATTTTATTTATTTATTACATTTATCAATCGCCCATCTGGCCGGTCACCCGGCCACCCTTTGGTTGTATTTTGTGTTTAAACTTTTAAAGGTTTTTATATGAATGTTTTCTAAAGTTGTATTTTAGGGTTTTAATTTTTGTGAACCAAAGAGAGAGCTATTGGGAATATAGAAATGTAATAAATAAAACTAATCCTCAAGGCAGGGAATCCATGGCTGCAGTGAGCAATAGCTGTGGCATTTGCAGCGGGTTTCAACGGGTCCCTTTATGGTGCTGGCCTACAACCCCCATCACTCCTGATCCCTGGCTGGGGATGAGGGGGGTTGAAGTCCAGCACCACCCGGGGACCCAAGGGAGGGAACCGCCGGGATAACGTCAAGACGATGGAGGCTTCGTAACACTTCCTTGACTCTTGACATGTCCTGTTCATGCAGGAGAATGAGAGGCTGAAGCAAGAAGTCTTTGAGAAGAGCAGCCGCATCGAAGAGCAGAATGAGAAGATCAGTGAACTGATCGACCGCAATCAGAGGTGAGGATCCTGCTCGGTCCTGCTTTCTGTTAGAAGCACACGCTTGGGTTTGCAGCGGGACCTGAGCCCTTTAGGCCTGTTGTCCAGCCTCTGTGGAAGGCAGTCCTGCTGGGTTCTTATGGTAGGCTTGATTCTAATAGCTTCTTGCCTTGTAAAGACTCACTTTGCCCATCTGTATTCTTTGGAGATGCATGTTCCTCTAGTTCTGTTAATTCATCCAAAATGTCCCGCTGTGCTTGCTGGGGACGGGGGGAGTTGTGGTCCAGTACATCTGAGAGCCAGCGTGGCATAGTGGTTAAGAGTGTTGGACTGGGACTCGGGAGATCTGGGTTCTAGTCCCTGCTCGGCCATGAAGCTCACTGGGTGACTTTGGGCCAGTCGCTGACTCTCAGCCTAACCTTCCTCACAGGGTTGCTGTGAGGATAAAATGGAGAGGAGGAGGAGGATTATGTAAGCCACTTTGGGTTCCTTGCAAGAGGAAAGAAGGCGGGATATAAATGTAATAAAATAAAATTAATGAATCTGGTCAGCACAGATTAGGGAAGGTTGAGCTAGATGCTTTCTGTTGTTTCTGATCTCTCTGATGATTTTTAAGTGTGGTCCTTCACACAGCATATTGGTGGGATGTGCCATCAACCAGGAATGGCCCCCTACTGTGTTCTCAGGTGCCCTGTTGTTCTTTAGGCCAGTGTTCTCCAACCTTGGGTCCCCAGATGTTTTTGACCTACAACTCCCAGCATGCCCCAGCCAGCATACTGGGAGTTGTAGGCCAAAAACATGTGGGGACCCAAGGTTGGAGAACACTACAAGGCAGTCATCTGCGAGCCAAATGTGTATTTTGATCCCTTCTTCAGTGGTCCTGCGGGCTTCATACTGAAGCTGATGCCTTCCAGTTGTAAGGGAAGCACACGGGTTTTTGCCTTGGAGGGCCCCCATCTGGGCCGAAAGGTGACTCATAAATGTATAAATAAATCAAATGTGTTGTTCGGGCATAATATTTCATTCAAGTATGTGCTAATTAATTAATTGGTTGCCCACTATTCATGTGCTGCTCCCGAAGCAGCATAGAGAGCAGTTCAGCTGCATGTCAGGTAGCATAGCCCCGCCCCCTTTGACATCATTGGGTCTGCAGAGGGCTGGGTTGTAGGGGTCACCTGCCCCCTGCTCCGATTTTAGTTGCCCACTGCTGATGTAGATCCACACCCTACCTTTCCCCCCCTCTCCAGGTACGTGGAGCAGAGCAACCTGTTGATGGAGCAGAGGAACAATTCGCTACAGATGAACACGGAGCACACGCAGGCACGGGTTTTGCATGCCGAGAAAGAGAAGGTAAACCCCGGCAGGGACGAAAGCAAGGAAGTTGAGAGATGGAGCGAGGCCCCAAGATCCTGCCCTTTGTACTCATGCGGGTTGTTTTTTTTAAATCCAGAAGTACTACCTGCCCTGTGGCTCTGTACTCACAGTCACTAGTATAGAATAAAATCCCAACTTTGCTCCGTAAACATGTCTTGAAAAGAAAGGGTGAAGGGAGGGGAGGTAGACCATGCCTCTTTTTTTAGTAACTTTTTATTTTGGGGAGGTTTTTTCAACTTATTTGGGGGGCGTTCTTTCAACTTATTTTGGGGGCAGTTTTTTCAACTTATCAAAGATAGAATTGAAAACAAACAGAGAAAATGGTTCTGGGAATATTGAATGATGTGAGAATCATCGTAAACTTTCGGGGAGCAATGTAAAGCCAAGCGGGCTGAATTACGGGAGCAGAGCAAAACACCTTTTGGAAACCTTGGTCGCCTCAATTGTGAGCACAACAGAGCTGTTAGAGTACTGAGCTATAGCAAAAGTCCAGCTTTCCCCGACCTGGGACCCTCCAGATGAGCTGGGTTACAGCTCCCATAATCCCCCAGCCAGCTGCTGACTGGGGGGATTATGGGAGTTGTAGCCCAGCACATCCAGAGGGCCCCCAGTTGGGGAAAGCTGACTAAATCTCATCAGGTGATCTTAACATGTCTGCCCACCTTGGAGTTTGTTGCTAGAACTAAGGATCCTGAATTTCCTACGCCTAGGCTTTTCACTTACGTGCTGAACTCCTGGGCCACAGAATACCATCTTTCCTCTTTTGATAACTCTCTGTCTCCCCCCCCCCCCTTCCCTCTCTTGCTTTTGCTCCTGGTGGTGTTAACTTTCCTCTCCTGTCCCTGCTTTTTCTCCCTAGCACACGCTGCCACTGGATCAGGGGTGGGACCAGGTGAGGCGTTGTCCTTGGATGTCTGGATAACCTGGAATTCTTCCCCCCACCTCCCCCGTTCTTTCTCAGTTCCCATTTACGATCCAAACGGGTCAAAGCTCAGCCCAGCTCTATGGGTCCCTGATCGCTGTCCTTCTGCGCCTGGGCAGCCTGTTCTGATACCATTAATCAGGGATGTCTAAACCTGTTTCAGCCCGAGGGCCGAATTCCATTTTGGAGACGCTCTCGTGGGCCGCGTTCCAGTGTCGCGTGGGGAAAGGGGCAGGGCTGAAATTCCCAAAATACCAGCCTATTTTGGCTTAAAACTATTACTGCCGGTAACTAAGCCTTAAGAGAGATGTTTCAACCTCTTAGAATGGGGATGAAACTGCACAAAAGCCGGCAAACCACCACATGATTGGTAGTCGGGGAGAAAGGGGCGGGGCTGTCTTGAGAACTCAGGATGGCTACGGTTGGCCCGCGGGCCTGAGGTTCTGCACCCCTGCCCTAAATTAACGAGTGTTTGTTCACTCTTATCTAGTACGCGTTGTTAGTTCCACATCCTGTATAAATCTCTCATTCCACCCTCCCCTTCCCCAATGAACAATAGCAGTTCGATGAAAATCTTTGATTAGGGGGAAAGAATGAAATAGAGCACACTTATGCGGTCCAACCCTATGGATGTCTACTCGGAACTCAGTCCACTGTATTCAGTAGGGCTTACTCCCCAGTAAGTGTGCCCAGGGTTGCAGTCTTAAAATTACAGCCCTGTGCGTACATACTGGGGTGTAAGCCCGACTGAACCCAGTGGGACTTAGTTCTGCGTAAAGATGGATAGAATTGTGCTGTAAATGTGGTTTAGATGTTATGTTCAAACAGGTTCAAAACTTTCTTTGGGCATTTTTTTTCCATTGGGAAGCTTGTAAATACTCTTAAGACATGGCAATTCAATAGCATATACCTGTCTGGCACTGTTTAATCCTGAGTTTTTATGCAACCTAGCTTTCCTCGCATTCGGGGTCCAGCCAGACCTGCCCACAAAAGTGCCTCAGGCAAGGCAAATTGTGCATACGAAAGGCTTTTGTCTGACTGAATGTTTCCCCCAGGCTGTTAGGATCAGAATCAGAATGAATTTCAGGTTTCAGCTACTTAAAGTAACTAAAGACTTAATCTTTCCTTAATCTAGGCAATCTGCATTACAAAAGCCTGAAAAAGACCTGAGGCCTGTAAACTTTAAATCAACATAACAAAGCTTTCCATCAATGGATTTCTTTTCTGTTTGAAGGAGGTGTTTGCTATTGTTCTTGGCTATCAAAAGAGACTAATATGACCTGTGGATGGCCTCCTTTGTTTCCCCTAATTGTTTCAGTTGTTTGGGATAAACTGGACCCCATAAAATGGATTCCTATGGACCTCTGCAGTGCTTTTGAATGGTTGGTTTATAGCAAGAACACTGTGAAAGACAGGTGGCTGAAAGTTGGTAATATTTTTTACTACCCTGTTTTAGACAAGGCCTACTTATGTGTAAATTACACAACAAAATGTGAGCCTGGGGTAGGGAAAATACCCCAGAATGCAGGATGAGGGCTGGATGGGGGATTCTGGGAGCTGTAGTCCAACACATCTGTAAGGCACCAGGCTGGGGAAGGCTGGTTTAAATGTTCAGAAAACAGTGAAGGGGCCGAGAACTGTGACCATACTTCCTTTTACACTTTTGGCATGTAAACCTACAATTTGGCTTGTATGTATTTATTTATTTTACATATTTTTATACCGCCTTTCGAGGCAAAGCCTCCCCAGGGCAGCTTACAAGATAAAAATATTAAAACAAGAAAACATAAAATGCAATGCACCAAACAGCATAAAACGTTTAAACTCACAGCAATGCTAAAAACGGCAATTTATGAAATACTGGTGGGCATCTAATGCATTGGTATTGTATCCCTTGATTATGTTCCTGGTTAATTTTTTTGTATGAAGCAATGTCTTTTTAGAAATGGGTTTTTTTTCCTTGGGAGGTGCAGGAATTTAGCAGTAGAAATGTGTCCATTCTGGAAAGGAGGAACATAGGAAGTTGCTTTGTACCAGAATCTGACCCTTGGGTCCATGTAGAGCGGTAGAGCCTACACCAGGGGTGCTTAAACCTTGTTCATCCTGAGGGCTGAATTCAGTGGGCGGAGCCCAAATACCCCAAATAGCTGCGCATTTTAGTTTAAAGCTCTTATTGCCAGTTGTTATGCCTTAGGAGAGACATTTCAACCTTTTAGAATGGGGCCAGGGGGACATGCAAAAGGCTGGGTTTACCCCCCCCCCCGGGTGGGCTGGATTTGGCCCCCAGCCTGAAGCTCAGCACTGGTTATTCCTTGGATGGGAGACCCCTCCTCTAGTTTCCTGCATTGAGCAGGGGGTTGGACTCGATGGCCTTGTAGGCTCCTTCCAACTCTATAATCTATGAAATCCCTGGTCTATATTGACTGGCTCATCAGGGTTTCTGGCAGGAGTCTTTCCCAGCCCTACTTAGAGAGTCTTAATCACATCTGGAGATGCTGGGGATCAAACCTGGGACCTTCTGCATGCAAAGCAGGTGCTCTGCCTCTAAGCCACGGGCCCTCCCAATGCCACCGCCTAGAGCAGAGTGCATGTCTGCTTGTGGCATGGGCATCCCACGAAGCTGATTGGTGGGAGATTCAGGACAGATCAAAGGAAGGACTTCTTCACACAGCACATAGTTAAACTGTGGAATTCACTTCCACAGGATGTCAAGATGGCCTCCAATTTGGAGGACTTTAAAAGGGGATTGGACAAATTCATGGAGGAGAAGGCTATCAGTGGCTACTAGTCCTGATGGCTATATGCTACCTCCAGGATCAGAGGCGGTATGCCTATGCACTCCAGTCGCTGGGAACATGGGCGGGAGGGTGCTGTTGCACTCATGTGTTGCTTGTGAGATCCTGTGGGCAGCTGGCCGGCCACTGTGTGAACAGAATGCTGGGCTAGATGGACCCTTGCTCTGATCCAGCAGGGCTCTTCTTATGTTGGGACCAGGCGATGCCCACTGGGAATTCGATATGCCCAGCTAAACAGCGCTGACCCTTCCTAATTGTGCATGCAAAAATGATTTCACCATGCAGAGGTTGGGGGAGTGGGGTGGGGTGGGAAGACCCCAGGGTTCTGCACTCTTATTTTATCTCATGAGCACATGCTGGGCGCCAGGCTACTGGACTTGAGTATCAGTACAGTCATGCCTTGGATTGAGAGCATAATTCGTTCCGGAAACGTGCTTGTAATCCAAAACACTCTTATATCAAAACGAAATCCCCCCCAAAAAAATTTGTACAGAGATTTTTAATTTAAGCCGTACTGCAGTACTTGTATTGCAAGACGTCGCTTGTATATCAAATAAAAAAAAATTAAATAAATATTTAAAAATTTGCTTGTCTTGCAAAACACTCTCAAACCAAGTTACTTGCAGTCCAAGGTATTACTGTATTTTCTTTTTGTTTGTGGGGCCAACTTTAGGGTTTCACTAATCTGGGACAGGCAACCTGATGTCCTCCAGATTTTTTGGACCACAGTGCTCAGGATCCGTGACCTTTAGCCCAGTTGGCCGAGGTTGATAAAACATCTGGAGGGCATGTCCCTGCAGTAATCTCACGAGCTAACAAAATCGAAAGAAGAGACCAAAGGGTTCCCAGTAAGAATGCGTCCTATCGCCATCCTTGGAATGTGCTCCTCTTGCATCATTTTGGGAAAGTCTCGCAGGATGTCTTCCCTGGTCCCCTTCCCTCTCTTCTCTTGCATTGCAGGCAGTGGTGTAGTGGAACTGGGGCTCGCAGGGACGCAGCACTGGCACTCTTTTATGAGCAGGGCTGCTGACGTCCTCTGCCACCCCCTCAAAATTCCCTGTTCGCTCTGAGCTTAGCTACAATCCCGCATAGTCGCTGGACGGGGGGGGGGGGATTTATTTCCCAGCAACAATGTATTGCTCCTTGTTATGATGCAAAATATTTTGGGCTTTCTTGGTCTTGAATGGGCAATTATGACCCGTTTGATTGGCAAGAGACCTGCTCCTGGTGGAGATGAAAACCGCTAGAACTGGCTTGTTGATCTGGACCAACACCGCTGCCTGCATTTTGGGACTCTCCTGGGGGGCGTGGCCACGGGGATGGTCACTGTTAGCGCCTGCACATCAAAACTGACCACCGCCCCCCCGCTGGTTGCAGGTCAAGGTTGCCGAAGAGCTGTCGGCCGCCACGGCACAGATCTCCCGGCTTCAGCTGGAGCTGACCGGCCACCAGAAGAAGGAGATGGACTTGCGAGCTCAGCTGAACACGGCCCTGAAGGAGGCGGAGAGACACGGGGTGCAGCTCAACCAGCTGCAGGCACAGCTGGCAGGTAAAGGGGAGTTGAGGGGTGGAGCCAAAATTAGGGGAGGAGCCAGAGGCGGCGTTAGCGGGCAGCCCGCTAGGGCTGGAGCCCCGAATCTCTGGGCGGCCCTCTGCCCCACCACCCCGCTGTCCATGGGCACTTGCTAAAAAAGGTACAGGGGCCCTGAGGATCTTTCTTGCATCGGATCCCCCTGGTTCCGCTGGCTTTTGGCCCACATGCACTTCCCCTCCTGCTGCCCCCCCCCAATCTTTCTGCCTGAGGTTTTTTTCTGAAATCACATGCCTTTCTCTCCCCTGTCCATACATCCCTTTTTACAAATAGGAGTATCTTTAGGAGACAGGGTCCTTTAAAGAGAGACTTTAGAGCACATGTAAATTAGAATATGCAAATTTGTGCTTTTTTTTTAAATTATTATTTTTATTTTTATTTTTGGGGATCCTGTGGGCCTGAGCCCCGGATCTTTTTGGTGCTTAGCTACTGTCCCTGGGACGAGCTTGGGCCATGTGCAGAGTGCTTTTAAAAACCTTTTTCGGGCAGCCTTCCCCAATCTGGTGCTCTCCAGTGGTGTTTGACTGCAACTCCTATTCTTGGCCATGTTGGCTGCGGATGAAGGGAGTTGTCGGCCCAACACATCTGGAAGGTGCCAGCATCGGGGAAGCGGCTTTAGGGCATGTGGCGCACAAAGCCGGCGACTCAGCCGGTGCTTGGAAGAGTCCTTTCTCTGGGCATATTGAAAAGCAAAGGGTGGGGTTGGGGGGGGGATCACACGGGATGATATTGGGAAGGGAGATGGGCTTCGGGGTGGAGCTCTGCCCCGCTGATGTCATCTAGAGCCCCCCCCCCCGACCCCTACAAGTTCGACAACTCTGCCCAGTGCTGGCATCAAGGGTAGGCATGTTCGGGCCCCAGCAGGGGCCCACTGACAAGGCCCCCCCTTGGACTTCCTCCTCCTCCCCCCCCCCCACTGCAGCCTGCTTGTTGACCTGCCTCTTGCTCTGGCCCAGGCAATGGTGGTGGCGAGGAGGAGGAGCAGGAGATGCCAAGGCCTCCTTGCTCACTGTCTCTGTGCCTGCCCAGCAAGCAAGTGGGAGAGAGGAGGGAGGAGCTGGTGAGAAGGTAGACTCACTGAGGGAGGGGGCCCATGGAGGGGGTCTTGCCAAGGGCCCCCCAGAACCTGGAGCCGGCACTGCCCCTGCCTTACGGGGCTGTCGTAAGATTAGTCAGGTCTTGTGCCTGATGTGACCTCTCAGCCCAGCGATGTGTAATGGTTAAGAGCTGGTGTTGCCAGGCACTTACAAGATTTGGGGTCCAGTCTTTCCATTGGTGTCAATGGAAGCTTCCCCCCCCCCCCAAGTTCAGTTGCCATGTGGAGGGGTGGGGGGATTTGGGAGGCCTATAGTGCATGGGGAAAGGAAGGTAACTCTCCCCTCCCCAACTGTGATCCCCCTGGAAATCCCCCTCCCCTGCTGGGCAGGTAAGCTTAGGAAGAATCTCCTATCGGCACCAATGGAAAGATTTGTTCCCCCTAAGTTTAATTGCCATGGTGTGGCATTGGGGGTGGGGAGGCGTGGCAGCATGTGGGGGAATAAACCCTTCCCTCCCCAGCTGCGAGCTCTCTTGAAAATTGCTCCCCCATGCCTGGCAGTGAAGCAAAGCAAACAATGACCTTCCGTCGATGCTAATGGACACTCAGAGCTCCGGGAAAAAGATTCTGGTCTGGGGACCCATGCGCTCTAGCCTAGCAACGCCCCTGCTGTTACATATTAGCATGGCAACAGTGGAAGGTGGGGAGGTGGTGTTTATTTCTGTGACCTGTACTGAAGTTTCATTGCAGCAGAGGTGTTGTGAGAGGGGGGGAAACAACTCGGGGTTCAGTGGTAAAGGTTTCATTTGATGCCAGTTCTGCACTTTGCCCTCCGCAGAGCTTCAGGAGTCATCGGAGGACACCAAGAGCAAATTCCAAGTGGAGAAGCAGACCCGCAAGCAGCTAGATGGCAAGGTGACCTCCCTGGAGGAAGAACTGGCCGACCTCCGTGTGGAAAAGGAGAACTTGGAGAAGGTCGGGGCTCCCAGAGGCATAACACTTTTTTTTTTTTTTAAATTAACATTTTCATTTGTGCCTTTTCTATCTTTTAAACTGTGCAAATAAGTTTGGGGAGGGAAAGAGGATGGGGGCGAGAACGGAGTTGGTAAACGATCACAATGTATTATCGGCTCTCGTTAATATCAGGACTATTATACGGTGCTTGGTTGGGTAGCTACCTCAACTGAGAGAATGAAGGTGCAGTCCTAGGCATATTTAGACAGAAAAAAGTCCCACAACGCCCAGCATTCTCCAGCCAGCATGGGAATGCTATTTGCTGACTCTTTTTGTATCAAGAGTCTCATATCCAACGGCTGGCCCTGACTGAGGTCTCGTCAATGCATAGAGCAGAACGAAAAGCCAAATGGACAGGCGCTCAGTTTCAGAGCGCAGATGAGAGGCAGCGTTTCTGAATGCTCCCCTTGCTTTAAAAACCAACAAAATTCCATGTAATTGGAAACCTATCGTGTCAGGGATAGGGGTTCTCATCCAGCCTGCGAGTGTGTTTAAAACTTTTAAGACTGTAAACCTATGCCCACTTACCTGGGAGTATGCTCCACTGAATTTAATGGGACTTACTTTTGAGTAAGCAGGTATAAAATTGCACTGTAATATTTTTTTTTTAATCCCTGCAAATAAAAGTAGCACCACAGGGAATAAGCTAGGCCAGAACTGTTCTCCCTGACACTCTAGTTTTCTATTTGCAGGGATTTTTTTTCTTTATGGGGCAGAGCATTCCAAAATGGCACCCTCCCACCTGCAGTCCAAAGCAACACGGTGTGTTCCACCACCTCATACGCCTTGTGCAGTCTGACACGCTCACTTTGCTGTGTGTGTGTGTGTGTGTTTCTTCTTCTCCATCCCCTGCTTCTGCTTCAGAACCTCTCTGAGCGGAAGAAGAAATCCCTTATGGCGAGAAAACAGGCTGAAGAGGAGATGGACGAGATCCGCAAATCTTACCAAGAAGAGCTGAACAAACTCCGGCAGCTTCTCAAAACAGCTCGGACGTCGACTGACCAAGCAGCATCAGAGCAGGTGAGAGGTGGAAGTGAATTCCGCACCCCACCTCAGCAATGAAATCAGCTACCCACAGAAGTTGTGGCATCTTTCCTTTTTCCTTTTCTCTTTTGCCTTGGCGTCTTTCCAAGGAACATTTGGGCTGGCTCCTGTCTGAGACATTTTGAGGCATATGTAGGCAAGCTGATATCAGGAGAGGCTGTGCAAGTCCTGGATCAGTGCCTGGACTCAGCGATGGGCTGGATGAGGGCCAGTAAACTGAGGCTGAATCCTGGCAAGATGGAAGCCCTGTGGGTGAGTGGTTCCCGAGTCCAGGAGATAGGCTTATTGCCTGTTCTGGATGGGGTTGCAATCCCTTTGAAAGATCAGGTTCGTAGTCTGGGGATACTCCTAGAGGATCCATCGCTGTTGCTGGAGTCCCAAGAGACTGCAGTGGCTTGGAGTGCCTTTTACCATCTTCAATTAGATCGCCAGCTACGGCCTCTCCTGGACAGGGATAGTTTGGCCACAGTGAGATAGGTGCTAGTAATCTCGAGACTGGATTACTGCAATGCGCTCTATGTGGGGCTGCCCTTAAGGCTGCTCGGGAAGCTGGAGCTAATGCAGAATGCAGCAGCTCGGCTGTTGCCGGGAGCTGCCCCTTTTCAGCGTGCAACTAGCTACCTATTCGCTACCGGGTCAGGTTTAAGGTTCTGGTACTTGTGTACAAAGCCCGAAACAACTTGGGACCAGGTTACCTGAGGGAGTGCATCCTCCCATACCAACCTACCTGGTCACAGGTCATCAGATGGCATACTCCTCATGGGCTTTTGGCCCGATTGGAGTCCACCAGGAGAAGGGCCTTCAGTGTGGTGGCTCCATTTCTGTGGAACTCCCTGCCTCTGGAGCTCAGGCAGGCTCCGACGTTTTGTTGCTTTCGGCGCCTGCTGAAGACCTTGTTCCAGGAAGCCTCCTCTGCTCTCCCAACCACCACTGTAATTGTCACTTTGTTTTCAATGTGTTGTTTTTGTTTCTTTTATCTGTTTTTGTCTTTTTACTGTTCACTGCTCTGGAATCTACCTAGATATGGAGTGGTATAAAAATACTGTAAAAAATAATAATCATATCCAGATGCTCCAGACTACAACTCCCATCAGCCCCAGCTGTCATGGTCAATGGTCAATAGTCATGGTCAATAGTCAGGAATCCTGGGAGTTGTCCTCCAACATGTCTGGAGGGCCCCAGATTGGGGAAGGCTGTTCTAGACCCCTTAATGATGTGGGGGGGCGGGCACGGCAGGGCAGGAAACGGGAGTGTGGGGGGGGCCTGACCGGTATGTCCTTTTTGCGTTGGCGGGGCTGGAAGCTGTCCCTGATGCAGGCAGAGGTGGAGTCCCAGTGGGAAGCCAAATGCGAGCGGATGCTGAGCTCTGCCAAAGAGCAACACGCCCATCAGTACCAGGAAGCCTGTGAGCAGCGGGACGCCCAGCAGCGGCTGATCTCCCAGCTGGAAGAGAAGGTGGGTGGCCACCCCCTCGCTCTCCTCTTCAGCCCCCAGCCAAGCGCTCGTCGTGTACCGTTTCCTATTGCTGCTTTCTCAAGTGCGCGAGAGGCATTTTTGCCCATCCCAGTTCTGGGTGGCCGCGTCGCTCTACGAGCTTTTTTCCGTCCCTGAGCACGACCGCACGGCATAACATGCATGCAGTTTATTATTTTATTTTAATTTACTGCACTTTTCAACCGCCCAATAACCAAAGTTTTCTAGGCGGTGTATGGTGCATTAAAAACATAAAAATGCAAACATTAAAACGAAGAATAAAAACTGCATAGAGTAAAACCAGGAATAAAACTGTTCCAGCGCATAAAACCAGACTTAAAACCAACAGGAGAATAAAGTACAAGAAGCACTATTAAAAAAAAAGCAGTTCTTAAAATGCCTAGGAGACTAAAAAGGTCTTCAGTTGGTGCTGAAAAGACCATAATATAGGGTGACGCATAACTGGAGTTCTCTGGACAGCTTACAGGGATTAAAAACCAAAAGAAATTAATGATATGCTATCCAAATAGAACAAACACAACGCTATTATAAAATCACAAAACACTTGGTAAAGACAGAGAAAGGAGGGTAAATAAAGTTTCCAGCAACAAATCAAATTTATCAACCAGCTCAGAGGAATAAACTCCACAGAGCTAAAACAATATAAACCCATAACATAATCCTAAAAGGCTCAGAAAATAATTTTTGCACTTGAGATACCAAATGTGTCCGCTTCTAGAGGGCCCAAAGGGAAGCGTGAAAAGACACATGGCTGGGAGAGCACAGGTGTGAATCTTGGCCCTTGCGTCTCAGTGTGGGCCTCTGTTTTCCTTCCAGATCTCCCTGCTCAAAACTACGAGGAACTCGGAGGATGATAAACTCTCAGCGCTGCAGGAGCAACTGGAGCAGCTAGAACCTGTAAAGGACAAAGTAAGTGGGGCTGGCCTCTTCGTCCGTCCATCTCCCCCCCCCCCCCCGCCCATTAAACATGTGTTGCCAAAGGATCCAGGATTCTCCAGTGCTCGGCAGGCCTTTCTGCACACCTCTTCTGAGAGATGGTGTAGCACAGTGGCTGAGAGACCGAGAGCTCCAAATCAGGGATTCAGAACAGAAGAGACGTGCAGGATCAGACCGAGGGTCCATCCAGTCCAGCATTCTGTTCCCACAGTGGCCACCCAGCTGCCCACGGGAAACCCACAAGCAGGACACGAGCACAACAGCGCCCTCCCGCCCATGTTCCCCAGCAACTGGTGCATATAGGCACACTGCCTCTGATCCCGGAGGAGGCATCTAGCCATCAGGACTAGTAGCCCTTGATAGCCTTCTCCTCCTCCGTGAATTTGGCCAATCCCCTTTTCAAGCCGTCCAAATCTCTCACATTGACTCTCCTCCTCCTCTCCCTTCTCTCTGCCACCCCCCAAAACACAGTACGTGGCCCTTCAGTCCCAGATGGCTGTTCTGAAGGCCCACTATGAAGACCGGATTCGGGAAATTGAGAAGCATGCCAACTGGCCGTCGCCTGAAGGTTCAGCTGAAGAAGTAGGTACCCGGAGCCCGCATCCCGCTTCGCTCGTTTAGTGTTTCCCTAAATGGAGCTGGGGGCATTTCCTGCTGGGTAGGTTTCCACGCTCCGCAGCACTGTTCTTCCTCCCTGTTCTCTCTGCCCGCGCCCCACCCCCTCGCTCGCCCTCCCGTACTCCGCAGCATGTTCTTCCTAGTCTGCCACCAGGGAAAAGGACCCATTTCATCCAGGATCAGCTTTCTCCAACCTGGTGCCCTCTAGATAATGTGGGACTATATTTCCCATAACCCCCCAGCCAGCCGTGTGGATATAATTGGTTTAGGGGAATTATGGGAGTTGCAGTCCAAGACATCTGGAAGGCGTCGGGTTGGAGGAGCCAGGCCCAGAGAGGCCCACGGTCGTGCTTGGGCCGACTGACCTCTTGGCGTGTGTCTTCCCCAGCTGAAGAGGATCATGAATGGGGTCTTCCAGTCTCTTCGGGGCCAGTTCAAGCTGGAGGAGACTTACACCGGCCAGATGGTCCTCTGCGTCGTCATGAACACCATCAAGGTACAGACCCGGGGCAGGCACGTTCCGCCACCTGCCTAGATCCGGGCACACGGAGCAGATTTGCCGAATGACTACTCACAATGTCTTCTGCTGTTGCTGGTCATGGGAGGGGCATAGGGGACGGAGCCCCAGCCATGGGAAGCTAAGAATGTAGGTGTGCGCTCCTGTGATGCCGCTGGAAGTCTTCTCCAACCACACATTTTGGCCTCTTTAGAGGCTTTGGTCCACCTTTGTCTCGGGCCACGATTCTACTTTTGAGTCGCGTCGAAGGGGACTGTGCTGTGTGTCTTTTGTGGCGCATAATCCCTCTCACTTCCCCCCTGCCTTCTGCTTCCAGACAATAACCCTGCAGTTGCTGGAGGGGCACGAGGAGAGGGCCGAGGGCAGCGGCGAAGAGGAGGGCCCAGATCTTTCGCAGAGGCAACGAGCAAGCCCATTGGTCCTCGACCAGCTCCACCAGAGTGATTCTCCCCACGAGCTGCTGCCTGTGGCATCTCCTGTTCCTTCCGATCGCCCGGAGGGGGAGTCGGATGTCCCTTCTCCTCCTCCCTCTCCAGAAGGAGGCCAGGCTGGGCTAGCGTCGCCCACCTCCGAAGGAGAAGCTGAACAACCCCCTCTTCCACGACTGGAGATCCCCACCAGCAAGGAGGAGGTGGACGGCGGGACGGCTGCATCTGAACAGGCGGAGGCAAACGCTTGGTATGAAACCGGCACCGAAGACGCCACCGTTCCACGGCCTTTGAAGCCAACGGCGGATGGGGCGGCACCGACGATAAGCCCAGACGGAGGAGAGGAGAGAGGGTCGGACGCCCCAAGCCGGAATCCCACCATCTCTGCCCCTCCATCCAGCACGGCTGGCCAGCAAGACGTGACCGGAGCACAGCAAGGACCGGCGCTCAGTCCTAACCATGAGGATTCCAGGTTAGGGGCTGGCGGGACGGGGCTGGGTGGTGTGCCTTTGGGGTGTACATGGGTTTGTGCCAGGGCTGCGGAGCCTCTTCCAGCCCGAGGGCCGCATTCCATTTAGGAGAAGCTCTCGGGGGGGCTGCATTCCAGAGGTGGGCGGGGCCAAGGGCAATAGAGGCGGGGCCAACAAATACCAGCATGTTTTAGCTGAAAGCTCTCACTGCTGGTAACTCAGCCTTAGGAAAGGCATTTCACCCTTATAGAGTGGGGGCGGGATGGTACGAAAGCCATGAAACCACCAAATGATCAGCGATTGGGGGAAAGGGGAGGGGAGGAGCCATCTGTGGAACCCAGAGGGCCGTCTGTGGAACCCAGAGGGCGGGAGGTTCCTCACCCCCGCTGTGCAGCCCAGCCAGCGCTGCGCTCTCAGCGTCCTGCTTGCAGCATGGGTTAAAGGCACTGTTTAAAACCAGTTTGCTTCTGCCTTTCGTCCTCTCTTCTTTTTCAAGTACTGGATGTAAGGCCCAGCGCTCAAGACGCTGGTTTTGGGGGTGGGGGTGAGGGGCCGGGAAGAGAACGGTGTCGCTTCTTTTGCACAGAGGGAGGGTTTTTCCTTGCAGCACTCTTGTCTCAGCACCCCTCTGGCACTCAGTCAATTTGGCCTCATCCTTTCCTTTCCTTTCCTTTTTTCTCAGCCTCCTGGAGGACAAATGCAGTCTGTCTACATCTGCAGCTCGAAAGCTGCCTTCTGCGTCGGGAGGACCGCTGGAAGAGGAGGAGGAAGAAGAATTGGTGAGGATGTGGGGCTCTGTGTGCGTCTGTGCAAATTCCTGGAAGGGTCCGGCCTGGGCACTTTCTAGCAGGAACCAGGGTGCCGCAACAGCCAGCTTTAAGACTATCAGAAATAAGCTCAGGATTTGTGAGGAATTTCCTTGGTCCTATCTGGGGTTTGCTTTCCTGAATTGTAGGCTGTTTTGACTCTAGAGATGGGGTGTTGACCTCAGGCCCCAATCCGGTTCCCCTGGTGGCCACGCCCCCTTCCCCATGTCACCAAGTAGTTCCCGCTCCCCTCCCCCGACTGCCAACCATTTGGTTTCCAGGCTTTTGTGTGATTCCCCCCCTATTCTAAAAACATTTACGTGCTTCTCAGTTACTGGCTTACTTAGTTGGCAGCAAGAGCATTAAGCTAAAAATCCGCCGGTAGTTTTAGTACTTTGGCCCCACCCCTGGCCCCGCCCACCATGGGAATGCGGCCCCCGAGAGCTTCTCTGAAATGGAATTTGGCCCTCGGGATGGAAGAGGTTCAACCCCCCCATTTTCTAGAGGACTTGGTATTTTGAACCCGAGGATCTTCGCTTTTCTTTCCAAGCTGCTGGCTGTGAAATTTGGGCAATAACTGTGGGTGTCAAGCTTTCACAGACTGTGCTTTCTCACAGACTTTGGATTATGTGCAACTAAAATGATCCAGGGGCTGGAGCGACTCCCCTACAAGGGGGGATTGCAGCAGCTGGGATTGTTTAGCTTAGAAAAAAGGCAAGTGAGGGGAGACACGATAGAGGTGTACAGAATTCTGCCTGGTGTGGAGGAAGTGGACAGGGAGACATTTTTCTCCCTCTCATAATACTAGAACCCAAAGGGGTCATTGCATGAAGCTGATTGGTGGGAGATTCAGGACAGATCCATGGAAGGACTTCTTCACATAGCGCAGAGTTAAACTGTGGAATTCACTTCCACGAGATGGAGTGATTGCCACCAATTTGGAGGGCTTTAAAAGGGGATTGGGCCAGTTCATGGAGGAGAAGGCTATCACTGGCTACTAGTCCTGATTGGCTGCATGCTGCCTCCAGTATCAGGGGTGATATGCCTATGTGCACCAGTTGCTGGGGAACATGGGTGGGAAGGTGCTGTTGCGCTCATGTCCTGCTTGTGGGCTTCCCGTGGGCAGCTGGTTGGCCCCTGTGTGAACAGAATACTGGATGAGATGGACCCTTGGTCTGATCCAGCAGGGCTCTTCTTGTGTTCTTATGTGCTTTCATGATGTGGTCCCCAAGGCCTGGTTGGGCTGGAGTCAGTTCTGAATCTTGGACTTTCTTGTGCCTGGACCCATGTAATGTAGAGATCCCAAAGCTGGGGGCTTTGGGAATTCAGATCTCTGCGTGTGGGAACTTTCGTGGGTTTGCCAACTTGTAGATTATTTATTTATTTATTTATTACATTTATACCCCACCTTTTTTCCTGCAAGGAATTCAAGGTGGCTTACACAATCCTCCTCCTCCTCTCCATTTTATCCTCACAACAACCCTGTGAGGTAGGTTAGGCTGAGAGTCAGTGACTGGCCCAAAGTCACCCAGTGAGCTTCATGGCTGAATGCACCAGACCCTGTATCACACCATGCAAGTTCCTTGTATCCCACGATACCGTGCTCCCTCATGCTTGCCCTAACTCCGTCTCTCTTTGGTCTTCCAGAGCCTGAAGGGCCGGCCTCCCCCAACCCCGCTCTTTGGGGATGATGAGGATGATGACGAACTGGACTGGCTGGGGTGAGCGGCTGGACCCACGGGGCAGCGAGATGTCTCAAGCGATGGAAGATCTAGGCTGAAATGAATGGGAACGGGGGTTTTTTTGTTTGTCTGAGGCCTCCTGAATGGCTCACTTGGGGTCGGGGTGGCCTCCTCATGATGCTCTGACTGTTACTTGCACTCTTTGGGGGGCTGTGGGCCCCCCATCGCTCTCTCTGCCTGGGCTGACTCGAAGAGCCGGCCGGCCCTTTTCTTTCCTCCCCCACCCCACCCCCATCTCCTGCAATCTGTCCTAACTGGTGCATTTCAGCCTACTACTGAACCCGAAACTACTTATGCAAGCAAAGACAGATTTCTTCACAGAGAGCCGGAACCGGGGCTGGAATTTTTGTCCCCTGTGGGATTTCCTCTCTGTGCAATGCTGATATGAAGGCTCTGAGGTGCTAGATTCTTCCTGCCGGTTGTCCCCTACCGGCAGGACTGCTTGTTGACTGCTACTTTTTGCAATAAGAAACTCTCCTGTCACTGCAGATGTGCAGGAAGAGGTATAGGCGCCTTCCTTGCACGGTCAGGATTCCTTTTGGGGAAAAGTGGGGCAGTATACTTGGTATTTCTGTCTTGCCTGGAAGATTCTCTCTCCGTTGGTTCTGCTTGCTGCCCAGCAGTGCAAGAGGACCAGGATGTGTGTAAAACCTGCCCACCTACGTGCTCGCTGTCGGGGAATGAAATTGCTGGAGGCGCCTGGAGCCCGAGAGGCAGCCCCGCATGGGTGACTGACTTTTGTTTCCCCCCAGTCGAGGGGGTGTAGCACTTTTGCTTTGCCCTCTCGTCCCTGGGCATGTTTTTATTTTAATGCCCTTTAATCCTGTCCGGACGGGATTACCAGGAAACCCGATGAAGCGTTATTCTGGCCCCGGACTGGCTTTTCCCGACACCACCTTCCTTCCTGGTGCAAAACGGGAGCTCCCGCTCGAATCTCCCCAAACCTTGGCCGTGTCTATGGCGGAGTTGTTCCTTCGTATCTTGGCTTACGTTGCAGCTGTGGGAAGAGTGGGGTGGGCGATATAGACTCAGAAGAAGAAGAAGAATCTGGGTGTGGTCAGCATCATCCGGTTTGCCCTTCCATTTGGGGGCGGGCAGGACACCGCGGTCTTTCAGACGGAACCCTAACACAAGCACCTTGTTTCCTAGCCTTAGAGAGGGCAGGTGTGGCGTAAGCACAAACATTTCTTAAAAGGGTACGCCTGCGCCGGGAAATGGAGTGCCGGGAAATGGAGCGCCGGGAAGGAAATGCCTGTTGGAATTTTTCACGAGGCTGAAACACCCAGCAGCTTCTTTTCCTCCTCCCCGCCACACACACACACACACACACACACAGCTTGCCTTTATCCCGGTCACTGTGTGCTGCCCAGTTAGGCCTGAATAGTCTTGAAAGCTCTCTGTCTTTGGAAGCGGAACAAACTTAACGCTATGGCTCGTCTCCAAAACCCGGACCGTGTTTGAAAACCTGATTTCGTGTCTTGAAAAAAAAATGAAAGTGCAATTAAAATAAATTATATCTGCTTTTGTCCTGGCTCTTCCTTTTTTAAAGCAAAACATAGCAGTGTACATGTGTGTTTTGTGAGTTCATTCATTTGTCAACAGGCCCTTCTCACTTGCCCGCCTTCAAGGGTGGCTAGGCTGATGAGTACAAGGGAGAGGGCCTTCTCAGTGTTGGCCCTGCACATCTGAAATCTGCTTCCATCAGGGATTCGTCAAGCCCCTTCTTTGCTGGTGTTGAGGAGAATTCCGAAGACCCACTTGTTTTCTCTGGCCTTCCTTTAAGTCGGCGATGTTGGTTTTTATTGGTAAGTTTTGTTTTTATTGATTTTAATTGGCAATCTCTTTTTTTATGAATTTTATTGAATTTTTGAATGGATTTTTTTTTTTAACTGTATCCACTTTGTGTGTTGTTTATCTTTGTGTGGTTTGAGAGGTTTCCAGCCTTAAAGGCAGCCCAATAATAATTCAAGAGAGAGAGAGAGATGCTATTATCTGACTTACGGTTTATATAGTGCTTTAGGAGCCTTCAAAATCCAGTTATTGTCGTAGTCCTTATGCCACTCCTGCAAGGTAGGCCAGTATTACTGTCTCCATGTTGCAGACCGGGTAGACTGAAGCTGAGAGAGTGTATCTTGCCTTGGAGCCATCAAGTGATACTGTGAGAGAGGCCTTCCCCGTTCGCAGCTCACGATCTTAGCCGCGACGCTTGCCGACTTATTAACCAGCCCTAAAGAGGGTGGGGCTGAGGTGCTGGATTTGGTCCCCAGGCCTGAGTTTCTGCACCTCCGCCCTAGCTGATCTACTGCAGATCGCCCAGAGAACTGCCAGGAGATCTTCTTCTCCCTTCTGCCCACCCCCGACCTAGGGATCTGGAAGCAAGGCTTCGGGAGCCTGTGTACGTCCTCGGCCTTTCCCATGTCTAAGCAAGACAACATGTGGAAAATAAGCTGACGGATATCAAAACTGTTAAATTTCTTTAGATGCGAAAGAGATCTAGGTGCTGTCCTGTTCCACTTGATCTTTGGATTTTTTAATTTCATATAAACCAGGGAAAGTATAATTTAACGTAAGATGCCACTGGGGCAAATATCAGGATTACTAAAGAGTCACTCACAACCTCTGTTTGACACGGAACGGGCTAAATTTATCTGGCTTCTCCCCCCCCCCCCCCGGTGTTATATTTTACTATGTTTGTGTTTTTATACTATTTTTGTTGTTATTTTTGTGTTGTGTTTTGGAAACCGCCCAGGCAGCCTTTTGCCTGATGGGTGGTGAATAAATAAATTAATAATAATAAATAAATGTAGGATAACAGCACGGATCCACCTTCGGGCCACCTATGCACCACCAAACCTGCTAGATGATCCTGCAGTATGAGCAAGAGAATCCTAAATTCAAAGCTTTTCTCCCCTCCTTTAAAACAGGACCTAGCTTGGCTTATGTTGAGTCCTTGAAATTTCCTAAATTACAATATTGGCAATTCACAAATGATTTTTTTCCCTTCATGAGCTGCCATGGCTTTCTCCAAGCAAAGCACTTTGTAAAACACCTGGGTTCCTCTGCATCTAGTTACAATATGCCTTGCAAGACCTGCACTGCTAGAACAAAGCGGAGCTTCTTGCAGCACCGTGGTCCCTTTGCAGGCCAATGAAGGCACCAATCTTAAAACACGGTTACCGGGGCTTCAGTCATGTCGAAATTTGTGGGGCTCGATTTGGTGGAAGCATCTTGGGACTGCACTGCCAGATAAAACTGCTAAACCTCTGGTGTCCATGTTAGGATCCCCCCCCCCCACAGCTAAACTATGCAGCAGATGCCTAAATTACAATCTGCAACGAGAGCAGCTATTATTAATATTTTATTTGTTATCATTATATTTTAAATTCCCTACAAGAGAGAGCAGTACATCTGAAAAACTGGCAGGAAGCTTCCAATCCCATCATTGCCAGGAGCACGATGCACCCAAGACTCGTTCCAAGTTACCAGGTGCAAAAAAACAAAACAACCCTGAGATTGGAGTCTTTGGCATCATGTAGGGAGAGAGGAAGGCCATGAGGTCCACATCTCCAGTGCAGTGCCAGCTGCAGGTTTTTGAGAGCCTTGGACAACTCCCCTCCCTCTGAATCTACCGTTTCTCCACCATCCTCACTGGCTGCTCTTGCTCATCTTTCTCTTCCTCATCATTGCAGCCGCTTGCTTGCTTGATGGGCAGGGAACAAGCAGGCCGTGGCATCTCCTGCTCCTCTTCCTCACCACCACTGTTGTCTGGGCTGGAGCGAGAGGCAAGTGAGCAAGCAGGTTGCAATGGGGA
Source organism: Shinisaurus crocodilurus (assembly GCA_021292165.1). Classification (NCBI taxonomy): domain Eukaryota; kingdom Metazoa; phylum Chordata; class Lepidosauria; order Squamata; family Shinisauridae; genus Shinisaurus; species Shinisaurus crocodilurus. Next base: position 2,954,579 of record JAHFWL010001188.1, on the reverse strand, counting down.
GGAGGAGGAGGAGGAGCAACTGCAGTGGCCCCTCGCCGGGGTGTAGGCCCTTGGCAGGTGCCCGACTATGCCAACCCTTGGCGCCGCCCCTGTCTCCATGTTAACGCGCACCCCGCCTTCCAAAGTCTCTTCCTGTTGTCTCGGCCGTTTTAACGGCTTGTCCGGGCTGTGCCACCAGGCTACTTGAAGAGGACCAGCACAAAGAAGACGGAGACGATGAGGAGGAGGATAGTCACGGCGAAGCACAGGCGCAGGTTCTCCACCACTGCGGGCATCTCAGAGTCGCAGGAGGGGGCTTGGTTGGGCAGCTCCACCAGCACGGTGTTCCTCACCTCCTGCACGTGGAAGCTGCCCCAGACCCCTACGCTGGGATGGAGCCCCGCCGAGTAGGCTGGCGTGAAGCTGCTGACCGTGAAGACCGGTGAGCCAGGCCGGTAGCTAAACTCTAGAGACAGGCCCGAGCTGCCGAGGGACCAGTTGGTGGCCTGCAGGGCGTCTTTGTCATCCTCCGGCTCCTCTTCGGTGTCTGCGCCCACCCCTCCCTGGGCGGGGGGCATCTCCCGCAGCAGGCTTTCGTCGTTCCCCAGTGCCCGCAAGCCCCCCTTGGGCACGACGGTCACCATCCGGCAAAAGGGGCACACCACGAAGGAGAACGCTCCCTTCCGGCAGGCCAGCTTCCCCAGGCAGGCCAGGCAGACGGAGTGACGGCACCTCAGGAGCTTGGGCGCCCGCCCGCTGGACGTCCCTTTGTAGGCTTCGTAGCAAATGCTGCATTCTGCCACGCGCCCGTCTGCCTGCACATCAGCAGGGGCTGGCAGTGCCATCTTTTCTTGCGCGTCTCGAGCCTGGCTGGCCATGCTGAACGCACTGGGGGCTTTGGCTTCTTTGACACAGCCACTTATAACCGCTGCGGCTCGCCCTGGCTTATCTTGCTGCGTCTGTATCGGCCACGGGGCAGGGATGCACACCCACAATCACGGGCGAGAGGCCCACGCGAGCCTGGAGCGCGCTCTCTCTGTCCCCTGAGGGAAAATGCCCCAGTGAGCGTCACTTCTTCAAGTGCTTTTGACCCGGCTTAAGCTGTCCTGAGACCCAAGCCGCCACAAGAGCAGCGATGGCTACTACGACTACCTTTGGTGCCCAGCCGAAACAGGTTGGTTTGTTCTTTTGAAGCCTTCCAGCCCAATATATAGTGTGAGCGTGTTAATTGAGGGCGGTTGGCTGGCAGATAAAGGCGGGCTTCAGTCTCCTGAAACCACGCCAAGGCTGAACTTTCATCCTTAATTGATGACTTGTTAACCGAAGGCCGAACATTTTGTGTGTGTCCTCCTGCTCTCCGCGGGGCTGGCAGGCTACACAAGGAGAGCGGGCTCAGGCCCGCTGCCGGCTGTGCCCCGCCTTCTGCAGCTCCATAGGAGGATGGAAAAAGAGGGGTCCTGCTTACAACACCCATGTTATTGCCCAGAAGCCCGCTCCACAAACCTCGCACCCTCTCTGCCACTGCACACCGGTGAAAGCTTTTCTCCACCTCCTTCCCTGCTTGCGTGGTTTGTCTTTGTTTACTCTGCACTCATCCTGTCCTCCTGGATTTTAAAGCCATGGAGGATATTTTGGCAAAGACCAAGTGAGACCTGCAACAAAAAGTTGCAGTTCAGAATGCCGCTTGCTCAGGTCCCAGCCACCCGTAACCACTGGTTTTCCATTCCTCCCACAAGTCGTCATCATGTGAATGCCGAGTACGCTCAGTCCTTATTGGGCTGTTTTATTTACTATTGCATTTCAATTCTGCCGTTTTCCTCTCACAAGGAGCTCAGGGTGGCTTACATGGTTCTCCCCCTGCCATGTTATTCTCACAACAACCCTGCGAGGGAGGTTAGGCTGAGTCAGGGATTGGCCGAAAAATCAGCCGGTGAGCTCCATGGCCATGTGGGGACTAGAACCCAGATCTCCCTAGTCCCAGTCCAACACTCTCACCGCTGCACCACACACCCTCTTGGGGTCCCCCCCCCCAAAGATGTGTTTAAACACCTGCTTTGCATGCAAACAGTCCCAGGTTCACAAGGCTGGGCCATTGCTCTTAACGTGGTAGAAGGCAAACCCTTATAAGCAGGGAAAGGACTGGAGCACCTGTTTTTCACGCAGAAGGTCCCATGTTCGATCCCTGGCCTCTCCGGGGAGGGCTGGGACAGATTATTTTCTGAAAGGCCGGAGAGCTGCTGCTGGTCAGTGTAGACCCAGGGGTAGGCACCCTAGTGCTCTCTGTATGGACTGGGCTACAACTCCCATTATCCCCAGCCAGCAGAGCCGTTGGATGCTGCAACCCCGCTGCTGGGATGGACATGCTGCCAGAGGGCCTCCCTCGCCTGCAGGTAGCTCTGTGGGTGTCGGTGTTCTGCTGGTGCTGTGGAGGAACAGGGTGCTTAGCACCCTGTAGGATGCTCACGCCCCCTCCCAAAGGGCCCTCAACAATGCTTGAGCTGTACACGGGAGGCAAAGAAACATATAAACCTCCCCCACCCAAAAAGAGTAGGGTTGCTCTGCCCGATTTCTTTTCCCGACTGGTTAGCGCTTGAGTGGCAGCATTTAATCGTCCTGAAGAAGCACAGTTAACTCTTAGCCGATCCTAAAGGAACACGACTTGAGGTGACATGGTTGAGTTTCATACCCTGCTTTTATTTCTCTGCTGGATACATGAGACAAATCACAAAACAGACCGACGTTGGAAAATGAGAGTATTCATGCAGGACACAAGAGGGCAAGATGGTTTCCCCGGGTAGCCCACTTCTGCCACCTGAATGTGTTCTTGGCCAACGGGTCGGCGTAAAAGGACGGCTAAGTGGTCCTTTCTGCTGAGAGCAGGGTGGCAGAGAATGGGCAGGTCTCTGGTTTAACTATCATAGCCCCCACATGGAAACTTGGGAATTGTAGTTCTGAGGACTGTAAAGGGACCACTTGCGGCACTCCAGATGATGCTGGCTAGGACTCATGGGAGTTGTAGGCTAAAACTTCTGAAAGGCCACAAGCGGCCCACCCCTGCTGAAGCTAGCGAGAACTCTCGGGGGAATTCTCAGCCCCTGCCAGGGAAAAAAAAAACTACAATTCCCAAATGCTTTGGGAGAAAAAGTGTACGTTTGGGGGAGCACAAGATCATTGTTCAGACACAATAGACTTGGCAAGAGCATGCAGGCCACATGGGCAGAGGGATTCGAACCCAGGCCTCTTGTGTGTTCTGCTGGGCGGGCGGGGCGGGGCGGGGAGGGGGGGGACGAGAAAGAAAGGAGATGCTGACCCATAGCTCCAATGGCTGGCAAGGCAAGAAGTGTCTTACTATTTTTGTCTGAGGTGCGGGTAGGCATGAGGGCATGGCTCCGCAAGCCCCTGGCAAGCTGAATGAGTCCCGTGGGGGGCGGGGAGGAACGAGTCTGTAATTAGAACCCTCTCCGGGGAAACCCTGCTGACCCAGACTAGGCTCCCTGGCCAAATAGCAAAGACGGTGATGGATCTCCCCTTGGTTCCTTTTGGAGGCTGCTCGCCCCAGGCGATCCCATCCCTATCAATGGGCCGCACACCAGTCGGGGCCTTGCCGGAGGACAGGAGCCCCAGGCAGACAGGCTGTGGAACCTGCACACTGCTGCAGACAGAGACCTGGTCCTTGCTGTGGCCAGAAACTTCTAGAAAGGGCACAAGAAGGTGAGGGAAGTGGGCACAGAGCCCAACTCGCCCCCTGGATCTGTGCTAGGCTGGTCCACGATGTTCCTGCCGTAGCCTTTCCCCTTCATCTGTGCTCTCCTTGGCCTCCCCATCGTCCCAGGCTGAATGCAGGCCAAGGATGAGCAGGTGGGTAAAAGGCCAGCTATGGGTTTCTGGCGTTGGGGACAAAGAGGCTCTCCTTGTTCTGCCAAATTCCACTGCTAGCCGCCCCCTGGCTCCTTTGGGGGAGGGGTCGCCTTGGCAGCATAAAAGGCCAATTACTGACTAATTAACCAAGAGTCCCAATCTAGCACACACCGGCTGGCCAGCAAAACAACACAGCCGGTGGAACGGCCTGCACCCAACCAGGGATCCTGGCTGCCTCACCCACCCACTACTTACCTGCTCAGGGTTCAGCTGCTGAAGGGAGCGAGAATAGTTTTGGCCCCGATCCCTCTCCCATAGGCAAAGAGGGAGGGAATGCACCCCACCGGCTGATTCAATAGCTCTTCCTCGCCATATCCAGAAGATGGAGAGAGGCTGATATGCCTCAACGGCAGCCTTCTGCCAGCTGCCGCTTTCCATTTGTGTTGGACTACCACCCCCATCATTCCCAGCCAGCGTTGCCAATGGCCAACAGAAATGCAATAAATAAAAGAAAAGCATACATTTTCATGCAGCCGGCCATTTGGGGCAGGGACACTGGCCATTCTGGCTCGGAATGATGGGAGTTGTAGTCCGACATCTCTGGCGGGTGCCAGGTTGGGGAAGGCTGTGGGCATTGCAGGCTGAGCCATCGTGGAAACTGCTGGGGCTGCTGTGGGCTTCGAGGCTGCCCCCCAAAAGACCCGGCCTCCATAATGGCTCCTGCCTGCCGCTTCCCAGCGTGAAGGACAGACAACTCCTAGGCACTACTTTTCCATCTCCCCGGCACAGATCTCCTCCTGGTGGGCAGGGGGAAGAGATCCCTACCACCCTCTCGAGGCCTGTAGCCCCAAAACTATGGACAGGAGGGGTCTGGCCCTTCCGGCCATTTTTAAGTATGAACATAACCCCGTGCAAGTGTACTAGCAAAGCATGGTCTCTCAGCGGTTCCCCTACTCTTGAGGAATTGGGTGCGTTCTCTTCCTAGCCCTCGGCCAGGCAAGCGTCGCTCTGCGTTCACTCTCTGCCCAGACTGGACAGAGGCCTCTACCTTGGCGCCAAGAGTGGCTGCGGGGGTGGCCGGCTGGCAAGGGAGGAAAGGGGACAGACAGCAACCATGCTTGGGGGAAGCACACGGCGGTTGAGCAAGGAGGTAGTGCAAATTCCAGGCCCGCCCCTCCAGCCTGTGAGGGGGACCCTCGTCCCCAACCCGGCAGGAGGGGCGGGGCGTGCGAGCGAGCGAGCGAGGGGGAACGGCTGCCCCGTCCGTCCTCCGCGGGGCTTAGCTGCTGTGGAAGAGGCGGATGCGCTGCACGATGTCCTTGCGGCAGAGCGGGCAGGTGCTGAGCGCCTCGGAGCACGTCTGGCAGCAGCAAACGTGGCCGCAGTTCAGGAAGACCACCTGGGCCTGAAAGAGGGGGGGGGCATGGGTGGCTGTTAGGCTGTGGTTCATTCCACCCACAGGATCCCCCTTCCCCAGGCCCCCACGTTGTCCTCAGCTACTGGGGCCAGGAGAGTCAGCAGTTCAAGGGAAGGGCCGCTCCGGGGGCGTCGGCAACTTGACCATCGGCCCGCCCACCCGAGTCCACCTGCAGCTCCTTTTGCCCCCTCCTCCTCTGGAGGGCTCTCAATACGTAACAGCTCTGCCCTCAGAAAGGTGGGTCCGAGGAGGGCTTTTTGTGGTGGAACGAGATTTCAATGTGCCACGCAGTTCCTTGATGCCCCGTCCCCCGGAGCATGCCTACCTCTAGCTCCATGCAGACCACACACTCGCAGTGCTGCTCTTCCGGCGGTGGGGCGGAAGGGGCCTCTGCGCTGGCGGGCTCTTCACAGGGTGCCGGGGCAGAAGGTTCGACCTCTTCCGTGGGCTTCAGCAGTTCTGCAAGCAAATCGGAAGGCAGGCTTAGAGCTGGAGGAGGGGTGGCCCCAACAAGCTCGGGGGAGGAGGAGGAGATGCGGCGTGGGTGGCAAGAGGGGGCTGGTGCAGATCCCGCTCCCCCCCCCCAACCAAGCCTGCGGAGGCAGAAATACAAGCACAGCTCTGTGCCGTCGTATGTTGCTGTGAAATAATGCTGCACAAGACATCAAAAATCCCCCAAGGAACGCTACCTGGGATGGTTATCGCAACAGCGTGGATCTCCCGGGCCTTTCGGATGATGGAGTGTTGCAGGCCGGTTTCAGCGACTCCGATCTGCAAGAGCATATGAGCAAACTGGCGCGTGGAAAGAATTTTGCAGAACGCCGCGATTCTCCCATTCTGTATATCACCGAACTTTACATTCCACCTTTCAAAAGAGTGTTTGTAGGGCGGCTGATACAAATGTTTCATTTAAAAAAAAAACAAGAACAAAGCAACAACAAAAGTGACAAGAAGCTACCACAAGAAACTCAAAAACAGTGGAGAAGGCAGCATAGATCCAATGCAAATTTTGGGTGAGAAGGTGCTTTGTTTTGTTTTGAAAAGACTTTGCCTGGCGCCTAAAACATACTCAGATATTTAGCCTTTCCTCTGAGGGACGGGGCTCCGACTCCCTTCCCTTTCGCGGGTTCTGCTTCCGGCACACCACCCTTGCTCGCACCCCTCATACCTTGGCCAGGTCACCGGGAGCCATGGCACTGAGCATTTCGAGCGAGACCCGATGATGGGCGAAGATGGGCACGTACTTCTCAGCCAACAGGTCAGTCAGCAGTTTCACCAGCTGCCGCTCCAGGCCTTCTTCCTGCTCAGAAAGGGGAGATCTATGCTAGCCGGCTGCTTGACTGGGCCCCGAAACCCAGGTAAGTCTGGAGTGCACCCCAGGGTGAACAGGGTGCCAGGCACATAGCACTAGACCCGAGTGGTACCAACAAATACCATCAGTGGCCTGATTGGACAGAAGATGGAGTGAGGGAGATGAGCAGGCAGAGGGAACATCAGGGCCTGCTCCAGTTGCACTACACCTGCCTTCCGGGAGATAAGAGACGAAAGCAGGACAATTCCACTGGCCCTGCTGAAAACCTATTTAATTTCCCCCTCTTCCCTCCCCATCGCTCCTTCCTTGTGCATCGTGTCTTTTTTTCTTTAGACTGCAAGCCACCCTGAGCGCCTTTTTTTTTTTTGGCTGAAGAGCAGGATAAAAAAATACTTTAAATAATTAAAGAAAACAGATCCTGTCCCTGGATGAATCTCCAGGGTTCCCCCCCTCCCCTGGGGTTCCCTGGGTGTCTGTTTGCTCAGGCTGTGCTTGCTGGTCACCTGCAGCCGGAGCGAGAGGGGCTTCTGATCCAGCAGCCGTTGGTACTGGATCAGCCAGTAGTTCTCCTGCTTGGTTTCGCTCTTGGCCTCCAGCTCCCCCTGCAAGGAAGAGAAAGGTGGTCAGACACCGCTTGCAGAAATGGGCAAACCACATGTTCGGATTCAGCTCCGCTATTAGGAACTGCAGGAGCTGCCTTCTACTGAGCCCGAGTCACTAAGGGGCGGCGGGCGGGGTGTGCGTGTGCATGGTTCATAGTCATAAAAAGCTGCCTTATAAGCTCCATCTAGCCCAGTATTGTCAACACTGACTGGCAGCAATGGCTCTCGGCAGGGTCTGGGCTCTCACACTGGGGCTGCACGCCAGCAGTGGGCGGAATGCTGCCCATGACACGCTCGCCAAGAACCAATTTGGCCCGCGGACCAAAGAAAGATTCCCCACCCCTGGGGCAGACGATACTGGGCAAGGCGGGCAAGACACCTGACCCGACGCAAGGCGGTTTCCCCCATTCCTATGCCGTGGCTTTGTTCCCGCCTCCGCGGGCCCCCAAACCCACAGGAAAGTTGCCCCGGTCCCTCTTACCAAGATTGCTTGCAGCTCCTCTTCCCGCTGCTTCTTCTCTTTCAGCAGCTGCTGCAGCAAGTAACTGAGGGCTCGCCGTTGCTCCGCAATCGCCTCCTGGAACGCAGCAACACACAGGCATGGAAGCTGGGCCCTGACCTTCCTGGTCCATCCCCCCCCCCCCCAATATACCACACTTTCCCCCAAGACGTCAGTACAGAATCAAACCAGCCAAACTGAAGCCCTTACAAAGAGAGCCAGGGACGCTGGTGCGAGGTTAGTTACCGAACATCAGCAAGTGGGGACATGCCCCCTGGCAGGAGTGGAATGGGTCCCGCTCCGTTAAGTTTTCCCGGGATTCCGGCATCCAGTGGGCTCAGCTCCGGTTAAATGCCAGTCAGGAATACGGAGCCGCAAGTGTTGGGGTGGAACAAATCTTGCATGTGCTCTGTTCCCATTTAAAAAATTATTATTGGGGGGGAGGGGAAGAGGGCACAATTTCCTGTCTTTCGTCGCGGAACCAAAGGAGGAGTTAAAAAGAAGCTGCAGAGCCCACCGCTGAAGACTTTTAGATTGGAGGTGTTGAACCTCTTCCAGCCCAAGGGCCAAATTCCATTTGGGAGACGCTCTCGGGGGCCGCGCCAAAATATACAAAAAAATACCAGTTCTGACTGCCAGTAACTAAAAGCTCTTAGGAGAGGCATTTCAACCTTACAGAAGGGGGTAAAAAAGAAAAACAAAACCCTGCACGAAAGCCAGGAAACCACTCAACGATTGGTGGTCTGGGGAAAGGGGGAGCGGCCATCTGGAGAACCCCAGGGGGCTGGATTTGGCCCCTGGCCTCAAAGTTCTGCACCCCTGTCTTGGAGCAAGGTGGTTTTCGGTGGCCAGTTGCTGTTTTCCCCACCAGTCACGAGGCACGTTTGGGGCTGCAGCTCTATCTCCCTACTGCATTCCTTGAGGACTAGGATTGCACTGTTGTAAAAATTTGTAAAGTATATATATAAAAAAAGAAAATAATGAAACAACCCGCTCTGTTAAAAAAAAAATTTTTAGCAGTCGAGTTTCCCTGGGAAAAATTCTGCAAATCGCCTGCTGGAATCAGACCCCGACCAAGTTCTGGTCTGGAAACCACGCAGGAAATACAGAACTGCAAATCCGGGTCGGAATATCCTGGCAGAGACGGGTTCTGTAAGCATCCTTAGGGAAACCTCAACATTTAAAAAACAAGAACCGCGATTCTAATCTCGGGAACGGGCAGGTCATGCTCCCCACAGAAAGCTACTCACTGCAAAGGGATCCGAGAGAGAGCCAGAACTTTAGCCTGAGCTGCCTGCCAACCCTCCTGTGGTCATGACCGGATGAACTCTGCCCAGGGCTGCATGTATTCCGCACTTCAAAATTCCGCACCAGAGAAAAGCCAAATTCTGCGACTGGATGTAAATGACGGGATCGAAGCAAATCTACAGAAAGCTCTGCCAGATTTATTGCGCTAGTCATGGGCGCTCCTTTACGGTCTCGAGAGATTTCAGTGAGCTTCACCCACGCGCTTCGAAGCATCTCCCCACAGCCGTAAGGGTGAGAAACTAGGTATCTCTGGGTTTGTTTTTCTGCGTTTTTTTTTCTTTTCTTTGCAAAACAACGGGGTAAATGGCCAGTTGTGAAAACACACGCAGCCCTGTCTCTTCCCGCTGAGCAGAGTGGATGTGAGTGGAGAGATGGCGTGTGCCCTTTCGGATGTCGCTTTGGGGTGGATATTTGGAAGAGGGAGAGTGGGGAAAAAAACATCAAAGCAAAACCAGCAAAAAAGAAAAAAATGGAAAAAAATGTGAGATGCCTAGCAGGCTGTGGTTCCTTCTGCCCGCCCCACAGCTCTAAACCCAGCAGCAAGCTGTTCCTAGCAAGTCAGACCAACGGATCCCCAGACCTCTGAGGTCAGGCAGTGTTTGCAGGACGCGGGAACCTGGGAGATCCCCGGCCCCAACTTCTGACTAAGCACCAAGCCACCCTCCTGAGATTGCGAAAGAAGGCGGCAGGCGGGGCGAGAGGGACGCGAGCAAGCGGGTGGTTCGGAAGGGGCAGCCCCGGAAAGCCAACATACCTGCAATGCCTCCGTGTCCAGCTGTTGCCTCTTTAACTCCAGCTGGGTCAGCTGCAGTAACTCTCTCTCTATTAACTTAATCTAGGCAGAAGATGAAACAAGGCGGAGGAGTTTTGGTATTTCTTTTGACTCACACTGGAAGAGGGCGCTGCTTTCAGCCGGGGTCCTGTCGCACCCCCTTTGGAGCTCGTGTGAAGCCAAACATTGTTCGGCAAGCACCCAAGAGCTCCATCCTAGCCTTGCGCAGCCCCAGAGGGGCCAGAAGGGGCTTTACATTGGGGAAGCTATCTGCACGGCAACTAGGCTACATTGGAGAACCAGCGAGAGGGAAAGGCACCAATCGAAACCAAAAACGGAAGAGAAAATGTTCTCACGTGCCAGAAAAAAACTTTAATAAGTCTGTTGTGATTCAGAGAGAGATTTCCTTACTCGGGAGCCGTTCGGCTTTTTCCATGTATATCTCACAAAAACGTGCTAACACTTGCTTTCCAAGTAGCTTGAAACGGAGGACGCATCAGCAAGTTTCTGCGAGATCTACACAGGAAAAGACGAACGGCCCCTGAGGAAGGAAGGAAGCTTTCTGAAACAGAGCAGGCTTATTAAAGCTTTTTCTAGCGCCTGACAGACTATTTTCTGTTCCGTTTTTGGATATGATCGAGCCTTTCCCAACCTGGCCGGGGGTGGTGGTGTTCCCCAGATGCTGTTGGATGACAACTCCCATCATCCCTACCATCGGCCATGTCTGGGGATGATGGGGATTGTAGTCTAACCGCATCTGGGGACCCCAGGTTGGGAAAGAGGGGACTGTGTGTACAGTTGGGTGCTACACTGTGTGCTCCTGGAAAGTGATCTAATTGTACGGCACGGCCTGTGCTAGTCTCTCACTGATGGGGTACAGATAATTTGTATACCGAGTATGTTGAACCTCTTTCAGCCCGGGGGACAAATCCGATGTCGGAGAAGCCCTCGGGGGCCGCAAACTACCAGCCTGTGGTAGCTTAAAGCTCTTCCTGCGAGCAACTCAGCTTTAGGAGAGGCATTTCAATCCTTTTAGAACTGGGGGGGAAATGTACAAAAGCTGGGAAGCCACTAAAAGACTGACTGTCGGAGGAAAGGGGGTGTGGCCAGCTGCAGGACCCCAGGCAGGCCAGATTTGGCCCATGGCACTGAGGTTCTGCACCCCTGATATATCTATGATCACACTCAAGCTGCAATCCCATGGCACACTTATTTTGGAGTAAGCGCCACTGAACTCAAACAGGACTCACTTCTGATTAAGCATGCGTAGGGCTGCCGCTGTCGGATCCCCTACATAAGCTACGTGCTGGCATTTTATTTATTTTTTTATGTGGGTGAGCATTAAAAACAACAACACTCTGCCGCTTCAGGATTCTCCCGCCTGTGTTGACGGATGGATGTGAGCTTTCCGGCCACGAGGAAGGCGTAACTGGAGGTGGACTGCCCACACTTCTGCTAGACAAGGAGGCAATGGTAGACCCAGCGTCGTGCAGTTCTACTTAGAAGTGCAGCTGGATCCCCAGATGAGACCTGGTGGAACTCCCTGCTGTCTTGGGTGCCCCCCCCCCCTTTCCTCAAAGGCCAGCTGCTAAGTATCAGTCTTCAGACTGTGAAGGAGGAGCAACTCAGTCCAGGCAGTCCTCCTTCCCGCTAAGGAGACTGCAGTGGCAGATAAAAGGGTGCCCCCCCCATGTCACCCTGGAAGTAAGGACAGTTAACCGGGGATCCCTTGCATGCCCCGAGCATCCAGGATGCTTCCAGGGGACACTAAATGCAAGCCATCACCTAGTATTTGGCACACTTCTGGGAGACATCAGATGAAAGCCGTGACCCCGAGCATCTGGGACACTTCTGGGGGACACCGAATGTTAGCTGTGACCCCTAGTATGTGGGACTTCTGGGGGACACCGGATGCAAACTGTGAGCCCCAAGCGTCTGGGACACTTCCGGGGGACACCGGGAGTGGGTTCTGTATGACTCCGAGCTTATTACAGTCCAGCAAAGCCACCAAAGTACAGGAAAGTCCATGAGCACCCTCGACCAGCCCCTCTGAGAAGAAGATAGAAGGCCTCGGTGCCCCGCTAGCCAAGGGTAGTGGGGTTGAGATGAGGAACGGTGTTGGGAGAACCTGCAAACTCTACCCGCTCAGGCCTCTGGCAACAGCTCACTGCACCTGTGGGTCGCGGCCCTGTCCTCACAAGTGACATGCTTCCTGTTTGTCAGAATGGATTTGAACAAGCAGTCGGCGACAGAAACAAATGAAAAGACAACACAACCACAGTAATCATGGTGATGCTTCCATGGGCCATAGTGGGATGGAAATGCAATGGAGCCTTTTGGAGATGAGGCGTACCGAACCGATCCCGAGGGGGAGAAGTACAAGATTTGGCCTGTCGGGGCCAAGAGGACTCCCCTCTTCCCACAATACTGGTCTTCCAGGGTCAGCTCCGAGAAGGGAGCTTGCCCAAACAGGAAGGTATGAGCACCGAGTCCCAAATTCCGCTCACCTGATTTCTGATCTGGCAGTGCATGAGGTCTCTCTTCACCTGGAGGGCTTCGAAGGCAGCTTTCTGCATTTCACTCTAAAAAGACAGGAGAGCAAAGTACATACGAACACATGAAACAGCTTTATGCTGAGTCAGACCACTGGTCCAGCAAACTCAGTCTTGTCTACTCTTGCTCGCAACTACTCCTGCTAGAAGGTTCTTAGAGAGATTAGCTGCTACCAAGAGTAGGCAATACTGTGTAACCACTCTCACTAGTAGCCATTTTCACTAATGACTGCTCTCGCTAGTATGAAGTTACTAGCGAGAGGGGTTACTCTTGTTGGGTCTTCCCTAGCCCTGCTACCGGATATCCTTTTAAGTGGTGACCCCCAAGGGTCGAACCTTTGGCATGCAAGGATGTGCTCTACCACAAAACTACAGGTCTCTCTCCATAGTCATAAAAAAAAGTTACCTTTTTGGACCATGGGTCCGCTTAGCCCAGTCCTGTCTTCTCTGCATGGAAGCGGCTGTCCCGCATCTCAAGCAGAGAACACGCCTTATTGGCCTGGTTGTTGTTGTTGTTGTTATTATTAACATTTATTTATTGCCCATCTGGCCAGCAACCGGCCACCCTGGGCGATGTACATATGATAAAAGCAGAATAAAATACATTTCAAACAGTATAAAATTTTAAAATCTTAGCCCACCCCATATTCCCGCCTGAACAGCCAAGTTTTTAGTAAGCGGCAGAAGCTCAGCAGAGAGGGGGCATGGTGGAGGTCACTCGGGAGAGAGTTCCACAGTACGGGGGCTGCCACAGAAAAGGCCCTCTTCCTCGTCCCCACCAGTCTAGCTGCTCTGGCTGAAGGGAGTAGGAGAAGGCCGTCTGTGGCAGATCTTGTTGCCATTTTACTGCAGATGGGGGGGGACGGAACCCGGGCCCTTCTCCACGCAAAACACCGCTCAGCCCTTGAGCTACGGCTAGGCCCCCTCATACTATGCACGCACTGACTTGTACCGAGCATGGGATGCTACCAAGGCAGACCCTGGGTCCATGTAGCCGTGCACGGCCGACACCGACTGGCAGCGGCTCTCCAGACAGGGATTTTTTCCTGCCCTACCTGGACATGCCAGGGATCTGGCCCGTGACCTGCGCACAAGGCACGGGCTCTGCCACGGAGCCACCTAGCCTGGTACGGCCTACGCTGACAGGTAGAGGCTCGCCAGGTTCTTGGGTAGAGAAGAATCTTCTCAGCCAGGCAACCGGAGATCTTTTTTTAACTGGAGATGCTTTCGCTCTCTCTCTCTCAGCCCCTGGTAGGTAAGCGCTTAAGCTGGGCAGCTCTGGATGCAAGAAAGTGGAACCGAAATGATCAAGGGGCTGGAGCAAATCCTGGATGAGGAAAGGGTACAATGTCTCAGGCTCCTAAGCGTAGAGAAAAGGCGAGGGAGGGAGGACACGACAGAGGTGTGTAAAATTATGCACGGTGTGGAAAAAGTGGAGAGCGAGACATTGTGCTCCCTTTCCTAATATTAGAACCCAATGAGGCCCTCCGTCGATCGGTGGGAGAATCAGGACAGATAAAAGGAAGGACTTCTTCACACAGCACGGAGTCAAACAGTGGAAAACACTACCACAAGATGCAGTGATGGCCACCAATCTGGGATGACTTTAAAAGGTGACTGGACAAATTCCTGGAGGAGAAAGCTATCAAGGGCTCCGAGTCCTGATGGCTCTATGCTACCTCCGGGATCAGAGGCAGTGTGCCTGCGTATATCAGTTGCTGGGGAATATGGGCGGGAGGGTGCTCTTGCACTCGTGTCCCTGGGGGCTTACCAGGGGCAGCTGGCTGGCCACTACGGGAACAGAATGATGGACTAGAAAGGCCTTTGGTCTGATGCTCATAATGGCTTAGAGGTATCTAGCCATATATCATATGCCCCCTCCCCCAAGCACATTTAAAAGCAGTGTAAGAACTGATCAAGAGGCAGAAATCAGATGGGATAAGCCTTCCTTGGACTATACAACTTAAAGGGACTGCGTATTCAACTGAGTGCACCACGTAAAAAAGGAAAAGTACAAAAAAAAGGAGAACTAGCAAGCCAGGGAAAAGGCTACACTGGATCCTGGAACGCTATTTTTCTACCTGCAGTGAATTGGTTGATTTGTGGGGGGATTTTTTTTTAAATATAGAGGAGCAAGCTTTCAAATATGCCATCTCTACCGCAGTCTGAAGAACGACAGCTCTGAGAAGGCCGCACGCTGCAGGCGTAGATGAGTTTTAAAGAACCCTTGCAAGAGCGTGGCCTAAAGAAACCGAGCATATAAACAGAATTGTTCTAAAGCAGCCCTCGAAAAAGGCCTTCACAAAGGGAAAACTAGCACACAAGTCCACCCAATCACCCAGAAAGGTTGCTAGAGTTATGGAGTTCTTCCAAAGGCTGGAGTTGTTTTCCCCCTCATTAAACTAGAAGAGCATAACAGTTGCTTTCCTGGATTGGGACAAGGTCCAACATTTGGTTTCTGGGAAGAGCCCAACCAGATCCTGCTGGGACGTGTCAAAGCAGGGCATTAAAAGGCAAGAGGGGCTGGCTATTCCCGGTCGTTCGCCCCATCTCCCAGAAAGCGGGCTGCTTTGAACATGGGGGCTCTCCATTTAGCTGTCATGGCGAAGGAGGCAGGAGCAGGCCGAGGGAACACCAGGGACTTCTACACAGAGAATTACTGCTGGAAGTAGTAATTAATATTCCCCCTTCTTCCCTCCCCATTCCTTTTTCCTTGTGTGTCGTGTCTTTTTAGATTGTAAGCTTGCGGGCAGGGACGGTCTTGTTAATTGTTGTAAACCACCCAGAGAGCTTCGGCTATTGGGCGGTATTGAAATGAAATGAAATAAATACATTGCTAGACCCAACCCCTTTCATGAATATGGTGATGTTTCAGGCCTTGGTGGTCGTAGGTAAAGTGTAGAAAATTAACAGAGCAAGAGAGATTCGTTACACTTCAGGCACACAGGTGGTCGGTGCTCTTCCCAACAGTTTTGGTTCATAAAAGTGTCCCTGCCGAACTGCACGGTCTTGCTGAGACAAAGAGAAAGCACATTTGATGGAGGGAACCGGGACTGCCGTCAAAGGTAGGCATGGTCGGGCACCTGCCGAGGGCCCCCACCCCAGCAGGGGCCCACTGACAAGAGCCCCCCTGGAGTCGCTCCTCCTCTTCCCCGTTGCAACCTGCTTGCTCACCTGCCTCTCGCTCTGGCCCAGACAAGGGTGGAGGTGAGGAGGAGGAGCAGGAGATGCCACGGCCGGCTTGCTCCCTGGCTCCCTGCCTGCCAAGCAAGCAAGCGATGAGGAAGCAAGAACAGCTGGCGAGACTGTGGCCTCACTGAATGGGGTGGGTGTCCACTGAGGGTGTCTTGCCCAAGCCCCCCCCCCCCCCGAAACCTGGAGCCAGCACTGTGGGGAGCACAACCACCCCGTCCTCCTTGCAGGGAATGTGTCGCTCCACGCAAAGTAGCAGGGGAGGGGGGGGGGATGCGCTCGAAGAGCAGGATCCGTCTTGCCAAGATGGATCAGGAGCAGAGGTCTGAGGCAGTTTCCTGTGTTTTACGGGAAGGGGCACAGCTCAGTACCAGAGCCCCCGCTTTGCATGCAGGTGGTCCCTGGTTCGATCCCCGGCAGCATCTCCAGGTAGGGCTGAAAAAGCTCCTGCCTGAAATCCTGCAGAGCCGCTGCTGGTGGTCCGTGTCGACGATACCGGGCTAGACAGGACCAGAGCTCTGCCCCACTGCCTCCCAGGATAAAAATCATGACAAGGGAGAAGCCAAGCTAGCCCACACAGCCGCAGGGAGCTCGTTTTGCCCTTCCCTGCCAGAAGGAACACCTATAAGAACTTTGAAACGAAGAACTGGTTTGCTTGCATTTTGCTTTTTTTCCCCTCCTCCCTCCCAATCGCTTTTCCTTTTGTGTTGTGTCTTTTAGATTGTGAGCTTGAGGGCAGGGTGTCTCAATATTAATCTTTGGAAGCTGCTCTGGGAGCCTTTTTCTCCAAGTAATAAACAAGATGCTGTATTCTGTGTTTCTATGAAATAGATAAATACATATACTATAAAGCTGCTTCCCGTGTCCCACTCGGTGTATGTCGCCTCCCACGCTGTGCATAAACGCCCTCTGTGCCAATACCTCCTGCAGGATCTGGCTGATGGCTTTGTTCTGGTCCAGCTGCTGCCAAGCCAGGATTTGCTGGAACTTCTCATCCATCCTGGCTAGGCTGCAAGAGAAAATGGTCCGTGGGTTACCACCGAGGGCGATCAATGCAAAAGGAGGACAAGAGACATTGAGGAAGGCTTTGAGGCCCCCTCCAGACTGGGCTGCCCATTTTTATGCAAAGGATTCTGGTCTGTTTAGTGAAGGCCAGGGGTGTGTGTGTCAAAGGACTGAGCCCTGTAGACGGCAGGGTGCACCGGGATTCTAAGACAAGGGGACAGAAGAACACCCCCCCACCCCCGTGGTCTCACATTGCAACAGGGTGCAAAATAGCAGCAATACTAGAGAGCCAGTGTGGTGTAGTGGCTAGGGTGCTGGACCAGGACTGGGGAGTTCCAGGTTCTGGTCCCTGCTCGGCCATGAAGCTCATTGGGTGACTTTGGGTCAGTCACTGACTCTCAGCCGAACCCACCTCGCAGGGTTGTTGTGAGTATAAAAATGGAGAGAGGAGGACTATGTAAGCCACCTTGGATTCCTTGGAAGAAAAACGGCAGGATAGAAATGTAAGAATAAATATAAAGAATAAAAGGGTTCTAGTCTCCACTTGGCCATGAAAAGCTCACTGGGTGACTTTGGGCCAGTCACGGACTCTCAGCCTAACCTACCTCACAGGGTTGTTGTGAGGATAAATAGAGAGGAAGAGGATTATGTAAGCCGCCTTGGGTTCGTCGCAACAGGAAAAAAGGCGGGATATAAATGTAATACTGTACAGTAAAAAAAACACCCACCAGAGCCTGAACTGGCATGTTATTTAAAAAATGAAATAAATAAATGCTGCCTTCACATCTCAGCCTGGGTACACCACGCAAGCATGTGTGCTACGTGAAAATTGCTGCTTTTTCTTTTCTTTTTCTTAAAGTCTGGGAACCAGCCCAAATTTCTGACAACGTGGCTCCACCCTGCCAAGATCCCTCTCTTCTGGAAAGGCCTAATCCTGCTCATTCCCGTAGTGCTTTCAGTGTGTGTGTGTATATAACAGCCAGCACCTGCTTCCTTACCTACACAGTGTAGTGGGGGGGGGCAAGCTGTCTTGGACTACAACTCCCATCAGCCCCAGCCAGCAGGCCCAATGGTCAGGGGCACTGGAAGTTGTCGGCCAAAACATCTGGACAGCACCAGGTGGGCTGTCCCTGGTATGGCAGATACGAGGATCATTCTCCAACCTGGGGTCCTCCAGATGTTTTAAGGTACAGATCCCACCATCTCCAGTCACTGGCCATGCTGGCTGGGGCTGATGGGAATTGTAGTCCAAAATAATGGAAGGGTTCCAGGTTGCTTGCCCTTGAGATAGTCAGGCTAAGAGTAGGGAAAATCGAGTTCAAATCAAATCTCCACTCGGCCACAGAGCTCACTGGGTGATTTTGGCCCAGGTCCTTCTCTCTCAGCCTAACCCTACCCCACAGGGTTGTTGTGAAGATAATGGGGCGACACAGATTATGCACTTTGCCCAAAGTTCTTTGGATGGAAGGCAAATTGAAAAAAAGAAGAAAAAAAGAAAAGAAAATCACATCCCAAAAGCTCACTTCCTCTCCGGCAGTACCTGGAGCAAGTCTGGTTGACGAGGTCTTGCCTGCGTGACTCGTACGCGATCTGGAGGAGCTTGTTCTTGTAGGTCTCCGAGAGCATTTGCTGCATGGCCGCTGAGCGAGGCAGGAAAAGAGGGGGAAGTCAGGAGCCCTTTGAGCCTGGAGCCTTTTCCTCCTCTGTTTCCTGCACTTAGGAGATTCTGTTTCAAAACGGTTCCCTCTTACATGTTCGAACAGTGGCAAAACTTCTGGTGAAACAGATCAGGAAGTGGTACAGGAAGGTTCCAAAGGAGCCACACACACCGCTTCAAGTGTTGGCAAAGGAGGAGGACTGGAAAACGGGCGCGGAACCTCCGGTCCGCAGAGGTGTGGCCCGCGGAAGCTTGTGCTCCCTCTGCAGGCCCCGCCCCCTCAGCTCCCTAGGCCCCACCCCTGGAGGCTACGGGGTGTGTGTGTAGGGGGGTGAGCTTGGGCAAAGATGCAGGGAGTGGAACCCACTCAGTTCCCTCCAATCTGTGACTGGAGAGAACAGCAGGGAACGCCCAGCACGCTGCTCCCCCTCCAAACTGGGCGAGGGAGCAGCATGTGGGGGATTCCCCGGGGAGATGCGGGGAGCAAAGCCACTGCGGACGAGGCGCCGGGTGGATCGTCCACCCAACACCTGTACCGTGACGGCTTTGCTGGAAATGGGACTATGTCTTTATCAAGGGAAAATAATATGCAGTCATCACATCACTTAGATGTAAAGGTTTTTCTTATATCGTTTCAGTATAAAAGGTTTAAAAATTTCCTTGCAATAAATCTTCCAGGAATTTGCAAGTAAATTTGTAAATCTTTTATACTGAAATGATACGAGAAAAACCTTCACATCTAAGTGACGTGATAACTATCTATTCTTCTCTTAATAAAGACACAGTTGAAACACGTTGGGAACATTTTATCGTGTCGCTGTCGTCTTTGATTCCAGACACAACGGAGGCCCCTCGCAGGACGCCCGCCGCCACACTCACAGGCCACTTCCCTCCGGCGCAGCTGCTCCGCCTCTTCCTGGGTGATAGCCATCAGCTGCTCCATCCGGATCCTAGGAGCAACGAGGGCGGGTTAGCAGTTGCACAAGCTGCCCCCACTTTCAGCCAATGGCGAGAGCTGCCCGGCCCTGTTCCCGCCCCCCTCTGCGTTGTCAATAGACCAGGCTGAAGGTCCCTCGAGTCTACCGCCCTGGGTGACTTTGGGCCAGTTCATGACTCTCAGCCTCACCTACCTCACAGGGTAGTTGTGAGGACAACATGGAGAGGAGGAAAAACGGTGGGATATAAATATAATAATAAATAAACAAACATCAGGGAGCAGCCCATGCCAGGAGGCAGACCTGGGCCCTCAAGGGAGATGGCTGTGGTCCATCCCTGCAGGGGGAGGGGAGCTCCTTCTCTGAGACAGAGGCTGAGTGGCCACCTAGACCCTGGGACAGCAGCCCCAGATAGCCAAATTCCATTTTGGTGAAGCTCCCGGTGTGTGTGTGTCACATTCCAGGGGTGGGTGAGGCTGAAGGCAAAAGGGGCATGGCTAAAAATGCCAGCCTATTTTAGCTGAAAGCTCTTCTTACAACCAGTAAATCAAGCCTTAGCAGAGGCATTTCAACCTTTTAGAATGGGACACACACACACAAGCCCGGAAACCACCAATTGGTGGTGTGGGCAAAGGGGGTGGGGCCAGGAAAAGGGGCATGGCTGTCTGGAGAACCCTTGCGGGCGACATTTGGCCCCCGAGGCCTGAGGTTCTGCACCCCTGACGGAGACAGGGATATAGCTGGGATTGCGAAGGGCCAGAGGCTGCCCAAACGGGCAAGCCAATCCTCCCTGGGCATCTCAATTCTGCAGCTGTCCCTTACAAAGCCATCACCCCCACCAAGCAACCAGCAGCGGCCGTGAGACACTCACCGATCATTCTCTAGGGATTTAAGGATCTCCGAGCTCTGTTTTTGCCTAGAAAGACGAATAATAATTAAAAAGGGAGATGTATAACTACGCCTACGGATAGTAGTATATCTCGCTTCATACAAAATAAATACGGGTATACATTGCATATGTATCTATTGTAACAGATCGATTCAAATCTCATGTAAGAGAACTGTAATACTTTATCTTATTTTTAATGCTCTTTCATTTTGTTTTGATGTATTGAAACTCACAATAAAAAAATCAATGAGAAAAAGAAAAGAGAAATAAAAAACAAGAACAAGAAAAACAGAGAAGATCAGATGAAGGAAACCCAAGATCCTCCCCAAGCTCTGGCCCAGACAAGGCCAAGATAAAAACAAAAGCAAAACCGATAAAGACTGGGCACAGAAATGGCCGGGAGGCGGCCCTGGCTGCCTGGCTTCCGTGCGGGCCGCCCCGCTTCTGCCCCGCAATTCCTCTGACCTTTGGTTCTCTTCTAGCAGCTTCTGGATCCGGCCCGCCACGCCCTGCTCCATCTGTTTCAGCTGGTCCAGAAGCCTCAGGCGGTCCGCCCCCAGGCGCTGCTGGTGCCGTGTCAGTCCTTGCTCCAGCCTCACCTGCTCCTGAAGCCAGAGAGAGACCCAGAGTACTTCACTCGGGGGTGCAGAACCTCAGGCTGCTGTGCCAAACCCGATGGCCCTGCCCACTTCCCCTCACCTCGCCCTTTACCAGCTTTTGCTGCCTCTTCATATCACTCAAAATCTGCTGTTTCACTCTGCCTAACGTCAGGGCCGGCCCTGGTCAGATGGCACCTTACGGAGCAGCTTTGGCAGGACTGTGCCCCAAGGTGCTTACAGTTTTAAAAATGACAACGGCGGGGGTCGGGGAAGGAACAAGAGAAGGGCCGAGGGGGAGAACAGGGAGACGAGTGAATGTGCATTGCCTCTTTCATGCTCTGGAGGATTTCCCCTTTCTGGGCGTTGCTCCGGTGCATCAGCTGTGCCTGCCCTCTCTGCTCCAGGTCCAGCCAGCGCTCAAATTCCAGTTTCTCTTGCATCTTCTGCTCCTGGGAGACCGGCAAAAGAGCTTCATCAAATCACACCCACAAATGACCACACAGTGTTCCACCAGGACTGGGGGGCTTCGATGACTGAAAACTCTGGGCAAAATAAATGAAGAATAGTAACCTCCCCCCCCCAAAAAAACCTAACGTTGTCAGGGAGAAGGCTAGGGCAGAGCTCTCCTCCCACAAATGCTAGTTTTCTATGCGCAGGGACTATTCTGTCGCCGCTAGCAGCCATTCCAGCAGGCTGCGCACAGAGGGAGATGAGAGGGGAAGCGGAGCCATTCCACTAGCTCAGCTGAAAGACGATTTCATTTCCCCCCCCTCTTCCCTCCCCGTCCAGTTTTCCTTGTGTGCCATATCGTTTGAGATTGTAAGCCTGCGGGGGCAGGGACTGTCTTGTTTTACTGACTGCACGTAAGCTGCTCCAGTAGCTTAAATAAATAAATATTCTTTGCGTGGAACACTCAAACATGAGAGTCCTCCACTGTGACCTGAAGGGCTACAGTCCGGGCATAATTTTATCACCGCATCTTCGCTTCGTTTTCCATCCCACCTTCAGCTGTCACCGACCAGCAGCCATTTGCATCAGGCTGCACCAGAGGGATAGATGGGTCATTGGAGCTGCTCCATCGGCTCCAGCAGCCTGCTCCGCTCCCTGAATTCTTTCTCATTCCAGCCGGTCATTATCAGAGCAACGACATCACTTTAAGAATGAGTGCCTGGGTGTGCTTGTTTTCCTCCTCCCTCCTCTTCCCTCTTTCCTTTTGTGCCATGCCTTTTAGACTGTAAGCCTGAGTGGGCCGGGACTGCCTTGCTTGTTACTGATCCTACGTAAGCTGCTCTGGGAGCCTCGCAGTGGGATGAAAAATGCAATCAACAAAACGAACGAATCTGCTGCGTGTAGGAACCAAACCAAAGTCCGTTCCAAACTTCCACAATATTTCCGCAGGTGGCACTATGATTACTGATATTGTGCCATCCATGCACATACATACTGTCATGCCTGGCGAATCCAAGGAGGAAAAGGAATGAGAAGAGGAAGCCCGCTGCAGGGCGTGCCAGCTGCCCAGAAAGAGGGGGCAGGGAAGCAAGGGTTCCTTACCTTCCGCTTCTCGTAGTCCAGAAATTTGTTCTAAAAGTGAAGCAGAACAAGGGAGCTCAGCCTGAATCTAACCGGCCGCCTGACTACGTTACACATCCCATTCGCCCAGCTGTGCACCGCTCACAGTTCAGGGGAACAGGTGACCGATGCTGCTGCCCTCGCAACTGGCATTCAGAGGCAGACGTCCTCTTCCCTCCCCACCCGTTTTTCCTTGTGTGTCGGGTCTTTTAAGATGTCCTCTGAACACAGAGGTTTAATATCACCATCGTTAGCTAACAGCCCCTCCGCCTGACCGCAAAACCGGCCACGACTCGCTCGGAAGACGTTCAACCGAGAAGGGCTCTCCGTGCACCTGCCGCCGCGCCCCTCCGGCACTCACCTGCCACTCGGCCTCTTTGTCTGCGTAGTTACAGCCTGCCCCGCCGACCCCATCTGCCACCGTCTCGCCTCTGTCGCTTTCCAACACCGTGAGCAGATACTGGGAGGGGGAATTGTACTCGGTTCCCAATTCTAGAAGAGAGCAGATCGGTGGACGGCGGAGCGAAAGTTGCCCCCAAAATCGGAAAATCACTGGCTGAGCGGCTTTCTCTCTGCTCGCATATCCCTAGCAGGCTTACATTGAACCATGGGTTTAACGCGCCATGTTTTCCCCATTTTAAAAGGCTGAAATGCCTCTCCTAAGTAAGAGCTTTAAGCTAAACTATGCTGGTATTTTGGGCCCGCCCGCCACTGGAATGCGGCCCCCTGAGCGCGGCTCTGAAATGAAATTCAGGCCTCGGGCTGAAACAGGTTCAACACCCCTGAGCAACGAGGAGGAAGAGCTAGGAAGAAAAGGGTTACTCCGCTCTAGCGGTCTCCCATTTCCCAGGAGGGGCAAGGACTCGGAGGCATCACGGGAAGACGCGAAACCTTGCTGGCTTAGTTCTCGCTCGTTCTTGGGAGATCCACTCCTCCGCTCACCTTTGCACAGAAATTGCTGGATGGCCTCCGTGCCGGCGCTGCAGATGTCATCCGGCGGGTAGGTCATGGACGAGGCATCCAACGTCAGCGTCTGCAGGACAGACAAGCACACGTCAAGAAACGCGGCTCACAGCTGCAGTACCAGCTGGCTTTGCAGGCAACCTTCTCCCCAGACAGAGGAGTGTCGCTCTAGCCCACCGAAGCTCAGTCCTGGGAAGGACAGCCCACGGTGCACTGCAGGAACTCCAGAAGACACAAATATAGAGCCAACCTGCTCAGTACAGGAATACCTTGGATTGCAAGTAACTTGGTTTAAGAGCGTTTTGCAAGACAAGCAAATTTTTAAATATTTATTTAATTTTTTTGACTTGATATACAAGCGACGTCCTGCAATACAAGTACTGTAGTACGGCTTAAATTAAAAATCTCTGTACAAATTTTTTTGGGGGGGATTTCGTTTTGATATAAGAGTGTTTTGGATTACAAGCACGTTTCCGGAATGAATTATGCTCTCAGTCCAAGGCATGACTGTATTGCCCCATGTGAATTGCCCTGCATGGGAACAAGCCCAGCTCCAAGCAAAGCCCCCAAAAAAGAAAGGGGGGGAGCTTATGGCGCATACCTCTAGCGTCCGGATGTGAGCCATCACCGATGGCAGCTCCCACACCTGGTTTTCGCTGATGTCCAAAGTCCGCAGGCTATGCAGGCCACTCAAAGTGTCTGGCAGTACCTTCAGCTTGTTGGCTGCAGGGGGAAGACAGAACCTTAAGTTGGGCAGAATGCAGTGACTAGGTTACCAAGCAGGGTGAGGGTACAGGATTTCCGTCTGACGTCGACATGGAGACAGGCCTTCTCTGCAGTGGCACCCACCCTGTGGGCTGATCTCCCCGAGGTGCGTCAGGCCCCAATGCTGGCATGTTTTAAGACATTTGTTGCAAATGTATCGGTTTGCTTTGGATTTCCCCCAGCCAGGAGCTATCTCTTGGATGAACCTCATGGTGTGTGTGTGTGTTTGGTCAAGGCCATAAGAACATAAGCAGAGCCCTGATGCTGGATCAGTCCAACACTCCATCTAGTCCAGCATTCTGTTCACATAGTGGCCAGCCAGCTGCCCCAATGGGAAACCCACAAGCAGGACAGGAGTGCAACAGCACCCACCCGCCCAGGTTCCCCAGCAACTGGTGTACACAGGCACACTGCCGCTGATCCTGGAGGTAGCATAGAGTCATCAGGACTAGTAGCCGTTGATAGCCTTCTCCTCCAGGAATATGTCCAATCAGTTTTAAAGCCCTCCAAATTGGTGGTCATCACTTCATCGTGCGGTAATGAATTCCATAATTTAACTCTGCGCCGTGTGAAGAAGTCCTTCCTTTGATCTGTCCTGAATCTCTCACCATTCCACTTCACGGGATCACCCTTTGGGTTCGAGTACGATGAGAGAGGGAGAAAAATGTCTCCCTTTTCACTTTCTCCACAGCAGGCAGAATTTTGTACACCTCCATCATGTCTCCCCGCTCGCACCTTTTTTCTAAGCTAAACAGTCCGGAAGGCCGGGGAACATGGGCGGGAGGGTGCTGTTGCACTCATGTCCTGCTTGTGGGTTTCCCATTTGGGCTGCTCATTGGCCTCTGCGTGACCAGAACGCTGGACCAGAGAGGCCTTCGGTCTGACCCAGCACGGCTCTTCTGTGCTCTTAGGAGAGCAGGGTGTGATGCTATCCATCCACTGTTCTGAATAAAACATACAGCAGGCCAAACAGTGACTGGCTATGGCTCTCCAGGGTATCAGTCTTTCTCAGTGCTGGCTCCAGGTTTTTGAGGGCCCTTGGGCACGACGCTCCCCATGGGCCCCCTCCCTCAGTGGGTCTAGCTTCTCACCACCATGGTCACCGGCCGCTCTTGCTCCTCATCCTCTTTCTCAGCACTGCTCCCACTTGCTTGCTTGGCAGGCAGAGGGCAAAGGAGGCCGTGGCATCTCCTGCTCCTCCTCCTCACCACCACCGTTGTCTGGGCCACAGCGAGAGGCAGGTGGACAAGCAGGTTGCAGTGGGGGAAGAGGAGGAGCAAGTCCAGGGGGCTCATCAGTGGGCCCCTGCTGGGGTGTGGGCCATTGGCAGGTGCCCGATCGTGCCGACCCTTGACGCTGGCCCTGTTCTTTCTCACCGCTTGCTCCCCACTTTTTTTTTTTTTTTTTTTAATTGGGAGACACCAGGGGTTGAAACTGGGACCTTCAGTATGCAAATCAGTCATTCTGTCACAGAGCTATGGTCCTCTATGTTCTCCACAGACACACACACACACACAGTTTCAAAATAAGTCAAATTACACCCAGAGATGTTTCGGCCTACCTTTCAGATTAAGGGTCTGCAGCTGGACGAGCTCCCCGACGGAATCCGGAAGCGCCTTTAAGAGATTCTTTTCCAGGTTCAGGACCTATGAAGAACAGAGAGAAGAGAGGCGATAGAGTTGGCCCCTCCAGGCTGCCGGCGGCTTGCAGGGCAATAGCTGAAAGCTGGAAAACGTTGAAATCTTGGTATATGGGGTGGTGGCAAACAGCCACAGCAGGAAAATCATCGTAACCATGGAAATGTAGCTAAGGGCAAAGTCAAAATATCTCATTTTTATAAAATATGGCATGATTTTATTGCTTACTAGCAAGTTGTCAGAGGTGGGCACATCATGTCTGCACTGTCTGAGCGAAGCCATGCCTTCTGGCACCCCTAACCACAGCTCCTTCCATGGGGCACCCCGATTACCCCCGAGGGAATGGTTTGCCCTCTCCATTCTAGGGAAGGGGGCTGGCCAACCGCAGGGGGAGGGGGCAGACGTCGAACTCTGTCTCTCGGCCTCCTAATCTCCCCTGGCTTCAAGCTGTATGGACTGCAAAGCTCTGCGCTGGCTAGTGAAGTCGGCCCCTAGTGGCTGAAGATGTGACCGCAAGCCTCAACCACACGGACACATTTAGACTTATTAAAATTAATTAATATGTGTTAAAAATAAAATAATGCCAAGGTACACACCCCTGGGGTACCCTTAGTATACAAACTTCCGGTGTCCAGATTTCACAGTCTTGGAGCTACCTCAGTGATAGACGGACAGACAGAAAGACACACATCCTCTTTTATGATTAATATTATGGATACAACTGCCCAGGAGAAATGGATGTGAAAAGGCTCCAAGGACAGGAGCCTCTTTACCTGGAGAGACGTCAGCAGGCCGATATCAGCAGGAAGTGAGGTCAGCTGGTTGTCATGTAAATCTAAAACCTGGAAGAGAAGTAAAATGGTTGCCATTCATCTGCCAAAATTGGTGGGCCGTTTTTGTGGGGGCCTTGGCCCCTGAATTTCCTCCTGCGGCAGCAAAAACTGCAGCAGTTTTGCAAGCGAACATAGCCTGTGGGCAGTGCGCATCTTCTTTGAAAGCAAAATTGCGCTCCTGGAAGCCTTCCGGGATCGCGATTCTACTTGTGTGCCGCAGTGGCAAATTCTGCAGCAATTGCGGCAGGAGTGTGGCATGTCCACCAGTGGGGCAATGCGGCCTCCTGACCCCCAGAAGTTGCCCGGTCCTGCTCTTTAGGAACAGGAAAGGAGGACATGCTATTTCAGCTGGGAACGTTAAAGTGGAAACAACATCATGGCGTGCCTAGGGGGAATGCAAGAACAGCCCTGCTAGAGCAGACCAAACACTCATTGACCTGAACCTACCCAGAAACTACAATCAAAATCAGAGGTCTTCCTCCGAGTGCTTCCTCTGGGGGAGGCTCAAACGGTGGCAACAAGGGAGAGGGCCTTCTCAGTGGTGCCCCCCCCCCCCCCCAAGTATGGAATGCTTTCCCCACTGAGGTCTGCCTGGTGCCAATACTGTCGTCTTTTCAGCAGCAGGTTATGACTGTCCTCTACTCCCAGGCATCTGATGGCCTATGATGGGGCACTTGTTTCAGTTGTTTGTAGGAGGTCCGGTAACTTATTGTAACATCCATGCTGTTTAAAATGCATGGTTGGCTGGGGCATGCTGGGAGTTGTAGGCCTTTCCCCCCCGTCTAAACTTGAATGGGATTGTGCCTTCAATTGTTTAAATTTTGGACGTTAAGAGATTTTATGTTACATTTTTATGATCATGTCTTGCGCTGTGCATTTTTGAGACCCCGCCCCCAGAGAGCTCCAGCTGTTGAGCAGTATAGGAATGCATTTAGTAATCGCCATCATAGTAACAACTGCGGTTCTGTGCCTTCTCCCTTGCTTCCAGACCCAAAGGCCTCCACCCCGGACCTTCTAAAGCCCCATAAGAATCCCCAGGGTACCTTCACGGTTATGAGATTCAGGAGACTGCAGGATTTGGGGACCAGAGACGTCAGGCAATTGGTGTGAGCGATCAGCACCTTGAGACAGGAAGGACGGGGAGGAGCTGGTTACACTGATGCAGGGAGCCCGGAAGTCCTCAGCCCTGCTTAGGTTAGCCTTCCCCAACCTGGCGCTCTCCAGATGTGTTGAACTACAACTCCCAACGTCCCCCCCCCAAGACATCCATCCGACACATCTGGAGGGCACCGGGTTACGGAAAGCTGGATTAGATACTCTCCGCAATGACCCACGTCGGCATGGGGGCTAAGGGCTGCTGCCCGTTTAAAGCATCCAAGCTGCACCCTGGGAGCCGGCAAAGCCGTCCGCCCCAACTGGATATGCACGGAAGCGGAATTTCTTCTCCGCCACACACGACAAAAGATTGCATCGCCCTCTTCGTCTCCAACCAGGCCACCCCCGGAAACGACTGTGCATTGGGCCGGACCTTGCTGTCCGCTCCGGGGTTCTCAAGAGTCTTCCTTATTTGGTGGCGGTGGGCTAACCCAGCTCCGGTGCATGACAGTATTCAGGATGTGTCCAGCTGGAATTAGCCCTCCAAAATGCAATTTGGCCTTTGGGCTGAAAGCCGTTCGACGCCTCTGTTTTAGGGTTTTAACGGCGGTTCTATGGTTCCACCAGCTGACCTTGTATAAGGTGGCCTCCTAGGTTCCTATAATTGCTTGTTTCCACACTTTCTTGAAAGGGTCCTGAACTCCACATCAGCCAGGACATACCCACCTTCTTGAGGTGCGTGAAGATTCCACGCTTTCAAGGAGGCACACTGTTAATTAATTAATTTATTATATTTATACCCCACCTTTTTTCCTGCAAGGAACCCAAGGCGGCTTACATTATCCTCCTGCTCCTCTCCATTTTATCCTCACAACAGCCCTGTGAGGTAGGCTAGGCTGAGAGGCAGTGACTGGCCCAAAGTCACCCAGTGAGTTTCATGGCCGAGCGGGGACTAGAACCTGGATCTCCGGAGTCCCAGAACAACACCCTAACCGCTACGCCACACTGGCTGTTAAAACTCTGTATCTAGGGATGTCTATTTCCCATTCCACCAGCCTGGCTGAAAGACTACTACATTTCCCCCCTCTTCCCTCTCCACCCCATTCTCCTTGCGTGCCATGCCGTTTCAGATTGTGAGCCTGCAGAATAGGGGCTGCCTCTTTTTACTGATTGCATGTAAGCGGTTTCGGGAGCCTTTTTTTGGCTGAAGACGGGATGAAAACAACAGCACTTTAAATAAAGTAAAGAAATCAGCCGGTGAAAGCAATTCAGAAATAGTTCCTGTCAGCAAGATCCTGAGGAATCTCGGACTGTTTTGTTCCCATGGAAAACTCCACTGGGGAGTTTTAAAGGAAGTTTAAAATTAATTAAGAGAGGAAAAACTGTTACACTCTCAAAGTACATCCGCCAGGATTCAAACATCTACACCTAGAGGATTTCTAGGGGCTCATGGGACTTTGCTGTTTGCTTCCAGCTGCGGGTTCTCGCTCAGGATTGGATGCTACACTGAAGACTCCAAGACTCAAACTGGCTTATAATGGGTGCACAGATTCTGCCTCTCGGTTCTTTGGACCCTGGATTTTTTTGCTAATTTTTATTTCATTTTTATTTATTTATTTCCTATATCCTGCCTTGTTTCCTCTTGCAAGGAACCCAAGGCGGCGCTCACATGGCCCCCTCCTCCCTATTTTATCCTCACAACAACCCTGCAAGGTAGGTTAGGCTGAGAGTCAGCGACTGGCCACAAAGTCACCCAGTGAGTTTTAGGCTGAGCGGGGAGTTGAACCCGGATCTCCCGAGTCCCAGGCCAACACTGTAACCACTGCACCATGCTGGCTAATATATCAGCGATGCGCCCCTTACCTTCTTCTGCAGGACTTTACAGGTGGCAAAGGCTCCATACGGAAGCTAAAAGCGCAGACATACAAGAGAAACCAACCATTGGTCAGATAAAATATCATGAAAAGAACCAGAGTTAGAAGGGATTCTTCAAGCCGGCTCACATGACTCTCAAGACAGCCTTTCCCCAACCTGGTGCTCTCTCCAGATGTGCTGGAGTGCAACTCCCATCATCCGTAGGGAATGATGGGGAGTTGTAGTCCAGCACAGCGGGAGGGCGCTGGCTGGGAATGATGGGAACTTTAGTCCAACACATCCAGAGGACATCAGGTTGGGCAAGGCTAATTCAAGGCCTATGAGCAGAAGGGTGAACGTTTCTCAGCTTGCTTGCCAAGCAGGGGAAGATTTTTGGGGAGAGGTGTTGCAGCCTGTGGAGAGGGGAGAGTTAACCCTTCCCTCCCCTGCTGCAAGTCCCCTTGAAAATCACCCCTGCATGGCAATTAAGCTGAGAAAACAACCTTCCATTACTACCAATGGACACTCAGGGCTCTGGGAAATAGAGGCGGGCCCCGGGGAAATACAGGCGGGCCCCTGGGAAAGAGAGGCAGGGCTAGGTCTCCATGGGACCAAGCGTAGCAACACCAAGCGCCAGCACCCCAGCACCCCCCTGCCCAACTCGCCATTGGGGAGCCAGCGTCGTCGAGCACGTACCTCTGAGAGTTCGCATTTGGATATATCGAGGATGTCATCAGCCCCTGCTTCCTTTGCCTGTCGAGGGACAGAAACGGTGAGCTACGCTGGCAGCTTTTAATCACAGGCGCTTGTTGCGACCGACGGGGAAGCCCAAAGTCACGTGGCATGGAGGTAAGCCCTGCTGTGGCTCCTGCTTCCGATTCGCTAGCTGCCAATGGCGTGAGCTCAGAGCCACGCTCATCTGGGCTGGCCAGAGCAGTTGACTCCATCTTGCCTCCCTTCTTTCATGGGGGAGGTAGGAGAAGAAGGGAGAGGCTGAATTCCAATCGTGGTAGGGAGCCATCAGAGGGGGGGGCATTTCCCCATTTCGCCTCCCACCTTCCTCTGAAGAGGGGGATGGGTCTGAACTGTTTCCATGCTGCCTTGCTTCACATCTTTACGCTCTTAGGAAGAGGCCTTATGCTGGGTGGGACTGTTTGCCCACCTGACTCGGCACTGCTAACCCTGGGAGGGTAGAAACTCAGGCTCGTGGGCCAAATATGGCTCGCCTCCAGGCCCACGCCGGCTTACTGGGGTTCGCCAAATGGCCATGGACCCTCTTCCTGACCATCAGCTGTTTGGTGGTATCTCGGCTTTTGTGAAGCTCCCCCCCACAAATTCTAAAAAAGGTGAAATACCTCTCCTAAAAGCTTTAAGCTAAAATATGCTGGCATTTATGGCCCTGCCTCCTTTTGTGTTTGGCCCTGCCCACCCCTGGAATGCAGTCCCCAAGAGCTTCTCCAGAATAGAATTGGGGCCCTGTGCAGAAAGGGATCCTGCATCCCCGTAGCAAGCCTAGCTAAGCACCAAGCCAATATTCGACGTTGCATACGGTTTGGGGAACCATTTTTTCTCAATTGAGGGCACCACCTATCCCAGAAAAGACTAAACGGTGGGTGGGACCATTGTTTGACGCTTCCGGAAGCTTCCTCAGAGGGATCCTTTTTGTCTGGGGGCAACCACTCCACCTAGCCAGCCAGCCAAGGCCCTGTTTTCCCCAGCACGACCTACCAGGCACATTTGGTACTCAAGGCGTTTCCGGGCTTCGTCGCTGGGCTTCCTTTTCCGGAAGAAGAGCAGCATCTTCGACCCCTTTCCCTTGATCCTGATTCAGAGATGGAAGATGGTCAACGGAAGAGGCAGGAGAGTTGGGCGGGTGACCACAACCTAAGCAACAGGAATTCCCAGGTGACATTCCGGTCACTTCCAGAAGCAGCAGCTCCTGCCCAACGGGTTCCACTCTACCTGCCACCCCGCCCTCTTAAAAAGACAACATGGTCCTCCTCCTCCCCATTTTATCCTCACAACGACCATGTGAGGTAGGTGAGGCTGAGAGTCAATGACCAGCACAAACTCACCTAGTGAACTTCATGGCTGAGAGGGGACCCGAACCCAGGCCTCCCAAGTCCTAGTCCCAACACTCCAACCACTACACCACACAAAGAACGTTGTGTCTTTAACATTAGCCTGACAGTCAGAAAATCAACCCGTGCAGCTTTTTGGTGGCATCAAAGTATAGCGACACTGAAAATTGCAATAAAGAAATACGTCCCCCCCACCGCAAAATATGGCAACCCTAACTTTGATTGCCAGAGATTATGTGCCCTTGGTTGCTGCACTTGACAGACAGATATTAAACAAGTGATGCTTCTTTCCCAGCAATGAGATGTCATGTTGGGAAATGCTGGGTCGAGTCCATTTCCGGGAAAGGCACAGGAGTGCCAGAAGACGACAACGACAAAGGAGGAAATTTTCACCTTGGCCTAGTTCTCATGGATTGGGTCAACCTGTGCCAGGACTGCACCACTTCAGATTGCAGGTGGGGGAAATCATTTGCTCTTTACACACAGAGACACAAAATAACCAAATCCCTGAAGCTAGAAAACTGGCTGGCACTCGTTTCCCTGGCATATTAGCTTTCTATTTGCAGGCTTCTTTTGGTTTAGTTTTGGAACGGAAGAACATTCCATCACACGTATGTCACCTAGTGAGCTATAATTATTAGGTGACTGATAAACTGAACATATAAATAAAGGCTTCCTGTGTGGCACATGCTTATTAGAGACATACCCACATCTAAAGGCGCAGTCCTATGAATGTTTAGACAGAAAAAAAGTCCTACAACTCCCAGAATTCCCCAACCAGCATGGCTGGTGAATGCTGGGAAGTGTAGGACTTTCCCCCTTCTAAGCACTTTGATTGTGCCCTTAATTGTCATACAGGGGGCAATTTTCAGGGGGCAAAGAAGTCCTACAACTCCCAGCATCCTCCAGCCAAA
This sequence comes from Shinisaurus crocodilurus, assembly GCA_021292165.1. Classification (NCBI taxonomy): domain Eukaryota; kingdom Metazoa; phylum Chordata; class Lepidosauria; order Squamata; family Shinisauridae; genus Shinisaurus; species Shinisaurus crocodilurus. The sequence goes on along the minus strand of JAHFWL010001188.1, from coordinate 2,922,292 downwards.
ATGCTGGGAGTTATAGGACTTTTTTCTGTCTAAACATGCATAGGATTGCACTCTAAGTGTATCTTTATTTATTTGTTTTACCTTTCGAATTTATTTGTACGATTATTTATTTATTTATTTCATTTTATTTACTGTATTTCATTTTTATACCGCCCAATAGCTGAAGCTCTCTGGGCGGTTTACAGCAATTAACAAGACAGTCCCTGCCTGCAGGCTTACAATCTAAAAAAAGATTATAATGCGTACGCATATCTGCAAGGGAAAGGGGACAGTGGGATCATCTGTACGTGCCTAAAACCGAAAATCTTTCAATAAAATGTTAATAATAAATAACTAAATAAATAAATAGGAACTCCTGAAGAAAATCTGAAGTGGTGCAGCTCAGACGCTCAACACCGCCACCTACACCTCAGTGAGCATTTATTAATGTATTAGCTAGATTTCTATTCCCTGGCTTCAGAGCAGTTTACATCAGTGCCCCACCCCACTCTGGCTTTCTCCTCCTGATAATGCTCATCTGTCTGTCTCTAAGGGGCCCCACAATCTTAGCGCTCCCCCCTTTGTCTCTAAGGGACCCCACAGTCTTAGGGCTCCCCCATCTGTCTCTGTCGGACCCCACAATCTTAGGACTCACCCATCTGTCTCTAAGTGACCCCATAAACTTAGGGCTCCCCCTTCTGTCTCTAAGGGCCCCAACAGTCTCTGTGGGACGCCATAATCTTAGGACTCGCCCATCTGTCTCTATGAGACCCAACAATCTTAGTGCTTGTCCATCTATCTCTAAGCAACCCCATAATCTTAGGGCTCCCCCCTCTATCTCTAAGAGACCCCATAATCTTAGGACTTGCCCATCTGTCTATATGGGACCCCACAATCTTAGCACTTGTCCATCTGTCTCTAAGCAACCCCATAATCTTAGGGCTCCTCCTCTATCTCTAAGGGACCCCCCAATCTCAGGGCTCCTCCCTCTATCTCTAAGGGCCCCCACAATCTTAGGGCACGCCCATCTGTCTCTACGGGACCCCACAATGTGTGGGCTCCCGCACTGCCTGTGAGGGACCCCACAGTCTCAGTCTACAGGCGCCCGCACACTTACCTGAGAGCAGGCCCCATTGGAAAAGGCAGGAGGACTTATTTCTCGGTCAAGGGGCTCTCAAAGCGAGATGGGCGGCTGGGCACAGCTGGGACGCCAGGCAGAAATTCAACAGGTGCAGCTTGGTGACAGCCTGGCATGCCAGCTTGTATACAAATGGCGGGAGCCCTGGGACAGGGAGGTGGAAGGAAGGCAAGCGCCTTCCCTGGCGACTGATGCAGTCGCCTTGCGAAAAGTGGCCAGAAATGCAAGCCACCTTGGCCCCGCCCATAAACAGGGAAGGGAGGGGCGGTGGCCCCGCCCACAACACAGGCGCCGAGGCCAACCCTCAGGGGCAGGGGCGAGACAGGCTCCGCCCACCTCGGCACTGTCTCCTCCTTAAGGGCTCCGTCCCATACCGGCATCTTCCCCCACCCCTTCGGCAGTGTCCCCTATCGCGCTTCGTACTTACCGGCTCATCCCTTGACCCCCCCCCTCCGTCACCACACGACGATCTGCCTCAGGAGATTTCCGCGACCGACCCTCATGTCGGTCATATCCCACAAGCACCTCCTCCGTTCGCCGCCCACAAAGACCCAAGGGCTAGAACGTCGTCCATGCCCAACGCCACCTCCCTCTGCCCGGAGACAAAATGGCTCTGGTCGCCTCCCCACAGCAGTGCCCACACTAGTCATGGCGGCAGAGGGCATAGGATAATCGCGAGACTGAGATTGGGACCGCAACGGAGTTTGAATGGGGGGAGGCGGGGCAAGGGAGGAGTAATCCATAGAGAAGCATTTCGGCGAGATTCTATAAGCACTTCCGATACACATCTGAACTCGGGTTCTTGTTTCCTGAAGCGAAGTTGAGAGGGTTTTTACCATAGAGACGCCCAAGGGCGCCTTTTTCAATTTACGACCGGAAGTTTAGACCGTTCGCTCGGCTCGTTTTCCTTTCTCAACGGGCGGCATGACTGTGCTTTTCTTTCTTTTTTCTTTGCCCACACCTACCATGGCTTCGCTCGCCTCGCCCTCCAAAGACAGCGCCCACAAGTGTGAGGACGCAAGATCTCGCCGAGTAAGTCTCGCGAGATCTCACCCAGTATATCCCGCGGGATCTCAGCACGGCAGCCCTCTTGGCTCTCTTTGCCTCCGAGGTGAAGGTCAGCTCCGTCGCTAGTCCGGATCCATCGTCATCCTCGCCGGCGCTTAGCCCGCCACCTGCTCCGCCGCCATGCCGCCCAAGTTCGACCCCAACGAGATCAAAGTTGGTAGGTTTCGGGGCCCGAAGGTCTGGGCATGATGGCTCATTTTGGGGTTGGGCCCGATGAGCGGCGCTATTCCAATGGCGATGCGTGGCTCTCTGCTGGAATAGCACGTGTGAACGCTTCGCTCCCGTGTCCAGTCCGCGTTTCAAGTTGTCTATTCCGTTCACCTTTACGTATCTTCACTGCTGGAAATGGTTGAGCTTTCTGTTATTATTATCACTTTTATTATTTTCTGCCATTATTATTTTGTAATCGTTGTTACTATTATCATAATCATTGTCACCATTTATTTATTCATTCATTGCATTTCTATCCCGTCTTTTTTTCTCTTGCAAGTTGCCCGTTGTGGCTTCCGTGGCCCTCGTCCTCCATTTTTATCCTAGCAACAACCCTGTGAGGTAGCTTAGGCTAACCGTCGGTGACTGGCGCAAAGTCACCCAGTGAGCTGCATGGCCGAGTGGGGTTTAGAACCCTGTTATTTATTTATCATTACATTTGTATCACTCCTTCCCCCCCCCTCTTGCAAGAGGCCTTATATGGACCTACTGCTCTCCCATTTTTATCCTCACAACAGCCCTGTGAGGTAGGTGAGGCTGAGAGTCAGTGACTGGCCCAAAGTCACCCAGTGAGCTTCATGGCCGAGCGGGGACTAGAACCCGGATCTCCCAAGTCCCGGTCCAACACCCTTAATCACGGCACCACACTTGCTCTCTAGCCTCGTTTTACATAGAGATGTGAAGGCCTGGAGAAAAACAACAACCCAGGTTCATACCGGGAGAGTCATACCCCTGGTTTTTCTAGCATAGCGTTGGCTACTCTGACTGACGGTGCTTCTGCAGGGCCTTCTCCAGGACTCTCCTGCCATCTGCTGCCTGCACACCCCGAGGGCCCCCTTCGTTTTGCGTGCCAAGTTTCAGGTTCTTGCAGCTATGGGGACGGACAGGCACAGATCCCCTTTTATTATTCTAGATCAGGGCTCTCCAACCTTGGGTCCCCAGGGGTTGCTGGCCTACAGCTCCCAGCATACCCACCCAGCATGGCTAATGGCAAGGGATTCTTGGTGCTGTAGTCCAGCAACATCTGGGGACCCAAGGTTGGAGACCCCTGTTCACTCCCTCTTGTTTTAAGACAGTTGGTTTGCTGTGGTGGTGACTAGGTTTTGCCACTGGCATCCCAGTGGAGATGTGAAGGAGCGTCTGCCTTTTGTTGCTTCATCCTTGGTCCAGAGCTGACTTTGTGTGCTACTTTGTTCCCCTCCCACAGTGTTCTTGAGATGCACTGGGGGTGAAGTCGGTGCCACTTCTGCTCTGGCTCCAAAAATCGGGCCTCTGGGTTTGGTAAGTCCACTCTGTTTTGTTTTTTTCTAAAGCAAAGTAGATGCCAGGTTCAATCTGGGCACCAGCAGAGTCTCTTCCTTACCGGACAAAATCTCCAAAGCTTGCTAACCTCTGTTTTTAGAGGCTTGATTTGGGGGGGGGGGGGACTTTATGATGTTGTGGTACAAATGTAGGCGTGTACATTTCCTGGGAGTGGCAGGGCCGAAGTGTCATCTTCCATTGCTCGGAATGGCTATCTGCTTTGCAGCAGTTTTAAAAAATAAAATAAAAAATTGGGCTGGCAACAGGAGTCTGGATTTGGCTAGCTGGCTGAACACTGCCCTAGGAACTTTTCCATAAAGCTACATCCAGATTTGTGACAAGTTCTTGTGGGCTGGTAACTTAGAATCATAGAAAAGTAGAGTTGGAAGGGCCATTGAGTCCAATCCCCTGCGCACCGCAGGAATCTCAAGTCAAAGCATCCCTGACAGATCCAGCTGCACCTTGAATGCCTCCAGAGTGGGAGAGCCCACAACCTCCCTAGGTGGTTGGTTCCATTGTATTATTGCTCTAACAGTCAGGAAATTTTTCCTGATGTTTAGGTGGAATCTGGGTTCCTGTAACTTGAGCCCATTATTCTGTGTCCTGCAAACTGGGATGATCGGGAAGAGATCCTGGCCCTCCTCTGTGTGACAACTTTTCAAGTACCGGTACTTGAAGAGTGCTATCATATCTCCCCTCAGTCTTCTCTTCTGAAGGCTAAATATGCCCAATTCTTTCAGCCTCTCCTCATCGGGCTTTGTTTCCAGTCCCCTGATCATCTTTGTTGCCCTCCTCTGAACCCTCTCCAGTTTGTCTACAATCCTTCTCTAGGTTTATTTGCAAGGCAGAACTTGGTTTTAGGGTGAACCTTTTCAGCACACTGTGGGCAATACTGAAAGGCAACTTTATTCGTGGAGGGTAAAGCCATGATGGCTACTAGTCATTATGGCTATGTGTGGCTTCCAGTATTGGAGGTAGTAGTATGCCTCCATAATCCAGTTTGCTGGGGAATACACATAGGAGGGTGCTATTGCACTCATATATCCTACTTGTGGGTTTCCCAGAGTCATCTGCTTGGCCACTGTGTGAACAGAATGCTGGACTAAAGAGGCCTTTGGTCTAATCCGGCAAGACTCTTCCGAAACGGTCTTGTACTGAACCAGACCCTTGGTCCACCTAGCGCAGTATTGTCAACACTGACTGGCAGCAACGGCTCTCCAGGGTTTCAGGCAGGATTCTTTCCTAGCCCTACCTGGAGATGCTGCCAGGGATCGAACCGGGGACCTTCTGCATGCAAAGCGGGGGCTCTCTCACACCGAGCTCTGGTCCCTCCCTACACCACCTGGTATTCCATCCAAGTACTAACCAGGCCCGACCCTCCTTAGCTTCCGAGAACAGGCGAGATCGGGCTGTTGAGATGTCTTCTTAGGTTCTTACTTTTGGGAGAAGGAATTTCCTTTCTGCATTGGTCGTGTGGCATAGTGATAAACTCCCATCGTGTCTCTGTCCTTCTTCCCAGTCTCCCAAAAAGGTGGGGGATGACATCGCCAAGGCCACCGGCGACTGGAAGGGGCTGAGGATCACCGTGAAGCTGACCATCCAGAACAGGCAAGCTCAGGTACAGGCAACGCCACAAGGGATGGCTCCGTGGTCTACGCTCCCGCCCCCCGGTCTCGAAATGACCGGCCGAGCAGATGCCACGAGCCACAATCCCGGCAGGGTCGACTCAGCCCTTCATCCTTCCGAGGTCGATAAAATGAGTGCCACGCAGCGCGCTGTGTGGGAGGTCTCTGGGGCCGGACCTCAAAAGTGTGTCCCTTTGGGGGGGGGACTGGGGGTGGCCGCAGCCAATCATGCAGGGTTCTGTGGGTTTGGGAACACAGAGCAGCCAAATCCGTGCTCCAAGAGAGCATGTGACTGCTGTATACGAGGGGTGGGTGCCCTGGTTTGAAAAATGATTTCCTATTCCGTTTCCTGAGCTCCTAATAATTCTGGGGCATTTCCATATAGTGCCTTTTGGGTGTTCAGATCAATACGTTTATTTTATTATTAAAATTTCATTTCCATGCCCAATAGCCAAAGCTCTCTGGGCCAGTTACAAAAGATCAAACCCTTAAAAAAATGCAATATAAAATGCATAATGTAAAAACCGTTTACGTACAAGAATAACTTCAAACGATCACTAATGCAAATCCTTGCGGCAACCCTGCGAGGTAGGTCAGTCTTCTCCCCGTATTGCAGACTAGCGAACGGATCCGGTTTCACACCAGCTGGAAAAGCCCTTGATGGGAGACAGCTGTCGGAGTTAGACACATAGGGCCCGCCCCGTCTGAGTGAAGCACCGCCCGCTGGCACCCCTAGGCACAGCCCCATCTCGGTGCAGCCCTAGAGCCTGCTAAAGGTGGGGTCTGCCTACTCCATTCCCCTGAGGAAGGTCTGCCCCACAGCAGAGGGGAGAGGGCAGGCATCTAACTGTCCTCGGCCTGCCAATCTTCCCTTGCTTCAAACTGCATTGGCCGTTGGCAGATTTGTCAGGTTAACAGGCACCCGCCACCGTGTCTTTCGTACAACCGTGACTGGCACGTTCCAGTGGTGTGCTCAGAGCAAACTCCACCCCCAGCTTAGGAAGCAGAGCTCTTCTCTGGCTGTGAGGAGCCCTGTGCCGAAAAGCTGGGGACATAAACCGGAGGGGAAGAGGCGGATCCTTGCTTAAGCGTCCTTTTATCTGGGAGGGGGCGGTTTTTTTAAAAAAAAAAAATTAAATCCGCCCTCCCACATGTGCTGTTGGGAGGAACTGTTGTGGAGGGGGGGCTTTTCCAGTAGACCCCTGCTGCCGTCTCGCCACGCTCCAATTTGGCTCTTTTGCCCTCCAGATCGAGGTGGTCCCATCTGCCTCCGCCTTGATCATCAAAGCTCTGAAGGAGCCACCCCGCGACCGCAAGAAACAGAAGAACAGTGAGTATCTGGTGGAGACGTGCATCACTTTGTCCCTTGGGGTCGGGCTCTGCAGCATACTTAGTCAGATAGGGCAATCCAGACAGCAAGGTCACAACACAGGCAAACGGGACGGGCACTAAGGTTCCAGTCAGGCAGGGAGGCAGGAGTGGTTGGAAGTACAAGCAGAAAGCACAGTTGAGCAGTCCGGTACATAGACAATCCAGAAGCGGGGTCAAGTTAAGTCCAAGGGCCAGGGCCACGGAGCATCAGGTCATCAAGGGAAGGTCTAGGAAACAAGGCAGCAGGCACTGGAGCTGAAGAATGGTGTTGTTTCCAGCACTGGTTAGGCAGACATTGAAGGTTTTTAACATCAGAGCCTACTAAGCCCCACCCAAGGCTCAGCTGCAGTCTGTTGAGAGTTCTCTGGGCTGAACCCTAGTCCTGAGGAATCCTCCTCCTGACCAGGCTGGACCCACAGCCATCTCCCACTCCCGAGGGCCCTGATTCCTCCTGGTCTTCCAATGTGGATGGCTCAGTGGCATCCGTCTCTGGGAGCTCGAGTTCCTCTTCCTCCAAGGAGTCCTTCAGCGGGGGCTTGTCAGGCTGCCCCTTTCAAATGGGGACAGTGGCCATCTTGGGCTGGTGGCACTGTTCAGGTGCCAAGGAGCCCCTCTCCTAAATCTTGTCTGCCTTGGCTGCAACAATGTGCAACGGGGATCTGTGTGTGTAACCCAGAGAAGCAAGCCAAAGGTTGAATATTTAGGGAGGGGACTTTTTAACAGCTGCAGGGTGGAAGGAAATAACTGCTTTCCGTTTTGGTTGTGTCTAAACCATTTTCTGGTTCATGAATCTCTGGGAAATACAGTTTTGTGCAAGCACGTCGCTAATGTGCATATGCTGATTGCTGTCTCCATGTGTGCAAACTTCGAAAGCATTGCTAGGATTTATTTCTGTTTCCAGGAGGCAAAGGCCAGCTGATTAAGTTCTCGTCCAAATCCCCTCCCAAGAAATAAATGCTTCAATGAATTTGCACTCTGACCTAGATCATCCCAAACTAATGGACATTTTTTTCCCTACGCTTAATTGTCATGCAGGGAAATATTTTTTGGGTGGTGTTCTGGCATGTGGTCTAGGCATGACATGATGCCCATTGTTCTGTGATTAGGCAGTGAGACAGTTGTGAAAATGCAGGTGTGGATAGCAAAGCCACATAGGGTGCCATCCTATGCCAGTTGTAGGCCTTTTTTCTGTCTAAACATGCATAGATTGCACCCATACTGGCTTACAAAGATTGGGTGGGCGTGAATAAGTTTACTTTATACTTAAAATTATTTTTGGGAACTGTGGCCCAAGCTCACTTGGGAAACGCCCTTTCATCTTGTGTTGCACTCGCATTCAGTCATGCTCCTAATGCTTAAGATGAAGAAAGCCTAACAAATGAAATTCTGAAAAGCTTGGGTTCTGGGGGGAAAGGAATTCAAATCTCCTTTTGCGCCGTCCTGCCGGACACAAGCCACCCGCCACTGTGCCTGCCTGAGCTCAGCTGTGGCTCGTACATTCCAGTGGTGAGCTGAGAGTAAACCCCCCGTTCTAGGAAACAGAGTTATTCTCTCCATGGGTAACCCTGTGCCGCGAACTGGGAACAGCAGCGGGGTCGAGGGCTCCCTCTCTCCTTCGGGGGGAGGGGGGAGCAGCCAGTGACTTTCCCTGTGTGGTTTTCGGTGGCCGGGCCGGCAGAGATTGACGGGCTCATTCTTTGTTCCAGTCAAGCACAGCGGAAGCGTCAGCTTCGACGAGATCGTCGGCATCGCCCGGCAGATGAGGCACCGGTCCTTGGCCCGGGAACTCTCAGGTAAAAGCAGAGTGGTCGGTGCTTGGGGGTGAGGGTGGAAGTGCCCCAGTCTGTGATCAAGTGCCCCGATTGCTAGTCCCATGCACTGCATGACAATCGAATGGATAAAGCTGCCCCCCCTTTTTTTATTCCCATCAGCTTCTGGGTCTGCCTCTCCCAATACTGCCTACGGTACAGGCAGCAGCTTTTCAGTGAAATTTTATTTATTAATGTGTTTGTAATCCTGCTCCCTGATCCAAAAGGCTCCCGGAGGAGCGCACATATAATCCTCAAAACAAGGCAGTCCCTCCCTGCCCTGCAGCGCTGTTGCTTTCCCAGTGAGCAAGGCCTTCCCTCCAAACGTAGGCAGTTGCCTCACGCACTGAGCGTGGAAAGCTAAGCAGGGTCAGGCCTGGTTATTACTTGGATGGGAGACCCCTCCTCTAGTTTCCTGCATTGAGCAGGGGGTTGGACTCTATAGCCTTGTAGGCTCCTTCCAACTCTATGATCTATGAAACCGTGAGATCTACGGGTTCATCCAGCCTGGCATTTATCTATTGTTGGCAGCGGCGTGCGAATCCCTTACTGCTCTATCGCCCCGCGTCTGTTGTTCCAAACCAGCCCTCCCCGACCTGGTGGCTTCCAGTGAGCGAGAACAGCTCTTGACATGCCTAGTTCTGGGCCCCAGTAATCCGGCATGTTCTGGATCAGCCTTTCCGAACCTGGTGCCCTCCCGGTGTTGGGAATTGTGGGAGTTGTTGTCCCAACGCATCTTGGAGGGTCTCAGGTTGTAGAAGGTCGCTCTGGGTGCTGAAGCCCAGCTCATATTAAGCCCCCAGAGTAAGTCACCCTCATCTTCTAGACATTCTGCACTCGACCCAGAGTTCCTTGGGGCATGCGAGTGTCCTTGGGCAGCAGGAGGGGACACTACACGCACACACACGCGCGCGCGGTCTGAAAGATACGGGTGGAAGGCTCATGCTCAGTCTCTTTCTGATCTTGGACACGGCCAGGGCTTGCCGTGTTGCCCAAGGTGGCTGCGTGGCGGAGAGGGAAAGATCTGACCCCCGGGGCACAGTCCGCTGGGGCGTTCTCCTGCGCAGGCCCCCTCGAAATAAACGGGAGCTCACGGATGCTGCCGCAGATTGTGCCCACGTTGGGGCCTGGGGAGGTTAGCCTGTTGTGGAGCTTGGGGGCACGTGGACACACGAGTAAAGCCGTTGATTCCTGCCCCATCTGCAGGGACCATTAAGGAGATCCTGGGAACCGCCCAGTCCGTTGGTTGCAGTATTGACGGCAGGCATCCCCACGACGTCATCGATGACATCAATAGTGGGGCGGTTGAATGTCCAGCGGTAAGTGCCTGCCTTCCCACCCCCACCCCCGGAACCTCCTTTCTCCCTTGCCGCTAAGCCGAACTGGTTCGTCTTAGGACAAACACACAACAAACCTGTTCTTCCCTCCCCCACAGATTTAAGACCTGCTGCCCGAATGGACTCAACACAGCAATTTCTGTACCGTGAATCTTGCTAATAAATTTTTTGAACATCAGTTCATCCGGCGCTCCACGCATGAAGGTCTGGTTCTTTTCTGACGCGCGCTTCCCTTGCCACCCACGCCTTGGATAGGTGAGGATGATGGCGCTGGAAGAAAATTGGGACTGGAGAGGATACCTTGGGGTTTGGGTGAAGGATGTCTCTCCTGGCGTGTACATTAAAAAAATAAAACTTTAGACCAAGGTAACTGGGAAGTTTGTGTGAGCTGTATTCTGAAGCCTGTAACAGCCAGGTACATCAGCACGATTTCCCTTTGTAGAGGACAGCCTTTCCTAACCTGGCCCCGTCTCTAGGCGTGTTGGCTGGGGATTCTGGGAGTTGCAGTCCAACATGCATGGAGAGGGGGCCAGGTTGGGGAAGGCTGGTAAAAGAACCATCATAAAAGCCATGCTGGATGAATTCTGCAAATTACAAACCTAGAAAGCTGCCTTTATATACCGCAAGGGTCCCCCAACCTTTTTGCGTAAGCGAGCGTGCTTGGTATTTTGAGAGGGTTTTGTGGGCACTCTCACAAAATTTCCCAGAAGGCAAATTGGCAAGATAAAAACTAAGCACTGGAGTCCAAGCCAAGAGGTGGGTTCTGACTGAGCTCCAAAATACAAGGATTCTTTGGAATCCAAATGAAGATGGCCCATTGGCCCAAGAGGGCAGGCCTGTGCTTGTGTGAACAGAATGCTGGACTGGATGGACCCTTGGCCTGGCCTAGCACGGCTCTTCTTAGGTTCTGAAGCTGCCTTCTACTGTGTCAGACCCTTGATCCATCTGGCCAAATATTGTCGACAGTGACTGGCAGCAGTGGCCCCAGTGTTTCAGGCAGGAGTCTTTCCAGCCCTCCTCAAAGGTGCTGGGGATCAAACCTGGGACCTTCTGCACGCAAAGCAGGTGCTCTTATCGCTGATCCACAACGCTTCCCCCGGGTCTTGTCCATACACTTGTCTCAGCAGTCACGAGGACTAGAAAATTGGGTTTTGTTGCGCTTTGAAACGGGAGTTAAAATGTGTGCAGCTTTCCAGCATTTGTAGTGAATTACGGCATACCCTCAGCCCCATGTGATGAATCTTGGGAGGGGTTAAAAAGAGCGGCCTGGCCCCCAGAGTGTGAGCGGTGAATACCCACACTAATCAAAAGGTGAACTCTGCTGTTTTCCCCGCATGGGTGCTTCCGTTTCGAGGAGAAGCAAAGATGAACTGCCCGCTAGCTCATGGTTTTGTTTTTAGCTGCAGCCCCTTCTGAATTACGCACGTCCCAACTTCATTACGTTGCATATTTTATTCTTTGTACAAACCTGAAGCTTATCTCCCTTCAACCCACTCTCCGGATCAGGAATATTCCAAAATTCTGGGTGGGGTTGAGAAAAGGGGTGCACAAGAATGGGACACTGCCTGTGTGGGGATGGAAATGTCTTGTTCTAGTCCCCACTTGGCCATGAAGCTTATTGGGTGACTGGGCTGGTTGCTGATTCTCAGCCTAACCTACCTCACAGGGTTGTTGTGAGGATAAAATGGAGGGAAGGATCAGGCTCGCTAGCCTCTTATTTTGGAAGGCTGAGAAATTCCCCTCTGCAATTGTAAAGGTCACACAATCTTGCTCTGTAAAAGCATTTTTTAAATTTTTAAGTAGTAGTGGGCAACTTGAGCCCCCCCCCTTGGATGTTTTGTCCTACAATTCCCATGATTCCTCACCATTGACCATGCTGCTAGGGCTGATGGGAGCTGTAGGCCAAAACATCTAGAGGACCACAAGTTGCCCTGCCCCATTTAAAGGTCCCCCCCCCAAGGTGAAAGGTGGTCTTGTTTGACCGTTCACTCTCCATGTAGCTTCCTACACTTCTTTTTATATATTTTCTGATTTGTGTGGGTCAGGCTGATGCCCGGCTTGCTTCGATAACAGGAGGGAAGGTGCTCTGGTTTGTTTTTTTAAACACATTTCAGCCTGTATTGGTTACAAGAGCTGCCTCTGAGAATGTTCTGTTGAGCAGTGCGTTCCGTCGCGCCTCACACCGTCGAAAACGGCCCCGTCTCGTGCCTCTTGGGCCGCCTCACGCCTTGGATGAAGAAGCTCGGAGAGTTGGGCAGGCGAGCGTTGTGCCCCATTTCCACGTTGTAAGCGCCGGGACCGGGGGTGCCCCCTGCAAGCAAGGGAGATAGTGTGGCATAAAGCGTGGTGAGGAGGCTCTCAAAAGTGGCAGCACATTCATTTTGACCTTTCAGAAGGGGGGGAAGCTGCACCAAAGCATTTCGGGGGGGGGGCGTCAGAGGAAGGGGGCGTGGCCTTCTGGGGAAGGCTGAACAGGACTGGATCAGGTCCCTGGGCCCGATGTTCCTCCACCCCTGTGAGACCCTTTAGCAAGGACAGCCGCTTTTTTAAAATAGCGTGTCCTCTGGTATTCCTCACCTTTTTTGGCCCACCTGTGCCCAGTTAGCGGTGCGGGGCTGATAACATAGGAGGGTGATTTGTACAGCACACAGTTGTAGGCGCGTTCCGTGTTATACTGATTGGGTGCCGGGTCGTCAAGAGTATCTGTGGCGGAAAGGGGAAGGGGGCGAGAGTTGAGAAAGTGAGATGGTCTGGAGGGCCAGAAATGGGGGGAAGCTGGGGGTCCGTGTCCAGAGTTGGCACCTTTTGAGTCCCACGTCCTGAATGGGGCCCAGTTCCTCCTTGTCGCTGTTGCTGCCTGTTCACCTGCCCTGCCTGAGCAAGCAAAGCAGTCTCAGGTGTGAGAAGAAGGGACAGCAGCCCCTGCTCGCTTTGCCTTTTCCTTCTTGGGAGTGGTGTGGATTGGGCCCAGATGGAGAGGACAAGCAAATGGGGGGGGGGGGCATATATCCTGCCAAAGGCTTCTTGTCTTGCAAAACCTAGATTGGGTGCTCCTCATATAGGTGTTAGGTTGCCTAGCTAGCCAGAACAGGCCGAGAATTGGTCCCTGGGGCCCAGCCATACCCAGAGAAGGATAAGATGTGTCCTCACCTTTGTTGACTAAAGAGAACTCGCCCTTGAGGCCGATGGTGAAATTTGGGCTGTTGGGCTGGTTGACCGGCTGGGTTCCTAGGGGCTGGCTGTAGTGGAAAGGAGATGGCCACTGCAAAGAACAGGTGCGAGACCTGAGCTGGAGTAGTCCTATAACGGAGAGAGCAGGGAAGCAGGGCCGTTCCACCAGCCCTGCTCGAAAGACTTCCCCCCCACCCTCTCCAGGAGCTTTTTTGACTGAGGAGCAAGATAACAAATGCTTTAAAGACTAGCCAGAAAGACCCACATTCAGCCACCAAACTTGCTCTGTGACCTTCAGTCACTCTCAGGCTAAGCTACCCTGAATGCTTGTTAGGATAAAATGAGGGGGTACATGGGGAGACACCATGTATGCTATCCCGAACTCCTTCGAGGAAGGGTGGCCTAAAATAATCATTTCCATTTCATTACATTTCTAGAGAACCCAATTGCCAGAGCGCTCTGGGCGGTTCACAGACAAAAGGTTAAAAATCACATGTTCTTTGTAATTAGTTGTAACGAATTTTCTTGTTTAATAAAAGATATTTTAAAGCATACAATATAAAAGCATAATAAAACATGTTAAAAAAAACTTGTGAAAGTTTAGAACAGAATAGAATTACTAGCAGCAGCAGTGCAATGTCTATAAAGCATTTACACAGTTAAAAGAAAACAATGAACTAAAATTTTGATTTGGTGGTGGTGGTGGTGGTGATGATGATGATGAATATGCCTGGGGGGGCATATCCAGCCGTCCTGGGCTCCCAATCCTGCCCTTCAGGGTTTCCCAGAGGGCCAAGTTCCTTTCTACCGGCCCCAATCCTCTCCCCCAACCATTTGGAGGTTTCCCAGCTTTTGTGCAGTGTATTTTCCCATTCTAAAAGGTTGAAATGCCCCACCTAACTGCTTTTAGTTACTGGCTTTTAGTTACTGGCAGTCAGAGCTTTGAGCAAAAGTATGCTGGTATTTTTAGTTTTTTGGCCCCGCCCCTTTCACCTTTGCCCCCCCCCCACCACTGCCCCCCCAGCTTCTCTGAAACTGATTTCTGCCCTCAGGCTGAAAGAGGTTCAACACCCCTGACGTAGGGCTTTTCCTCCCCACAACTTCTATCATTCCTGAGATATTCTGCCACCCAAATCCAGAGAGAGCCATCCTAGATTTATTCCTTCCCTGTTCCCCCATGCGCTCAATGGTGTAGTGGAAAGGGCTCGCAGAGATGCAGCATCAGGCACCTTTTCCATTGGATGCCAGCAATGTGATGTGGCTGCAAAAAAGGCAAATGCTGTTTTGGGCTGCATTAATGGAAATATAGCTTCCAAATCACGTGAGGTACGAGTTCCCCTCTACTCAGCACTGGTTAGGCCTCATCTTGAGCACTGCGTCTGGTTCTGGGCACCACACTTTAAGAAGGGTGGCCAGGGTAACCGGCCAGATGGGCGATTTAAAAATATAATAAATAAGGATGCAGACAAACTGGAAAGGGTTCAAAAGAGGGCAACAAAAGATGATCAAGGGTCTGGAAATAAAGCCCTGTGAGGAGAGGCTGAAGGGACTGGGCATGTTTAGCCTTCAGAAGAGGAGACTGAGGGGAGATATTATGGCTCTCTTCAAGTACTTGAAAGGTTGTCACGCAGAGGAGGGCCAGGATCGAATAATGGGCTCAAGTTACAGGAAGCCATATTCTGGATGAACATCATGAAAAACTTCCTGACAGAGCAATACGACAGTGGAACCCATTACCTAGGGAGGCCGTGGGCTCTCCCACACTGGAGGAGGCATTCAATATGCAGCTGGACAGCCATCTGTCAGGGATGCTTTAACTTGGATTCCAGCACTGAGTAGGGGGTTGGACTCTGTGGCTTTTTAGGCCCCTTCCAACTGACATCATCTGCCGCCCAGCTCAGACATCCGCATTCCCTCTGAGTGTTGCTGCCATCCTCACAGTCGCTGGGGGAAGTGAATTTTCCCAACAACAACATATTGTTCCGTGACGGGATGCAACGTATTTTGGGGTGGCTTGGTCTGGAATGGGCACTTACAAACCATGTTTTTTTTTTTACCAAAGACCTGCTCCTGGTCGAGAGGAAAACTGCTCGAACTGGTTTGTTGATTTAGGAGGTCAACGTAGCTGCTTGCAGTTTTTGGATTCTGCTTGGGGATGGTCATGATGAGTGCCTGCATTTCAGAATTGACCACTACACCGCTGGCAATTTGCCCTGAATCACAGAGGATGGTCTTCTATTTGAAAGGCTGCCCAAGGGCCGTCCTTTATTTGAGTGGATCCTCTACTTGAAGGCTTCTCCTGTCCAGTTCCGGTTTAAAGAACCATCAGAACTTCTGCCCAGCATCAGCACTTAGCAGCACCTGGGCAGCAGGCTGGTAGAGGCATGCACAGAGGTCCACCTGGTCGCAGTCTTCCCCACTAAGGTGAGAGATGTACTGTATTTCTAGTTAAATCATAGTAATGATTCCCCAACTTCGCATTGGTACGTAGCAGAGGCAAGATCTATGCCACTGTTCTCCAACCTTGGGTCCCCAGATATTTTTGGCCTACAACTCCCAGCATGCCCCAGCCAGCTACTGCTGGCTGGGGCATGCTGGGAGTTGTTGGCCAAAAACATCTGGGGACCCAAGGTTGGAGAACACTGATCTATGCAAACCTGCCTCCCCTTTTGCCCCCCTTTTTGGTGATGCGTTTCCTCTTTTCCCTTTCTTTTTTTTTGGCAAACCTGTAAGGGGATGCGCATCTGGAGGGCACCAGTTTGGGGAGACCGTTCTAGGTTCAGACCTCGGATGTCCCCCTACGTGTGTTGTGTTTTTGCAGCCCCGCTAAGCATCGCTGCTGTCGCTGGCTGGGGTACTAGGTGGGCTGTGGCATGAGGACCACCTGAAAGTGGGCTGGGGAGCCAGCGGTGGTCCCCTGACCACGGTTTGTGCAATGCTTGAGTAGAGAGATTCGGCACCCATGTGAAATGGGAAACGCCGTGCCCCACCTGGATTTGCATAGCATAGCACAGCCCTCCACCCACCTTCCTCTGATCTGGCGGGGGCTCAGCGAAACAGCAACAACCCTGCACCCACCCACACCGAGTGGCACGTACGTTTGATTCGTGGACAAAATCCACTTTCCTGATGAATGGGTTCTTGCTCAGGAACCAGGACTTCTGCCAGGCACGACGCCCTCCACCATCTAGAGAGAAATGAAAAGGATGCCCGATTTGTTTTAAAGGTTAGTAAGCCACCTTTTGGGGGGAAACCCAAGGCAGCAGGCAAAATTTAAAGCCATAAAACACAAGAAAACGATGATAAAATAAAACAAGAATACAATCAAAATTAACCATTAAAATCGGATAACACAATGTACACAGAGGCACCTAATAAAGCAGGAGTGGGGGACCTCAGGCTTACTGGCAGGAAGAGGTTTAAGCCACAATATGCTGGTACTCTGGCCCTGGCCCTTTTGCCTCCACTGGAATGTGGCCCCGGAGAGCTTCTCCAAAATGGAATGCAGCCCTCAGACTGCAATAAAGTCTTGGTTTGGTTATAGACCAAGATAAACAAATACGACTTTGGGGCCTGGGAGACACCAATTGGATCAGGGTTCTACAAGCGGGGCAAATACCGAGAAGACCCTGTCCCTCATTCCTGCCAATCTAATTGCTTTGAGGGGGGGGCACACAAGCAGGGCCTCCGATGTTCATGTCAGAGTTTAGGCAGGTTGGTAATGGGTGAAGTGCTCAGCACTCATGCAGAATGGGGATCTCGGGAGAAATAGGGCGTCACTCCAAGGAAGAGGGAAAAGATCCTATAGATGGGACCAATTCCTTGGAGGATGAACAAATATGCTCTTGCACCAAGGACTGTGTCTGGGGGCGGGGGGGGGCTTATGCTAGTGGGAGATTCAATCCTTGGAGAGACAGAGCCGGCCTTGCACATTGCCTGCCTGGTGCGAAGGTTGTGGATATGGCCATCGCCTAGGTTGATGCCTGTGCTGCCTGGGGATGATGGGTAGTCCAGCACATTTTCAGGGCACCCAGTTGGAGAAGAGCTGATCTAGGATAAAATATGAAAATAGGATTTCCCACAAACTGTGGCAGCAAATGGTGGTACTCTCCATGCTAAGCTCTCCACGACCTCATTCTGTGGCATTTGTAGATCTAGACAAATTGATCCCAAGTAAGGTTTCCTTTCCGCCTCCTTCCTTGCTGTGATTTTGGGAAGGTTGCTCAAGTTCCCATGAGCTTCCCAAGCTCCCCAGATAAATAAGCAGCGGTGGCAGAAGGCCTCATGCTGCCTGAGGCAGGAGAAAAGCCCCCGCCGGCAACCTTCGCCACGATGCACGTACACACACCTTTCTCCCTCCCCGAAGAGCGGCTTTGGCTGGCAAAAGCAACCCGCACGGCTCATCAGAGAGTCGCGGAGTCTGAAATGCCTGGCTCTGAGGGAGTCCTTCCTCAGAGCCAGGCACTGACTGGAGAGATCCTTCAGAGCTGCCCCCGTCCTCTGTTAGCTTTGGCTAAACAGAAGACCAGGCAGCTGCTCCAGAGGAGTGTTGTGGGAGCTCACCTGCGGCACAGCAGGAGTGTCGCGGGAGATCGCCTGCGGCACAGGCAATCTTCTTGGACAACTCCCCAGCCAGGCATTTTAGGTGGGGCAACCCTTCATGCAGGCCCTGCCAGTACCTTTAGGGGGTGTCTTCCACCCGAAGGTGTAGGAGGGAGCGCTGGTTTCCCTACAAGTCATGTTCAGGGGGTCCATAAGCTGCTGGCCCAGGGCTGTCTATGTTTACCGTCTGTTGCAGCCGGCCTTCTGGTTTTGCTTGAGATCCTAGAGCAAACGAACACAATGAGAAGCTCAGCTGGATGCAGCAGTGGATCGCTGGGGGATCTGCAAAATAGCTGAGGCTGAGACTTGGGGAGGGGAGGAGGGGGAAGGGATCCAGATGGGTCGGCTTGCCAACTGCCCTCCTTCTGAAGGACCTGGTCTGCTCCTACGCCTTTAACAGCAGCTTGTAGAAATTGGCGGGTGGGTCAGAGATCAGCATCTGCAGCACCTACTGTGAAAGTCTTTGGAGCCAGCTGTTAAAACACAGGAGCAGGGGGTGGTGGGAAAAGTTGGCAACCTTGCCAATTTGCAGGGCAAAATATGAGACAGAAGTCTGCTGGGGACAAATAAATTAATAATATAAGGATGCTTTCTTCTTTCCCCCTCCTAGACAGGTTCCTTGTGCCATGAACAGTGCATGATAGTAAGAAACAGGGCCCATGCAAGACATTTTGTTGCTTGAGGGGGAGGATAAGATGGCTCTCCCTGCCAGAAACACACACAATTCCACAGTGGCTGAGGAGGTTGGGGTTGGCTGAGGGGCTCAGGGCAATCAGCAAAGGGCTTTATGCAGAACGGTCGGTCAGGGAGACTGGAATCCCTATAGCATCTGCTGCCTAAGGCAACTGTCTCACTCTGCCTAATGATAGGGCTGACCCTGGTACGAGATTAAACTAAAGCAGCATTTCCAAGAGATCATGGTACAGGAACAGGAGAGGAGGGAGAGAAAGACAAGTGTCAGTATAATTAAAGTGTTGCGATTAGTTACCTCCTGGCTTCAGGGTTGTGGAATTGCTGGCTGGGACATGCTGGGAGTTGTAGGCCAAAAACATCTGGGGACCCAAGGTCAGAGAACACTGGTCTAGCGGCTAGAGCACTGGGCTTGCAAGTCCAAGCAGGCTGTGATTGCATCTCAGCCGTGAAATGCACGGGTTGATTTCCTGCCGGTCACTATCTCTCTGCCTAACCTCGACCTCACAGGGTTGTTTTGAGGGGGACACATGGACTACTAACCCATGTTAGTTGTCCATGTTTCCATGTTACAAAAAGAAAGATGCAAATTCCAATGCATTTCTTACTTTTCAAACAATCTTGCATGTATTTATGGGTGTGCATGTGTTGTTGTTTTTAAACCTTTCCCTATGCTGGCAGGGGGATGCTGGGAGTTGTAGTCCAACATATCTTGAGGGCACCAAACTGGAGAAGACTGCAGTGCTAGCTCCAGGTTCTTTGGGCAAGACACCCTCAATGGGCTCCCTCATTGAGTCCGCCTTCTCACCGCCATGGTCACCAGCTCTTGCTCCTCCTCTTTCTCAACATGGCCACCGCTCGCTTGCTTGAGAGGCAGAGAGCCAGGGAGCAAGCAGGCCATGGCTTCTCCTGCTCCACCTCCTTCTTACCACCGCCATTGTCTGGGCCAGGGTGAGAGGCAGGTGAACAAGCAGGTTGCAATGGTGTAGCCAGCATGGTGTGGTTAGAGTGTTGGACTGGGACTCAGGAGATCTGGGTTCTAGTCCCCATTCGGCCAAAAAGCTCACTTGGGCGACTTTGGGCCAGTCGCTGACTCTCAGCCTCACCCACCTCACAGGGTTGTTGCGTGGATAAAACAGAAAGGAGGAGGAGGAGGACCATGTAAGCTGGTTTGGGTTCCTCGCAAGAAGAAGAAAAAAGGCAGGCTATAAATGCAATAATAAATAAATGAAAATGGTGAAAAGGAAGGAGCAGCAACTCTAGAGAACTCTTGTCAGAGGGCCCCGGCAAGTGCCCAATCATGCCTACCCTTGATGCTGACCCTGGAAGGCTGCCCTAAAGCATTTTGAGGAAGAAAGCGTAGCCTCAAAATGCATTGGGATTACTATGCTTTTAGAATTATCACATGCACACACACAGTACACAAAATTGACTTTGTCATGTCAGGACTGCACAGTCTGCTTTCCTATTAGCCACTCCTGGGACGGGGGGACGGGGGACGGGGGGCGGGACGGACCTGGGGGTCTTCCTCTTGTCCACTTACTGCTCTGTCTTCCGGAGTGGATGTCAGGGAAGAATGGTGCGGCGCTTGTTCCTCTGCTCAGGTGACCCCTGGGGAGGGGGGGGAGGAAAGGAACATTCAAGTGTATGAGAGACCAGTTTGATACAGAGGTCCTTTCAATAAGAGGACTCTTCTTGGTAAAAGAGGACACATGGCCAAGACTACGAGGCTCAGTCAGCGGAGGCTGGTGGCTCCGATGGTCAGTGGGGCGGTGTATCCACCCTGGGCTTCAGTCTGAACGGTAAAGGAGCTATCTGTGGTGCTGCACCCTAGCCGCAAACTCGCTTCATCACCCTGGGCAGCTCCTTTAAAGTTCTGGCTGCATCTCAGCGTGGACACACCGCCCCACTCCCATAAACTCCCCATTGCACTCAGACGCAGAAAGGGAGAAGACTTGGAACACTTTTAACACGGCTGTGTGTGGGAGCTGGAAACGCCCAGTTCCTCAAGGCCATGTTTTTCAGTCCCTTTATTATACCTTTTGAGCAGGGAGGTTATGTCGTGGCTTAGAAACAGCACTGTGTGATTGGTTAGTAAGGTAGAAAAATGTAGCTATCTGCTTCCTCTTACTTTCTTCCAAAGGGAACAGCAGCTACAACATGGGGAAACTAGCTCAAACTAATTCTGCTGTGGCACAGTCGGCAAGGTTAAGAGGGTTCATTCCTCTGCAACCTGCAATAGGGTCCTACTGGCAACATCAAACATACATTTCCCTTCTCACCGTGGTGGTGAGCCGTAGCCTCTCAAAACTGGTTCAGTACCACGGACCGCTCCTGTAAAGTTCAGACTACACCATGGAGTGGATACGCTGCCCCGCTGGATACTGGAGCCATCACCCTGCACTTGCTTTCCCGACACTCTTTGTCACCATATTTTAACGGGATTTGAGCACAGGGATTTGGATGATCCATCTCGGGGTGGGGTGGGGTGGGGGTGGGCAAACTGTTTCGGATCTTATTTTCCGTCTATGTTACCGGGAGGATTGTGCATGCCTCTTATAGAGGAACGGCGATTCGGACCGCCTCTTCTGGCCGCAGTCCAGGTACTGCTGAGCCATGAACTTGATGTGCTTCTGCTGGAACTCCATTTCTTGCGGCTCACCGATGTTGACTCGCCGCCTTGTTCTGGGTCAGCAGGAGTGCTGGATCGGCGTTGTGTGACATCAGCGGGTTCTCAGATTCTGTAGTTCTCCGGGTTCCGTGATGCTTGAGGGTGTCCGTGTTTTAGTTCGTTGATGGCCATTATGTACATGCCACCTTTCAGGATAGACATCAGGCCAAGGTGGCTGACAACAGAAAAATGTTAAAATCACAATAAGCAATATTAACACATTAAAAGACAGTACTGAGAGCCAGTGTGGCGTAGTGGTTCGAGTGTTGGACTGGGACCCGGGAGACCCGGGTTCTAGTCCCCACTCAGCCATGAAACTCAATGGGTGACTTTGGGCCAGGCACTGACTCTCCACCTAACCTACCGTACCTCATAGAGTTGTTGTGAGGATAAAATGGAGGAGGAGGAGGAGGAGGAAGACTATGTAAGCTGCCTTGGGTTCCTTGCAGGAAAAAAGGCAAGAAATAAATACAATCAATAAATAATCAGCATCCTTCCTTCAGGAGAGTTGATGGAAGATGGCCCTGAGTCTGGGTGAGTCCAGGAGGGACAAGGGCAGCTGTCCGGTGTCATCCTCATCTATCTCCCTCTCTCCTGGAAACCTTCCAACAGGGCAGTTTATTTGTTTGTCTGTTTCATTTATGTCCCGCCGTTCCTCCAAGAAGCCCAAAGTGGCAAACCTGATCCTTCTCCCCCTTTTGATTTTATTCCTCACAACAACCCTGCATGGTAGCTTAGGCTGAGAGACAGTGACTGGCCCAAAGTCACCCAGTGAACTTCATGGCCGAGCAGGGACCAGGAACCCTTTTATTCTTTTTATTTATGTATTCATTATTACAGTTATGTCCCACCTTTTTTCCCCTTGCAAGGAGCCCAGACTGACTTATGTGGTCCTCCTCCTCTCCATTTTTATCTCACAACAACCCTGAGAGATCAGTTAGGCTGAGAGTCAGGGACTGGCCCAAAGCCACTCACAGTGAGCTTCATGGCGGAGTGGGGACTCAAACGGGGGTCTCCTGAGTCCCAGTCCAGCACTCTAACTACTATGCCACACTGTCCCTCTGGGTGGAGGAGGAGAGTCCAGCTGGAGCAGGCCCTGAGGTCTTCTTCATCTGCCTCTCTCACGGTTTGGCATGGCATCACTGCAGTGGTGGGCAACTTATGGCCTCCAGCTGTTTTGGCCTACAACAACTACCCACCATCCCTCACCACTGGCCCTGCTGGCTAGGGCTGACCGGAGTTGGAGGGCTGTCAGTGACCCAGTCCTGCATTACAGTTTGCCCCCCAGCTCTTAACCGGAATGTAGAGGGTTGACCCCACCGTGGGGTCAAGGAAGCGGGTTTCTTCAGGCACCAGATTTTGGCCTTGTTCTGCCCTGGATGCTCAGAGCCAGTTGCGTGAGGTAGCCTTCTGACTCTACCTCACAGCGGGGATGTGTGCGCGTATCGGTCTCCAATATCTGGTTGATGGATTAAAAATATTTTGGATCACCTTAAAAGCTGCCCCTGGGCTGATTCATGGGCCAGCCAGATTTTTCCGTAATTTCATTACAGATATGTCTAGAAAACAGCAGCTGGGAGGCGCAATCTTAGAAAGATGCCTTCCTGCTTCCCCCCTTCCAAGGGAGGGAATGCCTCTTCTAAGATGCTGGCTTGCTTTTAGACATGCAGGCAGCAAGAGGCAGTGTAGTGTAGTGGTGAGAGCATTGGGCTGGGATTTGGGAGTTCTGGGTTCCAGCCCCCGCTTTTTAAAAAAATACTGTATTTTATTGTAAAATTGTATTTTTATTATATAATTGTATTGTATTATGTAATTTTATAATTGTTGTAAACCGCCCAGAGAGCTTCAGCTATTGGGCGGTATAGAAATGGAATAAATAATATAATAATATATATGGAGGTTTGCATGTACATTACGATTTATTTGTGTGTGTGTGTGTGTGTGTATACACACACACATGTACACTGCTTAAAATCTTTAGGTTTAAGTGGTTTATAA
Source organism: Shinisaurus crocodilurus (assembly GCA_021292165.1). NCBI lineage: Eukaryota > Metazoa > Chordata > Lepidosauria > Squamata > Shinisauridae > Shinisaurus > Shinisaurus crocodilurus. The sequence goes on along the minus strand of JAHFWL010001188.1, from coordinate 2,899,322 downwards.
ATATGTGTAAAAAAATTGTGGAGGAAGGGGGGGCTGGCCCTTTCCTACTCCAAAGAAACCAAGACCCCCAGAGATCTCAAGGTACCAGATTGCCAGCCTCAGCTGTCTGCAATCCTACTTGGATCTCTGTTGAGGGACTCGCCTTTAATTCTGTAACCTGGATTTAGTTACTGAAGCCACAGAGCAATCCACAAACACCATGTGGGGTAAAACCAGGACAAGGTTTATTCTGGTAGCATTTTACAACAAGATTAGGGAAATGAGAGAAGCACACAAAATAAAGAGAGAGACACTTTAGTACACAGAAATAGAGCTGCAAAACAATAAAACCTGATTCCTGAATATCTCTCAGGCACACACCTGTTACCCGAGGGTGTTCCCTTCAAGGGTTAAATCCAGCACAGCCTCGCTGCCCGAGGGAGATTACCACACCTACCCGAAGGTCCGAGATGGGTAAAACTCCCACAAGGCTTGCCTTTACTAGAGCCCTCAATCCAGCTAATTTCACCAGGAGCTGCCTGGGGTCCTTGGCTTACCGCCATTACCACAGCCGGGTAGAACAAAGACCAAAACCCACGCTTTGGGAAATACACCTTTCCCCTCCTCCTTGTAACTCTGTTGCCTCTCAGCCAATTAGATTGAACTTCACCTGGCCAGTCAGGATGAGGGAGGCTCATGAGTCATGCCTCATGGCTTGAACTATTTACATATGAAAGCCCTATCCGAGGCTTTCGTTTCCTCCCAGCCCCCTCAACTGGCCCCACTTGGCTTACACATGAGGAGGCGTGTGCGTGCGTGTGCACGTGCATGCATGCATGCATGCATGCAGGAACCCCCAAGGGCCCCTTTCTCCACACGCTAACTATGCACACCCCACCCACCCCAGCCGGTTCACACATGAGGTGTGTGTGTGTGTGTGAGAACCCCCCCAAAGGCTCTTTTCTTCACATAAATATTTATATAAATATCTGAGTGTGTGTGTGTGTATATGTATATATGAATGTGTGTGAATGTGTCTGTGTATATATGAATTCCTGTGAGTTGCCCAGAAGGCTTTGGCTATTGGGCCAAATAAAAAACGTAGTAGCGAAATAATAATGAAATAGTGTTATATATATGGGTGTATAAATTCGTATGTATATAAACATGTATTTGTGAGTGTGTATATGGATATATGTGTATATGAATGTGTGTGTGTGTGTGTGTGTATAAAAGTGTGTGCATATATAGAAATATAGGTCTCTCTGTGTGTGTGTACATGCATGCCGGTGTGCACGTATGAGTGGAAGAGCCCGTGTCCAGGTGCTATATAGGTGACGTCTCCTTTAAAAGCCGGAGATATTTTTTCCCCTAGCCCCGCCCACTCGCGCTCCGCTGAGGAGAAAAGGAGGCGCGCGGACGGGCTGGTGCGGCGCGGCGTTGGAGGCAGAAGAGTTCCCGCGAGTTCGATGGCGACGTCATCAGTCGCCGCCACCAGCGCCGGCTCCTCGGTCACGTGGGCCGCGTCGCAGGGTGGCGAAGGGGCGTGAGGGCCGCGCGCCGACTCCCGGGGCGGGGGCAAATGACGCAGGAGCGCGGCTCGCGCGCCGATTGGCCACGCAGGGGTTGGAGGCCGCTGGCGGCGCTGGTGGTGCGTGCTGCCCCGCCCCCTCCTCCTCCTCCTCTCCCCCCTCCCTCGCCCCGTCTCTTCGGGTGTGCGCGAGGCGGCGGCGTCCTCGGCGGCGGCGGCGGCGCGTGGCATCGGCGTCTCGCTCCGTCTCGCGCGCTCTTCCCCTCCTCCCCTCCCCCCTCTCCTCTCCTCCTCCTCTTCCCCCACCCCCGACTGGAAGGCCGAGGCGGGCCATGACCGACTTCAAGCTGGGCATCGTGCGGCTCGGCCGGGTGGCGGGCAAGGTGGGGGGCCCTTCCGGCGCGCGCGCGCGGGCGGCACACGAGGAGGCGGGCGGCGGGTTGGGGTGGCCTGAGAGGAATGGGGCCGCAAGAGGGATTGGAGCCCCTCACAGCCCGCGCCCCCTTCCCCTCCCCGCGCGCACGTGACGTGCTCTGTGACGTCACACAGGGCCCCCCGTCTGTGACGTCACTGGTCTCCTTGTGGGGTTCCATGCGCCCATAAAAAAAATGAAATGCCTAATGGGGTGGGTAGGCTGACATCAGCTTTTAGTTTTTCTCCCCCCTATCCACCTGTAAGGCAGCCCTTCCTCCAACCTGGTGCCTTGCAGATGTTTGGGACTCCAACTCCTATCAGCCCCAGCCGGTGTGCAAGGCTGAGAGTTGTACCTGGAGGGCCACCAGGTGGGGGAACAACTGCTGGAGGGGGTTGGTGGGTGTAAAAGGGTAATGGGCTCTTTTATGGGGTAGGTCCCCAAGATGCCCTAGATCAGCCTTCTGCAGCCTGCCACCCTTCTGATGTGTCCTGACTCTGAGATTGGGGAAGGCTATCCTAAATTGTGTGGGTATCTTATCTTTTATTTAAGAACAAAACAAAAACCTTGTGGTCTGAGTAGTTCACAATGCAGATGGGGGTGAAAGGGTTGCATGCCTTCCACTCTCTCCCTCTGAGTTCACATTGTGGGAAAGGTGTGTAGCATGGTGGTTGGACCTGGTTTTGCATGTACGTAGTTGGTCCCAGCTTCATTCCCTGGCATCTCCAGTTTCAAAGGATCAGGTAGCAAATGATGTAGAAGACTCCTCTCTTCCTGAGACTTTGGAGAGCTGCTTTCAGAGTAGACAGTACTAGACCAGGTGGATGCATAGGCTTACCTGGTCTAAGATAGCTTTCCTATGTTCTGATAGGCCACAGTTAAGTGTGTGTATTGTGATCCGCTTTATTGGTCGTGTGTACTGTCCTTGCAGCGGTGCTTAATTTGGATTAATTGTGGATTGCAAAGGTGTAATCCTATGTATTTGGCATAAGGTTTTGGGTTAAGGAAAGGCAGCTTAACTGAGATTCAGGAAATACATATTTGTTAGTAAATCTATCGTAGCACAACACCCCCAGCCCCCCCAAAAACAAAACAAGTGACCCTTGAAGTCTTAACAGATTTCTGTGGCATACACTCTCTTGGGCCAGAGCCGCCTTTCTGAGAAGCAACCCAAACAAAAAACCCAAGTACAAAAAACCCCCAAACATTTTATAGTCTTCTTTCTTCTCCCCACCTGCTTTATAAAGCCAAAGGCAAGAGAAGGATAACACATGTCCTTCTTGTGGGCTCCCTAAAAGCATTTGGCCGCTGTGGGAAAGAGGATGCTGGAAGAATAGATAGACCCTTGGTCTGATCCAGCAGGGCTCTTATATTCTTAAGGACATGGGAGAGAGGCAGTTCAAGCAATGAGACTTTGAGTTCTTTGGCAGGTAGAGATTCCAAAACACTCAAGGCTCATTCTCTTGAAACAGCTTTCCTGTGGCTGAGACAAAAGGGTATGAAACTGGCCTGGCCATAGAAATGCTTTAAAAAAAAAAAAAAGATGTATGCTTTTCCTTGCCTGCACAGGATGTGTCCCTGAGTAACATGCCCTGCCCTGGAATAGCTTAGCATGGTGCCGTGGTGAAATGAATGAAAAAAGTGGCCCTGTCAAGTGCTGGTAACTTATCTTCTGTATAGAGTGTTTCACTCTATACAGTGTTAATTACGGTATCTTTCTGATTTCAGACAAAGTACACGCTGATAGATGAGCAAGACATTCCACTTGTGGAGAGTTACTCTTTTGAGGTAAGAACCCGGGCCTCAGTCTGTGAAGTTCATAGCCTGATCTCCCTCATTCCTGCATTGGTGCCCAGTTCTTTTAAGTCCTTCCCTTAGTCACGCTAGATTATTGGTCAGCAACCGGTGGCACCGAACTACTTCTTGCTCTTTTACGATTTCTATTTGGCCCCCCACAATTGCCAACCATGGACAAGAGAGAAATGTGGATGAGCAGCATCTATGGCAACAGATTTTAGTAGCAGGTCCTTTCAGGACTCTGGACTTAGACCGCTTCTCCCTACCCCCAATTCAACTTGTCACAGTGACATCTTGCAAAACCGTTTTTTGACCAAAACTTTAGATTCACTTTACTTGCTCTTTCTTGCTACTTGATTCTTCCTCCTTTCCCATCCTTTGTACACAGTATAAATCCCTGATCTTTCACTCTTTTCCTCATTTTATCCATTCAACATATATGGTTAGTTTCCTTGATTATAGATATATATTTTTATAGCGATCAGTAGTACTTAACAATATGTGTTGGTCATCGCAGTGTTTCTGTGGCCGGTCACTATAGATCTCCGTAACACACAGTCCATTTTCTTGGCATCAACAGTGGCTGCATGCTCACTGGGTGTGTAGGGAAATCTTCCATACCAAGAGATGCATCGTGCATTTTCTCTGTATCCTCAGACTAGCTAGCAAGGAAGATACCTCTGAACTTGTTCAGAGTGCCTGTTGACTTGCCGCAGCGTAACTACAGCCAACTCAAACATCTCTGGGACCAAGTAAGCAGGCCTGGTTCCTGAGGCGAGGGTATACTTCTCATCAGGCATTTCCCCAATTCCCATTCTCTCTATGGCCAGGGTCTTTTTGCTTTCCCATATGAACCTTCCTGATCTTTAAGATTTTCTTTGGCGGCCCTACTCACAGTACCCCTGCCTTCAGACATTAGACTTGTGGTGACTGGGAACAGAGTTTTCTCTGTGGTGGCCTCCTGTTTGTGAAGCACTCTCCTCAGACATAATTCACATGGCACTGTCATTCATATTTTTTATTTACGGTATTTATTATATTTATACCCCGCCTTTTTCCCCCTGCAAGGAATATCTTGCAGGTGACAAGTCAAAACCCGTATTTCCCCAGGCATTTAATATTTGAGTGTTTCTTTATGTATTGTGTTTTTGCTGCTTCTGTTGCTGTTTCCTCTTACTGGCCGTTACGTTTCTATTTATTTTTATGGTTTTATGGAAATTGTAGATGAAGATACAAATATTTGTGCTCCCTTTCTTTGGCCAGGCTCGAATGGAGGTTGATGCGGATGGAAATGGTGCTAGAATATTTGCTTTCGCATTTGACAAAAACCGGGGAAGAGGGTTTGGACGCCTGCTGCACGAGTTACTGTGGTAGGTATTTTGCAAAAGAAATACAACTAACAGTTTCAGAGAGCTGAAGAGTGTGTGTTATGGCCTGGTTCACATGTAACACTAACCCATGGATTGTTGCCCTATCCACAGTTTGATAAACTAACGGACAAACATGGTTTGTTTTCTCAATCCCTGGGTTGTTCCATTTTCCTCCTTTGCTTGTGCCCTCTCTGTATTGCAAATGCTTTTGTGGCGCTTTAGTACTGGCATGTAAGCGACTGGTTGTTTTTTTTACCACTCCTGCCCATCTCTAGCCTGGCAAAACAACCCACGATTATGGGTTCACATGTAACAACAACCCATGGTTTAGACAACCCAGAGTTCACAACCTGACAGCAAACCATAGATTCTCTTTCTGGGTTGTTCGTGGTTAACAAACCATGGTTTGTTAGCGCAGGAGTACCCAGAAAAGGGCCTCAGTAGAAGATCTTAATATCTGGGAGTAGGTGTTCCTTAAGGCACTTGGCTCCCAATCCGTGTAGGGCTTTAAGAAGTAATGTACAGGCCTGTGGCTCACGCTGGCTCAGCTTGTCTGAGGGTGGAAAGCTAAGTAGGGTCAGGCCTGGTTATTACTTGGATGGGAGACCCCTCCTCTAGTTTCCTGCATTGAGCAGGGGGTTGGACTCGATGGCCTTGTAGGCTCCTTCCAACTATGATCTATGAAACATCTATAAGTCAGAACCAGCACCTTCAATTGGGTGTGGAAATGAACCAGTAGCCTGCATAGCTCTTTCAAAGATAGCGAGAGATGCTCCCAATGAGATGTCCTGGTTAGAATCCTAGCAGCTGCATTTTGAGCCTACTGCAGTTTCCAAACTGTCTTCAAGGGCAGCCCACAGTGCATCACGCAGTCTCAACAAGAGGTTACTGGAACCAGCTGGGAGCATCCAAGCACCCTCTGCCGAGAATGGCAAGTGGCTTGTTTTCTCTTTCAGGGAGCGGCATCGGGGAGGCATCGCTCCAGGGTTTCAGGTGGTGCATCTGAACGCAGTGACAGTGGACAACCGTCTGGACAACCTGCGATTGGTTCCATGGGGCTGGAGACCAAAAGCTGAAGAAATCTCAAGTAAACAAAGGTAACCCCTCAACAACTGGGAGTTAACAGACGAGAGAGGTGAAAGTGGCTGGAAGTTGAACAACCCCAGGACGTGTTGCTTTGCACACACCCTTTGGGTGTTTTTGGTTTTTTTTAAATGTACTCCACATTTGAGGAAACCGGTTGGCAGCAGGGGAAGGATGGAGTTAGTGAGGATTTCCATTCAGCTGCGTGTCTTGTGGCAGACAAGTCCTCTGCTTTTAATAATAATAATAATAATAATAATAATAATAATAATAATAATTCTTACCCGCCTCTCCACTCAGATCGAGGCGGGGAACAACCATAAATATAAAATACATAGCTAGTTAAAAACATAGTAAATATTATTAAAATATTCTTAAAAACCTTAAAAAGTATCCTAAAAACTCTTAAAATTCCACTGGGTAGGCCTGTCGGAAGAGGTCAGTCTTTATGGCCTTTTTAAAAGCCAAGAGACTATCTAGTTGACGAGTCTCCGACAGGCCATTCCACAGTCTGGGAGCAGCAGAAGAGAAGGTCCTCTGGGTAGTACTCGCCAGCCTAGTCTTGGCTGACTGGAGTAAATTCCTCCCAGAGGACCTAAGTGTGTGGGGCGGATTGTACGGGAGAAGGCGATCCTGCAGGTAACCCGGACCCAAACCATGTAGGGCTTTAAAGGTAATAACCAACACTTTATACTTTGCCCGGAAACTGATTGGCAGCCAGTGTAATGCTTTTAAAGCTGGTGTAATATGGGCACCTCTAGATGTACCGGTGACCAGCCTGGCTGCCATATCTTGCACCAATTGAAGTTTCCGAACTAGGTACAAAGGCAGCCCTATGTACAGCGCATTGCAGAAGTCAAGCCTCGAAGTTACCAGCGCGTGCACTGCCGTCTTTAGGCCTATGTATCCTAGGTGTAGTGTGAAAAGAGCTTCCTTTTGTCATGTGAACAAAGAGCTTAAGGAAAGAAACGTTGGTCAGTGAGTAGCCACAGCACACCACCTGTCTTAGGAAGGGAAGCTACTTAGACCCGAGGGCTAGTACAGCAGTGTTTGTCCCATTGAGTGTGTGTGAGTGAGAGAATTTAAAAATGCTGGAAGCAAGCTGAAGGAGGCAATCCTGTGGCCCCTGGACAGCGTACGAGAGGCCGTAGGATACTTCAGATTCCCAGATCCGAGGTCGGAGACAGAGCTGGAGGAGAGAATCAGAGCTCCGACTCCCCCCCCACCCACACACACACAACTGGCTCAGAAAAAACCACGCTGGCTGCTCTCCGAAGTCGGGAAAGCAACCTTGGAGAGGGGAAAAGGGGGGCGTTTCAGTGGGAGGAGAGCAGACCGGAGAGGCCAGGATACGACTGATCCTGAGGCCTCCCCAGCCTCCTTCCCCCCTCTGCTGAAACGCTGTTGCTCGACAGGCAAAAAAGCCTGTCTAGTGAAAGTGCAGGGCACAAGGATGGGGGCGGGGGGAAGTGACGATCCCCTCTGCTGTTCTGCCAGACCTGCATAGGATGATTTCGGGGGCTGGTGATCATCACAATAGGATTGCGCCCTTACCCAGCTTCAGGCATCCAAACCAGTAAAAAAGAAAGAGCTCACATGGCCAGGCTGATGTTGAGTCTACTGCTTTTTGAACAAAAGAAATCAAAATATTATGCTGACCTTCTAGAGATAAAGCAGTGAAGGGAAGGTATAAATAGCTATTTCAAATATACCAGCCCGAAAGCAAGGCATTTCTGTATCTCCATTATCATTTTGGTTTTGCTGAGGCATTCAGCAAAAGGCAGATATTCAGCGAAAAGCAATAGAAATAGGTGTTGCATCGGAACAGAGTCCCGTTCTTGAAAGTGGAGAATTTTGACGCCTCTGTCTGGTTGTCTTCCTCCAGCAGTAGAAATCCAGTTGGGATGGTGAAATGTGGTGGTCTTGCAGTCAGGACTGGAATTTTGATAAAAAGAATTCATTTAGATGGAAATCTTGGTTCCTCCATGTAACCAAGGACCTTTTTCTGTTTTGCAAGGCATTGAGTTCTGATGTCTCGAATAGACTCTAATAAGCTTGCTGAATAAGTATTGAAGTTGCTATTTTTTATTTTTTTTGGTGTTGAAGGGAACAAAGCTTATACTGGCTGGCGATACAGCAGCTTCCCACTGACCCCATAGAGGAGCAGTTTCCTGTGCTGAATGTAACACGCTACTATAACGCTAACGGGGATGTGGTGGAAGAAGAGGAGAGCTCGTGCACATACTACGAATGTCACTACCCTCCCTGCACAATGATTGAGAAACAGGTGCGTTCAAAACCAGAAGCAAGTCGTGGATAAGACTACCCCTGTTCTAGGCTGGCTGCTGCAAGTTCACCCTCTTCGATGTTTTGCCAAAGTGCAGTGTTGTTTTTTTTTTTAAAAAGTACTCCTTAGCCACAGCTAGTGGATTCTTTGCGTTCCCAGCAAGGAATTTATCTGTGCTGTCTAACCTAAATAGTTCTCTTGGCCAGTGGCCACAAAACATCAGACACTTCTCTCTCTGTCTCTCAGTGTTTTGTTTTGTTTTGTTTTCTAGTCTGTGAAGTACAACTGACTTTGTGCTACCGTTCTGCTTGGATAATGCTTCACCCTGCCCCTCGGTATGGTCTAGATGCCTTGTCCATAGGGCCAATCCCTGCTTTCCCAGCTTGCTGCTTTTTTTCTCAACGGGGGGTGGGGGTGGGCAGCAAAGTGGGCCCCTTCAGCCTACATGCTTCTGCCGACTATTCTGAATGCTCTTGCAGAAGGCCAGGTGCAAATAGGTCTGTGGGTTATGGGAGGTTGTGTGTGTGTGTTTTTAATTTTATTTATTTATTTTTAAATGAACACACATACAAAAGAACATAAACCCACAAATCATAAACTCCAAAGTGCACCCGTCACCACGGGGCCAAAAGATAATTCTATCCACATAATCCATTATTAATCTATATTCCAAAAATACATCATATCTTGACATGGCTTACTCTCATTTCCCTTTACTAAAACATAATCTAAAAATGGTTCCCATATATCCTTAAAATTATTTTTCTTTAATTGTTCCTTTTTACATTTAATACTACATGTTAATTTATCATTTAAAGCAATATCCCACACCTCTTTATACCAATCTACAATTAAATACTGATGTTGAACTTTCCATTTCCTTGCTATCAGTAATCTCCCTGCCGTTAACAAACTTACAATTAATTCCTTTATCTCTTGAGAGCACAGAAGTTTCTCTGTTATTGATAACAATGCTAATTTTGGACAGACCTCCAAATTAATGCCAATAATTTCTGAAATTTCTGCAAAAATATTATTCCAAAAATCCAATACGCTTTTGCAACTCCACCACATATGAGCATAAGTACCAAGTTCCTGACAACCTCTTCAACACAATGGAGCACAATTACTGTCTATTTTATTTAATCTTACTGGAGTCAGATACCATCTCCAAATAGTTCTTTAAAAAAATTCTTTTATCCTTACTGACATATTTCTTAATATACGTCTGCCCCAAATATTTTTCCACCCCGCGTTTGATATCTCCGCCTCAAATTCCATATCCCATATCATCTTAAAGATATTTTAAAAATCACTATTTAGAACACACTATTAAAAACAATTTCAACTACAGTAACAATAAAAGCGATACACAGAATAGCACGATGGAGCAGCGTATGATTAATTACAAGCTGGAGAAAGCCTGGGGGAGCAAGCGTGTTTTCAGGTCTTTAAAACATACCTGCAGGTGGCGTCGAGAGCACATAATGCAGACCACATGCTGAAGCTAAGCTGGTATGAGCCGGGTCAGTGCTTGGATGGGTGACTGCCTGGGCTGCCCACATCTGTTCCCCTGCATTGAGCAGGGGGTTGGACGGTGGCCTTATAGGCCCCTTCCAACTCTACAGTATTCTGTGTCTATGTCTACCACGTATTCTGCCTCCCAAACTGCACACGGGTGGGTGTTTCAGAAGGTGGGTGCCGCTCCCGAGAAGGCCCGCCTTCGAGATGTTGTGTGGTGACATTCTGTCCCTCTCAGAAGTAGGTCCCACTGAGTTCAATGGGGCTTACTTCCTGGGTCATAATGATAGGTATCGCAAAATGAGTCTTTGGGGGAGAAAAAAACATGCAGAGAGTCATATATGAGATCTGCAGCTTTAGAAACAGTTGTTTGCATGTGGGAATCCCAGAATATTTTCTTTATATTCTACTTTTCTCCCAAATGGAAACCACTTTGGCGGTCCCAGGTGGTCTGCCGTCCCAAGTGTTCCAGGTTGCCCTGTACCGTGTGCCTTCAGGCCGTGCCCTGGAGCTACCTTAGGACTTTCGGTTGGCTTGTTTTGGGGATGGTTTTCTCTAGGGCCTCGAAAGGGATACTGATTCTTGTCCCGTGCTCCTCTCTCCAGTTACGTGAATTTAACATCTGTGGGCGGTGCCAGGTCGCGCGGTACTGCGGCTCGCAGTGCCAGCAGAAAGACTGGCCGGCTCACAAGAAGCACTGTCGGGAGAAGAAGCGAGTCTTCCAGCAAGAGCTTGGACCAGAGCGATGACCTGGCTGGTCAAGGCCTTAGCCGCCAGGGCACCTTCCCAGAGGGCGAGGGGAGGCGCCCGCTTTGCACAGACTGCTCACTTGAAGCCAGAGGCACTGACAACGAGGAAAAACAAAACAAAAAAAGACAAACCAACTCCTGTGATGCTTGAGGAAAGGGACTGGCTCTCCCCTTCCAGTGTTAGTCTCAAGCAAAAAAAAAGAAAAAAAAAGACTACTGTGGGAGCTCTCCTGGCCGGAAGCTCCCTATTATTTATATGTTAATATGTTTGTAAAGTTGTGTACAGTTTTTTTTTTTTTTGTTAGCAGTTCTCTTATATAGGACTCATTTACTGTAATGTTCAGGTGAGAACACATTGTTGGTTGAAATAACTGTCCTGTAGCGAAAGCTTTTCCTCCCCCTGTGGCTGGGAGAAGGCCAGGGGAGCTAGCTCAGACATCAGCAGTTAATCTGAACAACTCTGCATGGAAGTTGTGTTTTCAAGTAAAGGATTGGAATGGATTGGCTGCCTTTTTACTTTTGAGCTGGCCTGGCTCACTCCCCGATGTGTTGCTGTACTCATGTGACACCTCCCTCACCCCGCCGGCCCCAAAGCTATAAAGCAGCTGTTTCTAGCTGCCTTCTCATCACCATCTTCCTGTCTTTTCTATCTGTAGTGGCTGCCACAGCACACATCCTAGCTGTCATTGTGGCTGATGGTATTTGCACAGCGCCATACGGAGCCACTGGCAGGATGGCTTCCATGAGCAGAGGCATGACTTGGTTGACACTTCACTGCTTAAATCGGGTGTAGAGTCCCAGGTCAGTCCCTATGGGCATGTCCAGGATTAAATTTTGGCCGCTTCAGGTGCCTGGCCACAGCATAACTGAGAGACCTCCGCCCCTATCTCCTGCTGTTGTCTTTAAGAGGGACAAGGAACGTTTCCCGACATGCACCATCTATGTGCGAAATCATTTCTCTAAGGATGTGTAGAGAGACACATACTTGATGACTGCCCTTCTGCTTTAGAATTCTCTTATCCTATAGAGCAGGGGTGTTGGAACTTCAGTCCTGTGGGCCAACTCTGTGGTTTCCCAGAGGGCCGTGCCACTTCCCCAAGCTTCACCCCCTTTCTCCCGACTGTTCGGTGGATGCCAGCTTTTCCGCAGTTTTTCCCTCTTCCAAAAGGCTGAAATGCTTGCCTAAGGCTTTGTTACTGGCAGCGAGAGCTTTAAGCTATAATAGGCACATATTTTTTGGTCTTTTGTCCCCACTCACCACTGGAATGCTGCCTGCGAGGGCTTCTCTGAAACAGAACTTGCCTCTCAAGCTGAAAGAGGGTTGACGCCCCTGCCGTAGAGACTTTCCAAAGTCTGAGCCTTCTAGAAGCAGTGTTAAGTTTAAAAAAAGTGAAAACATGCTGGCTTTTGGTGGCCAGGCTAGGTAGAATAATTCATACGGTAGAGTTACTTGCCCTGAACCAGAGGAATGGGACAATCTCTTGAACAGGCAGCCACTATATTTTCCCACGCAATGTATATGGTGCTTTCGCCATTGAGGTAAAGTCACAGCTACTTGCTTCTGAGCACCAAGTTGCTTTCGACTTACAAGTGGAAGTTTGAGCTGTGTGTGGCTAGTTATCTCTCTCATGATCTCTATGGATTAAATGGCTTTGATTTAGATAGGATATTGGCAGGCCTGAGGCAGGTAAGTTAGTCTCTGCATCCAGGGCTCTTTTGCAGAAACCTGCCCTTTGCATCTGTCTCTCTACTCTGGGTCAGCAACTAGAAGGCCCAATGTCAGTTCTGGCACTGCTGAGCAGCATCACTTGGTTCTCTTAGCTGCCAAGCTGGAGGAATGAGTGACATGGGATAGGAGTGGCAAATAGCATCTTGGCATCCGGCTTTGGGGGCAGAGGAGGCCTTGGCCCCCCATCATCCTATAAAATGGGTGCGGAATCTATTTTCGCCTAGCGGCTGGATTCCATTTCAGAGAAGCTGGGGGGGATGCATTCCAGCAGTGGATGGATCTGAAGGCAAAAGGGGTGGGGCCAGATCCCCCCCCCCATATCCCAAATGCCAGGATAAGGAGGAAAGCGCAGCGATCAAAACCCAAATAGAGACTTGGGGAATTTGGTCCTTGTTTTATTATGGAGCATCCACTCACACTGGCAGAGTTCGGTACTTAAACCTGCTCTTCTCTCATCCCATTTTGAATGTCTTCATTCCACACTTTCACCTGGGAGTGTACATGTAATCGCACCCATCTTCACAAGCAGTAGTAGTTTACTTCAGCACTAAAGTACTCCCAGCTCAGGTACATAAGTGAATTTTCTTTACTGCTTGAGCAAGCCACTGCTGTTGAAGTGTTGCACTGGAGTGAATGCACCTGTCTATAGGGACATGGTGTTTCCATAGGTTTAAGGCACAATCCTATCCAAGTTTAGACAGAAAAAAAAAAGCCTACAACTCCCAGCATGCCCCAGCCAGCATAGAGCTTTCCCCATTTTTTTGTTTGTACCTCTAAAACTATAAACCATGAATGGGGCGAACAGGCATTTTAAATGTTAGGATGCAGCTACCACAACAGTGGCTGAGGTCTGAGTTTGGTGGTGGTATTATTTTTACATTTATCGCCCATCTGACCAGCAACCGGCCACCCTGGGCGATGTACATAGGATAAAAACAAGATAAAATACATTTAAAACAGTATAAAATTTTTAAAATCTTAACCCACCCCATATTCCCACCTGAACAGCCATGTTTTTAATGAGCGGCGGAAGCTCAGCAGAGAGGGGGCATGGCGGAGGTCACTCGGGAGAGAGTTCCACAGTATGGGAGCCGCCACAGAAAAGGCCCTCTAGTCTTCCTAGTCCCCACCAGGTCTTCCTAGTCCCCACCAGTCTTCCTAGTCCCCACCAGTCTAGCTGCTCTGGCTGAAGGGACAAGGAGAAGGCTGTCTGGCAGATCTTGTTGAGTGGCCTACTTGGTCTTGTTGGCTGGCTATTGGGGTGTACAAATGCTAGTAAACCTTAAAAAAAATTAAGACACCCCCCCTTAATACAACCACTTCAGCATCCTTCCATACCGGCTTGCTTAGGGCCAAAATAAGCAGTGCTTTAAATCTGTGCCTAGCAGGTTATTTCCTTTTGCTCTCATTTTTATCATATAGAGCAGGTTCAGGGACCCCTCATTTAGACTGGGGACCTTGTGTGGCAGGGAGTGGGGACTTTTAAGATCTGGATAACCCCCTTGTGCCTACTCTAGACTAAAAATGGAAGAGAGGGAGAGTAGTCGCCAGGCACAGATTAATAAAGTAATGTTTTGGCCCCCGTCGGTAAAACCATACAAAAACACCCCCAACCCCCCAAGTTTTTGTTGGCGTGTTCTGAAAGCCAACTTGCGGCTCCCTCCAGACGTGGCTGGATTGCAGCTCCCATCGCCCCTCACCGTGGCCTCTCCTGGCTAGGGCTGATGGGAGCTGTAGTCCGAAGAACACCTGGAGGGCCACAAGTTGCCCGAATCCCCCTAATTTCATTTTAATCGCTTCGGTCCGTTTTCCTTTGAAAGGCAGGATTAAGAGGGCTGTCACGGGTGGGTCGGGGCTCCTCACGGGTTGGCTTCTCCCCCGTTCATGCGCGCGGGGGGGGGGGCTTTCTCCCTCCCTGGGGCGCCGAGGGCTGGGCCTGGTTCGTGAGGGGGGGGGAAAGACCAGCGAAAGGCCCAAGGGCCTGCTTCCCGGGCGGGCCGGGCCCAGCGGGGCGGCGTCGAGGGCGGGCGGAAGGGCGGGCGCGTCACCGGCGGCCCGCTCGGCCGGCCTCTCCTCGGCTCCCCTCAGAGGCGGCCGGCCGGCCGAGAGCGGGACTCGCGGGCGAGAGGGAAGCGGCGACGGCGGCGGCGGCCTCCCTCGGGGCTGGGGCCGGGGCGGCGCGTGGGGGGCGGGCCGAGCCGGGGCTCGGAGAGGCGGCTCGCTCGCAGGTGGGCCCTTCCGCGCTCGTGCCGCGCCTGAGGGGCCTCCTTGGGGCTGCGTGTGGGGTGTCCTCCTGAGGGGTGGGACTGCAGCTCCCATCATCCCCAGCCTCCCCCCCCCGACAACCTCCAAAGGTGTGGGACTACAGCGCCCATCACCCCCAGCCTGGCCCTCGCCAGCCTCCCCCGGACAAGGTGCCCTCCAAAGGTGTGGGACTACAGCTTCTATCATCCCTAGCTCAGCCTCGCCCCCTCCCCACTGGGTGCCCTCCAGAGGTATGGGACTACAGCTTCAATTGTCCCTGGCCTGGCCCTCTCCAGCCTCCCCCGACCGGGTGCCCTCCAGAAGTGTGGGATTCCAGCTCCTAGCATCCCCAGCCTAGCCTTGCCCTCTCCAGCGTCTGCAAAAGGAAGAGGAGCAAGAGCAGCTGGTGACCATGGCAGTGAGAAGGTGGACTCACCGACTGGGTTGTCATTGAACCGTGGGTTATCGTGTTGTCTGAACCCAGCCGAGATAACAAACCACGGTGAACAACCCACAGTTCACAGCCCAACAACAAACCATGGGTTCTCTTTGTGGGTTGTTTGTGGTTAACAAGCCATGGTGTGTTAGCTCAATTGAGTTCAGATAACACGATAACCCACACTTCAACAACAACCCATACTCAATCCTTGAGTGTGGGTTATCGTGTTGTCTGAACCCCAGTGAGGGAGTGGGGGTCCACCGAAGGTGCTTTGCCCAAAGGCCCTCCAAAACCTGGAGCCGGCAGTGGTGCTTAGTAGTCCTCAGGGAATCCAAGTACCAGGCTCCGAATGCTTTGTCCTAATTCAGAATTTTAGTAACTCTTTTGTTTCCTGTGCCTCCCTCCTAGACCAAGATGAGCTGGCTCTGACATGGCTATGCAGTGCAAGATGCAGACCTTGCAGGTGGTCGACACGGAATACAGCGCTGATGTTGTGGAGTGGTGCCCTGTGGAGGGCTGGCAGAGCATCCTCGCGTGCGGCACTTACCAGCTGAGGAAACCCGATACCAAGGTGAGCACCGAGTCTTTCTGGAGTAGCTGGGCAGGAAAAAGAACCGTGAGGGTTGCAAGACCCCACCCCACCCCCGATGAAGCTTATGAAGCCTATTTTGTGGCGATCGCATATTTTGGCGCTTCAGTGGTGGCCTCGGGATTCCCCCTCTTCCCCCACATCTAACACTTGGTTTGTTTATTTAAAGTATTTTTATCCCATTCCTCAATCAAAAAATGGTTTCCAGGGCAGCTAACAATCAATCAGTGAACAAGACAGTCCCTTTTCAAAGGCTCACAAACTTAAAAAAAAAACACGACACGAGAGGAAAAAAAGATGTGGAGGGAAGAGGAAAAAAATTAAGATGACTTTCAGCAGGGCTGATAGAATAGCCCTGCTTATCCTCTCATCTCCTGGTACAGTGGACCAGTCCAGTTGGAGAAGACCCTGATGTTCCTTCTGCCTACTCCTGTCTCCTTTGCTCCTCCTTCTTTCCCTCCGGGCTGTTGATGTCATTTAGTCCTGAGGGTGGGTGGGCAAGGGGGCAGTCCCAAGTGAAGCAGATGATGATGATGATGATGATGATGATGATGATGGTTATATTTATTTATATCCTGCCCTTTTTTCAGTACTGAGACTCAAGGCGGCTTTACAACATTAAAAATTGTACAATTAAAACAGAGAGAGATATACAAAAGTTAAAAATATAATTAAATCAGCTATAATATTGAATATATAAAATATCAAAGTTAAAACAGCAATAACTTTGCTGTTTTAACTTTGCACTGTTTTAATAAACAGTGCAATCCATCGCATTCTCACAGGCCCAGACTATTCCCAAAGGCCTGCCGGTACAAAAAAGTTTTTGCCTGATGTCTGTGACTTCCTCCTCCCACATTTTGGGTCAGCATGATCTGTCTCAACTGTATATGCAAGATGAAGAGCTGGGGCACACTGGCTCTGAACGTGAGCCAGAGAAGCCTCTGGATCAAAACTTGCTTTGGCCAAAAGCTCACTTACATCACCTTATTTCGTAGATTTGCTAAATAGTTCTAGGTGGCCTACGAAAACGTAAATAAAATCAGATAAAACAAGAAACCATCAAAAAGCAGCACAGCAGCAGATGAAACAGCAAGATCTAATCAGATAAAACACATTAAAATATAGCTCAAGGTGTCCGTAAGTAAACCACTATTCTTTCCCTACCGCTCTTCCACTTGCAATATGGCAGGTGTGTGTGCATGTGTGAATGATACTGACTGAAGATTGAGATGATGTATAGGAAGTGCTTTGAATACTCTATAGAAATGCAAAGAGCCAGTGTGGCATAGTGGTGAGAGTGCTGGACTGGGACTTGGAGATCTGGGTTCTAGTCCCCGCTCGGCCATGAAACTCACTGGGTGACTTTGGGCCAGTCACTGACTCTCAGCCTAACCTACCTTGCAGGGTTGTTGTGAGGATAAAACAGAGGAGGAGGAGGAGGATTATGTAAGCTGCCTTGGGTTCCTTGCAGGAAAAAAGGCGGGGTATAAATATAAATAAATAAATAAAATAAAAGTAGTATAAGTTTGACAGGTGGTGTGATAGTGTACTTCAGTAGTATTTTTAAAAATTATTATTTAGGCTGTGGGCCATAGCAAAAGTACGGAAACAAACTAACAGCAATAAGGAATCGCTTGTAAACGCAATATTTCAAATGGACGGCTAAAAATGAGTGATGTACACTTGCTGATGTAATGGAGGCAGCCTTTTCTGATAACATTTCTATCACTGCTAACAGAAATGAGTATTGTTTGTTTTGTGGGCTGGATCAATAGCACTTTCCGTACAACAGATGGTTTGTGTATTTAAATCTTAGTACCTTGGTAAGGTTTCCTTTGGATGTGAATGCTCTTTCACTAAAAAATGATACAAGAGTGGATCTTGTGTGACTAAATGGTGAGCTCTAGTTTTCTAGCCTTGATCTTTCTGAGCAGGGGAATGCCTCTCTTGCTGTGTCCCAAATAACTCCCAAGAGTGTCCGAGAGACCTGTTAAACTGCCCTTCTCTTCCCCTCTTGTTGTGGTGATGGTCCTTGTCATCTATTACAGAGGTGATGGAGCAAACGTGGAGACAGGTTGGACGTTTGGGGGTATTCTGATCTCCTCTAGCTGTTGTTCTTCCTCCACCAGGCAAAGATGTTTTGATTCAGGCAGGCCTTCAACTGCTCTATTGCTGAAGGGTTTTTTTTTTTTAGTTGGTTGCGTGCTGTATTTCTTTTATTATTGTGTTTTAATGGATTCATTTTTCTGTTACGTTTTAATGAAGATTTTGTTTGTATTGAATTTTATTATCGCAAGTTGCCTTGAGCGCCACTTTTTGCGGAAAGGCTGAATACAGACTTAGGGGGACAACCCTGTGCATGTCTACACAGAAATAAGTCCTGCAACTCTCAGCATCCCCCCCAGCCAGCATGTCGGACTTATTTCTGTGTAGAAATGCACAGGGTTGTCCCCTAGATGAATAATAGCTGTGCAAACTGGCTGGTAATTCAGGGATAACAAGTTGCTGAGCGTGGAAAGCAGGAAGAGATGGGAAGATTTCCCCAGAGTGACAGCTTTTCATTCTGCTTCCTTTTGCAGCCTGGCAAAAACCCCGAGGAGAACAACGCGCCCCACGTACGCCTGGGCCGCCTCTACCTGTATTGCTTCGAAGAACAGATTTTTGCACCGCTGACTGAGATCCAGAGGCTGGAAACGGCTGCTGTGCTGGACATTAAATGGTAATGCTGGAGGCCAGTGCCCAGGTCTGCACCTCGAGTGGTTCTTTTGCACGGTGTTAGATTATTGGCATGGTAGATGTGCAGTGAGCCATGGGACGGTTCTTTCCTCTGCGGGAGATGGAGCTTTCCACGGCAGATGTGTATATTCTTGCACTGATCCTGGATTTGTGACTTTCTGTCCTGTGGATGGAGCAGGTGTCGGATCTGGGTTGAACGCCCACCGATCTCCTATGGCAGGGATGGGAAACCTCTGGGCCGTGGCCCAGATGTGGTCCTGTGGACTTCCCCATCCGGACTGCAAGAGATAAGAGGGGAATTTAAAGGCAGTTAGAGTTTACCTATTTCCTGCATAGAATTGAGCTATACTTTTCCAGGTCTGAAAGCTGCTGCATTGGGGGCTTGCTACTGAGTAGACTTGCTTAGAATTGTGCTGTGCTTTGCAGGCATGGGAGCTGTTGCACTGGGGCTTAGGAACATCGGAAGCTGCCTGATACTGAGTCAGACCCTTGGTCCATTGAGCCCAGTATTGTCGACACTGGCTGGCAGCAATGGCTCTCCGGGGTTTCAGGCAGGATTCTTTCCTAGCCCTACTTGGACATGCCGGGGATTGAGTCTAGGACCTTCTGCATGCAAAGCATGTGCTCTACCACTGAGCTACAGCCGTTCAGGGTTTACTCCTCGAAGGGGCAGGCATAAGCCCCCACCTGACCTGGAGGGCGGGGAGAGCGGGAACTCCGGAGGTAGAAAACCCCTCTCCCTTCCGGTAGAGGGTTGTTGGGAACCACGGGTACTTCGGGGCCAGATCCACCTCAAACCAAGCAGTCCGAGTACGCCATTCTCATCCACAGATCGCCGACCCGGAGCCAGGCTGAAACTGACTAGGCGTATAGTCTTTGGTCTGAGGTAATTGACTAGATTCAGTCCGCTAGTCTGGGAGCCTGTTCATTGGGTAAGGCGGGGGTCAACTAAGGTTGTGTTGACAGTATAGTATTCCTGAAGAGCTGTTAGTTCCGTTCTGTGTTATTGTATAAACAAATAAAAGCCTTATTTGGTCATTTAAAGGGCTGCGGTTTCCTCTTGTGTGCGAAAGCCTCGCGGGTGGTCGCTAGCGCTCGTACGGGCTGTAACTCATTGCCGATTAACCCGGTAAGCGCCGAACTCACGCAAAGGATCCTGTTGGTGATCCTTCACAACTCCTAAGTAGACTCGCTTAGAATCTCACTGTGCGGGCCTGAAAGCTTTTGCATTGGGGCCTGCTCCTGAGTAGATATGCATAGAATTGAGCTGTGTATTGCATGCTGGGTGGGAAAATGCTCAAATTGGTAAGGGTTACACCTGTCCTTGGCACTGCTTAGCCCCATCCGCTGCTGGAATGCGGTCCCCGAGACCCTCCCCAAATTTGAATCGGGGCCCTGGGCTGAAAAAGGTTTGCCGCCCCTGTCCTGCGGACTTCGTCGTATGGCCTTGGGCACGCCAGCCTGTTTTGGTTCCCTGTCTGTAAAATGGGAGCAGCAGTGACCAACCTCACAGCGTTGTTCTAAGGGCAAGCCCAGCGGACTGTGCAAACTGAAGGGCCCCTTTTCTGATTTAAGCCTGCTCTTCCATTCCTACGTAGTGGTGGTGTTGTGGGATGGACGTTTTTCAGACTATTTGATCAGCAAAATAGTTTCTGCGACTGGAGCTTGAGGTCAGTTCCACCGGAAACAACCGTAATCCAATCCAACTGAAAGGAAATTCCTATTAAAATGTAATATGCAGTGCTTAAGTGACACCCCCCCCCTCGGACCATAGCATTTATTTCCTAAAGAAAGATCGGTGTTCCTATCCATTCCCCTTCCAGGTGTCACGTTCCCATCGCAGAACAGCCTGTTCTAGGCATCACCAATGCCAAGGGAGCGGTAGAGCTGTCCCGCTTGACAGGAAATGAGGTAGGTGGTTGGGCTGCGAGCTGTAGCCATGCAGTGTAGGTCTGTTTACATGTGAGAGCAGGACATGGTTGTGGTGGCTGTGGCCTTTGTGCTGCAGCTGGAGTGTTATTTTTTTGCAAGGAAAGGTTGAGGGTGATGAATTCTCACGTTGCAGACATGGAATAATTGTCATTGTCCGAGCATTAGGTGCTGGAGGAGAAGGGAGTCATAAAGAGGGTGTCTGGCGGCAGAAAAGGGAGCATGAGGCAGTCGGTTAAATGGTGGTTAGAAAATTCCTATGTAAGAGCTGCAAAAACTTTCATGAGGGCCGGTGTGTGATTAGTGAGCTTGCTTAACCGCACAATCCTATACACATCTACTCAGAAGTAAGACCCATTATGTTCTGTGGGACTTACTCCCTAGAAAGCGTGTATACGATTGCAGCCTAAGAGAACATCCGCTCTTTAGTCCCGGTGACTGAAATTTGCGCACATGCTCTGAAGGAACTGCCTCTGCTTCCCCTTGGGCCCGTCTGATCAGTTTTCTTTTCTCTCCAGTAGAAGAGCTGCAGGCTGGAGCCACTGTGCAGCGTTGACTTGGGATCCGAATGCCTTGCTTTGTCTCTGGACTGGTCCACGGGGCGGGAGCAGCGGTGAGCAGAGGCCAGGGAGCTGGATGTTGGCCTGGCGGGCGGAGATAAGCTTTGCTAGTCCTTTCAAGAGCTAAACCAATGCCACTTGGCTCTCCATGCCCAGCATCCCTGCCGTAGCATTTATTTTCTTATTTATTTTATTTCTACACCTCCCAATAGCCGAAGCTCTTTGGGCAGTTTATAACACCTCCTAAAACAGGGCCATAAGACAATCAAACAACCTAAACTTTTTCCAAAATACAAAATTTAAAAACAATTTAACAGCTAAAACAAAATTTAATACAGAGTAGACCTGTTAAAAGCACCTGACATGGGTGCCCCCATCAAGCCACTAAATATCCTGAGGTGTTTTTAAATGCCTCGGCACACAGGGCTGTCTTAGCCTGGCACCGAAAGGATGACAGAGTTGGCGCCAGGCGGGCCTCGGTGTGGGGACCATTCCACAGTCGGAGGGTGTGGGGGGGTGCTATTTCTGCCTAGCAGCCCAGTTCAGTGGGTATCTACAGGGAACAGCAACATTCCTGTTGGGTCGTGGTGCCTTGAGCTTATGTCTTTCGTTATCATGTTTTTGTGATGGAGATGTGCCCAGTGTGAAGGATCCAGGTCTGGTTGACCTGGGCATCAGCATTGCCAGTTCTCCATCCTGCCTCTCGTTTGTCCTCGTGGAACAGTGGAGGGCCTTGCAATGCACTTCTCCATGTGCATCGCACACCCTGACTATACCAGGAGGACAGGACAGAGAGGCCCCAGGACAATAGCGCAGTGTTCTCCAACCTTGGGTCCCCAGATGTTTTTGGCCTACAACTCCCAGCATGCCCCAGCCGCTGGGAGTTGTAGGCCAAAAACATCTGGGGACCCAGGGTTGGAGAACACTGCTTTATACTGTGGTTCAGTCTCGGTCTCCTTTCTGACAGTAGTGCTCATATGTCATCGGACGCCTTTCTGACATGCAGGTGTTGGGATACCCTGCTCTTTCCCACAGGGCAAAGTCTTCCCAGTGCAAAGGTTTTGAATGGAGTATTCTTACTCCTAATGGCCACTGACTGTAGTAGATCTGGTGGTTATTTTAAAATAATTCCCCTTCTCCGGCAAGGACGTTGCTGTGTTTTCTGTGGAAGGACCAGCCATATCCATGGCTGCCACCTGCCAAGAGCTAACCTGCCTTTGCTGTTTTGCACTATTACTTGCAGTGGCCACCCTCTGAGACTGGTCAGCAGCGATTCCAAAGGGAGGCTGAGCTTGCTGTCCGTTGACGAATCGGCCCCCTCCATACACATCTTGGAACAGTGGAAGGCGCATGACTTTGAGTCCTGGATTGCGGCATTTGACTACTGGAACACCTCTGTTGTCTACTCAGGTCTGTACTCGCCCTCACAGTGGATGCTGGAGTCTCTGTCTTAGCATTGCCACTTGGAACCAACACCTGGGTATCTGGACATATCCCTGAGGAGTGCACCAGGAGAACACTGCTGTAAGGGAAGTAGCGGGGCGGGGTGGGGAATGCAAAGCCCAAATTTTACTCCCATAAAATACGTTGCAATGTATGTGAATGAATTAGACTTATGCGCCCATTTGCCCGATGTACATGATTTCGAGTGACAATTTTCAGTCTATTGCTTGTGGGAGGCAGCTGGGGAAGCTGGCATTTCGTCTCTATCCCAGTCCTTAGTGGCGTAAGAAGTGCTATGCTGGATAAGGCAAAGCCCAACATCCCGTTTCCCACAGTGGTCACCCAGTTGTTCCTAGGAAGCCCCCCAGCAAAGCATGAAGGCAGTAGCCCTTTCCCCGCCATGATGGTGAGTGGGTAATAGCCATCGATGGAGAACTTGCTTGATTTTGTGTGTGTGTGTGTGTGTGTGTGGCAGCATGGCTGTTCTTAGTTGGTGGAGTGATTTGTCTGGTTAATTCTGATAATGAACGAGAGACGGGCATACATCCCGTGGCAGTAAATTGCATAAATTATACAAGGGAAGTACTTTCTATTGTCTGTCCTGAATTTATGGACAATCAAAGTCATTGGGAGACTGCAGGTTCTACTGGTATGAGAGGAAAAAAATCTTTATCTCCTTCCTATTTCCAAACCACAGGTTGGATTCAGTATCTGACTTGTTATGAGAGGAATTGGTCCTCTGCCCAATTTTGCGGGATCCTCCCTCCCCCCCCTCCTGCTCAGCCCAACTGAGCAGGGTCAGGGGGCTGGAGAAGCTGCCGTGGGAAGGAGGGGGTGGGGAAGTCCACTTCCACCAATGCAGTTGATCTAGTGTAAACCTGGATCTAACCCAATGATTGCTGGCCCAAATGTGAGCTGATCTGTAAAAATGTTTCGCATGCACTAGCAGTGAGGCTTCAAACTGGCAGTCGTTTCCTGCTCTTCAGAAAGATTTATTCCGGCCGTGTGCAAATTACTCTGTGCCTTGGGAAAATACCATCATACCTCCAGCCACCGCTATGGTCAGCCAGCTTCACCAGCCTCCTTATTGTTTCAGGTGGAGATGACTGCAAATTACGGGGCTGGGACACCCGGAGCAGCCCAAGGGCTCCCCTCTTCAACAGTGAGCGGTAAGCAGTAATAGCCTGTCAGATGAAGGTAGATTGTTCCCTTTTCAAATGCTGTTCGGACAATCTTCTGAGCGAATTCAAACCAGTGCCCCCCCCCCCCCGACGGCCCTTCATTCTTCAACTTTGATTTGCGTTCCATTGCAGGCATTCAATGGGGGTGTGCAGTATTCAGTGCCACCCGCTCCGGGAAAACCTGCTGGCCACGGGAAGGTGAGTCTCCCTAACACATCACCGGCTGTACCCAGTGTCTGGCCCAGAGTTGGTGTTGGTTTGCGCACGTTTGTAATTAGAGTCTGTTGTATCCCAGGATGGAACTCTGGGTACCTGAAGAAGAGCAGCGTTGGGGTCCCAGCTCTGCCACAGTCTTTATTGGTAGCCTTAAAGCAATAAGAACATAAGAGCCCAGCTGGATCAGGCCAAGGGTCCATCTAGTCCAGCATTCTGTTCACACAGTGGCCAATCAGCTGCTCACGGGAAGCCCACAAGCAGGACAGGAGTGCAACAGCGCCCTCCCGCCCATGTTCCCCAGCAAGTGCTGTACATAGGCACACTGCCTCTGATCATGGAGGTAGCATAGAGCCATCAGGACCAGTAGCCATTGATAGCCTTCTCCAGGAATTTGTCCAATCCCCTTTTAAAGCCATCCGGATTAGTGGCCATCACTACATCTTGTGATAAGTGAATTCCATAGTTTTAACTATGTGCTATGTAAGGAAGGACTTCCCTTTGATCTGTCATGAATCTCCCACCATTCAGCTTCATGGGATGACCCTGTTGGGTTCTAGTATTATGAGAGGGAGAAAAATGTCTCCCTGTCCACTTTCTTCACACCATGCATAATTTTGTACACCTTTATCGTGTCTCCCCTTACTCTCTTTTTTCTAAGCTAAACAGTCCCAGATGTTGTAACATTTCCTCATAGGGGAATTGTTCCAGCCCTTTGATCATTTTAGTTGCCCTTTTTTTGCCCTTTTTCCAACTCTATTATAGCTTTTCGGGATGTAGTGTCTAGGACTGTACATGCGTCCAAATGTAAATAGCAAGTGAGTTAGCTAGGAGCCTGCAAATCTCATACCCTTAGAAAACGAGTGCTAGTAGTTTCTTGAGGCCTATCATGTGTTTCTCCAGCTATGACGAACATGTCCTCCTGTGGGACACCCGGAATATGAAGCAGCCATTGGCAGACACCCACGTGCAGGGCGGAGTTTGGAGGTTAAAATGGCATCCGTCACGGGAGAACTTACTGTTGGCAGCCTGCATGCACAACGGCTTCAAAATCCTTGATTGCCGAGGCAGTTTGGGTGAGTGTTTTGATCTTGGGAGTTAGCATGGAGGATACGAGTAATGCAGCGGAGCTGGTTGGAGCCATATACAGTTGTTTTACGGCCACCTTCTGAAAGATCAAGGACTTTTCCAGTGTGTGAAACTTTCCCATTCCGTTTCACCAACACTCCTAACTTCATCTGGCTGACAAGATCAAATACTTGAGTAATACTCCCATGAGTTAGTTGTCAGTTGCTGCTGTTTCCCCATAGATGCTTGAAAGGGACCATGTGAAAAATTGATAAATTGCTTACTATGGCGGGGTGTAAGCTGCTTTAAAGTTTAAACTTGGCTACCATTGTTGGAAGTGGCAGGTATCCATCCACCATTAGCTAGCCCTAAGTTCCCTTAACAGCCTGCTATCCTTTCCTTTTCTGTCCATTAGTGGAGAACAAAGAGAACTGCACTGTTCTTTCTTCTTACATCCTGCACAATTCCTTGGCTTATGGAGCCGATTGGTCAAGGCTCCCCCTGAGCAATCCCGTGGTGCTGTCTCCAGTGATGCCAGCGGTTCATATGGATCAAGAAGCTGGGCGAGTGGATCTCAAAGTCCAGAACCTCAAGATAGTTTATGAATCCCCCACAGCCACCTTTGATGTGCTGCTAGATGAGGAGGATCAAACCCCGGTGTCACCAGCGCAAGCAGAATGTTGCTATGACCTGCAGGGACCGTGTAATGATGGAAAAAGTTCAGACACCAAAGCATACAGTGAAACTGAATCAGCCAAAGCCCAAAGAGAGACCAGCCTCCTGGCAACATGTTCCTTTTACGACAATGTCCTACATGTTTGGAAATGGGAGACCAGCTAGACTGACCCTTTGGCTTAAACACCGGGTATTAAGGTTGTGGTGTTTCCTGCCTTTCTTCTTGGCAGGCCTTTTTAGCAGTAGGGTGAGGAAAGTAGATGCAGCTTTTGGGGCAGGATGGTCTTACTGCTGTCCCCTATCGCCTTTCTTATGTTAGGTTTCCAGCTTTACTCCTGGGAGTCTGTTTTGGCTCTGAGAGCTTTGAAGACTCCTTGGGCACTTCAGGGATGTGTTTTTGAGTTCATTCTCCTGTTCTCCCCCCGCCCCAAACTCTCTTCATTGCTGCAGAAATAAGACTATTAGACTGATTAGGTTCTTTTATTCCACTATTATCTTGTATAGATAGTTCTTAGTTTGGGATTTAGGTATCTCTCAGTTTGAGGTAGAGCAAAAAGGTTCTGCTTTATCCCCACTAATAGCTTTATCCATTTTATTTTCCCTGTGAACCTCTTCATTCCTATTTGGTCTGTCTAAAGACCAAGCTCAGCATCTGTACTGTAGCAAGAAAAAACAACCCTATTACTAGCCATACTTCTGTTGGTGAGTTAGCTTTTCCCGGTTATTTTTCTCCAAACACCAGCTTAAAATAAGGTAGGCAAGTGGCAGCCTGCACATGGCTCATGATTTGTCTCATGGTTCATTAGCCACCTGGTGGCTAAAAGACTTCTTGCTTCAGCCAAACACTTGAGGGAGGGTACCGTAAGTGTTCAAATATTTGAACAGCACTGCCTTTGTGCTTCTGTAGTCTAACTCCCTCTTGCAGGAAAAGCAAAGTCCTGGTCTGTGGCTTTGAGCTTGCGGGAGCAAGTGTGTTAAGGAGAAGAGGGAAGCCATTTGGACCCTCATCTCTGTGCCCTCACTTCCATATCACAGAATGGATGAACACCAGCAACCATCAGTATTAACAGCAAAGATACTTTCCTCAGTGCTGAAGGGCATACTTGTAATATGAGACATTACAATTCCAACTTAGGGCATTTATGTACAGATGCGCACATCAATATTGTAAACAAAATAGTTAAAATAAATATTTTGGACCTTTCTAAAATAAAAACAAGTGGTGCCTGTCTTTCCTTACAGCAGCCATGGTTCAGTTTTTAGCCTTGGCGTTGGGTGTGGTACTTGAGTCATTGTAGGTGTCAAGGGTTATACTTGCAGCATTGCATATCCCCAGATAATGACTTGGGCTGGGCATGAGCCTGCAGACTAACTTAAGTTTCTCTTCCCAACAGCTGCAGAGTGGCCCCCTTTCACCCAGAGCCCTTTATACCAAGCTTAGCTCTTGCTTAGTGAATCAACATAGCTGGCATCTGTAGTGGGCACACATTGAAGTAGCACATATTTAAATCATGTAAAAGAGTGGAATAGTCTTTTATATTCACTTTACCTGTTTTAATGGTTCCAATACACATTCAACAGCCTACCTTAAAGGTAGCCCTCACATCTTAATTCATTGTAAATTATAATTAACCTTGGAGTGGCCAAGGCAGCCCTCCTAATGCTTCCACATAACATATTTTTTTTTAAAAAAAAAACAGGCTTCAGACGGCAGTAATAATGGCCTCCAATAATCACTTTCAGGCATGCCATCTCTAGAGCAGAGGTGGGTGGAAAACAGATCTCCAGATGTTTTTGGACTTCATCTCCCAGCATTCTTGACCACTGGCAATGCTGGCAGTGGCTTCTGAAAGCTGAAGTCCAAAACAACTGGAGATCTACCTTCTGCCCACCTCTGCTTTAGGACAGACCTACCCAAGTGTTAAGTGATTTGAAGGGAGGCAATCAACAATTCAGAATTCCTACACATCTTCGGTTGGATCCAGGATCTGCCTTCTGCAAGAGGAAGGGTCCCCTCATGGAAGGTTGCTCTACCTGATTTTTGGGGATCCCCCCAAAAACCACAGCTCATCCCATTTAGCAGGGTCTCTTTGACTCTGCATAGCATTTTCAGGGGGGTGGACGGGCTGCTGTGAGATGAAGGTGGTGGAGAAGTCCACTTCAGACAGTACAGTTGATCCAGTGCAATAAGCACCTTCCCCTACTTACCGTACATAGCAAAGCCAACTTTTAGAGGTTAAAAAGCAATTCTGTCCAGAAAGATGAGTCTTAACATCTGAAAAACTACTTTATTGTTTTTAAAACAAACATGCCATCAGAGATTGCCAGCCACATCCTCAGTCTTGGATGTCTGTCCCTGTTTGTTGTAACAGACCTCACAAAATGGTAGGTTTCCTGAAAATCCAGCAGAACTGCTTGGCAGAATAGCATTCCAACAATTTCCTACAAACAAAGCTAGGAAAAGACACACACCCTGTACCTCTTTATATGTGCCCTTAAAAGTCCTTTGACTCCCACAAACTCCACAGAAGAACCTCCTCTATTCCAAACTGCCGGAGGGCACAAGATCGTGCAAAAGCAACGTACAAACATGCAACAAGCACTGTTGCTCCTCTGCCCTTCTACTTTGCTCAGCAGGACCCATTTCTGGTTTGCTCTTCCATGGACAGCTCATGAGCTTTCTTGAAGGTGCCTCAGTGTTGCCTTTCGTCAATGTTACATTGTACGGTGTCTTGTGATCACATTTTTCGGGGTGATCGAGTCAGCCTAATAAAGGTATTACACTATATGGATTTTGGAATATTTTTCTCATGGCCAACACGGCTGCCTGTTTTTCTGTTCTCTTCAGAAGCTTAAATATTATTTTGAGGGGTGAGTTCTCTCACCCCTGTCCTTTTAGGCACTTAATAATGGTTTTGGGTGATGACTTTCCCCCTTACCCATCCCGTGATTTTCTTGGTGCGTGTTTTTTTTAAAGTTTCTTCTCAAATATCAGTGTCCCGGGCAACTATTTCTTTTCTTTTTCTCTCCTTTTCAGTCCCCCCCCCCCCTTATTTAAGTTGCTTTACAACCATCAGTGTCCCGGGTGGCAATTTCTTCCCCTCCCCTTTCCAGTCTCGTCTTCTTAGGCGCTTAATAAATGTCACGCCATGTGGCTTTTCACTCAGCGCCCCCCGCCCAAAGGAAACCCGCCGCTGGCGGGTCCCTCTCTCCTTCCTAGCGCACGAAGTTCTTGGGGAAGAGGCAGAAGAGCTTGCCCTCCTGGTCGGGCTCGAAGCCGTACTTCTCCAGGCGCTGCGGGTCGAAGGCTCCGGCCTTGACGTCCTCCTCGATGCGGGGGGCGACGGCCTGCTGGAAGAGGGCGCGGGCGGTGAAGGGCGGCTCGCTGCCGGCGGGGGCCCGGTAGGAGACGTAGGGCTTCAGCGGGAAGCCGCGCAGGTCCGGCACCACCAGCCGCGGCACCATCTCCGGCACCAGCTTGAACTTGCGGCTGCACGTGATGTAGCCCGTGTCCTTGGCGCCGCGGCTCTTGTAGAAGGTGCGCGGGCCCCGCTTGCTGGTCCAGGCCGCCATGCGGTCGGCGCCGCGCACCAGGCCCCGCGACACTTCGCCCAGCAAGCCCATCGGGAAGCTCAAGGGAGGCGGCCGCCTGCTGGGGGGAACGGAAGAACCGGGGCACCTGCTCGCCTTTTTCTCCCCCTCACGACCGACTCATCTATTTCACCTCAGGCCCGTCTTCTCCTTCCCTCAGCCACACATATTAACACCGCCCGCTCTCATTGGCTAAGCGGCGCACAGCCAATCGCAGGCGCCTATATTGCCGCTTCGCCAATCCGCCCTGAAAGGCGGGACCAGGAGGGGGGGACACGAACGACAGACACTAACCAATCGAAAAGGGGCGGGGAGATTCTTGGGTGGGCGGAGCTCCAGGCGTAGCTCGCGCCTCTGACGAGAGGCTCTATTCCGATTGGTCAACGAGATTGCCTATTTCTCAGCCCCGCCCAACACGAGGTGGAATTCTATATACGGATTTCCCGCCCACATTCCCACCTCCCCGCGCGACTGTATTGCTCAGCGAAGCGAAAGTCTGCAGCCGTGACCATAGAGCTAGAAAAGAAGAGTAGCGACCATAAAGATAGAACCAAACACTCGTGACCATAGAGCTAGAAAGGAAGAGTAGTTCCAGGATATGGTTTGTAGGCACATTTAGCAGCCACCATGCTGAAGGCAAGCAAGTCTGGGTCTGATCAGTGCATGGAGGGGAGGCAACCTGAGAACCGCATGTAGCCATCTTGGGTTCCATTATGACGGGAAAAAGGTGAGATATAAATGTAATAAATCAATTTTTTAAAATAGTAACCATAGAGCTAGAAACGAAGAGTAGAGTTACACAAATCACTTTTGAATTTTACAATACGGCGGGGAGGGATAGGACTTTTTCTCTCCGTCTAAACATGCTTAGGATGGCGCCGTTAAAGAGCTCAAAACAGTCACAACGGGCAGAAGGCAGATCTCCTCAGACGCTGTTGGCCTCCAACTCCCAGCAGCCCCTGCCATCATGGGCCAAGGGTGAGGACCGCTGGGAGCTGATGTTCCAAATTATCTGGAGCATCTACTTTCTTGCCCACCACCCCCGGGATGATTTATTATCGACTCCTTCGGACGGATGGAAGAGTCTGTGGTGACATCCGCTCGCGGCGGAAGTGACGTGCAAGAAAGCGCCGCGGACGTGACCCCGCCCCTGACCCGGCGGATGAACTCTGGCCCGGCCCTCAGGGCTCGCTCTCCTGAGGGAAGAGGGCCGTTGGCGTCTCCCTCGCCCCCGCCCCGTCACCCGCCCTCCCGCCCCGTCACCCGCCCTCCCTCCCTGAGGCGGCCCTGGCGACCTGCAGGGACCCGGCCATGGGGGGCGGGGACAGCTCGCCCCCTGAGCCTGAGCAGGTACGTGGCCTCCTCCTCCTCAGCCCGCCGCTTCGTTCTCCTCTCGGCTCCCCTCCGCTCCTGGGCCTCGTTGCCGCCGCCTCCTGCTCCCTCCCTGCCGGTCTTGGGGGGTCTTTCCTGAGGGAAGTGGGGTGGCAGGACTGGCTGCAGCAGCCTTCCCCAGCCAGCTACTTCGGACAGCCGCTCCCATCGGCTCCAGCCAGCATGGCCACGGGTCAGGAATGCTGGGAGTTGTAGTCCTCCTCCCTGGTGGCCACCAGATATTTTGGACTTCCATTCCCATCAGCCCCGGCCAGCATGGCCAAGGGTGAGGAATGCTGGGAGCTGTAGTCCTCCCCACACCAACTCCACAAAAACTCCTGGAGGGCTCCAGGTTGGTGAAGGCTGGGTTAGTCTTTAAGGTGCCCCCAAGAGTTGCTGTCTTTTTATTGCGGGGTAGAGACATTAAAAATACAGTTGTTGTTTATCAGTGATAAATTTATTGGTCCATTGCGGGGGGGGGGGGGAAGAGAGACCCTCCAAATGCCAACTTGAAAACTTGCACAGTATTTTGAGACATTGTGATTGCTCCTAATAAAGGTATATAGCCCAAGTGAGAATGATGTGTTAGTCTTAAGGTATCATAAGAGTCTTTGTGTTGTTTTTACTTCAGATTATAGTCAATATAAAGATGGCATTTAAAAAAGAGGGAGAGAGAAAC
Source organism: Shinisaurus crocodilurus (assembly GCA_021292165.1). Taxonomy (NCBI): domain Eukaryota; kingdom Metazoa; phylum Chordata; class Lepidosauria; order Squamata; family Shinisauridae; genus Shinisaurus; species Shinisaurus crocodilurus. Next base: position 2,868,143 of record JAHFWL010001188.1, on the reverse strand, counting down.
TGTTTACAGAAGCTTTCCCCAACCTCGTGCCACCCAGTTGTGTTAGACTGCAACTCCCATTATCCCCAGCTAGCATGGACATTGGGATTGATGGGAATTGCAGCCCAACACATCTGAAGCACACCAGGTCTGGGAAAGTTGTTTGACATGATAAGGGGGTGCCACAGAAAGAGGGGCAAAAAGGCTTTCCCCTCCTTTTTAACTCTAAATTTTAGACTTTCTGTTGCACCCTCTTGCCCTGTAAAACAGCTTTTTCCAAGTGTAAAAGGAGGGATATAATACTTTGTTGACACTTCTCACTATTACATTTAACTTTTTTTACTGCTTGAATTTATAGAGAGCTTTCACCTGATAGAGTTGCTGGGGATAGAGAGATGTCAGTCTGCATAGAGACAGGAAACCCTTTGGATTCACACCTTTCAGTGATAACGAGCACTTCCATGCTTGAATTGAGTTGTTCACCCCCCCCCTCTACATTTCCAATGTGAAGTATATAGAAGGGGTTTAATCATAAAGAGGCCAAGGGAAAGAACGCCAGCCTTGCGCTCAGTCACTTTCTCTCAGCCTAGCATAACTCACAGGGGTATTGTGCTGTGCCTGTAGACTCTCACTGTTGGAGTGTTGAACCACGATGAGAGAGAGAAGTGGGTTCAAATCTCCACTCAGCCTTGAAGCTCATTGGGTGTCCTTGGGGAAAGTCATTCTCTCTGTCTCTCTCAGCATAGCCTACCTCAAAGGGTTATTGTGAGGATAGTGTGTGTATGTGTGACACACACAGAGAGAGCCAGTCATGATGACTGCATGTTCAGGAACGGTGCTTCTGAATGTGGAGGTTTCGTTTAACTATCATGGCTAGTAACTGTTGGTGGACCTATCCTTTATAACAGAGGTAGCTGCGCAGACTTCAGCTCCAATTATTGCTTGCCTTTGGTGGCATTGCACATAAGGATTTCCAGCCAGCCAGAGCAGATAATCCCACTCTACATGGGTATTGCTGGATTTTAACTAATGATGTGGTTGATTTTATTTTAAACTTACTGCGTTCTTTGCAGCCTTGGTGAAGGAGGGATGTATGTCTTGAAAACTAAGTAAACACCGGAATAGGAGAAAGTGGCAAGGCGCTCTACACTTGTGCAGTGCTGCTGTCCCAGGCGCTACAGTTCTTGAAAAGAAGAGTTGGGAACCTTGCTTATGAGTTAATGAGTTGTCCTCTTTTGTATCCTTAAGGTGTAATCTATGCATGTTTAGATGGGGAAAAGGCCTACAGCATGGCTGGCTGGGGAATGCTGGGAATTTTAGGACTTTTTCCCATCTAAACGTGCATAGGATTGTGTCCTAAGTGCATGAAGTAACCAAGGTCATATCTCGGGGTGTGTATTATTGATTCATATAGTCCTTTTGAAGTGTCTTGCTGTTTGTATTTCAACACTTACTTACCACCTTCGCCAAGACTGCCAAGAACGCAATACATTTAAAATAAAATTGAGGACATAATTCATTAAAATCCCCGAAAAGCCATCCATATGTCTGCTCTGGCTGGCTTGAAAACCTGGCATAGTGGGATGGAGAAGCCATACGGAAAAAGCCAGTTGTTGGCAGAGCAGGGCTTTTTCGCTAATTATTTCTGTAGTCCTCTTCAGTATACAAACTTAGCTAGAAAGTTGTCTCATCCCAGGAAGTTTTTGTTGTTGTTTATTTCTATAACACCACTTAATATACCAACTGCCTTGCTATATCACTTATTTTGAGACACCCACATGGGGCTGTCTGTGGAGCATTCCAGGAGAACAGATGAACCTGTCTGTCCTACAGCTCCTCTTCTTCCCTTCTCACCTTTTAAAAAGAGCACAAAGACATTTCTGTTTTCCAGGTGTGCTTAGAGGCTCCGCTGTTTTCACCTTTTTGTTCTTCTGTTCCCCTATTGCTTCCACATGGCTTTCAGACGGTCCTAGTGGTGTTGCTGTTGTATCTTGATCCTATTTTATGTCAAGTGTCCAAAGCACCATCTGCTGAGGATGTCACCGTTTCTGCTACAAATGCTTTCCCCCTCCGTATTGCATGTACCTCTTTCTGATGTTTAACAAATGTGTACTTAAAAGCTGAAGCTTACTTTCTAAATGTACTGGTTTGATTGCCACACTACTGTCTTGTCATACAGAGAAAAAACCTTGCTAACATGTTCCCTCGTGGCTTCCTTCCCTCAAACAACCCCACCCTTTCTCCCTTGCCGCTCTTTATGCCTGGAACTGACTCACAGAGCACCTCCCTGGTGCCACCTCTACTTTTTTCATATCCCTCCACAAAAGCCACCTTTTCTGTGAAGCTTTTGGCACTACCTGCTAGTTCCCAGGGCGTACTGCACCTAAGCCCAAGTGCCACAGCAATACGTAAGTGTAAATCCTGTTTACCCCTGCCTCCATTTTCTCTCTTTCCCCTGTCATCTTCTTTGTGTCTGTCTATAGATTGTAAGCCCTCTGGGGCAGGGCCCTGCCCTCTAACGTTTTGTGAAGTGCCGTGCACCTAGATGTCACTGTCACAACAATAAAAATGTACCGAATGGCAAATTTCTGGTGACTATTAATGTTTGGGATCTGTGATAATTGTATGACAATAAACATACATGTTATCGAACCGAAATGTGGAAGTGTGTTTTCTGAGTTTGTGCTTTAGAGCTGCTGGCTCTCTTGTGGTCTTTTGGTTTGTACATAAAAATGTTGATGAAGAAATGCTCACCGACTTTGCCCGCAGTTCAAGTACTCTGGCATAAAAACGCAGGGTCTTGAGGCTTCTCCCCCCCCCCCACCTCTTGTTATTCACCTGTAGATGGCATATGAGCTTGCAGTCAGTTCTTAGAACTGTACACATTGAGGGTTAGGGTGTGTATTTGCTCTCCTAATTTGGACTGTGCCCTTTGGGTGGGCCTAAAATAGCTCTTTGGATCCTGGCCCAGATCTCTGTGCTGCAGGTAAAGGAGAGAATCTCTTAAGAGGACTGGCCTGTCCATTCAAGAAATGAATTTCTTCCTAGTTCTTAACGGGGCAACCTTGACATAGGTAGATCATAGTATTGGAGACATTCCAAGCCATCTGAGTACCAGAAAGCTTAAACTGTGGTTATCCTGGCTCCAGAGTAAGAGGCCAGAAGCAGAATTTTAGGCGGGGAGACTTCCTCTCCCCACCCCCCAGCAACATCTTCAAGCAACTATGAAAACACCAACGCAGGATTCAAGTCTGGTTTTTAGAACAACTTGGACTCTTCTGTCCTTGGGAGATGGTTCTAGTTGATTCTCTTCAGAGGTCATTTTTCTCCCTTTCAGTTCAGAGTGTAAGCCAACTCAGCCTTTGCTTTGCTAACTCCCGTCTTTAGATCTTTGGGGACAGGAAGCTCCTCCCTTCAATCCATGTTATACCTCTGGTGTTTTCATCCTCTAGGTCGGCGTCCCAACAAGTTCAGATCTAACCACGCGGGTTCTTCAGTTCGTAGAAGACAGAATGCAGACTACTATGGTAACGTTTTAGCCTGTGTGTGTATGCTTTACTCTAAATGCTTCTGCAAGGCCACGAGAGCTTAACTGAGTCTCAGTCTTGCACTGCGCTTTATCCCAAGAGACCTGGCGTCAGGTTTCTCCTATGCAGTGCTTAGTCCATTTTTGGTACTATGTTAAAGTGGTGGTCCTTGTGTTTTGTTTTGTTTCTTGGCATTGGGCAAATTGGAAGTTCCCTTGGGGAGATCTGGGGATCATAACTGCGACTTATTATATTCCAGGACTCTCACGTTTTGGCTGGACTCGGTGGTCAACCCGAAACTTGTAGCCACCAGCACCATGCCCCTCCTCCAAGGGGTGGGCTCTTTATGATCTCACACTGTCGTTCCCCAGAATACAGCGTAAGGTCAGGAGCAATCCCCGGCTCCAGCGCCGGGGGTGTGGAGAATCATTTCTAGCCTTCCTCTCCAGCTTGGGGGTGGGGTGGATTTTGTCCCCGCAGTTGCGCTGGTTTTCCAAGAGTCTCAAAAGCTCAGTGCAGCCTGGCTGGGGGTTGTTGGGCATTGTAGTCCACATCTGGAGGGCACCTGGCTGGCCCAGTGCAACTGCAGGGATGATCCTTGCCCCTTCTCCAAGGTTGGGGCTTCTCACGCTCATCAGAGGGCAACAGCAGGTTTGCCATGGCGCGTGTAGTTGGCCGAACTCTGGACCCCTTATATCCCTGACTTTTAAAAACAACAGCAAAGAGCATAAGAAGAGCCATGCTGGATCAGAGCAAGGGTCCATCTCGTCCAGCATTCTGTTCACACAGTGGCCAACCAGCTGCTCACGGGGAAACCCGCAAGCAGGACATGAGGGCAACAGCACCCTCCCGCTCGTGTTCCCCAGCAACTGGTATTGAGGGGTGTACTGCTGTGATACTGGAATAAGTTTCCCTTTTTAATTGTCAAGTACAGAGACAAGGCCACACAGATGATAGTGCCCCCCAAAAGGTAGGGAAGGAAAGACAGTGGGCACCCAAGAAAGTCAAGGGATGTCTTTAAGGGCTAGAGCACCTGCCCTTCAGGCATTCAGATTAGCTTTGACTAGGTGTTGCAGTGGCTTCAGGTTGCACTTCGGACTCTGGTAGCGACCAGCTAGTCCAGCCTTCCCCAACCTTGCATGCCTCCAGATGTGTTGGGCTAGAGCACCCATCATCCCCAGCCAGCACCACCATGCTGTAGTCCCAACATATTTGCAGGGTGCCGGGTTGGTCTGGCCTGATGAATTTGGAGGGGACGGGCTGTGGCTCAGCTGTAGAGCACACACCTTGCATGCAGAAGGTCCTGGGTTCAATCCCCGGCGGCATCTCCAGGTAGGGCTGGGAAAGAATCCTGCCTGAAACCCTGGGGAGCCATTGCTGCCAATCAGTGTCGTCAATACCGGGCTAGATGGACCCAGAGTCTGACACAGTGTAAGGCAGCTTCCTGTGTTCCTAGTTGATTCAGGCCTTTATTCAGAACCATGAGGACTGGAATCTTACTTTATTTTAGGGGAAGAGCTGTAGCTCGGACATAGAGCTCCTGCTTTGCATGCAGAAGGTCCCCGGTTCAATCCCCGGCGGCATCTCTAGGTAGGGTTCAGAAAGAATCCTGCCTGAAACCCCGGAGAGCCTTCTGCTGCCAGTCAGTGTCGACAACTCCAGGCTAGATGGACCAAGGGTCTGTCTCAGGAACAGAGGAAGCTGCGTTATACTACGTCAAAACAGAGGGGCTGTTACTAAGCATGACCTCCCAATATTGATGGTGAGCAATTATACCTTGTGAGCCTGCTCTACAGATCATCTTGAAAGGACACCAGTGCAATGGATATTGGGAGCGGGATTTTTTTTAAAGTGCTGCTGTCTGCCAATTCTGAAATGGAGATGAAGGGGTTCCACAAACATCAAGCGGACTAAATGAAATACAGATGGATCGAAGCTGGCTGGTGAAAGGGGACTTCCTACGTCCCCCGAAGAGTGGGGCTGGGTGTGTGTGTCAGGTAGCAATTGGGAGAAGCAGGCTGATGGACGCCCTCTCCCCCTCGCTCTCCTTCTCTGAAGCCAGGGGTGGGTAACTTGTGGCCCTCCGAATGTTTTGGCCTACAACTCCCTATCAGCCCTAGACGGCATAGCCAGTGGCGAGGGGTCATGGGAGTTGCAGGCCGAAACATCTGGAGGTCCAAAGGTTGCCCAGCCCTGCCCTAAGCCATGGAATGGCCAGGCACATCGTTGGGATATATCTTCGCTTAAATTCTATCAAAAGCGACTGATTTTTTTCAGAATAGGGTGCGCTTTGCTGAGTGTTTTCCAGCACGCTTGAAGAAAGGCTTTGACAACCAGTACCTAAGACTCGTCTCTCTCTCTCTCTCTCTCTCTCTTTCTCCTCCTGCCCCCACAGTTAACTGGAATGGTCATTGGTGCTGCAGTAGCCTTGCTGCTTATCGGGATCGTTGTGTATTTTGTTTACAGGAAGGTGAAGGAATCGAGTAAGTTGTGATCGCTTTGCTGGGTCGTTCCTGGGCAGGTGCACTGTAGCAGACCTTGGCTTGGTCACATGTGGCTCTCATACGATATAAGTGTACAGAGGAGCATGTTGATTGCACATGAGGTTCCATCGGCTACCTGCTGAGCTCGTATGGGATTGAGTCCACTTTCTTCTCACTCTGGTGGAGGTTTCAGTGCTTCCCTGGCCGTGTTGTTATTTGCTTTATTTATTTAGGCCGCAACCCTATGCAAGTTTAGACAGGGAAAAAAGGCCTACGACTTCCAGCATGCCCCAGCCAGCATAGCTGGCTGGGGCACGCTGGGAGTTGTAGGCGTTTTTTTTCTGTCTAAGCTCGCATAGGATTGTGCCTTTAAAGTATTTTTCTCCTGTTCCTCAGCTGAAAAGGCTCCTGGAGTGGCTTACAAACAGTTAGTTAAACAAGATGGTCCCTGCCCACATGCTTACAATCTAAAAAGACATAACACACAAGGAAGAAGGGATGGGGAGGGAAGAGGTGGGGGGGGGGAATGAAGGAGTCTTTCAGTAGGGCTGGTGGAATGCCCCTGCTTTTCCTCTCATCTCCCCCTGTACATCCTGCTGGAATGGCTGCTGGTGATGATTTTCTAAGAGGAATATGAAGAGATGTTAATTCTGATTGTAGTTGTAACACACAGCAAGCATCAACAGACCTCACAACTAGTCCTTATCCTCCTGCTTCCTTACCTGCACCACTCCGTTACCTAAACTGCCTTTGTATATCTAGAAAGAATAGGACACCTTCCAAAAGAAAGGGAAGCTGATAGGAAACCTGGGGGCAGGGGAAGAGGAGGGGGCAGTTGGATCCTGGAAGCTCCCTCCTTCTGTCACTCCAGTCTCCGTTGTCAAGGTATTCTGGAAATGAGGACCACCCTGGTGATTCTCACATGAAAAATGCTGCTCACGCCGCACACTGTAGGAGCTCACCTTATCAGAGCGCCCTCCATGCAATTCATGTTAGAATTAACCAGGTAGCCCCAATCCCGCAGCATGGATATGCTTCCAAGGAGAGCTCCGTGCTCTGTGCGGAATTTTGCATAAGCAAACAACTTCTTCGGTCTTGGGGGCAGTTCCATGCATCAGATTATAGTGAAACTTTGCTATTTAAGGCGCAATCCTGTGCATGTTTAGACAGAAAAAAAGCAGCTTTTCTGAGCTGCAGCCTCACAAAGTGATGGACATTTTTTAAAAACTGCCACTGATACAGTAGATATATAGGCACATGAGAGAGGTGTATGCCGCTGTAGAAAGCTGCTCTGGCTAAGTTATTTACAACCTTAGTCAAAGGCAACTGTGAAGAGAGAAGTCTTCAAGGCACATTTAAATGCCTGTACCAAAGGAAAGAACTGGTGGGCACGTGAGCTGGACCTCTGAAGGAGATCATAAAGCGTGGGCAGGATCAGACAGAAGGAGGTAGTCCTTTAGAAAGCCTCAAGCGCGTCACTTGGAAAACCATGGCATGAGGTCCAGGCCCTAGAAGTGTGCCTGCACCATAGATCATCTTTGTTCACCCTGGCACCCTCCAGATGTGTTGGGGTGGTGGAGATGCTGGGAGTTGTAGTCCCACACATCTGGAGGGCGCCAAGTTCGGCAATGCTGCCGTAGACTCAAGCAAGGCCCCCACGGGTGACTTGGTGCCGTCCGTCCCTGTTGCTTCTCACCGATGCTGCTCGGTCACCCGCCCTCTCCGAGCATGCAAGCCGCGAGGAGATGGCGCACCATCCTCCCAGTTGCCTCACACTCTCCCTCTGGGTGGCTGTGCAGACTGGGCAAGCAAACCGACGGTAGCAGTAAGGAGGGGATGGAAGCCCAACTGAGGAGATCTTGCTAAAAGCTCTCCCTCCCTCCCTCCCTACCCTGGTCTCAAGACTTCAGTGGATCTCCAACCTTCCGCACCAAGGCGGGGAGCGCAGACGGGGCACTTCCGCCGGTCATTTCTCCGCTTGCACCGCTGATGCTTAGCCGTGAGGGGCCAGCACCGTGCAGCGGGCCCGCGCTTGGCGGTTTCTGGGCTCCCGGCCTCCGCAAGCGGGCTGTGGGGATGGTGACGAGGCTTCTGCTGTCTTTCAGAACAACCTCAGCCCCACGCGCCTCAGTACAGGTTTCGCAAGAGGGACAAAGTCATGTTCTACGGCCGCAAGATCATGCGAAAGGTAAGTCTCCCCGCAAGCAGGCAGAAGTCAGCGAAGAGTGTGGTTGCGGCAGCCGGCGTGGATGCAAGCAGGGACTCTCGATTTGATTTCGTTGGCGGCAGGGAGAGCTGCATCTCCCCCCCCCCCAACCCCGCAAATCTCTCCAGAGAGATAAAAATGCTGGAGGATGGTGTGTGTGTGTGTGTGTGTATGTTCTGTCGTGACGAATTGCACTTTCTTCCCTGCTCGTGTCTCCCACTGCTTTTTCCAAGAGTCCAGGGCACAGCCCTGTAAGGTTCTGGCCCGTAGGACCCCCTCTGAAAGAATGAAAAAAGAAGGTTCTCGCGAGCATGTTCAGAGCTTGCAACTGAGCCAGGGAGAACATCAAAGACAACTTTAGATCTAGAAGGATGGGGTGGGGGAAGGAGCCTGAGTAGTTGCTAAGCAACCGGCGACATTATTTATCCACTCACACGCGCACCTACACGTACACAAGAGTCGCTGGGGGAAAAGAGGGGGAGGTTTCGCGCAGATCTGCGTTCCTGGGATTCCCTTAGCGCGGGGGTGGGTAACTTGTGGCCCTCCAGATGACTTGGCCACATGACTCCCATCTGCCGTAGCCAGCGTAGCCCATGCCGAGGGCTGATGGGAGTTGTATGCCAAAACACCTGGAGGGCACCAAGTTTCCCACCCCGGCTTAGAGTTACCCCCCCCCCCCCCGGAAATGCAGAATCTGGTGGAAAAACAATTTGTTAGCTGGGAGGAAGGGTGACTGGTAAGCCTCTCGGGGCACCGTCTTGTGCAAGTTATGCTATGCTGGGAGTTGTAGGCCTTTTTCCCCTGTCTAAACTTCCACAGGATTGTGCCTTCCGTTGTTCAGCCAGGAACTAACCAGCCCAACCATTCAGTGCTCCTGAAATCCACATGGGTGTTCTAGAGGCTGATCTTTCCTGGAGGCTGGGAAGTGGATCAGTAGATCTCCCTTGGCAATCTGTACATTTCGTTCCAGTACTTGCATTATTCCAAGAGATGGCGCCCCATACACTCGCCACTATTGCCACGGGGCGGTTGCTCTCGGTCACCAAAGGCTCTGCCGCCTTCTCCGGCATGCCGGTTAAATGCCATCTCTCATGACACACGCAGGGAACGAGAAGAGTTGTCCTCCGAGACTGAAAGATCCAGTTACGCTCCCAAAACTGATTTATGGGCAGAAGGCATGTTTTTTCCGACGATGCTGAGATCAAACATATTGGAAATGGAACACCTTAAGAGTCCATTATCCATCTGGGAACTACTTATTGAGTTATCACATTATTAAATCATAGCCCCCATACTCTAGCCACACCTGGGTACCTCTGGGTTTCTTCCCATTCTCCTTCTTCTCTGATGATGATGATTTTCATTTCTATACCCCCAAATAGCCGAAGCTCTCTGGGTGGTTAACAGTTCGTATGGTAGAATAAAATACAGTACAAATACTGTACAATAAAAACAGCATAAATTTCAATACAAAATTTAAAACAGTATTTAAATTTGAACAACTAAAACAAGTTCAATACAACTAGACCTGTTAAAAGAAAAATCAGCTGACATAAGCCCCCCCCCATGCCATCCAAAGCCATTAAAGACCATTTAAATGCCTCAGCACAAAGGGCTGTCTTAACCTGGTGCCGAAAGGATAACAGAGTTGGTGCCAGGCGGGCCTCAGTGTGGAGATCATTTCATTATCAGGGGGCCGCCACTGAGAAGGCCCTCCCCCTTGTTGCTACCCTCCGAGCCTCCCGTGGAGATGACAGTCAGAGGAAGGCCTCAGATGTTGAGGAGATATAATCAGCTCTTCCTTTCTGCCATTCTTTCCACCCCCATTTCCTATTGTAATTTGGGGGGGGGGATGTTTGTGGTGGGTGGCTGCAGGAGTGTGTGTGGGGAGAGCAGAAAACATGGGATTTCCTATGGATCAATCATCAGCCCGTTTTATAACGTTAATTTTAAAAGCAGAATAAAATGTTTGCAAATAATGACACACGCACACACCCCGGGCCTTTTGTTTGGAATTTCAGATAAAATATAAACTTCCTGTTTTCTCATCTTGCTCGTCACAATTCTATCAGGTCTTTACTGGTATAGGGAAAAGCTGAGGAGATGTATATCAGGTGTGTTGAACCTCAGTCTGAATCCGGCCCTCCAGTGTGCCCCAGACGGCCACGCCCTCTTCCCTTTGACCGCCAATCATTTGATGGTTTCCCAGCTTGTGTGCATTTCCCACCCACCCCATTCTTAAAAGTTGAAATGGGTCTCCTGAGGCTTAGTTACTGGCAGTAAGAGCTTTCAGCTAAAATAGGCTGATATTTTTGGCCACACCCCTTTGGCCTTCAGCCCCGCCCACCACTGGAATATGGCCCCCAAGAGCTTCTCCAAAATGGAATTTGGCCCTCAGACTGAAAGAGGTTCTGTACCCCTGCTCTATACTCTTTCAGTCTGCTGGCCCGGGGCTGCACCGTTGTTGCTTTAGGCCTGACTCGGCCAAGACAGATGCCTCTCCTGTGCCCACCTCTGCAGGAGCATATTTCTCTCTTCAAGAAACTTTGCTTCCTTCTAGGTCACGACTCTGCCCAACTCTCTGGTTGGCAACACGGTGCCTCGGCAGCGGATGCGCAAAAGGGCCAAAGTCTTGTCCTTGGCTAAGAGGTACGGGGGCGCAGGCAGGCTTCCATCCTGTAGCTTGGCTGGCTTGTGTGAACTGGTGGTGGGTTTAAGGTTTCTGTTTCAATGCCTTTTTTTTTTTTTTAATGAGCTCAGGAAAATAGGTCCAGATGTCCTTTGGCGTTAAGGTCTCTTTCCAAACCACAGTTAGCCCCAGAGTTGGAAACACACTTCATAGCAATTAGCACAGTTCCAGCCGTAGTAGTTGTGTGGTTTTTTTTACTTGCTATTTGTTAAAAAATTGACGGTCAGGAACCCTTGCTGACATCCTACAAATCCCCCGGTAGATCACCATGTCAGGGAGGGACCATGGCTCAGTGGCAGAGCACCACCTTTGCATGCAGAAGGTCCCGGATTTGATCCCCGGCAGCATCTCCAGGTTGGGCTGGACAAACTCCTGCCTGAAACCCTGGAGAGCCGTTGCTGCCAGTCAGTGTCGTCAGTCCTGGGCTAGATGGACCCAGGGTCAGACTCAAGCCGGCCTGTTCGCACATCACAACAACCCACCGTGGGTTAATTCAACCCGCGGGGCCCTGTGAGAAATAGTTCTGCTTCGTTTCTTTCAGGATCCTGCGTTTCAAGAAGGAGTCCCCCACTCTCCAGCCCAAGGAGCCGCCTCCCTCCCTGCTCGAGGCAGACCTAACAGAGTTTGACGTGAAGAATTCCCACTTGCCCTCCGAAGTCCTTTACATGCTGAAAAACGTCAGGTAGCAGCCAGGAAGATGGTTATTTATTTATTGACTGGTAAAGCAATGACTTCCCCTTCATTATTAAGGGTTTGCATAAGGATCGGATTTGACATAATTTTGTTTGCTAAGAACATGGGTCGACATGCTGGGCCTGTTTAGCTGGCTCGTCCGGTTTACTGACCACAAGCAGATGAGTGACTCTGGGGGGTTCATAAGCAGGGCACAATGGCACTAATGTTCACTGTTTATTCCCTGCGTCTGGTACCTTTGAGAATGAGGTTAGGACTTCTCTAACTTTGCCTTGTGATGAATGCTTCTTTCAAGTAGGTAGGCTGTTGTCAGGAGCTGCCCCTTTTCAGCATGCAACTCTTTTGCTGAAGGAACCGCATTGCCTGCCTATCTGCTACTGGGCCAGGTTTAAGGTTCTGGTACTAGTGTACAATGCCCTAAACAACTTGGGACCAGAATACTTGAGAGAGCGCCTCCTCCCTTACCAACCTGCCTGGTCACTGAGGTCATTGGAGGACAGTCTCCTGGTGGTTCTACATGGACCTGTGGCCCGATTGGATTCCACCCAGAGAAGAGCCTTCAGTGTGGAGGTCAGGCAGGCTCCATCACTGCGTTGTTTTCGGCGCCTGCTGAAGACGTCTTTGTTCCGGGAGGCCTTCCTTGCTGACCAGCCACGGTTTTAATGTTATCCTGTTTTTAATACCGTATTTTCCGGCGTATAAGGCGACTGGGCGTATAATAATAATAATAATATTTTATTTATTACCCGCCTCTCCATCTAGATTGAGGCGGGGAACAACAGAAAATATAAAATACCTAAACTAAAACAACACAATATATACTATTAAACATCTTAAAACATCCTTAAAACATATTTAAAACATCTTTAAAACATCCTATAAGACGACGCCCAACTTTTCCAGTTAGCGAGCGAGATCTGAGACCCCCCTGCCGCCGCCGGAACCCCACCACCTACCTTCTCCGCGCTGTCCCCCGCGCCGCCGCCGCCGCCGGAACCCCACCACCTACCTTCTCCGCGCCGCCACTGCCGCCGGAACCCCACCACCTACCTTCTCCGCGCCGCCGCTGGAACCCCACCACCTAACGGTACCTTCCCCGCGCCGCCCCCGCGCCCGCCCCCACCCCGCCACCGGAACCCCAACACCTACCGGTACCTTCTCCGCGCCGCCACCGCGCCTGCCACCGCGCCGCCACCGCCGGCGGCGGAACCCCACCACCTACCTTCTCCGCGCCGCCCCCACGCCCGCCACCGCGCCACTGGAACCCCACCACCTACCTTCTCCGCACCACTTCTGGAGCCCCGCCCGCGCTCTGTTTTGGCGGGAGGAACCAGGGCAACAGGGCTTAAACAGCCCTGTTGCCCTGGTTTCCCCCGGCCAAAAACAGAGCGCGGGGGTTCCGTCGCATCACTTCCTCTTCGGAGGAGGTGGCGGCCAGGGCGGGGGGAAGGTAGGTGGGGGTGCGGTGGTGGCGGCGGCAGCGGCAGCAGCAGCGGCGGGGGGGGGACCCGGCGTATAAGACGACCCGGCGTATAAGACGACCCCCGACTTTTGAACAGATTTTTGAGGGTTAAAAAGTCGTCTTATACGCCGGAAAATACGGTACATTGTTTTTATTTTTTTTAAATCTGTTTTCTCTTTTTATTGTTCACCGCTCTGGAATCTGTCTAGATATGGAGTGGCATATAAATGCTATAAATAAAGAAATAAATTGATAAGTATGCAGCTGATCCTTTTAAAGAGGCAGCAGCCATGGCAACGTCCCATGGCAGTGAGTTCCACTGGTGCGCTTTTCCATGGTGCGGAGAATTGCTTCCTTTTTCCTTTTGTCTATAGCAGCCTTCTCCAAACCTGACGCTCTCCAGATGTGTTGGGCTGCGGCTCTCCTAATTCCCAGCCAGCGTTGGCCACCTTGGCCATGTTTGATGCCCATCTTGGACGTTGCCGCCTTAGCCTGCGGCGGGGCCTCTCGTGCGCGGCCCTTTTCCCACCTCCTGTGTGCGTCTCTCTTCCCCTCGCAGGGTCCTTGGGCACTTTGAGAAGCCTCTTTTCCTGGAGTTGTGCAAGCACATGGTCTTTGTGCAGTTGCATGAAGGGGAATACATCTTCCGCCCGGGGCAGCTGGACAACAGCATCTACGTGGTGCAGGATGGCAAACTGGAAGTCTGCATCCAGGAGAATGTAAGGATGGCCAAGTGGATTCTGACATCCGAAGCTAGGTTTTTACACGTTCCGCAGCAGCCTGGCCAACCAGGTTGCCCTCCAGCTGTGTTGGACTACAGCTCCCATGATGCTGTCTGCAGTCCATCACAGCTGGAGGGCACCGGATTTTTTGGGGGGGGCGGCGAAGCCACTTCAGTAAAGCAAACAGTTTCGGTTCTCACAGCAAAAGCAACCCTTATCTCAGGAATGTAATTGGGGAAATTACCTTCAAGGCAATTCTCTCTGGTGCACTTCCCAACAAGCTGAAGGCTATAAGGCCCTAGCACGGCTCCAAGAAACTATCCTGGGTTTTGGACACTGGGAAAGCTCACTAGTACTACGCTACCTGCTGAACTTTAATAACCTCCTCACCATTCCTCCGGTAGAGCCCTTCCAGCACACAAAGATTTGTGGTTGTGCCACCTAGGTCCTGCAAGGGGAGACAAGCTTCACAACGCATGTCGGGCTGGCCTCCGATTGTGTCTCTGCCTGGAATGTCACCTGTAATCGGGTAGTCCAAGCTTCCACAGCCTGGTTCCCTCTAAAGGTGTCGGACTACATGTCCCACCATCCTCAGTTAGCACGGCCATGGAGGGTGCCAGGTTTGGGAAGGCTGTTGTAGTCAGAGTATGGCCTCCCTATTCCGTGTGTGTGTGTGTGTGTTCCCCTAGGATGGCACAGAGATGGTGGTGAAAGAGGTCCTCGCGGGAGACAGCGTCCACAGCCTCCTCAGCATCCTGGATGTCATCACGGTAAGTAAGCCCCTGTGCCCGCCGCTGGCATTCTGGCTCATGGCTCTGTTGCCCTTTGGCAGGATGCATGGCTCTAGCACACTCCTGCGGCCCCAAGAGGGTGTGGTGGGGTTGGGCTTCACGAGGGAATAAATTATTTCTTTATTTATTATATTTATATCCCACCATTTTTCCTGGGAGGAACCCAAGGTGGCTTCCATCCTCATAGAATCATAGAAAAGTAGAGTTGGAAGGGACCTACAAGGCCATCGAGTCCAACCCCCTGCTCAGTGCAGGAATCCAGGTCAAAGCATCCCTGACAGATGATTGTCCAGTTGCACCTTGAATGCCTCCAGACTGGGAGAGCCCAACACCTCCATAGGTAGTTGGTTCCATTGTCTTATTGCTCTGACAGTCAGGAATTTTTTCCTGATGTTTAGGTGGAATCTAGGTTCCTGTAACTTGAGCCCATTATTCCGTGTCCTGCAAACTGGGATGATCGAGAAGAGATCCTGGCCCTCCTCTGTGTGACATCCCTTCAAGTACTGGAAGAGTGCGATCATATCTCCCCTCAGTCTCCTCTTCTGAAGGCTAAACATGCCCAGTTCTTTCAGTCTCTCCTCATAGGGCCTTGTTTCCAGTCCCTTTATCATCCTTGTTGCCCTCCTCTGAACCCTCTCCAGTTTGTCTATGTCCTTCTGAAAGTGTGGTGCCCAGAACTGGACGCAGTACTCAAGATGAGGCCTGACCAGTGCCGAGTAAAGGGGAATTATCACTTCCCGCGATTTGGAAGCTATACTTCTATTAATGCAGCCCAAAATAGCATTTGCCTTCTTTGCAGCCACATCGCATTGCTGGCTCATATTCAGTTTGTGATCTACCACAATTCCAAGATCCTTCTCACTTGTTGAGCCAAGTGTCCCCCATTCTGTAACTCTGCATTTGGTTTCCTCTCCCTAGGTGCAGCACTTGGCATTTATCCCTATTAAATTTCATTCTGTTGTTTTCGGCCCAGTGCTCCAACCTATCGAGGTCACTTTGAATTTTGTTTCTGTCTTCCAGAGTATTAGCTGTTCCACCCAACTTTGTGTCATCTGCAAATTTGATAAGCATTCCCTGTACCTCCTGATCCAAGTCATTAATAAAAATGTTGAAGAGCACCGGGCCCAGGACTGAGCCCTGTGGTACCCCGCTCGTTACCTCTCCCCAGTTTGAGAAGGAACCATTGATAAGCACTCTTTGAGTCCGATTCTGTAGCCAATTGTGGATCCACCTGATAGTTGTTCCATCTAGCCCACTTTTAGCTAGCTCGTTAATCAGGATATCATGAGGCACTTTGTCGAAAGCTTTGCTGAAGTCTAGATATATGATGTCTACAGCATTCCCGCAGTCCTCCTCCTCCTCCTCTCCATTTATCCTCACAGCAACCCTGTGAGGTGGGTGAGGCTGAGAGTCAGTGACTGACCCAAAGTCACCCGGTGAGCTTCGTGGCCAAGTGGGGACTAGAACCCGGGTCTCCCAAGTCTCAGTCCAACACTCTCCCCATTACGCCACACTGGCTCTCATTGTGTGATGAGTCGTGCAGAAAAGCTTCTGCGCGGAGCGGGAAGGAGGAAGTCAGACCGGTGACCCTCGTGACACTGTCTGCCCTCTTGAATTCGGGAACTAGCCTACTGAGAATTTCAAAGTGCCTAGCTGAAGCAGACTGCCTGGCCGTTCTGCCCAGCGTCCTGCTTGCCACGGTGGCTGACTGGATGTCTCCAAGAAGCCCATGAACGGGGCTTGAAGGCAGTGGCCCACAGCTGTCGGCGTGCCCCCTTGCGTAGCTGCCAGTATTCTAGGAGTGCAGAACCTCTTTCAGCCTCAGGGCTGAATTCCATTTGGGGGAAGCTCTCGGGGGCCATTTTCCAGCGGTGGGCGGGGCCAAAGGCAAAAGTAGGTGGGGCCAAAGTACTAAGAATACCAACATGTTGTAGCTTAAAGCTCTCACTGCTAGTAAGTAAACCTTCAGAGAGGCATTTTGACTTTTTATGGGGAGAATGGTGGGAAAACTGCATAATAGCCTGAAAATCACCAAACCATTGGTGGTTGGGGGAAAGGGGCGGGGCCTTCTGCGCCCCCACCCCCCGTGGAGGGCTGCATCCGGCCCCTGAGCCCTGAGGTTCTGCATCCCTGCAGTATTCAAAGGCATTGTGTCTCTAAACATAGAGGTTTGGAAGTGGGAAAATGTGCCAACTCTCTTCCATTTTACCACTTTTTCTTTGCTTGCTCACCCTGAGGCAGTTCTTAACTCGCCATAGGTGAGTGACTCTTCAGGCTTGTGTTACTGCCCCAAAGTGTCTGCCTGCTGTGTTCACATCCAGTATCTTCCACTGCATGCAATAGTCTGTCTTCTCCTTTTCCATTGGCAGCTGCTGGAAGCCTTAACGTTTAAGCCTACAAGTTCCTGCCTTGGGCCATGCTTATTACTTAGTCAATTTATTTATTTTTTATCTCCTTTAATTAAGAATTGATCAGCCAGTTGGGAGCACAGCCGCTAGACTGCATGAAACAGGCAGATGACTTTCATTTTTCCCTGGCTGTGGAGAGAATGTGTTCTTGCAAAAGCCTTTATTTTATTTTTTTTGGGTCAAACGCCTGGAGGCAGGAGTGGGTTGAGACTGGAAAACTTGCGGTCCCTGGACAGCTGTTAAATAGAGATCTAGGAACAGAGCAGATGATGAGTACAAAGCACCATGTGTAAACGCTGCTCTTGCAAGGCATGAACGTTGAATTTTAAGCCCACAGATGAAGCCTGTAAACTAAAGATTTTTCTTCCCTCTTTCCTGACTGCCAAGATAATCAGGGACTTGTGGACTGCAACCAGGATCCTGTTTTAGTGGCAGAGCCAGCTCAGGGGTAAAAATAATGAGATTTCCCCCATGGGCTTAAAAAAATAGCTGCTACCCTGGTCGCCTAAGGTGAGCCTTAAAATCTATTCCAGGCAATCAGGCTGGTGAAACTTCCTTGTAAATTGGGAGCTGATGGTTCTTTTTTCCTTTCATGCCATCACTGTGTCACAACTGACTACCCTAAGTGTTTCAGGGCATACACCAGTATAAAAAAAAGTACATTTCTCAGTCAGCTGCTGCAACGAAGGACAGGCAAATTCCTTACAACGGTGGAATTGCCTAGTTAATACCTCCTTCCAACGTTCCAGCCTCCTCTTTGGGGCTGGGGCCGTGCTTTCAGGGCAAGGGGATGCTCCTGTGATTTCCGCTGTACCATTCTGCCGTAGTGCAGGCCACATCGGAGAATTCTGGTGCCCCTTACTCCCTCATGAAAACAGTGCTTCATGCCGCTTTGAAGGGCACAGAGTGGTGGATGCATCAGTCAAGCGCCTTCATTCTGCAACTCCCCTTTGTGGCTCACGCTGGAGGAATTGATAGAATAATATTGTGTGTGTGCTGGAAGTTAGTAATGTACATATAAGAACATTGGAAGCGGCCTTAAACCAAGCCAGACCCTTGTATTGTCAACACGAGCTGGCAGCAGCGGCTCTTCAGCGTTTCAGTCGGGTTTTCCCAGCTCTACCTGGAGATGCTGCTGGGGATCGAACCTGGGACCTTCTGCATGCAAAGCAGGGGCTCTGTCACTGAGCAACGGTCCTTCCCACCCAAAATAAAGCAAGATTCTAGTCCTCATGGTTCTGAATAGAGGGATGATTTCAATTGGAATGTAGGAAGCTGCCTTACATGACGTAACACCTTTGGTCCATCTAGCCTGGTACTGTCAACACTGACTGGCAGCATTGGCTCTCCAGGGTTTCAGGCAGGATTCCTTCCTCACCCTACCTGGAGAAGCTGGGGATCAAACCTGGGGCCTTTCTACATGCAAAGCAGGTGCTGCATCACTGAGCTACAGCTCTTCCCCCTAAATGAAGCAAGATTCCAGTCCTCATGGTTCAGAATAAAGGGCTGATTTAAATACGAATATCGAAAACTGCCTTATACTGAGTCAGACCCTGGGTCCATCTAGGCCAGGACTGCCGACAGTGACTGGCAGCAGCAGCTCTCCAGGGTTTCAGGCAGGAATATTTCCAGCCCTACCAGGAGATGATGCCAGGGATCGAACCGGGGGACCACTGGGCCACAGCCCCTCTCCTGTTTAGTTCCTGTTTAGTGTCCCAGGTACGCCCTTCCTTAAGTTGCCGGCGCCGGCCCAAGAATAGCTCTGCTTTCTCCACACGTGCTGCTTTGGCTCTGGGCAGCGTTCACATCTGTGCTTAGCAGCATGCCGTAATAAAAAGCAAAGAAGCCACGAGGGAACAATCTAGGCACACGAACAGCACGTGCGGGGGGAGGGAACGTAACATGTGTGTTCTCTGTTCTCTCCCGCAGGGTCACTTGGCTCCGTACAAAACAGTTTCCGCTCGAGCCGCAACACCTTCCACCATCCTCCGGCTCCCAGCCAGTGCGTTTCAGGATGTCTTCCAGAAGTATCCCGAGACGCTTGTGAGGATGGTGCAGGTGAGGCCGACGTGACTCTCTTGTGGCAGGACAGCCCCCTTTGCTTTCATGGGGCCAAAACATCCTCTTGCGCAAGGCTGGTGCAGAGCGGAAGATGGACGGATAGATCCCCCACCCCACCCCAGGTTAAAGCGTTGCGGGATGTTCTTCCGCACAACCCCTCCCCTGGCTCTCGCGTAGCTCTTGTTCACTTCTGCGGGTGGTTGTCGGGTGGATCACAGCCCATGTTCATTAGTGTCCATTAGGGTCCTTGGATCTTTTCCATCTCTGGTACCTGAGTGCCTTGACCCATCCTGGGCATCCTTGAGGTGCCGTTATGCAATTAGGCTTTGACATCTTGGCTCCTGACTGACTCCCCCTCACACACACATTCTTGTGAACCGTGACATATGTACGGCTGGTTCCTTGGTCACAACTCCTTTCCCTCTGCAGACGGAATGAAAATCTCAGCCATGCTCCGAAAGTCATCCCAGTTCCTCCTTCCTGGAGGAAATGGGAAGCGCTCCGCCTTAGGCGGGCTCCTCTTTCTCTGAGTCCCGGCACGACTTTGATCTTCTGCCTGCCTTTGACCCTCCTCTCCTTTAGATCATCATGGTGAGGCTCCAAAGGGTGACCTTCCTTGCCCTGCACAATTACCTTGGATTGACCACTGAGCTCTTTAATTCTGTAAGTGAAAGCTGGCTGATCAGCGGAGTGGGAAGGGTTTGGTACCTTGCTAGGCAAATGCCAGCTGGTCCTGGTTTCTGCTTGCGGTCTGGAAGGTTGGGTGAGGCTAGGCTAGAGGGTGGTTGGTTGGCACCCATTCCTCCGAGCAATGCACATTCGAGAGGCGAGGGTGCCATTATTTATTTAGTTATTTAGTTATTATATTTATACCCCCGCCTTTTTTCCTGCAAGGAACCCAAGGCGACTTACATAATCCTCCTCCTCTCCATTTTATCCTCACAACAACCCTGTGAGGTAGATTAGGCTGAGAGTCAGTGACTGACCCAAAGTCATCCAGTGAGTTTCATGGCCGAGGGGGACTAGAATCCGGATCTCCTGAGTCCCAGTGCAACACTCTCACCACTACGCCACACATTGCAGGATTTCCAGGGCAGTTTTGAGTAGTGGTGCTTTGGGGTCCGGTAGCTATCTGGCCAGGGATCCGTCCTGGTCTGGATTGTCCCGTGCCCACTGACGTCTCATGTCTTCTTCCCCCGCCAGGGGAACCAGGCCATCCCGCTGGTGTCGATCGCAAGCGTCACCTCGGGTGTAAGTGCTGGCAAAGCAGTGAAGAGGCAGATGTCCAATCTGTCAGAGGAGGAGCGGGCGGAGAAACAGGGGTCTGTGCCGGTGACCGGTAAGGGCTGCCTCCGTAGGAATTGCTCTCAAGGACAATCTGAGCAGCATGGAATTGGCTCTGGATAGGAAAAGGCTCCTCGCCATTTGCATACATGCGCTCTGTACGTCAGAGATGTTCAACCTCTTTCAGCCTGTGGGCCAAATTCCATTTCAGAGAAGCTCCCGGGGGCCCGCATTCCAGGAGTGGGCGGGGCTAAAGGCAAAAGGGGAGGAGCCAAAATGCCAACAATACCACCCTATTTTAGCTTAAAGCTCTTCCTGCCAGTAGCTCAGCCTCCAGAGGGGCATCTCAACCTTTTAGAATGGGGGGAAAGCTGCAGAAAAGCTGGGAAACCACCAAACGATTGGCTGTTGCCCAACCCGTAACCTGTGCCTGGCCACCCCCGGAACCCTTTCACCAGTTGACCACTCATTTGTGTTCCTGTTCTCAGGTGCAGACGCGGGGAAATCTCCCGGATCTGAGCATCCTCTCAGGAGGAGCTTTTCTTTGACATCGTCCTCTGGCTATGCCGACACTGCTGGTGAGCAGGATCCCCCGGGGAGAGTGATGGGTGTGGGGAAACTGCGTGCCACTTAAATGCCCTCAAGGCGGCCTCCCAAGCCCTTTGTCCTTGAATTTAGAGCAGGGGCGAGCAACCTGTCACGCTCATTTCATGCCGCTCTTGGCCTAAATTTGAAAAGCCCTCTGCATGTGATCTGTTCAGAGCTCTGGCAAGAGTGATGGGAAGGAAGAGGGAGGGAAAGAGAGAGAAAAGGGCCTGGCAGGCAGGGAGGGAGAGAGAAAAGGGGGTGGCAGGGAGGGTGGGAGAGGGAGAAAAATGGGGGCGGGAGGGGGAGAGAGAAGGGATGTCCTGCCCTCTGCTGGCTTTGGCCCTGCTCGCTGCCAACACGCAGCCCACAACCAATTACCCACAAGGGAATGCAGCCCTCGGCAGAAAAAAAGGTTCCCCACTCCTGATTTAGAGGGTGGCCGGAGATGCCAAAGAAGCTCAGGCGGGCGGTGCCTGAAACTCGCCTCGCCCTGTCTCCTGTTTTGCAGGATCCCTGGCTGGGGCTAAACCAGACTTGGACATGGCCTACGAGCGAGCCAGAGGCGCCTCTGCCTCTTCCTCCGCCGAGGTGCTTTCCAGCGCAGCCACGTGCAAGGTAGGCTTCCCGAGACCTGCCGTCTCCTGCCCGCTCCGGTCAACCTGCAGTGGCCGAGTCTGAACCACGTTCCTGAGCAAGCAGTTGTGTCCGCAGGGCTTTTTTTCTGGTGGAACTCACCGGAACTGAGTTCCAGCACCTTTTCTTCTATTAATTGCATTACAATTTAATCGCCATCTACTCCCGAGGAAATGTAATCCAAGAGTTCCGGTACCTTTTTCTCCAGAAAAAAAGCACTGTGTGTCCGGCTGAGGATCTGGGTTGTGTCCACACAGCGGAATCTTGTTCTCTCTTTGGGCACTGTATTATATTTATTTCCCTAGAAATGTGTATAGCCTGCTTTTCTTTATATTAAAAAAAAACCCAACCCCAAACAGCTAATGAAATACAGTAAAATGTAGTCCAAACTACTAAATTCAGTTTCGGAAATAAAACCAAGAGCGGGTTAAAACAATTCAGCCTAAAAAAACAGGGAGATGGAACCAAACCCTTAACTTCGCTCTGGCTTCTGCCGTCAAGCCAAGCGACTTCAGGCCTTTGCCAGGCTGCACCCCCTACTTCGCAGGAATAAGGTCGGTTGCCCCCTGGGAATGCCAAAGTAGAGGGAAAGAATGTTCTGGCCCCGTCCATTGGCCGAAAGAACAAGAGCAACCCGTTGCTGTTCAAGCAAGAACACCCACAGGGGAAGTTCATCCTGGCCCGAAGTGCATTGAAATGCCGGCTTGAGCTCACCACCTTGTTCCGGCCTGGCAGAACTGATCTCCCCTCCCTCCTCTTCCTTTCCCCTCCACTCCGCTTCCCTTGTGTGCCCTGTCATTTTAGTTTGTCAGCCTGATCGGCAGGGCCAGCCTCTCTCTTTCTCTCTTTTGATTTGAGCCACTTTAGGAGGTGATCATTGTCTGAAAAGCGGGATAAAGAATGCAGCAAATAAAGCAAGGAATGCCCGTCAAAGAAGTCCTCCGTGAAGATCACGGCAAAGTAAAAGAGGCCTTAGCAACTCACCTGAAGCCTAAAAGAGAAGGGTGCCAAGCAGCACTGTCAACTGAACGGGAAATGGAGAAAGGCAGGGCAGCCCAAGCAGGGTTTTGGCTTGGAGAGCTGGGGGATGAAAGTCTGCCTTGGAGCTGGTTCCCCTAGCAGTTCTGGCAGCTCCGGGTTGGGTGCGGGGGACCTGGGTCCCTCCCCAGGAAGCGTAATGGACTGGATTTCTGGCTGCTGCTGCCCCCAGTTACACTTCCCATTGAGGGCCAAGCAACACATAATAGTCATGTGTTTAAACAAATGTGTGTAACCTGGATGCTTTTACTTTGGGGAGAGCCAGTGTGGTGTAGTGGTTAGAGTGTTGGACTGGGACTTGGGAGATCCGGGTTCTAGTCCCTGCTCGGCCATGAAACTCACTGGGTGACTTTGGGCCAGTCACTGACTCTCAGCCTAACCTACCTCACAGGGTTGTTGTGAGGATAAAATGGAGAGGAGGAGGAGGATTATGTAAGCCGCCTTGGGTTCCTTGCAGGAAAAAAGGTGGGGTATAAATATAATTAATAAATAAATAAAATCCCCAGGGACAAATAGCTGGGGGGGGGGATTTTCAGTAGAGAACCAGCGTGGGGCTCTGATCCGGACTGGGAGCGCCTTCTGGATCCCAGCTGCGTTTGCTTTCCCCCCCCAAATAAAAGCAGCCTGGTTAAGCACTCTTGCTTAAAAAAAAAAACGTGACCAGTACCGTGTGTAGTTTGGGCATTAGATCAGTGCTTTTTTTGAGCACTCAAAGCATTCAGTATACATCGTCTCAGTCATCCTGGCAAGGATCCCTAAGGTAGATCCGCTTATTACTGCAATAATTCAGAGATGGGGAGTGAAGCAGAGGGAGAGAGGCAGAGAGGCTTGCCTAGAGCCACTAATGAACTGTGGTGAGATCTGAATTGGGGATTTCACGGCTCATGCTTTTAAAGCCTGGGTTTGAGACATCTAGGCCAAATCAAGATTTGGCCATTAGGGCGGAGGCTCCCCATCTAGTCTGCGGAGGCTTGGCTCTCTCCATGGGCCCTGCTCTCTCCATGGGCCCTGCCCCCTGGAGGCTACCAGGAGCTTGGGAAGGAGGCGGGGAGCAGAATCCCTGCCGTTACCTCCATTCACAGATTGGAGGTAACAGAGGGCGTTCCCCTGTGCACCGCTTCCCCTCCTGACTGGGATGCTGAGTGCCATTATTATTTATTTGAAATATTTTTATGCCGCCCCTCAGTCAAAAAGGCTCCCAGAGCAGCTTACATATAATCAATTAAACAAGACAGTCCCTGCCCGTATGCTTACAATCTAAAAAGACACGACACACAAGGAAAAAGGAATGGGGAGGGAAGAAGTGGGGGGGAAATATTAATTAATACTCCTGGCAGGGCTGGTGGAATGGCCCTGCGCTCCCTCTCTTCTCCCTCTGCACAGCCCCCTGGAATGGCTGCTGGTGGTGGCGACAGTTGAGGGAGGAGGAGCCTTCAGGAGGGCGGCCTTTCAGCAGGGCTGGTGGAAGGGCCCTGCACTCCCTCTCATCTCCAAGTGCTTCCCTGGTCAAGGCACAATCTCCACCCAGTGCCTCAGCTGGGGAGGTTTTGCTCTGGCCTGAGCTGGCTTGATCCCCTTTGCTCCTCCAGAGCAGTGAAAGGGCTGGCTTGGTTTTGCCCGCCCTGCATCTTCTCCAGTGGGAGAAGTGGCCTGGCCCACTGACTGTGGGGGGGTAATGGCCCACCCACCGGCATCATTCAGCCCCCGGAAGCTGAGATGCCATCCACCCCACCCCAAACAATCCGCCCTCCCTGCATTGGGGGGTGCCTTTGACTTGCACACCCCCTTCTTTTTTTCTTCGCCTCCTGTTTCACAATAGTTTGCCAGGATGTTCAAACCTGGCCAGCGAACAGTTCCTGCAAACCGGAATTGGAAGCCAGGGCTGGAGGCGAGTTCTGGCACGGAGGCAAAAACTGGCTTGCGGTAACTGCAGCTTGCTCAACTTAAGGCAAACTCTTGCCAACTCTAATTTAGCATGAAACTGGGAGGGAGCGTACTGGCCTGAGCCATGGGCCCAATGGCCAACTGTGGTTTGGTTGTGGTGTCTGAACGAGGCCTCGGTGGCCACGCAGCAAAATCTGAACCCTTGACGGTCTTATTTATTTATTTATTATATTTATATCCTGCCTTTTTTCCTGCAAGGAACCCAAGGCGGCTTACATAATCCTCCTCCTCCTCTTCTCCATTTTATCCTCACAACAACAACCCTGTGAGGTAGGTTAGGCTGAGAGTCCGTGACTGGCCCAAAGTCACCCAGTGACCTCCATGGCTGAGGGGGGAATAGAACCCGGGTATCCCAAGTCTCAGTCCAACTTTGTGTCCCATCAACAGGGAGAGCTCCTTCCATCCTCCTCCCACAAACAATTTGTTCAAAAAGACTTCTACCTTCTCCTGCCATTTCTTGTTGAGCGGTAGAATTTCTTCCATGCTGGGCTGGCTCCTCCTCCTCCATACTGTTTGGAAATTTTAATTTACCCCATCCTGAGCACTCGGGGTGGGTAATCTCACTAGAAAAACAATAACGATGAAATGCCCATTGAGTTACTCCATACGTCGGCACCGGCTGTTAGGAGCGCGCCTCTGCACGGCCTTAGCAACGCTTTGCGGAAAATAGGCACTGCTTGTCTCTCTGGGGGCATAGGCTGGATGAAAGATTTAATTCAATTATCTCCATTCTTGTCTCACCCATGGAGCAGCTTTTGTTTCTGTCCCTTTGATGAGCGTTTCAGATGTTTGTTTTGTTTTAAGCACGTCTTCTGTTCCGGCATTCCAGCTGTGGTCTTCGTCCAGCAGTGCTAGGGCAGGTTTCGGCAACTGGCGGCCCGGGGGCTGAATCCGGCCCCTTGAAAGGATGCCTTGCAGACTCCCAGCTGCCTCCGGTGCCTGCCCGCAGCTCACTCGCTGCTTTTGTCATGAGTGGTGGGGCTGTGGATGAGTCCGGGGGCTGAGAGGGAGCAAGGAGTGTGAAATTAGAGCGCACTTCAGAGTCCGCTGTGGGGCCAAGCCGATGGTACCAGCTAGTCAGAGATGTGTATGCGGTAGAGCAGGGCTCTCCAACCTTGGGTGCCCAGATGTTGCTGGACTACAGCTCCCAGAATCCCTTGCCATTAGACATGCGGGCTGGGTATGCTGGGAGCTGTAGGACAGCAACACCTGGGGACCCAAGGTTGGAGAGCCCTGCTGTAGAGCACGGGTGAATAACTTGTGACCCTCCCAGATCTTTCAGTCTACAACTCCCATCAGCCCTCACCATTGGCTGTTCTGGCTAGGGCTGCTGGGAGCTGTAGGCCCAAACATCTGGAGGGCCACAAGGTGCCCACTCCTGCTGTAGATCTGCCCCTTTGTAAGCAGGTGGTGGAAGGATGGATCTGGCCTGCCACTCCTCATGCCAAGCGTCTTGTAGCGAGACCTAGTTGCCAGCCAAAGTTCTGAGCATCCAGGAGACCAAGGTGGTGCCCGCAGCGTTCCTAGTTCTGCTTGTCTCGTGTATGTTAAAATCTCACTCAGCTCTGGGCAGGTGAGAAGGCAGAGCAGAGAAATGTGTGTTTGTCAGGTTGGAAGCTCAACGCATCATGAAAAATAACCCTTCCTTTCTCCCTCTTCCAAGTCCATCCTGAAGAAGACCGTAACGGTGACGGAAACACCCCTGGCCGTCTTCCATTACACGCAGGACAACCTCCCGGTGCAGGATCCCAGTGCCAGCAAGCAGGTCGACGCCATCCTGGAAGCCGCCAAGAAGGACCTTTTAACCTTGATGAAGCTGGATGTGAGTGAGCAGGAAGGCTGGGCTGGATATGCAGGTGAAAGCCGAGCCTGCGATTCACGGACTGCCTGCCCCCATGCCCAGGAAAAAGCTTTGGAGCCCTTTTTTTCATACCTTGCCGAAAGGCAGGCTGGATGTTGCCCCTGAAGCTTTTTTTTTTTTTTTTTTTAAATCGGACCTCAGCAGGGCATACCACCAATGGTAATGTGAGTTTCATCAAAGTGACTCGGCTCAGATAACACAATAACAATGTTGAACCGTGGGTTATCGTGTTGTCCAAACCCAGCCGAGATAACAAATTGTGGTGAGCAATCCACGGTTCACAACCCAAGAACAAACCATGGGTTTCTCTTCATGGGTTTGTCCTGGTTAACAAGCCTTGGCTTGCTGACGCAGCTGGGTTCAGACAACACAATAACCCACTTTTTAGCAACAACCAACATTCGACCCTTGAATGTGAGTTATCGTGTTGTCTGAACCCAGTCAGTGTGCGCGCATGTAGGGAGATGATAGCAAAGTGTAAAACAGGCTTCCTCAACCTGGCCATGCTGGCTGGGGATGTTGGGGGTTGTTGTCCAACACATATGGAAGGCCCCAGGTTGGGGAAGCCTGGTGTAAGAAATAGATTTTTGCCACACTTCTGTGTGCCACGAGTAGGCCCTGTAATGGGATGCTGCAGTGTGGAACGCCCGTGGAGAGGGCTTCAGCCAGCCACGGCCTCTTCTAGCGTACTCCATTCGGTTCCACCTCCCCTCTGGTTTTCCATCCGCCCCCAAGTCAGTTCTTTGGTCTGCCTTCCATGCCCTACTGGGCCAGCCCAGTGCGCATGACGCTCTCTTGGGTTATTTTTATTTTATTTATTTATTTGCAGCATTTGTGCCCCACTGTTCAGCCAAAAAAGGTTCCCAGAGTAACTTACAAACTTTTTTTGTACTTTTGCAAAACGGAGTTTCCCCACCAAGCCTGCTGATAACGTCCCTTATGGTATGTGGATTGTGCCGTTTTGGCTACGTAAGGATCTTGAAGAGTGAGTTTGCTCTGTGTATACAAGATGCCTTTTCTACGTGCGAGTGGATGTGCTCCGTAACTCCGAAGCCCATGTAGCTAGACGAGGGGTGTTGAACATCAGGCCCGCGGCCAAATTCTGGCCTGTCTGGGGTCCCAGTCTGTCCCTCTGGGGTTTCCCAGAAGGCCTCTCCCTCTGAACCCTTCTCCTTGCCACTTTATATATATATATATATATATATATATATATATATATATGAAGAATACAAATGGATTATTTTAACCCAGATCCGCACATCACGCAGGAAGCAGCCAGGCTGGGAACCGGGGACTTACCGACCTGCACACTGCTTTCTGAGAAACTCCGCTAATGTGTAATGTAGACACACTTCATTTGAGTGGTGTGTGTGTCTTATGTGCTTCCTTGCCCTGCTTAGGACCCCTGCCTTTTGAATGGGAAAGTGACGTTGCATCAGGTTACTGCTGGGACGGTGGTGTCAAGGCAAGGCGACCAGGTGAGCGGGCTTCCCTTCTGTGTGGGTCAAGGGGGTGGTGGAGGCTGTAGGGAGCTTAGCCTTCTCCCACCTTGGGTATGCTCGAGTTGCTCCGATACAGGCATACAGAGCTGCAGTGCATTGTACTGTGTCAGACCATCGGTCCGTTGAGCCTGGTGTGTCTGTTCTGGCTGGCAAAAGATCTCCAGCGTCTGGGATGCAGAACTTCTTTCAGCCCGAGGGCCAAATTCAGTTTCGGAGGAGCTCTCGGGGGCCGCATTCTAGTGGTGGGTGGGTGCTGCAGGCGAAAGGGGAAGGGCCAAAATACCCACACAAAAACAAACAGTATATTTTAGCTCAAACCTCTTACTGCCAGTAACTAAGCCCTAGGAGAGGAATTTCAGCCTTTTAGAAGGGGGGGGAACCACCAAACAATTGGTGATTGGAGGTGGGGATGGGGCTATCTGGGACACGCAGCCGGGCTAGACTTGGCCTATGTTCCGGAGGTTCAGCACCCCTGGAATAGAGAACTAGGCAGTACATACTGGACTCTGCCTCCCCCCTTGCAGGACGTCAACATCCGGTTTGTGATCTCGGGGATGCTACATGTCTATCAGCGGAAGATCGACTCGGAGGAGGAGACCTGCCTCTTCATCACCCACCCTGGGGAGATGGTGGGGCAGCTGGCCGCCCTCACGGGGGAGCCCCTCATCTTCACCCTCAAGGCCAATCGGGACTGCACCTTCCTGGCCATCTCCAAGTCACACTTCTACGAGTGAGCCCCCGCCTTCCTTTTGTTCCTCCTTCGCAGGGAGGGTGGGCTGTCTGGGTGTTGGGGGGCCTTGCTTCTGCTGCAGGGGTGCAGAACTTCTTTCAGCCCGAGGGCTGCATTCCATTTTGGAGAAGCTTTGAGGGCCTGCGTTCCAGTGGTGGGCAGGGATGGAGGTAAAAGGGGTGAGGCCAAAATACCAGCACAGAGGAGACCATTAAATGGTTGGAGGAAAGGGGGTGCGGCCAGCTGCAGAACCACAAAAGGGCCTAAAGTTTTGGCCCTCGGGCCTAAAGTTCTGCACCCCTGTTCTACTGAAATAACAGTGACAAAGGGGGGTTGTTCATACTCCTCCCCCCCCCCCCCATGCTTTAGTTCCATGCTTAGGTTCAGGGCTTATTTGATCTATGACTTTTAGTCCATCGTATTCCCAAAGGCTCAGGCAGATAATATTTGGAGACTTTTCAGCAATATGCCTAATGTGAAAAAACAAAAGCCTTTAAAAGGAATCCTTCCTCTTCATACCAACCACAAAATAAGTTTTGTGGGGAGGGGGAGGTCCTTCCAGCTGTGTCTGTGTGGTTAATTTTTAAAACAAGAACACACCTTTGGAAAGAAAGAATCCCAGATGAGGCGAGCAGTCATTGAGCACCCTGTGTTCTCTGTGTGCCCTCACCATACAGGTGTGGCCCTAAAGGTGTTGGGTCAGTAGAGTTGCTCTCCAAGGAGGCTGGATCCCAGTGCACTCTAGTCTTTGTGAACAAGCAGAGGCCTCTTAATGTTGGAAACAAAGGTTTAAACTTCTCGCACCATTCCTCATCTGCTTTCCCCGTGTCTGCAGTGCAAATGAGCTATGTTTGCATATATTTATTTTGTCATTCTGCTAGCCATGTGGGTGGGGGGCATGGCGTTAATGCAGGACATTGTTATCCTGACTACTGGGGATCATGCTCACTCATGTGCCCCCCCCCCCCCAGCACTTCTGAGATCACAGAAGATATTGCCCTGTCGTCTTGGCTTTAAGGACTGGAACCTTGCTTTTAAAAAAGAGAAAAGAAAAAAGAGCGATTCTCATGGTGCTCAAATTTATACTCTGTGCCTGTTTCTGTATATGAATGGAATGATTGCAGAATGCTTCATAGCTCTGGATAGAGCCATGCTTGACCTCCCTGTTGTCTAGCTAGTTAGAGATAAGCTAGGCTTCCCTGTTGTCTAGCTGGTCAGAGGTATGCTAGGTTTCCCTGTTGTCCAGCCAGTTAGAGGTATGCTAGGCTTCCCTGTCATCTAGCTAAAGCTTATGATGCCTTTCCATCCGCCTCACGTGCTTGAACGAGGCCTCTTCCCTTTCCTGAGAAGTTTTACCCCTTCCTGTCTTTCCCCTGTTGAGCTGAAGCCACAGAGGCTCACCGCTGAGCGGGGGTGGGCAGGAAGGGAAGCAGTTGAGCAAGGCCAGCAATTGTCTCTCGCCCAGCTGTAGGGCCAACAAAGGCAGCAGCTTGGCAGCGGTGCCACGGCATAGCCCACCTCCTGACAGGCACACTGCGGCTGGCGTGCCTCTGCCGTGGGATTTAAGTATGGGGCAGATGCCGGCTAATTACACAGTTTCCCAGAGCCCGCAGCTGTGGCGGGCTAAGTGCCGGGTACCTGTGATGTAGCATCGGGTGGGGACTTTTGAATTCAGCATCTAATTAAGCCATCACTGGGCGGGTGGAACGCGAGGGAAGACAGTGCGAAGCCTTGTGATGCGTGACTGGTTGCATAGCGGCTCGCTGCAAGGGGGGGGGGAGGCTTGGCTCGTGCTTTCCCCAGAAGCTGACCTATTGGCCAGTGCCGGCTCCAGGTTCCGGAGGGCCCTTGGGCAAGACGCCCTCCGTGGGCCCCCTCCCTCAGTGAGTCTTCCTTCTCGCCACCAGGGTCACCTGCAATTGCTCCTCATCTCCTTTCTGCTCACTGCTCTCCCACTTGCTTGCTTGGCAGGCAGAGGACCAGGGAGCAAGCCGGCCGCGGCATCTCCTGCTCCTCCTCCTCACCACCACCGTTGTCTGGGCCAGAGCGAGAGGCAGGAGAACAAGCAGGTTGCCATGATGGGAGAGGAGGAGCAAGTCCAGGGGGCTCTGTTCAGGCGCCGAATCCTGCCGAGAAGCAATGGGGTAAACAAAGCACGTGTTTCGTTCAACCAAAATAAATGGTTCTAACATTTTGGTCCACATATAGGTCCTCCTGCAGGGAAAACTCTGGAGCACTATTCAAAATGTGTAGACTTTAAACATGTCCCTTTAAACCTACATGAGCGTAAACTGGAAATGGGGGTGGATTTGGTAATAACACGAGCCCTCTGCACATCACACCATTTCTACACGTAAAGGCAGGTCAGCCGTAGGAAGAAGCGCTTTGCACATGTAAAAGTGTGGCTGCCCTTCCTGTTTGGGGATTGCTGCCGGTTCACGGGCCGGGCACACCTGTGCAGGCTCCTGGCCCGTCTGCATGTGTAAAATATGTAATCCCTACGCAAAATCACCTTCCATGTTGGAATTCACGAAATGTGTGCGGTGCTCGGATTATGGGGAGGGGAGCAAAGGGGCACGGCCCCCCTCTACCTTTTGCAATAAATGCCTCTGCGGCTTTTTTTTTTTTTTTAAGGTGGGGGGGTCTTATTACAGCCCCCCCTTCCCCTTATAAACTGAGGACTAGAATGTATGATGCAGTCTTATAGCTGGTAGCCACAAATCCAGTTCAGTGCTGTGTTAAGCTTGTTAATTTCAAGGGGGGCTTAGATGGCAGCTTGCCCCAACCGGGTGCCCTCTGGATGTGTTGCACTACAATTCCCATAGTCCCCAGCCAGCAGAGCTGGCTGGGGACTATGGAAGTTGTAGTCCAACATGTCCAGAGGCGGCTTGGTTGGGGCAAGCTGTTAGGTGGCTTTTAACTCCCGTGGTGGATTGTGGGAACTGTTTCTTTTAGAGCTGTTGGAACATTTCAGTCCTGTTTTCAAGTGTGTGTGTGTGTGTGTGTGGTACAAGTTTTTGCAGTCTTGTAAGCTGCGAATGCTCCTGCTTTTTCTACGAATTTAAATAGCTTGTAATACAATGCAAATGGGAACAAGCACACTTAAAGAATTCAACCTCAAGTATTTGAAAGGTAACATGTTGGCTGGCTTCTCGTTCCGCTGTGTTTGTATACTCTCTTTTTTAAAGCCTATCTTGCATTTCAGTGTTCTGCTATTGCCTAAGCTGCCTCAAGGGCCCCTTCCAGTGGAGGAGCAGAGTAAAAATGTGGAAAGAAAGAAAAGAAAAGAAAAAGCCCTGCCCCTTCTGAAAAGAGTCGATACTCATTTAAATTAGGGCCATTGTATTTGTGGGCGGGGGTGGTGGTGGTTGTGAACCACTTTGAGCACAATGTGTTATGGAAAAGACAGTATGCCACTATAAGAACATAAGAAGAGCCCTGCTGGATTAGACCAAGGGTCCATCCAGTCCAGCATTCTGTTCACACAGTGGCCAACCAGCTGCCCATAGGAAACCCACAAGCAGGGCATGAGTGCAACAGCATCCTCCCACCCATGTTCCCCAGCAACTGGAGCACATAGGCATCCTGCCTCTGATCTTGGAGGTAGCATAGAGCCATCAGGACTAGTAGCCATTGATAGCCTTCTCCTCCTTGAATCTGTCCAATCCCCTTTTAAAGCTATACAAATTGGTGGGGGAATCTTTATCCGGCCCTGATATTTTATTGTTAATTGTCCTTAGCTGTCTTTTTTTGTATGTTAAAGGTTTTAGATTATGTTTTACCCTGCTGTATTTTAGGCTCTTAATTTTTGTGAACTGCTCAGAGAGCTTTGGCTATTGGACAGTATAGAAATGTGTGTATATAGGTGGATAGATGGATGGAAAAAAACAACTTCCCAGAAGCCCAAGCAAAAGGGCTTTGGACTGAGTCGCTGGGCTGTCAGGCCACCCGATGCAAATTGTGCCGTTGCTGTGCGCTCATAACCGCGACCCCCTTCCTGAAGCTTACAGGGCTTTAAAGGCATTTCATCCTCTTAGAATGGGGGTGGGGTGTTCCTGCACAAAAGCCAGGAGACCTCCAAATGATGGGTGGGTGGGGTCTGGGGAAGGGGCGTGGCTATTTGGGAAACCCCGGAGGGCTGGAGTTTGTGTCCCCCCCCCCCCCGGCAGGGCTGAGGTCCTGCATCCCCCTACCCTTGACACTCCTCCTAACGGCTAGGCCTTGCCTTCCAGGATCATGCGGGAGCAGCCGACGGTCGTCCTGGGAGTGGCTCACTTGGTTGTGAAGCGCATGTCGTCCTTCGTGAGGCAAATCGACTTTGCTCTGGACTGGATGGAGGTGGAAGCAGGGCGAGCAGTTTACAGGTAAGGCTGCGCACAGAACGGACCGCGAGGCCAGCTGCTGTTAGCCACGGCTCCTGCTTGCGAAACTCAGGTTTCCAGGGGCAGGGGTACTTGACCCGTAAGGGGAGGCGCGGGGTTCCTAAGGGCCGAACTCTCCTGTGCAGAGAAATGGTGTGATACAGAATTCCTTAGACCGGGAGGTGGGCAACCTTGGTGGGTAGGGGAGGGGCTGCACTGGCTGCACTCCTCTGCTGCCAAAGGTGGCTGCGCCGCTGAATCCTCAGCGATTCTCCTGTGAAACAGGGTGCACGGAGAGCGCATGCCTTGTCTCCTGCCACAGTGGTGCGCCCCCTCCCGCCAAGCAGCTTGGAATTGCTGGGAATCTGGCAGTCCGGCTGCACGGGACCCACCAGGGGGTGCAAAAAGCTCCATAGGGACTGCATGTTGCCCCCTGCCCACCTTAGACCCGGGGTGAGCATAAGAACAGAAGAGCCCTGCTGGGTCAGACCAAGGGTCCGGCTAGTCCAGCATTCTGTTCACATGGTGGCCGACCAGCTGCCTACAGGAAGCCCATAAGCAGGACATGAGTGCAACAGCAGCCCCCCACCCATGTTCCCCAGCACTGGTGTAAACAGGCACACTGCCTCAGATACCGGAGGTAGCATAGAACCATCAGGACTAGTAGCCATCGATATCCTTATCCTCCATGAATTTTTCCGATTTGCCAGATGTTTTGGATGTCAACTCCCAGCATTCCTGGCCATTGGCCAGGCTGGTGGGGGCTTCTGGGAGTTGAAGTCCAAAACATCTGGAAATCCGCTTTCTGCCCACTCCTGACTTAGGCAGTGCTGCTTTGGCCTTCTTCAATGCTCACCCGCGTTAAAAACCCTATAATCAAACACACGATGGATATGGATACATGCGTTAGCTGTTTGATTTTGTTGGTTATTGTGACTTGACTTTGCCATCCTTGTTTTTTTCTTTCTTTCCATGCAAAAATTGCAATGAAATATCAATGTGGGTGGAAAGGTATATATATATTTTTGGGATGGGTGAAGTTTTAGCTGGGTCTTCTCCTTGACGTGCAAGTTCTCTACAAACAGGGAGTTTGAATATTCCTGTGCTTAAAAAATAAAGAAAATGAAAAAGTGACACACGTGTGCATCTAAAGTGGTACAATCCCTGGAGGTCAGCACCACGAGGCATCTCTGGCCCAGTGAACAGAGAGATTGTGCCGGCTGGGGATGATGGGCCAACGAAAGCTGACCTAGACTAACCTGAATCCTCCAGAAAGCCACCCCAGGAGGGAAACTGTGTGTTCCTTACTCACGTTTATGGCATGTGGAGGGAACCCCCTTCCTTCTCTTAACCAGGCTGTTCTTTGCAGGCAGGGGGACAACTCAGACTGCACCTACATTGTGCTGAACGGGCGGCTCCGCTCCGTCATCAGGATGGATGACGGCAAAAAGCAGCTGACGGGAGAGTACGGCCGCGGGGACCTGATTGGCGTGGTAAGAAGGTGGTGGTTAAGAACATAAGACGAGCCCTGCTGGATCAGACCCAGGGTCCATCTCATCCAGCATTCTGTTCACACAGTGGCCAACCAGTTGCCCACGGGAAAGCCACAGGCAGGACACGAGTGCAACAGCACCTTCCTGCCCATGTTCCCCAGCAACTGGTGTACATAGGCATCCTGCCTCTGATGCTGGAGATAGCATATAGCCATCAGGACTAGTAACCTTTGTTGGCCTTCTCCTCATCCATGAATTTGTCCAGTCCCCTTTTAAAGCTGTCCAAGTTGGTGGCCATCTTGTGGTAGCAAATTCCCTGGTTTAACTCTGCACTGTGCAGGGCTGGCATCAAGGGTAGGCATGGTTGGGCATCTGCCAAGGGCCCACACCTTAGCAGGGGCCCACGGACAAAACCCCACTGGAGTTGCTCCTAAAAATATAAGAAGA
Source organism: Shinisaurus crocodilurus (assembly GCA_021292165.1). Taxonomy (NCBI): domain Eukaryota; kingdom Metazoa; phylum Chordata; class Lepidosauria; order Squamata; family Shinisauridae; genus Shinisaurus; species Shinisaurus crocodilurus. The sequence continues at coordinate 2,833,241 of JAHFWL010001188.1, read as the reverse complement.
GCCCTGCTGGATCAGACCAAGGGTCCATCTAGTCCATCATTCTGTTCACACAGTGGCCGACCAGCTGCCCATGGGAAACCCACAAGCAGGGCATGTGTGCAACAGCACCTTCCTGCCCATGCTCCCTGGCAACTGGTGTACACAGGCACACTGCCTCTGATTCCAGAGGTAGCATAGAGCCAATCAGGACGAGCAGCCAATCAGGTTGTGCTGGTGGCTCGCTCTATGGCTCGTGGGTTCAATTGGGGCAGGCCTGAGCCGAAGCATAATGCATTAGGATAGAGGGGGCCCTTTGACCAACCCCGTTTTCTGAGATGTTGATGCAGCTGGGGGCTCTGGAGGCAGGTAAAGAGGGACTTTGGATCCCTTGGTGTCACCCAGCACCCCCACCCTACCTACGCATCTTTCCTTTTTCCTCTTAATTTTAAAAAACCAGCTTTCTAGCCCTTCAGGCTCTAAAGATCGGTTCAGAAACACACAAGCAGTTCCTGGAGTAAAATCTCAAGTGCCTGGGAGGGGGCTGAGCTGCATTTCCCAGGGGTCTTGGAGCAGGGAGGGCGTTGGTGCCTTGGCGTAGACTCCTTTGCTCTTTAATTCCCAAACTGTGCGTCATGAGAAATAAGTTCTTCAAGGCACCGGTGAACACAGGGTTCCTAACATCGGAGGCGGCTACTCCCTGTGACGCAGCAGCATGATCTCCCCTCAGGGGAGGTTGCTTACCACACTCTGCATGAATTACTGTTCTGGCCTTGGTGGGTAATTCTACATCAAGCACGATTGGATCATTCAAACATTCCCAGGGCAAAGGCAGAGTGACCTGCCCTCAGAGGAGGCTGCTCGTTGTATCTCTGCATGGTTTGCTCTTCTGGGCTTCTCTTCTTTCAGTCGGGAGGCATGCCCAGAAAGTGACATAGAGAAGCTCAGGGGCTGAGCCTTTGTGAAAGCGGGTAATATACCTACTTTTCTGCATTCTAAAACTGAATCTCTTTGGGTTGTAAAAAGGAAATGTCTCCTTTTAAAAATTATTTTTGGTAAAAACATTTTGTTACTTTTATGATGTTAAAAACACACCTCTTATCGACAGCCTTCTCAAGTACATTGCAGGCTTCTACAAACACATACAATTTATATCATTTGACTTTTGGAATTACATGTTTAAGACTCATCGATTCCGACAATCCATGCTTTACCTTAATAACTCCTTGAAAATAACAATTCTCCAGTGTGACATTCTGCTTATAATATCTGTTTCACAAGAGATTTACAGTTTTCATAAATATATGCTGTTTTTTTAAATTAAGGAACAAAACAAAACCCTTCCTCTACTGATGGGAGCAGCATAAGTTATGCCAAATAAGCAAATTTTGTCATTAGCTGGTCAAGTTGAAACGGGTTGTCGAATTCAGTGTTTCCTTACTGCAGAATCTTGGGGTATAACGTGTGTGTCAAATAATTATTTTAGTACTTGTGTCCCTGGCCAATTTGTGATCTCTTCTTAAGTAAACTCTGCAGCCAAACAAAAAGGTTTCAAAGGCACTTCCAAAGCAGCCCAGGAGCCCGTGATATATTGCCACGAAGATGAAATTAAATTAGCAAAAGCCGTATCGAGCCAGTTTGCGAGGCGTTGAATTCCATTTTACGCTCCAAGAGGTAGGGATATTATAGCCTGCTTGCTCTAAACATTCTGGTTAATTCAGCTCATAAATATTAGCCAGGTGGGAGGCCAAGACCAGCGGCCATTCATATTTGTTGGCTGGGATCCAAAGATCCTGGCAGAGCTTGTGTTCCTCAAACAGCAGCCACTCTTCCCCGCCACCCAGGTCACGTGGCAAACTGCTTTTGAAACTGATGGGGGTTTATTTTATTTTACTTATAGCCCACCTTCCTGCCAAAAAAAGGCATTCTAAGCGGGTAACAATAAAATCCATAGTAAAAACAGGATCTTAATTTAAATATCACATAGAAACAAATAGATTAAAAAACGCACAATTAAAAACGCCACGGTGAAAGCACCCAACACATTTATTTATTTATTTATTTATTTATTATTTATTATATTTATACCCCGCCTTTTTTCCTGAAAGGAACCCAAGGCAGCTTACATAATCCTCCTCCCCTCTCTCCATTTTATCCTCACAACAACCCTGTGAGGTAGTGCATTAAAACCCCACTTCAACAACAGACCGGTTTACATGCCAAAGGCCTGCCTGAATGAGAACGTCTTCGCCCTGCCGGTTGAAGGACAACAGAGAGGGGCCCAACTGAGCCTCCTTCAGCAGGAAGCGACAGAGCCTGGGAGCGGCCACCAAGAAGGCCCTGTCTCGCGCCCCCCACTGAATGTGCCTCCGATGGCAGTGGGACTGAGAGAAGGGCCTCCCCTGAGGATCTTACATCCCGGGCAGGCTCGTATGGGAGAAGACTTTCAGAGGCCAGGACCAGTGCAAGGCAGTTTGGTGCCCTAGGCAAGATCAGAAATTTAGCGCCCCCCCTTCCCACTTGAGCCCTCCCTCCCTCCCTCCAGCCCTATACTCCTGGCACCCCCTTTAGCCCGGCGCCCTAGGCAGCCGCCTAGTTGGCCTAATGGTAGCACCGGCCCTGTCAGAGGCAAGATTGAGATGTCACAATTTGGGACTGTTGTTTAAACGGATAAGGGCACAATCGTATGCATGTTTAGATAGAAAAATGTCCTACAATTCCCAGCATGCCCCAGCCAGCCATGCTGGCTGGGGCATGCTGGGAGTTGTAGGACTTTTTTCTGTCTTAACCATGCATAAGATTGTGCCCTAAAAAGTTGCAAACTAAACGGGCGTATCCAAGGTTTGGCCACCACTGTAGTGACTCTTTTGGATCCTGGCAGGAGAAGGGTTTTGTACTGGTTCATCTCGGAGCATAGGAAGCCACCTTATCCTGAGTCAGTCCCTTGGTCCATCTAGCCCAGTGTTGTCGACACTGACCGGCAGCAGCGGCTCTCCAGGGTTTCAGGCAGGAGTTTTTCCTCGACCTATCTGGAGATGCCGGGGATCTACATGGAGATGCTGCATGCAAAGCAGGGGCTCTACCACTCAGCTATGGCCCTTCCCTTAAAAAGTGAAGTAAGATTCCAGTCCTTATGGTTTTGATAAAGGACTGATTTAAATAACATGGGAGGTTGCCTTCCTTCTGTCTAAACTTGCATAAGATTGTGCCTTTAGATAACGTAAATAAACTGGTATATTGCCAAAACCTCAATACAGGTCAGGGGTGTTGGACATCAGCCCCCGGAGGCCCAAATCTGGCCTTCTGGGATCTCCCAATTTGCCACTGCCGCTTTCCCCCGACCACCAATCGTCTGGTGATTTTCCTGGCTTTTGCACCTTTCTCCCCCACCCGCCCTCACCCAGTTCTAAAAGATTGAAATGCCTGCCCTAGGGCTTAGTGGCTGGCAGGAAAAGCCTCAAGCCAAAATACCCGGGTGTTTTTTGTGGGGTCTTTGTGGCCCCGCCCCATTTTGCCTCCAGCCCTGCCCCCCACTGGAACAGCTCCAAAATTGAATTTGCCCGTCAGGCTGAAAGAAGTTCCCGCCTTGATTTAAACCTTCTGAGTTTGCTGTCTTCCTTGGTTTGTTTTCATATTGCCGGTAGGCCACGATCCATCCTCCTTTGTCCTTCATCCTGTTGTCTCTTTTAAAAGGGATGCCAGCCTTACTGGGGTGGCGTTTTGCCTTGAGCGCTTGAGCTCACCCTTGTAACTTTTTCACCGGATGTGGGGCCGAGGTTCGCAAAGGGGTCCCTCCCATCTTGCACCCATCCCCGCCCCACCAAGCTGTCGCTGCTCTCGTTCCAACGGGGCAGAGGAGACGGGATCTCTTGCGGGTGCCGGTCCTAGCCTGGGACTCCTCCGGCTTCGATTTAATCCACTCCAGGAGCCGATACCCCAGCAGAGCTCTCTCTACCGCCAGGTTTAATGCGAAGAGTCTTGGCTGCCTTGGGGTTTGCAGCACAAAAGCTGGCTGTCTGTGGATAGAGCCGGCAGCCTGAGAGCTTTCCAAAGAGACGTGCTGTACTCTCTGCAACCTTTAGCGTTGCAACCCCGTTGGCTGCTCCCTCCTTCACCCCCCCCAATCTTGGCTCTTCGCCTCCATTAGCCAGGTGGATTTGTTCCATGGGGTGCGGCATGTATCACTCGAGAGCTTTATTTTTTTGAAGCGACTATATACCGCTGCCTGTCTCTTGTGGTCGTAAACGTCTCAGACTAAAAGGAAAAGGGGGGGGGGAGAGAAGCATAAATCAGTGAAACACGGTTCTCGATTTTCATTCACTTATCCATTTGTCACATTTCTATGCTGCCCAGTAACCAAAGCTCTTTAGGTGGTTCACAGCTTAATAAAACATCTGAAAACTTTAACATTCAAAAATTTAAAAGAGTTTAAAAACAAGTTAAAAACAATTGAAAATAAAGCTACCCGGAGCTGATAAAAAACAACAACAACCAAAACTAAAACGCCCCATCATATGCTGTCAAATGCTTGGGTGGATTGGAAAGACTGAACTTGGCACCAAAAAGATAACAATGTTGGTGCCAGGCGGGCCTCAGTGGGGAATTCATTCCACAATTGGGGGGCCACCACCGAGAAGGCCCCTCTCCCTTGTTGCTGCCTTCTGAGCCTCCCTCGGGGGAGGCACCTGGAGGAGGGCCTTAGATGATGAACGTAGTGTACGGGTAGGTTCATACCAGGAGAGGCGCTCTGTCAGGTATTGCAGTCCCGAGCCGCATAAGGCTTTATATGTCAAGACCAGCACCTTAAAAAAAAATCATTTCAAATTAAAGGCTAGAGACCTATTTATCATTGTGTATTTTTGCAGGGGTTTAACCTTTGCGAACCGCCCAGAGAGCTTTGGCTATTGGGCGGCATGGAAACGTAGTAAGCAAATAAATACAATTTAAAAATAAAAGCAAGGCTGCGAAGAAATGGGTGCCAGTGGGTGGGCAATTTGGGTGCAGAGTATTATCACAACATCTCTTGGCAGTGAATTCCTAATTAGGCAACTTGACTTGCTAATATCCTGATTAGCAAGCTAGCTAAAAGTGGGCTGGATGGAACAACTATCAGGTGGATCCACAATTGGCTACAGAATCGGACTCAAAGAGTGCTTATCAATGGTACCTTCTCAAAACTGGGGAGAGGTAACGAGTGGGGTACCACAGGGCTCGGTCCTGGGCCCAGTGCTATTCAACATTTTTATTAATGACTTGAATGAGGAGGTGCAGGGAATGCTTATCAGATTTGCAGATGACACAAAGTTGGGTGGAACAGCTAATACTCTGGAAGACAGAAACAAAATTCAAAGCGATCTCGATAGGCTGGAGTGCTGGGCCGAAAACAAAAGAATGAAATTTAATAGGGATAAATGCCAAGTGCTGCACCTAGGGAGAGGAAACCAAATGCAGCGTTACAGAATGGGGGACACTTGGCTCAACAATACTACAAGGGAGAAGGATCTTGGAATTGTTGTAGATCACAAATTGAATATGAGCCAGCAATGCGATGTGGCTGCAAAGAAGGCAAATGCTATTTTGGGCTGCATTAATAAAAGTATAGCTTCTAAATTGCAGGAAGTGATAATTCCCCTTTACTCAGCACTGGTTAGGCCTCATCTTGAGTACTGTGTCCAGTTCTGGGCACCACACTTTAAGAAGGACGTAGACAAACTGTAGAGGGTTCAGAGGAGGGCAACGAGGATGATAAAGGGACTGGAAACAAGGCCCTATGAGGAGAGACTGAAAAAACTGGACATGTTTAGCCTTCAGAAGAGGAGACTGAGGGGAGATATGATAACACTCTTCCAGTACTTGAAGGGTTGTCACACAGAGGAGGGCCAGGATCTCTTCTCGATCATCCCAGTTTGCAGGACACAGAATCATGGGCTCAAGTCACAGGAACCCAGATTCCACCTGAACATCAGGAAAAATTTCCTGACTGTTAGAGCAATAAGACAATGGAACCAATTACCTAGGGAGGTGGTGGGCTCCCCCACTCTGGAGGCATTCAAAGTGCAGCTGGACGGTCATCTGTCAGGGATGCTTTGACCTGGATTCCTGCATTGAGCAGGGGGTTGGACTCGATGGCCTTGCAGGCCCCTTCCAACTCTACTTTTCTATGATTCTATGACTTGGGCAGAAGAAACTGCCCCTCTTGGTCCAGCAAGGAGAAGGACAGTGCTGAAAAGTTGGTGTGCACAATCCAGCTATTCTCTCTCCTTTCCCCTTCTCTCTTCTTCACCTCCTCCCCTCATGCCATACTCATCTTTTGATCGGCTTTCCTCCGAAACAGGGAATGAGAGTCGGCGCTGTACACTGAACGTGCCTCTCTCCCTCTCCTGCATCCGGGGAGGCCTGCCGAGACAAAGTTTTTGACCCCCTTGGGAGTGGGGGGGGAAGGGTCTCCCTCTTTCAGCAAAATCTCGGATTTCTGATCTGTGGGTGTCTCTGCGTGTGTCTGTGTAAGGATAATGTAGCCTTCCATTCTCCGGCTCCGCTCGCAGCACGGGAAACAGACCCAAATGGCAAGTGACGTCGGTTCTCTTGCCAGACTCCCATTAGTTGCTAAGCACTGGGCCGGCTTGAGTGCTCTGTCTCCGCTTCACCTGGGCTGCTGGCGTTCTGTCGTGGTGCGGCCACACCGGGAACCAGGCTGCGTTCCTGAGTGGGGAAATGTCAGCGCCTCCCTCTGGGCAGCGGGTGATTGTCGCTTCACTCAGCATGCGGTCCCATTAAGTGGCATGTCTCCCGTTTCCCCATTCGAAAGCAATGGACGGCCACTGAGAGCTACAGGTTTTCAAAGGCTGGGAGTGGGGGAAGTCACGCTTCTTGCTGTTGCCCTAAAAACAGCGGCGTTCCATTTGATCTAAACCTGACGGCCTCAGAGCGCTGCAGCGGGCATGCCCGTGGGCGAAAGGAGAAGCATCCAGGCCTCCACAAATTTGAGATGGACGGGCCAGACTCCAGAGCATGCCCTGTTCTGCCAGGCGTCTGATGGCTGAAGCGCACACATTTTTTTTGTTTTCCCTCCCTGAATTAAACTTTTGAGTCAGACTTCGCTTTTCATATTTTAAATTCTACATGTTCTGGTGACGGTGGACACAACGGAGAGAATTTCTCAGAACGATGAAGCTTGGGAGTCACCTAATGGAATTTGATGGGCGGGATAGTATCCAGTATTAGTCCTATGTAGGCTAGACCCATTGAAATGGATGAGACTTCGGTAAGTCACAGGTAACTTAAGCCCCATTCATTTCAATGGGCCTGCTACGTTGGTTACTGCCCCTTATTTATTGAACAATGGAACCGGTATCTCTGGAACATAATTATAGCGGTAAAATTTTTCTAATCAAATGGGAACGTAAGCCTGTGCATGTTTAGAGAGTACAACTCTCATCATGCTGCAGCCAGCCATGCTGGTAGTCCTCTTTAGACATCCGTAGGATCACGCCCAAAGAATACTTAAAAGGCAACTGGGAAACGGTGGGCAGAAAGCAGAGCTCTGCAGCATCTGTGACTGGACCATCTAGTCACCCTGTTTGGGGTGTCGACTTCCAGAATTTCTAACTTTTGGCCGTTCTGGCAGGGGCTTCTGGGAGTCAATGTCCCAAACATCTGGAGAACTCCTTTCTGCCCACTCCTGCCCTAGGTAATTCTGCTGCGTCTCGGCATCAGGAATGATTGGATGGTCCCAGTCACAGCAGCCGCAGAGGCTGCAGGGAAGACTTACACGCCTCCTGTCAGAGGCCGACTGGAAGGAGGCAAGCCCAGAGCAGTCGATCAGGCAGAGAGACAACAGGAAGCCTCTTCTTTGGCCCAGAGGGGCCCTTCTTCAATCTTTTTTTCCTCACAACACACAGTTTGGGAAACTACAGGCTTGGGAGTTAAGATAGGCCCATGCTTATTCTTCAAATCCTCCAATCGTTCCACAGAAGCGAGGGGAGTTTTTTTCCCCCTGGGACGGAAACTTTAAGACACCACCCGTGGCGGTCTCTTGTGGAAGCGATCAAAGACTGTGCAAATGAGGTTACGGGACCCAGGTGTCCAGCAAGAGTTTGGGGCTGTTCCTGCTTGTGCATCTTGTGTTTTTTGTTTGTTTTTTGCTTCAGCAGCCCTATCGTGCAGGGGTGGGCAACTTGTAGTCCTGCAACATCTGGACAGCCACAACTCCCATCACCCATCATCATTGGCTATGCTGGCCAGGGCCGATGGGAGTTGTCGGGCAAGGCATCCGGAAGGCCATAATTTGCCCACCCCTGCATTATAATGGTTACCAGTGCCATCTCAATGTCTCTCCTCCGTCTCTCAGGTCGAAGCCTTAACCCATCAACCCCGAGCAACTACGGTGCATGCAGTTCGCGACTCGGAGCTGGCCAAGCTTCCGGAGGGAGCGTTGACCTCGATCAAACGCAAATTCCCTCAGGTAAGGTGCCGGGCAGGAGGTGCTCTGTCCTAACAAACAGGCAGCCTTGGGTTTTTTGGGGTCCCCCCCCCCACTGGAGTCCGGGGTTAGCAATGTGGGTCCCCAACCCCCGGAAGTTGCCCACTCCTGTGCGACAGACAATTCCATGTCCGGTGCTGCTGTTCCGCAGGACTGCAGAAAATCCGTAAGTGGTTTGGGCACTCAGGATACAGCTTTGCTGAGATTCTCGACTTCCACGTTTAATAAACTTTAGAAATTGATAAGTCCAGTTAACAGTCAGGGAGCTTTAAACATATTCGTTGAAATGCCTCTCTCTGAAGGCTTAGTTACTGGCTGTAAGAGCGTTAAGCTACAATATAGTACAGTAATACCTTGGATTGCAAGTAACTTGGTTTGAGAGCATTTTGCAAGACAAGCAAATTTTTAAATATTTATTTAAAAATTTTTGACTTGATATACAAGCGACGTCTTGCAATACAAGTACTGTAGTATGGCTTAAATTAAAAATCTCTGTACAAATTTTTTTGGGGGAATTTCGTTTTGATATGAGTGTTTTGGATTACAAGCACGTTTCCGGAACGAATTATGCTCTCAATCCAAGGCATGATTGTAGTGGGGGGGGGGTGTATTTGGGCCCCGTCTCTTTTGCCTCCGCCCCCCCCCACTGGAATGCAGCCCCCCCCCCAGCTTCTCCAAAGCAGAATTCGACCCTTGGACTGAAAGAGGTTCTGCCCTGCCTCCCCCTGTTTTAGCGTCTGACAAATCCTTGTGCCTTCTCATTCCTTTTTTTAAAAAAACTTTTTAAAAAGTGACTTGGTGGAGGCACTCTTGCGTTTGAAGGAGGAATCCAAGATTTCCTCCCCTGGGCCTAGTATGCATCTCATGCTTTTAAAGTGAAGCTCACTGTGCTGTGAAATCCGACAGCTGGATTTCTGGAAACCACCTGCACAGTGAGGGCTTGTGGGCCCCTAGCCAAATCTGCCGAAAATGCAAACACAGGCTAGTTCAAGGTGGGCAGCCAGAGTCGGGATGCTGCTTCCTCTTCTTCCTCGTGGCTTAATAGTGTTATCCCGTTGTTGGTCTGCTTGTCGTAGCTGTGACCAGACGTCAGCCGTTATACTGCAAAGGAGACACCCAAGTGAGAGTTTACAATCTAAAGAGGCACGACACATGAGGAAAAGAGGGTGGGGAGGGAAGAGGGGGGAAAGATCAAGTCTTTCAGCAGGGCTGGTGGAAATGGCCCTGCTTTCCCCTCTCGTCTCCTTCAGGACAGCTGCTGGTGGATAAAACTTTGATCAAACTTAGTTTATAACATTGTGCAAGGCCAGAACTGATGGTATCAGACAAGAGGGAGGGGGACCCCTATGACTCCAGAGCAGCCTTCCTCCAGGTGTGTTGGACTACAACACCCGTCATCCCTAGCCAGCCTGCCCATCGGCTGTGGTTGATGAGGGGCTTGTAGTCCCACACATCCGGAGGGTGCCAAGTTGGGGAAGCTGCCTCTGGATTGCCTCTTGCCAACCATCCTAAACGTGGCCTTCTGGGCTTTGGCCCACTTGATGGCATCCCTCCTCCACCGAAGCCCCAAGAGCTGACTATGTCCTGACTATTAACTTGCAACTTTTATCTCTGTGTTTGTGTGCGTCTCTGTTTAAGGCTCTTTTGCTGCTCTATATTTAGAAGAAAGCTCCATCTGTGTATTATTGCTAGAGAAGCTGCTGTTGTCTTCATATGGAAATTGGGCCATGCATCTAGTTTTGATTTGATTCCTCGCCACCTGGTACAATGTAATACGCCAGGGGAGGGGTGTTCTCTCACCCCCCAAAACCAAAGCAGCTCTAATTTTGAGTTTAAAAGGCAGGAGATTTTCACAGCACCCTATAGATTATAAAACAGGCTGCCCGCCAGAAGCTTTGTATATTGACAAGAATCCGAGATGAGCTGCAGATTTGTTTAGAATGGTGGCAGCAGAGGAGGAAAGATTGTGAGTTCTGTGCACCCCTCGTTGCTCAGGGGCTAGTTCTCCCGATTTTCTTTTTTTTAAGTGCTTACATTGTTCAGTTGTGTGTTGTTGTTTTTTTGAAAAAACAAACACGAGTATAGAAAAGCTTTGATCTCAAGAATTGCCACATGTGGGTTTGGTGAAAATGCAAGCGCTATCAGTGTACATTGTTTTATTATGATTAAATACAGCCCCATCAAATGTTGCCCCTAATGGGCAACTGGATCCCTTTTTATAAAACAACACACGCAGCCACAGCTGCCTTTGCCCAGATCCATAATTTAAAACCACCTGATGGGAAAATCCACTAAACAACGTCAGGGTTTCGAACTTCGTGCCTGTGATAAACCTAGGGCACAATCCAGAACCTCTGAACTCCTCAGAGGACTATGCAGGTGATCTTTGCCTCCCCACTGCTCCCACTCTGCATTTCTGCTAGATGGCCGATTTTGGCCGTCTAGCTACGGCACATCGGAGTGGGAGGGAAGGAGGCCAGGGAAGCTTCAGGATAACTCGTATCCTGACCTCTGCAGTCTCTTCCCCTCCGCTTCCCGCCCACTGCAACGCCCCCCCCTTTCCCCCTCTCTGAGGTTGAGTTCCCAACCTCGGAGAGGCAGCTGGCATGGTTGTTTCTGTGCTGGTTGCGGGGGTTGAGGAGCAAGATCGGAGCGTGGATTCCCAGCTCCAAGGTTGGAGCTCTTGTCTCCAACCTCAGAACTAGGAATCTGAAGTATCCTATGGCCCCCTAGAAACTGTCTAGGGGGCCATAGGATCGTCCCCTCCAGGCACAATTCTGTGCATGTAATAGAAATGTAGTAATAATTGTAGAAGTCCTACAGCTCCCAGCATTCCACTGCATTTTTGTGCGTTTATGGACAAAAGCTGACCGGATGGGCAGTTCAATCTTTCTTGTTCACTGGCAGTGTGGCAGCATCCCCCGCTGCACCTGAGGGCAGTGGGCTAGCTTAGGGGACGCTGGGCCATGACTCTTTCCTCTGACACTTCGTGGCCCTCTCCCAGCCTCTGCCGCCTGAGGCGGCTGCTTCACTCTGCCCTGCGATAGGGCCGGCCCTGCCCAACGGGTTCGTTCTCACGTGTTCCTGCGCACGGCATCTTAGAATTCAAGCGGGCAGCTTAGCGGAAAGGAGACGACTCTCTTTCCTGTCTGGCTTTAGATTCCTCCCCCCCCCCCAGCTTTGTCTGAAGCCGCGCTTCGCTTCAGCAGGGCGCTCTTTTCTCTCACACCGCACGTTTCGGCAATCTGAAAAGAACTCAAGCGTACAGCTGGGAAGCATCTAGCGGAGCCCTAGTTTTTCGCTTCTTCTTCTTTTTCTTCTTTTCTTCTTCTTCTTCTTTCCCCGTTGGCATTTTAGAAGAATAGGAGTTGAGGCATCTTCTTTTCATATCGAGAAAAAGAACCGCGTGCCCTTTTTTTCTTTTCTTTTCTTTTAATGAGAGAAACGCTCTGCGTACTTCAAAACTCCAAGGGGATCGCGTGCCACTCGCCTCGCTCGAATCCGGGATGGATGTTCCTTGTGCGTTGCCATGGCAGTGGTGGAGTGACTCACCCAGCGGCCGAGTGCAACCTACTGTGCGCTCCCTCCGAGCTCTTTTTCGAGCCAGTCATCACATGAAGGAGCCCGGCTTCAGGCAGAGGGCTGCCAATTCCTCTCTCCGTGACCTTGGGAGCTCCCCCATTAACCTTCCCGAAAATCTTACACCAAGAAAAGCTGACTGTATTCAACAAGCAAATTTTTTCCATGTTGCTTTCCCTTTTTGTCTTGCATAATTTATTCTGCAGTCCCCGGGGAAGGGCAAGGAGCTGCACAGGGCACACAAGTTCCCCTGGCCACCAGAAATCTTCCTTTGGCGGGGGGGGGGGGTCCCTTCCCCCCTCTGTGGTGCAGTGGAAAGTATGAGACTGGGATCTGGGTTCAAATCTCTGTTCAGCCCATGTAGCTCACTGGGTGATGTTGTGCTAGTTGTTTCTCTCTGTCTCTCTCTCACTCTGTGTGTGTGTGTCTGTCTGTCTCTCTCTCTCTGTGTCTCTCCCTGTGTGTCTGTCTGTGCCTCTCTGTTTCCGTCTGTCTGTCTGTCTGTCTGTCTGTCCTCCCTCTCTCTGTCTCTGAATAACTGAGCTCAAAGGCTTGCTAGGGCAAAATGGGCAGTGGCCCCATTTCTGCATCCCCACCCCTCAAAGAAAGGGCGGGGGGAGACACATGATGAAACATCATCCACACATTTTATCCTGCCTGCTTATGCTGAAGAGGAGCTCCCCAAAATCTTCGTTGTAAGGAAAGCAAATGTCTTACTAAACCCCCAAGCAAAGAAATCATAGTCTCCCCTGAAGCGATTGCTTTTCATAAAAGCTCTCTAAGGCAGGGGTGAGCAGAATATAAATGTTTTGGACTTCAGCTCCCTGCCACCATGGCCAACGGTCAGGAATGCTGGGAGTTGAAGTCCGAAGCAGAACTACTTCCTGCCCTGCCCTGCTCTAAGGTGCTTCTAGATGAGGCCTCTGTTGCACTACCGCCCTTCATGAAGATTTAGTGTGGGGTTCCAGACGGCAGCATCTTCCAGTCATAACCCGTATTTTCTTCCATCTCTCTTTATTCTGTTCTCGCTGCGGGAAATCCATTAAGGAGGAAAAGACGGGGTAGTTGGCCGATGCCGTTGAATTGGGAGTGGTCGGGAGCCCTTCCTCTAGAAGCCCCCCAAAGTCTCCGTGCGTTCCGGCGGGGCTCCGTTTGAAGCCTCCCCTCGTAGATCTCGCTGCAGGTGCTGGTTAAGATGCGTCTGCCTCGATGCTGTCATTGGCCTGACGGTTGTGCGTGTCCCTTTCCCCTTTCTTCCTTCTCTCGCCAGGTTGTCACCAGGCTTATCCATTTGTTGGGCGAGAAGATTCTTGGCAGCCTGCAGCAAGGAGGTAGGACACTGCATTCTTGCCTCCCTGTTCTCTTTCCCTCCTGGGTGGTGGGAGGGCTTGTGGACCGGGGAGGGGGGGGGGAGAAGCCGGCTGTTTAAATGGTGCCGTCACCACCTTCCCCAAACCCGGCGGCCGCCAGGTGTGTGGGACTGCAACTCCCAGCATCCCCCAGCCAGCCATGGCTGGCTGGGGGATGCTGGGAGTTGCAGTCCCACACACCTGGCGGCCGCCCGGTTTGGGGAAGGCTGGTTTAAGGGGATTAAGTGAAGCACTGCTGGCGCTTAGAGAGTTACGGTGCTGCTGGATGGTGCTGCATTTGACCAATCAGCCTCGATTCTCTCTCTCTCTCTCTCTCTCTCTCTGCTGCCCTTGTCCATATTTTTGGCTGCTTTTCCTGGAATCCTTTGCCCAGAAAGCAAAGCGAGCTAATCATCCAAACTGCAATCCCTGAATATGCGGCCAAGAATCTCCCCACTTGGGAACACATCCACGCCTGTTAGGGACAATTGGGCAGGCAGGCAGGAGCATATTTCCTCCCCCTTCCCTACTTCACCCCCACCACCCCGGCCAGGTGAAGTCAGGAGTCGCGTGGGCAGAGGAGCAGGGTTTAAAATCGCCTTGCAAGCTGTCATTAGCCTTTCCCTTGACTGCCAAATGTTTGGTGGTTTCCTGGCTTTTGCATGGTCCCCCCCCCCCCGCCTCCCCCATTCTCAAAGGCTGACATGCCTCTCCTAAGGAAGAGCTTTCAGCTAACCGAGGCCGGTATTTTTGGCCATTTTGGCCCCGCCCCTTTTGCCTTTGCGCCCCCCCCCTGGTGTGTGGCCTCCTCTCCGAAATTGAATTCAGCCCTCAGGCTGAAAGAGATTGAGTCCTTCTGCACTTAGCCATGATTAAGATAAGCAAGGGGAGGGAGCTGGAGCTACTCTGACCAGCTCTTAACTTGCAACGCTGGCTCCCTGAATACTACGGTTTGCACCTGCGCTATGCCCAGGGACAAGCCAGGCATGACATTTAAGCACGTTACAACCGGCCATCTCTCTTTTTTGCAAACCATTTCCCCCACCCATGACATTTCCCTGCTGCAAAGTCACCTCCTCCCACAGCTGCAATTTTAAATCTGGGCAAATAGCAACCGTCGGGGTGGTGGTGGTGGAATTTCAGCAGGGAAATGTTTAGAAGAAGGCGTTCACACACACACACACACCATTCCCGACCCGATCTAGCTTGCATGCACCCCCCCCCCCCCGCTTCTTTGTTTACAAGCAGAGACGTGGCTGGTGGCTCAAACATGCCCTTCGAGTTGCATCTGGTTTGACCCTTGGGCTCCTGCCACCAAACCTTCACATTTGATGCATCTTTCACGATAAGTTTATAGCGTGGAAAGCGATAACCTTCCACCGATTTCCTCCCCTTGAAGCGGTGTCACCTTAACTCTGCCCGGTGCCACGAGGCGAGGGAGAAACTCTCCCGTTTAAATCTGCGAGACTGCCCAGGCCCGTGTTCTCTGTACTCCTGGTGATGCACAGTTTGCTCATTCCGGGACACTCTCCGCTTCCTCTCTCTGTCAGTTTGTGATGTGGGAAAGCAATTTATTTTATTCATTCATTCATTCATTCATTCATTCATTTATTTCATTTTTATACCGCCCAATAGCCGAAGCTCTCTGGGCGGTTTACAACAATTAACAAGACAGTCCCTGCCCGCAGGCTTACAATCTAAAAAGACACGACACACAAGGAAAAAGGAATGGGGAGGGAAGAAGGGGGAATATTAATACTCCTGGCAGGGCTGGTGGAATGGCCCTGTGCTCCCTCTCTGTCTCATCATCATTAGGATCTCTCAACATCATTATGGATGTTATTAGTGTTCTCAAATCATATTGATGGGCTGGATGAGGGCAAATAAACAGCAATTTTGTCCAGATAAGCCAGTTAAGGAGCAATCCTATGCATGTTTAGACCGAAAAAAGGCCTACAACTCCCAGCATCCCCCATCCTGTCTAAACATGCATAGGATGATATTTACTTTTCTCGGCATCCAATTCTCACCAGTTCCTGTGTGTGTGTGTGTGTGTGAGAGAGAGAGAGAGAGAGAGAAGCGGTGTGCAGCTTTCTGATTGGCTGTTTGCACAGCAGTTCACCCGCTCGGGCTGCATGCCGCCGGCAGCAAATGGGACAACAGCAACCCCGCCAGCAACCTCTCGACTGTTGCCATCATGCCCGTGTCCGAAGATGTGCCGCTCTCTACCTTCACCTTGGAACTCAAGCACGCCCTCTGCGCTATCGGTAAGCATTCAGCAAGTCCGCTGTTGACCCCGTGGTTTGGGCCTGTATGTGGGCAAGTTCTGGCGGTCAGTGGGGGCTGCATTGTCCCCTCCGCGTTGAAATTTTGCCGCCAAAATTTCACCGCACAGCATTGGCAGGACAAAGCTGCGAAACAGCCCCCTTTTTAAAAGGACAAGCCCGTGTGGTGTTGTACTCTCACTTTCTCGCCACTTCCGCATGGAATGATGTGCCAGGATCCAGGAGAACACGGGTTCACTCCCGCTAGCACAGCTGGCTAAACGAAGATGTCTTGCCGAGATCCCTACTTCGGACATGTTGCTTCCAAACAAGCCAGGATTCATGAAACAGGATTTGTTTTTGCTTTACGGATCCTGGCTTGTAAAGGGAGCGGCAAGGCACGATCCCCTTTTTGGACCACATGCTAAACAAATTGCTTCTGGTTTGTTTCGGCGGTCGTGCTAGTGGAGGAGCGGAGCAGGGGCAAATGCTCATTCACAATAAGCCTGGATTCTTCAGAATCTTGGCTTACCATTCTGTGAGTGCGTGACCTCTCCCCCTCTCTGCCTCCTTCCCTCACTTTCCTCTGCCTCCCTCCCTCCCTCTCACCCCCCCTCTGCCTCCCTCCCTCCCTCTCACCCCCCCCTCTGCCTCCCTCCCTCCCTCCCTTTGCCTCCCTCCCTCCCTCTCACCCCCTCCATGTTTCTTTCTCCATATTTTTATGTGCATCCTTGTGGCCCCTTTCCTTGATCTGTGTCTCGTAGCTGAGGCATTGCAGATTGGGCCACTGGGCCTTGGCTGGTCCGCAGCTAATGATCAGTGCTAAGTCCCTTTTGGAACATCGGCCAGGAATCAGGCTTGTCTGGATCGAGGCCAAAGCTAACACTGGCGAGGGAAACGATAAGCTTGTAAGATCAGGGCCCGGGCAGCGTTTGAAAGCCAAGAAAGCAGCTACTCCACGGAGCAGCGCAGGCCAGCGGGTGGGGCAGCTGAAGATGCGGGATGGCTCCTTGAAGGGCTGCCGGGTAGCCGTGGGAAGAATGAAGGACTTCCAGGCAGGGGCGAGGGAGCAGTCTCTGGGAGACCGGAAATCTTCAGGACCAACGGGATAGTCCAGGTGCAGAACCTCAGTCCGTGGGCCAAATGCCAGGCCCAGCCCTCTTGGGTTCTCCCAGAAAGCCACACCCCCTCCACCTGGCCACGCCCCCTCTCCTAACTGCCAATCATTTGGTGGCTTCCTGGCTTTTGTACCGTTTCCCCCACCCCCATTCTGAAAGGTTGAAATGCCTCTTCTGAGGCTTTGTTATGGCACTGATTGCTTTAGGCTAAAATATGCAGCTATTTCGGCCCCGTCCCTTCGGCCCTGCTCCTTCGGCCCTGCTCCTTCGGCCCGCTCCTTCGGCCCCGCCCTCCACTGGAATGCGCCCCCCCCAGCTGTTCGGTCCTAGTCTGGAATTTATGGTGAAGGCGCAAATAGGCTTGCAGAAGCTTGTGTGCCTGAAGTCTTCCACGCAAGTTGCCCCTCTGAGCCTGGAGGGGGCGGGGGGGGCATCTGAGGGACCCAGGCGGGCTGGAGGTCCTGCAGCCCTGCTCTTAAGATATCAGGCCATGGTCTTTCCCATCGCCTCCAACTTAATCCTAGTTTTAAATGGAGATGCCAGCGATGGAACCTGGGACCAGGCCAAGCATGTGCTGGACCACTCAGCTAGGAGCTCCCTGCTGAGGACAGCAGCTGGGTGGGCAGTCTGCCTCTTTGTTCTGCTTTAATTTTATGGGGTGGGCGGGGCTAAAGTCAGTTGCTCTCTTCGGTTTGTGTGTGTGTAAGGGGGACGCGGTGTTCGCTGAAGTGGAACGTGCCCCCCAGATGTGTTGGACTACATGGCTGGCCGGGGCATGCTGGGAGCTGTAGTCTTTAGAGGTAGTGTTAGGGGGCGGCCCACTAGGGCTGGAGCCCTGAATTTTTCATTTGGAGCCCCAAATCTTTGGCAGACCATCTGTCCCACCCCCTGCCGTCCGTGGTCACTTGCTGAAAGAAAGGTCCAGGGGCCCTGATGATCCCTGTTGCATCTGATCCCCCTGGGTGAGCTGGCTTTTTGCCCCCGTGTGCTTCCCCTCCTGCTGCCCCCCTTGGATCTGTTTGCCTGAGGTTTTTCCCTGTAATCAGATGCCCTCCTCTCCCCTGTCCAGACATCCCTTTTCACATGTAGGGGTGTCCTTCGGAGACAGGGTCCTTTACAGACTTTAGAGCATCTGTAAATTAGCATCTGCAAATGTGTGCTTTGTGTGTGTGTGTGTGTGTGTGTGTCCTGTGGGCCTGAGCCCCGGATCTTTTCGGTACCTAGCACCACTCCTGGCTGTAGTCCAACACATCTGGAGGGCACCAGCCTGGGCTGCGGATAAAGCACCACACCCCCGACACCCTCAGCGTGGCTGCATCCTCTCCTTGACCCCCTTCAGCGGTTTGTTATGGAAGCTCGGTTGTGGCTGCTGTTCCCAGCCTTTTCTCCGGCACTGTTGTGTTCATGCTTTCACCTCCCGCTCGCCCCCAAAGCCGTTGCTCCGTCCTGCCAGTCGTTTTGTAAAGGCCTCGGCCCTCTCAGCCCAGTCCTGGTGAAAAGCCGCTTTGCTCAATGGACCGGCACAGCCTTTCCCTTTTGAGTTTTTTCTGGCAGGCCGGCGGTGCCGTGCGCATGGGGCCCCCGTCGTCAGGACTGCTTGCGTGAACAGATGGCGTCTCTTTCAGGGGGGGTGCGGGGAGATGACACAAATCGGCCTTTGAGTCAAAACGGGCCTGTGTGGCTGCGTCCCTGGCTCTTTTCTGAGCACTGTTGCCGATGGTGTAGCGGAGCTCACGGGGACACAGTGCATCTGCCGCCCTGCTCCCAATTCCCTGTTCCCTCTGCGCTTAGTCTCAATCCTCACAGTAGCCAGGGAGGTAAATGAGATTTTCACAACAACAATATGCTTTCCCCTGTTGTAATATAAAGTATTTTTGGGGTGGCTCGATCTCGAACGGGAAGACTAGACCCATTCGCTTGACCAAAGACCTGCTCCTGGTGGAGATGCAAACCGCTAGAACTGGTTTATTGATCTGGATCAACACCGCCGCCTGCAATATTTTTACTTTTCTTGGGGGCGTGGCCACAGGGACGGTCACGATGAATGCCTGCCCTTCAAAATTGACCACTACGCCCCTGCTCCTGAAATTACCGCCGTTCAGTTTTGTTGGATGGTTGCCCACTCTCGTCATACTAGGCCGCAGGAGGAGGGCGGCATCTTCGGCTCCACTTTCTCCATGCCATGCATCGCTTTATCAAGTCCGATCTCATCCCCTTTCCCCTCACCAGAAGTGAATGTTCTTGTTAAGAGCTGGTGGAGATGAACACTCCTCAAATGGGATTGTTGGCATGGATCAAGGAGCTTGCCTACTTTTTTGGACTCTCTTTGGGGGGGGACACGGCTCTGGGCACTGTCACGATGAGTGCCTTCACTTCAAAATGGACTGGCACAGCACTGGTTGTTGCAGACGGGACACTGGACTAGGTAGACCCGTAGGCTGGGTTGGAGTGAAACGTTAGAGGAGCCTTGCTGGATCAGCCCAAACATGCTGGGGAGCCTCTGGTTTCCCTCAGTGGCCAGTCAGATGCCTCCGAAGAGCCTACCAGCAGGGGGTAGAAAGGGCTGTTGCAGGAAAGCAACAGCCCTTTCTTGGTTCTTCTCCAGCCATTCATCAGAGCCAATAGCTATGGACGGAATGTGTCAAGTATGAGTGTATCACTAACCCTATTGGCTGCCATCATACAACTTGCCAAATCCCTCTTTAAAGGCATCTAGGCAAGCCTCGGATTTATTCAGCGCTAGCCTGCTCGCCATAGGCGACCGGGGATTCCACACAAGCGAGTAAGTGGCGGTGGTGGGTTTGGTGGGTGGCTTGGAGCACTCTGTCCCTCCTCTGTGTCAGGTTAGTAATGTTTGCGAGCTTATTTACAAGGCTGATCTAGGCTAGCCGCCATTTTGTGGCAGTGCGTTCTGTATGTTAGTGGTGTGTGTTGAGCGAAGAAGTAAGCTTTCCCGCTCTCTGTCTTGAATGTACTTCCAGTCAGTTTCACTGGGTGACCTTGAGTTCTCATTATGGAAGAAGGTAGTTCTTAACTCTCACGAACCATAAAATGGACATCAGGTGTCTGTGTGTGTGTGTGGACAGGGGAAGGCGTTCGAATGTTTGCCTGTTATGGGTAAATATTGTAAGAATGGGGAAAATTGTACATTTCTGAGCCCAATTCAAAGTGTTGGTATTAACCTACAAAGTCCTAAGCGGCTTGTGGCCAGGTTACCTGAAGGATTGTCTCCTTCCGTATGCACCTGCCCAAACCCGAAGATCATCCTCAGAGGCCTTTCCTTGGGTGCCCCCACCAAATGGAGTGAGGCGGGTAGCCACTAAGGAGATGGTCTTTTCAGTGGTGGCACCCTAGTTGTGGAATACTCTATCCAGAGAGGCTCGTCTGGAGCCTACCTTGTGGTCTTTTCAGCACCAGGTTAAGACCTTTTTATTCGCCCCGGTTTTTAGTCCTTCACTTTTACAAATCGTGCTAGTACGTTTTAGAGCTTTGCGCTGCTGCTGGCTCCCCCCCGCCCCCCCAGTTTTTACTTTTGGCTAGAAACGTATGGTTTTTATATTACGTTTTGCTATATCGCCGTATTACATAGTTTGTTTTGTGAACCGCCCAGAGACGTTCGGCTGTTGGACGGTATAGAAACGTAAGAAATTAATGGAAAGTGGGTGGGTGGAGGTCAAACACTGAAAATGAAAAAAAAAAATTTCTTGCACCGTGGCTCTTTCACAGAGCACCAGAACTTCCCTGGAGCAGTTAACTTTATGCGGATGTGTCCCCTTCCTCAATTTTCAGTCTGTTGGTGTGGGAGCTTCACACCCAACTCCGGTTACGGCCAAGGTCTTCTTTCGAACTATGCCCGAGAGCAGCAACAGCCCCGCACTGCGAGGAGGAGCCAGTGGAGCGTGTGAGAGGCACACGCCGCTCTTCCTTTATGCGCCGTGGCGGTGACTCATCCCAGTGCAGACTCGGGAGGTGGGGAGGAGAGAGAGAAAGTTGTTTGCTGTGTGCATGCTTTTCGTGTCCTCTAAATGCTGTGAGACAAGAGCATCTGCCGCATGTTGCAGAAGCCGGTTGGTGTCGGTTGCCGAGACGGTTCCGGTCTCTCTCTCTCTCTCTCTCTCTCTCTCATTGCTTTTCAAAGCTTAGCGACAGAAAACAGCCACACAGATAATAGGCAAAGGGCGGCGTGTTGGTGGATGGCCAATGATAAATTCTTCCTGTTGGGTTTTTGGATCGCTTTGCTGCAAGGGGGCGGGGGGGACGGACAGCTGGTTAAGATCCTTTTGGAGGTGCTGCTTGCTCCCTTGCCCTGCGGCGGAGGGATACATGTTTAATTTACTGGTATCTGTACTTGTTACCTGCTTTATTTGTATGCCACATGGTTCACAATAGATCAGACGTATAATTCGAAAAATATTAATAGGAAAAATTACAGACAACTGTAGTGTCAGTCAGGTAAACACTGGAGTCTCCAATATGGTGCTCGTGGGCACTGGTGTGCCGACTGACACCTCTTTCGGGCCCCACTAGGCTCCCTCCCTCTCCTGATTTTAACTTTATTTCTAAAGTTTATTTTTTTTAAACTGGGAGGCTGGCATGCTGCAAAGCACCCTTCTGTATTTGAGTTCAAAAAAGTGGCTTTGTGTTCTGGAGCGCAGAACCCCTCCTCTGCCTTGTCCTTAGGTTCTTGGGTGAGTTGCTTTCCTTTAAGTCTCACCACTTTGCCTTCAGGGCAAGCAGTGTTTTGTGAGCGGCAATGCCCACCACGGCAGCCATTTTATGAATGGGCAAGCCCCGCCCCCAATGGCAGCCCTTTTGTAAGAGCGCCCACAACACTCTGAACATTTCAAATATGCCTACCAACCCAAAATGGCTACGGAACCATCAATGCAGCATAAAAATTGTCAATCAATCCATACAACGCTGACTAGAAACCATACAAATAAGCTGACCTAATTTCAGCAGTTTAGGTCTAAGCAGGAGCAAGAGAATAAAGTCAAGCACAGAAGCAAACTACATACAAGGCCAAATAGATCTTTGCTCCAGAAACACTCATAATTCTGATGTTCCTTTGTCCAGCTTTCCCCAATCTGGCGCCCTTCAGCTGTGTTGGGTCTACAACCTCCGGCATCCCCCAGCCAGCACGTTGACCTGGGAAAGGCTAGCTTCCAGCGCAATCCTCTACCTGTCTACTCAGGGGTAGGCCCCGTTGAATTCAACGGCAATGTCCTCGTCGAGGAGGAATGGAAAGTCCCCCTCCCCGTCTAGCCCCGCTTTGGTGGACTTCCCAGAAGCATCTGGCTGGCCAATGTTGAGAGACAGAAGGCCGGATTAGGCGGTCCTTTTTTTAGTCTGTTCCAGCTTGGCGTGTTCTTGTTGCTGTCGCATTTCACTCGCAACCAAGAGAA
The DNA here is from genome assembly GCA_021292165.1 of Shinisaurus crocodilurus. Lineage (NCBI taxonomy): Eukaryota > Metazoa > Chordata > Lepidosauria > Squamata > Shinisauridae > Shinisaurus > Shinisaurus crocodilurus. The sequence goes on along the minus strand of JAHFWL010001188.1, from coordinate 2,811,068 downwards.
GAAGTGTATGAGTGTGTGTGTGTGTGTGTATGAGAGAGAGAGAGATAGAAGACGTGAACAACCTCATTAGGCGGCCTTGACGTCCTTGTCCAGCTGGATCAAGCTATATAAGTTGCCTTCGGCAATAATCTTTAATTCTGCTCCTGCCTCCCCCTATTGTCTTCTAATCTTTGGAGCAGCAACCGTGTGCCTCCCTTGAGGGTTTTTCAAAGCAGCTCATCATCATCTCTGCAATGCTGATGCCCCAGGCAGCTTGCCTCTCCCGCCAGTCAGGTTGGGTTGGCCTCAGGTGCTCTTGGATAATTTCTGCGAGCAGTGGCTAACCGCCCAGATTGATCAGCTAAGAATGGATCACACCAAATCAGTCCATTTCCCTCCTCTTAGTACAGGTGTGCAGAACCTTGATGAAAACTGTGGAGGAAGGGGGGGCTGGCTGGCCTGCCACCCCCCCCCCCCTTTCCTACCTCAAAGGACCCAAGACCCCCTGAGATCTCAAGGTACCAGATTGCCAGCCTCAGCTGTCTGCAACCCTACTTGAATCTCTGTTCAGGGACTCGCCTTCAATTTCTGTAACCTGGATTTAGATACTGAACTCACAGAGTACTACAAAACCCATCTTATGTTTTATGTACCTTTCGCTTCCTCCCAACCCCCTCAACTGGCCCCACTTGGTTTACACATGAGGAGGCGTGTGTGTGTGTGTGTATGTGCATGCGTGCAGGAACCCCCAAAGGCCCCTTTCTCCACACGCTAACTATGCACACCCCACCCCCAGCCTTTAGCCGGTTCACACATGAGTGTGTGTGTGTGTGTGTGTGTGTGTGTGTGTGTGTATGAACCCGCAAAGGCTCTTTTTCTCCACAAAAACGTTGACCCAATGTGCGGCGGCTGTGAAAAAGGCAAACTCCGTGTTAGGCATAATTAGGAATTGAAAATAAAACTGCCAAGATCAGACTGCCCTTATACAAATCTGTGGTGCGACCGCAGTTAGAATCCTGTGTACAGTCCTGGTCACCGCACCTAAAAAAGGATATTGTAGAGTTGGAAAAAGTGCAGAAAAGGGCAACTGAAATGATCAAGGGGCTGGAGCAACTCCCCCTACGAGGAAAGGTTACAGCAGCTGGGAGTGTTTAGCTTAGAGAAAAGGCAAATAAGGGGAGACATGATAGAGGTGTACAGAATTATGCCTGGCATGGAGAAAGTGGAGAGGGAGACATTTTTCTCCCTCTCTCATAATACTAGAACCCCAAAGGGGTCACCCCATGAAGCTGATTGGTGAGAGATTCAGGACAGATCAAAGGAAGTCCTTCTTCACACAGCACAGAGTTAAACTGTGGAATTCACTTCCACAAGATGTCGTGACGGCCACCAATTTGGAGGGCTTGAAAAGGGCTTTGGACAAATTCATGGAGGAGGCTACCAGTGGCTACTAGTCCTGATTGGCTACATGCTACTTCCAGTATCAGAAGCAGTTGCTGGGGAACATGGGCGGGAGGATGCTGTTGCACTCGTGTCCTGCTTGTGGGATCCCACTGGGGCAGCTGGTTGGCCACCGTGTGAACAGAATGCTGGACTAGATGGACCCTGGGTCTGAGCCAGCAGGGCTCTTCTTATGTTAGCCTCAGGCCCAGGGGGACCAGTCTGCCCTTCCACGGTTCCAGAGATAACAGTTCCATTTTTGCCTCGGGCAGTGAAATGGAATTTGGTCCCTGAAAGTTCAGTATCTTGACATACATATATATACTAACGCGGCATTCTCAAATCTCCCAGCAGCCTGTCCTTATGTAGCCAGAATGGCAGCATCCGTACAAAAGAGGAACGGTACCGGCACCCACCTTGCGGGGTAACCAAAAGTCAAAACGTATTTAGGAAAAAAGCCCTTGGGGGGGGGGACACCTCCCCCTAAAACAGCGCAGTGAGGGCGGAGCAGGATCACTGGGCACAGAATACTGACTAGATGTTGGGGGCTGGGGAAGAACCAGAAAACCAGTGGGGATGCAACGGAGTGTCCGAAATCCTGAACAGGGCACGCTCTAGGCGGCAACCTCTTGTCGCAGGTCTTGCTTGCAATTTTTCTTGCCAGTCTGTTTCTTTTAACGGGGTGATCTTTTCTGTTTTGAGGAAGCTCACGAACATGGGCGGGTTTTTTTCCCCGAACCTTCACCCTAGGTCCTAGGCCTGTCTTCCCCGATCTGGTGCCCTCCAGGTGTTTTGGATTTTAACGCCCACCAGCCCTGCACTAGCTGAATGGGAGAAACCGTACCTTCGTCTCCCGTCCATGCTCTCGGCCATCAAGACCACTGTTGCTATTCACTGTGGGGAAGAGGAAGATTACAGAAATCCTTTGCCTGTGCTTTGATATGTGAGAGAGTGAGACACGGTACACAGCTTGACAGATAAATAATAAATAAATAAATGTAGCCTTTGATAAAACAGAGCAATACGGTATGTGACACTCCTGTACTCCAGTCAGAAATCTCTAAAAGGTGTTTTTCTCCACGCTCAGTGGACTGACCACTAAAGGGTACAAGCATAAGCAAGCCAGTCTGGGACAAAGAACAACCAACCAACCAATTGCCATGGCTATTTCTGTAGCCATTTTAAAGTGCAACGTGCTTCAGAAATTATAGTTACCTACTGGTAGCTGCATGATGCATCTCATGAGGGAGCTCTCTAGTTCACCATTTCTTCCCATTCTACAGTTGGAAAACCAAGGATGAAAGAGAAAATTGTTCACAACACAGACCGCTTGCAATGGAATGCTTTCCTCCCAAGGAAATTCTGAATTTATCCATGTGGAAAAATAGCCTTGGGAACCTGGTTGTGCTTTGTATTTTAACCTGGACGGGTCTTATGACTGTAATAAAGAGACTGACCGAACTCCCCATCAGCCCCAGCCAGCGTGGCCAAGAGTGAAGGATGCTGGGAGTTTTAGCCTGCAACATCTGGAGGGCGGCAGCTTGGGGAAAACTGGCTTAGGCCTTCACTCCATTGGCCTCTCCTTTCCTCCGCCCGCCCACCATCGCCTGGGGCTCATCCGGGCCCGGAGCCCCTTGTTAGTTCAATTTGCCGCTGCGCCGTTTCGTTAATAGGAAAATGAGTTATTTGTGCAGCGCCTCGCAATTTTGGCAGGGCTTATATTTTACGCTTTGCTCGGTTGCGAGCACTTCTGTCGATACTGCCGATGACCTTTTTCTCCTGCATGATATTAATCCCTTCCTTTCTCTCTCTCTCCCCTCGCCTCCCCATCCCCAACTCCCATCTGACGTGTGGTACAGCTGCAATTATTCTGGAGGGAGAACTTTGGCTCTTTGTTGACATTTATAGCAGCAAAATAAAGATAAGGTCGAAAGGCGCCCAGGCCCGGCAAGCAGCTTTTTGCACAAGGAAAAGCTGTTTCTTTTGACGCAGAGTTCAGGGCCTCGCGAGTGTTCAAAGGGGGGGGAAATATCCCAAAGCCTTGTGCCCAGAAAAACTGTGAGCCGAACAAAAGATGTGGCCTGAAGGATTCAGTGTGCATTGCTTTGCTTCTAAGTTCGCTAGAAGGTGAGCAAGGAACTGGGATTGTAAATAGCCATTTACCTATGGTGAATAATAACAGTTTCCAGGCGACTGAGCAGGGGAACAAGTGCAAATTGGTAGGGTGCTGGTTCTTTTGTGTTTGTCCTCCTATTTCAGGACATCCATGTTCCACACGTCACAAACATGGGGTGATTGTTGTACACCGCTAGAGAGCCTCGGCTATTGGGCGGTATAGAAAATGGCTAAATAAATAAATGGACTTCCCTCTATTCCTAGGCATTTGACGGCACGTGATGGGCTTCTTAATTTATCTGTTTCATTGGGTCATTGTATCTTATAGTTAATTGTTTTCAGCAGTTTTAAATTGTTTTTTTTATTTTTGGGGAGGTTTTTCAGTTTTGTTGTGAGACGCCTTGAATCTTTTTTTCTGAGGAAGACATTGAAGAAGTGTCATTCATTTTAGGCTAATACATTTTGTGAACTTATTTGCAAAACTCCTGAAGAGAACGGAACTCTTTCCACCCTCCGCCCAGTGCAAGCCCTGCTCAGCCCCTTTCTGGCTGCTTAACTTTTTCAAGCTTATCTTTTTGGCCACGAGGGCTAGTAACTTGGGTGTTTTTTTATTTTGTCTGCTATGAGCAGCAACAGCAGTTCCCCAGGGCCTCAGGCAGGAATCTTTCACAGCTCTTCTAGCAGAGATCCTTTAATGCTAGGAATTGAACCCCAACCCAAACATTATGCGCACAAAGCATGTACTCTGCCCCTGAATTATAGGCTTAAGGCGCAATCCTATACATGCTTAGACAGTTAAAAAAGGCCTACAACTCCCAGCATGCCCCATCCAGCATGGCTGGTTGGGGCATGCTGGGAGTTGTAGGTTTCTTTTAACTGTCTAAACATGCCTAGGATTGCGCCTTTAGTTGCTTCCCCTAAGAGCATATGAAATGGCTTTATCTCTGGGATGTTTAACCTTTCTTAGCTGAGGGCCAAATTCCATCTCGGAGAAGCTCTCGGGGGCTGCATTCCGGTGGTGGACGGGGCCAAAATGCAAGCAGTACCGGCATATTTTAGATGAGAGCTCTTCCTGCCAGTCACTAAGTCTTCGGAGAGGCATTTCAACCTTTTAGAATGGGGGAAAAACTGCACAAAAGCTGGGAAATGACCAAACAATCAGAAGCTGGGGGGGGAGGGGGGGCAGGGAAAGGGGCGTGGCCATTTGGGGTGGGCCAGATTTGGCCCCTGGGCCTGAGTTTCCCCACCTCTGCTTTATACTCCCGTTTTATTAAATTAGATGGCTTCTTCCTTCATCTACCGTTCCACATTCTCAGGCAAGGAGCCTTTCGCAGCCCTGTTACCCATAATCAGGCGTCGGAACCTGGGACCTTCTCCATGCAAAGAGCCTGCTCTACCATTTGACCTGCAGCCCTTCCCATTTTTTCCTGCCATTTTAAAAAGCAAAGGCACTCGGGATGGCTGGATCCTGTGTCAGGATCCCCAAATCAAAGCAGCCGATCCTTGTGCAACTCCTGGTGGGATTGACCGAGGGTTTAGCGACTCTGGGTTTGTCTCCGTTTTGAGAAATGAAAGCCAAGCTCTGCGGGACAGCAAATACCAGACTCTGAACTTTTGGCGGCTCAGTCGCGGAAGATGCACAGCCGTGTGCCTGATGGGTGACCAGTTCTCTTCTGCTCCTCCTCTAGGTCCCACTCTGCTGCTCACCAGCGACAACATCAAACAGCAACTTGGCTCGGCTGCTCTGGACAGGTAACTAGCCCACATTGTCCCCCTAATGTTGCGGAGAAGAGCGTTGCTCTGCAGCCTACGTGGCACACGGTTTGCTTGAATCCCAGGGATGCCGAACCTCTTCCACCCGAGGGCCGAATTCCATTGCAAAGAAGCTCTCGGGGGCTGCATTCCAGAGGAGGGTGGGGTCAAAGCAGTGGGGACCTCAGACGGCTGACTTTAGCCCCCCTCCCCCCCCGAGGCCTGTTCCTCTATCCCTGCTTCAATCTGCCTCTGAAACAGAGGGAATGGGGCATCAACCGAAGGAAGGAGGACTCGGTGTTAAACACGGAGGAAAACGATGTATATGACACTTCTTTTGGGCGCCATCACAGCAAGACAGCCTTCCCCCACCTAGCGCCCTCCAGAAGTGTTGGACCCCAATTCTCACCAGCCCCAGCAAGCATGGCCAATAGTTGAGGTGATGGGAGTTGTAATCAGAAGCAGTGTGAGGGGGTGGCCCTCTAGGGCTGGAGCCCCGAACCTCTGGGAGGCCCTCTGCCCCACCACCCTGCTATCCAATGGGCACTTGCTGAAAGAAAGGTACCGGGGCCCTGAGGATCTCTGTTGCATCAGATCCCCCTGGATGAGCTGGCTTTTTGCCCACATGTGCTTCCCCTCCTGCTGCCTCTCCCCTTGAATCTTTCTGCCTGAGGCTTTTTCTCTGAACTCAAATGCCCTCCTCTCCCCTGTCCATACATCCCTTTTTACAAATCGTGGTGTCCTTAGGAGACAGGCTCCTTTAAAGACACACACACACACACACACGCACACAGACTCATCTGGCAGGCCTCAGCTTTCCCACCCCTGCCCTATAGAGAGAAGACGCTGAATCCAATTGTATGGTGCTGGGGGTTGGTTTTGGTTTTTTGCTTACAAATTGTGGAGCGGGCTAACTTAAGATGCACATGATCTACTTTGTTTTTCATTACTGCCCTGAGATCCACCTGCTGGAGCCAGGTACAAAAGACATACACTTGTACAATTCTGAGCCCGGGAATTTGTTTCGATTACTGAACTGCCTTTATTTATTTAGTTACTTAAAGGTGCAATCCTATGCATGTTTAGAAAGAAAAAAGGGCTATAACTCCCAGAATGCCCCAGCCAGCATGGTTGACTGGGGCATGCTGGGAGTTGTAGCCATTTTTTCTGTCTAAATATGCGTAGGATTGTGCCCTGAACTGTACTTTTAAACCGTCCAATAACTAAAGTTCTCTGGGCAGAGTGCAATACATTAAAAACGTACAGGACAAATATTAAAACAAACTAATAATAAACAGCAAAGAGCAAAACCCAGATAAATTTTATTTATTTATTTTTATTTATTTATTTATTTCATTTATATACCGCCCCACAACCGAAGCTCTCTGGGTGGTTCACAATACTTTATGCATAAAAACAATAAAAACTAGCAGCCAAGAAGAAAACCATTCTACATCATGAAACCAGATTAAAACCAGCGGCAGAACAGAACACTAAAAGCAGTTCTTAAAATTCCTGTAAGAATAAAAAGGTCTTCACCTGGCGCCGCAAAGACCATAACGTGGGTTCCAAGTGAACCTCTCTGGAGAGAAAGTTCCACAACTGGGGTGCCACCACTGAAAAGGCCTTTTCTCTTGTAGCCACCCACCTTGCCTCATTTGGCGGGGTTACCTAGAGAAAAGCCTCAGTCAATGATCGTAACATCTGGGTAGATAAATTTGGGCCTCCTGTCCACCCCTGGTGTCGTGGGTAGAATATTGAGTTTAGTCCAAGGAGGAGCTGTGTTCAAATTCTGCTTAACCAGTGAAACTCCCCGGGTGGCCTTAGGCAAGCTTAATTCGCCTCTCAAGGGTGTCATGATGACTTAATAGAATGAATCCCACCGCTGTCACCATATGCATCACCTGACTATTGGACAAATTTTAAAGCAAAAGAGAGAGAGAAAAAAACACACACCTTAATTTCCTATAAGTTCACTTTGTGCTCATCAAGCCCCTGCAATACCAGCAGCCAGCTGTCAGGTTAATTAGCTCCAGTTTTGAGTGACTGCATGTTCCCCCCCCCAATTTTTTTTTTTTTTTTAATAAGTTGTCATGAGATGTCTGATTAACGGCTGTCAGCCGCACATCCGACATCTTTTGATGCGGGCTTCTCAGCTGGAAGGGAAGGCGAGGAAAACAAGCGGTGTGAGTGAGCCGGGGGGGGGGGGACCCTCTGCTGAAGCGGGTGAGCGGCTATAAAATGGGAGTGGCGGGGGGGGCGGGATTCCATGCTTTTGGGGCCTCATCTACTCAGGCAATTTTGCTCCTGCGCGGTCTTTGTTCATTTTTATTGGGGCTCGCTCAGGACAACTTCTTGATGCACTGCGGTCTCTGACTGCAAGTAGTGCCAGCTCCAGGTTTTGGAGGGCCGTAAGAACACAAGGAGGAGCCGTGCTGGGTCAGACCCAGGGTCCATCTCGCCAGCGTTCTGTTCACACAGTGGCCAACCAGCTGCCCACGGGATCCCACAAGCAGGACATGAGTGCGACAGCACTCATGTTCCCCAGCAACTGGAGTACTTAGGCATACTGCCTCTCATACGGGAGGAAGCATATAGCCAATCAGGACTAGTAGCCATTGGTAACCTTCTCCATGAATTTGTCCAATCCCCTTTTCAAGCCCTCCAAATTGGTGGCCATCGTCACATCCTGTGGAAGTGAATTCCACAGTTTAACTCTGTGCTGTGTGAAGAGGTCCTTCCTTTGATCTGCCCTGAATCTCCCACCAATCAGCTTCATAGGATGACCCTTTTTGGTTCTTGTATGTTGAAAGAGGGAGAAAAATGTCTCCCTCTCCACTTTCTCCACACCAGGCATAATTCTGTACACCTCTATACATGTCTCCCCTTACTTGTCTTTTCTCTTAGCTAAGCACTCCCAGCTGTTGTAACCTTTCCTTGTAGGGGAGTTGCTCCAGCCCCTTGATCATTTCAGTTGCCCTTTTCTGCACTTTTTCCAACTCTGCAGTGTCCTTTTTAAGGTGCAGTGACCAGAACTGCACACAGTATTCCAAGTGCGGTTGCACCATAGATTTGTATAAGGGGATTATGATCTTGGCAGTTTCATTTTCCTAGTTATGCCTAACACAGAGTTTGCATTTTCCACAGCAGCCGCACGCTGGGTCGACATTTTCATCAAGCTGCCCACCACAACCCCAAGATCTCTTTCTTGGTCAGTCATCGCTAGCTCAGATCCGATCAGATTATACTTGGAAGTTAGGATTTTTAGCCCCAACGTGCATCACTTTACGCTTGCTGACGTTGAACCGCATTTGCCATTTTGATGCCCGTTCTCTCAGTTTGGAGGGATCCTTTTGGGGCTCTTTTGGCCCATGGGCAAAGTCACTGTCAACAGGCGCCCTCCCTTAGCGAGTCCGCCTTTTCACCACCAGGGTCACTGACTGCTCTTGCTCCTCATCCTCTTCTTTGTTGTTGTTACCACTCCCTTGATTGAAGGCAAAAAGCCAGGGAGGAAGGAGGCCGTGGCATCTCCTGCTGCTCCTCCTCCTCACCACCTCTGTTGTCTGGGCCAGAGCGAGGGGCAGGTGCACAAGCCGGTTGCAATGGGCTCCTGTTGGGGCGTGGGCTCCTTGGCGGGTGCCTGACCGTACCTGCCCTCGATGCCGGCCCTGCCGTACAAACTGTAGCTCTGGAGGCTCCCTCATTCAGTGAGTCTTTGTCTTCTCACCACCGTTGTCACCATCTCATCTTGCTCCTCATCCTCTTCCTCATCATGGCTACCACTTGCTTGCTCGACAGGCAGAGAGCCAGGAAGCAAATAGGTAGCAGTGTCTCCTGCTCCTCCTCCTCCTCACCACTGCCATTGTCCGGGCCGGAGGGAGAGGTGGATGAACAAGCCGGTTGCAACGGAGAAGAGGAGGAGCAACTCCAGGGGACTCTTGTCAGTGAGCCCCCGCTGGGGTGTGGGCCCTCAGCAGGTGCCCAACCAAGCCGACCCTGGGCGCCAGTCCTGACTGCAAGCTCCACTGTCTGTGGTTCCTGAAACGGTGGCTTGGACTGTGTGTTTGTATGGAAAGACGCTTCGGGGAAATGCAAGGATTAGCCTGGAATGAATTGGGTGGAAGAAATGAGTGTTTCAAAGGAGCTGAGATGGAGCTAGCCCGGCCTTCCCCAACCCGGTGCCCTCCAGACGTGTTGGACTACAATTCCCAGCATGCTGCAAGTTGTAGTCCAACATGTCTGGAGAATGCCGGGTCGGGGAAAGCTGGGCTAGGTATTCCTTACTGCAGCAGTTCTCTGCGTTTTCAGACCTAGGACCCACCTTTGGCCGCAGCCTGTAACATGGAACCCATGCACGTAATCTTTTCCTCCCTTTGTCTCTCTGTCTTTTCCTTCTCTCTAAGTTTGGCTTTCTCCCTGCAGTCTCTTCCCTCTTTAAAAACACAAGGCCAAGCTAGACTTTGTCGTAAATCAGGGGTGCGGAACCCCTTTCAGCCCGAGGGCCGAATTCCATTTCGAAGAAGCTCCCTGGGGCCGCATTCCAGTGGTGGGCAGGGCCAGAGTTCCAAAAAGACAAGCATGTTGTAGCTTAAGGGTGCAATCCAATGCATGTCTAGACAGAAAAAAGGAGTTATAGGACTTTTCTCTGTCAAAACGTGCATTGGATCGCACCCATAAGCTCTTAGTGCCTGTAACCAAGCCTTAGGAGAGGCATTTCGACCTCTTAGAAGGGAGAAAAAACTGTACGAAAACCGGGAAACCACCAAATGACGGGTTGTTTGTGGGGAAAGGGGTCGTGACTCGTGTCCATCTGGGGAACCCCAGAGGGCCGAATGGCTGGCTGTGGGGGATGCTGGCGGCCGTAGTCCAGCTCAGCTGGAGGGGGATTGGGGAAGGCTGGAATAGGGGATTAGGCAAGACCACAGAGGTGGAGAGAAGTCCCAATGGCGGAACGCTGCGAGGCGAAGCATCCCTCGGAATATAGCCCGAAGCGGTTTCCTGAAATAGTGGCGTTCTCTATTCCAATGCTGCCGGGCCAGCGATGCCTGATCGTGCCCAGCGCCCCTCATGGCAACCTTTCTTTCTGTGCCCGTTTCCCCTTACCCCCCCCTCCCTCCCGCTTCAGCATCCATGAGTACCGGCTGTCCAGCTGGCTGGGCCAGCAGGAGGACATGCACCGCATCGTGCTCTACCAGTCGGATGGCACCCTCACCCCCTGGACCCAGCGCTGCATCCGGCAGGCCGACTGCATCCTGATCGTAGGCCTTGGGGAGCAGGAGCCGACCGTCGGAGAGGTGAGGCACCCCCCCCCCAAACAAGCAGTGCATCCACCCTTCGGGAGCTCGGGCCTTCACTGGGGGCTTTCTTGGCACTGGGTTCAGCCTCGGGGCCATTTTCAGGGTTCAGGCTCGGACCCAGGAATAAAGAGCGTACTGCTGAACATGTGCAGAGTGGTTTCCTTTGCAGCTGAGTAACCATGCACCAGGAAGTAAGAAATTTGGCTTTTCCAGGTCTGCCTTTTTGAGCATCTCTTTAGAAATTAAGCATTCACGGCTGTTCTTACTGCTGCCTGTTGTTGTTTACCATATTTTAAAACTATCTCTAAGGCGTAGGTGGTACCAATTTACAAGGTGTCTTCTATTATTTCATTTTATTTTTAGAAAAGAGCAAGTTTCTAGCCCTTATGCCTTCGAGTGGAATCCTACGGGTTCAAGTAGCCCACTACTTCTCACGTTTACAGATGGGAAACAGAGGCAGAGGGGGACTTTAGAAACATCAGAAGCTGCCGTATACCGAGTCAGACCTTTGGTCCCTCTAGCTCAGTACTGTATTTTCTGCACCGACTGGCAGTGGTTCTTCAGGGCTTCAAGTTAGTTTTCCCAGCCCTACCAGCTGACGCTGGGGATTGAACCCGGGACCGTCTGTGTGCAAAGCAGGTGCCCGAACACTGAGCTACGGCATTTCCCAAGGGTGCGCATAGCAGAACTTGAAGCCAGGCTTAAAAAGCACTCTGAAATTGTGCACGGGTGTGTGTATGTGTGTGTAGCCTTGCCTGTGTTTTCAACGAGCCGCAGGACATACCGAAAGGCCACTCCTCCTGGATTTGATACCACTCAGCGGATGAAATGATGTAATCGGACATCTGCGGGGGGGGGGGGGATTTTAGAGAGAGCTGCTTTTCCGCTTGCGGGCTGCTGTTCACGTCAGCCCTGACCTGCTTAGCGCCGCTCTGGGAGCAAGTAAACTTTCTGCCTACCAAGCTTATCGGCTCTTGGGCTGTGGTTGGCGGCCCGGATTAAATTGCAGGCGCTGGCTTGTGTGGGATGAGAGTTGGGCAATGTAAGCTGCTTTCGCAGCTCTGAAGCCTGCCATTATGAGGCTTCCCCCCCGCCCTTCTGTTTTGACCCTGGCAGAAGAGCCGCGATGAAATCCATAAGCCTCTTCTTAGGGCTGCCTCCCTCCTTCTCTCGCCATGCACACACGCACACGTGTGTGTGTGTGTGTGTATGTATATATGTGTGTGTATATACATCTATAATCAGTGTTCTCCAACCTTGGGTCCCCAGATGTTTTTGGCCTACAACTCCCAGCATGCCCCAGCCAGAGCAGCCCCTCCAGGAGGGTGCAGGGGCAGGCAGCCGAGCCAGTGGGCTAGTGCCGCAGGGCGCTGGAGAGCTGGTTCCTGCAGGAGCAGGTGATGCCCGTGGTCTTCCCACTGATGGCCGTGCCCTCTTTTGTTGTTGTCGTCGTTCCAGCTGGAGCGGATGCTGGAGAACACCGCCGTCCGGGCCCAGAAGCAGCTGATCCTCCTGCACAGAGAGGAGGGCCCCCTCCCTTCCCGGACCGTGGAGTGGCTCAACATGCGGAGCTGGTGCTCGGCCCACCTTCACCTCCGCTGCCCCCGGCGGGTCTTCTCCCGGAGGAGCCTGCCCAAGCTGGTACGCAGCTCCGCAGCTGGGTGGGGCGGGGAGGCTCCCCTGTTCCATCTCTGTGGGCGGCCGCCAGCGCCTGTTGTCTCGACCTTCTGCCGGCAGCATTTCTCGGAGCTGGTGTCGAAGAAGGGTCCGCTTTTATTTAACCGGAAGGTCAGGAGGTAAAACCAGGGATAGGCTGGGACTAGGATGTCGTGCAGACGTGCCCCCCAAGATGGCAGCTTTGCACCTCCTCCTTTCCCCTCCATGACTTGCTTGCATTGAGAGTTTCACTAACTCTGCTTATTCCCCAACCTGGGAAACCTCTCGGGGGGCGGGCATGCCAGCAGTGGGTGGAGCCAAACCATTCCCTTTCTCTCTCTCTCTCCCTCGCACACACCCACATGCACAGGAGCATCGGGAGCTGCCTTCTACAGACCACTGTCCATCTAGCTCCGTGTTGTCGGCACTGGCTGGCAGCAAGGGCTCTCTGGGATTTCAGGCAGGGTTCTTTCGCAGCCCTTTCTGGAGATGCTGCCGGGGATCAAACCTGGGACCTTCTGCATGCAACGTAGCCGCTCTACCGCTGAGCGCCATTCACACAGGCACGCACAACACCCTTCACATGTCAGACCAGGGGTCCACAACCTTTTTGGGGTAACTGGGCACATTTGGAAAGTCGAGAATGTGTTGTGAGCACTCTCACAAAATGGCTTCCCTGTGCCCCCAGTCACAAGACACAGGCAAGGCACACGGGAAGGGTGAGACGAAAAGAAAAATAACTTGCTCGAAAACCTACGTACAAAGCAGAGGTGCTGTCTGTGTTCCAAAACACAAGCCTACTCTTTTGAACCCACAGTTTTCAACACCAATGCTCGCTTCACAGGAGATAAACTCTTGAGGCATGGTGCGCAGAAGCATTCTTGGAAATAAAGATGGTACTGGAGGCTGATGCTTGGCTTCGCCCACTTAATTTTTTATCCCAGCCTGCCCACTTAATTTTTTTTAATTGAAGAAAATCCTTAAAAATGAAATAAAAATCGGGAGGAGCATGGCAGGCACCAAGCGAGATGTCTGTGGGCCCACTGGTGCCCGCGGGCTGCCACATTGGAGACCCCAGCACTAGACATTACTGGAGAGAGTTAGAAAGAACAAGCGGTGAGGCTGGTGTTTTGGGCCTCGCACCTGTTGCCAGCAGCTCCTTTTGGCCGTGGTCTATTCTTTCTGACTCTTTGGTGGGGAGAAACGCCAACAGGCCGCGCAGGTAAGTACTAGGCTGCAGTCGGGCTTTGTAGGAACAGGGGATGCTGCCTTAGATGAGATCAGAGCACTAGACTTAGACTAGTATTCTGTACTCTCAGTGGCAGCGGCTGCCCAGCAATCTTAGGCAGAGAAAGAACATAAGGAGAGCCCTGCTGGATCAAACCGAGGGTCCTTCGAGTCCAGCATTCTGTTCACACAGTGGCCCACCAGCTGGCCCAGTGGGATCCCGCAAGCAGGACAGCACCCTCCCACCCATGTTCCCCAGCAACTGGTGTACACAGGCACACTGCCTCTGTTACCAGAGGAAGCATATAGCCAATCAAGACTAGTAGCCATTGATAGCCTGCTCCTCCATGAATTTGTCCAATCCCCTTTTAAAGCCATCCAAATTGGCGGCCATCACTACATTTATTTCATTTCATTTCATTTCATTTTTATACCGCCCAATAGCCGAAGCTCTCTGGGCGGTTCACAGCAATTAACAAGACAGTCCCTGCCTGCAGGCTTACAATCTAAAAAGACACGACACACAAGGAAAAAGGAATGGGGAGGGAAGAAGAGGGAATATTAATGAATACTCCTGGCAGGGCTGGTGGAATGGCCCTGCGCTCCCTCTCTTCTCCCTCTGCACAGCCTGCTGGAATGGCTGCTGGTGACAACAGTAGAGGGAGGAGGAGCCTTCGGGAGGGCGGCCTTTCAGCAGGGCTGGTGGAAGGGCCCTGCACTCCCTCCTCTCAGTCTGCTGGAATGGCTATCTTGTGATAGCAAATTCCCTCGTTTGACTGTGCACTGTGCAGGGCCGGCGTCAAGGGTAGGCATGGTCGGGCACCTGCCGAGGGCCCACACCTCCGCAGGGGCCCGCTGACAAAAGCCCGCTAGAGTTGCTCCTATGAACATACGAAAACCGTGCTGGATCAGACCGAGGGTCCATCTCGTCCAGCCTTCTGTTCACACAGTGGCCAGCCAGCTGCCCTAAAGAGAAGCCCACAAGCACAGACACTAGTGCAGCAGCACCCTCCCGCCCATGTTCCCCAACCACTGTTATGCAGGTCTTTCCTAGCTCCTGCCCTTGTTCTTTTAACTGGAGATGGCAGGGGTTAGCCAGGGGACTTCTGCGCTGAGTTGTGCCCTCGCCCCCTTGGGATGCTTCCCGAGGGCCTCCTGAAATCACATCTGTGAAGTGACGTTTGTGCACCTGGGCCCTTGCTCTTTCCCCCTCAGACGCGTGACAAGCATGTCCTGGGGGAAGAGTGGTGTTTTCTTCACCCTTCTGCTTCCTCCAACCCCACCCCCCACCCCGGGGTCATAGAATCATAGAAAAGTAGAGTTGGAAGGGGCCTACAAGGCCATCGAGTCCAACCCCCTGCTCAATGCAGGAATCCAGGTGAAAGCATCTCTGACAGATGTCTGTCCAGCTGCACCTTGAATGCCTCCAGACTGGGAGAGCCCACCACCTCCCTAGGTAGTTGATTCCATTGTCTTATTGCTCTGACAGTCAGGAAATTTTCCTGATGTTTAGGTGGAATCTGGGTTCCTGTAACTTGAGCCCATTATTCCGTGTCCTGCAAACTGGGATGAACGAGAAGAGATCTTTGCCCTCCTCTGTGTGACATCCCTTCAAATACTGGAAGAGTGCGATCATATCTCCCCTCAGTCTCCTCTTCTGAAGGCTAAACATGCCCAGTTCTTTCAGTCTCTCCTCATAGGGCCTTGTTTCCAGTCCCTTTATCATCCTTGTTGCCCTCCTCTGAACCCTCTCCAGTTTGTCTATGTCCTTCTTAAAGTGAGGTGCCCAGAACTGGACGCAGTACTCAAGATGAGGCCTAACCAGTGCCGAGTAAAGGGGAATGATCACTTCCCGCGATTTGGAAGCTATACTTCTATTAATACAGCCCAAAATTGCATTTGCCTTCTTTGCAGCCACATCGCATTGCTGGCTCATATTCAGTATTCATATTCAGGTGGCCTTCTCTCGCTGTGCGAGGTGATCGGGCCGAGCCCCCGCACCCCCTTTCCTCGCCTCTCTGTTTTCCTTCCCGGCCGTGTCGCCCAGAAGTCGCCTGCTCTCCCTCCCTCCTGTTTCTCCGGTCCCTTTTAGCCCGGCCTGACTGCAACAGCGATCCGGCTGCAAGAAAGGATCTGCCCTGACGGCACCAAGGCTTTCAAAAATGCAATCTTTGTTGCATTGTTCTTATGAATCCTTTTAATCCAGTCTTCCACACCTTTCAGACGTTTTGGAATTCAACTCCCATCAGTACCAGCCAGCATAGTCAATGATCAAGAATCCTGGGTGTTGTAGTCCAAAACATCTGTAGGGCACAAGGCTGGGGTGACTGCTTTAGGGTGCAGTCCTCTGCATGTTTTGACAGGGGGAAAAGCCTACAACTTTTGTAGGCCTTCTTTTTCTGTTGAAGCATGCAGAGGACTGCACCTTTAATCAATTACAAGATAAGAGGCTTCTGTCAACCTATTCGAAGAAAGGACCGAAGCAACGCAGAGGGATAATTCCACCTGTGATCTGTTTCACACGGATTTTATATGGCAAATATTGGAGATTAGGGCACATAACCAATTTTAGGAGAGCGGGCGAAGTCAACCAAATGAAATCACTGCGTCTGCTAAGTTCACAAGTTATATTTGGATTCTCGAAAAACGAGGCTGGTGATTCATTTCCTGCAAATCGGCATCCTTTTATCGTTTGCTGCAGCCTTCCGCAACCTGGTGCCCGCAAGGTGCCGGCTGGAGGATGCTGGGAGTTCTGGTCCAAAGCATCTAGAGGGCTCTCCAGGCTGGGGAAGGCTGCTCTACTCCAGAGGCAGTGTTAGGGGGCGGCCCACTAGGGCTGGAGCCCTGAATCTTCCATTTGGCGCCCCAAATCTCTGGGAGGCCTTCTGCCCCCCCACCCTCCTGCTGTCCATGGGCACTTACTGAAATAAAGGTCCAGGGGCCCTGAGGATCTCTGTTGCATTGGATCCCCCTGGCTTTTGGCCCACATGTGCTTCACCTCCTGCTGCCCCTCCGAATCTTTCTGCCCTGAGGTTTTTCTCTGAAATCCAATGCCCTCCTCTCCCCTGTCCATACATCCCTTTTTACAAATCGTGGTGTCCTTAGGAGACGGTGTCCTTTAAAAGCACACACACACAGACTTTAGAGCATATGTAAATTAGCATATGCGAATTTGTGCTTTTTTTTTTTTGTCCTGCGGGCCTGAGCCTGCCCTTGGATATTCCCATCAGACCCCTTCCTGAAACATGCGTTGGCTGCTGTTGAGAGACAGAATGTCGGGTTCGAAGGCTGGTTGGCCTGCCCCAACAAGCTTGAGGGTTTTTCTTGCGCTCCTTTGTACAACCAGGTTACCACGTGATGCAATGATTTTGTCCGGCTTTAAAAGTGGATTAGACAAATTCATGGAAAAGAAGGCAATCCGTGGATACCGCCAGTATCAGAGGCAGTATGCCTATGTTCACCAGTTGCTGGGAAACATGGGAGGGTGCTACTGCAGCTCGGGTCCTGCTTGGGGGTTTATCACAGGGAGGAGTCTGGCCGCTGTGGGAAGAGATGGGCCTTTGGTCTGATCCAGCACAGCCCTTCTCATGTTCAGGTGAACCTAAGGATAAGGCAAGTACTGGCCCTACCTTGTGTTTGGATTTTGGACTAAATTGCATCTATCAGTGACATTTTTAAAGACTTGGTACATTGCAACCTGGGAGTTTCCTTCTCACACTATTTATTTATTGAATCTATCTATAGTTCACCTTTAAAGGTGGAAAGGTAAGGCTGCCCACTTTTCTCCTCCTGGAGCTGCAGAAGCTCCCTTTTTTTGTACGCCTGATCTAGGCAGGCATCGATCATCTCTCCCCTCTCTCACCCGCAGAAAGAACTGTATGAGCGCGTCTTTCAAAAGCCTCCAGACAGGCACTCAGATTTCTCCCGGCTGGCCCGTGTCTTGACGGGGAATGCGGTGGCTTTGGTGCTTGGAGGTGGCGGAGCACGGTAAGACAGGCCATATGCTTTAAGGGCGCGATGCTATCATGTTTAGACGGGGGGGGGAAGGCCTACAGCTCCCAGCATGCCCCCCCCCCTACATCCTTAGGAAACTGTTCTAGGTCGGGATCATTTAAGTCCTCTGTCTCTGGATTGAGCCCTTGAAAATGTCACCCTTCTTTTGTCCTTGGGGGTTGCTGCACTTATGGGGGGGAGTGGCGTTGATGCGTACTGCGTTATTCGCAATGAACCTTGGAATTTTCTTGTCTCCCATACTTTCACATTGGTAATTAGTCCCCTGACGTCTGTTTGCCAGCCCTTTGCTGATTGTTCCGGGGTTTGGGAGCAGTGCCATGAGTAAAAAACCGCCCACTCCTTGTTCCAGCCTGGTGGAGTTGATGCCTCTCCTCCTTTTGTTAACATTCTAAATATCCCGCGTTCCCCACCTCCTTTTTTTTTGTTTTTTGCTTCAAACTGACAACCGGCTCCTTGGAATCGGTGGTGAGGGGGTGGCCCCTGAAACCAAACCAGGAGAACGTCAGCGTTTGGAACCCAGCAGAGAGAACGGTTTTCTGTTCTGAAAGGCCTCCCTACCTGCAGCTTGCCCTCCGCGTTTCCTGGCACTTTTTATTACAACGCTGTTCTATTATTATTTTTATCTTGCTTGCCTTTGCGACACCCCCTTGCAAAGACTGGTCATTTGCTGTCGGGGTTGCCTGTACCCCCATGCTTCTGCAACCGCCTTGCGTCTGGTTGAACAGGAAGCTGGATCAGATTGGCCTCAGCAGGGGGTTGGACTCAATAGCTTTAATGGCCCCTTCTAATTCTATGATTTCATATATATATGCCACACACACACACACACACACACTGTATATGAACATAGGGAGAGCCCTGCTGGGTCAGACCCAGGGTCCATCTCGTCCATCATTCTGTTCACACAGTGGCCAACCAGCTGCCCAGTGGGACCCACAAGCAGGACATGAGTGCAACAGCACCTTCCCATGTTCCCCAGCAACTGGTGTACATAGGCAGACTCCATCTGATCCTGGAGGTAGCATAGAGCCATCAGGACTAGTAGCCATTGATAGCCTTCTCCAGGAATGTGTCCAAACCCCTTTCAAAGCCCTCCAAATTGCTGGCCATCACGACATCTGTGTTGCTTCCGCATCCTTGAAGCTTGAGGCCCTGTAACTGCATCGTTCCTGTTCACCCCTTCTTACCCTAGCCCTTCCCCTCTTGGTGGATTTCCCATAACGTTGAAACTTCGCATGGTGGAGGGGTGCCTTTGTTTTGCTTTCTTAGACAAAAAGCAAAGGTAGCCGTGTTGTCCATAGGAACAGTCCCAAAATCTGCATCAGATCAGTAGCTTTCTTACAGGGGTGGGCAAGAAAGTAGATCTCCTGATGTTTCAGACTTCAACTCCCAGCATTCCTGACCATTGGCCATGCCTGCAGGGGCTTCTGGGAGTTGAACTGCAAAACCTCTGGGGATCTACCTTCTGCCCCCCCCCCCCCCATATTAGTCCAACCAAAATGTTGCAGCAGCCGCGTGCGAGCTTCCGGGTACTCCAGAACTCTTCTTCAGGCAAGATTGGGGCTGTGGACCACTGGTGTCCCCCCTCCGATGTTTGGCCTACAGCCCCCATCATCTCTCACTGTTGGCTGTGCTGGCTGGGGCTGATGGGAGTTGGAGGCCCAAACATCTGGCGGGCTGCAAGTCGCCCACTCCTGGGCTTCGATGGCAAGCAAAGTTAGTTGGTGGGGGGAGAAAGGAAGAAGCTGCCAGGTGCTGAAGCCACGGAGTCTGCCCGGAGTCACCGTCTTGACGGGAAATGTTGGGGGGCGACGGCAGGCGCTCTGGTTAGGCCCCGCATGGTGCTGTGGTGGTTTCAGGGCGAACCACGGACCCTGGCAGGCTAGGTCAGCCTCTGGTGCTCTCCGGATGTGTTGGACTACAGCTCCCAGCATCCCCAGCCAGCATGGCTGGGGCGATGGGAGCTGTAGTCCCAACACATCCGGAGGTCAACAGACTGGGAAAGGTTGGAGTAGCCTGATAAATGTGGAACTTCTTTGCTAGGGTTTCTCAGATTGTGTGTACGCATGCGCCTCTCGCTTTCTCACACACACGCGCGCGCACACACACACACACACACGGTTCAGACAACACTGCAAGCCACTCTGAAACAAACATGGCTTATAAGCCACCATGGCTTATCATTCATTTCATTCACTCATTTATTTCATTTCTATACCTTCCCACAGCCGAAGCTCTCTGGGCGGTTCACAATTTTTTTACAAAACAACAACAATAAAACATACAATATAGTTAAAAAGATTAAAAGCCAAATTTAAAAGCACAGTTTAAAATGACAATACAAAAGTTAATAAAACTAAGCCTACAGGTGACAATTCCCCCCCCCCGCCCTCCCCTTGTGTTATCGTGTTGTGTGAACCCAGTCTTGTGCTCTCTCTCTCTCTCTCTCTCTCTCTCTCTCTCTCTCTGATAAACTATAAATACATTATTCAGATAACATGATTGATACAGCAGCATCTGTGTTCATATGCGCATGGCACGTTACAAAGTACAAGAGGGCAGCCCCCTGCCACAAGGACTGTACCATTTAAAATTCAACACAGAGGAAGACGGGAGAGAGAGAAATGGAGGCAGGGGTGACCAGGAGGACTAGGAACTTGCTTCTTAAAATCAAACGAATGCTGGAAATTCTGAGGAAGCTGGATTCTGCACTAAGCACTGTTGCGGATCACGCATGCACCCCCTCCCCCTCCCAGATATAGTCTTCCCTTATCTCGGCCAGTTTCAAACTCAGCCGTCTGTGCTGCTCCCAAGGTAGCAGCATCTGTTGCTACTGGCCCGGAAGAGGGAATCAGATATTTTAAAAAATATCTGCTCCCCAAAACTAAGCCCCTCCCTTTAATCTGCCCGAAAAGGACATTGCCTGCACTTTTTTTTTTTTTTGGACAGCCACTTTGCGTTAACAGTGAACGGCTGGGGGGGTTGTCTTTATGGACAGCCCCTCTCCTCGCTGAACTGCCTGGAAAAAAACAAAACAAAAACCGCCCACCACCCCTGCACTGTGTTCCCGAAAACTGGAGGCTTTGCCAAGGCATCTCAGGTAACAATTAGATTGTGAGCCTTCCTTTCTTTCTTCCCCCCCCCAACCAGCCACTTCATGGTAATTATCTTTTTGCAATTTGTCATGACAGACAAGAGAACAGAAACAGCATGCTCGCTTCCCTCCTTCCCCCCCCTCCGCCTCCCGCCATCCCATCATCCGGGCGTAAAAATACAACAGCTCCAACAGATAACCACGCTCAAATTACAGCGTTTCACGTCCGCAAAGCAGCTATCCGGGGAAGGAGGAGGGATTTGGGTATCTATCCAAGAACATGCGACTGTAGCTCTTTTGTTCGTACTGCTACGAGAGGGGGACGCTGAGCGCAGAACGAAAGATGCCCTAGGCCGGAGGTCACCTCGGCTCAGACTGGTGTTGCTGATCTGTCTGGCAGGGCCACAGGCAGCCATGCCCACATCTAGAGCTCGGGAGGAAAGAGGGCTTCTCTGACAGGCCCCCCCTGAGGTCCGTTGCTTAAGAACATCGGATAAGCCGTGCTGGGTGAGACCAGGGGTCCATCTTGTCCAGCCTTCTGTTCCCACAGTGGCCAAAAAGCTGCCCACTGGAAATCCACAAGCCGGACACTGAGTGCAACAGCACCCGCCCACCCACGTTCCCCAGCAACTGGAGCACATAGGCATCCTGCCTCTGATACTGGAGGTAGCCTAGAGCCATCAGGACTAGTAGCCACTGATAGCCTTCTGCTCCATGAATGTGTCCAGTCCCCTGTTAAAGCTGTCCAAATTGGTGGCCGGCACTCCATCTTGTGGAAGTGAATTCGATAGTTTAGCTCTGCGCCTGTGTAAAGAAGTCCTTCCTTTGAGGGCCGGAGGGAGGGTGCAGTCTAAACCGGACACGGGTCAAGTTCGTATATGCACATATATCGCACTTGAAGAGGGATTCAGATGAACTGGAGCGAGTTCAGAGAAGGGTAACAAAGGATGATCAGGGGACTTGAAACTTAAGTCCTGAGAGGAAAATGGAAGGAACTGGGTCTGTTTCATCGTGAGAAGACTGGGGTAGAGGTGGGGGTGGAGATACGATAGCGCTTTCCAAGTCCCTAAAGGGTTTCATAGATTTCATAGATCATAGAGTTGGAAGGAGCCTACGAGGCTATCGAGTCCAACCCCCTGCTCAATGCAGGAAACTAGAGGAGGGGTCTCCCATCCAAGTAACAACCAGGCCTGTCCCTGCTTAGCTTTCCACACTCAGACAAGCTGAGCCAGCGTGAGCCACAGGCCTGATCACAAGAGGCCTCTCTTCCTGTTTTTCCCAAGCGACTGGTATACAGAGTTATGCTCCCCCTGATGACGGCGGTAGTATTTAGGGTTGTCACACAGAAGAGGGCCACAACCTGTTCTCTGTCATCCAGGGCTGTAAGACGTGAAATAATAGGCTTAGGTTAAAAGCCTAAAGCTGAGAGCCAGTGTGGCAAAGCAGTTAGACATCAACGGCCCTGTCGGGCAAGAAGGAGTGAAGGCGGCAGGAGCAGGCAGAGGGAACATCAGGGCCTGCTCCAGCTGGACTGCCCCTCCCAGGGCTAACTGACACACTGTTTTTTTCTTGTATTTTATTGGGCTGTACATCACTCAGAGTGGCTGGATGACTGGCCAGATGGGCGATTCAAAAATATAATAAATAGATAGATAGCTGGACTGGGACTCGGGAGATCTGGGTTCTAGTCCCCACTCAGCCATGAAGCTCACTGGGCAACTTTGGGCCAGTCACTGAGACTCAGACTCCCAGGATTCGCCTTTCCACAGTGCCGAATTTGGACAGCCTGGATGTAACTTTTCTAATCTTTACTTTAAGCAGCAAACACCCGGACCCGACTTTGTAGGAATCGTCTCCGGCATGTGGAGCCTTGTGTTTATTTTGGACAGCTCCTGTTCAAGATGTCTGTACAGGTAACTCCGTGCTTTTTTAAAAAAAGATGTGTGCATTCATTTCCATTCTTCTCTTCCCCACCACTCCAGGGGATGCTCCCAAGTGGGTGTCATCCGGGCACTGAACGATGTGGGCATCCCGGTTGACATGATCGGTGGCACCTCCATTGGCGCCTTCATGGGGGCAGCTGTATGCTGAGGAGCGCAGCTACACTCAGATGAGGATCAAGGCCAGGCAGTGGGCAATGGTAAGGATCTTCCACTGGGGTGGGCGAGATCCCCCGTGAGAGAGAGGGAGTGAATGCTTGGTTTGTCTCAGGAGTGCGGAACCTCAGGCCTGCAGGTGAAATCAGACCTGCGGGTTATTTTGAGAGCCAGTGTGGCGTAAGTGTGGTTAGAGTATTGGACTGGGGCTCGGGAGATCCACCCTGGGTGACTTCAGACCAGTCACTGACTCTCAGCCTAACCTACCTCACAGGGTTGTTGTGAGAGCCAGTGTGGTGTACTGGTTAGAGTGCTGGACTGGGACTCGGGAGATCCGGGTTCTAGTCCCCACTCGGACACGAAGCTCCCTGGGTGACTTTGGGCCAGTCACTGACTCTCAGCCTCACCTACCTCACAGAGTTGTTGTGAGGATAAAATGGAGAGGAGGAGGAGGACTATGTAAGCCGCCTTGGGTTCCTTGCAAGAGGGGAAAAGGTGGGAATATAAACATAATAATAAATAAAATTAAAAATCCCCAGGAATTTGAGGAGAAGAAATGCCCCCAAGGCTTGGCAACCCATGTGGAAAGTGGAGGCCACTGCTAGTAAGGGAGATGTGCTGTTCTCGTCTTCCAAATAACGAAAAAGGAAGCCGAGGCGTCAGTGAGCAGAAACAAGGGGGAAAGAGCTCCAGCCAAGAAGTACTAAAGGCCTCCAGTTGCATTTAGGCTGCAGGCATATGTTTACCTGGGAGTAAGCCCCGTGGAACCCAGTGGCACTGACTGCTGAGTAGACATGCATAGGATTGCAGGGTTGGACCCTTAATGCCTCTGGGGCAGGAGTGTTGAACCGCGGGCCAATTCCGGCCTGCCTGGAGTTCCCCTCTAGCCCTCTGCGGTTCCCCAGATGGACACGCCCCCTTCCCCCAGCACTGCCCCCTTCCCCTGACCACCCATGGTTTGGTGGCTTCCCGGCTGCTGTGCAGTTTCTCCCCCCCCCCCATTTTAAAAGGTTGAAACGCCCTCTCCTAAGGCTTCGTTACTGTCAGTATGAGCTTGAAGCTAAAAGAGCCTGGTATATTTAATATGCTGGCCCTGCCCGTTATGCCTTTGACCCCACCCCTTTTGCCTTCAGGCCCCGCCCACCGCTGGGATGCGGCCCCCGAGAGCTTCTCTTAAGTGCAATTCGGCCCTCGGGCTGAAAGTGGTTCTGCACCCCTAGTTCAGCTGGGCACCCAGTGCAGCATTCGCATTAGGGGTGGACAACGTGCTGCCCTCCAGATGTTTGGGCCTATAGCTCCCATCAGCCCAGGCCAGCATAGCCAGTGGTGAGGGACAAATGGGGGTTGTTGGCCAAAATGTCTGGGGGGGGGCCGCAGGTTGCCCACCACTTGTTGGCATCCTTGACTGGAATGAGTCAGGAGAGAGTTAAAACCTGCTTGCATCTTTTTGGTTCTCTTTAAAGTGGAAAGCTACCGAGGCCTTAAATCGGCTCTCAGCTTCACTGCAGAGAGCAGGAGCTCGGTCAAGCTTGAGTGGGGCGTGGCAGGGCAGTTCCCCAAGGGACCCTTTTCCACCTTCCTCGGTGGGAGCAGCTGTTCTGTCGTGCACCAGTGGGAAATCTTATGCTTTTAGGGCGGCATCTGTTTGCTGGGCCTTGTGCAGCGGAACGGCTCTTCCCCAGGGGCGTTTCGCACAACCTGACGCTGGGTTTTGTTCCGGGTGATTTACCCATCGTCTCTCTGCTTTCCTCCCGTTAGTGCTGATCTCTCTGGTTAGGTCGGGCCAAGCAAAGGGAAATCACTCCGGGGAGGGGCGGGGAAGGCTTGGCGAGTCGAATGCAGAATTTTGAGAGCGGTCCCTGGTTTCAAGTGTGGCGAAAATCTCTGCTTTATTTGTGTTGGGGGAGGCGCTTATAACCCTCCGTACCACAAAGCGAAGGCAAGAGAAGGGGCGGGAATGAAATTGTGGAACTCTGAGGTGGAAGAATGGACCGGACCACTTCAGGCTGCCGGCGTGGAATGCGGACTTTGCAGGCTTCTCCAAATAAAGCTCTGGCAAATAGGAAACGAGCACAGGAGGGAGGGAAGGCCGTATTCCACCCCTTTGCTAGTTTTCTACCTGCAGGGAGGTTCTAATATAGGGGGCCATTTAAAAAAACAACAGCAGCATGCGATCACCCACCTGCAGTTCATAGCAGGGTAGCTCTAGCACCTCCGTCTCTCGCATGGCCTCAGTCCGGAGAGAGGAAGAGATACTCATCAGCATATATTTATTTATTATCTGATTTATTGATCTGATCTATACCCCGCCTTTCTACCAAAAAATGGCACTCAAGGTGGCTTACTAAACAATTTAAAATAGATTAATGCAACAAAACACAACAAAATAGAATAAAAATAGAACAATTGCAGAATAAAAACAACACCCAACCCACAAGACCCACTTGCAGTCCATAGTCCTTATTGAATAAAGCAGTCTTTGCCTGCTGTTGGAAGGATAGCAGAGAGGGAGTGAACCTGGCCTGCCTTGGGAGGGAGTTCCACACCTGGGAGCGACCACCGAAAAGGCCCTTTCTCATGTCACCACCAAATGCACCTCTGATGGTGGTAGTCTCGAAATAAGGGCCTCTCCAGAGGTTCTTATGGACTGGGCAGGCTCCTGTGGGAGAAGGCGGTCCTTCAGGTAGCCTGGTCCCAAGCCCTGTAGGGCTTTATGGGTCATAACCAGTGCCTATTTATTTATTTATTTATTTATTATATTTATTAATCGCCCATCTGGCCGGCCACCCGGCCACCCTGGGCAATGTACAATTAAAATACAGTAAAACACAATAAAATATAATGATTAAAACAATATAAAAAATTCTTATTAAAAACCTAACCCACCCCATATTCCCGCCTGAACAGCCATGTTTTTAATGCACGGTGGAAGCTCATCACGGAGGGGGCATGGCGAAGGTCACTAGGGAGGGAGTTCCATAATGTGGGGGCCGCCACAGAGAAGGCCCTCTTCCTAGTCCCCACCAGCCTGGCTGCCTTGAATTCTGCCCGGAAACAGACCGGTGGCCAGTGAAGCTGCTGTAACAAGGGAGTCGCGTACTCCCTGTAACTGGCCCCGGTCAACAGTCTGACCACAGCATTCTGGACCAGCTGAAGTTTCTGAACAGTTTTCGAAGGCAGCCCCACGCAGAGCACGTTGCAGTAGTCCAAATGGGGTGTAACTAAGGCACGCGTGACCTTGGCCAGATCAGATGTCTCTAGGAATGGGTGCAGTTGGCTCACCAGCCTCAGCTGTGCAAACGCACTCCTGGCCACCGCCAAGACCTGGGCATCCAGGTTCAGGGCCGAGTCCGAGAGGACACCCAAACTGCGAGCCTGAGTCTTCAAGGGGAGCGTCACAGCACAGGTTGAATCCCCATTCCCTGATCTGCCTTTCGACTGACCAGAAGCCCCTCTGTCTTGTCTGGTTTAAGCATCACTTGCCCGGATAAAACACGTGAAAAGGGCCGGTCCCTGTCCCGATGAGCTTTCAAGTCAGAACAGGGAAAGGAGGAATGGGAGAAACAAAGCTTGACCTGGGAGGGGGGCGCGAGCATGCGCGGGTTCAGATGGCTGGGCGTGCTGGCTGGGGCTGGTGGGAGTTGCAGGCCAAAACATCTGGCGGGCCACAGGCTGCCCACTTTGCAGAAAAGGCAGGGAATGCCTGAGAAAACCGGGATATGGGACGAGAATGGGGAATTCAGCGCTCCACGTAGCCTGTTGCTTCTTTTGCTCGAGTGCTGCAATTCGAGCTCGCAAAATGTGATTTCTCTTCAGCCTAAACTGGTCTTCCCCGACCTGCTGTCCTCCACGTGGGTTGGGTTACAACTCCCATCATCCCCAGCCAGCAGGGCTTCTGGCTATGCACCCCACCCCACCCCGCTCCTTACGTTCAGCCAGGCCAGAGCTTCAACCAAAGTCCACTGCCCAGGGGCTTCACCCTTGCCACGTAATCAGCACTTGTGCCTGCAGCCTTCACGAGCACAAGAGGGGTCTTCTCCCCAGCCGGATCAGAAAGGCATTCTGATCCGAGCCTTTCCCAAGCGCCACTGGCCGAGGCTCACGCAGAGTGGAGAGAAGAGCTCTTTGCGTCACGCGGGCCAAAGTTTAGGCTGCTAATAAGAGGACAGGGTTTGCTTCCAGTGAGCAGGCCCAAGAGGGATTGTGTCCATGGAAGGCAAGGTTCCTACAGCAGAGAATGTGAAACCCGTCTGTCTCTTCCACCCCTACCCTTGCAATACTTCTCTCTCATAATTTTCTCCACCTCTCTCTCTCTCTCTCTCTCTCTTGTTCCACATGCCTGCCATATTGTGGGTAGAAGTGATTGATTGAGGTAATTCTTTGTCTCTAGTTAAAACTTTTTTTCCCCCAGGGAGCAGGAATTATTCCTCCGAAGAAAAATATGGGTTTGCTAAGAACATGCTGGGTGTGTTTTTTTGCCCCCCCCCCCCACGTGCCACTGAAATAGTAGTTCTGAAGTTTGTCTGAGAAATTTGACTTTAATGGCCCTGAAACAGTGCGCCAAAGAGCACATTTCAGTGTCTGGCTTCAGTGCACGTGCGATGCGATACATCTTCCTGTCACTTAGGAAGCATTTCCTCTTTGATTTATCGGGTGGGAGAGACTTTGTGTCGTGGGGGATTTCTGGGAGAGGCTGTCAGGCCTAGCTTAATTGAGAAAAAGAGAACTGGAGAGGAAACCGCAACTCTCTCCGCCAGCACCTTTCTCCTTTTTGCCCGACTCATCACCTCTGAATCTTAATTGATCAAACCGGAGCGTGTCTCCAGCGCAACGGTTAAATTGTGTGTGCCCCAGAAGTGGGAAGTGAGAGCCAGGGTAGCATCCTGGCTTCCCTCTGCCTATTCCATCCTTGTTTTTTCTGTAGCGGGAGGAGGAAAAGGGTGGCAGAGCTCTCACACTTCTGGGGTGCTGCCAGAGAAGGGGTCTTTCTTCCCTGCGTCCCCCCCCCCCGCCAGCTTTTCACCACTCCTCTGCAGCTCCCATCTCCTTGTACAGTAATACCTTGGATTGCAAGTAACTTAGTCTGAGAGCATTTTGCAAGACAAGCAAATTTTTAAAATAAATTTTGACTTGATAAACAAGCAACGTCTTGCAAGACAAGTAGTCGTAGGGATGTAACCGCTCACCTCGAGCCGGCGTAGCGGGCCGAAATCGGCCCCGCTCATGCCCTCCAGAGACTCGCTTTGATATAAGAGTGTTTTGGATTACAAGCACGGTTCCAGAATGAATTATGCTCTCAATCCAAGGTATTGCTGTATCAGCATGGTGAGCATAGAAGGGCACCGCTGTACTTCCTTGTTT
The DNA here is from genome assembly GCA_021292165.1 of Shinisaurus crocodilurus. NCBI lineage: Eukaryota > Metazoa > Chordata > Lepidosauria > Squamata > Shinisauridae > Shinisaurus > Shinisaurus crocodilurus. The sequence goes on along the minus strand of JAHFWL010001188.1, from coordinate 2,783,037 downwards.
TAAAATAGGTGTGGGGGATTTCAGGCCCGTGGGCCAAATCTCGCCCTTGGAGCTCCCCAGATGGTCACGCCCCCTTCCCCCTGGCTTTTGTGCGGTCTTGCTCCCGTATTAAAAGGTTGAAATGCCTCTCCTAAGGCTTAGTTACTAGAACACTGTACTAGAAGAAAGAGCTGCAAGTTAAAGCAGGCGGGTATTTTTGTGTTTGTGTTTTGGCCCCGCCGCTTTTCCCTTCAGCCCCCACGCACCGCCGGAATGTGGCCCTCGGAATGAAAGTGGTTCGACGCCCCTGTTTTAAAACTTCTCTGCATCCAGTGTAAACGAGCTCTGCGTATCTGCTCCATTTTTCAAGGGCAAAGTACTTTCAGGTGTCTGAATTTCATTTTAAGCTCCAGTAGCTCTGTTTTTGTTGATGAACTTTGGAACAAAAGAGTTGGTTGTGAGGAGGGGGATTCTCAAAAAGACTCCTCCAAACGGTACCTTTTTTGCACTGTTTTGTTTCTGTTCATGTCCCCTTTCATCCGCTGCCTCGTCACAATTTTGTGTTTCTGTTGTTTTTAAAGGTGGTTCTTGTGGGCTGTAGGGCCCAGCTCATCAGGGATCACATCGCCAATGTGATATGATATCACAGCACCACATAGCCAATCAGATTTGGTTACCGGAGACAACACTGCAAAGCCAAGTCAGAGTGAGGGCAGTACTTCCTGCTCTCGCTCTGAATAGGTAACCATGTTTGCCTCCTTTCGCAAAGATTGCCCCCAGGCAATTTGCCAAAACATGTGGCCACATTTCAAAGGGGGTGTAAACTTTCACCAAATGCACCCACATCCGTTTTGTCTCAGCCCTCGACAGAGGACTTCTCTACAGGATTCTTTGTCTTGTTTTCTCTTTATATGCTGCCTTCCCCCCCCCCCCTTTTTAAAAATAAAGCCACCCAAGGCAGCTAATACAGGCACTTTATACGAGAATTGGTTCCCGCAGGCCTCTCTCTTTCTGCCTCCTGCTGGACTCTGGGGCAGCCCTTTGGCCTGGCAGGCAAACAGGAAGGGGCTTTGCTGTTAACAAAAGGAAAACACAGCAGCCTGCCAACGGCGCGTGCTGGGTTGCAGCCACTTTTCTGTGCCCACCTATGTGCCGATGCAAGCGACGTGACAGAAGCAGGACCCAAAGGCAGCCAGTTCCTGACCTTATTTTGGGTGGGGTGGGGTGGGGAGGATTTTGGATTGCTTTTGGCACCCAGCATGCACCTGACGCCACCGCTTGGTGTGCCGCCAGCCAGAGAATGGCCTGCCCCCCTTACATCACTGCCGCTTCTTCTTTTTTTGTCTTCTCCTGTCTCGCGAAATAGCTCCCACCTGTTACCCCCTCGCTGAAACGAGCCGAGGAATGGCTGCGGGTAAAAAAGGCTTTTAGGTATTTTTAGAAGTCCTCCCCCCTGGTTGTGGGGGGAGCGACGGAAACCAGGTCGAATGGATTACTGAACCACAAACGGAAGGCCTTTTCTGAATCTCTTTTTTTTGGGGCTGCGGCTGGCATCTGGTTTCATCCATCAAGCCTCGTGCGCCCGGAGCCGGGAAACAAAACACAGTGGCTGGATAAGCTGGGCCGAAATGCCTGCTAAACTGTGGGAACAGAAGCTCTACGTTTCTGTCTTCTTCCAGCTGCAGGCTGGAATTAAACTCCATGGGTCTAGAGGACAAAAGGCCCTTCACTTCAGCCTCTGTTCTGTTTACTCCAGGAACTGGCAAACTCAGGTTTTCCTGAGAGACTATTGTATTTTCCAGATACTGGTTTTGAGTGCCGGAACAATCCACCCGCTCACCAATGGTCAGTCTCTATAACAGGGGTGTGGGGCCTTTTGTCTGGGGCCCAGATTTGGCCCTCTACGTTCCACAGATGCAGAGGCGGTGTCAGGGGGCACCCCACTAGGGCTGGAGCCCCAAATCTTTCATCTGGAGCCCCGAATCTCTGGGAGGCTGTCTGCCCCACCACCCTGCTGTCCATGGGCACTGGCAGAAATAAAGCTATAGGGGCCCTGAAGATCTCCGTTGCATCGGATCCCCCTGGATGAGCTGGCTTTTGGCCCCCGTGTGCTTCCCCTCCTGCGCCCCCCCCCTTTGAATCTTTCTGCCTGAGGCTTTTTTCTGGAATCAAATGTCCTCCTCTCCCCTGTCCATACATCCCTTTTTACAAATAAGACAAGCTCCTTTTCAGACTTTAGAGTATATGTAAATTAGCATGTGCAAACTTCTACATCATCATCATCATCATCATCATCATCATCATCATCATCATCATCATGTCCTGTGGGTCTGAGCCCCGGATCTTGTTGGTACCTAGCACTGCCCCTACCCAGATGGCCACATCCCTCTTTCCTAGCCCCCTTTCCCCCGACTCGCTTCTGTGCAGTTCCCCCCCCCCCGCCCGTTCTAAAAGAGTGAAATACCTCCCCTAAGGCTTAGTTACTGGCAATAAGAGCTTTAAGCTAAATTATGCTGGTACACCCCTCCGCCCTTTGCCTTCAGCCCTACCCATAATCCCCGAGAGCTACAACTGCCCATCCCTGCCCTCAGGCTTCCAATCTGAAATGGCACGACCCACAAGGAAACAGGAACGGGGAGGGCAGAGGAAAATATGAAGTCTTTCAGCAGTATATGGCCATGGAACGAATGTCAATATAGGAAGCTACCTTTTATACCAGGTTGAACTAGGGAGGAGCATTGGAGGAACCAATTCCTTTCCTAATTATGCCCAACATGGAGTTTGCCATCTTCACAGCAGCCGCCCACTGGGTTGGGACTTCAACTTCCATCGGCCGCAGCCTGGATGGCCAATGGCCAGGAATGCTGGGAGTCGTAGTCCCAAACATCCCAAAGGCGCCACGTTAGGGAAGGCTGCGACAGAGATTCCCTTGAACTGGAAAGTTTGACACACACCCACACACATCCCTTTTTGGTTAGATCAGTTTTGGTGGAGAGGAATCTCAGTTGGGCTCCCAGTGTTTTGTCCCCCGTTTTTGCATATGTGTATCATAAAACAGTCTCGCTTTCCTTTTAGAATATGAATTCAGTGTATAAAACCGTCCTCGACTTGACGTATCCCATCACCTCCATGTTCTCCGGAGCGTCCTTCAACAACAGCATCTGTGACATCTTCAAAGACAAACAGATCGAGGTAAAGCGGCTTGTTGTGCGTATCACAAAATTTCCAAGGCCAGCCAGAGTCAAACGGCAGCCTGCAGTAGACGAGCGAAGTTGGTCCCACGTTCCCCAGTGGACTTCTGGATGAGAGGACAGGCCATGGCTCTGTTCACATGTGTAATTCATCCAAACCGGGGGTGTTGAACTTCTTGCAGACCAGAGGCTGAATTCCATTTTGGAAAAGCTCTCCGGGGTGGGGTGGGGGCTGCATTCCAGAGGCGGCTGAAGCCAGAGGCAAAATGGGGCGGGGCCAAAGGCAAAAGGGGTGGGGCCAAGATACCACAACAACCCGCATATTCTCCTTCACCTTCTACTATCCTTCGTCTTCTCATTCGTCGGATTGACGACCATGCCCGCTAAAGTGGCCTTCAGAAAGTGCATTAAGTGTGGAGCGAAATTGCCCCCAGCAGATGGGCATTCATAGATTTCATAGATCATAGAGTTGGAAGGGGCCTATAAGGCCATCGAGTCCAACCCCCTGCTCAATGCAGGAAACTAGAGGAGGGGGGTCTCCCATCCAAGTAATAACCAGGCCTGGCCCTGCTTAGCTTTCCACGCTCAGACAAGCTGAGCCAGTGTGAGCCACAGACAGCTTTAGGTGAGGCATTTTGACTTTTTTTTAGAAGGGGGGGGGGGGAAGCTGCACAAAAGCCCAAAGGTTTGGTAGTCGGGGGAAGGAGGCATGACAGTCAGAGTACCGGATTGGGACCCCAGCAGGGCTGAATTTGGCTCGTGGTTCTGCCCCCCTGATCCAAATATATGTAAATTCAAGTTTTGACACCAAACCGTGGTCCAAGTGTTGTGGCAGAAGAGGCTTGCGGGCGCATTCCGATGCATGTTTGCTTGGTTTTTAAGAAATCCCTTGCAGATAGTACCCTCCGATTCCAATCCTTCCCGCTGCAGATTATGTAGCCCGTAATGCTGCTTTAGCCTAGCCTGGCTACGGATTTCCTGATCCGTTCTATATTTGTAAGAAAGAAACCACTCAAATCTTAGTGGGATATTGAAAGATGACTGGGTTTAAATTTTCTCAGCCCGGATTGTTCTGTGCATGTGCGTCTGTGTGTCTTAATACTCCAACTCTGAGCTGATATTCCTTTATCTACATATTCCACCCCCAAATTGCTTCTTAAGGAGATTTTGAGTGGTCAGAGTGCCCTCTGCTTCCCCCCATCCGAGTTTATTTTAGCATCACATTGTAAGTCCATTTCATCCCACCAAGGCGACTTCCTAGGGGTTCCAGTGCTCCTCTGTCCACCGGAGAAATGTTGCTTCTTAGAATCCCATTTTAATATGCCAGTGGGGTAATAGGGGGATGATTTTCATGCTTTCCTAGTTTTAAAGTAGGCACACTTCCCCTCTACTCAATTAAAACCAGAAGCGTGCTTTTTTTTTTGCCTAAAAAGGTGAACTCCTTGGGAACTACTGACTCTCAAAAGTTTCGGCCATGTTCACACATCACTTTAAACCATCCTTCCCCAACCATCTTGAGTACTGCGTCCAGTTCTGGGCACCACACTTTAAGAAGGACGTAGACAAACTGGAGAGGGTTCAGAGGAGGGCAACAAGGATGATAAAGGGACTGGAAACAAGGCCCTATGAGGAGAGACTGAAAGAACTGGGCATGTTTAGCCTTCAGGAGAGGAGACTGAGGGGAGATATGATCGCACTCTTCCAGTATTTGAAGGGATGTCACACAGAGGAGGGCCAGGATCTCTTCTCGATCATCCCAGTTTGCAGGACACGGAATAATGGGCTCAAGTGACCGGAACCCAGATTCCACCTAAACATCAGAAAAATTTCCTGACTGTCAGAGCAATAAGACAATGGAACCTACTATCTAGGGAGGTGGTGGGCTCTCCCACTCTGGAGGCATTCAAGGTGCGGCTGGATGGCCATCTGTCGGGGATGCTTTGACCTGGATTCCTGCATTGAGCAGGGGGTTGGACTCGATGGCCTTGTAGGCCCCTTCCAACTCTACCTTTCTATGATTCTATGATTCTAACCTGGTGCCCTCCTGGTGTGTTGGGAGCTACAGCTCCCATCATCCCCGGCCAGAATACAAACAGGCAGCATGCTCATTCATGCCCACAGCCCATTCACTCCCGCCTCACCCCTTCTTTTGCGTCAGCTGGTAAACAAAGCCAGGGAAGGCGAGAGCTTCGCCTGATGTCCAAGCCAGGGATGGCGGTTTACTGCACCCAAACAACCTAGGATTTTTACGGCCAACAACGAATCCTGGCTTAAAGCTGCCCCATGATCCTGGCTTGTTTGGGCACAATAAACCGCAACCCCAGGTTGGGCCGTCACACAAAGCTCCTCCTTTCCTGGTTTTCTCTCTCCACTCACTCGAATGGAGGGGTGAAGAGGGGGCCGATTCCCATCCTGGTTGATTAAGCCAACATTCATAAAGTGATGTGCAAACGCAGCCTCTGTTTCTCTATGCCTCAGCGATCTAGGCGTGCCCTCCCAATTGGGAAGAGGCAAGCCTAAAGCAGTGCTTCATGCAGAGCTGCGACGGGCAACCTCCCCTAAAGGCAGGCTTTAATTTTACACCCCAGCCCTGCGCCAGGAATGATCACATGGCTAGTTCTACCCAGCGCTGAAGTGTCGTAAGGACTGCCCGCCCCTCAGCGCAGACGGATTGTTCCAGCCTTGCCTAATTCCTGTGAATTGTGCAGGGATGCGGCACGCAGGCTCCCCGTGCTGTTGGGCGCGGTGGGCTTTCCGGATCCTCCTCTGCATTTTCTCTCTCCTGGCTCGCCGTTTGGGAACGAGCGGTTTAATTTGAGTGCTTTCTGTGCGGCAGGATCTCTGGATTCCTTACTTCACCATCACGACAGATATCACAGCCTCGGCTATGAGGGTCCACACGGACGGTAAGCACATCTGGGTTGTGAATGGTTTGCAGCTCGGGGCAACAATACTGTGTGGGTTTCCGTAAAGTTACTCGGAGGCTGTAACGCCCCAGGGGTCTGGTCCAGCCAAGGCCACCTCAATTCAGATTCGAGGAACATCAGGGAGAGACAAAACCACTTGTGTGAAAGGTGGCATACAGTTCATTGAATACAATGATGGAAAGTGGATGCAGATCATAAACCGCTGGGCGAAGATAAGCTTACGCGCGCCCCTCGGTCGCAGGGCTTCCCAATACGACGGACGTCGCTCCGGGGCACTGTTTGCTTGGCCACTTGTGCGCTCCTCGCCGAAAGCCAAAGCGCAAGCTAGCAAGCCATGGATGTCATAGAGGTCTCCCTAAATTCTAGAAAGTGCCAGACACTGCCTGAAGCTGCTAGCAAGGAAAAACATCAAGAAGGGAAGGCAGGGGGGAAGCCCCAAAGTCCCAATTAACTTCTTCAGTAGACGTGTGTCCTTATCTCAGGAATGAGAGAGTAAGCAGTCCACCGCAGCTGGTAACTATTTATCTTCTGTTCTAAATGAGGAGGCCCTTGCTACACAGAAATGTCTCACGGCAATTAGGCCCAGCAACACTCTGTTGCTTTCATGGCTACACCAAAAGCCTGTGCTGGACACTATGAACAGTTCATGCTAACTCCTTGTTACAACATCTTCCAATTATTGATCCCAATTCAGAGGCTGCGGCCCAGGGTTTCCTAAGAAGAGCCCCGCTGATTCACACTACTGTCGCATCTAGACCCAGGGGTGAGCAATGGGTGGCCCTCCAGATGTTCTTGGGCTGCAGTTCCCATCAGCCCTAGCTAGCAACCTCCACACGATCAATAAAGACAGGACACTGCCCACCCACAGGATTGCAATTAAAAACAAAAACAAAAAAACACAACACAAAAGGTAAAGGGGAGGAGGAGGGAAGAGGAAAACAAGCCAGTGCAGGCACGAGCTCTGGCATCAGAGGTTCTTCTTCGTGGTCTCTGTGCTTCACATACACATGGGTTCTCTGCGCCTGCGCTGAGATCGATCGGAAACTTCTTTAGCGGAGATGAGCCAACCCCTGATCGATAGACCCAGCCTCCTGCTTCTTACAGTGGCTAGCCTGATGCCTCTGGGAAGCCCACAAGCAAGGCACGAAGGCCACCACCTTCCCTGGTATTCAGAGGTATACTGCCTCTGTTCACGGAGTTTCTATGCGGCAGTCATGGCTAACAAGCATCGGCAGATTCCCCCCCCCCCTCGGATTTGTCAAATGCAGGGGTAGGCCACTCGGCGGCGCCCTCTAGTCCTTTCGAGCTACAGCTTCCGTCTGCTTGAGCCAATATAGGATGTTTCGTCCTCCAAAACATCTGGAAGGCTCCAGTCGCCTACCTCCAGTCTAATCCCCTTTTTGAATCCACTTGGGGCTCTCCGCCTCCCTCTCAGGTACAGCCCCGTTAAGAGGGCAGCCGCCACAGGGGCCTCCTGACCCCTTTGGGGTTTGTGTTTGTGTGTTGCCGGGGTCGAGGGTTTAGACCTTAAGGAAACGGGAAACCTCCACTGGGGAAAAACACAAACCCCAAACCCCGGTGCAGGGAGAAAACGCCTCTCCAAGCTGACGCAGCCACCAGACTGCTTAAACGCGCTGGATTTGTAATTAACTAATTAGGACTCTTAGGCCGCCTTCTTCCCAGTGGCGCAAGGCACATCGGCCTAATATTTATGGTTGGATGTGCCTCATATCTTTCTAGTCCTCTCCAGCCACAGGAACGTTGCCCCAAAGGAAGGGTGGGGCGCATTGTGCTGCTTCTGGAAACTTCCCCAGGCCCGCAGCTGCTTTGAGTCTCAGCCCCCCTCCCTCAGCGCCCCCCTGCCCGGATGAAAACTGCACAAAGGTGCATCCACGCGCCCCCCGCCCTCTGGGCCAAGGTTGTGCGGCTGCTGAAAGATGGACGCTCAGAGGAATGAGTTATGAGGGCAAACCTTGGACCCCTGCCGCGTTCCATCGGGAGCGAATCCAATCCATTTCTGCTGATTAAAACCGCTCTGCTTTTAATGGTTATAAATTCCCTCATTGCCCAGCTCTGAATAGAAATAATTGAGCCGGTGCAGGAGAAGAGAGAGTTGCTGGCCACAGCCTTTTCCGCTCCGTGCTGTTTGGTAGAAACGCCACGGCGGAGAACGTGGGATCTGAGGAGACGCCGTTAGGTCTCCGCCTGACTCCTTAAGGGCCTTCCCAGATCCCCAAATACCCCGCTCCCGGTTTTGCCCATAGCTCCCTCTACGCTAGTCTCAATCTGATGAGGAATCCATGCATTGATTGATCATGGGTTTTCCTCCTGCCTTCAGAACCTCTTTCAGGCCAAGGGATGAACTCCATTTCAGAGAAGCTTTGGGAGGGGGGGAGGCTGCATTCCAGTGGTGGGCGGGGGCAGGTCAAATGCCCCCAAAGCTGGCGTATTTCAGCTTAGAGCTTTTACTGCTGGTAACTAAGCAGTAGGAAAGGCACTTCAACCTTTTAGAACGGGAGAGAAAACTGCACAAAAGCCGGGAAACCACCAAGCAGGTCTGGAGGAGGAGGAAGTGGGTGGGGCCAGGGGAGGGGGTGTGGCTATCTGACGGGGGGGGGCTGACATTCTGCCACCCCTGCTTTATCCCATTTATAGTCCTCACAACCCTGCGAGGTAGGCTAAGGTGAGAGATCGCGGCTGGTCCAAGGCCACCTCGTGAGCTTCTTGGCTCAGCTGAGAATTTGAACCCAAGTCCCTTTTGGGCCTCGGCCCAGCATTCTCTCTGTGGCACTGCCCTGGCGTCCACCCCTTCTCCATGCAGTGGGAGCGGCGTAGGTCGCGGGGTGGGAATAGCTCTGCGGCCGGCTTCCGTCCTTCGGGGAGAGACGGGTCTGCTTTTCCCCGCAGGCTGCCTGTGGAGGTACATCCGGGCCAGCATGTCTCTCTCCGGCTATTTGCCCCCACTCTGCGATCCGAAAGACGGGCACCTCCTGATGGACGGCGGTTACATCAACAATCTCCCAGGTACCATTGCAGCAACAGCCGTCTCTCTGCGCCACCTGTGTCCGGGCTCACTTGCGGCTGGATCCTGCCTTTGGCCCAGCTCTGAATTTCTCGAGCATTTGCGCTCGGCAAGGTATACATCCGGCGTTTAGCTCTTCCTATATGGGATCCAGGCGAGTGAGGCGGACATCGACCTGCACAGAGGCTGAGCTGCTGAAACAGGTGCCGGGTCAGTGGTGGTTGACAGCTGCCAGTTGAGATGGGGGGGGCGGGCGGTGGAATTCATTCAGTTCACATTTTAATGGAAACTTACCCGATTTCGCACTTTTGAACCACTGAGCCAGAGGCGGGCGACCTGCGGCCCTCCAGACATGTTGGCCTACAACTCCCCATCAGCCCTAGCCAAGATTGCCAGTGGTGAGGCATGATGGGAGTTGTAGGCCCAAACATCTGGAGGGCCGCTCTTGCTCTGTGTGAACCAAAACTCAATAATCCTCTGAAGCTCGAATTTTGCAGTGGAGTTCTCTCCAATTTAAAAGGAAAAGAAAAGAAAGTTTGTATGAGGGGGGGGGAAATGTCCAAAAATGCATTATACTAGAAAATTGCTTGCCAAAAAATGTGTGCGTTCAGCAAAAAAGCGCACATATTAGAATTGTTCGCAAAAATGCTTGCGAATTTTTAAAACGGGGAACCGAACTTAAGACTGGAAAAATGCGGAACTGAGAGAAACTGAAGCTGACAGATCTGTCCATCACTGGTCGCTGGGGTCTCCCAATTTCGTGGAACAAAAGACCTCCAGAAGCATCTCGGCATGAGGTGGTGGTTTAGCTGTATTTGGGAGGAGTTCCCAGTCTTTTTAAAGTGGTCGTATATTGTCAGGAACTAGGAATTCATTTACCTGGCCAAGTAGCCTGAACCCTGTCTCTTTTTCCTTCTTTCTCATGCTGCTTCCGGCTCCTTTTCAAAGCTGCCTGTTTTAGTGCTGCGCCCTACGCCCTTAATCTCCCATCTGCCCACCCAGCGCATATTTATAAGTTTATAGCCAGGGGCATCATTTGAAGGCAGTGGCAGTGGTGGAATCCCTTCCTTCTCCCATTTTCAGATGCCAAACACTGTCCTATTTCTGGTCATCTCCCTGGCCCAGAAAACTGCCCTGAGTCACTGCGGCTTTCGAACCAATTTACTTTCAGGGCAGGTTGGATCCTAGTACTTACACTTAGGGGTTCTTGGGCAAGTGACTTTTCTTTTAGTCTTACCAGGTGCCTTCTGGGAAACGAGTGTTTTGTGACCGGCAGTGCCCGCAGTGGCAACCGTTTTGTGAACGGACAAACCACCGCCCCGGCAGCCATCTTGTGAGAGCTGCCCATGACATTCTCTCAAAATTCCAAACGCGCCCCCGTGGTCCAAAAAGTTCTTGCTCGAGTCCGGCGCTTATTCACCTGGCTCTCGGCAGTTGCAATAGCGAAGAGGAAGAAATAATGACGCCTCAAGCGCTTTTAAAATACACTGTGTTTTTCTTTTAGATGTACATTTCAATGTATGCAGAAGCAGGCCTTTAAACCTTGCTGAGCGTCCCCCCCCCACCCTTCCGCCTTCCCCCGCACCACCAGCTGGCTTCTGAAATGGCAGTCTCGTCACGACTGCATTCTGTGGGCCTCCTTTCACTCCTGCGTTTCCCTTGACTTCTCACCCTCGCCTCCCCGAGGGACCCTGAGTCACTCCTTCTCTGCAAAAGGGCCTTTTCTGTCGGGAGAAAGACTTTTCATGTTTGGGTTTGAAAGTGAATTACTGGAACGGGAGGGCCTATAAATTACCCTAATCCCGCTGAGAGGGAAAGAATTTCTGAGAGAGCATTGTTGAAGGTACAATTGACCCTCCTCAAAGTGGCGCTGGCACACGCCCGGCATAGAAGATGTGCGGCCAAGAACCTGCCAAAAATTCCCTCATGCCGGGGGCGGGGGGGTAAGCCGGCCAGCAGAGCGGAAGTGCCACGGGCGAGGGATGACTCTGCTGTGTTGTCCCGGCAGCGGACGTTGCAAGGTCCATGGGGGCGAAGGTGGTCATTGCCATTGACGTGGGGAGCAGGGACGAGACGGACCTCACCAATTACGGCGATGCCCTTTCTGGCTGGTGGCTGCTGTGGAAGCGATGGAACCCTCTAGTAGAGAAAGTGAAGGTATGCGTGGGATAGGATGGCAGTACAGCTTGGTAGTTGCTAGCCTGGTCGCCTATGGCGATTTGAGGTCACTTCCAGGGGGGACCAGGCAGAGTTTTTAAAAACTGGAGAAGTTTGAAAGGTGGAATTCTCTTTTGAGATGTTGGTGTTTCGCCAGTGGCTAGCATTAATACATGTGGACAAAATGGGCTGGCGGAAATTTCTCAGGATGCCCATAAAACAGTTTGCAAAGAGGGGTTGTGGGGAGCCTACGGCAGTTGAACACGTTTTGGGTCAGCTGAGATGGGCGGCATCTCTTCCCCACCCCCATCCCATTTCCCCATCGGTGCTGATGACGCTTTGCGCCTCCTGCAGGTGCTGAACATGGCCGAGATCCAGACCCGCCTCGCCTATGTCTGCTGCGTCCGGCAGCTGGAGATGGTCAAGAACAGCGACTACTGCGAGTACATCCGGCCGGCCATCGACCGCTACGGCACCCTGGACTTCGGGAAGTTCGACGAGATCTGCGTGCGTTGGGGGGGCGGGGGGGGCGGCGTTGTTGGCTTGGGGTGTCCTTGGCTCAGAGGCACCAAATGAGCTGCTTGACACAAGAGGGTGGGCTTCCGGTCATCTCTGTCCGCAGAGGAGGCTGGGAAGTGTCCCCTGCGCTGGTTGGCAATGTTGGCTGCACCCGCCCTGCTCGCCTTTTCCACAGTGGGCCCCGTACCTCTGAATGAGTTGCCATCGAGGGTCCTACCAGGCCCCATCATTGCAGGCCTTTAGGAAGGCCCTGAAGACTTGTTTATTTATTATATTACGGTACATTATATTTATATCCTGCCTTTTTCACTCCCAAGGAGCCCAAGGCGGTTTACATAATCCTCCTCCGCCTCTCCATTTTATCCTCACAACAGCCCCGTGAGGTGGGTTAGGCTGAGAGTCAGGGACTGGCCCAAAGTCACCCAGTGAGCTTGATGGCCAAGGAGGGACTAGAACCCAGATCTCCCGAGTCCCAGTCCAACACTAACCACTACACCACACTGCCTCTCTTACTTGTTTATTACTTGTTTATTCTGTCCTTCTCCTGATTTATGTTTTACCGGACCATTCTGCGTTGTAGCTGCAATTGTCCTTTAGACTTTGAGTACTGTCTAGGCCAGAGGTTTTCTGCTGGTGTTTGTCGTCTTTATGTTTGTTGTTTTTTTATGGGTGTTGGCTGTTTATCACTGGATCATTTTTTAATTCTGATGAATGATACGGTTGTAAGCTGCCTCGGGAGGGCTCCTGCCCTGAAAGGCGGACTAGAAATATTTTTAATGAATCAATTGAATTAATTAAATAAGGGCCCACCCCTATGCACTGTTTAGACCGGAAAAAAATCCTGCACCTCCCAGCACGCCCCAGCCAAAAAAGCCCTGCACCTCCCAGCATTCCCCAGCCAGCATGGCTGGCTGGGGAATGCTGGGAGTTGTAGGACTTTCTTTCTGTCTTAACATGCGTACGGTTGCACCCTTGGCCTCCCCTCGTGCCCTGCCTGAGTCGCGGCATAACCATCCCTGCTTTTCTAGTTCGGCAACTCACTTCAAGGCACAAGCAAAGTTCGGCCCTGCCTCCACCTCTGTCCCCCCCCCCCCCCGCATGTTAGCCTGCCCCGGCCGCAGCAACTGACTGTGTTCCCACCTTCCTGCTCCCCCCACCTCTCCAGGAAGTGGGCTACCAGCACGGGAGGACCGTCTTTAACGTCTGGTGCAGGAGCGGCGTCCTGGAGAAGATGCTGAAGGACCGGCAGGAGCTCTGCAAGACCAAACCTTCGTGCGTGAGTATCCCAGCGGCGCAGGCGAAAGGGAGGCCCTTCCGCCAGAGGAGGAGGAGGAGGAGGAGGAGGAGGAGGAAGAGCTCCAGCTCCTCCCGGTGCGCCCTCTCGCAATGTCCTTCTGAATCATTGCTCCACCAGCATGAGTCTCGGCTGACCGGGTGGTGGTTTTATGGGTGAGGGCGGAGGTTTACATACACATTCTGCTCCCTCTGGAGCAGGGGTGGACAAACGGCACGGCCCTCTGCAAGCATCTCGCAAGTGCAAGCTGTACCTCTCCAGGCAGCCTGCTGGGTGGAGGAGGAGAGAGAAAGGGGGTGGCCAAAAGAAAGAAGGGGTGGCTCCACCCACCACCGCGGCACCTGACCCGGGGGGGCGGGACGGGATAATTCCCCACCTCTCCTCTGACTTGGACTTAGGTACTCGGGCAAGGTTTTTTTTCCCTTTTAGTCTCACCGCTTTGCCTTCTGGGAAATGAGTGTTTTGTGACCGGCCACGCCAACACCCACCACGGCAGCCACTTTATGAATGGGCAAGCCCCACCGCCACGGCAGCCATTTTGGGATCATGCCCACGACGCTCGCTCTCTCTTTAAAAAAAAAAAAATAAATCGAAATGTGCCCCCTCACCCAAAAAGGTTGGGGAATCCCCTGAGCTAGGGGCTGTGTGAATTGCTGCAGTTGCAGCTGGGGAGGTGGGGCTGCCTCGGGCAAGAGGGGATCCAGGAGCAGTTTCACGGCTGTGAGTTGTATGGTAGTGTGTAATTCATGCTTTTAAAAAATATATTATTTTTTAATTAAATTCTGTGCCCAGACAACCCCAGGTCTTGCACTGGGCTTTGTAATCTCATTGAAGGGTGCAATCCGATGCATGTTTAGACAGAGAAAAGGCCTACAACTCCCAGCATGCCCCAGCCAGCATAGCTGGCTGGGGCATGCTGGGAGTTGTAGGCCTTTTCTCTGTCTAAACATGCATCGGATTGCGCTCTAAATTACTGAAATGGAGCAAGTTTGCACAGGTTCTCTTGTTTAGCATTATTGATCCCTGGATCATTTGAATGCGCATCCCCGATCCCTTTGTTTTCTGACATTCCTGTAGGCAATTTTTTTCAAGCAGATCTTTGCTGCCATGAGAGCTAGAAGCCTGCTCTTTGAAAAGAAAAGCAAAACAGAAAGAAGCTGAGTCAGATTCTCCAGACGATGAGAATCGTCTCTTTTTGTGCCCAGAAAAGCCAAACTGAGCGGCTGCTGCAAAATCGTGACATTCCACAGCCCTGCCTGTAGTGTGCTTGCTGGCAAACCCAGATAAGCTCTGCGGCTCCCCAAATCTTAAAGGAAAGACAGAGAACACTGTCAACATCCACTAGTCTGTTCGTGTAACTCTTAGTGTTTAGACCGTTAACAGAATGTGTCCGGAATTAGAAGTTTGAGTCACTGCATCTCGGACCGTGCACTGTAATACGGAGATAACGCATCTAATTAAAGTAGAAAAAGGACTGCCTGGTACACTGCCGATTGATCCCAGCGCCTCGCCGCTCGGGTCGATGCCTCTTAGCCCGCCATCGGGGCCGTCCCTGTCGCCATTTTTAATATTTAGCGACTCTTTGGCCGGCAGCCTTCAATAAATGCTCCCTTCACCAGATGTCGCTTCCTCTCGTGAGCGCCCCTGGTTTTCGGGCGTCAACGTTACCAAGGCGCTCTCTGCGCTGTTGGTCCTGGGTGGAGACTGGGCAGGAACGGGGACAGCTGGGTCACGGTGTCTGCTTCCGTGTGGCCCCGTTTGTCAGTGGCAGGCTGGCTGAGCCCCCCCCCCTCCATGTGGCTTTCTGCACTTCCGCACCCTTCTTTGCTGTTTTTGGTGGGTGCTGGAGCCCCCAGCCTTGCGAAGTGCTGCTGCTGCTGCTGTTTTTAACAATACTGTGCATTGAGAGAGCTGTGGCCCAAGCTGGACGTGGCGTGGCACTGTTCACGCAATTCACAATTGCGCAAATGGTGCTTCAGTCGTTAATAGCAGACACAGGGTTCCCGACTGGGACCCAGACATGGGGAAGAGGGGTGGGCTGCCGCCGGTCCGTGTCGGCAGTACTGAGTTAGATGGTCCAAGGGTCATGTAGGGCAGCTTCCAATGTTCCCATTTAAATCACCCTTCTATTCAGAACCATGAGGACTAGAAACTTGCTTTATTTTTATGGAAAGGGTTATAGAACAGTGATAGAGCCCCTGCTTTGCATACAGAAGGTCCGAGGTTTGATCCCCAACAGCATCTCCAGGTAGGGCAGGAAAGACTCCTGTCTGAAACCCCGGAGAGCCGCTGTTGCCAGTCCGTGTTGGCTATATTGGCCAGGTGGACCCGTGGTCAGACTCAGTGTGGCTTATGCCGGCTCAGCTCGTCTGAGCGTGGAAAGCTAAGCAGGGTCAGGCCTGGTTATTACTTGGATGGGAGACCCCTCCTCTAGTTTCCTGCATTGAGCAGGGGGTTGGACTCGATGGCCTTGTAGGCTCCTTCCAACTCTATGATCTATGAAATCTATGAGGCAGCTTCCCATGTTCACATGTTTTCAGATCTGCAGCTCGGTCCCCTTAGCCCCTGTGCTGCACCAGCGCTCCCTGTCAGCTGTTCTCCCCAGCATGGGGCCGAGTCTCCTCCTTGCATTGGAGAAAGGGCAAGAGACAAAGAGGCCCCGGGTAGCAACTGCACGTCCCTCTCTTCTCTTCCAGCTTATCAGCTGTCCCACGACCTCTTTCACAGACCTGGCAGAGATCGTCTCGCGAATTGAACCCGTCAAGGCCGTTGTGGTGGATGGTGAGTCAGGGGGGAGTGGGATGTAGGGATGTGAAGTCCTGGAAAACCCCCAGAAAAAATTACGGAAAAGCAGCATTTTTCTGGGGTTGTGCCATCCTGGGACGTTCCTGCACCACCTTCCCAAGTCTTCACATCTCTGGGGGATGGGGAGGGGATCACAGCTGTACAAAAAACAAATTCTGCCTTCCTGTGTTTGTTCCCGAGGCTTTTGCTACCGTCTGCTATGCATCAAACAAGGTTGCCTGTCCTCTGTACAGTGCAGCTTGGCTCGCTTGCTCGAGCCATCTGTTTTCTGTTTGCTCTGCAATGTACCGGGATCTAATAATCATACTGAGCATAATATCGTTCCACACTCCCATCTCGGCAATCCTGATAACCTACCCTGTAAGGTGGGCATGTGGTAGGTGTAACCTCTGTTATTGCCAGTGGGTCGGGAGTGGGGCGCCGAAGATGAGAGAGTCATGGCTGGCTTAGGTTTTCATGGCTGAGGCGAGAGTTGAACAGGGGCGGAGCCGTAGCAAAGTGGCTCTGGGTGCAGGAGGTCTCGAGTTCGGTTCCTCGCATCTCGAATTAAAAGGGTCTCAGCCAAGGCTACGTGGTCTAACAGCCTTCCCCAACCTGGTGCCCTTGAGGTGTGTTGGACTGCAACTCCCATCTTCCCCAGCCTGCATGGCCAGGAAGTCTTTGCCTCCTCGTCTGGACGTTCACGTGACACCCAAGCCCCTAGCTCTGCCTGCCGCCTGCAGCCTCAGGCACCTACTTAGCCCTGACCTGGGAAGAAACTCAGATCCTGACCTGGCAGGCCCAAAAACGTTTGGTGGATCAGTACGCCCACAATTTAGGAGCCTGGCTGTGGAGCAGCCGCCTTCATCCCTACCGGTGGAACTGGGGGAAAGTTGGGAGTGGTTTCTTCCCCCTTGCTTAAAACGCACTTTCCAGGAGCAGCCGGTAGCAATCTGGACTACCAGAACTGATCCGGACTAGCCCGGCACACCCCTCCGGCCCTCCCCGGTGCTGGCTTGAAACACCCTCTCTCCTAACCAATCTCTCTCCTTCAGATGAATCCGACTATCAGACAGAGTACGAAGAAGAGGTACTCGGAAGCCAGAGGGACGACTATGTGAATTTCCTGAGCAACCAAACCGAAGAGGACTCCGACTCCGTAAGAGCTCCCCCGGCCCCTTTTGGGTGTGGGTGTCTGCCCCCAAGGCAAAGGCTGTGGGCTGGGGCCAATGTGCAAAGGATGTGGGGCACAGTTTAGGTTGCCAAAAGAGTCCTTGGGTATCATAGTCTGCCAAGAAGCCATCTCTTGGTTACTCCGTTGTGAGGAGGAAGTACTCTGTTCAGGGGTGGGGAACCTCCGGCCCACGGGCCTTAACCGGCCCACGGTGGTTCCCCTTCCGGCCCGTGGAGCCTCCTTGGATTCCTCCCAAGGGGTGGGACTTGGCCTGGGGGGATCCCCACTGTTATCTCCAATCACAGATTGGAGATAGCAGCAAGGGACTCGTCCAGTGCCGGGAGAAGCAGCTCCTCCCAGCGCTGGATGAGTCCATTTGCACACCGCCCCGCAAAGAGATGGCCAAGTCAGGGATTCGGGTGGCACTACGAGGGGCTGCCTCTCCCAGCACCGGCAGAGCCCCTTTCTCTGTGTCGAGAGAGGCAGAGAACTCTCCACGACAAGGGAGGCAAGATGGGCAATAGCATCAGTGGGCGTGGCCACACCCGCTGACATCATCTGGCCCGCGGAGGGTTGTGGGGAATGGATTTGCCCCCACTGAAGTCATGTTCCTCGTCCCTCCCGCTCTACATGTCCAGGGGCACAGTCCCATCTCATTACTTCATGTTTTCCGGGAACGAGACTCGGGAAACGGGAGGGGTAGGCTTTTCTGCTCGGATCCAATCAGTCCATTTTATGATATGCATACAGTCTACAGACCAGTGACACAAAGGCTACGGAGTTAGCGAGAGAAACATGCATACTTCTGATCATTTGCTGTTCTCAGTGGTTATTTCTATATATCTGCTATCAATTCGCCCTCAAGGTTCGTCTTCATAACTCACTCCTCCGAGCGTCCATCTTTCAGAAGCAGCGCAACTCCTGAGGAAAGCTACTTTCTGAGCCTCGTGGCTGTGGAGAGAGACTCACCAGTGTGAAAAATCTCCAAAGCTAAAAGGAGCGGGGGGGGGGCTTGTAGGATTTCTAGTAGCCTCGGTGCGGGGTCTTTCTTTCTTAAGAGTAGAAGCAGCAGGACAAATTAGTCCAGAGGGCAATAAATTAAAATAAGTTGTGCGGGGCACGGAACTGGTTTTTATTGCCGCAGTGTTTTTTTTTAGCAGAGAGTCGAACCTTTATTTATTTATTCATTATATTTATATCCTGCCTTTTTTCCTACAAGGAACCCAAGGCAGCTTACATAATTCTCTGTTTTATACTCTTTATTTATTCCACCTTTTTTCCTGCAAGGAACTCAAGGTGGTTTTACATAATCCTCCTCTCCATTTTATCCTCACAACAACCCTGTGAGGTAGTTTAGGCTGAGAGTCAGTGACTGGCCCAGAGCCACCCAGTGAGCTTCATGGCCGAGTGGGGACTCGAACCCGGATCTCCCGAGCCCCAGCCCAACGCTCTCACCACCACGCCACACTGGCTCGTTCTAGCCCTGCCCCAACTGCATGGTAAAGCCCCCCCTTCCATATAACGGGGTCCCATGTTTTGTCTCCAGTTATAGGATATCTGATAACCAAGGACTAGGAACAGCCTCTGTCTCAGACAGGGCTTTGCAGGACTCTTGCTCTGAATTGGCATATAAAGTCAAGATATATAAAGCAGCTCTTTATACTGGGGGCATGCTTATAAATACTGATCCATATTCTGCTCCAGAAGAGATAGATTCTTGAACCTGAATTAAACCGAAGGAAATTTCTAATATTTGCTGGCTCGGATTAATTTATATTCTGCCACTCACCAGGGCTAACGTCAGTGGGAAGCATTTTAACCCCTGGGCCCTCCGGGGGAGGAAATACTATGAACTCAGCAGCGCTAAAAGGGCTAGATTGAGCTTGCTGCCACAATTTAGCTCGCCAAATTAGCCCGCTAAATGTCTCTTTTAGCGCTCCGTAGGCACTATGAAGTGCAACTTTGATTCTTTTTAAAAAGAAATATAATTGTGGTTGGGGTGGCGAAGCCCGCATGTTGCCCTCCCCTGC
Source organism: Shinisaurus crocodilurus (assembly GCA_021292165.1). NCBI lineage: Eukaryota > Metazoa > Chordata > Lepidosauria > Squamata > Shinisauridae > Shinisaurus > Shinisaurus crocodilurus. The sequence continues at coordinate 2,763,960 of JAHFWL010001188.1, read as the reverse complement.
CCGAGAGCGAAGCACTTGGAAGTTTCTTACGGCCACCCTGCAGCCCGGGTGAAAGACACTTGCCGTTGCTCCCAGCAGGATCGGGAAGTCCGGCTCCGGAAGCGTGCCAGCGCCAACAGCCAAGACGGCCAACGTGCAGCGTGACGGACGGGAGTGGGGCTGATCAGCTTTGGGACTCTCGGACAGCCAGGGCACGTCACCGTCTCCTCTTGCCATTACAGAAGCTTCCCTGGCTGAGAAGCAGCCGTGTCTGTCTTTTTCTCTTCTTTCCCGCCTGCAGCCAGGGGTAGCGAGTGGCCAAGGGCTGCCGGCAGTGGGTGGAGCCCTCCCTCTGCCCCCTCCCGCAGCCCAAACGCTGCCTTTTCTCCTGGGCGCGAGTCTGCGGAAACATTCCGCCAGGCGGCCTGGCCCGAATGGATCCTGGGCCCGGGCTGCTTCGTGCAGGCGGTGCAGCGAGTTCAGCATGGTGTTTTTTTGCTTGTTCCGTGAACAAGAAGGCGCTGGCAGGGGGAGGCTTCTGTGTGTGTACGCGTGTGTGGTTAGCATGGTGGGGACGAGAGAGGGGGCAGCTTTTGACACTCTTAATCGATCCCCCCTGGTTTGTCTTGCAACGGGGAATGAAAAGTTCCACCGCCCAATTAGCAGGAAGCCTGAATGTTAATGTTTAAGCTACTTGGGATGTTCCTTGCTCACATCCGATAGCAAAGCCATCTGTCGGGAGCGTGCTTGTGCGAAGGCAGAAGCAGCACCTTCACCAGGAGCTGTCCGTGGGAACCCCTTCGCCGTGTCGGCTTCCCGCTCCCTGCTGCAGAGGCCGCCAGAGGAGAACCTCCCTTTCCCTCGTGCCTTTCCGAAATTGTCTCGGAGGCCTCAGCTCGTCTGGCGCTTGCAGCGTTTCCCCTTCAGCAAGCGCTCGGAAGGCCATCCCGATGAAGCTGTTCGGTGTTGCAGCCTCTGTGCCTCTCTCTCTCTCCCTCTCCCTCTCCAGGTGTTCTTAAAAAATAAAAATTAAAAAATCCAAAAAACAAACCTGTGCCGTTGCCCAAATTCATTACGCACCCAGGATGGTGCAGCGAGGGGGACCGGCAGTTTCCACGAATCAAGGTGAGGCCATAGATTTGGGAAGGGCATCTTCGGTGGCAGTTTGGGAGATGGCTCTGACCTGTGAGGTCACCATCCACGGAGAGGTTCCCCGACACAAAAGGAGCAAGAAGGTTTGAAAGAGCCAGTGTGGCGTAGTGGTTAGGGTGTTGGACTGGGACTCGGGAGATCCGGGTTCTAGTCCCCGCTCGGCCATGAAACTCACTGGGTGACTTTGGGCCAGTCACTGACTCTTAGCCTCACCTACCTCACAGGGTTGTTGTGAGGATAAAATGGAGAGGAGGGGGAGGATAATATAATGTAAGCCGCCTTGGGTTCCTTGCAGGAAAAAAAGGCAGGGTATAAATATAATAAATAAGATAAATAAATAAGAGCGTAGAAAGCTGCCTCGTACTGAGTCAGACCACTGGTTTATCAAACTTGTGCGGCCCTCCATATGTTTTGGCCTCCCAAGTCCCATCAGCACTAGCCAGTGGTCGAGGGATGATGGGAGTTCTAGGCCAAAATATCTGGAGGGCCACAAGTTTGCCCATCCCTCGTCTGTGCCAGTGTTCCCCGACCGGGTTCCCTCCAGATGTTTTGACTAGCCTCCATCATCCCTGACCATTGGCCATGCTGTTGGGGCTGAGGGGAGTTGGGGTCCAAGACATCCGGAAGCCACCAGGTTATAGAGAAGGCTGCTTGAGATGCTTTGGCCTACAAGTCCCATCTGCCTCAGCCAGCACGCCCCGTTTTAGTGCAAAATTGCGCTCCCCCGGGCCTTCCGAGAGTGCAATTTTCTCGTAAAGCAAAGTGCACGCTCCTTGCGTGTCTGGTTTTAAAGGGAAAGTGCTGCTTCTCACCGCCAACATTTGGAAGCAAGGCGGCAGTTTCAGCAGCGGGGTGATGCAGCCCTCAGTGGGTTTCGGACGGCAGAAATTGCCCCCCCCCGACCCTCGGAAATCGCCCTCCCCTGAAGCAGGTGCTGACTTTTCCAGGCATAAAGAGCCGCCGTGTTCGTGTGCCCGCGTGTTCCCGTCTCACCAAATAGAATTTCTTCACAGCGACAAGCTGGATCGGGGGAGCGAGCGGTTCTCCCGACGCAGCCTGACGAAGCCAGACGTCTGATGTTGAAATCGTTCTTCTGGTAGCCAGGGAACATCGTGTGGTGTTGTTTTTCACCGAGAAATGTGTGCTTCGGAGATGATTGCTGTGTAGGCAACGGTTCCTGGAGATGGAGCTGCAATTCAGATCTGACATTTTTCTAAGAAACAGATGGGAGCGCGCAGCCTCGCATAAACTCCCCGAATATGAATAGGTTTTGCTCATGGCCTGATCCTGCTGCACTTGAGGATAGGGAAGAAACTTTCCCCCAAACTTTGAGGCTCTTTGGGACTGATGCAAGGATGGGGGACACATTTGTTCGGTTTGCATTCTGATAGCCCTTATAATTTGTGGGATGTGTGTGTGTCACTTGCTTCCCACTGCAAAGCAGTCTCAAAGCAAACGTACGCACTCAAATACAAAAATCCGTATGACCGGGAGGGGGCGGGCATCCCAAATTGGTGTAAAACCATAATCGGCACAATAAGACAATTGACTTGCAATCCTTTGCACGTTCAGACAGGAAATAAGTCAGGGAATTCTGGGAATTGTAGGACTTTTTCCTGTCTAAACATGCCTAGGATCGTGCCCTAAAAGTCATCTGATTTTAAGTTTGTGTGTGTACTTGGCTTAAAACCCCCTTAATCAGCAGGCACCGGCCTCCCCCCACCCACCCACCCCGTGAATGTGAGTGTGTGTTTTATGTTCTCCTTGGGATTTTGCGTCTGTAATGCTCTAGCAATGCCCGGAGTCTTCCCCATCCAGGAAGCTCTCGCTGCTAGACTACAGGCATCTGGTCACTGCCCTGGATAGAAGACCACGTGGCCTGGGCCAGCTTTCCTCAGCGTCTGCCCTCCAGAAATTTTGGACTATGCGACTATTTGGACTATAGCATCATCCCTGCCTGTTGGCCATGCTGGCTGGGGTTGATGGAAGTTGTAGTCCAAAACATCCGGAAGGCACCAGGTTAGGGGAAAGCTGTCCTGGGTACTTTCTCTCCACAGCCTGGAATTCCATAAATAAATTTTATTTATTTATTTATTGCATTTATACCCCGCTGTTCAGCCAGAAAAGGCTCCCAGAGTGACTTACAAAGATTAATAATAAGACAGCCCCTGCCCTCAGGCTCACAATCTAAAGGACAGGACACAAAAGGGATTGGGAGGGAGGAGGAAGAACGCAAAAACTGATCATTAAAAAAAAATAATCACCCAAATTCTGAGCCAGAGTAAAGCAGGATTTTGCAATTTATCGATTCTGCAACCTGTCAACTTTCTTACCATATATCCTAGGGGTGGGACACCTGTGGCCCTCCAGATGTTGCTGCCCCAACTCCTATCAGGCCCAGCCAGTCAGGCATGAAGTGAGTTGGAGTCCCAACATCTGGAGGGTCACAGTTTCCCCACCCCTGCCTTAAGAGCAAGTGCCTGTGTTGGCTTTCCCCCCTCTTCCCTCCTTGTCCTCTTTTCCTTTTGGGTTGTGTTTTTTACATTGTAATTCTGTGGGCAGTCAATCTCTTGTTTTTATTGATTGTATGGAGGCTGCTGGTCATAGGGCTGTTGGGAATTGCCTCCCTGGTCTCTCTCTCTCTCTCTCTCTCTATATATATATATATATATATCAAACACACACACTCCAGGGATATAGCCACCAATAGTGAACTCAGTTCTCCAAGTGCCTTATGTAGCCAAAACCTGCAGCGTCCATGTGGAAGAAGGAAGTATCGGCAGACTGAAGAGAATCCCAAGATTTGCAGAAGCACCCTCCAAAAATCAACCTTTAGAAAAAATGCTAAGATGGAGGGGGCGGATCCCAAAACAGCCCAATGAAAATGCTCAGAAAGCACAAAATGCTGACCCAACTAGTGGGGTGGGGTGGGGACAGATGACCGTGGTGGTGGGAGAGAGGTGAGTCTCCTAAATAAGAGCACTCCCCGTTGCAATATTTTGTTTTAGGCCCCACTTGGTTTAAAGCAGGGCCATTCCACCAGCCCCGCTATAAGGCGACTACTTTTTCCTCTCCCCTCCCAGTCCCTTTTTCCTTGTGTGTTGTGTATTTTTAGATTGTAAGCCTGCAGACAAGGACTGTCTTGTTTTAATGATTCTATGTCAGCCTTTCTGGGAGGCTTTTTGGTTGAGCGGGATAGAAATACTTCAAATAAATAAATAAAATTTCCACAGTTAGATGGGGGGGGGAGTGAGAGGGTGAAACAGCAATGCAAGAGACTGAATGTCTCATTTTCAGCCACTGGAAATCCTCTCCAACATTTCCACTGCCTCCTGAGATTTCATCAGCCATTGCCCATGTGCTTGCAAGCATATCTTCATGAGGACTGCAAACTTGTTTTGAACACAAGACAACAGCAGTTTTCAGGGTAATATACTCCCTCTCCCTGCCCCCAAATCAGCTTATATATTCTGGACACATAACTGCAATTCTGTGCCTTATGGTGTTCAGTGGGACTTCACCCTAGGAAAGAATCTACAGTAATACCTTGGATTGCAAGTAACTTGGTTTGAGAGCGTTTTGCAAGGCAAGCAAATTTTTAATATTTTATTATTTTTTTGACTTGATATACAAGCGACGTCTTGCAATACAAGTACTGTAGTACGGCTTAAATTAAAAATCTGTACAAATTTTTTTGGGGGGGATTTTGTTTTGATATAAGAGTGTTTTGGATTACAAGCACGTTTCCGGAACGAATTACGCTCTCAATCCAGGGCATGACTGTACAGGATTGCAGCCTGAACGAGTACAGAAATATTTGTAAATGCTTCCATTCAAGAAACATTTTACACTGTAACAGTGCTGAAACTTTCAAAGTAATGATGTCTATATATCCCCCCCCCAAATGATGAATTCAGCAGCCCTATTTTAACTTCTCCAGCAGTCCACTTCTGCTGTTTCTAATAATCAAATGTGTCGACTTAACAGATGGCATTCCCTCTTTTGTTTGTTCCCCGTTTTCTTCAGCCACCTTTGGATTGTTGGTGCCTTTTGTTGCCTCTGACCATTTTTGCTGCAGCCATTAAACTTTAAAATTATTTCCACGTCCTCCTGTCTTAATATATCCATCAGGAGATCCATCAAAACAACGCCGGTGCCTGGTGCCCATTATCTCTTTCTAATTTCATTGGGAGGTTTCTTAATGTTGCTGATAATTAACGTTCGCCTTGGCAGGTCCCAGCAATGTTCTTTTTGCTTTTCTTTTAAGCTAATTGAGCCCAACTGCTAGTTCAAACTGGAGCTCTTTTTCCAACTAAGCGAGCAAAGGTGTAATCCTGTGCACGCTTAGACAGAAAAAAGTCCTACAGCTCCCAAGGCTGGCTGGGGAATGCTGGGAGTTGTAGGACTTTTTTCTGTCTAAATGTGCATAGGATTGTGCCTTAAAGAGGCGTTGCTGAACCTGAGCGGTTATGCATCTCTGCAGGTGCTCCACTGCAATCCGAAAGCACCCAGGTTTGCTTCACTGGTGCTGTGCACAGAGTAGCAATTTTTATTAACAGCTAGGCCAGGCCTGCCCAACCTTTCCGGATCGGTGTGGGCACATTGGGAATGTTGAGAGTGCCGCCGGGGTGCTCTCACAAAATGGTTCCTCGCCCCATTAATGAAATGGCTGCCATGGCGGGCACGGCCGGTCCCAAAACATTTCCCAGGAGGCAAAGGGCCGAGGCAAAAAGAAAAGTAGCATGCCCAAGTACGCAAATCCAAGGCAGAGGTGGGCTCCAAAACACAAAACCACTCTTTTGAACCCCAATTAAGATGGTGCTATCCTTGCAATATTTTCATCCAAACAACAGCCCGGTTTCAGGACTGGCGCCAAGGGTCGGCACAGTCGGGCACCTGCCGAGGGTCCACACCTCAACAGGGGCCCACGGACAAGAGCTCCCTGGAGTTGCTCCTCCTCTTCCCCATCGCAACCTGCCTGTCCACCTGCCTCTCACTCTGTTCAGGAGCAGGAGATGCCATGGCCAACTTGCTCCGTGGCTCTCTGCCTTTCAAGCTAGCAAGTGGGAGCCACGATGCGAAAGAGGATGAGTAACAAGGGCAGCTGGTGACAGTGGCGGTGAGAAGGTAGGCCCACTGAGGGAGGAGGGGCCCCACTGAGGGTGTCCAAAACCTGAAGCTGGCACTGGGCAAAGGTACACTACTCCTATATAAGGAGGTTCCATTCAGCCACAATGACTATGGGTGCGGAACATGCCCATGCCAGCCCAGCTTGCTCCGAAAGGCATAAAACAGCTTCCGCTGCCTTCCATTTCTACAGCGACAGTTCTGATTAAGGCATCACGCTTTTGCATGTCATCCTCTTCCCTCCCCGCCAGCCTCCGATCTCTGGAGCGCGGAGATAAACTTCATTAATTGTCCTGCTGGCTGCTCTCCCCTGGCGAGCCAAAGGGGAGCTTGGAAATCACGGAAGAGGTTCCAGAGTGCGTGAAAAGAATTATAGCGGCTTCGGACAGGAGGACGGTTTGGTTCTCTGCCACGTCTACTCTTTTCTGCCAGTTGCAGAGGGAGGGATGTTTAGGCGTTTGGCCAGAAGAAACCATCTGTAGGATTGCCAGCCAGCTGACCAAGAAAACAGTCCCGGCTGATCAGGGGCTTTGCTAGGCCCTGGGCTCAGTTGTTTTGGTATGATCTCGGACGGGGCGGAACTCAACTGAGGGATTCATGTTACTTGAGATTATTTGGATGAGAAATGAATTGGCTGGCTTTGCCACCTCTGAACTTTAAATAAATCCTTGTAAATGATTCTAAATTTGCAGTGTGCCAATATAAATTTATAGCACAACAACCCTGTGAGGTAGGTTAGGCTGAGCGTTCAGCGACCGGCCCAAAATCACTCAGAGAGCTTCATGGTCGAGTGAGGACTAGAACTCAGATCTCCCAAGTCTCAGTCCACAACCTTCTAACCTAGGGCTCTCCAACCTTGGGTCCCCAGATTTGCTGGCCTACTGCTCCCAGCGTACCCAGCCAGCATGGCAAATGGCAAGGGATTCTGGGAGCTGTAGTCCAGCAACATCTGGGGACCCAAGGTTGGAGAGCCCTGCTCTAACCGACTACACCACACTGGCTCTTACCACGAAGATTAGGATAAATTTGGAGGATGAATTTGGGCAGGATTTGGAGAGAAGGGACAATGGAGAGGAGGAACAAGAGTAACTGGGAAGACAATCCAAAATTATTTATTTTATTGATTTATTATTAATATTTTTATTAGTTTATTTATTTATTACCGTAAATTTATATTCTGCCTTTTTCCTGCAAGAAACCCAGGATGGCTTACATAGCTTGTCTGAGTGTGGAAAGCTAAGCAGGGTCAGGCCTGGTTATTACTTGGATGGGAGACCCCTCCTCTAGTTTCCTGCATTGAGCAGGGGGTTGGACTCGATAGCCTTGTAGGCTCCTTCCAACTCTATGATCTATGAAATCTATGAAATCCTCCTCTCCATTTTATCCGCACAACAACCCTGTGAGGTAGGTTAGAGAGTCGCTGACTGGCCCAAAGCCACCCAGTGACCTTGATGGCTGATTGGGGATTCGAACCCGGATCTCCCGAGTCTCAGTCCAACACACTCACCACTACACCACTCTTCCCATGAAAATACCCTATATAGATAGATAAGGTGGCCCCATAAACAGACTAGCAGCAGAGTAATTCCAAAATATATTTCGGCTTCCAACCTCACCAGGAGCTGTGATGTTCAATAGGTACCAAGAGCGGCAGTTCGGAATGCTGAGAAATGAAAATTCCCAAGGCGGAAAAGGTAAGAGGGGTATCCAACTTAGTGATGGCCAGCAATTTGGAGGGCTTTAAAAGGGGATCGGACCAATTCATGGAGGAGAAGGCTACATGCTTCCTCCAGTATCAGAGGCAGTGTGCCTGTGTACATCAGTTGCTGGGGAACATGGGCATGAAGGTGCTGTTGCACTCATGTCCTGCTTGTGGGCTCCTGTGGGCAGCTGGTTGGACCCTTGGTCTGATCCAGCAGGCCTCTTCTTATGTTCTTATGTTAGATTAAGGCTATATGGACGAAGAGTTCCAACTTCCAAGTCTGTAGATCCAGAAGTTGTCCTTTCTGACAACTAACATGTCAGCATCCTTTGTTTGTTCAGTCAGAAGCAATTGTATATCTGAGAGACAATGTGCAGGTCAGTTTAAAAAGTCTTGCAATAGGCTGCCCTAGCTTGTGTGTGTGTGTGGTAAGGATCACAGATTTGCGGTTATGGAATCTCTTAGATCCGTCGTAGTTTTTCCTGCATGTTGCACACGACCATGTATATTTCTTCGCTGGGCTTCTGTGCCTTTTCAGAACAAACTAATCCAAGCCTCTGGGAGGGGGCAGAAATTCACCAGATGAGGCTTTTGCTGGGAAGCTCTTCCTCTAGAGCAGTGTTCTCCAACCGTGGGTCCCCAGACGTTTTTGGCCTACAACTCCCAGCATGCCCCAGCCAGCATAGCTGGGGCATGCTGGGAGTTGTAGGCCAAAAACGTCTGGGGACCCACGGTTGGAGAACACTGCTCTAGAATTTCTGCCTGCTGTGCCATGGCACAGCAGCCCTGCTAGAAAAACAGTGGTCATGCTGCTTCCACAGATTCTGTGAGCAGCCTCGAGATATTTCTGGTCCATCCAATTCTCTCCCCACCCTGTCACAACATGTAAAGTAAACAGACACATATTTCCCTGATTGACATAATTTTTTCCCCAATTACGCTGTTTGGATGTTTGCTAATGAGCAGATCCTTTGAGCTGATTGATCGATTGTGTGCTTGTAAGGATGGCTCGGTAGAACGTCTGCTTAGCGGGGTTGTGAAGCCGGAGCTGGTGTGGTGGGGAGAGAGGGAATTCATTTGCACACTGCAAACTTTTGCTGTGTGACTGGCAGGCAGCGATGCGTCCGCACCAGCCGCTGTCTCTATATGTCAACCCAAGGAATTGATCCGTGACACAGTCCGAAGGTACACGGACGCAGCCGCTGTGCTCTATCTCGGCTGGCGGCTTGGAAGGGCAATCTGGAGGCCCTCTCCGTGAGTAAACTCACTCCAGGTCCCTGGTAGGTACCCAAGCCGGTATTTCTGCATGTCAGAGGCGGTGCTACAGGGTGGCCCACTAGGGCTGGAGCCCCGAATATTTCATGTGGAGCCCTGAATTTATTTATTTATTATATTTATTATATTTATACCCCACGTTTTTTCCTGCAAGGAACCCAAGGCGGCTTACATAATCCTCCTCCTCCTCTCCATTTGATCCTCACAACAACCCTGTGAGGGAGGTTGGGCGGAGAGCCAGTGACTGGCCCAAAGTCACCCAGTGAGTTTGCTATTAAGCAAACTCGTCTTCAATCACTTCTTAAGGAACATCTACCTACGGAACCTCCTGACAACATTGAGGACCATTGGTCTAAGCTGAAAACCTCCATTACTGCAGCTTGTGAACAAGCTATTGGATACGAAACTAAGAAACATCAGGATTGGTTTGATGAAAATGATAATGAGATTAAATATATAATTGACCAAAAAAGGAAAGCCTTCCAAATATGGCAAAATGATATTAACTGCGCTGCCAAGAAAAAAATCTACGCTAGTGCAAAGGCTGAGGTCCAAAGAAGAACAAGAGAACTTAAGAACGCCTGGTGGAAAAAGAAAGCTGAAGAAATTCAACAACTTGCAGAATCTCATGATGCACGGGGCTTTTTTAAGGCCACAAGGGCCATTTATGGACCAAAAACCTATGGTACAAACCCTTTACAATCAAAAGATGGCACCGAACTCTTAAAAGACAAAGAGTCTATTGCACTGTGTTGGAAAGAGCATTATTATGACTTTTAAATCGTAAATCTAAGGTGGATAATGAGATTTTTTCGCAAATCCCGCAAAAACAAATTAGAGAGGAACTTGCAATACTCCCCACTTTGGATGAAGTAAAAAAAAAGCCATTAATCAAATGAAGAATAACAAAGCTAGTGGACCAGATGGGATTCCTGCTGAAATCTTTAAAGAAGGGCCCCCCGAACTTGTACAACATCTTCATAAACTCATCGAAAAAATCTGGATAAGAGAAGAGATCCCAGAAGACTTCAGGGATGCCATAATTATCACCCTCTTTAAGAAAGGTGATAGAACAGACTGTGGAAACTATCGGGGCATTTTTCTCTTAGCTACCGCAGGTAAAATATTTGCCAGGATTCTCGCAAACCGTCTTCTATCTATTTCAGAAGAGATCCTCCCTGAATCTCAATATGGTTTCCGCCCCTCTAGAGGGACAGTAGACATGATTTTTACTGCATGTCAGCTCCAAGAAAAATGCCGGGAGCAAAATCAACCCCTTTGATCTTGCTAAGGCCTTTGATACTGTAGACCGAACAGCTCTCTGGACTATCCTTATGAAAACTGGATGCCCCAATAAATTTGTGAACATCTTGCGACTTCTCCATGACAACATGACGGCTACGGTCTTGGACAACAACGGCTCTCATGGTGCTCCATTTAAAGTGGGATCAGGTGTTAAACAGGGATGTGTTATTGCCCCAACATTATTTGCTATTTTCATCGCCATGATTTTACATCTTGTCAAGGGGAAACTTCCCACTGGTGTGGGAATTATATATCGAACAGATGGAAAGCTTTTTAATCTCAGTAGGCTGAAAGCAAAAAGTAAGGTAATTACAACCTCTGTTGTGGAACTTCAGTATGCTGATGATAATGTGGTCTCCGCACATTCAGAGGACGATCTCCAAACTGTCCTAAATGCTTTTGCAGAAGCATACGGAAAACTTGGTCTCTCACTTAACATCAAAAAAACCAAAGTGCTTCATCAGCAAGTGCAAGCTAACCCTTTGGTGATGCCATCTATCCAGCTTGGCGGGACAATACTGGAAAATGTCGATCATTTTCTCTATCTTGGCAGCTATCTTTCTGTTACAGCTAACATCGACAGTGAAATCCAGCATCGTCTGAGCTCTGCAAGTGCCGCGTTTTCTCGAATGAAACATAGAGTGTTCGAGGATCGGGATATTTGTAAGAAGACCAAAACACTGGTTTATGAAGCCATTGTATTACCAACTTTATTGTATGCCTGCGAAACATGGACTATCTATAAACGTCACCTCCAACTCCTTGAAAGATTTCATCAACGTTGCCTCCGGAAAATCCTGCGAATTACTTGGGAAGATAGGCAAACAAATGTCAGTGTACTGGAAGAAGTAAAGACTACTAGCACTGAAAAAATGATCCTTCAACGCCAACTTCAGTGGACCAGTCATGTTGTTCGAATGCCTGACTGCCGTCTCCCAAAGCAGTTACTTTATTCCTAACTCAAGGATGGAAAGCAGAATATCAGTGGTCAATATAAGAGGTTTAAAGATGTTCTTAAGGCTAATCTAAAAAAATGCAATATAAACATCAAAAACTGGGAAGCTCTGGCCCATGAACGATCTAACTGGAGGTTGGCCTTTCACAAAGGTTCTATGGACTTTGAAGAAGCTCGAGTGCAAGGTGAAAGGGAGAAACGTGCTAAGCGAAAAGCACGTCAAATGAATCCTTTACAAGACCATCTTCCATCTGGTAACCTGTGTCCTCACTGTGGGAAGCTGTGTGGATCTAGGATTGGCCTCCACAGTCACTTACGGACCCATCGCTAGAGTCTACACAATTTTCTTTAGAATTTTCCTCCTTTTAAAATCTCCTTTTTGTAAATTTTCTTTTTTTTTTTTTTTTTAATCCTGGAAGACAATCTTACTCGGTCACGAGTGATCGCCTGACTGATTGACTTCATGGCCGAGCGGGGACTAGAACCCGGATCTCCTGGGTCCCAGTCCAACAATCTCTGGGAGGCCCTCTGCCCCACCACCCTGTCGTCCAGGGGCACTTGCTGAAAGAAAGATCCAGGGGCCCTGAGGATCTCTGTGGCATCTGATCCCCCTGGATAAGCTGGCTTTTTGCTCACGTGTGCTTCCCCTCCTGCTGCCCCTCCTTGAATATTTCTGCCTGAGGTTTTTTTTTTCTGTAATCCAATGCCCTCCTCTCCCCTGTCCATGCATCCCTTTTTACAAACAGGGGTGTCCTTAGGAGATAGGATGCTTTAAACACACACACACACACACACACACACTGTAAAGCATCTGTAAATTAGCAAATGCAAATTTGTCCTTTCCCCCCCCTTGTGGTCCTGAGCCCCGGATCTTTTCTGTACCTAGCACTGCCCCTGCCACATGTCTTTCGTTCTTTTTGATTCCCAGGTGGAGCTTTGTACCCATTGGACTGTTTGGGGGTTCCCCCTCCTTTGTTTTTTTGTTTTGTTTTTGCCCTTAAATATTTTTGGGACTTCTGCAAAACTTGGGGTTCTTTCGAGCCTGCAGACACCTTCCTCTTATGTGTGAATGGTGCCCTTTTAGGAGCTGCCCATGTGGATTCACACTCGAATGAGGCCCAAAGGGAATTTCCCAAAGTGCTCCGGGGAAGAGTGGGAAAACGGAGTGTGTGACAGCTTGGAAACCAGGGGCGGCCCCATAGTCGGCCTAAAGGTTTGGGGGGATGGTGCCATAAAAATAGGGGGCCAGCTCATCTGGTTTGCAGACCTTTTGAAGACAAAATTGTAAACTGTTTTTTAATTGTTTGTAAAATATATACCTATATATTGGGGGGTAGAGAAAAATTAGGGAGGGCCAGCCACCCCCCCCCCCGCCGACCACTAGCTACAGGTCCAGGTGGGCCAGTGTTTTTTTTGGGGGGGGGGCGGGATTCAGTGCCCAACATAGCCCACATGACCGATAGCAAAACCAGCATCAGCTACGCCACGTCAAGAAAAATTGTGCAGATATTCTTTGCTTGCATCGCGGATTCCGGCTGGAGAATTTAGCTTCCCTCAGTGCAGAATTTCGGTTGCTCCGGCACAGAATTTTCACTTTTTTCCTTAGCCCACGCCAGATTTCTCTTCCACAAACAAAAGCTGCCCTGATTCTGCTGTTCCTTTCTAAAGCGTGCATTCGCAGAGGAACGATGGAGGGATGGCAATCATGCCCTTTGTGGCCATGATGCTGAAGGCTTTAAAGAAAAAGAACACAGAGGTCAAAGCTGGAAAGCGGAGGGCCACAGCTGGGCTTAGCCGCCGAGGCTGCTTTGACGAGTTCACGTCTTTGAGGCACTTAAGTTATGCCAGAAAGGCTCCCTGGGGGAAAATACGATGCCGAATCCATCCACAGCTCAGTTAGCGCTTCCAACGGTTAGCGGAGCTGAACGGAGGGGGGAATAACTTATTTATTCTGGTGCGGATCAAATCATGGCTTTGTCCTGCACACGGATGCTCTGACCTTCACACACACCCCGTTTCCGTTCAGAGGCCTGTCCCGTGTCAGGGCTGTATCGCTCTGGATTGCAAGTAGGGGCTGGACCACTTTGGACCAGAGGTGGCACTGGGGGCTTGTCTTGCGACAGAACGTTCCTCCTCCGTACAACAACGTTCCCCGTGTGGAAAAAGCGAGCGCATTCCGGGGAAAGGCTAGGCAAAGCTAGATTTCTATGTTTAGGGAAATGGGGGGGGGACGTGGCCCAGGGGGGTGTCCAAGGGCTAATTGGGTTCTACAACTCAATGAGAGCCAGTGTGGCCTAGTGGTTAGAGTGCTGGACTGGGACTTGGGAGATCCGGGTTCGAGTCCCCACTTGGCCATGAAGCTCACTGGGTGACTTTGGGCCAGTCACTGACCTACCTCGCAGTGTTGTTGTGCGGATAAAATAGGCGGGAGGAGGACCACGTGAAAGCCACCTTGGGTTCCTTGCAAGAGGAAAAAAGGCGGGATGTAAATGTCATAATAGAGAAATAGACCAGCTTTTGGTCTGATCCAGCACTTCTCCACTTAGGTACTCAGGCAGAGACTGGACAGCTATCTGTCAAGGATGCTTGAAGCACATCTTGAGTTGCAGATCTTGCACCGAGCAAGAGGTTGCACTGGGGTAAGCAACCGGGTGACCTCCAGAAAGTTTGGACTCCAACTCCCATAAGCCCCAGTCAGCATGGCCAATGATCAGGTGTCATGGGCGTTATAGTCTAAAACATCTGGAGGGCATCAGGTTGTTGCTACCAAATGACCTCCAAGGCCCCTTCGAGGTCAACGATCCTCCATACGAAAAACCATTTCCTAAGCAGGTAGGAAGCCGGAATTTTAGGGACAGGCTAGCTTAGAACAGTTTTCATTAACACATGCTAGCTTTCCATATGCAGGGATTATTTATTTTATTGCTACGGAGGAGCATCAAAGTATATTAATCTACCACCAGCAGGGCCGAAGAGAGTTAGCTGAGATCCAGAATCACCACTTCAGCAAAACCTGCAACTAAGGCTGCACAGAGGGAGATGAGAGGGGGAAGCAGGTCCATTCTACCAGTCTTGCTGGAAGACTTAATTTCCCCCCCTCTTCCCTCCCCGTCCTGTTTTCCTTGCGTGTCGTGTCTCTTTAGACTATAATCCTGCGGGCAAGGGCCATCTTCTTTAACTGATTGTTTGTAAGCTGCTCCGGAAGCCTTTTCAGGCAGGACAAAAAATACTATACTACAAAATAATATAGAAATAAATAAATACATACATCTTGCCATCCTGGCAATTCTGTTTTACCCCATCACTGAAAGTCACACACAGCAGTTAAAGTCTCACTGATCTGCTTTAACAATGGGACTTAACATTTTTAAAGAGCATTTAAAGGGTTTTCAAACCATTCCACACACTTGGAAATCCTTATAGGCAGCAGGGTGAAGCATAATAATCCATGCTAAACAGGAATGAATAAATAAATGTATTATCATGTGCCGGCCAATCCACATGGTGCATCAAGAACAAGGATTTGACCCGCATGAATTATGCCAAGTGGACACAACTTTGAATAATGGCCCCCATGCTTAGGATCGCACCCTGTTAAGTTTTACTGGCATCAAGGAAAAGCAGGTTGCTGTGCAGGACTTCTTATTTACAGCCTTCTCTCGGATTACTTCTTTCAGAGGTTACCTTTGCAACCTTGAGGGCTAGAGCCCTGCTTCTGGTTTTTCAAAGATTTTCAGGTGGCTGACCTCGCCGCCAGTGGACACAGCCTGAGCCTAGAGACCCCGTGTGCAGAACTTCTCTTAGCAGGAGGGCTGCATTCCATTTGGAGAAGCTCCCCCCCCCCGCATTTCAGTGGTGGGTGTGGCTAAAGGCAAAAGGGGAGGGGCCAAAATACAAAAAATACCAGCATATTGTAGTTTAAAGCTCTTACTGCTGGTAAGTAAGCCTTGAGTGAGGCATTTCAGTCTTTTGAGAAGGGGTGGGACTGCACAAAACCAATTGATGGTTGGGAGGGAAAGGGGTGTGGCCAGCTGGGGCTTAGGGCCGAATTTGGCCTAAGGGCCCCAGGCTGCCCAGATCTGGCCTAAGAACTTGAGGTTGTGCAGCTCTGGCTTAGAGGGAAAGAACAAACACCGTGCCTAGTAGTGCCTCACAGGGAACAGCCGCCACCACCATCACCACCCCATGCCAACCCTGGAACGCGAAGGCTGCAAATGCACTTTGCACGTGCTCAGAGGCGCCGCAGCCGCTTTCGCCCCTTCATCCGGGTCGGAGCTTTGGGTGGTGGTGGGGGGGGACGTTGGCGGGCTCCCGCGGCTTCTCTCCACCTAGAACGCCTTCTCCGGCTGGATGGAGAGACCAAGACGACATTGCACTCTGCATTTCCTCAGAGGCACTGAATCCGTTTGCTCCGACGCTTCGCACCCGCTCTAGGCATGGCGAAACGGGGCGGGAGAGGCTCACAATCCAAGCTGCCCCCCCCCCTTCCATCCTCCTACAGGGGAGAGGGCGGGCACACGCGAAGGGGACGCCTCCCTTCCCCAAATATAGGCATGCCGCCGCCCGGGCTTCCTGCGCTCCGCCCCGTCGGGCTCTCTCCTGCGGCGCCGGAGCCGCAGTCAATGGGCAGCCGCGATGCGCGCCGAGGGGCGGCCGGATCGGGCGGCTCCTCCTCCTCCAGCGCCGCTCGCGGGGCCCGCCCGGCAGCGGGAGGAGGAGGACGACTGAGCTCGGCCCGCGGAGGAGGCAGCAGCGGCAGCCCGCAGCAGCAGCCAGCATCGCAACCCGGCCCCGGAGGGGGGCGCCGGCATGGGCGGCGGCGGCGGCGGCGGCGGCGGCGGCGGCTCCGCGCGGCGCTTTCGGCGATGAGCCTGGCAGGAGACCATGGGCACGGCCGTCTCCAAGCGCCGCTCGCTCCGCAACGAGGCCGTGGCGTCGGTGGCGGCCAAAGTCAGGTGAATCCCCCCCCCGGGGGGAGAGGGAAGGGGGCGGAGGAGGCGAGATCGGGGTGCCGAAGGAGGCGGGGGGTGCAAAAGGGGGGCTGGGGCGCGCGCAGAAGAGCGAGAGGCGAAGGAAGGACGTGCGTAAAAAGGTTGTGCGTAAAAGCGAGCGAGGGCGCAGAGGAGAAGGACGAGGGAGTCCGCACCCCACGCATCATTCTTGCTAGGGGTGGTTGGGGTGGTTTGGAGAGGTGTTTTTTTTGGGGGGGGGTGAGTGTGCAAGCAAGGAGGCGAGTGTATAAAGGAAGGGAGAGGGGGGGTGGATGTGCGAGTGTCCGGATCGTGCAAAGGTGTGGACAGATGTGTAAAGAGAGGTGCCGCACACACACGCACTCACCAGGTATGTGTGTGTGCGCGTGTGCAAGCAGAGAGAGTGGGAAGGCGAAGGATGCGATTGTGCAAGGCGGGGGGGGGGGTGTTAAGCGAGTGTGCAAGAAAGGCTCGTGCTTCAAGGAGCAACGTGTTTCGAGCTCCAGGACAGGACACCTGGCCGGTGGCTGTTGTGTGACCCCCCCCCCACCACCCTTGAAGGAAAAAAAAGGAACCCCAGAATGGACTTCTCATCTGCTGGAGCAAAGCGCATCGGGACGTCAGTGCTGGAAGGATTCACCATAGATGGGCAGGCGCGGGTGTTCTTTGTGCCCTAGAATTATGGGAGGGGGCTCTTGTGTCCTATTTTAGGCGAAGCTGCCCCCGCCAACCCCCCTCCCCCAATCTGTGTGGGACTCAGAGATTAAGGCAAGCGAGCGTCTCTCCAGTGCCAAGTTTCTTCGCCGCTCGGTTCCTTCCAGCGGTGCGGATCCCATCTCCGTGGCGTTGCGTGGCGTTGCGTCTTCTTCCCGGTCGGGCTTCGGAGCGCGTGTTATTGAGCGCCGGGCAAGGGGACGATGCTGTGTCGCCGCGGTCCCCTTCACTCTCCCGCCGTGCCCGCGAAGCCGTAAGTGCTGCTCTGTATTTTTAACCCCGGCTGTCGCCCTGCACCGGGTGGAAATAGCAGCTGACGTGAGGTGTGAAACATTTGGCGAGCTGCCCGGCCGGCCGTTTTCTGGCAAAGCCCCAAGGGGCTCACGGCCGCTCCGGTGAACTTCCAGCACCGCGAAATTGCAGCACGGATCGGCAGGGGTGGTGGTGGAGCTGCCTGAACAACCGTTGTGGCGTCTAGTCTGCGAGGGAGTAGCGGCTGCTGCTTCCCTCCTAAGCCTCGGAACCGGCACCGTTTGGGTCGAACGATCCGCCTGCGAGGAGAGCGCGCACACGCGGGGATCCCGATGCTTTGCGTGCGCTGTGTGCACTTGTGGTCTCTCTCCCCTCCTCCACCCCTTCCTTAGCTCCAGGAAAAGGGGTACAGAAGGATGGGGTGACACAAAACCCAATGGGAATTCCAAGCACCACAGAAGATGTTTCAAATGTAAGGGCAACAAAGTGTCCAGTGGCACTTAAAAAAAACAATCAAACGCATTTATTGTGCCATAAGCTTATGCGGGAATACATTTGTTGGCCTTCAGGATGCCACACAAGACTCTTCCTTGTTTCTGCTGCAACAGACTTTTAACCCCTTTGTGAAATGTAATTGGGACGGTCTTGGAGGGCTGAACTTGTTAAAAAGCAAAAGCAAAACTTCAATGAGGTTAAGTTAATTAATTAAACGAGGTTAGGTTAATTAATTTAGAGCGCAGTCCTATGCATGTTGAGACAGAGAAAAGGCTTGGAACTCAGTCCCAGCATTCCCTAGCCGGAGCCGTTAATTCTGGTTTGCTGCACTTTAAAATGAAATGAAGAAATGGGGGAACAGCACCCCCAAAATTTGATTTTAAAAAAAGAGCAAACACAGGTATTGGATAGTGCAAATTATTTAATATAGCTATATTAAATAATATAAATCACTGTATTAAAAAAGAGAAAACTCCGGTGCTGGATAATATAGCTATATTAAATAATTTGCACGATCCAGTACCAGTGTTTGCTCTCTCTCTCTCTCTTTTTAAGTTCTTATTGCTGCATTTTAAGAAGCAGGTATGACCTGAGGAAAGGATAAGAAGCCGATTTTGCATGGGACCCGGGACTATTTTGTTAGTGGGAGAAGAGTTCGTGAAATAGATTTCCAAGAACAGTGGGGTAGATCACCTCTTCTGGAGGAAGAGGTCAAGATCTTTGAGGAATCGTGTCCTTACAGAGCATTGAACAAGGTCACCTTTGAATTTCTGCCTTTCTTCATGATTCTCGGATATCCTTTCTACGTTAAGCTGTGGTATATGATGTTGATTGCTAGCAGAAATAACCCATCCGTTGCTATATACACAGCAGGAACAGGGTCTCTTTATTTGTTCAGTGCACTGCCACGCGCTGACGGTACCAGTTCCCAAAAGCCACAGAGTGTAGAATTCTCACGATGCTGAGGACCTTGCTTTCCATTACCAAAAAGGGTTTCTAGCCCTCATTGTTCTGAAGATAGACCTGCAAAGGGGTGGCAGTGCTTGCCAAAATCTCAGAAGCTGGGGCTGCTGCTGCTGCTGCTGGTATTTCAGACCTCTTTGCCCTCCCCCGTAACAAGCTGAAGAAGAAGTCGTTCCAAATTAGCGAATGACTTTCGAAGTCTCCCTCCCCCCCCCCCCCCCGCCGCTTGTCCCAGGTTCTGACATTTCGGCAAGCGCTACCTTTGCAAACTTATCTTTGGAACAAATGAGGGCTAGATGCTTTGTTTGTAATGGAAACTTAGGTTCTCGACATTCCGGGAACTCTATACCCTGTACCAGATTGCATGCATGGTGTGATGTTAGGGTTGGATTATTATTATTATTATTATTGTTATTATTATTTTAGCACAGAGTGTAAACACGGAACCCTGGCAGTGCTGGCTCCAGGTTTTGGAGGGCTCTTGGACAAGACACCCTCCATGGGCGCCCTCCCTCAGTGGGTCTCCCTCCTCACCACCATTGTGACCAGTCGCTCTGGCTCCTCATCCTCTTTCTCAAGCTACCGCTTGCTTGCTTGCTTGGCAGGCAGAGGGCCAGGGAGGAAGCAGGCCGTGGCGTCTCCCGCTCCTCCTTCTCACCACCACCGTTGTCTGGGCCAGAGCGAGAGGCGGGTGAACAAGCAGGTTGCAACGGGGAAGAGGAGGAGCAACTCCAGGGGGGCTCTTGTCAGTGGGCCCCTGCTGGGATGGGGCCCCTTGGCAGGTGCCCGACCATGCCGACCCTTGGCGCTGCCCCTGAACCACAGCCTCGACCATGGAAGTGGTTTGGCTTACGTCCGTGCCGTGTGGCTTGTGCAAAATTGGGGGAGATGTGAACATGCGTGTGCAGTTACTCTTAAGCCCAGATGCTTTGCGTGAAGCCGAGGGGGAAGAAATAATAGCCTGTCGGGATTTGCTGGTTTTATAGACCTGATCTATCGGTCTCTGCAGAGCTTTCTCACTGACAAATGGACCGCAGTCGTTTTCTCGCTCGGGCAAAAGCGTTGTGTGCCGGGGGGGGGGGATTGTGTGTGTGTGTGTGTAGTCAGAAAAATAGGAAGAGCTGTGCTGCACCGGACCGAAAGCCCGTCTAGTCTAGGTTCTGAACAGTGACCAAACAGTTGGTTCCGAGAAGCCTGCACACCAGGGCTTGAGGCGACAGCTAACTCCAGCTAGTTTGCTCCCTAGCTAGAGGCCTCGAAAAAACTAGAAAAAGTAGGGGGACACATGTGGTTTCTTCTTCATATTCTTTCTCCAAGGACTTTCCCCTCCTTCAGTTTTTCCAACGGAAAAATGACAAATTTGGGATAACACCAGGGACGGCGGGGGGGGGAGGGGGAGAAACCCTTCTGTGAAATATTTTCTCCTTTTGGAGTGAGGGAGATGCTTTTTTTTTTTTTTTAGATGAGGTTTTACTCCCTTAAGATGTGTAGTTGTGAAGGTTTTTTGCGGAAGGCAAATCTTCAGCGTTGGAGAACCGCTCCCATGTGTGCAGGCTCAAATACGGCGCACAAATAATAATTAAAAAACCCGCTTCTGCACCTAAGACTTTGCTGCCATCTTCATGAAAGGAGCGTACGAGCTCCGTGTGAATTTAGTTCTGTCCAAAGAATACACTTTGGTTTTGTTTGCTACAAAATCTGTAACTTCTGTTTCAAACTTTTATTTCCCACCCGCCCACCGGCCCACATTGCTCAAGTGGCAAAAACTAAGGTGCATACACTTAGCTAGCAGACGGCAGAGTAGTACCGTGGATCTCTCTTTCTCTAGCATTGGGCATATTTCCATTTTTGCTTGTTCAGGACAAAGGCATTTATATTTTTTTCAGGCTGCAATTTAACTGGTAGCCAGAGGCGGTGTTAGGGGGCGGCCCACTAGGGCTGGAGCCCCGAATCTTTCATTTGGAGCCCCGAATCTTTCATTTGGAGCCCCGAATCTCCGGGAGGCCCTCTGCCCCACCACCCTGCTGTTCAGGGGCACTGGCTGAAAGAAAGGTCCAGGGTCCCTGAGGATCTCTGTTGCATCAGATCCTCCTGGATGAGCTGGCTTTTGGCCCACAGGTGCTTCCTCTCTTGCTGCCCCCCCTTGCATCTTTCTGCCTGAGGTTTTTTCTCTGAAATCAAATGCCCTCCTCTCCCCTGTCCGTGCATCCCTTTTCACAAATAGGGGTGTGCTTAGGAGACAGGGTCCTTTACAGACACACACACACACACACACATACACACACTTTAGGGCGTATGTAAATTAGCATATGCAGATTTGTGCACTTTTTTTGTGTCCCGTGGGCCTGAGCTTTTCGGTACCTAGCACCGCCCCTGCCAGCAGCAAGCTCCACTGAACAGACTTCTGAGTAAGATGTGCATGCAATTCCTCTGTCGATGTCATGCATTTGCCAGATAATGTCGTTTTGCATGCCATCTCAGTTATACATGATGCATTGGGTAGAATAAGTTTAGGTTTAATAAGAAAGTGAATAGTGCATTTATTTCCATTTCCCGCGCGTGCCCCCAAAATTCTGTGCTTTTATTCCCTGGGGGAATAAGAAAAACCTCTCACCTCTCTCCCGCATGGCTTCAACATTTCCAGAAATCTTACATCTCTGTTCCAAGCATCCGATGCTCGGAGCTCGTCGGCCTCTGTGGGTTCCGTGCAGAGCTCTCGTGGGAAATAGCTGCCGATTAACACGCACGCCATGAATTTGTCTGGCTCGGGGGGTGCAGAACCTCAGGCTCGTTGGCCAAATCCAGCCCACCTGGGGTCCCAATCTGGGGCTCCCCGGATGGCCACGCCCCCTCCCATTGGCCCCACCCTCTTCCCCCCAGCCTCTGCTCATTGGTGGTTTCCTAGCTTCGGTGCAGCCCACCCCACCCCCCCACTCTAGAAGCTTGAAAATGCCTCTCTCTGAAGGCTAAATTACCATCGGTCTGAGCTTGAAGCTGGAATTGGCTGCTATTTTGGCCCCTCCCCTTTCACCTTCGGCCACGCCCACCACTGGAATGTGGGCCCCCCGAGAGCTTCTCCCAAGTGGAATTTGGCCCTCGGGCTGAAAGAGGTTCGACACCCCTGACCTAAACCTTTTTTTACTAGGTTGGGTGCCTCTGGCCACTGGGCCACACGAGTCCGGCAGGGTCTCCCCAACCTGCGAAGCATCCCCCAATCATGCAGCAATTGGGCTTTAAAAAAAAAGAAAAGGAAAAAGAAAAGCTTTTATGGGTGCCAGTGGAAACGTTTCCCCCAAGCCTAATTGCCAGTGTGTGTGTTTGTGTGTGTGTGTGTTTGTGTGTGTGTTTCAGGGGGGGGGGTTCTGCTGAGAAGGCAAAGGTTAAGTAATTTTGGTTCCTGGCTGCCACTGCTGGGTTTGTGGCCCCTGACCAATTTCTACAGAGGGAATGCAGGCCATTCCCCAACCCTGCTGTATAAGAACACCCTTGCGGGATTAGAACAGAGCAAGCGCGGGCGGGGGCGGGGGAGTCCTTTTGGGATGATGGGCATATTTGGGATTTTGAGAGAACGCCGTGGGCACGCTCACAAAATGGCTGCCAGAAGTGGGTGGCGGCTTGCCCATTCGTAAAACGGCTGCCGTGGCAGGCAAGGCTGTTCAGGGAAACACCCATTTCCCAGAGCTGGTGAGACGAAAAGAAAAGTAATTTGCCCAAGAGCCAAAGTCCAAGGCAGAGGTGTGTGTGTGTGTGGGTTCAGAGCTCCAAAACACAAAACCACTCTTTGGAGCCCATGTGAAGATGGCGCTGGACGGCGGCACTTTGCTTTGCGGCATGGCAACCTCACGTGTAATTTTTTTGTAAAAATAAAGGTTAAGGAATAAAATCAAAATTATTTTTGGGAGCCTGGCAGGTGCCAAGAGAGGTGTCCGTGGGCGCCATGTTGGAGACATCCGGACCAGGGGTTCACCAAGCCCCCTGTCCTGTTCCCCAGGTGCCCCTTTGACACAGTCTGGAGGTAGCACATTGTCACATCGCGACTAACCGTTGTTCCCCAGGACATGGTCTGACGCAGCCTTCCCCAACCCGGCGCACTCTGGATGCTTTGGGCTGCAACTCCCAGCATCCCTGAACGTTGGCCAGGCTGGCTGGCTTTGATGGGAGCTGTAGTCCAAAAGATCTGGGACGCGGGAGGCTGACGGCGAACGTTTTGAGCGCGGAACGTGCTTCGGGGTTCGCCTCCGGCTCAGCCTTGCGAGATCGGCCGCTGCGGTTCCTGTTTTTCAGGGACCGAGGATCTCGGAGAGAGGGTGACTTTTCCAAAAGGCCCCCACGGAGCCTCTTTGGCAATAGAAGGGCTTGAATCCAGGTCTTCCGAGCAGGGACATGTCGGCCTGGCTGTACGGGAATAGAACATTTCAGTGGCGGGATGTGCGTGCGTGTATTTTTATGGCAGTGTTGACCGCTGTGGTGCACAATTGAGTTATAGCGACGGTGAGTTCGGAGATCGTGGCAGGGTGAATACACCGTCTGAACCCCATGATGGATGCCTGCTCCGGGGATCCTCTCTCCTGCTTCATTCACACACCGAAGTTTGTCGCAGAACTAAAAAGCATCTCTCCTTGCATCGGGAGATGCTCGGAAACGGAGCTCGGAGTCCCCAGGGAGCTCTTGATTTCAATCCCAGCTCGCCCGGCCAAACGCTTCCCAAGATGGCTCATTAAGTTCAACACAGCTTTCGTCTTGACCCTGGGCCCCTTGTAAACAACCGGATTGCAACACCGGTTCGGAGCGCAGCTGCAGGGTGCGAGATCTCTGAACGCCCCTGGCGAGGCCGGTCTGACCCTCCCACAGCAGCTCACGGGGTGGGGAGGGAGGGGGCAGAGAGAGGGGGGTTCCAGAGAGAGAGGGTGGGGTGTGTCAGAATGAAAGAAAGAGAAGGGGTGTCAGAGGAAGAGAAGCGGGTGTCAGAACGAGAGAGAGAAAGAGAGAGAGGTTTACCTGGGAGAGGGAGAGAGGAGGGGGTGTCAGACAATTGTGAATTCCCCCATTTTTTTAAATGATAACATCCGGCTGCTAACTCCAAACTGTCTCCATCCTGAGCGATCCGGACAAGTTCCTTGATTGGTTGAAAGGGGGGGGGGATGGTTTCCAGCAGCTAGCCATGTTAGTCTTCTGATCAGGGGTCCAGAACTTCGCTCAGCCCAAGGGCCGAATGTGGTTTCGGAGAAGCTCTCGGGGGCCGCATTCCAGCAGTGGGCGGTGCTGAAGGCAAAAGGGGGCGGGGCCAAAAGCACACCCACATATTTTAGCTTTAAGCTCTCGCTGCCGGCAGCAAAGCCCTTAGGAGAGGCATTTCAAGTTTTTGAGAATAGGGGGAAGAAGTACGTGCAAATAGTCAGGAAGCCAGCAAACGAGCGGTGATTGGGGGGAAGGGATTGGGGCTGGATTTGGCCCCAAGGTTTTGCACCCTTGTCTTAGAAGAAAACCGGCTCACATATATCCACCAGAGAACTGGCTATGAAGGGGTTCAGCCTAAGGTATTCTTGAGGAAAAAAGGGGATTTTGATGATGGATTTGGAGCTGGTGCTGTGATAAGCATCCTGGGAAGAAGCTCCGGGCATGGGAAGGGGCGTGAAAGTGCTGAACTGCTGACAGCGGGAGGGATGCCTTTGCGGACGAGCAAAGGTCACAGGCAGGGACCTTGGGATAGATGGTGGTGGAGAATAATTCCCCGCCACGCACACACTTAAATCAAATCGACTTAGTGGTCTTTGGGGGGAGAAGGGGATGGACTCAACACCCTTTTGACCTTTCCGAAAGGGGGCAGAGAAATATTTCAGATTCTTACGGTGCCATTGCATGTCCTTCCTTCTTTTTCATGCTCTTGTGCGTCACTTTTATTTATTATTCTCATTTCAAAAACTAAATACTTCTGAGCGTGCGCATCTTTACAAAAGCTCCCGGTTCTGTCCGCGTCGCTTTTTAGTGCCGCGTCTTGCCCTGTGCTGTGGGCATTTTGGCACGAGGGTCGGTTCGCCCTTTTATGGGAGCCGTGTTGCTCAACTTGGTGTGAGTGCGGGGTCTGTGTGTATGTGCAGAACTCCCTTCCTCACGCTTTGCTTTCCCAGCTACGGCCAGCATCGGATATCTTTTTTCTCTGCCACCGAGTCCTGGTTCGTCTCTCTGTGTGTGTTTTTAATGTGTCTGCAGCGTGGGAGCATCACACGTAGTAAAACATTGCGGGCTTTGGAAGCTGAAATGTATGCCGGAAAAAGTCCCCGCTACTCGGCTGCCATGACCACGGAGTCGTCTCTTCGAGCTCCGGCTTTGTTTTTTGCCTTCCGGCGTCTCGTGCTCGCTCGGTTGGACACCCCCCCCTCGGTCTCCTGTGCTAAAAACCCGTCGCTAGAAACCCGACGACGGGCTCGTTTGCACACCTGCTCCCTCCCCATCTCCCTTGTCGGCTTCTGTTGCCGCTGTCTGTCATTTGCCTCGGGTGCGGCGAGCCGGAGCACGTTGCGTGTACTCAATGGATCCGGCGGTGCGGTGCGGCCCGCATCCCCCCCCCCTGCCGCAGACAGGGGCGCCGTGTCTTCTCGCCTCTGGGATACTGAACCAAGCTGCTTCAGAAAGCAGATCTTCCTTGCCAAATCAATGACTGTCACCAGATAAAAGAGTCGGAACGGAAGATTTGATTTCTGCACAGTTCTCTCCACCGCCAGCAGCACCTCCCCCCCCCCGGCCTTCGCGTACGTCCCTACCCAGCATATCTTTTTTGCTTTCCTTTCATTTTTGTTCCAAAGCGCCTGGCAAATTTAACCCGTGACCCTCAACGTTGCACACCGCGCATGCCGTTACATTGTTTGTCCAATATGCGAGCGGATACCGGGAGACTTTGCGGTGAGTGCTCTGACTGCAAAATAAGTTCCGTCTTCTGTCTCCACCAGCAATGGTCTGTCTCAGCAGACGCCAGAAACTTTGCTGAGATGGGCCAGAACCGAGCATAAAAACACTGCCTGGCCTGGATGGAAAGACACGGAGATATCCGTGCAGGATTGGGAAACAAGGCAGGCTTTATGTAATGTCGGGGGAAATTAGATCTCTTTTTGGCAGAAATCAGTGATCTTCTTTATGTGTGTTGTGGGCTTTGGTTTTTTTAAGCGAAGGAGGATGCCGGCTGGGACGAGGGGCGTTGCGAAATATTTCTCCAAGCACAAAATAAGGGGCATAATCACCGTTTGCATTGATGTAATGCTTCTAGTTGTTCAATGCGCTTCATGGACACGCACTCCGTGACACTCAGAACAATCCTCTCAATGTAGGTCAGTGTTTGAAGCGTATTGCGGCTGTCACAGCAGAACTAGTACTTGTGATGTGGCATTAACTTTCACGCTAAGGGTTACATGGAAGACACATCATGAAATCGCTCGGCATGTTGTTTTTTTCAAAAGCGGCCTGGATAGGAGAGTTGGCGTACGGGCGTCACGTTTTCCCTACTGCTTCCCACCCATCCTCCCCCCCCCAAAAAAAATATGCTACTAAGTTTAACACAGAGATGCACACGAACACGCTGGTAAATCCGGTCAGCGACAGCTCCAACATCAAATGTGAAATCTGGCCCGAACCAGAAACGGCACACTAATTGGGGCACGGGTGGGGATCCTCAGGATCGTGGGGCCAAATCTGCACCCACTCAGGACCCTGGCACGGCCCTCCGGGGTTCCACGGATGGCAGTGCCCCCTTTCCTCTGACTGCCGATGGTTTGGTGGTTTCCAGCTTCTGCACGTCTCCCCACCGGAAAGGCCTTCGTGACCGGCAGTAAGCGGTTTCGGCTAAAAATGGGGGGGGCGGGTATTGTTGGTATTTTGGGCCCACCCCCTTTTGCTTTTGGCCCTGCCCACCACTGGAACGTGGCCCCGGAGGACTTTTCCAAAAATTGAATTCGGCCCTCGGGCTGAAAAGGGGTTTCCCACCGGTGAGATACCACCAGTGGTCCTGTCGGGGGCCCGCTCCTGTCCTCACTCATTCCAGCACTCTGACAGCGGAGGCTCCAAATCGGTGAGATCCTTTTATTACAGCAGACCCCCATGGCATAAGCGGAGCGGTTACAGTCTTTGGAAATCATATCGCTGATGGCTATGATTTTTGCTATGGGCTTTTGAAATGGTTTCGTGTCAAGGGAGCAGGCCGGAGCGTCTCTTAGGGACCAAATTCCCCGACATTCCACGCCGAGGAAGGGAACGGAGCCAACAATTCCTGCTGCTCCTCGGACACAGGAAGGATCGGAGCCAATTCCAGATGCTCCTAGGGATCCTAGAAACAGGCCTGGCTTACCCACACGCCCCCATAGAGAGCA
Organism: Shinisaurus crocodilurus; assembly: GCA_021292165.1. Classification (NCBI taxonomy): domain Eukaryota; kingdom Metazoa; phylum Chordata; class Lepidosauria; order Squamata; family Shinisauridae; genus Shinisaurus; species Shinisaurus crocodilurus. The sequence continues at coordinate 2,736,714 of JAHFWL010001188.1, read as the reverse complement.
GAGCCAACTTTGCCACTGAGCTGGAACCTCCAGGGTGCTGTGCGTCTTGGCCTTAGGGTCTGAGCACCTCCTCGCTGCTCCCCCGACGGGGAAGGATCTGAATCCTATTGCTCATGAGAGACAAGGGGAAGAGATTCTAGAAGACTGGCCTGAACCAGCATGCACCCCTCCGCAGAGGTCAAGACCAACCCTGCCACTGGGGTTGGCTCTTCTGGGGAGAGGAAGCCAACCCAAGTGGCAGGGTTGGTCTTGACCTCTGTGAGTCCAGGCCTCTCGACAGGTCCATTCTGAAGTGCAGGCGCTCATCTTGACAGTCCCCCGCCCCATTTATTTATTTATTTATTTATTATATTTTTTAATCGCCCATCTGGCCGGTCACCCATAGCCACGGCCCCAAGGAAAGTCCAAACATTCCAGCTGTTGCATTGTTCCAGATCAACAAACCAGTTCTAGCAGTTTTCATCTCCACCAGGAGCGGGTCTTTTGTTTTGTCAAGCAGATGGCTCTGAATTGCCCATCCCGGACCGACCAAGCTCTCCCAAGATGCTTTGCATGACAACAGAGAACCATATATGGTTGCTGGGGAAATCTCTCCCCGTGACTGTGAGGATTGCAGCTCAGCTCAGAGGGAACAGGGAAGCCTGGGGGGGTGGGGGGGTGGCAGATGACATCAGCATCCCTGTTGATTAAAAAAACAAACAAACACAACCTCCTGGCACTGTCTTCCACCGCACTACTGCTGGATACGAGATGTAGCGTACAAGCTGCCCTGGTGTGTTCTGGTTAGAAACTGGGGAGCGCCCAGCAGCAGGTTAGCACTGAGCAGACGTCTCCCCCCCGCCCACTCCACCCCCCCATCCCATCCTTCTGCTCTCTTCAAGTCAGCACCCCACTTTCCTGAGTGGTAAGAAGTTCCAGCGGGGCGGCACTTAGCAGGATTTGGTTTCCTTTGGCCGGAGAGATCGCCGGAGGAAGATGGCACTCAAGAAAGATCTCCGACTCTTTTCCAGCCCTGAGCTTCCTTAAAGGCGCAATCCTAGGCAGGTTTAGACAGGAAAAAAAGGCCTACAGCTCCCAGCATGCCCCAGCCAGCTATGCTCAGGGGAGTGGAGTGGACAGAGGCTGAGAGGCCTCTCTCAGGGGAGGCTGGTGGCCCCTGTGCCAGTGGGGCTCCTTATCCATTGCAGCTTTTATTCTGAGCTTTATCGGAGCGATCTATGGTGCTCCGTGGTGGCGAACCCATTTTGGGGATGGAGCGCAGCACCATGGATAGCTCCTCTAAAGCTCAGAATAAAAGCTGCAATGGATAAGGAACCCCACTGACCTATTTATTTATTGATTACATTTATACCCTGCCTTTTTTTTCCTGCAAGGAACCCAAGGCAGCTTACATAATCCTCCTCCTCCTCTCCGTTTTATCCTCACAACAACCCTGAGAGTCCGTGGCTGGCCCAAAGTCACCCCGTGAGCTTCATGGCTGAGCGGGGACTAGAACCCGGATCTCCCGAGCCCCAGTCCCAACACTCTCACCCCCTACGCCACACCCAGCTTCCCCTGCAAGGGTGCCACCAGGCGCGGCCTTCAGCTCAGGTGGGGTGGGCACACAACACATCCAACGCTTGACAGCTGCGTAAGCTCGTGTGAAGGCATCGCTATATCAGGGTAAGGACTATTCCAACCCTTGCAAAGCTGGGTCTGTTTGCTAGTATCTTTGATGAGCTACATTAGTATCACACGAAATGAAGGAAGGCACCCTCAATGCACCCCTCCCTCAGTGAGTCCACCTTCTCACCGTCACGGTTACCAGCTATTGCTCCTCCTCCTCCTCCTCTTCCTCATCACGGCTCCCACTTGCTTGCTTGGCAGGCAGAGAGCCAGGGTGCAAGCAGGCCGTGGCATCTCCTGCTCCTCCTTCTCGCCACCTCCGTTGCCTGGTCCAGAGCGAGAGGCGGGTGGACAAGCAGGTTGCAGTGGGGAAGAGGAGGAGCAGCTCCGGGGGGGGGCTCTTGTCAGTGGGCCCCTGCTGGGGTGTGGGCCCTTGGCAGGTGCCCGACCGTGCCGACCCTTGACGCCGGCTCTGTGTACAATATTGCTAGAGAAGCATTCATGCTTATCCACGGGGGAGGGGGGGGGGAGGTTGGTGGATGAGAAAGGGCCCTGCGCCACAGGCAGTGAGAAGTAGCTGGCTTTTAGTGAAGCTGCTGGGTGCGCAAAAACCTAACATTTCGGAACCATTATATTTCCAAAGAGCGTAGGCCAAAGAAGAAAGAAAGTGTTCTCGGTGATCCTGATGGAATCAGATGGGATAAGGGCCGAGTTCTCTGGCTACTGCTGGGATTTTTCTCATTTGTGTCCTCCGTGAACAGAGCCGTTGCTGGTGCGCCTAACAGATTCTTTTCAGCAGAGCCAAAATGTAGATTAGAGGGCATGAGAGAGAGAGAGAGACAGAGAGAGAGACAGAGAGAGAGAGCAGGCATTTGCCTAGAAAATGGTCACACCGCTTCGCTTGGTCGGATGCCCGTTGCCACAACCTAGGGGGAAACTTGCCCGTTTGTTGCAAGCATAGTTAAAACTGTTTTGGCTTTTTAAAGCAAAATTCTAAAGCAACAACAACACACAAATTGTACCTGCATTGAGTTGTCATACTGCTTGACATCTGAGTCTCTTAGGAGATCCGTATCTTTAAAAAAAGGGGGGAAAGCATATTGTAAAGTTGGGGAAAAAATGCAGAAAGGGGCAACCGAAAAAAGCTCAAGGGGCTGGAACGACTCTCCTACAAGGGAAGGTTACAATGACTGGGACCGTTTGCTTGTTTGCTTACTTATTTATTGGTAATACTCATACACCATTTAATATAATTTTAAAAAACGGTAAGAAAGTGATCCTGTGGCCCCCTGGCCAGCATCTAGGGGGCCATAGGATACTTCGGATCCCCAGATCCGAGGTCAGAAACAGAGCTCCAGCCTCAGAGCAGGGGATCCGCGCTCCGATCCCCCTCGCAGGCGGAGCAGGAAGAACCACGCCAGCTGTCTCTCCGAGGTCGGAAAAGCTATCTTGGAGAAGGGTAAAAGAGGGCGCTTCAGGGGATGGGATGAGACTGGGGCTGCCAGGATACGAGCTATCCTGATGGCACTACACCCTCCTTCCCTCCTTGTCGGAAGCACCGCAGCTGAATTGCAGAGCGGGAGGTGCGGGGAGGCAAAGATCGCTTCTGTCACGCCTCCTGCTCTGCACTGGATAAGGACATCAGAAGAGCCCTGCTGGATCAGACCACGGGCCCATCTCGTCCAGCATTCTGTTCACACAGTGGCCAGCCAGCTGCCCACGGGAAACCCACAAGCAGGAAGTGAGTGCGACAGCACCCTCCCACCCATGTTCCCCAGCAACTGGTGCACCTAGGCATACTGCCTCTGATACTGAAGGTGTTGGTGTGTGTGTGCGTGAGCAGCAGAGTGCGTGTGCGCATGGGGGATTTAAAATCCTGTCTGTGTGCTAGCAGAGGCCTGTTATTCCACACACAGATCTTCCAGATCTCAGCTCCCCACTTTTCGCAGCGTGCAGCGTGTTGTGAAGATGCCAGCCCAGCCTGCCTGTAATCCAACTTGCTTCCAGCTTCCCCGTTTGCAGATTAATCCATGGAGTCAGGAAACACTCTGTAACACCACAGGTCTAATTCTACCTGTTTATTCACTTAGCAAGTAAAGTTCTACAGAGTATACATTTCCTAGTTACAGTCCATGTGCAGAGTATAAATGCATAGCAAGCATTACATCCAGTGGAGTAAGTTGAGCTTCACTCCACCTCAGCAAAGAAGTTACATTGTTGCAGTGACAAAAGTCCAGCAAGAAGAACAAAGAAGAAGAAAGAAAGCAGTCCTGCCTCTCTCGAAGATGGCTTCAGACAGAAAACAAGTTAGCACGTCATCAGAACATACAAACCATGTGACTAGCTCATAATGCTCCCACGGTCTAGGCTTCCCATGCGAAAAACACGAGAACCCAGAAAGACATAATAAACTTGTTTACAGCCATTCTGTTCTTTCCATGTGTAAACAGTGTGCTACAGCTGGTGAAGTGATACATATCACAACAGAAGGTAGCATAGAGCCCATCAGGACTAGTAGCCACCGATAGCCGCCTCCTCCAGGAATCTGTCCAATCCCCTTTTCAAGCCGTCCAAATTGGTGGCCATCCTTACATCCTGTGGAAGTGAATTCCATAGTTTAACAATGCGCTCAAACTATGCTCGCAAGCCTCCGAGTTTGGAGGCGTACGAGCATCAAGGGCGCAATCAAAAGATTGGTTTTTGGGGGGAGGGCGTATGCGGCCAGGGAAAGGGGTGTTCTGCAACCGTGCCCTATCCTTTACCTCCCCGCCCGGAGCATCGAGCACAGAGCCTTTCAAAGGACCAGCCCATGCCGCCCATAATCACGCTGTAACTGGCAGGTCTGGGGAAATCTTTCAAGATCCTAAGCGCTGGCATCAACTTCGTGCATGCCAGCTTCGTGCAGACCAAGCTGAGAGAACGTCGCTACATTTCTAAGTGCCGGCATCCTGTTTCGTTGAATGAAACCTGGCACACACGGTTGTACGTTTTGGTTTGTTTTGGGTGCCAGTCTGGAAGCCTGAGGCCAAAACCCTTTGCGCAGTTACTAGGGAGTAAGCCCCGTTGAACTGAGTGGGACTTCCTTTGGAGGTCTTTTCTGCAGCTGGTTCTCCCTCTTTTTTTTTAGACAGCAGCTTTGCAGGAGAAAGGGCAATCGATGTGTGAATATGTTGATGCGGCGGCTGCGGCGGCAGGGTGGGTGGATGTACTGTAGCTCAGTAATAGAGCACATGCTTTCATGCAGAAAGTCCCAGGTTGAATCCACAGCATCTTCAGTTAAATGGTCAGATAGCAGATAAGCAAAGAGCCAGTGTGGCGTAGTGGTGAGAGTGCTGGACTGGGACTCGGGAGATCCGGGTTCTAGTCCCCTGCTCAGCCATGAAACTCACTGGGTGACTTTGGGCCAGTCACTGACTCTCAGCCCAACCTACCTCACAGGGTTGTTGTGAGGATAAAATGGAGGAGGAGGAGGAGGATTCTGTAAGCCGCCTTGGGTTCCTTGCAGGAAAAAAGGCGGGGTATAAATATAATAAAATAAATTCATTAATTAATAAAATTAAATTAAATAAGAACATAAGAAGAGCCCTGCTGGATCAGACCGAGGGTCCATCTAGTCCAGCATTCTGTTCACACAGCGGCCGACCAGCTGCCCCAATGGGAAGCCCACAAGTAAGGCAGGAGTGCAACAGCACCTTCCCGCCCATGTTCCCCGGCAACTGGTGCACCTAGGCAGACTGCCTCTGATGCTGGAGGCAGCCTATAGCCATCAGGACTGGTAGCCATTGATCGCCTTCGCCCTGCAGGCATTCGTCTAATCATCCCTTTTTAAAGCTGACCAAATTGGTGGCCATCAGGCCAACATCTTGTGGCAGCTAATTCCATAGTTTAAACTATGTGTGTACAGTAATACCTCGGATTGCGAGTAACCCGGTATGCGAGCTTCTCGTAAGACGAGCAAAAATTTTAGCAAAATTTAAATTTGAAGACGCTCTGGCCTTCGCCTCTACACTGGCTTGAATACAGGGCAGGGAGCCGCCCGCTCACTCTGCAGGTTGTTGATCCTCCACATCTCTCTCCTTCTCTCCCCCCCCCCCCCCCGACTCTCTCTCTCTCTCTCTGAAATTTTCATTAGCTGCTTTGAGATACTCTGTCTAAAGGCAAAGCAAGCCGGCTCCCTGCTGAGTTTCCATGATTTCTTATGAGGAAACTCGCTTTGATACACGGGTGTTTTGGATTACGAGCATGGTTCTGGAACGAATTATGCTCTCAATCCAAAGTATTACTGTATTTGTCTGTGTGTGTGTGTCTGTGTGAGTGAGTGAGTAAGAGTGGGGGGAGAGAAAGAGAGAACGAACACGAACTTTTTGGTAAAAATCAAAACGGGAAATTCCATCACTGATCTCCCGTGTCTTTATCACTCCCTTTTAAAACCCATTTTTGATGAGTGGAGATGTCTGTGGTGGCAAAGTGTTTTGGAGCTACATTTTGCTGGTGTAACTAACTTGTCTTTTTCTATCTTTGACTTTGACCCCTTCCCTTCTGTTTCTCTCTCTCATTCTGTGTGTTTGTACATCTGGACATATGAAGAGCGGCGAGGGCTTTTGGAGATTACCTTTCCCAGAACCATCCAGAAGGCAAGAATGGTTCAGGTATAACCGTTTCCAAAAGACCCACACTGGGGATTTTCTATGTGTGTGTGGTTTTGTTTCAAACAAATGCTGGCGTACGTGCAACTTCGCTGAAAACTTTGGTCAGTGGAAGCAGAATATGCAGAATAACGCAACACATACGCTTAATTTGCGTAATGTACAGGGTCCGTCTTTGCTGCAATTATTCAGGGGTGTGGGAAGGGCAGAATGTGGCGTCGGGCTAAGAATTCCGCTGCCTGAGAGCCTTGGCTTTGCTTTTGTGTTTTTAAGGTTCTAGTCCTCATGGGTGTATTTGTCGAGATATTTATATAAGCCACTTACTGATTTGAAAGAAAATTCCCCAAATGGGTAACTAACCACAGTAGTACCAGCAGCATTAAAATACCACTCTAATGTGTAATGTATTACCTGCCTTTGCGTTGGTGAGCACAAGCAGAATAATTTAGGAATAGGGGAGAAATTAGTTCAGTTTGCAATTTAATGTGAACTTACCTAATTTTGCACTGTGTAATTTTGCAAACCAGAACTCAGTTAACGCAAACCAGAACTCAGTTTACCCTTCCAAATTTGCACTTCTCCAAATTTTGCAGTGGACTTCTCCAATTAAAAAAAAATGTCTGCAAAAATGCATGTATTCGAGGGGAAATAATGTTCAAAAGTGCTGCATCATATTGAGAAAACGGCTTGCAAAAAAGGTGTGTGCTCGGCAACAATGCATACAAAAATGCACCTATTAGGAGAAATATGCACCAAAAATGCTTATGAATTTTCATGTGAACTTAAAATCATCGTCATCATCATCATCATCATCATCATCATCATCATCTCAGTGTTCTGGACGAATGAAACCTAAGACTGGAAAAATGAGAGACAGAGAGAAACCAAAACTGACAGGTTCATCCCTCCTTAGTCTGTACTGTATACAGATTTCTGCATACTTGCCCCATAGGGCTGTTACATGTCAATTTCCCTTCTATATACTTGCCCCATAGGGCTGTTTACATTGTTATGTGCCAATTCCCCTTCTGTATACAGATTTCTGTATACAGGCAGTCCCCAGGTTACGCATGAGATCCGTTCGTAAGTCTGTCTTTAAGTCGAATGTGTACGTAAGTCGGAACAGAAGCCGCGCAACATTTTCAAAGTGTCGCAAAGTGTCGCACAGTATAGTGCGTGCGCCCGTAATTACGAACCATTGTATTTAACTCAGATCTTTAACATAGATGGCGGTCCGTTCTTAAGTGTGAGTTGTCCGTAAGTCGGGGACGTTCGTAACCCGGGGACTGCCTGTACTTGGCCCCGTAAGGCCGTTTACGTGGTTCGGCTCCAATTGCCGCGCACGTCTGTTTACACGGTGACGTGCCAGTCGCCCTTCTTTCAGATCACTTGCTGGCGGAGTCGTACGTCGGCCAAGAGGACTCCCCGGAGATGCACCAGGCGGCCCAGAACAAGCGGCGTCTGTCGCTCATTTCCGACGGCAAGTTTGAGAGGAGCTTCTCGGAGGAGCGCGGCGAGAAGCTGGTCGGAGAGGGCCCCAAGCCCCGCGTCTACACCATCTCCGGCGAGAGGCCCATGCTCTCCCAGCACCAGAGCGAGAGCATGGAGTTGGTGGTCATCAAAGGAGCCGAGGCTGAAGAGGAGGAGGAGGAGGAGGAGGAAGATTGCTCCCAGGGCCAGCCCCTGCAGAACGCCGGCAGCTCTCACAACATCAGCAGGCACTGCAAGGGCAGCTGGGCGACCAGCCGCCAAGTCTCCAAGGAGTGTCCTGGCTGCGACCAGCTGGCCGCTCCTTCTCAGCACGCCTTTGACCTAGACCACCACCACCACCATCACCATCACCACCACCACCACCACCAGGCCGGAGAGACCGGCTGGCGCCGGAAAAAGCTGGAGAGGATGTATAGTATTGACCGTGTTTCAGGTGGGTGTGGAACGGAAGAACTGTCCTGTTTAGCTAGATCGGGGCCCCCGGCAAGCCCAGTGTTCTGTCTCCGGTTGTGGACAGCCAAGTATCCCTGGGGAAGAAGCTCATAGGCAGGGCTTTGCTAGAGATAAGAAACCCCGCTTTGCTTATTCTTATTCTTCGCTGCATCACCCCTAAGGTCCACCTCGTCCAGCCTCTGCTGCTTACTTCAATTAATGAAGTAATTAAGACCCATTCGGTTGACAAAAGGTCCGCCCCTTGCAGAGACGAAAATGGTTAGATCTGGTTTGTTGAGATGGATCAACGCCACCGCCTGCAGTTTTGGCCTCTTCTTGGGGGATGGGGGTGGCCATGGGGACCATCACGATGAGCGTCCGCGCTTCCAGTTTTACTGCTGCTCCTGAATCTACCGCCACTCAATTTTATTGGATGGTCGTCCGCTCTCGTAATACTAAGAGGGAAGAGGAGGGCGGTGTCCTTGGCTCTATTTTCTCCGCATCGCGTGTAACTTTTTATAAACGCTGAGTGTGTCCCCCGTCCCTCTCCAGGAGTGAGTGTTCTTGACCAAGGGCTCCTTGTTTTCTTCCCGTGGGTGCTCATGGCGGTGGTTATATTCTCCTTCCAGACGATGTCCCCATCAGGACTTGGTTTCCCAAAGAGAACCTCTTCACTTTCCAAACAGCTACAACAACTATGCAAGCGTGAGTAGAAAGAGACGCGGCGGGAGGATGCTACGGGCTGTTTGAGCCGCGAGGAAGTCCGCCTGCTCCTTCACTTCCCCCGTCTGCTCTTCCTTTTCTTTAGAGGGCGTAGCTTCATAGCACTGCCCATGTCCACAGCTCTTAGAGCAGAGGTGTGGAACCTCTTTTTCAGCCCGAGGGCCAGATTGTCACTTCGTAGAAGCTCTCGGGGGCCGCATTCCGGTGGAGGGCGGGGCCAAAGGCAAAAGGGGATCAAGCCAGAATTCCAAATACACCCGTCTACTTTAGCTTAAAGTTAAAAAAAAAACTGCCAGTAACTGAGACTTAGGGGAGGCATTTCTGCCTTTTAAAATGGGGGGGGGGGGCTGGGAAACCACCAAGCTGTTGGGGGGAAATGAGTGGAGGCAGGGGAAACGGTTCTGGCCACCTCTGTTGGCACTCACCATGCTCTCTGTCCCTCCTGATTATATTTCCTTATTGGTTAAGTTATTTTTAATTAAAAAAATTTTTTTCACTGGGAGGCTGGCTTGCTGCCAAGCAGTGCCATCTTTTATTTGGCTTCAGAAGAGGTGGTTCTGTGTTTCGGGGCTCAGACACCCCCCATTCACACACACACTTCTGCCTTGTGCTTGGGGCAAATTACTTTTCTTTTAGCCTCCGCCGCTTGGCCTTCTGGGAAAGGAGTTTCTTGTGACTGGCCGTGGACAACAGGATGGCAGCCATTTTACGGATGGGCAAGTCCGTCCGTCCATCCCCCCCATGGCAGCCATTTTGTGAGAGCACTCCTGACGCTCTCTCAAAATCCCAAGTGTGCCCACCAGTCTAAAAAGGTTGGGGCAGGGGGGGCGGGTGACCTGGTCTACCCATAGGTGTTGTGTTAATTCCAACATTTTTATTTTTATTTTTTTTAAAAGCACACCTCCCTGATTAAGTTCTGGTGCCAGTGGTGATGGAATTGCTTCCTGCCATGGCTTTGGCCAGATCTTTGAAATGTAATGATTCCAGAAAGTAGGTTTTGGGTTGCTGTTTTCATGAACCTTCGGCGCCCGATTTTTTTTTTTTTATTTCTTAATTTTAGAATTTCAAAGTACTTTGCTGCTGCAGGGAGAGGTCTAGCCTGAAAGGGTTTCTCTACTAATGCGTCCTCTCTCTTGCTCCCTTTCTCTCCCCACTGCCTCTTTGCTCTCTCTTGGATCGCCAGCATCTCGTAAGTACCGTTGCGGCTCCCCGCAACTTGCCTACCCTTTCACTGATTGTCTGTTGGCATTTTTGGGGAAGATCCCACGCTTTCCCGCTGCTTTTGTCCGTACGTGGCTGCACAAAAAGGCGACAAAATCAGACTGGCCGCTCTTTGTGCACCCGTTCTTGAATCTGGATAGCTGGGGATGCTGTAATTTCCAGGGTATTCGCCTCTCTTTCCTTCTCTCCCGCATTGAGTACTCCCGGGCCTGCCTTGCGACAGAGTTTGGAGGCCCCGAAGATCGAACCAAGCCAGCAAGCAACCCAGGACTCTCTAAAAAGACATGACACACAAGGAAGGAGGGACGGGGAGGGAAGAGGAAAACACTCGGTACACTAAATTCTTGTGCCCCCGAAGAAAGTTTCCACTGAAACTTGTTGTTGGGCATTACACTATTTTATTTAAGATCCCTTAAAAAATAAATAAATATCATTTGGGGGCTGGCTTCCTTTCTTTTCTCTCCAGAGTTGGAAGGGGCCTTGGAGGTCATCCAGTTCAACCCCCTGCTCAAGGCAGGATCCACAGCGTGGGGTGCAGCTGCAGCATCCCTGACCTTTGCTTAAATACCTCCAACGAAGGAAATCCCGTCACCTCCCAAGGCAGTCTCTCCCGCTGCCAAACAGCTCTTGCTCGCCGTTAGGAAGTTTCCCCTAATGTTTAGCCGAAACCTGCTCCCATCTCAATATTTCCTCTCTGCCTCTTCCCTCTCCGGTCGCTTTTGTGATGGCAAGGGAGGAGGGCCAAGTGTCTCCCACCCACCCACCCCGCCCATTTTCCCGGTACGGTAAATCCCACGGTGAGGAGCATAACCAGGGGGAGAGAGATGAAATCTCGGCCTAGCTAGCCCCACAGTGTCCATACGAAACGTGACCCTCTTTCCCCATGCTCGTCGTGGTCTATCATGCCCCCCACCACCACAAACCAGTGTGTGACATACACGTGGCCTCCTCGACTTCTCTTTCAGTCCCACCCTCCGACTTTGTTTGTAGTTCATTTTGTGGCTCGCGTCTCTTCCTCTCCTCGAGGGTCCCTCCTTTTTAAATCTCTTTTCTGGGAGTTTGCGTGCCCTCTTCCCCCCTCTCTCTCTCTGCCCCGTGTGCGTGTGTGTGTTGCTGTGGTCGTTTCTCTCTCTCTCCTTCATGTCGTCCCCCAGTTTTCGACGCTGTTCTAGTTTGGTTTTAATGCCTTAAAACTGGTTTCCCAGGGCGTTCAGGGGCTACGCAGAGAGGAAGAGACGGAAGCGGGAGCATGATTCTGCGGCTCTGATCCAGAGGTACGAGGGCGTCTTTTCCTCGCACGGTTTCGATCCTTGCCTCGCGGTTGCATGGGCCAGCTGCAGGTGTGGGCGCTGGCGTTGCTTTTTTTAAAAAAATCCTAGCGGTGCATTGTTGCAGACGCCCGGTGCCTCCGTGCCAGGAATTATCGCAGAGAAACAGGAACGACGGGCAGCTCCTTTTCTTCTTAACGGGACACGGTCACTCCGAAAAAAGCAAACTTGGCAAGAGCTTGAGGCCAAAGATTGACGGACGGGGCGAGGTTCACACACCACACGTCGTTTGCCCTTCCTGGAGGAGAGTGGCAAGTTGACACGTGCCCCAAAGGGCGCCTTGTGCATTCACCTGTATCCAAAGGACACCTGCGACTGTCAAGATCCAGGTGTGAAAAGAAACGAGGGGGGTCCTTGACCGACGCTGAGCGGTGCCTGTGGGCCGAATCCGCCCCGCAAAGCGATTTTATTCGGTCCCTGACAATCTGACCGAAGTTGCATCATGTGGTGCCCGGGGGGGGGGGGGGAATGCCCAGATTTCCACTTGTAAGGATAACAGAGGAGGGTCGTGAGAGCAGAGTCTCCATAATTGAGACGCCCTTGCAGCTAGATAGGATGGGGCCTGACCATTTGTGGGAGGGTCCGGCTGTGCAGCAAAATTGTGCAGCCGTCCCCCGTACCACCACCTGAAGCCCGCCAGGGTCACCCCAAGAACGCAGACGTCTGCTACCCTGGCCCAAGGTTGAAAACCTGCTTTTTCAAACCTGCTGTTAGCAAGTTGGGGAAGCAGCAATAATAACCGGCCTACCTCATGGGGTCGTTGTAAGAATGGCCAAGATAATGGATACATCGAGGGTGGGGTGCCTGAGATGTTGATGGACCACTGCCGCCCCCATCCCTGACCGTCTGCCCTGCTGGCTGGGGCTGATGGGAATTGGAGTTCGACAACAACTCAGGCACCCCACACTGGATGTATCCATGATCTCGGCAATTCTTACAACAACCCCATAAGGTAGGCTGGTTATTATTATTATTACTTTTACTACTACTACTACTACTACTACTAATAATAATAATAATAATATCATCTCCTTATTGCAAACAGGGAGGCTGAAGTAGTGAGGTGAGAATTGCCACGGGTGGGATGAGATTTGAGTTAAGGAACGTCCCCGCTCACTTTTGTCACCACACCCCGGGGGCCCATTGAGGCGGGTGTCTCACCCAAGGGCCCTCCAAAACCTGTAGCCGGCACTGGCCTCACCGGCCTTGTATAAGGTGGGGAATCGGCAAATATTCCTGAGCTCTGCCAACCTTGGTTTTGCGGGGCAAGGTGGTTAAAAAGGAAAGGGAAGGTGAAGCGAAGGCGTGTCCCGGTAAGAAGGCCGTGGCGGTGCGGAGGCCCTCTGGATGGGCCGTAGTAGCTCCCTCTCGGAAAAGCCGGGCGCCTCCGTGCCCAGAGAGGCGGTTGTCCTCTGGATGTCAGCCGGAGTGGGGCGGCTCAGTTCTGCCTGCTTTGTCCTTCTGGTCCGGGGAGCGCATGCGGCTGTGTGGGGCTTCGGCCAGGGGCCGCCAGCTTTTGGCACCTTCTCTTGTAGCTTGGCAGCGGCGGGCCTTGCGAGGGGCCGGGTACGGAGCCCGTCCCCCGTATTGCCGTCGTGAGGCTGGCTTGGCCCCCTCTGCGGCCTCGTCTTGGCAGGGGCCCGCACTGCAGTGCTACGCGCCCCCCCCGTCCTCCGTCCTCCGTCCCAGACCCCTCGCTCGGGACCTGGTTGCACGTCCAGCAGCAGAGCCGGGCTTGGGGACGAATGCCGCCCAGCCCACGACTTCCGGTGCTCGGCTGGCCCGTCTCCTTGGCTGTGAAGGAGACGCTTTGGGCCAGCGAACCGTGGCTCTTGGCATCTTGCCCGGTGCAGCCTGTGAGGCAGGGCAAGGCAAGGGGTTGTCTCGGCTGCTTTGGTCATCAAGTTTGGGGCTTTTGCTTCGGGCTGGCTGAGAAACCGGGCGTGGCGGTGGCTTGCGTATGTGTGTGTTTTAAGCATTTTGAAAAAACCCTTCATGCTGCTAGTCCACAGGAGGATAGGATCCTGTGCAAAAAGACTCTTGAGTGGGTTCAGGCAACACAATAACCTACACTCGGGGGTTGAGAATGGGTTGAATGTGGGTTGTCGTTGACCCGTGGGTTGTCGTGTTGTCTGAACCCAGCTGCGCTAACAAACCATGACTTGCTAACCGCGAACAAATCCTGAAGAGAACTCATGGTTTGTTGTTGGGTTGCGAACTGTGGGTTGCTCACAGGGATGTGCTGATGCTCGGGAGTCCAGTTTGTTTGAGCTTGCTGGACTTCCTGCCTGCTTCCGATCCAATGATCGGAAGCTGGCTGAGTCATGGTTTTTTCTGCGGGCTTCCGTCTCTAAGACGGGCTGCAGTTTCTTCGTTTTTTAAAGAAATGCTGAGGAAATCTGCACAAATGGCGCAATTTGCGTAACTTTTACGCAGTTTGTGTAACTTTATACGCAAATGGCGTAAGTCACGGTATTTTGAGTGTTCGGCGCAAATCAGCACCTGAAAAGCATGTAGCTCTAGCCGCGTGATTTGCGTAAAATTGGCCAATCACACTAGATCCACGTGCTTTTCGGGTGCCGATTTGCACCAAACACCCAAAATACCGTGATTTATGCAAATTGTGTAAGGTTATGCAGATTGCACCATTTGCGCAAATGCCCTTAGCGTTTTTTAAAAATGCACAAACCACGCCCCGTTCTAGGGACGGAAGTCCGTGCGCTGGCTCGAGCTAGCATCATAGCAAGTTGGCACCAGTGCAGGGCCAGTGAACCGGAACCCGGGGGGCTGAATCACGAAAATCCATCAGATTTTCACCCCCCCTATTAGATTCCTCACACGTTTCAACAACAACCCACAGTTCAACGGCAACCCACACTCAACCCTTGAGCCTGGGTTATCGTGTTGTCTGAACCCAGTCTCTGGGAGGGAGGGAACCCAGTAAGAAGACGGGAATTGGGCAGCCGGGGGTAACTTTTCCCCTTTTCAGCCTTCAGGTTGCCTTTTTGGGGACATTTTGAGAGGCAGGCTTTTAAAAAGACCCAGAGCGGAAGCATCCATGTGTTTCTGCCAACGTCTTTTCTCTCGTTCCGGTGCTGCCCGGTGACTGTAAACTCTGGGCCACCAATGGTTGTCAGAATGCCCCCCCCCTCCCCGCTCTGCCTTTTTGGTACGTCGCAAAAGGAGATGGGAGACGAGCGCAGCTCTAGGGAGGATGGAAAGGAGATTTGGGGCGAGCCGCATCGCCCTGCTCTTCGTAGGGCAGATGCGGCGAGAGGCGAAAAGAGCAGGACCGCCACGTTCTCTGGGCTTTCTGTGTCGCGTGTTCTGTTTCCGTCCGAAGCAAGGCTTGCGGTTGCGCATAGGGCCGCATAGGGGTCCCCCTGGCCCGGCCTAATTGGGCATTCGGTGCTGCGTGCCTGGGCCCGGCGAGGGGCTGCGAGTGTCTCCATGGTAACCGGGCCTAGTGTGGACGTGACAGCAGTTGGCCATTGTGTACTCTTGGAAGAATGGGCTGGTTCTGTCCTCTTTCTCTCTCGCGCGCGCGCGGGCACAATGTCCTTTCTGTGACTGAAATCTCTTCTTTGTGCTTGGATGGTTTAAATACACCCACCCACCGCCCACTCCTCACGCACGGCGAAGGAATCCCTGCGCGGTTACAGTGCCACTAATAGACTCGAGTGGCTTTTTTCCCCTCCCGCCTATTTCCCGAAGGGGTGGTGGAATGGATTGGGGTTCCGGGGTGTGTTTGCTTTTCAGACATGGCCAAGGGGAATGCAACACCACCTCTGTTCCCTGCCTCGAGCATCCTTGTTGAGTTTTTCGGCTCAAAGACGCAGCCAAAGACGCAGCTCGTCACGAATGGCAGAACGCAGCCAAAATAAAAGGAAACAAGAGAAGCTGCTTGCCGCCCTGAATTTTAAAGACTTTTTTGCCTTTTGCAATCCGGCACTGAGGGATGCGTCCTCTCTCCCACACACCCCGATAAATCGTACGCCTCGTGTCTGAACGGTTGAGGCAATAAAATATCGACATCCCCAATGTGATACTTCTTCCCCTATCCAAAAACCCCAAATCTAGCAGCTTCTGTAAATCAGGAATACTTTTTTTTAAATAAAAGAGAGAGAGAGAGAGAGAGAGAGAGAGAGAAGAATATAACTTCAGTTCTATTCTATTATTATATATTCTATTTAGTTAGGAGAATATAACTTTTACGAGGAAATTTGACACACAGTGTGCCTGAGGGAATGTTTGCCCAGATTAATTTTCGCTCTAAGCCTGGGGTCTCCAACGTAGTTCCCGGAGCCACAAATGTGCCCACCAACACCTCTCTTGGTGCCTACCAGACTCACTTCCCTTTCTGATTTTTATTGTATTTCTTAAGATATTTTTAAGATTACACTTTTTTAAAAAAACAAACAAAACAAAACTGGGAGGGCTGGCCTGCTCTGAAGCAAAGTGCTGCCCTCCTGCGCCATCTTTATTTGGGTTCAAAACAATGTTGTTGTTGTTTTCTTTTTTTTTTTATCCAATTTTTTTATTTTCTATATAAAACAAACACATAATATCAAACATATAACAATTAACAAAACAAAATAGACCTCCGATTTTTCTTCTACAGCAAATACAGGTAACAATAATTTTTCTTACTCGATAATCCAAATGGGAAATCTCTTTCTTCCCATTGTCCCAGATTCACTTATTATTCCATAAATCCACAAACAAACAAATCATTATTTTCCAGTCTCTGCAAAAAGTCAATTAGAGGTTTCCACTCAATAATAAATGCAGATGTTGTCCTTTCTCTAATTAGTGATGTAAGTTTGGCCATCTCTGCCAGCTCCAGCATCTTGACCAACCATTCTTCTATCGTAGGCACTGCTGGACCTTTCCACTTCTGTGCATATAGTAGTCTCGCTGCCGTTGTCATGTATAGAAATAAAGTTCCATATCTTCCTTCTAGCTGACTGTCCATTATTCCCAATAGAAAAGCCTCTGGTTTCAATTGAAAAGTAATCCTTAAAATCTTTTGCATTAATAAATGAATTTCAACCCAAAAACTTTTAGCTTTCTTACATGTCCACCACATATGATAAAAGGTTCCTTCCTGTTGTTCACATTTCCAACATATATCTGATGCACCGCTATACATTCTAGCCAATTTCTCCGGCGACAAGTACCAACGATACATCATCTTATAAAAATTCTCTTTAAGACTAGAGCATAAAGTAAATTTCAAACCTTTTAACCACATATTTTCCCATTGTGTCATTAGTATATTATAACCAAAATTTTGAGCCCATTTTATCATACATTCCTTCACTTGCTCTTCCTCAGTTTCAAATTTCAACAAAAGCTTATACATTCTTGAAATAAGATGTTCATCATTTAGACATAATTCCCTTTCAAAGTCAGATACCCTCTGTTCAAAATCATACAACCTTTTATCAACTTTAAACCTTTCTACCATCTGTAAATAGGAGAACCATTGACATGTATGACCTTCTTTTATCAGTTCTTCTCTTGATTTTATTTTACATTCATCTTGTGAAAAATTCAGCAAATCACGATATGTCAACCAACTGTATTTACTTAACATTTCTCTTCTATGGTGGGCTTCTTGTGCTGATAGCCACAATGGTACTCTCTGACAAAACCTAGGTTTATATTATTCCAAATTTTCAAAATGGCACTTCTAACACAGTGATTATTAAATTCTACATTCACTTTAACTTTATCATACCACATGTACCCATGCCATCCAAATCTCAAATCATATCCCTCTAAATCTAATAATCGACAATTTTTCAACAAAACCCATTCTTTGATCCATACTAAACAACAAGCAGCAAAATATAACTTCAGGTCAGGTAGACCCAACCCCCCTCTTTCTTTTGCATCCTGTAAAATCTTAAACTTAACCCGTGGCTTTTTCCCTTGCCATACAAATCTAGATATATCCTTCTGCCATTGTTTAAATGATATTTGCGATGTCACAATGTTGTTGTTGTTTTCATGAACAACCCATGAAAAGAAGCCCACAGTATGTTGTTGGGCTGAGAACTGGGGCTTGCTGGTGGTTAACAAACCATGGTTTGTTCGCGCGGCTGGGCTCAGACCACACAATAACCCGCGTTTCAGCAGCAACCCACACTCAAGCCATACTCAAGCCCTGATACCTCCAGTATCGGAGGCAGTCTGCCTGTGTACACCAGTTGCTGGGGAACATGGGCGGCGGGAGGGTGCTGTGGCACTCATGTCCTGCTTGTGGGCTTCCCAAGGGCAGATGGTTGGCCACTGTGGGAACAAAATGCTGGTCAAGATGGACCCTCGGTCTGATCCAGCAGGGCTCTTCTGATTTTCTTACGAGTGTGGGTTATCGTGTTGTCTGAACCCAGCCGTTATATACTCTGAGATATACCCTTGACATTATCTTCCATGTAAATTCGCTCCTTCAAGGGGTGACTTGGATCTCCTTCTGATGTTACCGCTTGCGGGGTGTGTGTGTGTGTGTGTCTGATTTCCAGGGGAAAAAACACTGCGGGGGGGGGGGGGAAAGGGCTCAGAAACCTCTCCCCCACTCTCTATGCCGCCCCTAACCCTTCAGACTGCAACTTCGACGGCCGCACTGTACGTAAACGAAAGCTGTCCCTAAAAAAAAGAACTGCAGAACCGCACGGGACTTCGCCCGCGGCTGAACAGACGCTTATGGACTGGATTCCAACGGATGCGTGTAGCACTGGCGCCCCCTAGCGCTTGACCGCTGGTGTGAACATACAAACCCATCACGGCACAACGGCACAACCGCGACTCTCTGCCCTATAGCGTTCCTGAGATATTTTATTTATTTATTTACTTACTTATTTACATTTATTGATGATCGCCCATCTGGCCGGCAAACGGGCCACCCTGGGCGATGTTCACAAAATAAAAACAGGATAAAATACATTTAAAACAGTATAAAAATGTTAAAATCTTAGCCCACCCCATATTCCCGCCTGAACAGCCAAGTTTTTAGTGAGCGGCGGAAGCTCAGCAGAGAGGGGGCATGGCGGAGGTCACTCGGGAGAGAGTTCCACAGTATGGGGGCCGCCACAGAAAAGGCCCTCTTCCTCGTCCCCACCAGTCTAGCTGCTCTGACTGAAGCCGCTGAAGGGACCAGGAGAAGGCCGTCTGTGGCAGAACTTGTTGAGCGGCCTACTTGGTGTTGCTGGAGATGCTCCTTGAGATAGACTGGACCGGAGCCGTATAGAGTTTTAAAGGTCAAAACCAACACCTTGAATTCGGCTCAGCAAGCAACTGGTAGCCAGTGCAGCTCCTTCAGCACTGGAGTGATGTGATCCCGCCGGCAGCTGCCTTTAATCAGGCGAGCCGCCGCGTTCTGTACCGGCTGTAGCGAATATTTTCATGGATGGCGGTCACTTTGGCCATCCGCTGTTATTTTGGGGGGTATTTGACCGGGATTCTGGGCAGCTCTGTTGAAAGCGGCAGAGAGGCCGGTTGCTTTTCTGTGGCTCTTCTGACTTAAGTATTTATTTAATTAGGGTATTTTTTTATCCCGCTGCTCAGCCAAAAATGGCTCCCAGAGCAGCTAACAAATAATCAGCCCAAAGATGACAGTTCCCTGCCCTGCAAAACTTACAGTCTAAAAAGAGACAACACACAAGGAAAAAGGAATGGGGAGGGAAGAGGGGAAAAATTTCAAGTTTTTCAGCAGGGCTGGTGGAATGGCTCTGCTTCCCCATCTCATCTTTCTCTGCACAGCCTGTGCGAACGGCTGCTGGAAATGTATTTATTTATTTACAATATTTATATACTGATCCGCATCTAAACAGATTCCAGAGCAGTGAACAGTAAGAAGATAAATAGAATAAAACACTATATTAAAGAATATCAGTAAAAAAAGAAAAAAACAACAATGTGGCTGGTCAACCAAAGAAGGCTTCCTGAAATAAAGATGTTTTCAGGAGGCACCGGAAACAACACAATGTCAGAGCCTGCCTGACCTCTAGAGGCAGGGAGTTCCAGAGAAAGGGGGCCACCACACTGAAGGCTCTACTCTAGGTGAACTCCAGTCGGGCCATAGGTCCAACTGGAACCACCAGGAGCGTGCCAGAAATGATGAGGGAGGAAGAACCTTTATGGAGGTGGTCTTCAGGGCTGGTGTAGTGGCTCTGTTTCCCCTCTCATCTCCCTCAGCACAGCCCGCTGGAATAGTTCACATTTTGATGAGAATTTACTTACTTTCACACTTTCAGAGCAATCTTCAAACTGAGAAACCATTATCCTTCAAAATTTGCACTTCTCTGAATTTGGCAACGGAGTACTCCAACCAAAACACACATATACATATATCGGGGGAAATAACGTTCAAGCATGCATTATATTAGGGAAATTGCTTGCAGAAAAAAATGTTTATACTAGGCAAAAATGCACGTATCGGGAGAAGTATGCACAAAAGTGCTTCTGAATTTTCACGCAAACTTTAAAAAAAAACATTTCCCCTCAAAGTTCGGAATGAAACGAACTTAAGTTTGGAGAATTTTGCAGAGTTCGAGATGAACCGAACTCAAGACTGGAAAAATGAGAAATGGAGAAAACCGGTGCTGATGACCTGCTTTTTCGTTTGTTTGTCATCTTTCAGAAACTTCAGGAAGCATCTGCGCATGGTCGGGAGTCGTCGCATGAAGGCGCAGAGTGAGTGAGGGGGCTGAGGTAGTTATGGGGTGTGCTGTGCTCACCCATGCCCTTGGGCCTGGATCTCCCTAGACCAGCCTTCCCCAGCCTGGGTCCCCTCCGGATCTTTTCAATTACAACTCCCATCAGCCCCAGCCAGTATGGGCCAATGGTCAGGGGCAATGGGAGTTGTAGTCGAAAACATTTTGGGGGGACCAAAGTCGGGGAAGGCTTTCCGATATAGAGAGTTTGCGTCAGCCTCGTTTTCTCATCTGGACCAAGCCATATAAAAAAAAAAAAGTATTGGCCTTCCTTTCTTGCGCCTGCAACGGAGCGGTGGAGAGCATGAGCTGTGAGACAGGACGGTGTGTGTTTGCTGGTCGTGAAACCTGTAATAATTGGTCCCTTATTACTACTATTATATTTAACTTTTTTTTTTGTTAGCCTTTGCCGATCGGCGAGAGAGGAGCTTCAGCCGGTCCTGGAGCGACCCCAGCCCCGTTAAGCCCGAAGACCTCAATGATTCCCGAGAAAGTACGTCCCTTTTGTGTCCTCCACCCTCCCCAACAACCCCCCCCCAAAAATTTTGAAAGTAACTGGTTCGGCATGGACTACGTCACTCGACTGGATAGGCAGCTTGTGTCGTCCTCCGGCCGGTGCTTAGGTTAGCCCGGGTCCTGTTCTCGCTACTTCGCTGCCTGTGGGGGGATTTCATCCTTCTGTGCGTTGGCCTTGATGCGCGTTGCTCATGGCGGGTGAGGCGAAAGTACGTTGCGCCGATGTCTCTGTGAAGTGGGTTTGCCTGCTGTGTCCTCTTGTTGATCGGGGGGGTGCCTCTTGGGGAAAGGCCGTAGCCTGGGGAGGCTGGCGGGCCCCTATATCAGTGGGGCTCCTTATCCATGGCGAGTTTTGCAGCTTTTATTTTGAGCTCGATGGGCGCTATCCATGGTGCTGAATTCCATCCCCAAGACAGGTTCGCCACCGTGGAGCACCACGGATAGTGCCCATCGAGCTCAAAATAAAAGCTGTAATGGATAAGGAGCCCCACTGATGCAGGAGCCTCCCCTGCCCGTGGCTCACTGATGGATCACGTGCTTCGCATGCGCAAGGTCCCAAGGACAATCCCCGGGATCTCCAGTTAAAGAGGGTAGGCGACAGGTCGTGAGAAGGACCTCTGATAGGCACCATTCCTCGCTACATCAGGGGTGTTGAGCCTCGTTCAGCCCGAGGGCCGAGTTCTATTTCGGAGAAGCTCTCGGGGGCCGCATGCTGGTGGTGGGCGGGGCCAGAGGCAAGAGGGGCGGGGCCAAATAGACCAAAAATACCGGCGCATTTTAGCTTGAGGGTCTTCCTACCGGTAACCAAGTCCTAGGAAAGGCGTTTCACCCTGTTTTAGAACAGGGGTGGGTGGGGAAAGAGTGCACAAAAGTGGTGGTTGAGTGGAAAGAGGCGAGGCCAGGGAAGGGCGGTGGGAACATCTGGGGAACCCCCAAGGGTCAGACGGGAACCACAGGAGGGCCGGATCGGCCCCGTGGCCCTGAGGTTCTGCACCAAAGGTCCGACACGCCGTATCAGATGGTTTTCAGGTGTTGTTGACATATTCAAGGTCGCCGTGACGGGCAGGCATTTCTCCTCTGCCTCTGTGTGTGTGTGTGTGTGATGTTTCTGGGCTCCAGCTGCCCAAAGGTAACAATCAAATCCATTCCCAAATCGAGTTGGGGATTAGGCGAGTGCCGTTGCCAAGCAGGTGGGAGTCAGGTTCCGATCCCCCCCCCCCCCAAAGGCAGTCTGTAGCCAGGTGAGGGGTTGGTGAAAACAGGGACCAAATAAGTCATCTTAGGGCACAATCCTTTGTGTGTTTAGCCAGAAAGAAGTCCTACAATTCCCACATGATGGCGCCTTGTGATTTCCAAAAGCGTGTTCAGAACTGAGGTTTGGCCTTCCCCAAAGGGGTTACATGTAACTCCTGCTCAGAAAGCCGGGATCGGAGCTGACGGGATCCGAGATGCTTTGTATAAAGGCAGTGAGCTTAATCCCGCTTAGGGATTTTATTATATTTAAGTGGTACACAAACATCACAAATAAATCAATCAGCAAGCTGGCACCCGGTATCCTATTTGGGTCGTCAACAGGCATCTTCGGGGTTTTATCCTGGATCATGTAATATAGCGGGAGTGCAGAACCTCTTTCAGCCCGAGGGCCGCATTCCATTTCGAAGACACTCTCGGGGGCCACATTCCAGGGGTGGGCGGGGCCAGAGGCAAAAGGTGGCAAGGGCCAAAGTACGGGGAAGAAAATGCATGGTCCAGCTTAAAGCGCTTACGTTAATCATTATGACGAGGGAAGGTATTACGACTTTACGGGCAGAAGCTCAAAACTGCTAGCAAACAGAGTGAAGAAAAAGGGAACTAAATATATATATATAGAATTTTAGCTTTGAATACAAAAGAAGGAATTAAAACATTTGATCCAAAGGAAATGGGAGAAATATTACAGCATTATTTTAAAGTTCTTTACGAAGTGGACCAGATAGAAATGAAGCAGATTCAGGAATATCGGGATAAAACAAAAACACCCCCATTAAATGAAGAACAGATAAAAGTATTTAGAAGCAGAGACAGAAGATGATGAGACTGAAGAGGGCATGAAAGAGTTTTCAAAAATTATTATGATGACTGATAATAAAGCTCTTCCTGCCAGTAATTAAGCCTTAGGAGAGAGCATTTCAACCTTTTAGAATGAGGGGGAAGATTGCTCAAAAGCTGGGAAACCACCAAGAGTTTGGTCGTCAGGGGGAAAGGGGGTGGGGCCACGAGAAAGGGGTGGAACTGCAGAGGGCCGGATTGTGACTGCAGATGTGGCCCCCGGGCCTGAGGTTCTGCACCTCTGATCTGTAGAGCCTCTTAACTGCTGTCCTAATCACACTAGGAAGGAGACAGATGAGCATGTGGGTCTCTTACTTAACCGGGGCGCTTTGGGATGTGTGCGTGTGTGTGTGTGTGCACGTATGGGTGCATAAGGGGGCCCTGCCAATGCTCTCGCCGCTCTGCACCCCGCAGGCCATGAGCTCCAGGATTCCTGCTGCGCGCTCGACAAGGGCGTCGACTTGAACTGGGAGGCGGAGAGAGAGCTCGAAGCTGCGGCCTGCAGCGGTGAAGAGTTCGTCCCGCCCAAGATCATGGTGAGCCAGACACAAGGGCCGTCACAGGCCGTCGCCTAGGGGCAGGGGTGGCGGACCTCTTTCAGGCCGAGGGCCAAATTCCGTTTCGGAGAAGCTCTCGGGGGCCGCATCCCAGCGGTGGGCGGGGCCTGAAGGCAAAAGGGGTGACTCCAAAATATCAGCGTATTTTAGCTGAAAGCTTGTACTGCCAGTAGCTAAGCCTTAGGAGAGGCATTTCAACGTTTTAGAAAACGGCACAAGAGCCAGGAAACTACCAAACGATCCATGTTCAGGGGAAACGGGGCAGGGTCTTCTGGGGAATCCAGATTTGAGCTGGATTTGGCCCCCGGGGGGCCTGAGGTTCCACGCCCCTGCTATAAAAACAGAGGCTGGATGGCTTCTTCTGAATGGCGGTGTAGGAACGATGATTTCCTCCGTCCGCCAGACCTTGGCTGAAATTATCTTTGAGGTCTCTTCCAGGGCGGTGAAAAAGTCCTGCCTTCCGGGTACGGATTATGGCCTGCACGTTCGGCATTTCGTGCGCCCACTAGCTGTGCCCGTTGCACGTCTTCTAATTCTCTTCCAACTTCCTTCCTTTCTTTCTAGCTCATTTCCTCCAAGGTGCCCAAAGCTGAGTACGTTCCGACAATCATCCGGCGGGACGATCCGTCCATCATCCCCATACTCTACGTAAGTCTGTTTTGGGGCCCACCTTGGTGAATGGTGTGTGCCTCAAAATGGCCCAGTTTAACTCTGCGCTGTGGGAAGAAGCCCTTCCTTGGATCTGTCCTGAATCTCCCACCAATCAGCTTCATGGGAGGACCCCTTTGGGTTCTAGTATTACGAGAGAGGGAGAAAAACGTCTCCCTTTCCACTTCCTCCACGCCGTGCATAATTTTGTACACCTCCTCCATCATGTCTCCCCTTGCTCGCCTTTTTTCTGTGCTGAACCATCCCAGCTGCTGCAACCTTTCCTCCTAGGGGAGTTGCTCCAGCCCCTGGGTCATCTGAGTTCAGTGTATGTTACATGGCACACGTTATAGTGGTGCCACAAGGGTTTTTGCAGTGTTTCCAAAACCGGCAAGGCCTCTCTGAGTGGAGTTGACAAAGGAAACAAGTATGTTAACCCCCCTCGGGCAGCAGTGGCTCTCTGAGGCCACTTCAAACTCCCTGTAAAAAAAAAAAAGGTGTGTGTGTGTGTGTGTGTGTGTGTGTGTGAGAATGTCTTCTTTGTCTCCAGCCTAACACAATGAGCTCCTGAGCCTTTTTGACAGATACAATCTGGAGCTTTCAGCCGTGCCTCTCTTGTTTGCTTTGCAGGATCACGAGCACGCCACCTTCGATGACATTCTCGGTACGTGAGTGTCGGGTGACGAGGCTGAATGGGATGAGGCCAGGCTCTGTGTAGCGCTTGAACCCTTGGTTGGAGTCACGGGGTGGACTGCAGGGCCTGGGTGCAAGAAACGGGGGAATATCCACGTGCTTCCCCCACCTAGAGCCCATCAGATATTTTGGGCTTCTTCCTTGTCCTCCTTCCTGCTCCTTCTTCTTCCTCCTTCTCCCTCTTTTTCTCCTTCCTCCTTCTCCCTCTTCTTCTTTTTCTCCTCCTCCTCCTCCTTCCCCTTCTTAATCGTATTTCTGTCCCGCCTTTCTAAAGCCAACGAAAGCAGTTTACAAAGATTTCGGAAAATAAAAACCCATAGCCCGGTAAAAAAAAAACATAGCAAAACATGGAAAGCAACCGTTTTTATAAAGCCGCAACAATTTTAAAAGGGCAAATTCAAAAAGATCCTCTCCACCGCTTTCCCTAAATACAAAGCGAGCCGGACGCCTGCTCCTCCCGTCATCCCTCACAGTTCGCCATGCTGGCTGGGGCTAATGGGCATTGTAGTCCAAAGCCTCTAGAGAGCTCCAGGTTGGGAAAGGCTGCCTTCGTGGCTCCATGGGAAGCTTCGGTTGCCAGTCGCGGGATTTTGGGGGCCTCTCGCCCTCTGTGGGCGCTCCGTCCAGTGTTGTAGGCCAAAAACATCTGGGGACCCAAGGTTGGAGAACACTGCTCCAGAGGGAGAACGTTAGGTCCTCTTCTGGTCTTATGGCCCCTGGCTTCACCGTCCTCTGGAGCCTGCCTTCGATGGCCAAGATCCAGCCCTTCCTTCCCATCAAGCGGGGAACTTCTTGGCCATGCTCCAAAAGACTCCTTCTCCCCCCTGTCCCCCATGCACGGCTCTCACAGGTTTATCCCCTCTCTCTTCCCCCTTTCTGTGTCCTCCGCAGAGGAGATTGAGAAGAAGCTGAACGTCTACCGGAAGGGCTGCAAAATTTGGAAGATGCTCATTTTCTGTCAGGTACGTGAGTTAAACCCCTCAGGGGGGCTGCCGCCCGTCCCTCGCTTCCTCACGCAGCAGCTGTACTCGCCTCGGCCTCCTGCCGGCGCAGACCTCGGAGAAAACGCCCCTCTCCGAGAGGACGGCAGTCATAGCCATGGACCGTTCTCACGGAGCTCTTCCTTCCCGCCCCCGCCGCTCGGTTTGTGAGGCAGGCTTGACGGCGCTTCTAGGCCCGGACCATCTCCCCGGCAAACGCCGACACCAGGTGCACCTTTTGGTGTCGCTGACTTTACGGAGGAGGCTGGAAAGTGCGCGCCTTCTCTTCCCTCGCCACCCTGTGCTCCCCAAAGGCTTTGAAAGTGTGTCCGGTTCTCTAGTGATTCTGGTTGAACACGGGACTGGCTGTTCTCACCTTCTGAATGCCGGTCCTTGTTTTATCTCTCTATCTCACGGGCGTTCAACCTCTTTCAGCCCGAGGGCCGAATCCCATTTCTGAGACGCTCTCGGGGGCCGCCAGCATATTGTAGCTTAAGGGCGCAGTCCTGTGCATATTTAAACAGGAAAAAAGCCCTACAATTCCCAGCATTCCCCAGCCAGCGTTGCTGGCTGGGGATTGCTGGGAGTTGTAGGACTTTTTTTCTGTCTAAACATGCATAGGACTGCCTCCTAAAACTCTTACTGCCAGTAGCTAAGCCTTAAGAGAGGCATTTCAACCTTTTAGAATAGCACATAATAGCCAGGAAACCACCACATGATTGGTGGTTGGGGGGGGAAGGGGGTGGGGCCAGGGGAAGGGGGCGTGGCCTTCCAGAGAACTCAGAGGGCCGGATTCAGCCCGCAGGCCTGCAGTCCTGCATCCCTGATATATGGGAAGCGCCAGATTGTTTGCTTCATTCTCCGCCTCTTTTCCTCTTGCAGGGCGGCCCGGGCCATTTGTATCTTCTGAAGAATAAAGTTGCCACCTTTGCGAAAGTGGAGAAGGAGGAAGACATGATCTAGTGAGTGAGAGGCTCCGGGGTTCCCTGGTGTGGAAGGGATCGCAGTATGACTGGCGCGTTTCTCGTCTGAGAGTCAGGGTTGCATGTCTTCATAGATCACAGAGTTGGAAGGGGCCTACTAGGCCATCATCGAGTCCAACCCCCTGCTCAAGGCAGGAAACCAGAGGAGGGGTCTCCCATCCAAGTAATAACCAGGCTTGACCCTGCTTAGCTTTCCACGCTCAGACAAGCTGAGCCAGCGTGAGCCACAGGCCTGTATACAGCCCAGACTTCGCCCATTCTGAAAATTCCGAAAACAAAAGAAATGAGACCACCAGTAGCTCCTCCAGTTTATAAATTGTACAGATTTAAGAATTAAATTTTCAAAATGTTTCAGATTTTACATATACTTGCTGAAGACCTCCTTGTTCCGGAAAGCCTTCTCTGCTGTCCAACCACCGTTTTGATGTTACCTTGTTTTCAATGTATTGTTTTTGTTTCTTTTATCTGCTTTTATCTTTTTATTGTTCACCGCTCTGGAATCTACTTACGGTACGTAGATATGGAGCGGTATACAAATACAGTAAATAAATAAATTACACACACACACACACACACACACATATGTGCACACCTTGTGTGTGTGTGTCTGTGTGTGTGTGTGCGCGTGCACAGATATTTTAATATTTACAGATTTTAAAATGTGAAACATTTCGATATAAAACACCAGCATCAGTCACTGGTTTATACCGATATGTTTCACATTTTAAAATGTGTGTATATCTATGTCTCTGGATAGATAGATAGATAGATAGATAGATTTTAAATCTATGAAATTTTAAAATTTTAGATCTATGAACATTTTTAAAATTTCTAATTTTTAAAATTTTTTTAAATCTATAAAATTTATAAACTGGATGCACTGCTGGTGGTCATTTGTTTGTTTTTGGAGTTCTGCATAATAATGCGCGTAGCATCGGCTACATATCACCTACATATCGGTTCATTCTGAGACTCTCAGCTTTCACTTTAAAATAATAATAATAATAATAATAATAATAATAATAATAATAATAGTTTTTAAGGTGCTGTGAGAGTCTTTATATTTGTTTTGCTGTTGAGTTGGATTTGGTAAGGCAGGGATCTCCAGTCTTTTTGGGTCAATGGGCACATTTGGAATTTTGGGAGAATGTCATGGGCACTCTCACAAAATGGCTTTCCCATGCACAACATGGCTGCCGTGGTGGGCATGGCAAGTCACAAAATACTCCTTTCCCAGAAGGCAAACTGGTGAGACTAAAAGAAAAGAATCTTAAGTACAAGGCAGAGGTAGAGGGGTCTGAGCTCCGAAGCACAAAACCAGTCTTTGAAACCCAAATTAAGATGGCGCTGGAGGGCAGCCCTTCACCTTGCAGTATGCCAGCCTCCCAGGTTTTGTTGTGTTTTTTTAAACGTTTAATTTTTAAAAATGTTAAGAAATGAAATTAAAAACCAGGCGGGGCCGGGAGCCAAGAGAGGTGTCCGTGGGCACATTGGCACCCATAGGCACCATGTTGTAGACCCCGAGGCACGGGGAAGGCACTTTCCCTGTAGGGCTGCATGAGTTTGCTCAAGTGCCGGGACTTAATTCTTGTTAGCGTTGCTCCTGACATGTGTGTGTCACGTCCTCTCGAGTGCCGTCTGCCAGGAAAATACCGCGGGTAGGTTGTTTTTTTAAAAAGGAAAAGTACAGCTGAAGGGTCCTCCTGCCCCGTTTTGCAGTTTCTGGAAGCGGCTTGGCCACCTGATGAGCAAGCTGAACCCGGAGCCGAACGTCATTCACATCATGGGGTGCTACGTGCTGGGGAACCACAATGGAGAGAAGGTGAGTCATAGTAGATTTCATAGATCGTAGAGTTGGAAGGGGCCTGCAAGGCCATCGAGCCCAACCCCCTGCTCAAGGCAGGAGACTAGAGGAGGGGTCTCCCATCCAAGTCATAACCAGGCCTGACCCTGCTTAGCTTTCCACGCTCAGACAAGCGGAGCCAGCGTGAGCCACAGGCCTGCTGCCTTGGCCGTGGGAGAGAGCTGCCCCTTTGTCCCTTGGAGAGATTGCTCTTCCTCCCCGCGCTTTCCCTCTCCGACCGAGTTCAGACAACACGATCGTCCGCACTCAAGGGTTGAGTAGGGGTTGCCGTTGACCTGTCATCGCTGTCCAGGCAAGGCCATCCCTCCCTCGTCACGCATGCTGGCCTATCCGCTGCTCCCCGGGGAACACAAACACCGGCGACTCCGCAACGTCTTTGCCTTTCAGCTGTTCCAGAACCTGAGGAATCTAATGAGCCCCTGTCGGGTTACCTTTGAGTCTCCGCTCGAACTCTCCGCTCAAGGTAAATGCTTCGTTGGTTGAGCTGATGGGCGTTATGTGCACCACCACAGGCGTTCGCTGCAGCAAGTGGGTTGATTGTGAAGGGGAGGCGCACAAACATCCTGGCAACACACGCTGCGATTGACAGTTGACCGGCTCGGGATGGGTGAGGATTTCGTTTGGGGGGGTGGAAGTCCGGTGAATTCGCCAGGCTCGACCCCCTGAACTCCGTCCCACCGACCTGCTTCCCCGGCTTAACTTGTGTTCTCTCAAGACGAGCCGGGGAAGCGACTTCCCGGGTTCCTGGCGGGCCACTTTTAACGTAGAAAATGGCGTAAGAGACGCCAAAAACGGCCGCAATTTGCGCAAGTTAACGCTCGCAATCTGATACGGACACAAGGCAGAACACGCTTCGAGGTGGAACATGGAGAACTTTGACGAGCTCAAGTTTTGCTTGTAGGCCTACAAGACTTCACCAGGGTTGGCAACACTCAGACATGACACTGATGGGGTGGGGGAGAAATTCATGCCCACAAGCAGAGAAGGGGGAATACACAGTCCTACAACCTACTTCCGACACCTAAACCGCGCTTGACTGCATCAGCGTTTTTTGAGGAGGGAGCAGGCTTGCGGGGGAAACATCTTAGCACCGTTATATTAGACCTGTACACTCATTTAAAGAAAGCTTAGGGCACAATCCTATGCATGTTTTGACAGACAAAAAGTCCTACAGCTCCCACCAGCATTACAACCCATACAAAAACAACGCAGCACGTGAACACGGTTAAAATCACAACTCTGGAATCACAAATGCACGATGAAATGATCACTGCAACACCAGAAAACAGATCCAACGCGTGCCTGTAAGAAATACGTCTTTCAGCTGGCACATGAATGGCAGCAGTGTCTTTGAAACGATACAGTGCCCTTTCAATGTGCAGGGCACTTTACAAAGTATAAGAGGACAAGTCCCTGCCCCAAGGAGCTTACAATGTAAAATTTGACATGAGGGAGAGAACAGTGGAAGGGGAGGGATAACAAGGAAGGAGAAAACTAGGGGCAACAATGCTTTTATTTCAGTTACGTACCCCTAGGCATATTTGCAGTGGGGTACGGGCATGAAAGGGTTGTTGTTGTTATTATTACTGATATATCCTGTCTTTTTTCCTCTTGCAAGAAGCCCAAAGGCACTTACATAATCCTCCTCCTATCCATTTTTATCCTCACAACAACCCTGTGAGGTAGGTTAGGCTGAGAGTCAGAGATTGGCTCAACATCACCCAGTGAGCTTCAGGGCCCTTTTATTATTGATTTATACTTATTTATTATTGCATTTCTGTCCTGCCTTTTTTCCTCTTGCAAGGAACCCAAGGCAGCTTACATGATCCTCCTCCTTTCCATTTTATCCTCGCAACAACAACCCTGTGAGGTGGGTTAGGCTGAGAGTCGGCGACTGGCCCAAAGTCACCCCCGTGAGCTTCCTGGCCGAGCGGGGACTAAAACCCCGGGTCTCCCCACTCCCAGTCCAACACTCTAACCACTGCACCACACTGCCTCTCCAAAAGGCTTTGCAGAAGAGGTGGTCTTGTAGGTTCCGTCCTCCCCTCGTTGCCTGGAGTTAACGTGGCCTTCTCTTGCTTCTGCTTCCAGGGAAGCAAATGATCGAGACCTACTTCGACTTCCGCCTTTACCGCCTCTGGAAGACCCGCCAGCACTCCAAGCTTCTGGATTATGACGACATCTTATGAGGGCAACCGACAACACAGCCGAGCACGGTTGAGTTCTACTGAAGCCCAAGTGGCCTGGCGTCGTGCGGAGAGAGAGAGAGAGACTTTTTCGCAGGCACGGGAGAGGCCCTTGGAGCCCGGCGGGGGCCCTAAACAGGCATGTTGTCGGGCCAGCAGGAGATTTGGAGGGGGCAGCCCGCTACTTCGGGCGTGGCTCAGACCGGCATGGACGTCAGACGGAGGGGGTGTTGTGGAACAGGGCAGGATGATGGCATATCCTCACGGGACTGAGCTCACCTAAGGTCACAAAGGGCCAAACTCCATTTTCAGGTCCTTTTTAAAAGACATTCCAAGCTCAGGTTTTCTTAACTACAAAAACTCGTTGTTGTCGCTTCCCCTTTTCTTGTGCTACTGGATAAGCCGGGGGGGGGGCGGGGGCGGGCGGGCGGGGGGAAGCGAGCATCATCTGTGTGCAAAAAAAAAACCCCCTACTGTTTCATGCGCGGACGCCGTCTCTCTTTTGGAAGCAAAGAGCACCATGCTCGACCTTGCGCGCTTTGAGATGCGTGGTCCGAATCCTCCGCACGGATTAGAGGAAAGCTCAAACTTGTCTGTTTTCATAGGGGGTAGAAGAAGAAAAAAAACCAAGTGCAATTTTTATATGAATAGAAGGAATACTCGATTAGCTGTTGCCGTAAACACACATCAGTAACCGATAGATGAGATATTTTTGGTCTGCTTGAAAATATATTTGAAATAGTAATATATCTTCTGTAGGCATATCTATATATATCTATATATGTAATCACCAGCAAGATGGATTTTTTTTCCCCCACATGCTTTTTCGCAGGCCTGCATGTCTGCAGCGCTGGATTTGGTTTCCGGGCGAGCCGTGGAGGGACACTTAGGTTCCCTTAAGAGCGTCCGTTGTTATTTCAACTTAACAGCATTCTCCTTATTTGCAGCTTGGCAAAACTAGGGGGTTTGCACTGCAGGCCTTTTTTAGTTTAGAAATACGGCGACTTGGCCGAGAGGGACCTCGGTCCATTTCCATATACAAACTAGAACTGGATAGCCATGTTTAAAAGATTCTCTCTTTCTTTTGCTGCACCGAACCTTGCCGTTTTGTTTGGTTTTCGAAGGATGGATTTTGAAACATTGACAGCTCCACGGAGCTGCGAAAAGCCGGCAGTGGCGGCTGGCGGGTTGATTTCAGAGGGAAAGCCCTCTGCGTGCTGTGCAGAATTTCAACACCAGGTTATGGTTCCGTCTCCCCCTTTTTGTGTCTTGGCACAGAGAGGAGAATTTGCCAACGGTTAATTGGCAGAATTGATCTCCCCTCTGGCTCCATATTGGGCTTGCCCGTTGTCTGTGGGTGGTCGTAGTCCGGACGATCCAAATTTGTGCTTATTATACCTTTCGGAAGGGATACTTTGAAATAGCTACATTTAGGGTTTTGTCTTTTACCTGTTCAGGTGACATGAATACCCAAGGAAACCTGCACTCTCCAGCAAAGGTGTGGTGGTCTCCCTGGTTATTTTGGGTGGAGTCTGCAGTTTTGTTCCTTCTTTCTGAGAAGTAAAGTCCTTGAGAGACTAACGTGTTAGCCTACCCCCGTTCCCCCCCCCCCTGTTTTCTAAGATGATTGTGGAGTGAAAACAAATATACACTATAAATCTTACTTGTGGTAAACTTTAGCCAGGTAAAGTGGCAAGCTCTCGCTATAACAAGCCCACAACCCCATAGCCCTCCATCTTGGCGATGGTATCCATCCCTCTCTCTTTGTTATTTGTATCGCTGACGGGTCACCACTTGTGCAGAAAGATGAACCTCAGCCCTCATTTTCTGTCTGTAGTTGTGCTATAAAACCACTCGGAGAAGCTGGGTTAGAGAGCACACTAGGTAGCTTGAATACAATGATGACATTCAAGATATGGCCCTCCTTTAAAAAAATATAGTATATATTGTTCTTAAAAAATATATATATTCTGGAATTTTCCTGATCGTGAAATTAAATTTTTAAGGACATTTTTGGGGGAAATCCTGAAGTCTTTTGGGTAAATCTACTATCAACAGACTTACAGTCCCAAGTGGGGGAAATGTGTCATAAATAAATCCCTGCCCTGAAACTGTAACTGTTGAAAGCTGAAACATGGAGTTGGAAATAATAATTTGAGAACCCAGTCAGGCAGCTTTTTTGGTAGAGGTGACACTTCCCCACGGACAGTTTGCTGCTTTGGCGTGGGTGGGTATGTCTCCTCTGGTTTTGCTTATTGGTGACTCAGTTTAGCAAAAAAAAATATAATGTATTAAATCTTTCTCTTTTTAAAAAATAAGTTCTATTGTCTCCTCTCAGTTGTGCCACTGGGGGACACCCGCTGTTTCTTCCGTGGCCCGGGACTACTTTCGAGAGGGGAGGCGATGGGAGTTAGATGCACACTCAGCACAGCTTCATACATGGTTCTCCTCCTACACGGAGGCAAATCTCCATGTCCAAGAAAGCGTGTGCAAACACAGTCACAGTTGTGGTACGGTGCCCGACCGTGTGTTGCGCCCGGTGCCTTCATGGATCGGGCAGCCGGTAGGCATGACGGCTATTCGCTCCATGCAGTCGTGGCAGAATGTAGCACTTGTGTTGCGCTTCACATCCGTCCCTGGGAGTTTGTCGTGGCCGTCGGACCGAAGGCCTGTCAAACCCGGCAGTCACTCTCCGACAGGATGTGATGGAGGCAGCCATTCCATATTTCTTGTCCGGCTCTCCACTTGCCTCTGAACTGCATTGAGCAGGGGGTTGGACTCGATAGCCTTGTAGGCTCCTTCCAACTCTATGAACTATGAAACTATGAATCTGTCCGGCTCCTTTTATTTATCCTTTTAAAGCCCTGTCTGCTAGCGGCCATTGCAGCATCTTGTAATTAACATATCACACGCACGCTACATTTTTTTCCCTTGACTATTGAAGGGGAGGAAAAAGTTGTGTGTGAAGTGTCCCTTAGACCAGTGTTCTCCAACCTTGGGTCCCCAGATGTTTTTGGCCTACAACTCCCAGCATGCCCCAGCCAGCATAGCTGGCTGGGGCATGCTGGGAGTTGTAGGCCAAAAACATCTGGGGACCCAAGGTTGGAGAACACTGCCTTAGACTGCTGCCCTCCCTGGGTGTTGTAGGACTAGGCCATCGTAAGGGTCTCGGGAGCCCGTGTCGTTCCCGAGAACCTCCAAGGAGGGGGAAAGTTCAAACCCCTCCCTGGGCACCTTGTCCCGTCCATGAACTGACTGCGGTTTTTGCCGTCGGAAAGTGTTTCCTCATGTCTATATACCAGATCTACCTCCCTGTAATTCAAAGCCATTGGAACATGTCTTCTCAGTGGACGCGGCGAATAGCACTTTCTGGCATTCTCTTACATGCCCCCCACCGTAACCTTCTACTCTATCGGGCATACCCAATTCCTACACATTTTCTCTACGGACTCCGTCTTCTATAGCTTCTTTTGCAACCTGTTGCGACTCTCTCACTCTCTCTCTCTTTCTTCTGATTCCTTTCCCAGTGCTCATCGTATCCTTCCCGAAGTCCACTAATTTAGGGCTGAGCTTCATGTTCCAAAAAGAGGGTTTTTCACCCCGGAGCTATATGTGTACCACTTCTTCCTCTCCCACCCCCCCGGCCATTGCAGAGCATTTGGGATTCACTCCACTTTGTTTCAAAGGAGAGGAACAAGTTTCCAGTCCTTGGTGGGGAAAGAAGCCTGAAACGTTGCGGGCAGCGCCTGGTGACGACTCTGAAATTGGAGGGGTGGGGGACACGGTGGGGGGAAAATAAGCAAACACACTGAGAAATGTGATCATAGTGCCTGATTTGTACAGCTCGCGAAATTCAGCTTTTCTTGGAACAGAGTGTGTGTTCCCTTTGGGGCAGAATTGATTTTTATTTTATTAGTGCAAAGTACACTAATAACCCTGTCAACTGACGATGCGAGAAAGCCACAACAGTGCAATTTAAACACTCCTGTGTCTAGCACATGATTTGCTATAATCTCTGCGTCTTTCTCAGAGACGCCACTGAGTGCCCCGTTGTCTCCAATCAAATACTCTGGCAGTCCAATTTATTGTACGGAGCCAATGGCTCTTTCAATATAAATCACAGACCCTATCAAGATACAGCTTGTTTATTAGTAATCATCTTTATTCATACGTGGCATAATGAAATCTAAGTGCTTTATGGATGGTAAAATCCCTCCGGGCTGTCAGTCTTGAAGAATAGAAACACACACAGAGCCCACTTTCCTTCTAAATAAATTCTCAGTGGTTCACAACGCACATTGAACATTCCAAATGTGCCCACCAACCCAAAAAGGTTAGGCAGCCGGGGTCCCCAACCTTTTTGGGTCTGGTGGGCACATTTGGAATTTTGAGAGAGAGTCGTGGGTGCTCTCACAAAATGGCTGCCAAGGGGTAGCCCTTGCCCGTTCATAAAATGGCTGCCATGGTGGGCACAACCAGTCACAAAACACTCGTCGTCCCAAAGGCAAACTGGCGAGGCTGAAAGAAAAGTAACTTGCCAAAGGACAGAAGCCCGGGGCAGAGGTGGAGGAGGGTCTCTGAGCTCCAGAAACACAGAGCCACTCTTTGGAGCACAAACGAAGATGGCGCTGCAGAGCAGCCCTTTGCTTTGCTGGATGCCAGCCTCCCAGTTAAAAATAATAATAATTTTAAAGAACTAATTAAATAAACTAAAAATCAGGAGGGGCAGGGTGCCTGACAGACCCCAAGAAAGGTTTCCGCAGGCACCTTGGCTGCCTCTTGTGCCGTCACTCCAATTCCCAGCAACGTGAGCCTCGTACAATCAACCACCACAACCAGGCCACCTTTTGACACTGGAGGGCCCTCCTGGACATCCAACGGTGCCCCCTGGGCTAATGCAGATGTCTCCTGCCGTTCTCCCAGGCGGGCTTTGGTAAATTATTCACACGAGCCGTGTTCATGGCTTTATGCTGCCAGGCTTGCTCAGAAATACCCCCTTAGCAAGGTGGAAGAACGGGCATTGATTTTGCGCGACTGCCTTTAATGCAACGCAGCGACGTCCAAGTGCGCCGGGCGGCAAGATTGGGGCTGAGCGGTCGCTCCCCAGTTCTCTGCTTCTGAGAAAGGGTACGCGTCCTTTAGATGCAAGGACCTTATTCGTACTGAGTTAGAGCACTGGCCCATCTAGTCCAGTCCGATCTATTCCGGGTAACGTCAGCCCTCCAGGGTCCTGAGCAGGGAAATCTTTTCCCTAACTCTGCTGCTGGAGACGCCGGGGATTGAATCTCGGACCTTCGGTGTGTGAAGGATGTGTTCCGCCACCGAGCAATGGGCCCTTCTTTCAGCGCCAGCTACCACCACACAAAGTAGTCTGCATTCGTCCTGGTATCCCATTGTGGCAGGGTTCCTATGCTCCGATCCTGGGAGCCCAGAAACAGCTAAGAACCAGCCCATTTAGTAGTAGTAAATCCTCTTTAGCAGGGGTGGAGATCCTCAGCCCCAGGGGTGAAATCTGGCCTTCCTGGGATCCCAGTCTGCCCGCCCATGGTTCCCCCTTTCCCCTCCCAAAAAACTGATAATTTGGTGGTTTCCCAGTTTTTCCCCATTTGCCCTCAGGGCCCCGCCCACCACTGAAATGTGGCCCCCGAGAGCTTCTCCAAAATTGAATCCGGCCCTTGGGCTGCAAGAGGTTCTGCACCCCTGCTGTTGGTCACCTATCTCAGCCTTTCGCTTCTGGTGGGTGGCAGGTTCCCTTCAACTCCGCACCACGAGCTCCGTGCTGGATTGTGAAGCTGGGAGTCTCCGAACTTCCCCCCCCCCCCGAGCCTACTTATTTATTTTTTATGTGAATAACTGTGGGTTTTGAGCAGCGGGTGGCCATCAAGGGTGGCATTTTCTGCCCACTCCGAAGCTTATTAGAGTTGGTAGCTGGTATTGTTTGTTGCTGACCAGAAAGCTCCACTGTAGCACGGACTGGCGTTGCTCTGGGCTTACCCATTCCAGTAAACAGCAATAAGACATCGGGGGGTGGGGGTGGTTCTCCCATGACAATAACTCTGCTTTTTCTTACATTCTGTCCTCCTGTCCATTTTGTGAGTCCCCCCCCTCTGTCTTTACCATCTCGATCCCCTGGGGGGGACGGGGGACACACAACAACCTCTTCCCACTAAGCGTGAATACCATAACGGCTCCAGCGCCTGCTATAATCCTCAGGCTTTGGGCGGGCAGAAGATTAGATCTGGCCCAATTTGCAGAGATTTTGAAGGCACGGATGCTGACAGCTCTGTTCGCTGTTGGTGTGGTCCTGCTTCTGACTGTGCCCTTTTCGGGTGCAAAATGTGTGTGTGTGTGTGTGTGTGTGTGTGTGTGAAACGATGGAGCAACTCTGAGCATCTCGTAACTCTTCCCCCGTTTTTGGCCGTAGAGCGGGACTGAGCCCTGGGATGGAAAGGCGTTTATGTGTACGGTGTATTTCACAAACATGACTCCTGCAGCCTCGGCTAAGTGGCCTCGGGATGCCCCAGATGTTTGGATCATCGGAAGGCTGGGTCAGCTGCTTAGAGTTCTCATTATATTAAGCGGCACATAAAGTATCGCTGATAAATAAATAAAATAAATGCAGAATGGTGATGCTGACACGGGTGGAGCTACGATGAAGAATACAGGGCTAATGAAATCTATTGGGGTGTGTGTGTGTGTGTTTTAATTACCAAGGTGTGGGAAACGATGCCCGATCTTGAGTGGACCACACGTGGCCCCTTCTACCGCTGAAATTTACGGTACAGTGGCAAAAAAGAACCAGTGGTACAGTCATGCCTTGGATTGAGAGCATAATTCGTTCCGGAAACGTGCTTGTAATCCAAAACACTCATATCAAAACGAAATCCCCCCCCCAAAAAAATTTGTACAGAGATTTTTAATTTAAGCCATACTACAGTACTTGTATTGCAAGACGTCGCTTGTATATCAAGTAAAAAAAATATTAAATAAATATTTAAAAATTTGCTTGTCTTGCAACACGCTCTCAAACCAAGTTACTTGCAATCCAAGGTATTACTGTATACTGATACGGGGCGGTAAAAAGGTCACATTTAGCTGGAGAACAAGCAAATTCCAACCTGTTTACCACTCTGTAGTGGTTTGCGGCCATTCTTTTTTGCCACTGCAAATTTTGGTCGCAGCGGGGACCACAGTGTGGCTCACCCAAGATAGGCAGCAAACCAAGCATTTTGTTTTTGGGAGATGCCTGAATTACGGCGGTGCGGCAGCAAGAGCGTGCTGTAGTGGTTAGACTGCCAGGCACCTGGTTCAAATCCTCATTCAATCATGGAAATCATTGGGATGACTTGGGGTCAGTCAGCATCTCTCAGCCTAACCTACCTCACAGGGTTGTTGTGAGGATAAAATGGAGGGTAGGAACTTGGACGCCGCTCTGAGCTCCTTCAAGGAAGGGCAGAATAAAAATGTAACAAATATAGAAAGGGGAAACACATTTTCTTCATTGCCCTGTGTTAGAGAGTTTTGGATAGACATGGATGAAAACTCTGGTACTGGAGAGCTTTTGCAGTTTGGGTTGCTTTGTAGCTTCCAGCTATGCTTTTGGTGAAAGACTCTGGCTGTGATCCAAACAAAAGGCCATACAAACACAGATGCGGCTGGAAGGTTTGCTTGCTATTTCTGACACGACCTGCTGCTGCCGAAGAGGCAAGCCACCTCTCGAATGATGGCTTGTCTCTTCAGCAGTGGGAGCAGCTGAAAACTGCAGCATTCCAGCTGTACGTGCAGCACCCTCCCTTCTTTCCATAACGGCCACTGACCTCAGGG
The DNA here is from genome assembly GCA_021292165.1 of Shinisaurus crocodilurus. Classification (NCBI taxonomy): domain Eukaryota; kingdom Metazoa; phylum Chordata; class Lepidosauria; order Squamata; family Shinisauridae; genus Shinisaurus; species Shinisaurus crocodilurus. The sequence continues at coordinate 2,698,212 of JAHFWL010001188.1, read as the reverse complement.
GTATGGGGCGAGGAGGTCTGTGAACATAAGAATCATCATGTCGGACCTTTTTGTAAGCGTCCAGTCCCTCTGTCCGAATCAGAGTGCTGGATTTTGGTATGATTCAGCAAGATGGTTCTTAGTTTTACTAAACCTTCTCCCTTTAGTGTCCTTAAGTCTAAGATTCACCTTGTTGGTTCATTGCCAAGTTGATGGTCTTCTGTCTCTGCCACTTCAAGCTGGGCCTCTCATCTCCCGTCTCCCTCCTCTGTATTCAAGCCTCATTTCCCAAACAAATGGACGTTTCTAGGTTTTACGATGTGATTTAATAAAAAGAAACCTTGAGAATGACGGATGTGTTGTTCTTCTTTTCTCTAGCCGCATCCCCCTCCCCTCTCTCCTGTTCATCTCCCACCCTTCACCTTCTCCCATCGTAGAAGAATGTAAGATTCTTTACCTTCTCCAGGGTATATAAGCAGGTCACCCTGCTGATCCGTTAGAGCAGGGGTGCGGAACCTCTTTCAGCCCGTGGGCCGCATTTCAGAGACGCTTTCGGGGGCTACATTCCAGTGGTGTGGGCAGAGTCAAAGGCAACAGGGGGTGGGGCAAAATACTAAAAATGACAGTACGTTTTAACTTCATGCTCTTCAGTAAACTCAGTTATTGCCAGTAACCAAGCCTTAGGAGAAGTATTTCAACCTTTTAGAATGGCCGTGAGCCAGGGGGATCTTGCACAAAAGCCAGGAGACCACCAGATGGTCAGGGAAAGGGGGTGGGGGCAGGAGAAAGAAGCACGACCACCTGGGGAGGGCCCCCCCCTGGGCAATTTGGCCCCAGGCCTGAGCTTCTGCACCTCTGTTGGACCGGCTCACAGCGGGAAGAGTATATTGAATGCCCTTTACAAGTGGGGACCTGTGCTTTTGGTTTGTAATAGCTTTCCTCGGTCAGGAGCCAGAACGGCACACGACGGCCTCTGTACGCAGCTCCCCCCCTGCATGGTTCGCTGCCAAAATTGTGGTCTGTCATGCCCCATTGGACTTCCCCCGAGGAAGAAGAGTTAAGAGGCCCCAACGGGGAACCATGTCCAGTTTCAACAGGGTCCTCCTGAGCCTGTTACAAAAAGATGCTAGATCCTAATGTACCCAGTTCGAATCATGCACATTAGGAAGGAGAGAAACTCTGGCAGTGGTCCAGCATACATTGTTTATTCTATAGAATATGGAGATGTGGGAGTGTGTAACAACACTGCAAAGCCGCATCTCAAAACGGATGCAGAGATCTTATCAATTTATACAGTATCTTCTGACGCAGTTCCACGCATGCGTCTTACTAACAGAAACGTCTAGCTGTGAAATGGAAAAATACAGAGGTTAGCGAGGCCACGCTGCCTTCTCCAACCCTCTACCCCCCCCCCCTGTCCTTGGCTAAAAGAGCAGAGCGAGATAAGCAAGAAGGCAACATTCCTCAGTTTCCCTTCTCTGTACAGAGGTTAGTCTAAACAGCAGAAAGTTGTAAAGGAAAGCATTTCATTAGTTTTAACTCATCAGTTACTGAATTTTTACAACAAGCCCACATGGAAGAACCTGTTGAGGTCCCAGCCGCTGAGGAAAAGGGGAGGATTCTGCCTCAGAGGAGGAAGCTGAGCACGCCCCAAGTCCCAGGGAGCGCCGCCGCCAGAGGAGGCAGGCCCAACTCAGGGAACCTCACCCAAGTGCCAGGCTGCAGCAGAGGTCTACTCAGGAGGAAAGGCTCCTCATGAGTAGGGCTCTCACCAGCGAGCTCTAATATACTGCAGCTGAGCCCTGGGCAGGACTGAGCAGGCTCCGGCGTTTAAAACGCCTTCTCTGCCAGTGCCTACCTAGCCAGTGCTGGAAACAACACCGTTCTTCCTGCTTCAGGGTCTTCTACCTTGCCTCCTGGGCCTTGCCCTGTGATTGATGCTCCGTGCTACGAACCCTCGGGCTCCTTGACTCTGCTACTGGGCAGTGAAACGTCATCGGACTGCCTGTGTTCTGAACTTTGCCTGCTATCTTGACCACTCCTACCTTAGCCTAAACCCCGTTGGACTGAAACCTGTGCGCTCGAACATTGACCTGTTTCATTACCTTGCTTCTTGGCTAGCCTTCCGCTCAGAGTCTGCTGCCTGCAGCCGACGCAGGACGGTCTGGAGCATCTATCCGAGCAGCGAAGTGTTCTTGGGGCTCTGGACTGGCCTTGTCCACTCAACCTTTGACCTTCAAAACAGGAAGGGCTATAGAGGACTTCCTGTTTGGACTGGACATTGCCTGAGCGCCCACAGTCTTTCAGGTTGTGGTGTCTTCCTTGTCTCTGGCTCCTAATCGGGCCCCTCTCCGCTGCCGAATCCAGCACAGCTCCTTGTTCCTGCCTCCTGGAATCCCTCGACTGCCCTTCACATGCCTCACATGAGACCTTCCCCATCTGTACACCGGTCCTACGCCCACCGTTTCACGTCTTCAGTCTGATGGTTGATTGGCACTGAGATGGCGCCACCTCCTCTGTTCCCTGCAGCCAGGGCTGGCCCTATGATTGGGCAGAGGCGGCCGGCCATCTCAGGTGACCGTTGCTGGGAGGTGTTGGAGGAGCTGCGGACCCACACAGCCTGCCCTTTGCCCCCTAAGCTAGTTGCTTGCTACCTTCAGGTGTGATGGAGGATGCTGTCCCATAGCTGGCGTCGAAGAAAGAATCGATTGCCAGTCCATTTGGCTTTTGTACATGGAATGGGAGGGGCCGACACAGGAAGCTGCCTTTCACTGAGTCGGACCATTGGTCCATCTAGCCCAGTATAGTCAACACTGGCCGGGCAGCAGCCCTGCAAAGTTTTAGGCGGGCAGTTTTTTCTGCCCTACCTGGAGATGCCGAGATTTGAACCTGGGACCTTTGCATGCAAAGCATGTGTTCCACCACTGAGCTACTATCTTGTTTTTCACCCCAGGCAGCAGAATTATCTCGGGCCAGCACTGTCTGTCTGCAGCCCTATTTGTTCACTGCTGCGACCTTCATCTCTAGGCCTTCTGAGCTGTCAATTAAAAGCAACAACAACAACACGCTGCAGAAGTTGGAATGTTCGTACGCATTCCTCATCATTCCGGCACTTGAGGCCGTGGGCTTGCAGCAGCCAATCGCTTCTGAGGTTTCAAATCCTACATCCTGAATTTACTTCCAGTTTCTTCCTTTATTTTTTTTATCAGGTTTATTTGACCAGGGAGAGGCGTAAGTTGGCAGAGCTGCTGCTCTTTTCCTTGTAAGGTCGTCCATTGCATGTTCTGATCTGATGTGCTTTAACCTGATAGCTCGTTTCATCAAGTGCACGAAAATATTATCGAAATCTGGCTCTGGGTTTGACAATAGATCACATATCTTAGGACCCACCAATGTATGCAATGCAGAGTTATTTGCTTTGGGGGGGGGGGACCTATACACGTATTGTGAACCGGAATACGCCCAGCTCAAGGTGCTGTTTTACTGTCCTTGTTACTTTTTCTTCCCATTGGCAAGCTCAGCTTTTTTTAAAAAAAAGCCACACTGCATAGGGGAATTGGCTTATGTTTGGTTAGGGTTAGGAACGGGCTTTCTGTCACCTGACTGGTGGCAAAAGTAACCGTACAGGAACCCTGTTTTAAAGTAGTAACAGCAATCTTAAATAATAAACTTCCTTGTTTTATTCCTTCTTCGTAATATACTATATATATATATCTTTGTTTACTTTCCTGGTACTTCTTATCATTGTTCTCTCATGCCTGATGACCTCATGGGGGGGGGGAAGCGTATATATAAATAAAGCGGTGTAGTTTTGGCAGCAGAAACAAAGGGAGGGATTGCCCGGTGCTGAGGGGTGATTCTCCACATTTGGTGTCAGCAGTGGGATTGCACTAGAATAGAGGGTTCCACCCTAGGTAGATTCTCTATGTCTCTCTTGCACAGGGTTTTTAACTCCTGTGCTGTTATCTTCAAGGGACATGTGCCTCTCATTGGTCTGAAGAGGTAGACCTGAGTGTATGTGTTTTATCTCTTGGTGTCCGCATCTGGATATGTGTTGTAGCGTGAGGAGGCCCTTATGAATAGCCCTGCTGGATTCAGCCAAACAAAGGCCCATTCAGCCTAGCATCCTAGTTTCCCCACAATGGCCAACCAGGTGCCTATGTTGTTTCTGCAGGGTACCATCTCGTCCCCAATTTGTTTAACATCTATACGAAGATGCTGGGAGCGGTCATGGGGAGATTTGGAGCCAAGCGCCATCAGAACGCTGATGACACACAGCTCCGTCTCCCTGTGACAGCTGCGTCAGGAGAGGTTGTGCAAGTCCTGGATCAGTTCCTGGACTCGGCGATGGGCTGGATGAGGGCCAGTAAACTGAGGCTGAATCCTGGCAAGATGGAAGCCCTGTGGGTGAGTGGTTCCCGAGTCCAGGAGATAGGCTCATTGCCTGTTCTGGATGGGGTTGCAATCCCTTTGAAAGATCAGGTTCGTAGTCTGGGGGTACTCCTAGATCCATCGTTGTTGCTGGAGTCCCAAGAGACTGCAGTGGCTTGGAGTGCCTTTTACCATCTTCGATTGGTTCTCCAGCTACGGCCTCTCCTGGGCAGGGATAACTTGGCCACAGTGATACAGGCGCGAGTAACCTCAAGACTGGATTACTGCAATGCGCTCTGTGTGGGGCTGCCCTTAAGGCTGGTCTGGAAGCTGGAGCCGGTGCAGAACGCAGCAGCTCGGCTATTGTTGGGAGCTGCCCCTTCTCAGCATGCAACTCCTTTGCTGAAGGAACTGCACTGGCTGCCTGTTCACTACCGGGCTAGGTTTAAGGTCCTGCTACTAGTGTACAAAGCCCGAAACAATGTGGGACCAGGATACCAGAGAGAGTGCCTTCTCCCTTGCCAACCTGCCCGGTCACTGAGGTCATCGGAGGACATTGTCTTGGTGGTTCCGCACGGGCCTATGGGCCGACTGGAGTCCACCCAGAGAAGAGCCTTCAGTGTGGTGGCCCCCTTTCTCTGGAACTCTCTGGCTCTGGAGGCCAGGCAGGCTCCGACACTGCGTTGCTTTCGGTGTCTGCTGAAGACATCCTTGTTCTGGGAAGCCTTCCTTGCTGACCATCCACGGTTTGAATGTTATTCTGTTTTTAATGCATTGTTTTTATTCTTTTATCTGTTTTATCTTCTTGTTCGCCACTCTGGAATCTGTCTAGGTATGGAGCGGTATACAAATGCTGTAAATATAGATGTGGGAATTCCACAAATAGGAAATGAATGCAAAAGCCCCTTCCCCACTTTTGCCACACACACACACACACACACACACACACACACACACAGCAACAGGTACGCAGAGGCATCCTGTCTCTGAAAATGGAGACTCCGTCTCGTTATCGGTGCTAATAGCTGTTGATAGATTTCTTCTGCTGCCGGGGCTGGTCCTACTATTAAGCAGAGTGAGGTGGTGTTTTTTTTTTTACCACCGCTGCGGTAAATTTGGCAGCCATTTCAGCAGGGGTCAGGGGCGGTCCCCTGTCGGTTCCAGTGGCCTGAAAGTTGCGCGCCGCTTAATTGATGCTTAATAGTTCACCAGCGCTCAACAGTGAGGCCTGTCTGTGAGCCATCCTTTACGATAATGGCGTTACACACCAACGGCACATCGTGGACACCTTTGAAGGAAAAAGCATGAAGAGGAAGCCGGTGAAGAAAAGGGAGGCGAAAGCGTGGGATGAAAAGGAAGTATCGGAGGCGGGAGCTGCGTGTGGTTTCCCTCCCCGCCCTCTCGGCGCCATTATGAAAATTCAGTGAAGCGACAGAATTACCAGCTGCCAGGTTTAAAAAGGTGTCCCAGAATGCCCTTGGCAGGGCTACGTGTCACAGGAACCGTCTCACGAGAAGCTCAGCTTACAGAAAAGGCTTTTGTGTCAGTCTCAATGCTTCCTTTTTCAGCCACGCTCCAAACACCCCCAAGCCGGGATCCCTTTTGTGTGCCGTTTTTGCGGTCCCTACATCTCTCAGAAGGATAAGTGTCTCTAGGTGTGCCACGTCTATCAGGCGAGGAGGCGAGGCAAATACTGGGTGGTACTTGTTTGCCTGACTATTTACTTATCACATTTCTATGCCGCCCAATAATGGAAGCTCTCTGGCCAGTTCACAACACTTAAAAGCATAAAATACAGCAATGTGATAAAACAGAATATAAAACTTTTAAAAGTTTACAACTACTGTACAATATAAAACCAAAGTGAAAATCAGTAGCCATGCAAAAATCTAAAAAATATAATTAAGGTTGCAATCCTATGTATGTTTAGACAGAAAAAAGTCTGACAAGCCCCAGCATTCCCCAGCCAGCACGGGGAATTGTAGAAGGGTCCTACAACTCCCAGCATTTCCCAATCATTCCAGGGTGCCACCACTGAAAAGGCCTTCTTCTTAATAGCCACCTGCCTCGCTTCATTTGGCAGGGGCACCCGGAGAAAGACCTCTGAAGATGCTCTTAGGGTCCAGGCAGGGATCTAATGTTATTATTGCTCCATAAGTGTGCATGGAATTTTATAAGACACTACAGGACAGGTTTCTGCCCCAAGGGGCTTACATGGGGCGGGAAATGGAGGCCAGGGTAAATACAGTAATATCTTGGACTGCAAGCATAATTCGTTCCAGAACCGTGCTTGTAATCCAAAACACTCTTATATCAAAGCGATTCTCTGGTGGGCGTGAACGGGGCCGATTTCGGCCCGCTACGCCCACTCGAGGCGAGCGGTTACATCCTTGTATTGCAAGACGTCGCTTGTTTATCAAGTCAAAATTTATAAAAAGAAATTGCTTGTCTTGCAAAATGCTCTCAGACCAAGTTACTTGCACTGCAGGGTATTACTGTATTTGTTTGTTTGATCGATTTCTGCATTAAAACGGGCTCACTTCAGATAACCCACAATAACCCACACGCAAGGGTTGAGTATGGGTTGAGTGTGGGTTGTTGTTGGAGCGTGTGTGGTTCTTGAAACATGGGATATTGTGTTGTCTGAACCCAGCCGAGATAACAAACCATGGTGAACAACCCAACAACAAACCGTGGGTTCTCTTCATGGGTTGTTCATGGTTAACAAGCCATGGCTTGTTAGCGCAGCTGGGTTCAGACAACATGATAACCCACGGTTCAACAACAACCCACACTCAACCCTTGAGTGCGGGTTATCATGTTGTCTGAATCCAGTCAATAAGATACATAGTCTCCTGTCAGATCCTAGGTCTCCTTCACCTGCCTCCAGCCCAGGATTCAGCATCGACCCCTGGCATCCACAGCAGGTGTCCTGGGATGCCCAGGGAGACCCCTTTCCGTTTTTGTCCCAGCACTCCAAGCAGTACCAGGCAGCAGGATTTCCCATAGTGCACCGACGTAGCGTTCCTCTGAGGCATTGTGGGGAATCAAAATGGGATCCAACCAAGCTTCTCAGAGCCCTGCCGTTGTTTCCCATCCAACCATCAGGGAAGCCAGATGGTTTCTGTGGAGAAAGCCCAACACAAGTCTGCACACACACACACACACACACACACAGTTTTCCCCTAAGGGAGGGGGCGAGGGAGGAGGGATGAAGTCACAGGAGAAGCAGCCAGACAGGTCGTCATCCCCAACCAGGAAGAGTCTCGGTGGAGATCCACAAAAACCCAGGAAGGACCATCAAGGACCATCAAACTATCAGGGCAGTCTCAAAGAGCTGTGAAGTACCAGTACGTCACCTTCTCCCCGGGCAGGAATAAGCCCACCTGACACAAAGGGGCAGGCATAAGCCCCACCTGACCTGGAGGGTGGGGAGAGCAGGAACTCAGGGGTAGAAAACCCCTCTCCCTTCCGGTAGAGGGTTGTTGGGAACCAGGGTACATCGGGGCCAGCTTTGTCCTTCAAGCGGCAGCCCGAATAAGCCAGTCTCATCCCCGGATCAGTCAACCCGGAGCCTGTCTGAAACTGACTAGGCGTAGAGTCTCTGATCTGAGGTAACTGACCAGATTCAATCCGCTAGTTTCGGAGCCTGTTCATTTAGTAACGCAGGGGGTCAACTAAGGTTGTGTTGACATTGTAGTATTCCTGGAGAGCTGTTAGTTCCGTTCTGTGTTTTGTATAAACAAATAAAAGCCTTATTTGGTCATTTAAAGGGCTGCGGTTTCCTCTTGTGCGCGAAAGCCTCGCAGGTGGTCGCCAGCGCTCGTACGGACTGTAACTCAGTGCCGGTTAACCCGTTAAGCGCCGAACTCACGCAAAGGATCCTGCTAGTGATCCTTCACAGTTTCCTCCTGACAGAGGAGGACGCCCGTATTTCCAGGGGCCCTTCAAATCTGGTCTAGCCTAGCTTTTGTGGAACCAAGTATTAGCAGTTCCCTGGCTTTTCTGACCGAATTTGCTGCCTGAGGCCAAAGGAACCTTGTCCAGCCGGCAAATGGGAATCGGCGGAGAGTCTGAGGCGAGCCAACTTCCCTTTGCCTCTCTCAGGTTTCCCTTAGCTTTGTCTCCCCTTTTCAAAGCTAATGAGCTCGTTGCTGAGCGACTTCGCTGTCGAGAGAGGAGTGTTGGCGCAGCTGGAAATTCAGCAAGATCCTGCCAGAACTCGACGGGCTGCCACTGCTCGCAGGACAGCTGGGGTCGTGTCGGCCTGGTGTCACCCGGGCTGGGAAGCTTATTCCGTTCTGGCCCAAAGCACGGGGAACCGGACATTTTCACCCACATGATGGGCCGAATTGCGTGCCCAGCCGGTTCAAATTAAACTAGGATCCTCGTATAGAACTTGGCTTATTTGGGCAGTCTGAAAGGGCTGGAGATAAAGAAGGCATTCTGGAAATAGAAACCTTCACAGCTCAAGGGCTGTCTCGACCGCCTCTCTCATAATGCTCGAACCCAACAGGGTCCTCCTGTGAAGCTGATTGGTGGGAGATGCAGGACAGATCAAAGGAAGGACTTCTTCAGGCAGCGCAGAGTTTCATAGATTTCATAGATCATAGAGTTGGAAGGAGCCTACAAGGCCATCGAGTCCAACCCCCTGCTCAATGCAGGAAACTAGGGTCTCCCATCCAAGTAATAACCAGGCCTGACCCTGCTTAGCTTTCCACGCTCAGACAAGCTGAGCCGGCGTGAGCCACAGGCCTGTATTAAACTATGGAATTCACTTACCAGAAGATGTCGTGATGGCCACCAGTTTGGAGGGCTTGAAAAGGGGGATTGGACAAATTCGTGGAGGAGAAGGCTATCCATGGCTACTAGTCCTGATGGCTCTATGCTACCTCCAGGATCAGAGGCAGTCTGCCTGTGTACGCCAGTTGCTGGGGAACACAGACCTGTCATGCTTGAGGGTTTCCCATGGGCAGCTGGTTGGCCACTGTGGATACAGAACGCTGGACTAGTAGGGTCCGATGGTCCGATCCAGCAGGGCCCTTCTTCTGTTCTTATGTTCATTCCATTTGCTAGGTCTGGGGTGGGCCACCTGCAGCCAGCCTTCTGCCGCTCTCTGTGCAGCTCTCATGAACCCAGGGGTGCAGAACCTCATGCCCGGGGGCCAAATGCGGCCCTCTAGAATTCCCTGGTAGGCCCCGCCCCTTCCCCTGAGCCCTTCTCCCAGCTGCCAAACATTGATTGATTTCCTGGCTTTTGTGCAGTTTCCCCCCACCCCATTCTGAAAGGTCAAAATGCCTCTCCTTAGGACTTAGGTACTGGCAAGAAGAGCTTTAAGCTAAAATGTGCTGGTGTTTTGGGAGGTATTTTGGCCCTGCCAGGGGGAGGAGACATGGGGGAAGGAGGACCCACAGCACAGAGGGCCAACTTGGGAGCACAGGCAGGCCAGATCTGGCCCCGGTCTTGCTTTTCCCAAGTCACGTGGATTGTGGGGACCGGTTTTTTCACTTTGGGGGGTGGTTTTGCGCTAATTGGCATTTAGCACTGATGTGCATTCATTTGCATTAACTAATCCATTTGTGCATTGGCACAAGCCGCACGAAATTCTGCTTTTAAAAAATCCAATTCTGTCAATGAGCAGAGGATGAAACAAAAGGATGTCTGAGGATCTGCAAAATGGAACGGATGGTACAGATGGAACGGATGTAACAAAATCTGTACATTCCCATTTATTTATTTATTTATTTATTATACTGTATTTTATTTATTTATTTATTTATTTATTTATTATATTTATACCCCACCTTTTTTCCTGCAAGGAACCCAAGGTGGCTTACATAATCCTCCTCCTCCTCCTCCTCTCCATTTTATCCTCACAACAACCCTGTGAGGTAGGTGAGGCTGAGAGTCCATGACTGGCCCAGAGTCACCCGGTGAGTTTCATGGCCGAGCGGGGAATAGAACCTGGATCTCCTGAGTCCCAGTCCAACACTCTCACCACTACGCCACACTGCCTCTCTCTCTCTCTCTCTCTATATATATATATATATATATGGTCCAGTTGTTTCTTCTTTCTCTTGCTGGCTAGATTGCAAATTGCGTGGGTCCTGAAAAAGGAAATGCATACAGCAACTTGTCTTCTCAGATTCCCTGTGATTTAGGGTTAATTACTCAATGGTGCCTCCGTGACTGTCAAGGCAGGATCAGAATCATGCGTCCATCAGCTAAGGCAGTGCTTCTCAATTATTTTCTGTCATGCCCCCCCTAGGAAGAAGAAAACATTTCGCGCCCCCCGCGCGACTGTAAATAGTATCATTTGTCTATAAAATTGTTATAAGTACACCTCTGCATAACACTGTATCCTTATTAACGTATAAGAGAATAAAAAAAGAAAGAAATGTGGATCAATTTACAACAAAGAATAGCTTTATTAACTGTAGCAGAAAAGATTTAAAGGAGCACAGGATTTAAAGGAACACAATATTAAAAAAAACTTTTAACTGAGGTCAAACGAGCCCCCCTTTACGGAGCCTCGCGCCCCCTCTGGGGGGCCCGCCCCACTATTTGAGAAGCACTGAGCTAAGGAGTGATAAACGAAGGAAGCTTGTCTGGGACCTTAATTAAACCATGTACCTAAAGGGAGGCATCCTTGCTGTGAGGCCCTCGCATTCTTGAAGCTTGGAGGAGTGTGTCCTCTCAAGCATACCCTTCTGTGTTCCACAATTGTGCGAGAAGAAGGAAGACACTTGGCTGGCGGTGGCTGTTCTCCCAGTTTCACCAAGGATGAAACAGGCTGTGCTTCCGGAGAGTTTCCTAGTGCTAATGATCAAAAGGCATCGTGCGGTTATTCAATCTTTTCCCCCCTGAACATATCCCCGCCCCCCAATAAAAGCCTCGTCTGGAAGCACCCAGAGAGAGAGAGAGAGATGTTCTTGCTCATAGATGTCTTATCTGAAATGTCCTTCCACTTGAAATCCACCAAAGTCTGAGATGCATTGCCTTGACAGGCACTGTAGAGTCTGTTTCACACACACACACACACACACACTGCATTTTTCCTTTTGCGTGACCCTCCCCCCCCCCCCCCCAGGTACAGGGTTGTGTGGCAAATCCATATTCGGATCCAGCTCGTACTTGTGGACAGCCAAAGGGAGCTTTCCCAAACCTGATGCCTTTCAGGTTTTTCGGACAACTCCCGGAATCCCTGACCATTGGCTATGCTGGCTGGGGCTGGTGGGAGTTGCACTCTCCCATCATCCATAAGAAGACCTGTGCTGGATCAGACCCAGGGTCCATCTAGTCCAGCATTCTGTTCACACAGTGGCCAACCAGCTGCCCCAATGGGAAGCCCACAAGCAGGACACGAGTGCAACAGCACCCTCCCGCCCATGTTCCCCAGCAACTGGAGTACGTAGGCACACTGCCTGTGATCCTGGAGGTAGCATAGAGCCATCGGGACTAGTAGCCATTGATAGCTTTCTCCTCCAGGAATTGGTCCAATCCCCTTTTAAAGCCATCCAAATTGGTGGCCATCACAACATCCTGTGGAACCGAATTCCATAGTTTTAACTCTGTGCTGTGTGAAAAAAAATCCTCCCCTTTATCTGTCCTGAATCTCCCACCGATCAGCTTCATGGGATGACACCGTTGGGTTCAAGTATTGTGAGAGAGGGAGAAAAATGTCTCCCTCTCCCCTTTTCCTCACCAAGCATAATCCTCTACACCTCTATCGTGTGTCCCCCCCCTTACTTGCCTTTTTACTAAACTAAACAATCCCAGCTGTTGTAACCTTTCCTCGCAGGGGAGCTGCTCCATCGCCTTGAGCATTCTAGTTGCCCTTTTCTGCACTTTTCCCAACTCTACAATATCCTTTGTTAGGTGTGGTCACCAAAACTGTACACGGTATTCTAAGTGTGGTCCCACCATAGATTTGCATAACGGGGGTATCAGTTCCTGCCCATGCCTTGAAATCACCCCTCTGCCTCCGATGCCTCTCTCTGCGTGCCCACACACACTGAGATTCAGTGGGTAGCAACTCATGCCCAGGCCTTTTCTGTGGCGGCCCCCAAATTGTGGGATGGCCTCAATGAGGTCAACCTGGTGCCTATTTCTGACCCCAGGTGACAACCCCTTCATCCTCCCAGGCCTTTTAATAGTATGTTTAAGGGCTGCTCGCTTTGCTTTTTTGATGTGTTTAATGCTGCATTTTAAAACCATCTTCTCCACATTTCGGCAGCTCAGTTATTCATCTCTTTTAAATACTGAGTTTCTGTTGCTGCTTTTAAAACATTGCCTTTTAATGTGTTTCATTATTGGCTTTGTTTGTAATATGAGAGCTTTGTAGGGTGATGCAGAAACAATGAATGAATGCATGCATGCATCCTTTTAACTTGGTATTTAAAGCACAGGAAGAAACATAGGAAATTGCTGTGCCCCAAATCGGACCATGGGTTCATCTAGATTTCATAGATTTCATAGATGATAGAGTTGGAAGGAGCCTACAAGGCTATCGAGTCCAACCCCCTGCTCGATGCAGGAAACTAGAGGAGGGGTCTCCCATCCAAGTCATAACCAGGCCTGACCCTGCTTAGCTTTCCACACTCAGACAAGCTGAGCCAGCGTGAGCCACAGGCCTGTATAGCTCAAGTGCGGTCGGCAACAGTTCTCCAGGGTTTCAGGCCAGGGGCAGTGTTGTAATGAATGAATATTTTATTTACGGTCTACCGACCACACCAATACGTAAAACAATACAAACAAGATACACCAGCTCTTAATTATACGCTCAAATAAAAACCTAGAAAATTAAAACAGCATCAGACAAGCATAGAAGGTCTGGTCACAACAGCAATATTCAAAAATTTTGCAACTTTCTTGGCAATTGAGCTATCTGAGCCGTCAAGCAGAGTGGACAGAAGAAACTCTAAGGATTGTCCAGTGTTGTAGCGGAACCAGGGCAAACCGGGAGAAAGTGCCAAGACTGTTTTATGAGCAGGGACAATCAACTGCCACTGCCGCCACGCCACCCTCCACCCTGATTTCCCTGCTCCCCCCGCTCCGTGCTTAGCTGCACTCTTCGCAGAAGCTGGGAGGACGTGCATTTCCCCAACCATGATATATACAGCAATACCTTGGATTGCGAGCATAATTCGTTCCGGAACCGTGCTTGTAATCCAAAACACTCTTATATCAAAGCGAGTCTCCGGCGGGCGTGAGCGGGGCCGATTTCGGCCTGCTCGAGGCGAGCGGATACATCCCTACACTACTTGTCTTGCAAGACCTTGCTCGTTTATCAAGTGAAAATTTTTTTAAATGTTTTGCTTGTCTTGCAAAACGCTCTCGGACCAAGTTGCTTGCAATCCAAGGTATTCCTGTATTGTTCCCTCTTGTAATGCGAAGTATTTGGGGATGGCGCGGTCCTGAATGGGCAGGTAAGGCCCGCTAGCTTTGCAACAGACCTGCTCCCGGTGGAGATGAGCACTCCTAGAATGGGTTTGTTGATATGGATCGACGAAGCCGCCTGCAGTTTTTGGACTCTCCTTTGGGGGGGGGACACACGTGGCGATGGGGACCGTCATGACGACTGCCTGCCCTGAGAAATGTACCGCTTCGCCACTGGTCAGGGGTCTTTCCCAGCCCTACCTGGAGATGTGGGGGACTGAACTTGGGACCTTCTGGGCACGCAGGAGCAATTCCACAGGGCGACGGACCTTCCCCTCAAAGGAAGCTGCCTTATACTGTGTCAGACTCTGGGTCCATCTATCCCAGTACATCGACACTGACTGGCAGCAACGGCTCTCCGGGGTTTCGGGCAACATCCTTTCCTAGCCCTACCTGGGGATGCTGCGGGCGAACAGACCAGGGACCTTCCGCATGCAACGCAGGGGCTCTGCCCCTGAGCTGCAGCCATCCCGTCTAAAAACGACGCAAGGTTCTAGTCCTCATGGTTCCGATAAAGGGGCTGCTTCGAAGGGGATCATCGGAAGCTGCCTTATACCATCAGAAACCCTTGGTCTATCTAGGCCAGTGTTGCCGATACTATATCGCAGCAGTGGTTCTCCCGGGTTTCAGGCAGGGTTTTTTTCCAACCTCGCTTGCCTTGGAGATATGTTGCCGGGGATCGAACCTGGGACCTTGTGTATGCAAAGCGAGGGAATCCACCACTGAGCTGTGGCTTTAGCCCAACTCTGGGTAATTGCTCTCTCTCTCTCTCTCTATCTCTCTCTCTCTCTCTCTCCAGGTTTGACAGGTGCTTGTTCCCTTGCGGTACTTAGAGAGAGAGAGAGAGAGAGAGAGCACAGCAGACTTCGTATCTGTGACCCCCACACCGTGAAGTGAGCACGTCAAGGAAATGCTGGCTCAAAATTCTTCCTCCCGAAACGGTTGCGTGCGTCTCGACGCGCTCCGCTGGGCAGGCTGCCGCCCCGCCGAGGCCCAGCATGTAAACAAAACCTGTTGTGCCAAGAGGGTGCTGCCTGCCCCTGGCTGGAGAGGGGAAGGCCACTCCGGTTCCAGTAGCAGTTATAAGGGAGGGAGGGAGGGAGGGAGGGAGGGATGATGGGCTGACTGCATGTGTGCGAACAGGCAACCTTTGCCCCTCTGCCTGCTGCATATGTATTGTTTGGCGCTGGACAAAGTTGCTCGCTCTGCCCTGCCTGCTGCCGCCGCGATCCCGCTGCCCTGTGGTCGTGGACCGCGCACCTTTGCCCTCTTCTGCCCCCTGGAGGTAAGTGGAGAACGCCCCCCCCCCTGCCGCTGCCCTGGGGAGGGTGGTGGTGGAAGCAGGCGGAGGAGGCAGGGGCTGCGGAGGCGTTCCTTTCCCTCTCGCGTCACAGCCGGACTCATCCAATGACACACCGACCGGCAAAAGATTGCTTGGGATCTGTGTCGAGCCGTTACATCTCTTCTCCCTCCCCCCCCCCGAGCGTGAGGGGCTTTTAAGATCTGGATCGGGGCGCAAAAAGAGTGTGTGTGTGTGTGGGGGAAGATGACATAGTTGCTAGGCATGGATTTAAAAGTCCATAGCTGCTTTGGCCCTGATAGGAGGGCGGTTCAGGAATCAGGACAGACGAAAGGAAAGACTTCTTGACGCAAGACGGAACTGACGTGTGGAACTCACCGCCACAAGGAGTGGAAATGGCCGCAGGGTTAGAGACGGCTTTAAAAGAGGGCGAGGCAAGTCCACGATGGCGGAGAGGCCTGCCCAGGGCTACTAGTCACGAGGGCTACATTGGAACCTCCACGTTCAGAGGCAACGACCGGGTTCACACAACACGAAAAGCCACGGCGGCTTCTAAGCCATGTTTGTTTCAGAGTGGCTTGTCGTGTCGTCTGAACCCGGCCGGAGTGGCTCGCGTGTGGTGAACAAACTGGAGGACATCAGGTTGAGGAACGCTCCCTAAACAGCTTAGGGCCAGGTTTCCTGAAGGAGTCTCTCCTCCCAGGTGCTCCCACCAAATGAAGTGAGGCGGGGGGGGGGGCTACTAAGGAGAGGGTCTTTTCAGTGGTGGCACCCCGGTTGTGCAATGCCATCCTGAGAGACGCTCTCATGGCAGGCCCACACGATGATCTTTTTTCTGCACCAGTTGAGGGCCCCTTTATTCTCCCAGGCATTTTCAGAACTGTTTTCAGTGCTTTAGATTGCAATACTTCTTGCTGCTGGTTTTACTTTGGTTTTACTTTGTGTTTTTTCTTCACTCTTGGCTGCTGGTTTTATCTCAGTTTTTATTCTGTGCTGGGGTTTTTTTATTCACTGTTTTATTGTCCGTGTTTTATGGGTTTGTTTGTATTTGAATAGATTCTGCACCGCTCAGGGAACCTGGTTTATGGGGTGGTTTTAAAGGTTTGTGTATGGGGTTGGATCGGCTGCGCTGGGCGGAATCGGACTTCCCCGCCCCCTCCGCTTCCTAGACTCCTATTTCGGGGGGGGGGCTTATCCATGGCGGGTTTTATTTGGAGCTTTATAGGAGCTATCCATGGTGCTCCATGGTGGCGAACCTATTTTGGGGGGGCGGGGTTCAGCACCGCGGAGAGCTCCTCTAAAGCTCTAAAGCAGGGCTCTCCAACCTTGGGTCCCCAGATGTTGCTGGCCTACAGCTCCCAGAATCCCTTGCCATTAGCCATGCTGGCTGGGTATGCTGGGAGCTGTAGGCCAGCAACATCTGGGGACCCCAAGGTCGGAGAGCCCTGCTTTAAGAGAGGCTTCCAAATCGGCAACGGATAAGGCGCCCCCACTGGCCTCCCCTACTGCCAGATGTTGTTGGATCCCGACTCCCATGAACCCCCCAGACAGCATGGCCAATGGTCGGGGGTGGTGGGAGTCCAGCAACATCTCGGCGGCCACACATTCCTCATCCCTGACCTAAAGCATCCTTGGTCCTTCTCCGACCGCCCCTGCCCTCAAATGGCATCCCATAGAACAAGTTGTACAAGTTGCTAAGATATCGATCACACACACACACACACACACACACACACACAAACACACACAAACCCTTTTAAATTCCGGGAGTGGGACGTATCCGGTATAATCTTAGCGACTACAGATGTGATTCGAGAAGTCCGAGGCTGAAATCCGATCTCAACCGCGGACTCACTCGACCGTTGTTGGGCGCTGGTGGAGTTTCCAGGGGGCCCCGGAGGCCACAACCGTGGCTTGATCTGCCGGCTTTGCATTTTTCTGGCCGTGTGTTTTCCACCCGCCCGTGCCGACCACACAATGAGTGCGGCAGTCATGCTACCGGCGCAGCGGCGGCATCTCTCCCCGGCTCCGGCATAGCGTGAGGATCGCCGAAGTCAGAACTCCACCTCAATTCGAGTGAGTGCGAACGGACAGACTTGATTGGACTTCGACACAAATACAGCAGTGGGGGATTTCATAGATTTCATAGATCATAGAGTTGGAAGGGGCCTACTAGGCCATCGAGTCCAACCCCCTGCTCAATGCAGGGAACTAGAGGAGGGGTCTCCCATCCAAGTAACAACCAGGCCTGACCCTGCTTAGCTTTCCACGCTCAGACAAGCTGAGCCAGCGTGAGCCACAGGCCTGCATGGGGAGAAGGCACCCAAGTCACACAGAGCCCTGCGACTGTGTGCGAGGTTCTTCCACCCCGCCTAGAAATATTTGCAATCGCACAGACAGGTGGAGTACAAAATGCAGAAGTGTCTTTATGAGAACGTGGCATAGCAAAAGGGAAGCGGTTCTCCAGAGGAGTGAATAATTGGTCATTCTAACAGTCCTGTGTCTAACGGTGACTGTGGCAACTCCCCTGTTTGCTAGACTTTCCGTACTTCTCCTTTTTTGGGGCGTACGTGTTTTACTCTTTTCTTCCCGCTTCCAACAACTTCTTGCCATGTGGTCCTCTCCTTAAGGTTAACTATCGGCATAAGCAGAGGCTTTGGGTATTTAAGATCCCAGGCCTGTATGAAGAGAGAGTCTCTATTTGGGGGGTCTTCCTTCCACACTACAGGATCGCTTTGCAAACCTGCTGGGGCTCTGGCATTGTCAAGTGGTTGTGCAGCGGAGAGAATCTTGATGAGTGCAAATTCTCTTGCCTCTGCAGCACCGGGATGGGACCAGTCCCACTGACAAAGGTCCCTCTTCTATATAAGAGTAAACGCTGTGTGTTGCTACTGGGTTTCTTCATGCTGGGAGATGATGGTTTTCACTGCTGTTTGATTTTCCCTGCTGCTATGTTCAACTTTTGCCTATATAAATTGCTCTGGGTATGTGATGTTCAGAGCCGGTGTTAGGGGGGGTCCTTTAAAGACACACACACACACACACACACTTTAGAGCATATATAAATTAGCATATGCAAATTTGTACTTTTTTGGGGGGTCCTGTGGGCCTGAGCCCCGGACCTTTTCAGTACCTAGCCCTGCCCCCCGGTGACGCTTTATTTTCCTTTTTTATTCCATGAGCTGCTTTAGCTTTATAAAAAGAAAGCTGGATTCATAATAACGAGGATGAGGATGGATCTCTCCATCCTCTTTTGCATTTGTTGTTTTCCTGTCTATCCCTTTTCTCTTTTAAAAATAAACCCTAAATGAAAATGGAATAAATGAATAATAGGGGTATAGAATATGCCTCTAGATTGGAAGATTAGAAGTGGGAAGTTCAGAATTTTTTTTAAAAAACCCTCCAGTGGTGCTTTTACGTGCTTTTCAGGCTCTGGATTGAATGGCCTTTGTGAACTACACATATTTGCTAGCTCTGTCTCTCCGCCACCGAGCCGACCCGGCTTCCTGGATTCCCCCCCCCCCTCCACCAAACACCTTTGTTCCAAGCAAAGCGACGGACGTCCAACTTTCCGAAGGCTGGACCGATCCTTATCTCACGAGCCATTAAAGAGTGGACAACTTGACTGGGCCCTTCAGGCATTTGGAGTGCTTTTTAATAAATAAATAAAAACATTTCCTGCTGCTGCTGCCGCTGCTGCAGAACATGCGTGCCAACCCGCGATAAACTTGGGCGGACAACAATATTCTCTCACCTTTCGATAGGCCCGGCCCGTGCTTTTAAAAGAGACGGGAGGCCATGAACCCTGAATGTCGGTTTGAGGGCAGAATGTCTCCCCCAGACACCATCACCAGTACTAGCTCCAGCTTTCGGAGGGCCCTTGGGCAAGACACCCTCGGTGGGCTCCCTCCTCCCTTGGCGGGTCCACCTTCTCACTGCCATGGTCATCACCAGCTGCTCCTGCTCCTCAACCTCTTTTCCACCATCGCTGCCACTTGCTTGCTTGGCAGGCAGAGAGAGAGAGCCACGGAGCAAGCGGGCCGTGGCACCTCCTTCTCCTCCTCCTCACCACCTCCGTTGCCTGGGCCAGAGCGAGAGGCAGGTGGACAAGCAGGTTGCAACGGGGAAGAGGAGGAGCAGGCCCTGGGGTCCTCTCATCAGTGGGCCCCTGCTTGTGTGTGGGCCCTCGGCAAGTGCCCGACCACGCCGACCCTTGGCACCGGCCCTGCTGTATGCAACTTCCAGATTCAACGACAATTTGCCTTAGTACCAATTCCTGGGGAACAACAGCGGGAGAAGAGAGAGCGATCGCGTTCATGTCCTGCGCCGCTATCGTCTGAGTAGCGCTAGAGGCAGGAGAACGAGGCAGGTGAAGCGGAGGAGCAACTCTTGTCCGCGGGCCCAACTTGTTCTTTGCCTCGGCCGGCAAAATCTATATTCGTCCAGCCTTGGGATCGAACACGGAAAGCAACGGGAAGCCAGTGCAACCATCATAACACGGGAGTCAGGTCTTCCTATCCATGAACCATATGGACCAGGGGTGAAGAGCTTCAGGCCTGGGAGCCAAAACTGGATCACCTGGGGTCCCAACCCAGATGGCCATGCCCCCTTTCCCCTGGCCCCACCCCTTCCCCCTTGACTACCAATTGTTTGGTGGTTTGACGGCTTTTGTACAGTTCCCCCCCCCATTCTAAAAGATTGGAATTCCTCTCCTATCGGCAGGCGGCAGCAAAGCTACCAGCAGTAAGAGCTTTCCAGTGAAGAATGCTGGTGGTTTGGGCCCCTCCCCATTTGCTTGTGGCCCCACCCCTTCCAACTGTTGCCCAACCCCCTTTTGCCTCTGACCCTGCCCACCACTGGCATGTGGTCCCCCGAGAGCTTCTCTGAAATGGAATCCGGCCCTCAGGCTGAAAAAGGTTCTGCACCCCTGGCTGAGAGACATCGAAGATGGAACACCAGAACCTTTGGGGAAACATTTAATTAAGCTGTTAACATTTCCTCTGCAGCCTTGAGGATTAGTAACTAACTTGACCCAAAACTGAGAAGCAGAAGTCCAAGTTCCTCAACAGATGCTGAACCGCACAAGTTCCACCTGCAAGGAATTCTGGGAGACCACAGAGGCCTCTGTGCATATAAGGGCGGCGGGGGAAGCTAAGATCAGATGGTGTTTTTGGCCTTACCCCCTTTTTGCCTCTGGCCCCGCCCACCACTGGCATGCGGTCCCCCGAGAGCTTCTCCGAAGTGGAGTCCAGGCCCTCGGGCTGAACGAGGTTCCGCACCCCTGATCCGACGGAGCCCTTGAGACCGTCCGACGTTTCCCCAACAACTTCTCAATGCCAGCTCCGCATCAAGCGCCCTACAAGGTGCCCAAACGAGACGGAACCGAGACGTGCCTCTCGCCTGTCACCATGCGGCCAGGGCTCGCCCATTCCCAGACGGATGCGAACGACTCGAAGCTCGTGGGGGGGGGGAGCGTGACCCGTGCATCCGGAATATGTGTGGGGGCCACCAGGGAGCTGTCAGAGCGGACACCCCCGCCTTCTTCTTCCATGCGGGGCTTGCTGACGGCGGGGATTCTCGTGCAGTCACCCTTGCCGTTTGTGATGGTCAGGTGTAGCAGCTGCTACCGAGTAGAGGGCCTCGTCTTCCCACGGCTCTTTGGAATGTGCGGGTGTTGTTTGCAGAGGGTTTGCTTGCTCTGGCTCGAGCCCTTGGGCATTGTTGAACATGGGGGTGGGTCCCTTTGTTTATCCAAGGCCTGTTTTGTATATATATTCTCTTACCAAGGAATTTATCTAAGGCCCGCTTCGTTTATGCATCTCTCTCTCTCTCTCTCTCTCTCTCTCTCTATATATATCTATATACATACATACATACATACACACAGCCAAACACACACAGAGAGAAAACAAACCAGCCTACTCAGGGAGAGGAGACCTTCAGTCACCTTCTTCATCTTCTCGTTTGAAGACAAGGCCCAGTGCCGGCTCCAGCTTCCGCAGGGCCCTTGGACAAGACCTCCCTCAGTGGGTCTACCTTCTCGCCATCATGGTCACCGGCTGCTCTGGCTCCTCATCCTCTTTCTCAACATGGCTACCGCTTGCTTGCTTGGCAGGCAGAGGGGCCAGGGAGCAAGCAGGCCGTGGCGTCTCCTGCTCCTCCTTCTTGCCAGCAACATTATCTGGGCCAGAGCGAGAGACAGGTGAAGAAACAGGTTGCAGCAGTGGGGAAGAGGAGGATGAACTCCAGGGGGCTCTTGTCCGTGGGCCCCTGCTGGGAAGTGGGCCCTCAGCAAGTGCCCCACCATGCCTACCCTTGACGCTGGCCCTGCCCGGGCCAGCAGGAGCGTCTGCAATCATCCGCAAATAGAGATGCAGTGCTGGCTCCAGTTTTCTGAGGGCCTTTGGGCAAGACCCCCTCAAGAGAGTCCCCTCCCGCAGCGAGTCTACCTTCTCACCGCCATGGTCCCCAGCTGCTCTTGCTTCTCCTCCTCCTCACCACTTGCTTGCTCGATAGGCAGAGAGCTGGCGGCGAGCAAGCAGGCCGCGGCGTGTCCTGCTCCACCTTCTCGCCACCACCGTTGTCTGGGCCAGAGCGAGAGGCGGGCGAACAAGCAGCTTGCAACGGGGAAGAGGAAGAGCAAGTCCAGGGGGCCTCTTGTCAGCGGGCCCCTGCTGGGGAGTGGGCCCTCGGCACATGCCCGACCACGCCAACCCTCGATGCCGGCCCTGCTCAAAGCACTCCATCTGCTGCTATATCTGAGCACGTGACGTGATGGCCTCTCATTCCACAGCGGAAGCCTCCTGTCCATCGCCATTCAGTTAGTTAACAGGGCAGAGAGGAAGGGCAGGAAGCCACTCTGGAGGGAACCATCTTTTCTACGTCCCGCCAGCATGGCCAGCGCAAGATAGTTTGTTGCCTGAGGCGGAACCGCAAATGGCACACAACACACCCCAATACACACACGTCCCCCAGTGTCAACGTGCATAGTACCCAAAGCCACTCCAATTATTCTGGCATCTGAGGGGGCAGGAGGAAAGCCTAGACAGCGGCTCCTCCGCCTGGGTTTAAAAATACAACCACACAATTCATGAAATTACTAAAAAAAAAAAATGCATATTGCCTCCCCCTTTCGAAATCAGTCGCCTTGAAGGCAGTTTCCTCATTCAGTAGGGGTGTGTGGTGGCGGGCAGGGAAGAAGAGAATGGAAGAGCAGCCCCGCTGAACCAGATCAAAAGGCTATCTAGTCCGGGATCTGGCTACCCACAGTGGCCAACTAGATTACTAATCTTCCCCAGGGCGCCAAGGCGCAAGGTGGAAGGGGTCACATTTGTTCTTTCCCTTTGGTCTTTTCCAACCTTCTTTCTTTTTTTCTTCTTCTTCTTCTTTTCTTCTTTTTTTTAACCGTTCCCTCCCGTTGCTCTCAACGGGGCAACCCACAGCCTCTCTCTCCCGGCATGCCTATGAAGCGCCTCCCTTTCGTGCTCTCCGACGTGGGAGAAGCACCAGCGGCCGACCTTTCTGCAGGGAAGGGACGTGGGCTCAGTGGGGCAGCCGCGCCCGCTCGCTTTGCGCGCAGACGGTCCCGGGTTCGATTCCCGGCACATCCGGGTCGGGCTGGAAAGATTAAGAACGGCACAAGCACATGCTGGATCAGGCAAAAGGCCGGTTCTAGTGCAGCATTCTGTTCACACAGTGCCCAACCAGCTGCCTGTCGGGAAACCCACAAATAGGACATGATTCCTGCCTGAAACCCTGCAGAGCCATTGCTGCCAGTCAGCTGTGTTGACAATACTGGGCTAGATGGACTCAGGTTCTGACCCAGTATAAGGCAGGCAACTTCTGATGTTTCTAAGATGGACTGCTGGACTGAAACAGCAGGGCCCTTCTGATGTCCTCCACAGCCACAACAGACTTAGGAATGGAGCCTCCATGTTCAAATGCAGTTTACCCTCAGCACCGGGGGCGTAACACTGGGGAGGCCAGTCATCTAGTTGGCCACTGTGGGTAGCCAGATCCCGGACTAGATAGCCTTTTGATCTGGTTCAGCGGGGCTGCTCTTTTATTCTCTTCTTCCCTGCCCGCCACCAGCTCCCCACTCACAAATAACTGCCTCTCCAGAAAGTAAACATAGTTAAATTTGGTTTATGTTGCGAGAAGAACTATTCTGGTATGATCAGATCCCTTGCGGAGATTACACGTTCTTAATCTTTTTCTTAAAAAGGAAAGTCTCGGGATAAATTTACTAACACGTCCTGCTCGTGGTGCCAGTGCGGGAAAGAAAATGAACGGCACGCAGACAAGTACCTTTGGCAGATGGCAGGAGAGAGGAGTGTGTGTGTGTGTGTGTGTGTGTGTGTGTGTGTGTGTTGTGTGTGTGTAGGGGGCAGTGAAACTTGCTGTGAGAACAGGGGCATGACAGCTGCTCAAAAGTGCTGAGTTTCTCAGCTGTGATACGCTCAGGTTTGCCCAGTTTTGAACCTTCCCCGTTGCAATGCACAGTTACTAGCGGCCGCTCTCGAGTTTATGTGTGTCGACTCGGGCGACATTGTAAAAAAAAAGAGAAAATGCGTCACACACAGGCCCACAAAAGAGGGTGCCAGTTTTCATAAATGTGCATCTTCTCATTGAGATGAGTGGAGATGCAAATTCTGAAACAAAATTGATTTATTTCGTATCCACTAGTGATCCGCTAGCATCCCCGAGCAAGTGGCTGCTCGGGAAAGCCCTGCCACCCGCGCTCCCCCAGCGCACCGAATACCACGGCAGGGCTCTCCGGAGCCCCCGCTGGAGGAGGAGGTGGCAGTGGGTCCTCCTCATGCAGTCGGGGGCAGTGGCGCAATTCACCGCTCCTTCCGCTCTGCTGCCTGAGTCGAGGGCTTCACCACGCCTCATGGGAGGGCCAGCCCTGGCCAGATCACCACTGTCCACATGTTCATTTTAATGTTTAACCCAAGGAAGCTCACATAATCCTCCTCAAACCTTTTTATCCTCACAATGACCCTGCGAGGTAGGTTAGGCCAAAGTCAGGACTGGCCCCAAGTCATCCAGTGAGCATCATGGCTGAGTGGGGACTAGAACCCGGATCTCCCGAGTCCCCGTCCAACACTCTAACCCAGTGGTTCCCAACCTTGGGTCCCCAGATGTTGCTGGGAGCTGTAGACCAGCAACATCTGGGGACCCAAGGTTGGGAACCACTGCTCTAACCACTACACCACCCTGATTCTTATTGACATACAGCGCTGGCTTCAATCCAGCATACAGCCCCAAACAGATTACCATGGTGGGAATGCCGCCACCCCTGCTCTAGAAGCATCTCTGAGCGCATGCGCGTGCATCTTGCCTCCAGCACACATGCGCGTAAACGTATGCTCCTGAACACTAAGGAGCCAGGCCTGTGGCTCACGCTGCCCCAGCTTGTCTGAGCGTGGAAAGCTAAGCAGGGTCAGGCCTGGTTATGACTTGGATGGGAGACCCCTCCTCTAGTTTCCTGCATCGAGCAGGGGGTTGGACTCGATGATGACCTAGTAGGCCCCTTCCAACTCTGTGATCTATGAATCTCTATGAATGCACAAGTTGCCACTACGCAGCCGCTGAGTTCCGTTTTGAACCGCCACCAACTTATTGCAGGGCAATTACGTCTCACTAGTATAACTTTAACCCGAAGAATAATTTGTCGCTTCAAGAGCTTTTAGCAGTGTGTAATTGGGGTGTGGGGGGGTGTGGGAATGGAAAGGAATGACTTGAGCAGTGAACCGAGATGTTACAAGCATGTTCACAGTTTCCATCTGTGATATATTGGAGGGTATATGTGACCGCTCTCTTCTCTCTCTGTGTGTGTGTGTGTGTGTGTGTGTGTGTGTGTTTGTGTATCTATCTATCTATCTATCTATCTATCTATCTATCCAAAGGGGGAGTGAAGCACACACACAGGGCTGGAGCCCAGGGTCGGCACGGTCGGGCACCTGCCAAGGGCCCACACCCCAGGCATGGTCTGATCATAATACCGTGTGGGGTTTCTGTTACACATGAGAAGGTCTTTAGTGATCCGCTGTAGTTGATTCCAGCATTAAGCACCGACTCTCAGCCTAACCTACCTCACAGGGTTGTTGTGAGGATAAAATGGAGAGGAGGAGGAGGACTATGTAAGCCGCCTTGGGTTCCTTGCAGGAAAAAAGGTGGGGTATAAATTAAATAAATAAATAAATAAATAAGCCAGGCAGAGGTGATGCGCGGAAACCACTGCTGGCTTGGTGGTTTCCTGCCTTTGGTGTGCAGTTTCTTCCCCATTCCGAAAGTTTGAAAATGTCTCTCCTAACTCTGGGTTACTGGCAGCGCAAGCTTTAAGCTACAAATATGCGGGTCCTTTCAGGGGTTTTGGGTTCCCCCCCTTTCCGTTTGGCCCCACCCCTTTTGCCTTCAGCTCCGCCCATCACTGGACGGCAGCGCCCCCCCCCCCCCGGAGAGCTTGTCCAAAATGGAATTCAATTCGGCCCACACAGAATTCGGCTCACGCCGACGTCTCCACGCCTACGATCCTGGAGTAGAATGATAACATTCGAGATTGCGCATCACGCTCCCTCTATATCCGATGTCCCTGGTAGTGAGTGCCGTCGGTTATGTAGTCAAAGTAGCATCATCACCCCATGCACAAGAAGGGAGATACCAGCAAGGGAAGCCGGTGACTCCTGTGTCAGCGGGGCTCCTTATTTATTTATTTATTTATTTATTAAATTTATGAATCGCCCATCTGGCCAGACATCCGGCCACTCTGAGCGATGTACAATCCAATTAAATACAAGGGGAACACACACACACACACACACAGTATAAAACACAATTAAAAACAGAACAAAACTTAAAAATCCTAACCCACCCCATATTCCCGCCTGAAAAGCCACGTTTTTAATGCACTGGCGGAAGCTAATCAAGGAAGGGACATGGCGGAGGTCACTGGGGAGAGAGTTCCATCAATTGGGGGCTGCCACAGAAAAGGCCCTCCTCCTAGTCCCCACCAGCCTGGTTTCTCTGGCTGATGGGACAGGGAGAAGGCCGTCCGTGGCAGATCTTGTTGAGCGGCCTACTTGATGTTGCTGGAGGCGCTCCTTGAGATATACTGGACCGGAGCCATACAGGGTTTTAAAGGTCAACGCCAACACCTTGAATTCGGCTCGGCAAACAACTGGTAGCCAGTGCAACTCTTTGAGCACCGGTGTGATGTGATCACGCCGGCGGCAGCCTTTAATCAGGCGAGCGGCTGCATTCTGTACCAGCTGCAACTTCCGAACCGTCTTCCAGGGTAACCCCACGTAGAGCGCATTACAGTAGTCTAGGTGAGAGGAGACCAAGGCATGAACCACTGATGGGAGCAGATGATTATCCATTGCATCTTTTTGTTTGAGCTTTATAGGAGCTGTCCATGGTGCCGAATTCCACCCCCAAAATAGGTTCGCCACCACGGAGCAGCATGGTGCTCCTGAACAGAAGCACTTCCAACTGCAACATTTTGTTGACGTTCTGGTCACTTTCTTTAATCATATGGTTAAGAGAACCAGAATGTGATCTGAAAAAAGAGGGCCTCTTCTATTAGCATTCAGCTAGGCAGGGGCGGGCCCCTCTAGATGTTTTGGACTACAACTCCCATCAGTCCCAGTCAGCATCACCAATGGTGAGGGATGATGGGAGTTGTGGGCCAAGAAGACATCTGGAGCGAACACATCTGAAACCAAAAGAGAGCGTGATGTGTAAACACACGTGCGGTGCAACATCTCCTGGCTAAACCTCAAAGGTCAACTTTGGAATTGCAGTTGAAAGATACCCAAGCTGTGTACTTTTGGCAAACCTCATTGGGAAGGGGTTTCATCATTCCCACGAGATGTGGCGACCGGTTGAAAATGTCCCTTTGGAAGGATGAAGAACTCCAGAGGGCCACTTTGGGGCTCCAGGAGGGCCAGATTGGAGTCACGGACCTGAGATTCTGCACCCTGATCACATGGGACTAGCAAGGAAATTCTTGTGTTTTTATATCCATAGAAATGACCTTCAAGTGGAATGGCTGGCACATCCCGGCCGCCCTGCTGGTTCTGGGTATATTCTGCCTCATAGCTCTGATCCTCAGTTTGGTGGGAATCCACAACGCCATGCTACCTACTGGGAACAAGGTGAGCAATTTCAACAAATACGATACCTTTATTGGAACTGACTGGGGGCGTATCGTGCTGGACGACAACTTGATTCCTCTATTAAAAGGGAAAGCAAAGGAATGTAGAGAGTATACAAGGTTTGAAAAGATGATTATACAAAGGGAATCTACAGAAGGAAATATAGTTATAAAAAGGCACAACAAGCGAAATTTATAAAATGTTGCTGGAAAGTGAAGATCAACAAGATTATCTTAAATCTGTATGGGATTGTGATTGGACGGAAAAGATAAGTAATCAGAGCTGGGGGAAGATATGGGGATATGCGTATTTTGAAAACTGTCTGTAAGGATAAAGGGAAATGATTATACGCTGGTTTGGAGATTGTATTTAACGCCAGTAAAATTAAATCAAATTGATAAGAAACGCTCGGCGTTATGTTGGAGAGGATGTCAGGAAACTGGCACTTATGTTCATATGTGGTGGAGCTGTAAACATGCACAGAAATTTTGGCAAATTGTATTCAAAGAGATAAATAAAATGACTGGGGTAAACTTAGAGGTATGTCCTAGCATAGCATTACTATCAATTTATGACAAGGTTTATTGTACTCAAGAGATACTAAAGATTTAATTACAAACTTATTGACAGCAGCAAGGTTAATGATACCTAGAAAATGGAAAATGCAATGTGATTATCAGATAGAGGAATGGTATAAAAAGGTATGGGATATTGCTATTAATAATGATAAATTCACGGGTAGTATTAAAGCTAAAAGGGGATTATCGAATCGAAATGATTTTAAAGATATCTGGACAGCATGTGTAGATTTTGTTTTATTAAGTGGGAAAGGGTGTAACACCTTCACAGGAGTCATTACAATTTTGGAAGGCTGAATAGTTATGTAGTTATTTGCTCCCGGGGGTGGTGGTGCACTTATTATTAGTATTTCGTAGTTTTTTTATGTGTTTGTTGTATAATTTGTTTGCTTATGTATTTTGTCACTTATATGTTAAAATTTAAATAAAATTAAAAAATAAAAATAAAAGAGAAAGCAAAGCCCGCTAGTCAAGTTTTTCTGAAACTTCGATTTAGCAGCTCAGGTTTTACACAGCATATTTTAACCCGGTCTGCTGTTTCCCAACTGACCCTTTCATTCTGAATGTCTTTCCTCCAGTATGGGCTGGTGTTTGACGCGGGCTCATCCCACACCTCGCTGTTTGTCTACCAGTGGCCGATGGACAAAGAAAACAACACAGGCATGGTCAGCCAAACGTTCTCCTGTCATGTCAATGGTCAGCTTCTTCCGCTTACACTAAAATACAGCAGGGCATCCGGGGGAGGTGGGAAACAGAGCGAAACCGAGAATCAGGGGTCTCCAAACTTTTTGGGGCAGCGGGCAGATTTGGAATTTGGGGCAGGTGTCGTGGGTTCTCTCACAAAATGGCTGCCATGGTGGGTGTGGCCCATCACAACACACCCGTTTTCCAGAAGGCAAACTGGTGAGAGACTAAAAGAAAAGTAACTTGCCCAAGAACCTGAGCCCGAGGCAAAGGTGGAGAAGGTGAGAGCGCCAAAACACAAAAATGCTCTTTTAACCCAAATAAAGGTGGAGCTGGAGGGCAGGACTTTGCAGCAGGCCAGCCTCACAGTTAAATTTCGTTTTTCAATCTCAAGAAATAGAATAAAAACCAGGAGAGGCAAGGAAGGATCCTGGCCAGTGCCAACTGCCAAGACCCATGACCACAGCCACCACTTTGAAGACTCCAGTGCTGTGGAAACCAAAACTCGGTACTCTGTCGGAAGTTGCACTATTCTGAATTTTAATGGAGTTCTCCAATTGAGAAATGTGTCCAAAAATGCATGTATCTGAAAAAATAATGTTCAGATATGCATTACTGGGAACTCCAGTGTGGCGCCCATTGTGACAGTGCTAGGTACTGAAAAGATCCAGGTCTCAGGCCCAAAGGACAAAAACAAATGCACAAATTTGCATATGCTCTAAAGTCTCTCTCTCTCTCTCTCTCTGTGCGTGCCTTTAAAGGACCCTGTCTCCTAAGGACACCCCTATTTGTAAAAAGGGATGCATGGACAGGGGAGAGAGGGCACTTGATTTCAGAAAAAAAAGCCTCAGGCGGAAAGATGCAAGGGGGGGCAGCAGGAGAGGAATCCCATGTAGTCAAAAAACCAACTCATCTAGGGAGATCAGATGTAGCAGAGATCCTCAGGGACCCTGGACCTTTCTTTCAGCAAGTGCCCCTGGACAGCAGCAGGCTGTTGGGGCAGTGTGGGCCTCCCAGAGATTCGGGGCTCCAAATTAAAGATTCGGGGCTCCAGCCCTAGTGGGCCATCCACTAACACTGCCTCTGGCGCCCGTGGGCACCAATGTGCCCACGGAAACCTCTCTTGGTGCCTGGCGGTCTCCCTGCCCCTCCTTGATTTTAATTTTGTTTCTTAAGGTTTTTTTTTTTTTTAAATTAACTGGGAGGCTGGCCCGCTGCAGAGCAAAGTGCCGCCATCAGCACCATCCTTATTTGGGTTCCAAAGAGCGGTTCTTTGTTTCGGAGCTCAGATCATGACCTCTGCCTTGTTAATTAATTAAGTTTTGGGGTCAGTTACTTTTCTTTTAGCCTCACCAGTTTGCCTTGTGGGAAATGTGTGTTTTGTGACCGGCCCGCCATATTTATTAAGTTGTTGTATTTATATCCCGCCTTTTTTTACTCCAAGGACCCCAAGGCGGCTTACATGATCCTCCTCCTCCATTTTATCCTCACAACAACCCTGTGAGGTAGGTCAGGCTGAGGGTCAGGGACTGGCCCAAAGTCACCCAGTGAGCTTCAGGGCTGAGCGGGGACTAGAACCCGGGTCTCTTGTGTCCAAGTCCAACACTCTACCCACCATGGCAGCCATTCTGCGAATGGGCAAGCCCCACCCCCGTGGCAGCCATTTTGTGAGAGTGCCCACTCACCCAAAAAGTTTGGGGATCCCCGGCATAATGGTTCGAAATTGCAAAATTAGGTAAGAGCGCATGAAAATGTGTGAACTGAACGAAATTTTTCCCCCATCCCGAATGCAGGGTGACCCTTGACCTTGCCTTCTGCGTTTCAGGGTCTGGGATATCAAACTACACCGAGAACCCTGCAGAAGCAGGTGGCCTCCCTCCGGGATTGCCTGGACGCAGCCATGAAGGTTATCCCTCCAGAGCAGCAGCGGGAGTCGCCAGCTTATCTGGGGGCCACAGCCGGCATGAGGCTGCTGAGGTACAAAGACAGAGAACCGGGCCCTGCCCAGGTTGACGCAGCTGGGAACTCGCCCTCAAAGCAGGAGTTCACATTTCAAATTTTTTTTTTAAAAAAAAGGAATCTCAACTTAAGAATCTCATTTTAGTTGTTTAAAAAAATAAAATAAATAATTACATTTCTCTTCCGGCCAGTAGCCAAACCCTCTAGGTACTGCGCAGAAATTGCAGCCCTTAAATGCACAGTGTAAAACTTTTAAAGGATTAGAACAGAATAAAACCGGAGTAAGAAAAGTGTTTCTAGTCCTTAAGGTTTTTTTTTTTAAAGCCTATGCATGTTTAGACAGACAAAAGTCCTACAGCTCCCAGCATTCCCCAGCCAGCCATGCTGGCTGGGGGATGCTGGGAGCTGTAGGACTTTTGTCTGTCTAAACACACATAGGATGGCACCCTAAGCATCTCATTTCGGATTTTTTTTTTAAGGAGCGATTTTCTTGTTCCTAAGGATGCAAAAATATAGGCTTGAGGAGAGCTCAGGAGCCAGAGATTGGCGCTGAGCAGCAGTTCTAGGTGGTCAAAGACTTGGACGATCATGCCGTCCCTCTTTGTCCCATTTCCACGCCGATCGGTGGCAGAATAAACCACGTGAGGCACGGCCAATCCAGTGGAGGCTGGTGTGGCTTCAACCTCAGTGGGGTGGTGTATCCACTCCGGGTTTCAGTCTGAACTTCTACGGAGCTATCCACGTCGCCGAACCCGAGCCCCAAATAGCTTCAGCGCCGTGGGCGGCTCCTCGAAGTTCAGGCTGAAACCCGGACTGGATACACCGCCCCACTGATACTGGAGCAAGCTGCCTGCACTGCAACCATATAGGAAGAAAAGATGCTTCTGTTGCATTAGAGCAGGGCTCTCCAACCTTGGGTCCCCAGATGTTGCTGGACCACAGCTCCCAGAATCCCTTGCCATTGGCCATGCTGGCTGGGTATGCTGGGAGCTGTAGGCCAGCAGCATCTGGGGACCCAAGGTTGGAGAGCCATGCGTCAGAGGTTGCTGAATCCAGATGACCTTGGGATGGAATCCCCGCTCCCTCCCAATTAAAAAGCAACGACACCAGTACAGCTGCCGAGACATAATCCTCAATCCCGTGTGACCCCCGCCGCGTACACGTCCAAGTTCTCAAGACATTCTCTGCACATTCATGCCACAGAATGGCGAACGAGACGGTGTCAAAGCAGATCCTGGAGGAAGTGGGGAAGAGCATCCAGAAATACCCGGTGAGCTTTCGAGGCGCTCAGATCATCACCGGGGAGGCTGAAGGCACTTACGGCTGGATCACCATCAACTATCTGCTGGACTCCTTCACCAAGGTGGGCCTGGTGTTCCCAGAATATAGCAAGCTTTGGATTTAGGTATGGAGTGTGTGGACACCCCCCCCCAAAAGCCCCTCGAAGAGAAAGGAAGGGCGACGTTCCTTCTAATTTTTAAAAAATATTTATCTATTTTATAACGTTATTTATGGATCAACTTTGGGGCCGTAAAGGGCCCCCTAAGTGAACTTACAGTTTAAAAAAAACATTATTATTATTATTATTATTATTATTATTATTATTATTATTATTATTATTATCAGAACAGATTTAAGAACAAGGGGAAAAATATTTTAAAAAACAGGGAACAGACATATTTATTAATTTATTATTTCAATCAGCCTTCTCGCGCCTCCCGGATGTGTCGGATGACAACTCCCATAATCCCCTGCCAGCATCGGGCACCTACACCATTGTCTTTTTGGTGCCGTGTCAAGCCCTTCTTATTCTTTTAAAACCTTTTTTAAGCCAGCCTCCCGCAACCTGGCCCCCTCCAGATGTGTTGGACTACGACTCCCATCATGCCCAGCCAATGGCCATGATGACTGGGACGGGGAGGGAAAAGGAAAACAGAAAAAAAAAATCAGGCACCACTAGTTCTTAAGGTTATACAGATCTTATACTGACCAACTGATATACGGTAATGCTGTAATGTCTTCAGTAAACCAACATTTCTCCTTTACCGGTTGACTGGATTAAATGTTATTTGTTGTTTGACTTGCTTTTGGGGCTGAGGTTGGTGCGGGGCTTATTATTTTTATTTTGCCTAGTTAGCAGCCCTGTGTGAGTACATTGGTGTGTTGTGGCTTTGTGAGATACAATGACTAAAAGGGTGCTTTGATCGCGCAAGATCTTTTAAAAACAAAAACAAAAAAAACCCTTGCCTTTATTATTTATTTATTTATTACTATATTTATACCCTGCCTTTTTTCCTGCAAGGAACCCAAGGTGGCTTACATAATCCTCCTCCTCTCCATTTTATCCTCATAACAACCCTGTGAGGTAGGTTAGGCTGAGAGTCAGTGACTGGCCCAAAGTCACCCAGTGAGTTTCATGGCTGAGCGGGGACTAGAACCTGGATCTCCCGGAGTCCCAGTCCAACTCTCTCACCACTACGCCACACTGGCTAGGTGTTAGGACATTTTTACTGACGGGCATGAAGGCAAAATGGAGGAGACAATTTTTTCCCACAAAGGAAAGCAGCGGTATCGGACCCAAAACAAAGAGCGTTGGCCAATCTCAAAATGATGTCTCTCATAAGAACATCGGAAGCAACCTCCCGCCCATGTTCCCCAGCTAAAGCACTTCTTTGGGCCCACTGACAAGAGCCCCCTGGAGTTGTTCACCCGCCTCTCGCTCACGGAGGTGGTGTCCAGCACTCTCCTGTTGTTTGTGTCCCTACAGTACTCTGCCAAAGACCGAGGCTGGATTCACCCCACTTCAGCCAATATTCTGGGAGCTCTGGATCTCGGAGGGGCATCAACCCAAATTAGCTTTGTTCCATCCGGCCGCATCGCTGACCCGGCCGAAGCAGCTCACTTCCGACTCTACGGGTTTGATTACACCATCTATACGCACAGCTACTTGTGCTACGGCCAGAACGAAGCCCTGGCGCAAGTGGTCCGGATTATTGTCGTGAGTCAGTTCAGAAGTTGCCTAAGCAGCAACCTTGTCGGGGGTGTGTGTGTGTCGCTGAAAACATAGGGGGGTGGATCCAGATTGACACTGGTTCAGCCACGTCAGCAGAAGTAGACGTTCCCCCATTCCCTCCTTGCCATGGCAGGCAGCTCTGTGGTGCGGGGGCGTTGGAGGGGACCCCCCAAAAATCGGGCTCGGGGACCTTCCGCGAGGGGAGTCTATCCTCTCGCGGAAAGTCCCTTCCTCTCATGAAAGGCAGATCCTGCATCCGACCCAAGAAATGCTATCTGGGCCATCCTAGAATCCCTGACTTGAAGGGGTCCTCAGAAGCCATCTAGTCCAACCCCCTGCACAATGCAGGGTCTGTAATTA
Source organism: Shinisaurus crocodilurus (assembly GCA_021292165.1). Classification (NCBI taxonomy): domain Eukaryota; kingdom Metazoa; phylum Chordata; class Lepidosauria; order Squamata; family Shinisauridae; genus Shinisaurus; species Shinisaurus crocodilurus. The sequence goes on along the minus strand of JAHFWL010001188.1, from coordinate 2,664,369 downwards.
GAGCATCCCGGACAGGCGGCTGTCCAACCTCTGCTTACAAACCTCCAAGGTAACCAATCGGAGGATTCTCAAATCGATTTTGACGGTGGACCTGAGCTTCAAAACACAGAAGCGCTCTTTGGAACCCAAATAAAGATGGCGCCAGACAGGGGGCACTTTGCTTTGGAGCGAGTCAGCCTTCCAGGGCTGTGTTGTTGTTTTTTAAGTTTAATAAAAAGAAATCTAAAGAAATAAACTAAAAATCAGGAGGGGCCTGGTTTCACTCGGCGGTTCTTGTCTCCAGAATTCGAGCACCTCCGCCACAGCTGACCACCCGTGCTATCCGGTGGGCTACACAGAGCCGGTCGTTACGGAGACCCTCTATCGCAGTCCGTGTGCCAAGCGGCAGGGCCCGCCTCCGGCCTCGAGGACCGTGACTCTGACGGGCACCGGCAACGCCTCCCTTTGCCGGGAAACCTTCAGGAAGATCTTCGACTTCTCCAACTGCAGCCATAACGGATCCTGCAGTTTCGACGGCGTCTACCAGCCCGAGGTCAACGGGAAGTTCCTGGTATGGGAGATTTACGGTTTATCCTGAATCGATGGGAGCGGGTTGTGCGAGGGCGGCGCCAAGGGTTGGCATGGTGGGGCACCTGCCGAGGGCCCACACACCAGCAGGGGCCCACTGATAGGAGGCCCCTGGAATTGCTCCTCCTCTTCCCCGTTGCGTCCTGCTTGTTCTCCCGCCTCTCGCTCCGGCACAGACAACGGCGCTGGCGAGAAGGAGGAGCAGGAGATGCCACACAGCCCGCTTGCTCTCTGCCTGTCAAGCAAGCAAGTGGGATTGGGAACAGTGAGGAGAGAAAAGCTGAAGAGCAGGAGCACTGAGGGAGGGCCCCCCATTGAGGGTGTCTTTTGGCCAAGGACCCTCCAAAAAAAACTGAGCCAGCAGTGTGTGTTGCTGCTTGGGTTTGCACGGAGACTGGGGACTGGGTATCTATTCCAAGAATCTAGGGACACACACAGAAATTGAAAGCAGCCCTGCTGGTCCGTTGAGAAAGAAAAGACCCCCAAATTTATGATACTGTACCTTTACAATTGGGACCTGCAACAGAAAGTTGCAACGTATTTTATGTATTTATTGTATTTATACCCCGCCTTTTTTCCTGCAAGGAACCCAAGGCGGCTTACATAATCCTCCTCCTCCTCCTCCATTTTATCCTCACCCTGTGAGGTTGGTTAGGCTGAGAGTCAGTGACTGGCCCAGAGTCACCCAGTGAGTTTCATGGCCGAGCGGGGACTAGAACCCGGATCTCCCAAGTCCCAGTCCGACACTCTCACCACCACGCCGCACTGGCTCTCCCCTCCTCATAGCAGTATTCTTGTGCTGCAGGGTTCCAGCAACCCAGCCAGCCAGCCAGCGGACTGCCCCCAGGGTTCCTGGTTCAAGCCCCAGCTGACTCTGACGGGGACTAACGGTCATCTCGTAACAGGGTTGTAGCAAGGAGGGACTCCCGGGTCCCGGCGGAGGGACTAAATAGAAAAACTCCCGCTTTTTCTCTCTGCAACAGGGGTGCGAAACCTCTTTCAGCCCAAGGGCCGCATTCCACTTCAGAGAAACTCTCGGGGGCCGCATTCCAGTGGTGGGCGAGGGCAAAATACAAAAAAGACCAGCGTCTTTTCGCTTAAAGCTCATACAGTCAATAATAACTAATCCTGAGGAGAGGCATCTCAACCTTTTAGAATTGGGTGGTGCTGGGTGGGGGGGAGCTGCGCAAAACCCGGGAAACCATCGAACGATTGCTGGTTATGGGGAAAGGGTCAGGTCACCGGAAGGAGGCGTGGCCATCTGGGGAAGCTCAGAAGCCGGATTGTGGCCCCGAGGCCTGAAGTTCCCTACCCCCGGGCTGCACAGTGCTGTTGGCACTCACCACCGGATCTCATTATTAGAGGGAGATGGATGAGGACTGACCCAGAGGTCACCAAGTCATGAATCTGAGCGTGTCTGTGATCTGATTACACAATATGCCAATTCCCATAGCAGGATGGGAATCAATCGGCTCAGGCTGGCCTAAACACGACGACGGGGCCTCTGCGTCTGTAGGCAAACTTGCCAGGAAATTGAAGTCTCGGGCATCTTTCCATGACTTCCAGCAGGATGTGGAATGGATGCCAAGAAACCACAGTGTGTACAGTCTAATATTTGCATTCATTCTGATTATATCCCTAAATATTTGCTGAAATGCGGCCATCATCTACTTCGTGCTGTGTTTATCTGGACAGGTGTTGTTGTTTTTAAGCTTCTGTTCCTCGAAGTTTCTGCTCCATTCCAAGCCCAGGCATCTCTCCACATCGACTGAACTGACATCGGGCGTTTCAGAATCAGGCCCTCGCCTTTCCACAACAGCATCAAAGGGCCACACGGGACTCTGTTCACGCTAAAAAAAGAAGAGGGAACTCATCGCCAAATGAATTGCCAAAATGCATGTTTACATAAAATGTGCATATTATTATTCCTCTTATCCATTGCACACAATGGATATGCAAGTTTAGACGGGGGGGGGGGGGGGAAGGCCTACAATTCCCAGCATGCCCCAGCCAGCGTAGCTGGCTGGGGCATGCTGGGAGTTGTAGGCCTTTTTTCCTGTCTAAACTTGCATAGGATTGTGCGCTTAGACGCCTTTCTCAAAAAAAAAGACACAAGGCGACAAGGACATCTAGGTGCAAATTTGGAGATGGTTGCCAGAATTGAAAGAGAAATTTAATACATCTCACATCAGTGGAGATTTTTTTTTTAGAATTTCTTTTACAATTTATTTATTTTTTAAGACGATCAGCCTGCAGGCCGGGACTGTCTTCAGAAATCTCTTTGTAAGCCACCTTGGGAGGAAGGGCGAGACAAAAAATGCAATAAATACAGATGCCATAATTTAGAGATAATGATTATAATTTTACCTAGAAACCCCGTGAATCTCATCAGAGCCTGGGTAGACTGCGACCAGGTGACCTGTCCTGTGTGCCCGCCTGTTCTGTCCGTCGTTCAGGTGCTTACTGCGGTTGATGGGCGGGAGTTCTAATGGTTCTCGATCTTTAAACTGGGATTGGACAGCATAACCCTCTGTAAAAGAGGACACATGACCACCCAAGGGTGTGGAAGGAAGGGGTTAAGCTCGAGGTAGAGTGGCCACGTCTACACACCAACAGGGGTAACAAGGGCAACCACTGGCTGAAGCAACGGTGCAACCCCCGCTTAGAACAATTACTAAGTTTAAACGGAATACAGCAAATTTCCCATAGCGGGGAGAGTGTGACCGAGTAACCCGTGTGTCCTACCTGCTCAGTCCGTTGCCTCAACTCTGGATGGGACACGTCTTCGAGGCCCTTTCCGCTCTCCCTGCAAAGGGTTCTTTTATCTTTAAACAGGACATGGGCTGGACGGAACTTCAAATCCCGGAGGCCTTCCAAATGTCTCTGGCATCCCTTTAAGTAAGGGACCGTCCCCTTGCAACAGAGGACACGCGGCCACCCAACCCCTGCCGCAGTCCCGACCTGGATCCACGGTGCCCTGCGTCCGCTCTTTGCATCGGGAGGAAACCTCCCGTTGTTGCCGCCTTTGCTCTCGTGACTCCCGTTCTTTTGATATATATTGTCAATCGTAGGCCTCCCCCCCTGTCTAAACTTGCATATCCATTGTGTGCAATGGATAAGAGGAATAATAATATGCACATTTTATGTAAACATGCATTTTGGCCATTCATTTGGCGATGAGTTCCCTCTTCTTCTTTTTTTAGCGTGAGCAGAGTCCCGTGTGGCCCTTTGATGCTGTTGTGGAAAGGCGAGGGCATATATATTTGGTTTTTTTTTTAATAACCTTCCAGGCCTTCTCTGCCTATTATTACACCTTCCACTTCCTGAACTTGACCGGGACTCAGCCGCTGGACACCGTAAAAGATGCCGTCCGGGCACTCTGTGCCAGAACATGGAATGAAGTAGGTACCCGATCACGTCTAATTGGTAGTGATGGCCACCAATTTGGACAGCTTTAAAAGGGGATTGGAGAAATTCATGGAGGAGGAGCAGGCTATCAGTGGCTATTAGTCTTGATTGGCTACACCCGCTTCCTCCAGTATCAGAGGCAGTATGCCTATGGACATCAGTTGCTGGGGAACATGGGTGGGAGGGTGCTGTTGCACTCCTGTCCTGCTTGTGGGTTTCCCGTGGGCAGCTGGGTTGGCCTCTGTGTGAACAGAATGCTGGACTAGATGGACCCTTGCTCTGAGCCAGCAGGGCTCTTCTGATGTTCTTATGGTAGGGCGAGTGGACGAGATGACTTTTGGGATCCTTCCAACTCTAGATATGGCTGACCTATGTCTGCTCTGTGTGTGGGCGGTCTCTGAAGCAGACTGGGTTCAGACAACATGATAACCCGCATTCAAGGGTTGAGTATGGATTGAGTGTGGGTTGTCGATGAACCGTGGGTTGTTGCTGAACCGTGGGTTATCGTGTTGTCTGAACCCAGCTGCGCTAACAAGCCATGGCTCGTTAGCCATGAACAACCCATAAAGAGAACCCATGGTTTCTTGTTGGGTTGTGTGTGAACTGTGGGTTCTTCACCGTGGGTTTTTTTAAAATCTCGGCTGGGTTCAGACAACACGATAACCCACATTCAAGGGTTGAGTATGGTTTGAGTGTGGGTTGTTGGAACATGGTTCATCGTGTTTTCTGAACCCAGCCGAGATGAACCATAGCTTGTTCACCACAAACAACCCATGAAAAGAACCCATGGTTTGTTTTTGTGTTGTGAACTGTGGGTTGTTCACCAGGGTTTGTTCTCTCAGCTGGGTTCAGACAACATGACAGCCCATGTTTCAACGACAACCCATCATTCAAGCGACAACCCCCACTCAACCGTTGAGTGAGGGTTATTGTGTTGCCGGAACCCAGCCTTAAGGTTAGGGCAAGCAGACACAAAGGGGTATCGAGGCCTTTGTACAGGGCTGGCGCCAAGGGTAGGCATGGTTGGGCACCTGCTGAGGGCCCACACCCCAGCAGGGGCCCACTGACAAGAGCCCCCTGGAGTCGCTCCTCCCCTTCGCCATGGCAACCTGCTTCGTCACCTGCCTCTCTCTCTGGCCCACGCAACGGCGGTCGTGAGAAGGAGGAGCAGGCAGATGCCACGCGGCCTGCTTGCCCCCTGGCAAGCAAGCAAGTGGGAGCCATGATGAGGAAGAGGAGGAGGAGCAAGAGCCGCTGGTGACCGTGGCGGAGAGAAGGTGGGCTCACTCAGGGAGGGGGCCCCGTGGAGGGTGTCTTGCCCAAGGGCCTCTCCTCCTCAGAAAGCAAAATGGCGGTGGCAGTTTGGGTCACGGCCCGCCTGTTGACGACCAGGGGTGCAGCAGAATATCCCGCCCCCAAGCTGGTGCTTTCCAGATGTGTTGGACCGCTGGCTGGGAACGGTGGTGGGAGTCGTCATGCTACAACACATCCGGAGGGGCCCCGGGTCGAGGAAGGCTGGTGTAGGAGGAGACGTTCTGGGAGAGTTTTCTCCCCTCTTCCCAAGGGAGGCCGGTGACCCTGGCTGTGTCTCAGTGGGGCTCCTTATCCATTGCAACTTGCAAACCTGAGCTTTATAGGAGCTACCCATGGTGCTGAACTCCTCCACCACCACCACCCCAAAAAAATAGGTTCACCACCACGGAGCACCATGGGCAGCTCCTTCAAAGCTCAGAATAAAACCTGCAATGGATAAGAAGCCCCACTGACATAGGGGTCATCCCCCTGCCTCCACCGCGCTGCGACACTGGGCGGCACACCCCAAGTTCCTCTCTTCTACGCAAGCGTTAAAGCAGGAAGGACCCCTCCATCCCCCGGAACCGCAGCTTCCGCGAGTCGCGTGCCCCGCTGTGTGTTGCAAACTGTCCCGCCCGCTCTTCGATGACATTTCATCTGTCTTCCTCTGTGCTTCTCCCCCACCCCCCTCGCCCACCAGTTGGAGTCCAGTTACCTCAAGGAGAAAAAGGACCGTTTGAAAAACTACTGTGCCAGCGCCAACTACATCCTTACGCTCCTGCTAGACGGTTATGGCTTCAGCAGCAACACCTGGGGAAACATTGCCTTCCAGATGCAGGTGAGGGCACAGCTGGAATTCCAGCGTGCGTGCGGATAGAGCCAACGTTCCCTAGCAGGTGGGATAGACGGTCCATCTCAGTCACTCATCATTTCCCAATCTTCCATTCTCTTCGTCCAGAACTTCGAGGGATACAAGATTTCCTGCATTGAGCATTGAGCAGGAGGTTGGACTCGATAGCCTTGTAGGCTCCTTCCAACTCTATGATCTATGAAATCTATGTAACCGTGGTTTGTTATCTCGGCTGGGTTCAGACAACACAATCACCCAAACAAACAAACGGGTTGTTTTGGGGTTGTGAACTGTGGGGTCGTTCACCAGGTTTTGTTATCTCGGCTGGGTTCAGGCGACAAACAAGCATGGTTCAGACAACTCGATGGCCTTATAGGCCCCTTCCAACTCTACTAGTCTATGATTCTATGATAGCGATGGCCACCAATTTGGAAGGCTTTAAACAAGGGACAATTTCATGGAGGAGGAGGCTATCAGTGGCTACTAGTCCTCATGGCTATATGCTACCTCCAGCATCAGAGGCAGTGTGCCTGTGTACACCAGTGGCTGGGGAACATGGGCGGGACGGTTCTGTTGCATTCATGTCCTGCTTCTGGGTTTCCCCATTGGGGCAGCTGGTCGGCCACTGTGTGAACAGAACGCTGGACTAGATGGACCCCTTGGTCTGACCCAGCATCAGGGCTCTTCTGATGTTCTTACGATTTTCTTTTAAAGGTTGCATGAAAATTTGCACACGCTTTTTGTGCATTTCTCTCCCCAATACGTGCATTTTTGTATGCAGTTTTGCCTAAATGTGCCTATTTCTGGGAAACAATTTCACTTGTATATGTATTTGTGGTGGAGGTTAACAGATTTGATCCTCTGTCGTGGATTTGTTTGCAGGGTTTCCATCCCTGCTTCTCTCCTGTTTTGCGATGACCTTTGGTTTCAAGCCAAGAAATGGATTGATTGAATAGAATAAAGAATGACAGGCTAGTTTCTCTAACTGGCTCGTGGTACGGGCAGCTCCAAGGGGAGTGATGAGTCATCTCAAAGCCGGCATCCCTCACGGTGTTGCGTTCTCTCCCCTGGCAGGCCGCCAACTCGGACATCGGCTGGTCGCTCGGGTACATGCTCAACCTAACCAACATGATCCCGTCGGAGGCCCCCCAGAAGCTGAAAGGACACGAGGAGAGGGTGTGGGCTGCGAGCATCTTCTTCATTGTCGCCCCGCTGGCGCTCTGTCTCATCCTGCTCCTCCTCCACATCTTCGGGTGAGAGAGGCATCGTGGGGATACTCCACACCGGCACGGCGAGCGCTCTGGGGAACTCTCGGACGAGTGGGGGCTCTCCATGCTCCACACGTCTTCTAACACACCAGCGTTCTCGGACAAAAAACCAAATGAGCTGTCCTTCTGTGGGAGACGCCACACTGGGCCTGCCACCCTTCTTGAGGAATACTCTTGAGCCCAACGGACTGGACACCGGCTACTTGTCCAAGAGCCATTTTTGCCTTTCTCGGGACTTCCATACCCCCCGCTTCTTCCCCTCAAGCGCTGTAGCCGCAAACACACGTGGTTCACCAACATGGCTGTGGATGGCCACTCAAGATGCTACTCTCTCTGCTGTTTGAAAAAAGACTTTTCTTCTTGGCGTTTCCAGGGCCGTGGTCCTGACAGCTTCATGTCAGTGATTTAATATGGCAGCGATGTTGGAGAAATCCGCAACAGATTCAAACAAGTTTGGATTTCTGCGAACCTGACCTGACCTGAGGATGGTGCAGTGGCCCGGCTTTTTCCAAGTCACATGGACTTCTGGGCCGGGGTTTTTCCCCCCACTTTTGCGGGAGGATTTGCACTCGTGCGCATTCGCGGAAGTGCGCAGTGGTGCTGGTGCGTACTTGCGCTGGTGCGCATTCGTTGACACGGAACGAAAGACGCCTGACCATCCGTGAAACATGGATGGAACAGATTCAACCAAATCCAGGTCTACGGTGGCGATGCAATATGTACATAATGTGAACGCAGTGACAATAGAGCCGCTTAAAGGCCGCTGTAACCAGGCATTATATCAGGGGTGCAGAACCTCAGGTGTTGGGGGTCAAATCCAATGGCCCCATCCCTTTCCCCCCAACCTCCGATCATCTGGTGGCGGCTTCCTGGCTTTTACACAGTTCACCCCACCCCCATTCTAAAAGGTTGAAATGTCTCTCCTAAGGCTTAGTGACTGGCAGGAAGAGCTTTAAGGTAACATATGCCAGCATTTTTGGCCACGCCCCTTTTGCCTTGGCCCCGCCCATCACCACTAGAATGCGGCCCCCGAGAGCACCTCCGAAATGGAATTCGTCGGCCCTCATGCTGAAAGTGGTTCTGCACCCCTGCCTTGGAAGTATCTGGACGGTCTGGTCCAGATGGGGGAGTGCCTCAGAAACCTATGGGGGTGAGGCCTTTCTTCCACCATGGGAGAAAGGCAGAAACCTATATACTGATGATGACCCTATTCTCTGAGTGCTGTTCCTTAAGCAGCCAAAACAGCACAATCCACACACGAAGAGGTGGTCTCTGCAGGGTTTGGGGTTCTCTGGACAAAATAAATCTTTAAGGGAAAAAAGCCATAAGGGGTAGGGTTAAAACCCCAAAACAGCCAAATGAGGGCTGCGTAATATGCTTAGTGACCACAAAATGTTCACAGTCTGTTAGGGGGAGAGTGAGAACGGAATGGAGTATTGTAGAAAAGGGCTTAGCGGACTGGCTGGCAGGCACCTAGAACAGAAGCATTCCCAAGTACATTATTTTGTGTCAGGTCCCACTTGTATAAATCATAGAAAAGTAGAGTTGGAAGGGGCCTACAAGGCCATCGAGTCCAACCCCCTGCTCAATGCAGGAATCCAGGTCAAAGCATCTCTGACAGATGTCTGTCCAGCCGCACCTTGAATGCCTCCAGACTGGGAGAGCCCACCACCTCCCTAGGTAGTTGATTCCATTGTCTTATTGCTCTGACAGTCAGGAAATTTTTCCTGATGTTTAGGTGGAATCTAGGTTCCTGTAACTTGAGCCCATTATTCCGTGTCCTGCAAACTGGGATGAACGAGAAGAGATCTTTGCCCTCCTCTGTGTGACATCCCTTCAAATACTGGAAGAGTGCGATCATATCTCCCCTCAGTCTCCTCTTCTGAAGGCTAAACATGCCCAGTTCTTTCAGTCTCTCCTCATAGGGCCTTGTTTCCAGTCCTTTTATCATCCTTGTTGCCCTCCTCTGAACCCTCTCCAGTTTGTCTATGTCCTTCTTAAAGTGAGGTGCCCAGAACTGGACGCAGTACTCAAGATGAGGCCTAACCAGTGCCGAGTAAAGGGGAATTATCACTTCCCGCGATTTGGAAGCTATACTTCTATTAATACAGCCCAAAATTGCATTTGCCTTCTTTGCAGCCACGTCGCATTGCTGGCTCATATTCAGTTTGTGATCTACCACAATTCCAAGATCCTTCTCACTTGTAGTATTGTTGAGCCAAGTGTCCCCCATTCTGTAATTCTGCATTTGGTTTCCTCTCCCTAGGTGCAGCACTTGGCATTTATCCCTGTTAAATTTCATTCTGTTGTTTTCGGCCCAGCGCTCCAGCCTATCGAGGTCACTTTGAATTTTGTTTCTGTCTTCCAGTGTTGTAAATGTACAACAAATTGCTGAAGTACTTGAGAATTTGGTTCGGAATCTCGACTCCCCGTTGTGAACAGCTGGTTCTGTTTTCGTACCCCATTTTCACACGCGGAGGTTTTTGTGTGAAATGCAGGACCACCAGCGGGAAAAACGGGAAAGATACCCCATCAGGAAACAATGACAATTTACAAACATTCCCCCACCTATCAAAGATAGTTCTGTCTTACTGGGATCATCGACTTTGGAGTTCGATAATATCAGGAACACGGTTGAGAAGGGAGAGGGGCAGAACAGGCAGGAAGGCGGCCCGCTCTAGGAGCCTTGCAACATTTGGCAGAAACAGGTGTCTTCTCATTTTTGAGACCCATTTCAAAGACGGGTCAGTACAGCTTCACCTGTTGCGGCAGGAAAAAAATACTGGTTGAGTATATGAACTGTACTTGTGGGGCTGGCCCTACCACTAGGCCAGTGTTTCTCAACCTTGGGTCCCCAGATGTTTTTGGCCTACAACTCCCAGCATGCCCGGCATGCTGGGAGTTGTAGGCCAAAAACATCTGGGGACCCAAGGTTGAGAAACACTGCACTAGGCAGAGTGAGGCAGTCACCTCAGGCGGCAGATGGCAGGAGGCGGCAGTAAGGGGTTGGAGGAACCGTGTGCCCCCTCAGCTAGCCTGCTGCCTTCAGGTGTGGTGGAAGATGATGTCCCATTGTCGTCGGTGTCGAAGAAAGAGTCAACTGCCTGCCCAGTTAGCTTTTGTATACAGCAGGGGTGCCCTGCTTAAGATCTTCTGCCTACAATCCACATCTAGAAAACTGATCCACCCACAGCGCACACAGGCAATATGACAGATCTGGTTCCAGATCCGCATTTCCAGTCCGTATTTTACAGAATACCAACCCAGCAGTTACGATGTAAAGAAAAAAAAAGGTCCTGGGTTGAACAAACTGTGTCTGTAATGATTTTTCAAACCACTGGATAATTTAGTAGATTATGTTATTAGGGCATTTCTCCCAGGATACCCGAGAGAGAGCGCCTTCTCCCTTACCAGTCACTGAGGTCATCGGAGGACATTCTCCTGGTGGTTCTGCATGGACCTGTGGCCCGATTGGAGTCCACCAGGAGAAGATCCTTCAGTGTGGTGGCCCCCTTTCTCTGGAACTCCCTGCCTCTGGAGGTCAGGCAGGCCCCGACACTGTGTTGTTTTTGGCACCTGCTGAAGACGTCTTTGTTCCGGGAGGCCTTCCCCGACTGACCAGTCACGGTTTTAATGTTATCCTGTTTTTAATGCATTGTTTTCATTCTTTTATCTGTTTCATCTTTTTTATTGTTCACAGCTCCAGAATCTGCTTAGATATGGAGTGTTATACAAATGTTGTAAATAAATAAATTTCTAAAATTAAACAAAACAAAACACCACCGATGTTCATCATGGATCTTCTTTTAGTGCAGGATTTGGTATTGGGGAAGGGGTTCGGCTTCCAAAGAAGAAACTAATCTTTAAGGTCCTAGTCCTCATACCTGTGTGAAGACATGCTTGAGAATCAACGGAACTCTAATGAAGATGCCAGCATGGCAAACGTGCAAGGTCAAGGAAGCTGCAAAGGATTAAACATAAAGTCAAAATCATGCCTGTTAATTGGGTCCTGCATAGTTTCAGAACCCAGACGGACTGAGTTTGAGACACCCCAGTGAGAAACCGAGCCAGATCTAGATAGACAAACATCACCAGCCATCCAGAATTTAACTGAAATGCAATACAAGATTTATTTCAGGAAATTACAAGATTGAATAGTCAACATTGTGGTTACATAAGCATAATTCAGAAGCTTGGGGAGTAACCAAAAGGAATGTAGTTGGGGGGGGGGGGGGAAGACTGGCCCTACCAATGTCGCAAGCAAGATATCTAACTGGACAGCTAGCACTGATGTTTGAATATTATTATGACTCCTTCGCAACACCCTCCTGCACTTGCCTTTCAAAGGCTCAAGAAAAGCATGTTGAGGGTGCAATCCTACGCACGTTTAGACAGAGAAAAGTCCAACAACCCCCAGCATTCTCCAGTAGGACTGTTGTTGTTTTTTTGCTGTCTAAACATGCTATAGGATTGTGCTCTAAATAATCTAATTTCCACTTGATTTCCTTCTCCACAATGCGAAGAGTTAAACTTCAGCACAACTCAGTTTCTCAGCAGCAGCGGTACACAATCTTTTTGGCCAGTGGCATACAGATGTTTCCACAGGCACGCACATCAGCCAGTGGCATACAGATGTTTCCACACTGGGCACGCACGCACGCACGGAAACAGACAAAGGTGCACGGACGAACACAGAAACGCACGTGGGAAGGGATGCGAGCGCCAACACGTTAACCCCTTCCTTATCTCCGATCCAGTTGGGCTGTGTGTGCATGTGTGTGTGTGTTTGAGTTTCTCTGTGCTAGTCAGTGTTACAGTGACCCAGACCAAGGACATGTGCACAGCACAAGCCTGCTAGGCAACAACTCTTCCCTCCACCCCAGACATGCCGCCCCGAGTTAGTGCCTGAGCATGCGCCAAAGCTCTTTCCTTCACTTGCGTTGTGCGCGCAAGTGACGCAACAAGCTACACGGTGTGCTTCAAATGCAAACTTTTATCCGGGTATTTCAGCCTTTAATTCGGAGACGTTGAGAGATCCAGGGCTTTTTTTTTTTTTTTGGACATGGGTCTGGGATCCTCTCAAATATGAATCTGGGCTCTTCTCGTGGGGTGGTGCCTTCTTGTAGGTCTCTCCAGAACCCTCACCCAGGCTATTTAACCATTTTTCAGGGCCAGGTTTCAGCTTGAAGCAATTTCCAGATGGGGAGCCGTGTTATTCTATCGCCGCGAAAAGAACCAAAGAGTCTTGTGGTGTTTTACATTTATTCTGGCGGAAGCTTTTCGCCGACTGTAGCCTGCTTCAGCAGATGCACGGAGCATTATGGAGCATTTCAGAATGTTCTCTGAAATGCTTTCTGTGGTGAATTTCCTTCTGACCACACCGCACACAGTTCACAGCCACCCACCCGCTGCTATGCACTGCACATGAACCTTAAACTCTCTGTAATACTCCATACATAAGACCAAGTGGATTAAAGCCCATGAAAGTTTACACCAGAATAAATCTGTGATCGTTTACTGTGTACAGTTCTGGTCGCCGCACCTAAAGAAAATAGACATTGTTGAGTTGGAAGAAAATGCAGAAAAGGGCAACTAAAATGATCAAGGGGCTGGAGCAACTCCCCTAGGAGGAAAGGTTGCAGCAGCTGGGATTGTTGTTCAGCTCAGAAAAAAAGGCGAGTAAGGGGAGACAAAATTATACCTGGTGTGGAGAAAGCGGACAGGGGGACATTTTTCTCCCTCTCTCGTAATACTAGAACCCAAAGGGGTCATCCCATGAAACTGATTGGTGGGAGATTCAGGACAGAGAAAAGGAAGGACTTTTTCACACAGCGCAGAGTTAAACTGTGGAATTCACTTCCACAGGATGTGGTGATGGCCACCATTTTGGAGGGCTTGAAAAGGGGATTGGACCAATTCCTGGAGGAGAAGGCTATCAATGGCTGCTAGTCCTGACTGGCTATGTGCTTCCTCCAGTATCGGAGGCAGGATGCCTATGCACTCCAGTTGCCGGGGAACATGGGTGGGAGGGTGCTGTTGCATTGTGGGTTTCCCATTGGGGCAGCTGGTTGGCCACTGTGTGAACAGAATGCTGGACTAGATGGACCCTTGGCCTGATTCAGCAGGGCTCTCCTCCTTTATGTTCTTATGAAGCAGTTTCTCCAGGACTCTGCTAGCAATATTATTTCACCCTTTCTGCAATGGATTAACTTCCCAAATTAGGAGGAGGGGGGCCCGGGAAGTAAGAAAAAGAGCACTGGAGACTTGTTAGGACCTGGGGCGGGGGGTTAATATTTGCGTGTGCTTTTGTTGTTGCTTTTGCAAATATCCAAAAAGAGCATAAACACTGGCAAACGGCAGGCAGCCGTGCAAGGCAGTGGATCCACAACCCTGCGATCATATCCCCCGAGAGAGTAACCTGCACTCCCGAATGTTTCTTTAGCCAACTCAAATCTAAGGATCAGGTGCGTAGAAGCAGTTGTAAAGCATGTTGTGTGAGCCTGGGGAGAAATATTGTGTGCTTCACAAGTGAAGCAATACACATGGCTGTCTGGAGCACACACACACACACACACACACACACACAATAAGACCATTGCCGGAGGAGGCTGGTGACCCCCTGTGTCAGTGGGGCTCCTAATCCATTGCAGGTTTTATTTGGAGCTTTATAGGAGCTCTCCATGGTGCTCCGTGGAGGTGAACCTATTTCGGGGGGTGGAGTTCCGCACCATGGAGAGCTCCTATAAAGCTCCAAATAAAACCTGCAATGGATTAGGAGCCCCACTGAAACAGGAGTCAGCTGGGCCTCCCCACCTATGCATAGGGACCGGGCCGTGAACTTGCAGCAGTGATAACCGCGCAGGCAGAGGAGATTCTGCAATGCAGGGTCGTTTAAGTCTGTGCTTTTCTTTTTTTTTTTTTCTTTTCTTAACGCGGCAGTAGGATCCGTGTTTTTCCTGGCACCGTCTTCTTTTTCTGCAGGAAAGAGCAGACACCACCTAGTTCGTGGCCTTCTTCTGTCAATATAGATATAAACACACGTCTCCAGTGATTTGCGGGCTATTTCCTTATGAACTCAGATGGCTGGAAAATGAGGGCGAGAGAAGCTTGTCGAGGAAGATGGCCCTACCAGCAGCGGCGGCATTGTAAATGTCGGAGGGCGGGCGCTCATTCAGGAAATTCCCCATAGCCACCCCCACCCCCCAAGGAGAGTCCAAAAGTGCAGCCAGCGGTGTTGATCCAGATCAACACAAACCAGTTCTAGCGGTTTTCATCCTCACCAGGAACCGGTCTTTTGTAAAGCGAATGAGTCTTAATACGAGAATAATTACGAGACTAAGCCAGTGCAGTGTACTGGTTAGAGTGTTGGTTGGACTGGGACGTGGGAGATCCGGGTTCTAGTCCCCACCCACCCTCTTGGCGATGAAGCTCAGAGTCACTGACTCGCAGGCTAAACCTTCCTCGCAGGTTCGATGCAAGGATAAAATGGAGAGATAGAGGACCATGTATGCTACCTCACAAGAGGGAAAAGGAGGGATCCTTTTTTCTGATCTTGTACCTCCAAAATGTGATGGACACCAATTTGGATGGCTTTAAAAGGGGATTGGACACGGCTATTAATGGCGGCTACTAGTCCTGTTGCCTCTATGCTACCTCCTGCTGCGTCAGAGGCCTATGTACACCAGCAGTTGCTGGGGAACGTGGGCGGGAGGGTGCTGCGGCACTCATGTCCCGGGTGACTTTGGGCCAGTCTCTACTAGGCCTGGTGATCTCCAGATGTTTGGGACCACTACTCCTATTGTTAGGAACCCCTATTTGTAAAAAGGGATGTATGGACAGGGGACAGGAGGAGGGCATTGGATTTCAGAATGAAACCTCAGGCAGAAAGAATAAAGATTGAAGCTGGGGCAGCAGGAGTGGAAGCCCATGTGGGCCAAAAGCCAGCTCACCCAGGGGGATCCGATGCCACAGAGATCCTCACGGCCCCTGGACCTTTCTTTCAGCAAGTGTCCCTGGACAGCAGGGTGGTGGGGCAGAGGGGCCCCCAGGGATTCGGGGCTCCAACTGAAAGATTCGGGGCTCCAGCCCGAGTGGGCCGCCTCCTAATACCGCCTCTGCTGCCAGAGATGCTGGGCAGCGACAGTGGGAAAGGGCTGCTGCTGTCAGGTCCTGCTTGTGGTCTTCCCACATAGGAACATAGATTGCCACTGTGGGAAACAGGATGCCGGTTTTGATCAGGGCCGGCGCCAAGGGTCGGCATGGTCAGGCACTTGCTGAGGGCACTTGCACCCCAGCGGGGACCCGCTGACAAGAACTCTGTGGAGTCGCTCCTCCTCTCCCGTCATGGCAGCCTGCTTGCTCACCTGCCTCTCTCTCTGGCCCAGACAACGGTGGTGGTGAGAAGGAGGAGCGGGAGACGCCACGGCCGGCTTGCACCCTGGCTCTCTGCCTGCCAACCTAAACTTTTGGGGACGGTGTGCACACATTTGGAATTCCGAGAGAGTGTTGTGGGCGCTCTCACAAAATGGCTGCTACGGTGGGCACGGCCGGTCCCAGGCCACAACACTTATTTCCCAGAAGGCAAACTGGTGAAAGACTCAAAGAAAAGTCGCTGGCCTATGAACCAAACCACTCTTTGGAAACCAGATAAAGATTGTGCTGGAGGGCGGTGCTTCGCTTTGCAGCATGCCGGCCTCCCAATTCCCCAAAAAAGAAAATCTTAAGAAATAAAATACAAATCCGAAGGTGCAGAGACCTGGCAGGCGCCAAGAGAAGTGTCCGTGGGCCCATGGGCTCCCGTGGGCGCCATGTTGGAGAAGCCATAGCAGGGAAAGTGAGGCAACTGAGGGGCGCGTGTGTGTGTGTCGGTGGGGGAACAAGGCCTCCTCTTCGTCCTCTATGGCCAGGCGGCGTTAGCATCCTCTTGCACAGCAAAGCATTTTGGGAAAATGCCAATGGCTCCATTGCAGCGCCCTTCCAGCCATTCCTCGTTCACTGTGGAAACACAAGGCGGGGGAGGGACTCAGATGAGGGGGGGGCTGACTTGTGGGGAAAGAAGCAAATCCCGTGGGATGCTAGAGAGGGTGGACCCAGAGCCGGCTCTGCCATTCGGCGGAGTGATACGGTCACCTCAGGTGCTGGGGTGAGGGGTAGCGGCAGTGAGGTATCGGAGGACAGAACGGTGCACTCCACACAGCCGTCCTGCAAACTCTGATGCAGCCCTGGTGACCTCAGGGGCGGTAAAGCCGGGGTGCGGAACCTCTTTCAGCCCGAGGGCCAAATTCCATTAAAGAGAATTAATGGAATGCGGGGGCCGCATTTCAGGGGTGGGCAGGGCCGAAGGCAAACGGGGTGGGGCCAAACTACCACAAGTACCAGCCACATGTTAGCTTAAAGCAGTGCTTCTCAATTATTTTCTGTCATGCCCCCCCTAGGAAGAAGAAAACATTTCGCGCCCCCCGCGCAACTGTAAATAGTATCATTTGTCTATAAATAACACTGTATCCTTATTAACGTATAAGAGAATAAAAAAAGAAAGAAATGTGGATCAAACGAGGCCCCCTTTACGGAGCCTCGCACCCCCCCTGGGGGGCCCGCCCCACTATTTGAGAAGCACTGGCTTAAAGCAATGTTCTCCAGCCTTGGGTCCCCAGATGTTTTTGGCCTACAACTCCCAGCGTAGCTGGGAGTTATTGTAGGCCAAAAACATCTGGGGACCCAAGGTTGGAGAACACTGGCTTAAAGCATGTAGAGGCAAACTGGTTGGGGAGAGATGATTTGGAGCAGGAGTGTTGAACTTTTTCCAGCCTGAGGGCCGAGGGCCATTTTCAGATAAGCTCTCGGGGGCCGCATTCCAGCAGCGGTCAGGGCCAAAGAACCAAAAAATACCAGCCTATTTGAGCTTAAAGCTCTTACTGCCTGTAACTACGCTTTAGGAGGGGCATTTCAACCCTTTAGAATCGGGGGGGGGGAACTGCACAAAAGCTGGGAAACCAGCTGAAATAGGAGCCAGGGGAAAGGGGGGAATGCACCCCTGCGGTAGGGGATGCGGTCCTTTTGCCACGGTCAAAGTAAACCTTTGCCAAAATTCTCTCTTTGGTGCAGCTATTCAAAAGTTAATGGAGCTATGTACCTGGGGTTTGCCAAAGGAAATGGGACCAGGGTGCATCTCCACACACCCCGCAACACTCAGTCTTGGATCTCTGCCCCGTTACCTTCAGAAAGAACCTCCAGCGTGTCACCTTCCTTAAAATTCAGGTCCTCTTGAGCCTGACCAGCGTACGGATGGCGGGCAACCATGCGGTACAGTACCGCTCTGTCCAGGCTTTCTTCTTTACCCTTCAAAACACACAAAACAGGGCTAGATCGACACAGGCAGTGAGGCCTGCGATGGGAGAATGAATGGACTTCAGACTGCATTAATATACTGCACCTTTCTCTAGGCTGCTTTTTGGGAAACCATCTTGGCTGGCAAAGAGAGGGTAAACCAGGGGTGCAGAACCTCACGCCCGTGGGCCGAATCCAGCCCTCCAAGGTTTCCCAGATGGCCACGCCCCCTTCCCAGACTCCCCCTCCCCTTTCCCCCAAACTCCGATTGTTTGGCGTTTTGTGCAGTTTCTCCCCCTGCCACCCCGTTCTCAAATGTTGAAATGCCTCTCTTAAGGCTTACTTATACTGGCAGTAGAAGTTTTACGCTAAAATAAGCTGGGATCTTAGGCCCCTGCCGAGAGCTCCTCTGAAATGGAATGCGGCCCTCGGGATGAAACAGGTTCTGCACCCCTGCTGTAAACATAGCAAAGGCGTTCAAAATGAGATTTGCCCGGTTGCAGTCTGAAGTGGCGCAGTCCATAATTGTCGTGAGCCACCCTGAGAGCTTCGAGGCCGCGCGGAGAAAAAAGAAACCACCACCCCCCGTTTTTGAGACAGAAAAACAACAACAACCAAGGCTATGTAATGCATACCTGGCACCAAAGGGTCAGGTGACTCCCTTGTGCCTCTTGCCACACCGTCCTCAGTTCCTCGTCACTGTTAATAGGGATTAGTTCATCGCTCTCTGGAGGCCGGTAGCTGCAACGGATGAGCGGCACAGCTGAAAATATGAACTTACGATTCGACAGAGAGATGCAAAGTTCCGCGCAAAGGGTCAAAGTGCGTGCCCAGTTGGGTGCTGAGACATGGGTCCCTCCTGTGGGGGGGGGGATCACCTTCACAAACAACTGGCGTATGGCACCCCCTAGTGGACATTCATAGGTTGAATATCCCTCAGGGTGTTCCCCCCCATCCTCCCCGATTGTGCAGTGTGTAGCACACAGAGGCGGTGTTGGGGGGCGACCCGCTGGGGCCGGAGCCCTGAATCTTTCACTTGGAGCCCCGAACCTCTGGGAGGCCCTCTGCCCCACCACCCTGCTGTCCAGGGGCATTTGATGAAAGAAAGGTCCAGGGGTCCTGTGGCATCCGATCCCTCTGGATGAGCTGGCTTTGGGCCCACATGTGCTTCCCCTCCTGCTGCCCCCCCCTTGAATCTTTCCGCCTGAGGTTTTTTTCTGCAATCAAATGCCCTCCTCTCCTCTGTCTGTGCATCCCTTTTTACAAATACGGGTGCCCTTAGGAGACAGAGTTTTTTACAGACTTTAGAGCATCTGTAACTTAGCATCTGTGAATCTGTGCATTTTATTTACTTATTTTTATTGATCCTGTGGGCCTGAGCCGCAGATCTTTTCAGTACCTAGTACCACCCCAAGTTCTACATTTAGGCAAAAAACAAAAAGCAAAGGCAACCAAGGAGAGATACAGCTAGGCAATAACCAGCATTGGCAGTAGTACATGTGTGAAAAGGGTCTCAGGATTGTCATCAGTTGCAAGCTGAACATAAGCCAGCAGTGCGATGCGGCTGCAAAAAAGGCAAATGCAATTTTAGGCTGCATCCAGAGATCCAGAATTTCCAGTGGAGCCTGGTGACTCCTATTTCGGTGGGGCTCCTACTCCACGGCAGCTTTTACTTGGAGCTCCATGGTGGTGATGAACCTATTTTGGGATGGGGTTCAGCACCCTGGATAGCTCCTAAAAGCTCCAGATAAAACCTGCAATGGCATAGGAGCCCCACCAAAATAGGTGTCGCCAGCCTCCCCATGAGAATTTCCAAGATAGGAAGTAATAGTTCTGGCTTATGCTTGCCCCAGAAGGCCCCGCCCTCTTTCCATGGCTCCACCCCCTTTCCTCCAACCACTGCTCATCTGGTGGCCCCTTGGCTTTTGTGCATTCTTGTCCGCGTCGTAAAGGACTGAGATGCCTCCCTGTTAAGGCTTGGCAAGCGGCGGAAAGAGGCTTTAAGCTAAAAGACGCTGGTATTTGGGTGGAAGAGAGAACTGTGGGCCTGCATTCCAGTGGTGGGCGAGAGCAGAATTGCACTCTTCACATGCCCGAAGGGCTGTCAGATCGGAAAGGGCAACGTCTTGTTCTCTCAGAAGCAGAGGGAAGGACTCGATCTAATAGGATGAAGTTGCAGGAGGGTAGATTTTGGCTGAACACAAGGAGAAACTGATTGCGGGAAAGAGCTGTTCAACAACGGAGCCAATTACCTTGAGCGGTTGGCGGACCAGTGCCGGTTGTCGTGCAGGAACGTGGCTGAGGTGTCGGAGAACCTCTCTCGGCCCGAGGACCGAATTCTATTCCAGAGAAGCTCTCAGGGTGGGTGGGTGCATTCTAGTGGTGGGCAGGGTCAAAGGCAAATGGGGCGTGGCCAAAAACACAGGCCTACTGCAGCTCCGAGCTCTTCCTTCCGCTAAGCCTCGGGAGACGCATCTCTGCCTTCTAGAACGGTGGGGAAAAACCCACACAAAAGCCAGGAAACCACCAAGGATCGGTGCTCGTCAGTCGAGGCTGCCTCTGGTTCCAAATGTTAGTGGGGTGTTGTATCCGGGTTTTTATGAACTTTAAAGGAGGTACCCATGGCTCTGAACCAACTTTGGGTTCAGCACCACGGACAACTCCAGTTAAAGTTCAGACTAAAACCCGGAGTGGATCCACTGACATTGGAGCCTCCGGTGTGGTGGAAAAGGGCCCAGGGGAAAGGCCCGTAGTCCTCTGGGCAGCCTCATCCTCTGGATTCGGATGCTGGTAGGGGCGGATATGGCCCCGGAACCGGAAGGGGGGGGTCCCGCACCCCCGGATTAGCGGGTCACTGAACCTACCTCAGTGTCATCTGTGCAGCTTGCCGACGGCACTCTTCCTGCAACAGCGCGCCGAGGTCGCCCAGGGATGGCGTTATGCTCACCTTCATATCCACCGTGTAGGAACCGTGCACCTTCAGCAGGACGGGCCTAGTGCCGACGTGAGCGGCTCCCCCCTGCGCCGAACAGACCTGCTCGAGAGACGGGAAGCAAGTGGTGGTGAGCCAGGCAGGGCGAAGGAAGAACCTGGGCTCGTAGGGGTGGGCGATCCGCCCGCCACCTGACTCGCGGCGCGCTCGGCGAGCACTGCCGCCGTGCCCGCTGAGCCGGGCTGAAAGCAAGTGCCCAGTCGAGGCACTCGCCGCTGGTCTTCTGGGTTCCCGGCGCGACGTTATTTACACTAGAAAATGGCGTCAAGATACATTAAAAGCAGCCACGGTTTGCCTAACCTGCACAAATCGCGTCCGTTTTTAACGTACCTTACGCCGTTTTCTACGTGAACGATGTCGCGCCGGGAACCCTGGAACACGACAAGCCAGAGAGTACAGGTGGGGAGAACCCAAGGTTTGTTGTTGGGTTGTGAATTGTTGTGGGTTGCCCGTAGTGAACAAACCACGGTTTGTTAGCGCAGCTGGGTTCGCACACAACACAGCCACCCGCAGTTCAACAACCCACACACTCATCCTGTACTGGACGGGCTCTACGGGAAGAACGGAGAGGAGCTTATGCAGGTTCAACAGGTAGTGTAGCAAACTTTCCCAGTGTCCAAAAGGCCAGGACAGTTTCTTGGAGCCGCGGCAAGGCCTTTTCGCCTTCAGCTTGTTAGGGAGAGCACCAGAGATGTTTGCCTCGAAGGCATTTTCCCCAGTTATATTCCTGAGAGAAGGGACTGCTTTTGCTGCGAGAAACGGAGACGGTTTGCTTTACTGAAGCAGTTTCTCCCCCCTCCGTTTCTCAGGACAAGGGGGGGTCCGTTTGTCGCTCACCGGCAGCCTCTGAAGCAGGGGGCGAGAGGGACTTTATAAAATCCATGGCAAGGGGCATCGTCTTTTGCTCTCGGCTTGGGGAGAGGAATCGACGCGTCGCTCGCCCAGGCAACTTTGGAGGCCCACAGAGGCCTGTTCAGGGAACCAATATGGCCACGGATATTTTGCTCGTTTATTAATAATCTGTAAGCATATTCCATCACCATTCAATAAATTGTATGTTATCTTTAATACGGCGGTTTTGTTTCATCCTGAGTATCCTCGAATCTGAAGGAAGGTGCCTTGGTTGGCTGGCCAAGGAGGCCCCTGAGGAATACACAACCCGTACTCTGGCTTGTCGTGTTGTGCGAACCCGGCCGTTTTGTGAGATGGGCGTCTATTTATCCGCAGGGCCATGGGAGGGTCTCACCTCTAGGGCTCTTTCAGGATCGGCACCACCAGCAGCAACCGCCACCCTACCCGTGTTTCCCTCTGTCGGGCCTGCAAAGCAAAACTCAATCCATTAGTTCATTTTGTGGCATTTCGATCCCGCCTCTTTGCCAAGAGATGTGCGAAAACAAACGACGGGCCGGTTTATTTTCAATTCCTTTCCCCATGACGCCAACATGGAGCTTGCCTTCTTCACAGCAGCTGCACACTGGGTTGACGTTTTCGTTGAGCTGCCCACCACAACCCCAATTTCTTGGTCAGTCACCGCTAGCTCCGATCCCATCAGATTATACTTGAAGTTGGGATTTTTTTTGCCCCAATATGCATCACTTTACAAATCCTAAATTCTGCCTTGTTCCACCACCACCCCAACCACCCCTCACATGCCCATCTTGTGGCTGACCTGGTTTCTGTATCTTTGGTCTCTCACGGGGCCAGTTGGGGGGCGCTTTTGCAGGTGGCGGTGGAACTCTGTTGATGACTTTCTGAAAGAACAGAGAAACATTCAGTTATCCCAAATTCCTGGCAAAAGAAAAGACGCCTCCCTCGCTCGGTGAGGGGGCTGGCAAGGAAGACAAAACTTGTCCGTGTCAAGGGTAGGCCAACGCAAGTAATTCAGAAGGGAGTTCCAGAACACCCAGGACAGGGTTGCCAACTTTTCAACTGGCCTCTGTTGCTATGCCTTTTAAGAGCAGCTTCCTCTGAAGCTCTCAGCGGGGGGGGGGGGGATGTTTATCTCCGTGTTGTGGTATGTTTCACTGGTTGATTTCTGCCTATTGAGCTGCTGTTGAGCTGCACAAGAAACATCCACATTCTGGTCAGTTGGCAACCCATGGGAAGCATGCTGGCGGGTGTGTGGGTTGGGGAAGTGGTAGTCAAAATGATCTAGATGACTTGTAAGAGGACAGGCAGTGCCTCCAGACCAGTGTTCTCCAACCTTGGGTCCCCAGATGTGTTTGGCCTACAACTCCCAGCATAAATGTATGGGCAGAGGCTCTTTAAGAAGGAAAAGGTTCACCTATTGATTGTCTGTTTGTGTCACACAGCTGTCAAGAGGCAGAGTAGCCCTGCCATGGAGAGATGTAAGAACCTATGTGGCCATACTGCGTAACACCCCGCCCCCATGTTCCCCTACTCACCTGGGGCTGCAGACTACGAAAACCCCTCAAGTTATCCTCCTCAAAAGCGGAAGAGATGACCTATGAGAGGAAACAGGAAATATAACTTGCAGGTGCACTTTATGCGCGGAATATAAAGCAGGCATGCGGAACCTCAGGCGTGTGGGCCACATCCGGCCCTCTGGCGGTCCCCAGAAAGCCCCACCCCTTTCCCCTGGCCCCCACCCCCTTCCCACAACTGCCAATCATTTGGTGGTTTCCCAGCTCTTGTGCATCCCCCAACCCCATTCTAAAAGGTTGAAATGCCTCTCCTTAATTACTGGCCAGGAGAGCTTTAAGCAAAATAGGCTGGTATTCTCGATATTTTGACCCCGTTCCTTTTGCCTTCGGCCCCAGAGAGCTTCTCCGAAACTGAATTCGGCCCTCACATAGAATCTCCCCTGCACATAGAAAACTGGCATATCAGGGAAAGGTTAGGACCCTTCTCCCTGACATGATAGTTTTCCACATGGAGGGAATTATTTCTCTACAGAGCAGCATTTTGCCACATTATGCAACTCCCCTGCCAACTTGGAATCTAAAGTGCTACAGCCCAGAAGTCGCTTGTGCACTTCAGTGAGGACTAAGCTCATGACACCAGAATAACATCACCCCTCTGAGCCACGGAAGTACAGGCACTACCTTGGGCCGGCCCAGAAAATCCTTTTCTTCCAGCTCATCCACAACCTTTGTCGGAGGCCTGAAAATCTCCCCTGGAGGGACGCTTCTGGGTTCCAGGAAGAGATGTGCCTAGGGCAGGGCAATTCAAAACAAGGTTTATTTATTTATTGGAAGTATTTTCTAAATCCCACTCCTCAGCCAAAAAGACTCCCGGAGCGGCTTAAATACAATCAGTAAAACCAGGCAGTCCTTGCCCGCTAGCTTACAATCTAAGACACAACACACAAGGGAAATGGGTGGGGAGGGAAGAGGAAAAAAAAGTTGTCTTGTCACACACATAACTAGGAGCAAAGAATCCCTCCTAAGTTGGTTGACCAATTTCACAGTCACAGTTTAAGAACGCCAGAACAGCCCTACTGAATTGGACCAAAAGTAAAACCCACAGGTCTGCAACATGGAGCCCATGGGCATACATGTGCCCGCAGACACTTTTCTGCCCCTCCTGATTTTTATTTTATGCCTTAAGATTCTTAATTATTATTATTTTAAAAACGGGGAGGCTGGGAGGCTGCAAAGCGAAGTGCCGCCCTCCGCTGCCATCTTTATTCGGGTTCAAAAGAGTGGCTTTTGTGTTTTGGAGCTCAGAATCCACCTCCGCCTCGGACTTCAGTTCTTCAGGTAGTTACTTTTCTTTTTAGTCTCACCCGTTTGCCTTTTGGGAAATGAGTGTTCTGTGACCAGCCGTGACCACCCTGGCAGCCATTTTATGAACAGGCAACTCCACCCCCATAGCAGCCATTTTGTGAGAGTACCCACGAGACACTCTCAAAATTACAGATGTGCCCAATGGCTAGGGGATGCATGGACTTTGTAAAATCCATTCCATCTGCGTTCTGTGGATTTTCAGGCGTCTTTCGTTCCATCACCTGCTCATTGACGGAATCGGATTTTGCGCAAATGCGTTCGTATGCATTTGCGCAAACTCGCACTTGCGAAAATATGCAAATGCCCCCAAAATGTGTATTTTCACGCTTTAACCTATGGGGGGAATGCGCATTTTTCGGTCAGTGTTGTTTTTTCTTTATTTTTCGCAATTTTCTACGAATAAATTCGCGTAAAATTACAGAAAGCAAAAATAAAAATAAAAATCCTAGTCCACAAGTCAGTGGAATCTGCGTGACTAGGGAAAAGCAGGTCCACTGTGGAATCCACAGGTCGGACTCATCACAGAAATCCAAAGCCATTTGCATCTGTGGCAGATCTCTCTGGGATCCCTACCAGTGACCCCAAAAAGCTTGGGGACCCCTGATCTAGTCCACCCCCCTCCTTCCCACAGTGGGAGGATAGATGCTTCTGGAAAGCCCGCACGCAGCAGGGCACGAAGGCGACAGCTCTCCCTGGTTGGCTGTTCCCACCATCTGGTATTTACAGCTATGCTGCCTCTTCGCATGGAGGTTCCAAGACGGATCAGACCAAAAACCCATCACCACGTCCAGCAACCTGCATATGCACAATATGGCATGGCCAGCCCAGACTTTCCCAACATGGCACCCTCCAGATGTGTTGGATCGCAACTCCCATATCATCCCCAGCCAGCACGGCCAGTGGTCGGGGATGATGGGGGTTGTAGTCCAAAACACCTGGCCCGGGGAGACTGCTTTCAATCTAAGCGTGTGCTGGCCTTCCGGAACGGAAGCTCCCTGCTGCTGCTTCATGACTTGGGGGGGGGGAGGATCCACGTTTCCTGCAAAGCCCCCCCTTTCCAATTGAAGGAGGACCTCCGACTTACCTGCACTTGCTCCAGAGCGGTATCAAGCTGGGGGATCTGGCCCCCGCGGGAGTGTCCAGCAGCCTCTTCCAGCGTCCACTGAGCTTCCTGCCACCTCCCGAGCCGGCACTGGGCTGCGGCGGTATTGTACAGCACCTGCAGGAAAGGACAAGGATGCAAGCTTTGGCGGTCACACAGGATTCTTCAGCGGAGAAGAGGGAGAAAAAGAAGCTCATCCAGGGAATGGAGTTGCCGTGGCTATGCCACATATTTGACCTGAAAACTGGTACCCAGCGTTTGAAACCCTGGTGCTTCCAGATGGATGTCTTGACCCACTTGCTCTGGGTTTCTTGCCGCTTGCATCCTACGAAGACTTTGATCGACAGCAGGGTTTCGACCGGGGTCTCCAACGTGGTGCCCGTGGACGCCAATGTGCCCACAGACCCTTCTCTTGGCCCCGGCCAGGCTCCCTGCCTCTCCTGATTTTTATCTGGCTTCTTAAGGTAATAATAATAATAATAATAATAATAATAATAATAATAATAATATAATAGTAGTAGTAGTAGTAGTAGTAGTAGTAGTAGTTCTATCAAAGTGTTTATTTGGTCTATAGACCGTATTTATTGGGCTCCAAAGAGTGGCTTTGTGTTTTGCAGTTCAGACCTCACCTCTGATTTGTGTGAAGGTTCAATCGTGGTCCCGGAAGAGAAATGGCTGCTTTTCCTCTGCCGCTATGCTGCAAATTCAGCAGTGGGGCCAAAGGGGCGGGCTGCAAGAAAGCCTGGGGCTGCATGCAGGCTGCTGCCCCCGGGTTACCCACCCCTGCGCTAACATCTGCTGAATTCTAATATATATATATTACAGTGCTTTTTTTCTGGAGAAAAGGGTACCGGAACTCTTGGATTACATTTCCTCGGGAGTAGATGGCGATTACCGTATTTTTCCGTCTATAAGACGCCCCCAAGTATAAGACGCCCCCCACTGGGCAGTTTCGCAACTGCGCGGTTCTCTCCTCGGCTTACTTCCGTGTATAAGACGACCCTCAATTTTTAGTCTAACGATTTTAGGAAAAAGTATAGTCTTATACATGGAAAAATACTGTAAATTGTAATGCAATTAATAGAAGAAAAGGTGCTGGAACTCAGTTCCAGTGAGTTCCACCAGAAAAAAAGCCCTGTATATATATACATGCTTTGACCCACCATGGGACAAAAAGGTCACCATTTTGATTTTTCAGTGGATCTCATTGGGATGCCCTCCCAAATTGGGGCTGCAGGGAAGGGGTCCAGCTGCCGAGTGCTGACTGACACCAGCCGTCTTTCAGCTCCGTCGCCATCTGATTCTCTGCCAGGGGCGGTGCTAGGTACCAAAAAGATCCGGGGCACAGGCCCACATCGCCAAACAAATTGCACAAACTTGCCTACGCTAATTTACAGATGCTCTAAAGTCTGTGTGTGTGTGTGTGTGTGTGTGTGTGTCTGTCTGTCTGTCTGTCAAGGACCCTGTCTCCTAAGGACACCCCTAAGGATAGTCAGTGTGGCGTAGTGGTGAGAGTGTTGGACTGGGACTCGGGAGACCCGGGTTCTAGTCCCCGCTCGGCCATGAAACTCACTGGGTGCTTTGGGCCAGTCCCTCCTGCTCTCACCTCACCTACCTCACATGGTTGTTGTGAGATAACTGGAGAGGAGGAGGAGGAGGAGGAGGATTATGTAAGCCGCCTTGGGTTCCTTGCAGGAAAAAAGGCGGGGTATAAATATAATAAATAAATAAATACAAATATTTGTAAGAAAGGATGCATGGACAAGGGAGAGGAGGGCATTTGATTTCAGAAAGAAAAAAAAACCTCAGGCGGAAAGATTCGGGGGCGGGGCAGCAGGAGGGGAAGCACATGTGGGCCAAAAGCCAGCTCATCCAGGGGGGTCGGATGCAGCAGAGTTCATCACGGCGCCTGTACCTTGATTTCTGCAAGTGCCTCTGGACAGCAGCAGGGTGGTGGGGCAGAGGGCCTCCCAGAGATTCAGGGCACCAAATGAAAGATTCGGGGGGGCAACCCTAGTGGGCCAGTCCCTAACACCGCCTCCGTTCTCGGCCACCGCTTACCTCCCAGGCACACAACACGACCTTGAGTCCCAGCTGCTTGTAATCGATGCACGGGTTCTTTCGGAGGTGCGCCAGAGCCAGTCTGCAGTCGTTCAGGGCTTCTTCGTACCTGCCGTGGGAAGACCAGGGGGGTGGGGGGGAAGGAGAAGCCATTTGGGGGTCAGGTGCCGAGGTGCACATTTACTCTTCACTAGCAAACGGAGCCGGCTTCACACAGACTGGGATAGCTCTCCGTTTGATACAGTGAAGCAAAGTTACGCCGCTGACATCAGTGTTGGGCGTCGTCGGGATATAGCAGTGTTCTCCAACCTTGGGTCCCCAGATGTTTTTGGCCTACAACTCCCAGCATGCCCCAGCCAGCTACGCTGGCTGGGGCATGCTGGGAGTTGTAGGCCAAAAACATCTGGGGACCCAAGGTTGGAGAACACTGGGATATAGGAAGAGCCCCGCCGTGTGAGCAGAACGCTGGACGAGATGATGGACCCTTGGTCTGATCCAGCAGGGCTCTCCTTATGTTCTGAATGAGCGAAACGGCACACACTCACCTCTCCAGCCGCAGGCAGACGTAGCCTCTCTGGAAGAAGCCCACGGCTAAGCGATTGTCTTTGGAAACGGTCTGGTCGAACGCCTGCAGGCAGAAATAATAGTAATTCCCAGTTAGGGCCAAGATGGCCAACTTGTTTGTATTACCCCTGCTCCTGCGCTTTGCTTGTCCGGGCACAGGGGGATGAAGCGGTGAGAAAGGCTTCCCCCCCCTCCTCCAGTTCCAATTTTCCACATGCTGGGCTGCTTTCAGGCAGAGGAGCAGGGCCAGTAATAAAAGTTGGCAACCTTGATTAGCACAGCCTTCTCTGCATTGCTGAAGCTGGTGGCATGGCGGGCAGTCCAGTTTCCAGGTTTTTGAGGGGGCCCGGGGCGAGAGACACCCTTAATGGATGTCTTGGGTAGGCATGGCCAGGCACCCCCGAGGGCCCACAAGCCCAGCTCTCTCCCCGGAGACTCAAAAAGTTAATTCTCTCTCCCCCCGCTTCTCTCTGAATGCCTGGATCTTGTCCCTGGCATGCATGCATGTAAACAGACATGTGTGAACGAGGGATGGGCGAATCCGTCAATTTCAATTTCTCTCCGTTTCTCGTTTTCCCAGACTTCAATTTGCTTCGTCCTGAACTATGAAAATCCACGCACCTTTTTGTGCGCTTTTCTCCCAATACCATCTGTACTGTACATGACTGGCTGGCGTCCAAGGTAGGCCTGATGGGGCAGCTGCCGAGGGCCCGCACCCCAGCAGGGGGCCACTGACAAAGAGCCCCTGGAGTCGCTCCTCCTCTTCCCCGTCGCAACCTGCTTGTTCGCCCGCCTCTCGCTCTGGCCCAGACGATGGAACTGGCGAGAAGCGGGAGCAGGAGATGCCGTGGCCTGCTTGCCCCCTGGCTCTCTGCCTGCCAAGCAAGCAAGTGGGAGCCATGGTGAGGAAGAGAGGAGGAGGAGGAGAAAGAGCTGTTAGCAAGGCAAGGGAGGGGGGCCATGGAGAGTGTTTTGCCCAAAGCCCCCCCACCAACCTGCAGTTGGAACTGCTCTCTGTTCTCACACACACACACACACACACACACACCTGTGCTTAAACACAGTGCTTCTCAATTATTTTCTGTCATGCCCCCCCTAGGAAGAAGAAAACATTTCGCGCCCCCCGCGCAACTGTAAATAGTATCATTTGTCTATAAAATTGTTATAAGTACACCTCTGCATAACACTGTATCCTTATTAACGTATAAGAGAATAAAAAAAGAAAGAAATGTGGATCAATTTACAACAAAGAATAGCTTTATTAACTGTAGCAGAAAAGATTTAAAGGGTCTAAAAGTCACACGGGCGGGTTTGGCCAATCAGGCGAGCCCCCCTTTACGGAGCCTCGCGCCCCCCCAGGGGGGCCCGCCCCACTATTTGAGAAGCACTGGCTTAAACATGTGTCATGTTCCTTTCTCTGGGCCTGTTCACACATCACATCCATTTCAAAAGAAAAGAACGCGTCCACCTAAAAACGTAGCATGCACATGTCTGAAAAACAAACACTTCCAGCACACAGGTGCGTGCCTTGGAGAGCCGGGGGTGGTGGTGTGGTGGCTGTGGCTCTTTGTTATGTGTACACTCAGTGGTTTTTTTAAAAAAAAATAAGAGTACATGTGGCGAGAGACAGTATGGTATAGCGGTTAGAGCGTCGGGCCGGGACTAGGGAGATCTGTGTTCGAGTGCCCACCCAGCCGTGAAGCTCCCTGGGTGACTTTGGGCCAGTCCCTGACTCTCAGCCTAACCCACCTCACAGGGTTGTTGTGTGGATAAAATGGAGAGGAGGAGCATGTAAGCCGAATTGGGCTCCTTGGAGGAAAGTTGGGATATAAATGTAACCAAAAGCTGGGTTTGGAACAGCAGTGAGCCACCCTCTGGCTTACCTCCAAGGCTCTTTCCAATTCTCCTCGGAGGAGGTGCAGAGAGCCAATGTTGAAATCGATCTTGGAGGTCGGATCTGCGATGCTGCGGAAGATGTTTAAGGCGGATTCCCGGTCTCCCTTCTCCAGGGCCAAAACGCCTTCATTCCAGCGCCTGACCAGTTCTCGGTAGCCCATCCTCTAAGCACAGGGGATCATCGGACTCCCGAGAATTCGCTCGGCCTGTGCTTTCCTCGGCTCTGCTTTCCGAGCAGTGCAAACCAGGAAGTTTAGCATCTTTCTTTTTTTTTTTTCTCCCCCTGCTGTTGTCATCCAAACCCAGGTCGGGCCTTTATTGCTGGCAGGAGGAAATGCAGGCTAAAAAGGTGGAGTCCTGACAGCGGACAGTTTGCGGACAAAGAGACCTTTCTGTGCGGTGCTGAAACAGACGACAAACGCTGCCCTGTGTCTTTTATCCATTTATCAACAGGTGCACTGCCTTTCTTTTCCATTTTCATGACTTGCCCAGGTTTTTGGGGTCTATGCACGGACTGAATTTTTGCCGTTGGGAACACTTTAGCGTGTCAAGAGCTTTGCCGGGGTGTGTGAAGGATTGCCACTTCACACATACACCCTATTTATTTATTTATTTTTTGCTGGTGTGTATGAAGGCCTTTTGTTAGGGTGTAAGTGAAGGATCACCACCCTGTCGCTTACTAGGTGGGCCGCCCTCAAACACCACCTCTGTTCCCGCACATGCATTCACACGCATGCCAAAAATGAGATAGACCCATTTTTCCCCGTTCAGAGATTTAAGGCTGCAATACTACTATGCCCACTCCCCTGGCTGGGAGTAACCCCACTGAACTCATCGGGACAGACTTCCGCATATATGCACATACAGGGCTGCACTGCGAGAAAACTCTGGAGGGGGGGGCCCTGGAAGCCTGCCGCATGACGAATTTAGCGACACGCTCTAAAATAAACCGTTTTCGTGAGGTTTTCCCCGAAAGAACTCACCCCTCGTAAATGGGAACAGTTTCCGCATTGGTGATATCAGATTGTAGGACAATAACGTGTGTCCCCCCCCCCCCCGGTAAATCTTTAACCAAAGGCAACCATCACTCTGTTGGCATTTACACGAGTGAAGGGAAGCGTAAATGAAAGGAAATGGACAGCGTAGTAACAACAACGTAGGCGTTTTCAGCCATGTGCAATGATCAGGCGGGGAGGGGCGGCGCCACAGGTCGGCACGGTCGGGCACCTGCCAAGGGCCCACACCCCAGCGGGGGGCCACTGAGCAGAGCCCCCTGGAGCCGCTCCTTCTCTTCCCCATTGCAACCTGCTTGTTCACCTGCCTCTCGCTCTGGCCCAGACAACGGTGGTGGCGAGGAGGAGGAGCGGGAGATGCCCCGGCCTTCTTGCCCCCTGGATCTCTGCTTTTCAAGCAAACAAGTGGTAGCCATGATGGAAAAGAGGATGCGGAGAAAGGGCAGGTGGTGAGAAGGTAGATGCACTGAAGGAGAGGGCCCATTGAGGGTGTCTTGCCCAGGGGCCCTCAAAAACCTGGAACCGGCAATGTGGGTACGGGTGAGGAATGGCAGTAGGCCTCCGTACGGACCAGTGTGGCGTAGTGGTGACTGAGTGTTGGGCTGGGACTGGGGAGACCTGGGTTCTAGTTCCCACTCGGCCATGAAGCTCACCTGGGTGACTTTGGGCCAGTCATTGACTCTCTGCCTAAGCTACCTCACAGGGTTGTTGTGCAGATAAGATGGAGAGGAAGGGGATTGTGTATGCCGTCTTGGGTTGCTTGGAAGAAAGGCAGGGTCTGAAGTAGATCGGTAAAGGCTTCGGTCTCCCGACTGTTTCACAGTGACAACAACAAAGTGACACCCACACTCTAGATTATGCTGCTGAAAGACGGGGGGGGGGGGGAACTGGAGTGGTTGACCAGGAATAGTTTTTGTACGTGTTTGAGGAAGGACGTTGAGCAAAGTTCAGTTCCGGTACTCAAAAAGAGCACAGAATTCTTTCATTCTGGGCGTATTTCTTTTTTCGCATTTGGCTTCATTTGGTGGATCTTGGGATGCTAGGAAAAGTTAAAGCAGACTCTGCGAGGCTGAAGTCGTACCTTCCCTGCTTTAGATGATGCACGTATGTGTCGGAGCAGGACGCCAGCTTGGAAGAGGCATTTCCTCCTGGGTCAGAGGGGGAATGCCTCTTCTTCTAAGATGGCAGCAGCCACCCATTGGCACTACAGGAGGTAATGCATGTGTCGCAGCAGGACAGCAAGCTCAGAAGAGGCATTCCCTCCTGTTTGAGAGGGGGAATGCCTCTTCCAAGATGGCACCAGCCAGCCATTGGCACTGCAGCAGGCAGGCATGTGTCATAGCAGGCTTCAGAAAAGAGGCATTCCTTTCGTTAGAAAGAAGAGGGAGTCCTCTTCTAAGATGGTGCCTTTCATCTGCTGTTTTCTTAAGTAATTGTATTATGTATACTGCATAGGGAATGCCTCTTCTAATCAGGCAACCTTTTTAGTCAATTAAGGCCACAATCCTATGCATGTTCAGAAAGAAAAAAAAAGTTGTATAATTCCCAGTATGCTCCATGCTGGCTGGGGCATGCTGGGAGTTGTAGGACTTTTTTTTCTGTCTAAACATGCATAGGATTGCATCCTTAGGGTGCAATCCTATGCACACTTACCTGGGAGTAAATCCAGTTGAATTCAGTGGGATTTACTTCTGAGTAGGCATGCATAAGATTGCACTGCACAAATATTAACATCCATTAATCTAGCAGATTAATCAACTGAACGTTAGAGATCTACTTGAAAGCCGGTTAAACATGTTTGGCTTTTCATGCTCGGAATGGTGGGAAATTAATCTGGTTTACCGCTACTTGCACAAACAAAGGGAAATCGAGAGAGAGAGAGAAAAGAAAACCAATAGAATTTATTGGTCATTTGTCAATGTAAAAAAACCAAAAATAAAACAACCCCCCACCCCAACAGCAATGGTGTGATCGCGGAGGAACTGCTGGTTAAATTTCATATATTATATTATGTACACATCTGAATGCCATTTCTAAATACAATATGTACACAGCCATACAATAGCCGAAACGAATGACATAAAACCGAGCAAGGTTAGCAAAAAAAGAAAGAGAGAGAGCGGCCTTGTTTGGGGGGAAATGTATGTGCTCCGGGACAAAAATTGGCAGATGTATCCACAGTTTCGAACTTCAAGTAACATGGAAAGGAAATGTCCCAGTCCGGGCAAGCCCTCAAAGAAGAGGCAAAAGGTGCATAATTGTCGCTCTTGATTAAACATTTCATTTCTGCTTACTGTTGCTAGATTACATGCTAAAAGGGCCGCAGCGATTGTATCCACTCTGGGTCTTTAGAGGACCTGTCCATGGTGCTGAACCTATTTTGGGGGTGGGGGTCAGCACCGTGGACAGCTCCTGAAAAGTTCAGTCTGAAACCTGGAGTGGATACACCGCCCCATTGACGTCAGAGCCACCAGCCTCCACTGAAGGGCCAGCTGGGGCCTATCTGGTGGTTAGGCCGCAGCCGGGCCTTCTTTTGCGTAACCTAGCAACCAGCTCAGGGCTAGCCAACCTGGTGCCCTCCAGATGTTTTGGCCTACAACTCCCACAATCCCTCGCCTTTGCCTATGCTGGCTGGGTCTGCTGGGAGTATTAGTCTGAAACATATGAAGGACACCAGGTTCCCGACCCCTGAATTAGCTTCTACGGTGGCCAACTGACCAGAAAAAGCACACTCTGGCCTGCTCGCATGCCTTTTTAAACACGAGCTGGATCTGGAGAAATCCATCAGCATAGCTTCTCATGGAATGGAGATGAAATGGTCTCTCCTGCGAATATCGGCAGATCAAGCTGATGTTAAAGGCACAGGTGCAAGGGCCCAGTAAGATAGTTGGCAACTTTGCCAGCTCCTCATGCGGCCAAGGATTTAGGAAGCCAGTGGTGATACCCCAAAAGTGGCTGGCATTCTTCCCCCCCCCGGACCCCAATACCAAAGAAGGGGTAGTTCAATGGTAGGGCTGTCGGAGTCCGCATTTCTCCGAGTCCACCCCACGGACTCTGCAGCGGATCAGCTTTCCCAGGTCGCGTGCAGTCTGCAGGGCTTGCGGACCGATCTTTTTATTTTGCGTATTTTTGCGCAAATTTAACCAGAGGAAAATACCCAAAATAAAAAACACCGATCAACAGTGCACAAATCCTCCCCCCCCCCCAAATAAAAAGTGAAAATACACATGATGGGGAAATTTGCAAATTTTTGGCTGATTTGTGCATTTACGGGAGTGCGCATTTGCGCAAATCTGCAGGAATGCATTTGCGCAGATTTTGAGTCTGCAAATCGGTGGACGGCAGAGCAAAAGTTGCCCGAAAATGTGAAAATCACGGGTGGAGCGACTTTCTCGCCGTCCGCACATCCCTTTTCAGTGATAAGAGCTTGGCCGTGAGATTCAATCCCTCACATCTCCAGTTATAACTGCTGCGAAATATTTCCTTAGGCCCCGTGCTAATCACTGTAGACCAGCTTTTCCCCAGCCTGGGGGCAGCCAGAGGTTTTGGACTACAACTCCCATCAGCCCCAGCCAATAGGGCCAATGATCAGGAATGCTGGGACTTGTAGTCCAAAACCTCTGGCAGCCACCAGGTTGGAGAAGGCCTATGGTAAACATGTTGGTGGGCTAATGGCAGTAGTGGTCAGACCCAGGATAAGACAGCTCCTTATAGGTCTTTCTTTTCCCCATTCCCATGACAGCCAGGGTGAAAAACGGAGCTTCCAACGACCCGAACAACTATATGGTAAAAGGGATCCACCAGGATCCAGGGCCTAGAACCTGTATGGCTGTAGCTAAATCATTATTTCTTAATCCTCCCTGTAAAATGGGAATGAAGGCCTAGCTCACAGGGTTGTTGTGAAGACAATTGTAGGGGGATGAACATGCCAGACATGAATTGTGCCACATAAGGGCCGGGGTCCAGGCAAGTAGTGTACTTTCCATGCAAGCAAGAACCTTGCCTAATACCAAACTTCCTCTCGTTTGTTTACACGTTCTATTTCTGCACCTCGCAGAAATTGCCACTGAAACTCCCCCCCCCCTTTTTTTCTTTGCACCGAAAGCATGCCATGGAATGTTTGCTAACATTCCGACTTGGGAAAGGGAAAGGTCGGTTATGGAATGTTGAAAAGCAAGTAAGTAGAAGAAAAATTATTTGGGAATTTTCATGTTCTCGTGCTGAATGTTTGCAATGTACTTCCGAATGCATCTAGTTTAGTCCATGGTATTTTTTTGTGCGGGGTGTACATGTATAAAACTGTAATATGTTCTGTGCTACGTAACCCACTGACATTTTTAAAAGCCGCGCCTGAAACAGAAGCAATGAAGTTGCCTCGGTGGCTCTGAGATTCGGGACAGTGTGGGCCTGTCACGGAAGAGAGGGGCGCTAAGAGCAAGAAAGAGAAATCACGGCCGCTTAGGAAGGGCATGTTCCCACAGACAAATTTGATAAGGCCACCGTGTGGTTTCTAAAGAGGGCCATCACTTGTTATATGCCACCGACTTCTAATCAGGATGCGGCACTTTGCAAACAGGTCTTAAATTCTTAACCTCGCCACAGTCCAGACTAGGTCAAATTCTCGGTTATCTGAATTCCAGTTATCCCCAAATTCCTGGCTCCCTGAATACACGGCATGTTCCTAAACATTCTTTTGCTGGGTGAAAAAGAAGAGGTCTTTTTGGTTGCTGATTCCCCCACCCACTTTGCCGTTTGGATCACTGAGGACTTGTTGCGGCCGCCACTCACACACACATACACACCCGACAATGTGCAAGGTGGCAGAACCCCTCGGGAGGCAAAGGGTTAAAGCCCCCTTTCCCACACCCCACGGCCCCCATCTGGCTTGCCCACACCTGCTAAAAGATAACAACCACACAAGGCCAAAAGATGTGCATAAAATCATACATCTAGCTTGGCCCTTAGTTCCAGTAAACACGCTATAGGATTGCCCTGTTCAACTGGTCTAAAAGTCATTGAATGGGTTCAGACAACACGATAACCCAGACTTGAGAGTTGAGTGTGGGTTGTTGTTAGGTTGTTGGGCCTTGTAGGCCCCTTCCAACTCTATAATCTATGATTCTATGAACCATGGGTTGTTAACCACGAACAACCCATGAGGAGAACCCATGGTTTGTTGTTGGGTTGTGAACTGTGGGGCTGTTCACCATGGTTTGTCCTCTCGGCTGGGTTCAGACAACACGATAACCCACGACTCACTCAACAACAACCCACAACCCAAAAGGTTGCCGTGTCAATTTGCCGGGCTAGAGTTGCTCTGGCATGCTCTTGTGCATTTAACAGCACCTTTGGCTGCAGCATTTGGGAATGGGCGCTTCTTGCCACATTGAGAGAAGCCTGACAATCGAACCCCACTTTAAGGTCACAGGAGTGGATAGCTCCAAAAAGTTGGCAGCTCTAATGTTCACTGTCCGTCCCCCACGGCAGGAAATCACGCCCGTGTGCCTCTGCACAAAACGCCATCTCACCTCAACTCAAATTGCTCTTCTGCCCCAAATATATATGGCATGATTTATCATGTATTTTGCGTCTGTTAGCCCTGGATGTGGAGCAGAAGAGATATGTGCAGAGCACATAGCTTCTGTTTCCTGAGCGGTGGGTGTCCTTCTCTCCACCATTGCTGAGATATATATATATATATTTTTAAAGTCAGCCACATGTTTTCAGACTTATCATTAAGGGCTAGAAGCTTGATTAGTGTTTTATTTAAAAAATGAAAGCTGAGCTTCCCCGTCATGCTGAATTCTGTACTCAACTCCCAATTCTGTGACTGTGGAAAACAGGCTACGCATGCAGCAGCCTCAGAGAGACAGGATTTGGTCCTGAGAGATTTCGAGAAGTTTTGAAAAGCTTCTGCATTTAAAAACTATATAAAAATAAGAAAGAGGCCGACATTGAAGGCATTTTTTTAAAAAAGTGGGTTTTCCTTGAACAAGGAGAGGAGGGGGCCGGCCGGCTGTGTCAAAAATGAAGTTAAGGGTGCAATCCTATGCCTGTTTAGACAGGAAATAGTCCTAGAACTCCCAGCATGCCCCAGCCGGCTGGCTGGGGAATGCTGGGAATTGTAGGGCTTTTCTCTGTCTAAACAGGCACAGGATTGTGCCCTGAGAGGCTCAAATTCTGACTTCTACTTCCTCTTTGGTGTCTTATTAAAGCAGGATCTGGGTACAGAATGATATGCACGTCAGTCCATTTTGGCGACAAGTTCACAGCACAAGGGCTTCATCATTATTATGACAGTAGTAACAAAGTCAACTATTTCCCCCTACAAGAACCCCCCCCCTAAAAAACATCAATCCCTCAGCAACCTTCCTACGACCATTAACATTCTTAGTTTGTTTGTTAAAAGAAATATAAAATCCAGTGTGGAAAAATTCACACACGCCCCCCCCTACACCACCCTCTGCGAACGTGGGGTCATGAGCGTCAACGGCCCCCCCAAATCCAGAGGACGTAGCCTTGCAACAGTGGTTGCTGCTGGTTCGGTTGCAAATGGCCGTTTCCCCCGCTTTGTCCCCCACTCCTTGTAAGGTTTCCTTCCGGATGTGCCAAGCATGGCTTTTCCTTCTGGATGCACACTAAGCATGGCTTTTCCTTCCAGATGTGCCAAGCATGGCTTTTCCTTCTGGATACACACCAAGCATGGCTTTTCCTTCCAGATGTGCCAAGCATGGCTTTTCCTTCCGGATGCGACAAGCATGGCTTTTCCAGGGTTGGCACACACCTCCAGTGAACTGAGATAATATTCCTGACAGGTGGAATATTTATTTCCCCAACTGTGGTTTCCGTTTTGAAGAGAGGGCGGTTTTCGCCATTTTGTGAGGAAGGAGGAGAAGGGGGAGAGGCAAAGACCCCTCTCGGTATTTCCAGGGAGTAAGGCAAAATTATTCCATGAGATGGTGGTTTCTCGGCCCTGTGGGTCTCTTGGCCGTGGCTGAGGGAGGGAGCAGCTGCCGCCAGGGCCTCCTTCAAGCAGAAGTCACAGAAAATGGATTCTGACAGAGGCTGGGAAGCCACCTTGAGTGTGGCCATATTTCTTCGTCATGGTAACCGTCCATGTCAGCACGCCACGCCACAAAAAGGGCACCGCGCGCCATATTTCAGAGGAATTCCAACAGGTAGCAACTTCAGGGGTCACTTCAGTTGTTTGTCTGAAATCCACTGCGGCAAGGGAGCCTGACAGAAAGTCGAGGAAGTTTAGGCCGACAAGACGCAGCTCCGCGAGGGTCCCAGTCTCTCCACAGCGTCCCTCGCACTATTTTGCGGGTCAAATGCTCCCATCCATTTGCTCCACCAAAAACAGGTGGATGGCCTCGAACGCAGGGCGATCTTTGATGTCTCGGCTCCAGCATTTCATCATCAAGGCGAAAACAGGATTTGGGCACAGGGGCGGCTGAGATAGGTATGCCTGTGGGCAGGAAATGCAGGATGAGGCTGGTGCAGCATTTCTGAACCACAGATCTCTGGAGTCAGCTAGAGATGCCACCAATTTTTAAAAATATATATTTATGCACTGCCTTTACAATATAATCCTAGGATCCTACAATCTGAACTCAATGGGGCTTATTTCCGAGTAGATACTAGTATTATAATAATATAATAATAATTTGATTACTTAGTAGCCTTTCTCTTAAAAAAAAAAAAGACTCAAGGAGATTTACAAGATTAAAATTATAATAATTTTAAAATTATCATTTTAAAAACCTGGGCCAGATTCAGATTAATCAGTAAAAGTAGATGGAAACAGCCAGGCCTTAATACCCTATTTGAAACACCAACAAGGAGAGGGCCAAATAACTTTTCTTTGGCAGGGCGTTCCACAATGATGGGGCCATGACTGAAAAGGCCATGTAGGGTTTTTTTGCTGATAGACCTCACTGGCAGGCCAGAAGGCAAGACTTCAGCGGCTGATCTTACTGCTGTTTTACAATTTCAGAATTGATAGCCACTCTGGGAGACGTTTGTCTGATGAGTGGGATAGAAATTTTCAAAGTAAATTATCTGAAATAAAATAAACCGGGAAAGCATTGGCTCTGACTGGGAGTACTTCCTCTGGTGAGTGGCTGCTGGTTGCGGTTAGGAAGTAGAAGGAGGAGGTAGCAAACAGGGACCACACACAGTAGCAAACAGAGGAGGAAGAGAAACTAACTTTCTGCAGTCTTTAGCAAGCCAGGGAATTATAAACTCTGGGCTTTGGAGTCCATCCTCCAATGAGTGGCTCCTGGTTGGAAGTAGAGAGCAAGGAAGTAAGAGGAGGTGGTGGCAGCCAGGCACCACACACAGCAAGCACATATAGGAGGAGGAGAAACCAACTTCCCACCCTCATCAACAACCCAGAGAATCATAGCTTCTGACTTTGGAGCCCTTCCTCCAGGGAATCTTAGTTACGATTAGAGACCAAGGAAGTAAGAAGAGGAGGTGGCAGCCAGGCACCATGCACAGCCAGCACACACTGGAGGAGGAGAAACCAACTTCCCGCCCACTTCAGCAAGCCAGAGAATCATAGCTTCTGACTTTGGGACCCTTCCTCCAGGGAACGGTTCTTGGTTGCGAGCAGGATGTACGAGGAGGCGGTGGCAGCCAGGAACCACACACAGCAAGCACACACTGGAGGAGGAGAAACCATCTGCCTGTCCTTTTCAGCAAGCCAGGCAGCACTCACCGAGACCAATGTTTTAGGCACCAGCGGCGAAAGACCGCCTGCAGCCACCTCGCGGCCCGTGGGTTCCCCATACCTGCCGGCCTTGGTCTCGGAAGAACTCCCCCGTGTTCTCAATGACTTGCTCGTCAGACAGCCAACTGTACGGCTGCTCCTTGCACAGGGTGAACATCTCCCACAGCGTGACGCCAAAGGCCCACACGTCGCTGGCCGTGGTGAACTTGCCCTGTGGGGACAGAGAAGACGGCCACAGTGACAGAGGACCGTAACAGGATTGAATCTAGTTTTGGTCTTTAGTTGGGAGTCGTCGTCATCAGCTTGCTGGCAGGAAGAGCTCTAAGCTTAAAGAACGCTGGTACTTTTTGTATTTAGCCCCGCCCCTTTGCCCTTTGCCCCGCCCACCAATGGGATACGGTCCCCGGGAGCTCCTCCGAGATTGAATATGGCCCTCGGACTGAAAGAGGTTCAACCAGAGGATGATGGTGACGTCTATTTTGGTGGGGCTCCTTTTCCGTTACAGGTTTTATTTGGAGCCTCAGAGCAGCTATCCATGGTGCTCCGTGGTGGCGAACCTATTTCGGGGATGGAGTTCAGCACCATGGATAGCTCCTATGAAGCTCCACATAAAACCTGTAATGGAAAAGGAGCCCCGCCAAAATAGGCGTCACCAGCATCCCCTGGGATCAACACCCCAGCATGAGAGGCTGACGGTCACACGTCTAAGCGGGGACTGACATCAGGGATGCTCCGAAACAGGGAGATCCGACTCATTTGAGTTCGCTGGATTTCCTGCCCGCTTCCGAATCGATGATGGGAACTGGGCCGAGTTGAGTTTTTTTCCTGGACTTCTATCTGTAAGACGGACTGCGATTTGCACATTTCCCCCCCCAAACCGCCAGTGGAATTTGCTCAAAACCGCGCCAGGAAAGCACATGGTTTTAATGCGACTCGAGTGATTTGCCAAGTGGTCTCCAGGTGGTGTCTTGTGCAAAAACTGCAGTTTTTGAGCAGAACGGCGCCCCCAAACCACCTAGTTTAGCAAGATCTGTGCAAACCACGTGCTTTCCTGATGCCGTTTTGCGCAAATTGCATTGGCGTTTTCAAAAAAAAATTGCAGACGGCGGTCTGTCTTACACACAGAAGTCCGCGAGCTGGCTCGACTCGCACCGCAGTGAGGCTGCGCCAGCATGTGGGCAGCAAACTGGAATCCGGGGGGGGGGGGGCGAACCGAGGAAATCCAACGGATTTCCACCCCACCCCCCCAAAGGGATTCCTCACGCATCCCCTGGGGACTGAGCCACTTCTTTTCGTATCGTGCCTCGTCCAGATGCGTTTCCCCCGCAACATACAGATCTCGTCTCGCGCCCAATCTCCTGCCCTCTTACCAGGAGGATGCTCTCCCAGGCCATCCAGCGGATCGGCAGCACGGCCCTGCCCTGGATCCGGTAGTAATCACCGCTGTACAAGTTCCTGCTCATGCCGAAATCAGCAATCTTGATGGTGTAATTGTTCCCGACGAGGCAGTTGCGCGTGGCCAGGTCCCGGTGTACAAAGTTAAGGGAAGCCAAATACTTCATGCCGGAGGCAATCTGGGTGGCCATGAGCAGGAGGTGGAGGCAACTGAGGGAGGCAAGCAGACACGAGGCAATCAAGGGAGCGTCCCACCGAACTCATCCACGAGCGGACCGTGACCGGCTCGGTGGGCAGGTCAACTCATGTTATGTACTCAACCCGATTCCTTGCGCAAAAGAAATGCAAACGTTGCACCAGAACCAAGTCACGTTATGCACACCGAGATGAAAAATGGGCTGGATCCAGACTGATGCCCGGTTAGCTGCGCTGGCCAGGCTGGCGACTCCTATGTCAGTGGGGCTCCTTATCCCCACTTAGGATGCTTTTAAGGTGCTTTTAAAATGCTTTTAAGATGTTTTTAAGATGTTTTATAATGTTAAGTAGTTTTAAGATGTTTTAATAGTACGTGTTGTGTTTTGATTAGTTTATGTATTTTATATTTTTGTTGTTCCCCACCTCGATCTAGAGGCAGGTAAGAAATATTATTATTATTATTATTATTATTATTATTATTATTATTATTATTATTATCCATTGCAGCTTTTATTCTGAGCTTGATAGGAGCTATCTGTGGTGCTCCATGGGGGTGAACCTGTTTTGGGGATGGAGTACAGCACCATGGATGGCTCCTACCGAGCTCAGAATAAAACCTGCAATGGATAAGGAGCCCCACTGACATAGGAGTCACCAACCTCCCATATGTTCCTGCCCGGACACTAAGATCTTCCTCAGCGGTCCTTCTCCGAGAGCCCCTGCCAAAGGAAGTGAGGCAGGTGGCTACTAGGAGGAGGGACCTTTTCTGCTGTGGCACCCCAGTTATGGAATGAGCTCCCCAAAGAGGTTCGCCTGGCGCCTACTTGGTATTCTTTCCGGCGCCAGGTGAAGAGCTTTCTGTTCTCCCGGGCATTTTAATCATTTAATCATTTTAATCTTGTAATTGTTTTTAATTCCGTTATTGTAACTGCTGCTGCTAGCTCTGCTGTTTGTTTTTAATCTGTGGTTTTAAATTTTATATTTTATATTGTATTTTATGATTTTAACTGTTGTAAACCGCCCAGAGAGCTTCGGGTATTGGGCGGTATAAAAATGTATTAAATAAATAAACCTCCGCTGGCAAGGGTGGAAATGGACTTCCCTGCCTGCCCCTTCCCACGGCAGCCCCTCTGCCCCCTGAAAATGCTTCACAGAGAGGCAGGAGACCCTGCTGAACGGGGCGAGCTGTGGGAGGGAGAGATCCCCAAAAATCGGGCGGAGGGACTTTCCACAAGCAGAACCTTCACTCTCGCAGAAGATCTTCTCCACTGTGCTCCACGTGGGCCCGAACAGCTCTCAGTCCGACGCAGCGAAGCTTTCGAGCAAAGTTACGTAGCTGTCAAGTGTTGGATGCATCGTGCCGCCGGCACCCCTAGGCACGGCCCCATGTCATGGTGTGCCCCTCTAGCCCGCTGAGGGAGGGGCCTGCCTACTCCATTCCCCTGAGGGAGGGCGGCCCCACAACAGCAGGCGTCTTAACTCTGTCCCTCAGCCTCCTAATCTCCCCCGGCTTCAAACTGTACGGACTGCAAAGCTATGAGCTGGTTAGGGAAGTCTTCCACCTTGTGGCTGAAGATATCACTGCAGGTTTCAACCACGCGGGCACATTTAAATGAATTAAAATTAATTAATGCGTCCTGAAAGCAAAATAAA
Source organism: Shinisaurus crocodilurus (assembly GCA_021292165.1). NCBI lineage: Eukaryota > Metazoa > Chordata > Lepidosauria > Squamata > Shinisauridae > Shinisaurus > Shinisaurus crocodilurus. The sequence continues at coordinate 2,621,303 of JAHFWL010001188.1, read as the reverse complement.
CCCAAGGTGCACACCCCCAGCGTCCTCTTAGCATGAATGCCAAGTTCCAGGTATCTGGGTTTCACGGTCTTGATGCTATGGCACAGACAGACAGACATAAACACCACCTCTTTCCCCCCCCCATTATAGGTGTATGGCTGCTCTCCAAGCCAGCTGCTCCCATGACCCCAAGCACGCCCCGCCCCTTCCCTCCTGTCACCTGACACAGGGAATGTTGTTGGCGAGCGTGAAGGTGCTTCTCTCCTGCCGCTGCAGCAGGAACTGGTGGCAGATCCCCGTTCTCCATGTACTCGGTGATCATGCACAGCGGATCGTCACGCACGCACACCCCCAGCAAGCGGATGATGTTCGGGTCCTTCAGCCGGGACATGATCTTGATCTCCTTGAGGAAATCGTTCCTTGGAAAGGTAAGAGGACATGGAAGTGACCGTGTGAGGCAAGGATGTCGAGCATATTGTCGCTTGATTAGAAACTTGGTTATTCAGGCGGGAATGTGGGGTGGGCTAAGATGTTAAAATTTTATACTGTTTTAATGTATTTTAATGGAGAAAAATGTTTTAATGTATTTTGTTCTGTTTTATTTTCTGTACATCGCCCAGGGTGGCCGGTTTGCCGGCCAGATGGGCGATAAATAAATGCCAATAATAATAAATAAATAAATAAATAAATAAAGCTCTCCCTGCCAGTGACTCGGCCATAGAAGTGGCATTTCAACCTTTTAGAAGGGGGAGGAAATTACACAAAATCTGGGAAGCCACCAAACGATAGACAGTCAGGGGAAAGTGTGTGGCCCGGGGGGAGGGGGCGTGGGGATTTGGCCCACCGGACCTGAGGTTCCCTACCGCTGCTGTAGGGCGATCGCTGGATTAAGGAAATAGGTGATTAAGGGCGCAATCCTAGGCATGTTTAGACGTGGGGGGGGGGGGAAGTCCTACAACTCCCAGTATTCCCCAGCCTGGGGAATGCTGGGAGTTGTAGGACTTTTTTCCTGTCTAAACATGCCAAGGACTGCGCCCTTAATCAACGCATTTTAGCTGATCAGTTGCTTACTTAATCAAAAATGCAGTGCGACCCTATGCAGGTTCACTCAGAAGCCAGTCCCGCTGCATTCAACTGCGCTTAACCCCTGGGTAAGCACGCATACAACCGCAGCTTAAATGTGCATATCGTTGAAAGGAAAAACTTTGGAAACACTTTGAAGATGATGTACACATATATCACAGCAGGCCTCGTCTTAGAAGAGGCATCCCTGCCTGTGCAAGCGGACAGAGGGAATGCTTCTTTTGAGATAGTACCTGCCATTCCGAGAAGACTTCCCGAACCTGGTGCCTTCCGGCTGGTTGCTCAGATCTACGCCACTTGGGCTTTTGGAAAATGCTGCCGGCGAGAGAGGATTCTCTCCAGACTGGCACCACCGTGGCTTATGTATTGATTTACAAGATTTATATACCGCTCCATATTCTGGTATGGAGATTTCAGAGCGGTGATCAATAAAAAATAAAACAGATAAAAGAATAAAACATATGTTAAAAACAAAATCAATAGACCGTGGCTGGTTAGTTCAGGAAGGCTTCCTGAAATAAAAGTGTTTTCAGGAGGTGCCGAAAACAATACAATGTTGGTGCCTGCCTGACCTCCAGAGGCAGGGAGTTCCAGGGGAAAGGGGACACCACACTGAAGGCTCTTCTCCTGGTGGACTCCAATCGGGCCACAGGTCCATGCAGAACCACCAGGAGAATGTCCTCCGATGACCTCAGTGACCGGGCAGGTTGGTAAGGGAGAAGGTGCTCTCTCAGGTATTCTGGTCCCAAGTTGTTTTGGGCTTTGTACACTAGTCCCAGAACCTTAAACCTGGCCAGGTAGCGAATCAGCAGCCAGTGCAGTTCCCTCAGCAAAGGAGTTGCGTGCTGAAAAGGGGCAGCTCCCGACGACAGCCGAGCTGCTGCATTCCGCACTAGCTCCAGCTTCCGGACCAGCCTTAAGGGCAGCCCCGCACAGAGCCCATTGCAGTAATGCACTTGCACTCACCTGGCCGTCTTGGTGACGTTGGCTCTCAGCATCTTCACGGCCACAAGAATGGCCCGGCTGGAGGCTTCTGGGGAGACGCGACCCAAGAATTCCAAGAGGCCGTCAGCTTCGCAGAGGTGGACCTACGAAGGAAAGGGCCAACCGGCCAGAGGGGGGAACAGTCAGGCGGATCTAGGGAAGAGGAGACTGCCCTAACAAAGCAAAACAAAACACCCGTTGCAACGAGAATGGCCGCGTCGTCAGCCCCCGGGAAGCAAGCGATGGCCCAGACGAGAAAGTGGGCTGGACAGCCCCATCTTGTAATTGCATACGGCTGAAATCGAGGGGTAACATTTATACAGCAGCACAGCTGGCTTGGAAGTATCTTCACCATGTCCAGCACCAATCTATCTTTTCCTCTCCAGATCTGAACTCGGGGTGGGGGGGGGAGAAGAAAAACCGCTCTGCATATTTTTCCCGCAAGAACTAGCCGTGGAGATAACTGATTGTCTAGTCCTTGTGATGTTGAAAGGACATTTCCCCTGTATCCTAATTCCTGGAGCAGATTTGTAACTGGTTTTGACTTTAGGCATTTTGCCGCTAGCTAAAAGAGCAGTGATATGGCCCCTAGACAGAGCTCAGACCTCGGGGAGAGAATATCCAGTCGTAGATCTCGTCACCCCCTCCCAGCAACCGCGGAAAGCTCTGCTGAGGGTCCTTCTCCTGAGGTTGGCGTCGCAACCTCGGGAGAGGAGGGAATGGGCGTTTGGGGGGCAGGACAGAGGGTGGGGAGGAAAGAGGACATGGATCCACAAGATCCATAAACTCTCAGCTCTTGTCCTCGCCCGCAGCAAGGCCCATCTAACTTAAAATGCACTGAAGGATGACCAGAAAGTGAAAAGGCCTCCGTTGTTCCTCCCGCTCTGCACAACGTAGGATGGACGGACGGCCCTGAGATCGGAGCCCTCCTTCAAACAGGTATCTGACCCGTAGGACTGTGCCCCGGAGGCAGTGTTAGGGGCAGCCCACTAGGGCTGGAACCCCGAATCTTTCATTTGGAACCCTGACTCTCTGGGCGGCCCTCTGCCCCACCACCCCTGCTGTCCAGGGGCACTTGCTGAAAGAAAGGTCCAGGGGCCCTGAGGATCTCTGTTGCGTCGGATGCCCCTGGATGAGCTGGCTTTTGGCCCACACGTGCTTCCCCTTCCTGCTGCCCCCCACCCTTGAGTCCTTCTGCCTGAGGTTTCTTTCCTGAAATCGAATGCCCTCCTCTCCCCTGTCCATGCATCCCTTTTTTTACAAATTGTCCTTCAAACAAGCAAGTGGTGGCCATGATGAGGAAGAGGAGGAAAGCGATAGCAGCCGATGACCATGGTGGTGAGAGGGTGGGCTCGCCGAGGGAGGGGGCCTTGGCCAAGGGCCCTCCAAAACCTGGAGCTGGCACTTCATAGGAAGATAGCCCAGTAATGTCTACTGGCAGCCAGCGGCTCTCCAGGGTTTCAGGCCGGAGTTTTTCCAGTCCTACCTGGCGATGCCACCAGGGATTGAACTGGGGACCTTCTGCGTGCAAAGCGGGGGCTCTACCGCTGAGCTATTCCCCCCTCACCCCTTTGAAGCCAGCCCAACCCAACAGCCCGGCCTGTGAATTAGGCCAGCGCTCCTTGGGCCTCGTCAGAGCACATCTGGGGAGAAAGGGGTCTACCCACCTCGCCAAACTTGCCCTTCACCCAGCTTCTCCTTGAGCCGCAGCTGCTGCCTCGGGAACTCGGCCACGGAAATGTCTTTCTTGGTCAACGAGTCGACAGTGATGGCTGGCACGGCGTACGTGTTGTTGCCCGTCACGCCCTGCAGGCTGACAATGTCCGTCTCGGCGTAGTGGGGGACGTTGTTCTGGAATCCTTGGTGCGGGGTGCACTTGGTGACGTCCGGCTCAGCGTAATCGCCGCTACAGGCTGGGTGTGTGTGTGTGTGTGAAAAACCAACGACAGAAGAAGAAGGACAAAAAAGAGGAAGACAAGTTGACAGGGGACAAATAGCAGCACAACCATGTTTCATTTCAGTGATCTGGTATATTTATATGCCGCTTTCTCAGTCGGCCAGGCTGCCCGAGCGGCTTCCGACGGGCCGCAAGGCCGATTACAGCGACGGATCTGACAAAAACGGGTGCGGTGTCTGGGTTGCTAAGTGCAGAATTTTAATCATCTCAGCGGCAGACACAGGTGGCCAAAGACATTTGCGTGTAATGGAGGGTGTCGAACCTCTTAAAGCCTGACGGCCGAATTCAACTTCAGAGAAGCTCTCGGAGGGTGCGTTCTGACGGTGGCAGGACAGGAGGCAAAAAGCATTGCGGCCAAAAATACCGGCATGTTAAGGCTCTTCCTGACAGCAACTAAGTCGTAGGAGAGGCATTTCAAGCTTTTAAAATGGGGAAGAAAGTGCGCAAAACTCGGGAAACCACCAAACGGTTGGCAGTCGGGGGCCAGGGGGTGGGGCCAGGGAAAGTGGGCATGGCCTTCTGGGGAACACCGGAGGGCCGCATGGGGACCTGAGGTTCAACACGCCTGGTGTAATAGATGCAGAAAACCCAAATGGCTCCCACCTCCTCCCACGGTGGTAAATATCTAATAATAAACAGAGCAATTGCTTTGCGGCCATTTAAGATTTCCTCCGCCCACGCTAACAAATCCGCCATTGCTCGGTGGCAGAGCACATGCCCTGCACGCAAAAGGTCCCACGCGGGATACGCTGATGCCGGGAAGTCCAGCTCGTTGAGCACGACGGAATTTCTGCCTGCTTCTGATTCGACGATCGGAACCGGGCAGAGTCCAGTTTTTCTCTCCACAGACTTCTGTCTCTACAATGGGCCACGGTTTGCACAGAATCAGCACCCAAAAAGCACATGGATCTAGCATACAATCGGCCGATTTGCGCAAATCACTGCGAGGACCGTGTGTGTTTTTCGGGTGCCGGTTTGTGAAAATGGTGTAAATCTACGCAAATTTAACATAGCGTTTTTTAAAAAATGCGCAAATCGCAGCCCCTCTTAGACATGGAAGCCCGTGAACTGGCTCGACTCGCACCATAGCGAGTTGGCGTCAGCGCAGGCTGGCGAACCAGAATCCTGGGGGTCCAAATTGTGAAAATCCCTCAGATTCCCCCCCCCCCCATCAGATTCCACATCCTTATTCAATGCTTGTCATCGCTGGTTAGAGCAACTCTCAGGCAGCAGGTCTGGGGGAAACCGCTGGGGAAATTCCATGCTCCGCCCTGTCTGCTGGTAGGGGGAGGCCATACGCCTCCGAAATGCACACTTGCCCACGCGGGTGTGGTCCTACCCGAGTCCTCAGCGCTTTGGGAGAGCTCCGGCAGTTTCTGGAGGAGGGTGACGGGCTGGTGATATTCCAGGTCCAACGGGAAGACCCTCTCGTAGGTGGGGTTGGTCTGGTGGATCTGCGTGTGGCCGCTGACGATCCTGGAGCTGTAGAAGGACAGCCGGACGGTGGCGTCTTCTTCCAGGATTCGCCGGGGAGCCTTGGGGAATGGGGAGGAGAAAAGCTGGTGAGCTCCCTGCACGGACGGCACAGAAATGCAGCACCCTTTCCACCACCACCACCCATACCAGAAATACCAAAAAGACCGGCACATTTTAGATTAAAGCTCTCCCTACCGGGGAGTCAGCCTTAGGAGAACCACTTCAACCTTTTAGAATGGGGAGGGGGAAAGCGCAAACTCCGAGAAACCACCAAAGAATTGGCGGTTAGGAGGGTTATGTGGCCCTCTGGGATTGGGGCTCCAGGCAGGCTTGATTTGGCCCTGAGGTTCAACAGTCCCTGCCCTATGGGACTGGCCAATTGGAGATGAGAGGGGATGTGGGCGACTCCGATGTCCATGGGGCTCCTTATCCATTGCAGCTTTTATTTTGAGCTTCATAGGAGCTCTCCATGGCGCTCCGTTGTGGTGAGCCTGTTTTGGGGGTGGCGTTCAGCACCGTGGAGAGCTCCTATAATGCTCCAGATAAAAGCTGCAATGGATAAGGAGGAGCCCCACGGACATCGGAGTCACCAGGCTCCTCCGGACACAGGGGCCGCTCCTCCAGCCCTGGTGAAAAACTATTTCATTTTGACCTCTTCCCTCACCACCCCTCTGTCCTTGCGCGTCGTGTCTTTTTAAATGGTTAGCCTGCAGGCAGGGACTGCCTTGTGTTCCTGGTTGGCTGTAAACAGTGGAAGACACTAGTTGTTCAAGTAATCTGCAGACTCTTTTACAACCCCTTGAGGAAGGCCTTGAAAAATACACAGGCCGAAACGCGTCGGGCTCCTTTAATAAAGATTTTTGCATCCTGAGAACCTAGTTCTCTCCTTTTTTCCCGTTGCATTTGGATGCTTATCTCTTCCTGTTTCTGTCTGTAAGCCACTCTGGAAACTTCTTTTGGCTGAGGAGGGGGATAAAAATACATCAAATAGGGAGGGGCTTAGTTTGACCTTTAACCCACTTGGTACACCGCCCTGTGATCTGATCACGAAGGGCGGTATATGACTATTCAAATCTTATATTTTTACTGTGTGTTCCAGGAGATTGCGACAAACACAAAAACCATACAGAAAAACAAATCTATCATTTGCAGTATAGAGCTATTCCAAATAAATCAATAGTTTATTTATTTATTTATGATATTTATACCCTGCCTTTTTTCCTGCAAGGAACCCAAGGCGGCTTACATAGTCCTCCTCCTCTCCCTTTTATCCTCACAACAACCCTGTGAGGTAGGTTAGGCCGAGAGTCAGTGACTGGCCCAAAGTCACCCAGTGAGCTTCATGGCCGAGCGGGGACTAGGACCCGGATCTCCTGAATCCCAGTCCAACACGCTCACCACTACGCCACACTGGCTCTCAAATAATTTAGAGGGATTCCCAAGTGACCCGGCCAGCTAGCCAGCCTGCTGTGGGACGCACCATACCGTCTCCAGCCGTTTCTGGGCATACTGTCTCCACAGGATGGCGATGATGACCACCAAGAGCAGCAGGATGATAGCCACGAGGCAGCCAACCAAACCGGAGGTGTTGGAATCCTCAGTCTTGCGTTCGATCCAGGGGCTTGTCGCAGACATTGCGGGGGTGGTCCCTGCAAAGGTAGTTTGATGGTCAATCGATCGATCTTCCCCCACAGCAAACTTTTTCAAAGTCCCACGTGCTCTAGCCTTTTCTAGGGATGCATGAGGAATTCACCTCCAGTTCATTCTTTAAGAAAAGCATTATTTTATCGACTTTCAAAATAAAACCATTCATTATACAGCATCGCATTGCACTAATGCATGCATTCATCGTTTTCAAGTTCACTTTGGATCAGAATTTACCCAGCCGGCACCTCCCGGAACCAAACTCGGCCCCGAACGCAACCTGCGTTTGAAGTTCGCACGTTTCTGAACTTGCAATGCCATTTGCGGAACCGAAAAAGGGGGAGTTTTGAAAATGTGCATGCTTGAAAATATGATTTGAAAAGATGATTTTCGCGCGAAAAGACAACGCTCGCAATGTGATTTGGACAGGAATCAGACTTTGACAAGCTCAATTTTTTCTGATCTGTACCTTCCTGCCCTCGGCTGCCCCGGGTGCTGACTTTGCTAAGATTGTGGACGTGGTACACGGCTTCCTCCTTACCCCAAGTCCCAGTCCGTAGCATTGGGTTCCTCCGACGGGAGCATCGCAGAGGTTGTGCCTGAGGCAAGGGTGACCACAACGGGGTCAAAGGCGTCCATGTTCTCTGGTGGAGCAAGAAGAGCCACATCAGCCTGATCGCTCACAGCCTGGAGCATCCCAGAGTAGGGGGAGCTGCCCAATCACGACTCAGCCATCCCAACCACTGAGCTGGCCAAAGGCAAGTTCTCTGCCCCAAGGAGTTCCCAGTGGGACCAGCTGCAGCAGAATTTATTTTTTATTTCGTTTATTTATGTTTAACATTTGCCACCTGGCTCTTTGACCCCCAGAACGTTCCCAGAGAGGCTTATAATGAAACTTACAATCCATCATTATAACAATGTAAACACTCACACACACACACACACAATAAAACAAGAACAACGAATTTAAAGAAAAACACACAGAGAGAGTGAGCAAATGGCATAACTACCCAGAGTCAAAATCAGCAGACCTCAAAGGCCTGGATGAAACTTTAAAAAAAGGATTCCACTGCTAGGGTGTTGCAAGAAACTAATTCAATAAACTTTGTTGTAACCACTGCCCTTAAAAAAGGAAATGCTCCCAGGCTGCTGTGGATATTACAGTGCAATTCTATATGTGTCTACTCAGAAGTAAATCCTGTTAAGTTCATTGGGGTCTGCTCCCAGGTAAGTCCAGATTGTAGCATTTCGGGCGCAATTCTATGCACGTTTAGGCAGAAAAAAAGTCCTACAACTCCCAGCATGCCCCAGCCAGTCATGCTGGCTGGGGCATGCTTGGAGTTGTAGGATGTTTTTGTCTAAACATGCTATAGGATTGTGCCTTCAATCACCGTCTCTGCCCAGAGTGTATCATAATCTCTACTTTTCATTCCATTCTCAGAAACTGGAACTCTGCACACAATACCAGTTTCATACCAGTGAGGCGTACTAGATAAAGTGTCAGACTAGGCCTGGGGAGACCTAAGTTCATAACCTCCAATCAGCAACGAAGCTGAGTGACAATCCTATCTTACGTACTACTAGCGGACGGATTTGGCTTTGCATGGGTTGGGAGTAGCTCTTAGTTTGATACTGGCAAAGAGTTCAAGCGAACTTACGCAGCTTCAGAGATGTACATGTCGTGTCCGCCCCCGTCTGAGCAAAGCAACGCCTGCTGGCACCCCTAGGCATGGCCCCTGCCATGGTGCACCCCTATAGCCCCCTGAAGGAACCGTTTGTCCACTCTATTCCCCTGGGGGGGCTGCCCCATAGCAGAGGGGAGGGGGCAGGCGTATAACTCAGTCCCTCAGCTGACTAAACTCCCCTGGCGTCAAACTGTATGGGCTGCAAAGCTATGCACTGGTAAGGGAAGTCTGCCAGCTAGTGGCTGAAGATGTTACTGCAGGCTTCAACCGCATGGACAGGTTAAAATTAATTAAAATGAATTAATGCATTTGAAAAAAGCAAAATAACCCAGCAGTGCACACTCCTAAAGTCCCCTTAGTATGCAGGCCATATGTCAAGTATCTCCATTCCGCAGTCTTGGTGCTATGGCACGGACAGACAGACACACCACCTCTTTTATTATTATAGATGAATTCTCCATTTTCCCCTGTACTTGCATATAAATCCCCTGGGCGGGGTGGTTGGGTTGGTGTTGGGCTATTTACCCGATTGGAAGGAGACTTCGCTGATCATCATCCAAGTGTCGGCGAAGTGGAAATGGCACAAGATGGCCTTGCCCACACGCTGGTTGAGGGGGACGGTCACAAAGCGCGCGCTGGGGTTCTTGTCATCCAGGACGGTGCCCACACCCACGGGCTCCGGCTCCCATTCGGCAATCAGCCAGGGCTTGAAGAGGCATTCCACCCTCTCGAAGATTTTCACACCCTTGGAGAACATGTTGTTGCAGTGGACCTGGCGTTGAGGCATGGGGAGGGACATGGGGAGGAGAAAATGTCAGTAGCCCTGTGGGAATGGCGGGCTGAACAAAATGGCCGCCAGGCCACCAAGGCCCCAACAAAATGGCCACCGGGCTGCCGCCAAGGCCCTAACAAAATGACCACCAAGGCCCTACCTTCATGGAGGTGAAGTTCCTCTGTCTGTCAAACTTGAACTCCATCTCGACGGCGCCATCCCGAAAGCTGTCGTTCTTCCAGCCGACATAGTCGTAGCCTGGCCACACGCGGTACTGGTGGCTCTTGGTGAAGTCGTCCAAGCCCAGGATGCCGTCTGTCAGCTGGCCCAACCCGCCGTGCAGGAGCCTGATGAGAGAGCATGTGCAGTTACACACCCCCAAGAAGAGACTCCAGAGATACTGCCTGGGTGGGGGGTCGGACCATTTGGCCCAGTGGTAAATGTTGACGTGCGGACGCTCCTCATGACCATCCCCATAGCCACGACTCCCAAGGGCAGTCCACAGTTGCACGCAGCTGTGTTGAACCAGACCAACAAAACAGATCTAGCACTTTTCATCTCCACCAGGAGCAGACGTTTTGTCGAGCGGATGATGGGTCTGAATTGCCCATTCCAGACCAAGACACCCCAAAACACTTTGCATTGCAAAAGGGGAACAATACATCTTTTTGCTGGGGAAAATCAATTTTCCTTGCATGTGCCGCCCTTGTAGATTGCAGGGACCGTCTTGTTTGACTAGCTGGATGTGAGCCACTCTTGGGAGCCTTTTTCGGCTGAGTTCAGGGATCAAAATACTTTAAATGAATCAGTAAACAAGAGGGGTGAAAGGGAGGTGCTCTGCGCCGGGCCCCCTCTCACCTGCGCTCCTGGTAGCCATCATAGGTCGAGTCATTCAGGTAGACCACGGGATGTCCAGGAGCTGCCATCGTCTCCCCCTCAGGCATGCTATAGGACTCCAAGCCATCTGGGAAAGGAGGCAGCCGAGCATCAGCAGGATGATCCCAATCCCTTGAGCCTGAGCAAGAAAAGCAATCACCCCACCCACCCACCCCGAACCACATCGAGGCATCGCTCGGTTCTCGCCGACTGGTTGGAATGCCTCCCTGCTTCCCACCTCAGCCAGGTGAGAAGCAGTCAGGCCTTCAGACCTGTCAGCTCAATCCATACCTGCGCAACGATTTGCCCATACTGAGGATCTGGGCCGGAGTCGGCAGCTTTATAGGACTGGGCGGGATGCGATTGGCCTGCTTACGTTCACCTGACCCCTGTAGAGCAGATAGCTGCAATACCATCCCCCGGCCAGTGATGGCGCTGAAGCACGGTGGAGAATAATCCAGGAAGATGCAACATACCATAGGGCAGGGATGTTGAACCTCTTTCAGCCTGAGGGCCAAATTAAATTTCGGAGAAGTTCTCGGGGGCTGCATTCCAGTGGTGGGCAGGGCCAAAGGGGCAATGCCAAAATATTTTTTTTTTAAAAAAATCAGCCTATTTGAGTTTAAGCCTCTTCCTGCTAGTAACTAAGCCTTAGGAGAGGCATTTCAACTTTTCAGAGTGGCAAACACACACACACACACACACACACACACAACCTGGGAAGAGTCATGGCCCTGCTGGAGGACTCCTCCTCTGAGAAGGAACTAGAGCTCCAATAGATGGATGCCATTGAGCCATCCTGGGAGGTTCTTGGGCCCTCAGGGGAGATACCTGCAGGTCAAACCCTGTCAGGAGGAGGAGACTGTGCCTGTGGGAGGCAGAGGCTGAGCAACCCATTGACCTCCAGGAGTGTCATCACCTCCAGCGGCAGGCCAACAGGGCTCTGACCAGAGAGCTGTAATAAGGTTCCATGGACTTTGAAGAAGCCCGAGTGCAAGGCGAAAGGGAGAAACGTGCGAAGCGAAAAGCACGTCAAATGAATCCTTTACAGGACCATCTTCCATCTGGTAACCTGTGTCCTCACTGTGGGAAGCTGTGTGGATCTAGAATTGGCCTCCACAGTCACTTACGGACCCATCGCTAGAGTCTGCACAATCTTCTTTAGAATTCTCCTCTTTTAAAATCTCCTTTTTGTAATTTTTTTTTTTTTTTATCCTGGAAGACAATCTTACTCGGTCACGAGTGATCACCTGACTGACTGACTGCAGCTGAGCCTTGGGTTGGGCTCAGCAGGATCGGGTGTTAAAACCCTTCAGTGTCTGCCTAGCCAGTGCTGGAAACAACACCGTTCTTCAGCACCAGTGCCTTCTGCCTTGTTTCTTGGACCTTGCCTTGATGCTTAATGCTCCGTGCTACCGACCCTTGGACTCCTGCTTGACTCTGCTTCTGGATTGTGTAACGTATCTGACTGCTTAACTGTGCTCTGGCCTCTGCTTGTACTTCGACCACTCCTGCCTGCCTGCTCCCTTACTGGACTGAAACCTTGATGTTTGCTCCCTTACTGGACTGAAACCTTGATGAAACCATTCGCCTGTGTCGTGACCTTGCTTTTTCTGAATTGCCCCAAACTCATAGAGTCTGCTCCAGTCAAAGCAGGACAGGAAGCCACCAAATGATTGGTAGTTGGGGGACAGGGGGCGTGGCCTTCTGGGAAACCCCAGAGGGCCGTATTGGGATCTCAGGAGGGCCAGATCATGGTCTACAGGGCTGAGGTTCTGCACCACTGCCGTAGAGAATAAGGACACCTGGATCCTGCTACCATACCTCCCCGGAACCTTCCCAGAGGTCGTCAACGTGTTAAGTCCTTACCAGACCAAACACAACCATAGAGTTCCACTCGCATGCAGACCGTCATGGGCTGCTCCGTCACCGGGATCACTCGGATGTAGCGGGCGATGACGGGAGGGCGGAGGTCTTTCAGGACGACGTCGTACGTGTCAACGTTGCCTTGGATCACCTGGAACGGGGAGGGAGTCTCAAGATCCCTCCAGCCAAGATTTGGCCCTAAGAAGTCGATGCTAGAGATAGACCGGTGGAGCTGCGGGCATTGGGAGGAAGCTCCCAAGGGCTCCGGCAGCTTTACCGTTACCTGAATGCGGACCCACTAATCTTGGGATGCAGCCAGTTCTCCAGAAGGAGCCTGCTTCTCAAATAGTGGGGCGGGCCCCCCAGGGGGGGCGCGAGGCTCCGTAAAGGGGGGCTCGTTTGACCTCAGTTAAAAGTTTTTTTTAAATATTGTGTTCCTTTAAATCCTGTGCTCCTTTAAATCTTTTCTGCTACAGTTAATAAAGCTATTCTTTGTTGTAAATTGATCCACATTTCTTTCTTTTTTTATTCTCTTATACGTTAATAAGGATACAGTGTTATGCAGAGGTGTACTTATAACAATTTTATAGACAAATGATACTATTTACAGTCGCGCGGGGGGCGCGAAATGTTTTCTTCTTCCTAGGGGGGGCATGACAGAAAATAATTGAGAAGCACTGCGCTACCTTACATTGAACGTAAGAAGAGCCCTGCTGGATCAGACCAGCTGCCCACGGGAAACCCACAAGCAGGACATAAGTGCAACAGTACCCTCCCACCCATGTTCCCCAGCAACTGGAGTACACAGGCATACTGCCTCTGATCCTGGAGGTAACATATAGCCATCAGGACTAGTAGCCATTGATAGCCTTCTCCTCCATGAATTTGTTCAAACCCCTTTTCAAGCCATCCAAATTGGTGGCCATCACTACATCTGGTGGAAGTGAATTCCATAGTTTAACTCTGCACTGTGTGAACAAGGACTTCCTAACAACATCCCCCACCCACCCAAGGGGGGCATTTTGCCTTCTTCCGTGCTGGGAGAGGCATGGAGTTCTGTGCTTCTCCCGGCACGGAGAAAGGGACTCCGACAACGCTGAGAGGAGCAGCCACTCAGCCCACCGCCCACCTGCATCCCTGCCTTTATCTCTTATCTCCGGGGATAAGAGCAGACATCTGGATGTGGAACCTCCACAGGCCTGTTTAGGCCCGCGGGCAGCAGGTTCTGCATCTGTGCTCTACTACTGCAATTATTTTGTCAGTTTCTGAAGCCAAGAATGAACTATCCCTGAAATCGTCGTTCTCTTACTAATCGCTCCTCACGGACGCATCCATTTCAGCTACCTCTGCTTCTTTCCTCAGTCACTCAGGCTAACGAGGGGGCTTTAAACGCACCCCGAAGTTTTGCTCAAAATGCCTGGGGGCGTCAACCAAGACATTTTCAACCAGAGTTCTGCCTGTAGAAACAAGCCCAGAGAACCATCACCGAAGGAAAAGCAGCAAGCAGTTCGATGACTGAAGCTGAACATCGCTTGGAAGCTACCTGGATGGGTAACCTAGGTTGTTGTTGTTGACGTTCTTCATGAGAGCTAGTAACTTAGGTTGATTTGTTTGCGAGGAGCTCACTATTTATTCCCTCCTCTGCAGAAAGGCTCCGACCGCTTCTCACACACCTGCCCGTTCTGACGGTCCTTCCAAGAGAGCCAGCGTTCCCCGTTGCGGCTGTAGTCGATCCGATAGGCACGGGCAAACTCCTTGCCAGTTGCCCGGGCATGTCTCCCCTGGGTGCCAACCAGCGTGATGAAATAGAGTTTATGCAGGTCTATCTGGAGAAACTGGACGTCTTCAGGCTGCAAGAGACCAGCTGGACACCAGGCCCCGTCACCCTCCTCCCTCAGCAACCTGAGCGGGAGAGAGAGAGAGAGAGAGAGAGAGACTGAGGGGGGGAAATGCACATCTCAAAACCCAGATGTGAAAAGCAGAAAGAACATGCAAAGCCAACCTGAATGAGGAGCTTCATAAAGCAGGGGTGTTGACCCCGAGGGCCAAATTCCCTTCCAGAGAAACTCTCGGGGGGGGGGGGCACATTCCAGCAGTGGGCGTGGCTGAAGGCAAAGGGGGCGGGGCCCAAAATACCAGAAGGTTTCTCCTCACCACCACTGCCGGGGAGAAGAGCAAGCCAGGCAGGTGGGTCCAGCTCTGCTGCTGCTGCTGCTGCTGCTGCCGCCGCCTGTGCGAGGCCAGCCCACCCCACCGCACCTGTGGGACTGCCGCCTGCCCCCTGCAGGCCCGGGCTCAGCCGGGAGCCGCCTTGCCCCACCTGCAGCTGCTTGGAAGGGGCCTATAAAGACCAGGCCCCAGCTGACCCGGGCATCTCCTCACCACCACTGCCGGGGAGAAGAGCAAGCCAGGCAGGTGGGTCCAGCTCTGCTGCTGCTGCTGCTGCTGCTGCCGCCGCCTGTGCGAGGCCAGCCCACCCCACCGCACCTGTGGGACTGCCGCCTGCCCCCTGCAGGCCCGGGCTCAGCCGGGAGCCGCCTTGCCCCACCTGCAGCTGCTTGGAAGGGGCCTATAAAGACCAGGCCCCAGCTGACCCGGGCATCTCCTCACCACCACTGCCGGGGAGAAGAGCAAGCCAGGCAGGTGGGTCCAGCTCTGCTGCTGCTGCTGCTGCTGCTGCCGCCGCCTGTGCGAGGCCAGCCCACCCCACCGCACCTGTGGGACTGCCGCCTGCCCCCTGCAGGCCCGGGCTCAGCCGGGAGCCGCCTTGCCCCACCTGCAGCTGCTTGGAAGGGGCCTATAAAGACCAGGCCCCAGCTGACCCGGGCATCTCCTCACCACCACTGCCGGGGAGAAGAGCAAGCCAGGCAGGTGGGTCCAGCTCTGCTGCTGCTGCTGCTGCTGCTGCCGCCGCCTGTGCGAGGCCAGCCCACCCCACCGCACCTGTGGGACTGCCGCCTGCCCCCTGCAGGCCCGGGCTCAGCCGGGAGCCGCCTTGCCCCACCTGCAGCTGCTTGGAAGGGGCCTATAAAGACCAGGCCCCAGCTGACCCGGGCATCTCCTCACCACCACTGCCGGGGAGAAGAGCAAGCCAGGCAGGTGGGTCCAGCTC
Source organism: Shinisaurus crocodilurus (assembly GCA_021292165.1). Taxonomy (NCBI): domain Eukaryota; kingdom Metazoa; phylum Chordata; class Lepidosauria; order Squamata; family Shinisauridae; genus Shinisaurus; species Shinisaurus crocodilurus. Next base: position 2,605,869 of record JAHFWL010001188.1, on the reverse strand, counting down.
TGCTGCTGCTGCTGCTGCTGCTGCCGCCGCCTGTGCGAGGCCAGCCCACCCCACCGCACCTGTGGGACTGCCGCCTGCCCCCTGCAGGCCCGGGCTCAGCCGGGAGCCGCCTTGCCCCACCTGCAGCTGCTTGGAAGGGGCCTATAAAGACCAGGCCCCAGCTGACCCGGGCATCTCCTCACCACCACTGCCGGGGAGAAGAGCAAGCCAGGCAGGTGGGTCCAGCTCTGCTGCTGCTGCTGCTGCTGCTGCCGCCGCCTGTGCGAGGCCAGCCCACCCCACCGCACCTGTGGGACTGCCGCCTGCCCCCTGCAGGCCCGGGCTCAGCCGGGAGCCGCCTTGCCCCACCTGCAGCTGCTTGGAAGGGGCCTATAAAGACCAGGCCCCAGCTGACCCGGGCATCTCCTCACCACCACTGCCGGGGAGAAGAGCAAGCCAGGCAGGTGGGTCCAGCTCTGCTGCTGCTGCTGCTGCTGCTGCTGCTGCCGCCGCCTGTGCGAGGCCAGCCCACCCCACCGCACCTGTGGGACTGCCGCCTGCCCCCTGCAGGCCCGGGCTCAGCCGGGAGCCGCCTTGCCCCACCTGCAGCTGCTTGGAAGGGGCCTATAAAGACCAGGCCCCAGCTGACCCGGGCATCTCCTCACCACCACTGCCGGGGAGAAGAGCAAGCCAGGCAGGTGGGTCCAGCTCTGCTGCTGCTGCTGCTGCTGCTGCCGCCGCCTGTGCGAGGCCAGCCCACCCCACCGCACCTGTGGGACTGCCGCCTGCCCCCTGCAGGCCCGGGCTCAGCCGGGAGCCGCCTTGCCCCACCTGCAGCTGCTTGGAAGGGGCCTATAAAGACCAGGCCCCAGTGGGGGCGGGTCCGCCGCCGGCGGGGTCGCCACCGAAGGGGCGACACCAAAGGGGGCTGCCCCTTTGGGGGAGCCACTTCGGGGGTGGCACGAGGGCGAGGGCCTGTCCCCCTGCTGTTGGGGATATAGGTGGGGCTGGGAGTTTTAAAGAGGCCCTTCCTTTTTGAAGGGCTGGGGTTTTTTAGGGGTTGATTTTAGGGGTGGGTCTCCCGCCTGACTGGCGGAAGCGAGGGGGCATGTGTCTCTCCAGGGAGATAGTGGGGGGAGTTCTGGGGGGCAAACGGTACCAACGTTGAGCGGCAGGCGCTGGCAGAGCGCTAGGGGCAGGCCACGCCGAGTAAGGGGAACAAGGGATCGATGCTTAATATCTATCCCTTGTTCCGGGCCTGCCCAGAGCCAAGGGATAACTGGGGGATGTGTTGCTCCTCCCCCCACCCTGCGTTTGCTGTTGTGCAATGCCAGGTCCGTTACCCAAAAAACATCTCTCATCCATGACTTGATCATGGATGAGGGTGCGGACCTGGCATGTGTTACGGAAACCTGGCTGGACGAGGCCGCTGCTCCAACTCTGGCGGCCTTGTGTCCGGCCGGTTTCTCGTATGCCCAGCAGCCAAGGGTTGGGGGACGGGGAGGGGGAGTGGCTGTTATCTACCGGGAGTCCTTGGTCCTCACCAGACTCCCTCTCCGGGAGACCAAGTTTATTGAGTGCATGTACTGGAGGTTGGGTCCAAAGGGCAGCCTGGGGATTCTGCTCGTGTACCGTCCACCCCGCTGCACGACAGACTCCCTGGCCGAGGTGCTGGAGGTGGTCTCCGATGTGCGTGTGTTGTCCCCCAGGCTAGTGGTGCTGGGGGACTTCAACGTGCATTCGGGGGCTTCCCTCACTGGGGCACCTCGGGACTTTATGGAGACCATGGCTTCCTGGGAGCTGCACCCTGTATTAACTGGACCTACCCATGTAGCCGGTCGTGCACTGGACTTGGTTTTTGTTTCCGGAGAGGGGGGAAATGATCTGGAGATCGGGGGTATATCCACCACCCCCTTGTCATGGTCAGATCACTATCTGGTGGGGTTGGATTTCTCGGTGCCACAACCCCTCTGCAGGGGGGAGGGACCTATTAGAATGGTCCGCCCCAGGCGTCTTATGGATCCGGATGGATTCCTGAACGCGCTTGGGGAATTGGAGCACACAAACGGTAGCTCGGTCGAGACCCTGGTGGATGACTGGAATGCTGCAATCACCAGGGCATTAGACCGAGTTGCCCCGAAGCGCTCTCTTCGCCTAAACAGAGCTCGCGCAGCGCCATGGTTCACTCCGTCGCTGCGAGCTCTGAAACAAGAGGTGAGAAGGCTAGAGCGCCGATGGCGAAATTCCCGCTCCGAAGACGATCGAACACGGGTTAGAGCTGCATCTTCAGCCTACCGGGTGGCGGTGAAGGCAGCAAAAAAGAATTTCTATGCTGCCTCCATTGCGTCTGCAGAGTGCTGCCCCAGGAGGCTGTTCCAAGTGGTCCGGAGTCTGGTCGGTCCAGTCGCTCCGGACCCACTGGAACAGTCAAAAGCCTCCTGTGAGGCTTTAGCGAAGCACTTCGCAGATAAAATCGATCGGATTAGGAGTGGGATATCGTACGTCGTGGACACAGGGAGTGAGCGGGAGGAGGCCAATGGCAGACCGGTTTTGTGGGATCGGTTTCGGCTTCTTCCTTCTGATGAAGTGGACAAGGTGCTTTCATCTGTGAGGCCGACCACCTGCTTGCTTGACCCTTGCCCATCCTGGCTCATCATGAGCTGCAGGGAGAGACTGGGTGAGGGGATCAAGGCGGTGGTGAATGCCTCCCTCGAGGAGGGAGTGATGCCATCAGCCCTCAAGGAGGCAGTAATAAGACCGCTTCTAAAGAAGCCCTCCTTGGATCCCCAGGATTTAAACAACTTTCGCCCAGTCTCCAATTTACCATTTCTGGGCAAGGTGATCGAGCGGGTGGTGGGTGCTCAGTTGAAGGCACACTTGGATGAAGCCGATTATTTGGATCCGTGCCAGTCGGGCTTCAGGTCTGGACATGGGACGGAGACGGCCTTGGTCGCCTTGGTGGATGATATGAGGAGGGCTTTGGATAGGGGCGAATGCTCCTTTCTAGTCCTCCTCGATCTCTCAGCGGCTTTTGATACCGTTGACCACGGTATCCTCCTGGACAGTCTGGAGGGGTTGGGCTTAGGAGGCACTGTATTGCAGTGGTTCCGGTCCTTCCTCTCTGGAAGGTATCAGAGGGTAGTTCTCGGGGAGGAGGCTTCGGACCCTCGGCTGCTCACTTGTGGAGTGCCGCAGGGTTCCATCCTCTCCCCGATGTTATTCAACATCTACCTCAAGCCGCTGGGAGCTATCATCAGGAGGTTTGGGGTGCAGTGTCATCAGTATGCGGATGACACGCAGCTCTACCTCTGTTTTAAGTCCTCACCAAGGTTGGCCGTTGAAACCCTGTCCAAGTGCCTGGAGTCAGTGGCTGGCTGGATGGGAAGGAATATGCTGAAGCTGAACCCCGACAAGACCGAGGTACTTCTGGTGGGGGACAAGGGAGGGTTAGGGGATGTTGACCTGGTGCTGAATGGGGTACATCTACCCCTGAAGGACCAGGTCCGCAGCTTGGGGGTCATTCTAGACTCCCAGCTGTCCATGGAGGCTCAGGTGGCAGCTGTGAGCCGGGCGGCGCTGTATCAACTCCATCTGATACGGCAGCTGCGCCCCTACCTTCCTAATCACCTGCTCCCATCAGTGGTTCATGCCTTGGTCTCCTCTCGCCTAGACTACTGTAATGCGCTCTACGTGGGGTTACCCTTGAAGACGGTCCGGAAGCTTCAGCTGGTACAGAACGCGGCGGCTCGCCTGATTAAGGGCAGCCGCCGGCGTGATCACATCACGCCAGTGCTTAAAGAGTTGCACTGGCTACCAGTTGCTTGCCGAGCCGAATTCAAGGTGTTGGTTTTGACCTTTAAAACCCTACACGGCTCCGGCCCAGCTTATCTCAAGGAGCGCCTCCAGCAACATCAAGTAGGCCGCTCAACAAGGTCTGCCACGGACGGCCTTCTCCTTATCCCATCAGCCAGAGCAGCCAGGCTGGTGGGGACTAGGAAGAGGGCCTTCTCTGTGGCGGCCCCCACATTATGGAACTCCCTCCCTAGTGACCTTCGCCATGCCCCCTCCGTGATGAGCTTCCGCCGTGCATTAAAAACATGGCTGTTCAGGCGGGAATATGGGGTGGGTTAGGTTTTTAATGAGAATTTTTAAATATTGTTTTAATTATTATATTGTATTGTGTTTTATTGTATTTTAATTGTACATCGCCCAGGGTGGCCGGGTGACCGGCCAGATGGGCGATTGATAAATGTAATAATAATAATAATAATAATAATAAGGTTTGAGCTTAAAGAAAGCTCTTCCTGCCAATAACTGAGCCTCAGGAGCGGCGTTTCAATCGTTTAGAATGGAGGGGAGGGGGGAAACTGCACAAAAGCTGGGAAACCACCGAACGATTGGTGGTCAGCGTGGCCATCTGAGGAACTCTGGAATGCCGGATTCAGTCCCTGGCCCTTCCTACTCGACCTTAAGATCAACTCCAGAGGCCCTCCAACACCTGTCCCAGCGAATGAGATGAGGCGGGTGGCCACGAGCAAAAGGGCCTTTTCGGTGGTGGCACCCAAGTTGTAGAATGCCCTCCTTAGCTACTCTTGGTTATTTTCATGAGATGTTTTATGGATTTATTGACTTTTATGGTTTTATTGATTGGTTTTATTGCATTTTATTTTATTTTTTAAAACTTGTAAACTGCTTTGGGGTGCTTTGTTTTGTTTTTTAAAAATAAAAAGCGGTATGGAAAGGTTCTGAATAAATAAATAAATAAATAAATCAAGTCAGACCATTGGTCCTATCAGGGGTCCCCAACTTTTCTGGCTCGATGGGCACATCTGGAATTTTGAGAGAGAGTTGTGGGTGCTTTCACAAAATGGCCACCATGGAAGGGCGTGCCCATTCATAGAAAGGCTGCCACAGTGGGCACAGCCACTCACAGAACACTCATTTCCCCCAGCACGCAAACTGGGGAGGCAAAAAGAAAAGTATGTTGCCCAAGAACCTAAGAACAAGGCCGAGGTGGTGGTCTGAGCCCCAAAACACACCCAAAAAGCCCCTCTTTTGAACCCAAATAAAGATGGCGCTATAGGGTGGCACTTTGCTTTGCAGCACGCCAGCCTCCCAGTTAAAAAAATAATGATTTAAAACATCTTAAGAAATAAAATAAAGATCGGGAGGGGCAGGGAGCCTTGGGGCACCAAGAGAGACCTGTGTGGGCGCATGGGTGCGCATGGGCACCTCGGTGGAGGCCCCAGAATTCTACATCGGTCCGACACACACAAAGCCTCCACTTGATCCCCTGATCAACAGCCCCTCCGCGCTCTCTGTCCTCGACTTATCTTCAGTTCAGTTTCTCTAAATTCCTAGGTGTGTTTCAGAAGGGGTGGAGCGGAGTTTTGCACGACAGCTTGCAAAGCGTCGCACCGAAGCCAAGTCCCAGAGGTCAGTCCTGCTCACCGTGCGTACTGAGGCCCCGTCGAGTCGTACCACTGGCTGGAAGCGGTGATATCCTCATCCCGGATTGTCCCTTCATGCATCCCCAAAGGGTATCGGCATATTGCTTAGGAAGGGAGGTAAAGAAAGAAAGAAAAAAGAAAGCACAGGGTAAAGGACGAAAGACCAATTCATCGAAGCCTTTTTCATTTCATTTCGTGAAGCAGGGTTCCCCAAACGTTTCGGGTCCGCATACTGGGAATTTTGAGAGTGTGGTGGGTGCTTTCACAAAACGGACACCATGGGGGGAGAGCTTGCCCGTTCACAAAATGGTTGTCATGGCGGTCACGGCCGGTCACAAAACCACTCACTTCCCAGAAGAAAATGATATTCTGTTTTAATATCGTGTTATATTCATTTTATCTTTTTTTTAAAAAAATCTTTTTATTGTTCCCCACTCCGGAATCTGTTTAGATGTGGAGCGGTATATAAATGTTGTAAATCAAACAAAGAAATAAACACATTTCCCAGAAGGCAGAGTGGTGAGGCTTTAAAAGAAAAGCCACTTGTCCAAGGACCGAAATCCAAGGCAGAGGCAGGGTGTGTGTGTCTGAGCTCTGAAATACAAAAGAACTCTTTGGAATGGATCTATGAAGATCCTCAGGGCCCCTGTACCTTTCTTTCAGCAAGTGCCCATGGACGGCAGGGTGGTGAGGCAGGTGGCCTCCCAGAGATTTGGGGCTCCAAATGAAAGGTTTGGGGCTCCAGCCTTAGTGGGCCGCCCCCAAACACTGCCTCTCTTTGGAACCCAAATGAAGATGCGCTTTCACTTGGTCTCTGGCCCTTCTAATCCTCGCGCAGCTGAACTGCGCCCCCAGCTGCAACCAAATCTCAGAGCTAGGCCTGACGTTCTGTTGGAAAACACAGAAGCTGGGACAGGGAATCCGTTGGGAGCCACAAGGAACCAGGAGACACCCTCTGGGCCTCGGGGAGCAGAGACGGGGCAGCCCGCCCAACGTTTTCACGCCGCCAGATTCCTACCAGGGTTGACTTCGGAGCTGGAGCAACGGGAGAAGCCGGCCAGCAAGAGGAGGGGCCAGCAGAGCATCCTCGGCGACGTGGGGTGTGTCTCCCGCAGCCCGTGGGTCGGTCGGGCGGTGGTCCCCTGCTGTCAGTCACCGCCATTCACGTTTCTGGGAAAAGAGGGAAAGAGTTGATGTGCTTGGAGCGAGATGACTAAAGAACCACCTTTGGCAGCCGCAGCTTGCTGAAAGAGCGTTGGCTGGGGATTCGGGGGCATACTGGATCCCTTTAGACAACGTGGCTCTTGTGGATTCCCTACCCCAGCTCACGGTATCTGCAAAAGTTCCGTTGGGAGAAATCGAGCTGGCCCGATTCCTCTGGCCCTGGCGTTTCCTAATGCAATGGGACGATCCCTTTGCATCTCTGCCTTCTGCGCATACAATTCTATCCCCAAACCTTTTTCCTTTCTGCCCAAGGTGAAAGCCAAACCATCCAAATTCAGACACGTAGCGGAGAAGCACAGAGAAGGGTTAAAAAACTCTCCTTGTGGGGCGGGGGTGGCGGCGGATCCAGTTGCTAATTGCTAACAGCTGGCAGAATGTACATTAAAAACCATGTTGCAGCCGTTGGGTGGACAGAAACATTGCAAGCCCGTCCACGCTGCAAGGAGGAGGCGGGTCGGGAGGGAGACAAAGCAGCTGCCGTGAACCTTTGGCGGAAGGCACCCGTTCCACGCCAGACAGAGCCCTGCGATCTTATTATCTCCCTTCCTTAGCTCTCCTTCTGCTCCTGGAGATCCCCCCCTTTCTCGCACATGTGTATACTCTTGCGTAATAATGTAAGAGCAGGAGAAGAGCCCTGATGCTGGATCAGACCCAGGGTCCACCTCGTCCAGCGTTCTGCTCACACAGTGGCCAGCGGGAAGCCCACAAGCAGGACACGAGTGCAACAGCACCCTCCCGCCCATGTTCCCCAGCAACCGGTGTACACAGGCATACTGCCTCTGATACTGGAGGAAGCGCATAACCAATCAGCACTAGTAGCCACTGACAGACTTCTCCTCCATGCATTTGTCCAATCCCCTTTTCAGGCCGTCCAAGTTGGCGACCCTCACGACACCTTGTGGTGGCCAATTCCGTTTCTTAACCATGCGCTGCGTGAAGAGGTGCCTCCTTTGATCTGTGCCGAATCTCCCGCCGCTCACGCGCAATGCTCCATCCCAGCCTTCCCCCCCCCCAACACGGTTGCCCTCCAGACGTTTTGGACTACGACTCCCACCGTGTGTAGTAACCGGGCTGGCCTGGGCTGATGGTTATTGTGGTCCAAAACATCTGATGAGCGGCACATCGGGGGGGGGCACCACCTCGGGGACACACCCAGGGGATGTGTTGGACTACAACTCCCACCAGTCCCATGCTGGCTGAGGATGATGGAAGTTGTAATGCAACACATCCGGGGGGGCTGCTCTGTAGCATCCCCCCCCCCACTGTTACCCAAGTGACATCCTCTGTGTGGAAAGCTGTTTCTAGCAGGCGGGAAGAAATAGGCCCCTCTCTCAGCATCTGTCTGCCTTCTGCTCCGACCCCAAAACCTTTGTTGGCTGACTAGATCCAGCAGTCCCCTGCCCCCCTTCCCTCGACCTCATGCCTCCTGGGGGAAGGGCTGTTACGGCTCTTTCTACTTCGTGCCGTCCCCGCAATGGAAGCATGATTTCAAAATGGCGGGATGTGATCGTTCCGCTCTACTCTGCCCTGGTCAGACCTCACCACAAATCCTGTGTCCAATTCTGGACGCCACCCTTGAAGAAGGATTCAGAGAAACTGGAGTGAGCTCAGCCAAGGGCGACAAAGATGACCAGGGACTAGAAACTTAGCCCTATGAGTAAATTTGGAAGGAACTGGATCTGTTTAGCCAAGAGAAGAGAAGAGAAGAGAAGAGAAGAGAAGCAATGCGATGTGGCTGCAAAGGCAGCAAATGCTATTTTGGGCTGCATTAATAGAAGTATAGCGTCCAAATCGCGGGAAGTGATAATTCCCCTTTAGTCAGCACTGGTTAGGCCTCATCTTGAGTACTGCGTCCAGTTCTGGGCACCACACTTTAAGAAGGATGTAGACAAACTGGAGAGGGTTCAGAGGAGGGCAACACAGATGATAAAGGGACTGGAAACAAGGCCCTGTGAGGAGAGACTGAAAGAACTGGGCATGTTTAGCCTTCAGAAGAGGAGACTGAGGGGAGATATGATCGCACTCTTCCAGTACTTGAAGGGTTGTCACACAGAGGAGGGCCGGGATCTCTTCTCGATCATCCCAGTTTGCAGGAAATGGAATAACGGGCTCAAGTGACAGGAACCCAGATTCCACCTGAACATCAGGAAAAATTTCCTGACTGTCAGAGCAATAAGACAATGGAACCCACTACCTAGGGAGGTGGTGGGCTCTCCCAATCTGGAGGCATTCAAGGTGCGGCTGGACGGCCATCTGTCAAGGATGCTTTGACCCGGATTCCTGCATTGAGCAGGGGGTTGGGCTCGATGGCCTGGTAGGCCCCTTCCAACTCTACTTTTCTATGATTCTATGATAAGACTGAGGGGGGATCTGAGAGAAATTCCCAAGTCCCTAAGGGGCTGCTGCCACATGCAAGAGGGCTGGACCCTGTTCTCTGTCATCCAAGACACGGAATAATGGGCTTAAGTTACGGGAAGGCAGATTTCGGTTGAACCTCAGGAAAAACGTCCTCACGGTCACCGCAGTCAGACAATGCAATGGAACCAACTGCCGGGGGGGGGGGCTCTCCATCCCTGGAGGTATTCAAGCAGCGACTGGACAGCCATCTGTCAGGGATGCTTGAAGCTGGATTCCTGCACAGAGCACAGGGTTGGACTTGATGGTCTCGATGGCCCCTTCCAACTCTAGGATTCTAGGATTCCCCCACATGGATGGATATCCATCTGTCTATTTATTTATTTTGTTCACTTCTATCCTGCTCCGCCAACAACAAAAGGCACGCAAGGCGGCTAACAGTAAAATCCAGATTAACGAAATCTGAATTAAAACATAGCAAAAAACAAAGGAAATTCCAAAACACAATTCAAAGCAACGGCAGCAGCCGTTTAAGAAAAGGAAAAGCATAAGAAGCTGTGTATAAATATTGCTCAGAAATAAATCATAAATACACTTCTTTCTGTTCCCAGTTCACACATTCTTATGCATGAAACACAGGAAGCCGCGTTCAACCGAGTCAGTTCCTTGCTCCATCTAGCTCAGTTCTGTCGACACTGACCGGCAGCGACGGCTCTGCAGGGTTTCAGGCAGGAGTTTTCCCAGCCCTGCCTGGAGACCTTTTGCACACAAAGCATGTGCTCTATCGCTGAGCTATTGTCCTTCAGCTAAAAATAAAGTAAGATTCTAGTCCTCATGGTTCTGAATGGAGGGCGGGATCAACTAGGAACGTAGGGGAAGCTGCCTTAGACTGTTGGTCCATGTAACCCAGTGCTGTCGACACTGACCGGCAGCAACAGCTCTCCCAGGTTTCAGGCCTACCTGGAGATGCCGGGGATCGAACCCGGGACCGTCCGCGAGCAAATCATGTGCGCGTCCACTTCCACTCAGATTCCAATGAAGATTTACATGTGCGCACTAAGACAGGCCCAGGCTTGGGCACATTCACCCATATGCACACTTGTGCTTAACCTAGACATCCAGCCAAGGGTAAAGTTGCTCCAGGAGTGCGACCCACATGTCTCATCGAGTTGACTCCATGGGGGGGCTCTATCCAAACCGCCAACTCCCACTAAGCCTAAATTAACTCACACCCTTCCTCAAGCAAGCAAGCTTCATTTATTTATTTATTACATTCATACCCTGCCTTTTTTCCTCTTGCAAGGAGCCCAAGGCGAGGTTTCCATGATCCTCCCTCTCCTCTCCGTTTTATACTCACAACGACCCTGCAAGGTAGCTTAGGCTGAGAGTCAAGGACTGGCCCAAAGTCACCCAGTGAGCTTCATGGCCAAGCGGGGACTAGAACCCAGATCTCCCGACTCCCGGTCCAGCACTCTAATCACTACGCCACACTGGCTCTCAGTTTAAAAACTTTAAAACAATTTAGCAGCTAAAACAGTATTTAATACAGAACAGACCAGTTAAAAATACCAGTCCTGGGTACCTCCATTAAGCCATTAAATAACCTTAGATGTCTTTAAATGCCTCAGCACAGAGGGCTGTCTTAACCTGGGCCCGAAAGGATGACAAAGCTGGCACCAGGCGGGCTTCAGTGGGGAGATCATTCCACAGTTGGGGGGCCACCACTGAGAAGGCTCTTCCCCTTGTTGCCGGCCTCCGAGCTTGGCTGTTGGAAGTGTTACAATATCAGTGGCACACATGCACCAGGGAAGGACATTTTGGGAAAGGTGGGGGGGGGGGCGCAGTTAGAGGCAAGAATTTCTCAGGACTCGATTACGGTGAAGACATCTGGCCCTCTGCCACACACAGCATTTTGACCATCCACAGAGATGGCCTGAATTCCCTAACTGGATACGGACTGGTGAACGCATGATGAGACCCGGTTTCCAAGAAAGAACGCAGCCATATCAGGCGCCGATTCCCAGCAGTGCCGTCAGGGTAGGACTTTGGGGCAGACGTCCATGGCCCCACTCAGCAGAAGGAGCCGGAGGGCCCCCAAAACACAGCAGGGCTTGCTTACCGCATTTTGAAGCGAGTGAAGGTGTGTGTGCGTGTGTGTGCGTGTCCGTCCCATAAATACACCACAGAGCCAGTGTCGTGTAGTGGTTAGAGAGTGCTGATCTGGGACTCGAGAGATCCGGGTTCTACTCCCCACTCAGTTCCAAAACACAGAACCATCCTTTTGGACCCCCCAAAAAAAGATGGCGCTGGAGGGCCGCACTTCCCTTTGCAGCATGGCAGGCTCCCCGTTCAAAAAATATTTTAAAACCTTAAGAAATAAATTTAAAACCGGGACGGGCAGAGAGGCTGGTGCGCGTCGAGAGAGTGCCCATGAGCACACAGAGACCCACGGGGCGCCATGTTGGAAACCCCAGATATACCGTGTCAAGAAAGCAAGAAGGGGCGGGAGTCCTATTCCTGTGTCTGCGCATGTACCACGTGATTTCCCAAGGGTAGGCAGGCTCAAGCGTGCACTATTTGGCCATGAGCACATGGCGCATTTTCACCAAGGAAACATCATGCATGGCTGGCTGCCTCCTGTTTTGAGAGGATATCATGCACTTGCCGATCTCACTTCAAGGGACGCCGCACGTCTCCTGCTCTTTGGAGGAAGGGTGGCTGCTTGCACATCACCGATAAAGAGGAAGCGCATCATTGCAAGGACAAAAGCACAGGTCTGCATGAAAATGTGCACATGCTGATTTAGAGGCATGTTTGTAAGAACATGAGAACATAAGAATGGCCGTGCTGGATCAGACCAAGGGTCCATCTAGTCCTGCATTCTGTTCACACAGTGGCCAACCAGCTGCCCATGAGAAACCCACAAGCAGGACATGAGTGCAGCAGCAGCACCCTCCAGCCCATGTTCCCCAGCAACTAGTGTACACAGGCACACTGCCTCTGATGCTGGAGGTAGCATAGAGCCACCAGGACTAGTAGCCATTGATAGCCTTCTCCTCCATGGATTGGTCCAATCCCCTTTTCAAGCTGCCCAAATTGGTGGCCATCACCACATCTTGTGGCAGTGAGTTCCATAGTTTAACTATGTCAGTTAAGAAATTATAACTACCACAGAAATACCGCCCGTCCCACCATAGAGCGGAAGACTGTGAACAGGTGACCCGTGTGCCGGCCTGTGCAGTCCGTCGTTTAGGCGCTAAGTGCGGATGGGCAGGAGTTCTTACGGTTCTTTATCTTTAAACCGGACTTGGACTGGACAGACTTTCAAGTCAAGGATGCCTTCAGAACAGAGGGTGGACAGTCCTTTCGAAAAGAGGACGCTCCTCTGTGAAGTACGACCTGTGACCACTCGACTTGTTGGGAATGAGCATTGAGCATCGCCGCGCACAGCTGCGCACCCCTTAAACCACACGGTTTTGGCGCATGGGAAAAACAGACATTTGCAGGAGTCGGCTCTCCTTCCTTCCTCTGAGGCCGCAGGGGGAGAGATTGAGAGAGAGAGAGAGAGAGAGAGAGAGAGAGAGGCATCCCTTTGCCCCCGCTGGACTTGCCACCGCCCAACTTCCTGCCGCCAAGGGTGCCCAGTGGAAGCATCCCACTGCTGGGGCGCGCGTCAAGAGAAGGCGCAAGCAGGCCAGGCCGGGGCCTTGTGGCTGGAGAAAGGAGGCGCGCTGCCAAACGAGTCTGGCCTTGCGCAAAACAAAACAACAAAAAAGGAGACGCGCGCACGGAAGGGGACTGCGCAAAAGGCGGAGGAGGAGGAGGAGGAGGAGGAGAGGAGGAAGGGGTCTCCTTCCTTACCTGTCCGGCCTAGCCTCTCCGCCGCCGCCGCCGCCATGGCGATCCCAGGCGTCCCTACCGCCACGGATCCAGCGGCGCCTGGCTTCCCCACCACATCCCCTCCTCTCGCAAGCGACCTCTCCAGCAGCAGCAGCAGCAGCAGCAGCAGCTCGGCTCGAAAAAACTTTGTTGCTGGGTCAGGCCCCTCCTCGCTCCCGCCCCGTCCCTCCGCACGGGCCCTGGAGACTTCCTTGCCTTTGTCACTCGTGTTCCTATGGCAACTCCCTGACGGAGGCCATGCAGAAGAGGAGATGCGCGTACATGCGTGCATGTGTGTGTGTGTGGCAGAAAAAGCCACTGTCTCCTTGGGGCCTCCCTCCTCCTCCTCCTCCTCGTCTTTCCTCTTCTCTCTCCCTGCTCTCTCTCTCTCCCTCCAGCACCCCCCCCCCCCACACCCAAGCTAAGAACTGCTGGCTGGCTTGGGCCAGGCTTGGCCTGGAAGCGAGCCAAAGCATTGCATGCAAAGAAGGGAAACCACCACAACACACAAAAGAAGGCCTCCCCTTCTGAACACACAGCTTTGAGGAGGGGGAAGGCGCATCGGAGCTCCCCCCCCACCCCCGCTCCGCTTCCAGCTGTCCCTGCACAACTGGAAAGCTGCGCACCAGGCCCTGGCACCGCTCCGAGCTTGCCGCGCCTGCCAAGTTCAACGGCACACACACACACACACACACCCGGCTTTGCAAAAGCAGTGGCTTGTGCAGGATCGGTGCCCATCACGTTCAGGTCTCCGTCACAGGCACACACAGCCGAACAATGCGCGTCGTGGGCATTAGGAGCGGTCAGAAGCGAGGACAGCTGGTGGTGCGAAGATATGGAAAATTAAATTTAAGAAAACGAAGCTAGCCGTGCTGGTCCATGAAAGAGAGAGAGAGAGAGAGAAACCCCTGCCCCATAATCCACAGCTGGGCAATCGTCTGATTAGGTATTCCTACCAAAGTGCGCAGAATGTGCAGGCTTTTGGGTTCTCCAGAACTCTTCATCAGGCCGGGTGGTACAAAAAAAAGCAGGGGATGAGAGAAGAAAGAGGAGCGTCCAAAAAGTGGTACCACCTAGTGTAATTAAGAGTTCTGGCGGACTCAGCAGCTTGCAAATTTCTGTGGGATTTTGGGTGGCCCTCACCAAGGTATTTACTATCAACTGTGGATTTTGGAAGAATTAAATGCCGCCCTTGCGTATGCACCAATTGTGCACGGTGAGCACGGTGTGGAGACGGTGGAGAGGGAGACATTTTTCTCCCTCTCTCATAATACTCAGCGGGGTCATCCCATGAAGCTGAACGGTGAGAGACTCACTCAGGACAGATCAGAGGAAGGACTTCTTCACCCAGCTCAGAGTTACACTATGGAATCTGTTTCCAAAGGATGTCGTGATGGACACCAACTCGGATGGCTTGACAAAGGGATCGGACCAATTCCTGGAGGAGAAGGCTATCAATGGCTGCTAGTCCTCATGGGCTATGTGCTACCTCCAGCATCAGAGGTGGTGTGCCTATGTATACCAGTTGCTGGGGAACATGGGCGGGAGGGTGCTGTTGCACTCGTGTCCTGCTTGTGGGTTTCCCAGGGGGGCAGTTGGTTGGCCACTTGTGTGAACAGAATGCTGGACTAGATGGACCCTGGGTCGGATCCAGCAGGGCTCTTCTTACGTTCTTATGTCCTGATTTAATCCCTGTTTTCCGGCGCCCATTCCCACAAAAATCATTGCCCCCCCCCACGTTTGCTTTTGGGGGGCCCTTTGACATTTTGTCAGTGTGAGTTGCTAGCCTCGTAATTCCTCCAGTTTCCGCAACTTCCCCGGTGTCTCTAAAACAGGAGTGAGGAACATGTAGCTGCCCAGATGTTGTTGGACTGCAACTCCCATCACCCCCAGCCATCATAGCCAATAACAAGGGAGAGCCAGTGTAATTCCTCGGGTTTCCGACTTTCCGCAACTTCCCCGGTGTCTCTAAAACAGGAGTGAGGAACATGTAGCTGCCCAGATGTTGTTGGACTGCAACTCCCATCATCCCCCAGCCATCATAGCCAATAACAAGGGAGAGCCAGTGTGGCGTAGGGGTTAGAGCGCTGGACTGGGGACTGGGGAGATCTGGGTTCTAGTCCCCGCTCGGCCATGAAGCTCACTGGGTGACTTGGGGCCAATCACTGACTCTCAGCCTCACCTACCTCGCAGGGTTGCTCTGCCTTATATTTAGGGGTTATATATATATTTATATGTAGGGGTTCTCTCGGGCACGTTCCTTTTCTTTCAGACTCACCAGTTTGGCTTTCTGGGAAATAAGTGTTTCGTGACCGGCCGTGCTCACCACGGCAGCCATTTTGCGAACAGGCAAGTCCACACCACGGCAGCCATCTTGTGAGAGCGCCCACACAGCACGCTCTCAGAATTCCGGATGTGTGCCCACCGACCCAGAAAGGTGGGGGGACCCCTAGATGCATCCATCTACTCCCCGCCGGTCAGAAATTTAACATCTGGGGGAGATGACGGAGCCCGGAGGCCTTGTATCCTGGAGTAGTTCACACGGCTGACGGAACCGCTCTCAGCTACGCAGCTTCTTCGGCACTGCGCAGCCTGGATGTTTCACTTCGGGAGTGTGGCTACGTGAGACATGTCCCAAAAGGCCTTGGAGAGACAGCAAGCTGATTACATCAACTGACCGGGTTTTTTTGTTTTTTCTTCTAATTTATGATCTGGCCAGCAACAGAGGCTAGCAAGCCAGTTCTTATATAAGCAAGATAGCGGCCGGGAAAATATGTGCGTATGTCGAATTATCAACTTTAGAGACATGCGCGCACACACACACAGGACATCTCCCGAGCCCAGCCCTCCCCAGTCCTTCAGACTAACTCCCATCATCCCCAGCCAACATGGCCAATGGGACGTTTGGACTACAGCCTGGCCATGCTGGCTGGGGATGATGGGGCCAGTGCCGGCTCCAGGTTTTGGAGGGGAAGGACACCTTGGTGAGCTGATCGTCTCACCGCCAGGTGAGCGATTAGGCTGCGGCATCTCCTGCTCCTCCTTCCTCGCCACCTCCGTTGTCTCAACCAGAGCGAGAGGCAGGCGAACAAGCAGGTTGCAATGGGGAAGAGGAGGAGCAACTCCGGGGGGCGCTTGTTCGTGGGCCCCTGCTGGGGTGTGGGCCCTCGGCAAGTGCCCGGCCATGCCGACCCTTGGCGCCGGCCCTGAAGGGGACACCAGGTTGTGGAATGCTGTCCTTGCCCCTCTCGAAGCCCGAGGGGAGCGTGGCATAGCCAGCGCAGTCCGTTGCAAGGGGACAGTTGCGTGACTAACCACGTTATCTGCACCGTAGCTGAAGAGCAACAAGCAACACTGTGGGTGGGTGTTTGGGAGGGTGAGAATAGAGCAGGAAGAGGGGCACCATCTCGGCTGCTTTGCCCTGTCTCTTCTAGAGATGTGAAGGCCCGGAAAATACCCAGAAAGGTTCATTTTCCGTTTCTTTTCCCCGGGCCTTGACAGCATCTCTAGCTTCTTTTGTTTCCAGAGGTTCTGGGAAGGCAACAGTGCAGGGTGGGGTGTCCTCCCTAGGCAAATGGGATTATCAAGGAAGGAGAAGCCAAAACAGCCTCGGCCTTGCCAGGAAAGGAACAGCTTGTGCAGTGCGAAACCTCACACCCATCAGGGCTGGAGGCCTCTGGGCTCCCTGAAGCAAAGCCGGAGCGCGGGGAACACGGAGATGCTGCTCTTTCTGCAGACCGAAAGGGCGAAGGACGGGCGTACGGTTATCGAGGCTTCCATAGCTACCAGGGAATAGCTACCGTGCATCTGTGCTTGGCGCGTAGAACGCTCTCCTTACGTGCTCAAAGTGCTTGCCGCTTCCTGTCTCCCCCCCCCCAGTTACCTGCTCCCGTGCCTTTAGTGATAGCAACCAGCCGGGAAGAAAAAGGTGGGGGGAACCCCCCAGCCAAGACCTGTTCTTGTGTGTTTGCTCCCTCATTTTATTTTCCTGTTCAGTGGCTAAGATCAGCTTTGGTGTGATGGGGAGCCACCAAGGACAGAGCCTTCTCTGTAGCGGCCCCCCTGTTTGCAGAATGCCCTTCCCAGGGAGATCCGTCTGGCATCTTCACTGTAGACATTTAGACACCAGGCTAAGACCTTCCTCTTCCAACAGGCATTTAGGACACAATCCTATGCATGTCTAGTCAGAAAAAAGTCTTACGACTCCCAGCATTCCCCAGCCAGCCATGCCGGCTGGGGAATGCTGGGAGTTGAAAGACTTTTTGGCTGGGGGATGCTGGGAGTTGCAGGACTTTTTTTTCTGTCTAAACATGCATAGGATCGCACCTGCAATCTTTAATCTGTCGCCCTTTCATATTTTTAGGGTGTCCTCTTACGAATCGCCGGAATGGAGGATGAGAGAGGACGGCGGTTTGTTTGCGTGAGATTTGCATATGCTAATTTATACGTATCGGCGCACATTTAGAAACCACGATTGGAATTTAAATAGAAACACCGTCCGTCTCTCAGCATGGAGGAGCGCCCGCCTGTTCAGATGCTGAGTGCAGATAGGCAGGAATCCTAACGGTTCTTGATCTTTAAACTGGAATTGGACCGGACAGCCCCTCAGATTGGAGGGCACCTTCATACAGAGACCAGTCCTCTGTTAAAGGGGACCACTCCAGCCAGGGTTGCCAGCTTTTCAACCGGCCGCAGCAGCTGTGCTCTTTCCACCGCCGTGGCACACCGTGATGCCGATCTTCCTATTGTGAAACATGTCAGCTGTCGATTTCTGCACACCACACTGCCACTTGGGTGCAAAAGGCATGGTTTATATTCATAAATTGTATTTAACTTTTACCATTTTTACAAAGAGAACTACTCAAGGTTGTATAAAAAAACAACAAAGCAAAAACAAAACATGAATGCATACGCAGTAAAAAAAATAATTGCAATAACATTTAAAAACACATTAAAATAATATACATATATATATTTACAGCTCCTATTCCAAGTCACTCATATAGATTGAAGCAGCCTGACCAAATGTCAGAATGCTTCTCAAGACAAGGCTGTCATCCGTAGCCCATTCTCTCAAAAGAGGCCAATGCTGTGAAGTCCAAAAGACATTATTTAGATTACCCTCCATCACACACACACACAGCTGCATTAAAGTAAAAACAACAACACAAAACCCAAAATGTCAAGAGATCCAATCAGAGACGGTGTTTGGCTTTAGAAGGCACAGAAGCAGCCTAGTTACCTGGTAAGTTGGTAACTTTAACCCCGCCTGGAAGGCAAAAGATTGAGCCTTGCATTGATTTATTTGGGTTCCTTCCCTCCTGGGTCAGGCCTTGTTTAAACCTCGAATCTCTGAAGGCAGAGGTCGGCTGAGAGTCTAAGAAAAGAGTTTAAAAGGACAAGCTGGGTGGAGCTGCCAGGAGGTGCGCCGGAAGATTTCCTTCCTTCCTCTCATGCGATTCCTCCACATCCATGCGCCGATAAGCACATGCACAACGTTCTCTCCACTCAGGAAAGCCTGCGGGTCTTTTGTGCATATTAAAGGGGATCCAGCGTTCAGGCCTCAAATTAAGATCATGATGACGAGGCTAATTGGGGAGGCAGAAGGAAATAGCTCTTGCTAAAGAGACATTTAGAGGAAACGCCTGGAGGCCAGTGCTGTTGCGTGCAAAGCTCTCTTGCCCACATAATGCGGGTGAAGCATCGCGCCCTGGCGGGGCGAGGACTTTACGAGGGGGTTGCTCAACCGTTTTGGGGGCACGGTCGCAAACCTCCCGACGTTGCTCAGATGTTATGGACTGCAAGTTGGCGACGACCACCAGTCCGTCTTGTTGTGGTAGCAAATTCCCTACGTTAACTCTGCACTGTGCAGGGCCGGCGTCAAAGGTAGGCATGGCTGGGCAGCGGCCGAGGGCCCACACCTCAGCAAGGGCCCACTGAGAAAAAAAGCACGCTGGAGTTGCTCCTACAAACATAAGAAGATCCCCGATGCAGGATCAGACCAAGGGTCCACCTAGTCCAGCATTCTATCCACACGGGGGCCACACGGGAAACCCGCCAGCAGGACATGAGTACAACAGCACCCTCCCGCCCATGTTCCCCAGCAACTGGTGTACATAGGCAGACTGCCTCTGATACTTGAGGTAGCATAGAGCCATCAGGACTGGTAGCCACTGGTAGCCTTCTCTTCTGTGAGTTTGTCCAATCCCCTTTTCAAGCCATCCAATTTGGTGGTCATCACTTCATCTTGTGGAAATGATCTCTCTCTCTTTCTCAACCTGCTGCTGTTAGATTTTCTCTGTGGATTGGCACCTTGCATTTGTAAACCACCCTACCACCTCTGCTGAAGGGTAGTAATATAAATCCTTTAAATCAGTAGGATAATACATAAAAATCATAGGCTTGGAAGGGACCTCGGAGGTCATCTAGACCACCACCCTTCCTCAGTGCAGGCTCTGTACCGCAGGGCACAGCGACAGCATCCCTGACAGGCGGCCGCCCAGACTCTGCTTAAACACCTCCAACGGAGGAGAACCCACCACCTCTTGAGGCGGTCCATTCCATTGCTGAACCACTCTTACTGTTAGGAAGTTTCTCCTAATGTTTAGCCGAAATCCGCCTCCCTGCAATTTCAACCTATTGGTTCTAGTCCTGCCCAGGGAGCAACAGAGAGCAAATCTGTGTTCCGTTGTCTGCACGGCAGACTTTCAGATCTTGGAAGACATCACCTCTCCCCTTAATCTCCTCTTTTCCAGGCTAGATATCCCCAACTCTTTCAACCGTGCCTCCTGGGACTCGGCTTCCAGACCGTTCACCATCCTGCTCGCTCTTCCCTGAGCACGCTCCAGACAAGCAACACCCACCCCAAAGGGCAAAAATTAAGACAGTTTTAAAACTTACCGGGACAAGGATAGGAAGTTGGGACTATCCCAGGACAATTGGAGCAGATGCATTCAAATAGTTCCCCCTTTCCAAAGTTTTAGCTTCACCTTATCGGATCTTCTTAAGGCTAATTCACACATTATGCAATGGGCAAACTTAGGTTTGCCTTTGACCTCCAACCCTGGCTCTCCCACAAGTTCATGAGTCCATTAATAATAATTGTTTTACGTACTAATTTGTGGCAAGGTCTATAGACCAAATAAACACGTTGAGAATGTAGGTAGAATATGACAGCAAAGAAATGTGAGTGTCCCTGTTTTTTTCTGCTTTAAACTTTCGTGTGCACACCAAAAACATCTTAGGTTAGGTGTACATTTAAAGAAGAAGGAAAAAAGTACCGTGTGAATCAATCAACCACTGGGAAAGACCTGACGACCATCTCAGTTCACAAAAAAGGGCATCCAATATTATTTAATAAGTTTTTATTAAGCACCTAAACAACTTGGTGCCATCCATTCGATGAAGTACAGTAATACAGAACTTTGCCAGTTTAGAACTGGAAGAAGAAAAAGTTAAATGGAAGAAAAGTAGAAGAAAACAACAGAGGTATCCAAAGTTGCTCAGGGGTCACGAAACACAAGAGAAGTGTGTCTGTTTATTTGTTTTATTAAAAGATTTGTATCCTGCCTTTTTCACAGAAGAGAGATCCAGGGCAGGTCACAGGAGCAAACTTAAAATTGGATTTAAACAATCAATACAGGATCTAACAAAACAAAACACACACACACATACACACACACAAGCAAAAAATAAATAAAAAGCATGTCCTTGGGAGACAGGGACCTTTAAAGACACACACAGAGAGAGACTTTAGAGCATATGTAAATTACCATATGCAAATTTGTGTTTCTTCTTTTTTGTCCTGGGGCCCGAACCCCCGGATCTTTTTGGTACCTAGCACACCACACACAACTATCTTACGATATTAAACTCACAGTTCAGAAAATGAACCACCTGAGCAGCCGCAGTTTGCCCACACGGCACATGAGTGTTTGTGCCCATGCCTTTGCGTGGAGGCGCACAAGGGACAGATGCGTCCACCTCCGACGTCTCGAGACCGCTGGTGAGGGAGCGGAAGAGTCCTGAAGAATGACCGACCCTAGCAATTCGGTAACGCTTCGCAATGAGGGGAAAGGGGAGAGTGCCATTTACCCGAGGCCGGGACCCACAGTTTGGGACTAGTTCCTGCAAATGTATGATGATGCCAGCGTCCAGAAACAAATGTAGCGGTGCCATCATGGCAGGACTTCGGGGCAGACGTCCGGGGTCCCACTCAACGGATTGAGCAGATGGGCCCTAGTATTACCCATCACTAAATGATGATTAAGTCCAGAGGTTAAAAAATTACCGGACTGCACGACTGATATATATATACACACACGAACACACACACACTCCATCCCTTTCGTTCCAGGGTCACTGGAGCGACAGTTTTCTTTGACATTCTCCCAGAAGTTGCGAGACCTTTTGTCCTATTTCTGAACAGAATCCCGCCCAAGTCCTTGGTTCAAGGCACACCTAGATGAGCTCTGCTTGGGTCTTTGCTAATCGTTTTCTGTAGAGCTTAAGCTAGAGGTCTACTCTTGGAACATCGGCGTCTTTCCCTGTTCCCTGGACCAGTGTGAAACCAGCTCAACGAATTGTAGATTGTCTAGCACTGTCTGCGGGCTGGGCACCATCCACCGTTGCCATGTCTCACGAGATTGGCTGTCTCTCCAGGTCCGGAGCAGAGGCTGCAGGAGTTGTCTCCACGTGCGCTGTTCCTGAGGAATTGGACAGAGTCCTGAGGTGCTGGATACCTGAAGACGCACCATGCAGCTGGTCCTCAGTGAGGCCCTCTTGCTCAGGCTCCACCATCAGGATTTGCAGAAAGAGGACGCCAACAAAAAAGAGAAGCCACCTTTTGGCAGCATCGGTCTCCTTCCGGGGGTAACGTTTCCTCCCCAGCGGAGGGTACAGGATCCTGCTCGGCTTTCTGCCTCTCCGTGCCAGGGGGGCGAGCATTGCCGGAGGGCTTGGAAATGTCCCAAGCACCGAAGAGCCTCCAGAGACAGGTGCACCTGCTCCAGCGGGCATCCTTCAGCTGGATGACACAACTGCCTTGGGGAAAAGATCCCAGGAATCGACGGGAGAAGATTCGACAGCAACCACTCTCGGTTTGGAAAGGCGGTGATTACGGATGACAAATCCCTCGGAAGCCTGTGTTTGTGGCCTGTCGAGGCGTAAAAAGTCGAGGAGTGCAGAGCCAGACGTCTGCCCTGATTTTTAGCCTGCAAGAGGTCTTTTTTCTTTTCTTTTTTGCCAACCCTTTCCCGGGCTATAAATACTTTATTTGCCTATGGAGTTAGCCCAGGGAGGAGCCGCTCTGACTCACAAGTGACTCTACCCCAAACCTGTCCACACCCACAGGTGGGAACGGCTAGTACGGCCAAGAAGGTGGGAACTTGGAGCAAAATTGCTTCGATGGCTCTGCAACGTGTGGGTGGGCGAGGAGCAGCATGCCTTTTGGGGGGCCCGGGGGACCAGCAGTTCATCATCGGTACTGGGGGAGCACAAATACCAGGCCAGATGGAGAAATCCTCCCACCTGCTCTAAGGCAGCTTCCTAGGTCCCAGAGGCGGTGTTAGGGGGCGGCCCACTAGGGCTGGAGCCCCGAATTTTCATCTGCAGCCCCGAATCTAGGCCCTCTGCCCCACCACCCTGCTGTCCAGGGGCATTTGCTGAAAGAAAGGTCCAGGGGCCCTGAGGGTCTCTGCTGCATCAGATCCCCCTGGATGAGCTGGCTTTTGGCCCACATGGGCTTCACCTCCTGCTGCCCCGCCCCCTTGAATCTTTCTGCCTGAGGTTTTTTTCTTAAATCAGATGCCCTCCTCTCCTCTGTCCGTGCATCCCTTTTTACAAATAGGGGTGCCCTTGGGAGACAAGGTTTTTTTAAACACATGCATACACAGAGACTTTAGAGCATATGTAAATTAGCATTTGCAAATGTGCTTTTTATCTATTTTTTTGTCCTGCGGGCCTGAGCCCCAGAACTTTTCAGTACCTAGCACCGCCCCTGCTAGGTCCCCATGCAGCAACGTGATTTGGCAGCGTGGAATTGACCCAAGTGATGGGAGAAGCTCCGCCTGCTGGGTTTCTGCCCGCCCGCCACGCTTCCCAAATGACTATGCTATAAGGCATGCCATGAAAGAACCACCCGGTTGCCATACATCATTAAAAATGATTTGCTCCATTAAATTTGTTGACGTGTCAGTGTATTAAGTTATTGTTCATAATATTGCATTAAAATCATTGTTTGACTTAATTGCCCCCCCCCAAAGCACCCCATCCATGGGGGAGGATACCCCTCCGCCTCTCTGCATGAGTCACTGTTCTAGCCTTGCCTTCGTCCCATCAGCCTCTGCTCAGGATGGTCATCCCACTACATCATGTGTGATTGAGCTAGCCATTCGCTCTTAATGTAGAGCTGGAAGAGAAGCACTGCCCTTCAAGGAGGGTGCCCGTTGTACCCGTGCACGAGCGACGGCTTAGCACCCCGACACCACAGCTCACCCCGTTCAGCAGGGTCCCCTGACTTTCTGCATAGTATTTTCAGGGGGCTGGAAAGGCTGCCGTGGGAAGGAGGGGGCAGGGAAGTCCACTTCTATCCGCGCAGCTGATCCAGCATGAATTCAAATCCAACCCTTATTTAACCGTCATGTTCCTTGTTGCATTTTTAATTTTTTTATTGTGAGGTGCTTTGGAACGATTTGCCAAGCTGATGACAAGCCTTTCAAACAAACAAGCGAACAAAGAAACAAACACATCAATATCAGACATTTCGGCAAAAAGCGATGTGTTGAAGTCTCAAGCACCCAGCCAGACAAAAAAGTTGGCAATCCTTCCCCGGCAGTCTGGCATCCCCGGCAGTCTGGCATTTGGGGGGGGCAGTCTGTGGACCCCCTCTTATTCTCCAGTGGCATGTCGAGGAGGTGCTGATTCTGCCTCTCTCTCTCTCTAACACACACATTGCTCGAACGAGTACCTAATTTTGCTGGATGTTTCAGTGTTGTTTCTGTCTCGCTTGGGGTTGTGTGTGTCATTCTGCTGAGTTGCTTAGGGTGGCGTCGCAATTTTGGAAGGAAGAGGGGGAAACAGTGATCTTTCGGGCCCGCGGGCAGCCAAGGGGGCGTGGGAGCAGGCAAACAGACAGGACCGACCCAGATAGTTGTTGCTAACAACGCTGCGTGTTCACAACACTTCGTGCGGCTTCACAGGAGAGGAGAGGGAGCACAGTATCTCTGCATGACCCGTAGAAGCCCGGGGCATTTCACGGAGCGCCACCCTCCCGCATCAAGCTCCAGTTGAGATCTGGAAGGCGAAATTTAATTTAACAGAACACCTTCAAGCCATTTGGTTCACCCCCCAGTCTATCAACCTCTTTCTTCTGATGCCAGCTCCTCTCTCATTATCAAATAGGGGGAAATCGGGTGGTTTCCCCGGGGGAGTGACTGATACCGACAGATACCTGGGCCTTGTCCCTATTCCCTTCGCGCCTACTCACTTGGAGCAGCGGGCCAGATTCTCTTCCTCTCGACCGCTTGGCAACGTCAACACAGGAGATGCTGCTCATGTAGGGCTCAGAATCCTTCACAGCTGCCCACCTTGGCTCCGGATTCTGGAGAAGTGCTGGCAGAGGCATTGTCGGGGGGTGGCCCGCTAGGGCTGGAGCCCCGGATCTTTCATTTGGAGACCCGAATCTCTGGGAGGCCCTCTGCCCCACCACCCTGCTGTCTGTGGGCAATTGCTCAAAAAAAGGTACGGGGCCCTGAGGATCTCTGTTGCATCCGATCCCTCTGGATTAGCCGGCTTTTGGCCCACATGTGCTGCCCCCCAGCTTGAATCTTTCTGCCTGTTTTTTTGTTTTGTTTTTAACTGAAATCAAATGCCCTCCTCTCCCCTGTCCATGCATCCCTTTTTACAAATAGGGGTGTCCTCAGGAGACAGGGTCCTTTAAAGACACACACAGAGAGACACTTTAGAGCAAATTTGTGCTCCTCTTTTTTTTGTCCTGTGGGCAAGAGCCCCAGATCTTTTCGGTACCGAGCACCTGCCCTGGTGCCGTCAGCTAGCGTCGCAAAAAGTTTCTAGAAGAGGGGCTTGGGGTGTTTCCAGACAAGGCTTTTATCATGTCCTGCCTGATTCGCGGAATTTTACAGTGGGTCCAGATGATAAAGTCTTTCACTCCTAACACACACACCACACACCACACACCCTTCCGTCTTTTCCCTATGGCAGAAAATCCATTAAGGAGGGAAAGAATAGCTGCAAGATGCCTTCTGAGCCATAGTATTAGGAGCCCTCTGCCTGGAAGCACCCACATTCACAGGAAAAAAATGGTGTCAGGGACATCCTGAGATCTAGCTGCTTGGGTGGATGGTTTGGAGGCAAGAGATTGGGTTAGATATCGCAGCCCCAGCTTGTTACTGAAGACTAAAAAGCCAGGTCACAGTCAACAGCTTTGTATGCCTCGGTGGAGCCTTATTGGCCCATGGTGTCACCTGATTGCTGCTGGGTTGGGAACTGCAGTACCACTCATTGGCCGCCTCCAGTGGGAGGCCTGTGATTGGGCGGTAGAACGAAGGAAGCCTCCGGATTGGCTGAGCCTGGTGTAAACACATACACTCCAAGAGATCCAATTTTCTGGTCCTCTTTGTCCTAATTGTTAAAATATTTATTTATTCATTCATTTATTTACAGCATTTGTATACCGCTCCATATCTAGACAGATTCCAGTGAACAAAAGAAGATAAAACTGATAAAAGAATAAAAACAATGTATTAAAAACAGGATAACATTAAAACCATGGCTGGTCAGCTAGGAAGGCTTCCCAGAACAAAGATGACATCAGCAGGCGCCGAAAACAACACAGTGTCGGAGGAGCCTGCCTGACCTCCAGACGCAGGGAGTTCCAGAGAAAGGGGGCCACCATACTGAAGGCTCTTCTCAGGGCGGACTCCAATCGGGCCACAGGTCCATGCAGAACCACCAGGAGAATGTCCTCCGATGACCTCAGTGACCGGGCAGGTTGGTAATGGAGGAGGTGCTCTCTCAGGTATTCTGGTCCCAAGTTGTTTCGGGCTTTGTACACTAGTCCCAGAACCTTAAACCTGGCCCGGTAGCAAATAGACAGCCAGTGCAGTTCCTTCAGCAAAGGAATTGCATGCCGAAAAGGGGCAGCTCCCGACAACAGCCGAGCTGCTGCATTCTGCACCAGCTCCAGCTTCCGGAACAGCCTTAAGGGCAGCCCCACACAGAGTGCTGTTGAATGCGACTTGCTAGCATTGTAATTCTTCCAATTCCAGTGCTCTCCCCGGGGACTCAAAAAGTTAACTCTCTCTCTTTCTCTCTCTCTCTCTCTCTCTCTGAATGACTGGATCTTGACTCTAGCGTACATGCATGTAAACGGACATGTGCGAACGAGGGATGGATGAATCCATCAATTTCAATTTCTCTCCATTTCACATTTTTTCAGACTTACATTTGCCTCACCCTGAACTACAAGAGGTTTGTTTATTTTTTTTAATTGCATGAAAATGCATACACCTTTTTGTGTGCATTTCTCCCAGTACCTCTGTAGTACGTGATGGCTGGCGTCAAAGGTAGGTATGGCCGGGCACCCGCAGAGGGCCCACACCCCAGCAGGCCAGGCCCCCTGAACTTGCTCCTCCTCTTCCCCATTGCAACCTGCTTGTTTCTCCTGCCTCTCGCTCTGGCCCAGACAACGGAGGTGGTGAGAAGGAGGAGCGGGAGGTGCCCCAGATGAAAGATTCGGGGCTCCAGCCCTAGTGGGCCACCCCCTGACACCGCCTCTGAACGGCACCGTCCAAAATGCGAAAAAACCAAGCGCCTCCTTTGCAAAACAGACTGGTGATTCAGCGACCCTGCTGCTCCTCTTACTCGTGACTCATTTGTTTGATAATTATTTGTAGTTAATTGCAAAAGACGGAGGGCCTCCTGGGTGGGGGAAGCGCTGGTGCCTGACCAGACAAATACCTCATATAAGTGATTAAAAACAACAAACACGCACGCACACACACACCCCAAATACTTCTGATAATGGTTTTCTTTTTTTAGGGAGAGGTTATTAATACGCCGCGGCTGGCTGTGCAGAAAACGCCGCAGGACATAACGAAAAACATAAATATAGAATAAGGCATGAGTCAACACACCTGCTGCTTCATCAACCCACCTGCCTCGGCCCCCCCCTGGGATGCGATTGCATAAGTAGGTGCACGGAAAAGGAGGTTATTTTTGAATTGCGTCGCTGCAGGGCGAAGTCTGAGGCTGGCTTCCTAATGAAGGAACGGGGAATATCCCCGCTGTCTTTGTGGGTGCAGGGACGTAAGAAGCAAAGGTTCTCAGTGTGCAATCTTGAAAATAGCTTGGCGAGCGAGCGCCTTAAGGGATGGGTCAGTGGGCAGAAGCAACAGTGGTTTTCAGTGGTTAGAGCAGGCTGGCGGGACAAATCCAGCCCTCCAGAGATTCACCAGATCATGGCCAACCCCCCCCCCCCATTCTAAAAGGTTGGATTGCCTCTCCCAAGGCTCAGTTACCAACAGCGAAAGTGCCCAGCTAAAATAGGCTGGTGTTTTTTTGGGGGGGGTGCCCCGTTTGCCTTCTTTGGCCCCGCCCCTTGAGAGCTTCCCCAAAATGGAATGCAGCCCTTGGGCTCAGAGGTACCAAAAAGATCCGGGGCTCAGGCCCACGGGACCAAAAAAAAAAAAAAAAATCATACAAAGTTGCATATGCAAATCTACATGTGCACAATTAGAAATCATCACTGTAATTTAAACGTTACAGAAGGCAAACTAATTCACCCCTGGCTTGCTTTCGGGACAGAACTGTGCAAAATGTCCCAAACTGGGCTTGCTTAAAAATTACCCTGCATGTGCCCACACTTTTCCGCAGTCTTTCGGGCCCAAATCCAGATTGGGGGGAGGAGGAAGTGCCTGGGGCCAGCAAAGAGCTTTACGGCACCTTAAACATTTATCGATTAACTGCAAGCTGAACATGACACACTGGCAAGGAAGATTATGGCCATGGATTTTGGACTATAACAGCCCATGCTGCAAACTTACACAATTGCGAAGGAGTCAAAGATCCGGGGCCCATACCTGGGCGAACCAGCCACTAACACCACCGATGGATGGCAGGGTGGTGGGGCAGACGGCATCCCAGAAATCTGAGGCTCCAAATGAAAGATCCAGGGCTCTCTAGCCCTAGTGGGCCGCCCCCTAACACTGCCTCCACTTGGGCTGGAAAGAGGTTCAGCGTTCCTGGGGTCGGAGGCTGGTGATTTTGGGGCAAGTTGCAAGGCGGGACCCGGCAGTGGATTGGGAAGAGAGCGGCCGTGTATTTTTGCAGATTGGAGAAGGGGGCTTGGAATTACCTACAATATGGGATCATACGGGATGCCGGATTGGGATCTCAGGTGGATTGGGATCTCTGCACCCCTGAGCAAAGACTGTAAGCTTAAACGCCCTCAATTCTGGTCTGGGCAGCTGGTTCGTGAAACAATCTCTGTTCTCCAGCTCTGTGAGATGTCTGTGTCGTTCGTTCCCTTGCTTCCTGGTTCCCCTCTTGGACCGTGTGTGCTCTGAACGCTGGCTCGTCTTCGAACCTCACCTTTGACAAAACGTCCCGAGCCAGAACTGACGGTTTCACTGGCTCCAAGCTCCACAGCCTCGGTGTGCTCTATCACCACGCACCACGAAGCATCCACTCAGCACCAAAGACCAGGCAGTGGCTAGGCTTAAAGCCCGACAATATCAGTGAGTCCGACTCAGAAAGAAAGGATGCCTTCCCTCGTCCAAATGACAGAGAAAATGATTTTTAAAAGGGGGAAAAAAACATACCACATTTAGGCTTATAGCAGGGGTACAGAACGGCAAGCCCGGGGGCCAAATCCAGTCCTCAAATGGCCGCACCCGCTTTCACCCAACCAGAAATCGTTGGGTGGTTTCCCGGCTTTTGCACAGTTTCCCCCTCCTCCTCCTTTAAAAAGATTGAAATGCTTCTCCTAAGGCTTAGTTATAGTGAGAGCTTTAAGCGAACATATTCTGGTATATGTGGCCCCGCCCCCTTCTGCCTTCGGCCCCGCCCACCACTGGATCGTGGGCCCCCGAGAGCTTCTCTGAAATGTAATTTGGCCCTCGGGCTGAAAGACGTTCAACACCCCTGGCTTTTAGTGTTACTTTTCAGCACCACTGCAAGGCCTTAGGCCAAAACTCTCTCGGTCTCTCACCCTATGTTTCGGAACGTCTTAGCAGCTGACATAGCAAATGGCTTCTCCTCCACCGCCTTTATCTGGCCTTTTGCAAAAAAAACCAACAATACACTTATATCAACCCCTCTCTCTTTTTTTTCCTCCAACATTTTTATTTTTATTTAAAAAAAAAAAAAGACATAGGGATCAATCCAGACTACACTAGTTGAACTTGTGTCCCATCAAACTAAATGGGACACTCTAGTCATGTGTGTCAGGAAATTCTGACCACCGCCCCATGCGGTCAGCCATGCTTCTGCAGCTTCTCCATGAAGAACCTTCGGGAATGACTCCGCCTCGGCTGGCCATTGGCTCCTCCTACCAGGGATGTTGAAGAGTCCTTGGTCTCGAGTCACGAGTCGAGTCACGAGTCTTTGGACCCGAGTCTCGAGTCCGAGTCTGAGTCCTTGGTCCAAAATGGTGACTCCCGAGTCCCAAGTCCCGAGTCACTCCCAAAGCTGACTCCACGAGTCCCTATTAAAATCAATGGGGTTTTTCCCAAACAAAATAAGGCTACTTCAGATGTGTGGCTTAAATAAATTCTAGGCACAAGTGTGCCTTTTTATCTCAAAACTCTGCAACTGATTTTGGCAAGAACAGACCAGGCAGACAAACCCAAAATAACCAGGCAGGCAGAGGAGGCAGGGGACCCCAAAGCAGGCAGGCAAAAGCAGCCAAACCCAAAATGTCTGAAAGGTTGCATTTTAGGAAAATGATTTTAAAAAATAAAATCTTCGCCGGCAATGGCACTTCTCTCCACTCCTGGCACAGCCCAGGGATGTTGACGAGTCCTTGGTCTCGAGTCCCGAGTCGAGTCTCGAGTCCCATTAAAAATATTGGGACTCGAGTCCCTACACAGGAAGGAATATAAGAGGCCTTCCTGCTTCAGTGGAAATTCTGCTTTGTGGACCCGAGCTCTGCCGTAGTCTTGTGCATCTGGTCTCGCTCCTTGATCCTGACTTCTCGCTCGCCCTTGGATCTTGATGGCTCTTTGGCCTGGGTTTGCCAGGGGTGGTGCTGGGTACCAAAAAGATCTGGGGCCTCAGGACAAAAAAAAACAAAAAAAAAAACACCACAAATTGGCATATGCTAATTTATAGATGCTCTCAAGTCTCTCTGTGTTGTTTGTGTCTGTAAAGGACCCTGTTAAAGACACCCCTATTTGTAAAAAAAGGATGTACGGACAGGGGAGAGAAGGCCATTTGATTTAAGAAAAAAAACCTCAGGCAGAAAGTTTCGGGGGGGGGGGGCAGCAGGAGGGGAAGCACACATGTGGGCCAAAAGCCGGCTCATCCAGGGGGATCCGATGCAACAGAGATCCGCAGGGCCCCTGGACCTTTTTCCCCGCAAGTGCCCCTGGACAGCAGGGTGGTGGGGCAGGTGGCCTCCCAGAGATTTGGGGCTCTAAATGAAAGGTTCGGGGCTCCAGCCCTAGTGGGGCGCCCCCAAACACTGCCTCTCTTTGGAACCCAAATGAAGATGGGCTTTCACTTGGTCTCTGGCCCTTCCAATCCTCGCGCAGCTGAACTGCGCCCCCAGCTGCAACCAAATCTCAGAGCTAGGCCTGAGACGTTCTGTTAGAAAACACAGAAGCTGGAACGGGGAATCCTGTTGGGAGCCACAAGGAACCAGGAGACACCCCCTGGGCCTCGGGGAACAGAGACGGGGCAGCCCGCCCAACGTTTTCACGCCGCTAGATTCCTACCGGGGTTGACTTCGGAGCTGGAGCAACGGGAGAGGCCAGCCAGCAAGAGGAGGGGCCAGCAGAGCATCCTCGGCCAATGTATGGGTGGGTGGGTGTTTCCCGCAGCAAAATGGATGAGGCCAAAATGCCCCCCCCCAAAAAAAGCCAAAATATTTTTTGCTTAAAGATTGTGCAGTCAATAACTAAGCCTGAGGAAAGATATCTCAACATTTTGGAACAGGGCAGGGCGGGCACTGCAGGAAAGCCGGGAAACCACCAAGTGTTTGGTGGTTGGGAGGGACACCAGGGGAAACCCAGATTTGCCCCGAGCATCCGCACCCCAGCTCTATAAGAACAGAACTCCAGTATCAGGACTGGAGCCGGGACAAGAAAAACAGAGGCCTCGTAGTAGTTGCACATGGATGAAGTGGCAGCGGAAAGGCAAGCTGCAGGAAAAGAACCTGTCTTTGCCCAGGATCCCAGAGGAGGAGTCAATAACTTCCTAGGCGTAAGTTCTGGAGATAACTGTGTTCTTTTAACTGCGCCATTCTCATCAGCATTTGCTCAGACTTTGGTAAAACGACATCCAACACGATGAAAACAAGAGAAGAAACCCTTTCGTCTGGGATTTGTCTCTGTCCTCACAGTAGATTAACTTTGGCCACGACCTGTTTACAGCCACCGATAGCAAACCGTTGCTCCCCTTGAGTGTAATAGTTGAGCTGGTCGACCAGGCGCTCTACGTGGCTCGGGTCGGGATAGATACCTTCGCTCATCATTTCCTCATAGAAGCAGCTCTGGATGTGCTTCTTCTCCAGCAACGTGAACGGGATGATCTCCACCAGCGTCCAAAGAGGATGGAGGCCGCCGAGGATGGGGCGGAGAGCGGTCCGCAGCTCCTCTGTCATTCTCTGGGGCTGCTGGAGGTAGCTGGAGACGTTCTGAAGAAGAACAGTTGGTGATCTCGTCGCCCCCCAGGTTGCTTATGAGGATATAGACGGCGTTGAGGAACTCGTTGGTTTGGTTCTTCTGGAAGAATCCTCCAAGGGTCTCCAGCAAGGCTGGGGACATGGACTCCACTTCGTCCAGAATAAACACAGGGATCTTCTCTTCTATTTCAGCTTGGGTTACCATCTCACCGATGGTCTTGGACAATTCCAACTGGCAGAATAACATGGAAGCGGGGTCCGGGCAGCGGTGCATCGTGAAGTAATGGAGCACGGAATTGTGTCCCGTGACTGACCGGAAGTGTTTGGCTAGCAGCCAACCAACAGTGGCTCTTTCCCACCCCACTGGGGCCGTTGAAGGAGATCACCAATGGCTTGTTGTGTATGTGTGTAGCCAGATAGTCTTTGAGCAACCCCATAATGCTCTCGACCGCTAACGTCTGCCCGAAAACCTCCCGGTGCATGGTCTTCTCTAGCCCGTCCAAGTCATATTTCAGGAGATTATCGTCCAAGTTCTCAATGGCATTGAGGATCTGGAAGCAAACGATGCCGACGAGCAAGAGGAGGCATCTCTTGGCTTTGCTCTTGTGTTCTATCGGGAGGTACTTCCTCGAACTGTCCGGGTACAACACCCTGGGGTTCCTGGTCCTCTTCTTCCGTTTGTTGACTCTGGACAAGCTCGTCGGCTGCACGGAGGTGTCGAAGGTAAAATATTGCGAACTCTCAAAGCTTGCTTGGCCCAAAAGGGAGGCGGATGCGACACCCACCTTGGCTCTGCCCAAGGAGATTTGCCGCTGCAGGAGCTTCGCTTGGGGGTCCCCCGGCAAGAGGCCTTTTTTAAGGATGTGGGCCGTCCTCCGTAGGCGAATGATGGCCCGCACAGGGGAAGAGAGCAACGAGAGCTTCTGTGGGCTTTTCTGGGGGGTCTTTCGGCCATCCATCCCGAGCTCTTCCTGTAGATCTCGTAGACCTGCCTTCTCTGGGAAATAAAAGGAAGCATCAGAACAGCAGGGGGGAGAGGCAGCGTGGTACAGTGATTAGAGTGCTGCATTATGAAACTCGGCTGGGTGGCCTTAGTTAGGCCAGTTGACCTACCTCACAGGGTTGTCTGTGAGGTGAAAATAACACTATGAATGCCACCATGAGCTCCTTGGAGGAAGCATGGGATAAAAATCTATAACAATAAAAAAGGAAGTATGTCTGTCCGTCCATTGGCACCATATAGCATCAAACCAGGGAAACCTAGACACCAGAAACTTGGCATGCATACTAAAGGGACCCTGGGGAGTGTGCAGCTTTGTTTTTAAAATGCATTAATTCATTTTAATAAATTTTAATACAGTATATCCATGTGATTGAAGCCTGCAGTAATATCTTCAACCACTAGTTGGCAAACTTCCTTAACCAGCACTTAGCTTTGCAGTCCATACAGCTGGAAGCCAGGGGAAATTAGTAGGCTAATTAGTAGGAACAGTTATTTATTTTATTATTATTATTATTATTATTATTATTATTATTATTATTATTATTATTTAACAGCAACAACAACAACAACAATAATAATAAATTATTGTTATTATTGCATTTATATCCTGCCTTTTTCCCTCCAAGGACCCCAAGGCGGCTTCCATGATCCTCCTCTTCCCCATGTTATCCTCACAACAACCCTGCAAGGTCGGTTAGGCTGAGAGTTAGTGACTGGCCCAAAGTCACCCAGTGAGCTTCATGGCCGAGTGGAGACTTGAACCCAGATCTCCCGAGTCCCAGTCCAACACTCTAACCCAGTGTGGTTCCCCACCTTGGGTCCCCAGATGTTGCTGGACTACAGCTGCCGGAATCCCTTGCCATTAGCCATGCTGGGTGGGTATGCTGGGAGCTGTAGGCCAGCAACATCTGGGGGCCCAAGGTGGGGAGCCACTGCGCCACTGCACCACGCTGGATCTCGATGGTTATACACCTATTGCTCTCTCGCCTGCTGAGGGGCAGTCCCCTGCTCAGGGAAATGGAGTAGACAGACCCGTCCCTCAGGGGGCTGTAGGTGTGCCCCATGGGAGTGGCCGTACCTAGGGCTTAGAGATGTGAAGGCCCGGAAAAAACCCAGAAGGGGGGGGGGGTTCACTGTTTTTTTCTGGAAAAAACTGGGGGGGGACACACACATTTTTTTCTGGAAACACTCCCCCCACAAACCCCTCCCCATTCCCCCCCCCCCCGATTTTTCTGGGAAAAACACATCTCTAGTGTGGCTTCACTCAGACAGGGCAGACACAACTTGCAACTCTGGCAGCTGCGTAAGTTTGCTCAGAGGTCTGGCCATATCAGACGGAGGAAGAAGGGACTATATTCCAACTCGTGCAAAATCACTTGTCCGCTCGCTAGTCAAGAAAGAAAAGGGGTGGATTGCACAACAGCAATAGCCTGGGATGAACCCCTCACGCTGACATCCAGAAAACGCTTACTTTCTAAAATGCGGAAGAAGAGCAAGAGCTCGCCACCATGTTTCTGTGGTGAGTCACACTGTTTTGAGCCTCCTCGTGGGAACGAGCCCTGCCCAGAGCACTGGCACGTACAGAGATGAAGCAGGCGGCCTCCTTCACGAGCGACTTAATTCGGCTATGTCTCTTGTACCAGCAGAGATCCGATCGTCCGTTTATACCCGGTGTAAAAAAAAAAAAAAAATGGCAAAAGTCACCTGCCCTTGGCAGAGACTGGATGACAGCAGGAGGTAGCGTGGCTCGAGCAGTGAATCGCACAGAGACACAACGGGCAACCTCCTCTGAGAAGGAGTAATTTCTACCGTATTCCTTGGAGAATGCAAGACATTATCCCGCAGCAGTGTTCTCCAACCTTGGGTCCGCAGATGTTTTTGGCCTACAACTCCCAGCATGCCCCAGCCGCTGGGGCATGCTGGGAGTTGTAGGCCAAAAACATCTGCGGACCCAAGGTTGGAGAACACTGTCTCACAGTGTCCCCAATGGCTGGTGCGGTGTGGTCGGTCTCTGAACACCAGGGCCGGATTCCTCGTGAGGCGAAGTACTGCAGAGCGCAGGTGCCCAGCCAGGCGGGCTAACATTCGTGCAAAGCAACTGGTTTAGAAGCAGCATATGCCTTTGAGAGTCCCAGCCAGAGACTCCCAGTCGCTGGGGAAGTGACAACAGGAGAAGTCCATCGCTTCACGTCCTATTTGCGGCCGGGCTTCCCAGGGGCACGTGTTTTGGCCACTGTTGGAAAATGTGTAAGGCAAGATGGACCTCTGATGCTGATCCGGGAAGGTTCTTCTTACGACCGTACTAGCGAACAGACCCGGCTTTGCACGGGTCGGGATAGCCCTTCGTTTGGTACAGCAAAGACTTCGAGCAAAGTCACGCCGCTGTCGGAGCTGGGCAACGTTGCTGTACCTGCCCCGTCTTGAGTACGGCCACGCCCGCTGGCACCCATAGTAGGAACGGCCCCCTGCCATGGCGCACCCTTTAGCAACCTCAAGGGGAGCTGCCCCACAAGAGGAGGGGAGAGGAGCAGAGGTATAACTCTGTCCCTTGGCCTCCTAATCTCTCCTGGCTTAAAACTGTACGGGCCGCAAAGCTGTGCGCTGGTTAGAGAAGTTTGCCACCCAGTGACTGAAGATGTTACTGCAGGCTTCAACCACACTGACACATTTAAATCCATTTAAATTCATTAATGCATTTTAAATGCAAAGGTCCCTAAGGTCCCCTTAGTTTGCAAACCATGTTTTGGGGGGTCTGGGTTTCACAGTCTTGGCACTATGGCGCTAACAGACAGATGGACAGACAGACACACGCGGATTCCCCATTATTATTATTATTATTATTATTATTATTATTATAGGTTAAAGGGTGGTGGTTTAGACACATTAAGGGGGTATAGATCTATCAACAGTGACTAGCCATGGCAATAAACTAGAACCTCCAGGGTCAGGTAGAGTCTACCCTCTAAATGGCAGTTCCTAGGAGGGTGAAAGTGAGAGAGATCTATTGCGAGCGGGCCTCCCAGAAGCATCTTCCTCCAAGTGAGGTTCGGGGGATGGCAACAAGGGAGGAGGGCCCTTTCAGTGGTGGCCCCTTGAGTATGGAATGCTGTCCCAGGTGAGGCCCACCTGAGCATAAAAACATAAGAAGAGCCATGTTGGATCAGACCCAGGGTCCATCTAGTCCAGCATTCTGTCAAACAGCTGCCCACAGGAGACCCACAAGCGGGACATGAGGGCAAGAACACTCTCCCACCCATGTTCCCCAGCAACTGGTACACATGGGCATACTGCCTCCGATCCTGGAGGTAGCATATAGGAGTAGTAGCCACTGATAGCCTTCTCCTCCAGGAATTTCTCCAATCCCCTTTTAAAGCCATCCAAATTGGTGGCCATCATGACATCTTGTGGAAGTGAGTTCCACCACCGTTTAACTCTGCGCTGTGTGAAGAAGTCCTTCCTTTGATCTGTCCTGAATCTCCCACCAATCAGCTTCATGGGATGACCGCTTTGGGGTTCTGGTATGACAAGAGAGGGAGAAAAATGTCTCCCTCTCCACTTTCTCCACGCCATGCACAATTCTGTATATGTCTCCCCTCACTCGCCTTTTCTCTAAGCTAAACAGTCCCAGAGGTTGTAACCTTTCCTCGCAGGGGAGCTGCTCCAGCCCCTTGATCATTTTAGTTGCCCTTTTCTGCACTTTTCCCAACTCTACAATATCCTTTTTTAGGCGCGGTGACCAGAACTGTACACAGTATTCCAAGTGCAGTCACACCATAGATTTGTGTAACGGCAGTGTGATCTTGGCAGTTTTATTTTAATTTTTTTTCCTAGTTACGCCTAACACGGAGTTTGCCTTTTTCACAGCAGCTGGGAAAAAGGCTGGGGTGGGGAATGCTGGGAGTGGTAGGCCAAAAACATCTGGGGACCCAAGGTTGGAGAACACTGCTTTAGAGGGTGATGTTATTTTAGTGGATGTTTGCTTTTACCTGTTTTAAATTTTGTATGCTTTAATTTTGTTCTAAGTCGCCTTGAGACTTTTTCGAGAAAGGTGTCTAAGAAATTATATTAGTAATAGTAGTAATAATAACAATAAAATAAATAAAATAATAATAATAATAATAATAATAATAATAATAATTACAAGAGGTAGCCACAGGAAGATCAAAGCAGCCTTCCCCAACCTGGAACCTACCAGATGTTTTGGACTACAATTCCCATCTGTTCCAGCCTGCATGGCCAACAGATAAGTATGATGGGAGTTGTAGTCCAAAACTTCCGGAGGGCACCAGCTGGATCAGGCAATCATTGCCACCATCACAATTTTACAGCGAGGTGGGGTGCGGAATTTTTTTTTTTTTTTTAAGTCTACACCTTGAGTTGAGGTATCTGTTCCAACTGGATACCCGGCCTGGACCCGGAATTTATTTATCTCTTTTTCATCAAGGAGACGCCTCTGCTTGGACAGCAGCGCCACCTCGGGGCGGTTGCTTTTCAAGGCGGTTTCTCATGTTGGGAGTTAACCACTGAGCTCAACTTTGCAGTTTTAAAAAACTGTTGAGTCAAAACGTGCCTTTCTAACGTGGGATCATCTCTCCTATTCAGCCCAATTCAGAAACATTAGTGGATTAGAAAGTTGAAGCTAAGGATGTCCTAAAACTGCAATCCTATGCATGTTTAGTCAGAAAAAAAGGCCTACAACTCCCAGCATGCCCCAGCCAGCAGAGCTGGCTGGGGCATGCTGGGAGTTGTAGGCCCTTTTTCTGTTAAAACGTGCACAGGATTGCACCCTAAGTGAGTTGTTTTTTTAAAAAAAGATTTTATTCACTGTGATTCAGTAATTAGTACAGTCATGCCTTGGATTGAGAGCATAATTCGTTCTGGAAACGTGCTTGTAATCCAAAACACTCTTATATCAAAATGAAATCCCCCCCAAAAAAAAATTTGTACAGAGATTTTTAATTTAAGCCGTACTACAGTACTTGTATTGCAAGACGTCGCTTGTATATCAAGTCAAAAGAAAATGAAATAAATATTTAAAAATTTACTTGTCTTGCAAAACGCTCTCAAACCAAGTTACTTGCAATCCAAGGTATTACTGTACTTTTAATGCTAGGTCACTAATTGTGGAGAAAGCCTGACAGGAGTATACATGTACACGCACACACCAGTCTCCGTCCTCCAGGGGAGGGGGGCGAGAAGGGGGGATTGGGTTACAGGGAAGCAGCCAGACAGACCGGCATTCCAGCAAAGGAGGATCTCGCTTGTAATCCACAAAACCCAGGAAAGGACTATCAAGACCATCAACCTGACAGGGCAGTCTCAAAGAGCTGTAAAGTATCCAATATGTCACCTTCTTCCCGGGCAGGAATAAGCCCACCTGACACGAAGGGGCAGGCAATAAGCCCCACCTGACCTAAGGGGCGGGGGAGCAGGAAACCCAGGGGTAGAAAACCCCTCTCCCCTCCCTCTGTTGGTTGTTGGGAACCCAGGGTGCTTTGAGCACGAACCACCCTCCAGCAGCGGCTGGAGTAAGCTGTTTCTTTCCCCGGATCGGGCAGACCCGGAGCTAGGCTGAAACTGACTAACGTGATGTCTCTGATCTAAGGTAACTGACTAATCCAAATGCGCTAGCCTGAGCCTGTTCATTGATAAACTTAAAGGTCACGTCAGGTCTTATTGACGTTGTAGTAATTCCTAGAAAGCTGTTAGTTCCGATCCATATCTTGTGTAAACAAATAAAAGCCTTATTTGGTAGTTTAAAGGCGGAGTTTCCTTTAGTGCGTTTAGAAACCTCCTAGGTGGTTCCTCTTGCTTGTACGGGCTGTAACGCGGCACTGGTTAACCCGTTAAGCGCCGAACTCACGCAAAGGACCCAGGTGCTGGTCCTTCACACTAATGTATATCAATTTGGCCCTAACGACGGTGTGTCTTTACTACAAAGTGTTTATGCTTTGCCCTTTGCCCTGGGAGCATCTGGATCAGCGGAAGATTCAATCGAGTAAGAAAACGGAGGCGCCATCCAACGTGCCCGTCTCTTCCTCCGATGAGTAGAACCCTGGAGCGCCGCCAGCTCCAGGTTTCGGAGGACCCTTGGGCAAGACACCCTCAGCAGCCCCGCTCTTGCAGTGGGCTCTACCTTCTCACCACCATTGTCACCGGCTGCCCTTCCTCCTCCTCCTCCTCCTCTTTCTCATCATGGCTACCACTTCCTTGCTAGACAGGCAGGGAGCAAGGGGCCCAGGGCATCTCCTGCTCCTCCTTCTCGCTGCCGCCGCCGTTATCTGGGCCAGCGTGAGAGGCAAAGAAAGACTGCAGCGGTGGAGGCGAGGGCCCGTCAGTGGGCCCCAGCTGGGGGGGTGGGCCCTTGGCAGGCGCCCAACCATGCTGACTCTTGACGCCAGCCCTGAAGCCCTGGCAAATCCCCTGAAATTGACCTGGCAGCTGGTTTGGGCCAAACAAAAGGGAATCACAGTACTTCATACTTAACGCATACCGAACCAGCGGAACTCTCTGCCACAAGATGCGTCAGCAGCCAACTAAGCTTGGATCGTTTTAAATGCCGTTCAGACAAAATCACAGAGGTCAGGTATGTAGATTTCATAGATCATAGAGTTGGAAGGGGCCTACCAGGCCATCGAGTCCAACCCCCTGCTCAATGCAGGAAACTAGAGAAGGGGGTCTCCCATCCAAGTAATAACCAGGCCCGACCCTGCTTAGCTTTCCACGCTCAGACAAACTGAGCCAGCGTGAGCCATAGGCCTGTACTCGATAGCTACCGGCAATGAGAGCTTACCATAGAACCTCCACATTCAGGGGCAGTATAGCTCTGACTACCACGTGCTTGGGGACACGGAACAGCTCTCTCCATCTTTCACTAGTGGTCAGCTTCCCGGAAACATCGGGCTGGCCTCAGTTTGGTGACAGGGCACTGGGGTTGGGTAATGCTGCGCCATCCTTTCCTGAGGTCAGGGCTGCTGAGCCTCTGTCAGCCCGAGGCCTGAATTTAATTTCGGAAGAAGCTCCCGGAGGCTGCGTGGCAGCGGCACGCAGGGACAGATGCAAAAGGGCCAGACTACAAAAATAAAGTACAGTAGCAACAAACCTAGCACATTTTAGCTAAACGCTCTTCCTGCCAGCCACTAGGCGTTAGGAGAGGCAGTTCGACCTTTTAGAAAGGGGATAAAACATGTGCAAAATCCGGAAACCAGTAAACTGCCTGCAGTCGGAGACAGAGGGTGGGGCCAAGGGGAGGGGAGGGGCCATCTGGGAACACCGGAGGTGTCATGCCCTACCTGGAGGAGGATTCTTCTGATGAAGATGAGGAGGGGGAGAGCCAGCACAACGGGCCCCAGCCAGAGCCAGGCGAGGAACTGGGGGCTTCGGCTGACAGCCTTCCCCTGGAGCCATCAGAAGAGCAACCTGCTGGCCCCTCCCGTGCCGCTCCTGAACTCCCCCAAACGCAGGAATCAGAGCCTGAGATACTTCATCCCTCCGAATGGCGTAGGTTCAGGCGTGAGCAGCAAAAGAACAAAGGGAAGCCACGGCGTGGGGCCTCCCTTAAAAGGAACACGCTGACCCAGTTAACCAGCTGTGCTGATTAACGGTCAGCTATAAATTAGCCCGGCTGAAGCCAGCCTGTCGCTGCAGACAACAGCGTTTCAACCTCTGTGCTTTGCCTTGCTATTCTGTCAGATTCCTAGACTCTCGGCTGCTGCACCCCCTGGACCACTCTTCTGGACACCCCCTGACTGGCCTTGACGCTTGAGGCAACTGGCTCCTGTGAACTGAACTCTGGACCACTTTGGCCTCACCTCTGCCTTCTCCTGCTAGCTGTGCTGGAACTCTTGAGTATGACCCTGGACTGGCCCGATTTCTCTCTTTGTCATTCCTGAGACTTATCCAAGCCCGGACCGGGGCACTTGCCAGCCTAGGAGCAGGACAGGAGGGCCGGATGTGGTTCAGCACCCTTGCAGCAGGCGTTACTCTAGAGATGCAGCAGAACTTAACTCACCCTCAGAGCAGGTTCCCTGTCGCATCCCTGCACGAACTGCTGTTCTGGGCTCCCGTCCTTCCAATAAGGGAGCGGGGGGGGGGGGGGAATGGAGCTACTCAGGAATGTGGTGGACAACTCGCCCAAACTCGTGATGACCACAAATGGGTTTGATCGCATTAATTTTGGCGTTACGATGTTAACTTGCTTGTTATCCGCCAGAAGCCCTCAGGGACAGGGGTGGGTGGGAGGTTCCCAATCAAATGAATAACAGGGAGAAGGGATTTAACTTGTGTAAACACAGCCGCACACGGATTGGGTCGCCACTCTGG
The DNA here is from genome assembly GCA_021292165.1 of Shinisaurus crocodilurus. NCBI lineage: Eukaryota > Metazoa > Chordata > Lepidosauria > Squamata > Shinisauridae > Shinisaurus > Shinisaurus crocodilurus. Next base: position 2,564,795 of record JAHFWL010001188.1, on the reverse strand, counting down.
GCCCCGCGACAGAATGCGTCACTCGAATGATGGATCGCGTCTCAGAATCGGCAGCCGGGAAAGTTCAGCCGGCTACTTATTAACAACCCCCCGGGAAGGGGGGGGGGGCGGGTGTCAGGAGGAGCAGGCCCAACTGGTCCGGCCTCATTCCTAAACCGAAACACTGCACACCCCAGGAAACGAAGCCAGCAGCATCTCTAAGAGCATGGCGGCGCGGCAGCGAGGGCGAGATATTGTCAGGATGACTTTCCACAAACGTGTGCGTCTGTGGCTGGCTTCTTCTTTTTTCTTTTTTTGCAAGTTTCCCCTAAGCGAACTCCCTTTCTGTTGGCGGCGTCTGCGCTCTCCACTTTAGAAATATTGTTTTCCCGATCTCCCACGCCGGCCTTTCTTCTCCTCTAAAGCACTTGCAGTGCCTCCCGACTTGGCGCACAACTTCAGGCCGGGCTCGGGAAGGCCAAATCCGGCCCTCCAAGCTTCCGCAGGTGGCCGCGCCCACCCCTGGCCTCATCCTCTCTCCCCACCACCACATCTGCCAATCATTGGGTGGTTTTCCAGCTTTTGTCCATCCTTTCCCCCCATTTTAAAAGGTTGAAAGTAGGAGCTTGCAGTAAGAGTTTTTAGGGTGCGATCCTATACATGTTTAGACAGGGGGGAAAAGCCCTACAGCTTCCAGCATTCCTGGCTGAGGAATGCTGGGAGCTGTAGGGCTTTTTTTCCCCCTGCCTAAACATGCATAGGATCGCCCCCTTAAATATGCCGGCATTTTTGGTATTTAGGCCACACCCCCTTTGCCTTCGGCCCCACCCCTTCCTGGAACACAACCCGAGAACTTCTCTGAAATGAAATCCAGCCCTCTGGATGAAAAGAGGTGTGCCCCCCCCCCCGCTCCGTTATTTCCACTCCTTCGTCCGGACCCCCCAAACCATGGAGCGTCTCTGGACGCAGCGCTGTTGGCCGGCCCTTGCGGAACCGCGACTCAGGGCCGCCATCAGGGGGGTACTGGGGTGACAACCGTGGGGGGCCCAAGGGGTTCCTGGGGCCCATCGACGATCTGATCCCTTTTTTTTTACTTTTTTTTTGTGAGGGCCCCTGCCGGTGTACTGGGAATCCCAGCGCCGGTCTGGGCAGGCGGGGGGGGGGGGGTCGGTCTCGGGTGATTGTCGCGGGGGGGGGGGGTTAGTTGCTGCGAGCGGGCGCCCGCTCTCGTGCTCCCGCCCGCGGCTTTGTCAGTGGGAGGACTCGAGGGCGCCCGGGCGCCGATGTGGTTTGCCGGGTGTCGGGCGCAGTCGCGCGGGCCCCGACACTGGCTGCCACTGTGCTGGGGGGCACCCGGGCTCCCCGATGTGTGCAGACCCGCCCGGCGCCGCTCGCTCCCGCAGGCAAAGTGAGCCAGGCGCGGTGCCGCTGGGGCGCACACTCAGTGACGTCACCGGCTGGCACCGCCCTGGCTGTTCTGCAGACGGCCTGGACGACGAGGGAAGGGGACGGACGCCATACTTACCTCCTCCTCGGGCCTGCTGGTAAGTCGTCATCGGGCACCGTGTTCTGATCGAGGTCTGAGCTGTAAAAACAGGGGGTGCAGCGTGTGCAACTGGGGCCATGATGTCAGGGCCGGGCCCCATTGACTCCTTCAACTCTATTTCTCAGGTAATTTATGGCCAAAGCACTTTATTTATCTGCATTTTAAACATCTAGGAGGTGACCCAGCACTAAACCTGTCACATTGTATGCAGTTTTATTCAAATAAAGCATTCCAAAGGGTATGGCAATATTTGTATATGACAGGGGGCCCCATGTTCTCTGTTGCACCAGGGCCCCATGGCTCCTAGTTGCGGCGTGTATCTAGGAGGTGACCCAGCACTAAACATGTTCCATTGTGTACAGTTTAATTCAAATAGAGCATTCCAAAATGTATGGCAATGTTTGTATGACATGACAGGGGCCCCATGTTCTCGGTTGCACCAGGGCCCCATGGCTCCTAGTTACGCAGCATATCTAGGAGGTGACCCAGCACTAAACATGTTTCATTGTATACAGTTTTATTCAAATAGAGCATTCCAAACTGTATGGCAATTTGTAGGGGGCCCCATGTTCTCTGTTGCACCAGGGCCCCATAGCTCTTAGTTACACCGCGTAACTAAGAGCCATGGGGCCCTGGTGCAACAGAGAACATGGGGCCCCTGTCATGTCATACAAACATTGCCATACATTTTGGAATGCTCTATTTGAATTAAACTGTACACAATGAAACATGTTTAGTGCTGGGTCACCTCCTGGATGGTTAAAATGCAGAAAACTGAAGTACTCTGACCATAAATTATCTGAGAAATAGAGTTGGAGGAGTCAACATGGGGCCCCTTGACCTCATGGGCCTGGTTGCTGTTGTGACCGCTGCACCTCCTGTTACGACACCCCTGAGAGTGGCATAAAAAAATCTCCTCTCCTAGGGGCACTCTCCCACCATGGTTCAGTATAAGAATGCCACTAAAAGTTTTGTCCTAATAGGAATAGTTGTGATGTAGCAACCTGCAAAAATATAGCATGGACAATATGCAAATGAGCCCTTTTATATCAATATGCTGGCCTACTGGGTCTCAGTTACACATAACAAATTTTAAAGTTAGTCAATGCATGAGTGGCTAAGAACGGAGTGAGTTGAGGAGGAAGAGAGACAGTGTGAGCCTTTAACACACTATAAACCTCTAACGAGAGATAATTAATTTGCATTATATTTTAACAATCTGCTGCAGCTAAACTGTCCATGTTTGGAGACAACTTTTTGTGCCATTCTTATACAGAACCAGGGTGAATATAAATAATTTCTTTAAAAAGAAATCAGATTTTTTTTTATTTAAAATGCTTTTTGAGGAAATATTACCATGCAAAGATTATTCCATCATGAAATAGAGATTAGTTCTTTAATCATGTAGAATAAGGCTGTATATGTAAGTAGATCCCATGAATCCAGAGGTTTCTGTAAGATTATTGGGCAGTTTCTCTATGATATTATCACAGATACTTGTTTTAACTTTTTGCAGCTCTCAAAACTGAGATCACATGCCTTAATCCAAAATTCTACAAACTTATGAATACAGAATCAGCCCCTTCAGTGCTAAGTTCAGTAAATAGAATAGAAACAATATTATTTCGGATTGTTTGGAGTAGAATAGATCTGCACAAGAAGAAAGAGAAACTAAGTGTGAAGAGGAAGGGGCAAGCAGACAAGCAATACTACAAAATGAAAGTAAAACTTTCTGAGCACAATTGTCATAGAACTCCAAATAAATTGCTAGCATATTACCTTAAAAATGTACTTGAGATGAGAAGGGGCCCCATGTTCTCTTGCACCAGGGCCCTATAGCTCTTAGTTACACCTCTGACTTAAGGACAAACCAACAGTCCTTTTCTTGTATGTAGCCCCAGGAACACCAGTAAATATATATGTGTGTATAATATATTATATATATATATATACACTTTGTTACAAAAAAAACGCAAGGCTTTAAATTTAAATAAAAATGCAACATTTTAATCAAAATAGTGATTTTATAATATTGTTAGAGCATTTTTAATATATATTGAAAATGTTTTTTATTTTTGACATAAAATCATTATACTTTTTTGTAAAATAAATAAAAGTGTTACAAAAAAAACGCAATTTTTTAAAATTTTGTTTATATCTTATCAAAAAACAAATGATTTAAAAATTTAAAAAAAAAATCCTCAATGCAATTAAGTGAGAGGCAAAAATACCAAATTTTGTTTTTAAAAGAGGATGGCTTAAAAAGTTCTGATATTGCAAGAAAAATCAATGTTTCTGAATCTTCAGTAAGCAGATTGATTAAGAAATTTAAAAATACTGGATTTTTGAAACATCAGGGTGGAAATGGCAGACCCCTAGCAATTTCTTTAGAGCTCAATGAATTTATTAATGCACAAATTGCAAAAATTCCTAAAATATCATTAAGAAAATTGAAAAATTTAATTAAAAATGAAAAAGGAATTGATCTAAGCCATGTAACCATAAAAAGATTTCTCAATAAAAATGAGATTTTTTCATTTAAACCCATTAAAAAACCATTATTAAGACCACTTAACATTAAAAAAAGGATGGAACTGGCCAGGTCCTTCATTCAAATGACTGAAGACAACTCAAAAAGAATAATTTTTAGCGATGAATCCAAATTCAACTTGTTTTATTCAGATGGAAGACAAAATGTCTGGAGAAAAGCAGCTACAGGTCTTCAGGATAAAAATTTGACTAAAACAGTCAAATATGGTGGAGGAAACATAATGGTCTGGGCTTGTTTTAGCTTTGAAGGTGTCGGAAAACTTGAATTTATTGAAGGCAGAATGACTGGCGCATCCTATGTTAATCTTTTATCAAGGCAATTACTTCCCTCAGCAAGGTTAATGGGGTTAACTAGTTTTTATTTTCAGCAAGATAATGACCCAAAGCACACTTCCCAATTGGCAAAAGACTTTTTTCTCTTAATAACATTGAAGTACTTGAATGGCCATCTCAATCACCAGATCTTAATCCTATTGAGCATCTTTGGGCTATGCTTAAGATTAAAGTAGCCGAGAAACAACCAAAATCTATTAATGAATTAAAAAGTATAATTTTAGATGAATGGTATAAAATACCAAAAGATGTGTGTGAAAAGTATGCTCTAAGCTTTAAGCGACGTGCTTTAGAAATTTATGAGGCTTCTGGTGGTCAAACTAGATATTAAATTAAAAAATTTTAAAAAATTGCGTTTTTTTTGTAACACTTTTATTTATTTTACAAAAAAGTATAATGATTTTATGTCAAAAATAAAAAATATTTTAAATATACATTAACAATGCTCTAACAATATTATAAAATCACTATTTTGATTAAAATGTTGCATTTTTATTTAAATTTAAAGCCTTGCGTTTTTTTTTGTAACAAAGTGTATATATATATTTTTTTTTAGCGACTGGAGCATTACGGGTATACTACTGAAGAGCGTGCGCATTCTAATCAGCTCACGGTATGAAGCAGTTTCTTGTAAATATATATATATAGAGAGAGAGATTTTTTGGGGGGAGGGGGGTGTGCATTGATAGCTGGTCTCGCCTAGGGCACCAGATAGGCTAGCACCAGCCCTGCACAGAGGCATAGCTAAGGGCTATGGAGCCCTGATGCAATAGTAAGCTTTGGGCACAAAACTATAACTTAACCTTTCCAAGTTTTCCATTTATGTAAAAATGTAATAAAACATGTTACATGTATTTATTAAACAGTGCTGTAACAAGAACTATGTACTTTAACCTCTCCATGATTGGCCCATTGCAATTTTATGGGGTGGTCGCGTCTGCTCAACCCTAAACGTCACGGTGCTGGGTTAAACGTTGTCACGTGGTTAAAACTTGTGGAGAAAAAACACAAACAATAGGGCATGACCACACTATGCAGGCTCGTTGTTTGCAAACATGTTATTTGGTAAACTTGCATGTGTGGGTTGCATTTTTTAAACTTTGCATTTGCGTTCAATTTTGCTGTAGGGAAAATCCAGAATAAACACTCAATAGTCCTCAGGCATACAGCCCCTCAACTTTATTTATTCATACAGCTATGACATGCAACCCCATCCATGCATACAGCAACCTGACTTAATCCAAAACAGCAGCACAAAAATTAAAAATGAAAACCTAGTGGATCAGGATCAGCAGCCCCATTCATCTACAAAGAAACCTGGCTTGAATTTGTGGACGAAAAGCATGGGAAGAAATCAGGATGCATCACAGAATCCAATCAAATAGTTGACAAGATAATCTTAATCAAATTTAATTATGAAACAAAGAAGATGGGCACCACTACTGTTTACCCCTTGTTGCCCACCCAATAGATTATAGATATTGCATGGAGCTACTGAAGACGTTACTAATAATAACGTGTGTTTTCAGTGACTGCCAAAGAGATCATTTTGAGGAGTTTACCGTAGGAGCACGGCATATCCACGCAAGGTATGAAGCTGCTTGCACTTTGTCTTTTGCTTTTTGCACTTGATGTGTTTTTAATATGTAGTAACAGCAAGTAGAACTGTAACAAGAACAGTTATTTTACCTATGTACTTGAACCTCTACATGATTGGCCTATTGTAATTGTATGGGGTGGTCATGTCTGCTGAGACTACTGGTCACATGGTTAAAAGTTGTAGAGAAAAAAACACAAACAATAGGGTATAGCCACACTATGCAGGCTAGTTGTGTGCACACACGTTATTTGGCAAACTTGCCGGGGGGGGGGGGGTGTATTTTTCTAACTTTGCACTTGTGTTACATTTGTGCCTCATGTGTGTTGCGCTTCTTTAGCGGTTTTGTAGCTTGTTTTGTTTTTTTTACATTAATTCCTTCTGCAAAAACACATGCGTGTAAACACTTTTTCCCCAACTACTCCGTTCCCATTGACTTCTATTGTACTGCGTGTGTGGAGTGTTTTTGAAAATTCTGCCATCCAGTGGGTAAAATATCTCCCACAATGCGCTGGGTCTAGGACTAGGATGAATATTGGCAGCATTTACCTGCGCTGTGGGGAAAATGCAAAAAAAACCTCTCAAGAGTCCATTAGCCATACAGCTCCTCAACTTTATCTATTCATACAGCTATATGACATGCAACCCAATGCATACATACTGCAACCTGACCCTCAATCCAAAACAGCAACACAGAGAATGAAAATGAAAACCTAGTGGATCGGGATCAGCAGCCCCATTCATCTATAGAGCAACCTGGCTTGAATTTGTGGACGAAAAACATGGGAAGGAATCAGGATACATCACAGAATCAAATCAAATAGTTGACAAGATAATCTTAATCAAATTTAATTATGAAACAAAGAAGATGGGCACCACTACTGTTTACCCCTTGTCGCCCACCCAATAGAGTTATAGATATTGCATGGAGCTACTGAAGACGTTACTAATAATAAGGTGTGTTTTCAGTGACTGCCAAAGAGATCATTTTGAGGAGTTCACCGTAGGAGCACGGCATATCCACGCAAGGTATGAAGCTGCTTGCACTTTGTCTTTGAAGTGGGTTTAATGTGCAGTTAAATTTTGATCATGATGTGCTATTTTTGACTTTTGAATAGCATATTGTGAGTTTCGAGAGCCACCTTTCACCATGCATAAATCTGGTTTCCAAAAGCGGAAGGAGAAGAGAGAACGAGACGAAGAAGAAGAAAACTTAGAAAGAAAAATGTTTTGCTGAAGTTTTTCAAAAAGCAAAAAGAGTCTATCAAGCATCCCGAGGAAGAAGTTCTTATCGAACTAGAGAAGGAGGCTGCTTCCTGCAGCACATCACTTCCTAGTAACACTACTTCCCACAGCACTTTACTTCCTAGTAACACTACTTCCCACAGCACTTCACTTCCCAGTGATACTGATTCCTGCAGCACTTCACTTCCCAGTGATACTGCTCCCTGCAGCACTTCAAGTCTGATTGATTCTGGAATTCATGAAGAAGGTGGTAAAACTCATGCTGAACCCTTTTCTGGCCTTGGCCAAGATATAGAAGACATTGATTGGAAGGATCCAGGTGTTTGGCCAGATTTATTGACAGATAAAGACAGAGAAAAGATTGTGATTCTTGGCTTGGGTAAAGAACAACAATTAAAGGACATGATGTCAAGCATGGACAAAGATTGTGAAGGGCGATCATTCAGTGAATTTCTTCTCTATGCAAAATCTTCCAATGGACGTGAAAAAATTGTGCGAGACTGGCTTAGGTGGAGCACCAGCAAACATGTTTTGTACTGTGTGACTTGCCTTGCTTTCTCATCTGACTGCGGCAAAGCTAACAGTATGCTTTGTCAAAAAGAAGGTTTTAATCCATCCAAAAACAAGTGGCATTTTTTGTACAAACGATTGCCCGACCATGAAAATTCAATAGGTCACAAACAGCACTATTGGAGTTGGAGAACACTTCAAAAATCCATTTCAGGCCTTGGAGTGGATTTTCAGTTACAGAAGACTTTGGACACTGAAACCAAAATATTTGTATCTTTACTAGAAAGATTTCTAAGCATAACATTGTTTCTGGCATCCAGAAATTTGGCATTTCGGGGAAGCTCACAAAGAATTGGAGATCTTCATAATGGGAATTTTCTTGGTATACTAGAATTAATAGGTAATTACGACCCACTCCTGAAAGAACATTTAGAAAAAGTAAAGAGAAGCCAAGAAAGTGGGAAAAAACTTCAGGCACACTATTTATCTTGGGCAACTCAAAATGAATTTATCAATATATGCGGGAAACGTGTTCTGGACACTATTCTCACTGAGAGAAAGAAGGCTATTTATTTCTCTGTGATCTGTGATGCCACACCGGATGTTTCACATACAGAACAAAATGTTATTGTTCTTCGGTATGTGCATAGAGATATGGAAACGGACAAGTGGATTATACAAGAACGGTTTGTCGAGTTTTTTGATTTTACTCAAAAGACTGGTGAGGAGATAGCAGAAAAGCTATTATCGAGATTGGATGAGCATGGAATAAATGTTAAGGATTGTAGGGGCCAAGGATTTGATAATGGGGCCAATATGTCTGGAAAAAACAAAGGAGTTAGAGCCCACATACAGAAAAAGTTTCCCAAAGCAATATTTTCTCCATGTGCTTCCCATTCGTTGAATCTTGTTGGGGTTCATGCTGCATCCTGCTGTCCTGATGTCATCACGTTTTTCGGATGTATCAATCGTTTATATGCGCTGTTTAGTGGAAGTCCTCAAAGGTGGAAAGTTTTGAAAGAGGAAATTGGAGGATCACTGCATGCCTTGAGTGAGACAAGGTGGAGTGCCAGAGTGGAAGCCATTCACCCTGTTGCTCAGAAACTTCCTGGAATCATTGAAGCCTTGGAAAAAATAATTTCATCACAAAGACTTTCCAGTGAGGCTCATTCAGAGGCTATGGGACTGAGAGATTATTTCTTATCTTTTAAGGCAGTCATACTTGCAACATTCTGGTATAAGGTTTTGCACAGCTTCGAAGAGAGAAACAAGATTCTCCAAGCAAGATCGATTTCGATGGAAATTGGATCGGAAAATATTAAATCCCTTTCTCTTGAAATGCAAGAGCTACGCAACCGGTGGACTGATCTGCTTTCTGAGGCAAAACTTGTGGCAGATGAAATGGGGATACCAAAGATACTGAAAGCACCAAGGCGTCTGAACAGGCAAAGAAAGCAGCGGTCAGATTTACACACTGAGCCACAAGAAGCTGAGATGGACTTCAAGGTCAATGTGTTTTTGGTGGCTCTTGATTCTATCATCAGTGAGTTGAACCAGCGGTTTAAATCAATGGAAACGATTTGCTGCCTGTTCACTCCTATTTTAAAATTAAGAACTATTTCAGATGCAGAACTGGTGAACTCTGCACAAAAACTAATTGCGGACTACTTTGAAGATCTCTCAAGCTCTTTAGTAGGTGAACTTCAACATCTTCGCAAAGTTTATAATGCAACATTTGTAAGTGACTTGGCTCCTCTTGAGTTGCTGAACTCTATTCATAAGCTCCAACTTGAAGGAATCTTTGGTGAAATATGCATTGCTCTTAGAATTTTTATTACAATTCCGATTTCTGTTGCTGAGGGTGAGAGAGCATTTAGCAAGCTATCTTTAATTAAAAATTATCTTCGGTCCACAATGAGCGAGCAACGCCTGAATAGTCTTGCACTTCTCTCTATTGAGAATGAGCTTGCACGCAAACTGACCTTTAAGGATTTAATTGAAGACTTTGCAAGCCTCAAAATTAGGAGATGGTCAACTCACCACAGTTAAAAATATTAGTCATCCATTTTACAAAGTTTTAAATAATGTGTTTGTGAACAGCGTGTTAGCTATTGTGTTTATGTTATATTATATATATTTATATATATATATTTTATTTATATATTTATGTTATAGAGTTTTATATGGAAAATACATAATAGTTGAATAAAAAGTTAAAAGAAATGTTAAAAAGTTTGTAATTCTAATTGACTCTGGGGGTGGTGGGCGGCATGTTGATTCACTATGGCAGGTAGGACAACCGTGGAACCCAGTGGGGGGGTGGGTTGCTGGGGCCGGGCGACTGCATGCCGGGGTTGTGGGGGGGGGGGGCAACTGCAGGCTGGGGGGCGGTGGACGGGCGACTGCAGGTCGGGGTTGTTCGGCGGCCAGGCGACTGCAGGGGGGGGCCCAGGGACTGAACTGTGTGGGGGCCCCAAAATTCCTGATGGCGGCCCTGCCGCGACTGGGTCTCTCCGCGCGGCAAGATCACAAGCATGTTTCAGGCTGCGGAAGCGTCTGATCTTTGCAATCGACTCGCAACCGCACCGCGCAGAGATGCTTTCATAAGATCCTTTCATCACTAGTTTTTTTAATATATTATATCTGACTTCCCCAGCCTGCTATCTCAGCCCTCTTCGGGCGCTGAGCGGGACGTGCCGATTCACCTCCACTGGCACGCACAAAACCCCTCTTTGGAGTTAGGGTAGCCAACTTATTTTCCAGCGACCCCGCTCTTGCGGCCATTGGCGGCAGCCTTACAAGCACGAATTAAACAGCTAGACTAGAGCCTTTGCTGGGATGATGATGATGATGCAGCGGAAGTGATGGGGAAAGTTTCAGCCGCTTAATTTCTGCTCGTCAGTCTGCTTTTTAAAGGCAGAGGAGCAGGGCTAGCTAAAAAGTTGGCAACCCTATCTAGAAGCCCTCGAAGTTAGCCTGCCTTCCCCAACTGCGGGGCCCCTCCGGATGTGTTGGAGTAACTACAACTCCCATCACTCCCCGGCCATGCTGGCTGGGGCTGATGGGAGTTTATTTATTTATTTATTACATTTATCAATCGCCCATCTGGCCGGTCACCCGGCCACCCTGGGCGATGTACAATTAAAATACAATAAAACACAATAAAATATAATAATTAAAACAATATAAAAAATTCTCATTAAAAACCTAACCCACCCCATATTCCCGCCTGAACAGCCATGTTTTTAATGCACGGCGGAAGCTCATCACGGAGGGGGCATGGCGAAGGTCACTAGGGAGGGAGTTCCATAATGTGGGGGCCGCCACAGAGAAGGCCCTCTTCCTAGTCCCCACCAGCCTGGCTGCTCTGGCTGATGGGATAAGGAGAAGGCCGTCCGTGGCAGACCTTGTTGAGCGGCCTACTTGATGTTGCTGGAGGCGCTCCTTGAGATAAGCTGGGCCGGAGCCGTGTAGGGTTTTAAAGGTCAAAACCAACACCTTGAATTCGGCTCGGCAAGCAACTGGTAGCCAGTGCAACTCTTTAAGCACTGGCGTGATGTGATCACGCCGGCGGCTGCCCTTAATCAGGCGAGCCGCCGCGTTCTCTACCAGCTGAAGCTTCCGGACCGTCTTCAAGGGTAACCCCACGTAGAGCGCATTACAGTAGTCTAGGCGAGAGGAGACCAAGGCATGAACCACTGATGGGAGCAGGTGATTAGGAAGGTAGGGGCGCAGCTGCCGTATCAGATGGAGTTGATACAGCGCCGCCCGGCTCACAGCTGCCACCTGAGCCTCCATGGACAGCTGGGAGTCTAGAATGACCCCCAAGCTGCGGACCTGGTCCTTCAGGGGTAGATGTACCCCATTCAGCACCAGGTCAACATCCCCTAACCTCCCCTTGTCCCCCACCAGAAGTACCTCGGTCTTGTCGGGGTTCAGTTTCAGCATGTTCCTTCCCATCCAGCCAGCCACTGACTCCAGGCACTTGGAGTTGTAGTCCAACGTGTCTGGAGGGCCCCAGGTTGGAGAAGGCTACCCTACATGGAGAAACAGTTCATACAAGATGGCAATGAACAAGCCAAAACGAGTGAGACGCTCCCACCTGCTGGCCGAGCGATCGATCGCCAATGTGGTCTAGCAGCATGCGCTGCCGGCGAATTTGAAAGAATCTATTTCAGCAAGTGGATTTCTTTGGAATTCAGAGGAGGAAGCGCAGGGCATGTTTGACATTTCTAAACCATAACTTTGAACACGTTGCAGCATGCCTCATTCCTACAGGAGAAATCGTTTTCAGAATTTCAGCAGTCGTTATCAAGCTGGAAAACTGCCATGTAGATTTCATAGATCATAAAGTTGGAGGAGCCTACAAGGCCATCGAGTCCAACCCCCTGCTCAATGCAGGAAACCAGAGGAGGGGTTTCCCATCCAAGTAATAACCAGGCCTGACCCTGCTTAGCTTTCCACACTCAGACAAGCTGAGCCCAAGAAATATGACCCCACAGTTCCAGTTGTCCATTAAGCTACAGACAGTACCGGTTCTTGGCTCACCCGATCAACTGAAAACCTGCCCTGATCTCTGTTTCTCTATGCCAGGAAAAAGCTTCATTGGTTGTTTCTCTACTTCCCATGTAGCCAAGGCATAGGTGCCCTGCCAGGAAAAAGATAAGAAAAAAAGATTGGCAGCCCTAAGGTTGCCAACTTTCAAAACTCACTCTCACTCCTCTGCATTTAGCTGCAGTTCAATCTGCAGACATTAGCAGGTGGCACGGGTTTCCGTAAAACCTCCACCTCCCGATTTCATGCTGCTGTTAAAGGCACAGGAGCAAACCAGGTTGGACTTTTTGGGTCAGTTGGCAACCCCCTCCCAAACATCTGTAAGGCATGTTCTCCACCCACCACCACCACCCGTATTTTTCATGACAGGAAAAACAAAAAGAAGGTGCCAACCCAAACTGAAGGACAGCCTAACGCAACCCTTAAGGGTGGCGAACGTTTTCTCTCTCTCTCTCTTTTTTTTTGCAGGCAAGGCTCCTGTGCCATTTTAGCTGTTGCAGAAAATCGGAAGAGGAAGTTCCCCCCCCCTTGTTTATTTTTTATCTCTGTAGCAGGAAAAGCTTCACCCTCTTAAAATAGCTGCATGCCAGGCAGGCCGCTGCCAGAACAAAAAAAACCTTCCTGATGAGGAGCAGAGTGGTGAGGCATAGAGTTGCCAACTTTTTTCACCAGCCTCTGCTCCTGTGTACTTTGGACAGCAACATCCAGCGGATGCTAAATTTATTTCTCCCTCCCTCTCTCCCCCTTTTCTGTGCCGCAAAGAAACGACTTCGGCAGACCGAGATGCCCTTAAAACACACAGCTGTAGCCCAGGTCTTTCTCTCCGCCCCCCACATCGCCCGCCTTTGGGTCAGCCGGCAACCTTACAACCTGATGGAATGCACACACACACACACACCCGAAAAGAAAAAAAGGACTGGATTCTCTCCACCCAGCCAGCCTTACCGCAGACCAGCCAAAGACCATCACCAGGCATCAGGTCTTGAGGGCTTCATCTGGAATTGAGGCGTGCGTGTGGCAGAGTCTGTGCTGCGGGGAAGCTTCACGGCACTTGTGCAAAGGCGCCGTGGCATGCCCTGGTGTGCGTGCGCGTGTGTGAGCGACAGAGAGAGAAAGAAATGGCAAGGATTGGAGTGGGCCCTGCTCCCTCCCTCCCTTCTCTCGCATGCTTCCTCCTCACACACCCGCAGCAGTGGCCTTATCTTTATCGTGCACGGCAGCTGTGTTTGGCCATGGGTTGGCGACCAGCCGGCTCTTTTGCAACACATACACAAGAAGCTCGGCACACGGCCCGCCCACTGGCTGTGTCGGCGCTGCTCAGGAAGCCTGGCTCTGTGAGGCGGGTCACGACAACCCTGCCAGTGCAGGCCTCCACGAGGAGGAGGAGGAGGAGGTCAGGCTCACAGAGAGGCGAAGGGCCGGCGGGCCGGCAAAGCGACGCCAAGCCTCGGGCTCTCTTCTTGGCCTGGATCAGTGTTTCTCAACCTTGGGTCCCCAGATGTTTTTGGCCTACAACTCCCAGCATGCCCCAGCCAGCTATGCTGGCTGGGGCATGCTGGGAGTTGTAGGCCAAAAACATCTGGGGACCCAAGGTTGAGAAACACTGGCCTGGATTAACGCGGGGGCGGCTTTGAGGCGGACGGTGGTGCTCCATGCGCCATGCGCCAGCCGCCACCTCAGGAGGTCCTTCAGAAGCCGGCCACGTCTCCCTCCCGTCCTCTCTGACTGGGCTGGAGGGCGGCCCCGTCATGAGGCGGGCTGAAGATATCACCTCGGGCGGCAAAGGAGGGATGCTACGTATGCAGTTTGGCATTTGGGGCTCAGCCCCCCCACCTCTGCCGTGGACTCCGTTTCTGGGCCGTGTTACTTGTCCCATCAACCGCATCAGTTTGGCTTCTATGAAGCAGGCGTTGGAGCAGAAAGGTGCAGAGTTTCGGCTGAACGGTTTTATGTTTCGAACTCAGACCTCCACCACCGCCTCTGCCTTGGACTCAGGTTCTTGGGCAAGTTTTCTTTCTTTTCTTTCTTTTTTTTGGCCTCGCTGATTTGCCATCTTGGGAAATGGGCCTGTTGTGACCAACTGTGACCATCATGGCAGCCATTTTGTGAATGGGCAAGCAACCCCCCGTATTTGCTCAGAACAGCATATATATTTTTAATCCTCACAACAGCCCTGTAAGGTAGGTTAGGCTGAGAAAGAGAGACAAGCCAGTGGTCAGCTCAGCTTTCTAGCTGAGAGGGGATTTGAACTCACACTCAGTCCAACAGTCCTAACCACAACATTGTCCCAGTTCTCATCCGAGTAGCCTCCAGGTCCAACTCATCCCTGCCCAAACAGCAGCCCAGTTGAAAAACCGAAACGGGCAAATCAATCCTAAAGGTTGCCAACTTTTGAACTGGCCGCCGTAGCTACGCTGGTAGCAGCCCCCCACCTCAAGGTATGTACAGTCTTTAACTCACCACCACGAGGGTCCCCCATATCAAGTGAATGCAGCCCCACGGCATTCCCTGTCTTGCTTCCTCAACCAAACCGCCCAGCTTTCAGACTCAATTTTGTTTTCCCCTTCCAACCTTTTTAGCAAAGGGAAGCTTGAATCATGCAAATTGGCCAGAACCTCCAACAATGGGCAAGTGTATTGTCTCCTTTGCATATCCGTCATACAGGCCAAGGGGAAGAAGAAAAAAAAATACACAGAGAGACACAGAGTTGCAAAACAATGCTAAATAAACTATGTGCATAGAAATGCAACATGTATAGTGGAAAAGCTCCCACGTTCCACAGCTTTATTAGGACCAACCAAAATGTCACAAGGGCAGGGCTTTTTTTCTGGTGGAACTCACCGGAACTGAGTTTCAGCACCTTTTCTTCTATTAATTGCATTACAATTTAATCGCCATCTACTCCTGAGGAAATGTAATTCAAGAGTTCCAGTACCCTTTTCTCCAGAAAAAAAGCACTGCACAAGGGTGTGTGTGCAAGCCTTTGGGTTCTCCAGGATTCCTCATCCTGCCAGGCGGTGGAAAAAGCGGGGGAGCATCACCTGCTGAATGTTTGCATGTCTTATCTTATCTTATCTTGGTAAGCCACTAAGAGAGCCCTTTGTTAAGCTGAAGGGCGGGTTGAAGACGCTGCCAATAAAGTAATAAATAAATAAATAAATGTTGTGCAGTTGCCCGAGGCAGGGGTACGGTGGATGGATGGGGCCTTTTCGGTGGTGGCTTCGTACCAGTGGAACTCATCTCAGGTTGCAAAGACAGGGTACAGAAGGGAGAAGAACATAAAAAGAGCCCTGATGCTGGATCAGACCAAGGGTCCGCCTAGTCCCACATTCTGTACCCACAGTGGCCAACCGGCTGCCCATGGGATCCCATCCCACAAGCAGGACATGAGTGCGACAGCACCCTCCCGCCCATGTTCCCCAGCAACTGGTGTACACAGGCACACACGCTGCCTCTGATCCTGGAGGAAGCACAGAGCCATCAGCACTAATAGCCATTAATAGCCTTGTCCAATCCTCTTTTAAAGCCATCCAAACTGGCGTCCATCACATTGGGGGGGTTCAAGATCAGAGAATACGGAGTGGGGAACATTGGCAGAGATGGCCCTCAAGAATTGAACGCAAACAGAAGTGAACAATTTTATTTTACCCGTGGGGGTGGGGGGTGAAATAATACAGCTGTTTTTTTTAATAATACCCCAAGCTAAATTCCTTCCTTTCTCAACTATGCACCACTTGAGGGTTTTAACTTTACATTGTTGCTTAAGCTTTATTTGCCTGGACTGTTTTAAATTGACAATGCAATCGTATACATGTATACTCAAAAGTAAGCCCCACTTTTCAATAGGACTTACTCCTAGGTAAGAATGTATAGGATTGCAGCCTTAATGTACTACTTTTAAAGGCACACGTCATTTTTCTTTATTGTCAGTCTTAAGGGCTAGAAACTTGCGGAGCGTTTTTTAAAGTGAACCTTCAAACTAGGAATCTCAGGATGCGGTGTTTTGCACAGTGCAATCATTTAATAGACATGACCCCCACGGGACACTCAGATCCCAAACGGTATCCCCGCGTTATTTCAATCCGGTCTGCGCTTCGGGTCCTAACGTTTGTGGAGTCGGTGGTGCTGTGCCAGGCTCGAGTTCCGCGTGAAACCTTTCCCACATATCTTGCACTTAAAGGGCTTCTCCCCAGAGTGTCCCCGGTGGTGCCGGTACAGAGCCGAGCACAGGCTGAAGGTCTTCCCGCACTCCTGGCATTGGTACGGCTTCTCCCCAGTATGGATTCTCTGGTGCTTGATGAGGTCTGAGCTCTGCCGGAAGCGCATCTCGCACTCGGTGCACTGGAACCGCTTCTCGGCCAAGTGGCTCTTGTGGTGCTCGTGAAGAGCCGAGGTGTCGCCGAACCTCCTCCTGCAGTTGGGGCACTGGTATGGACGCTCTTCGGGGTCCGTATCCTTGGCCCCGAGAAGCTCCATTTGCCTGCAAAAGATCTTCCCGTGCTTTCGACTGATGTTTGTTTTCCCTCCTGGGCTGGCACCGGGATCCTGAATTTTAACATGGCCTGGGTTGTGTGGGGTAGCCTGAGCATCATTCTTCCGCAGCATTTTGGCTAAATCCTTCGCTAAGGTAACCTGGAGAGCATGTGCCCACTCCTCCTCAGGATCCCGGGGAAGGTCGCCTGCAGGTTTTGCTGGAGAGCACTTTTTTGGCTCTTCTGTCTCCTTGTTCTCCTGCAAGGGAATCTTCTCCTCTTTTTCTCTGGGGATCATCGCAGTACCTGCAGGAAGAAAACAAGGCATGAATCAGTTCATTCCCCTGTCCGGAAAAGAAAGAATCCATGATCACTGCAAGGGGGGGTGTGGGGTGGGAAGGCAGGGCATTATTTATTTATTTATCTATTTACAGCATTTTTACCCCGCTCTTCAGCCACAAATGCCTCCCAGAGCGGCTTACAAAGATTAATATTAGGCAATCCCTGCCCTCAGGCTTACAATCTAAAAGACACGACACAAAAGGAAAGGGGATGGGGAGGGAGGAGGAAGAAAGCAAAACTCAGGCGCCAGTTCTTAGTTACAAGGTTCTTACAGATTTTTTTTCCTTTTTTTTTTCTGGCAAGGAAGGGCAAAAGAAGCTCCCTGCAGCTGTTCCTTCTTTGGCTGATGTATGGAGCCAGGCTGGTCTCCCCCTTGCCATGATGTTAATCCTGAGAGGCAGGGGGTGCAGCCTCCCAGTGGCCCTTGGTTCTCTGGGCATACTTGGATGTGGTGGGTAAAATTCAAAATTGGAATGCTTTATTTATTTATTATATTTATGTCCCGCCTTTTTTCCTGCAAGGAACCCAAGTCAGTCTACAGAATCCTCCTCCTCCTCTCCATTTTATACTCACAACAACCCTGTGAGGTAGGTTAGGCTGACAGTCAGGGACTGGCCCAAAGTCACCCAGTGAAAGTCACCCACTTCGTGGCCGAGTGGAGACTAGAACCCAGATCTCCTGAGTCCCAGCCCAGCGCTGTAACCACTATGCAACACTGGCTCGCTAGTCTTTAGACTTATCAGCAGCTCTTAAGTGTTTTTATTTTGACAGGCACCAGACCCAAACTTCCGTCAGCTATCAACCATCATATAATGTCAAATCTTATTGCATGGCAGATACTCAGTACCATTGCATGTCATCTCTCATATACTGTCAAAAACTAAATACCCTGACATATCAAGTATCAACCACTAAATGCCATTGCATGTTATCTATCATATATTGTCAAATGCTAAATGGTGCTGTATGTCGTCAATCAAATATTAAACACCACTGCAAGTCATCTAGCAAATATAGTCAAATACTATAAACCATTGCATGTCAAATGCAAATACCATTGCATGTCATGTAAAATATACAGGCACTCCCCGGGTTAGGAACGAGATCCGTTCATAAGTCTGTCTTTAAGTCGAATGTGTCCGTAAGTCAGAACAGAAGCCGCACAATGTTTTCAAAGTGTCGCAAAGTATAGTGCGTGTGTTCGTAAGTACAAACCATTGTATTTAACTCAGATTTTTACATATATGGCAGTCCGCTCTTAAGTATGAGTTGTCTGTAAGTTGGGACATTTGTAACCCGGGGACTGCCTGTATTATGAAATATTAAATACCACTGCAAATATTAATATTGTCAAATACTTAATATTAAGTTAAGGCTCAATCCTATACATTTTTAGACAGAAAAAAACTCCTACAGCTCCCAGCATCCCCATGACTGCCTGGAGAACGCTGGGAGTTGTAGGGCTTTTTTCTATCCAAACATGCATAGGATTGTGCCTTAATTAGTTAAATATTAAATGTTAAACATTAACATACTAACGATCATGTATGATTTGCTCATTACGTTTCTGCCCAGTAGCCAAAACTGTTTGGACGGTTCACAAAAATATATATCAAATATTAAATACCACTGATTTCCAGCTGCTGATAATGTACAATATAAATATGGGAATCAAGAAACAAAGCAAAGTATCAAATGCAGAACTCAAACGTCACGGATTTCAAGCGCAAATATCAAAAGTGTGGACATTATTATGAGAGAGAAAGCTCCACTGAAGACAGCAGAGTTTACGTACTAATCAACCTATAGGCTACCTTTTTGCAGAAACTGCAACAGAAGATTTTGTCGAGCAACTCTTGAGTGTTCCTACAGATGGTTTATTTTGAGGGAAGCTGGTGCCTCCTCCCGCCGGATGTGAACATTTATCTGAGCACCGCATTCCTAGGAGTCCAGAGAAAGTTATACACACGCTCCAGAGACTGGGTGGCTCCTTACCAAGTGACATCACTAGGGATGGGCCTTGGGAGCAGAAACAGTGTTAGGGAGCGGCCCACTAGGGCTAGAGCCCCAAATCTTTCATCTGGAGCCCCGAATCTCTGGGAGGCCCTCTGCCCCACCACCCTGCTGTCCAGGGGCACTTGATAAAAGAAAAGTGCAGGGGCTCTGAGGGGCTCTGTTGCATCGGATCCCCCTGGATGAGCTGGCTCTTGGCCCACATGTGCTTCCCCTTCCTGCTGCCCGCTCCTTGAATCTTTCCGCCTGAGGTTTTTCCCTGAAATCAAATGCCCTCTTCTTCCCCTGCCCATACATCCCTTTTCACAAATACGGGTGTCCTTAGGAGACAGGCTCTTTGACAGACTTTAGAGCATCTGTAAATTAGCATCTGCGAATTTGTGCGTCTTCTTTTTTTGTCCTGGGGCCTGAGCCCCAGAGCTTTTTGGTACCTAGCACCGCCCCTGCCTTGGGGCTAAGGTTGATAGCCTTGCAGCAACCCCCCCCCCAAAAAAAATTACTACCCAAATAACAGCAGGTAATGGGGGCATCAGGGCAACCGAAGTGATCTCCATTTTATTACAGCCATGATTGAAGTGAGTTTAAAATGCAAACGCAAGCAAGCAAGCAAAAACAACCGCCCTGCACGTGCTCAGAGTATTCTTTTAATCAAGGTTGGCAAACATTAGAATCTTATCAGGAACATCGAAGCAGTTGGAAAGCATGGAAGGGCGACTGGGATGGTGAGAAGAGAAATGTTCGTTGATGCGCTTCACGACAGAAGTAATGCACGGCCAGGGAAATGTGGCCGGGATCTAAAATGACCACGCTGCACCATTGTCCTTACCTAGCAAGTTGTGGTCCACGTCACCCCCTCTCCATCCTTCCTCCTGGGAGGCCAAATTCTGCCTGGTCCTGGTCCCAGACGCTGCTGGCTCTTTGTCCTGAAAATCTCTGGTCAGTTCCTGGAACAAACAGAAGATTCAACCTGAGCTAGGTTGCATGTGCCCAGCAGAGGTGTTGTTAGGGGGTGGCCCACTAGGGCTGGAGCCCCGAATCTCTGGGAGGCCCTCCCTCTGCCCCACCAGCCTGCTGTCCAGGGGCACTTGCTGGAATAAAGGTCCAGGCCCCCCGAGCATCTCTGTTGCATCGGATCCCCCCGGATGAGCTGGCTTCTGGCCCACATGTGCTTCACCTCCTATTTGGAAACCACCAAAGGACTGGTGGTTGAGGGAAAGGGGTGTGGTCTGAGGAAGGGGGTGTGGCCATCTGGGAAACCCCAGAAGGCCGGATGTGGCCCCTGGGGCGGAGGTTCTGCACCCTCGCTGTACAGAAATACAAACTGAATTACGGAAGCGTCTCTCACAGTGCAAACAAGGATCACGGCGTCTGGGATAAGGATGATGCGCCATTCTTCAGCTTGCGTGACAGATTTCTGGTTTGCCACTCCCCCGTTCTCTCACCTGTTGCTGCTGTTGCTCCCAGAGCGTGGCCGCTTGACGCTTCCGCAAGAAATCGTCCACCAAGGCTACTGCCTGGAGACACGTCTCGGGGTTTCGTTCCCTGACCCAGTCCTGGGTTTCGCCGGGCAGGATGGTCAGGAACTGCTCCAGAACCAGCAGCTCCAGGATATGCTCTTTTGTCCGTCTCTCCGGTTTCAGCCACTGGTAGCAAAGTTCCTGGAGCCGGCCGTAAACCTCCAAGGGACGCCCAGCCTCCGGGTAACGGAACTGCCGAAACCGTTGGCGCCGCATCTCCGCGGTGACGTTGTAGGCTTTCAAGACGGCCTCCTTCAGCTTCTTGTAGTCTTTTCTGTCGCATGCGCCCAGGGCCCAAAAGGCCAGGTGGGCTGTTCCACGAAGGGCTGGCGCAAGTCGCGAGGCCCACTCTTCCTTCGGCCACAGGCAGGTCTCGGCCACGCGCTCGAAGGTGGCCAAGTAGGCCTCGACATCGTCGCTCTGGGTCAACGGAGGAGGCTGCAAGTTGTCCCACGCCGGCGTGGCCTGTGGCCGCCTCTTCAGCCGGGCTTCCCAGCTCCGAAGGACTCCCCTTTCCACATGTTCCCGCTTCTCCACAGGTGGTAACGGGAGTCCCAAAAGCTCCTCCAGCAGGACCATCATGGTTCCCTTTCTGTAGCCGAGACTCGCCCGGGCTTGTTCTTCCCTTTCAGCATTCTGCTTCGGCTGAGTTTGGAATGAGAAATCCTGGGCAATGACCACGGCAGCCATTTTGTCTTCCACAAGATGGCGGGTGGCGAGGCCTTGGCCGAGTGG
This sequence comes from Shinisaurus crocodilurus, assembly GCA_021292165.1. Lineage (NCBI taxonomy): Eukaryota > Metazoa > Chordata > Lepidosauria > Squamata > Shinisauridae > Shinisaurus > Shinisaurus crocodilurus. Next base: position 2,543,402 of record JAHFWL010001188.1, on the reverse strand, counting down.
GAGCCTTTTCTGAACTCCGCTCCCTGAGGTAATTTCTCCAGTTCCTTGTCCTTCCCTTCAGTCTGCGCTGTTCACAATGCCCAGGGAAGATGGCCACTCGTCGAAGACCTGTAAGCAACACAACGGAATCTCATATGAAGCTGCCTTACAGCAAACCCATCTAGGGCAGAATTGTCAACTGTTAGCGTCTCACGCAGAGAAGGGCCTTTCTCATCACTGCTACCTGATCCTAAAAGCTGCAGATTCCAGAGACTGAACTTGGGAACTTCCTCTTCATGCAAAGCACATGCTCTGCCACTGAGCTCTGGTCACAAGAACCAGAGAAGAGCCATGCTGGGTCAGACCAAGGGTCCACCTAGTCCAGCCTTCTGTTCCCACAGTGGCCAATCAGCTGCCCACGGGAAGCCCGCAACAAGCAGGACGCGAGTGCAACAGCACCCTCCTGCCCATGTTCCCCAGCAACTGGTATACCAAGGCCTCTGATACTGGAGGTAGCACAGGGCCATCAGGACTAGTAGCCGTTGATAGCGTTCTTCTCCGTGAATTTGTCCTCCTCTGCATAATTTTCCGCGCCCCCGTCCCTGCGACACTGCCCTCCACACCTCCTCCACTTACTAGACTAGTTTAGTTTTCTAAACTAAAGGCTGAACTGCATCTGCCGTTTTATTCCCGTTCACCTGGTTAGCAGAGATCCTTTCGGAGCTCTTCGCAATCGCCTTTCTGTTCTTACCCATCCCGAATAATTCGGTGTTGTCCGGAAACGGGGCTACCTCACCGCTCGACCCTAACTCCAGATAATTTATGGGCAAGTTCAAAAGCACTGGCCCCAATACGGAATCTTGCAGGGGGGGGGGGGCGCAACCCGCACTGCTTGCATCTCTCCATTGTGAGAACTGTCCATTTATTCCCACTTTCTGCTTCCTGTTTTTTTAGCCGTTTATCAACGCAGAAGAGGAACCGTTCTCTTCTCCCATAGCTGCTTTGTTTGTTCAGGAGCCTTTGATGAGGGACATTGTCGAAAGCTTTTTGAAAGTCCGAGTCTGATCCCGCATGGTGGTTCTTATGTTCGTAGGAGTAACTCCAGGGGGCTTTTGTCCGTGGGCCCCTGCTGAGGTGTGGGCCCTTGGCAGGTGCCCAACTATGCCTACCCTTGCTGTGGGTCATGCAGCGCGGAGTTAAACTAGGGAATCTGTTACCACAAGTTGTCGTGATGGTCGCCAACTTGGATGGCTTTAAAAGAGGATTAGAAAAATGCACAGAGGAGAAGGCTATATCAGTGGCTACTAGTCCTGATGGCTCGATGCGATCTCCGGTATATCGGAGGCACACTGACCCAATGCGGATGATCCACTGCAGGTCATCGTGGGGTTACTTAACTCGCGGTGAGGCTGCAGGGCACGTGCGGCTGCCAGTTTGAATACGCAATCCCCACTTGGGGGTTTTCATGTCGTGCGAACCCAGTGAGCGTGGATTATGCAAGGGTTAAACAGCGGGGGTGGGGTGGGGGGGGCAGCCATTTTGAATATGCAACCTCCGCTCGGGGCGTGTCGTGTCTTGTGAACCTGGCAAGCGTAGGTGACGTGAGGGTCAAACAACCCTCACAGAACCCTAAAACAGACCATGGGTGATGCGAGGGTTGCTTAACCCTCACATCACCCATGCTTACCAGGTTCACAGGACACGACGACGACACCCCCTCCCGCAAGCCGAGGTTGCATATTCAAAACGGCAGCCTCAGTGTGGATTAAATAACGCACGGCGGGCTGTCGCAAACAGCCCCAAGATGCCTATGTACACCAGTTGATGGGGGAGATGGGCGGGAGGGTGTCCTTGCGCTCATGCGCTACTTGTGGGCTTCCCACAGGGAGCTGGCTGACCACTGTGGGAACAGAATGCCGGACTAGATGGACCTTTGCTCTAATCCAGCACAGTGACTTTTATTTTTTTTTTAATTTTTCCAGACTTGGCTGGTGAACGCGCCAAAGCAATCAGAAAGTTGGAAACAGCGATATGTAGGCTCCATCGGGCGTGCAATTTCATAACTGCCTGACCCCCCGCCCCCCCCCTGCAACAAAAAATAAAATCCCATCCCTGGGCAGCCTCCGGTTGAGTGAAGCAATCGGCGAAACGAGGAAGTCTGTTCTGAATCCACCGTCCCCATGAGGAAGGAGGAAGGAGAACTTGCAAACCACTTCAGCCCAGGACGGCAGCCCAGTTCCGTGTGCGCCGAAGGAGCAACAGGAACATCAGCTACAAAAAGAAGAAGAAAGAAACCCCCCTAATCTAGCCGCAGCCAGGGAGAGCACCCCCCCCTTCAGATTCCATTGGGGCGGGAGCCGGCCTTTGATTGGGTCAGGTCTTAGCTCGGGAACATTGATAAAATGTTGGGGTTCGGTGGTGGCAGTGTCGTCATGGCATCAGAGATGCCTCTGAGCATGCATAGAGTGCCTTTCCCTCGCCACTCAGGGAAATGCAAGAGGGCCTGGGCGTCCTTCTGTGTCTCACAACGGCATAAACACCATCCAGGAACGGAGAAAAGTTGTAGGCATGAAAATTCCTTCTTCCTTGGAAGTATTAAAAAGGTACAGGCCACCACCACCCTTCCTCCCATCTCCTTATGCGCTTCCAGGGTAGAAGATAGGATTCCCCCCCACCTCCAGCTCCGTGAGCCACATAACTAGAAAGAGGGGCATTGCAGTCTCGTTTGCCCTCGGCTCCCTGTTTAAACATTGCCGAGTCGCATGGCACTCGCCGGCTCCTTCAGCGCTCCTCATGCGCCGTCACTTCGCTCGCCACAAATCCTCTCCTGCATCACAACTGGCAGCACCACCACCACCAGTTAATGCCCCGACAACTTACCTAGTCAACAGCTCCCGTGCAGAGAGCAGCTGCAAATGCGATACACTGCCGAAGTTTGTCCAGGGCGGAGCAGGAAGGAGCTGCAGTGATGTTTGTTGCAATGAACCAAGGGGTGTGTACATCCAAGCATGTGCCTGCACCCACTCATGCTTAGCCATGCACATTCTTCTCTAGGAGATGGCCCTCTGTGGTATTAACTCTTAATCCAACTCGAAAACAATGGCAATCCTTCTCTGCGGTGAGCTACTGGCGTGCACAGCTTCTGCAGGCACGCGGAATGCAGCGCGGGGCGGGAAAAAAATAGCTTGCCGAGACTCCGCTTTCGTAAAACAGAAAAGCGCGTTTCTAGCCCTCATGGCTCGAAAGGTATCCTTGGAAGCAAGGCCTATTGCCTTGCTTCCAAGGTAAAATTTCAGAAGGCGAATGGTAGCGGAATAAGACGTCAAGCCCCTGAAAGCGGAGAGGGAGCCAAGCCCCTGCCTCCACCACCCCCGCATCTAGCAAAATCAGTTATGCACAAAAAACGCACGTTTCTGCAGAATAAACGACACAGTTAAAACCACTAATTGGCACAAGCCACAGCATTCAGCCGGACTGGGTGCAAAGATTTTTATTTCTCTTTTCGTAGCTCTGACTACATGCAACAACAAAAGATATGTTTGGGAATCCATGTTCATAGCTGTGTTGAGTCCAAATGCTGAGCTTAGAGCTTGGGCCCTTGTTGGGACTTTTGTAAACCGTGCTGTTTGAGATTCAGTGTGATTTATTTATTATACTTATATTCTGCCTTTTTCACTCCAAGGAGCCCAAGGCAGCTTACATAATCCTCCCCTCCCTCTATTTTATCCTCACAACAACCCTGTGAGGTAGGTTAGGCTTCAGTGTCAGTGACTGACCCAAGGTCACCCAGTGAGCTTCATGGCCGAGCAGGGACTAGAACCCGGATCTCCCAAGTCCCAGTCCAACACTCTCACCACTACGCCACACTGGCTCTCAATATAACATATCATCAGATATTAAACTGATAAAGAACAGATACTACACTTGATCTTAGCCAAAAGGTTGAGAGGCGATGGGGTGATGGTGTCGGACTAACACAGGGTTGCCTGTGGACCAAAACCGGCCCTCCCAGGGACCAACTCCTTCTGATTGCTCTATGCTCCTCGAAGAAAGCGGAAGGCTTTGTGATTAGGTCCATGTCTAATCTGGAGCAAGAATAATTAGGCGAAACTACCAGGCAGATTCAAAGCAAGCTGCTGCTGAGGACTGCTCTTATTTAGAGCAAAAAGCAAACCACTTTGCAAAACTTGGCTGACAAGGGAGCTCTGCGAGCACCTTCGAAAGTTAAAATAAGCGTTGCTGAACCTGAACTGCCGGGGAGCTTGAAGTCATGGAAGCAAACTGCAAATTTGTACGGCAGAGAGAAGGGCCCCTAGTCAATCTCCAGTTAAAAGGATGCTTCAGGGTCTTATCCTCCTTATCCTTATAACACCCCCACCCGCATCCCAGCATACAACACCGGGCTACACAGATGCATGGTCTGACCTCATATGCCCCACGGTATCCCACCTCCTGCACTGCCCCAGCCACAGGGCATAGCCCAGGTGAGGCCAGGTGGAAAGAGAAAATTTGTCCCCAAAGGATGCATTTCAACATAGGGCGCTGAACCTCTTTCAGCTTGAGGGCCGCACTCTGTGGGGGGGGGGAGGGCACATTCCAGTAGTGGGCAGGGCCAGAGGCAAAAGGGGCAGGGCAAAAAACCAGCCCATTTTAGCTTAATGCTCTTCCTGCCCGTAGCCGAGACTTTGGAGAGGCAATGAAACCTTTTGGGCAGGGGGGTGGGGGGTGGGGGGGACACTGCACGAAAGCCAGAAGACCACCGAACGATTGGCAGTTGGGGGAAAAGGAAAGGTGGTGGGGGCAGGGCTGGATTTGGACCGCAGGCCAGCAGTTCTACACCGCTGGTCTAAACCGTATAAAGTCCTGGGTGATTTGCTCCGAGTACTCCGTCTCATCAGGGCCATTTGATGTCTAGGTAGGCTCTCAGAGAAAACTGTGAAGGATCACTAACAGGATCCTTTGCGTGAGTTCGGCGCTTAACGGGTTAACTAGCACTGAGTTACAGCCCGTACGAGCGCTGGCGACCAACTGCGAGGCTTTCGCGCACAAGAGGAAACCGCAGCCCTTTAAATGACCAAATAAGGCTTTTATTTGTTTACACAAAACACAGAGCGGAACTAACAGCTTTCCAGGAATACTACAACGTCAACACAACCTTAGTTGACCCCTGCGTTTCTCAATGAACAGGCTCCTAGGCTAGCGGATTGAATCTGGTCAGTTACCTCAGATCAGAGACTCTACGCCTAGTCAGTTTCAGCCTGGCTCCGGGTCGGCTGATCCGGGGATGAGACTGGCTTATTCGGGCTGCCGCTTGAAGGACGAAGCTGGCCCCGATGTACCCTGGTTCCCAACAACCCTCTACCGGAAGGGAGAGGGGTTTTCTACCCCGGAGTTCCCGCTCTCCCCGCCCTCCAGGTCAGGTGGGGCTTATGCCTGCCCCTTCGTTTCAGGTGGGCTTATTCCTGCCCGGGAAGAAGGTGACGTACTGGTACTTTGCAGCTCTTTGAGACTGCCCTGATAGTTTGATGGTCCTTGATGGTCCTTCCTGGGTTTTTGTGGATCTCCACCGAGACTCTTCTTTGTTGGGGATGACGACCTGTCTGGCTGCTCCTCTGGTGATCTCATCCCTCCTTCCTCGCCCCCTCCCTTAGGGGAAGATTGTGTGTGTGTGTGTGTACAGACTTGTGTTGGGCTTTCTCCACAAAAACACTGCGAGCAAATCTGAATTATTCTCTTCTTTATACACTGCTTTATGTTCAAAGGTTTGTGTATGTGACGGATGGGGAGTCTGACTGGATTCCTTCAGGGAGTGGGGCTGGAAGAATTTCTTCCGCCCTGGAGAAATCCCCCCCCGCCCCGGCCAGTTATCTCTGGCCTGAAATTTGGACTTGCCCGTGCATTGGGGAGGACATGGCACAGGGGAAGCAGCTCTGACCAAGGTGCTGCCTGGAATGCTCCTGCAGCCCGTTACTCAGTTCAGGATAAGTTTTGCTGCACGAAAGTCCTCCAAAGCTAAAACACCGGCTGCAGCCCCAGCACAGGACCGAGCTCCACTCTTTCCTCGCCCCCGTGGCCAGTATTGGGATCGTAGGATTGTCAGCAGCTCCGGACAGAGAGCGGTCTTCTTTACTTTTGACACCGCACCATCAGAAGTGGCCAATAACTGTTGATAGAACTGTCAGATCTTTCTCCGGAGGGGGAGAGACACACATCAGGACTGCGGTGCATCATCGGTTCAGCTGACAGGTGAAAAAAAAACAAACAGGGCTTGTATTTAACAGCTCACCTGGGCGCCAAAGGCAACCAGAAATTCCAACACAAAGTGCACACGTGGAATTCCACGCAAGCGCGCAAGCTGGCCAAGAAGGGACGGATTGGCCTCCTTGCCAGCTGCAGAAGGAAAATGCCTTCCTCTGCAACCAGCACAGAAAAGCAATAAACTCAAGGATGGGCCATGCCCTTGGTAGAAGACAATGTTTTTAAAACTAGCCTGCTTTTGGGCGGGGGGGGGGGGAGCCTGCATTTCCATGTTGGCTGTGGAGAGGAGAGGGGGGTCGATCTTCTGTTGCTGGCGTGGAAACACAGGCTGCCAGCATCTTAGCAGGGAAGGGCTGTAGCTCCGTGGTAGAGGCCCTGCTTTGCACGCAGAAGGTCCAAAGTTCTGTTCCTGGCATCTCCAGGTATTAAAAAAACTGCAGACTAGTGACTTTTGTGGGAATATATACAAAGCTGGGTAAAACCCCTCAAAATGCATATCCAAAGCTGGAGGCTTGAAATGATTATGTGAATTCACAAAAGCCACGGAGATCTCATTCTCGCAAACAAAGATGGAGGCTCGCGGATAGGTCCCCATGACATGCTTATGTTGAAGAAACTGGCTGCACCCAAATGTGAAAATTGTCAGACCTTACAGGTGGACAACTTGCAGCCCTCCAGACTTTGGGGCCTATGAATCCCATCTGCCTTGGCCAGTTACATAGGGCAGAATTTAAAAAAAAATTAAAAAATTAAAAGAACTTTTCTAGTGCTTTATTTTTCCGCACAAAATTTTCCGTTTCCTAAGTTCATTAGTAACAATGAACGAGTGCCAATTGCAAATACAATACTAGGCAAACTTGGCAGTTACCAAGTCATAATTAATGTTTTTTGGGCGGTGATTGCCAGCAAGCATCATCTTGAGTACTGCGTCTAGTTCTGGGCACACTTTAAGAAGGATGTAGACAAACTGGAGAGGGTTCAGAGGAGGGCAACAAAGATGATTAAGGGACTGGAAACAAGGCCCTGTGAGGAGAGACTGAAAGAACTGGGTATGTTTAGCCTTCAGAAGAGGCGGCAGAGGGGAGATATGATCACCCTCTTCCAGTACTTGAAGCGTTGTCACACAGAGGAGGGCCAGGATCTCTTCTCCATCATCCCAGTTTGCAGGACACGGAATAATGGGCTCAAGTCACAGGAACCCAGATTCCACCTAAACATCAGGAAAAAATTCCTGACTGTCAGAGCAATAAGACAAATGAAACCAACTACCTAGGGAAGTGATGGGCTCTCCCACTCTGGAGGCAATCAAGTCAGGCCAGCCTTCTGTCAGGGATGCTTTGACCTGGATTCCTGCATTGAGCAGGGGGTTGGGCTCGATGGCCTGGTAGACACCTTCCAACTCTACTATATCTCACAATAAAATGGAACTAATAAGTAGTGATGGCAAAACCGAAGGTTCCCCAACCTCAGGGGCCGAGGTGAACTCTGTTGAAATAGAGGAGCGGCTGTTAGCGTATCATGCAGTTCTTTCGGTTGCCAAAATTAATTCATGTTGCCTTCTGCAACCTGGTGCCCTCCGTTTTGACTGAATGATGCTTGGAGTCGTAGCCCAACATTTCTGGAAGGCACCAGGATGGGGAAAGCTGAATTAGTGTGCCAGCTGTTTTCAATGCCTTTGTTTCTCTCTTACATTTAAAGAGAGGAAGGATATGCCATTGTCTTTAGATTTCTACAAGTATTCCAAGAAGGATGTCTACATAATATAACACTTCAATCACATTAAATGTGCCTTTGTTTTCCCCCGGGTGCTGTATTGAGACAAAAATTAACATGAGGTACTTCAATTAAATTTGTTTGAGAAAACCCACATCACTGTCTGGCTTCTCTGCCTTACATCTTGATGCTTGGTACTCGTGAGAAAGGAAGTAAACAGCACCCTAATCTTTGCATGGTTTCCTGATGCAGTATCTCTTACAAACTGTGAGACCGAGATAGCTTCTTTTCTTAAACAAGTCCTCACCAGTGCCTCAAAGTCTCCACCTGTCATATCCCACGTAAGCTATACCACTATCTGCAAGAAAGCATGGCAGAAGCTGGTAAGAACATAGTAAGAGCCCTGATGCTGGACCAGACCAAGGGTCCATCTAGTCCAGCATTCTGTTGACAGTGGCCAACCAGCTGCCCACGGGATCCCAGAAGCAGGACATGAGTGCGACAGCACCCTCCTGCCCATGTTCCCCAGCAACTGGTGTACACAGGCATGCTGCTTCTAATACTGGAGTTAGCATAGGGCCATCATGCCTAGTAGCCCTTCATAGGCTTCTCCTCCATGAATTTGTCCAAAGACCTTTTAAAGCCCTCCAAATTGGTTGCCATCACATCTTAGATTTCATAGATCATAGAGTTGGAAGGAGCCTACAAGGCTATCAAGTCCAATCCCCTGCTCAGTGCAGGAAACTAGAGGAGGGGTCTCTCATCCAAGTAATAACCAGGCCTGACCCTGCTAAACTTTCCACGCTCAGACAAGCTGAGCCAGCATAAGCCACAGGCCTATCTTGTGGAAGTGAATTCCAGTTTAACTCTGTGCTGTGTGAAGAGGTCCTTCCTTTGATCTGTCCTGAATCTCCCACCAATCAGCTTCATGGGAACCGTTGGGTTTTAGTATTATGAGAGAAAAAAAATGTCTCCTTATCCACTTTCTCCCCACCATGCATAATTCTGTACACCTCTGTCATGTCTCCCCTTACCATTTTTCTAAGCTAAACAATCCCAGCTGCTGTAACCTTTCCTCCTACGAGAGCTGCTCCAGCCACTTGATCATTTTAGCTGCCCTTTTCTGCACTTTTTCCAACCTTACAATATCCTTTTTTAGGATCACCATCCAAACCCCTCAAAGGTGAGTGCCTCCCAGATTGGTGACTGACTGTGCCCCCAAATAAGCGACCGCAGCCAGGCACAGTGTCCAAAGAAAAAACACCTTTAATGGCAAAATGCTATTTAGTGGGGCAGCGGCACGCCTGAGGCTCATGCCTTCACGGCATATTTCCGAGGGGGGTATAGGCGCTCTTTCCGCTGCTGCTTCTTGGTCTTCAGACCCTCTTCGTGCTTGTTGAGCCGGCGTCGCATGGCTCGTGTTTTCTTGGGTCGCAAGTCCAGGGGCTTGTACTTCTTGCCCTGTTTGTGGAGGGGGGAGAGAGAAGCCAAGCTCAGAAAGGACTTTGAGAGATACAAAATATGGGCAACAGCAGCCTGCAAGCTTGACTGCAAGAACCACACCACTTCCGTGAAGCCTTTGGCTTAAGCCAGGCCCAGAAAATGCCACTTGCTTGGTTGTCTGTGGCGAATACAAACCCTACGAAGTCGTAACGGCTATATTCTACCTCCAGGATTGGAGGAAGTGCACTTCTGAATACCTCTTGCTTGGGAACATGAGCAGGACGGTGCTCTCGCGCTCATGTCCTGCTTGTGGGCATCTGACTGGCCTGATTCTGCACAGCTCTTCTTCTGTTCATAACGGAAAACCGGATCCTTTTAGGAGGCGTGCAAGCCCATCTAGAACAGGCTGAACCGTTCTATTCGCAGTGATCTTAGGAGGGTGTTCTGGACCCAGAGGGGCTGGTGCTGCTCCAAACCCAAGAGCTGCTTCCTTTAACAGCCTCCTTGGCCTGCAGTGCTGCTCAGCCGGCCCCCCTCTCCTCCTTAAGTCCTCACACGGCCCCAATCATAAGCAATCAGCAAGAGACTTGAGGCAGGGCACCTTCTGCAACTGGTATTTCCCCCCAGTTGGGGGGGGGCAGCATTATGTTATCAAGTTAACAATGAACTGAAAGAACACAAGTCAAATGGGGCAGTTTCAAAGTTGTGATTAACTTTCTCTCTCACACACACACACACACACACAGGTGACTCTCCCTATGTCTTGTAGCCTGTGTTTCCATGCTGGCCACGAAGACTGGGCAGAACCCTTCTCCACAGGTGGGATAAAAATTAAGGATAGTGGCCTTTTTATTTATTATATTTATATCCTGCGCCTTTTTTCCGCCAAGGAACCCAAGGCAGCATACATAATCCTCCTCTTCCTCTCCATTTTATCTTCGTAACAACCCTGTGAGGTAGGTGAGGTTGAGAGTCAATGACTGGCCCAAAGTCACCTGGTGAGCTTCATGGCCAAGTGGGGACTAGAACCCAGATCTCCCGAGTCCCAGTCCAACATTCTAACCAATAGGCAACACTGCTTCCCCATGGCCAGCACAGAAATCAAACAAACTGGTGCAGGACAGATGGAGAGATCCATCCACCCCCCTGCCAGTCTGCTTACTGCCTGCACGGAATTCCTCCTGACCAGGCGAGTTGTTACAATACAAGACTGAACTAGAGCTTTGAGTTTGTTCGAATGGAACTTTTAAACCACACTTCAAGTGTTTTATTGCTTTTTGTTTCCCATGTCAAGTATTCCAGATTAACTATTGGACAGGGGTGGGAAGACACCTTTTGAGATATTTATACAGTACAAGCCAGGTATCAGATGATTTAGGCCGAGGATGATGGATCCCCAGGATGATGGCAGCTGTAGCCTGACACATTTGGAAAAGCCCAGTTTAGGGAATTAGAATTTCTTTTGCAGGACGCTAACACCCACGTCAACGGCCACCAGCTCTTAGAAAGGCGTTGCACCCGACTGCTAGCGTAGAACGGAGTTGCCCGCGGAGTACTGTGTACCTGCTGGACAACTGCCTGGACCACGTGGCCCCAGCGAAAGCTGTCCGAGCAGGAGATCGCTTTAGCAAGAGCAGATTCACACTGCATCCACGAGGTGCCGAGCAGTGCTGGGTGTTAGCCTTGCAAACCGTGGTCGCTTTGGAAAACCGCCCACCCACCTCACACCGAGATTATCTGTATGGGAAGATTCCAGGAGGTTGGGGCGGGGGGGGGGGAGCAGAGATCTCATAGTCTGCTCCAGCTGGACTACCACCCCACCCCACCCCACCCCACCCAGCTATCTACAATCAACAGTCCTGCAGGGAATGATTCCAGGAGAGAGGGGAGCAGATGAGACCTTCTGCTCTTCCGGATGGACTACCCTGCCCCCAAGGCCATCTTTTAACAATTGCCCTGAGAGAAGGATCCTGATGGTGTATTTTTAAAAAAGAAATTAATATTCTTTATTGAGATTTCTGTGCTTCTCTGTTGCTTGTAAGCTGCCTTGGTAGGATCTGTACCCTGGAAGGCGGCATATAAATAATTGCAACAAATTAAGGCACTTTAGGTGCAATCCTATGCAAGTTTAGACAGTTGGGGAGTTGTTGTTCAACACAACCAGCGGACACCAGGTACCGGGGAGACTGCACGAGACGTTCTCCCACATTCGCTGGAAGAATCTCCCTGGCTTTGCCCTCCTGTTCCACCAACAGCAATCCCCCAACGGAAGACATAAAATGCGGAGAAACCGGCAGATGTGCTGCTTCAGACTCACTTTGTAGAACTTCCTGAGGTTTTCCTTCTGGGTCTGGTTAATGACAGTCAGCACTCTGGCGATGGATTTGCGAACCACCCGGCTGCGAAAGGCAAAAGGAAGACAGGATTCAGCACAGGAGAGTGGCAGGCGACACCACGGGAGCTCAGCATCCTAGCAGCACCCTGGACGCTTATATTTGTTATTGGCAAAGGATGGGTTTAGGCTGAAGAACTGTGGGCCAATTGTTATCTGGGACTTACGTTCTCCCCCCCAGATCCTACCTTAACCCAGCCTTGAATTTTTTGACTTGCCTGCTAAGCCAGAGGTCAAGGGTGAGGACCCCCTCCCCACGACACCCCCAAGAACTACATCCTCTCATGGAGGAAAGTGGGACTTCTCTTCCCTGCAGCCAGTATGGAAAAAGACTTCTATTTTAGCAGGCTACTAGCTCTTCTGGGGTTATTTGCATGGCTGGCTTAGAACTCCAGATTCACCAACTTGCTTTGGGGCAAGCAACTAAGGCTGCGACCCTATTCATGTTCAGACAGAAAAAAATAAAAGTCCTCCAACTCCCAGCATTCCCCAGCCAGCCATGGCTGGCTGGGGAATGCTGGGAGTTGGGAGGACTTTTTTTTCCCTGTCTAAACATGCATAGGACTGTACCCTAACTTGGCAAAGGCAGGGAGATAATCTATCAAAAGGGCAAGAAAGAGGATGTCCCTGCTTTACAGGGGTTGTTGTGGGCATGAAGCAAGCAAGGATGCCACATTCAGGCCAATGAGCAACGCTGTGCTGTTTTTGTCGCTCAATTACTTGGGTGGGCGTAATACAAGAGTTGCCCAGGCTCCATGAGACCAATAGCACGGTGGGGGACGTGTGGCTCTCCAGATGCTGGTGAACTACAACTCCCATCAGGCCTAGCCAGCCAAAGGCGAGGGCTGATGGGAGCTGCAGTCCAGCCAACATCTGGAGAGCCGCATGTTCCGCGCCCCTAAAATAGACTTCCACCCCGCATGCTCTCATAGGAACATAGTAAAGATTCCGGTACTCATGGTTCTGAATAAACAACTGATTAAAACAGGAACACAGGAAGCTGCCTTATATCGAGTCAGACCCTTGGTCTATCTAGCCAAGTACCTGTTGACACTGACTGGCAGCAATGGCTCTCCAGGGTTTCAGGCAGGAGCTTTTCCTAAAGATGCCGGGGATCGAACCAGGGACCTTCTGCATGCAAAGCAGGGGCTCTACCAACTGGACTATGACCCCTTCCCTCTCAGAGGTTGCCAGGCCTGCACCACATCCTATAAGCTTGGACCGGCACAGCCAGCCGGTCATAGAGTTGGAAGGAGATCATAGATCTGATAGGAGTTGGAAGGAGCCTACAAGGCCATCGAGTCCAACCCGCTGCTCAATGCAGGAAACTAGAGGAGGGGTCTCCCATCCAAGTCATAACCAGGCCTGACCCTGCTTAGCTTTCCACGCTCAGACAAGCTGAGCCAGCGTGAGCCACAGGCCTATATACTTCTGAGAGCTGCAAACGCCTTTCCTCGCGTGAGAAGGCCAAAGGGATGATCGTCGCTTGCCGCGCCATTAGCTGTTGTCCGCTAGCAGCCGCTGCCGACAGAGGCCTCGCTACGGCAGAGCGGTTGGTGGAAGACTCACATCTTGGAGAGTTTGGAGGCTGCTCCGCCAGTCACCTTGGCGACGCGCAGCTGAGACAGTTCCACCTTGAGGTCGTCCAGCTGTTTCAGCAGCTCCTCCTTCTTCTTCCCTCGTAGGTCACGGGCTTTGATCTTGGCCTAGGAACAAGGGCAAAGATGGCGTTGGGGGTGCAAGACACGGGACACGCAAAATCATGGCCAGTTCAGGTCTCCCGCTTTTTTGCCCTCGATGGGTAGCCACGCAGCATCTGCCCTTGCTACCAGCTCAATACAGAAGATGAAAAAACAAACAGCACACGATTTTTTTAAAAAAGCTTCTCTTTCCCCTATTTTTCTAGTGGAAACCTCAACACCCCCACCCATACTGGGCTGATTCACCAGACAGACAAGGAATTGGGCGGGGAGATCAGCACGGCAGCTATTCCTCCCTGCGGATGTAGTTAGGCAGGATTATGTATGTATACATTGTGGATCTGTGGAGGCACAGAAATATCTGCAAGATGTGGCACTGATTATAGCAGGCCCTCCAGATGCTTTGGCCTACAGCTCCCAGCATCCATCACACCACTGGGTAGGCTGGCTAGGGCTGATGGGAGTTGTAGGCCAAGACATTTGGAGGGCCACAAGTTGCCCACTCCTGGCACAAAATTCTGCTTCTGGAAATCTCAGCTTGCCTTTGCAGAAGCAAACACTGTACCTATGGCACAGGAGACCAAGGCTACATCTCAAGTGTATCAATGGATACTAGTCCTGATGGCTATTTGCTACCTCCAGGATCAGAGGTCTTGGTACACCAGTTGCTGGGGAACATGGGCGGGAGGGTGTTGTTGCATTCGTGTCCTGCTTGTGGGCTTCCCGTGGGCAGCTGGTTGGCCACTGTGTGAACAGAAGGCTGGACTAGATGGACCCTTGGTCTGATCCAGCACAGTTCTTCTTATGTCCGTAGGAGCAACTCCAAGGGGCTTTTGTCCATGGGGCCCCAGCTGAGGTGTGGGCCCTCGGCAAGTGCCCAACCATGCCTACCCTTGATGCTGGCCCTGCACAGGGCAGAGTTAAACTAGGGAATTTGCAATCACAAGATGGAGTGATGGTCGCCAACTTGGATGGGGATTGAACAAATGCATGGAGAAGGCGAGGCTATCAATGGCTACTGGTACCGATACCTCTATGCCACCTCCAGCATCAGAGGCAGCGTGCCTGTGTACTCCAGTTGCTGGGGAACATGGGTGGGAGGTTGCTGTTGCACTCATGCGCTGCTTATGGGTTTCCCCGGGCAGCTAGTTGGCCACTGTGTGAACAAAACGCTGGACTAGAAGGACCCTTGGTCTGATCCAGCCCGGCTCTTAGCACCCTAACTGATACTGCACTTGTGAGCCAGCCCACACAGTGTAGGGAACTATAATCGGCCGCCGCTCGCTCCCAAAACGTGCTGCCAGTGGCAAACCCGGGTTTGCCGTGGCGTAACGTGTGAAAATGCCTTCCACGCTGCCCTCCCAACTTCTCAATCAAGTCTCACTCCGGTAAGGCGGTTACAGAGCAGCCCCTTTTAAACCTCCGAAGATTCTTCCTCCCACTCCCCCACGCGGCATTCGCTCCCTCCCTCCCCGCCCTCTCGCAAGCAGCGCCTTGCATTTCTCAAGCCTGCCCGGTGCGGCCTACCCAAATCTAGCCCTGCAGCCCGCAAAGATCATCGGCCGCCACACGGCCATTTGGTGCGGCCTGACTCCTCCGGCCTCCCCGAATCCCATCCCGCCCGCACTCACGGCCCGTACCCCGCTTCCCGGTGCCGATGGAACCGGATTAAAACCGGTCCCCGCACCATCCCCGGCCTCGCTCTCACCATGACAGCGACGAAGAACTCGAGACGCCGACGCGAAAAGGAAAGGACGGAAACCGAGAAGGAACAGGAAACCAGAGAGCCGGATCGACCAATAAGAGCATAGGGGAGGGGGGAGGACCGAAACGCTTTACCCCTTCCCCCCTCTCATAATGGTTTAGTCCATGTTTTCAGCTGAAAGAGACTTGTAGCTGCTGGTCTCTCCCCCCCCCCCTTGGGGTGGGTGATAAAACGTTTACATCAGAGCCGATCAATATAGTAATCGAATTATTGAGCAATTATAAAGCAACGCTATTCAATAAACTAAATGCAATTAAAAACACACACACACACACCGTGGGGAGCCTCTTGATAACAGAGATATCATAAGTCTCTGACTGGGTGACTTTGGGCCAGTCCCTGACTCGCAGCCTAACCTACCTCACAGGGTTGTTGTGAGGATAAAATAGAGAGGAGGAGGAGGATTATGTAAGCCGCCTTGGGTTCCTTGCAGGAAAAAAGGCGGGGTATAAATATAATAAATAAATAAATAAATCACGAGCAGCAGCAGCAGCAGCAGCAGAAGCACGTGTTATTTTTTCCAAACATAATCCGTATGATTAGCAGAGTACATTAATGGATATGCCCTTCTATTCATTTGTTTGGTTTTTAAAAAAAACAAACACTATAGCCTGCCTGTCCATCAAAATTAAAGTGCAAACTTGTGGGGCTCTTCTGCAATTGCTCCATGCTGGCTGGGGGATGCTGGTACTTGTCAGACTTCTCTCTCTCTAAACATGCATAGGATTGTGCCCTTAATTAGTATTTGGACGCAATCCTATGCATGTTTAGACAGAAAAAAAGACAGACAACTCCTACCATGAGAGTTGTATGGGATTTGTGTATGGGTGTTGAATGGGTATGATGAGCGTTGTAGGAATTTCCCCCCTGTCTAAATATGCATAGGATTGCACTATTTATTTATTTTATATCCCACCTTTCCACCCCAAAAAAGGCTCTCAAGGCAGCTAAGAATAAAATCCAGGTTAAAAAATAAATAAATCTTAAATTTATTTATTTATTTATTTAATACATTTTTATGCCGCCCAATAGCCGAAGCTCTCTGGGCGGTTTACAACAGTTAAAATCATAAAATACAATATAAAATATAAAATTTAAAAACGCAGATTAAAAACAAACAGCAGAGCTAGCAGCAGCAGTTACAATAACGGAATTAAAAACAATTACAAGATTAAAATGATTAATGATTAAAATGCCTGGGAGAACAGAAAGGTCTTCACCTGGCGCCGGAAAGAATACAAAGTAGGCACCAGGCAAACCTCTTTGGGGAGCTCATTCCATAACTGGGGTGCCACAGCAGAAAAGGCCCTCCTCCTCCTAGTAGCCACCTGCCTCACTTCCTTTGGCAGGGGCTCTCGGAGAAGGACCGCTGAGGAAGATCTTAGTGTCCGGGCAGGTACATATGGGAGGAGATGATCCTTCAGATACCCTGGCCCCAAGCCGTTTAGGGCTTTAAATGTTAGCACTAGCACTTTGAATCGGCCCGGAAACAGACTGGCAGCCAGTGCAGATGAGAAAGTACTGGCATAATATGTTCTCGTCGGCCAGTCCCAGTTAATAATCTTGCTGCCCTATTTTGGATCAGCTGAAGTTTCCGGACCGTTTTCAAAGGCAGCCCCACGTATAACGCATTGCAGTAATCCAAACGAGAGGTTACCAGAGCATGGATAACTGTAGCTAGGCTAAATTGAAAACATAACCTAAAAACAAGAGAATTTAAAAAAAAAATGCAACAATAAAAGAAAGAGAAAGTTCAAGGCGGCTCCCAAAAAGCAAAAAAAGCACAACGAAAGGCAATTTTAAAAAACACACCACATTATTATTATTATTATTATTATTAGGGATTCAATAAATGATGGAGCACAGGCCTATCAATAGTTCCTAGTCATGATAGCTAAATAGAACATCTACGGTATGTATCATGGCAGTCTATCTCTGAATACAAAGTGACAGGGACAAACAAGAAAAGATAGCTACTATAGACATATAGGATTGTGCTTAGATGGATCTTTGCACGCCATTTCAGGTCTGCAAGGTGGGCAAAGAGATTTCAGTGCATTCTTGGGTATATGAGAGTTTCAGGTTTTGTTTTTGTTTTAAAAGCAGTGCTTTTAAGGAGAGCTTGTTGTGAGTTACTTTTTTTATGTAAACCACAAGGCTGAAGATGGTCACAAGTCTCCAGTTCCATATTTCTAGTTTCCAGTTACTTATTTGAAAGTGTGAAACGGAGCTGCACGAGCAACCGGAACAAGCTACAGGGCTGTATATGCTCCTGAACCCACAAAATAAGCATTGGACTGCCCCACATGATCATACATCTCCGTGACCAAAAGGTTGCCGCCTTCGAGATGGACAAGTGTTCCCTCCAGGCAAGAGTGCTGTTTCTTTGCGCAACATGATTCACTGTGGGATGACCCCAGGCCGCACATGAATACAGATCTGTGGATTTTTCACCCACAAAATAAGCTTCGATGAAGTATTCATTGTAGCAGGGGTGTTGAACCTCTTTTGGCCTGAGCGTCAAATTCAATTTCAAAGAAGCTCTTGGGGGGCCACAAATGCCAGCCTATTTCATCTTTAAGATCGTACTTGCCAGGAACTCAAGCCTTAGGAGGGGCATTTCAACTTTTTCAAATGAGGGGGGGAACTGGAAAAGCTGGGAAACCACCAAACCACTGGTGGTTGGGGGAAAGGGGCGTGGCCAGGGGAAAGGGGCGTGGCCACCTGCAGGCCTGTGGTTGCGCAAGCCTGTCTGGCCCAATGCTTACTTTTGGCGGAAGACGCTGTCAAGTGTACTGGCCCCGCCATACCAATAATAGCCAACGTAGATGGAAGTTAATAATGAGGAACTGGGGGCGTGAACCCCAGGCTAAATTTTGGGCCGCCACAAATGACGCACTCACACCTCTAGGAAATTGTTCTCCAGAAAGGGCTCTTTTTACCTATAGGCAAATACTAGCTGCTGCCCCCGGCTTCGCTTGCGTGATGAAGAGTGAGTGACCGTGCCAAGTTTGCACGGGTCGTCATTTTCCTATAGGCACTATTTGTTCGAAATTCCTTAAGGTCGCTGACCGCTGTTTTGAATCGCTCCATAGGAAAGGTCCCCCGGGACTACATATTTATTTATTTATTATATTTATACCCTGCCTTTTTCCCTGCAAGCTCCCCTGGGACTACACCATGAAATTCCTGCTTCCCTCCCTGGACTACACCGTGAAATCCCTGGCCCCCCGGGACTACACCATGAAATCCCTGTTCCTCCCCCGGGACTGCACAATGAAATCTCTGCTTCCCCCCCCGGGACTACACCATGAAATCCCTGTTCCTCCCCCGGGACTGCACAATGAAATCCCAGCTTCCCCCCGCCGGGACTACACAATCAAATCTCTGTCGTCGTCCCTGGGACTACACAATGAAATCCCTGTTCCCCCCCCCCCCGGGACTACACAACAATGAAAGTCCCTGCTCTCCCTCCCGCCCCCCAGGACTATCCAAGTAACCCAACAATGTAATCCCAGTTCGCCCCCCGGGACTACCCAACAATGAAATCCCAGTTTCCCGCCCCCCCCGGACTACCCAACAATGAAATCCCAGCTCCGCCCCCCCCCCCCCCGTAGGCCCCGGCTGTGGTTCATATGAACATTCTGTTTTGACGCAGGAGAGATTTGCATATCCGCTCTAGATTGGGGCCCTGTGGCAGTTCATACAAACATTCTATATGTCGTTGGAGCGATTTGCATAACCGCTCCTGAATGGCCCCTGTGAACATTCCAAGTGACACCATTGGCTCTCATCTATTTTGGGCCGTACAGGCGCAGCAAGGGGTTTTCAGAGATTTGAACCCGCCAGCCTTTGTCCTAGGGTGATGGAGAGTATGTGTGCCAAGTTTGGGGCGGATCCATCAAAACATGATGGAGCCTATGCGACGATGCCCCCCCCCCCCCAGCAGTCATTCAGTCAGGCAGTCATTTAAAAAGTTTCCCTCCCTTTTCACCCCCTCAGAGAACATTCTAAATGGCCGAGGGGAGATTTGCATAGCCACCCCTATTGGCCCCTGCAGGAATTCATACAAACATTCTAAGTGTCCTGTGGGCTATTTGCATAACTGCTCCTATTGGCTCCTGCAGCAATTATGAGGTGAGGCCAATTTGCATAACTGCTCCCCTGTTGTTTTGCCCATAGGAGATATGAGAGTGGGGCGATTTTGCCCCCTTTTTCCACCCCCTTAGGGACGGAATTTCTGAACATCCTTCCTTAGTGGGTGTCTATGTCATAAAAACAATGTCCCTTCAAAATTTCACATTCCTCGATTAAACAGTTTGAGCTGGGCGTTGATGAGTCAGTCAGTCAATCAGTCAGTCAGTCAATCAGTCAGTCAGTCAGGACTTCTTCTTTTATTTATATATATATAGATAATAAATAGATTAATCAATTTACACAGCAATCCTATGGCCCCTAGAGGGGTGGCTAGAGGGCCATAGGATTTTTTGGAGTCCCCGCTGCGACATCAGAAAACAGCCCCTCCTCAGAGTAGGGGATTTGTGCTTGGAGTGCCCCCCCCCCAGCTGGTGCAGAAAGAACTGTGCCGGCTGCTGTTTCTCTGCAGTCGCAAGACCTCAGAGAAGGGATTTGGGAAGGGGGGGGGAGCTGACAGGCGCTTCCAAGATATGACGTATCCTGGCGGCGTCACAGCCGCCTTCCCTCCCCTTCTGAAGTGCTGCAGTTGGATGGCTGAAGTCGGCCATCTAGCTGCTTTGCAGAGCGGGAGGTGCACGGAGGCGACCTGTGCCTCCGCGCTTCTCCTGCATTGCACAGGGTGCCCGTCATCCTCCAACTTCAGATGGTTATGGGCAGGGCCGGTGCTACCATTAGGCCAACTAGGCGGCTGCCTAGGGCGCCAGGCTAAAGGGGGTGCCAGGAGCATAGGGCTGGAGGGAGGGAGGGCTCAAGTGGGAAGGGGGGGCGCTAAATATCTGATCTTGCCTAGGGCACCAAACTGCCTTGCACCGGTCCTGGTTATGGGCATCCCTGTTGGATTGCGCCCTAAAACTTGTATGATCAGTTGACTACAATTTCTTTAATTGGTTTGCAGCACTTAATGTAATATTATGTATATATGTGTGTGTGTGTGTGTGTGTGTGTTGCATGCATGCATGTGTGTGTTCAACACTCCAGCCAGCTAGTCCCACCCCACAGTCGGCCAGGCAGCCAGTGTTCTGCTCAGTCCTCATTGGGCTGTTTTGGGGGGATTCTCCCGCAATTACTGTATTTGTTTTTGAAAGGTTCCCCCCCACCTGGAAATCTCTTGATCCCCACGCCCACTATCCCCCCACCCCCATGCATGGATGGTGCCGTTTTGGCTCCATAACAATTGCCACTGCAAAGTTTGAGGACATACACACACACACATATGTGTGTATTTATGTATAAATATATTTATGTATATTTATGTATACACATATATTTACCTGTCTCTCTCTCTATAAATATACACACAGCACACATTTCAGTATAAATATATTTATGTATATGCATACTTTTAACTCTATCTCCATCTAGCTATCTATATATAAAGACAGCATTTTAGAATACGTACATGAATCAAATTCCTGCTCCCTCCCCGGGGGGGGGGGGGAAGAGCCCCCGGCTGCCAGCGCGCGCCCCCCGATTAATGCAGGCACGGCTGGCTGGCCGCTCGTGGCAGTGCCATGCCGCGCTCTGCCCTCAAGGTGGCGCTCGCCCTCCTGGTCTCCGGAGGAGGCTGAGCGCCCCGGCGGCCCAGGAGCGAGCGAGACGGGCAGGCGGCTCGGCCAACCGCGCGCCGCCGCCGGGAGGCGCGGGGCCAATGGGCGCGCCGGAGCGGCGGAGGGGGCGGGCCCGGGGAGGCCGTGCCCAGGTTCGGCGCGGGCGGAGGCGGCGCTGCCTCGCTGCCCGCCGCCGCCGCCGCCGCTGCAGCCTCGCTCGGTAGCGCGGATGGTGAGAGGGGCTGGCCGCCAGCGCCTGCCCCGCACCGGCCCGGTCTCCAGGTGAGCGGCGGGCTGCCTGCGCGAGGCCGCGTTCGGGGAGGGGGAGGGGTGGCAGTGGCGGGGGGGTCGCCTTGTGGGGGGGAGAGGGGCTTGGGGGGATACATGGTGGGGGGCTTGGGGAGGTGGGGGGTGAGAGGAGTGGGGAGGGTTGAGGGTCCTCTGATGGGTTGGGGGTCGCCTGAGGGGTTGTCTGGGGTGCTGGGTGTGGGGCAGCTGGGGGGTGGAGGAGCATGGAAGAGTGGTGGTGGGGGGCTTGGGGGATGAGAAGAGTGGGGGATATTGAGGGTCGCCTGATGGGTTGGGGGGGTCGCGTGATAGGTTGTCTGGGGTATTGGGTGTGGGGATGCTGGGTTGTAGAGGAGTGGGAGGGTTTTGGGGGAGCGGTGGGGGTTTGGGGTGGGGTTTGGGGTCAGGGGGCTTGAGGGAATGAGAGGAGTGGGGGGCTTTTGAGGGTCCTCTGATGGTTGTGTGGCATGCGGGGTTGTCAAGAGCCAACGTGGCTCAGTGGTTGGGAGAGCTGGACTGGGACTGGGGAGATCTGGGTTCTAGTTCCCACTCCGGCCATGAAGCTCACTGGGTGACTTTGGGCCAGTCACAGACTCTCAGCCTCACCTACCTCACAGGGTTGTTGTGAAGATAAAATAGAGACGAGCAGGAGGGCCATGTAAGCCACCTTGGGCTCCTTGCAAGAGGGGAAAAGGCGGGATATTAAATAAATAGATAAATAAATAAGGGGGTCTGCAGCTAGAAGAGCGAAGGGTTTTGGGGTCACTGCATTGTGAGGGGTTTGGGGTTGGAGGGAATTGGGGGGTACAAGAGCATGAGGGGTTTGGGGTAATGGCAATAGGAGGCCTAGGGGCAGGAGGAGAGTGTGTGTGTGGGAGAGGGATGCCTGAGGGGCTAGGGCTTGCCTTGCGGGGTCTGGGGTGTCGGGGTTATAGATGTTGTGGTAGAGGAGGGTGAGTGAGGGGCATGGTGAGGGGGTGGGTGTATGAGAGGTGAGTGCGAATTTGGGTAGAGGGAGATGAGGGGTTGAGGAACGGAAGGGCGTAGGGCAGAGGAGAGAAGGATTTGGAGTAACTGTGTGTGCCCTGTAAGGGGTTTGGGGTTGGAGGAAATTGGGGGGGGGCATGAGGAATTTGGGGGTAGTTGCACTACGAGGCCTTGGGATAGGAGGGGAGTTTGGGGTGGTAGAGGACCGACCGAGGGAGCGCCTACGGGATTTGTTTGGGGTATGTGGACATTACAGGCTATAGAGGGGTTTGGGGTATGAAGGAGTTGGTGGTGAGTGTTGTGAAGGCGTAGGGCAGAAAGGTATGGGGGAGCAAAGCAAGGGGGAGATTGTGAGTTGGGGGCTTGTATGCCGAAGTATGAAGGAGTGTGAGAAATTGGGATGTTGAGGGTGTAGGAAATTGGTGGTGACTGAGGTGCTAGAATAATTGTGAGTTGGGGGTTTGGGTTGAGGGTTTAGTGTTTGGAGCATTGTTGGTTGGGGCCGTGCAGGTGGAGTTTATACAACAGGGTGTGGTGAAATTTGGGGTGGAGAGTTAGGATGGAACACAGATATTTTTTTATTTTTATATTTATATCTAGCCTTTTTCCCTGCAAGGAACCCAAGGCAGTTTACATAATCCTCCTCCTCCTTTTTATCCTCACAACAACCCTTTGAGGTAGGTTAGGCTGAGAGTCCAACTGGCGCAAAGTCACCCAGTGAGCTTCATGGACCGAGTGGGGACTAGAACCCGGATCTCCCGAGTCCCAGTCCAGCACTCTCACCACTACATCACACTGGTCTGCCTCTCCCTTTTGTCCTCGCACCCACCCTGTGAGGCAGGTTAGGCTTAGAGTCAGCCACTGGCCCAAAGTCACCTAGTGAGCTTCATGGCCTAGCGGGGACTCGAACCCGGATCTTCCCAGTCCAGCACTCCAACCAGCACATCACACCAGCTCTCGATATAGTTTGGGGGCGGGTTTCATGTGAGGAGGGAAGGAATTGGAGATTCAGGGTGCTGTCACTGAAGATGTAGGTTGCATATGGGGGTGGTGGTAAGGGCATGGATTTGCTGGACGGGTTTGGGACTGTGGCTGATATGCCTTTGGGGGTGAATTTCATCAGCTACGGGACGGGACCGTCCTGGGGGGTGAAGGGTTGGATGGAAGAGCATAGGCATAGGTGGCTTGGGTGTGAACAGGTAAGGGCACTGATGGGTGAAGTTCTCTAGAGGAGGTGGATTCAGAGGGAGCAAAGCGGCACAGTGGAGCAGACCTCTTGGAGCAGGTCTGTTGCTGCACGACTTGCGGGGCACGAGCAGCAGATGCGGCTAGGGTAGGATCACTGCAAAGCGGGGGCGGTGTTGTGGCCTCGGAGAGGAGGTCGGGCCCTTTGAACCCCGGCCCTGGGCACAGAGATGTGACAGGCAGATCTTGCAAGATACATAAGGGCGACTGAACCCCTGGACTGGGAGGTGGTTACAAGCTGTGTGTCCGTGATCCATTCTTCGCTTACTGCATGTGTAGGGTGTGTGTGTGTGTGTGTGTGTGTGTGTGTGTAAAATACACCAAATGTCCCACATTGGAACAGCAAGATCTCCGAAGGGGCAAGGCCTTTGCTCGGCACCCCTCAGTTTAGGGCGCTTAGGATATCTTTTGAGTCTAAAATTCTGCCGAAGGCAGGCCTTGACAAGAGTTGTGATGCTTGAGGTTTCTGGCGACGTGCTCGCCTGGGCGGGGGGGGGGGGAGTGGGGTTGTCATCCTTGCTTGTCCCCTCTGTCATCGCCTTCTCTCTTTCCCCGCCCCCTCTCCAGAACCACAGGCCTGGCGGAGAAGCCCCCGCGCCGACGGAGAAGCAGGTAAGAGGACAGGGGAATATCTCTCCTCCCTTCCCCGGTTCAGTGGCAAAGAATTCAGTAGGGCACATGGGCTCATGCTTTATACCCCGCACATCTTGCTCTTTTCCCCATTGCTGTTGCAGCTGCTGTGTGTGTGTGTGTGTGTGTTGTGATTTTCTCAGATTTTTGGGGATGGGTGAGCAGAAAGGACACTTGGG
This sequence comes from Shinisaurus crocodilurus, assembly GCA_021292165.1. Taxonomy (NCBI): domain Eukaryota; kingdom Metazoa; phylum Chordata; class Lepidosauria; order Squamata; family Shinisauridae; genus Shinisaurus; species Shinisaurus crocodilurus. Next base: position 2,519,079 of record JAHFWL010001188.1, on the reverse strand, counting down.
CCTGGTTTGGAAACATAGAGCTGATGGGGCTATGTCCTTCTGGTTTTCTGGAGGAGGCAACCTAGCCTTCCCCATTTCTCAGTTTGAAATGGGGTTGTAACTGCAGACAGATTTTGCCTAGTGCTTGTTACAGGAAGGTGGTGAATTCTTCCCCCCCCCCCACGTTCCCCTAAACCTTCTTGGCCTTATGCCCCCCCCCATCCTTGAGGACAGTACACCCCAAACTCAATGTAGCGTGTCACTTAGTGCTTTCTCCGCATCTTCCTGCATCTTGCTCTGTTCAACTACCTCATGTGGAAAGCCTACACTGCAGTTGTATTGGCTGCACTGTCGGCTTCCCAATGCCTTAATCGAGGGTTTAATGTCTGAACGGGGGAATTGGTCCCTTGTGTGCAGTGACGGGCTTATTCCACAGGTTTATCGGGTTCAGAGCAGAAGTCGCTGCAACCCTGTTTCTTTAAAATAATAGGGATTTAAGCGGCCTCTCTGCATGTAGGAGTGTGTTGTAGCCGAGCGTTTCCCTTTTGATCTGCTGCTGGGTGGCTGGTGGTGCTGGTGAGAAAACCCCCACACACGCTTTCCCACCCCGGTGGATGAAATGACATCAGCTCCTTGCCTGTGTGCGAATTGATGCTTCCTTCCTTACGTGAGCAATCTCAGGCTGTGGTCCCGCCGATCTACCCTTTCGTGGGTGGCTTGGATTGCACTCGGGCCTGGGCGGGTCGAAAATGTTGCATGCCAGTGATGGAAGGGAGGCCGGCGGGATGCGGTTTGTGCTGTCGTGAATGTGTGGGGGGGAGAAGGGGGCAGCAGCCTGTTGGGCAGTGCAAGCCTGCGGAAAGCCTCCAGTTAGTCCTGCTTTGCTAACGCCAGAGGAAGCTGGCGTCTTTTGCTCTCCCCCCCTCCTCTCGTGTCTGCCGCTCGCCAAGAAGACCTTGCTTGCCTGGCATTCCTGGAGCGCTCTGCCATCTCGGAGGAGCTTTAGGAAGCGGCTCTGTGGCGTGTGCATCTCTCCGCCGCCAACCCCGTACCGTTTGATGGGTAGGATGCACTCCGTGTGCCCAACGGAGGTGTAGAAGGCAAGCGGGGGCTGTGCAGGGTTTTGTGTTTGGGGCGAGAGAGCATGCAGTGTGGCTGCTGGTGGAGGAGGAGGGAAGCTGAATGCAGCAGATGCAGAGAGAAAAGTGGCTTCTGGAGGTTGTATTATTAAGCGAATCTGTTGCCTGGATTCCTACTAGCTGCCTCTTTCCCTCTCCTCCTTCCTCACCCCACCACTGCTTGATGATTTTGTAAATTCTACAAGTGGCTCAGGTTTCTACATTTCTCTCGCTCTCGCCCTTTCAAGTGTTTGCTGTGTAACGTTGCTGGCATCTTTCCAGCGCTGTCAGAATGTCAGGTTGAAAATTCCCTTTGGGGCAAAATTATCGGGATTATTGCTCGTTGGAGAGCGCTGCCTGGAGCGTGTTGTGCTGGTGCTGTCAGTGGCTGAGCCGGTCCTCCTGTAGTAGCAGTTGCAGGTGCACTTTGTGGTTTGGATTTTTTGGCCCGGAATGGCTTGGGCGACGTGTACCTAAGAAACTGGTCTTGTTCGCATACGCGAACCCATGTTTAGGATTTTTGAATTCTGGGTTCTCGCAACGTGGGGACGTGGCTGTGCTAACAAACCATGGTTTGTTGACCACGAACCACCCAGAAAGAGAAACCATGGTTTGTTGTTGGGATGGTGAATGCTCGGTTGTGTAAACCATGGGTTGTCGTTGCGTGTGAACCCAGAAATGTGGGTTGCTGGTGGGTTGTTTTGCCAAGCTACAGAGGCAGCGGGCAAGAGCAGTAAAAAAAAAAACAACCGATCCGCTCTACATGCCAATATGACAGTACCACAAAGGCTGTTGGGATACAGGGAGGGAGTGGGTGAAGGAGGAGGGAAACAAACAACCCAGGGATTGAGAAAACTAACCACGGTTTGTTTGGTGATCTGCCAAACACTGGGTAGGGCAACAGTCTATGGGTTAAATAAACCATGGGTTAGCGTTTTGTGCGAACCAGGTCACTACCTCCATTTCGTGAGTCCTATCGTAATTTACTGGAGGACATTTTTGAGGGTTTTTCACAAGGGAAGACCGATTTCCTTGTGGCCCTGCAATCTTCCTTCTCCTGTACCCCAGTCAGTGACTAATTTTGTGGGAGGGCTGTTTTGAGGGGGAGTGGAGGGCTATTGTACCCACCCCCAGCACAAAAAGGGTGCTTCCAGAAAAGATGCCATAGTGACCACCCCTTACACACATCTCTTGCCTCAGGGTTAGCTGCTGGTGGTACTGAAGGGGCTGGTTTGGGCCTTGGGGGGTCCTGGGTTTCAGCCTCCTACCTAGCAACCTAAATTTGGCTTCCAGGACTTTGAGAGCCAGTGTGGCATAGTGGTGAGAGTGTTGGACTGGGACTCGGGAGATCCGGGTTCTAGTCCCCGCTCGGCCATGAAACTCACTGGGTGACTTTGGGCCAGTCACTGACACTCAGCCTAACCTACCTCACAGGGTTGTTGTGAGGATAAAATGGAGAGGAGGAGGAGGATTGTGTAAGCCGCCTTGGGTTCCTTGCAGGAAAAAAGGCGGGGTATAAATATAATAAATAAATAAATAAATAAACCTGGACCATGGCCGCTGACTCGACCCCAGCACTGTCTACAAAGCTTTCTGGATGGTGTGTGATATCCGCAACCTTTGCAGCAGGCAGGCAATTTAGCATGCGATCCACACACCCATCACAAACTATATTGCCATGAAAATACACTTCACTGGTTCCTGTAATGACTTGAACATGTTGTAGAAGGAACTGAGCCTCAGTGTTCTTCAACCTTGGGTCCCCAGATGTTTTTGGCCTACAACATCCCCAGATGTTTTAGGCCAAAAACATCTGGGGACCCAAGGTTGGAGAACACTGCTCTATACAACCTAGTTCAGCCTTCCCCAACCTGGCTGGGGGATGCTGGGAGTTGCAGTCCACCGCATCTGGAGGGTCCCAGGTAGAAGGCTGCCCTAGACACATAATTTGAGATGTCTGGCCATGCGGTTCAAATGCATTGCATTATATCTGCTTAGAGCAGGGTTGCTGAACCTCTTCCAGAGTGAGGGCCAAATTCCTTTTTATGAGAAGCTCTCAGGGGCCACATTCCAGTGGTGGGCAGGGCTGACAGCAAAAGGGGTGTGGGCCAAAATACGCTGTTTTTGCTGCTTTAACAAGCTGCCGGAAACTAAGCTTTAGGAGAGGCATTTCAGTCTTTCAGAATGGGAAACCCCTGCCATAAAAGAATAGCGTTTAGCTCCGTGACCGTGTTCAGACGACACGATAACCCACACTCAAGGATTGACTGTGGGCTGTTGCTGAACCGTGGGTTATCGTGTTGTCTGAACCCAGCTGTGCTAACAAGCCATGGCTTGTAAACCCCAAACAAGCCATGAAGAGAACCCATGGTTTATTGTTGGGTTGTGAACTGTGGGTTGTTCACCATGGTTCGTTATTTTGGCTGGGTTCAGGAAACACGACAACCCACGTTTCAACGACAACCCACAGTTCAACGACAACCCACACTCAACTCATACTCAACCTTTGAGTGTGGGTTATTGTGTTGTCTGATGATAGCTCTCCTCCTCTTTATTTTTATTTTGTTTCTTAAGATTTTTAATCAATTATTTTTTTAACCAGGATGCTGACTTGCTGCAAAGTGAAGTGCTGCTGTCCAGTGCCGTCTTTATTTGGGTTTAAAAGAGGTGGTTTTTATGTTTTTGGAGCTCAGACCTCACCTCTGCCTTGCACTTAGGTTCTGGGGCAAGTTACTTTTCTTTTAGCCTCACCATTTTGCTTTCTGGGAAATGAGTGTTTTGTGACCGGCCTTGCCCGCCATGGCAGCCACTTTATGAATGGGTGAGCCCCACCCCCATGGCAGCCATTTTGTGAGAGTGCCGACAACACGCTAGAAATTCCAGATGTGCCCAGTGACCACACTGACAAAAAAAGGTTGGGGACTTCTCAAACCAGGGCGATGCTTCGTTGGGCATTGTGAAAAGATAAAATGGTGGCCAGTGGTGATTTCAGAGTGCTGCTGCCGCCCACCACTGAGGAAGAAGCGGGACACCCCCAGCCTGGAACTCTGTCTGTCTCCATCCATCAGTCTTGTTCCAACAACTAGGGGTGGCCAATTGGTTGGATCTGGCTTGCAGCGCCATTTCACATGTCCCACAGCAGCCCTACAAAATATTAAGATGTTGAAAACGTTGCCCCTGCTTTTGCTTGTAAAAAGAGCGAGTTGGATGTCTTTACAAAAAAGTGGAGAGATCCCGCACTTTGGTGTTAACGTCTCTCTCTCTCTGGGTTTTGTGTGCAACGCCTCGGCTATGCCTGAGCGCCCGTGCTCCCAAACTATGAAACTCTCGGTGCTAGTTGGCATCGGTTTTACTTACAGAGGCCGGAGCAGTCGTACAACCTGATTCACCCGCAGCAAAACATCCTGGAAGAAGCAGATACTTCTGGCCTTGAAAGTCAAGTGACTCCCACGAGTGCAGGGAGTCTTGCCTTGGGTGCAAGCAGGGAAGGAATATTTTTTTGTGGAGGTGGTGGAGGAATCCATTGTATACACAGTCAAAACTTACACGTTCTTTGACAGGAGAAAGCTATAGCAGGGCGGGGAACGGCGGCCCCGGGGCCCCCAAATCTGGCCAACTGGGATTCCCCAGATAGCCATGCCCCTTTCCCCTGGCCCCACCCTGTTTCCCCCCCAACCACCGACACTTTCTTGGTTTCCTGACTTTTGTGCAGTCTTTTCCCCATTCTAAATGTTTGAAATGGCTCTCTTAAGGCTTAGTTACTGGCAGAAAGACCTTTAAACTACAATATGCTGGCATTTTTTGTATCTTTGACCACACCCCCATTGCTGTGGCCGTGCCCACCACTGGAATGTGCCCCCACCCCGGGCTGGAAGAGGTTTCCTACCTCTGGCTCAATGTCTTGACTCTCGGAAGGAATGCATTTATTCTTCATTGGTTTGCTTGTAGCTTTCTAGTCTCGCCAGAGTGAAGAAGGTAGTCAGGAAAGCCGAGAGAGAACTCCTGCTTTCCTTTTAACAGTCAGCAACTACGGCAATCATGCAAAGGTTCTGCAGTTGCTCTGAAGGATGTGCCAAGACTGAAACCGGTATACGTCTTGATTATTTTTCTTAATGTGTAGCACATTGGAGTTCTCATCTCGTTTTCCCAGGATATTACTGTTTGGTGCTGCCCTCTTTTTATTTGTGTGTGTGTGTGTGTGTGTGTGTGTATATATATATATATATATATATATATATATATATTCCTGTCTTAGACTGTCGTTGCTCTCTATCAGTAAGACCTGAGGATGACCTGAGGTTTTCACAGGCTTGCCTTGGGCCTGAGTGCAAATGTGAGCATTGACATAGCACTGATGTACAACCTCTATCCTACGCCCTAATGCCAGGGGCAGTGCTAGGTACAGAAAACATCTGGGGCTCTGGCCTACATGGCAAACCCCCCCCCCCACAAATTTGTATATGCTAATTTACATGAGCTCTAAAGCCTCTGTGTGTCTTTAAAGGGCCCTGTCTCCTAAGGACATCCCTATTTGTAAAGAGGGATGCATGGACAGAGGAGAAGAGGGCATCTGATTTCAGAAAAAAACCTCAGGCAGAAAGATTCGGGGGCGGGGCAGCAGGAGGGGAAACACATGTGGGCAAAAAACCTGCTAATCCAGGGGGATCCGATGCAACAGAGATCCTCAGGGCCCCTGCACCTTTCTTTTAGCAAGTGCCCCTGGACAGCAGGGTGGTGGGGCAAAGGGCCTCCCAGAGATTCTGGCCTCCCAAGTGAAAGATTCGGGGCTCCAGCCCTTGTGGGCCTCCCCCTAACACTGCCTCTGATTCTCTTCACTTCCTACTTAGATTAATTTTCCTAGCTGAACTTTGCTGAGTCCTACACCTTGGACTTTAGGAGACGTCTCTTTCAATCTTCCTCTGGATCCACAAAAGCGTGTTCTTCATATCTGTGCTTGGGATAGATAGCTATACATTCCTTTTACTCCCCCCCCCCCCACGTCTGTTTCTTTTTTTCCCTAAAGGTTTAGACTATACTGCTATATAGTTGAAAGCTTCAGACATCGTTTTAACTAGTTTGGACTAGTAAAAGTTTAAGAGGAGCTAAGTAAGAATTCAGACTGAGGAGGATGATTATGTAAGCCCCCTTGGTTCCTTGCAGGAAAAAAGGCGGGGTATAAATATAATAAATAAATAAATAAATAATAAAAAGAGGAAATTCTAAAAAATTGCGTAGAAGTGACTGTGGAGGCCAATTCTAGGTCCACACAGCTTCCCACAGTGAGGACACAGGTTGCCAGATGGAAGATGGTCCTGTAAAGGATTCGTTTGACGTGTTTTTCGCTTAGCACGTTTCTCCCTTTCGCCTTGCACGCGGGCTTCTTCAAAGTCCATAGAACCTTTGTGAAAGGCCAACCTCCAGTTAGATCGTTCATGGGCCAGAGCTTCCCAGTTTTCAATATTTATATTGCATTTTTTTAGATTAGCCTTAAGAACATCTTTAAACCTCTTATACTGACCACCGATATTCCGCTTTCCATCCTTGAGTTGGGAATAAAGTACAGTAACTGCTTTGGGAGACGGCAGTCAGACATTCGAACAACGGATTAGGAGTGGGATTTCGCACGTCATGGATACAGGAAGTGAGCGGGAGGAAGCCAATAGTAGACCGGTCTTGTGGGATCGGTTCCATCCTCTTCCTTCTGATGAAGTGGACAAGGTGCTTTCATCTGTGAAGCCAACCACCTGCTTGCTTGATCCTTGCCCATCCTGGCTCGTTATGAGCTGCAGGGAGAGACTGGGTGAGGGGATCAAGGCGGTGGTGAATGCCTCCCTTGGCGAGGGAGTGATGCCACCAGCCCTTAAGGAGGCTGCAGTAAGACCACTTTTAAAGAAGCCCTCCTTGGATCCCCAAGACCTGAACAACTTTCGCCCAGTCTCCAATTTGCCATTTCTGGGCAAGGTGATTGAGCGGGTGGTGGGGGCTCAGTTGAAGGCACACTTGGATGAAGCCGATTATTTAGATCCATGCCAGTCAGGCTTCAGGCCTGGACATGGGACGGAAACAGCCTTGGTCGCCTTGGTGGATGATATGAGGAGGGCCTTGGATAGGGGCGAATGCTCCTTCCTAGTCCTCCTCGATCTCTCAGCGGCTTTTGATACTGTGGGCCACGGTATCCTCCTGGACCGCCTGGAGGGATTGGGTATCGGAGGCACTGTATTACAGTGGTTCCGGTCCTTCCTCTCTGGAAGGTACCAGAGGGTAGTTCTTGGGGTGGGGAGGAGGTTTCAGACCCTCGGCTGCTCGCTTGTGGGGTGCCGCAGGGTTCCATACTTTCCCCGATGCTATTCAACATCTACCTAAAGCCACTGGGAGTTATCATCAGGAGGTTTGGGGTGCGATGTCATCAATATGCGGTTCCCAGAACATCTTGCAAAGATCAGGAATGAGAGCGTCCCTGCCCTGCAAGGCTTTCAATCTAAAAGCCACGACACAAAAGGAAAGGGGAATGGGAGGGAGGAGGAAAAAAAGAAAGCATATCCTGAGCTGTAAAGTTCAGCAGGTTGTGGTGCTGGATCAAAACACAGTGGAAGGGCTGCTGCTTCCTCTTCCTCTGAAAAGTTCAGCAGTGGCTGTTGGTAGCAGAACGGTGGGGGCTCTCTAGTTTGGCAGTTGTCGGGGGGGGGAATCTGGGCAGCTGGACATTCTGAAGGGCCGCATTGGACTCTGGGCCTTCCGGTTGCTGACTTCTTCCCACGAATTCTACTTCCTGCTGACTTCAGCAGGGAAAGCCATGGCAGAGTTTGCTTTGAGCTCTTAGCCATAGCATAGGCAAGGCAGCAGCAGCCACAGCTGCTGGAGAGCTGGAGTGCGTTTGGCGACCTGAGCTGAACCCGGTTGTGTAATGCTTGGAACTTCTTCGTAGCTCTGACCGTGGCACGAAAGGCTGGAAATGTTTCGTCTTGCACCTGCCTGCAGGGCAAGAATAGTGGCAAGAGAAAGTGGCTTGTGTGTTGTTGTTGTTTTTGAAGTGAGATTAATCTCCCTCTTTTTTTAGGTTCCCTCCCTCGTTGCCTTGGGTCAGTTGTTCCAAACAGAATAGCATGCGAACTGAAATATCGAGTTACTCTAGTGCTTGGTTCCAGCTCCTTCCTTCGACTCTGCCAGTCCCACAAGTGATGGGATCTGTGTTTGGCAGGAGGCAAGGAAAAGGAGCATTGTTGCAGCATCCTGGTATCGGAGCGTGTGTGCATTTCTTTCTTTCCAATAGACTAAAATCTGGAAGGAGGAGAGGCAGAAGCATCCCAGAGATGGAGATCCCATCTGTTGGAACACGTTTCTCCCATATGGACATCCCCATAGTTTCACGATCTGCTGGGAAGGGTTTGCAGGTCAGAGAAAGCTCAGGCAGAGCCCCTTTGGTGGTGCTTGTGCAGTTTTGGAACAGGCTGCTCAGGGTGTCTCACTCCTAGAACCCCGGATGTCAAGTGAAATTCAGCAACATGATTAAAAAAAAAAACCCAACAACACCCATAATATAAAACTTTAGAAGTTTAAAATGACAATATCAGACTAAAGTAAAAACCAGAAGCAGGGTAAATATCTTAAAATACAGGAGCGTGTTTAAAAACAACAAAAACTGAAATATGAAGAAGCCTGGGAGAATAAAAAAATCTTCACCTGGTGCAGAAAAGACCACAATGCATCAGGTGAGCCACTTTGGGGAGGGCATTTCACAACTGGGGTGCCAACACTGAAAAGGCCCTCTCCTTAGTAGCTCCCCGCCTTGCCTCATTTGATGGGGGGGGACACTTGAAGGAGGACCTCTGAAGATGTTCTTAAGGTGCGGGCAGGAATATATGGGAGGAGACAACTCTGTGCCTGGGAAACACAAGATGACCAGAGTCCTGTGCCTTTTTCCTGAGCTTGCCTTCCGCAGCTTTTTTAAATTTATGATTATTAAATTTTATTTCTCACCTTTTCCCCCTCTTGCAAGGAACTCGAGGGGGTTATGTGGTCCTCCTGCTCTCTATTTTATCCTCACAACAACCCTGTGAGGAAAGGTTAGGCTGAAAGTCAGGGACTGGCTCAAATTCACCCAGTGAGTGTCATGGCCAAGTGGGCACTAGAACTTGGGTCTTCCCAGTCTAAGACTGTAACCACTACACCACACCGTCCTTTTATCTCTTTTATTTATTTTATCCCTTTTATTTGAACAGTGGGAAGGCAAGCACATGTGTGCTAGAACAGCAGACTAGCTCAGGCAGAGGTCTGGACCTCGTAGAGCGCGATCCTGTACATATTTAGACAGGAAAAAGTCCTACAGCTCCCAGCATGCCCCAGCCAGCAGCAAAGCTGCGTATCTGCGTTTTATGAGTTGCTGTAAACCACCCAGAGAGCTTCAGCTATTGGGTAGTATATAAATGAAATAAAATAATAATAATATTGTATTATTATTTTTAATAATAATAATAATAATAATAATAATAATAATAATAATAATAATAAGCATCCTATGCTTCCCTCCTTCCTACATGGAGCTTAGAGTGTCACTCTTAATGTAAGTGGGAAAAGCTAGATTGAAATGGATATACCCAGAGCTACCTGGGAGCTACATAGTGTGGAATCTAATTTCCCTACATCCAGGCTTGCTCCAAGCATGCAGCTGGACGTCATTCCCTTTTCATGTCAAGGGCAGATATAACCTTGCTCAGTCGCCAAACCCCGGTTAATAGACCAGGCCCAGCGCAGATTTCGTAACCCTGTCTGTTCAGGAGGTGGGTTTAGTTGTGTGAGCGAGCCTTTTCCCTTCTCAAGCGGGATGTCCTCTGAAGAAGCAAGACATCGCCTTGGCGCTCGGATGCTCTCCAGGAACTTGGCTGTTCTAGGGATGCATTTCCTGGCTGCTCGAGGTAATGGGGGGGCCGTGCTTGGCTCAGCTACGGGTGGAGTTGGCCACCTGCCACCTTGCCAGGCAGAAAATGGAGCTGGCTGGCTTCCCCTTCTCTGTAACGTAGAGACAATCCGGCACGGTGTAGCGGGGGATATTGTGTATTACAGTCCCCGGTCAATCAGTCTTGAGTACAAGCCGTGATGCTTGGCTTCTCCTCCCGGATGCTCTTGTGTCTAGGGCAGTGTTTCTCAACCTTGGGTCCCCAGATGTTTTTGGCCTACAACTCCCAGCATGCCCCAGCCAGCTATGCTGGCTGGGGCATGCTGGGAGTTGTAGGCCAAAAACATCTGGGGACCCAAGGTTGAGAAACACTGGTCTAGGGGGAGGGGGGCAGTGCTTTTCAGTTTCTGTTGTTTTTAAATCTGTTAGGGCGCAATCCTATACATATTTAGATAGAAAAAAGTCCTACAACTCCCAGCATTCCCCAGCCAGCCAAGCTGGCTGGGGAATGCTGGGAGTTGTAGGACTTTTTTCCCCATCTAAACATGCACAGGATGGTGCCCTGAACTGTATTTTAAATTCTTTACGCGGCTGCTGGTTTTATACTGTAGTTCTAAACTTTTAAAAGTTCTATGTATTATGTTTTATTGTGCTGTATTTTATGGTTTTGATTGCTGTGAACGGCCCAGAGAGCTTGGGCTATTGGGTGGTATAGAAATGATGATGATGATGATGATGATGATGATGATGATGATGACGACGACGACCTCTTGGTATGTAGCAAGACATTTGGGATCCTAACTGATGGAACAAGTGGGTGTTATTTTATTTATTATTATATTTATATCCCTCCTTTTTTCCTGCAAGGAAGCCAAGGCGGCTTACATAAACCTCCTCCTCTCCATTTTATCCTCACAACTACCCTGTGAGGTAGGTTAGACTGAGAGTCAGGGACTGGCCCAAAGTCACCCAGTGAGCTTCATGGCTGGAGTGGGGACTAGAACCTGGATCACCCGACTAGTCCCAGCCCAACACTCTAACCATTACGCTACACTGGCTCTGTTAGCATTTGTAAGCCTCTCTGAGCATTCAAAGGACTTCACGTACATTATCTAGGCAGTCCTTACAACATCTGTGCAAGATAGGACGATATGAGCCCCCCATATTTCAGATGTGGAGCTGGGGGAGAGGGTGGCGTGCCTAAGGTCACCTGGGGCACGGGCAGGCAGACAGGTTTCTGAGCTCTACTTTGTTTTTTTATAAGAACCTCAAGGTCTATCAAAGAGATCCAGGTTCAAAACAAAGGCTAGTGCTTATGTAGTCAAAAGGACACCCCACCCCAGCACAGGAGGGATCGGCAGAGTTGGGGGGAATCCTAAAATTTGCAGAAGTACAAAAAATATTTAGAGGGGGAAAACAATAATGTTGGGGAAACTCCCCAAAACAGCCCAGTGAGAACCAAGAGTGCTTAGTAGTCATGAGAGGCTGAGTCTTGAAATGGAACGGGCCCATTGTGGCGGAAGGCATGGCTGGCAAACACTGAAGAGAGAGGTAGCACGGTGTAGTGGTTAGAGTGCTGGGACTGGGACAGGGGAGATCCGTGTTTGAGTCGGTTAAGGTGAGTTTGCTGTGCTGTCGTTACTGCTTGCGTCTCTTCTTTTTTGTAAGAGTAAAAGGGAGACAAGGAGAGTGAGCAGATACAAAAAGAGAGCGCAGGCTCCCTTTTATCTCTTAATAGTTCTGTAGGGAAGGAAAGTTAGCTGGGTGAAGCTTTCCCTACTCCACCCCCTGCATGATAAGTTGCAACTTCCAAAATCCTCTATTGTGGGCATGTGTAGTTAAATTTAAAAGTGGGTGCTGTGTTGCAGATTGTGGTTGAAGGCAGTGGTGTAGTTGAGCAGGGCCCGCCGGGACACAGCATTGGCACTTCATGTTTATTAGCAAGGATGGAGTGCTCTACCCCTGCTCTGCTAGCCTGCTCTCCCACCTGCATGCAATTCCTGGTTGCCTATGTCTCCAGATTACGCGTATGCTGAAGCAACGGCTTCCTATATGCTGCCAGGCCAGGTTTAAGGTTCTATTACTTGTTTACAGAGCTCTAAACCATTAGTGACCAGGCTACAGCAGCCCTACGTCCCTTGGCAGATGGCAGGTGCCAAAGTATGCTTCTCTTCTTCTGACTTTCCACTTCTAAAGGAGCAGCTGCCGTCTCTCCTCAGCAGCAAGCGAGCCTGGACTTCTGTATGTTAGCAGACATCAAGTACACAGATAGCGGTTATGTAAATACGTAGGACGCACCGTGATACTGGCCCGGTGCACACAACACACTGGGCTCAACTTGGGTTGTTGAACACCCGGTGAGCTGTGGTGCGTGCCGGGCACCATTGTGAATATGCAACCCCGCATCAAGGGGCACTCTTAAATCCGCCGAATCTAGAGGCAGAGTTTCCTCCCTGCGTTGGTTGTGTTGTGGGAGAGGAGCTAATTTTAAAAATACATCCTCCTGTACACAGACAATTTTCCACGTGGGTGAATAGAGGAAAATAATGATTAGGATGTGGGATCTTCCTAATTATAACAACAGAGTCTCCGTGACACTGTCGTGGTGGCGGCAGCAGCATCTTCTTTCCCCCAGGAGTTAAGGAGGGGAAAGAGCCGTGCCGGCGTCGGACGAGACTGGCAGCTGCTGCCCTCTGAGCAACTTGCGCCGCCCGCAGGATGGTGGCCCGGTGGGCAGATGGAAAGGGGCTGTGCGTGTGTTTGCTGCGTTTCTACTTTGGCCAAATTAACGGGCCTCTCATAACTGCGGAATCGGAAGAGGCAGTTGGAATAGGAGCAGCAGCAACATCTAAGGCCAGGGGAGTGGGCACTTTTAATGTCACTGTCCCCCCCCGCCCCACCCCTGAGCCCTCAACGGTCGCCCCTGCCACCAGGAACAGCCAAGAGCTGTAGATTGTCTGGCCATCTTGGAAGGAGGCGGATTACCTGTTAAGCCCAGAATTGTCTAGTTTAGCTAGCATTGGCTCTCCGCGGGCTTAGCCAGGGCTGGCATCAAGAGGCAGGCTTGGTCGGGAACCTGCCGAGGGCCTACACCTGAGGAGGGCCCCCCATGACAAGAGCCCTTTGGAGTCGCTCCTTCTCTTAATTTATTTTTATTTATTTATTATATTTATACCCCGCCTTTTTTCCTGCAAGGAACCCAAGGCGGCTTACATAATCCTCCTCCTCCTCCTCTCCACTTTATCCTCACAACAACCCTGTGAGGTAGGTTAGGCTGAGAGTCAATGACTGGCCCAAAGTCACCCAGTGAGTTTCATGGCTGAGCGGGGACTAGAACCTGGATCTCCCAAGTCCCAGTCCAACACTCTCACCACTACGCCACACTTCCCCATTGCAACCTGCTTGTTTGCCTGCCTCTCGCTCTGGCCCAGACAGTGGAGGTGGTGAGAAGGAGGAGCAGGAGATGCCATGGCCTGCTTGTTCCCTGGCTCTCTGCCTGTTAAGCAAGCGAGTGGTAGCCACGTTGAAAAAGAGGATGAGGAGCTGGTGACCATGGTGGCAAAGTGTATAAAGCCTTAAACAGCTTGGCAGCAGGATACTTGAGAGCACTCCTTCTCCCTTACCAACCTGCCTGGTCACTGAGGCCATCGGAGGACATTCTCCTGGTGGTTCCATGTGGACCTGTGACCCGATTGGAGTCCACTCGCAGAAGAGCCTTTAGTGTGGTGGCTCCACATCTTTGGAACTCCCTGCATCTGGAGGTCAGGCAGGCTCCGACACTGTGTTGTGATTGGCACCTCCTGAAAACACTTTTATTCCAGGAAGCCTCCCTGAGCTAACCAGCCACGGTTTTATTGATTTTGTTTTTAATATAATGGTTTTATTCTTTTATCTGTTTTATCTTTTATTGTTCACCGCTCTGGAATCTCCATGCCGGAATATGGAGGGGTATGTGAACCTTGTAAATAAATAAATAATGAATGAAATAAAAGAGCTCCAGCCGAGAAGAACTAAAGGCCTCCAGTTGCCACATTTAGGCCGCAGTCGTATGCTTACCTGGGAGTAGTCCCCGTTGAACTCAGTGGGACTGACTGAGTAGACATGCATAGGATTGCAGGGTTGGGTCCTTAATGCCTCTAGGCCAGGGGTGTTGAACCTCAGGCCCATGGGCCAAATCCGGCCCTCCTGGGGTCCCCCTCTAGCCCTTTGTGGCTCCCCAGAGGGCCCCTCCCCCTTTCCCCCAACCACTGATTGTTCAGTGGTTTCCTGGCCTTTGTGTAGTTCCTCTTGTGTAGTTCCTCCACCCCACTCTAAAAGGTCGAAATTCCTCTCCTAAGGCTGAGTTACTGGCAGGAAGAGCTTCCGGCTAAAATATGCAGTATTCTTTAAAGACCCCTTTTGTCTCTGACCTTGCCCACCATTGCAGTGCGCCCCCCCCCCCCGAGAGCCTCTCCGAAACGGAATTCGGCCGTCCCGCTGAAAGCCGTTCCACATTCCTTCCTTGGGCCCCTCTCTCCTCGCCTCTCCTTGGGCAGTCCTGCACAACTCGGTGCCCTCCAGATGTGTTGGACCTCAACACCCAGCACCCCCCAGCCAGCACTGGGGTTGGCTGGGGTGTGCTGGGTGTTGTAGTCCGGCACATCTGGAGAGTGCCAGACTGGGCACAGGGGAGGGGGGGAGGTGACTCCCGTGTCAGTGGGGCTCCTTATCCATTGCAGCTTTTATTCTGAGCTTTATAGGAGCCTTCCCTGGCGCTGTACTCCACTCCATCCCCAGAATAAGTCCAGCACCATGGATAGCTCCTATAAAGTTCGGGGTGGGGAGCCGCAACGGATAAGGCGCCCCACTGACCTAGGAGTCACCAGCCACCCCGGCAAGGCTGTCCCAGGGTTATTGATGCAAGCGGAATCGTAGGTGGATATCTCCAGCACCTTTAGCTTCTCTGGCATTTCTGGGATGCATCCCTGGCGCAGACATAACTCTGAAGATAAATTGCAGTAAAACACAGCGATCGTAAAACCTCCCTTGGCGTGTTCTTGTCTCGACGTCGGGGTCTTAAGAGCTCCGTCAAGGACCCTTGATAGGATTAGCCTGCGAACAGAACTGCTTTCGTCGCCGGCGTGGCACGTTGGGTCCAAACTGTGTCAGCATAAGCTGGAGTCATTTATGACTTTGGCGGCGGGGAAGCAGATCAGGTCGCTTGCATATGGAATAAAAGGAGTGGTGTCCGTAGTTACATCCTTCCGGCCAGCTGCCTTTCTCGGGCACGCCAGGAGAGAAGTGCTGGCAACCGCAATAAATACGGAGACCTTGCCGTCGGTCACTTTGAAGTGGATAAAGAGCACTGAGGTCCAGGTATCTTTACGGGAAAAGCACTCCGCGAGGCTGGAGATATGCTTTAGCCCACGTCTGCACTGCAGTTGAATTCTGGTCAGCGTGGTGTCAGTTCTTATTACTTTAGTAGGGCCGGCGTCAAGGGTCGGCTTGGTCGGGCACCTGCCAAGGGCCCACGCCCCAGCAGGGGCCCACTGGCCAGAGCCCCCCCTGGACTTGCTCCTCCTCTTCCCCCACCGCAGCCTACTTGTTCACCTGCCTCTCGCTCCGGCGCAGACAACGGTGGCGGTGAGAAGGAGGAGCAGGAGACGCCACAGCAGACTTGCACACTGGCTCTCTGTAGGTGGTAGTAACAATAAGGAAGAGGACGAGGAGCAAGAGCAGCTGGTGACCGTGGCGGTGAAAAAGTAGGAGGCTCGCGGAGGGAGGGGGTCCTTTGAGGGTGTCTTTCCCAAGGGCCCTCCAAAACCTAGCCCTATGTATTTAAAAAAAAAAAAACCCAAACAAACCCTCATTTCCAAGGTGGCATACAGGTGAATATTGAAGCGGCACCAAAATAAAATACAAGCAGTTAAAACAAACAATGAAAATGGGAAGGGGTGGGGGTGGGGGTGGGAAAGCTAAGCGTGCTCCTATCTATCTGATCGTCTGCTTTTTTCCCCAACCTCCGGCATCGGAGGCACACCCTCTTGTCTTCCATGCAAAGCAACGCGGCGTTGGAAGGTGGAGGGAGAAAAAGGACCGTTGCAAAATACTATGGGTTGGAGTAGGTGACCTGGGACTGGTCCTGTGAGGGCCAGTGGCAAGCTTGAAAAGGTGACATGCTCTCCCGCCGCCCCCCATGCTATTCTAAGGCCTCCCCAGACACCCACTAACTTCAGCCTTTATTACAGTGTTCTCCAACCTTGGGTCCCCAGATGTTTTTGGCCTACAACTCCCAGCATGCCCCAGCTAGCTATGCTGGCTGGGGCATGCTGGGAGTTGTAGGCCAAAAACATCTGGGGACCCAAGGTTGGAGAACACTGCTTTATTAGGTACTGACTTTTAAAGTTGGTCATGCTTTTGAGCTGTTTTAGAAGGCTCTGAAGCAGGGTTGGGGAACCTGAGACCTGGGGCCAAACCTGGCCTGCTTGGGGGCCCCGCCCAGCTCTCCGGGACTCCCTAGATGGCCCGCCCACTTTCCCACTTCCACCAATCATTGGGTGGTTCACCAGCTTTTGTGCAGTCCTCCCCCCCCCCCCCATTCTGAAAGACTGAAATGCCTCTCCCAAGCCTGGGTTACTGGCAGTCAGAGGTTGAAGCTAAAATAGGCTGGCATTTTTTTGTTCCTTGGCCCCGCCCCTTTCCCTTCTGGCCCCACCCATTTCCCCTTCTGGCTCCACCCCCTCTGCCTTCAGCCCCACCCACCACTAGAATGCGGCCTCTGACTCAGAAATTGAATCGGGCTGACAGAGCTTCGATATCCTTGCTCCTAAGGCACATCTGTGCTATTAGCTTGCTTTGTGTTTTATACTGTCACGGCTTCCCTCAAAGAATCCTGGGAATTGTAGTTTGGTGCAGAGAACTCTAGGGGAAACCGTGGGCCCCCCTCAGAACTACAGCTCCCAGGTTCTCTGGGGAGAGGGAGTAACGGTTATATCTGTTGAAGCCTCTGGTATAGACGGGCAGGACCTCGCTTTTGTTGTTGTTGTTGCTGCAGCCGTTAGACAAGCACATCGTCTGGGCCGGGAGCACTGGAAATACTCAATTTCCTTTGGAATGTGGAACTGGGAGGCAGAAGCATTGAAAAAGCGAACAACATCGGACACTGTTAAGGGACCCGGCTTGCTTCGACAGAGGTTGCGATTGCTGACAAAACGTATGCCGTGAGGGGTGAAGTATATGCATTGCAGAGAGGAACATCGGAAGTCGCCTTCTACTGAGTCAGACCATTGGTCCATCTCCCTCCCAAGGCCCCGCCCCTCTCCCTGAACTGCTTTTCATTGGGTGGCCTCTCAGCTTTTGTGAAGTCTCCCCCCCCCCATTCTAAAAGGTTGAAATGCCTCCCCTAAGGTTGCGGTCCTGGCAGCAAGCGCTTTAAGCTAAAATAGGCTGGGGTGTGTGTTGTTTTTGTTCTTTTGGCCCCACCCATTTTGCTTTTGGCTCCACCCACCACCGCATTGTTCCCCCCCCCCCCCCAGCTCCTCCGAAATGGAATTCGGCTCTTGGGTTGAAAGAGGAGCTGCGTCCTTCCTTTACGAAGTGTACGGATCTCGAATCCCGCGGGAGGAAAAGCAGTTGCGAAGATGCTTCCAGCATGGAAAAACAGCTGAGGGGAGGAGGATTTTGTTCCCCACCCTACACCTCTCCAAAGCTGCTGTTCAGTTAAAAATAAAAGTGGCAGTTTGGGCTACGTTCCGCATGTTCGTGCGCGCGCACTCATGTAATGTGTACTCTGAGAGTCAGTGTGTGTTCTGCACGGCGTAATCATTGCCAAGTGGTGAACCGCCATCCTTGGCTAAAGGAGTATGGCTTGCAAATTGCCGCAGCCCTGCCCTTTCCGAAACGAATTCCTCTTGTCTTCCTGCTACCTTTTTGTTTTTCGAAGCAGAAATCCTGGAAGCAGGGGGAGAGAGAGCCCTTCCGCATCTTTTGTAGATCCAATTGCCATGCCTCCGCAGGTGTTCTGGGTACACAACCATCACCGTAGTGTTCTCTTCCCTTCCCCCGCACACGCCATGCACACCTTTCTACAATGCCTGTCCAAAGAGAGAGAGAGAGAGGCTGTCAAAGCAAAAACAACAAGCGGAAGGAACAGCCGTCAAAGATGAATAGAGTTAATAGCTACTTATTTCTCGGAAAATATGCACAAAGGACAACCAGGACCCAGCCTTGTTCTTGCAGTCTTAATTGGGCACTGCTGTTTGCATCTAACCACCAGCAATTGGCTGCTATTACCTGCTAAAAATAACGAGGGACTTTATTTTATTTCTCCCCCCACCAATGGCTCTCTGATTTCTACTTGCCTCACATATACTGCCTTTTACGTCTGGCACAGCGTCACTCTTTGGCTGAGGCTCTGGGGCTGGCAGGCTGCAAATTTTCTCAGTTTGTTCCCCTTGAAACTCTCAGGAAGCCCATTCCACACTGTGGTCTGCCACGGGGCGATTGTGTTTTGCACCGGATTCCGAGAGGCGTATTTAGGGCAGGGCTTTCTGTTCACACAGGATGCGCTCCAGGTCAGCCCCGGACCAAGGACTCCTGTGTGACGAGGGAAATGGGGGGCAGCTGTTGCAGAGAGCCCCGTCAGCCGCTCTCTTGTGGCAAGAAATGAATGGTGGGAGAGCAGCTAGCAGGGCTCTCCGGAGCGCTTGCTAGAGGCAGCTGGGTAGCCACAGCGGCCACTCCTGGCAGTGGAAAGGTGTGCAATTTACCGCTCCTACCACTCTACCACCTGATGTGGGCACCTCACCCTGCTTCATGATAGGGCCGGCCCTGCTCTAGGTCTGTCAGGCCTCCTGTAACATGCCCAGCTCTCCTCTGCAGCTGAGCACTGCGAAGAAGATTGGGAGTGGGTGAGCAAGCTGTCTTCTAGGGAAGCGTGTCTCATCCTCTTATGGTGGAACCTCCCTGGAACACAGTTTTGGAAACTGCTGGCTTTTACAAAGGGTCCATGTGCAACTTCTGCAAATATCTGCATTGCCTCGTGCCATCAATGAGCTGCAGAGCTCAGCGGAGAACTGTGAGCCGCCTGGGTGGGGGGGGGGGAACTACTAGTAAAAAAGAAGCCAGCATGCTTTTCCTGAAGTCCTCTGCCAGCTTGTCAGCATGCAAACGAGGAAGGTAGGTGTGCCTGTCAGGCCTGTAGCAGAGAGTCCCGAATTTGAATTTGGGGCTGAATGTAGCAACACACATTGGTGGAGCAGCCTAGGCCAAGCAAGGTGGTGAGTGGTCTGAACAGAGCAACCGGCACAGAGGACGAGTCGGATGAAAAGCCAGGAGTCAAGCTAAGCTCAATAAAGAGAGTTGTGTCCGTGAAGCTAGTTGCTAGTAGCGTCATTCAAGAAGCAAGGAGCAAACAGGAATCTGGTGCTACCAGGCATGTGCTGATGCTGGGAGATCTGGCTCGTTTGACTTCCTGCCCACTTCTGATCCAGTGATCAAAACTGGGCCAAGTTGTCTTTTTTCCCTCCAAGAAGGGCCATAGTTTGCGCATTTAAAAAAAAAAACGCTAAGGAAATTTGCGCAAATTTATGCGATTAGCGCAAATTGGAAGCCGGAAACTGCATAGTTCGAGCGCGACTTGCGCAAATTGTGCTAGAACTGCATAGTTTTCCACTTCCAATTTACACACATAGCGTGATTTGTGCAGACTTCCTTTGTGTTTTTTAAAAAAACAACTGCAAACCGCGGGCCGTCTTAGAGACGGAAGTCCATGAGCTGGCTCAACTCGCACAACAGCAAGTCAGCACCAGTCTGGGGCTAACAAACCAGAATCCAGGGGGCCGAATCATGAAAATCCGTTTGATTTTCACCCCGCTATTGGATTCCTCACACATCCCTAGGTGCTACAAGGAACAGGTAGGAAATAGCACACTAACAAAGATGGGGAGCAGTACACTGGGCAGGCTATTGTCTGGACAAAGGTCTGCGACCTACTGGCGCTATTCATGTGATCCGGAGTCACCAGCAACTGATCGGAATGACAGAAAATGGAACTGTCCTGGGATTTGGCAGGAGAACAAAGCCCTTTATGTAGGCCTTGGTCAATATCCTTGAGGTCTGGCCTGCATGCGGAGGGAGCGTAACCCAGTGATGGGGCACATGAGGTAGCAGGAAAGGCTTCTCTCTCTTGGAGTCCCTGTACAGCTGCTGCCAGACAGAGCAGACAACACTGAAATGGCTGGGCAAATGGCCTGGCCTGTTATACAACAGTGTCCCATGGCCTACATCAGGTGTCAGGAACATAAGGCTTTCAGTTGGCCTCAGCTCTGTGGTGAGACAACATCTGCCTGTTGTCCTCATGGCGGGGGGGGGGGGGAGTTCCAGCCAGCAGGACCCACTCGGAGCTATCCAAGGTCCTATTTTCTTTCTGCCTTGATCTTGCTAGCAGCTTGCCCTGTGAGCCTCAAGAGACCACAGAACAGGACCGTAAGGAAATTGTGGCCTAGCTGAACGAAGGTGTCGCACAATGCATTCTCTCTTCCCCTCCTCACTCCAAGCCCTGCTTTAGCACCCTAAAAATCGTAAGCACCGCTGCGTCGTTCTGGGAAAATACGTTTCTTGATGGCGCACTTAAAATCTGTACACCGATGAGACGTAAATGACAGTGTGTTGAATGTTGCTTTGGTGACTAGGCTTCAGACCGGTGGTTCTTGACCGTCTTGAGGAAGAGGCCCTATTGGGGCAGGATGTCGGCGGGAGCGGAGCAGGCATTCTCCAGTTCTATGGATCCTGTGGAGTTGTGTTTTACTAAACCAGACCATTGGTCTGCCTTGGTGCCATTTTTGTTTGTCTTTTTTGGGCAGAAAGGCAGGATAGATATTAAATAATAAGAAAAGCTCAATACTCTCTACCTCAGCTATGGGCATGTTCCAGGTTTGTGGGATCTACTTTATTAGAACTCCAGGGTCCACTAACCGGTGCCACGTGTAAAAGTTATAGCTCTAGGTTGGAGCCCAGAGGCCAAATGGTGGCCAAGGAGCTGGGTCAAATTGCCTCCTGTGTCTCCATGAGCGAGAACCGTGACCTGCCTCTACAAGTGAAAATCTGTATCTGGGTTTCTACAGTTCAGGGATTCCAGCAGCCATATTGGAAGGGAGGAAAGATTACTACTACTTGGTGAGCTTGTTCCTGGCTGCCCTGGCTTTTATGAAAAGTCCCGTGGCGGTTTCTTGCCCTCCAGAGCTGTGCTAGGCGATTGCTTAAAAATGTCACAAGATTTCCAGCGTCCGAAGAAGTAGAGAGGCAGTGCGGCATAGTGGTTAGAGTGTTGGACTGGGACTCGAGAGATCCGGGTTCAAGTCCCCTCTCAGCCATGATTCTCACTGGGTGACTTTGGGCCATCCATTGACTCTCAGCCTCACCCTACCTCACAGGGTTTTTGTGAGGATAAAAAAATGGAGAGGAGGATAATGTAAGCCGCCTTAGGTTCCTTGGAGGAAAAAAGGCAGGATATAAATGTAACAAATACATAAAATAATAAATACTACTATTACTGTTACTACACTATTATTGTTACTACTACTATTACTACTATTACTATTGGTACCATTGCTCTTAGTACTATTACTACCACATTACACAATTGGTAATCTGCCGATCTACTGCAAATCTAATAAAACTGAGACTCAATCCAGATAAGACGGAGGTACTGTTAGTGGGTGGTTCGTCTGCCCGGCTAAGTGATATTCAACCTGTTCTGGATGGGGTTGCACTCCCCCTGAAGGATCAGGTTCGTAGTTTGGGGGTGCTCTTGGATCCCCAACTGTCACTTGAGGCACAGGTCAACTCGGTGGCACGGAGCACCTTTTATCAGCTTAGGCTGATATACCAACTACGTCCTTATCTGGACAGAGATAGCCTAGCTAGTTATCCATGCTCTGGTAACCTCTCGTCTGGATTACTGCAATGCATTATACATGGGGCTGCCTTTGAAAACGGTCCGGAAACTTCAGCTGATCCAAAATAGGGCAGCAAGATTATTAACCGGGACTGGCCGACGAGAACATATTATGCCAGTGCTTTCTCATCTGCACTGGCTGCCAGTCTGTTTCCGGGCCCAATTCAAAGTGCTGGTGCTAACATTCAAAGCCCTAAACGGCTTGGGGCCAGTGTATCTGAAGGATCGTCTCCTCCCATATGTACCTGCCCGGACACTAAGATCTTCCTCAGCGGTCCTTCTCCGAGAGCCCCTGCCAAAGGAAGTGAGGCAGGTGGCTACTAGGAGGAGGGCCTTTTCTGCTGTGGCACCCCAGTTATGGAATGAGCTCCCCAAAGAGGTTTGCCTGGCGCCTACTTTGTATTCTTTCCGGCGCCAGGTGAAGACCTTTCTGTTCTCCCAGGCATTTTAATCATTTTAATCTTGTAATTGTTTTTAATTCCGTTATTGTAACTGCTGCTGCTAGCTCTGCTGTTTGTTTTTAATCTGTGTTTTTAAATGTTATATTTTATATTGTATTTTATGATTTTAACTGTTGTAAACTGCCCAGAGAGCTTCGGCTATTGGACAGCTATAAAAATGTATTAAATAAATAAATAAATAAATCATCACCAGTAGATCCTGATCGACCTTCTGCTCGCTCCTGCTCTACCCCAACTGGCAGTGGCTCTCCTCAAGCAGAGGCCCTGAACCCGAACCCATACGCAGGCGGGCATCTACTCCACCTCTGAGCTCCTCTCCCTCCCTGTGCCCTTGCTGCAGCGAGGCCATTCCTCTAGGGGCTGCCCGGGGAAGGTGACTTAGCATTCCATCAGATCTTTCCTGGGTTGTCCCTTCGAAATTTTACAGCCGGCGTTCTGTCCTGCAAGGCTGCCAGGCAGGCTATGAAGCGACAGAGCCGGAAGCAAAGTAATTGAAACTGCTAGAGCCTGAAAAAGAATAAAGATATTATATATATATATATATATATATATATATATTTGGTCTTCTCTAATTTTAGCCAAAGAAGCCTCAGTAGGTCACATTGATCAGTTCCCTGGGTCACGAGAAGTTTATCGCTGTCGAGCGCTTGGCTAATTCCCGGGGAAATAATTTGCTGTCTAATTAGACTGGCATTTTTAAAAAGCACCAAGTTCAGCGAGCAGTATACTGAGTGTGTGCGTGCGTGTGCGTGTGTGTCCCGACAAGTGGTTCTGCTTTAAAAGAGAAAAATGGGTTCTGACACAACCAGCCAGAGGCCAGAGAAGAAGAAGAAGAACCTCCAGCTGGGGTGGTTCATACTTCCTGGGGTGTTTCTTGCAGCTGCTAGTGTGTGGGTGGGGTATATTTAGCAGCCTTCCCACCTGGTGCCCTCGCATGGCCCAGCCAGAGCCCAGGTGGGGAAGGCCGATTAAGCAGCTCTGGGTGTGTATGGGTAAAGAAGGGCACTGTTGACCAGGGCGGGACTCCCGTGAGGAAGGCGAAGATCGGTGCTGGGGGGTTAGGAAAAAAGGCAACTACGTGGGGAGGTGTAATCAAGGGTCTGATAACTGTAGGGTGTTACAGAACCTGCACTGATCAAAGCGCTCTCTCCGTCACACCGCTGTTCCCCGCCCTCACTCTGCCAGACACGGCGGTGGTGGGAGGAGGAGGAGCAGAGATACGGCGGCTGCTCCGCTCCTGCCGTCACAAGCAATAGTCTCAAGTATGACTAAGTCGGAATAGACCAAGTTGGCCAGTGAAAGGCCAGTAAAGCTATACATATCAGGGTGGAGTCAGGGTCGGCATGGCCGGGCACCTGCGAGGGCCACACCCACATCAGGGGCCCATGACAAGAGCTCCTGGAGTTGCTCCCTTTCCCCCACTGCAACCTGCTCGCTCACTGCCTCTCGCTTGGCCGACACGGGGTGGTGAGAAGGAGCAGCAGCGGATGCCACGGCCTCCTTGCTCCCTGGCTCTCTGTAGGTGGTAGCGATGACAAGGAATAGGAGGAGGAAGATGAGGAGGAGAACAAGGAGTAAGAGCAGCTGGCGACAGTGGCGGTGAGCAGGTGGACTCACTGAGGGAGGGTGTCTTGCCCAAGGGACCCCCGAAACCCAAAGCCGGCACTGCCTGTACTACAGTTCAAATTTCGCCGATCCCGGCTGCGTGGCTGCCTTTTGAATGTGGCATTCCTGGACCCCTTTTCCCTTCACCCACTCACTTCCTTGCGGCTTTGAAATCGCGGCTGCCAACGCAGCGTTCCTCGCCAGCCCTTGTAAACGGGGGAAGCTGTCAGTGCGTAACTTGACGGGAGCTTGGTGCCGTTTGCTAATCCAGATTGGGCCTGTGTGTGAGAAGGAGGTTTTGCCCTCATGGTTGGAAACGGCGGTGCGCCTTTGAATGGCGCCTCCAAGAAGATTGCTGGCCGGGCAGACAGAGGTGGGCAGGGAAGAGGAGATAGAACCTTGGCTGTGCTCTTTTTTTTTCCTTTCTTTTAACCTGAAGGATTTCCTTTTGATACCGTTATTACAATTTTGAAACATCCAGCCTCGCGCTTTCTGCCATCGGTCAAGTCGGACGAGGCCTTTTCTTATTGCCTGCAGCGCTGTGCCTGCCAAGCTCTCTGGCTTGAACATGGCTAATGGGTCCATGTGGTCTACCTCCCTCTTTAAGAACATAAGAGGAGCCATGCTTGATCAGACCAGGGGCCCATCTAGTCCAGCATTCTGTTCACACAGTAGCCAACCAGCTGCCCACGGAAACCCACAGGCAGGACATGAGTGCAAAGGCACCCTCCCGCCCATGTTCCCCAGCAACTGGTTCCTAGAGGCATGCTGCCTCTGATTCTGGAGGTAGCATAGAGCCATCAGGACTAGTAGCCATTGATAGCCTTCTCCTCCAGGAATCTGTCTAGACCCATTCTATCCAATCAGCCCCACCACCCTGCTGTCCAGGGGCACTCACTGAAAGAAAGGTGCAGGGGCCCTGATTATCTCTGTTGCATCGGATCCCCCTGGATGAGCTGGCTTTTTGCCCACATGTGCTTCCCCTCCCTTGAATCTTTCTGCCTGAGGTTTTTTTCCTGAAATCACATGCCCTCCTCTCCCCTGTCCATACATCCCTTTTTTAAAAAATAGGGGTGTCCTTAGTGAAGGTGTTGACACAACCCTGAAGGCGCGCAAGCCTCCTGGAAAAGCAGAGCGCTTCACTTGTGTGAGATGGAAGATTTAAAATCCTATTCTCGTGTGCAAACACCCATAAATCTACACACAGAAGTTCAGACCTGTCTCTCCCACTCCACGCAGCATTCCAAGCGTATCGGATGTCAGCCAGTTCAGCCTCCTCCTTGCAGATCCCAGTAATAAGGAAATAACTCTGTAGACTCCACAGGTTATTGTTCTACCTGTTTATTTACTATAGCAAGTATATCCTACAGAGAATACATATCCTAATTACAGTCCATGTGCAGAGAATAATGCATAGCAAGCAGTAATCCAGTGGAGCAAGTTGTTTATCACTCCACCTCAGCTTAGGCGTTACATGATTGCATTAAGTCCAGCAAGCACTAGTCAGAAGAACAGAGAGAAGAAGAAGAGAGCAATTCCACCTCTCTCCAAAATGGCTACAGACAGAAACCTAACAAGTCAGTACGTCACCAGAACATACAAACCATGTGACCAGCTCGTATTTCTTTCACACCTACTTTTCTCATGAGAAACAGGCAGGAAGTAGAAGACTAAACATGACTTGTTTACCAGCCTTTCTGTACCTTACATATGTAAACAATGTGCCACAGCTGG
Organism: Shinisaurus crocodilurus; assembly: GCA_021292165.1. NCBI lineage: Eukaryota > Metazoa > Chordata > Lepidosauria > Squamata > Shinisauridae > Shinisaurus > Shinisaurus crocodilurus. Next base: position 2,493,354 of record JAHFWL010001188.1, on the reverse strand, counting down.
TGTTTGTGCTACATGTCACAACACTTAGGAGACCTTAGGAGACAGGCTTCTTTACAGACACACACGCACAAACTTTAGAGGATATGCAAATTAGCATAGGCAAATTTGTGCATTCTTCCCCCCCCCGTCCTCTGGGCCTGAGCCCTGGATCTTTTTGGTACCTAGCACCACCCTTGATTGCCAGTAACTAAGCCTTAGGAGAGGCATTTCAACTTTTTAGAATGTGGGAAAAACTGCACAGAAGCTGGGGAACCACCAAATGATCAATGATTGGCGGAAAGGGAGTGGGTCCACCTGGGGAACCGCAAGAGGGCCATATTTGGCGCCCAAGAGGGCCGGATTCCCCCCCCCCCCGCCCCGCCGGACCTGAGGTTCTGCACCCCTGAGCTAGAAGAACCAAGGTCATGGGCAGAGAACTGTATCAAATTAGGCAACTGAAGATTTGATCTCTTCAAGCAAAGGCTGGGGATCCTGGATTTCCTGCAGGGGGTCAGACTTGATGGCCCACGGGGTCCCCTCGAGCTCTCTGATTCTTTGTTGTTTTGCTCATTTTCCTGAGCCGCTGGCTGACATTTTGAGCGTCTCACTGGCCTTAAAAACACCTCTAGGGGTAAACGAACCCGCTACGGCTTGGAAAGCATGAAACGGTAGAAGGTAACGTGCTTATTAGTAGGGATTAGGCAACCAGGTAACTGTGGGGATGGCTGGTGTTCTGTAAGTAAACCGATCTCCTCCGGGAACATGTTGCAGGTGGGTGAGAAATGAGGTACCGGAGGCTCGAGCCCATGGAGAGAAATCTACTCCGCTTTGGAGAACGGCTTGTGCCGATCTCATGCTCTGGGGGTTTGTGAAAGGGGTACTCCCACCACTACCACAATGCTTTGTGTCTCTCGAGTGCCCGATACTTGTCGTTTCGTCCTCATCTTGCTGCTGCTGTTTCTGGCTTCCTTGCCAGCAAGCTCTCACACGCACAGACACACACCCATCTGCCCGATTCTTGGCGTGTAATCTGATGACAGCAGAATTTGTTGTTGCAGTGAGTCTGCCTGTTTGGTCTCTCTTCAGCATATTGTCCTGGGAACAGGTTGATGCTGGAGGATTACTTGGAGCAGAGTTGCATGGGAGATAACATTTCATTTTTAACTATGGGGAAAAAGCTAACTCTATATTGTTGTTGTTGTTGTTATGGGTTCAGCTGCTTCCCCCACACTCAAGAGATGGGAGTTGTGCCGTCAGATGCTCATTATTAAAAACTCCCTGTGAGTAAAAAGCGTGCCTAACTTCCTCTCTGACATGCTGTCTTTGGGCGGATCCAGCATCTGGCTTCCACGAGGGGAAGGACTATTCTGCCAGAGAAAGTCCCTTCTGCTCAATTTTTGGGGATTCCTCCCACCCGCACTGCAACTCACCCCAATTAGTAAGGTCTCCTGACTCATTGGCTGGGTTCGGACAACGCGATAACCCACACGATAACCCTCGGTTGAGTATGGGTTGTCGTTGAAACGTGGGTTGTCATTGAAACGTGGGTTATCTTGTTGTCTGAACCTAGTTGTGCTAACAAGCCATGGCTTGTTAACCACGAACATCCCACGGAGAGAACCCATGGTTTGTTGTGTTGTGAACTGTGGGTTGTTCATCGTGGTTTGTTATTGGCTGGGTTCAGACAACATGATAACCCACGTTTCAAAAACAACCCACAGTTCAACGACAACCCACACTCAACCCACACTCAACCCTTGAGTGCGGGTTGCCATGTTGTCTGAGCCCAGCCTCTTTGTAGCAGAGGGCTAGAGGGGCTGCCTTGAGAAGGAGGGGGCAGAGAAGACCACTTGCACAAACACAAATACACTTACCGTAATCCATCTTAAATCTGGATCCAACTGTGTGTGTGTGTGTGTAGATTTCATAGATTTCATAGATCATAGAGTTGGAAGGAGCCTACAAGGCTATCGAGTCCAACCCCCTGCTCAATGCAGGAAACTATAGGATGGGTCTCCCATCCAAGTAATAACCAGGCTTGACCCTGCTTAGCTTTCCACACTCAGACCGTTCCTTTTGCAGAAGGAACGGTGTGTGTGTGTGGTGTGTGTGTGTTTTTTAAGGGGCATTCAGAATATGCAGCCTCTGCTACCATGAGCCAGAATTGTTATTGTCCAAGAAAAGCTGTACCGCTTGATTCTGCTGAATGTATTGACCGGCCTAACCCTGAGAATTAGTTTTGTGGAAGACGCAGATATCAAGATCTGTTTCCCAAGTGAGGCTCTTGGTCTCTGTAGCGTAAAGGTGTCTATTCCTTGACTGGTGGTGGCTCTCCAAGCAGAGGTCTTCCGCCCACCCTCCTGATCCTTTATTTTTTCCTGGAGATGGCGGGATGGAACCTTCGGCCCTTCTCTATCGAAAGCATGCGCTCTACTGCTGAGCTATGGTCAGGGCCGGCATCAAGAGTAGGCATGGTCGGGCACCTGCCGAGAGCCCACACCCAGCAGGGGCCCACTGACAAGAGCCCCCTGGACTTCCTCCTCCTTTTCCCCGTTGCCACCGGCTTGTTCACCTGCTTCTCGCTCTGGCCCAGGCAATGGTGGTGGTGGTGGTGAGAAGCAGCAGCAGATGCCACGGCCTGCTTTAGGGAAATAGGAAGCTGCCTTATACGGAGTCAGACCATTGGTCCATCTAGCCCAATAGATGGAAAGGGTAACGACATCACATTGGATGCCTCCAGATGCCGGGCTCCTACCTCTACCAAGCCAAAGTCTGTATGCAGCTATTCCAGGGCTCGCGTCAAGGGTCGGCATGGTCAGGCACCTGCCGAGGGCCCACACCCCGGCAGGGGCCCACTGACAAGAGCCCCCTGGACTTGCTCCTCCTCTTCCCCGTCGCAACCTGCTTGTCCACCTGCCTCTCACTCCGGCGCAGACAACAACGGTGGTGAGAAGGAGGAGGAGGAGGAGGAGGAGATGCCGCGGCCCGCTTGCTCCCTGGCTCTCTGCCTGCCCAGCAAGCAAGTGGCAGCGATGATGGAAAAGAGGTTGAGGAGCTGGAGCAGCTGGTGACCATGGCGGTGAGAAGGTGAACTCTCAGAGGGAGAGGGCCCATGAAGGGTGTCTTGCCCAAGGGCCCTCCAGAACCCGGAGCCGCCGCTGGCTGTGATCCCCTGCCCCTCCACGTTCCTTTGGGGGGCTGCTGCTTGCTGTTGCGTGTTCCCGTCCGTGTGAAATTAGTACTATTCTGTATCCTGAGAGTGCTGAAGTGCTTCAGGTTATTTTTCTCTCATCCTTGTAACGGTTCTGATGCTGGATGCGTGACTTCCATAAAACCGCGTGATGACGGCCGTGGTTTTACTGAGAAGCGTCGGCAGACTGCAGCAGCGTTTGCAGCGCTGCCTGCCCTGAGTGTCCGAGTGGGTGGTCCTGTATTATTATTATTATTATTATTATTTATTATTATTATTATTATTATTATTATTTTTAAGCCTCTGAAATTTTTAATCGACAGAAGCATAAAGTAAGGCCTTTTTTTAGAAAAGAGGAAAGAAAGGAAAGGAAGCGTCAACGTTTAGCTGGTACCCTGTCTCACCCTTTTGCAGAAGGAACGGTGTTGCGGTTCACAACGAGACGCAGCTCCGTTTCTCCCGTCGTGAGCCCCTAATGCATAAAACTATGGGATTCACTTCCACAAGATGGAGTGCTGGCCACCCATTTGGCGGGCTTGAAAAGGGGATTGGACAAATTCATGGAGGAGGTTATCGATGACTACTAGTCCTGATGGCTGTATGCTACCTCCAGTATCAGAGGCAGTATGCCTATGTATACCAGTTGCTGGGGCACATGGGTGGGAGGGTGCTGTTGCACATGTATCCTGCTTGTGGGCTTCCCGTGGGCAGCTGCTGTGTGAACAGAATGCTAGACTGGATGGACCCTGGGTCTGGTCCAGCAGGGCTCTTCTGATGCTCTTAATTCACAAGCTAGCTATGCATTCAGGGACTTGGATTGAAGCTTTCCTAACCTCCCAGCAGCCATGGGGGGGGCCGCTTGTGGCCCTCCCGGTGTCTTGGCCTACAACTCCCATCTTCCTTAGTCACCATAGCCAGTGGGGACGAGGGATGATGGGAGTTGTAGGCCAAAGCCTCTGGTTTAACTGTTGCTCTTTGAGATGCCGAACGGGTGATACCATGCCTACTGTAGAAACAGACATTGCTCCCTAAGTAAGGCCCGCTTGCCCAACCTGGCGCCCGCCCAGTCTATTGAACGATAACTCCCAGTGCCCCCCACAGCCAGCCAGGCGATGCTGGGAGTTGTAGCCGTACACCAGGTTGGAGAAGGCTGTCCCAGGGTGTGAAAAGGCTGTGACTGGGATCACGCAACACAACCCTTCCTGGGTAACTAGCCATGGTGGGTTGTCGTGTCGTCCAAACCCAGCCTGCTTCCCACAGGGTGGCTTATTTTTCGGCAGCAAGCCACCCTTGGCAACCCACGGCATGTTCAATCCACCCGGGAGAGCAATTCCATTCTGAACCCGGGAGAGCAATTCCATTGTGGGTTGCAGGGATCAGCTCGCGAGCTGCTTGGCAACAGCGGCGAAACCCCCTGCCGCTCTTCACAATCTCACTGCCGCCAGTGACAGCCCCTCCACCGATGCCCAAGCGGCACTTTTGGCCCGCAGAAAAAATGTGGCAGTCCTTCACTAAAAAATTATCATTTTTGTCAGTCTTTCGCAAGCGGGCTTTTACAGCTGTCTGATATGAAGTCTTGCCGTGTCAATTTCCATGTACCTTGCCTGCTCCACTTTTCTGCTCTCTTTGAAAGCTGAAACATACAAGGAAATTGACCAGGAAAGACTGCAGGTAAGGGACAGCCAGAAGGCACACACTTGTGAAAGATGGACCCCCCTCCCCCAAAAAGTAATTAAAGAAAATGGCAAACATTATTGTGCAATTATCTGGGGCCGAAAAAAAGATATGACCCAAATTGTGCATTTTTGAGGGTCTGAAAGGAAAACAAAACAGCAGCGAATGAAAAGGGGTAGTGATTGGAGCAGGGAGGGGAAGACAAGACGGGTTCTGCTGCAAAGGACACTGGGATACCGGCTGGAGGATCGAGGGGGAAGGAGAGGGAGAACAAGCCACGGTGGCCTTGATCATCTGCCGGGCGCACTGTGGGTTGTTCCACGAACGGGCCTCACGGTGTAGCTTATTCTCAGGGTGGCGCAGTGTGTCGTGCGAACGCAGCCTACAGCTTGCTAGCACTTCCTATTACCTTAAGCCCCCAGCCCCCGTGTGCCTCCGGTTGCCGATTGCTCCCGTAAGCCCTTTGGGGCTCTTCCTTCCGTTGCCCAGTTGGGAGGACCAAGGCTTCTCATAATTTGCCCGTTTCAAAGGTGGCCACTCCGTTGTTTGCCCTTTCCTTGTGACTAGCAGTAACATACAGACCGGTGGAAACATAACAGATAAAAACAAGCTTTCTCCTAAATGCAGAATTCAGCGCTATCCGCATTTTGTGCTGCATCTGCATGTATTTGTTTAAACCTCCTGAAGCACCCTCCTTGTAAAAGAGTTCCACTATTCCTTTTCGGGCTTTATCCTTTTTCCAGTTGCTCCAGTTTTCCTTCTCCTAATGGATATTTTTAGCCTGCTTTGTATGTATGCTTCTCCTCCAATCCCTGCCTCCCCGATTCGCTTTTCTGTCTGAGGCAAGGAAACTGGCACTTTCTCTGTTTGCTCATTTTTCTCTGCATCACCCCCCCCCACACACACACACACCCTGACTGTTTTGTCTGCCTCGCCATCTCTCCATCTGTTTCCTCTTCCAGCCACCTTGTTTACTTGCTTATTTCTTCTTGGCATTCTCCGCTTAAATCTTCTCCTCCGGTTTGGTCCACATCGTGTGACGGTCCTGGGGATACAACTCTGGTTGTGCAAGTGGACACAGTTGCTTGACGATGCTTAATGGTCCCTCCACCCTCACCCTGGTTGGCTTATTTTTAGTCTCAGAACCGGAAATGTATGTGTGGGGGAACTGTTGAGCTGATGCCGTGTAGCCAGTTATTGCTACAGTTTTCAGAAAAGAGCCAGGGACCTTGTTTGCAAGTAGCGACAACCCAGACTATGGGTCATTGTTGAATCGTGGGTTGTCATTACGTGCAAATTCTACGCTATGGTTTAACTATGGGTTGTTAGCTATGAACAACCCAGGAAAAGAACCCATGGTTTATTGTTGGGTTGTGAACTCCGGGTTGTTCGTGGTTAACAACCCATAGTTAAACCATTGTGCAGGGTTCACACATAACGACAACCCATGATTCGACAACAACCCGTACTCAGCCCGTACTCTGGGTTGTCATGTGCAAACCCGGGCAGTGTGGTATAGTGGTCAGAAGGTCAGACTGGGACTCGGAGACCCAGGTTCAAGCCCCCATTCGGCCGTGAAGCTCACTGGGTGACTTTGGGCCAGTCACTGACTGTCCAGCCTAATGTATCTCGCAGTGTTGTTGTGAGGATAAAACGGAGAGGGGAACTACCATGTGAGAGCTGCCTTGGGCTCCTCACAAGAGGAAAAATATAAATATAATATAATATATATAATAAAATATAATATAATACTATTAGATAAGATATAAATGTAATAGTAAAGAAAAATAAAACAAAAACAGCTCACGCTGGCTCAGCTTGTCTGAGCGTGGAAAGCTAAGCAGGGTCAGGCCTGGTTATTACTTGGATGGGAGACCCCTCCTCTAGTTTCCTGCCTTGAGCAGGGGGTTGGACTCGATGGCCTTGTAGGCCCCTCCCAACTCTATGATCTATGAAACATCTATGATGGTATTCTTCAGATGTTCTTCTTACCTCAAACGAGAACATGAGCAGCAGGTAGCCTGTTCTTCTAGATTAACTCTTCCATTCTTACCTGGGAATAATCCAATTCCACTCAAATAAGGAACACCCCTGTCATAAGAACGTAAGAAGAGCCCTGCTGGATCAGGCCAAGGGTCCATCTCGTCCAGCGTTCTGTTCACGCAGTGGCCAACCAGCTGCCCCAATGGGAAGCCCACAAGCAGGACACGAGTGCAACAGCACCCTCCCGCCCATGTTCCCCAGCAACCGGTGTACATAGGCATACATCCTCTGATGCTGGAGGTGGCACAGAGCCACCATGACTAGCAGCCAGTCGCTCGCCTTCTCCTGCCGTTGATAGACTTCTCCTTCTGCCCCCTAAGCTTTCCTCCCTGTTGTCTCCGGGCGGGGACTGTGACACGGGGAAGCCCACTTTTAAATCCATTTGACTGTGTTCATCGTGTGTGGCTTAGATACCTCCAGTGGTGTAGTGATTGCAGGGATGCAACACTGGCACTTCATTAGCAGGGACACCAACGTCATCTGCCACCCTCCTCAACCTCCCCAGTTCCCTCTGAGCTGTGCTGCAATCCTCACGGTCACTGCGGGGGGGCAAATGAATTTCCCCGGCAACAATATATTGTTCCCAGTTGCAGTGCAATGTATTTTGGGGCTGTTCAGTCCTGAATGGGTAATTATTAAACCCTGTTAGCTTCACCAAAGATCTGCTCCTGGTGGTGATAAAAACGCTAGAACTGGTTTTATGGATCTGGATCAACACAGCTGCCTGAATTTTTGGACTTTCATTATGGGCGGGTCTATGGAGACCGTCGTGATGAGTGCTTGCACTTCCAAATTTATCACAGCACCACTGCCTTCCTCGCAGGGTGGTTGGGAGGCTTAAAATGCAGCTCAGAACGTCACGGAAGAAGGACAAAATACAGATCTTGGAGCACGTAAATGTTATCCTCCTCCTTTCCCCTTTGTTAGGGCATTAGAGAAAAAAAGACTTTCCTGTTCTCTGAAAAATTCCCTCTATCACCACCTCTTGCTCTCATCTCCCCAGCAGGCCAAAGACTTCCATTCAGTTCTCACAGGTGATACTTGTGTTCCTTTACACAGGTAAAGGAACATAGCACACCTGCCACTCAGAATGAATGATGCCCCAAATTAAAGTCATCCACATAACAGTCTCACCACTGGTCCTTGCCGAAGCTCTCCTGCAGGACTGGTCTCCCATTTCTGGGAACTCGGAGTGAGTTCCCATCTGAACTAGTGCTCGATGAGAAAAGCTGCAGGGGGCCCATGGCCCATGTGGCCTGAAGGAACCCGTCACAGCTTATTAGGACATATCCGGTGTGACAAGATAGGTTTTTGTTGGGGACGTCGAACACCGCCGCGTTTATCTGCAAAGTGTGTATGGAACGACGGACAGTAGGGTGAATCTGTACAAATTGATTTTTCAAGGTGAGAGATAAAGGGAGGTAGAGGTGTTGGAATCGTAGTTAGGTTGGAAAATATAACGTTTTAAAAAAATAAATAAATAAAAATGAACATATTGGTCTTCAGATCATAACACTAGGTCAGGAACTCTGTGTGTGTGTGTGTGTGTGTGTGTGTGTTTAAAAGCCTAGTGATCACACTCACCCCCAAATCAGAGCTTTTTGAAACTTGCAATAATGAACCTCATTATCTCGAGCAGCGATTATTTGCGGGCTCTTCAAGCGCAATTAAATTCAGACCTGTGAGAGATGACTGGCAACAGCTGAAGCAATGTTACATAGGAACATCGGAGTAAACCAGGGGTGGATCTCCAGATGTTTTGGCCTACGACTCCCATCAACACTAGCCAGCATAGCCAAGTTGTAGACCGAAACATCTGGAGGGGCAAAAATTGCCCACCCCTCTGTTAAGCCCTACATTCCCCAGCATGTGTATATAGATCTGCCAACTTGAGGTTAGCACTTCATGCATGCTAGGCTTTATTTTGGTTTTTATTTTTATTTTATGCTGTAGCTTTAAACGTTTATATTGTATTTTACGATGTTGTGTTTTATGGTTTTAATTGTTGCGAACTGCCCAGAGAGCTTCAGCTAATGGGCGGTTTAGAAATGTGATAAAATAATAAATAATAATGAAATAAAATGCATCTGAGGAAGTGGACAGTGTCCCTGAAAGCTTCTGCCATAATAAATTCCTTACACTTTAAGATACTACCAAAAAAACCCCATTGTTTTTGCTGCAACAGACTCATGTGGAATCTGTTGGAGTGTTTTCCGCTTGCCTGGTGCTGATCCATCCTACTGGCCCTTTGCACGTGTTTCAATGGCTGGGTTCAGAGAACACGATAACCCACACTCAAGGGTTGAGTGTGGGTTGTTGCTGAAGCATGGGTTGTTGTGTTGTCTGAACCCAGCTGCAAACAACCCATGAAGAGAACCCCTGGTTTGTTGTTGGGTTGTGAACTGTGGGTTGTTCACCATGGTTTTTTCTCTCAGCTTTTAATGTAAGCGATTCATATCATCAGATCAATCACTAGATCAATCAAAGACATGATGTTCCCTTTCCTTTCCTTTCAGTTTTCACCAGCACTAGTCTAACTTCCTAAAGGGCAGAGCTGATTTGGAGAATAGTGAAGGAACTGTTGACACAAGGGGTGGAAAACCTCAGCCCGGGGATCCTAATCCGGCCCTCCTGTGGTCTAATCCAGACCTCCAGGGCTTTCCCAGTGGCCATGCCCTCTTTTCTTGTCCTCAGCCCCTTTCCCTCCAACCACCAATTGATCAGTGGTTTCCTGGCTTTTGTGTAATTTCCCCTCCCCCCCATTTTAAAAGGTTGAAAGGGCCTCTTCTAAGGCTTACTTCCTGGCAATAAGAGCTCTAAGCTATGATATGCCGCTATTTTTGATGCGTTGGCCCCTCCCCTTTCACCCCCGGCCCCACCCACCACTGGAATGCGGCCAACGAGAGGTTCTCTGGAATGGAATGCGGCCCTCAGGCTGGAATAGGTTCAGCACCCCTGCTTTAAAAGCACCACAGAGAGACGGAAGGTGACTTGTGTTTTAACTTGTTGGGATGTGCCTTGTCTGGTTAGCGCGAGGCACCTGCTGTGGGGATATTCTTGGGTGCCCCTTCCATGTCCTTGCCTAGGCTTTCAAGAGTTTGGGCAACTCTTGTAGGAATGGCACACCGGTATTTAGCTGCTGTACCAGACAAATCCGATGTGCCGCTTTCCTTCCCATCTCCCACCTGTGCATATAACCTTGCTGTGGGGTACACCTAGGGTTGGATCCAGGATGTGCCTTCTGCGAGACACCTTCTGCAAGAGGAAGTGCTCTGCTTGCAGAAGGCCCCTCTTCCCAATTTTGGGGGGATCCCCCCCTGACAGCTCACCCCATTCAGCAGGGTCCCCCGACTCTCTGTGTAGACTTTCCAGGGGCTTGGAGGGGTTGCCCTGGGAAGGAGTGGGCGGGGAATTCTACCTCCATCGGCGAAGTTAATCCAACATAAATCCTCCCCCCAGCCGTCACCACCAACAGCCTTTCAGCTGAGGGAGGTGAGACCGGGAAGCAGGGACATCCCACCAGCCCTGCAGAAAGAATGATTACTTCTTCCCCCTCTTCCCTCCCCATTCCTTTTTCCTTGCATGCCGTGTCTTTTTTAGATGGTAAGCCTGCAGTCAGGGGTTGTCTTGTTTAATTGATTATACGTAAGCTGCTCTGGGAGCCTTTTTTGGCTGAGGAACAGCATAAAAATACTTCAAACAAACAAACAAACAAAAGGAACTTCCCTGGAGCCCCTCCAGTTCTGTTCAGAGCTAACTGCTCCGACGTAGTATTGCTTTGAGTTTACACAGGGAGAGAAAATAACTCTGCCGTATTTTCATTTTATTTTTTTTTAGGATGACTTCAAGATGAATTTTTCTTTTAAAAAAAATAATAATACTGTTTTTTGTGGTTCGGTAATGACTCGAGGAAAAGAAAGCTCTCTCTCTCTCTCTCTCCCTCCCCCCCTTGTGGATTTTAGTAGGCCTCTGGGGGTGGGCGAGATTGCGTGTGTGCGGAGTGTGTGCCTTTCCCCCTTTTCATCCCTGTGACACGCTACTAAATGCCAGAGCCCCAGCTGCAGTGTTTGTTCCCTGCCTCTTGCCATCCCTGGCTAATGTCGATTTTTGTCCCTCTCTCCTGCCTAGGACTGAGTTTGCCCTGACAGAAAACATGTCGACGGGCGGAGTGGAGGACGACATCCCCCAGGGAGAGAGGAAGACGGTCACGGACTTCTGTTACCTGCTGGATAAATCCAAGCAGCTTTTCAACGGCTTAAGGTTGGTGGCTTTGGGGTGCTTCACGGCTGTGCTTCCCAATCCCGTGGCCTCCAGAGGTGTTGGGCTAGCGCTCCCAACATGCATGTTGGGAGCGCTAGCCCAACACCCCTGGGTGCCGCCAGGTTGGGGAACGTGGCTTTACAGGGAGAGCTGTGTTACCCTGAGCTGGGGTGGGTGGGGGGTGGGAATCCCAGCAGCCCTAAAATTCCGTAGTCCAAATTCCGCGGTGAGAAAAGTTGAGATCTGCGACCTTTATAAATTATGCAGATTTTGCCTCTTTTTCCCTTTAATTTTGCTAGATATCCCCCCCCCCCCCAGTTTTGCATAATTCTGCTTTTGCTAATCACAGAGACGGGGCAAGGCCTGCTGAATCCCCCACCCGGATTTTTTTAAAAACGCCCTCCTTCAGCTCACCCCTCTGGCTTCAGCGGTTTTAGCAGGCGGTTCCCACACGCTTTTACTGCTGCCAAGGATAGGAGATCGCACAAACACCCTGGGTTTCCTGAATGTTTGCAGCGAGCGGGATTCTTGGGGCGGAGTTTGGGTCGCTTGCCTGCAGGATTTTGAATTTAAACTTTAAATCCGTGATAACGGGCGGAAGGATTTGGGAAGACACGGCCGGAGGGTAACTATGTACCTCAGAGGCTGGGTGATAGCATGCATCAAATAAACCCCACTTGACCAGTAGAAGGAAAGGGCCTCTGATCATCAAGCTTTTTAAAGAGCTTGGAATAATTTCTTTTAGAATCTCATTGTAATTGGAGGTTGTGAGTTGTGGGGGTTCTTAAAAATAAAACTCCAGGATTCCAGTTTCAAGCTCCGTAAGACTTGTAGCTATCTAAGTCTTCATATGATACAGGGCTGGCTCTACCATTAGGCTAGTCCTCTGTGACTAGCCACACCTCCCACGGCAGCCATTTTGAGGTGGCGCCCAGGGCAGCTTCCCAAATTGTCAAATGCGCCCATGTGCCCCTAAGTGCTGTCCTACCCCCTGCTACAAGCTGGTCCTGGCAGCGGCCTTGCCGTGGCGTTCTGCACTTGCAGCAGCTTCCGCGACGTCCTCAAGGGCAGCCCCACACAGAGCGAGTTGCGGTGGTCTAAATGGGAAGTTGTTCAGTGTGTATGAACAACTGCGGCCAATAAATAAATAAATTAAAATAAATAAATAAAATTAAATAAAATTTACAATAAAATAAAATTTATGTTTCGTGTAGATTGGCATCCTGTGGCGTAGTGGTGAGAGTGTTGGACTGGGACTCGGGGGATCCGGGTTCTAGTCCCCGCTCGGCCATGAAGCTCACTGGGTGACTTTGGGCCAGTCACTGACTCTCTCAGCCTAACCTAACCTCACAGGGTTATTGTGAGGATAAACATGGAGAAGAGGAGTGGTGGTATTGCAGCATGTGGGGAAGAGAGAGTCGACCCTTCCCTCCCTCCCTGGGTGCAATCCCCCTTGAAAATTGCCCCCCTGCATGGCACGTAAACTGAGGGGGCGGGGAAACCCTTCCATCAGCGCCAACGGTTGCTCAGGATTCTGGGTAAAAGATCTGGGGCCCAGTCCTGCTTGTGAGTAATAGACAAGATAACATTCCCAGATAACTGTGGCAGGTAAAGGACTAGGGTGGGGGCAGACCTATATGCCCACGAGCTGTTGCTACAGCTGCAATGGCCGGCTGGAAAGGAATTAATGATAAAGCAAGATAGCGATCGGGCCCTGTTGCTGCTCCGTCGGCAGGAGAGAGGAGGCGTGCGCGGAAGACGCCTCTCGCTCCAAACTGTTTGTCGTCCAGCCTCCCTTCAGTCTCTCTCCCCGCTTTTGGTCAAGGTGACTCCAGCGAAGCTTTTGGTTTTGTGGGGCCCCAAATGCTAATTCCTCCCTTTGTGCCGGGGGGGGGGGCGGGCGCAGCCTTGATCCGCGAGTCCAGGTGAATGGGCCTCCTCAGGCGTCAGGTTTTTGACACCGTGTAGGTTGGGCATGTAGTTCTCATCCAGGCTCTCGGGCAAACCCACCCCCACCCCCCGAAACGAAGGAAGTCATGCAAGGGCCTGCTATAGTAAAGCTGGTGGGGTCAGTTGGGCTGTACCTCTTTGGACCGCAGGCTGGTGTGCGAGAGGGTTGTCTTTTCAATTCAGCACTTGAAGAGCGGGGACTGGGACTTGCCGAGGTGGCGGCGACTGCCTCGCTGAGCGTTCATGCGTGGCAGCGATGCCACGGGAGAGGGGTCCGCGCGTGGTCTCAGCTGCAAGGGAGGTGTATGGAGAGGAAGGGGGAGACGAATGGGCCGAGTGCCGGCACCTTCCCCCAGCACAGCCCAAGCGTAAAAGGGGAAGTCGATTGCAAGTGGCCCAGCTCTGTGCAGGTTCATGCTCTGACTTCCCCCGGCCTTGAAGTGCCTTCTTGTTATGACCTCTCTCTCCCTCCCTCTGTCTCTTCCACACTCCGTTTTCTTCTGCATACAAAATATTGAAAAGAGAATGGGGACCTGGCGCGGACTGCCCTTTCTTTGGGGGTTCTGCCCCTGGTCGTCCCTCATCCGTACTGCCCTTAGTGGTTATTTTTGCACAAAAGTTCGCACCTGACTTTTGAAGAGGTATAAACGTTTTATGATTGTTCCGGGTGAACATCTTGGAATCATCCACTTCTTGCCATTGTCTCATGCTCTTCTCTTCTCACCTGCCCACCCTTTTATAAGAGCCTTTTGTAAAAAATAGTTTTGAGGGTGAATGCCCCCTTTTGCCATAGACCTTCCTTCTCTGTTTCTCATGTGTGCCCCCCTAGTTCCCGTGCACGGCCCCCCACTTCAATATTTCCCCATTCCCGTTCTTTCTTGCATGTCATATCCAGTTTATTGAACATGCATGACGCTTGCCTTGGACCAAGCCATGCAGTGGTTCTGTCCACTTTGTCCGGTGCTGTCCACTTTGACTAAATCTCCCAAGATTTAACTGGGGCGGGCATGACACTTTCCCAATGCTGCTACTGGAGAACCTTTTAAGAGGTGTTGCCAGAAATTAAACCAGGGACCTATCGGTGAACTAATGGTAAAGCAGGGGTGGGTAACATCAGGCCTGGGGGCCAAATCAGGCCTGGATGGCCACGCCCCTTTCCCCTGGCCCCACGCCCTTTCCCGCAATCACTGACTGACTGGTGGCTTCCTGGCTTTTTGTGCAGTTTTTTTTCTTCTTATTCTGAAAGGTTGAAATGCCTCTCCTAAGGCCTAGTTACTGCCAATAAGAGCTTTAATGTAAAAAATGCTAGTATTTTTGGTATTTTGGCCCTTCCCCTTTTGCCTTGGGCCTGCCCACCACTGGAATGTGGCCCCCGAGAGCTTCTCTGAAATGGAATTTGGCCCTTGGGCTGAAAGACGTTCCCCACCCCTGGTATAAAAGTCTAATACTTAAGAGGCACGTCGTATGTTGCATATTGTTTTAGAAGAGAAATGTCCTTGCAGGGCTGGACAGATTTCAAGCTTGTGGAATCTACTGTGCTTTTTTTCTGGAATGCTGAGATCTATGAATCAGAACCAGGTGCAAAATGGTGGCTTAGGAGGTGGAACCACTTACCAACTGCACCCCTTTGAGCCATAAGACTGGGACAACCTTCATATATAGAAGTACAAATCTACATCTGGGTTAGTTCAGATCAAGGATTATAACAACCGTGTGTGTATGTGTGAGAGTGAGCGAAAGGGGCTTTTTGTTGCTTTTGTTAAGCAATTGTGGGTCAAAACGCCTTGCCGATCTACTGAAAATCATCCAGAATGTAAAATGAAAAGGGCTTTGTTTTTGAGGATTTCCCAACCGACCTGAGTTACCATTACATTCCCCACTGTGTCCCAGAATGGATCAGAGCGTACTGCTTATTAAGAACAGGGGAGAAATGTGAAGGGAACTGATTTCTAACGTTTACAGGAGAGGCACACGGAGACTGAGAAGAGAATTAGCACACAGCCAGCCATGGCAGAGAAATGCTTTTTTTCTTTCTTGCCATTTTACTTGCTACTGCTAAATTATTAGGAGTTGAAAACCCTTGCTGATCAAGCAATCTATCTATCTATCTATCTATCTATCTATCTATCTATCTATCTATCTATCAATCTATCAATCTATCAATCATTTATTTATCATTAGATTTATATCCCCCCTTCCCCCCCTCTTGCAACGACCTCAAGGCAGCTTACATCATCTTCCTTCTCTCCATTTTATCCTCACTACAGCCCTCTGAGGTAGATTAGGCCGATATTAGACTTGCCCAAAGTCAGCCTGTGACACACACACACACCAGTTCCACTATCCTAGCCCCTCCCCCCCCCCACACCCAACAACATCTCATTATAGTTTTTTAAGGTGGAAAAAACCCACACCCACAATCTTGGAAGACTACATAGATGTGGGAATGCCTGAAGCAGAACAAGGCACACACAGAAACAAAGCCCAGCTAGATTGATTTATTTACAAGATTTATTTATTTATTTATTTATTACATTTATACCCCACCTTTTTTCCTACAAGGAACTCAAGGTGGCTTACATAATCCTCCTCCTCCTCTCCATTTTATCCTCACAACAACCCTGTGAGGTAGGTTAGGCTGAGAGTCAGTGACTGGCCCAAAGTCACCCAGTGAGTTTCATGGCCGAGTGGGGACTAGAACCTGGATCTCCCGAGTCCCAGTCCAACACTCTAACCACTACGCCACACTGGCGTAGTATATATACACACACACACACACACCACATATATATATCCCCTCCATATTCTGATACGGAGATTTCAAAGCGGTGACCAATAAAAGATAAAACAGATAAAAGAATAAAACAATATATTAAACACAAAACCAATAAAACCATGGCTGGTTAGTTCAGGAAGGCTTTCTGGAATAAAAGTGTTTTCAGGAGGCTCTGGAAACAATACAGTGTTGGCGCCTGCCCGACCTCCGGAGGCCGGGAGTTCCACAGAAAGAGGGCCACCACGCTGAAGGCTCTTCTCTGGGTGAACTCCAATCAGACTGTAGGTCCATGAGGAACCACCAGGAGAATGTCCTCCGATGACCTCAGTGACCGGGCAGGTTGGTAAGGGAGGAGGTGCTCTCTCAGGTATCCTGGTCCCAAGTTGTTTCGGGCTTTGTACACTAGTACCAGCACCTTAAACCTGGCCCGGTAGCGAATAGGCAGCCAGTGCAGTTCTTCAAGCAAAGGAGTTGCACGCTGAAAAGGGGCAGCTCCTGACGACAGCTGAGCTGCTGCATTCTGCACTGGCTCCAGCTTCCGGAGCGGCCTTAAGGGCAGCCCCCCATGGAGCGCATTGCGGTAATGCACGTACGCTCACCTGGCCGTCTTGGTGATGTTGGCTCTCAGCATCTTCACGGCATTCTCTCAGGTATCATCTACTCAGGTAGATGTGTATCATCAGGTTGTCTCGACATGAAGGGTCCCTCCTTTTACTTTTCCGGCTAATAACGTTGGGTTCGTCCCGTTTTGCTCTCTTGCAGAGACTTACCTCAGTACGGGCAGAAGCAGTGGCAATCCTATTTTGGGAGGACCTTTGATGTTTACACCAAGCTCTGGAAGTTTCAGCAGCAGCACCGGTAAGAGAGGAGCCTATATAAACAACCAGCTCTGAATCTTCCTGGAATGCACGGACCAGAGACGTGTGCGGTGGTGCTGCTCGGCTTGGGAAGAGGATGTCCTCTTAAGTAACTCTCAAACAAGTTGAGCGTCACGGTGACCAAGTAGGAGAAATAGCTGCACCACAGCAAGGGTGGAAGAAGGGCCCCAGACCCGGGGTCTCAAACCACTTCTCCAGGTGTCCCGACCTGGTCCTCTGGGGTTCTCTAGAACCCCACATCCCTTTCTCCTGACCACCGATGGTTTGGTGGCTTTCCGTCTTTTGAGTAGTTAGATCTCCATTCTGAAAGGTCGAACTGCCTCTCCTGAGCCTTAGTTACTGGCAGGAAAAGCTTTACGCTAAAATATGGTGGTATTTTGGGTCCCGCCCCACTTGCCTTCAGCCCTGTCCATCACTGGGAAGCGGCCCCCGAGTGCTTCTCCGAGATGGAATTTGAAAGAGGTTCCACACCCCTGCGCTATCAATTCAGACTGGTTTAGCAGTCATTCCTAGGGAACAGAATGATGCCTGGCTTAGAGAAAGTGGAGAGGGAGACATTTTTCTCCCTCTCCCATCATATTCGAACCCAGCGGGGGAACATGGGCGGGAGAGTGCTGTTGCACTCATGTCCTGTTTGTGGCTTTCCCGTGAGCAGCTGATTGACCACTGTGGGGATAGAACGCTGGACTAGATGGACCCTTGGTCTGATCCAGCAGGGCTCTTCTTATGGTCTTATTAGTATTTTTTTTTAATTTGCATGAAAATTTGGATGCGTTTTTTTCTGCATTTCTCCTAACACATTCACTTTTGTATGCAGTTTTCCCTAATATACCTAACAGGGTTCTCCTTACGTACCCAAACCCTCTCATTATCTCCACCGAACTACAATTCCCAGGATTCTTGGGGTGGGTGGTGGGGGGAACCATCAGAAGTAAACTGGCAGCAAACTGAAATACTTTGCGAGCGTCGATGTGCTCCCGGGGGGGGCGGGGTCTGCCCAGTTGGCAGCCGTGGAGCTCCTCCTTGCCCCCTGAGCCTTGGCGTCTCTTGGCGTTGCCCCAACCGAGTCCCCCTTTCAGCCCCTTTAAACAATAAACGGAGACTGCCATGTTTGGGTATCCGAAATGTTTTAAAAAGAAAAATTCTAGGGTTGGCGTAGCACGGCCTATAGAATGTACAGAATGTGATCCGCCCTCTCTGCTTTTTTTTCCCTTGGCGGGACAAAAACTGAAGGCAAGTTCTGGACAATCGGTATGGGCTGAAGCGGTGGCAAATCGGCGAGATCGCTTCCAAGATTGGGCAGCTTTACTACCACTATTAGTAAGTAATTACCACTGCTAGTAAGTGACTCCCCCCCAGGCCTTCAGCATCATTGAGGAATCAGGCTACAATCAGTGACTGCTAGCCACGGTGTCTCTATATTACCGTCTGTGTTCAGAGGCATTATGGCTCTGGATACCTGTTGCTGGGGAACATGGGCGGGAGGGTGATATTGCACTCATGTCCAGCTTGTGGGCTTCCTGTATGCATCTCACTGGCCAGGGTAGGGACAGAATGCTGGATTACAGTATCGGCTCCAGGTTTTGGAGAGCCCTTGGGCAAGACACCCTCAATGGGCCCCCTCCCTCAGTGAATTTACCTTCTCACCGCCATGGTCACCAGCTCCTCCTCCTCCTCCTCCTCCTCCTCTTCCTCATCATGGCTCCCACTTGCTTGCTTGACAGGCAGAGAACCCATGAGCAAGTCGGCCGTGGCGTCTCCTGCTCCTCCTTCTCACCACCTCCATTGTCTGGGCCGGAGCGAGAGGCAGGTGAACGAGCACGTTGGAAATGGTGAGGAGGAGGAGCGACTCCAGGGGACTCTGGTCGGTGGGCCCCTGCTGGGGTGTGGGCCCTTGGCAAGTGCCCGACCATGCCGACCCTTGACGCCGGCCCTTCTGGACTAGATAGGCCTTTTGTCTGTTCCAGCATGACTCTTCTTTTTAACGTATTACACTTTTAGACCGCCCAGTAACCAGAGTTCTTTGGGTGATGGCCTGTGGCTCACGCTGGCTCAGCTTGTCTGAGCGTGGAAAGAGAGACCCCTCCTCTAGTTTCCTGCATTGAGCAGGGGGTTGGACTCAATGGCCTTGCAGGCCCCTTCCAACTCTATGAATCTATGAAATCTATGAAATCAAAAACATAAAATGATGAATGAGAAAGTATTCCAACAGCAGATAATAAAACCAAGATAAAACCAGCAGCAAGGGGGTAAAAACAATGCAGCGCATAAAAACCCGCAGCAAAATAGAACAGTGAAAAGAGATAAAAGCACTAAAAACAGTTCTTAAAACGCCTGGGAGAGTGAGAAGGCCCTGAGAAGGCCGTAATGTAGGCGCCAGGCGAGTCTCTCTGAGGAATGCATTCCACAGACGTGGTGCCACCACTGAAAAGGCCTGCGTGCCTGGCATCGCATGGCAAAACAGTTCAGAGCAACGTTGGGAACGCCGATAAAGGCAACCGTCACATTCAGCTTCTATTTGATGTGGGAGGGGAGCAGAGACGGTGTTAGGGGGTGGCCCACTAGGGCTGGAGCCCCGGATCTTTCATTTTGAGCCCTGAATCTCTGGGAGGCCCTCTGCCCCACCACCCTGCTGTCCAGGGGCACTTGCTGAAAGAAAGGTCCAGGGGCCCTGAGGATCTCTGTTGCACTGGATCCCCCTGGATGAGCTGGTTTTTGGCCCACATGTGCTTCACCTCCCGCTGCCCCAACCTTGAATCTTTCTGCCTGAGGTTTTTTCCTGAAATCAAATGCCCTCCTCTCCCCTGTCCAGACATCCCTTTTTACAAATACGGGTGTCGTTAGGAGACAGGCTCCTTTAAAGTGGCTCACGCTGGCTCAGCTTGTCTGAGCGTGGAAAGGGAGACCCCTCCTCTAGTTCCCTGCATTGAGCAGGGGGTTGGACTCGATGGCCTTGTAGGCTCCTTCCAACTCTATGATCTATGAAATCTATGAAATCTATGAAAGAGAGACACACAGAGAGACTTTAGAGCACATGTAAATTAGCAAATGTAAATTTGTGCATTTTTTTCATCCTGTGGGCCTGAGCCCCCGGATCTGTTAGGTACCGGATCTGTTCGGTACCTAGCACCGCCCCTGGAGGGGAGGATGTGAACCTGCTGACGCAGCAGAGCACTGAGCCAGCCTCTTCCTTCCGCAGCCTTCGCACGTCTGAAACCAGCTACCTGAACGAAGCCTTCTCCTTCTACTCTGCGATCCGGCAGAGGTCTTACTACTCCCAAGTCAACAAAGAAGACAGGTCAGGCCATGCCTCCGTCTTGTGAGTTTTGCGATTCCTAAAAGCGAGAAAGTGCTGCGTCTTAAAAACTCACGGTGCGGTTGGCGGTGGGCGGCAGCTCTTGGTTCAGTTGGTATCCCGTGGCTGGCTGCGGGAATCCTGCCTGGTTGGGGCTAGGGTAGCGCGGCTGTTGGGCCTGAGCCGTAGGCAGCTGCTGAGCAAGAGCCAGGGGTCAGAGTGGAGCGAGAGGAAAAGCCGAGAGCCGGGAGGAAACTCCTTGCCCAGGTGACGGCCCAGGTTGTACAAGAAGCCTTTCTAGCAGGGGTGTGGAACCATGAGCCGAGGGGCCAAATTTGACCCTCTTGGGTTCACGAGATGGCCACGCCCATTTCCCCTGGCTCCACCCCCTTCCCTCTCGCCATTGATGGTTTGGTGATTTCTTGCCTTTTGTGCATTCCCCTCCGCCCATTCAAAAATGTTGAAGAGCGTCTCCTAAGGCTTAGTTACTAGCACTAAGAGCTTTAAGCTAACATATGCTGGTATTTCCCCCCCTCCCCTTTTGCCTTGGGCCCTGCCCCACACCGGAATGTGGCCCCCGAGAGCTTCTCTGAAATGGGATTCGGCCCTGTGCTGAGCCCCCTCCAAAAACACAGGCTCCCGTCTCTCCCCCTCCCGAGATATTTATGGAGCGGAGGCGGAATTCCCGGGGATTTCTGCAGTTGTCTCGCCTGGTGGGGACCGGCCCTTCGGTCCAAAGCTCAGTCATAACAGGCGGCAACGCCCTGGCAGAGCCAGGGAGGTGCCGGCCAGCTAGAGAGGCGATGGCTGGAACGCATCCGGAAGGCTTCAGGTTGGGGAAGGCTGGGCTTATACAGTAACGGGCCAGGGTGCGGCCGCTCCTCTTCCTGGGCCTTGAAAGGAGATGAGCTCCTGAAGATACACGAGGACTAGAATCTTACTTCATTTAGTGGGCTTCTCCTCCTCTGCTGGAAACACAGGCAGGGAGGGGCCGTGGCTCAGTGTGAGAGAAGCCCTGCTTTGCACGTTGAAGGTCCCTGGTTCACTCCCCGGCAGCATCTCCGGGGAGGGCTAGGAAAGAATCCTGCCGGAAACCCCAGAGAGCCGTTGCTGCCGGTCAGTCGGCAATACTGGGCTAGATGCGCCCAGGGCCTGACTTAGTAGAAGGCATCTGCCCGTGTTCCTCTGCCGCCTGATCCTTTTAACAGGCACGTCAAGGGATTGGACCCAGGACTCTCGGCATGCTAAGCATGCACTCTGTTTTTCTGCATGCAAATCACGTCCCTCCAGTTGGCCAGACAGCTGTGCTGGCAGGTAACGGAGAGGCCCGTGGGCTTCTAGAGTGGCTGATTCGTATAAAATCACTGTAAATAAATAAATAAAGCAAGCAAGCAAGCCTTGGAAGTTCAGGCAGCAGTAAGGGAGGATCACTCACAAATCATCTGGCCAGACTGACCGGTGTAATCGGAGAACACGAAGCCTTCAGCCCTAGGAAGAGCTGTCCGTGAAAACGTGCTCAAAAGAAACAAAAGATTCGTGGTCCTCCCAAGCAGTTGTCCTTTCAGGTTCCAGGAATCACACGAGCGCGGGGGATTGGATCTTTCCCGGTTGCATCGCAGCCATGATTAAAAACGCAATACGGCGTCGCTTGCTGTTCTTCCGCAGGGGCCATCTTAGGCACACGAGCTGTCTTCTCCTCCTCGACAGGCTTCCCTTCTCTTTCCCCTGCTCAATATTTCTCCCTTCTTCTCCCGTTTTCTTTCCCTTTCCCAGACCTGAACTGGTAGTCAAGAAATTGCGTTATTATGCACGCTTCATCGTGGTTTGCCTTTTGCTCAACAAAATGGATGTCGTCAAGGACCTTGTGAAGGTAAACCGGCTGTACCCTTTGGATGCGCTAAGCTTGTATATCGTGCCCCTCCTTCAGAGGAGCTTGGAGGAGTGCGTCAGCCCCACAACAACCCTGCGAGGGCAGGTTGGGCCAAGGATGGCTCAGCCCCAAGACCGTTGGACGTGCATTTGGGTCTTCGGCTCACCCACCCAAACACAACTCTGTAGCCCAGCTCATTCATTAGATAATATTAATCATGAATTTTCTGTATTGTGTGTGTAAATCACTTCAGGGCTGCTTTTTGCAGTGAGAAGCACCACGTAAATTCAATAACAATACTAATAATTATTCAAATGACCTCTTCCCCCCCCCCTCAAAAGCTGCGCTAAATTGTTTCACCTGTTCAAAGCTGTGGGTTTGTTTGTTTTTACTGTCGCTTTTTCCAGGAGTTGTCGGACGAGATTGAAGACTACACCCACCGCTTCAACACAGAAGACCAGGTGGAGTGGAACTTAGTTCTCCAAGAGGTGGCGGCCTTCATCGAGGTAAGGATGAAAGCAGAGCTGTGTTTCTCTTTTCTTTCTAAAATTGCTCAGTGTCAGTCAGGATACAGCCTGGGATGCTTATTCTGGGATAATCCCGACCTACCCAGTCGGAAGAGCAGCTGCCATCTTTTGTTTCTTTTGAGCACGTTTTCACGGACAGCTCTTCCTAGGGCTGAAGGCTTCGTGTTCTCCGATTACACCGGTCAGTCTGGCCAGATGATTTGTGAGTGATCCTCCCTTACTGCTGCCTGAACTTCCAAGGCTTGCTTGCTTGCTTTATTTATTTATTTACAGTGATTTTACCCTGCTTTTCAGCCCTGAAAGGCTCGCAGGCTGGCTTACAGAGATTAATAATGAGGCAGTCCCTGCCCTCAGGTTTATAGCCTAAAAGACATGACACAAAAGGAAAAAGTTTTGGGAGGGAGAAGGAAAAAATAGAAGAAGCAAAACTCAGGCACCAGTTCTTAGTTTCAAAATTCTCATAGGTGTTCTTTCTGGCAGGGAAGGGCGAAACAAGCCCCCTGCAGCTGCTCCCACTCTGTCCGATATATGGGGGCTAGGTTGGTCTCTCCTGTTGCTGTGATGTTTATCCTGGGAGGCAGCCTCTCACGGGCCTTTGGTTTTCTGGCTGACAGAGGAGGCCAGAGTCTGCAATCCCAAGGAACTGAGATATACCCAGACACTACAGCTGAATTTATCCGGACACTATGATCTACATCTGATGACTTCCTCCGAGTGTCATCTCCGTGGGAGGCTCGGAGGGTGGCAACAAGGAATAGGGCCTTCTCAGTGGTGGCCCCCGCGATTGTGGAATGAGCTCCCCACTGAGGCTTGCCTGGCACCAACTCTTGGCATTTTATCAGCACCAGGTTAAGACTGCCCTCTTCTCCCAGGCATTTAATGGCGTTTAAGAGTATTGAGTGTCACGATGGGGCATTTATGTCAAGCTGTTTTTAACAGGTCTGGTTTGTACTAAAATTATTTTAACTGTTAAATCGTGTTGTTGTTTTTTAAATTTTGTATATTGGAAAAATGTTATGCTATTTTTTTTTAATTGTACCTGTGGTCTCCGCTTTTATTAATGGTTGTAACCAGCCCAGAGAGCTTCGGCTATTGGGTGGTATAGAAATGAAGATGATGATGATGATGATGATGATGATGATGATGATGATGATGATAGCTGGCTTGTAGTAAAACGGACATTCACTTGCAAGTTTGGCTGATGCAGCTTATCCCTGTGCCGAAGCAAATCTTCCGAAAAGCAAATGCAATGTGTGTTAGGTTAATTGGGAAACAGAATCCCAAATAACAGTGGGAGGACATAGGAAGAACCCTGCTGGATCAGACCCAGGGTTCATCTAGTCCAGTGTTCTCCAACCTTGGGTCCCCAGATGTTTTGGGTCTACAACTCCCAGCATGCCCAGCCAGCGTAGCTTAGCTGGCTGGGGCATGCTGGGAGTTGTAGGCCAAAAACATCTGGGGACCCAAGGTTGGAGAATACTGATCTAGTCCATCTGCCTCTGAGACTGGGGGTAGCATAGAGCCAATCAGGACTAGTAGCCACCGGTAGCCTTCACTCCATGAATTTGTCCACTCCCCTTTTAAAGCCATCCAGATTGGTGGCCGTCACAGGCATTGATGGTGCCTTCAGTGTTGATGTGCTCCCTTGTCCCGCTTATGCAGCTTAGTATATGTAGCTGGATTTATGGGGAGTGGGCCTGGAAGATGCACATAAAATACAGGCACAGTTATCTGGGTAAATCCCGGCCGTGTGGATTTCTAGTCCTCCCACTGCGGAACCGCGTGTCCCTTCGAACAAGGCGTAGATTTAACCTGGGTCCAAACAAATCTCATGGGGGCGGCAGCGGCGGGCAAGGGGCGGACTCCCTCGACTGGCTCTCTTGCAGGCAGACCCTGTGATGATCCTGAACGACGACAACACCCTCGTCATCCTCTCCAACCGCCTCTCCGAAACGGGCGCCCCTCTGCTGGAGCAGGGGATGATCGTGGGGCAGCTGGCGCTCGCCGACGCCCTCATCATTGGCAACTGCAACAATCAGGTGGGGTCCCGTGCGTGAGCGTTTTCGTCCGATGTCACAGGAAAGGTGGCGGGGGGGTGGGTGCGCAGGGGTGAGAAACGGCACTGCCGGGGCGGGGGGATCCAAAGCTCCCATCACCAGCCTAGCATCCTGTTTCCCCGCAGTGGCCTAAGGGCCAGATCGGACCCTCTTGGTGTCCCGACAGATCCACCCCAGGTGGCCACACCCCCTTCCCCTGGCCCCACCCAATTTCCCCTGACCAGCAATCATTGGGTGGCTTCCCGGCTTTTGTGCAGTTCCCCACCCCACCCCTTTTCCAAAAGGTCGAAATGTCTCTCCTAAGGCTGAGTTGCTGGCAAGATGAGTGTTATGCTAAACTATGCTGCTACTTTTGGTCCCACCCCCTTTGCCTTATTAATTTATTGATTGATTTATTTACTTATTATTACATTTATATCCCGCCTTTCTTCCTCTTACAAGGAACCCAAGGTGGCTTACATAATAATCCTCTCCATTTTTTCCTCACAACAACCCTGTGAGGGAGGTGAGGCTGAGGTTCAGTGACTGGCCCAAAGTCACCCAGTGAGCTTCACGGCCTGAATCTCCCGAGTCCCAGCCCAGCACTCTAACCACTAGGCCACACTGGCCTTCAGCCCTGCCCACCACTAGAATGGGGCCCGCAAGAGCTTCTCTGAAGTGGAATTTGGGCCTTGGGCTAGTGGAGGTTCAACAACCCGGCTATATATCAACCAATCAGTGTTTATTTGGTCCATAGACCTTTTCCACACAACAGTACTCAAAAACAAGCATTAAAACAACCATTGTTAAAAAGTTATTATTAAAACAGTGAATAATACATTAAAACAATTTTAAAACAATTTTTGTTAAAACGTTGTTTTTAAAACAGTAAAATAGGATTGTAAATTAAAACAGCAAAACAATATGGGTACTTGTTAAAAGAATTAATATACACAACATAAAACCTGTGCCCATACAGTTCGTTTTCCAAAGTGTTGCTAACAGCCATTAATTATTTGTGAACCTTTTCTTAATAACTGCAGCAAAATATTTTGCTGTTTGTTCAGTTTCAACCCTATTTGTGCCAGCCAGAAGATAAGAAATGTAAAATACATTTGACCTTCCAGGCAGCAAAATAAGTAATGGGGTTATAAAATGAGCCCTAACATCATCGTAAAAACTACAGTCCAGTAAAATATGTTCCACTGTTTTGACCTGATTGACAAGGACACAGTCTTAATTCAAGTGGAAGCTTTTTAAAACGTCCTTCCATAACTGCTGATGGAGGACAGTTAAAACGAGCAGCTGTTTTAACCAACATATATGGATGTTGATTACCTTATATTTATACTTTTTAATATGTATTTATATATTTCGATTTATTTATAATACTTCTATATCACTTAATATAAGGATGCTGGTGTTCCTGGAAACGCTCGTTCCCGGAGGGAGGGAGGCCAGCGGAGGGCCCTTATGCAAGCTCCACCAACCTGCCTCCTTCCGGAAACGAGCGTTCCCGCTCATTTCAGTTTGCCCCGGAAGTGCCGAATTGCCGTTGGGCAAGTGGTGGGGGCCGCTCGCGCAACGGAACTGGCAGGGTGTGGGAGAATCGGTGGGGGCGTAAGCGCCCTCTTGGATTCCGCCCTATAGCTCAAAGGGCGCTCACGATCTCTGAAACAGTTAAAATCTGGAGTCTCCGAAGTGCGTGCGGTCATTTCCTTTGGCGCCTGCCAGGCTCCATGTACCTCCTGATTTTTATTTTATTTCTTAAGATTTTCAGTGTTCGAAGGATTAAACAGGAGGTTGCCCTGCCGCAAAGCACCTTTGTGGTGGCTTTGTGTTTTGAACTTCAGGCCTTGTACTTCAGTTCTCGGGCAAGCTATTTTTCTTTTAGCCTCAGCTGCTTCCCTTCTGGGGAAGGAGTGACTTGTGACCAGCCACACCCACCGTGTCAGCCATTTTATGAACGGGCAGGCCCCGCCCCCACGGCGGCCATTTGTGAGTGCAGCCCATGACACCCTCAAAATTCCAAATGTGTCCACGCCGAGCCAAAAAAAGTTGTGGGAACACTTAGCTTAAGCTACGACTGGTTCTCTTCTAGGTGAAGTTCAGTGAGCTGACAATCGACATGTTCCGGATGCTGCAAGCGCTGGAGAGGGAGCCGATGAATCTAGCATCGCAAATGAACAAGCCCGGGTTACAGGCAAGTTTCCCATTCTGTATTTTCACTCATCAGCTTAGCAACTGGCAGTTATGTCTTTTTTGGGGGGTTGGGGGGTAAGTAGTTTCCCCTTCCTTTAGAATTCCACCTGGGCTGATGTGTAATAGCTGAGAGAACCGAGCCGTGACGAATAATCCGCTATCTCCTTTTTTTTAGTGCAAACCACAAGAGCTGGTTTAGGAACGTATGCTTTTATCTTATACAGGAGACGACCGAAAAGCCAGCAAGAAGGGAAAATCCTCATAAGTACTTGCTATACAAGCCGACTTTCAGCCAGCTGTATACCTTCCTGGCTGCGTCGTTTAAGGTTTGTGCAAAGGGGTGTGTGTGGGGAGGGTGCCTTTTTGCGGCAGCAGGAGCTCCCAAAGCACGAGTCTGCCGAATTCAGATGTGAGTGGCTGGGGCCGGCCCTGCCATTAGACATAGTGATGCGGTTGCCTCAGGTAGCAGTGGCTGGGAGGCGGCAGCAACAAGGCGCTAGAGGAGAGAGAGAGCCCTGCAGCCTGCCCTGTGCCCCCGAAGCTAGCCTGCCAACTTTGGGTACAGTGGAGGATGCTGCCCCTTTCTTCGACAACTGATTTTGGGGTGGTTTACTGGCTTTTCTGCAGTTTCCCCCCAGTTCTAAAAGGTTGAAATGCCTCTCCTAAGGCAGAGTTCCTGGCTGGAAGAGCTTTAAGCTACAGTAGGCTGGCATTTTTGGCCACGCCCCTTTTGCCTTCAGGCCCGCCCGCTGCGGGAATGCGGCCCCCAAGAGCTTCTCTGAAATGCAATCCGGCCCTCGGGCTGAAAGAGGTTCAACACCCCAGAGTGCGACGCTTGCTCTAGAATGAGCTCTTTGTAACACAGCATCTCTTCTGTGTAGCCAAGGAACCTCACTTCCCTTCTCCTCCTCCTCCTCCTCCTCCTCCTCCTCCTCCTCCTCCTCCTCCTCCTCGAGGTTGGACATCATCATGGCTAAACAGTCTTTAGATATGGTCGCCCTAAGCAGTGGTGTCGTATTGCCCCCAAACCATTCTCTTAAGGTTTTTCAGCCAAAACCACCTTCTTCTTCCTACACTTCTTTTCCCATTTATTTTCCCTTGGATAATCAGCTGCAACAGTCTATATTTTTTCATTTCTCATTACCTGACCAAAATATTCTAGTCTTCTGCATTTTATTTGTTTTACAAGTTCTTGATCTTTCTACATCCTCTTTACTATTTCTTCGTTGGTCACCCTCTCGGTCCGTGGAATTCGTAACGTCCTCCGATGAATCCACATTTCAGATGCTTCTGTCTTTTTAATGGTCGTCTGTGTTAAAGTCCACGATTCCATGCCGTACAGTAGAACTGAAAATTTCCCTGCTAGCCAACTATTCTGGCCAGATGCAGAGCCGGGACTGCATTTTTTTAAAGAGCCGTGTAGAAGACGGGACATTAGCAAGGGCAGCATTCTTTACGCCTCTTCGAAAAAGCAGCAGGAGTGCCTGAAATTCGCTTTCCTGTCTTTTAAAAGCACAGGAACTCTCTCCTCCCCCTTTTGCATCTGGTCATCGTCCGGCAGAGGGCAGCCCAGCAGCCCAGGGGCTGGCACCCCTCCCCCTCCCTAGCCCAAGACAGAATAGATGCTTTGCTTGCAGAAGCCGTGTTTTGCCACAGGTTCCTCAAAAGGGATTGGCAAAGGTTCTTTGAAGGATTTTCAGACCATAATAAATACTCCTCCAGGAAGTTAAAGCCAAACATTTTTATTGCAAAGCTGAGCATGAAATACAACAATGCTATGCCTTCCTCCAAGTTCCCTGGTGGAAATCCCACCCCTTAGCTGCACAGCCACTGTATTATTTCCAACCAACCCGAATGCTAGTTCCAGCAGCTCTCCACCTGGGTATCAGCTTTCAGCGTTGGGGCTTCAGCAGGGCTCTATGAACGGCTTCCTCTGCTCCTCCTTGCTCCTTCCGATTCTTCAGCACTCTACCACTACACACACAACCAACCAACCAACCACCACTACCAACCACCACACTTCAGTCTGCATTTGCTAGTCTTATATACAATTCTAGCACCAAACTCCATGGGCTGCAGACCTTGTGCTTAAATGATAGCACCTGTGCTGTTGTGCAGTGTCATTCTTCTGGCCAGCAGCCAGGTCACATGTTACTGGAGATTGCATCAGCCTGGCTAGCAGGCAACTCACATGCTAGCAATTATAGCAAGGTCATGCCTTGCTATTACAGAGCACAATACAGAGTGTAGTGTAATACAGAGCATAATACAGAGTATAGTGTGATACAGAGCATCGAGGCAGGACTGTTGTGCAACACTGCACTCCTCGCCATCTTCTGCAACTCCCATTACAAGCCACCCCCACCCCCGGTTCGATCCCCCGGCAGCATCTCCTGGTGACGCTGGGGAAATTCCTGCCTGAAATCCCGGAGAGCCATAGCTGCCAACAATACTGGGCTCATCGTCCTCTGTTCCTTTGACAGTTGTCACCGTGGAATTTCCTGTTTTGACACCCCTTGTGAAGCCCTCCCAGCCACTCCCAGGGCCTGCCCGCATGACGGTTCCACAAGCCAGCTGACCCCGGATGGCTGGATCGCATGAGGTCAGCCGTGAGCCTGCCTAACCGTATCGCACAGCTCTGCTAGTCTATGTGGGAATCAAAATACAGTCTGTCTAGGGCTAGCAGGGGGGAGGGATTCCCCCCCCCCCACACACACACACGGCAACAGCGCAAGCTCTGCTGCTGCATTATTATGTTTTTATTGTATTTTTAAAAATGTCTACTTGCTTTAATTTAAGATGCTTTGAACATAAAAAAAAAGCTGTGCTGGATCAGACCAACATTCTGTTCAAGATACCCGTGGGAAGCCCACAAGCAGGACATGACTGCAACAGCACCCTCCCGCCCATGTTCCCCAGCAACTGGAGTACATAGGCACACTGCCTCTGGTCCTGGAGGTAGCATAGAGACAATCAGGACTAGTAGCCATTGAAAGCCTTCTCCTCCATGAATTTGCCCAATCCCCTTTTAAAGCCCTCCAAGTTGGCGACCATCACTCCGTCTTGTGGTGGCAAATTCCCTGGTTTAACTCTGCACTGTGCAGGGCCGGCGTCAAGGGTAGGCATGGTTGGGCACCTGCCGAGGGCCCACACCTCTGCAGGGGCCCACGGACAAAAGCCCTCTGGAGTTGCTCCTAAGAACATAAGAAAACCGTGCTGGATCAGACCGAGGGTCCATCTCGTCCAGCATTCTGTTCACACAGTGGCCAACCAGCTGCCCACGGGAAGCCCACAAGCAGGACACGAGGGCAACAGCACCCTCCCGCCCATGTTCCCCAGGCAACTGGAGTACACAGGCAGACTGCCCCTGATCGTGGAGGTAACATACAGCCATCAGGACTAGTAGCCATTGATATCCTCATCCTCCATGAATTATCCTTGATACTTATTCGTAAAGATAAATACAATGTGCCTGTTTCACGCATTCACAAATAAACCTTTGGAATGCTCTACCTGAAGCAGTACCTACTCCCATACGCTCTGGCCCGATTGCCTTCGGAGGCTCCTCTGGCTGCCGCCGCCCACAATGGTGCGGAGAGGCAGCCAGCAGGGAACAAGCCTTCTCTGTGGTGGCCCCCACTGTCTATGGAATGCCCTTCCCAGGGAGATCCGCCTGGAGCCTTCACTGCATACGAATAGATGCCCGGTTAAGAAGACTTTCTCTCCCAGCAGGCATCTAATCTTTAATCTGTTGCTCTGACTGATTTTGTTGCTAGCTCTTTAATTTTTTAAATATTTTTAAATGTTTAATATTATATTATGCACTTTTTCTGTTGCCGTGTTGTTTTTGTTCCTCCTTTGGGTTTTTATGCTTGCAAACCAGTTGGGTGTTATATAAATGTAACCAGTAAATAACTAACCCCTCCCCTCCCTTACCCTCGCCGCCACCCCCCTTTCTTCTTCTTCTTCTTCTTCTTCTTCTTCTTCTTCTTCTTCTTCTTCTTCTTCTTCTGTCATCATTTCAGGAGCTGCCTGCGAATAGCGTGCTGCTGATCTACCTGTCGGCCACTGGCGTATTCCCTTCAGGTCGTTCGGATAGTGAAGGTACAAATAAAGGAATGCCCCCTGTCATGAACAGGGCTTGAATTCTCTCTATGATCCACGGGCCGGCAGGAGGGGGCCTCCAAACTGGTTCTCTCAAAGGATGAGCTTGTTTTTCCACCCCCCACCCCACTCCCCGCAGTGGGTCGGCTTTCCTTTTGCAAACACGGTGCTTTACCGCGATGTGTGTGCCTGGGTTTGCTTCTCAAGAAAGACTGCCTCGGGCTGCGGCAGACGATTTCCAGGCATCGGAAGCCTTAGGCCTGGTTCAGATGCTTACCACAGGGGTGGGGGATTTCAGGTCCCCGTCCGGCCCTCTTGGGATTCTCCAGAGGGCCACGCCCCCTTCCCCCAACCAGTAATCATTTGGTGGTTTCCTGGCGTTTGTGCAGGTTTATTCTTCCATTTTGAAAGGTTGAAATGCCTTTCTTATGGCTTAGTTACTGGCAATTTAAGCAATTTAGGGTGCAGTACTACATGCCTGTTTAGACAGAAAAAAAGTTCTACAACTCTCATCATGTCCAGTCAGCATAAGAACATAAGAAGAGCCCTGCTGGATCAGGCCAAGGGTCCATTGAGTCCAGCATTCTGTTCACACAGTGGCTGATCAGCTACCCATGAAACCCACAAGCAGGACATGAGTCCAACAGCACCCTCCCGCCCATGTTCCCCAGCAACTGCAGTACACAGGCATATTGCCTCTGACACTGGAGGTAGCCTATAGCCATCAGGACTAGCAGCCATTGATAGCCTTTTTCTGCATGAATTGGTCCGATCCCCTTTTCAAGCCCTCCAAATAGGTGGCCATCACGACATCCTGTGGAAGTGAATTCCATAGTTTAACTCTGCGCCCTGTGAAGAAGTCCTCCCTTTTATCTGTCCTGAATCTCCCACCAATCAGCTTCATGGGATGACCCCGGATCTAGCATTATGAGAGCATGGCTAGCTGGGGGGCATACTGGGATTTGTAGGACTTTTTTCTGTCTAAACATGCATAGGATTGCACCCGTTTGTATTCATTACAAGTATTTACAGTAATACCTTGGATTGAGAGCATAATTAGTTCCGGAACCGTGCTTGTAATCCAAAACACTCTTATATCAAAGCGAGTCTCTGGCGGGCGTGAGCGGGGCCGATTTTGGCCCGCTCGAGGCAAGTGGTTACATCCCTACGACTTGTATTGCAAGACGTCACTTGTTTATCAAGTCAAAATTTATTTTAAAAATTTGCTTGTCTTGCAAAACGCTCTCAGACCAAGTTACTTGCAATCCAAGGTATTACTGTATATCCCACCTTTCAGGGTAAAAGTCCTACCAAGGCGGCTTACAAGACAACTATGCCTCTCCACCATACACATTGACTGGGTTCAGACAACACGATAACTCAAGGGTTGAGTGTGGGTTGTCGTCGAACCGTGAGTTGTCATTGAAATGTGGGTTGTCGTGGGTTGTCTGAACCCAGCTACACTAACAAGCCATGGCTTGTTAACTGCGAACAACCCACGGAGAGAACCCATGGGTTTGTTGTTGGGTTGTGAACTGTGGGTTGTTCACCATGGTTTGTTTTCTCTGCTGGGTCCAGACAACATGATAACCCACAGTTCTACGGCAACCCACACTCAACCCATACTCGGCCCTTGAGTGTGGGTTATTATGCCGTCTGAAACCAGTCTCTATGTTCCATGTAAAGTAGGTGGCTTCCTCCCCGCCTTTCCTCCCCCAGGGAAGAAAAACAGTGGGGGGAACAGTCTGGGTTTATGCGTTACGAGGCTCCATGTGGAACACAGAACTTTAAGTCAGGGGTAACTTTCAATCAGTCATCCCACACCACTAACTATGGTGGCTAGGGCTCTTGGCAGTCGTAGGCCAAAAGCAAGTTTCCCCTGCCCTCGTGCCTGTTCACACACTGCACAGAGATGATCACCAGTCTGGTAAGTGTCTGAACTTTGCCTTCAGTGTCAGAAATTCTGAATGCTTCTGGAATTCTCCTGGCCTTCTCTGTTTTGTTTGGGGTTTTTCTTCTTCTTCTTAAATACGGTTTGAACATAAAGGTGTTAACTGGTATTGTTAACTTCCAAGTGTGGCCAGAGGCGACTGTGCTTGAAAACAGAGATGGTGGTGACGCCTTCCTTGTGTATCAATCATGACAATTCAAGCCCTTGTCATGACTTTCCCTTCCCTTCCTCATGTACCCAGCCTGGCAAAAACACTGATATGCAGTTGCCGTGTGTTTTCAAACGACCCCTTTCTTTCCTCTCTTTCCCCCACGAAAATGCATTAAAAATTGGCTGATGCTGAATGACTGGATCCCCCCCCCTCCCCCCCAATGAAGTGATTTGGTTCTCATGGTATCATATTTGCATTCAACAAAGTAACTTCCTCCGACTCGATGTCGTATTATATTCACTCCATCCACTTAAGACTTGCATTCCTTTATAAAATGCATGCTTGTTTCATCTTCCGTTGCATGATTCATAAACCTTTCCAGAAATTTATGCTGGGGCAGGGCGGGGGGGGGGACGGACGGGACCCTGTAACAAAAACAACAACAAAAGTTTACAGGGTTTTTTAAAAGAACAAAATAGCGTTGGAAGACGCTGCGTAGGACTTTCCTGTGTGCTTTGGTCCCAAACGTGTTGCCCTTTCAGTAGCCTGTGTTTTCTGTCTTAGCCTACTGCATGAGCTCTTGTTCTTCCTCCCGGTGTACAGTGGAGCAAGCGTCCATCCTCTGTCCTTTGGAGAGTCTTCCTGATTCCCCACTTCTTTTCTAGTTCCAGGTGGGGTGTGACCCTAAGACCGGGGTCGCCAGTGTGCCCACAGACACCTCTTTTGGCACCTGCTGGGTGTATCACCTTGACCCTCCCTCGGCCTCCCTAATCTCCCCCGGCTTCAAACTGTATGGACTGCAGAGCTATACGCTGGTTAGGGACGGGTCTGCCACCTTGGGGCTGAAGATATTACTGTAGTAGGCTTCAACCACACAGACACATTTGAATTAATTTAAATTAATTAATGTGTTCTAAAAAGCAAAATACCCCCAGGGTGCACACTCCTATGGTCCCCTGAGTATGCATGGAAAGTTTTGGGTGTCTAGGTTTTACAGCATTGGCATTTTGATGCTGATGGGCAGACAGACACATATCCTCTATAACTCCATCCTTCAGCATCCTAACCTCCGCTTGGCTTCAGACTGCATGGAATGCAAAGCTATGAGCCGTTTAAGGACATCTGCCACTTAGTTACTGCAGGCTTCAATTGCACAGACACATTTAAATTAATTAAAATTTATTAATGTGTTTTTAGAACACATTATAACCCCAAGATGCACACCCCTAGGGTCCCCTTAGTTTGCACACCAAGTTTCAGGTGTCACGGACTTGGTGCTATGGCGCGGATGGACGGACGGACGGACGGACAGACAGACAGACAGACACATCCTCTTGTATTATTATACAAGATTGGCCCTCTGGCCAATGGGCCCGATGCAGCCTGCGGAGGTTTCCCATGCGGCCCGTGGAGGCTTGCAATGATTCCTTTTTCAAAGCTTTCCAAAGCAGACCCCAGTCTGTATTCTCTCTCTGATGCCTCTCGCGGTGTTGGTGGTGGTGGTGAACGCAAATGGCGATTCTGGAAAGGTTCTGGTTGGCTTGTTAGCGT
The DNA here is from genome assembly GCA_021292165.1 of Shinisaurus crocodilurus. Lineage (NCBI taxonomy): Eukaryota > Metazoa > Chordata > Lepidosauria > Squamata > Shinisauridae > Shinisaurus > Shinisaurus crocodilurus. Next base: position 2,458,917 of record JAHFWL010001188.1, on the reverse strand, counting down.
GGTGGACGGGTGCATTCTAGTTCTTGAACGTATTGATTCAATAGTGGCACGTGTGTCAAACGTTATGTGTATTGATCCTTCCGGCATGAAATAAACACGGTTCTACTTAGAGAGGCCTCTAATGACATGGGCGCAGCCTTTTGACACGACATAATCTAAAACGGGGATATCCAGTTGGTGGCCCAGCAGGCTAAATCCAGCCCTGGTGGCAATTTTATCCCCACCTCTGGGAGTCTTACCAAGGCATGGTAGGTTATATAGCAGGGATGCAGAACCTCAGGCTGGGGGGGGGGGGGGATGCAGCCGTCCATGATTTCTCAGGTGGCCCCCCGCCCCCCCCCCCATCACTCAGTGGTTTCCCGGCCTTGATCCGGTTATTTCTCTTATTCTAAAAGGTTGAAATGCCTCCCATAAGACTGAGTTACGGGCAGGAAGAGCGTTGAGCTGCTTCTCCCATCCGAGAGCAAGCCCACTGCGGGTGTGAGATACCTGCCGTGGTTTGGCTCTTACCTAAATTTGAGCACGCAACCGTTATCTTTAGTGCTGATTCCCAAGACTGTGCTTTAACGTGCAGTGCCGGCTTTGGGTTCCGGAGGGCCCTTGGGCAGGATGCCCTCCGTGGGGGCCCCTTCCCTCAGTGAGTCTAGCTTCTCACCGCCATGGTCACCAGCTTCTCTTGCTCCTCTTCCTCATCACTGCTACCACCTGCTTGCTTGGCAGGCAGGGAGCCAGTGGGTGAGTAGGCTGCGGCTTCTCCTCCTCCTCCTCCTCCTCCTCCTCACCACTGCTTGTCTTGAACATGCAGGTTGCAATGGGGAGGAGGAGGAGCAGCTCCAGGGGGCTCTTGCCAACAGGCCCTCTGATTGGGTACGGGCCCCCGGCAGGTGCCCAACCATGCCGACCCTGTTTGACGCTGGCCCTGTTAACATGTGTTAACTTGGTTGTGCGGAATGCCTAAGGAATTACCGATCAGTAAAGGCGCATTTATGAAGCAACAAACAGTTTACGTCTGCCCTCAGCTTATTAGTTACGGGCAGTAAGACCTTCAAGCTGAAATCTGCCGGGATTCTGGGCACCGCCCCTTTTGCTTTCGGTCCCTCCCACCACTGGAATGCGGGGGCCCCAAACCTTCTCCAAGATGAAATGCGACCCTCGTGCAGAAAGAGTTTCTGCATCCCTGTTCTTATAGGGATGTAGTGAGTTTGTCTTGGGGTCCTGGTTTCGCAGGCTAAAAACATTGCAGAAGCTCGAGAATCTGTTGCGTTTCCAAGATGGGGAGGCCAAGCTCGGATTAGCTCCAGCAGTTCAGCGAATAATCTGCAGCCTCTCACGAATTCTACTTTTCTCCCAAATTGGGGTTGTCGCCTCGCATTCCGTGTTTGTTTCCTTCCCAACCCAGCTGTGTAGCTGCTGTTCATCCCGGCTCTTGTTTTGCCTTCTGCAGGTCCCTATGATTTTGGTGGTGTCCTGACAAACAGCAACCGGGACATTATAAACGGGGACAGCATCCACAAGAGGAACCAATCTTATAAGGAGATGCACTGGTGAGTAGCTCGTTCCCCCGAGACTGGAGTTTCCAACATGGCGGCCGTGGGCACCAGTGTGCCCCTTTCCACTTCCCTCGGCACCCACCAGGCTCCCCGTCCCTCCTGATGTTTTGTTTATTTCTTAAGATTTTTTTTTACAATTAATTATTTTTAATGGACACGACACAAAAGGAAAAGGGATTTGGAGGGTGGAGGAAAAAAAGAAGCAGCAAAACTCAGGCACCAATTCTTAGCTGCAAAATGACTGAGAATGGGTGGAGAAGAGGCCCTTAGATTATGTTATGTTGGAACAAGCTCTTAAGAGAGCAAACTGAGAAGGGTTGGTACTGAACAATCCATGTCGTGCTCCTGGGGACAGGTAAGAGTGACGCAGCCCAGAGGCACTGTGGTCTCAAAGCACCAGCACAGTGTTTGGCATTTCTTGACGTGTTTTGTCCCTTGCGGAGAACTGTTGCAGATATAAGTGGGAAGAGGAGGAAGAGGTGTAGAACGGCAGCCTCGCCTCCCCGCTTTGCGATCCTCTCTGAAGGCTTCCTGTTCTCCCTTTCAGCCTGCATCCTGGAGATCTCTATCCTTTCACGAGGAAGCCTCTGTTTATCATAGTGGACTCCTCTAACAGCGTTGCCTACAAGGTAAGGCCTCTGCAAAGCGGTTGTGTTTTGGGGGCGTATCTCCAGCTGCTTTTGTGGCCACTGCCTCTTCTGCTGCTGCCACCGTGGCTGCCGAAACCGTGGAAGCAGCGGCCAAAACTGCAGCGATTTTTGCATTGAAACAAAGCGTGCGGAGTCGCCGAGAGCCAATGCGGCTCAGTGGTGAGAGTGTTGGACCGGGACTGGGGAGATCCGGGTTCTAGTCCCCACTAGGCCATGAAGCTCACCGGGGTGTTTTGGGGCCAGTCGCTGCCTCTCACAGCCTTAACCTACTTCACAGGGTTGTTGTGAGGATAAAATGGGGAGGAGCAGGAGGACCGTGTAAGCCAGTTTGGGTTCCTTGCGAGAGGAAAAAAGGCAGGATATGATTGTAATAATAATCAATCCATCATTCGTGCTTCCGGAAGCAACCCGGCGTGTCATTTTCAAAATCGCTGCAGTTTTGACCACTGCCGCAATAGCAAACTTGGCTGCAGTAGGGTGTGGCCCCTGTCGCAGTGCTCCCCCCCCCCCAACCCCTGGATGTTGCCCTCCCCTGACCTAGAGCGAGCCCAGGTGCACCGAGATTTGAAAAGGAAGGAAAACAGCCCAGAGCGTCGGATCATTTCAGTTTCCCCCTTTGCTGCAAACTACGGTCCTTGTACTGTGCGCACAAAAGTTGGTTTGGAGGAGTGATCCGTGTGTGTGCGTCACTTCCCCCACCCCCAAATGTAAAAGCTGACCTCCTCCTTACGAGAAAAGGAAACCCAGGCTTCACTCAGGATTCCGTACCAAGTACCACTGGGGGTCTCCAACGTGGTTCCCGCAGGCTCCGGTGTGCCTGCAGGCGCCTTTCTTTGTGCCTGCAGGCTTCCTGCTGCTCCTGATTTTAATTTTATTTCTGAAGTTTTTTTTTTTAAAAAAAACTTAACTCTGCAAGATATTTTTCTTTTATTCCCCCCAGTTTGCTTTCTGGGAAATGGAGTGTTTTGTGCCTGTGGTCCCCCCCCCCTCGCCCCCTATAACAGCCATTTTATGTATGGGCAAGCTCCAACCCCATGGCAGACATCTTGTGACAGCACCCAAGACATTCTCAAAATTCCAGCTGTGCCACGCCGGCCCCAAAAGATTGGGGACTGCTGGAGCACCACGCATATTATGGCCAAGCTTAAATCTGAACTCTAAAGCACAGATGCAACCATAATGCTCCGTAATGTAGTGCCACGTTGACGGCAGCCCCTTTGGAGAGACGGCAGCAGTGTTAAAATGTAAGCATGTACATTGCGGTTGGCTCTTGTAGCTTGTTTCAACCAGGTCCATTAGTCTCTCGCTGTTGCTAATTCCAGCGATTTGGGCATGCTGCTTTTTTCTGCCCAGGAATATGTTATATTTTTAAACTGTTCTTCATCCGAGTCTGGCTGTCCACCTCCTAAATCTTCCCTAGCTGTCTCATGCCATGGAGCTTAGTGCCTAATCAGCACTTTGGTTCAGAGGGGGAAGGAAAGGGAGGGCAGAGGAGACGAGGATGAATATTACTCTGATTAGACCAGCTGGTCTCTAATATGTTAACAAGCTTAGTAGGAATTAAGTTAATGAATCTTAGTGGAATTGGCACATTTGGAAGGAGAGTTGCCATCTTGAGTTCTGGATGGAAAACAGGAAAAAGCTGCCACTGCAATTTGTACTTCCTTTCCTCCCCTCCTTGCCTCCAAAATGTCCATCCTCCTCTAATATTTCTTTCCCACCGTGGGGAGTGTGATAGGAAGTGCTAGAAAATGTCTCTCTCTCAGCTGGGGAAACCGAGCAGTCGTCTGCCTTTGAAAACACAGGCGCTTCTCATCACCAGGTCGCCGCACAGAGGAAGTCGAATGTCACGTTCAGCTGCCCAAACGGCATCCCGCGGTGTGCGGCATAATCCTCAGCCAGTCTTCTGCACTGGCTGAGGATTGTGGGAGTTGTAGTCTGGAGGAAACCAGGCTGGGGAAAGGCTTGTGTGTCGTCAAACGGATAAACTGAACTCTTACACTTCTTGCATTGGAACTGTCAACCGCGCTGACGGAAGTAGACTTCCCTGCCCCCTGTGGCCCCCTGGAAATGCTTCACAGAGAGTCAGGAGACAAGCTGTGGTGTGTGGGGGAGGGAGGATTCCCCCAAAATTGGGCAGAGGGACCTTCCGTGATCTTGAAGGAGGCAGGCACTGGATCCTGCTGCCCCAGGGCAGTATTCCAAAGTGCTGCCACAAATTTCTAAAGGAAGAGCAGGATGTTAAGTATAAAAATAGAAGGCGTCTACACCAGCCGTTTTTCACAAGTCAAGGCACGGAGCATCCCTCAACCAGCTTGAGCGATCAGTGCCTGGTCCTTGTCTTGGGTTAGGGACCTGCATCTGCGGTTTTACCCCAAGAAATGCAGTACCTCATTAAAGGAAATGCAAACTATTGAGCATGACTGGTTCAGACAACGTCCCCTTTCAAGCTGGCCCATTGAAAAATGATGTAGGAGAACGGAGCCATAAATGAAAGTTTGCCTCCAGACAGGCACCCAACTTGCTGCTTGAGCTGGCCCCGATATCCCCTTCCGCTACCTGTGCAAACATGCAGTGCAGATGCGCAAAGAGCAGCATAAGGACAGTGAGATGTGATGGCCACGCACAATGAAATGGTGCAGAGACATGCCCTTAAGGCACATCTGGACAGCACGTCTTACAAGAACTTTTTGTGCCCGTTTATTATTTATTTATTTATTATATCTATATAATCCCGTATCTTGTATCCTCACCTTGACTCAAGTTTGGACTTCCACGTTACTGACTTTTGGACTTCCACCTGACACTGGCCTGTGGCTCACGCTGGCTCAGCTTGTCTGAGCGTGGAAAGCTAAGCAGGGTCAGGCCTGGTTATTACTTGGATGGGAGACCCCTCCTCTAGTTTCCTGCATTGAGCAGGGGGTTGGACTCGATGGCCTTGTAGGCCCCTTCCAACTCTGTGATCTATGTATCTATGAACTGCCTTTTTTGGAACTCTGATGATGCTTGATTGATATCCTGTGCGTTTGACCTTGGCAACAGCTCTGACTTCTCTCGGGAAAATCCATGCTTGCTTGGTAAACCGTATTTGCCTAGCATAGAGACTTACCCAGCCAAAGCAGGACACCTCTATCAGAGATGTTCAGATTGGGAGCGCAGAACCTCCAGCCCTTTGGGGGCTCCCCTAACCCTGCCCCATTTCTCCCAACCCCGAATCATTTGGTGGGTTCCTGGCTTTTGTGCACTTCCCCCCCATTCTAAAAAGTTGAAATGCCTCTCCTTTGGCTTCATTACTGGCAGTAAGAGCTTTAAGGCACAATCCTATGCAAGTTTAGACAGAAAAAAAGTCCTGCAACTCCCAGCATGCCCCAGCCAGCATAGCTGGGAGTTGTAGGACTTTTTTCTGGCTACACTTGCATAGGATTGCATCCTCAAGCAACAATAGGATTGCATCCTCAAGCAACAATAGGATTGCATCCTCAAGCAAGCTGGGAGTTGTAGGACTTTTTTTCCATCTAAACTCATAGGATTGCATCCTCAAGCAACAATACGTTGGCATTTTTGGGTTTTTTTGGCCCAACCCCTTTTGCCCACAGAATCATAGAATCATAGAAAAGTAGAGTTGGAAGGGGCCTACAAGGCCATCGAGTCCAACCCCCTGCTCAATGCAGGAATCCAGGTCAAAGCATCTCTGACAGATGCCTGCCCAACACAAGACTCCTCTCCGAAATGGAATTTGGCCCTCGGAACAGAAAGCGGTTCTGGACCCCTAGTTTAGATGGAACTCCCTGTGGCCCTTCTCTTCTGCCACTGATGGAGACCACATTTCTTTAGCACAGGGCTCTCCAACCTTGGGTCCCCAGATGTTGCTGGCCTACAGCTCCCAGAATCCCTTGCCATTAGCCATGCTGGCTGGGTATGCTGGGAGCTGTAGGCCAGCAACATCTGGGGACCCAAGGTTGGAGAGCCCTGCTTTAGCATTTTCCCATCACCAGAACCATTAGCTGCTCCCAAACCAGTTGCTCAAAACTCTGTGTGTGTTTCTCTCTCTCTCTCTCTCTCAACTGCTCTCTTCCAGAATTTCACAAACTTATTTGGACAACCACTGGTGTGCCTACTTTCTCCAACAGCATATCCAAAAGCGTTGCAAGGTAGGACAGTGTTTCTGTTATCATCTTGTGCTTTAAAAATGTCAGTGGGCTAGGCTGTTAGCTTCCCAGATTAAAACTTGCCTGTAACACCTTTTCTTTGATCCCCTGAGCCATAGTGGGCCTTGTGGGGGGGCAGGGATAGAGCGTCCCTCTCCTGCCGCCTGGGATTTTGCAATAAATGTCTCATTAACATACTTGTTGAAACTGAAATCAGCCACCCGTAAGCGAATGTGTGCCCTGCACACTTCGTGAAAAGGCTCAGATGCAGTGTCCTCCTTGTCATTCCACTGTTGGCAGCACTGTTTGCTCCTTCTCAGGAATTTTAGCAAACTGTGACCTGGGCTGCCATCACTTTGTGTACCAGCAGCAAAATTGCAGAACTGATAATGATCTAGTCTGTGCAAGTCCGTTCTGCCTTATGTTTTCTGAAATTTGAAAACAACATAGAACCTCTGACTGAAGGGTGGGGAACCGCTTTCAGCCCGAGGGCCTAAATTCAGTTTTGGAGAAGTGGTGGTGGTGGTGGTTTTGCATTCCAGTGGTGGGCAGGGCCAACAGCAAAAGGGGCGGGGCCAAAATACACACATGCACGCACGTACACACACACAGCATACTGTAGCTTCTTACTGCCGCCAATAATGAAGCCTTAGGAGAGGCCTTTCAAGATTTTAGAAGGGGGAGGAAACTGCACAAAAGCCAGGATACCAGCAAGTGATTGGCAGTTGGGGGGGGAAGGGGGGGAAGGGGAAGGGGCGGGGCCATCTGAGGAACCTGGAGGGCCGACTTTGGTCCCCGGGCGTGAGGTTCCCCACTCTTGCTCTAACCCGCCCTGGGCTAACAATATTGCTACTGGATGGTGAGTGATCCCATGTACTGGAAATCCAGGATGTGTGTCAAAAATTCAACTTCCGAACCAAACGTTATGCCTATGGGTGTCCTCTCTTTTGGTGATGCAGTTCCTCTTTTTTTGGCCATGCATAAAGCGGCTAACCTAAAGGACATAGAGAAGGGAACGGGAAGACAGCCCTTCCACAAGTTTTTAGGTTCCCACTGATGCAGCGTTGGGTGCGCGTTGTCTCCTCTTCCGTTGCTGCGGAAGCTGTGACCGGCTTATCCCCAGAGGTTTACTGGGCTGGACGCACTTAACGGAAGACCCTCTCCGGAGTGACTAGTGGATCTAATGAGGGAGCTAAATAATTTGCTCGACTTTGAAGGCTCTCTATCTCTATTAACTTTCCAACCCATTTTTCCAGTCCCTATAAATGTAAATGGTTCTGGTGTGCCGCTCTCTGAGAGAGCTGCCCCTTTACTGCTACTTCCCAGCACGAAGGCCAGTCTGGTGACATAATTTGTGGCTCAGGAAGGTGGTGGTCAGCCCATGAGTGCATGAATGGGAGAAGCTGCAGACCTCACCGTTTGGCTTTGGAGGTAAGTTCTATTATGCGCCAGGTGGCTTTGGGTAGAAAATAAATATTGGTCCTGCAAAAACAACCCATCGATTTTAGTCCAGAGGAATGCTGAGAATAATAGAACTTGCCATTAAAAAATATATTTTTTTAAAAAAAGAAAACACTCGCGTGCACCAAACGGTGAAGGTCTCCAGCCTGGGGGTGGGGTGGGGGGAACAAGGCGTGGTGGGGGGGGTCCTCTTTAGTGATCAGCCTACTGGCTGCAGCCTTAAATAAAGCCGCCTTTCCTTTCTCTCGTCCTGCGTAGTCTTACCAATTTGACACAGAGCTAAGAGCTAGTCAAGTTCATAGATTTCATAGATCATCGAGTTGGAAGGGGCCTACAAGGCCATTGAGTCCAACCCCCTGCTCAATGCAGGAAACTAGAGGAGGGGGTCTCCCGTCCAAGGAATAACCAGGCCTGACCCTGTTTAGCTTTCCACGCCCAGACAAGCTGAGCCAGCGTGAGGCACAGGCCTTGAAGGGTCATTCTGGTGAATAATGGTGATTGGTGGGGAAGAGCGCGTGTGTGTGTGTGTGTGTGTTTTGTGGGGGGGGGCAGTTCCTTCAATGTATTGTGCTGCTTTTCTCACCAGCAGAGGTGGAAAACGTCAGGCCTGGGGGCCCAATCCAGCCCCTCGGTATCCTCCGGGTGGCCACGCCCCTTCCCCTGGCACCTCCCCCTCTTCCCCAGCTATCAGTCATTTACACATCCCCCCCCCCCCTTCTAAAAGGTTGAAATAAACATGCTAGTTGTAGGCAGTAAGAGCTTTAAGCTAAAATAGACGGGTATTTTTGGTATTTTCGCCCTGCCCACCTCTGGAATGCAGCCCCCGAGAGCTTCTCTGAAATGGAATTTGGCCCTCGGGCTCAACATGCCTGCGCTATCGGCTTGCCCGAACGTCTTAACCTGAATACCTTCTGGAAGTGTTGAACTCAACTTGTTTAGCCAGGTTGTGGAAGTATGTGGAGATTTCTACATCCGAAATAATTGTTTGGCTCAGCTTTATTTTCCTTTAGTTCCCCCCAACCCTGATCTTTTGAGGGTGGAGCAGACTGTGCACCTACATTAAAGAAAAAAAAGCAACACAAACCAATATGAGGTTGTACACAAAAGGAATCAGAACGTCATGTGGGTTGGGGGAATGAGTTTAGCCTTTGACGAAGATTCACTGCTCCCCTGTTCGTCAACACTAAGCCATGTTATGGAGAGTTGACTTGGATCTAGTACAGTCATGCCTTGGATTGAGAGCATAATTCGTTCCGGAAACGTGCTTGTAATCCAAAACACTCTTATATCAAAACGAAATCCCCCCCCCAAAAAAAAATTGTACAGAGATTTTTAAGCCGTACTACAGTACTTGTATTGCAAGACGTCGCTTGTATATCAAGTAAAAAAAAAAAAAAAATTAAAAAATTTGCTTGTCTTGCAAAACGCTCTCAAACCAAGTTACTTGCAATCCAAGGTATTACTGTAATAGCTTTTAGTGGCACCTCTCTGTGTGTCGTAGTTGAAGGCTGCAGAGCTGCAACTCTGGGCAACTCTCTCTCTCTCTCTCTCTCTCCCCGCCCCTCTCGACAATGTCATATGCTGAGTACATCATGTTTCCTTGACTTCTAGATCAGTCACAACGTGGCAGCCTCTTCAGCTTCTTTCTGAACAACCCTTTAATGGCATTCCTGTTTGTCTCTGGATTATCAAGCATGCGCAAAGGATTGTGGGATAAGTGTCATGATTACCTTCGCAAAATCAACCGGGATATCGCACAACTGCTGACTCATTCCCGTTCTATAGGTATAGTTTGATGGAAGGAGCTTTGCAGTGAATGGCGGGCAATGGGTGTATAATGTTTTTTGGGGGGCTTTTAAGTGCAAAAGTCTGGGGTTAGGGAGGAACCTCGTCCCCCCTTTCCCAGAAATTTTTAATAATATCTTTTCTGAAGCCAGCTTTCCCTAAGAGCTACTTGTTCCTCTCTGCAGATCAGGCCTTTCTCCAGTTTTTTGGAGATGAATTCCTTCGCTTACTTCTAACAAGATTCATCTTCTGCTCAGCCACCCTGAGGATGCACAAAATCTTCCGGGTACGGAGGGAAGCTCTTTCTTCCTGTTGTCAGAACAGCTCATTGACAGACACTGGCTCGGTTCTCACATTATGCTAACCCATAGTATGGGTTGTTGAATTCTGGGTCGTCGCGATGTGTGAACATGGCCATGCTAACAAAGCATGGCTGGTTAACCATGAGAATCTGTGCTTTGTTGTTGGGTTTGTGAACCCTGGATTGTTTGAACCATGGGTTGTTGTTGCGTGCAAAGCCAGAACTGTGGGTTGTTGGTGGGTTGTTTCGCCAGGCTACAGGGGCGGTGGGCAAGAGTGATAACCCCCCCCCACTGTTGTACAATAGAATGGCAGCACTGCAAAGGCAGTTGTGATACAGGGAGCGGGCAATCATGGGTGATTGTTGGATTAACTCTGGGATGTTTTAACCCATAAACAACGTGGGATTTCCATGTTTGGACATCATGAAACAACCCAGGAATGGGGCGTTCCTGGGTTGTTAATTGACATCGGAAATGGCTCACACATTCCACTCGTCCCCGGTAATTCCTGGGTTAAGCAACGCAGGAATTGCTGCTATGATGTGTGAACTAGGTCACTGTATGTAAACAACCACCACCACCACCACCCTTGTTTTCAAGAGCACAGAAGGCCTAACATCCTGGGATGGTTGCTTTGTATTCACTCCGTGGCTTATACTTTCTCAACCCCATGTCCTTGAGTCAGTGACCACATTTGGACAATCATATGTCTGTTTAATAAGCTGAGATAGGAACAAAGCTTTTGGCTGTGAATGCAGCCCTTTTTCTCCTCCAGTTGCACGAGCGAGCAAACCAGCCTGGAAGTATTCAATTAACTATAGCTTCCTGTTCTGTCTGAATCAGGGAACACATGGTTAACAGCTTTGGAACAAGCCAGGATAGTAAAAAAACCAGTTTCAAAGCATGGTTTAATATATCCTGGCTTGTTCTGAAACGGTTAACCATCGTTTTCCAGTTTGGACGGAACAGGAAGCAAGTTAATTGAAGACTTCCTGGCTTGTTCGCTCACCTGAAGGGAGGAGTGAAGAGACCAGTGCAGGGTCCAGGTTTTTTAGGGCTCTTGGGCAAGGCACCCCCCATGGGCCCCCTCCCTCAATGAGTCTAGCTTCTTACCACCATGGTCACCAGCTTCTCTTGCTCCTCATCCTCTTCCTGAACATGGCTCCCACTTGCTTGCTTGACAGGCAGAGAGCCAGGGAGCAAGCAGGCCGTGGCATCTCCCGCTCTTCCTCCTCCTTACCACCACCATTGTCTGGGCCAGAGCAGGAGGCGGGCGGACAAGCAGGTTGCGATGGGGAAGAGGAGGAGCAAGTCCAGGGTGCTCTGGTCAGTGGGCCCTCTGCTGGGGTGTGGGCCCTTGGCAGGTGCCCGACCATGCCGACCCTTGACACTGGCCCTGTCAGGGGTGACCAATAGAACAGGTAAGGCCCCTGGCTGGGTGCCTACGAAGTCCTAATCAATGTGAGGTTAAGAAGTTTGCCCATAATATCAAGACCCACCTAGTCCCACAGTGGCCAACCACATGCCTCTAGCAGCAAAAGCTTCCTGGATGTGGAAGACTCAGGCATTGCTAGGGCATTACATACTCAAAATCCCAAAGAGAACATAAAATTCTCTCTCTCTCTCTCTCTCTCTCTCTCTCTCTCTCTCTCTCTCACACACACACACACACACACACACACACACACTCTTTCCCATCATTGCTACCACTTGCTTGCTTGACAGGCAAGGAGTCAGCCAGCAAGTCAGCCGTGGCATTTGCAGCTCCTGCGCCTCCTCCTCATCGCCACCGTTGTCTTGCGAACAAGCAGGTTGCAGTGGGGAAGAGGAGGAGCAAGTCCACGGGGCTCTTGTCAGTGGGCCCCTGTTGAGGTGTGGACCCTCGGCAGGTGCCCGACCATGCCGACCCTTGGCACCAGCCTATGGACCAAAGGCGATTTCATACCTGAGCTTATTTTATTAAGCCGAGATGTGACTGTCCACACTATTATTCACACTTGAGTTGTAGACAAGGGTCGTACAGTTTCTGAGGATCTGCAGTCAATTACATACGTTCTGCAATGCATTTCCCTTCACGATGGCTTGATTGGGCAATTAAAATGCTGTGTTTTTTTTTCTTCCTTTCCCTCCCTCTCTTTCTATAGCAGGAAACTAGGAATTATCCAGAATCCTATCCCCAGCTGCCAAGGGATGAAACAGTGGAGAATCCGCATCTCCAAAAGCACATCTTGGAGTTGGCTTCTATGTTGGATGTTCGAAACGTATTCCTGGAAACCACACTTGACGATTATTAAAAACGGAAACACACAATTCTGGCTTTCTTACTGCAGGGTTTTTTCCTCAGCCACAGATTTTTTTGAAATGGTGCAGTTTTCTAATGTGAAGATCCACAAAAAGGAATTTACTTGATTTTTATTTTTAAAGTTACGATTATTTTTTTAACAAATAATAATAAAAAAATGGCTTGGCTGTGGGCGCGGCTGTTCCATTCTGTATGGGGGTCAATTTTATAGAGGAATTCCTCCTTTTAAAAATTTTAGACACAAGAAATCCCTTGGGTTTTAAATTTTGATTTGGCGGTTGAGACCAGCCACACGTCACAAAAGTATTTAAATGCTCGTGGTCACTTTTAGCCCTTGTGTGTGGAAATCCTTTATTTTTGTACACTTTTTAAAAATTTGGAAGCAAAAAAAAAAAAAAAAGGGAAAAAAGGGAAAGAATCCCAAGAAGAAAACTATTTTCCATCCCCAAAGATTATTCTGGATTTGAAATGTGAAGGGGGGAGGGGGAACATACTGTGGGAAAGCAGCCATAGCAATAAAAAGAGTCTTTTGAGACGATATGCTTGTTCACCTCAAGAAAGGAGGAGTTGAAGAGATGGCAGAGTGATCTCATACAAATGTACTGTTCCCTCCCAATCCCTGATTGAGATGTAAACGCAATGTTGCATCTGGGCTAAAAATGCAGGACTTTGTCCGGCCCCTGGAGCACTGACTCATGGTGTATTACCACCTCAAGAAATTGCCCCCTCCCCGCCCCCCAAATCTCTTTATCGGATCACCCTCTGTGCCTCGTGCACAGCCCCAACCCTCTCACCCCAAGAGGATGGTCAGAACTAGTTTGGATTTCTGAAATCCTCAAAAGGAGAACTGCCTTCCTCTAGCACTCCCATTAAGGACCGTTTCCCCAGCCTAGGAATGGAAAAATAACAGCCTTTTCTCTGCACATGGACACACGGCGAGGAGTTGCCTTGACCTGCCGCACTTGGGACTGTGGAAGAATTCTTTCATGGTGTGTCCCCCCGAGGTCCGGGAGAGTGGCTCCCTCCCCTGCCGCCTTGTTTTGTGATGGATGGCGTGAGTTCATGCCGTCGCGAGGCACAGAAAGATCGCTGCCCGGCCTCCGGGGTGGAGAGCTGCTCGAAATAAAACCTCTGCTGCAGTTGCCGGAAAGGCTCTCATCGCTCCCCCCCGCGGCCTGTGCGAAACCTCCATCCAGCCAGAGCTGCAACAAGGCACCTGTTAATGTTTTTTCTTCTTCCAGCGGAGCCCCTTACGTGTGTATTTGATTGACCGGAAGCTCATTGCTGTGGCGGGAGGGCTTTTGCCAGGGCATTGGGAGGGGGGGGAGGAAGGGGCATGGCGGCGGCACAGAAAACTGCTTGGGTGCAGTCTGTTGGGAATGGGAAATAGTATGGAGAGATGCCGCAGAGCAGGGAGAGAGGTGTTGAGAAAGGGTTCCGCTCTCAAACTTCCCCCTGGCAGCCATCTGTAAGATGGGCCATCGCTCAGTCAACTGCTCTTGAAGTGGCAGTGTGTGTGTGTGTGTGTCTGTCCTGAAACCTACAGCTAAGCACAACCACCTTGGGAGACCTCAAGGTTTTATTTCCCCACCCCTGTCTGTATTCAGTAACTAGCGCATGGCATAGTGGAAATAACTTTTGCCATCAAAGAAGACATGAATACTTCGGCTTCTCTGCAGGAGGCTTTTAACCTGCCACTTTACCGAGGCTTCTGCTTCTGGATTCTTTGCAGGACTAAGATCTCCTTTACACGTGTGTCGGTCATCGTCGTACCCCCTGGTTTTTCCTTTCTCTGCTTTTCCTTAACACAACCACAAGGTGGTGCTTGCGGTACAGCGGGATTGCAAAAATACACGAGCCTTTCATAGTGTGATTTCCAGATAATACCAGACTTTCCTCGATCTAAAAAAAAAAAAAAAAGGCCTCAGAACTGGTTGCGAAGCATGGGAGAGGCCCTGGAGGATGCCGACGCCATGTAAAGCACCCGCAAACTACCATGAGTGAGAAATCGTGAGCGCACAATAAATGCCTTGTGTAGAGAAGCCCTTCAGAGTCCGGCAACAAGCATTGCAGACGTAGAATGCGTAAAGAACATTTTTTCAAATGAAAGGAAATGGGAAGGAATCCTGTAGGCATCGTGTTTGCATGTGGCTGTCTAGATAGTCCAGAATGGACTGCTGTTTAACAACCATTTCCAAGAACTGAAAATGGGGTCACTGCTCGGTATATATTCAGGCGTAGCCCTCCAGCAGAGCGAGCACACAATCCAAGCACTCTTTTAGCCGGAGCGAGCATACTCTGTAATGTGATTGCGCGGGGTCGTTTTGAGATGTTCCGTAGAAAACGCGATGCTTTCAAAGCTAGGGTTGAACCGAGGCTGAGGGGAGGAACAGTGGAACCAATGTTTCGTGTGTGTGTGTGTGTGTGTGTGTGTAGATGCTTTACCCAAGTAAATATTGTCTTGCTTGGTATCTGTTCCAACAGGCTGTCGTGCAAAGCACTGCCCAGGATAACGTGCCACTGCTAGGAGCAGCTGGACTGAACTCCGCTGTAGAGCTGGAGAAGGCAGTGTTTGGAGAGCGGCGGCGAGAGGTGCCTTAGGTCGGGCGTAAAGTGCAATGAGGACATAGGCAGCAGGCGTAGAGTTTGCAGAGCTTTTACCACCCTGATAACGCCTGGCTTTCAAATGCCTTCACTTTTCAACAGGCAATCAAAAGCGCAGTTTTATCGCAAAGTTGTTTCCATTGGGTTAGGTTTGGTAATGGGGCATTGGGGCATTTTCTTCTGCGGTGCTTTGTTCTTTCCATCTTCTTTTACTTGTTTTTTTTTTTTTAATGACACTAGGTGAAAGATGTTTTGCTGTATGTACTATACATACTCTTGCCTGCCAACCTGGGGAAGAAATGCTTCTTGTAAATGTGTCTGTATATATGTAGCTATTAATATATACACACACACACACACACTAGCTTGAGAACCATATGTATACAAAAGAAAGATGTGTATGCTGGTGCTGAGCAAAATGGATTCCAGGCAGGGTAGCATCATTAGCCATTGCTCTGACTGTGATTGCTTGAGTCAGTCATTCAGAGGTGGTGTATTTTTGGCTACATGGGATTGATCGAAAGATTTTTCTGTCCCAAAACAAAGTGGGAGGATGTGTGTGTGTGTTAAACCCAAGGGGGGGGGAATTACTGAGCTGTGACCCATGTAATGCTCCCCAACCAGCTTCTCGGCTTGTGATAGGGAAGCTTGCTTGCCTCTCCGTAACATGTTAGGTGCCAACTCAGCACTATCTCCTCTGTTGTATCTATCTCTGAGTAGGCTTTAAACTTGAAAGTGGTTCCTAGGGGAGGTTGCTGAAGAATACGAAACATCTGTGCTCATCTTGCAAGGCAGAGGTTGCTGTCTAGAACGCTCTCTTCTTTCTTGGGGGGGGGCGTCTGTTGTTAAACAAAGTTTCTCTGGCTGCTCATGGTGATCTGGCGGAGACCCCACAGTTGTCTCTGTCTTGCTCCATTTTGCCAATGTTTATGCTGGAATAGCTTGTCTGTGTCAGCTTGGAAAGGAGACTTCTCTTAATTAAATATTTGTCGGCCATAGGTCTAGGCCGAAACAGAACTCCATATACAGTTCAATGGAACAGATATACAAAACACAGATGATTATAAGACTTGAGACTTTAAAAAATAATAATCAAGAACAGATATTAAAAGTCAGATACTCTTCAAACAATCTACGACATGAGTATTTATGTAAAGTTGTCTTGATTTTTCGGGTGCGGGTGCAGCTGAGGCTCTTTAGGTAATGAATTTGAATGTTTGTTTGCCAGCTAATGCTCACTTTTTTACAGGCATGACCCAGGTCAGAGTCGAAACAATGCAGGAGGTGCAGGAAGAATGTATTTCTGGCTTCATTATGAACAGGACAATCAAAGAGTGAGGATATCCTCCACTGCACCAGCTCCAAAAATACAATGCCTTAGATCAACATGGCCATTGGCCGTGCTGGCTGGTAATCATGGGACTTGTAGTCCAGCACATCTTAGAGGGCACCAGATTGGGGAAGGCTGCTTCAAATCATGTGAGATGTTTTTGTCATGGCCACCAAGGACAGCAGAGGACTGATGCCGAAATTGAAGGCGAGTCAACGCTCTCCTGTTTGGTGGTACATGTAGCTCTTGGAGATGGTTTCACACTCATGATCACATTTGATCATGCGGTACTGTGGGGCAGATCTCTCATTAGGCAGTAGGGACAACATCTGCTGGATAAAAGCCATCCCTTAAATCTATTTTTGAATTGTGCTGTGGCAGCCCATTGGTTTTAAAATTAGAAAAGTATGCTGGAGAGAAATCAAAGGACCTTATCAGATGTATTGTCCTTTGTATCCCTTTTGAGGTTTTGTATTCTATTGAACTTTCTTAAAAAAAAAAATAATCTAATTCAACGTGATTCGAAAAATTGGTCCTTGTGGTTTATGCAGGTTGCCGAAGCCGGGTGGGTGGAAAGGTAACTAGCTAGCTTGGCTCTCTTAATTCCTGCGGTTTGGAACATTAATATTTTGCCTCTGTCTTTGGTGGTACGTTGTGTTGGTTACAAGCATAAGGCACAATGAAAAGGCTTTATGGGAAGGAGCGATAGCTCAGTGGTAGAGGACATGCTTTGAATTCAGGAGATTCCAGGTTCAATCCCAGGCATTCTCCAGTTGTGTTTTTTTTGTTGTTTGTTTTTAAGGAAAAAAACACGTGTCTGTAGTTTCAAGGATTTTAAGTGGGCCTCCCAAGTCTCTGGAAATGATAACTTGCAGTTTGCCAGATGTACAAATACACTCTAAAAAACAGTTGTTCTCAAGCAAACTATCTTAGGTTTAAGTTTCTGGCAGCACCTTGCCTGAGAAGAATGCGGTACATCCCTTTATTTATGAATATAGATACCTTTATTCCTCTCTCTCTCTCTTCTGGTATATATATATACATACACAGCATAAACCCTTACTGGCGGTTCATGTGCTACTTAACAAGCTTTGATACAAGGAAAGGCAGAACAGGAGTGAAGACAGTTGGATGAGTCAGACTTGTAAGAGCGAAAGTCCGGTAATCAACCTTCCTTCGGCTGCTGGTTTTAAGAGCCTTTGCTCAAGCACCAGATGCAAGAAGAAGATCTGGCTTTTAATGATGCAAACTTGACTAGCATCCCTTACACAGATGTTTCTTGTTGCGGCTTTTTGGTCCAGTGCGCCTCTCCCATCGACACAATGATATTGCTGTAATAATACTTAGAAGATTTAATCCCAAGCAAAGGGGAATGAACACTACTCCTGCCACTAGGTTATAGAACTTCTTGGACTTCAATGTTATCAGGCACTTTATTACACTGATGTAACACGTTAATTATTTTTTTTTAATGCTATAGGCTGGCATGGCATTAATAAAACATAACTGGTGGTGACTCTTAAAATGATAACTTGGCTCTCGCAATATATTTTAGTGCTAGTTTCTGAGTGTGAGTTTTTTTACTTGCCGGATTATTGAACAATCCAGATTTAGGTTAAACTACACACGTTAAATATGTCACGTGCAGCTGATCCTCACTGTTTGTTTACCTTGGAGTAAGCATGTGGGGCCCTGATCTGTGGATTGGGACCACTGTGTGTTGGTAGAGGAGGTTTAAAATCTTCCCGTCCAGCCACTTAGTCCCCCAGCAAAAAATCCCCCCCCCATGTGGGGGCTAAAAAAGAAAGAAAATTCCATTGGTGCTAATGGGTGTTTTTCTTTCTTTAGCCCCTGTGTTGGGGGCGCGTGTGGAATAATTAGGGGTAAAAGTGGCTGGGAAGGTTTAAATCTCCCCCACCTGCAGAGGATCATCCCCATGTACTTACTTTGATGTAAAAAAGACCCAAACCCATCAGCATCAGCAACATCACCCGTTTCAGTCAGTCGGGCTTAAATTCGTCACGACTAACATGTACCATTGACTTCAGTGGGTCTGCTCAAAGTATGGCTAAATCTGGAATCAACCCGTTGATCACAAAGTTTTGATCTGAAATGGCTGCTTTGAAATCTGTCTTGGAGACCAAGAAAAGGCTGTCCAAAGAAGTCAATAGGAATAGCCATGAGGGGGTCCTGAAATCCGGGTGAATCTCCAAAAAATTCATTTTGATGTTCATTATCGCAGTGAAAAAATGACTACAGGATTTGGAAGCAAGAGTATTTGCTTTGCATCCATCAAATTAGCTGAAGCTTAAGGGGCAGAGACCAAACAAGACTTTCAGATTATGTTTTGGATTCCATTTATCATTTTGTTGGCTTCAGGATCCTGTCAAGAGTTTTTGCAGGCACCTTCAAAGTGTATTCTTGTTCTGCAGACTATGTTTCAAGGTCTGTTTGGGGGGCTTTTTTTTTGCACTTGGATAATAATACTTAACAGTCTACATAGATGGCAGCAGCTAGATGAATCCTTGTGTTGTATTATAGTTAGAGCGACAGGCAGCTGCCAGAACTTCTACAATGAAGGATGAGACGTGATGTTCATGCCATCAAAAGCTATTTTGTCCAGCTTTGTTGTGACCGTTGTAGGCCAATATACCCAAATGATTATCATCTTTGGAATTGCTGAATGCATTGTAGTTCCTCCAAGTTCAAGCTATAATTAATTGGCTGTAATCAACCTTTTCTATTGCTGGAATGTTCAGAATCTTGAAATACTGGTCTTTTGATCAAGACCAGACAAAACTAGGGCAGAAAGTTATTTTTTTCAGCCCTCCCTTCTATCTCTGATTCTCTGAGATGCAAGATCTCCACACTTCTCAGATCATTATGGAGAATTCTTTAGGAATTAATGCTTTGAGAACAAGGTTGATTTCCATTCACCCTTCTTGCTCCGGTGAGCTGGCTGCCATATACGTGAGTCTGAATGCACAAAAATACCCGTTTAATTGTCTTAGAATGCCATAAAGAAGTTACTGGAATGGCTTTCAGATCTAAGTGGGTCTTTCCTTGTGTTATATTCTTGCAATGGTAACCAAGCCAACACTTTTTGGTGACAGTTTCAGAAACTTGGGTTTGCTCTGGAATCCAGTGTCTGGATTCTAATTTGAAACCCATTTTGTACTTACCGGGGCACACCTGCTGGGAAGCAAATTCCAGTGAAACAGTTGGATACTTAATTGAAATAAATGTGAGGTATACATGAACGAGGAACTTATACATTGGCTGCTAAGTGAGAAACCCCAGCATTCACCATGGAGTTCACTTCAATAGAACCATCCTAAGCAGAGCTAGGGCATGGATGAAACTTCATTAAATATATCTACGCCATAGCCTAAAGCACAAGAAACCAACTTTTCTTGTTTTGTCCTGTTGGGGCAGCCAGGTGGAGACACGCAGGGGTATGAAGAGAATTAATTTTCTTAAATCTACTGTTTCCTAGAAGAACGGAGAGCACTTTTTGCCTTTCTCTGGGAATTGCAGTATTCTCCTCCGTCTAAGTCATCTGCGGTGTGTGTGTTTTCTTAATGTTAGGAACTGCTTACTATTCCAGTATTACTTTCCTTGGAGGGCTGGGACTGACAGAGATGAGTGTGCAAACAGTGCAACCACTGGAAGTTACAAGCATTCTAGCTTGACTTTCATGGTGGCTTTGAATTCTAATACCACTATGGCCTGATTACTGATTCAATTGTGGATCTTTTAAGCCTGTGCTTTTAGTGCCATTTTTGCATGTTGATGCATATTTTGTTTGCTTCTGTGGGCCTTGCAAGCCTCTAGATCTGCAGATGCCTGGTTTGACTAAAATATATATAGTCGTGTTCTCAGCTATGGTGATTAGAGCCCTTTCCTCATACAGGCATGTTTGGATAATGCAGCAGATAAATTAAGTAAATACAAATAGAATTGAACCTGGCTTGCTGTACTATTGGAGGGAGGAAATTCAAACATAGTTTGCATCTACAAACACGTTTTAAAAAACAGGATAATGGTTTGGATCCAGATTTAGTTATATTTCGAGTAGGGTCATACTTGCTGGGAGTTGTAGGATTTTTTTTCTGTCTAAACATGCGTCCTTAAGTTTCAGGGTGGCTCCAGTGGTTCTAAGTATGGCTGCATCTGGAGCCAACCCAATGCTGACAGCTTTAAGTCAGGAAGGGCTATGAATGCATCGAAATCAAAATTTCAGACTCTGTAATGGTGTCTTAGTGGGGTTCCTCACTGAAATTCTAGCAAACTCAGAACAAGTTGGGCACCTTGTTCACCTCAGAACAAGGTTCAACTTGGCGTTGACCGTACCTAGAATGGCACATTCCCAACAAATGTGTACTTTTTTAAAGAAAAGAAGAAGCTTGTATTAGAAACTAACATGTCATGTTCCAGTTGCCGGGGAACATGGGTGGGAGGGTGCTGTTGCACTCATGCCCTGCTTGTGGGATCCCATGGGCAGCTGGCTGGCCACTGTGTGAACAGAATGCTGGACTAGCTGGACCCATAGTCTGATCCAGCATGGCTCTTCTTATGTTCTTATGCCTGTTCCCCCCCACCCCCCACCCCAAAACCACGTCTTTTATTTGGAAGTTGTAATAAATAACTTGCCACCTTAGTGGTAAAATACTTTTAATAAATCTGTGGCAAATGCTCGTCTGTAATTGAAATGTTATTAAACTGTGATGCCAGGTGTAGGGAATTTACAGCTGTATCTCTTAGGATCTCTCTCACGAAGAGATTGAAGCACAAAGCGTTTTACATGTACCTAACCTGTTCTCAGTGCTGCTAGTCCATAGTGCATGTGATGATGCTGTAGGATAATCTCTGTAACGGTTCACAAAGCCACTGTTACTTTTTTGTTACATAACCACGTCTTTGGTGCCCGTCTCTCTCTACAGTATGACTTGAGATTTCTACAACATTCCTGATCTGACCAGCGTGATATGATGCTTTTCTTATGCTGAGAAGATTGGGGGTCATTCTTGTTTACAAAGCTGTAAATGACTTCCCCACCCACCCACTCACTCCCATGCCAAGAGTTACAATCCATAGCTCCCCAGTTGATGTGGAAACCTGTCTGTCTCCTGTAATATTGTACAAAACTGTGTCTGTCTCTCTAATGCATCTGAATGACTGAAGCCATAGATTCTACCATGAATGTTAAGCTTTTTTTTTTTCTTTTCCTCATCCGATCGGACATTTCTCCCGGTTTGTCACCCGATATGGATAATTCATGCTGTAGTTTGTGCAGATGTATTTCCAGTGATTCGATGAAGGCTGTCTCAGCAAGGTAGTAACGGTGAGGCAAGTGGCAACCTTTTGTAAACTCCCAAGCATTTGCCACGCCATGCCATTTACTGCTGCCGGAGAGACTATTCCACCGAATAAGATTTCCGAGCTATAACACTGTGACTCTCGACAGACCTAACATAGCATCAAGGGAACAAAATGCTGTAAAAATAATAATAATAATAATAATAATAATAATAATAATAATAATACTGCTTTTATGTTGTGTTAAGTAACAAGGTTATGACATTTCTGGGGTTTTGCTGTCAAGTGTATTGAAGACTTTTCACGTTGGTTAATGTTCGCTTGGAATGTGAGTACATTCATCGGTTGTGAATTACTGTACATGAATTTTGTATCTGAGACCCACTCAAATTATATGTATTGCCAATATACAATAAACATATTTGCTTAACGGTGTGTATTTTCGTCTTCAGGATTAGGTGGACTGCACATTTAAATGAAAATAAACTATTCAGTCAGTCAGGCGATCACTCGTGACTGAGTAAGATTGTCTTCCAGGATAAAAAAAAGAAAATTTACAAAAAGGAGATTTTAAAAGGAGGAAAATTCTAAAGAAAATTGTGTAGACTCTAGCGATGGGTCCGTAAGTGACTGTGGAGGCCAATTCTAGATCCACACAACTTCCCACAGTGAGGACACAGGTTACCAGATAGAAGATGGTCCTGTAAAGGATTTATTTGACGTGCTTTTCGCTTAGCACGTTTCTCCCTTTCACCTTGCACTCGAGCTTCTTCAAAGTCCATGGAACCTTTGTGAAAGGCCAACCTCCAGTTAGATTGTTCATGGGCCAGAGCTTCCCAGTTTTTGATGTTTATATTGCATTTTTTTAGATTAGCCTTAAGAACATCTCCCAACTCAACTTTACTCCCAACTCAAGGATGGAAAGCGGAATATCGGTGGTCAATATAAGAGGTTTAAAGATGTTCATAAGGCTAATCTAAAAAAATGCAATATAAACATCGAAAACTGGGAAGCTCTGGCCCATGAACGATCTAAATGGAGGTTGGCCTTTCACAAAGGTTCCATGGACTTTGAAGAAGCCCGAGTGCAAGGTGAAAGGGAGAAACGTGCTAAGCGAAAAGCACGTCAAATGAATCCTTTACAGGACCATCTTCTATCTGGTAACCTGTGTCCTCACTGTGGGAAGCTGTGTGGATCTAGAATTGGCCTCCACAGTCACTTACGGACCCATCGCTAGAGTCTACACAATCTTCTTTAGAATTTCCTCCTTTTATCCCGGAAGACAATCTTACTCGGTCACGAGTGATCGCCTGATGATGATGATGATGAAGAACATCTTTAAACCTCTTATATTGACCACCGATATTCCGCTTTCCATCCTTGAGTTGGGAATAAAGTAACTGCTTTGGGAGATGGCAGTCAGGCATTCGAACAACATGACCGGTCCGCTGAAGTTGGCGTTGAAGGATCATTTTTTCAATGCTAGTAGTCTTTGCTTCTTCCAGTACACTGACATTTGTTCGCCTATCTTCCCAAGTAATTCGCAGGATTTTCCGGAGGCAACGTTGATGAAATCTTTCAAGGAGTTGGAGGTGACGTTTATAGATAGTCCATGTTTCGCAGGCATACAATAAAGTTGGTAATACAATGGCTTCATAAACCAGTGTTTTGGTCTTCTTACAAATATCCCGATCCTCGAACGTTAAGTGAGAGACCAAGTTTTTTGTATGCTTCTGCAAAAGCATTTAGGATAGTTTGGAGATCATCCTCTGAATGTGCGGAGACCACATTATCATCAGCATACTGAAGTTCCACAACGGAGGTTGTAATTACCTTACTTTTTGCTTTCAGCCTGCTGAGATTAAAAAGCTTTCCATCTGTTCGGTATATAATTCCCACACCAGTGGGAAGTTTTCCCTCGACAAGATGTAAAATCATGTAAAATCGACAAGATGTAAACTATTAGGGCGCAATCCTATGCATGTTTAGACAGAAAAAAGTCCTGTATTCCCCAGCCAAAAAAAGTCCTGCAACTCCCAGCATGCCCCAGCTAGTAGTTGTAGGGCCTTTTTCTGTCTAAACTTGCATAGGATTGCACCGTAAGCCAGTTAATGTGAAATGGTTCTGGGAGAGTCTCGGTGTGTTCAGCATTAACTTGCATGATGAGGGTTTAATTTAAATATCTGAACACTTAGATTGCTCCCTCACTTCATAAAATACACACGGAATAGTAAACCACTGTGCCTTGCATGCTTATGGCAAACCAGGGGTGAGGAACCACTTTTAGCCCGAGGGCCGGATTCAATTTTGGAGAAGCTCTCGGGTGTTGCTTCCCAGTGATAGGTGGGGATGAAGGGAAGAGCATGGGGCCACGTATACCAAAGAAAAGAAAAAGGAAATAAAACAATCTCTTAGCTTACAGCTCCTACCAGTAACTGAACCTTAGGCATTTCAACCTTTTAGAATAGGGAAAAACTGCAGAAAAGCCAGGAAACCACAGAATGATCCATGGTAAGGGGGGGGAAGAGGGTGGGGCCAAGAAAAGGGGGTTTGGCCAATGAGGAATCCCCTGAAGGTTGGATTCCTGAGCTTCCCCCAATCCTGTTAAAACTATGGAAATAAATATTCATTATTGAAAACGTGCATCTCCCCCTGTAACATTTGTGTTTTTAAACAGAACAACATGACAATCACATTACTACTTTAAAAAAATTAATTATGGGGGACAGCAGCAACCATCGCTTGTCCATAACATGAAATTAGAGAATGGCAGACTCGGAGGCTAGCATTTGGATCAATGGCTTTGACGTTTGTAATTGTTGAGATCCCTTGGGTAAAGAGACTGAAGGGCCCAGCTATATTTGCAATATTGGCTATTTGCGATAGGTTTCTTTTTTAAGAATGTAAGAAGAGCCCTGATGCTGGATCAGGCCAAGGGCCCATCTCATCCAGCGTTCTGTTCACGACTTCACACAGTGGCCGCCCCGCCGCCCCAAAGGGAAGCCCACAAGTAGGGCAGGAGTGTGCAACAGCACCTGTGGCTGACGCTGTGGAAAGCTAAGCCGGGTCAGGCCCGGTTATTACTTGGATGGGAGACCCCTCTAGTTTCCTGCATTGAGCAGGGGGTTGGACTCGATGGCCTCGCAGGCCCCTTCCAACTTCTACGATCTGTGAAGTCTATGTCCCCCAGCAACTGGTGCAGCCTAGGCATACTGCCTCTGATGCTGGAGGTAGCCTATAGCCACCAGGACTGGTAGCCATTGATAGCCTCCTCGTCCTCCAGCAATTTGCCCAATCCCCTTTTAAAGCCGTCCATATCTGTGGCCATCACGGCATCTTGTGGAAGTGAATTCCACAGTTTATGCATCCTGTGAAAGAGGACTCCCCGTTCTCTGTCCTGAATCATCTCCCACCATTCAGTTTCATGGGGTGGCCCCATTGGCTTCTAGTATTATTGTGGAGGAAGGGGGGGCTGGCTGGCCCGCCACACCCCCACCCTTTCCTACTCCAAAGGAACCAAGACCCCCAGAGATCTCAAGGTACCAGATTGCCAGCCTCAGCTGTCTGCAACCCTACTTGGATCTCTGTTGAGGGACTCGCCTTTAATTCTGTAACCTGGATTTAGATACTGAACCAAGCAGAGTAACTACAAAACCCATGTGGGGTAAAACCAGGACAAGGTTTATTCTGGTAGCATTTTACAACAAGATTAGGGAAATGAGAGAAGCACACAAAATAAAGAGAGAGACACTTTAGTACACAGAAATAGAGCTGCAAAACAATAAAACTAGCCTTATTCTCAGCACAACCTTACCGAGTGTCTCTTCATGCACACCTGTGCCGAGGGGATACCTACCCGAGGTCCGGTGGGTCGGCCTCTCCCAGCCCTCGGAAGTATATGGAATAAGCAGTTTAAATAAGAAAACCCACACCGCAGAGACTTAGAGGAGAATACTGCTCCCAAGAAAGCAAAGTGCTCTCCGAGGAACGTAGATTAGAAATTATTCTCTACCCCCGGAGGTTCGTATGTGTAGTGGGGGAATAAAATAGCCACAAGGCCGATAATTACGGCGTAGGGAAGATACTCTAATGGTTTTTTTTACCCCACATGGGTTTTGTAGTTACTCTGCTTGGTTCAGTATCTAAATCCAGGTTACAGAATTGAAGGCGAGTCCCTGAACAGAGATTCAAGTAGGGTTGCAGACAGCTGAGGCTGGCAATCTGGTACCTTGAGATCTCTGGGGGTCTTGGTTCCTTTGGAGTAGGAAAGGGTGGGGGTGTGGCGGGCCAGCCAGCCCCCCCTTCCTCCACAATTATTATGAGGGAGGGAGAACAAGTAACTCCTTATCCACTTCCTCACAGCAGGCAGACACCTCCTTCATGGGGTGAGGTAGCGCACACGGGTCAAAAGCAGAAGAGAAGCCCCATATGGTTCTATATAAGGACCATATTCTGGTGGCCGGGGATGATGGGAGTTGCAGACCAACCCCTCTGGAAGGGCGACGTCCCCCCCCCCCCTTCGGACAGGCGAAGCGCCTCCGCCGGGGAAGCTCCTCCTGAGGTGAATGGGGGAGGGGCATCGCCATCGCCGCCCCCTTCGTGCATGTATCTCTTTTCGCCCGCCCTTTTTCGGTCACGCGAAGGGCGGGGCTTGTGCCCCTCCCCCGCCTATGGCCTTTCTTTCCTCGGCGCCCCTCCCCCTCCGCGCATGCGCCCTCGCCTCCTTCTGCCCCGTCACTTCCGCCAGTCGGTGGCCGAGACGATGTTTCCGAGTCCGGCGTCGTAGGCGCTTCCCTCTCTCTCTCTCTCTCTTTTCTGTCAGGACCAGCTGGTGAGTTGGGTCGCTGTGCTTTATTTATTTTTTATTTTACACTCCTGCCGGATAAGCAAAGTTCCCTGGGCGGTTTTCAATGAAACAAATTCAAGGGTCGCTTCCCTTTTTTCTTCTCTTGAGGCGTATATAAGGGTGGGGGTGCGAATTGTCTGTATATTACGGTAACAGGGACTTCTCAGGGTGTGCGTTGTACTATCATAATTTAGAGTTAGCAAGGGGTTTTCCTCTCAAGTTTAGGGTTGCGTGTGGGAGGTTTGAAGGTAATTGTGGTAGTAGGGGGAATTATTATGTAATAGAGTAATTACGGTAATAGGGCCAGATACGATAATTACGGTAGTAGGGGAAGATACGATAATCGGGTAATTACGGTTGTAGGGGGCAGATACGGTTATTTGGAGGTGGGGATTGCCCAGTTGTTATAATAAATACGGTTACGGCGGGGAATAGGGCTATTAAAAAGTTTCTTGATGTAGTCAGGTAAAAGGGGGTAACAATAATGACCATCCCATGAAGCTTCCTACTGGCTATCTCCTCTCCCCCCCCCCCCCGTGCTTTATTTATTTTTTCAGTATATAAATACATTTACTGTATTTATCATTGGGAAATTCATGAATAAGGACTCCCACTTAGCAAAAGTCACAAAGTACTGAATCATTTAATTGATTGTTGTACACCGCCCAGAGAGCTTCAGCTATTGGGCGGTATAGAAAATGAATGAGTAAATAATTAAATATTTCCGGCTGGGTAGCAGGCCAGTTAGTCTGTGGCAACAAAGGTGGCCAAGACTATAGCCTTGTGGCACCTGAAACACAAATAAGTTTATTGTTATGGCATCTTTCTTCCAACCTGGCACCCTGCTCCAACTCCAACACTCTGGCTGGGGGATGCTGGGAGTTGTAGTCCAACACCCCAGCAAGGTGCCAGGTTGCTGGGAAGGCTGTATTATGGCATGAACAAGCTTTCAAGTTCCCCAGAACTCTTCTTTGTGCTGGAGGTAAAGCAAAAGGGTGCGGGGGAACAAAGACTACGTGAGCAGAGCCCTTCCCTTCATGGAAGGCAGACGGTGAATCCAACCCCATGTCTGGGTATGTTGTTATAGGGGAAGGTAGTCCTTAAGGTACGCTGTTCCCCAGCTGTTTTAGGGTTCTAAACGTTAACACCAGCGCTTTTGAGTTGCACCCAAAAGTGGACTGGAAGCCATTGCCACATTTTAAGACTGACGAGAGATTTAGATTTCATAGATTTCATAGATCATAGAGTTGGAAGGAGCCTACAAGGCTATCGAGTCCAACCCCCTGCTCATTGCAGGAAACTAGAGGAGGGGTCTCCCATCCAAGTAATAACCAGGCCTGACCCTGCTTAGCTTTCCACGCTCAGACAAGCTGAGCCAGCGTGAGCCACCCAGTCAACAGTTCAGCAGCTGTCCTGTGCAATTCCCAGTGTTTCCGGGCAGTCTTCAGTGGCAACCCCATGTACAACACATTGCAGTAATCCAAGCAGTACAAAATTATAGATGATAATGGCTTGGCGCAATCTGTCCAGGCAGGTTTCCAGCTGGCACGCCAGCCTCAGCTGATAAAAGGTGTTTTGTGCCACAGAAGCCACTTGGGCCTCCATAGCTAAGGTCGGATATAATCCTACCTCAAACCTGTAAACCTGATCCTTCCACGCCAGCCCTTCAAACCTGCTCAGAGCAAGCCTCATCTCTCCACCACCTTTTGAACTGTGTTCCAGGGAACTGGGGGTTCCTTGTGAGTTTATCTGAGATCTGTCAATGAGAAGGATTCAGTAATGTCTCATAAGTTTACTCTAAACTGTTACCTTGCTTACCATTGCTGATTTCCCCCCAGCAATATGCGGCTGTAGGGGAGAGTTGAATGCATTTTCAGGGTCATGTGGTTTAATAGTGAGGCTGTTAACCTAGAAATATGAAGGTCCAGAACAATTTTTTTTGGGGGGGGGGATGTATTTTTTTCCTGGGCCTTCACATCTCTACGTTAACCACAGCTGGCTCACACGTTTCTAGACTAATGAGTAAATTCCAGCTGCTGTTTTATTGAACTATTTGATTTCTCTGTAACTTTTTGTAGTTTGTGCTTTACGTTATCGGACAATGCTCCAATGTCTTTTGATGTGGAGTGGTTTATAAATGGAATAATAAGTGTTGACTGAGAGCTCCAAGTGTTGTTTGAGAGTCGAACCTGGGGGCACATTAGGGCCAGAACTGCAGTCAGAAACTTGATATAAGCCAAGGGGGCTTCATGGGCTTCTTGTAGTAGGAGTGTTGGGATGGGTAGAGTTAAATATGGTAAAGGCTGTGGTCAGTCACTCTCCCTGGTATTGCAATCGCACAATCTGCTGATCATGGATGTGAGACTCCTTGAGGATCCGTGTGTTAAAGTGATGGTGTCTGGTGTCTGACAGCTACTGTAAGGTTGCCAAGTAACCCAGTGAATAATTCATGGTTGCTTGGGGTGATGGTGCTAGGTAGGTAGAAAGACTGGGTTTTTTAGGAGAAGGTAATCCCCTCGTGTGCTTTGAGCGGAACCTCTCCTTCCAGTGGCTTATGTTATGTTGGAAGTCTTGGAAACTGATGTTGCGCTCCATGCGTGTGGCACATGGTGCTGGCAGGGACCCCTGTGCCTTTCTGCATGTTTTGAAGCCAGCGAGGTCAGTAGTGCTGGAAAAGCGGTGCAAAGTGCACCGGAGCCTCTCCTGATGCTTTCAGTGAAGCGCTGTGGTGCTGTTTGCCATCTCAATCTCCTCATTGGACATGAGGAGGCCCAAATACCGGAGTAATGCAGCGGTAGGGCTGCATTAATTTTTCCTTCTGTTTTAAGCTTCTCTGTGTTTTAATTTTCATTACAGTAATACCTTGGATTGCAAGTAACTTGGTTTGAGAGCGTTTTGCAAGACAAGCAAATTTTTAAGTATTTATTTAATTTTTTTTTACTTGATATACAAGCGACGTCTTGCAATACAAGCACTGCAGTACGGCTTAAATTAACAATCTCTGTACAAATTTTTTTGGAGGGAGGTTTTGTTTTGACATAAGAGTGTTTTGGATTACAAGCACGTTTCCGGAACGAATTATGCTCTCAATCCAAGGCATGACTGTATAAAGTATGCAGAGATAAGCAACTAGACCCCTCCTCTAGTTTCCTGCATTGAGCAGGGGGTTGGACTCGATAGCCTTGTAGGCTCCTTCCAGCACTATGATCTATGAAATCTATGTCTTTCGGAGATTTGGGACAGATAAAATGAAGGACTTTTTCACACTATGGAATTTGTATGGCATAGTGATGACTTGGATGGCTTTGAAGGGGGATTAGACAAATCGGAACTGGTATCAGTGGCTACTAGTCCTGGTGGCTATATATTCCCTCCTGTATCAGAGGCAGTATGCCTATGTACACCAGCTGCTGGGGAACACGAGTAGAAGGGTGCTGTTGCACTCATGTCCTTCTTGTGGGTTTTCTGCAGGGCAGGCAGCTGGTTGGCCACTGTTTGAACAGAATGCTGGACGAGATATATACTGATACGAGATGGTATTGGAGTTAGAAACCCTTTCTAATGTGCTTTGAACCAGTTCCTTCTTTGGCTCCAATACCAAAGAAGGACCTGGTTCGCACATAACAACCCAGAATACGGGTTGAGCATGGGTTGAATCATGGGTTGTTACATGCGAACACTGCACTATAGTTTTAACAAACAACCTAGAGTTCACAGCCCATGGGTTCTCTTTCTGAGTTGCTCGTGATCAACAGCCCATAGTTAAACCATAGTGCAGGGTTTGCACGTAGTGACAACCCATGATTCAACGACAACCCATACTCAACCCGTACTCTTGGTTGTCGTTATGTGCAAACCAGGTCAAGGTGTCTGACCCGTCACCCCCTTCTGAAAGAGACTGCCGAGATGGAATAAAGCTTGGGTGGGAAACCAGGGCTGCATATTTGTGTGAGAGGCCTGCAAGCTCACTTCCAGTTCTGAAAAGGCACCCTGTGTAATTTGAAGAGTATATCGCTCTCTCCCTCCTGCCTCCAACTGCCTTTTGCACCCGGCTCCAGTTGGTGGACGTGTGATACTTAAAAAAAGAAAAGTAGATCTTGCCAGCCTGATGTCTGTTCACCCAAGTATGCAGTATTCAGGCGAGTGCTGAAGCCACAGCTCAGCACCTTCTGCAGTTCCTTTGTGCGGGGTGAGCTTCAACAATAACTCCATGATGTTTCTGCAGCTGTTTGTCTAAGAGGTTCATCCAAAGGATAACTGGTGATCTGAGCCGAGCGTATGATGGCGTTCCAAACCTGATCAACAAGGTTTGATTGATGTCTGTCTCACTTCCAGCCTTATGAAGACATATTCTGTGGCAATGTTCTAAACAGCTTTTAAAAAACGTTCTCCTCCCAGGATCTCCTTCAAATGCCAAATTTCTTCTAAGCTTTTGTTGGTACTTTTCCAGGAAGATGTCCTGAACGGAGACCAGCATTTGGCTTCAGGCCGAGGAATGTGTGGCAGATTCCTAGGTGTTTGGAGCATGAGACAATCGAATGTACATGAACTTGATTTGTTCCAGGTCCAACAAGCCATGACGTGTTATGCCTAAACTGAGCCTATACCAACCTGGTGCCCTCCAGATGTGTTGGACTATAGTTCCTAGCTGGGAGTTGTAGTCCAAACCCATCTGGAGGGCACCAGGTTGGGGAAGGCTGGGCTGTAGGATCTCCTTGCTTGGGCTGGGTTTTATTGGCCAAGGTTAATCTGCTGTGGGTTGATCTCAGATTTCAAAACCCGGCAGCCTTTCAAGCTTAAGTTCTGAAAACGTTGGTCAGAACCACCCCCAGGAGGATCACGAGATCTGCAGAATGGGATTTGCAATTGATCCTCAGGTGCAGAGGTGACAGCTTCCCAGAAAATTTCTAATTGGAAAAGTTTTCTGCTCTAAATGAACAGCGATCTGGTTTAGCTTGGTTGACTGACCTTTTCAGTTGTGTTTATTAAATGATTGTTGTGTTAATTTGACATGCGGTGTAGCTGAAAAGTCTTTCAAATAGCCGAAAGTAGCTGAACTGAAATATTTGATATGGGCAGAAAAATTCAATAAAGCTCTGCACGTAGATGTGTCCTCCTAGAGATAGTGGCCCGGTTCGCCCGTAACAACTAACTATGGATTAAACAAGTCATAGTTAACCAGGACCATATGAAATAGTATAGACCAGCCTTCCACAACCAGGTGTGCTGGACTTCAACTCCCATCAGCCCCAGTCAGCATGGCCAACGGCCAAGAATGCTGGGAGTTTTAGTCCGAAACATCTCCAGGTTGAGGAAGGCTGGTTCGGAATCTTAAATTAATTCTTGTGGATAGGCTCATCTGTGTTCGTTGAACAGCCTTGCCAAATTTGGACTTCACAGATGTTTCTCTTCTTTCTTGTAATTTCCCAGCACCGCTGGGCTATGAGCCCCTTGAGGGAGAGAAACTGACTGGATGGACGATAAGTTCGGTGTAGAGGAAGATTTCCCCAATCTGTTGCTCTGTGCATCACCATCTGAGTTGGGGGCAGCCGTGCCTTTGGGGGCCTGATTCTGCGGCTCCAGGAAGATGTTTGCAAAACTGAAGAAGAAGATTGCCGAAGAGGCAGCTACCGCTCCGCGGCCAGGAGGGGCGGCCAGGATGCCCAGATCATTCAGCAAGGAATCTATCACGTCCGCGGGAGCAGATTCAGGAGACGACTTTGTAAGTGGGTTCAGAAGTATCACTTCCAAAGGCAACGATGCATTAGTCCACTTGTTTCTTACATTGGAGAAGGCCCATAGAATAAAATGAAACATAAAAGTATAGCTAATGGTTCTGGGTATGCTTTGCTCCTCTTAAAGTGGATATAGTAAGGAAAACTTTTTTTGTCCAGGGTGAGAGATGGACCCAGCACCTGCCAGCCCTATTAAATTTTCATCCAAGTATGATGGTAAAATTCCGCCTACCGGTTTTCTTGTGCGGGGAAAAGAAGCACCGAGTTTCTGTATTTTCTACCAACGTTGGGAATTGTAGTCCAACGCATCTGGAAGGGACCAGGTTGGGGAAAGGTGTGTTTGAGTTTCTGCCCAGCTTAGTGTAAAAAAATAAATAAATACGGGACTTGCTTGCAAATCATGAGAACATCACACGGGGAGCGATCAGTATCAGTGCTGTGTTTAGAGGAAGGTGTGCTTTAACAGAGGCCCATATTTAATCGCCAGAGACCGTCCGGGAGCGCTGTGATATTCTTGTACCTTTCTCATGGCTATATGCATAGCCACGTTGTGATTTTTGCCACTGGGGCAAGCTGAAGGAGGAATCTTCTCCTTGACTTAACGATCGCAACATGGGAAGTTCCTCCCCGCCCCCCAAACCTGTCTCCTGCTGCTGGGTTAGCAAGCAGGTGGGTTCTTTTATTCTTTAGAGCCTTTTCAAGGGCTGCTGGGGCAGTCGGAGGGTGCTTCCCATCCTCTTTGCAGCTGAAATGTGCGAGTATGTTGGTTCAGTCCTTTCCAAATTTCATCGTGAGTGACCCTGTTTGTCTCTTAACCTGCCAAGCCCTCAGACGGAAGCAGCTCCAGAGAAGACCTCTCGTCTCAGCTCTTCCGAAGGAATGAACAAATCCGGAAGCTGGAAGTCAAGCTGTCTGGTATGTTTCTTGTTGTACGTGGTGCTGGTGTCAGGACACAGGTGTTCCCTCCTGGGTAGATCAATATGCAGAAATTATAACCCTCTCTGACGTGAAACCTGCAGTCCTCCATTTCCACTGCCCCAAGAAAAATGTTATGTCTTTAATGCCACTTCTGCAATTGACTGCAGTAGAACTGCTGTGGTCATCCTGCTCTCTGCACATGGGTGGCTTATCAATATTTTAAACTTCCCCATCGCTGAAAACTTGGCCACTGCTCCCCCTCATGTGAAGAGGAAACAACCTCCGTTCTTTGAATGGGGGTGGGTGGGATTTTAGAGGAGCAAAAGCCCAGGTAGACATGTGCTCCGTCCAGTGGTGCTTTGAGCTTGTGAGGGCCCCGTTAGCACATACAGTACATCCAAAACACCTCACCCGGGTCTGCAAAATTGTAATTGTAACGGCAGACTACAGGAAGGCTTTAAAGCCCAGCTCTGCTCGCCAGTAGTGAGAGATGCCTGGCCTTTTGCAATAGAAACAGGGATCTGTATTTGCAGCGGGGAGCAAGGTTAAAAGCAGTGAAACTTCTGATTCCTGCTTTGCACCCTCCTCTGGCGTACTTAGCCAAAGTTACACTGTCCAGGGGCGCAGGGGGTTGATTGTATAGGGGACTCTAGAGCAAGGTTTCAGAACTTCAGGCCAAATCCAGCTCTCCTGGACTCCCAGTCTGCCCTCTCCAAATGGCCACACCCCCTTTCCCCCAACCACCAATCGCTTGGTGGTTTCCTGACTTCTATGCAGTTTTCTTCCCCGTTCTAAAAGGTCAAAACGTCTCCCCTAAGACCTAGTTACTGGCAAGAAGACCTTTGAGCTAAGATAGGCTGACATTTTTGCCAGTTTGGCCCCCCCCCCACCCCTTTTGCCATTGGCTCTGCCCACCCCTGCAGTGTGGCCCCCGAGAGCTTCTCTGAAACAGAATTCAGCCTTTGGTTCTGCACCCCTGATCTAGAGGTATCCTTTGCAATTTGCTCTGCCCCAAAATGCTCGCTGGGGCCGCTCTGATGGGCTTTAAAGAAGAAGGGGGGGGGGGAATGTCTGTCTTGGACTTCCTTGCTGGTTTGGTAACTAACCTTGCAGCGTTGGGGTACATGTGATTCTCGCTTACTGGCAAAATTGAGAATGTCTCCTTCTGTCTGTACCTTCTCTTGCCTTCATACTTAGTGTGCAGTAGCGGTATTTTGTTTTTCCCAGTGTCGAGGTGAGGCCGTCTGCCTTGCCTGCCTTAACAGAAATGATTTTCAGACAAAGAAAATCATTTTTCTCCTTCACTCACCATTTTTTTTTTTTTTGGCCCCTCATCTCCCTGCTTTTCCTACTGTCTGTCCATATCCGGTTGTGGTGCCGCTGCCTCCTTCCCCCCAAGATTATGCTGAACAGGTCCGAAACTTGCAGAAGATTAAGGAGAAGCTTGAAAATGCATTAGAGACGCATCAGGATTGTACGTACGGTACCCTTCTTTTCCTTCCCTTTTTTAAGGGGTTAGAAGCCTTGGCAAGGGGAAGGAGTAAAACTGTCCGTCTGACTGCAGTATGTAGCCAGCCAAGAAAATTACATGCGCAACAATGAGAGGGCAGAGAAAACCAAGCTATATTTTTGTCTGGGGCCAGGCTAGGGCTGTGGGTATCTGACACTGGACTGGGAGTTTGTGTATTCCAACTCGGGGGTCCCTGGGAACTGGAGCCTGACGTGTAATAGGGGCAGAAGTCCGGTATTTATACCAGGTCTGGCCAATCGAGAAACTTCCTTCTGCCTGCCAATTGAAAGGGCCAATGTTGCATTCCCCTATTTGCTTCTGCCCCTGAAGCCAGAGCACCCACACTTCTAGGGATCTCGATAGGCTTTCTCAGTTTGACTTTAGACACCCCCAACGGCCTGGTCTTACCACGAAACATTGTGAAACGCAGTTGCCTTGGGTGACTGTTTCCAGTTGGTGTGATGTTCCCTCGTCTCCCTGCACGTTCACTTTTTTAAAAGATGTGCCTTCAGTCTGGGGGGCAGAAGGGGGATGGCTCATTTTGACTTCAGGAGTGAAAAATGTCAAATAACTGCACTGTTTCTGCCTGATTTGTAGTGAACAAAGAAGCTGCTGTATGTTGGCTAAACTCCAGTGCAAGATATGAGGGAGCTGGTATTGCTAACCTTTATCTTGTTGTGCTCTCTCTGTGTTATGTAGATACCTTAAAAGCAGCCGCTCTCTCCCTCTCCCTCCCATAAGTGCCTGACCAAAAAAAGACAGGTTTAAGACTCATTAATTGAACATTCCGGCTTCCGCTTTCTACTGTTTAACTAAAAAGTCTTAAACCTTTCTGTGTTTAGTCATTTGCACATGACTTATTTACTTATACTGTAATTTAGAGTTTGACAGTATCCTTCTACGATCCAGACTCTACTTGTTTGTTATGCCAATCTGTTTTTATATTATACTATATATAAACACACATGTAACACACACACACACACACACACACACACACACACACGGTAGTTTGCATTATGTATGCAAGTTGCACAATTTTTTTTGTTCTCTGGTGCTAAATGCAAAGAACACGCTGCTCTGCTTATCAGAAACGCAAGTTTTCCCGTTAAAAAACAGATTGCAAAATGGAACATTCTACACAGTGGAGCTGTTTGGGCAGAAAGCCAAGCTGGGATTTGACATTTGGATGAGCCCTAAGGCACCCTGGGCTTGCGCGGCAGACTCACTGAGGGAGGGGGCCCATTGAGGGCGCCTTGCCTGGCCCCCCCCAGAAACTTGGAGCTGGCACTGCCAGATTCAGCCCCCACCCCAAATTTCCAGTTCGAATGATCTAAGGTAACAGATGTGGCATTGGAGAGCCACGGGGATTCTGGGAGTTGTAGTCCAAAACATCTGCAGGGCACCAGGTTGGGGAACACTGCCATATATACTGGGCTAGCTGGACAAATAAGTCAGTTTCGTAGTTTCGTGACATGGCACAGGACTGAACCTTTGGCACATGGCACCACCACTGGCGTTGCTGCGGCTCATCGCATCGCGTTGTCGTCCACAGCGTTTGTGAAGAAACTCCAAGAGCAGAATGAAGCTCATCAGGCCAGCACTGCCAAGATGGCGGAAGCAATGGCGTTGGCACTGGGAAAGAAGGACCAGGTAGTCTGTCCTGTGAAATCCGCAGCACCAGGAGACACAGTTCCATGGTTTGCGCGTGCTCCGCTTTGCAGTGGCAAACCATGGCTTGCTGTTGCGACCTGGTGCAACCATGGTTTGAGAAACCTCACTTGTGCTGCGGAGGCTTCTGTGATTGTTGTTGTTGTTGTTGTTGTTGTTATTATTATTATTATTATTTAAATCTATTTATACTATTTTTATCCTGCTCCCAAACTACAGAGTCTCCTGGAGTAGCTTAACATGCGATCAGTAAAATAAAACCATCCCTGCCCCACAGGCTTACAATGTGAAGAGACAAAACACACCAGAAAAAAGAGTGGGGGAGGAAGAGAAGGAAGAATGAAGTTGTCTTTCATCGGGGCTGTTAGGATAGGTTTTCCTGAATAGGGCCCAGTTTGTGTGTGTGGCCAGCGGGAGGTGCTTGCCCTAGGAATGTAACCTGCCCTATTTTGGGCACTGAACTGTCATGAGGGATAGCACACAGACACGCACTCTCTCCCTACTGAGAATGGTCTTTCCTGGAGATTCTCCTTCCCTCAGAGACTGTCCCTTTAAGGAAGGATGTCTCTCTCTCTCTGTGATGCAATAACAGCCTCGCTGCTCCTTTGATTGGGCCTGGAGCAGACATCCTGGGATCTCTGCTTCCTCCTCCTCCTTTTGTGGCCTCTGCCGTTCCCCTGGCACCTTGCCAGCTTATCCCAGGCGTGCAAATGTTGACCTGCCCTTTTCTCCTTTCCCAGGAATGGCGGGAGAAGCTTTCTCACCTTGAAAAGGCAAGTGGCTGGCTTAGATGGGCAGGACTAGGTGCGGGGTGTGTGCGCATGGGCAGAATTGGTAACACATACCATCTTTGGGCGGCGGCATCGCCTGAGCCCACAGGAGGGCGGGGAAGATGGGAGCCCCCCCCGCCCTCCTGTGGGCTCAGGCGATGGGCTCGTTTTCTGGCTGTGCCACAGATGTCGCAAGCGGCTTAGTTCCCCTTGCCTTGGACGTCCTCTTATGCACAAGGCTTGGTCTTGTGGCGACACCCCTGGAGCAGCCTGCCCCAACGTGACGCCCTCCAGACATGCCGGACTACACGCTGTACTACACACTGTGCTGGGGGATTATGGGAGTTGTAGTCCAGCACGTCTGGAGGGCACCACGTTGGGGCAGCCTGGTTTAGATGGTCATGACCCGCTGAAGTTCCTTGAGAGCGGGGGCCTTGCGCAGAATTTACCACCGGAATTTTCCCCAAGGGCTCGCAATCGGGGTAAAGGGTGAATCCTCTCTTTTTCTGTCCCTGGACGAGATGTGGATGGAAGGGCTTCGTTCCCGAGTTCACCAGCAGAGGCTAGAGTGCCTAGGACAATGCCTCAGGCCCAAGAGGGCCAAGCCTGGACCACCTGGAGTCCCAAGCCGGCCCCACAGGGTTCCCCAGGCGGCTACGACCCCTTCCCCGTCTTTGTCCATTTTCCTCCGACTACCGATAGTTTGGTGGTTTCCCAGCTTCCGTGTAGTTCCCCCTCCCCCCCATTCTAAAAGGTTGAAATGCCTTTGCCAAGGCTTAGCTACAGACCTGTGGCTCACGCTGGCTCAGCTTGTCTGAGCGTGGAACGCTAAGCAGGGCCAGGCCTGGTTATTTCTTGGATGGGAGACCCCCCTCCTCTAGTTTCCTGCACTGAGCAGGGGATTTGACTCGATGGCCTTGTAGGCCCCTTCCAACTCTATAATCTATGAATCTGTAAGAGCACGGAGAGCTTTAAGGTAAAATAGGCCGTTTTTTATGGAATTTGGGCCCCGCCCCCTTTTGCCGTTGGCCCCGCCTACCGTTGCAATGTGGCCCCCGGGAGCTTCTGCGAAATGCACTTTGGCCCTCGGGCTGAAAGAGGTTCTGCACCCCTGATAGGGAGACCCTTGCGAAACACCCACAAATGCCCTATGCAGGCGGGGGGGGGTTTCTGGCTGCTAAGTGCAATGCGGGGCGGTTTCCCCTCCCCCTTCAGATCTCTGGCTTTTGCAGTGAAGCTGAGAAGCCCTCTAAGCCCTCTTTCCCGTGTGTGCAACAGGAGAGGAAGACCCTTTCGGCACAGTTGCAAGAGATGAGGGAGAAGAGCCTGAACCTGTTCCAGAAGAGGGATGAGATCGATGAGTTGGAAGGCTTTCAGCAGCAGGAGCTGGCGAAGGTCAAGCACATGGTGAGGTTTCCCGAGGCCGCCTCCTCTGGGGCAGGCAGGGCAGCTCGGCCAGGTCTCCGGGCCTCCTTCCGGGACACAATCTGGGAAACTGGCCTCCAGGTCCCCAAAGACTGCCGCTCTTCCCTTTTGCTCAGCCTCCCACCTCTGCTCTGCTGGACTCTGGCTACTGCTTTCTGTTAAGTGATTTACTGCGTCTGTATCCTGTCTTCCTTTCATCATGGAAATCGGGGGGGAGGGGACCACCTTGGGGTTCCTAGGTGGCCTCAGTGTGGAACGGGGATATTCTGCCACTCCCAGCAGCCCTAACAGCTTAGCCAGTCGTGAGGGGTGATGGGAGTTGTAGGCTGAAACCTCTGGAGGCCCCGTTCTAGAGTCGGCTGACTCCTGTGCTTTCAGATTTTCACGTGTGTTCCTTTTCAACGCCCAGCTTTTGCAGAAGGAAGAGGCGCTAGCCCAGATGGAGCAGAAACTGGCGTCTTCCACCCAAGAGTTGATACATGCCCGAGAGGAACTACAGACCTCCCACACTTTGTCCTCACGCCTGACTGGGGAACTACAGGACCTACGGCGGCAGCATACGGCCCTGGAAGCAGAGAGGTGGGCAACAGATGCCCCAGGGGGTGTTGTCTGATGCAGGCTTCACGTGCTTTGGGGGGGGGTCAGTGGGCACATCTGGAACTTTGAGAGTGCCGTGGGCGCTCTCACAAAATGGCTGTCACAGGGGTGGGGCTTGCCCATTCATAAAATGGCTGCCATGGTGGGTGTGGCCGGTCACAGAACACCCATTTCCCAGAAGGGAAACTGGTGAGGGTAAAAGTAAAAGTCGCTTGCCCTAAAACATAAGTCCAAGGTGGAAGTGGGGTCTGAGCTCCAAAACGCCATATACAGATGGCGCTGGAGGACAGCCCTTTGCTTTGCAGCATGCCAGCCTCCCATTTAAAGACAAGAATAATTTGAAAAATCTGTGGGCACTGGTGCCCCCCGTGGGCATCACGTTGGTGACCACAGGCCTAGATTTGGGGGGTGAGGGGGGTGTACGGATGCTTGGAGCCAGGCTGAGGAATCTCTCTGGTCCGTGGTGCCCTCTTCCACCATCAGGCGTGACCTTAACGCTGTGAAATTGCCACTCTGAAATTGCTCAGAGTAGAAAAGGGTTAGGCTCTGGGGCTTGAAGCAGCGACCTCATGGCTTCGAGCTTGAAAAGGAGGTGAACACCCAGTCCCTCCTGTATATTGTTCATGAAATTGTGAACGTTGCTGGGAGTTGCAGTCCAACACATCTGGAGGGTAGCAGGTTAGGGAAGGCAGCTCCATCGAATGTCCGCTGCCAGACCCCCCCCCCCCCCCCCCGTCCCTTCTGAACATTGCCTCTTAACCATCTGGAGCAAATCCCTCCCAAATGGAATGCAGAATGGGAGGTTGTGGGCATCTGCATCCCCTCGCACACACACACGCACACACGCTCGGTGATTGGTGTTAACCGTCTGAATGTGTGAACTCTTTGCGAGTGCTTCCCCTCCAAATCACAAGGGGGGGAGACCCTAGGACTGTGGGCCGTTCCCGAAAGGCTGCTGACGAACCAGCTAACCTGGCCTTGCGTTGTCTCTTCTGCGGCCTACGGGTTAAACTTCTCCCCCCCCTTTTCCTGCAGGGATGAGCTTGTCGACGCGGAGGAGTGCGCGGAAAGCAAGATTACCACCATGGAGCAGCGGGCCCACGAGCTGCAAGACTACATCCAGCGACTGTCAGTAGATCTGCAAAATGTAAGTTGGGACGTTCAGACTGCTGCTGGTAGACCTTCCTTATCCCGTGAAATGAGGTTGCGGGCCGCTTTCATTCGTTCCGTCGCAGCGGCACTTGAATTTACACCAAGCATTGGTTTGGCTACGTGTTCCATCCCAGGATAAGTCGTACTGCTAGTGCTGCTTCACCCATTAGATCTTTAGGTGTACACCTAAAAGCCAAGTGCTGAATATGGCAAAGATGCATGCCCTGTGGTAACTAAGGGTGAGTGTATGTAACTGGGGTATTCTCCCCCGTATTAAGTTACTTAAAAATTTTTATTACATTATCATGCAGGCTTACGCTGGCTCAGCTTGTCTGAGTGTGAAAAGCTAAGCAGGGTCAGGCCTGGTTATTACTTGGATGGGAGACCCCTCCTCTAGTTTCCTGCATTGAGCAGGGGATTGGACTCGAGGGCCTTGTAGGCTCCTTCCAACTCTATGATCTATGAAATCTCTCAATGGCCAAAGCTCTCTGGGTGCTCCACAAAGCAAAAAACATACAATAACATAGTAAAACGTAACATGTAAAACCTCAGGTTTGAAACAGAATAAAACCGGAGTAAAAACCAGGATCAAAGCTAACAGCAGTGCAAAGATCTAAACATGCACGCACACAATTTTTTGAAACTGAAAGACTAAAAAGCCCAGGAGAAGGAAAAAGTCTTCACCTGGTGCTGGAAAGAGCACAACGTAGGCGCCAGGCGGGCCTCTCCGGGCAGGGCATTCCACAACCAGGGTGCCACCGCTGAGAAGGCCCTCTCCTTAGCAGCCACGCAGCTCACCTCATCTGTCAGGGGCACCCAGGGAAGCGCCCTTCCTTCTGTTTTCCATGCTGCATATTTTAGAGCGGGATGGGCAACCTGTGGCTCTCCAGACGCTGTTGGATCGCAACCTCCCATCCTCCTTCACCCTTGGCTGTACTAGCTAGAGCTGATGGAAGCTGCAGTCCAACAACCACTGGCTGCCAGACCTCCGAAGGTGGGGGCACCCGGGAGCGGCTTCGGTCTCCCGTTAAGTATGCACTTTGTGTCAAACCCAGTGAATTTGTGAACCCGGCTTTAAATACTAGCAGGGTTTTCATCTCGGGTAGGTGGAGTTTGCTGTTCCGCAAGAGTCGGTGACTTGTCAGCAGTTTGTAACTGGAAGTGCTTGAAAGTCTTAAGACGCAGTCCTATGTAAATTTAGGCAGAAGAAATTGCCTACAGCTCCCAGCATGCCCCAGACTAGTTTAGTGAAGGTGCAATCCAATGAGCTTGGAGGATTATGGGCATCCTACGCATGGCGGGAGGGGCGCAGAGGAGAAGGTCCCCTCTGCACTCCTTCCCGCCATGCAAGGCACTTAGACGGCCGATTTCTGCCGTCTAAAGTGTTCGGCCTCAGAGCAGGCGGGAAGGAGTGTGAGGTGCCGCCAGGAAACTGCCTATGCTGGCGGAGCTTGTCCCCTCCCCTCCCCGCCCCTCTCCCAAAAACCTGTCTCTGAGGTCACTTTTGCCACCTTGGAGCCGCAGCCGGTTCTTCCTGTGCCGGCTGCGAGGGTGGGGGGGCGGGCGGACGCTCGACCTGGGAGCACGTTTCTGAGGTCGGAGCTGGGGCGCCGAAAAATCCTATGGCCGTCTACACTCTGTCTAGTGGCCATAGGATCACGATGCCCACCTCTTGCAAGAGATCCCCCCCCCCATCGTAGCCGCTTTCAAACCTGATTGGAGAAACAAGCCCCAAGGCTCCGGGCGGAGCGGGGAGGGGGTGCATTTGCAAGGTCCCAGGCTTAGGGGCCTTTTTCTCCACTCTTCTAGGCTCAGGTCGCTGCCTCCGGTTGCGAAAAGAGATTGGAGTCCTTGCAGAGTGAACACGAGACTCTGAAGCTGGAGTACGAACAGCACAAGCAAAAGGTACCGTCTGGACATTCCCAGCCGTGGGGCATCAAAAACGGCAAAAGGGCCGAGCGGGCTTCCCCGTGTTCGGGCCCTGCCACAGAAACGCAGGAACCAGGCTCTGCCTATAATGAGGACTGCGTCACAAATATTTCCGGAGCTGGAACAGCTGGCGCTCATGGGCACAGATGGAGTGTGTGCCGCGGGGATCCCTTAACGCATCGGCTTCGTGAGCGTGGCGTGTATCGGATTCCGCTTGGGATGGGGCCGCGGCTCAGTGGGGGAGCCCCTATTTTGCACACAGGAGGTCCCAAGCTTGATCCCCGGTATTTACCACTAGGGGAGGAAAAATTCCTGCCTGAAACCCTGCAGAGCCATTGCTGCCGGTCAGTGTCGACAATTTGGGCTAGATGGACCAAGGGTCTGACTCTCATAAGGCAGCATCCTCTGTCCCCCCTTTCTCTCTTCTTGATAATATTCTGGAGCCACTCTCGGATGTGACCATGAATGCCACTCCCCTTTCTTTTGCATTTGGTGTCAGTGGCATCCCTCAAGAACGCAAAACAGCTGGTTATGTGCCAACATTGGAGGGTGATCCCAGAGGAAAGGGGCCACTCTGCAGGGAAACTGTAGCACCTGAGCTTTGCAGAAGAGAGAGATGCCGCCCCACCGTGACCCTCCTCAGGTTCAGGAGAGGGCAGATCCCGTCTCCTTGCCGGAAAATGTGTGTGTTGCTGCCCAAGTGACGGGCTGCAGAGCTAACCATGTGTATGTTCCAACAGATGATCGTCGAAGTGGAGGAGAAAAGCCAGCTCGTGGGCCACTTGCAAGAGAAAGTGACCGCCCTGGAGAAGCGGTTCGAAGGGAACCTCTCGGGCGACGAGCACGTTCGCGACCTGCTCAAGGAGGTGAACGTGGGTCGCTGACAGCGTTTGGAAGGGATGACGACAGAGGGGCGTGCTGAGGACATCTCTTCCTTTGCCTGTGTATCTCTCCACACACATACCCAGTAGCTCAGTGGTGGAGCCCCTGCTTTGCATGCCGAAGGTCCCCGGTTCAATCCCCGGCAGCATCTCCAGGGAGGCCTAGGAAAGAATCCCAGCCTGAAACCCTGGAGAGCCGTTGCTGCCGGTCAGTGTCAACAGTACTGGGCTAGATGGACCCAGGGTCTGACTCAGAATAAGGCAGCTTCTTATGATCCCCTTTAAAGCAG
Source organism: Shinisaurus crocodilurus (assembly GCA_021292165.1). NCBI lineage: Eukaryota > Metazoa > Chordata > Lepidosauria > Squamata > Shinisauridae > Shinisaurus > Shinisaurus crocodilurus. The sequence goes on along the minus strand of JAHFWL010001188.1, from coordinate 2,415,742 downwards.
CCCCTTTATCAGAACCTTGAGGACTAGAATCTTACTTTGTTTTTAAGTGGAATGGCTGCAGCTCAGTATTAGAGCCCCTGCTTTGCATGCAGGAGGTCTCAGGTTCGATCCCCAGCAGCATCTCCAGGTAGAGCTAGGAAAAACTCCTGCCTGAATCCCTTGGAGTGCTGCTGCTGCCAGTCAGTGTCAACAATACTGGGCTAGATGGACCGAGGGTGGACTCAGTAGAAGGCGGCTTCCGACGTTCCTATGTAATTCCGTGGTTTGATTGGTACAGTTGCTATTTTATTATGGGCGTGCTATAATTTTACTAATTGATTTGTGTTACTTGTGTGTGTTATCCTTGTATTTTATTGACTGCACGCTGCTTTGAAGCCACCGAGTGGTGGAAGAGTGACATATTAATACGATGATGAGGATAATAATTAGCAATTTCCATCTCTTAACCTCTCTAGAAAAGTGCTCTGGAGCAGAGACTGGAGGAAGCCAGGCAGCAACTCTCAGCGGCACGGGCGAGTCACACGGAAAGCGTAAGCCTCCTGGAAATGCAGGTATGCCGGGCAGGATTGCTCCTGGAAGGCTGGGGAGGAAATGCTCGGGAGTTCAGTAACCAGCAGCACTTGTATTTCTTGGGGGGCTCTCCCTCGACTTGGTAAAGGCAGGGGCTTAATTTGGAGTGGCTCCTGTTTTGGCTCTCAGTGCCACTGCTCCGCCCTGGGATGTGTGGTGTAGTCGTGGGGTTTCTCTGAGCATGTGCAAAGTGTCTCTCCTTGACTGCTGAGTAACTACAACCAGTCCTACATATCTGGGGCTAAGAGGAGAGGGCTTTTAGGGCAGGACGCATCTTTTCCAGGCCAACAACACCTCAGAAAGGTTAAAACATAATTTCGATTAGATTTCTGTTTAATTAGACGTGCACCAACATTTTAAAAAAAAAATTAGGCGCATGTTGAAGACGCATCTATTTATGCAAGCCTTCCCTGTGTACTTTAGCCTTGTGGATATGTCGATACGATATATTCTATGTATTGGTTTTTATGATTTGTGGACACTGCTTTGAAATCTGTCAATGTGAGCAGTTCATAAATACTGACAAATGCGTAAATACCTTTCTCATCTTGGCCCATATTTGAGTAGAGGGATGTGTGTGGGAGACAGATAAATAAATCCTTCCCTTCTCCAAGAGCTGAAGCCCACGTTCAGGAAAGTCTCGGTCTGCAGCCTTTGCTGGCATATACCACTTCAGAATGCAGAGCGGGGAATGACATGTCCGAGCGCTGTAACCATCCCTTGCGTATATAATACTAGAATTTCAGAGCGAAGAGGGCTTGTTCATCTTGGGGGCGGGGGGGGGAGCACTTTCAAGCATGAGATCCTCCCCCTGCTTTCGCCATCCGTGTCGCCCGAAGGGGTACAGCCGGAGAAAGTTGCACCAGGCTGTTCTCCTGGTTGTGCATTTCAGCTCAAGACTCAGAGATGGTGTGTGTTGCATCCTAGATCAACAAACTGAACGGCAACGTGGCCGAGGGGCAGGCGCGCCTGAGCGAGGGAGAGGAGTTTGTCCGGCGCCTCCAGGAGAGCGGCACGCAGCAGGTAGTGTCCACGTGAGCCGGAGTGTTTCTCATTCCCCTTCCCCGTATTGTGAGGCTGGGGGTGGTGGGCAGGTGTATCTCTTTGAGGTTACCGGAAACCAAGGAAAGAGCACCCTCTCGTTTTTGTAGCTGAAAGATCTCGAGCGAGCCCTCCAGCTTGCCAATGAGGCAACAGCGAAAAGCAAGGATGACGTCGAGGAGAGAGAACTGCAGATCCAAAAGCTGGTGAGTTAGTCCGTTCTAGCTTGTACCAGTATTGCCCGGGACAGGACTTTGGAGGAAAAAACATACTTGCCAAATGTTTTTGTTTATTTTCTTATATTTATATCCTGCCTACTGGGAAGCTCTGGCCCATGAACGATCTAACTGGAATTTGGCCTTTCACAAAGGTTCTATGGACTTTGAAGGAGCCCGAGTGCAAGGTGAAAGGGAGAGACGTGCTAAGCGAAAAGCACGTCAAGCAAATCCTTTACAGGACCATCTTCCATCTGATAACCTGTGTCCTCACTGTGGGAAGCTGTGTGGATCTAGAATTGGCCTCCACAGTCACTTACGGACCCATCGCTAGAGTCTACGCAATTTTCTTTAGAATTTTCCTCCTTTTAAAATCTCCTTTTTGTAAATTTTCTTTTTTTTTTATCCTGGAAGACAATCTTACTCGGTCACGAGTGATCGCCTACTACTACTGCCTCTCCATTTTATCCTCACAACAACCCTGTGAGGTAGGTTAGACAGAGAGTCAGGGACTGGCCCAAAGTCACCCACTGAGCTTCATGGCCGAGGGGGGACTTGAACCCCGATCTCCCAAGTCCCAGGTCAACACTCCTAACCTCTACACCACACCAGCTGTCTCTTCTTCTAACCTGACTTGCAAGCTTTAGTGGAGAATGATGGATGTTGTGGTCCTACACATCTGGAAGGCACCCGGTTGGCTCCAATGCTGTCGTTCTACTGATGGAAGCAGTTCCATCAGCGGAACGGGGAGTGCGGGGTGGTTCCTTCTCCTCCTTTGCCTCACAGCCACCCTCTGCCCTGTGGCACGCCCAAAATCTGCTGGGGAGGACTGGAAAACTGTCCCAAGCAGATCTTAGGGCAGTACAGAGTGCTGCAGGAGGGAGGGAGAAAGTCCTGTCATGCTAGTAGATGTCTGCTAGCTGACTTTGGATTTAACCTGACACTTCTGACAACTCCGGGATCCTTCCCCTGCATGCATGACTGTACTTCCACGTCTGCACTTTGACCAAGAGGAGGTATGGGGGGGGAAGGCTGGCCTCGTTCCACGGTGCTACCTCAACGGTGACCAAGCAGTCGGCTGGTAGTTGCCTCCCTCCCAAGTTGAAAATTAACCTGCAACGCTTGGGAGTCCCCTTCCTCAGGAGTAAGGGTGAACTGAAAGGTGGCAGGGGACATAGGTTGGAAGTTTCGCAGGCTGAGCACAATTGCCTTCGAGATAGCTGGGCATCTCCACCCACTTCTTCGTCAAGGTGCATGGAATCAAGAGTAGCGATTGGCATGCCGGGGACGCTGGTTTTCCCCCTCTGCCCCTGCCTTTTAGTGAGGGTCACATTTAAAAATCTGATACTGTACCTAGAAATTTGGAACATACTTCTAACTGATTCATTGTTTTGTTCCCTATAAGATGTCTTGTCTAGTACAGGTTCCTGAGTCTGTTTAAAAAAAACAACAAAAAACCCAAGTGTCTAGACCTCAAGAATTTCAGAGATACTCGAAAGCATCCTGCAGGCTTTTCTTGCTGAACTCCAGTGTTCTGTGGCATGGTTTCCTGCTTCTCTCTCTCTCTCTCCCTCTCTCTCTCAGCACACAGTAACATTCTCCTGCCCCTCATGGCACTCACCTCATTCCTTGCTACCATATTGTTTCTGACTATAAAATAGTTTACAGATCTGAAAACAAACCTGGAAGTAGCCTAGGAATAAAGCACGCCAGCCTTCCCCAACCTTGTATCCTCCAGGTGTTTTGGACTGCAACTCCATTCAGCCCCAGCCAACATGGCCAGTAGTCATACCCTGGTCCCGGGGCACGGTCTGAAGGCACCTGAGGCAGCCACCATGCTGAAGCTAAGCAGGTCTGAGGCTGGTCAGTGCTTGGAGCGGGGAGCACCTGGGAACCGCATGCAGCCACCTTGAGTTCCATGGTGGAAGAAAGGTGGGATATAAATGTAATAAATAAATAGTCAGGAATTCTGGGAGTTATAGTCCAAAACATCTGGTGAACACCAGATTGTGGAAGGCTGGAATACAGCCTTCTTTTTCTTTTCTTTTTTAACTCATGGGGGAAACTTATGCTGAGCTCTAACTCATAGGGATAGCTTGGCCACAGTGATACAGGCACTAGTAACCTCAAGACTAGATTACTGCAGTGCCATCTATGTGGGGCTGCCTTTAAGGCCGCTCCGGAAGCTGGAGCTAGTGCAGAATGCACCAGCTCGGCAGTTGTCGGGAGCTGCCCCTTTTCAGCACGCAACTCCTTTGCTGAGGGAACTGCGCTGGCTGCCTTCGCTACCAGGGCCAGGTTTAAGGTTCTGGTACTAGTGTACAAACCCCTAAACAACTTGCAACCAGAATAACTGAGGTCAGCCAAGGACGTTCTCCTGGACCTGTGGCCCGATTGGAGTCTACCAGGAGAAGAGCCTTCAGTGTGGTGGCCTCCTTTCTCTGGAACTCCCTGCCTCTGGAGGTCAGGCAGGCTCCGACACTGTGTTGTTTTTGGCACCTGCTGAAAATGTCTTTGTTCCGGGAGGCCTTCCCTGATGACCAGCCACAGTTTTAATAACCTGTTTTTAATGCATTGTTTTTATTCTTTTATCTGTTTTATCTTTTTATTTTTCGCCGCTCCAGAATCCATCTAGATATGGAGTGGTATACGAACGCTATAATAATAAATAAATAACTCCTGCAGGGTTAATGGAATTTCAGAACTTGCCTCTTCCCTTTTTTCTTCTTCTTCCCATCTTGGCAGCAAAAGGATCTGGAGTTGGAGAGCATCAGATCGCAGGAGCACCTCTCTGCTGTGCAGCGTCAGTGCACAGAGCAAGTTGGGGGGCTGAAGGAGCAGCTTGCAGCCCTTGAAGGTGCGCGAGAGTCTGAAAGGACGGCTGCCCAGCACCAAATTGTGAGTGTGCCTCCTGCTGTTCAGAGCAGTGTTTCGGCCTCCAGCTGCTTTCCAGGCTGGGAAAGAGAAGATGTAAATTCTGAACCGGGAAAAGCAAAACCAGGCTTCTTCAACAATGGTGCCCTGCAGATTTCTTGGACTACAACTCCCATCAGGCCCTGCCAGCATGGCCAGTGGTCTGGGGTTATGGGAGTTATAGTTCAAATCACCTGTGTGGCACCAGGTTGGGGAAGGCTGATCTGAACTCTTTTTGCACTGTGTAAGTTATGCAAATTGGGCTGTTTTGCATAATTCTGGTTCTGCTCATTGTGGGAGAAGGGGCCAAGGACACTGAAGCCCTTTCTTGACTCAACCTTCTTGCTTCCGAGCTTTGAAGCCATGAGGACTAGGAACTTGTTTTTGTTTATTTTTTCAAAGCTGCTCAAGTTGAATTCTGTGGCCGTTGCTACCTCTTATGCTCCTGTGCCATTGAGATGTTTGCACAGCCCTGGCCTCCCTTCCCTGGTTTGTGCGCAGCCTAGAATCTCAATAACAAGCATGACTACCTGTCTAAAGGTCCAGGTGGGCTGCTTTGAAATAAGACACACACACACACACCCTTTGCAAGAGTTGTCTTGCAGAGTGAAATGGCTATAAAATGACTTTGGTCGATCATGTGCACTGCCTCTCCCCATTGGCTGAATTACAGGGATGTCACGGAATGTTCAAGGACATTCCAGCTGCGTAGGGTGGAGGAGTGAACAATATGGAACTTGACACACGGCATGCAGCTTCTACACTGCAGGCGAGGGGTCAGTTTTGGGTTGGCATGAAACTTCACAGAACAGGGCCTTGGAACCAGGGGCAGCTGTGTATTAATGGGCAGGAAGGGGAACAGAGGCATGGGGTGCTCTGTCTTACCCTCTCTGGGCCGAAGGTCTATTTGCTTTGAGTCGTCCTCACAGACCTTGGAACCGGTTTTTACATTTAGATACCCAACCTATCGTTAAGCCTCTGGGATGGTGATAGTATACCACCCTTATATTTTTCCTCGCAGAAGTCCTGTGAGGTAGGCTACTGCTGCTCCCATTTGTAGCAAGTGTATTGAAATCGATAACCAGAAAACACGGTGACAAAGAATTAGTATGAACTGTTCTCAGCGTCCAGCACAGGCCTTTCGTATAGCCATAAAAGCAATAAATATTCATTTACGGTAGTTTAATTGCTGTGAGAAACCTGTAAAATAGCGAGGAGCCTCAGCTAGCAGCCACTGTGAATGATGTTTATGTACCCTCCTGCCGAAGTTAATTAGGATTTCTAGGTCCTCTCTTGCCTTCCCTCCTTTTTCCCACTGGCAACCTTTTGCAACTTCTAGCAACCTCTGGCATGCTCTGGAATTTAAAGAAACATCTGTAAAATCCTCAGCTTGTTAATTTTCACTTTAACTCCCGGCTTAGGACAACGAGTGCTCAAGTCCCCATATGTTTAGCTGGCTGGGGCATGCTGGGAGTTGTAGGCCAAAAACATCTGGGGACACTAAGCACCTTAGTGCCCCAAGAGTGATGTATGTCATACTACAAAGCCCTGCGACTGAAAAGACGTGTGTGAGCTTTCCTTTTGCTTGTTTATTAATAATCTGCGTCCACATTTCATCGTTGTATTCAGTAAACTGTATGTCATCTTTCACACAAGTAGTTTTATTTCTTCCTGATGACCCTCAAACCTAAACTGAAGTGCACTGGCTGGACCGGGCCCCTGGGGTAATACCACAAGAGAACAGAGGATGAGGACCTGCCCAGGGCCAGCCAGTGAGTCTGGGTCTAAAGCAGGATTTGAACTCGGGTCTTTCTCTTCCAACTAACAGTACTCTGTTGAACTGCACTGGGGTGAAGGTGTGGGAGAATGAATGAAGGCAGCATTTAACCAAAATGAAGCCGCCCTAAAGCTGTATAACAATTCCAGTGGAACTTGACCAAGCAGTCCGATGTCTTCCTGTTTTCGTTTAGAGCCAACTGGAGAAAGGAAATGAAGAACTGAAGGACAGATGCAGCAACTTAGAAAGCTCGTTAAGGACGCAAGAGTCTGAAGTGGAAAGACTAAAGGTATTGAGGGGGATGGGGACCCCCCTGTGACCTGAACGATGGCCACGCACAACCGCTTAGAAGCCATTGTCCTGCTGATGGGGCTTCCTTTTGTGGTCAAGTGCAGCCTACACACCATTGGTATGGTGGCCGCCATGCAGCAGAGAAGACCAAACTGAAAGTGAATTCATGTTAAGAGCCAGCGAGCTAGATGAGAAAGGGCAGGATTTCTTAATATCAGGCCAAAAACATCTGGGGACCCAAGGCTGGAGAACACTGCCCTAGAAGAAAGATCAGGGACTGGTCCAGCCTCTCCCCAACCTGGGGCCCTCTAGATGTGTTGGGATTCAACTGCCGTAATCCCCCAGCCGGCATCGTCCGTCCTGGGTGAAGGACGCTGCCTTCTTTCTCCAGTGGCTCCTAGATGCGGAACCCTCAGGCCTGTGGGCCGAATCCAGACTTCCGTGGGTTCCCTGAATGGCCATGCCCACCGGTCATTTGGTGGTTTCCCGGCTTTTTGCACAGTTCCCCCTCCCCCATTCTAAAAGGTTGAAATGCCTCTTTAAAGGCTTTGTTACTAGCAGTAAGAACGTTGAGCTAAAATAGGCTGTATTTTGGCCCCACCCCTGGAATGCGGCCCCCGAGAGCAGCTCTGAAATGGAATTTTGACCTTGGGCTGAACGAGGTTCAACACCCCTCGCTTTTATGTTAACCAAACTGAGGAAGAAGGCGCTCTGTTCATCAGACCCTGAGTGTCCCCGTGTTTCAGGGATGGAAGGCATTTCGCCCAAATAAGAATTGGCTTTAACCCAGGGGTGGTAGCGGCCTTTTCCCCATAGCTGCAGGCAGCTTTTAGTCGTCCTGAATTCCCTGTTCTCTAACCCCGGGATTCTTGCTACTTTGCAGGCAGAATTGAGCAGCGGCGCCGAAATCGCCAAAAGCCTGGAGGAGACGCGGAGACAAAGGGAGGAGCTACAACAGCAGGTCGGGTACCGGGCTGGCCAGCAGGGCTGTAGGTGAAGGTGGCCTTGCACTTGGGGTTGGTCACCGTGGGCTGCTGCACGTGGAGCATGACTGGGAAGTAGACCGATCCCTTGGGGGGGCGGGGAAGTGGCTGTGCTATTAGCTGAGACCCTTAAAATGGATGCCGCTGTCTTGATCCAGTTGCTCTGGGTAGAAGCCATGCATCCCAGCTACTTACAGTATTTTTCCATGTATAAGACTATACTTTTTCCTAAAATTGTTAAGACTAAAAATTGAGGGTCGTCTTATACACGGAAGTAAGCCGAGGAGAGAACCGCACAGTTGTGAAACTGCCCAGTGGGGGGCGTCTTATACATGGGGGCGTCTTATAGACGGAAAAATACGGTATTTATTTATCGTGAAGATTTATACTGTCACTTTCCTTAAAATGATTGTTCTATGCAAAATTGCAAAATGGACAGTTCTATGCAAGTGTATACAGAAGAAAGGACCTACAACTCCCAGCATGCCCCAGCCTTTCTTCTGTCTAAACTTGCATAGGATTGTGGCCCTTGGAGTATTTTTATCCTGCTCCTTGGCCAAAAATACGCTCCTAGAGCAGCATACAGTCAGTCAGTAAAGCAAGACAGTCCCTAACCCTGCAGGCTTACATTCTAAAAAAGACACGACATACAAGGAAAAATCGATGGGGAGGGAAGAGGAAAAATGTGTTAGTAGACTTTCGGAAGGGCTGGTGTTATGGCCCTGCCTCCCTTCTCATCTTCCAAGCTGGTGGGGGGCACAGTCCCACTGGAACAGGCCCTGATATTCCCTTTGTCTGCTCCTGTATCTCTCACTCCTTCCTTGCCACAGGGCAGATTATGTCGGTTGGCCCGGGGGGGGGGGTGTTGAGGTGGAATTCTCAACATGGTTCACAAGCAACACATACAGCAACCCCAAAATGCAAGTGCGCGCACATCCCTCTCCCAATCCAAAGGTCTCTAGTCCCTTGGCCCCAGGATGGCGGTGAGGGGGCTCCTGCTGCAGCCCCAGAGAAACTTGTAGCTGGAGCGAAGCGTTCTTCCTGGCAAGGAAGGGGGAAGCCGGCTCCCTGCAGCTGCTCCTTCCCTGGCTGATGGATGTGGTCAGGCCAGTCCTCTACGATTATTTGCGGCAGCCTTTTGAGGATGATTTTGGCTTCTTAGGAAAAAATGTTCTCCTGAAAGAGTCCTCATCTCCCCCACATTCCTGCTCACTGCAGTGGCGGTTTTGTACCTGCCACCTGCTGTTCATGAGGGGCATTACATTTGGACCTAGCTTTTATCCAGTGCAAGAGGGTGGCTTTTTTACTATGAATATATACAGGGGGCTTGTTCAACTGTCAAGCCAAGATTTTCACCATAGGAGACAGTTGGAGACGTTAGACCTGCTGGAGGGAAGGTTCTAGAGCAGGGGTCCTCAAACTTTTTAAACAGGGAGCCAGATCATTGTCCCTCAGACTGTTGGGGGGGCGGACTGTAGTTTGAAAAAAATATGAATGAATGGATCAAGTAAAAAAAAAAAAAGACCCAGGTCCTTTTTTTTACTTGATAGGGGTGAATTTTTTTTTTCTTAAATGGAAAGTTATTATAAATTAATGATTATAATGTTAATAAGTGATTAAATGGAGGATGGAATTTTATTTCGATGGCAAAAGTGGGTTTTAAAAAATAAGAATGTACTACCTTTTTTGCTGTCTAAAATTGAAATACATTATAAAAGGCTACATACAAATTATAAGAAATAGGAGTGTTTTGCTTTTGTCTGGCTGCTCTGTGTGAGTGCTTTGTGTGGGGTAAACTGCGGGTGTTTGTGGGCTGAGGGTGTTCGGTGAGCTGTGTTTTATTTTTATTTATTTATTAAGGAACCCAAGGCGGCTTACATATTCCTTCTCCTGTGAGGTAGGTTAGGCTGAGAGTCAGTGACTGGAAGAAATTGAGGATCCCGAGGGGGAAACAATGCAAGGGAGAGGATTTCCCTGCTTTATGGACTGCCCAGAGCACGGACACACACACACACTCACACGCGCACGCGCGCGGACTGAGACAATCTGCCCCAGGCTCTCGCAAAGCAAGCAAGAGGCTCCCTACCAGAGTCCTGCACATACCGACCTAACACACAAAACCGCTGCCAGGATTAAGGGAGACCTTAAACTCGCACGATGTCTTTATCCCTGGCTCTGATTACCTGGAAAGGAAACATGCAACAAGCTGTCCCTGCGTATGAAACCGGCCTGCAAAACGACAAGCCGCCCCAGCTGCGGAGACTTTTTACTCCTCTGACCAGAAGCATCCCCAGTCCCCACCGCTTTTCCTTCGCCAGACACATGGCCGGCTGGGCGCAGCTCCCACCGGGGAGGTGCTAAATGTCCCGGTGCTCTCTGGGACTTGTAGTCCTTTAGCAGCTCCTTGCCCGGGGAAAAAATGTACAGCGAAGGAACGGGGAGACTTCATTTCCCATGATCCACCTCTGTCTAGAGAGGAGCCTTGCTTCTGGGAGCCGGCGGCTCGGCTCGGCGCCTCTATCTTCTTAGCAGCCTCCCCTCCAGCCTTTTGCAGCTGGCTTGAGCGGAGAAGGGCTTTGCCCTTTTCACGTGAGCAGCCGCCGGGCTGGATAAAAAGGCAAGGCGGGCCGGATGTGTCCCACGGGCCTTAGTTTGAAGACCCCTGCTCTAGAGGGATATTAGCGTTTGGTCCCAGTTAATCAGTTACGTCTTTCTGTAGCATTTCTGAGTGCTCTGTGGAACATGTAGGATAGGGAGACATACCAGAACATACTGGGTTCAGTCCCATGAAGCTGATTGGTGGGAGATTCAGGACAGATCAGAGGAAGGACCTCTCCACACAGCGCAGAGTTAAACTGTGGAATTCACTTCCACAAGATGTCGTGATGGCCACTTGTGAGAGTTTGAGGCCTACACAGGATTTGGTTTGTTGAGGCCTACACAGGCTTCAGTTTGTTGAAGCCTGAAGGCCCAAACACTCCACGATGGGAGGGGGAGTTTGAGAGTTTTAAGTTACCCAATAGAAGTTTAGAATCAGTTCTCCAGTGCAAGGTCACATGGTTTTAATCTTCCATTCCTGGGAAGACTATATATGTGGGGTGTGGCCAGCTAGCAGGGAGAGTGTGTGCTGAGCAGCAGAGAGAAACAGCAGAGAGAGAAGCAGAGAGAGAGAGAGAAAGAGAAACTGGCTGGCTGACTGCATAGGAATTAGGTAGACTGAAGTGAAACTAGAGAACATTGTTTGTTTGTTTGTCTTATTTTATCATACCTGCTTTTGATTTAAAACCACTCTATTAAGTAATTTCCCTAATACTATAAGTAAAGTTTGTTGTGTACCCTGGAGTTTGGAGTGACTTATTCACACGCCTGCAGCCTACACCCACATTACTGGGGGAAGCAGGCAAAGGACTGGGTCTTTGGGAAGAGGCAGAGATCTCCCAAAGGGCAGATCAAGGGGTCCTTGCAGTAGAGTAGAGGAACCTTGACACCACCCTTTTGGAGGGCCTGAAAAGGGATTGGACCAATTTCTGGAGGAGGAGAAGGCCGCCAATGGCAGGATGCCTGTGCATACCAGTTGCTGGGGAACCTGGGCGGGAGGGTGCTTCTGCACTCATGTCCTGCTTGTGCTGGACAAGATGGACCCTCGGTCTGATCCAGCACAGCCACTCTAACGTTCTTATGGGTGTTGAACCCCTGGTCCTTGGGCCAGATCCAGGTGGCAGTTGCAGATCCTTGCCTGGCATGTTCACAGTCTACAATAGGTGGGGGAAAACAGAAGTGAAGGATGGAGGAGGAGGAAAAAGTAAGGTCAGGATAAGCTTTATAAAAGAGGATCTTGAGGTGAGAGGATTTGGGGGAGGAGAAACAGTTTAGAGAGCAGCCAGCTGTGTTCAATATGGCAGTGTAGGAAAAAGAGGCAAAGTGGCCTAGGGTGAAAGGGGATGAGCTTGTGAGGAGAGAGAGAGAGAGAGAGAGAGAGAGCGCGCGCCGATTCACACCTGTGCTGCTTGCATCTTGCCACTGATCATGTGAACAGCCTCCGCTAAAAAGCCTCGTGCACTAAGGTGAGGTCCATGGGATCAGCTGAGTTCTGCACTCGGATCCAAGCTGTGAGCCGAAAGATGCTGCCATGAGGGTCATTGTGCAGATGTGCTGAGGTCTTGCTCGATGGCTCTTCTCGTGAGCGAAAGGGCACCTTTTGGATGCTACCCTCTCGGGGGGCTGGGGCAGGTGGAGTGTGTGCGAGAGAGAGGTCTGGGGCAACTGTTTTAATATACGCTAGTTGAGGCAATTGATCAGTACGCGTGTGTGTGTGCGCTGCGCGCCCCACGTTCTGACCGTTCATGGTCCTTCTTTCCTGGCGGTTAGGTTGCCGATCTCACCTCGTTGCTAAAGGAGAAGGACCTGCTGATCGCAAATAAAACGGACGCGCTCCTGAAAGAGGAGGAGGAGCTGGAGCGTTTGAGGCATGGTGAGAGACCCAGCCGATCTTAACCGCTGCTGGCAGGGGGGGTGACTCCGTTACTTGACCCTCTCCTGGAGCTTCTGACACACAGCCCCTCGTTCGCTTTCTGTTTCTCGGCTCGTGGTGCTGGCTGCAACTCGCATCATCCAGATTATAGTCTGCGAGGAGAACTTAATTTGAGGCAGTTCTTAATTTGCTGCAGTGGTGGTGGCAGTAGGAATAAAGGTGTATCCAAATATGTGTGATTTCCCACGTCTCCAGTCATCTGGGACAAGGGGGCGTCGGCGTCCGGGGCAGAGGGCCCAGCCAAGCAGGATTCGGCCCCTGACGTTTCCTTCTTTTCTTTTTTTCGAAGTGTTGCCTGTAAAAGGCGTTGAGGCGCACAGCGCTTAATCCTCCGTATAAAGGATTACCAAACACCCCTTCAGATGTTTCTCCCTCTGTTCTGTTCCAATGGGTGTGGCAAGGGAATGTTTATACGTTGGGGCGTCGCCCTCTCTGAAGCATCTGGGACCTTTTTGTGGGATGGGGCGGCATCTGTACTCAGATAGGAAAAACTGGTGTGGCGTATTGGTTGGGATCAGACTAGGAAAGGAGGGGGGTCCGGGTTCAGATCCCCTCAGCCACAAAGCTCACTTGGGTGATGCTGAGCCAGGCCAGGGCACTCGGGGTGATCTTGGGTCAATCACTCCCTCTCTCATCCTGGCCTACCTCATAGGGTTGTTGTGTAGATAACATTTGTGGGGGGTGTGTGTCATGCACGCTGTTCCAATCCCCCTTGGACCAAAGGGTAGGACAGAAATGGAACTGAAGCATGAGTGAAGCCTCCCACCCCCTCAGTCCTGGCGCGGCAACCGGGATCCGCTTTCCCCCCTCTGAACTTGGCCTCTGCTGTGTCCCATCTGTCCCAGGCCACGATGCGGTTCCTGCTGCAGATGCGCAACTTGCAGTCCGGCCTCGAGCTGTGCCAGCGCGAGGCTGCGGAGAGGGACGCTGCGGCGGAGGAGCAACTGAGTGCTTTGCAGGCCCAGCTGCAGGCGCAGCGGGAGCAACTCCTTGCCAGCGAGGAGCAGGTGAGCCGCCGGGGCCCTGAGCCGGGCTGGGGGAGAGTGCTCCGGTTTCCCCCAAAGCGACACCATGGGGGTCTCCTCCTCCTGTGTAACCTCGAGGCTGAGACGATCTCCTTCATCTGGGTAGTCTAACCGTTTAAGAAACATGGATGGCAGGGCTGAGACAGACTTCCGCCCGACAACCTGAAGTTGTGCTTGTTCAGAGTTGGTATTCCTCCACACACCAGGAGCTAGTAACATACTCAGGCCTCCTGGCCCTGCTTGTGGGCTTCCCAGAGGCATTTGGTCGGCCACTCTGGCTGGAGTGTTGCTAGGCACTTAAAAGATTCCCGTAGGACACAGATCTGCATACGCTAACTTACATCTGTGTATGCAAACTTAGTTGTAATTACTAGGATTTATTTAAATTTCATAGGAGGAAAAAAACAGACAATTCCTCGTACGCATCATCTCCAATTAAAAAAAAAAAAATCCGTTAATTTGCACCCTGACCCAGATCATCCCAAACCAATGGGAAGAAAAGGTTTCTTCTCAGCTTAATTGCCTTGCAGAGGAAGATTTGGGGGTGGAGGTGGGGTGCAGCATGTAGGGAGGGGGGAGTTAACCCTTCCCTCCCCAGCTGCAAGCCCCCGGGAAAATTCCCCCCTGCGTGGCAACGAAGCTGAGCAAGACGCCTTGTATTGGCACCAGGGGACTTGGGCACAGAATTCAATCCCAGTTTTCCTTTAAAAAAAAAAAGAAAAGATATGCTTGATATTGTGTGGGCAATGCCGGGTGGGATCTCCGAAACTGGAAGGGTTGCTATGTCAGGTTCCCTTGTCCTGTGTGGCTGCTTCCCACTTCCCAGGGCTGCAGGAGCAAAACGAATTATGCAAAATAAATGTACACATTCGCATGACTGATGCAAATTGCAAGATTTTGGTTACCATGGCCCAGAATGCATTTCTTAAGTTCCGCTTATATTTCAACCTCTTTTAATCTGTTCTGAGATCTGTTGGTGCAGCCTTTGGCCCGTTATCTGCTTGCAGTTTGGTGCAGTTGCTGTTCCTCTTGCTTTGGCACTTCCTTTCCCCCCTCCCAGATATGGTGAGGGACGCCCCACCCCACCCCACCCTGCCCCTTTCCGGGATTGCATTCTGTTGGTGCCGCGATCTTGCTAAAACCCTGCTCCTTGTTTTGCTCCTGCCAGGCTGCTACATTGGAACTGGCGTCCACGGCCTTGAAAACGCACCTGCCTCCCTCTGAACTCGGAGAAGGTGAGCCAAACGGGGAAGTGTCTGCCACGGACGTCATCCAGCTGCAGAAGGAGAACAGAGACCTGGAACAGCAAATTGCCGAGAAGAACAAGGTAATGCGCTGTGCAAAATGCCCCTCTTCTGTTTTGTTTTTTTCTGATCCATCACCTTTCTGATAATACAGTCCGCTTCTCTGGCTTCAGCACTGGGATCCGTCTACTCCTTGCTTCTTCCTTCTCCAGGAGTAGCTCAGAAGTGGCTCCTCATTGTTTTCACTGAGCCCGTTTGCACAGCGGAGTTGCCCAGTAATGGCCAACCCTGACTTCTTGGATTATGCAAGGAAGAATCCAGGTGTAAACAAAATAGCTCCTGGATAATGGGGCTGAGGGAATGCATGTCTAAACCAGGCTAGTGGAGCCTCCCACCTGTGGACCACTCCTGGCCCACCTGAAGGCCCAGTCCAGCTCTCTGGGATTCCTCAGACGGATATGCCGCTTTCCCCTGGATACCAAAAGTTTTGTAGTTTTCCAGCTTTTGCACGGTTCTTTCCCAATTCTCTGAATGGGCTGGAAAAGTTAGTGGTCAACAAGAACACCATTAGTGATGGCTTTGGGCATGCTCAGGGATGACTTTGGGCTTGAGAAAACTCTGGTCCATGTGCAGGTCCTGGGGCCTGGAACCAGCTTAGGTCGGACAGACTAAGCTAGTGGTCCAGAAAAATACACTCAGGGATGACTTTGGGCATGCTGTCTGAATGTATGGGGATTAACCCATTCATTAAAATTAGGGTTAAATTTCAAGTTAGGGTTAGGGTTAAGAAAACTCTGGTCCGTGTGCACGTCCCGGGGCTTGGAACCAGCTTAGGTTGGACAGACTAAGCTAGTGGTCCAGAAAAATACACTCAGGGATGACTTTGGTCGTGCTGTCTGAATGTATGGGGATTAAACCCATACATTAAAATTAGGGTTAAATTTCAGGTTAGGGTTAGGAAAATCTGGGTCCGTGTGCATGCCCCAGTGCCTGGAAGTTGGTTAGAGCCTGCCGGAAATTTAGTGGTCCACAAGAACACCCTCAGCGATGGCTTCAGGCATGCTCTCTGAATGTATGGGGATTTTACCCGCACCTTAGTATCAGGGTTAAGGTTGAAAGGCCTCTGCTGGCTGTAACAGCTTTACGTTCAAATATGCTGATATTTTGGCCCCGCCGCTGTTGCCTTTGGCCCCTCCCACCACTGGAATGCAGCCTCCGGTTGCTTCTCCAACACTGAATTCGGCCTTCGTGCTGAGTTTCAAGACTCGTGTTCAGGCATTTACGCGAACTCATGAGGGTTGCAAGGGTTTAGAGGAACAGAGACAGTCCCTGACCTCCCTGCGCCGAGGAGGAGGCTGTGAAGAAGAGTCATACTTCATGGGGAGGTTGGGAACTGAGGGGGGCGGGGTCTGGCACCCTCAGGCACATTGGGGGGCGGGGCCAGTGCACGTGGCCCCTTCTCTGTCTACACACATGCAGCCCCCGTGAGTTCTGGAGAGCACCTGAACAGTGCCACTGCAGCTGCTACCTTTTGACAAGCCAGGTGGGCGAGGTCCAGGAACCGCTGCGTACAGTGACCCACAAATATTTGTGCGGAACATCCCGGCATTTCCCTCCCTGTGTAAATGAGATTTGATCCCAGCTCCTTTCTTATGCTGTTTTGAGTGTCCTGAGAATAGCCAGATCTCCTCTGCCGAGGAATTCCAGAATGCCCTAAAAAGAGAGTCCGTTTTGACTCCCAGCCTGCTTTTATTTATGTGGGCAGCTACTCAGAAGTAACAGAAGTCGGGCCCACTTCTCCTTCCCGCGTGAAAGACAGCCGCTCCAACTGGGGGCCAGCTCCATCACGTTTTCCCTGGGAGGTGCAGTTAGCACGACAGAACGCTCCGTAGCTTTAATTGAAACGTGTTGGCCCGTGAGCTGACGTTCTCCCCCCCCCCCCCCTGCTTTCTCCACTGGTAGATGATCAAGCAGCTGCAGCAGAGAATGGCAGAGCTGAAGAAGACCTTGCAGAAGGAACTGGTGAGTATAGCTTGAGAGGTGAGAACAAAACAGCCTCATTAAAAGTTCAAAGAATAACAGGGCTTCAAAGTGACCAGAGGTTCTGTTCCAGCTCTCTTAAGATAGGTTCTGCTTCAGACTCCAGTGCTTTGTCTTTGTACTGGGATTTGAGCGCATGCACACAAAATGCAGAATTTGGTAGTGTGAGCAGAATTCCAGTTTCGGAGAATGTCAGCTTTGTGTGTGGTGGTGGTGGTTTTAAGTCAAGTTTCTAGCTCTTATGGAGGTGAAAGTGAGGGCACTTGGCAGTGCCTGCTGACATTTTCAGAAGCCAGAAGGGTGGCTGGATGTTCTCGGTGTCTTGGGCTGGGAACTGGAACAGACAATATGAAATAGCGAGCAGTACTTGGTAAAATATGCAGGATAAGCAAGATAATGCCAGGCTGCCCCATCAGACTATCGAGGGAGCATGTTATGTCTGCATCGCTGCTTATTGGTTTGTTATGGTTATGACCCACAAAGCCCCACATGACTTGGGGCCAGGTTATCTGAAAGACTGTGTTCTCCCTATGTGAGTCTGCCCAGGTTTATGCTCTTTGGAAGAGAGGCTCTTCTTTCTGTCCCACTAAATCTGAACTACGTGTTGTGGGATCTTGAGAGAGGGCCAACTAGCCCCATTTCTGGCTCTCCCACAGCAGGCAAAGACACTTTTATTTGGACTGGCCTTTGGCCCGAAGCTGACTTGTAAATCTATGGTAATTGTTTTAATTGGTTTTTGTTTTAATGTTTTGCCTGCCTTGTTTTTATCTCTTTTACTTTGTCTTGCATTCTCTTTTATTGTATTTGTAATATTGCTGATAGCCACCTTGAGCGCTATTTGATGGAGCAGTGAGATACAAATTTCATAAATACATTTACATATAATTTCTGCAGGTTGCCAGATGCATCTTTTCTTGTTGTAGAGTTTGATAGGGTGGGATCCCAAGATCTGCCTTCCGAGAGAGGAAGGGGGCTTCCGCTCCACTTGCGAAAGATCCCTCCGCCCAGTTTTTGGGGCTCGCGCTCCCCCCAGACAACACAGCTCACCCTCTGCAGCAGAGTTCCCTGACACTCTGGGCGAGTCCACACGTCATGCTAAGCCACCCTGGAGATAAGCCACCGTGGGCTGGTTGTTCGCTCGATAAACCCACGTTACTCCCGACAGACAATCGGGTGCACGGTGCCTTGCCATGGGGTTGTTTCCCCCTTGGTCCGCCCGTCCGTTCTCGGCACATATCCCAGGCACCTTTGCAGCAGAAATCCTCGTTTCCTACATCAGCAATTCCCTTTCTGCAATTGGTCTGCCGCGGTTGCCGGCTTACAAGGGACTCCCCCCACATCAGATCACCAAATGTATATATTATGCTGACCCTTTACGAATGCGCTAACATGTTCGCAAACCTTTTTTTGTTTTTTTTGGTGAGGGGAGGCTTGTACAAGTGTGCAGGACAGCACCACTGCCTGTCCAGTATTTAGCCCAGCATACCAATATCCCCCCTCTTGTCAATGTCCTTGTCAATTTCATCCTCCAGTTCTACACTTGCCTTGCAAGCAACCTCCTTTTTTTTTAAAAAAAAAAGGCTGCTTCACATATTAGGGAAGTAATTGTAGCTGCCCAAAATGCTCCTCCTACAGCTGCCAGCTGTTTTTTGCTCCCCCTGCCTCTTCTCGCTTCCCTCCACTGGTCTCCATTGTTAGCTGTCAGATATATATGTGGGCTACAGAGCACTGAAGCAGATCGATAAAACTATGCAAATTTTGTGGCAGAGCAGTGAGGCGGATCTGTAAAGATATGCAAATTTCACTGCAGAGCAAGCAGAGGGGGAAATTACGCAAATTTCATAGCAGTGGACTTTCATATGTGCACACTTGTGCAGGACCGGAAAGAAAGAGGAAAGGTTGCACGTGCATTTGGGACACACTCTGGTGTCCTTTCTTCTCGATTTTTAGGAGCACAGGGTGGAGGGCACTGACAACGGGTGAGGGAGGATGGCGTCAGCACGAGTGAGATCGTGAGGAGTGGCAGGGGGTTTCGCCACTGTCGCCGGGCAGCTCTCTAGCCATTCCCTACAACCCACAATGAAGTCGCCCTGCCGCGTTCGGACATCACAACAAGCCACCGTGTACAACCCAACCACAAGCCCTGGGCTCTCAGCGTGGCTCATTTGTGGAAAACAACCCACAATGAGAGAACCTGCTCTGGGTTTGGACGTCATGACAAGCTACCCTAAAACCACCCGCTGTGACAGCCCTACCGTGGCTTATTGTGTCAGTGCGAGCCAGGTCTTTGTGTAGCATTTCAAGGGGGTCGGAGGGGCTGCCGTGGGAAGGAGTGGGCAGGGAAGTCCACTTCCATCAGCATGGTTGATCCAGTGTAAATCTGGATCCAACCCATAATGTTTAGCGTGGAGCAGCCTTCGCCAGCCTGGTGCCCTCTGGATGTTTTGGACTACAACTCCCATCAGCCCTAGACTGCATGAACAATGGTCAGGGTTTATTTATTACATTTCTATAACCACCCAATAGCCGAAGCTCCCAGGATGCTGGGAGTTGTAGTGCAAAACATCTGGAGGGCACCAGTTGACGAAGGCTCACGTGGCATGAGTGTGCGTGGACACATCCCTTTGGCGAGGTTAACCCAGCAGGGAGGCAGGCCCACTCGTTGCAAAGAGCTCCCTCTCCAGGACAGGTTGGTGAGCGGCCTGCGGCACTGCGCTGTGGACAGCCGGCAGTGGCTTTGCCTGGCTGCGTTTTAGCGCCGTGTTTTCTCCTTTCAGAAAATTCGACCCGACGGCGAGGTCCCTGAAGTGCCCACGGCTGCCTTGACTGTGACAAACAACTCCGATCTCAACGACTCCCGGGAGATCAACTTTGAGTACCTTAAGCACGTGGTGCTAAGATTTATGTCCTGCCGGGAATCGGAGGTAAGGAACAAAAAATAAATAAATGCTTTGCTGATGATGCCATTTTATCTTGTTGGCCTTCCCCCACCCCCCTTCTGGTTGTAAATCAAAATGTCTGTACTAGGTTGGGAAGTTCCATGCGACTTCCGGCGTGCTGTGTTTTAAGCAAAGCTGAAAGTAACGTGAAAGGATCCATTCATATCCAGAAGTTGGTGGGGCATCTCCATGCATGCAAGATTGACCACAGGAAGTCAGCAGCAGAAGAAAACAGAACAGCAATGGACCCTGCTGGGGCCCTGTGCAGACAATCCAAGAGTGTGTAACCTCTACACTTGAAGAGGGAGATGGACATTTCTGGCTCCAGCCGCACTCTGTTGTTTCCTCGGTGCCCTCCACGTCTGCAGCAGAGAGCTGCCTCGTATCTGCCAGAGGTTTTCCGTGCAATTTAGAAACCTGATTTTCTAGGAATAGCAGAGACGCTCTGCTGCAGGCAGTCACCCTCTCTATACGGAGGGCGAAACATGCTTGTTTCTGCGCGCGCGCCCCCATGTGTGGAGATTTCGCACACTTGGAATGCCTGCAGCGGGGCTCACCTGTAATTCTAAGTATTGGGAGTCTTTTCCCCACCCCGATCTACTTCAGTGATCAGATCTGTAGGGCCTGTTCACACTGACCCAATTGTGATTTGGCGGCTCGTTGTGTTTCAGGCGTTCCATTTGATCAAAGCAGGTGTCCGTGTTGCTGAACTTCTCTCAAGAGGAAGAAAACATGGTCAAGGAAACCTTGGAATACAAGGTAACCCTTCATTTGAACTCTTGCGATAAGTGATGAAGAGGCAGATCTGAACTCAGGCTGCAGCATCATGGGTCCAAACACCGTAGACAGAGCTTTCGCTGCAACTGCCAAGGCAGTGTTTTCCAGAGGGGTAGCCCTTGTGTTAGTCTGTTGCGGCAAAAACAAGAGTGTCTTTGTGCCACCTTAAAGATGAACGAAGCCTATCCTGGCCTGAGCTTTCGTGGACATTGTGTGCCTCCAGTGCGGCACCGCTCTCAAAAGAGGCCCCTTGGCACATTCATCAGCGAGGCCGTGTTGGGACTACGAGGGAAGCACCACCTCCCTTTTAGCCCGGGTGTCATCTCTGCAGGCGTCAGCATTTACGGCTTCCATGCAGGAAGTCCCAGGAAATCTCAGTCTTGTCCCGAACCCACCTCTGAATCGCCGCTTCTGCATCTTCCTCCCCCCACAAGCACCTCAGCACTACAGCTCCCAGAATCCCTTGCCATTAGCCATGCTGGCTGGGCATGCTGGGAGCTGTAGGCCAAAAACATCTGGGGACCCAAGGTTGGAGAGCCCTGCAGTCTAGCATAAAGAAAAAGCACTTGTAGAACGTCATGCTGGATCCTCGAACTTGGCTACCGTGGCCCACTCGATGCATGCGGGAAGCCTGCAAGTGGGACATGATGGCAACAGGGCGTCTCCCACTCCTGCTTCCCCAGCAATGGGTATTCGGGGCAAGCTCCTGGCAGTTTGCATATATAGCCGTCATGACTAGTAGCCGTATCCCCCATGAATTCATCTGAATCCCCTTCTGTGGCGGCGCATTCAGTAACATTCTGTAACGATGCGCTGTGCAAAGAAGTACTTTGCTCTGCCCGTCTTGAATCTCCAGCCTTTCCATTTCAGTGGATGGCCCTCTTTCTGGCCCCTGTAGAGGCCAGAAAGAGGGAAGAAATATTCTCTCTCGCCCTCTCTTTCCCAACCATGCGTAGCTTTATAAACCTATCATGCATCCTCCTCTGTCACCTTCTTTTCTAAATTAAGAAGTCCCCAAAGTTGTAGGTGCTTCACTGTGTTCCTCATTTCGGTCGCCTGTTTCCACAACTTTTCTTGCCCTGCGGTATCCTTTTTTTAGGTTGGGTGACCAGACGCTGTAACACAGTATCGCAAGTGTGGCCTCACCGTAGAATAATTATAAGGGCAGTGCTGAGAAGGAGCAGAAACCAGTTTTCTCCTTGACGTCAGAAATGGGCTGGAATAGATATAGGATCCACGGCCCGTAGCCACTTCTGTGAGTGGGAGCCTTTACAGGTGTGGGGAGGCTTCTTTCCCTCTGAAGCCTCAGGCCTGTTTTATGCATGCACGCAACCGGCTGCCCATTTGCCACGGGGAACGGCATCAAGTGCTAAGAGTTCTGAGGTGGCAAAATAAATCGTACCGCTCCAGACTATGGGAGGTGGATTTTTTCTATGTGGACAAACTCCTACTCACAGAAAGCTAGCCCAAGGGGGGGGGGGGCAGTTTGGCATGGACCTCTCTCCCCGATGTGCCTTTTCTGAATTGCAGGAAGATCGTTGCACTAAGGGGCAGTTTCAAAAAATGGAATCCCACCTGCTTGCAATTGCTACCATCCTGCTACCTCATTTTGCTGCATGCATAGGCCCGAGCCCTTAATTCATTTGAAAGAGAGAGATCTCGTAGCTGTAGCTCAGCGGTAAGAGCCCCGCTTTGCACGCAGAAGGTCCTCGGTTCGATCCCCGGCAGCAGTCTCCAGGTAGGGCCGGGAATAATTCTGCCTGAAGCGCTAGGAGATCCGCTGCTGCCAGTCAGTGTCGGCAATACTGGGCTAGATGGGACTCGGGGTCTGACTCTGTATAAGGCAGCTTCCGAAGTTCCTGTCCCACCTCCATGATTTAAATAAAAATTAAGTAGGTGTACTTAAAAATTAAGAGATAAACAAAATAACCTCAACCATTTAACCAATTCTGCCAAAAGGAAGCCAGCCACCATAAGAGCTAGACAATGTAGCAGTTACAATGACAAGAAGCAACAGTCTCCACTGCTGCACAGGGTGAATAAAGTTGTCTTGGCCTGGTGCCCGGGACCTTAGGCCTCATGAGCAGGCCTGCAAGACCAGAGTTTGGGCATCAGCACCATGCCGGTCCTTCCCCTGTTAGCCACCTGCCTAAACCTTCGATAGTTGGGGTGCTTGGAGGAAGGCCCCTGTTGATGAGTGTAGCTGTGGGGCAGGGTTATGTGGCCCTTCTGCTCGCGGTCACGAAGAGGGCGAACGCGCACCATGTAGGGGCTTAGGTTGGAAGGAGCCGCACCCTCTGCGCCTTGTCATGTCACCGACACAAATATCATTCACTGAGTGACCCTGCGCCCGACTGACGTTGTGCTTTCTCCCCTGCCAGATGTCCTGGTTTGGGTCGAAGCCAGTCTCCCAGGGGCAGCATCCGACCCTCTATCTCGAGCCCGAGGACCCCGTGGTCGTGAACGCCCCCGTGATGTGCCGCCCGCCCATCTGCCTCCAGCTTTTTTTCTGTGGAAAGGATACTGCGCCCACCGACTTCGAGGTGTCTCTCATCGCTGTCGCCACAGTATTTTGTACAAGAGCGTTGAAAAAATTGTTTACAAAGCTGTACTGTAAAAGGAGTGTCCTTTCCAGGCAGCCGGATCCCAGTCGATGTCAGGGTGGGCCACATTGTGGGCAGCTCCAGAGGCCTTCTGGAACCAAAGGGTTACGTTTGTGGTAGGGTGGGATGCCTTCTTGGCTTCTGTCAGAGCAGAAATCACCCGTGTACGGTGAGCGAGGGACGGGGGTGTGCTGCGCTTGCAGTGTAAAACCCTTCGGGGATGGGAAGTTCTGTTGCTTCAGGCTGACAAACCTCCCCCCCACACACACACACACCCACTTGTTCACACTGCTTCACATGGCTGTAACTGCTGGTGCATTCAACCTAAGCTGGCAATGGCACGCAAGACCACCAGCCAGGAGAGCACAACTTTCTACAGAGTTGGCCAGCTTTATTTTTCTTAAAGAAAAATAATTTTTAACGGTCTCTATGACAATATTTCTTGCCTTTTTAAACTAATGTATTAATGTGTAATAGTAATGGCAGTTTGGGAAGAGGTGAGCAGCCACTCATTTTAATAGTGGGAATACAAAGCTACAGTGTTAGGATTGAGGCACCAAAGTGTAACTTCCTTGGCAAGATTGCTGCTAAAAACGGGCTCGGTTTCACCTGTAACTGTGTTTGCTTTGAGGCGGTGAGAGGAGGGAAGGTGTTGCTAGACCAGCCCTAACTTGGTGCATCAACCTCCGACAACGTATCCTAGAGCCAGTCTGTCTCTGCTACCTGCAGAAAGCAGCATTAGTAAACCTGGGCTGCCATTCCGATGAACTGGCTCATACAATCGCCGTTCATTTTTAACACTACCCGAGGGCAGCCGCTTGGCTCATTAGAAAGGAGAAACTGAATAGCTGGATCTTGGTTTAGTCAGATTTCCCCCTTCCCCATTAGTGATGAACCAAAAGAACCACACCCCTAGATTAGAAACTGCAGGTTTTTTTTATTAACCAGTTTATTTAGAGATCCTATATACTATACTGTACAGGACCACCATGTAAGATAGCAGATTGCACGTTATGTTCCACAGCATATTGCTAAGCAACAGTATTTTTACCAACTGCTTATTAAGAAAAATATAACCAGGAGCTCTGCTGGTCTTCCTTACAAAGAGTGGAGTAAAATTTCTAACAGTTGGCACTTCTGCTGTTTCCGAAGATGTACCTTTTTGACTGCCACTTTTAAGGTATTGTATAGAAACCCCCTTAGTGTTGGATTATTGTAAGCTGTCAGAGCAAGAACTGAGGTGTGTATATTCATTCAGTAGTAGCAACTAATGCACTTTTTCACCTTGTACAAAGAAAACACAAACCATCTGGACTGTGTATATATATATATATATCTCGAAAAAGCCTTTATGGACACTTGGCTTGTCCGTTCATTCTGTGTACATATGGGACTGTACTATGTAATGGCTTGTAGAGACCTAATTTGTGGTGCAATACATTTTTGATTAAAACTGGAGGCTGACTTTATTACCTTCTTGCTCGCTCCCTCCCTCCCTCCAGAATAGGACTGGAGGACTGCAGGTACCAAGGCCTACATTGAGCATATGGCTTTTCAGTGCATATTTGTAACTGTTCTTCCTCATCTCTCACAAGAAGTGGGCGTTCATAGCCTCTCAGTAGTCCCCTTAGGTGATTTAAGACCTCAGGAAGCGAAGCTACCCCAGAGGTAGGCAGAAAGTAGATCTCCCAAGTGTTTTGAACTTCCAGCTCCCAGCATTCGTGGACACGCTGGCAGAGGCTTCTGGGAGTGGAGGTCTAAAACACCGGGAGAACTTACCTTCTGCCTACCCTTTTGCACGAACAGCCATCCTGCGTACCATCATGGAAAGAAGTCTAGGAAGATCCAGACTGCAATCTGGGTTAAAAATCCACACCACCTTTCCTGCCGGTACTGCAGGATGTCTCTCAGGCAGGCTGCATTCTTACATCGCCGTGACTGTGCCTTTTTGAACTCCTATTAAAAGTGTATTGCAGCCTTGCCCAACGCTGGTACTCTCCAGACTTGTTGGGCTACAACTCCCATAATCCCCCAGCCAGCTTTTATGGGAGTTGTAGCCCAACATGGCTGGTGTCTTGCACCGTTTTTTGGGCTTGTAACATTCAAAAATCCCTGAGTCGGCCTGCCTTGAGAACGCTCTAGACGTTTTTCACCATCACTCCCCAAGTGCCTCCTTTCAGTGCTCCTGCTTTTTACCAGTGTGCAATGGCTACCAGTCATGATAGCTAGATGCGGCCACCTCCAGGATGGGAAGCAGCATATCTATCAATACCAGGTGTTGGGGGACGTGGACTGCTGTGCTCCTGTCCTGTTTGTGGGTTTCCCCATCAGCATTCAGCTGGCAACTGTGGGACACGGGATCCTAGGACTAAGCCCTTTGGTCCAATCCAGCAGAGCTCGTGTGAGGATACATGCAAACAAAAGCACAAATTCCACCTCCTCCAATCTGGCACCCTCTAAATATGTTGGAGAACAACCCCCATCAGTCCACAGCCAGCACAGCCAATTTGATTTGGAAAAATGGGAGGAGAGCTAATGTTAATCATTCAAAAGTTGATTTTTGATGTGGGAAATTAGATTCGCATCCATTATTGCATAGGGCCCCCTGTAACGGTAGAAAGGAGGAACTGGGCACACCATCTCCGAGGGGTTTTTTTTGTTTTGGAGAGAATGCAGGATACAGCTGCAACAGAACATATAAACCAGGTGTTGGCTTCTGCTGAGACAGAATAAGACTGCCTCTCTCTGCCTGCCTTAGGAAAAGTATCGAATTCAAGCCACCACTGTGCATGGCTCGAATGCAGAAGCTCGATTTCCCAGGTAGAAATGTGTGGACAACAAGACATCTGTGGGAAAAATGCAGCTATACAAGCTCTCTATTTGGTGGACCCCCACCTTTACCAGACTGGAAAGACTCTGCCAAGCATGTAGCTACAGAGGAGGGAGCAGCCCACAGCATTCGATGATTTACTCTAACCATCCAAGAACTTTATTTTGATAGAGCAGCAGGCACTTTACATGAAACCAACTCTAGCCCAGCCATCTTAACTATGTACAAAAAGCCCTCTTGCATAAGAAACATCCCCAAAACCAGGCTCTCGTTTTGCTTCTGGCATCACAGCTCCCCCCCCCCCCACTGCAAATATTTGTTCATTTTAAATTAAAGTCTCACTCACCCCACACGCACTGGGCCAGAGCAGAGTAGCCGTTCCGGAGACGGGCACACACGCACACACACGCCGCCCCCCCCCCACTTCCCATCTCAGCACAAGTTGCAAGTCGCCCCCTTGCAGCTCCTGAATCTGATAGTCAGAAAACATGATTACACAAACTTTCTTTCCCCCCAACCTCTGTGGTTAAAAGGATTTTGTTCCAAGAGAGGAAGGAGGCCGCCCCCCCCCCCCCCGCCCCAACAGTATTTCAGTAGATTGTGGTTCCTAGAAGGGTGGGCCAAAGTGTCGGTGTGGCCAGTCCCTCCTCCTGGCTCCAAAAGAGTTCTTGGTGTCTCAACTCTCAAGTGGACACGGTCCTTTAAACAGTTTTTCGTGCAGTAAGAACTCTGACTATGGATCCTAGTCCACCTACTGCTAATGCCTGGGAGGGTGAAAAAGAAAGAAGAGTTAGTGTCCGGGCCACACACGCCAAAGCAACCAAGCAAGGCAGAGCGCGGTACACTGCCATCCTCGGATCTTCATGCTTGCCCAATCTCCACCGGGCTCTGTCGGACCTCTACGCTTGATGGTTGCTGCTCATAAAGGGCCACTTATCTGCCAGGGCTCAGAGAGCAGTCCCTAAAGATTGCTTCCCCCTTACGTCCCCCTCCTGTGCACTCCAATCCACACCAGCCAGTTCCCTTTCTAACCCAAAGAGCAGCACAAACTATGCAGGGCTCTCCTCGGGGATCAGCATGGCACCTTCCATATCGCACCACATCGCATCATTAAGAACTGGCTTTGGGGCGGGGGGGGGGGGGCTGTGTCTGATCTCCATGCTTTGGGTGTGGGGGAGTGACCTTACTTTTCTGTTGAAGGATGTTTCAGTGGCAAGCGACACTTCTAACGTGTTTAAAGAAATACATTCATCCGGCTACCCTAAGAACACAGCAGGACTCTCAACTGAGGAGAGTCATGATTTGGTGGACATGTCATGAACTGAGCATGCCTCAAGGCATAAAGCAACAGCCAAAGAACACAAATTTCACACATGGCTTGGTCAGGCTACATATATTTGCAGAACCTGGGATTTCTAGAGCAGGATTTGGGCCTCCTTCCACTCACACCCACCCCGGGCCAGACAATGAGCAACGGAGACCCAACACCTCGCCTACCATGACTACTACTACGTTAGTGTCTTCTGTAGCCCTTGCCTAACACAATAAATCGCCTCTTACTGCTGTGCCAGAACAGGCCAGCCAGTAGAGGGGAGGGGGCCTCTGTTCTCTGCCTCTCATTTTGAGTCATTTGTGTGGGCTGGGCCTCCCTAACCCGACCAGTGCTGAAGTTGCTTTGGGCAGGTGCAGCTTCCGCCCCCAGACAGATGTGTTTGCTCTTGCGATCTGCGTGAAACCACAGCACGAGGCAGACCTCCGCTCTTTCCACTTTTAGCCTCGCAGAAGAATGCAAATCGTACCAAATCTCTCAGGGAAATGCATACCCGGGCAAGTGACTGAACTCTAGCCAGCACGCAAAGCAGGAAATCGTGGCCACCTCTCCTACCATGCCGGCCCCTGAGCGTGGGAAGCTGTAGGCACATGCAGCAACCCTCCCTCCCCCTACCGAGTCGGAAGCAAGCCGCCCGATTTCACAGCCCCCACCCCACAAGTACCAGCCCACATCGGCCCCAAGCTGCCGTTTCCATTGGAAACGAAGACACCAAGCAGAAGCAGGCTCCATGTTGTCATGAGAACACAAGACTCCCCGTGCATCCGCCCACTGGTGCATCTGCAAGGAAAAGGCTCAGTACTCGGCATCACTACGCTGGTACGCCATTAGCAGAAGGGCGCGCACAAGCCTTACGTTGCACCATTCTCACAGGGCTGACTCCAGCTTTGCAAGTTACGTTTCCCTTCCTCCATAGCTCACACTTCCCAGGAGACCGAATTTTATCAAGGGAGAGCTGACAACCATCTCAGAGCTATCAGTTAGCCCAAGACATGTAACTACATTCCTGTACATTTTGGACTGGATCCAAAGGAAATCTGGATCCAGACCTTTGTTCTTTTTTGGGACAGGCTGTGTGAATTCGGGCCCGGGGCATACAGGCAGCAGGGAGAGATTTTAAAGGTTTCCCTGGGCTGCACTACTACTGGCAGCAGCATTTTTGCAAGTTGGAATGTGTTGGCTTTTCAAAGAAAAGGAGGTTAGGCTGAACCTTTCTCCCTGACACACTAGTTTCCTACAAGCAGATTGCGGTTTTTGCTTTTGCTGGGGAGCATTTAACCATCCCATCTGCAACCTTAAACTGAAAACCTTTACCACTCGATAAACTGAGCTTTAACCATACTGAGCTCTGGCCAGCATGTAAAGCAGGAAATCACTGCAACCTCTCCTCTTATACTCCAGCACTGCCTAGATCATTGTGCTTCATACCACTTGGAGCCAGTGGGTTCTTTGTGGACACATCCGGACAGCAGTTTCCTGCCTCACGGTCTGGCGCATTAGTGCACAGCCACAAGTTCAACAATCTTCCTTGGAAAACAAGACTTTTCTTGTCTGGCACCTTGTGCCAAAAACAGAGTCTTCCTACACATAACCTGTGCAGAGGCCTACATGGACAGAGGCCCTGCCTTGGGCGAGCTACACCTATCAGGGGTGCTTAAAAGCAGCAGTGTGAAGAAATGAGGCTCCTGTGCGATCCGAGGAATCCTCAGCTCTGCACTTAAGCATGTTCTGAACTCTGCTGCCGTCATGCACATTCTCCAACCAAGCTGCTCAAAAGCTGGTCCGTTTACAAGATCTAAAGCCTCCCGACCCTCATCATGTGGTAGGCAAGAGTTTCGTGGACCTACAGGTGGACTGCGCAGGGGCAGAAAGATGGCCCTTCAAGAACTGCTGACCATGCGGCATGCCTGAACTGTGGACTGGGGCCTACGGTTTGAAGGAGAGAAATCACGTACCTTTTCGTGCCACTGAAGTAGTATTGCACTGCTATTTTCCGTTGGCTTTTCAAATCCTTTATAAATGTACTTCATTAACAAGTCAATACCGTTGCTATCTAAGGAGTTCACCGCCTGCTCTATCTCACTGCCTTTAAAAGAGGTCAGGACCTTCAGCACCACTTCCTGGGCTCGCTCCTGGACAGAGAGACACACATGCAAGGAAAACAGAATGAGGCCTCACATACAGCTGAACTCACACTGGCTGTTTCCTAGGAACTGACTTAACTGTGGGAAGTGCTGTTTCAAGATTATTCATCTTGCTACAAGCGGCTAGGCTGATGAAGAATGCTCAGCGCCTCAGAAAGGCTGCCCTCAGCCAGGCAACTATTATCAATTAGGAAGACTACAGTGCACACCAAGTGATTTCATCCACAGCGACTCTGGGTTTACTGGCATGCACAGGATCAGGACAGTGAAGGCCAAACATCACGCAAGATCCCACTTACCTTTGCTGCTGGGTTCTTTGTGTTAATGGGAGAATTTTGTAACGCTGCGTGGAATGCTCTGAGCATGTCACCTGTTCAGCAAGGCAAGTCAAGGAGCTAAAGCAGCTGAGCAGACAAACCACACCCCAAAATCAGCCCCTTGAATTAGGCCTGGAAATTAAATGGCATCTAATGAAGCTCTCTCAGCACTGACTCTACCGTCAATGTGTGGCTAGACTCAGGATTTCAACAGATCTAATTTTGCTGCTGGCATCCGTGCAGAACTGCTAAGGTTTAGAGCCATCAGTTGTCAGGTAGTATACATGTCTCTCCAGCAAAGGACATACCAACTACCCGGCTTTTGCCAATAAGATTCCTATTTCACTCCAGCTACAGAAACAATCTGTTGAGTATGAGGCAGGCTAAGATGTCCCATGAGGTCAAACGGACACACTAATCAAGCAACTAAAGAAAGGCCACTTGAAACTTGAACAAGTCTTCCAAAAACAGAACTCCCCACTCCCAATGCACTAAATACTATTTTGTGCATTACATTTCTGAGCGAGGGTCTGGCAGAATCCCCTTCACAAAGCATCGCTGATTGCAAGCAAAGACTCCTTCTGTGTCAAGATCAATTCCCTCTACATGTAGTTAAAGCAGTTGTTCACACTGAAGTTGACAGGGGACTCTTTATCACCCAAAGCAGAAGTGGCAGAACTACACAGAACCGACAGATCAAGGAAAACCTGGCTCACAAGCATCCTTGAAATGATCTGTAACTCTCCCAGTATCGCAACAAATCTGATTTTGCTAATCTTTTCCCTAAAGCTTTTTGTTTGTTTGTTTGTTTAAGTTTCACTTACCGGTATATAACTGCCAGCATGCAAAGGAATAAGGGAAGACACCAAGGGAACAGCTGCACGGGGTTTTTAAAAAATAGTCTAATTGGTAGACAAGAAGCCCCCATTTGTGATTAAACCTCCACATGAAGGGGTTGGATCCAGATTTACGTTGGATCAACTGCACAGATGGAAGTGGACTTCCCCCCCTCCCCCTCCTTCCCACAGCAGCCCCTCCAGCAGCCCCCTGAAAATGCTACAGTCAGGAGCCCCTGGTGAACGGGGTGAGCTGTGGTCTGGGGGGTAGCCCCCAAAATCAGGCAGAGGGAAATTCCAGAAATGGAACCCTTGCTCTGGTGCAAGGCAGATCCTGGATCCAGACCTCATATACTTTTTTAAAAAAAATACTGTCAGCTTTACTTAGCTGATTGGAGTAAAGACTGGACTCAAACAGCGGTCTACTGCTGTCATTTATGGGGGCACGGGGTTTAAACCCATACCTCCCGTTCAAATGAATTAGGGTTCCTGAACTTGCAAAGGCCCTACACACACACACACACACACACACACACACACACACACTCAGCTGAATGGTATTGGGAGATGGACCAGGGCATAGGCACACTCACCTTTCCCAAATACACCCAATACCAGAGATGATCACACCACCTCAGAATTAACATGAGCTGCAAGGAACTGAGGCCTGCTCAACAACCTTTAGGCTTCCAACCAACTAGAATAGCTGCCTCAGGACAGCAGCAAAGAGGTGTGTGATTACTATAATATGCATAATTACTGTAATATGCACTCTGTTGCTAACAAGAGTTTCACTGTATATCTGTGCTATCTTCAAATGGATCTCATCAGCTACCAGACACTTATTCTCCCCCCAGCACACTTTCAGCTAACGCAGGACTGCTTACATTCTCTTGCACTGTTGGCCCCCACCAAACGAGCAAAGCTGCCATAAAAATAAAGGTTTTGAACAGGGAACGAAGATCTCAGAATTCTGATTCTCCAGCTTGACAGATTTCACTCAAGGTTTTAAAATGAGCAAGTACATAACCGAAGACCCTGCCAGAGTTGTTGTCATTCACCATTACATCCCAAGGCAGAGGCCAACATTGTCAAGAGACCAGAAATTCCTCCTGTCTAACAACGAAGTGATGCCTTTCAAATAAATGTGCATGCTCTTGTACTTGATGGAGAGGAACCGCTGGTTACAGTAACCAACATAACAATCTGTCTTTTTTTGTAGACTGGAGAATAAATGAGACACAGACATCCTTAACATAGTAGCGGCAGATAAAAAACTTGCCTGCCACTGCACAAGTTGCAGAACTCTAATCAAAAGGATGCCTGCGAACATTTTTGCTACCCACTTCCAGAAGGGCTCTTCACAAAAGCAGCAATCTGGGTTATGTCCCCAGAAGGTTGGCGGTGCAGTTATTTTGAGCAATTTACATAACTGTGGCTCTACTTACTCACTGCAAGCCATACTAGCCTTTCTGAGAAGTTGCAGAAAATAGCACAGGGGAATGGAATTTTCTCTTCCTGTAGTACTAGCTCCTAATGGGTTGTTGTAACTCACCAGCAATGGCAATTCGCCACCTGGTAAATCCTGGAAGAATGATGCCCAGGCTGTCTTGTTTCACTCACTAAGGGCACAATCCTATTTAGGCAGAAAAAAGTCCTACAACTCCCAGCATTCCCCAGCCAGCAATGCTGGCTGGGGAATGCTGGGAGTTGTAGGACTTTTTCCCCCTGCCTAAACATGCATGGGATTGCGCCACAGGGAAGGGAGTCCAGACCTCAAAACATTTACAGCCACCGTTGCCAGCAGGCTGAGGAACCCCATTCACATCTGTTGCAGAATCTGCATATCTGCAGAGAATTCTGTTGCCCTCCACAAACCAAAGATTCCTGGAGGTGGTGCATTGCCAGGGAAGGCTGGGAACAGACAAGCTGTCTTGGATGACTGTCCACTGCTACTAGTCACATGGAGGGAAGTCCTGGATTCCTAAAACATGGTTTGAAAGCTACTGCTATGTATAAGCCAATCAATTGTGGCAGTTTGTAACCCTGGTTGCCTACAAAGATGCAGTTATTTTGGATTTCCGATCCTGGCGTAACAGCTATAAAAAAAAGACACACACACACACACACACACACCCAAAAAGCAGAAAGCTAGTCTCTGGGAATTGCTTGCATATCCAGAATTCACAACTTCCAGAAATGAAGTTCCACCAACTTCACAAGCTGTCCTCTCTAAAAACTAGGCAGAGACTGAGGTGTCCCATTTAAGCAAGAGCAGACCTTATGAAAACATAATGGCAGGAAGAAAAGATAAAACAGGGGGAAAAAGTCCAAGGGGAGGAGAGGTACAGCACCCGGGAGAGCCAAGCCATGCTAAGCATGGGAAATGCCACTTCAAAGCATCTAGCGCTGAGAATTTCAAAAGCATTTTCAGCACTTCTGCTCTTGATGCTGCCATTTTGAGCCACATGCCGCTCCTCCACCTCATCTCTACGTCTCATAAAGCTTACACTCATTAATCTACTACAGGGCTATTCTGACTGGATATACACATAGCCCAACTACAGGAAGTCCAAGGAACGCTATCGGGCAGGATGAACCCAGGAGCAAGTATGACCATTTAGGGCGCAATCCTTTGCATGTTTAGACAGGAAGAAGTCCAGCATGACTTTTCTCACAGCTGGCTGGGGAATGCTGGGAGTTGCAGGGCTTTTTCTCTGTCTAAACATGCATAGGCTTGCACCCTTAGTAAACCATACTGCTTGCAGTCACGAATGTGCTAGGAATACTATGATATTGGACTCTGTAACATGCCAGTACTTCCTAATCAGTTGTCTCCAGTCTCCTGGGATCATTCAGGAAGGACAAGGTTCCACTGTATTGAATGTATTATTCCACTCTACGCAAGCACTGGCAAGACGGAGCTGTGTCAATTCTGCTCTGGTTACATTTCAACATACACTCACAGCTTTTTTCTTTTTAAACAAGACGTGTGAGCTCTCTCCACCTGTAAGTGACAGAAGCAGCAGCCTCCTGATCCATCGACCGCTGGCCAGGACTTCCTGCTCCACATTCTAGAAAGCACAGGCTCTTGTTTCACCATTAGGTACGGGGCAAAGGCAGCATTTGTTGAGCCCAGCTGGCAGAGACAGACCCACCCCTCTGCCGCTGACAGTCTTTGGATCCAATACGACAAGTGCTTCCTCAACAAACCTGATTCCACACACGACAGATGCATGCATCACAGCCATGACACATGCTCGTCATTGCTGACACACCACGGACAGCCGCAGGGTGGGGCTAGCCTCACCCCACAGGGATCTGCCCTGCCTCTATGCACTCAGAACCTTTCTCTATTGCAGCCTGCCAAGCTGCGCACACCCATTTGCAGATGGCGTTTCTGCAGGTACCTGCAGCTCCTCGCACAGCAAGTCACCACAGCTGCTTGGCAGAACCAGATTACATGACACACACACACACACTGCTGCAATCAGCAACACAACGCAGCTTCCCAAAGGTTACAGGCACGAAGGAGCAGCCCTTCACTTAAGAGAGTTCAGCCTGTAGGAGCTGCCTCACCCTGCCTTTTATGGTCATCGAAGGCTGGTTCCATTCCACCCCTCACCACCCTTCTTAAACTAAAAATGTGATGGGCAGACCTGAGCGAGGATTTCCCACCGAATGCTCAATCCCTCTGAGGGAGGTGAACTGGAAGCCCATGACTAGCGGTAGGAAGATGGGCCTCTATCAGTAGTTACCTTAAGACTAGGTCTTGGACACACAACACACACAAAAAAGGGAGAAGAGGGGACAGTGTTTGTCAGTGCTGGACAAGAAAACCAGAGAGACGGTTCTGGTGAGATGAATGGAGGCTGGGAATAACTGGTGGATGTGTATAGCTGCCCGTAATATCCCTACATCGCTGCCAAAGCCCAAGGTTTGACACTATGGGAAGAGAAGTTCGGAGTAACTAGGGTCAGTTAAAATATCTAATACAGATATGGGGCTGTGATTGCAGGGGGGGGGGCAGACATGGGGTTCTGACAGAAGTGCAGTACTACCTCAGTCCCAAGAACTAACAGCAGGAAGAAGTGAGGGCATGAGGAGTAGATGACTCACTGGATCAAAAATGGCAGAGGACAAAGAGGCTAGCCAGGCAGCTGCTGCAAGATGATTCCCACAGGACCCCCGACACTTTCAGGCCAGTTGCCTGGATCTTCACACCACAACAGGCTTGCACCTGGAGTAAGAATCGCCCCGGCAACCAAGCCAGGAAAGGTTTATAGAAGTAGACTGTCTCTCTTCCTGCCACTCCCAAATATCCAGAGGCCACAAAATATTCAGGTGGGCACGTTCAGGCAGGTGGGCTACTAGTCTCTTGCCTGATCTTGCCTGCAAGGCCCTAAGAGAGAGTTGTGGGGAGAAAACAGCTAAGCAGTGAAGAGAATGGGAATATCCCTGGGAAGCACAGTGGGGAGGGAAACTCCAACAAACCTTTTTTTAAAAAAACAACCCAAAAAACAACCCCACCATGGAATGGAAGAGGAGGATACCCTAACACCCTGGTCTTCAACTTGTGGGTCAAGACCTACAACTGGCTTGTGGCCTGACCTCTGGTAGGTCACAACAGCAGCATTACCACCATGCAAATCTGGGGTAAAAAAAATAAGAAGCAGATCCCCAAATGTATATTCGGGCTAAAGGCAAGTCCTGGGTCTGAAAAAGTTGAAGACTACTGGCCAGACCACTATCCAAAGGCATGGGGGGGGGGGGGGGAGAGAAGAATATCCCATGGTACACTGCATAAGAGTTATAATGC
This sequence comes from Shinisaurus crocodilurus, assembly GCA_021292165.1. Lineage (NCBI taxonomy): Eukaryota > Metazoa > Chordata > Lepidosauria > Squamata > Shinisauridae > Shinisaurus > Shinisaurus crocodilurus. The sequence continues at coordinate 2,380,517 of JAHFWL010001188.1, read as the reverse complement.
CCCAAGGCCTATTTGAGTGGAGAATAAAAGGGGTGAAAGGGACTGAGAAGAACTTTCCCATACTGTAAGGCAGCCTTCCTGGACCTGGTGCCTTCAGATGTTTTGTACTTCAACTCCCATCAGACCCAGCCAGCATGGCCAATGAACAGTGATAATGGGAGTTGTGGTCCAAAACTTCTGGAGGGCATCAGATTAGGGAAGGCTAGGACAGAGAGAAGAGGGTGGGAGAAGAGGAGTGCCCCCAAAGTATATGCAATGGGGGAGAATAAGAGGAGAGGGAGCAGGAACGCCCCCCCCCCAGGCAGATGTGGAGAAAAGGGGTGGGGGAGAACTTCCCTCCCCCAAGCAATAGGAGTAGGGGAGAAGAATGAAGGGAGATCAGTGAGAAGGCCTGTCCCAAACCATACAGGGTAGAGAAGAAGAAATGGGGTGGGAAAAGAGGAATGCCCCCCCCCACTCACGGGGAGAGAAAGGGAATGCCTCAAGAAACAGGAGTAGGGGGACGAAGAGACGGAAGGGAAGTAATGGGGGCATAGAACAGCATGTGTCCCCCCCTCCACATGCATGTCAGGACAGGTTAGAATAGCCTCCCGCACACCCAACCCATGGGGGGGCATAGAAGGGCTCCCCCCAAATGGGTTGGACTACAATTTCCAGTATCCCCCAGCCAGTATAGGAACCTTAACAAGCAACCTATTGGGTCAGGCTCCCCACACCAGGCACACACACACTCCGCGATGGGCTGGACTACAAGTCCCAGCATCCCCAAGGCAGCATGGGAAGCCTAACAAGTAACCCATTAGGTCAGCCTCTCCCGCATCCGGGGCAGCCCCCCAGATGGGTTGGAGCACAGCTGGCTGGGGGATACTGGGAGTTGCAGTCTAGCCCATGGGGGGGGCGCCTGGGGAGGGGGGACTGACCCAATAGGTTACTTGTTTAGCTTCTCATGCTGGCTAGGGGATGCTGGGACTTGTAGTCCAAGCCACGGGGGCGCAGGGGGGGGGGAAGCTAGGAAGAAGGTCGGGTGGGGGCGAAGGGAGGCCGAGAAAGGATATTGCCGCAGCGCCGCCTCCACCTCCGGGCCGGGCCCGCCTTCGCTCTCCGCCGGCCCGGCCCCGCTCCCGGCCTCCGTGCCGGCGTCGGGCTCCTCCACGAAGCGGTTCTCGTCGAACTGGTCGATGTCGAGGCGGCGGAAGCGCGAGGAGAGCGAGCTCCGCGCCATGGCCGGGCCGAGCCGGGACCGGGAGCTCCCCTCAGGCGCCGCCGCTACTGCCGCTACTGCCACCGCCGGGCCGCCTCAGACACACACGCACACGCCGGAAACGGAAACCCCGCCCCCGCTCCACGGAGACTGGCAGGACCGGCCGGGCCGACCAATCCCCGGGGCGGGGCTCGAGAGGGCGGGGCGGAAAGGGGCGGAGCTTCGCCCCAGGCGGTCTCCTTTCAATCGAAGTCGCTCCTCTTCCATCCACGTGACTCTCCCCTCCCGCCGACCCGTTGAGATTCGAATAAATCTCCGTTGAGATTCGAATAAATTCGTTGGCCGGGTCGTAGGAAGGCGGGACATACATCTTTAAAATAATTATTTTAAATAAATACACGCACAATTTGGGCTGTATCCAACGTTAGTCTAACTCCACTCTTCTTATTTAATAGATTTATATACTGTGCTTACCGTATCTGATAATATCTCTTAAGCGGTTTGCTTCACCTCAGTACTAGTCCACACATTTTATTTATTTATTTATTATATTTATACCCCGCTTTTTTTCCTGCAAGGAACCCAAGGCAGCTTACATAATCCTCCTCTCCATTTTATCCTCACAACAACCCTGTGAGGTAGGTTAGGCTGAGAGTCAGGGACTGGCCCAAAGTCACCCAGTGAGTTTCATGGCCGGCGGGGACTAGAACCCGGATCTCCCGAGTCTCAGTCCAACACTCTCACCACTACGCCACACTGGCGTATTGTATTACGTATTACAGTATTTGTATACTGCTCCACATCAAGCAGACTCCAGAGCAGTGAACAATAAAAAGACAAAAACAGATAAAAGAAGCAAAAACAAAACATTGAAGACAAACTAAAATTACATTGGTGATGATCCAGTCCAGAAGGGTGGGCCACTAGCAGCCCTCCAGATGTTTGGGCCTAAACTCAGCTGGCCAGAGAAAAACTGAAGTGAATTAAGCCAAACTTCTGTTACTTTGAACAGTGAGGTGGTCTAATGCAGAGGTGGGCCGCTTGTGGCCCTCCAGATGTTTGGGCCTACAACTCCCATCAGGTCTACCCAGCATAGCCAATGGTGAGGGATGACGGCAGTTGTATTAGGCCGAAACATCTGGAGGGTCACAAGTGGCCCACCCCTGCTCTCTACCATTTGAACTAAATTGAATTAATTGCAGGAGACTGGCATGAAGGATGCAATTCTAACACACACTGACTTTTCTTACCAGGAGAAAGCAGGATTTATTGTCTTAAGGGCAGAATCTTTTGCATGCTTATTCAGAAAAAAAGGCCTACAACTCCCAGCATGACTGAGGCACGCTGGGAGTTGTAGGCCTTTTTGCTGTCTAAGCATGCACAGGATTGCCACCTTAAGCTACAATATGCTGGTATTTTTGCCCCCACCCCCTTTGCCTGCAAGCCCCACCCACCTGCTAGAATGAGGCCCTCCAAAATTGAATTCGGCCCTTGGGCGGAAAGAGGTTCCCCATCCCTGCTCTACGTCCATGTGCCAGTTCCGGATAACATGCTGTGCATCTGTCGGCATGTGGTTCACGGAAACTTATGCCATAAAAGAATCTTTAAAGATTTGGTTATTTTAGAAAAATAAAATAAAATGTTCATAACTCTCAACCCAATCCAGCAAGCTCCTCCACACATAGTGCGGTTCTCCACCTCAAAGCAAGCTCCATAAACCCAGGCGCTCCTTTTTAAATTGGAGGTGGGATTGTTTGGGAAAAACTCCAATTGCACTTGTTAAGCAAAATGAAGTTGATGCTTTATATAATTTAAGGGGATTAAAACTGCAGCTTCCAGTCCAATGTGAGGGTTCTACTGTTTAGGAGCTACTTGCGTCCTATTTTGCCCGTTCACGGTTCTTTGGAGCAGGGTCAATATCTTATCTAACAAATATGTTCACCTGAAGACACAGACATTTTCTACTGCTATTAGCTCAGCGCTGCCAAAAATAAAAAGAGAGAAGCAAATTGCAAAGACTAGCTGTGACGCTCACACACAGAATAGGAAGTGCCAGAAATCGACCATCAATACACAACTGTCAAGAGAGGGGTTTGGCCCCTGAACAGAACACCATCTACGAATTTGGCCGCAGATGAGGCCAAATTTTTATGCCTTCTAGTCCAGAGGGCAGTAAAGATCAGTGTAAAGTAATGTGCATTGGGGGTAGCTAAATTAATTTTATTGTGTGAATTAGATTTAAATATAATAGTAAAGATTTATAAGAAAAGATTAAAGTGTGTGTTTATAGGTGTGTGATTACTATAATATGCATAATTATAGGTCTAGAACCTCAGGTCCAGGCGGTCAAATGAGGCCTACTGGGGGTCCCCTAGGAGGCCCTGCCACTTCTCTTGGCTCCACCCCCTTTTCTTCAACCACCAATTGTTTGATTTCCTAAGGTTTCCACAATTTTTCTCCCATTCTAAAAGGTTGAAATGCCTTAGTTACTGGCCGTAAGCGTTAAAACTACAGTATTTCGGCCCTGCTCCTTTTGCCTTCAGCTCCACCCACCCTGAAAGCTTTTCCAAAATGGAATTTGGCCCTTGGGCTGAAACAAGTTTCGCACCCCTGGTTTATACAGTGTGCCTGAACATTTGTGTCCTTGGCTGGATACAAACATCTACTAATGTTGCTATTAGTAACGGGGAAAGTTACTTGCTGCAGGCTTTCCTCAGCAAGAGCAAAAGCACACCTAAAAAAATAAATACATTGCACAGATGGTATCACTTAATCATGTCTTCAATAAACTCTCCAAAAGGAAGTAGCCCTCTTGTATTCTGATACACGATAGCGAACATTTCATCATATCAAAAAAGACTTGATTAAAAAGCAGCAGTTTACATACAGGATAACTGTGCCAGTCTCAGTCCTAAACTGAAATGAAGTGGTAAGAGGGCCCTGCACTTATACAGGAGAAATGAACTGGCACCGATGCATCTAGGTGTCCCCAGCAAAGATGCATGACGCAAGTCCCACTGTCTTTAATTGTTCTACTCCCTCAAAAAGATTTAAACCACAAATGACAGAATCCAGTTTCATAACTCCAGTACCAAGCAACCACATCTGGCTGTTCTGTGAAAAAAAATAACCACAATTAAACATACTTGGAACACAGATGCCTTGATGTCACCTACTTGAGTAAAAAGTTGCTTACAGGGCGATCCTATCGCCCCTAGAGGGCAATAGGATCGTCCAGATCCCCAGCTCTGACCTTGGAGCGCTTGGAGGGCTCCACCAGCACCACCACAGCTGGTGCGGAAAGGACCGTGCAGGATGCTTCTCCAAGGTTGTAAAAGGGACCTCGGAGAAGGGGTTTAGAGGGCTTTCTGGGGGACAGGGACGGGAGACCAGTGCCAAGATAGGATGCATACTGATGGCGCCTCAGCCTCCTTGCACCCCCCCGGAAAGTGCTGCAGTTAAGATGGCCGAAATCAGCCGTCTAGCTGCTTTGCAGAACGGGAGGAGCATGGAGGCGGCCTTCGCCTCCGTTCTCCTCCCACTCTGCATAGGATGCTCCTCCCGAGTTCGGAGGGCTACGGGCAGCCCCCTTGGATTGTGCCCTTGTAAAAGTGATAGAATCTGAAGCTGTCACAACAAAATTAATCTGGACAGGCTTAGCTGGAAATAGTGACTACAAAGAGATCCTGTAGCAGCAGAATCCAACCCTCCTATCTTCGCAAAATCTAACCCTATGGTATTTCTGTTGCTGTATAACCTGGAAACAGAATTAAGCAGACCTACCTTAAAATGCTAGGGTTCTCCCAGTCTTAGGAATAAGAGGGATAGTTTGGCCCAAATGAGTGCAGAGAATAAGTATTTTGGGTCAGTGTACCACTTTCCAAAGCACAGAACAATGTTCTTAAGAGACACAGCTGTACTTAGCCAAACAATGACCAATTCTGCAACATATCTTTGTGAAGAGAGGAAAAGGAAAATACATACATTCACATCAACAATGTAGGGTTTTATTCTGAATGTTTAACCTAGAGGCAGAGTTCAAGATATGACTTTATTAAAAAATACAAGGTATCTGAGGAAAAAATCAGAACAATTATTTTAATGTACAAATTCAAATACCTGTAGCGGGTTTTGTATTTTAGTTTGAATCCTAAAAAATAAAAACAACCCCCCTCCCCCAAAAATAATAATATTCAGGGGCAGCTTTTTAAACCACTTATTTATATCAGCTTAAAACAAAATATAAACAAAGGACAATTCACTTTTACATCTTGGATATCTGTACACTGAGCTGGACTTCGAAAATCCTATTGTGCACAATAAGTACATCTTTGCTGCTGAAATTTCTTAAAACTTTATCCAAAAAAGAAAAAAAAAAAGCCTCCCTAAAGACAACCCCCCTGTATGAAATAAGGAGATCAGACTAGTTCTGATGTCTTGCTCTGTTTTTATTTCATTTTATTTGAAGGGAAAATGTAGACTTTCCCATAAAAAACAAAACAAAACAGAAGATCAGAAGTACTACAACACAGCAAGTGCTTAGAGACATTTCAAAAGCACTCTTCGACAAGTCTCGGAGGAGAGGCTTGGGACCAAAAGGGCATGTATGTGTAGGAAATTAAGAGATCGCATCGCTACAGACAATATACAACACATTTAGATAATTTAAAAATAAAAAAGGGCAAGAGGCAGCATTTCAGCAGCAAAGTGCTCAATAAAAAGTATGTAACACAGAAAACAGCACATGGGCCAGAGCAGTGTTCTCAGAGGAAATATGGTGTGGTCGTTCTCGGAGGAATCACACGTTCTGAGTCTGGGACTGCACGGAAGAGCTTTGGTTCTCTTGTATTTACATCTTTAAAGACCATGATTGAGGCGATATTCCCGCAGCGATAGCAGTAGTTTGGAGCAGACCATACCGTGACCAGCTTCTCATCGAACATGAATTTATAACCCTCGTGCACCAGCTGGTGGGCTCGGCAGATGAGCTTTAGGTTGTTGATGTGGACAAACTGTAAAATTGAAAGAGGGGAGAAGGAAAAGGTTTACGGGAAACTCCCCCTTTCACTGCAGGCAGCCATGTAAACTTTTCAGGAGGCCAACACACACACACACACACACACACACACACCCCACAAGGAGATGATATTCCCTTTGCCACAGGCTGAAGGTCTCCTCCTTTTGGGGACTTGCTTTTTCATTCATTCATTCATTCATTCATTTTCTATACCGCCCAATAGCCGAAGCTCTCTGGGCGGTGTACAACAATCAATTAAAAAAATACAATAAAAGACAGTTAAAAATATAAACAACGAAAACATGATAAAAATTTAAAACCAATTTTAAAAACATCACTAAAACTAGTTAATAAAACACGACCGCTAAAAACAATGTACCACCCCGCCGTATACCATTTGATTATTAAAAGCCTCAACGTAGAGGGCAGTCTTAACCTGGCGCCAAAAAGATGATAAGAGTTGGTGCCAGGCGGGCCTCAGGAGGGAGCTTGTTCCACAGTCGGGGGGCTACCACAGAAAAGGCCCTCCCCCTTGTTGCTGCCCTCCGAGCCTCACGTGGAGGTGGCAGTCGGAGGAAGGCCCCAGATGTCGAGCGTAGTGTCCTCTTGCGGCTGTTCGGTGTGTGTGTGTCCCCTCCTGGATTTTCTTCCTTGATTTTTTGCTACCTCTTTGGTTGGGGTTTCGCTTAGTCTGCCAATACCTCCGTCTTGTGTGCAGGTGATGCCATTTTGGGCTAGCTGAGGATCCACAAGCAGAGAACGGAGATTTTTTCTGCACCCTGCCTTCTCAAGTTTCCTAACGTGTGATCTTGAAAGCCAGATGACCATCTCTAAGAATGTGTGAGCCAAGCCGGTGGTACAGCGACACCGCATATAGCGCCAAGGCATTTGCAACATGCATTAACGCGAAGCGCCACCATTTTGATCACTGTATCCAAAGGCTTCAAATGGCTGTGGCGTGGGATTGAACATCATGATCTACGAATCTCCAAACAAGAGATTTAGACTGGGTGGCGGGTGCTAATAGTACGGGGGTGTTGACCCGCAGGCCTGCGGACCAAATCTGGCCCAGCCGGGGTCACAATTCAGCCCTCTAGGCTCCCCAGACAGCCACACTCCCGGCTTCTGCAGTCTCCCACCCCCACCCCCATTCTAAAAGATTGAAATGCCTCTCCTAAGGCTGAGTAGAAGAAAGAGCTTTAAGCTAAAATATGCCAACATTTTTGGTATTTTGGCCAAACCCCAGTTTGCCTTTGGTCCCTCCCACCACTAGAATGTGGCCCCCCAAGAGCTTCTCGAGAATTTAATTCCTTGGGCTGAAAGGTGTTCGACGCCCCTGTATTAGTACTTGTTACCTCAGCAACATGAGTAGGATAGAATGGGCTCTCATGAGAAGAGCCCTCTTGGATATGACCAGGGGCCCATCTAGTCCAGCATTCTGTTCTCATAGTGGCCAACCAGCTGCCCATGGAAACCCACAAGCAGGACAGGAGTGCAACAGCACCCTCCCGCCCATGTTCCCCAGCAACTGGTGTGCACAGGCACACTGCCTCTGATCCTGGAGGTAGCATATCAGGACCAGTAGCCATTGATAGCGGTCTCCTCCATGCATTTGTCCAATCCCCTTTGAATGCCCTCCAAACTGGTGGCCGTCACTACACCTTTGGGAAGTGAATTCCACAGTTTAACTATGTGCTGTGTGAAGAGGTCCTTCCTTGGATCTGTCCTGAATCTCCCACCATTCAGCCTCATGGGATGACCCTAATAGGTTGTAGTATGATGAGAGAGGGAGAAAAATGTCTCCGTATCCACTTTCTCCACACCATGCCTAATTTTGTACACCTCTATGACATGTCTCCCCTTACTCGCATTTTTTCTAAGTTAAACAATCCCAGCTGTTGTAACCTTTCCTCATAGCAGAATTGCTCCAGCCCCTGGATCATTTTAGTCAGCCTTTTCTGAACTTTTTCCAACTCTACAATACTCGTCTCGTGCAAGTAATAGAACACTGGATCAGGCATTTGTGAGAGAAGCAGAAAACATTCCAAAGTTCACATCCTTTTTTGTTTCCTGAACAAAAGCAAAAAGAAGCTAGGAAGACAGAATTCAGCTGTGGTCCATGCTGAACAGCTCCCTTACTACTACTAATAATTATTTTTTTTAAAAGCCTGCATATTTGCCATTGTTTCTCAGACAATACTTTGAATGCAATCCAGAATTGCTTGCCAGGCACATGAATAATAAATGGACCATTTTATATGACGGCTTTTTTGCTTACCTCGTTGGTGACTTTTGCCCCAAACAGCCAGCCCGCTCCTCGGGGACTAATTGCCCAGGTGTCAACATCTTCCGGGTCAGACCAGACGAGGTCACAAAAAGCTCCTTTGTGTGGAATCTCTTGGTTACGCTCGATGGTTCGGATCTGATCCAAGGTTTTGATATCTGGAGATAGGCCTCCATGGACACATAGGATCTGCTCATCTATTAACTTAATACGAGGGATAGATTTTATTAGCATCATAAACATGAAACTCAAAAGATATTAGGGGAAATTGGGGCTAGAGCAGGGGTGTTCAACCTCTTTCAGCCCAAGGGCTGAATTCCACTGTGGAGAAGCTCTCGAGGGCCACATTCCAGTGGTGGGTGGGGCTGATGGCAAAAGGGGTAGAGCCCAAATTACCAGCATCTTTTAACTTAAAGCTGTTACCGACAGTAACTAAGCTTTAGGAGAGGCATTTCAACCTTTTAGAATGGGGGGGAAATTGCACAGAAGCTGGGAAACCACCAAGGTGGCCGAGGGAAAGGGGGCGTGGCCATCTGGGAAACACCGAAGGGCCTGACTGGTAGCCCAGGTGGGCCGGATTTGGCCCTGGGCCTGAGGTTCTGCCCCCCTGAGTTAGAGGAACAGAGACACACGGTCACCCATTTTAAATTTTCTAAAGGTAAATCCTTACCGCTGCTACTGTGAGCATGTCGAACACTTTGGTGCAGTATCTCCAGGCATTAGCATTACCGTATTTGGTCTGGCATTCATCTATTGCCGAGAGAAAGTGAAGAAGGGTAAAGAAAACCACGTTTTATTACTTGTAATTGTTCAGGGGTCGCAGGAACAGCAGTGGTGATTGGCTCTCATTCAGTATGGAAGCTCCCATCATAGGCAGTTCACCTAATTCTGTCCAAGGACATTTTTTTCACACGTTACTAATTAAATTGAACAGCCCTCTTAGCATCCCCACATGCATTATCATCTCCACAGCCCTGTAGGAACAGATTTAGCTATTTTCCATGACTGTGAAGTTTTCGCCTAAATGGTCAACGTTTCTTGAAAGGCTGACAAAACAGGTAACCATTTTAATCTGTGCTTTCACACTGAGAGAAAAGGCTGGAGGGCCATTGAACGCACAGCAATTGTTGAAGACAATCCAACTTGACAAACTGACAAGAAGGAAAAAACATTATATTGACATATCCAGTGCTTGGAGTGGGGCTGGCAGCTGCAGTGCAATCAGTTGCTAGGTAGAGTTGAGGCAGTAGGGTGGGCTTTGGTGGGCACCGCACAATTAGTTACTAGGCAGACTTCGGGAAGTGAGTTTGCCCGGGAGAACAGAAACGGCCAGCGTTTTTAGCCGCTCTTGCCACGCAACTCACTAGTCAATCGCCTCGAGGCACAGGAAAAGTAGCACCTGGGTTTGGACGACATGCAAAGCCACAGGTGGTTAAGTAAGCCCAAGAACAAGCCGTGGCTTCTTGGGGTTGGCTTTGTAGCCACCCCGCGGGAAGCGTGCTGGGTTCAGATGACACGTTAAGGCACCGTGGCTTCGTGTCATGTGAACCCAGTCACTCAGCCCGTCAACCAACAACTTGGGATTTTAACTCAGCTGTTCCAGCCCCAGTCAGCACCCTGAGTATTGGCCAACTCTCAATAGACCATATCCCTCCTACGCAGACGTTTTCTCTTGCATGGACGGCGCCCCTGCCCCTCCCCCCTTTACAGGTACAATTCGGTCTCTAAATCACACAGTCCATCCATGCAGCTGGTGAGGGAAACCAGCATAAGAGTTTCACTTGCTAGATTTTACAGTACACACCACTTTAAGAAAGGGTTCCTATTGTGATGTTCATGTTTGCTTTCCCTTCTCCGTAATTCCCTTGAACACACGCAAAAGCTCCGCATCTTCCAGGGAGACAAGTCAATTCATCACAGCGTTTATGTTGATTATAACCAAGAATTGGTTTTAGTGCGGGGGGTGGGGGAAGCTTACCATAAAATCCATACACTTGCGTTATCTGTCTGCTTTCATGATTTCCACGCAAGAGTGTGATGCGATCAGGCCATTTTGCTTTTAGGGCAAGAAGATAAGTAAATGTCTCAAGGCTATAATAGCCTCTGTCTACAAAATCACCCTGAAAGTGAAGACAATGGTTTACTATATTACATGGCATGACACACTCAGGCTGCAATCTTATGCACACTTATCTGAACTCAGTAGGATTTACAGAGTAAGAACATAACGTAAGAACATAAGAAGAGCTATGCTTGATCAGACCAAGGGCCCATCTTCTCCAGCATTCTGTTCACACAGCAGCCAACCAGCTGCTCACAGGATCCCACAAGCAGGACATGAGTGCAACAGCACCCTCCCGCCCATGTTCCTCAGCAACTGGTGCACACAGGCATACGGCCTCTGATCCTGGAGGTAGCATCAAGCCATCAGGACTAGTAGTAATTGATAGCCTTCTCCTCCATGAATTTGTCCAATCCCCTTTTAAAGCCATCCAAGTTGGTGGCCATCACCACATCTTGTGGACGTGGATTCCACCGTTTAACTCCGTGCTGTGTGGAGAAGTCCTTCCTTAGATCTGTCTCTGAATCTCCCACCAATCAGCTTCAGGGGATGACCCTGTTGGGCTCTAGTATTATTAGAGAGGGAGAAAAATGTCTCCCCCTCCACTTTCTCCACACCAGGCATAATTCTGTGCACCTCTATCATGTCTCCCCTCACTCGCCTTTTCTCTCAGCTAAACAATCCCAGCTGCTGTAGTCTTTCCTCATAGGGGAGTTGCTGCAGCCCCTTGATCATTTTAGTTGCCCATTTCTGCAGAATAAACATGATTTGGTTTGTCAGGGCTTCATTACCAAAAGCATACACTTCTCTCGTCCCTCCCTTTCACAGATGAGCCAGGAGATAGGAACATAGGAATCTGCCCATACTGGATCAGACCATTTGTCCACCTAGTACAGTAAAGCCCACACTGGACTGCCATGGCTTTCCAGGGCCTCAGGATAAGGAGGGTCTTTTCTATTACCTGCCACCTGATCTTATTTTTTTAACTGGAAGTACCGGGGATTGAACATAGGACCTGCACAGAAAGCAGGGATGCAGACCCTCAGGCACAGGCTCCCAATCTTGATCTTCCGGGGTCCCCAAATGGCCACGCCCCCTTCCCCTAGCCCCACCCACCCATCGATTGGTGGTTTCCAGGCTTCTGTACATTTTGACCCCATCCTAAAAGGTTGAAATGCCTCTTCTAAGGCTTAGTGACTGTCAGGAAGAGCTTTTAAGTGAAAATATGCTGGGGGGGGGGGTTGGTCCCACCCCTTTTGCCTTCAGCCCCGCCCACCCCTGGAATGTGGCCCGCGAGAGCATCTCCGCAATGGAATTCGGCCCTCTGGCTGGAAGAGGTTCAACACCCGACTTTTAAGCATGCGCCGCTCCGCCACGGAGGTATGGCCCCTCTCAAAGTTCTAAAATCACGACTGTTGAAATGACCGTACTAAAAAAAAAAATGTAGGTAATTAACACATTGGTTTAATTACAGAAAGCACCACCGCTGTTCCTCTACCGTCACTCGTACACATTCTATTAAAAGTGTTCTGTTCAGAACCCCTCCTGCTTCAAGTAACAGATGCATGCCAAGCGGGATCTATGACAGAATGCTCATAATAAGGAATGAAAGCGACAGCAAAAGAAAATTAACCCCCTTCTCTTCCTCACTGCCTTAGTAAGCATTTGAACTATTTTCCAATCCTGCCAGGTCTGCCCAGGGCAGAGGGAACACTTTCAGATGTCTAGACACCTGGCCAGCCAAGCACCTGATATTTTCCCAAGCACTGGTAACAGGTCATAGAATCATAGAATCATAGAAAAGTAGAGTTGGAAGGGGCCTACAAGGCCATCGAGTCCAACCCCCTGCTCAATGCAGGAATCTAGGTCAAAGCATCCCTGACAGATGGCTGTCCAGCTGCACCTTGAATGCCTCCAGAGTGGGAGAGCCCACAACCTCCCTATGTAGTTGATTCCATTGTCTTATTGCTCTGACAGTCAGGAAATTTTTCCTGATGTTTAGGTGGAATCTAGGTTCCTGTAACTTGAGCCCATTATTCCGTGTCCTGCAAACTGGGATGATCGAGAAGAGATCTTTGCCCTCCTCTGTGTGACATCCCTTCAAATACTGGAAGAGTGCGATCATATCTCCCCTCAGTCTCCTCTTCTGAAGGCTAAACATGCCCAGTTCTTTCAGTCTCTCCTCATAGGGCCTTGTTTCCAGTCCCTTTATCATCTTTGTTGCCCTCCTCTGAACCCTCTCCAGTTTGTCTACATCCTTCTGAAAGTGTGGTGCCCAGAACTGGACGCAGTACTCAAGATGAGGCCTAACCAGTGCCGAGTAAAGGGGAATTATCACTTCCCGCGATTTGGAAGCTATACTTCTATTTATACAGCCCAAAATTGCATTTGCCTTCTTTGCAGCCACATCGCATTGCTGGCTCATATTCAGTTTGTGATCTACCACAATTCCAAGATCCTTCTCACTTGTAGTATTGTTGAGCCAAGTGTCCCCCATTCTGTAACTCTGCATTTGGTTTCCATTCCCTAGGTGCAGCACTTGGCATTTATCCCTATTAAATTTCATTCTGTTGTTTTCGGCCCAGCGCTCCAGTCTGTCGAGATCGCTTTGAATTTTGTTTCTTTCTTCCAGAGTATTAGCTGTTCCACCCAACTTTGTGTCATCTGCAAATTTGATAAGCATTCCCTGCACCTCTTCATCTAAGTCATTAATAAAAATGTTGAAGAGCACCGGGCCCAGGACCGAGCCCTGTGGTACCCCGCTCGTTACCTCTCCCCAGTTTGAGAAGGAACCATTGATAAGCACTCTTTGAGTCCGATTCTGTAGCCAATTGTGGATCCACCTGATAGTTGTTCCATCTAGCCCACTCTTAGCTAGCTTACTAATCAGGATATCATGAGGCACTTTGTCGAAAGCTTTGCTGAAGTCCAGATATATAATGTCCACAGCATTCCCACAGTCCACAAGGGAGGTTACCCGATCAAAAAATGAGATCAGATTAGTCTGACAGGATTTGTTCTTGACAAATCCATGCTGGCTTCTAGTAATCACTGCATTGTTTTCAAGGTGCTTGCAGACTGACTTCTTTATAATCTGCTCAAAAATCTTCCCGGGGATTGATGTCAGACTGACTGGCCTATAGTTCCCAGGTTCCTCCTTCTTGCCCTTTTTGAAGATGGGAACAACATTTGCCCTCCTCCAGTCGTCTGGCACTTCACCTGTCCTCCATGATTTCTCAAAGATAATAGACAGTGGTTCTGAGAGTTCTTCTGCCAGTTCCTTTATTACTCTAGGATGCAGCTCATCAGGCCCTGGAGATTTAAACTCGTTCAGAGTAATCAGGTGCTCCTTGACCATTTGCCTATTAATCTCAAGCTGCAATCCTGCCCCTTCAGTCTGCACTTCAGGTTTGCCAGGGGGGTCATAGACCCTCTTTTGGGAGAAGACCGAGCCGAAGTAGGAATTGAACACTTCTGCCTTTTCTTTGTCTTCTGTTATCAATTTGCCATCCTCATTGCGTAGTTGAACCACCAGTTCTTTCTTCTGTCTTTTACTGTGCATGTATCTGAAGAAAGCTTTTTTGTTGCTTTTAGCATTCCTCGCTAACCTTAGCTCATTCTCAGCTTTAGCCTTCCTGACACTATTCCTGCAGTTCTGTGCTACCTGCCTGTACTCTTCACTTGTAGCCTGTCCTTCCTTCCACTTCCTATACGTGTCCTTTTTTGTTTTCAGGTCGTCTTTGAGTTTATTGTGAAGCCACATTGGCTTCTTCTGTTGCCCTCTGCCTTTTTTCCTTTTGGGAATTGTTTGCAATTGTGCCTTTAAAATTTCCTTTTTTAAAAACTCCCACCCCTCCTGGGCTCCCTTTCTCGTGAGAGTCACTTGCCATGGGATCTTACTAATCATTGTTCTGAGTTTGTTAAAATTGGCTTTCCTAAAATCCAGGGTACGTGTTTGGCTACACTCAGCTTTTGCTTCCGTTAGAATCAAGAACTCAAGTATAACATGGTCACTTTCCCCCAGAGTTCCCAAAACTGCCACTTTATCCACTAACTCGTCTCTGTTGGTTAGAATCAGGTCAAGGATAGCCGATCCTCTAGTTCCTTCCTCCACTTTCTGTAGGAGGAAGTTATCAGCAGCACAGCTCAGGAATTTCTTGGAGGGGCCATGTTTGGCTGAAAAGTCTCCCAACAGATATCAGGGAAATTGAAGTCTCCCATTACTACCACATCGTGCCTCCTTGAAACACTGGCAATTTGTTTTTCAAAAGTTCCATCCTCGTCTTCTCCTTGATTGGGTGGTCGGTAGTAGACTCCAACCGCCATGTTCGTTTTATTCTTTGCCCCCTTTATTTTAACCCAGATGCTCTCAATGGGGCTGCCAAGCTCCTCTTCCTGTATCTCTGTGCAGAGATACGTATTTTTAACATACAGTGCAACTCCACCTCCCTTTCTGTTGCTTCTGTTCCTTTTGAACAAGTTATACCCTTCAATTGCTGTATTCCAGTCATGGGAGTCATCCCACCAGGTTTCAGTTATCCCTATCAAGTCGTACTTGCCCTCATGTATCAAGAGTTCAAGTTCGTCTTGTTTGTTGCCCATACTCTGGGCATTAGTATAAAGACATCGAAGACTATGTGCTTTATAGTCCGACTTTCCCCCTACATTTTGTGGTAGACTATCAATGGGCACCGCTGGAGCTGTTCTCTCCATTGTGGCATAGAGGCCTTCTTCCATTGGTACCCCCGAGTTTATGTCTCCCTCCCCTGTTGGATTCAGTTTAAAGCCCTCCTGATTAAGTTCCTCATGCTGTGGCCAAACACATTCTTCCCAGTCCTTGTGAGGTGCAACCCATCCTTTGCCAGCAGTCCATCTTCCAGGAAGTGTAGCCCGTGGTCCCAGAATCCAAATCCCTCACGTCGGCTCCACCTTCGTAGCCAGTCATTCACTCGGAGTATTTTTCTTTCCCTTTCTATGCCTCTTCCAAGTACTGGAAGGATGGATGAGAAAACTATCTGGGCCCCGAAGTTCTTGAGTTCCCTTCCCAGCTCTTCAAAGTCTGCCGTGATTTCTTTGTAACTCCGCTTGGCAGTATCATTTGTACCCACGTGGAAGAGAAGAAAGGGGTATGTGTCGGTGGGCTGCATGAGCCTCGGCAGCTGCTCTGTCACATCCTTAATCCGTGCCCCAGGGAGACAGCACACCTGGCGAGTCCATGGGTCTTCGCGACATACTTTGGCTTCGATCCCCCGCAGGAGGGAGTCTCCCACTATGAGTACTCTTCTCTTCCTCTTGCTGTAGGCCTTGGCTTGATTGCCTCCACTCGACTGACCCTCAGCCTCTTGCTCGCTATCACGTTGGGTGCCCGGTAATCCGTCCTCTGCAGGCTGTCCTCTGCTCTCGTCCTCAAGTACATGGAAGCGGTTCCATAGCTCCACTGCTTCCACAGGCGCAGAGTGTCTTGTAGTTCTTGTGCTCCTAACAGTCACCCTTTTCCAGGGAGTTCCCCCTGTGTTATTTTCCCTTGCCTCAGCAGTCTCCGACTCCGCCTCATCCTGCCGTTGCCCTTCTGGCTCCTGTACTGTGCTTTGGTGCTGTAGATCCACCGTTCTGTCTAAGAACTCCTCGCTTTCTCTTATGCTCCTGAGGGTTGACACTTGCTGCTCCAGTCCTCTGACCTTTTCTTCCAACAGTGTGACCAGCTTGCACTTGTTGCACGTGTAGGCCATGTCGATCTCCGGCAGGAAAACAAACATAGCACACCCCTTGCAGGTCACCACCACTGCTGAGTCCTTTCCTTCCATAGTGCTCGGTTTCTGTCTTCCTAGATTTATTTTTTTTTTTTTTTTTTTTTTTTTTAGGGACCTCTCCCTTGACCTCCCCTGCCGAACTCCGCTGCCAAACTCCTGTTTTCTCTCCCTGTTCGCTCGCTCTGTTCGCTCGCTCTCTGGGAGCCTGCTTGCCTTATCACAGCCCCAAAAACAGCTGGAGCCTCTCTCCTGTTGTGCTCCTGCTCAGCTGGGAGTCAACATTTCCTTTTCTACATGCCCTGACTGGCTAGAACATCTTTTCTCAGACTACAAGAAAAAGCAAAGGGGAGGACACACTTGAGCCAGCAAACAGGACCTGGTTGCTCGGATCAAAAGACCAAACGGCCCCCTGCCTTATCAAGCCACAAAATTAAGATCACATTTCAAAAAACAGTTGTTGGGTATTTTTTAGCATTTAATTTGCACATACCATAAATATGTAGTTTGTGTCAGGAACTTGACCTCCAGTTCTGAATAATTCACATAAATCATAAAACTGAAAGGCAAAAAAAGAAGAAGAAAACTTTAGCAAGGACACCTTTGCACCATCAGGAGTGCGTTAAGCCCAAATGACTCGGAACTGTCATGGAATTACAACGTGAACCTTTTGTCAATAAGAAATGGCTCTGAATGGTGTTGGATGAACAGTGATACGCCGAACAGAGCAATTTGCATGCAGTGAACACTCAGGTATTATAATCCCGCAAACAGCTAAAACGCCGACAGTTCCATCCTAGGATTACCTGAAACTAGTCGATGCTGCATCAGTGCAAGACAGTCAGCATCGTTTTCTCTATTTCCGATGTTCAGGTATGAGTGTCATTGTTTATGTAGCCAAAAAAAGCACCAGCTGGAGATAACACCAGGCTTGGGGAACTGCGAAGGTTTGCAGAAGTACAAAAAAAAAAAATTATCTTTAGGGGGGGAAAAAAACCAACTAAGGGGTGGGAGACCCCAAAACAGCCCTATGAGGTGTGAACATGCTCAGTGACCAAGGAATGCTGACTGACTGTTTGCAGCGGCGGCGGGGTGGGGTGGGGGTTGAAAACCAGGTGGGAGAGGGAACGGACTGGTTGGAACCCTGAACAGTGGTGCTCCATGCTACATTTTGAGGTCCCGCTTGTCTGACCAACTCCTGGTCGACATCTGTGTTCCGTTTGGACGATGGGCCTTGGTACACGTTAAAAAAAACCACGCTGATATTTGTGTTTCATGGTTGCAATGTTTTTTGGTGTGCGTGTGCGTGTGTGTGTGTGTAGGGGGTGGAATGCAGCGATCTTCTCACTGAGTATCATGTACTGATGACACTCCCTCATTGTACTCGATCCAACGCCCTCTCTTCACTCACACCTGGCCCAGTCTATCTGCACCAGCACAGCGGTAGCGCTGCAGGTGCATTGTCCATGGTGTGTCACACTGCATTGGTGTGAGAGCACTTGGATCTGACATTATTCTTTTTTTTAAAGTTTTTTTTTTTGCAGCGCAGGTCATAATGAAAGTCCTTAAGGGCACAATGCTATGCATATTTAGACAGAGGGGGGGGGGGAGTCCTACAACTCCCAGCATTCTCCAGCCATGCTGGGAGTTGTAGGACTTTTTTTTTTCTAAGTATGCATAGGATTGCGCCCTATGTCAGCATGACTGCAAGTGTGCTAGTGCACAGGAAGTGCTTGATTCAAACCCGCAAGCTTTCTCTGGGCACTGTGTCCATGAACTTTGGATGGAATTGCATCTCCATGAGAGGCTTCAGGGATAAGATCCCTGTGAACACCAAGTAGCTCGATTAACTGCAGCCAAACGGCAAAGGACCAAAAACAACAACAACCAACAAGGAGGAAAGCTAGGCAGGATGGAGGCACTGTTGGCAGGCAGTTTGTCTGCCCGGTTGAGTGGCATTCAACCTGCCCTGGAGGGAGTCGCACTCCCGCTGAAAGATCAGGTACACAGCTTGGGGGTGCTCCTGGATTCATCACTGTCACTTATTTATTTATTTATTATATTTTTGAATCGCCCATCTGGCCAATCATCCGGCCACTCTGAGCGATGTACAGTCCAATAAAATACAAGGGGGGGGGGGGAACAGAGTGTAAAACACGATTAAAAACAGTACAAAACTTTAAAATCCTAACCCACCCCATATTTCCGCCTGAAGAGCCACATTTTTAATGCACGGCGGAAGCTAATCAAGGAAGGGGCATGGCGGAGGTCACTGGGGAGAGAGTTCCATGCGACTCTATCTGGACAGAGATAGCCTGGCGATAGTTATCCATGTTCTGGTAATCTCCCGGCTGGATTACTGCAATGCACTGTACATGGGGCTACCTTTGAAGACGGTTCAGAAACTTCAGTTTGTTCAAAATAGAGCTGCTAGGTTACTAACTTGGGCTGGCAGATTTGACCATGTGTCGCCAGTGCTTTGTCAGCTGCGCTGGCTTCCAGTCCATTTCTAAGCCCAATTCCAAGCGTTGGTGTTGACCTTTAAAGCTTGGGACCAGAGCATCTAAAGGCACGTCTCCTCCCGCATGTACCTGCTCGGACCCTTAGGTTATCTTCAGGGGCCCTGCTCGGGGTGCCCACACCAAAGGAAGCCAGGCAGGTGGCTACAAGAGTGGTGGCCTTTTCAGTGCTGGCACCCCGCTTTTGGAATAAACTCACCAAAGTGGTTCGCCTGGCACCTACGCTGTTTATCTTTTCGGCACCAGACAAAGACCTTTCTTTTCTCCCAGGCATTTTAGAGACCTAGTTCTATGGCTCTTTTATAGATTCCTGTGCTGTTTATTCAAGCATACATCTCAGCCTGCAAACCTGACTTCATGTGTTTGGAGCAAGGGGGGGGGGGAGTTAAAAACACCTGGATGATGTGCACACTGAATGAAGACCATCAGTTCTGAATTCTGTAGGATGCCTAGCATTGTTAGCATTAATAAACGCTAACGAGAACATCCTCTCCTTTTCTTCCAAAGTATAAAGAACTGAGATCACATTCAGTAGTTGCTTCTGTTTCCCCCTAAGCTAATACTTGCACACGGTTTACAACGTGAAGATTTGTTTGCAAGTGTCAGCCCTCTCTCGTGCTGGAAGGTACAGTGTCAAAGGAACAGTCCATGTGAAAATTCCACCTGTCCATGTATGTCGCCACAGACTGTAACTGGTGTAGAAACTGGCTGCACGTTAGATTCTTCTAGAAGCAGGTCACACACGTAGTCACACAAGCGCTGGAAGAGAGAGAATTACTTCCGGTCAGTACACGATTTCTTGGTATTATGGACAATATAATGGCAAACTGACAAGGTTACAGTGTAGGAAACCTTCTAGACTAGGAAACCTTCCAGACTAGAACTGACCTCCCAAATATACCCCATACAGCCCATAAGATCATCTTTAGAAGCCCTTCTTCAGGTAGACCCAGCAAACAATGTGACCATTAGAGAAAGCCTTTTAGGTGGTGGCACCCCAGTTGTGGAAAGGCTTGCCTGGCACCCACATGATGGTCTTTTCATTGCCAAGTGAAGACCTTTTTATTCTCGCAGGCGTTCTAAATCTTGCCACCTTTCAGTTCTGCTGTTTTAATGGCTTGCTGTTGCTGGTTTCATTTTTTTCATATATATTTTTTTAGTTTTATACCATTCCTGGTTTTATTCTGGCTTTTATTCTTGTATAACATTTTATGATTAGCATTCTGGGGGAAATCTGGAGGGGTTAGCCTTGCAAAAACATCTACCAAAGTTACTAGCTCATAAGAGTTTTTAGTAGCCTGCCTGCTCACATGCCTATATTTGTCATTTGTAGCATATAAAGAAGAAAAAGAACAAATTCTTGATTTACAAAAGTTATCTTTCCTGCTAACCTGGAAGCTATTCTTGTATTCTGTAGGTGATTGTGCCACAGACGCAAGTCTCAAAAATTAATCCAATTGTGATTTGATCTCCTGGTTATTAGTTAAAAGACACAGGGTGCAATCCTACACATGTTTAGACAGCTCCCAACATGCCTTGGACAGTCTTGCTGGCTGGGGCATGCTGGGAGTTGTAGGCCTTTTTTTCTGTCTAAACTTGCATAGGATTGTGCCCTTTGCTAACTTCCTCTCTTGCCACTGTACAATCATAGAGCTGAAAGCAAACGTTTGCTGTGGTAGCCTGGAAAAGAAAAAAAAAATGCATATGCAGGGCACCCAATACAAAGACACAAGAAAAAAACAGATAAACCTAGCCCCAAGAAGTTAAGGATGCAAACATGCACTGCACTATTAAGCTATATATACACTCATTTCCTGGAGAGGGCTTGCCAGGCAACCTACCAAACAAACACCCACTCACAGGCTAAGGAACCCACACGTTCCCATGTGTCACTGCCTTGACATGCTGGAGGTGCAGTGCAGGACATTTTGCAGCCTCTCAGCTAGCCCCGTTTGAGAGGCACAAAGGAAGACATCACAGCTCATGTAACTTTTAAGAACATGTAGAAGCGGGCATTTTGGCAGGTGTGGCTTGTCACGTGGAGGTGAGGAAAGCTACAGCTGCTGAAATAGCCTCTTCTACCCAACCATGAAAAGCACAGGAGCCCCTGTTTCTTCCACTGAACATCTGACTATCCTACCTCCAAAAAAGAGAAGGCTCAGTTTGGGTTTCCCTTCCCCGCTAAGAAGGTAGAGATCAGAACACCTATCCCCCTTTTCTACCAGCCCACTCCCAAGGCAGAAAGGATTTGCTTCCCGCCCCCAGCCCAATCTCAAGCACTGAGAGGACACCAGCACAAGGCAAGTGCCTCTTTCACCCTTCTTCCAGAGCCTAAATTTGGAAGTGTAATGTCTGTTTCCTTACTCCCACCTTCCATCCCCCCAACACTCTGGTATTGCAACCTATTTGTGTAAATTTATTTAAAACATAACCCCCCTTCAATCTCCAAGTGCTCAAGACTGCTGACAAAAACACAAATAAAACTGTGCCATCGTAACAATAAAAGCCTATAGAACTTTACTCCTCACCCCAATCCCATTTTACCAAAAAACTATATCAGATGGAAGGACCACATTATACTATCCAACGCCATCCCAGTGCAGACTTCCAGTTATTTATTTATCTGGTACACCCGCCTATTTAAGACTGCAGTCCTAAACACACAAACCTCTGAGTCAGCCCCATTGAACACTGTGGGATTTCATAGATCATAGAGTTGGAAGGAGCCTACAAGGCTATCGAGTCCAACCCCCTGCTCAATGCAGGAAACTAGAGGAGGGGTCTCCCATCCAAGTAATAACCAGGCCTGACCCTGCTTAGCTTTCCACGCTCAGACAAGCTGAGCCAGCGTGAGCCATTTACATCTGCGTGAACAGGTGTTAGATTACACCGCCCAATCTTAATCCACAGAGCCAGCATAGCAGTTAGAGCAGCCGTCCCGAACTGGTACCCCTCCAGATGTTTTGGACTATAACTCTCAGCATTCCTGACCACTAGCTGTGCTAGTTGTGGCTGATGGGAGTTGAAGGCCAAAGCATCTGGAGGGCAGCAGGTTGGGGAAGGCTGGGTGAGAGTGCTGGAGTAGGACTGAGGAGACCTGGGTTCAAATCCCCATTCAGCTATGAAGCTCCCTGGGTGACCAGGCACCACTTCTATCCCTGGCCTACTTCACAGGGTGGTTATGAGGATAAAAATTGTGTGTGTGACCTACATGCACCACCTTGAGCTCTTTGGACTAGACTGTCAGGATACAAATCAGGAGTGGGCAACTTGTAGCTCTCCAGGTGTTTTGGCCTACAACTCCCATCATCCCCTCGCCATTGGCTCTGCTGCCTAGGGCTGATGGAAGTTGTAGGCCAAAACACCTGGAGAAGAAGCAGGCTGTACATAAATATACTGGAGACAGGCTAAAAACACAGACACACACAGCAACAAGAGCCTACAGAAAGAACAACAAAGTGTTTTGCAGCACCTTAAAGAATATGCCATTTATTGTGGCATAGGCTTTTGAGGAGACTGTCCGCTTCATCAGAGAGTAATTGTTTCCCCGCTGCCCAGTACTGATCCTCCAGACCAATGTATTTATATATCATTTCTGCACACACACGCACACCCCACTATCTCCATGCACTTGAGATGGTGTGCATGAAAGCAGAACCACAAGAACAGCCCCTCAGAGGGAGGGAGAAGCCCACCCACCACCTTGTGGTGACAGGCTCCCCACCCCCAACCTGCTGGCAACAGCACCCCCCCAACCTTTTGGTCCCCTCATAATTCTGACTACAGGACCCCCTCCAACCTTTTGGTTCCCCCATTGGTCCCCCCATAATTCTGGATACAGAACCTCCCCCAACCTTTTGGCCACAAGTCTCCCCACAATTCTGACTACAGCCCCCCCCCAACTTTCAGTCCCCTCCCAACCTTCTGGTGACAGGTCCTCCTTGCACACAATTGTGGCTACAGGACCCCCCCTAAAAAACCTTTTGGTTCCCCCACCATTCTGGCTGCAGGACCCCACAACATTTTGGTCCCCCCACAATTCTGGCTGCAGGACCCTGCGATCCTTTTGGTCCCCCCACCATTCTGGCAACAGGCCTCCCCCAAACCTTTTGGTCCCCCCACCATTCTGGCAACAGGATCGCCCCCCAACCTTCCCCCCCCCCCACAATTCTGGCTACTGGACCTCCCCCCAACCTTTCGGTCTCTCCCAAGCTTTTGGCTACAGGCCCCTCCCCAACTTTGTCCGTCCCCCCCCAGCCAGCCAGCCAGCCCCTCCTCCTCCTCCTCCTCCCAGCCTCACCTTGAGGTCGTTCTCGGGCAGATACTTGCAGAGCCGCGCAATCTCCACGTACTTATCCAGGTCGAGGGGCGCCATTTTGGGAAGGGGACTGAGAGAGAGCGAAAGAGAGAGCCGCCTTGAAGAGGGGGAAGGAAAGAAGGAAAAAGAGGGGGAAAGGAGAGAGAACGGACCGGAAGCGGGGTCCTGCACTTCCGGCTTGTGTGGCGGGCTGGCCAATCTCCTCCGGGCTGCGCGCGCGCGAAGGGCACGGGCCCTGTTTTTAAGAGTAAAATAATAATAATTTTAAAAATCGTCGTCTTCTTTCCTCTTTTCCCTCCCGGAAGGAGAACCGGACCGGAAATGGCAACGTCAACTTCCGGCGAAGGTTTGAATCCGACGCCGAGCGCTTCCTTCCGGTCTCGCCGAAAGCGGCCTCTGGCTTCCTCTCCTTCCGCTTCCTCCCCAATCGCAGGCTACACCGCGCCGAGAGACCCCCGTGCAGCCCCGTGGCATCCTGGGATATGTGGTCAATCCCCCGTGTCTAGCTGAGCCAGTTACCTGGCGGCCTTTCCTCAACCTGGTTGAGGAAAGGGCAACATGTGTTGAACGCAGATGGAAGCTTAAACTGAAATAGAACTTCTAATACAACCCCCAGCATCCTCCCCCCCTGGGAGTTGTAGTCAAACACATCTGGAAGGGCATCAGATTTGGGGCGGGGGGAGGCTGCTCCACAGCACTTTCTGCCATTGCACCTAAAATCCAGCTACAGAAAATTGCTTTCAATCAGCATTCCCTGCAAGTAGAAAGCTAGTGCAGCAGGAAGAAGGCCAGGGTAGAGCCTCTCTCCTTGATACACTAGATTTCTAGTTTCAAATTTTAGTTTTTACACGGAAGAACATTCAAACACAGTGTCCCTCCCTTTCAGTCTGAAGGGCTACACTCCCCTAGAACGGCTGTCACACAGATCAAGGAGCAGGTTTATTTTCTGTCACTACAGAACGTAGGACCGAAACCAGCCTTCCCCCAGCCTGGTGCTCTCTAGGTGTGTTGTACTACAACTCCCATCACACCCTCCCAGCCAGCTGCAACCCACCTGGAGGGCACCAGCTTAGAGGAAGGCTTGCAGTAGCGTAATGAAGGCAATCTTGTTTGGGGGCAGACAGGGTGCTTGGAGGAAAATTAAATAGGGTGGATCAGAAGCAACGGATTGGGGCACCCCAACGACTTTTCAGAGCTGTGGAGAATATCAGGCAGGTGGCAGTAAGGAGTGGCCGAAGCTCAGTGGCGGAGCCCCCGCTTTGCATGCAGAAGGTCCCCGGTTCGATCCCTGGCAGCATCTCCAGGTAGGGCTGGACAAACGCCCCTCCTGAAACCCTGGAGAGCCGTTGCTGCCAGTCAGTGTCAACAATACTGGGCTAGACAGACGAAGGGTCTTATGTCATGTAAGGCAGCTTCCTATGTTCCCATTTAAATTACCCTTCCCCCCCCTGAACCCTGAGGACTAGAGTCTTGCTTTATTTTTAGGGAAAAGAACATAGCTCAGCAGTAGAAACCCTACTTTGCCCACAGAAGGTCCCAAGTTTGATCCCTGGCTTCTCCAGGATGGGCTGGAAGAACATCTGCCTGAAACGCTGGAGAGGTGTTGTTGCCAATCAGTGTTGACAATACTAGGTAGGTATAAGGCAGTTGCAGCAGGCGCTTAGCCTTCCCAAGTGAGCTCCAGTCGGACGTGTCGAACTACAACCCCCATCATCCCCAGTGGCCCAGCTGCCTGGGGGCAATGGGAACTGTAGTCTAGTGCATCTGGCTTGCTGCAAACTTGTGTCCCGAGTCCCGTCTTCTGTGCCAGTATGGAAGATGTGGAGGGGCCACAATTCATTAAAAAAAAAAACCCACTAACTAACAGATAGCCTCTTGGCATCTTAAAGGGGGCACATTCATGAACATCATGGCATCATGAAAGAGGGGCCTGATGAACTCTCGCGGACTGCATTCCACGAGAATGCTTTTGCCATAATAAATGTATTAGCCTTTAAAAGGCAAGGGTAGGCAACCTGGGACCCTTCCGAATATTTTGGCTGCTGGCTATGCTTGCCGGAGGTTATGGGACTTGTCGTCATTCAAGGCAGCTGCGGGGCACCAGGCCGCTGTCCGTCCCCTGCATTAAGGGGACACACGATCCTTTGTTGACTGTGCCGGGACAGGCTGACACAGCTACCCCTCTGATGATCATTAACGGACTGAACAATTAATACAGCACCGCCATCGGGCATGTACATGGCGCTGTGCAGGGTAACATAACCAAAAACATCTCCTGCTTCTTATAGATTATTTCATAATAGAGCTGAAAACCCCCTGCTCAATGCAGGAAACTACAGGAGGGGTCTCCCATCCAAGTAACAACCAGGCCTGACCCTGCTTAGCTTTCCACACTCAGACAAGCTGGGCCAGCGTGAGCCACGGGCCTGTATTCTCCCCGGCCAGAGCGAGAGAACAAGCAGGTTGCAATGTGGGAGAGGAGGAGCAAGTCGGGGGGGGGGGGCTCTTTGTCAGTGGATCCCTGCTGGGGGGTGAATGTAATGTGTGAACAGGCCCAGAGAAAGGAAAGTGACACGTGTTTAAGCACAGCGGTTGTGTGTGTGTGTGTGTGTGTGAGAGAGAAAATAGAGAGCAGTTCCAACTGCAGGTTTTTGGGGGGGGCTTTGGGCAAAACACTCTCCATGCCCCCCCTCCCTCGGTGAGTCTACCAAGGGCTCTTTCTCCTCCTCCTCCTCTTCCTCCTGGCTCCCACTTGTTCGCTTGGCAGGCACAGAGCCAGGGAGCAAGCGGGCCTGGCATCTCCTGCTCCTCACTTCCACCGTTGTCTGGGCCAGAGCGAGAGGCAGGTGGACAAGCAGGCTGCCATGACGGGAGAGGAGCAGCAACTCCAGGGGGGCTCTTGTCAGTGGGCCCCCGCTGGGGTGTGGGCCGTCGGCAGGTGCCCGACTATGCCGACCCTTGGCACCAGCCCTGGGACTCAAGAGTTGCCATTGTACCAGCTCCCCAATCCTAGATATGTGGAGGAGGAGGAGGAAGAGGAGGTCACGGCTGGGATGGAAGTGGGAGAAGTCTGCATATGCTCAGAAGCACCTCACCAGCATTAACTTCCCAGACCTGTTCCTTTCGAAATAAATGCATAAAGTGCGGTCTAAAACTGACCCCCCCTCCCCCCCCATCATCATCAGGCGATCACTCGTGACCGAGTAAGATTGTCTTCCGGGATAAAAGGAGGAAATTCTAAAGAAGATTGTGTAGACTCTAGCGATGGGTCCGTAAGTGACTGTGGAGGCCAATTCTAGATCCACACAGCTTCCCACAGTGAGGACACAGGTTACCAGATAGAGGATGGTCCTGTAAAGGATTCATTTGACGTGCTTTTCGCTTAGCACGTTTCTCCCTTTCACCTTGCACTCGGGCTTCTTCAAAGTCCATGGAACCTTTGTGAAAGGCCAACCTCCATTTAGATCGTTCATGGGCCAGAGCTTCCCAGTTTTCGATGTTTATATTGCATTTTTTTAGATTAGCCTTATGAACATCTTTAAATCTCTTATATTGACCACCGATATTCCGCTTTCCATCCTTGAGTTGGGAGCGCGGACGATGATCGAAACAGCCGCCCGGGAGGAGGAGGTGAAAAAATCCTGGCGCCTGTGCGAGGGGCGGGGCTATCGGTCTCCCAGCAACGGGCCCGGGAAGGGCGGGGCGCCGATTTAGGCCCCGCCCCCGCCTTCTTCCTGGCTCCGCATCCATGGGGCCCGAGCCGGCGCTGCGGGAGCTGAAGCCAGGAGAGAGCCCGGAGGGCGCCAGCTGGTGGGTTCCCAACGCGGGGCTGGATTGCACGTGTGAATGCGGGGTTTTTCGGGGGGGCGTGCAAAGAGGACTCGCGTGCAAGGGAGGCCGTTGCTGAATTTCTGGGGATGAGGCGGGGGAGGGGGGAGTGTGTGTGTGTTTGTGTGCGTGCTCTGACTCGGAAGTTCTGTGCGAATGCGTGTGCACGCGTGTATATGAGAGACAGGTGATCTGCATTATCCCCCCCCACACACACACACACACAAAAGGGGGAGGGGAAAAATAACCTTGCAAGGAAACATCGCAGGGAAACGTGGCCCGCATCCAGCTCTATAAGCTAATAGCATCGCCATGGGTTTACTCTTGCCTCGGTATTTTCCTCCCTTCCCCTGTGTTAAAGGTTCGATTGTAAGCTCCCTGGGGCAGGGACCTGACCTGTTGTAAATTGTCTTGTACGTCGATGGTGCAATGAAAATAAGTAATACTAGATCAGCCTTCCCCTAGCTGTCGCCTTGGAGATGGGTTGGACTACATCTCCCAGCATCCCCCAGCCAGCTCTCCTGGCTGGGGGATGCTAGGCGCTGTAGTCCAACCCATCTCCAGGGCGACCGCTTGGGGAAGGCTGTAATATGTGTTCCCTACAACAACCCTGCAAGGTTGGCCGGTCTGGTGATCCCTTGTAAACCACGAGGATGAGGCGCTTAAGGCAGTCCAACCAAATCCGAGAAACAGAGACTTCCCGGCAGTGGTGCAGCTAGGTCATTTTAGACCCTGGACTGCATGGTTTTATGCCTCTCCCCCGTTGTTATTCGTTTATTATCACATTCCTATCCTTTTTTCCTCTTGCAAGGAGCCCAAGTTGACATACATGACCCTCCAAAACTCCTCCTCT
This sequence comes from Shinisaurus crocodilurus, assembly GCA_021292165.1. Taxonomy (NCBI): domain Eukaryota; kingdom Metazoa; phylum Chordata; class Lepidosauria; order Squamata; family Shinisauridae; genus Shinisaurus; species Shinisaurus crocodilurus. The sequence goes on along the minus strand of JAHFWL010001188.1, from coordinate 2,352,688 downwards.
CCATGTTTATCCACACAACAACCCTGTGAGGTTGGTTGGGCTGAGAGTCAGCGACTGGCCCAAAGTCACCCGGTGTGCTTCATTGCCGAGGCGGGACTCGAACCTGGATCTCCCGAGTCCCAGTTCAACACTCTAACCTGCTACGCCACGCTGGCTCTTTAGATGACTGTATTATTTCAGTTGTGCATTGCCGTGTGGAAGGGCGACATTGCTGAGATCCCTTTTTCTTTCTCTCTGCCAGGTATTCCCTTCTTCCGCTTGGGGAGAGTCCCTGTGCCCGGGTGGGCCAAAACACCGTGTATCTGCCTCCCCTGGACCCAGGCAGCAGCAAAGGGAAAGTCCTCATCGTCGGAGGAGCAAACCCAAACTGCAGTTTCTCCGACTCTTATTTCATCGATCTTGGTAAGGGCTAGGAGGGGAAAGCGTGTAAGTGCCCCCTCCCAAAAAAAAAAGTGCCGCTAAAAATTGATTTTGTTTCTATACTGCCTAATAGCCAAAGCTCTCTGGACGGTTCACGGAATACAAAACACAGATATATTAAATGTAGCATAAAATACAAATACCATAAAATACTGCATAAAATGTCACTATAGAAAATTTAAAGCAGTTTGAACAGCTAAAACAATTTCAGTAATAAAAAAAAACCCTAGACCTGCTAAAATAGCTGACATATGCCATTAAATGCCTGGGAGGAGAGGACAGTCTTAACCTGGTGCCGAAAAGATGACAGATTTGGAGCCAGGTGGGCTTCTTCAATGGGGAGATCATTCCAAAAACCGGGGGGCCACCACCGAGAAGGCTCTCTCCCTTGTTGCCACAATCCGAGCCTCCCTTGGAGGTGGCACTCAGAGGAAGGCCTCATATGTAGATTGTAGTGTCGGCTCTTATTAATGTCCTTATTAGTGTTAGCAGAATTCGGCTTCCCGAGAACCTCTGCTTTCATTTTGTTGTAGTTGAAAAAAGCAAGTTCCTAGTCCTTATGGTTACAAAAACACACTTGAAAGTGTACATGAGCAATTCCTGAGAAAGGTTTGGCCTTCCATGAGAGGAAGAGACCTTCTGCAAGACAAAGGACTCCGTTCATGGAATGTCCCTTTGCCCGATATTTGGGGATCTCCCATCCTGCCCCACACCACAGCTCCCCCCATTCAGCAGGGTCTCCTGATGCTGTTAGTGTTTTCAGGGGGCTGGAGCGGCTGCCGTGGGAAGGGGGGCCGGGGAAGCCCACTCCTGTTGATCCAGCATCAATTCTGGATCCCACCCCAAATCTCTGTAGCTCAAGGAATTTACTTCGGCGGGGTTTATTCTCAAGCAAGCATGTGTTAGGTCCGCCGCTGAAAGTTAAGCAAAATAAACATTGCAGAACAAGCTACGCAAAGTAAGAGAAAACTTTGGATCTTTGCTGGATTAGTACAGGTTGTGGGGCCCAGCTTTTCTTGTGGCTGAATTTCGGTAACCTTGGGGCAGGATTTTATTGACATGGGGGTGGGGGTGTTTGCACAAAACAAGTAATTTGGTGTGAAGCATTTGCTGTATTCGGCGCAAGACACTCCGCTCCCTGGTAGCAAATCCTAAATGCGCTTGATGTGCCAGCGGTAGAAAGTTCTCAGGTGCCTGAACAAAATATTTATTCTGCCCGACGCGTTTCGGAAAAACATCTGTTTCCTTCCTCAGGGGCCGCGTATCTTTCTTCAGATATATCGAAAAAGAATCCTTTCAACGTCTCTTCTGTGTTGATTTTTTTCGATACATCTGAAGAAAGATAACTGGCCCCTGTGGAAGGGAAAATATTTTTTCCCCAAACATATTGGGCAGGATAAATATTTTCTTCAGGCAACTGAAAATTTTCTCTCTTTTGTTTCGTGTTGTTTCTTTCATGTCATCGGTAGGCAACCTGGTATCCTCCAGATCTTTTGGACTACAATGCCCATCATCCCTGACTGTTGGCCTTGTGAGCTGGGGATTATGGGAGTTGTGGTCCAATACACTGGGAGGGCGGCAGGATAGCCGCCGTTGAAGACAGTAGGGCTTACTTCTAATACAGGTAACTTGGTATCCTCCAGATGTTTTGGACTACAACTTCCATCATCCCTGACTGTTGGCCCTGCGGGCTGGGGATTATGGGAGTTGTAGCCCAAAACATCAGGAGGGCGACAGGATAGCCCCCCATTGAAGACAGTGGGGCTTACTTCCGAGGAAACATGCGCAGGATTGCACCGTGAGCCACACCGAATGCTTTTATGGATTGATGCGTCTTTATGCGCCGCAGACACACACAGCTGGACGGCGCCTGGCTGGGGCGGCCTCTTGCCACGCTACGAACATGCCGCCTTCGTTCCTGTGAGCCGGCCCACGAGCGTCTGGGTCTACGGAGGGGCCAGCGAAACTGGGAACAGGAACTGCGTGCAGGTTTTGGACCTCTGTAAGCATTTGTGATTTCTCAAGCTTTACTTCAGATAGTTCCTCCCCCCCCCCCGATTTCTTAAGCTTCATTGTAATATTCTAGTCCTACCTTTGAAACAAATCATTGTCAAATCTCCAAATCTTTTTTATTTTCAGTCTTTGTACCCTGCCTTTTCTAAAGGAAAGTCAAGATTGTTGATTTTTTCAATTTATATCCCGCTTTTCCTCTCAAGGAACTGAGTGTCGGCGGGGGGCATGCACAGCTCTCCTTCCTGTCCTGTCTTGTCCCCACAACCACCCTGTGAGGTAGGCTGGGCTGAGAAAGAGTGACTGGTCAAAAGAACATCAGAAGAGCCCTGCTGGATCAGGCCCAGGGTCCATCTAGTCCAGCGTTCTGCTCACACAGTGGCCGACCAGTTGCCCATGGGAAGCCCACAAGCAGGACATGAGTGCAGCACCACCTTCCCGCCCATGTTCCCCAGCAACTGCTGTACACAGGCATACTTCCTGTGATCCTGGAGGTAGTATATAGCCAATCAGGACTAGTAGCCACTGATAGCCTTCTCCTCCAGGAATTTCTCCAATCCCCTTTTCAAGCCATCCAAATTGGTGGCCGCCACGACATCCTGTGGAAGTGAATTCCATAGTTTAACTCTGTTGTGTGAAGAAGTCCTTCCTTTGATCTGTCCTGAGTCTCCCACCAATCAGCTTCATGGGATGACCCCTTTGGGGTTCTAGTATGATGAGAGAGGGAGAAAAGGTCTCCCCGTCCACTTTCTCCACGCCAGGCATCATTCTGTGCACTTCTATCCAAGTGACTGGGGATTTGAACCTGGGTTTCCCCTATCCTAGTCCAAGACTCTAAATCAGTGTTCTCCAACCTTGGGTCCCCAGATGCTTTTGGCCTACAACTCCCATGGGAGTTGTAGGCCAAAAACATCTGGGGGACCCAAGGTTGGAGAACACTGCTCTAAATGCAGCCTTCCCCAACCTGGTGTCCTCTGGATACTTTGGATTTCAACACCCATCAGCCCCAGCCAGCGTGGCCAATGGTCAGGAATGCTGGGAGTTGTTGTCCAAAACATCTGGCGGCCACCAAGTTGGCGAAGGCTGTGTTTCGGGCACCTTCCACCAACCTGTTGCCCTCTAGATCGTTCTGGACTACAATGCCCATCATTTCCAGCCAGCGTGGCCAATTGAAGATGCATAAAATCAAGCTCCAGGTTGCTCTGTTCATGTTTCTCCCTCACAGCACACCACACCCCCATACACACATGTGACACTTGGGGCACAATCCTACGCGTGTTTAGACCGGAAAAACGTCCTACAACTTCCAGCATGCCGCAGCCAGCCATGCTGGGAATTGTAGGCCTTTTTTTTTTTTTGTCCAAACACGCGTAGGAATACTCCTTTAAACACTTTGCATTTTCTGCATCCATAATTTGATTGCCTTGCCTAGAATACACGCCGAGACACCGTTTTTCTTCTCTTCAATCTCGCCGTTGGCTAACTTTTTGTTTTGCTGTTTTTATTAGGTACTGGAACTTGGGAGAGCCCAAAAGTGAGCGGCACGCCGCCCTCCCCTCGCACGTTTCACACATCTTCAGCGGCAATCGGTGACCGACTGTATGTATTTGGAGGAGGTGATAAAGGGGTAGATCCAGTCAAAGACCAGCAACTTCACGTATTTGACTCAGGTAAGTTTGGGTTGTGTGTTGTTGTTTTCTTGAAGTCAAAAAGTCCTTAATCTGCATGGATTAAAGCAGGGCTTGGGCGATTTGGGGCCCTCCAGATGTTTTGGCCTAGAATACCTCTCATCCCTCACCATTGGCCACGCTGGTTAGGCCTGATAGGAGTTGTAGGCCAAAACATCTGGAGGGCCACAAGTTGCCCGACACCTGACATAAAGTAAGAAGATCTGAGAGTAAACTCATCACATTGTCTGTGAAGGAAACTGAGCACGAAAGACAAAATCCATGACTTAAGTTCCATTAATTTCAGTGGGTTTGCTCTAAAGTAGAACTAATCTGGACCCAACTCACTCACTTTTCTGCTTTTGGAGGGGGCATCCTGATAGCCTAGTCACAGCTATGGTAAAATCCTGCAGTTCTCCATTTTCTATGAACAGCTCTCACTTCTGGGAAGAAAAAGTCTAAAGCAGGGATGAGGAACCTATAGCCTTTCAGATGTTGACTACACAACTCCCACCAGCCATGCTTGCTGGGAGTTGAGGGCAACATCTGGAAGGCCACACTCCCCCCTGCCTCTAAAGCAGGGCTCTCCAACCTTGGGTCCCCAGATGTTGCTGGCCTACAGCTCCCAGCATACCCAGCCAGCATGGCTAATGGCAAGGGATTCTGGCAGCTGTAGTCCAGCAACATCTGGGGACCCAAGGTTGGAGAGCCCTGCTTTAGAGTGTTGGACTGGGACTCGGGAGATCCGGGTTCTAGTCCCCACTCGACCACGAAGCTCACTGGGTGACTGACTCTCAGCCTAGCCTACCTCGCAGGGTTGTTGTGAGGATCACTGACTCTCTGCCTGAACCTCGCAGGGTTGTTGTGAGGATGAAATGGAGAGGAGGAGGATTATGTAAGCCGCTTTGGTTTCCTTGCAGGAAAAAAGGTGGGACATAATAAATAAAATAAAACATGAACTCTTACCCCACACAGCCACGCTGTCCTGGTCGCAGCCAGAGGTACGTGGCCACCCGCCTGCTCCACGGCACGGCCACGCCGTGGTTGCTGTCCAAAACAGGCTCTTCCTACATGGCGGCTTGGCTGGCGACACATTCTACGATGACCTGTTCTCCATCGATACCAGTAAGTAACTTTGCCGGAAGGGATTTTTTTGGCTTTCATCGCAGGGTTGTTTTGAAGATAAGATGGTGTGGGGGGAGAACCTTGTATGTTGCCTTGAGCGCCTTTGTTTTCTATTTTCTATTTATTTATTACACTTCGGGATACAAAAGTAATAAATAGAAACCCCACCCCACCCCGAACCTACTTTGGCTCCTGCAGTTTTTACTTGCCACTGGCCAGGTTTGTTTCCCCTCCTCTCCAAAATCATCTTTGCAGCCATGAGGGCTAGAAACTTTTCTTTTTAAACAAAAGCCGAGACCTTCAAGCTGTTCTGTCTTCTCGACCAAATTCAGCTTTCGACCGATAAAACTGCAGATCCGCTGAACACGCATGCTGCTCTGCAGGTGCATTTCTGAGCTCTGCCTTGCTTGAGCTCTCCGCCTGATGAGTCTTGGTGACGACCGATTTGTCCACTTGCAGCCGACATGGAATGGGAGACGCTGCCAGCCGCCGGGTCTGTCCCAGGAGGGCGGGCCGCCCACTCGGCAGCGGCTTTCCGGGACCATCTGTACATCTTTGGCGGAATGGACCCGACGGGAGCGCTAGACACAATGTACAAGTATGACATAGGTGGGTGATTCTCCAGAGAACGCTAGAGCAGCCTTCCCCAACCTGGTGCGCCTTCCAGGTGGTTTGGACTTCAAATCCCATCAGCCCCAGCTGGCATGGCCAAAGGTCAGGAATGCTGGGCGTTGGTGTCCACAACATCTGGAGGCCACCATGTCGAGGAAGCCTGCACACTAGAGCCAGTGTGGCCTAGTGGTGAGAGTGTTGGACTGGGACTCGGGAGATCCGGGTTCTAGTCCCCACTTGGCCATGAAACTCACTGGGTGACTTTGGGCCAGTCACTGACTCTCCGCCTAACCTACCTCACAGGGCTGTTGTGAGGATAAAATGGAGAGGAGGAGGAGGATTATGTAAGCCGCCTTGGGTTCCTTGCAGGAAGAAAAGGCGGGCTATAAATATAATAAATAAATAAATAAATTTATGGCTCTGTATTACAGCTCCGATGGGTTCAGGAATTGACCATTAAGGAAGTGGTGACCATTAATAGACAACCAGCTGCTACTTCCCCCCATTCCCGGCTTTATATTTTGCAAACAATTCACCTTGGCAGTGCCGGCTCCATGTTTTGGAGGGTCCTTGGGCAAGACCCTCTCCATGGGCCCCCCTCCCTCAGTGGGTCTCCCCCCTCACTGCCATGGTCACCAGCGGCTCTTGCTCCTCCTCCTCTTCCTCATCATGGCTCCCACTTGCCTGCTTGGCAGGCAGAGAGCCAGGGAGCAAGTCGGCCGTGGCATCCCCTGCTCCTTCTCTTCACCACCACCGCTGTCTGGGCCGGAGCGAGAGGCAGGTGAAGAAGCAGGTTGCGATGGGGAAGAGGAGGAGCAACTCCAGGGGGCTCTTGTCCATGGCCCCCCGCTGGGGTGCGGGCCCTCGGCCGGTGCCCGATCATGCCGACCGTGACCCTGAGCTTGCAGGCTCTAGTTGGGCCATAAGGCAACTCATAAGGGTGGCCGGTTGCCGGCCAGATGGGCGATTAATAAATGTAAATAATAAATAAATAAATAAATAAATAAAGGAATTAGCAAATAAATACACAATTTTCTTTCAAAAAAACCACAAACCCTACAGAAAAAGGTCACTGGGCACGTGTAGAGTTCAAGACCCCTTTGCCCCCGGGACGTCTGGACCATTCGATGTGTATTGTTCCGTGGAAAGCATCTGCGGACGATGAAAGGGCTGCCGGAGGGGAGAAGGAACGGAAGGAAGCCATGGACAGCTCCAGCCATGGCAGTCAACGCAGTGAAGGCCGTGCAAAGGAACACCTGGCATACCTGTGCTTAATATTTGGCGGTATGGATATGAAAGGGGAGATCTACAAGGACACTGTTGTAAGCCTTCTTGAGTAATAATAATAATAATAATAAAATAATTCATTTAAGCAGTGCAGGTGTTTGATGGTCATAATGATCGAAGTTTGGTCAAAACTCTCCCCCCCCCCCCCCCGGTTACATTCAAACCTCGCACCAACAATCCACGTTGTGCCGTACTGCTACAAATTCAGTGTTTGTGCCCAATTTTCTGCTTCTTAAGGTTTCAGCTTATTTAAAATATTTGTAATTTCTGGGCATGGAGCACAGGTTTTGGGGGGGGCCTTGGTTAAGACACCCTTAATCGGCCCCCTCCCGCAGTGGGTCTGCCTTCTCACCGCCATGGTCACCAGCTGCTCCTGTTCCTCATCCTCTTTCTTACTACTTGGCTTGCTTGGCAGGCAGAGAGCCAGGGAGCAAGTCGGCTGTGGCATCCGCTGCTGCTCCTTCCTCCTCACCGCCGCCATTGTCTGGGCCAGAGCAAGAAGTTGGGGAACAAGCAGGTGACAATGGGGAATAAGGGGGAGCAATTCCAGGGGGTTCCTGTTAGAGGGCCCCTGCTGGGGTGCGGGCCCTCGGCAAATGCCCAAGCATGCCGACTCTTGGCGCTGGCCATGACCTCTTTCATTGTACACCCTCAAATGGGTGTAGGAACAGAATGCTGGACTGCAGTGCCGGCTGCAGGTTTTGGAGGGCCCTTGTGCAAGACACCCTCAGTGGGCCCCCTCCCTCAGTAAATCTTCCTTCTCACCACCATGGTCACTGGCAGCTCTTGCTCCTCCATCCTCTCTCATCATTGCTTCTACTTGCTTGCTTGGCAGGCAGGCAGGCAGGCAGGCGCATCTGCTCCTCCTCCACATAAGACCTACAGTAGGAGTAGGTTTGTAGGGTAGAGAGTAGGGGTCGGGCAAGTTGTAGGCCAAAACGTCTGGAGGGTCACAACTCCCATCAGCCCTCATTGGTTACACTGGCTAGGGCTGATGGGAGTTCTGGTCCTCCTGCTGTTTTGACCTACAACTTGCCCGACACCTGGCATAGAGGAAGAAAATTTGAGAGTAAACTCATCGCAATATTTGTGAAACTTTGACCATGAAAGACACATATATGACTTAAGTTCCATTGATTTCAGTGGGCCTACTCTTAAGTAGGATAAATCTGGACCCAATTCACTTTTCTGCTTTTGTTGGGAGGGGGCATACTGGTGGCCCAATCACAGCTACACTTAAATCCTGCACTTCTCAGTTTTCTATGAACAGCTCTCACTTCTGCCCTGGGGAAGAAGCAGGGATGAAGAACCTAGATGTTGACTACACAACTCCCATCAGCCATGCTTGCTGGAAGGCCACACTTCCCCCTGCCTCTAAACAGTTATGGGCCGAAGGTAGAGGTTATTGACTTCCAACTCCCAGCATTCCTGACCATTGCCCATGGTGGCAGGGGCTTCTGGGAGTTGACATCCAGAACATCTGGCAAGCTACCCTATGCCAACCTGTGGCCTAAAGGAACCAGAAGCCAAGTCTGTGGTGGAAGGCACTTGAATCATGTTCTGTAGCAGGCCAATTCTCTGCACATTTTAATTTTTTTTTTCCACTGTTAATTGAACAGTGACTGAACCTTCAAGTCCTCATTGGCCTTTTTTTAAAAAAACTAGTTTTTAAGTGTTTTGTATCTCTGCAAACCTTCATGTTCTCCAAAGAGAACACCGATAAGGGAAGGTTTTAGGAGGATGGGAAAGAGGTCCTCTGCAAGCCCCAAGCTGTGCTTGAAAGGCTTCTGGATAGCACTCCAAAAGCAAGGTTTCGAAAAAAGATGCCAAGGTTCAGAGGATGAAACTGGCCCTTTGTCCAAAGTCAAGGCTCTGCTTTCCCCATCTCCTTGGCCCCAAACTCTGGCTTGAGCTTTGCATTGTGGGGAGAATACTTGGGTGGAAAGTAGCACAGCAGCTGTCAAAAGCCCCCAACCCTCTTGGAAATGAAGACAGGACCCAAGAAATTCACTCCCTGCCAGAAGGCCCAAGGAAGCTCTGCCTTAGGAATTAATGTCACGAGCTATCAGTTTTAAGAGGTCATCTTTCACAGGGGAGATGTTGATGGCACAGTTGCCACTCGCTCAAGCTACAGAAAGTTGTACTTAACCTATAGTGATGTCATTCTCTCTGGATAGCAATTTCCCGAAGGGTAAGCTGTTATGTCTGTTACAAGTACAAAGGGTGTTGTGGCACCTTAAAACTAACAGTTTTAAGGTGCCATAAGCTGTTATGTCCAATATGCCAGGGCTTGAGGCTCTTTTCCTCCCGGGTAACCCACTCTCAGCTACATGCCTGTCAGGGCAATCCGTGTAAAATTTAGGCTTCTAGATTACCCAGGTAGTCTTCACTCTTGGGAAAAATCTTAAACCGCTGCCAGAAAACTTGCCATTTCAGATGTACTGCCGAGATTAATTTATTCAAAGTCCTCTCCCTTGCGTATCAGGCAAATACCATTTCCCTTTACAAGTTTAAACTTTCTAGGAAGAGTCGTGCGGTGTTTTGATTCACTGGGCTTGTTCACACATCCCAAGCCATCTTTTAAATGACCTCTTAGCTGAAGGTGTGTGGGAAGTGCCCTTAGCTATAGCCGGATTGTTACTCTGCTCTGAGGAAGGAAGCCCCTGATGGTTTGTATTTAGGGAACAGGGAGACAGGAGCAGTCAGTCACAGCCATGCAAGACCCAGTACTCCTACAGCATTTGTGTAATTGCGTATTAACTAGACCCAGATCCAGTGTAAGTAACAAATTTATTGTTGTCACTTGGAGGGTAGAAAAGTTCTCCACAGAATGCACACGACCCACTTGTTAAATAGAATGATTTCAAGGTGAACACTTCTATGCCCCCTCCTGGTAAGTTAGCCTCTCCCCCCCCCTTGCCCTCCCCCCGGACATTTATCAACTGCTAACGAAAAGCAGTAAACAGCCACTTCGGGCTAGCATTTCCAACTCCACTTGAGTGAAGATTCTGATCACATTCCAGATCTAGAGTTCAATAGTTTAAACAAAAGTTCAAAGTCCAGTATTTACATAGTGTCAACGCTCAGGAAGCCAGGGCCTACAACTCATCCTTCTCTCCTGCCGCTTCTTCCTCGCCCGGGGGTGGGCCTGCGCTGCCGTATAGCTTGCCCACGATGGGCTGCACAACCTCTTCCAGTTCCTTCTTTTGAGCTTTGAAGTCTTCGATGTCGGCATCCTGGTGGCTCTCGAGCCATTCAATTTTCTCCTCCACAGCCTTCTCCATCGTTTCTTTGTCTTCTGCCGACAACTTGCCGCCCAGCTTTTCCTTATCCCCGATCTGGTTTTTCAGGGAGTAGGCGTAACTTTCCAGCTCATTCCTGGCATCGATCCGCTCTTTCAGCTTTTTGTCCTCCTCGGCAAACTTCTCCGCGTCGTTCACCATCCTCTCGATCTCTTCTGGGGTCAGGCGGTTCTGGTCGTTGGTGATGGTGATCTTGTTTTTGTTGCCGGTGCCCTTGTCCTCGGCAGTGACGCGAAGGATTCCGTTCACGTCGATTTCAAAGGTGACCTCGATCTGGGGGACACCCCGGGGAGCAGGAGGGATTCCAGTCAGGTCGAAAGTCCCCAGCAGATGGTTATCCTTTGTGAGAGGACGCTCTCCTACAAGGGGGAGAAAAGGAGAAACGTTCATATATACGGATCTATGCTAACTGCAGATTGCTGCCTTAAGGTCCTCATATTTCTGGATCACTGGTCAGCTATTCGCAGACCATATTCCCCTCTCCAGATTTTCAGGACTACAACTCCCATCACCCCTGACCATTAGCCATGCTGGCTAGGGATAATGGGAGTTGTACTCCAAAATATCTAGAGGGCACTGCATTGTGGAAGGCTGCCCTACACCTTGGCACGTTAACATCCCCCAAATGGGGGACTGAAGCATGCACTGCAAAATTAAAATGAACTGGTGAATCCCACCATGGCAATTTATGGCTCACACAAGACAGAAAATGTCCACGTTTCTAAATGATGCAGGCCATTTACCTTCACAGACTTTGATTGTCACAGTCGGCTGGTTATCGGAAGCTGTGGAGAAGATCTGAGATTTCTTGGTGGGGACAACAGTGTTCCTTGGGATAAGTTTGGTCATGACTCCACCAACTGTCTCAATGCCCAAGGTCAGAGGGCACACGTCAAGGAGCACCAGGTCACCTGAGGAAGAATAGGAGAAGTTAAAGAAACGACCGATAAAGGCACCACCACCTGAGCTCTCTTAGCTACATTTGCTGCCACCCTAAAGATGTAAGTAAAACTGATGAGCAGAGCTTCTATACTAATCCCACCTGCTTTTCAGTTTCTCCTACAAACTGTTCTTATTTTAGGACATACCCAACACCTCAAGCAGCATTTCAGCCACTCCACTTACCAGTATCTTGGTCCCCAGAGAGGACACCAGCTTGGACAGCAGCACCATAAGCCACGGCTTCGTCAGGATTGATGCCCCGAGAGGGCTCCTTGCCATTGAAAAATTCTTTCACCAGCTGCTGTATCTTGGGGATTCGGGTAGAGCCACCAACCAGCACGATTTCATCAATGTCAGACTTTTTTAGGTCTGCATCCTCTAGGACTTTCTGGACAGGCTTCATGGTGGAACGGAAGAGATCCTGCGAGGAGAATTAAAAAACATTTGGTTGATATGCAGCACTATTTCTTACCCTGGGGCAAAACATAGCTGTGCAGAGTGCCTTGGGCAGTTAAGGCCACAAGAGGGACCAGGTATCACCCAATACATTCCCAAGATCAGAGGTAGCCTTGCTCTGTACCACTCGGGGTCAGACTGGCCAAATCCCTTGTAGCATCTCATTTATGGAAGCCACCAAGACATTATGAATGAAACCTTGCTTCAACTAGCTATTTTATTCTGCAGTTAATGCATTTTGATTGGGACGGTGCCTGAAGTGGATCAGGAGAGTTTTCTTAAACTCATTTGGGCATCAGACACATTTTTGAAACCCTAGTGCTTTCCATTTAAGTCAGGTACATTGAACCTGTTTCAGTCAGAGGGCCAAATTCAATTTTGGAGATGCTCCTGAAGCGGGGGGGGGGAGGAAGAGGCCAAAAATATTAGTGTATTGCAGCTTAAAGCTCTTCTTTTTGTAGGGAAAAAATTGTGCAAGAGCCAGGAAACTACCAAATGATTGGCAGTTAGGGAAAGGGGGCGTGGCCATCCTGAGAACCCAAAGGGGGGCATATTTGGCCCTCAGGTGGGCCGGATTAGGCCTGTGGGCTTGAGGTTCTGCAACCCTGCTCTAAGTGGTGGACCGGTTTTAATCAAGAGCGAACTCCGCTCTGGATTCAAGATGCCTACCATGTTCAGTTCTTCAAACTTGGCCCTAGTCAAGGTCTCAGAGAAGTCTTCCCCTTCGAAGAAGGACTCAATCTCAATCCTAGACTGGTGCTGAGAGGAGAGGGCTCTCTTGGCTTTCTCCACTTCCCGCCGGAGCTTCTGCACTGCTCTGTTGTCCTTCCGGACATCCTTCCCGGTTTTCTTCTTGTACAGCTTGATGAAGTGCTCCATCACCCGCTGGTCAAAGTCTTCTCCACCCAGGTGAGTGTCGCCGTTGGTAGCCACGACTTCGAAGACGCCGTTGTCGATGGTGAGAAGAGAGACGTCAAAGGTCCCACCCCCCAAATCAAAGACAAGGATGTTCTTCTCGCCCTCCCTCTTGTCCAAGCCGTAAGCGATAGCAGCAGCAGTACTGTTAAGAAAGAGCGAGTGTTAGAACTCTTGACTGCCTAAGACCTTAACTGCACCAACACAGTAAAGCTGACTTTATTCATTCAAAGCTTTTTATAGTCTGCTTTTCAGTCAAATGACTTACGGTTCATTGATGATTCTCATGACGTTCAATCCAGCAATGGTGCCAGCATCCTTCGTGGCCTGGCGCTGGGCATCATTGAAGTAAGCTGGCACAGTGACCACAGCATGAGTAACCTGGAAGAGAAGGACAAGAATTCAGCCTGGTTGCTCTTACCTAAGCTACAAGAGCACATAGTTCATTTTGAGGAGGGACGTGAGCTGTCTGGAAAAGCACTTTCCAAGACTACTTGAGAGAATGAGTACTTTCTCCCCCCCGCCCCCAAACTGGACCTCCTGGGAAAGCAGGAAGGTATGGACTCCCCACGTACAATTTAAGTCATCGATCTTGGAGAGGACCTCAGCTCAATGGCAAGGCACATGTTCCACATAAAGAAGATCCCAGGTTCCACCCAGTTTAGAAGACTCTCAGGACCAGGAAACATAGGAACATAAGCAGCTGCCTTAACTGAATCAGACCTTTGGTCCATGCAGCCCAGCAGCACTGTCAACACTGATCGGCAGCAGCTCCTCCAGGGTTTCCTGCAGCAATATTTCCAGCCCTACCTGGAAATGCCGAGGACTGAACCTGGGAACTTCTGCGTGCAAAGCATGTGCTCTACAATGAGCCATAGTCCCTCCTAAGGATGTCAGGACCAGAAAGGAGGATCTTAGGACCAGGAAAGGCATCTATCCCAGGCCTACTCAGAGCAGGCAGTCACTGATACAAGGCAGCTTTCATATTTATTCATGAGAGCTGCCCAACACAAAACTCCCCCTCAATGCCACTTTTGTTAAGCTTCCTTAAAGTGAAAAAAATAATCATCTTACCTTCTTTCCCAAATAGGCCTCAGCGGTCTCCTTCATCTTAGTCAGAACCATAGCCGAAATTTCTTCAGGGGCAAATGTCTTCATTTGCCCTCCTCCAATATCGACCTGAATATAGGGCTTAGATTTCTTTTCAATGACCTGTGAAGACAAGTAAAATTGAACACGGTTACAAACTTTAACCAGTGTGGTGTAGTGGTGAGGGACCAGGGCTTGGGAGATCAGGGTTCTAGTCCCCGCTCAGCCATGAAACTCACTGGGTGACTTTGGGCCAGTCACGGACTCTCAGCTTAACCTACCTCACAGGGTTGTTGTGAGGATAAAATGGGAGAGGAGGAGGATGATTATGTAAGCTGCCTTGGGTTCCTTGCAGGAAAAAAGGCGGGGTATAAATATAATAAATAAATAAATAAATTTGGGGATTTCCACCCATTACAGTAATTATGGGTTTCTGAATTTGTGGGTTAGTCACTTCAAGACTGCTCTTTGTGGTGGGAAGCGATGCATACATTTAACTAATTATTATTATTTTAGGGGAGCAGTTACAAGTTCCATTCCTTAGAAGACCATGCTCTCTGTGATGGGGGTGGGTGGGGAATAAGTACGCCAGCAGGACTCATATAGGAACGACCTAACATAACGAGTACAAGTGCCCTATAAGAGCAAATTATAACACAGGCTGAAATGCTGTTCTGGTTCTCTACAGAAAACTGCACAGATACAACCTCTCAGAGGCTAGGACAGGACTGCAGTTGCCTTTTCCTGCACTAAAAGCGGTCACCATTTTTGCCCAGCTGTTTGGCCTACAATTTGTGAGCTGCCAATGAAACACCTGCATGGATTTTGCAGTCCTGGGCAGCGAAAGAGGCCATGTTGAGCCCATGGAGAACTGCCACATACCTTATGAGTAGTTTGGCGAGCCACAAGTTGTACAGAGCAGAAGACAGTACTAAGCTTGTGTAACCCTGAAGACAGTGTTAGGTCAGAGTGCAAATCCCATGAATTCACTCAGCCGATTCCCAGCAAGTCACTGTTTCTAACAGAACTCACCTCAAATGAGTTGCAAGTTTCAAACAAAAAAGGCGTAGGACTTTTTTCTGTCTAAACTTGCATAGGATTGCACCTCAAGGCACTTTACACAGGATATAAAACACAACAGAAATAGATGGGATAAAATGTGTACCTTGAAAGGTAGGTATTTGACATCCTGCTGTACGGAAGGATCATTCCACGTTCTCCCAATCAGACGCTTGGCATCAAACACTGTATTCTCAGGATTCGAAGTCAGCTGGTTCTTGGCTGCGTCACCTATCAGACGTTCCCCTTCTGGTGTGAAGGCCACGTAGGAGGGTGTAATTCTGTTGCCCTGGTCATTGGCAATTATCTCCACACGCCCATTCTTGAAGACACCAACACTGTGGAAAAGAATATAAGCCATCAAAAGACTGGCAACAAGACAAGTGCAATAGGACACATTCAGTTAGCAACTTATTATTTTCATTATTACTATTGTTATGTATTTCATTTTTATCCCGCCCAATAGCCAAAGCTCTCTGGGCGGTTCACAACAATTTACAAAAGAACAAAGCACGGGTACAATAAAATACAGCATAGGCTTGCCCCTGTAAAGAAATGCTGCAAGACAGCTAGGATCCTGTAGCCTGTTTGGGTTGATGCTGATGTTTCAGGCCAACACTCATGTTTTTAGATGCAATACTGCCCTAGAAACCAAGATCATGTAGCCATTTGCACAAGAGTATGCAGTGGGGCTGTAGAACAGTGACAGAGCACCTGCCTGGCATGCAGAAGGCCCCAGGTTCGATCCCCAGCTGCATCTCCAGGTAAGGCTAGGAAAGATTCTTGCCTGAAACCCTGCAGAGCCATCACTAGTCAGTGCTGACCATACTTGGCTACATGAACCAAGGATCTGACTCGGTATAAAGCAGATTTGTTAAGTTCCTAGTATGTCCTGTGCTGCTACTGCCAAATTGTGCAAGCACACAAAAGCAGATGTACAATTTCAGTTGGTTACACTGATTCAGTACCATGACTCACTGGTGTTGCATCAGATCTTATCCACATTCTGTACCAGGTACATCAGACCATAAACTAGCCTTCCCCAACCTGGTTCCCTTTGATGTTTCAGACTTCAACTCCCATCAGCCCCAGCCAGCATGATCAGGAATCCTAGGAGTTGTAGTCCCAAAAATGTCTGGAGGGAACTAGGCAGGGGAGAAGCTGCCATAAACTATTCAAGGCAAGTATCCATGAAGTAGCTAAAGACAAGTAAGCCTTCTTTTACGTACCAAGAGTATGTGGTTCCCAGATCAATGCCGACCACAGTCCCAACTTCTTCCTTTTTGTCGTCGTCATCAGCGAACACACTGCCAACAAGCAGCAGGCAGACAAGAATGTACTTCATGCTGTCCTCGTGGTAAGTCTCACACACAAGCTTGATTTTAAAAACTCTGCAGGAAGGGAAGTCAAACGTCAGCTACAATACTAGGCCAAAAGAGGACACAAAACGCCAGGAAATGTTCTTAAGGGTGCAATCCTATGCATGTTTAGACAGAAAAAAGTCCAACTCCCAACATTTCCCAGCCAGTAATGCTGGGAGTTGTAGGACATTTTTCTGTCTAAAGATGGGTAGGATTGCACCCTAAGCTGCTGAAATGTGAACAACACTCCAGTAGTATTCCTGGTCCCACACAGACCCAGACTGTACCAGATGTACAATAACCAGAAGTTTCAAGAGAGTTCTCTTCATCAATAAGATTTAAGACTTCAGGCAGCTCAAAGGAAACTGGCTATGTCAGCCTGGTCCCCTTGCCCACCATCCCATTCACACCAGACCTAGGAAATATTTCTATTCACAGGAGAGGAAGCAAAGGGCTAAGAGAAAATTACACTTGTTTCTTTCTCAAAGCCCACTGCCTTGGTGGCCCACTTCCACCAACTGCTCTATTACTTGGCAAGGAATGATTGGATCTGAAAAGAGGCCCAACCCTTTTCGTAACTTTTATGTACATCCACTGGAAAGAAAAAAATATTAGTATCCTATAGACCAGGGCTCTCCAACCTTGGGTCCCCAGATGTTGCTGGCCTACAGCTCCCAGCATACCCAGCCAGCATGGCTAGTAGCAAGGGATTCTGGGAGTTGCAGTCCAACAACATCTGGGGACCCAAGGTTGGAGAACCTTGCTATAAACAAAAGCCTTCCCCAACCTGGTACCCTTTAGATGGGTTGGACTACAACTCATCTAAAGGCAATCACTGAATGCTGTATAACCAGAACCAGCCTGAAGATGGGAGGCAGCAACTTAAGAGCCTCCAACAAGGTCCAAACCATCCCAGCACCAGAGGCAAAGCAATCGGGGGCCCAGTAGATGACCAGCAATATCCTCCACAGCAGCATTCCCTAATGGGGGTTGCTCTTCAGATATTTTGGACTACAATCCCCATAATTCCTGAACACTGGCTGATCGGAGTTGCAGTCCCAAGACAACGGACAGGCACCAGGTTGCAGGAAGGACACACATGCCTCAATGTCTCTTTCCCCTATATTCTTGGCCTACGGAATCACTCTGCAGCCTAGCCTGGCGCCCTTCAGATGTTTTGGACTGCAACTACCATCATACCCAGCCAGCATGGCCAATGGGCAGGAATGCTGGGAGCTGCCCTGCCAGATGGTTTGGGCTACATCAGGTTGGGCAAGGCCTATCTAGGGCTTTCAATGCGATATTCACACAGTGTGTAGCAAAAACACAACCCACGATCATTCTTGTCTTGTGTAACGGAAACCATCAGGAAAATCAAAGCGGGGTGAGCAGACTTTACCATGAAATGAGATCTTGAATTTTTCTTATTGTTTAAAATTACTTTTAGATACATGTGTGTCCCTCTGTGTGTTGTATGTTAATATTATTTGTATGTATATGGCTTTTATAATATATTTTAAAGATTTTAATCTTTGTAAACTGCCCAGAGAGGTTCTGATACTGGGCAGTATAGACATGTAATAAATGAAATGCAATTGCCATCACCCCAAAACGGGGGCAAAGGGGAGAGAAGGCATCAAGGTAGTAAACTAATACTACGTAGGAGCATTTAAATGAGTCTTTACTTTATGAAACCCAAAGCCCCCCCCTTTCCAGATCTTCTCCCCCCCTCACCCTTCCCTAGGATACAGCAAATGGGACCAACAAGAGGGAGAAAACATCCAATACAAGCAGCTATTAAAAGCCCTTTCATTGGTTTTAAGACATTATGTTGCAATTCCCTCAAAAGAAAACACGAAAAAAATGAAAGGGGGGGAAGGGGATACATTATATATATGTGCGTGTGTGTGTGTGTGTATATATATATATATATAAAGCCTTCCCAAACTTGGCAAACCCGCCACTGGAAGATACTAGACTACACCTCCCATCTTCCCCAGCAAGGCTGGCAATGGTGGGAGCTGTAGTCCAGCATCTTCTTGAGGGGGGGAGGCTTGCCAAGTTGGGGAAAGTTGGCATAGAGCGTGCAAGGCGCTGTCCATGCAGGATGCGGACGATGGGTGCTGTAGTACAAAGCCTCTGCAGGGCGCCAGGCTGGGGAGGGGAAGGCTGCCCTAGAGAAAGCGCCAGGCGCTGTACATCCGATGCAGCTCCCACCCTCGAAAGGCCCCAAGCGCCCCCCCCCGCCGGCCGCGCCTCACCTCCGACTGCTCCGCGATGCCCGTCCACACGATCAGCCGCCGCTCCGCGATGCCCCTCCCTGCTAACCTCGGTGCCGGCGTGCCGTTCAATCAAGTACTCGGGCCCAGGCGCCCCTCCGCGCTTATATACTTTCCCGCAGCCTTGCGTGGAGGTTCCCGATTGGCCCCTTTCCCCTCGCTGGAGCCTGTCGATTGGTCGTGCTCCACCAAGCTGGCCGGCGCCGATTGGCCCACGCGTTCGTGACGTCAGGGGCCCGTCGCGTGCCGCGCCGTCGGTCGCGTCTCTTCCCTTCTCGCCTCTGCATCCTTTCCATCCCCTCCTTTTTTTCCCCTTTGCCCCCCCGCCCACGAGTCTTATTGGGCCGCCCTGCCGGTGCCGCAGACCAATCAGAGGGCGTTCTACGGGACAGGCGGAGGGAGCCCATTGGCCGGGCGGGGCTGTCAGGTTGAAGGATTGCGCGGGGCAGGGGTGGGTCCTTCTGGAAGTTTCTATGGTTACCAGGCCTAGCAACCAGACTAAAGTTATAAGAATGGGCTGCTGCTATAGCCCCCTCCTCAATAATGTCCCCATAGAGGAACACTGAGGGCTGCCTCACACATTGTCCCTTTTCTACACGAGTCCACGTAGAAGAATATGTTGCAGGCTTCCTCAACCTGCTGCCCTTGAGATGTGTTGGACTACAACTCCCAGCATCCCCAGCCAGTATGGCCAAGGGTTGGGAATGCTACGTGTTGTAGCCCAACACATCTGGAGGGCACCAGTAAGGGGAATGCTGCCCTGATGTAAAAGCATCATGTGGGGCTTTCACACATGCGTACACAGGGTGGGTATGTGTGGGTGCCTGACTGAATGGGTGAGCATTGTTTCCTGGAACAAGGATGTCTTCAGCAGTCACCAAAAACAACAGTGTCAGAGCCACAGGCAGGGAGTTCCACAGAAATGGAGCCACCACATTGAAGGCTCCTCCTTGTGGATTCCAGCAGGGCCATAGGTCCATGTGGAACCACCAGGATATTGTTCTCCAACAACCTCAGTGACTGGGCAGGTTGGTAAAGGAGAATGCACTCTCTCAGGTATTCTGGTCCCAAGTTAGGGCTTGTACACAAGTACCAGAACCTTAAACCCAGCCTGGTAGTGAATAGGCTGCCAATTAGCCTTGGCATTTCTAGCCATAAGAACTGGGGCAGATTGATAGTATGAATTGGATACTCTTCCAGCTCTTGCCACTGAATCTGATTCTCAAATATGCATCGAGATAGAGGGTAGATAATAAAACAGGAAACCTTGGAAATGGCTGCATTTGACCAGAGTTTTCCCCCATGTCTAATGTCTCTTCTTCTGGTCTTTTTCCCTAACAGGATTTTAAATGTTCTTCTCCTGCCAGTGATTTTATGTTTCATCTCAACCTTTGATTTCTTCTTGAAGCTGTCTACAGACTGCATTTGGGGTGGGTGGGTGTTCCACTCCCTTCACTAATGAGAACACCTTGTACTATATCATATCCCATACAATTACTGGTGCCACTACTTGATTGCAATCTTTGTTAATAATGGCTGTTCCCAGTGGTGCGGGAGGGGCTGATGAAGAGTCGGGGAGCCGAAAACAATTATGGAAAGTGGTTGCATTGTTGTAAGGATGAAAAGGGCGGCTGTGGAGATCCATGTACACCGCCTTTGAGCATCTTGGAGGAAAGGTGGGACTTAAATATAATAAATATCCAAATTCCTAAGTATCCAGTTTCATTATGCGCACACACACACACACACACACACACACACACATACACAAAGAGGTACTCCAGGGGTAGGCAACGTGGTGCCCATGAGCACCAATGCTCCCCCAGACACATTTCTTGGGGCCCACTGAGGTGCCGTACCCCTCTCACTTCTTTTAAATGAAGAAATTTCGTTACCGGCTGCTGGGATCACTTCAAAGCAAAGTGAGGGCCTCCAGCCGCTGCCATCTTCCATGAATGCCTGTGGGCTACACAGTGACTAGCCATGCCTTCCATGGCAGCCATTTTGTGCTGGTGCCCAGGAGTTTCTCAAGGGCCCAAAAAGGTTGCCTACCAGAGGTTCTCCAAGCCAGCTTTGTTTAAAATAGAAAGTTTTATAACTGAAAAACCAACACATGACAACACAGAATGGAAGAGTCAGCAATCACTGTACGGATACATTAGGGACAAAACTAACACCTACAAGAAATTAGGAATATTGCTGCTTTCAAAGCATATTTACACTTTTTTCTCTGGTCAATGAAAAGAGGAAACATCCAGGCAATCTGCTCTTTCTATGTCATTCAGACAAGCCGGCTTCAGTACCGCCGGTTCATCTTCTTGAATTTCTCATAGTGATAGTCATCTGTTGCTTTCTCATTTGGCGGACGCTTGCGGTTCTGAGGAGAACCTACAAAAGAAAAAAACCGGGAAGTTTATATTAGACATTGATCAACTTCAGAGAGGGGACAGAGGTGAGATTTCAAGGACAGCAAGTGTGTAACAGAGCAGCCGTTTTCAGTCTTTTCAGACCTAATCCGCCAATCATCCTGAACTGCAACATGGAAACTTGCTTCCATTTTTTACCATAGATGCCAGATTTAACTCCTTTTCTCTTTAGGGTGACCAGAGGCAGATGAGGGTGGGGCTCCTTTCGTATAGAAAACAGGGAATTTCAGGAACTGCAGCTTCCCTTGTGTGGGTGAAAAAGCTGCACCTGACAAAATATTTTCTTCTGTACAACTATTAAAGCAGCTCTGCTCTTCCTTGATGGAGAACTCTATCAGGGGTAGCAAAAGCAGATCAATTAGCTATGATAGCTACACAGAATCTCTACGTTTGAATGAATCGCCGATGCTACAGACAATTAGGATGCTGGGGACACAGAATCAGAACTTTAAGAGTTGGAAGGCACCTTGGTGGTCCAACCCTCTGTTCAATGCAGACATCTTGCGGCATCCCTCCAGCCTCTGCTTAAATACCTCCAGTGAAGGAGAATCCATAACCTCCCAGGGAAATCTGTTCCATTGCTCTGACCATTAGGAAAATTTGTGATATTTTTTTTGTGTGAAAAAAAATTGTGACTTTTTTTTGTCCTGTGGGCCTGAGCCCCGGATCTTTTTGTTACCTAGCACCACCCCTGCACACTGGCGTTCCAGAAATTCTTATTAAATGACTTAATGCAGGAACTTACTCTCAGGTTCTGGTTTCTCGGTATCTCCCACTCTCAGAGGACGGGCTTTAGGTTCCTCTCTATTTCTTCTTACTGGTGCATGCAGCTCTTCATGATAAACTGGAAGGAGACAACCAACCAATTCAGAGGATTACATTAACAATACGCAGACAATGGGTTGGCTCAGATATAACACAAAACCATGGTTTGATCTATGTGAATGAACCTTTGAGGACCCTTGGGTTATTGCTGTCTCTCCACCTCCCCTCACATGCTTTGCCTCAATTAAGTTACTTCCTGTTTCAGCTAAAACCACAATTTGCTGTGACATCTGAACTGGCAAACTATGGCTTGCACTTGCCCTCCAAACCATGGTTTCCAACCCCATTCTGCAGGGTAAGCACAAACCATGGTTTGCTGATTCAGGGGGAATGGCAAACTATGGTTTGCCTTAAACCAGGGAGTACACATAGAAAGGGGGAATGGGCAGCCTAGGAGGCCCTTAAAAGCTCATTTATGTAGCACCAACCTGTAGTTTGGCATTATGTCTTGATCAGCCCAATTCACTACGTGATAGTTAATTAGGTACACCATTCAAATAGCACTCAAAACATATCAATGAAGAAAGATCCTGCAGATGCTCTTCAGGTTTGTAATGTCCAATACAATTTATGTATTTATTTATAGGGTTTCTATCCTGCCTCTCCAGTTCAAATGGTGCTCTCAAGGCAGCTGAAGGCACAATCCTATGCAACTTTAGATGAAAAAAATGCCTACAACTCCCAGCATGCTCCAGCCATGCAGGGAGTTGTAGGCCTTTTTTCCTGTCTAAACTTGCCTTCACTGACATTAAAAAGTATACAAATTATTCTAGTGGGACCAGCAACGCAATGTGGCAGCACATTACCCGGCCCTAAGAGGAATGCTCCTGCTCATGGCTCCAGCCAGTAGGGCCCACTCCATTAGCTCAGCTGAGAGGCCAGCAGCCATTTGGCTACTCCTCTGTCCCATAACTGTCTCCGTTCCACCTGGGAACAGTTATGTAATTTTAAGACTGGTGCCTGAGTTTTCTTGTTTTCCTCCACTACCACTTCTCATCATTCTGTTTTCCTTTTTGTGCTGTGCCTTTTAGATTGTAGACCTGCGAGCAGGATCTGCCTTGCTTTTAATCTGTGCACAGAGCTCAGAAATGTTTCTGCACATTTCAAGCTTAGGATATAATTATTGTTGATAATAAAAGAAAAACTCTCAGAGGATGCAAAGAGTGCCCTTCCTTCAAGTAAACACAGGGGTCCAGCAACAAGGTGTGTGCATGTGTGTGTGTGTGTGTAAGTAGAACTACTTAGGATCATAGGAAGCCGCCTTATACTGGAGCAGACTCTTGGTCCATCTAGCTCAGTATTGTCAACACTGACTGGCAGCGGCTGTCCAGGATTTCAGGAAGGAATTTTTGCAGCCCTACCTGGAGGTGCCACGGATTGAACTTGGGACCTTCGGCATGCAAAGCAGGTGTTCTACCATTGAGCCATGGCCCTTTCCTACTTGCCCCCACCTCCAGCACAAACTATGCCCTGCAATTCCTCAGTGACCACAGCATGATGTGAAAGGTGGCTGAATCACAGCCATTGACTGGGTTCGCACAACAAAACAATCCATCATAAGTAACTAGCTATGGTGGGTTGTCGTATTGTGCGAACCCAGACCACTTCTCGCAGGGTGGGTTGTTTGTTTATTTGACAACCCATGGCTTGTAGTAGTGGGAGTCAAGAGAAAGCAAAGCCGCAAGTGATCTTTGCGTGCAAAGGAGGGTAGCCAGTAGATCACCCCCTTCGTGATGAAATCCTCTACTTTTTTTTTGGCTGGACCTGTCTCTTCTCAGTGTCCTGCATCTTATCCACCCTTTCCCGAGACTCTAGGTGCTCAGGAAGGTGGAAAAGTGCGAGCCACCTCGTTTATGGGAGCATGGAGCTTTAACAGCCGTCAAAGCTCAGGTCTCCTTTTAAAATGTTTTTTTTTTGCCAGGGACATAGGCACAAGCATATGTATATGGTCCTGTCAAAAAACCCTGGGTAGCCCTGTCAAAAGCCCCATTTTAAAAGGAAGCCTGGGATTTGACAGCTAGCTGTCAAAATTCCATGGTCCCATAAATGGGTTGGCTCACATTTTTCCACCTTCCCGAGCACATAGTCTTGGGAAAGGCTGGGAAAGTGCGAGGACACTGAGAAGAGTCAGGTCCAACCAAAAGAAAAGGAGGATCTCACCATGAAGGGGTTGATCTACTGGCCACCTGCTTTGGCAAGCAAAGATCACTTGCAGCTTTGCTTTTCCTTGACAACTCACCTTTGTCAGTTGAGAGCACAAAGTAAAAAATAAACCTCTTTGTAGCCTTGTTTCATTCATGTTCCTGGATGCTGCCTCCTACACTTTGACAGGAGACATTTCCCAAGGCATTGATGAGGCAAAGCTTTTCACTGTGGTCATCCAAAAGTGCGCATTTGGAAAATAACATTTTTTTCTTTTTTAAAGGACGAAGATATTTGTGCAAATTTCAGGTGCAGGGAGAAAAAAAAGAGGCGGCGAACCGGTGACAGCAGCTCCACTGTGCCGCTTCAGCACTTTGGAGGGGCTGTCAGTGGCTGTCACTGTGGAGATTGCGAAAATAGCGATCTCGGGGGGGGGGGGGGGAGAACCATGGCAAGTGCAAAAGGGATTGTGGTTGGTAAGGGGAGAGGAGACATGACGGGTCCTGCTGCGGAGGCCCCTGGGATACCAGTGGGAGGACCAAGAGGGAAGGAGGGGTGGGGGACAACCCCAATCGCCTGTCAATCGCACCACGGTCTGTTTCACGAAGGACCCACACTGCCGTAGCTTATTCGCAGGGTGGGTTATCATGACGTGCGGACTATTGTGGAGCAGGGGCTGCTAGGCCGAGAATGCTTGGACAAGCGTCCCATGATTTGACCAATGGGTGTGCTGGCCGGCCCTTGCCCAGAAGTGCAAAGCACACACACATGGGACTCACATCTGTTGTGCTGGACGTAGTTCACGGCCATGTTTGTGGGAACAAAGGAGGTTTCACTGTCTTTCTTTTTATTCTGCTGCTCGGCAAGCAGCCGTGCTTTGGCCTCCTCAGTAGAGATTATGTTTTTGATCTTTGCTCTAAAAGGACAAAAAAGAGGGGGGGGGGGAGTGAAATACTGTCCATATAATATTGTGATTATCTCATTCTATCATGAGTGGATACCAGGGGTGGGGGCATTTTCACTGCAGTCCATGGAGCACCCCTACAGGCAAAAAAAGGCTGCTTTTAGCACTCCGTAGTATGAAAAGGGTTACATTTAGGTGCAGGACAAGTTAAAGTTGATCATTTCAGTGTCACACAATGCTAACAGCAGCCATTTTGGGGGGCCATCATCAAACGGGGCAGCAGGTGCCACATGCAGCCCACAACCCACCCACCCCTGTTCTAGATTATAGAGAAAAGGCAGCCAGTTGGGAGAACATGCCGCTGAAGAAACAAATCCTCCAAGCCACCTACTCAATTCCAAGGTCCACCTCAGGAATCCCGCTCAGCATCTGGTTAGACAGCATCTCCTCCGTCTTCTTGGCTGAAGAGACGCGGATGCTCTCGGGGAGTTCGTACAGACAGTCCTCTGCGTTCTTCTGCTTCACTTTCTGCTCCTCGTTTTCCACAATCCCCTTCCTCTTCTTCAGCTCAGTCTCAATGTATTTCATCCTGAACAGGGAGCCAACATGTCAGGGAAACCACAGCCTGGCTTGTTTGTGGGTGGAAGTCTCGGCTCACTTGCTCTCCTTTTGAGAGGGTGGTCAGCGCAGCCGAACTTTCCTATCTTTTCCTTTTCCAGCCCTGAAAAGCTTCAAGCTGCTCACCGGCTGGGAATAGCAGATGAAGTTCTAGGTCAGGCAAGTCCAACTAATAGGCGTTCTATTGGTCACCTACATCGGGAGTTCATTCACATCAGGTCGTGTTTTTATTTTTTTTAATCACAGTATTTTAATTGGCTTACCTAGTGCCAGGATGTTTATATTATCAGCCACAACTCTTTTGTGAATGGCCAGTGTTAACTATGTGATAGTCAGATTACTTTCTGTATTTAATTTCCTTCCACTGTTTACAATTTCCCCTCCCACCGCATGGATTATATATACACTTGAAACTCCGGACAGCACTTCATGAATCTGATGAAGTGGGCTGTAGTCCACAAACACTAATGTCATAATAAATTTGTTAGTCTTTAAGATATCCCAAGGCCCTGTTGTTTCTGCTGCAACAGACTAACGCAGCTACCACTCCAGAAAGACTTAAAACTTCTTCTTTTAAACTTAAATACACACGAACATAAATACACACATACATAGATATATAAGCACCCAATATAGTGATGACATAATGACCCAGTTTGCACATCACAGGCAATTCCTGGGTTGTTCTAACCCAGGAATTGGCGGGGCACCGGGAGGGAGCATGCCACCTCCTGCTCACATGCCACTTCCACTTTCGCCCCATTCCTGGGTTGTTTTGTGATGTGCAAACCTGGAAACTCTGGGTTGTTTAGTGGTTAAACAACCCAAGAGTTAACCCAGCAACAAACTATGGGGTAACTCTGGGTTGTTTAACCCCCTAAAGAACCCAGGTGTGCATATCAGAAAACAACCCAGGATGGGGAAAGAGGTAACGGGCAGGAACCAGCTCACTCACTTGCTCCTGCATACTCTCAAACAACCCATGATTAACAAACCATGGGTGGTTTGATTGTGCAAACCAGGGTCCCTATGAAAACACTTTGGTTTGGTTTGAATTCCAGTTGCTGGTGGGGACTGGGTGGGCAATGGGGAAAGGCTACTGTTTTCATGCTCAGTTTGAGTGCTTCCTGAAGGAATCTGGTTTGGGGCAGCCCCTCCCCCACCTTCCCTAGGGCTATTTAAGACCTGTGTGCCCTAAGGGAAGGCAGAAGAGGAAAAGCCCAGGCTGGGGAGCTTGTGCAATCAGCTCCTAAAGGGGCCATCCACGGCGTGAGAGACCCATGTTTCGATGATTTCCAGTAAAATTTGTTTGTGTCAGTGGTTTAAAAAATGGTAAACTGCTTTGGGTGCCTTGGAAGGAAGGAAGGTGCTATAGAAAGGTATTAAATCAAATGAAATAATAAAATGAAATGTATTTTGAAATTTTATGCTGCATTTTGTTGTATCTGTATTTTATGCTGTATTTTATTATTGTATCTGTGTTTGATAAATTGCTGTGAACTGCCCAGAGAGCTTCGGCTATTGGGCGGTATAGAAATGAAATAACAACAACAACAACAACAACAGTATTAGTAGTAGTAGTAGTAGTAAAATAAATAGTTGTCCCCTGTGGGAAACACAATGATGGACCTGATAAGCCTTTGGTCTGATCCAGCACAGCACTTCTTATGTTCTTAAGTGAAGCATAGGAGACACTGCCATTAGGAATGCGCTGTGGGTGGGTGGGGGAATGTTCATTGCGGGCAAAGGAGCCCCTCCGTACTGCAAAATCCACCTGCTAACTAGAATACAGCAAACCACTTACATGTCAGCATCTTCATCCCTCCTGTTCGTCTCTGCTGAAAAAGAGGTGCCAAGGTTGAGGTCCTCCTCCTCACTGATTCTATACAGGAGATAAACACACAAAGGGCGCCCTTACACCAGGATGGGGAATTTCAGGCCCTCCCGTGAGCCAAATCTGGCCCAGCTGGGGTCCCCCAGGCAGCCACATACCTCCCTCTGGCCTCACCCCATTTCCCCCAGCTGTCTGCCAATCATTAGGTGGCTTCTTGGCTTTTAGTGCACCCCACCCCCCATTCCAAAAGGTTGAAATGCCTCTCCTAAGGCTTAGTAACTGGCAGTGAGAGCTTTAAGCTAAAATACACAGGTGTTATTTGTGGTTTTGGCCCTGCTCCTTTTGCCTTCAGTCCCACCCACCCCTGGAATGCCCCTTCTCCGAAAACGAATTTGGCCCTTGGGCTTAAAGAGGTCCAACACCCCTCCCTTAAATTAATATCAAGGGACTTACAATGGCGTAACTCCTCTGGATTGCACCCGTAGGCTGCACATGTGCATAGTTACCTGGGAGAAAGGCCCCCTGTACACAGTGGAACTTACTTCCAAGGAAACATACATAGGATTAAGTGGAGAGCAAACTGCTTTATAACTATCTCACCAGACTCCTGCAGCCAAAAAGATTTGAATTTCTTATAGCTCCGTCGATATCCATGGCAGTTAGAGCATCATAGTAAAACACACACACACACGAGTGCGACAGGTTCCTGCCCCAAGGAGCTTACAATCTAAATTTGAACAGTGGAGAGAACAAAAAGAGGGATGGAAGGAAGAGCCAAGGGTAACAAGCGAGTGAGGGAGAGAGAAGGATGCAGAGGCAAGGGTAACACAGGATGAATGCAAGCACATGGGGGTTAAGAATCAGCCCTCAGGCTCTTCTAGCTTTAAAAGAGGGGCGGGCAACTTGTGGCCCTCCAGATGTTTGGCCTACAACTCCCTTCAGCCCTAGCCAGCATAGCCAATGATGAGGGAGTGGTAGGTCAAAATATCTGGAGGACCACAAGTTGCCTGCCCCTGCTTTAAAAGGTACACAGGAGAGAATGTCACCAAGTAACATCCCCATTGCCCTGCGGCACTGACAGGAGAAGTTGCGCTTAGCTGTATCCTCCTTTCTCCTAGTCCCTTCTTGCACACAGCTCCTAGCCTCTTGCAAAGTAAGGACCAGACACCACAATGTCTAACCTACCTCACAGGTTTGTTGTGAGGATAAAATGGAGAGGAGGAGGATTATGTAAGCCGCCTTGGGTTCCTTGCAGGAAAAAAGGTGGGGTATAAATATAATAAATAAATAAATTAATTAACCACGCAGACTGATTTGGCTCTACTTTTCACTGAGATGGTCTAACCCAGTGGCTCTCAACCTTTTTTGCCCCATGCACACTTTTCACCATATCAGAATGTACCGTAATTCCCCCCTTTCCAAGATTGTCTGACTTAATCTGTGCCATACAATAAGGTGTGATGTCCTGTAGATTATGTACAATCTGTAGAATTGTAATTTGTAGAAAGATCAGTATTCCAACAGTTTGAGTCTGTGGTCTCAATCCCCCCCCCCAAACCCTAAAATTCCCCCCCCTGGTTGAGAACTCCTGGTCTAACCCATACCTGGGCTGTACCATTTTAGCCTGCAGCTCTCTCTCGCTCTCTGTGCGCTCACATGACTGAATCCTCCTCCGTACAAAAATATAACTTCCACTGAGAGCAATGGGAGTACGGGCTGAAATATTATCTAATCGATCTTGTGTTTTGTCTTGTTTTGGTTTTTTGTTTTAACTGATGTTTGATCTTTTAGGGCTGTCTTAGGATTTTATTTTTGTTAGTGATGGTCTTGTATTTTACTTTGTATGCCAATTGTTGTAGAAGTCATATTGTAAGGTCTGTTGACTGGATCAATAAAATTGATTGATTGAAAACCTCTACATTACAACTTTCCCCACACGTAGAAAACTAGTAGGTCAGGGATATTTTTTGTAAACAGAGGAGCGGTCAACCGGTTGAGCCCTCATCCACAATCTAAATGGGCAGACCATCTCAGTGAGAACTACGTCTGTGCTGAAGTTTTTTATTGCAGCACATTAACCACAATTAATTCAAGGTGGCAGAGAGTAATAACGGCTACTGCCTACATCAGCGTACTCCAACCTTGGGTCCCCAGATGTTTTTAGCCTACAACTCCCAGCATGCCCCAGCCAGCATAGCTGGCTGGGGCATGCTGGGAGTTGTAGGCCAAAAACATCTGGGGACCCAAGGTTGGAGAACACTGGCCTACATCCTTACCCATCCTTCTGAAGAACATGCCTCTTGTAGAGGAATTCGGTCACATCACACCCACCTGTCTTTGCCTCGTTCTTTCAACTTCTTCATGTCTACCATTCCACCTGTCTTTATCTTAAAGGGGTCATCCTGATGGGAAAGGGGGGGGGGGAAGAGAGAGGGGAAAAAAGTCTGTCAGTGATCTCATCATACTTATTGTAGTATAAGCTCTCGACATCTCTTTTGACCACAGAGAATCAACGACGGGAGTTTATGTAGAACAAAAGTATCGAAGCAGACCAGAGGACCTAAGCTAGGATGGGCACTGCCTGCCGTTAAGGGTGGTTACAGCTGATCTCCACCCGCAGGCTACAAAGGAAGTGTGCTTAGGGGCCCTGAAGCTCTTCAGTGAGCATTCAGCAGAATAAAACTGTGATGCTCCCCACCCTGGCATGTCTTTGGCCAAGATTCACAAGCCAGATCTACAGGTGCAACTAATTTAATAGCTGGAGAGAGCAATCCTATGACCCCTAGACTTCATCGGGGGGGGGGGGGAGTAGGCTACTTCGGATTCCCAGATCTGCCGACCTCAGAGCTGGGAGTCTGTGCTCCGACCCCCACCTCGCAGCCGGCATGGAAAGAACCACGCTGGCTGCCTCTCCGAGGTCAGGAAAGCAACCTCGGAGAGGGGGTAAAGGGGGCATTCCGGGAGGCGGGGAGGGGAGGAAACTGCAGAGGCTAGGGTACAAAGTATCCTGTGTCTTCTGGAGCCTCCTTCCCTCCCACTCCGTAGCACCTCAGCTAGATGGCTGGAAACAGCTGTCTAGCTAAAATGCAGAGTGGGAGGTGCAGAGAGGAGATGATTGCCTCCACCACTCCTCCCGCTCTGTACTGGAGACTCATAAGCCTCCAAGGACAGGGGCCTATGAGCATCGAGGCTGCAATCGATAGGACCGCATCCTCAGTCCCTGAACTTACCACCAACGTTGTCTCTTCTTGTAACTTCTCCCCCACGAGTAGAGCAGCAGCACTTGGGGGCAAAAACACACACACAAATGAGAAACTCAAGTCAATCAAGAAGAACTCCCAATTTTATCACAAGCCTGACAGCAACATACTGCACTTTGCTTCAGTTTTCATTGCATTCAGAGCCAGTGTGGTGTAGTGGTTAGAGTGTTGGACTAGGAGTTGGGAGATCCGGGTTCTAGTCCCCGCTCGGCCATGAAACTCACTGGGTGACTTTGGGCCAGTCACTGACTCTCAGCCTAACCTACCTCACAGGGTTGTTGTGAGGATAAAATGGAGAGGAGGAGGAATATGTAAGCCGCCTTGGGTTCCTTGCAGTAAAAAGACGGGGTATAAATGTAATAAATAGATAAATTGCTCCCTCAAGCCAATAGCCCTGAATTACAGCTATTTCTCTGGAAGTTATTCAAATTAATCATGAGTGCTAGAAACTTGTCAAAAGCAAACGAATCCCCAGAAAAGAAAAGCTGGGATTCTGGGGAACCCAACATTCCACAACAGATATTAATGAAGGAGCTGTTGGTGTCAGGAGATTTATAATCCAATCTGTGTGCTAACAGATGCCTGGAATTCAGCCTGCCCTTGTAATGACACTTGCTTCCAGCTTCCCCGTTGCAGATTAATCTATGGAGTCAGGAAACACTCTGGAACACCACAGGTTTCTAATTCTACCTGTTTATTCACTTATCAAGTAAAGTTCTACAGAGTATACATTTCCTAGTTACAGTCCATGTGCAGAGTATAAATGCATAGCAAGCATTAAGTCCAGTGGAGTAAGTTGAGATTCACTCCACCTCAGCAAAGATGTTACATTGTTGCAGGAACAAAGTAAAACAAGAAGACGAACAGAGAATGCCAGTAAACCTTCTCCTTAAAATGGCCTCTGACTGAACAAGTTAACACGTCATCAGAACATACAAACCATGTGACCAGCTTGTTTCATTCCCACAGTTTTTTCAAGCCTGAGAATAGATTCTGTGGCCTAGACATAACAAACCTGTTTACAGAGCCATGCCGTCCCTTTCATGTATAAACAATTGTGCTGCAGCTGGTAAAGTGATACATATCACTAACAATTAATGCACTCTACATACCCCTCACTATAACATCACAACATTCAAGCTTACATGGAAACCTCTGAGGAACTTTGAGGTTCTTTCCCAATACCACTTACCTCACTCCATTTGGTCTCCTCCTGAGATTCTGTACTTCTTTTGCTTCCTCCAGTTTTAATCTGGAGGAGGGGAAAAAACAAAATAGTTTTAAGACATCAACAGCCCTGTGGGAAAGGTGGAGAGAGGGAGACAAGGGCAGCCAAAGTGAACTTCGGGGCCTGCCCCAGTTGAGACTGTCCCTCCACACCTGGGAGATAAGAGGGTAAGTCATTCTACCAGCCCCACAGAAAGCCTATTTAATATCCCCCCCTCTTCCCTTCCCATCCCTTTTTCCTTGTATGTCATGTCTTTTTTAGATTGTCAGCCTGTGGGCAGGGACTGTAGCTCAGTGGTAGAGTACAGTAATACCTTGGATTGCAAGTAACTTGGTTTGAGAGCGTTTTGCAAGACAAGTAAAATTTTAATTATTTTTTTTTACTTGATATACAAGCGACGTCTTGGAATACAAGTACTGTAGTACGGCTTAAATTAAAAATCTCTGTACAATTTTTTTGGGGGGGATTTCGTTTTGATATAAGAGTGTTTTGGATTACAAGCATATTTCCGGAACAAATTATGCTCTCAATCCAAGGCATGACTGTACATCCCTTGCATGCAGAAGGTCCTAGGTTCTACCCCCGGCATCCCCAGGTAGGGCAGGAATTGCTGCCAGTCTGTGTCAACCATACTGGGCTAGACGGACCAAGCGTCTGACTGAGTGAAAGTCAGCTTCCTGTGTTCCTGTGCCATGTTTATTGATTTACCGTAAGCCACTCCGGAAGCCTTTTTTGCACCCAAATGCACCAGTTGCTGGGGAACACGGGCGGGAGGGTGTTGTTGTACTCATGTCCTGCTTGTGGATTTCCCGTGGGCAGTTGGTTGGCACTGTGGGAACAGAATGCTGGACTAGATGGACCCTTGGTCTGATCCAGCATGTTTCTCCCTAATAAATAATAATACTAACAATAATTGATAATAGAATGTCCCACTCACTCCTTTCTGAATACGTGCCAGCCTCTTTGCAACAGAACCATACCCAAAGCCACCCTCTTGGACCACCACCCCATCTCATACAGCCCTGTGGCTTATGCTGGCTCAGCTTGTCTGAGCGTGGAAAGCTAAGCAGGGTCAAGCCTGGTTATTACTTGGATGAGAGACCCCTCCTCTAATTTCCTGCATTGAGCAGGGGGTTGGACTCGATAGCCTTGTAGGCTCCTTCCAACTCTATCTATGAACTCTAAACCCCCCCCCCACAATCTCAAACCCCCAAACGTTTAAAGGGGGGTCATGCAGCCACCCGCACCCACCGAACTTCCTCAGTGATCTGCTCGTCTTCATCTTCCTCGTCGGAGTCCACCTTCCTCCGGCGGAAAGCTTTCCCCGCCGGCATGATCCTGGCTGCGTGGTCGACAGCCGCCTCCGACCTCTTTGCTGGAGCAACAACAATGGTCGCTTCCGCTTCCTCTGCACTGCCGCGCGCGCAATGATGATGTTGGGAGTGCGTGTAGAAGCCACAGCCATGGCGGACTTTGCCCCTAGAATGTGAGGGCAAAGGGATAACCGGGCTGGAGAGGTTGGTTGGTTGACTGGGTGGGGTGGTGGAAGAGGCGGAACATAGACATAAAAAAAGGATAGATTTATTATCCTACTGTCTGAACAAGGTTGCTTTTAAGGCCATTTTTTAAAAATAAAAAATAATTTTGACACTCCCCCCAAGTATTTATCTCAAGAAAAAACTGTCCCCGCGTTCCCATAAGAGAAAAAGGGATATGTGTGCTCTCCCTTATGTATGGGGTCAGAGTGAGACTTCAATCCTCTGTGCCCCCCCCCCGCAGCACTGTATGCACAGGTTATTCAGGAAAATAGACCTCATATCATTGTCGCCCACCCCCAACAAGAGATGTGTGGGTCCTCCATAGTATGGGGTGGAATAGGGGCTAAGAGCCAGTGTGGCGTAGTGGTGAGAGTGTTGGACTGGGACTCCGGGAGATCCGGGTTCTAGTGCCCGCTTGTAAGCCGCCTTGGGTTCCTTGCAGGAAAAAAGGCGGGGTATAAATAATAATAAATAAGGAATATCCTGTCCAGTATGTGTCCCACCTCCCTGTACACATAGGCCCCTCAGGGAAATAGACCCCACATGTTCTCGCAAGAGAAAAGGAGATATGTGTGCCCCGCAAATATTTATTTTATTGCATTTATACCGTGCTCTTCAGCCAGAAAAGGCACCCAGGGTGGCTTACAAAGATTAATAATAAGACAGTCCCCGCACTCAGGCTCACAATCTAAAATACATGACACAAAAGGAAAAGGGATTGGGAGGGAGGAGGAGGAATACAAAATTCAGGCACCAGTTCATAGTTAAAAAGGTTTTTATAGGTTTTCTTTCATTTTCTTCTTGGGGCGGGGGGGGGGGCAGGTAAGGGCAAAACAAGCTCCCTGCAGCTGCTCCCTCTCCAGCTGATGTATGGGGCCATGTTGG
Organism: Shinisaurus crocodilurus; assembly: GCA_021292165.1. Lineage (NCBI taxonomy): Eukaryota > Metazoa > Chordata > Lepidosauria > Squamata > Shinisauridae > Shinisaurus > Shinisaurus crocodilurus. The sequence continues at coordinate 2,318,504 of JAHFWL010001188.1, read as the reverse complement.
TCTCCCCCTTGCTGTGATGTTACTCCTGGGAGGCAAGGGGTGCAGCCTCCCAGTGGCCCTTGGTTTTCTGGATGATGGATGAGGCCAGAGTCTGCAGTCCCAGGGGGCATACCGTATGTGTGCATACAAACTCCTCAAACAAATAGACCTCCAATGATCCCCTAATTGACCGAAGAATGTGACACACACACACCCACACACCAGTAGGAGGTCAAACTGAATGAATTTCCAGTCCAATGCGCCTGCCCCCCCCCCCATGTCTCTCAGGAAACATCCCCCTAAGAAAGAAATTAGATCCCATGTGTGTCCCCAAGTATGGGAGAAGAGAGTAAAAGCACTTCTTGTCCTTGGTACTATAGGAAAATAGACCCCGCACTGTGGTCCCAAAGAAGTGGCTCCATATGCGCACCTATGTGCACACCCCAGGATGGGGTCCTATTGACGGAGTGCTCTCCTGTCCTCTGCACCCTGCAACATAACTCCGGAAAACAGACCCCATGTTCCCAAAAGAAACAGAGTAAGACCGCACCCCCCCATGGTACTAAAATAGGTGCTGAATGTGGATCAAATTAAATGTCGGGAAAGGGTACTCATGCGCAAATTCGGGCTGCTTTATATAGAGTTGGGGTCCATTAGGGCGCAATCCTGTGCATGTTTAGACTGGGGGAAAAGTCCTACAACTCTCAGCATGTCCCAGCCAGCATATATTTTCCTGAGAGAAATAGTTGTGGGGGGGGGGATACACACAAACATATCCCCTTTTTCTCTTGTGGGGACATGGGGGGCATATATTTTTCTGAGAGAAACATGGGGTGGGGACACACACACACATGACATATCCCCTTTTTCTCCTGTGCGGCATATATTTTTCCTCAGATAAATTCTTGGGGGAGGAACACACACTTATCCCATTTTCTCTTGTGGGGAGATGGGGGGCATATATTTTCCTGAGAGAAATTATTGGGGGGGGGCGACATTCCCTTTTTCCTCTTGTGGGGGCATATAGTTTTTCTGAGAGAAATATTCGGGAGGCAAACATATCCTCTTTTTCTCTTGTGGGGACATGTGGAGCATATATTTCCCTGAGAAAAATATTGGGGGACACACACAAACTCTTGGGGGGGGGACATGGGGGGCATATATTGTTTCCTGAGAGAAATATTGGGTACGGCAACACACATATCTCCTTTCTCCCTTGTGGGAACATGGGGGGCATATATTTTTCCAAAATCCTTGTGGGCAGAGGACACATACCCCTTTTTCTCTTGTGGGGACATGGGGGGCATATATTTTCCCTGAGAAATATTTCGGGGACACACACACACAATCCCCTTTTTATCTTGTGGGGACATGGGGGGCATATATTTTTCTGAAATGTTGGAGGGATATATACTCCCTTTTCTTTTGTGAGGACAGGGTTTTTTTTATATTTTTCTGAGAAATTCTTGGACACGGACACACACAAAACTATTCCCGTGTGGAAATGGGGGGGGGAATGTATTTTTCCGATAAATATTGGGGGGCACATATCCCCTTCTCCCTTGTGGGGATATAGTTTCCTGCGAGAAATTCTTGTGGGGGACACACACAGATATCCCCCTTTTCTCTTGTGGGGACACGTTTTTCTGAGAGAAATTCTTGGGAGGACGGACGGAGACATATCCCTTTTCTCTTGTGAGGGCATATATTTTCCTGATAAATTATTTGGACACACACACATACAGATATCCCCTTTTTCTCTTGTGGGGACATGGGGGGGGGAATGTCTTTTCCTGCGAGAAATTCTTGTGGGAACACACACACACACACACACACACACACACACACACACACACCTTTTCTCTTGTGGGGGCATGTATTTTCCTGAGAGAAATTCTTGGGGACGACGGGACGACACATAGCCCTTTTATTCTTGCGGGGACATGTATCTTCCTGAGAGAATTTTTTTGTGTGGTGGGGGACACGACACGTATCCCCTTTTAATCCTGTGGGGACATGGGGGGGCATGTATTTTCCTGCGAGCAATTCTTGTGGGAACACACACACACACACCTTTTATCCTGTAGGGGCATGTATTTTCCTGAGATAAATTCTTGGGGGACGGGGGACGGGACGACACATAGCCGTTTTACTCTTGTGGGGACATGTATCTTCCTGAGGGAATTTTTTTGTGTGGTGGGGGACACGCACGACACGTATCCCCTTTTTCTCTTGTGGGGGGCGGGCGCGGGCTCCCCCCTCAGCCACCGCGAGGCTGGGCAGGGGGCGACGGAGCCCCCTCCGTTCTCCCCCCATCAATAAACCCGGCCCGCCCCGGCGCCGCGGCCCATCCCCAGGCCCGCCTCCGCGCCCTCCCCGCCCGGCTCCTGCCGCCGCTGCTGCTGCCGCCGCCGCCTCCTGTCAGAGCCGCCCGCCCCTTCCCTTCCCCGCGCCCGCCCCTCTCCGAGCAGGTCGAAAGCGGCCTGCCCTGGCAGCAGCGGCGACGCCGGCCCCTCACCTCGGCCTCGGGTCCCTCAAGCTCCTTCGGCCCGCAGAGAGGTAGAAGGCAAGGGAGGACGGCTGGGGCCTAGCTGGGGTCCCGACGCACCGGCCTCGCGTAGGCAGTTGCTCCGGGTGAGGGGCTTTCCAGGTGGGGCGTGGGGGCGGGATGGAGCCGGGCAGGTGTAAATGGAGCCTCCAAGTGGGCTACATTTTTTTTATTTTTATTTTTATTTATTTTAAAGAAGTGCGGGAGCCATTGGAGGGTTTGAGGTTAATTGACTTATTTATTTATTTTTAACCCACAGAAAACCAAGTGCGGGAGGCTTTGGAGGATTTGGGGTTTAAGGCTATTGACTTGCGGGGGGGGGCAGGGGAAGATAGGTGAGGGGGTTTTGAAAAAACGGTGTATGTGGGGTGGAAGGTGATGCTAATGTTCCTCATTATTTTCTTGAGAGGTTGTTGTGGTGTTTGTTTTTGAATGGGGGGTATCAGTGCACTAAGCCCCCCCCCCTAATTATCACGGGGAGGCATTTGCAATGCTGCTTATCACCAAACCTGGTGCTGGGGTGCAGGATAAATGGGGAAGGCTTCCCCCCCCAAGCCTTCCCCCCTCCCCATAATTATCATGGGGAAGGATTTGTAGGGGGTCCTTGCAATACTCCGCACCGGCCTTCCCCAACCTGGTGCCCTCCAGATCTGCCTCAGCCAGCATGGCCAATAGTCAGGGATCCTGGGTCTCGGCTGGGAGTTGTCATCGAAAACATCTGGAGAGCACCAGGTTGCTGCTCCACACCATTGGACGAGTAAATGTTGGGGTGCTGCCATGTGTGTGGCTAATTTGGGGCAGGGGAGCTGGACAGCCCTTTCATTAGCTTGAGTGGTGTCGGTGTCTCCCCCTGTTTAAGGGGGGGGGCATTTTTAGGCAGACCCATCGCCCCACCCAGCCCCATGTGTCATCACTTCTGAGTTTTGAGAAGTGGGGTTTGCAGATATGTTTTCTCTGGGTATTTCCTCTCTGCGCTGCTTCTTGTTGATTTGGATGTGCCTTGTGGCTGAGTGGGTTATTCCAATTTAGGGATGGGTTTGTTTCAAAGCCCCATCACTTAATATTGGTTAATTATTGCTTAACGTGCTTCTGCTCCTCTTTGTGTACAGAGTAGTCTGATACCAAATCGAACAGTTCCCCATCCTCTCCATGTATATTGGAGCTAGTGTATGTTTGTGATTGACCAGATGGAATGGGGTGGTGGTAATTTTGTCTGTCATAGCAAAAAGAACACACAGTGGTGAAAGAATTGGTTTGGAATAATACCTCAAAGGGTTATGTGACTGCTGGGGCCACAAAGTGGAAGATTTAATGTTTGTTAATTAGGGCAAAGATGCCAGGATAGCTTGTAAAATATGTACTTTGGATGGCAACCGAGAGTTTGTGACAAAGTAGACCCATCTTTGCCTAGAAAGCTCAGAAAGACATGTGTTGGATTTCTGGGACTGTGGGTTGTTGTTTTTTTAAATTAACCTTTTTAGAAATTAATTTTTGGACAAGTTGGGAAGGACAAGTTGGGAAAACCACAGCTTAATAATGTGTTCTCAAGCTTGTGCTCAAATTAGCCGATCAAAACCATCACAAGGTGTATATCTGGTGCAGGGAAGGGGGGCATGGAGGATTTAACAAAATGCCTCTACTATCTTTAAAATGACATGTTGTTGGTAGAATGGAGGCTTCCCCCACGCCGGTTCCTGAAGATAAACTATTACTATTTATATCGCTCTATTGATGTGCATGGCACTACCGAAAGATGGAAGCAAGGGTAAACGTAGAACCTCTCAGTGATTTTGCAAGCTTGGGATAATACGCAGTTGCCGTTGGGCTTTCAGGGTTCTCAGATTGCTAGAAAAAGTAGCATTGTTAATGGGGCTCATCTTCTGCTTCTGCTCCCAAACTTCGCCAGAGCCTCCAGTTTGATTTGCATTGGCAAATCGAATATATTAATATTGTGAGGCCTTTGCCCCAAACAGAATCCTGTAGCGAAACAGTGGACTTTTAATGCTGAAAAAGAATTGGAACTCTCCTTGTCTGTCTGTCCACGGTTGCAAGGATGGGGTTCAGGCATCTGTATGAAACGGAGACAGAGAAATGCAAGGCTGGGGCAGAAATGGAGATAGTAGTGATGCAGCAGCTCCAGCTGTTGGGGGAAAAGTGATGAGTAATGCCTCATTCTTTTATTGCGAAGGACAATCAGCTGCTCAGTCTTGCATGCACTGCTTGGAGGCTTTGTTTCTGCCAGCATCAGGGATATCCATCTTGTCCTTTTCATACTAGCTTGGAAACATCACCAGAAAAACATTTTCTTTGGTTTATTTCGCAGAACCTGAAGGAGCTTGTCTCCTTGCTTGTGTAAGCACACTGGAACGGCAGGTATTCCAAATCTCAGAAAGGTGACTGGAATGTTTCTAAGAGTGCATTTAGTCAGCACTTCTGAAGTGGGACAGGGGAACATCTGTCTCCCTGGAGCTTGTCTGCCTCCATCCTATGCTGTGATGTCCCCTCCCTATCTCTGCTTGTCCATAACCAAGGTGGCAGCAGGTTCAGAACTAGTGTCAGTTAGGCAGTTTGGCTTGTCAGTGCATTTGCAAGTTACAAGAAGTAATAGTTCCACTTTATTCTGCACTAGTTAGACCTCATCTGGAGTACTGTGTCCAGTTCTGGGTGCTGTACTTTAAGAAGGATTGGAATGAGTTCAGAGAAGAACAACCAAGATGGTTGTTTGGTCTGGAAAACCAGTCCTCTGAAGAAAGGTTGAAGGAATTGGGTATGTTTAGCCTGGAGAAGAGGAGACTGATGGGGACATGATAGCACTCTTCAAATACCTGAAGAGCTATCACATAGAATTTAATTTATTCATTCACTACATTTCTATACCACCCAGTAGCTGAACCTCTCTGGGTGGTTGACAAAACTTAAAACCATAAAATACAGCAATATAATAAAACATAATATAAAAACCATTAAAAGTTTAAAACATAATAAAACCAAAGTAAAAGCCTGAGTAAGAGCCATCAGCAGTGTAAAGATCTAAAAACACACAATAACACTTTAAAAAAATCCAAATACTGAAGGACTAAATGGCCTGTGAGAATAAAAAGATCTTCACCTGGTACCGAAAAGATCACAACGTAGGTGCCGAGCAAGCCTTTCTGGGGACAGCCTTCCCCAACCAGGGTGCCACCACTGTAAAAGCCCTCTCCTTAGTAGCCACTCACCTCATTTGGTGGGGGCACCTGAAGAAGGGCCTCTGAAGATGGTCTTAGGGTCCAGGCAGGTATATATGGGAGGAGATGTGGCCACCTGGGGAAACTCAGAAGGCTGGATTTGGGCCTAAGGTTCTGCACCCCTGCACTAAAGTAAGCAATGGTTTAACGCTACATCTGCAAGCAGGAAAGAGCAGCCCAAGCAAAGTTTGCATGCTACCCTCTCCTCCTCTTGTGTGGCTAGGATAAAGACTTTGCTAGTATTTAGATTCACTTTGAAAGAATTCTGGCTTGTATTTGTGTATGGCTTGCATGGCATCTAGTTAAAATGTAACTGGAAGCTTCACATGTAAGGAATCTTGGTGCGCTGAGAAAACGGAGGCTTTCAGTTGAACTTGACTTTTCGGCATTCTGGTTGGAATATAGTATGCCTTATATCAGAATTAATCAGCACCACCTGCAGTTGAAGCTTGAATGCCAGCTTCACCCCACACCTATTTTAATTGGGGAGAGGAGCATAGGAAAATGCTTTCTACTGAGTCAGACCCTTGCTCAGTCTAGTGTGTTGTTGACACTGACTGGCAGCAATGGCTCTCCAGGGTTTCAGGCAGGAATTTTTCCTGCCCTAGCTGGAAATACTGGGAATTGAACCTGGGACCTTCTGCATGCAAAGTAGGTGCTCTACCACTGGGCTATGATACTTTATATTACAAGTCAGCTTGGTAGGATTTGTATCCTGTAAAGCAGCATATAAATAATTGTAATAAAATAGATAAAGCCAAAGGTTGTGTTTTTAAAACAAACTCTGTTCAGTTTCAAAACAAGCCAACTTCGAAGCATGCATTATGTAGCTTGCATGTAAATCTGTTAAGCCTTTGTGGCCTAAAAGAAAAAGAGAGCCTACTTTAGTAAAGCTGTGGTGCCTCATTCGCCTTGAGGCAATCTTTGCTCACCATAGGTGATCTAGCAACTGGCTGCTCATAATCCTGTTGTAATTTTCATTGCTGGCTGGAGGTGATTAATTATAAGAGGCGGCTTGGTACAGCCCAATCAGTTTCAGGTTTGCCAGTACTTCAAGCTGCAGCATTTCTGTGGGTCTTCTGCTTTCTTTCACACGCCCCTCCCACCCCCTACCAAAGCTGTTATATCTGTTTATTCAGCAAGAGCATGATACTGGATCAGTTTCTCTCCTTATCTTGCATTGCATGCTTAATGCGTGACTCCCAGCAGGGCTTCCTCAAAGCTTGCAAACTGCTGTGATGTAGGGTGGAGAATTTTCCATGTGCATATTTGTTCTGCAGAACATTTTCTGTTTCTAAAATTGTATTTTCATAGGGTAATCTTAATTGAATTGAACCATATTTATACTAAAAAGAGAGAAGAAAAAAGCCATGAGGATACAGAAGCACGAATCATGTTCCATTCATACATATTCAAATAGATTGAAGTTACCGTTAATACTATCTAGTAATTAATGAAGCAGTACAGTCCCTAACTACTCATTAGATGAATCAGTTTATCTAAAATTGCTATAAAATTTTACACATTTAATCCAGATCTTCCAATATTCAAGAACTCTGGTTTGTACAAAACAAGCAAGCCGGGCTCAGTAATTTGCTTTTAATGCCAGGTATCAGTCCTGGTACTTATTTATATTGGAGTGCTGAACCTCTTTCAGCCAGAGGGCCGAATTCCATTTTGGAGAAGCGGGGGGGGGGGGGTGCATTCCAGTGGTGGGTGGGGCCAAAACAGCATATTTTAGCTTAAAGCTTTTATAGCCAGTAACTAAGCCTTAGGTGAGGCTTTTCAGAATGGGGGGAAAGCTGCACAAAAAGCCAGGAAATTTTAGAATGGGGGGGGGGAAGCTGCACAAAAGCCAGGAAACCACCAAATGATCAAAGGTCATGGGAAAGGGGGTGGGGATGGGAGGAAGTGGGTGTGGCCAAATTTGGCCCTGAGTGGGCTGGATTTAGCCCCCAGACCTACCTGAGGTGGGGTAGAGATTCCAGGTCAGGAGAAGTGACTTTAGCACGTTAGCAAAATGATCCCTTTGCTTAGGCAGCCTTTCCCAACCTTCGGTCCCTAGTTTTTGTTGGTCTGCAACTCCCATCATCCCTGACTACTGTGCATGATGTCTGGCAATGCTGGGAGTTGGCGTCAAATGGCATCTGGGGACCCAAGGTTGGGAAAGTCTGGCTTACGTTGTAGTATGGAGGATTGCTGAGACATATTCCCCACTATGGAAGATGAAACATGCAGACAGAATAATAGTGCGATCCTGAGTACCCTATTTTTGATTAAACATGCTTCAGGTTGCACCGATAGATGCGGACCCTCTTAAGTGTTATCAGTAAAGCTTGGTTGCCTTTATTCAGAAGACTTCATCCAAGAGATGAAGGAGGAGCCAGTTCTTATAGACATATACATATATCTCCCAAAATCACAGAGTTTTCCAGGTCTCACAGTGGCTTGCTGCATGGGTTGTGAAATGTGTACCAAACTGTCCTTTGAGCTATAGATCATAAAGTGTGTAATGACATTTGTTCATCTGAGGCATCCTTGTGATGATACGTGCAAGACTCCAGGCCTCCTACACTAAATTCCTATCAGGTAGCTGGGTTTGGGTTTTTTTCTTCCAGTGTCCTGAAATCAACCACAGGTTGTGTCAAACTAAGGTCATGTTGGTAACAGGTCTACTCTGTGTTGTCATATGATGGGCTGATGACAAGCCAAGCTTGAGGCCTGCCTCCTCTAGTTTTAGACATGGACTGCTGACCAAGCTGGACTCAAAAACAAACTGACCTTCTGTGCTGTCTCTCCATCTCTCTCTTTTTCCACACAGGTGAGCCAAGGTACAAAATGGGTGACCCGAGAGACCTCTGTCCTCACCTGGATTCCATAGGTGAAGTCACCAAGGACGATCTGCTTCACAAATCCAAAGTAAGTGAAGGCTTGTTTGCAATAAAAATCACCATCTCCTTAAAAATAAAAAATATAAAACTTGGACAGGCTTGAGAATTTTCCCTGGGCAGAGGACAAGGCTGCTTAAACCAGTCTGATGTAGGGTAGCCTAAGCCAGAACAGACTTTGGGCTTCTGGGATCTACTTCGGTTTTGACTAGAATACGGAGGTCCACTAATCAGGAGTGCAGTCAGCTACCCCATGAGCTGTATATACAAACACAAATCTACACCTGAGTTACTGTAGATCAGGGATTCTAACACAAAACTCTCAAAGTGGCCAGTGCAGCTGCACAAAAACCTGGGCAAAGGCAACCAGTTAATACTCCCCATTTTACAGGTGAGGAGCACCGAGGCTAAGGGTGCTTCCAGACGAGGCTTTTTTTGTGCAATCGCCCTGCCTCATTCATGGAATTTTATAGGGTGTGTGTGTGTGTGCATGTCCAGATTTCCACAACAAAGAAAGAACATATCTTAGGGTGCTTGAATTTCCCCCCCAGCATCCTTAGACATGTTCTCTCTTTGTTGCGGGTTTGTAGTGGATGCCCTCCAGTTTTTTTTTACATTCATGATGGTATCCAGATGTTGCCATTTTCCATTTGTAATGCTCCTGTGTTTTCCCACTGCTTCTTCCATCTTTTTTCCTTGCTACAAAAAAAATCTGCTTAGGAGGAAAAGATGGAATAGCTGCATGACACCTTTTGATTGGTAGGGGTAGGAGCTGTCTGTGTGGAAGCACCCTAAGAGATAAGAACGTAGGAAGCAGCCTTATACGGAGTCAGACCCTTGGTCCATCTAGCCCAGTACTGTTGACACTGACTGGCAGCATTGGCTCTCCAGGGTTTCAGGCTGGGATTCTTTCCTAGCCCTACCTGGAGATGCTGCCGGGGATTGAACCTGGGACCTTTTTCATGCATACCTCCGAACTATGCCTCCTCCACAGTAATAGAATAGCACAAGGCCAGCCATGACAATGATTTTATTTTTAACTTTCAAATTTACTTACTATTGTTAAAGCATTGGGAGTTGGAAAACCTTTGCCAATCTTCTGCAGATCACCCAGAGATCTGCCAATAGATCCTAATTTCCCTTCTGCTTGCCCATGCCTTAAGCTTCTGAAGCATATCCCTATGAGGAAAAGTCTTACGTTGGAAAAACTATCTATCTTTGAGGACTATAGGGAGCTTATTTTTTCCTCCTTGTGAACATAGGGAACATGCCAGTCTTGTGGAGCAGGAGGACCAAATCTCTGGGCTTGCCTTCAGGTAAAGACAGTGCTCTAAAATATATTTATTCATTTATTTATTACATTTCTATACCGCCCAATAGCCGAAGCTCTCTGGGTGGTTCACAACCATTATATATTCCATTATATATTCTGTATGCAAGAGCTGTGTTCTTCCTAGTGTAAAATCCCATCCCTGGCGACATATTGAACTGCACTGGGTAGACTTTCCAACTGGGGGGTGGGGGGGCATTAAACTGCAATATTTTGGGTTCATCACGTCTGTGCGCATGCATGCATGTGCGCACACAGCCTCATTACTATAGGTTTCTTCTGCTACATCTACAGACCATATGTCTGCTCTGTTTCTGTTTAGGCTGGCTGCCCTTACGTTGGTTGTGGGGAATCCTTTGCTGACCACAGCACCCTTCATGCACAGGTGAGGGAACGTTGCACAGGTGAGGGAACTTTGCCATCAGGGAGCAAGTGACTGTTGAGTTTAATTTCCCTGGAATTAAACTGTAACTCACACACCCCACCCCGGAACATTGGGCATTGAACACTTCTCTCTCTATGCCTTGAAAACACACGAGAATAATCAACTGCCTGCAAGTATTAGTCTGTTTCCAGGCCTAATTTAAAGTGCTGGTTCTAACCTTTAAAGCCGTTTGGGCCCAGCTTACCTGAAAGACTGCCTTCTCCCATATGTACCGCCCCAATCCTTAAGATGTTCTTCAGAGGCCCTACTGCAAGTGCCCCTACCAAATGAAGTGAGGCACGTAATCTCTAGGAACAGGACCTTTTCGGTAGTGGCAGCCCAGTTGTGGAACACCCTTCCCAGAGAGGTTCACTTGACACTATCCCTGTTGTCTTTTCGGCGCCAGGCAAAGACCTTTCTGTTCACCTAGGCCTTTAAAAACATTATTTTATTTATTTACTGCATTTTTATTCCAATTTTCAGACAGTTATTGTATTCCAAAGTGGCTTGTGTCAATAAAAGAGATAGAGAGGAGCAGGTGTCTGGTGTCTTGCTCATTTCCCTCCCTCTCTCCTGGAATCCTTCCTGCAGGACAGTTGATGGTAGATGGCTCTGGCAGGGGTGGGGTAAGGTGAGAGTCCAGCTGGGGCAGGCCCTGAGGTCTTCTTCATCTGCCCCTCTGCCCTAGAATTCTTCCCATAGGGCCGGTGCAGAGCATGATCATTTTTAAAACATTTATCTAAATTCTGCCATATTCAAGAAAACTTTGGATGAGTATATGAAAACCTATGCCAGGCACGTAAAATGAACTTGTACCTAAAAAGAACATCATCTTCATCGTCATTCAGAAATAAGCAGTAACCATCCAGAGCGAGCTGCTTTGTCCTGAGTCCATCTAGCCCAGTACCCTTTACTCTGCCTGGCAGAGTCTCTCTAGGGTCCTGGGCAGAGAGCCCTTTCTAGCCATGATACCAGAAATACTTTTATTTGGAGGTGCCTGGAGGTTAACCCAAGACTGTCTCTATTTATTATTTATTTACTGCATTTTTATCCCTCATTTCAGACAATTATTGTCTCCAAAATCGGCTCACATCAATTAAAAAAAAGGAGAGGCCCTGCCATCAGACTTACAAACTAAAATGATAAAACACACAAAGGAAGGGGTGTGGAGGGGAATGAATTTTTTGAGGCCAGAACAAGATGGTGAGCTCTAAGCAGGCATTTAAATGCACCAGGACATGGTGATTTTCCCTTGCTGCTCTTCCTGCTTGAATAGCAACTGTCGTCTGATAGATAGGGCCAGAGCATTCTTTCCGTTTGAGCCTCCTGAAACTGCTCCTTCTTTGGCCATTGATTGGGCCAGGTTGGTCTGCCCCTTGGTCATTCCTGGGGAGCAGGGGGTGCAGCCCCCAGTGGTCCTCGGTCCTCTGGCTGATGGCTGAAGGAAGAGTGTGCTTCCCTTCTGCTCTCCAGTTCCAGGGCTGCTAGAAATACAAATGGCTGAGTCTGTATGTAGAGTCTATGTCTTCACCTGGAACTGCCTGTGCCGTTTTTGCATTCTTCATGGAAAATTTTCTTTCATAGTGAATTCAGGATCACTTTGATCTAGCCTGTACAACGTTGACATTTTGAGTTCTTGGGGACCATGAATCAGAAACATTAATTGCTCTCTTGGTGTCTTGTTTTTGTTTGTTTGTTTTAAATGTGCTAGGCCAAAAAGCACAATCTGACAGTGAACCTGACAACATTCCGAGTGTGGTGCTACGCCTGCGAGAAGGAGGTGTTCTTGGACCAGCGGCTGGCCTCCCACCCACCAGCCCCATCGTCGAAATTCACGGAACAGGTGGTTGCCTTGTGACGCTGCCGGGTCTTTTGAGTCACTGCTTTTCTCTTAGCCCGAGGTGGTCCATCTAGTGCTGGCTCCAGTTTTGGAGGGACCTCTTGGAAGCATAGGGTGGGCATGGGCCCCGACAGATTACCTTCATGGGAATGCCACACAGGTTTCCCACCCTGGCCTTAAATGGAAGGTTTTTTAAATATTAGAATGTATACAAGACAAGCACAGTGTGAATAAGTGAAGGTGTGTGTGTGTGTGTGTGTGTGTGAACATAAGAAGAGCCCTGCTAAATCAGAACAAAGGCCTGTCTAGTCCAGCATTTTGTTCCCACAGCGGCCAACCAGATGCCCCAATGGGAAGCTCACAAGCACAGCATAAGCTCAACAGCACCCTCCTCCTCATGTTCCCTAGCAACTGCTATTCAGAGACATACCATCTCCGATACTGCAGGTATTATATAGCCATCATGACTAATAGCAGTTGGTAGCCTTTATTCCTCAGGAATTTGTCTTTTAAAGCCATCCAAGTTGGTCGCCATCACTACCTCTTGTGGTAGAGAATTCCATAGTTTATCTGCGCGCTATGTGAAGAAGTACATATTTTTATCTACCCTGAATCACCCACCATTCAGCTTCATTGGATGAATCTCATAAGAACATAAGGGAAGCCCTGGTGGATCAGGCCAAGGGTCCATCTAGTCCAGCATTCTGTTCACACGGTGGTCAGCCAGCTGCCCATGGGATCCCACAAGCAGGACATGAGTGCAACAATACCTTCCTGCCCCTGTTCCCCAGCAACTGGAGTACATAGGCATACTGCCTCTGATACTGGATCTCGGTTCTAGTATGAGAGGGAGAAACTTCTCCCTATTCACTTTCTTCACACCACGCATAATTTTATATACTGATCATGTCCCCTTACTCATTTTTCCCCCTAAGCTAAACAGCCCTAAACGCTGTACACTTTCCTCATAGAAGTGTTACTTGTGCTCCTTGAACATTTTGGTTGCCTGTTTCTGCACCTTTTGCATTTCTACAATATACTTTTTGAGGTGCAGTGATCAGAACTGTACACAATTACCATAGCATGTGGTTTTATGTACGATTCCTTTCCTAATGATTCTCTATGTGGAATTAATTTGCGACTGAAAAACCTTTATCATGTTCTATTACCACTGCCCGTTATTAAAGCAAATATTCCCATTCTACATTCAAAGTAAGGCATTCGGGAGAGCTATACAATGAAGTCAAAAGTGCTTTTTGTTTAGATATACCGGAGTGGTGTGTGTGTGTGTGTGTGTGTGTGAGAGAGAGAGAGAGAGAGAGAAGTGTGCATGTATGTGTGTGGCCCCAGCAGCCATCCAGCATGGCCCTTGGGACTGAAAAGGTTGTGCATGACAACTCTAGACCTTTCTCTCTCTCTGCTGATTAGGATTTTGTAAGCTTAGGGGTGCTTAAGGTCAAACAGAAGAGATAATTTTCCTGACCAATTAAAACCAAAGAAAAATAAGAAATCAGTAAAGCACTGCAAATTTTACACAAAAGATCAGTACTATACCATTAAAATAATTTGTAAAACATAGTTAAAACTTCACAACAAAAGTTACAAACAAAGGTAAATTGGAAATAAATAAATAAACCAGTTTTAAAATTCACAATGATATACAAAATGTGTTGAAGTCAAATAAAACGTATCATTACCTTGTTGCCAATTTTCAGTCTCAGTATTTTTGGGTAGCCCGGTCCTGCTTCCAAAGTGATAGGCACTCAGCCACTTGAGTTCACTATTAGAGGGAGTGTCGTGAGCTAGCTGTTGTGTTTGACTTGCAGTCGGCAATGCTCTATGGTTTCCAGAGCAGCCGGCTTTTATTTTTCCTTCACATCAGCCACCTTGTTGCGAAGCAGACTTGTGCCTTTGATGTTAACTCCACTGCCTTCGCTTCCAGGATTCTCCTCCGTCCTGCCCATCTTCTCAAAGCCGTTCCAATTGCAGTGGCCGATGAAGGGGAGTCAGAGTCGGAAGATGATGACCTAAAACCGAGAGGTAAACCTGCTCGGGCTCTGAGTTTGAAAATACCCCTCCCCTTGAATGCAAAATTGCAGAAATGGGGATAGTGAGCAACGAAGTTCCCCTTTCTCCTATTTCTTTCCTCCTTCCCTAGGCCTTACGGGAATGAAAAATCTTGGGAACTCTTGTTACATGAACGCTGCTCTTCAGGCCCTCTCTAACTGGTATGTTGTAGAGCCACTTTGCAGGAGGAGGATTATATAGCTCCATCAGTGTCCATGATGTTTACAAAGCACAAGAGAGCACCTCCCTTCCCTAAGTAGCTTACAATCTAGAACAGGGGTCCTCAAACTAAGGCCTGTGGGACACATCCAGCCCAGCGGCCGATCTAAAGGCTCCCTGTGTTGGTAAGGGGAGGAGGGGCGGCTGAACCGGCGGCGGGGCAAGGGCGCCTGCCCGCCCGCCGCCCTGCGTCTCCTGTGGGGGTAAGGGGAGGAGGGGTGGCTGAACCGGCGGCGGGGCACGGGGTGCCTGCCCGCCTGCCGCCCTGCGTCTCCTGTGGGGGTAAGGGGAGGAGGGGCGGCTGAACCGGTGGTAAATTAATTTATTATTAATAATTTATTATTAATTTATTAATTTATAATAACTTTAGTCCGGCCCCCCAACAGTCTGAGGGACAATGAACTGGCCCCCTGTTTAAAAAGTTTGAGGACCCCTGATCTAGAATTCGACATGAGGGGAGCATAGGAAGAGAAGGGAACACAGGAAGCGGTCTTCTACTGACTCAGACCTTGGTCCATCTAGCCCAGAATTGTCGACACTGACTGGCAGCAATGGCTCTCCAGGGTTTCAGGCAGGATTCTTTCCCAGCCCTACCTGGAGATGCTGCCGGAGATCAAGCCTGGGACCTTCTGCCTGCAAAGCAGGTGCTCTACTGCTGGGTCACAGTCCCTCTCTTAAGGGAAATGGAGGCAAGGTTAAACAGGCACACCCTATGCAGTTGCTTCAGTTGCATGTGCTTCAGCTTAGGCAAAGGGCCCTAGCTCAGTGTTCAAGCACATGCTTTGTGTGCAAAAGATCCCAGGTTCATCCCCAGGCATCTCCCAGGTAGGCCTGGGAAAGTAGGGCAAGTTCCTTTGTTCCTATATGCTGAGTTTGAGTAGGACAGGGGTGGGCAACTTTGGGAGGTCTAGGGACCATTTTTGCCCCCTCAGATATCCCTGTCTGGCGGAGCCACACCCTGCCTCCATGGCACAAAAAAGAGAAAGAAAAGCGTCTGGAGTAGCTACAGAACACCAAAAAGGTCAAAACTGGCTTGTTTTCAAGCTAATCTTGACCCTTTTGCTTTTGTGTAGCAGCTACAGAGCACTGAAAGTGTAAAGAAGGCTTCAAAATGGCTGCTCCGGATGCAATTTTGTTTAAAACATTTTTTAAACGATTTTGTTGGGGCAGCAGGGGTTGCATGCAGCCCACGGGCCGCACGTTGCCCACCCCTGGAGTAGGGCATGGGGAGTACATATTTTCTCTCCCCTCCCCCACTTTTCTCTCCCCTCCCCCATAGGAGTACATCTTTTATCTCTTCCCTCCCCCATAGGAGTAATCTGAAAGAATTTGTCCAGCTTGGGTGCTACGTACAGAATTTCACATGGGCATTAGAAAGCCAGACGACTCAAGGGACTTGCAGTATATACACAACGTTCTCCTGCTGATGAAAATTGTGGCTTTCACTGAAAAATATTTAGAAACACACAGTGCATGTGTATGTGTTGCCTTTCCTCGAGTGCTGTGTGGCTCAGAGTTCCCCGTCTTGTGAGTGGCACAGGGCTGATCTATATGGTCAGGCAAATCCCAGATGTTCCTGGGAGGACTGTACCACTTAAGGGTGCAGGTAAGGTTTTGCTCCCCCGGCATGAAAAAGCTCCCTGCCCACAGAAATTCATTGGAAAACATCCCATCTTGACCTAAATATATTTTTTTCAAGGTTTCTTAAAAATGTAGTTGACAAATCATGAAATGTTGGTGCTCATGTTTTAGTTATAAAATATTGGTAACAACCTTAGTTTCCATCAGATGGAGAAATGGGCAAGGAGGTTCTGGGAAACAATTCTAATGGACACTCTTGGATGGCTGGGGGTGGGGTCCCCAGCCTTTTGGAACATTTGGAATTTTGAGGGAGTGTTGTATGTCCTTTCACAAAATGGCTGTCATGGGGCGACCCACTCATAAAATGGCTGCCATGGTGGGCATGGCTGGTCACAAAGCACTCCTTTCCCAGAAGGCAAACTGGTGAGGCTAAATGAAAAGTAACATGGCCAAGAACTGAAGTCCTAGGCAGACGTGGGGTCTGAGCTTCAAAACACAAACCCATTCTTTTGAACTCAGGGAAAGATGGTACTGGAGGGCAGAACTTCACTTTGCAGTATGATAGCCTTCCAGTTTAAAAAAAATGTTTTAATTTGGGGGGGGGGAAGAAATAAAATAAAAATTGGGAGGGGCAGTGAGCCTGGTGGGTATTTTTTGACAGCATGTTTTCTTCAACCTACTTTTTTCTGAAAGGCGTTTGTGATTTCCCCTTTTTTTCCACGTCCAAGTACAATTGCTGGAAAACTTCTCACTGGCCTCTTTATCTGCATTTTAGCCCCCCGCTCACACAGTTCTTTCTAGAATGTGGCGGACTTGTGCGCACAGACAAGAAACCGGCACTCTGCAAAAGTTACCAGAAGCTGATTTCTGAAGTGTGGCATAAGAAACGGTGAGTAGACCTAGGACAGAGTGTCTGTTTCCAAAACTGTAGCAGATTTTGGAACAGAGGTTTGTTCTAAGATAGAAGGCAGATTTCTTCCCCAGTTGGTTATGACTGAAGAAAATTGGTTAGCTCTTCAAACGATTGTTAGTAAACAACTGTCACATGGTGTTACTTAAATTGGTGTTAATGTAAGTTGGCATTATCTAAATAGCATGCTACCTTTGAGTCCCATGTTGTGAACTGTCTTCGTGATGCTTTAATTCTGCTTGACCCACTTCCTGCCTGCTGTAATAATAAGCTGTATGAGATGGACTATGTCATCCATTGTTTTGCATTTTTTGTTTTCTGTTTATGGCCTAATGTCTAATAAAACAAGCTGTTTGAATACCAAACCAATGACCCTGCAAAGAATTGGCAGTGCTTATAATTTATATTAAAAGTTTTATCTTCAATGGTATTTTGACAACTTGGAAAGTCCATCAGATATCTAAGGTAGAAGAAAAGTGCTGTGCTTGTCAAAATGTAAAAGTTGATGTTTTCTTATTTGGTGTAGGTAACAATTACATTTTGGAAGATAGTGGTAGGGATAATTTTAATGAATTATTTCAATTGAACCCTAAACTGGATCCCACATTATGTTTATTAAATTCTGTAAAACCAGTTATTCAGTAGATAAACAAGAACTTGTTTTTATATATTAACTATTGTAAGAGTTCAGTTTGCAAAGGCCTGGAAGACTAATAAGAAACCTAGTAGGATAGATTCCTTTTTTTTTTTAAATTGGGGTCAGTGAGAGATGGTCAAATTAGAATGCAGTCCTACAGGATTGACACACGATAGACTACGGGCTCTGCAGCTTCTCTGTCTATTCTAAGCCCAGCCGGCAAGATCCAGGCAAGGCAGAGGGAGCAATGGAGGCTTCTACAGCCTCTCCATCCTCTGTTGTATTTTGTCTGGCTCACCTACCTGCCTTGGGGGTGTGGACAGAGGTCAGGAGGCTTGTGGATCCATGGCTTCTCCTCTCCCCTAAAAATACAAAACCGGCCCAGCATATTTCAGCCAAAAGCTCTTACTGCCGGTAACTAAACCTTGGGAGAGGCATTTCAACCTTTTAGAATTGGGGGAGGCGGAAACTGCGCCAAAGCTGGGAAACCACCAAATGACTGGCAGTTGGGGGAAAGGGGGTGGGGCCATCTGGGAAACATCGGAGGGCCGGATTTGTCCCCAGGACCTGAAGTGCCCCCCACCCCCTGCTATAATCCCATGCACACTTAGATGGGAATAAGCTCCCATCAAACTCAGTGGGATTCGATTCCAAGTAAACGTGCATAGGATTGAGCTGAAGGGAACTGGGTTTCGGGAGGAGCATTTGACTTCTGTTCTGCGTAGAGCAAAGGGAAGGAGAAGGCAAGTGGCTGTTTCTGAGACACACGCACTGGGCCAGCCTTCCCCAATCCGGAGCCCTTCAGATGTTTTGGGCCCCTTCTCCCAGGATTCCTGACCATTGGCCACGCTGGGTGGGACTGACTGTAGTTGGAGTCGTAACACATCTGGAGGGCACCAGGCCGGGGTAAGCTACATCAGGCCCATTGCCTTCTCCCTCCATGTCCGCAGCAGTTGACCATTCCCGTGAGCCTGAAAGGAAAGCGGAGGGGACCGAGGCAGCCTAGTTGTTTGGAGTGCAGAAGTAGCAGTGAGCAGGGAAAGGCTTAAGCACCCCTCCTCCTGCCACCACTCTGCCCGAAATGCCTCCTTCCCTGTGATGCACCAGGTGGGCGAAATGGCACTGGGGCTGCCTTACGCACATGCCGTGTGTAGTTGCATCCTGAGCATGCTTCGGAATGGACCTCAGTTGCTGCTGGAGCTTGCCTGGTGTTGCTGTGGCCAGCCGTCTTTTGAACTCTGTGTCTTTTGAACATCTTAAAGTAGCCTTTCCTTTTTGATTTTTGATTTATTTCTTCCCCCCCCCCCCATTTTCAACTAGTCCGAGCTACGTGGTCCCAAGCAGCCTGTCCCATGGAATCAAGTTGGTGAACCCTATGTTCCGAGGCTATGCACAACAGGTGAGCCAGCACGTGAAGAACCCTCTCCTTTGCCAGCATGTTTCTGATTCCTTCCTCTCGCCCCCCACCAACTGCAGTAAGAATACTCTAACCTTCTCCAGGGTGTTATGAGCTAGAAATAGCTGTTTTTGAATGTTTTAGGGAGCCAGGATTAGATGCTGAGATGCTGCTATATAACAAGCAACCTTCCAGCAACCCCCACTATTATTAAAGGGGGATTAGACAAATCTACAGGTTACTGTTCTGTTACTGGGGCCTGCAGCATGGAGCCCATGGGCACCATAATGCTCACAGACACCTCTGTTGGTGCCTGCCAGGCTTCCTGCCCCTCCTGATTTTCATTTTAAGATTTTTTTTCACTATTTCTTTTTAACTGGGAGGCTGCAAATCAGTGCCACCCTCTAGCTCCATCTGTATTTGGGTTCAAAAGAGTTTTTACATTTTGGAGGTCAGAACCCCACCCACCTCTGCCTTGGCGTAGCTTCTTGGGCAAGTTAGTTTTCTTTCAGTCTCACCAGTTTGCCTTCTGGGAAATCAGTGTTTTGTGACTGGCCGTGCCCACCATGGCAGCCATTTTGTGAGCAGACCCATGATACTCCCTCAAATTTCCAAATGTGCCCACTGACCCAAAAGGTTTGGGGGCCCTGACTTACACTCTTAGTACTAACAGATTCTGAACAAGACAACTTGTAAGGGAGTGAATGAGCATGTGAACAGCAGTCTTGCTTTTCCCCAGCAATCACCAGTCTCAACATGTCCCTCTCTTTCCCTCACCCCAGGACACGCAAGAATTCCTGCGTTGCCTGATGGACCAGCTTCACGAAGAGCTGAAGGAGCCCGTTGTCGCCGAGATTCGGGACTCCGACTCGAGCGACACGGACGACAAGAGGGAGGGTGACCGCAGCCCGTCAGAGGATGAGTTCCTCTCCTGCGACTCAAGCAGCGACCGGGGCGAAGGAGACGGGCAAAGCAAAACTGGCAGCTCCCTGGCGGAGGCGGAACTCTTGATCCAGGATGAGGCTGGGCGAGGGATCTCTGAAAAGGAGAGGATGAAGGACCGGAAGTTCTCTTGCAGCCACCGGCGCAGCAACTCCGAGCAAGTGGATGAAGATGCCGATGTCGATACCTCTGTGATGGCAGTGGATGGCAGGGCTTCCCCGGAAGTGCCCCCTCCTCCTCCTCCCCCTCCTCCTCTTCCTCGTCCAGCCAGCCCCTCTAGGACTCCAGGTACACCCCCCCCCCCAGTTCAGAACAATCCCTTTGGAAACCTTGCCCGAACCCAGCAGGCTGTATCTCCCATGCATACTTCCTTTGACCTTTATATCGGATTAAATGTTTTAGAATGAAAACATATATTTGGGGTCTCCAACATGTGGCACATGGGTGCCAGTGTGCCTGCAGACCCCTTGCTTGGTGCCCACCAGGCTCCCTGCCCCTCTTGAGTTTAATTTTATTTCTTAAGAGTATTTTAAAACTGGAAGGTTGCTGCACTGCCAAGTGTCATTCTGCCCTCCAGCACCATCTTTATTTGGGTTCCAAATAGTGGTTTTGTGTTTTGTAGCTCAGACTCCGCCTCTGCCTTGTACTTAGGTTTTGGGGCAAGCTACTTTTCTCTTAATCTCACTAATTTGCCTTCTGGAGAATGAGTATTTTGTGGCCTTCCAGGCCCACCATGGCAGCCATTTTAATAATGGGCAAGTCCTGCCCCCATGACAGCCATTTTGTGAGAGCCTCCATGACACCCTCCCCACATTCATTTGAACCCAAATAAAGATGGCACTGGAGGGGGCGGCACTTTGCTTTGCAGTATGCCAGCCACCCTTTAAAAAAATGAATTGAAAAAAATGTTAAGGTAATAAAAACCAGGAGGGGCAGGGGGCCTAGCAGGCACCAAGGGAGGTGCTGCGGGCAGCACCCTGCAGACCCCAGATCTAATTTAGCATGGGGCACAAATCTCCAGGAAGTCCTCTTGCACAAGACCTGTTGAAATGAACTGCAGTTCTGAAAGAGCCTTATGTTAAGAACATAAGAATGGCCCTGCTGGATCAGACCAAAGGGCCATCTAGTTCAGTGCCTGCCCGGATGCCTATTGGATGCCCACAAGCAGAGTGAGAAAGCGATAGCCCTCCCTCGGGGGATACGGCCACTGACTCTGGAAGTTCCATATAGCCAGTGTGACTAGTACCTCTTGATAGACCTATCCTCCATGAATTTATCTAATCCAGCCTTCCCCAAGCTGGCGCTCCCCTCACATCTGTTGGACTACATCTCCCATCCCCAGCCATCATGCCATACTGGCTGGGGATGATGGGAGTTGTAGACCAACACATCTGAGGGGGGCACCAAGTTGGGGAAGGCTGATCTGGTCCCCCTCTAAGATCTTCCAAGAGCACGCAGAGATGCGCCACAGCAGGAATCGAACTTCAGGCTGAGAAGCTGAACGGAAGGGTCAAATTGAAGAAGGGTATTTTGCCAAAAGCATATTATTTCACCTTTTCCAACCTCAGTATGTGGTGCTCAAGGCAGCTCGCAACTGATCCAAAAACAATGAAAATGTCATCAAGAAACAGAACAGAAGCATGATGGCCAGAGAGTAGGGCTTGCCAGGAAAAGCTTTTATTCCAGGCTGCTTCACAGGCGATCCTTTCCCCTCCCCTCCTCTCCTCTCCTCCCACACAGAGCCAGACAACAATGCCTTTAGCCGCTGTTCATCTCGGCCCTGCAGCCCTGTTCACCATGACGTGCACTCCAAGCTTTCGAGTAGCCCTCCGCGCTCAAGCCCGGTGAGGTTGGGACCCTCGTATGTGTTGAAAAAAGGTAGGGATCGGAAGCTTCCTGTGCAGATGTGGGGGTGGGCTTGGGTGAGCTGACTCTGATTTGCATATAAAAGTGGCGAGAGGAAGCTGGGAATTCCCAGTCCGGATCTTACCTTTGCCTAGAGGAGAAGCTGGTCTCTCCCGGCAGCTCCCCCATTTGCAGTATGGCACGCCTTTACAGGGCCGTTGTAAAGATTTAAACATGATAATGTATACCAGGGGTGCTGAACCTCAGGCCATCGGCCAAAATCTGGCCCACCTGGGGTCCCAAACTGGCCCTCTGGAGTTCCCCAGATGGCCACGCCCCCTCCCCCCCCCGCCCAACTGCCAGTTGTTTAAGCTAAAATATGCTGGTATTTTTGGCCCCAGCCCTTTTGCCCCATCTGATTTTGCTTTCAGCCCTGCCCACCCCTGGAATGTGGGTCGCAAGAGCTTCTCCAAAATTGAATTTGGCCCTCAGGATGAAAGAGGTTCAACACTCTTGATATAAGATGATAGATGTGGCTTGGCTCTGAGAAATCTGTATCTTCTTATGCCATGCATAAGCAAATAAAAGCAAAAACAATTGTGTTTCCTGTAAGCCTATAGAAGCTTTTTATTTAGGTGTTGTTATCCTGCTTTTTCAGGCAAAGTCTAAATAATATGGTTTACAACGTAACCAAACTAATATAAATGCAATATGTCATAAACAGTATAAAAATATAAAACATAAAAATATAAATGTATATAATTTTTTTAAATAAAAATATAAATATAAAAAAATATAAAACACATGTAAAAAAACCCAGCATCAAAATTAGAGAGTAGCCTAAAAAGCATTCCTGTGCAGACCAGGAAGGATAAAATACAGTGGAATCACAATGTTTGGTGACTGCTGATTGTTTGGTGTTGTTGCTGATGCTCTAGAGCAGCGTCAGCAATTAAAAGCAGATTGAAATTAAAAGGTCTTTAAAAAACATATTTTTCATTGAACAAAGCAACTGATATGTACCAACATAAACAAATTTAATTATGTACTGATACTGGGGGAACCTCTATCAAATGATGTTACAGTAGGTGACAGCCTTAGAATGTTAACTATAGTCCATTAGTTCAAGAGGTCTCTTTTCTCACCCTTGTAAATTGAAATCGCTAAACTAGCAAGTGGTGTCTTATTTATGCATTTACAGCATTTTTACCCCACTCTTCATGCAAAAAGGCTCCCTGAGTGGCTTACAAAGATTAATAATGCGACAGTCTCCTCCCTCAGGCTTACAATTTAAAAGACATGACACAAAAGGAAAAGGGATTGGGAGGGAGGAGAACAAAAAACAACACTCAGGTACCAGTTCTTAGCTTCTAAGTTCTTACAGGTGTTCTTTCTGGCAGGGAAGGGTGAAACAAGCTCCCTGCAGCTGCTGGCTGATGTATGGAGGTTACGTTGATCCCTTTGTCATGGTGTTCTTCCTGGGAGGCAGGGGGTGCAACCTCCCAGTGGTCCCTTGGTTCTCTGGCCAATGGATGTCAGTCTCTTATCAGCTATTATCTGTCAACTATATGTTTTGCAGTGTTATCCTATCTACTCAGAAAGAAGTAGGCAAAGGGAACATCAGGGCTTGCGCCAGCTGGACTACTCCCCCCCCCCCCCCAACAGGGCATCAATTCAGTTGACATCTACTGTCTTGTGGGAAGGAGCATGACATACTGGCTCCTGCTTGAGTAGGAACTGGTTGTGTTGTTCCATGTTGTTTTTGGAAGAATGTGGTTCCTACTCTGTTCTATGGTGTGTTTGATCAATATTGTAAGCCACTTTAACAGCTCTAGTTGAAAAGTGGGATATAAATCTATTTTTTCCCCACTCCTCACTTGTGTGCACGCACACCCTGCCCAGCACCTGCCACTTAGCCCGCAATCTGCCGTAGCATGTGCCACTTCTGTTTTACATATGCAACCTCCAGATCGTAGGTTGCTGCATGACCTGTGAACCGGGACACTTTGGGTTGTTTGTGGGTGAAACAACCCAAAGTTAACCCAACAACTAATCCTGGCAAATCGTAGGATAGTTAATTCATGATTTGCTGCCATTACATGCGAACCAGGTCTATGATTCCATGCTGTGTTGTACAGTACTGTATAAATATTGTAAGCCACTTTGAGGGATCTGGTTGATAAGGGGGATATATTTCTACTCAAATAAATAAATAAATAATGAATAAAAAGTCCTATTGAGTTCAATGGGACGTACTTCCAAGTAAGCGTGTATCAGATTGTAACCAAAATGAGCCTGAGCTTTGCAAAGTTTCACTCCTTTTGCGCACGCACGCACGAACGGCCCGGCACTTGCCAAGCCCATCAGCCTGGG
Source organism: Shinisaurus crocodilurus (assembly GCA_021292165.1). Taxonomy (NCBI): domain Eukaryota; kingdom Metazoa; phylum Chordata; class Lepidosauria; order Squamata; family Shinisauridae; genus Shinisaurus; species Shinisaurus crocodilurus. Next base: position 2,294,298 of record JAHFWL010001188.1, on the reverse strand, counting down.
CAGGCCTCTAAATCATCTGCCCCACTTTTGGCCTAGACTTACTCAAATTGTGATACTGATCAAGCCAAACAAGGCTCAGACTGTGAAACCTGCCGCTTTTTAACATTTTCTGTGCCACAAACACAGCAGTAGAAGCAGCAGCTATTGGTTTTTAAGCACCAAATGCAGACTGGAATAAATGTGTCTTCAGGGTTTCAAGCCAGAAGTGATCAGGCCATATGTAGCTCCCTGAGGAGAGGATTCCAAAGGCATGGGGGCACCACTGAGGCAGCCCTGTGCCTAGTAGCTGCCAACCTAATGGCTCTTGCTGGTGGGCAAGAGAGCAGGGCCCCCAACACTGATCTTAAGGCTTGTATAGGTGTATGAAAGGGGAATCCTCTCTGGCATTTATACGCCCTCCCTCTTCCCCTTTTCAATGGTCACCATGTGTGCCGAGTTCCTTGGACAGTCTTCTGCTCAGAAAACTGGCGGGGGCAAGGTTTTATCTGCTGTGTGTTTTTAAAATCTCCTTCCTCAGCTCAGATGCTGGCTTCTGGCAAGAAGAAGAAGGAGGTCCGCTACCGCAGTGTCATCTCCGACATCTTCGACGGCTCCATCCTTAGCCTTGTGCAGTGCCTCACCTGTGACCGAGTGCGTTTTCTTACTGCTGCTGATCCAGTGAAAATGGCAAGAGGCTGACACTTTCAAAAACCCTCTCCTTTGGGGAGGTGGCCTTTGTTTTGAATCGATGAAGCTGCCTTTTATACCCAGTCAGACCATTTAGCCCAGGAGTGTTGAACCTCAGATCCAGGGGCTGAATCCGTCCCTCCTGGGGTCTGGATCCAGCCCAGATGGCCACGCCCCCTTCTGCTGGCCGTACCCCCTCCCCCAGCTTTTGTGCAGTTTTTTTCCCCATTCTAAAAAGTTGAAATGTCTCTCCTAAGGCCCAGTTACTGGCAGTAAGATCTTGCAGCTAAAACAGGCCGGAATTTTTGGTATTTTGACCCTATGCCTTTTGCCTCTGGCCCCACCCACCACTGGAGTGAGGCCCCCGAGGGCTTCTTTGAAATGGAACCTGCCCCTCCGGCTGAAAGAGATTCTCCACCACTGAGCGAGCAAGGGGTTGGACTCGGTGGCCTTGTTAGCCCCTTCCAACTCTACTATTCTATGATTCTATGAGTAAGACTACCCCTTGTACTCACACATGTAACTGTTCTCCAAGGTCTCTGGCAGAGAGAGAGAGAGAGGTCTTTCCCAGCCTTGCTACCCAAGATGCTGGAGAGCCAATCCGGGCCCCTTCTGCCTGCAAGGCACGTGCTCTACTCCTAAGCCAGCCACCCCTAACCTGGCCCCCTCCAGATGTGTTGGACCACAACTCTTAGAATCTGCCAGCCAGCATTGTAGACCAACACATCTGGCGGGCACCAGGTTGGGGGAGGCTACGCTGAGCCGTGATTCATCCCCTCTTGACATGTTAAGGATTGCAAGAGGAGCTGCGTTAGGGCCTCCCAAAGATGCACAGGCTCCCATTTTGGAGAGCCTCCAGGGAAAGGGGATTTTACGGCTGTAGGACAACCGCTTGAAACAGTCTTCTACATACCCCATTTCAGTGTTTCCCCCCAAAGTCTGGTCATTCAGACACACTTTTTTATTTTTCTGAGTTTAAAGTTAGAGGTGTATTCATACAGTCGCAAAGGTTTGGCTTTTTTGGATGTGTGAAGAAAGAATTGTGCGCCCCCCCTCGCCCCTTGAAGAGTCCCACGCCCTGTGTTTCTAGGCGAGTCACTCCTCCGGCTTGCTTCCTGTTCTACAAGCCAAAACTATGACTCAGACAGGTGAGCTGCTTCTGAAAGGTGACTCTGCTGTATCTCTTCCTTGGAGGTGATTGAGGGCCAAACTAGGTATGAGTTAATTTAAAGCGTGTTTACATTTAACAGGCATGTTTTAAAGGCAGCATTGGAACTATCACAGCACCGTCCTTCCAGTTCACTTGGGGCATCACACAAAGCCTTTGGTGGATCACATGTTGTGGCGCCTCGGTTTTCTGAAGGGGTTGGGATGGGGTGGGAGTTCCTGCCTCATAGCCTGGGACTTCTCATATCTTTGCAGCACAGGAAGGACCCATGTTTGGGTGGCTTCCCTACCGCCAGCGTAACGTCCAGAGATTCCCCATGGTCTCTCACATACCACGGCATTTTTATATTGTTGTGGGGCACATGCACACGCAGAAGGATGTGCAAATTTGCCACACAAGTTGTTGCCGTCTCTGGAAAAAATCTTTCTGCCTCTGAGACTTTCTCCTTTTCCTCCTGTGGTACCCCCCAGGTATCCACCACTGTGGAGACGTTCCAGGACCTGTCGCTCCCCATCCCTGGGAAGGAGGACTTGGCCAAGCTGCACTCAGCCATTTACCAAAATGTGCCGGCCAAGACGGGAGCGTGCGGGGACAACTATGCCGCTTCACAGGGCTGGATCGCCTTCATCATGGAGTACATCCGGAGGTGTGTGGTGGGCCTCGGAGGCACCATTTCCGATTTTGGAGTTTGTGGGTGGAGGCAAGGTTCAGAGAGAATTCCAAAGCCAGCTTTTGGATATATTCAAAGTTAAACTGGGGGGGGGGGGGAGTGCTCTCTTTAACAGCATTTCTTGTGGTGGTTTTCTCTTTTTTTATATATCTCATAATACAGGGATGGGCAGCTTTCAGGCTTGTGTGGTCTACTTTGGTTTTTACTAGAACCCCGAAGTCCAACAACCAAAGCCAGGTGCAGAATAGTGGCTCGGGGGCGGAGCCAATTACCTACAGCACCCCTATGAGCCATAAACTGGAATGGCCTGCATATACAAGTACAAATTACCTCTGAATTACTACAGATAGGGACAGAGGAAGCGGCTGTATACAAAGTCAGACCATTTGGCTCGATAGTGCCTACACCAAGGATGGGGAATCTGCCCCTCCTGGAGTCCTGTTCAAGCCCTCCTGGGTTCCTCATGGCCACACACCCTTCTCCTGGTCCCTTCCCCTTTACCCCAACCACTGACCATGTTTTCCCTCTCATTCTAAAAGGTGGAAATGCCTCTCCTAAGGCTTAATTAATGGCAGTAAGAGCTTTAAGCTTTGATATGCTGGTGTTCTTGGTAATTTCAGCCCTGCCCACAACTGGATACATGACCCCCGAGAGCTTCTCCAAAATTGAATTTGGCCCGCAGACTGAAATAGGTTCACTACCAGTAGTCTACGCTGACTGGCAAGAGCTCTCCAGGGTTTCAGGCAGGAGCCTTTCCCAGTGGTACCTGGAGATGCCGGGGATGGAACCTGGGACCTTCTGCATGCAAAACCATGTGTTCTACCACTGAGCTGAGATTCCCTCCAAGATCAGGGATTCCAACAAAAAATTCTGAAACCAGCTAGCAGAGCTGAACCAAGACCTCATTGAAGGCAATAATGTGTGTGAAGAAAAGAGCCTTTGGGGGGTTCACACACACACACACCTCATGTGTGAACCGGCTGGGGTGGGGTGTGCATAGTTAGCGTGTGGAGAAAGGGGCCCTTGGGGGTTCCTGCATGCATGCGCGCACACACACACACACAAACACACACACACGCCTCCTCATGTGTAAACCAAGTGGGGCCAGTTGAGGGGGCTGGGAGGAAACGAATGCCTCAGATGGAATGAATGGCGCCTAGGTGCCTGGAGAAGCTGGCCTAGGGCTTTCATATGTAAATAGTTCAAGCCATGAGTCATGAGTTTCCTTCCCCCTGCCTGGCCAGGTGAGGTGCATGGTGATTGGCTAAGAGGCAGCAGAGGAGGGGAGGGGGAAAAAGGTATATTTCCCAAAGCATGGCTTTTGGTCTTTGTTCTACCCAGCTGTGGTAATGGCGGTAAGCCAAGGACCCCAGGCAGCTCCTGGTGAAATTAGCTGGATTGAGGGCTCTAGTAAAGGCAAGCCTTGTGGGAGTTTTACCCATCTCGGACCTTCGGGTAGGTGTGGTAATCTCCCTCGGGCAGCGAGGCTGTGCTGGATTTAACCCTTGAAGAGAACACCCTCAGGTAACAGGTGTGTGCCTGAGAGATATTAAGGAATCAGGTTTTATTGTTTTGCAGCTTTACTGTGTACTAAAGTGTCTCTCTCTTTATTTTGTGTGCTTCTCTCATTTCCCTAATCTTGTTGTAAAATGCTACCGGAATAAACCTTGTCCTGGCTTTACCCCACATGGGTTTTGTAGTCACTCTGCTTGGTTCAGTATCTAAATCCAGGTTACAGAAATTGAAGGCGAGTCCCTGAACAGAGATTCAAGTAGGGTTGCAGACAGCTGAGGCTGGCAATCTGGTACCTTGAGATCTCAGGGGGTCTTGGTTCCTTTGGAGTAGGAAAGGGTGGGGGTGTGGCGGGCCAGCCAGCCCCCCCTTCCTCCACAATATGATACTCTTATTTTTCAAGTAAGGAACATTGAGGCGGAGAGAGAAGTGATGAGCACAGAGGCAGGCAGGACTTGCTATTACTGAACGGTCGGAAGTCAGAAACCCTTGCCCACTTCCTGCAGATCACCCAGAGATCTACCAATAGTTCCCACCCTACCTTCTCTCCAACTCCCGTCACAATAACTCCAGTAAACAATTAGTTCATTCTCCCCCCCTTTTCTCCCTTGAAGCCAAATCATTGGTGGCTTGGCTGCCATGAAACCTCATCCATTTGGGTGGGCAATTACTAGGATTCATTTAAATTTCACAAGAGGCAAAACCAGCCAGTTTAATTTCTCATCCAAATAATCTCAAATAAAATAAATTCTTAAATTAATTTGTAGCCGGATCATCCCAAACCAATGGAAAAATATTTTTTCCCTGAGCTTAATTGACATGCAGGCAAAGATTGTGTGTGTGTGTGTGTGTGTGTGTTTGTGTTGCAGCCTGTGGGGAGGGGAGAGTTAACCTTTCCCTCCCCAGCTGCAACCCCCCTTGAAAATTGCCCACCGCATGGCAATTGCTGAGAAAAAACCCACCTTCCATTGGCATCAGTGGACACTCAGGGCTGTGTGGAATCGATCTGGGGTGCTGGGAATATATTTGGGGCCAGGGGGCCAGGCCTAGCAACACACTATTTGCTAGGTGTGTATGATGTCTGGCACCCTTGCAACACACATGCACACGTAGACACACACGTACACATAAGCAGCAGATAAAACCACAATTAATAGTTGGGAGTTTTAAGATGTTCAAGAGGCTTTTAAATGCTCAGGTGAATAAAAAAAGCTTTCCCCTGATGCCTGAAGGACATCACGATTGGCACCAGGTGTATCCTCCTTGGGGAAGGCATTCCATAGCTGGGACACCACTACCCAAAAAAACCCTTTTCCCTTATTGATGCAAGCCTGGCCTGCCTGGGAGGTGGTATTTGGAGAAGGGCATCAGATGATGACTTTAGGGTGCAGGCAGGCTGATATGGGCCCAAGCCATTTAGCACTTTAAAAGGTGTGCACAAGCAGTTTGAATTTGGCCCTGGAAGTGAACCAGCAGCCAGTGAAGTTTGTTTGCTTGTTTGGAATATTTTTTTTATCCTGCTCCTCAGCCAAAGAGGCTTCTGGAGCAGCTTACATATGATCAGTTAAACAAGATACCGTAGTCCCTGCCTGGAGGCTTACAATGTAAAAAAACCCAACAACACTTGATGCACAAGAAAAACGGGATGGGAGGGAAGAGGGAAAAAAATGAAGTCTTTCAGTAGGGATGGTGGAGTGGCCCTGCTTCTCTCATCTCCCTCAGCACAACCTGCTTTTGAAGTTCTTTTAAGACTGGTGAGGTGTGATTCAGTTGAGCAGCGTCACTCAGGATTGGCTGCTGCATTCTCTGCTAACAGAGGCTTCCAAGCTTTGTTTGTTTGTTAGTTAGTTACATTTATATACTGCCTTCTTTTTCCTCCCAGGAGCCCAAGGCGGCTTACATGATCCACCTCTCCATTTTATCCTCACAACAATCCTGTGAGGTAGGCTTAGCCTGAGAGTCAGCAACTGTCCCAAAGTCACCCAGTGAGGACTAGAACCCGGGTCTCCCGAGAGCCAGTCCAGCTCTCCAACCACTACACCACGCTGGCTCTGAAAGGCAGCCTTTCCTATAATGCATATCAGTGATCCAGTCCAGATGCTATTACTGTGGAATGCTGTTGCTAATTGATCTTCCATCTTGAGGAGCAGGACCTTTGGAGAGTGGGCTGGGGAGGAATATTGAGGTCCGGAATGAGCCAGTCCTGAATAAATCACCTATTGCTTCCTTTCTCCTACAGGTTTGTGGTGTCCTGCATCCCCAGCTGGTTTTGGGGTCCTGTGGTCACGTTGGAGGACTGTCTCGCTGCCTTCTTTGCTGCGGATGAGTTGAAAGGTGTGTGTGTATGTGTGCGTGCACACGCACAGTAGGGAAGACTCCCTTGGAGGTGTTCAGTATGGATTGCTTGCACTGAAGCGGAGTGGGGGTGGGGCGGATGATGACGCAAAGGATGCAATATGATCCCTCTCAGATGCTTCAGCATCTTCTACTTCTTGTCTGTGCCTGCTCTGTAGAGCAGGGGTGTCTAACCTCTTTTAGCCTGAGGGCCAAATTCAATTTCAGAGAAGCTGGGGGGGGGGTGCATTCCAGGAGTGGGTGTTGCCAAAGGCAAAAGGGGTGGGAACCAAAAATACCAGCCTATTTTAGCTTAGAGTTCTTACTGTCAGTAACTGCCTTAGGAGAAGCAGGTCAACCTTTTAGAATGGGGGAAAAAATGCAAAATCCAGGAAACCGCCAGACGGTTGGTGGTAAGGAGGGAAGGGGGTGGGGCCAGGGGAAGGGGCGTGGCTATCTGGGGAACCCAGGTGGGCCAGATGGACCAAAATTCTGACCTGGTATAAGGCAACTTCATATATTCATATGGTCTTCCCAGCTTTGTGCAACAGATGGGATAAACTGCAGGGATTTCCCTTCTGTGGGGCTAGCTGAAGACTCTCCTCACGCCTCCCCCTCATTTCTCTCTTATGTTTCTACAGGTGACAACATGTACAGCTGCGAACGATGTAAAAAGTAAGTCCTTGGGCCACTTCTCCTCTCTTCACTCATGGCTCCTTTTAGTGGGGGATACAGCCATCTTGCCTGCAACCCCCGGCTTTCCTGAACATTGACCATTCTGTGTGGGGTTAATGGGAGTTGAAGTCCAAAACATCTGGAGGCAGCCTTGGGAGCCCCCGAGAAAGCTGGAGGGGAAACCGGGGGCAGTGAAGGAGGATGACGACTTTGCCAGAGCAGAGGCTGATACGATCAGCTGTCACTTAATGTGTCCCTGGAGTGTGTGAGCTGGAAAGGGAAATATCATTCTAAGCCTCTGGAAAGTTGGTGTGTGTGTGTTAAAAACAAGGTTGCGGGGATTTCATAATTTACGTGGGTGGCCGGTCCTCTCGTCTTTTCTCTCTCCTTCCCCAGGTTACGGAATGGAGTCAAATACTGCAAAGTCCTCCGGCTCCCTGAGGTAAGCAGAAGAAGCTTTGACTCAGTCAGTTTGCCAAGACGTTGCAGCTAAATTTCCACAATAGTTGATCCTGAGACAGTCACCTCTCATTCTGTGCAAGGAACAAGTTGGGTACGGGAGGCATTTGACCATGCTTTTTTTTTTTTTTTAAGAGGGTTGCGGGAGAGAAAGAGATTCTAGACTTGCTTCTCCTACATCCAGTGTAGATCACATAAGCCAATGAAAAAAATCCAAAATCCACAGTTGGGCAATACCTCTATTATTACCAACCAAAATTCCACAAAATTGTGCAAGCTTTTGAGTTCTCCAGAACTCTTCATCGTGTTAGGTGGTCCAAAAATCAAGGTGGATTGGAAGGAACAGAAAGTCCAAACATTTGGCCAGATGTGTTGGCCATAAGGTCTGCAGACTAGATAGGCCCCGTCTCAAAATGGAAAGCTAAGCAGGGTCAAGCCTGGTTATTACTTGGATGGGAGACCCCTCCTCTAGTTTCCTTCATTGAGCAGAGGGGGTTGGACTCGGTAGCCTTGTAGGCTCCTTCCAACTCTATGGTCTATGAAATCTAGGTAGGTGTTGCAGGTACTAGATTACTCCTAGTAATGCATTTTGGGAGAGAGAGAGAAGCAGCCATGGTTGATCTCCATTTCTGAAAAAAACGAAGGCCGTAATGTAGATCTGTGTTTGTTTGTTTTTTAAACTGAAGAGACCAAAAGGCCTAGGGGAATAAAAAGATCTTCCAAGCGCACACAGGCCTGGTTGAGAATGCCTGTCAGAAAAGCCTACCTGATCCAGTCAGGAGGGCTTTGAACGTGCCCATCCACAGCTGCCTCCTGAAGCTCCGACTCCTCCTCTTCTCCTAGATCTTGTGCATCCATTTGAAGCGCTTCCGGCATGAGGTCATGTACTCCTTCAAGATCAACAGCCACGTCTCATTTCCCCTGGAAGGGCTGGACCTCCGGCCATTCCTGGCCAAAGAGAGCGTCTCCCAGATCACCACCTACGACCTCTTGTCTGTCATCTGCCACCATGGCACAGCAGGCAGTGAGTCTTTTCCATCTCCTCTTTTGTGCTGACCTCAGCCCGGGATGCGTCGATGAGAGCAGGGACGTGAGGATTAGAGAGATCAAAGGCCACGTGCGTGTGTGTGTGATCAGCGATCCATTTAGTCCCCCTTCTCACTATGGCTGGCTAGATCCCATGAGCTCAGTTCGCAGGCCAAAAATATGAAGGCTGTTGCACCTGCTGGTCTGTTTTTCACGCAGTCACTGATCTAATGTCTACATCAGAGGCGGTGAACCTCCGACCCGGGAGCCAAATCTGGCCGCTCCAGGGTTCCCCAGATGGTCACGCCATCTTCCCCTTTCCCCCAACCACCGATCATTTGATGGCTTCCCGGCTTCTGTGCAATTTCCCCCCATTCTAAAAGGTTGAAATGCCTCTCCTAAGGCCAAGTTACTGCCAGTAAGAGCTTTAAGCTAAAATCTGCTGGCCCCGCCCCTTTTTGCCTTCGGCCCCACTCACTACTGGAATGTGTCCCCGAGAGCTTCTCCAAAATGGAATCCGGCCCTTGGGCTGGAAGAGGTTCCCCACCCCTGCTCTACATTACAATGGGCCTTTTGTGATGGTGGTGATGCCTCCAGCTGTGGTTGGCTGAGCTGCCCTTACGTCAGAGAGAGGCAGGGCTGGCAGAAGGGCCTAGGGTAGGAGGTTCCGAAGAAGCAGCAGGGGCCAGTGGTGCAGCTAGAGCTGGACCTGGGGGCTGAAGTCCAAGGCCCCCATGACTTCCTTGTTGAGGGACCCTCTTTTATCACACATCTCCTCCACTACCATCACCGGGAATTTAACACTGCCTAAGTGTGTGAATCTCCCTTTCCTTAAAGGTGGGCATTATATCGCTTACTGCCAGAATGTGATCAATGGCCAGTGGTACGAATTCGATGACCAGTATGTCACAGAGGTGCATGAAACGGTTGTGCAGAACGCGGAGGCCTACGTCTTGTTCTACAGGTGAGGAGGGCTGGCTCTGAGAGTAATTGACTCACGAGAATGCATGTTGTGCCAGCTGAGAAGCTGGCATTTCTAGAAATGTTGAAGGGAGCAGGGGGAGTGTTTCCTGGGGTTGAAAGTTCGGGAAACTTATTTTTCTATTTATATCCTTTTTGAAAATGATTGTAACAGCTGTGGCCCAGACTCCACCGTTCTTCAGATAATGAACAAAGAAGGGGCTAGAGGTGGAGGTGGCAGGTGTGGCTTCCCCTTAACTTCCCTCTTCCTCTCCCCCCACCCCTTTTCAAAATTTGCCTCCAGGAAGAGCAGTGAGGAAGCAGTGCGGGAGCGGCAGAAGGTGGTGTCCTTGGCCACCATGAAGGAGCCTGGCCTGCTCCAGTTCTACATCTCCCGGGAATGGCTCAACAAATTCAACACCTTTGCGGAGCCCGGCCCTATCACCAACCACACCTTTCTCTGTGCCCACGGAGGTGAGGGGCGGGAGGGGCTGCCCCTTTGTCAGGAAGGCCACCACTGAGCCCTGTGCTAAGAGGTGGGGAGCTTTTGCTCACTGCTAAGTGAGCCAGTCCCTGCCAGGAGCCATACTTTCCCTCCTGTTTGCTCTTGAGCTGCCCTTCAGTCTGCCTCTAGCAGAATCCCTACTGTAAGGGATTGATCTAATTGGATCACACAGTTTTCAAGGGGTGGGAGGGCCCGTAACTTAGTGCTAGAGCATGTGCTCTATTTATTATTTATTTACAGTATTTTTACCCTGTTCTTCAGCCCAAAAAGGCCCCTAGAGCGACTTGCAAAGATTAATAGTGAGATAGTCCTTGCCCTCAGTCTCACAGTCTAAAAGACATGACACAAAAGGAAAAGCGATTGGGAGGGAGGAGGCAAAAAAGCAAAATGCAGGCATTAGTTCTTAGTTTCAAAGTTCTTATACATGTTCTTTCTGGCAGGCAAGGGCAGAACAAGCTCCCTGCAGCCATTCCTTCTCTGGCTGATATATGAGGCCAGGTTGGTCTCCCCCTTGCTGTGACATTTTTCCAGGGAAGCAGGGGGTGCAGCTTCCCAGTGTCCCTTGGTTCCCTGGCCAGTGGATGAGGCCAGAGTCCATAGTCCCAAGGAACTGCCCATTGGAGCTGTGTGTTCCTTCTGGCAGGGAGAGGTGAAGCAAGCTCCCTGCAGCTGTTCCCTCTCTGGCCGGTGTATGGGGCCAGTTGGTCTCCCCCTTGCCGTGATGCTGGAAGCATCAAGAGATGCTGGAAAGACCCTCCTCTGTCTGAGTGACCATGGAGGGCCGTTGCCAATAGACAATACTAGGTTAGATGGAGATGGACCTATAAACTGACCTGGTAGAAGGCAGCTCCCTGTCTTCCTAAAGGCATAGGCTGACACCCCCTCCGGTCTCTGCCTGCCTCAAAGCTAAGGGCAGAAGTTTCTTTCTCTTTGGAAACAATACTGTAACTCCCCAAGTCCTGCTCAAGTGTCAACCACCTGGAAGGTCCCCTTTTTTTAATTCCCTCTTCTCGTTTACTTACAGGCATCCCTCCAAATAAATACCATTATATTGACGATCTCGTGGTGATCCTTCCCCAGAATGTCTGGGAGTATCTTTACAACAGGTGGGGAGGCAGTCCTGCTCCGTGGTGCTTCGGCTCAAGTTGACTTCTTCTTGCCACATTCTGCTCCACCAGGCTTTGCCCCAGCCCAAACCAGTGGTGCTCAGGTTCTCTCCTCCAACACTCCAAAGGGTGCATTAACATGAGAATGCCAAAAGCTTTTGGATGCTTCCCTGGGGTATTCAAAGGGGCAGTGCCTTACATTTGTACTGTTCACACACACTCTCCTTGCAAACTGAGATTTTTATTGTCTGCACAGAGCGGCATCCTAAGAAACTTGGGTTTGGGGTGTTTCGTTTGATTAATTTAAAATCAAGTTTCTAGCCATTAGTGTAGAGGAGAGAAGCTTGACAACACGTGCATGATACCAGCTCTCTCTCCTCCCCCATGCTTCAAATCCCTCCTCAAAACCCATCTCTTCCATGTCCTATATCAGCCTTCCTCTACCTGTTGAACTATAACTCCCAGCTGGCTGCCCTGCTTTAACTACGCCTGAGCACATGTAAATGAAATAACACACATTCTTTCTATTTACCCAAGCCTCCACAGGGCTTCTCCTCCTCCTGTTGTTTCCCATGCGTCGCACTAGAGCTTGCAATCCCTCTGGGGCAGGGACCTGTCCTTTTGTACTCTGAGAAGTGCCATAGATGCTAGATGGCGGTATATAAAAACATAATAAAGCCAAAGTGATGAGATGAGCTTCTAATGAGTGGCTGGTCGCAGTTCATAACTCTGCATAACTGCAGTGCTCTTGCGTAGCCCCATGGTTGGCAGCCATAGAATTGATTATGCCCAAGGAGCACATCTGGATTTGCTTTTCAAGGAGTGTAACTTTACCTTTTCTTTTCTTTTTTTAGCTCCTGCAGCTCTGGTAGTGCGGTTGGGAAATCCCATAGATAACTTTGAGCCAGTGTTGCTGCTAGGACAGCCTTAGCCAACCTGGTGCCCTCCAGATGTTTTGGACTTCAACTCCCATCAGCCCCAGCCCACATAGCCAGTGGTCAGGTATTCTGGGAGTTGTAGTCCAAAACATCTGGAGGGCACTAGGTTAGAGAAGGCTGAAATAGGAGATTTTAAACCCTGGACTTAATGGTCTTAGGGGGTGGGGTGCTTTAGATGCCCACATGTATTACTTCAGATGCGAAGCATATCACCTACACTTCTCTTCCCCCTTCCGCTCCCACTCTGTGCTTTAAAACTGCTTCTACATTATAACAGAAAGAACAGAACTGTTGGCCAGCCCTGACTGTAATAATAATAACAACTCTGAGCGTGTGCAGTTTTGCATTTTCTAAAACTCAAATTGTAGCACCATCATGACTACAGCAATAAAATGGGAGTTTGCTTCTGCACCTGCCGCTCTCTGGGCAGTCATTTAGGGGTGTGTGTGCTGGGCTTGCAGGGCCCCGGGCTTTGACCCCAAGGTCCAGCCCTTGCAGCGCCACTGCCTGGAGCCCATGGAAGGGAGGGCAGGGCTTGCCACCTACTGCTCTGCTTCAGCGCCCAGCTTCCCTTTCGTCTTCAGGTTTGGCGGTGGCCCAGCTGTGAACCACCTGTACGTGTGCTCGGTGTGCCAGGTGGAGCTCGAAGCCCTGGCCAAGAGAAGGAAGATTGAGATAGACACCTTCATCAAGGTACTGTCTCTTGACAGCAGTCAGGCCCACTGGAGAGTGCAGAAACAGGCTTGAGTGTACCTGCCAAGGGCCCACACCCCAGCAGGGGCCCACTGACGACAGTTATGTGGAGTTGCCCCTCTTCTTCCCCATGGCAACCTGCTTGTTTATCTGCCTCTCACTGTGGCCCAGGTGATGGTGGTGCTGAGGAGGAGGAGCAGCAGATGCCACAGCCTCCTCGCTCCCTGGCTCTTTGCCCGTCAAGCAAGCAAGTGGTGGCAATAATGAGAAAGAGGAGAAGCAAGAGCAGCCGGTGGCAATGGTGGGGAGAAGGTGGACTCACTGAGGGAGGGGGCCCCATTGAAGATGTCTTGCCCATGGACCAGCAAAAACCTGAAGCCGGCACTTGTATTGGTGGGCTTTTCCCTTCATCCATGATGATGATGATGATGATCCCGATCCCTCTCTGTCCTTGGTCCATCAGCTGAACAAAGCATTCCAGGCTGAGGAGTCTCCAGGTGTCATCTATTGCATAAGCATGCAGTGGTTCCGCGAGTGGGAGGCGTTTGTCAAGGGCAAGGACAACGGTAATATCCAAGGGGAAACGTTGGCGGTGTAGAGGGAGGGGAGAGCAAGGCTGTGAATGTTCCTGGGAGGCAACATGGCGGCAGGGATGGCCAAGGGGCATGCTGCAAGCCAAGCTGCCCCCTCCTTGAACACTCTTTGCCTAGTGCTCCTGCCAGATTCATGGGGTTGGGTCCAGGATCTGAGTTCTGCTTACGGAAGGTCCCCCTGCCTGAGTTTTGGAGATCCCTCCCCACAATCCACAGCTCACCCCATTGAGCAGGGTTTCCAGTGCACTTGCTCCAGCTTAAGTTTGGATCCAACCTCTGGTGTAGTAAACTGGGCTAGTGCAATGGGAAACTAGCGATTCCTAAAGCAACCAGAAGCGAGCCGAAACACACGTTGTCAGAATGGAGCAGGTCAGCAGGGATAGTGGAAGGGACTTCTGCCAACTAGTCTTAGTCCAGAAACTAGCGTTCTGGCTCATTTCTGGGGTTGCTCCCAATGGTGCAACACAAATCCTGGGGATGCAGCAGCACTGGATACTACCCATTATCTGCAGTTTTGCACATAAGGAGAAAAAGTTGGGAGTGAAAGGATGGTTTGAAATACCTCAGAAGGGTAAAATTAGGTCGGAGCAACATTTTAGTAAAATACCAATGGACACATCCTTCCAGTTCCATTCTAAAAACAGGCCAAAAATTATGAGGGGAAGTACAATACTACCAGTTATTTTGAGACAACGGGATAGCTGTAGAAAAGTGTTATGCTCTGAAAAGTCAATAATTTCCTCCGTTCTCTTGAATCCCTATTTTAATAAAGATGGAAAAATAAGGGGACGGGGGACGTGGTTAGGCTGAGCCAAAGAGTGATTTTATTAACATAGACATTGGATCTAGAATGGATCTGTTAAGGCATTCACGCAAATACAGGAAGAAATGGGTGATAGGTCAAATGCCTGTCTTTGAATATTTTCAAATTAGGCATTTTTTACAAGATCGGATCAGCTAAGCGGGAAGTAATATATCAGACTGCTGACTCAGTTGGAAGATGTATTAGTTGATAGACCAAAGAACTCATCTCAGGTATATAATATCTTATTCAGTATAAAGGGGGAACAGCCAGGGTACATCAAAAAATGGACCAAGGATCTTCAATCAGGGGTGTCAACAGGAATATGGAATTCTATTTGGAAAGATGTGGATCAATACACAATAGCTGAAACTCTGAAAGAAAAGTTTGTTAAAATGTGTGTACAGTGGCATATACGGTAACTTCAGTGAAGATTGCAAAGATCCACCAGGGGTATTCTGAGATGTGTTGAAAATGTAATAAAAAAGAAGGGGAAATTTTACCACTGTTGGTGGCAGTGCAGTCAGACTAAGACATATTGCCAACAAGCATTAGCAACATTTAATAAAATTCTGGGGAGAAAGTTACCTTTTGCCCTTAAGATTATTTTTATTAACAAACTTTAAGGGGTTGATAAATAAGGATAAAGAAATACTTTATCACACGATTGTTGCTGCTATTGTAGTGTATGCAAAGCATTGGGAAACTAATCAAATCCCAAGAATTAGAGAGTGGTATACTAAGCTATTGGATTTTGCAGTTTTAAATAACTTAACTTGGATGTTCCTAACTGGGATTGCAATGTCTGCTATACACCCAAATAGTGTCTGAAGCAGAAAGAACTTGGTTAAATTAATTCTGAATTGTAAGTTCCGTTGAACTGGTGTTGAGTGCTACCAAGCAACAGGGAGCAGTTCCTGGACCATCTCTTTCCTTTCTTGCAGAGCCACCTGGACCAATCGACAACAGCAAGATTGCTGTGGCAAAAGGAAGCGGCCACATGCAAGTCAAGCAGGGTAAGAGCTCCTGGTGCTCCTTGCCATGTTCCTCTCCCCTGCCCCCCAACAAGAGAAAAAGTGGATCTTGGCGAAGCTGAGAAGAATTAAAGCACTGGGTTTGGGAAGAGAGCCTTCCCTTCCTTAATTTGTATATGGAAAGAGTTGACGGCTTACCTTGCAGGGTTGGTGTTCTGTAATAGGAAGTTCATAGTTTCCCATGGGCAGCTGGTTGGCCACTGTGTGGACAGAATTCTGGACTAGATGGACCCTTGGTCTGATCCAGCAGGGCTCTTCTTAGGTTCTTATGAGAACAATTAATATTGTTAACATTTTGGACAAGGTGATGAGAAACTTGCTGTAAGAGAAACCACTCATCAGCAGCATTTTTTGGCTGCTCTCTATATTCTGCAGGAGCTGATTATGGGCAAATTTCCGAGGAGACATGGATTTACTTAAGCACGCTCTACGGCGGAGGTCCTGAGATTGCCATCCGGCAGAACGTGGCCCAGGCACCAGAGGTGGAGAGTCTGCACGGGGAGCAAAAGATCGAAGCAGAGACCCGGGCTGCCTGAGCTGAGCGACAGTGGGCCGGTCCCCATGGAGAAGGTACCCTGAAAGTACCTTTGTATATTGGGAACACCCGGGGTCCAGTTCTAGAGATCCACTGCCCTTTCCTGAGTCAGACCATTTGGGCCATCTCGGTTGGTACTTTGACTTTCTATGCTGGAGGGTGATGGGAATCGTAGTCCAACAGGGCACCAGGTTAGGGAAGGACGATCTACTCCATCTGGTTGCAATCCTTCAGGGCCTTGGGCAGAGGTCTTTCTTTTTCCAGACCTACTATCTGAGGTCCTTTTTAAACTGAAAATGGAACCTGGGGCCTTCTGCATTCAAAGCACACAGCCCCTTCTGAGATACAGCATAGAGAGAACCAGCATGGTTTATAGTGGTTAGAGTGTCTGAGCTGGACTGGGGACACCCGAGTTCAAATCACCACCTAGCTGCTGTTGCTGTTCATGTTCTTTAAATTTGTGAGTTGCTTCCCACCGCGAAAAGCAGTCTCGAACAGAAACCCATAATTAATACAACAGAAAAGAACCAGAATCAAAATCAGCAGCCCCCAGCCATGGCTGGCTGGGGGATGCTGGGAGTTGTAGTCCAACTCCCGGGTTGGGGCAGGCTGATGTAATGGATAGTCCTATTTTCCTTCTCTGTCTTAATTTCCCTTACATGGATTTCTCCCAGATTCTGTTCTTAGGGAGCTTTCCGTGCCTCTGGCCTTAACTTTTAGAGTGGCTTTTGATGCAGATTTCTGCCAGTACTAGACTTTGGGAGCCTCAAGTCTCTTGCCAGGATGGCAGTGTAAGCTTCTCTGAACGTTAAGAACCGGGAGGGCAAAACTCTCCAAGGGAGGCTGTTTCTGGGGGCAGGATCTCTGTGTTGAGAGTTGTGCCTGTACAGGTAGTTTTTGCCAGAAAGAAGGGTAACCCTGATCCCTGTGTCATTGCTTTTGTCAGGTTGGGCTGGGCCTTGCCTTCCCCATCGGGGGGGGGGGGGTGGACATTCTGCACCCCTGCGGTGACTCTGTGAACACTATCTTGTATTTTGGAACTCACGACGTACAAAGCAGCAGCAACCACTTTGCCCTGTCCGCCACGAGTCACACTGCAGCTCATCAAAACCAGTGTTCATTTGATGCTAGCAAAGGCCAGCGAGGCCTCGTAGCCGTTCGCTTGCAGCCTCACGGGCGAGAGAGCATCCATCCGGCAGGGAGAGAGGAGCCCCTTCAACACGGCTGGCTTCGTTTTCCCCCCCTCCTGCTTGGTCCCCTGGAAAGCTCCTCCTGGTAGGTCCGGCTTGTGCTTGGCGTGTCCGCGAAGGGAAGCTGGGAGGCCACTTCACTGCTTTGTGCCGGCTTCCTATCAGTGCCGTTTCTGTCGGTGGTCATCGTGGCCTTTCGTAGCTGTCGCTGTGCCCGCCCCTCGGGTACCAACATGTAAGAGCACTGTGTTTTGTTTTGTTTCTTCTTTTTTTCTTTCTTTTCTTGGATTTCTACCATTTCAGTAGTAGAGCCAGTCACAGAAGACATTTCAAGGTGACCCCGAAAGCCTCGTGCATGTCTCAGCCCGAGGTGGCCGGCAGCTGTAGCACTACAGTGACAAAGTCCTTTCCTTCTTCTGTTGCACACAAGAGGGCGCTGCTTCCTCTCTTCCGAAGGGAAAGCGCTTTCAAGATGGTTGGGTGGATCCCATGAATTACTATTTATTTATATATTTATTTGCAAGGATTGAGACCCCCACACTTATTCACCATGACTCCCCCCCCCCCCCCGGATTTCATAGGGAACAAACGCAGCTGAGTGGTTTGCTCCCACGACACCCCATTGACTTTTGCTTCCCTGAGAAAAAATGGGAACCCTTGAATGAGTCCCTTGCAGAGACACCCTGCAAGCTTGAAACTGTGACCACATAGTAGTATGGTGTATTTCTGATGGCTTGTACAGCCAGGAATGCAGGGGTATTGCAGAGAAGCAGGCAACACGCAGTAGTTCAGGGGCTACTGCCCATGAACCATCCTCCCCTCAGCTCGAGAACCGAGAGAGAAACCGGTGCTGGCTTCAACAGTCCACGTGTCCAGACTGCAGGAGTGCCGAATTTAGAACTGCCCCCATCCGTGGTGCACGAGTGACTGGGCAGTCCCCCTGTGGAGTTCCATGAGCCCTGCTGTGCCCGGTGCACTCGGGGAGGTAGAGCCACCCCTCTCCATTGAAACCACTGCTGAATTTTGACAGCGAGTCCAGCTGCAAGCCCTCAACAGAGAGGAGGTTGTGCTGGAACCAAGTCTCATCGTTGGGTGTTCTGATTGGTCCGACTGCCGCAGTGGTGCTTCGATTTCTCACCCTCACTCTCCCCAGACACACGCAGACATACATGTACAATCTGATCCCTCCCCCCCCCCCCCAGGCGCGCGCGCTTTCCTGAATGCTCTCCGGATTTAATGGGGCAGTTCTAAGGCAAGTTGTTTTTTGTGGGGGTGGGTGGTAACAGAGGGGAAGGATGAAGATCTGTAATGAAATGGGGCATTTGGAGAAGATTCTTTTGGAGACAGAGTTTGCTGCAAGTAGCAGTTGGTGGCTCTCCTTTTTAAAAAGAGAAAGAAAGGTGGGGAGAAGCGCTCTCATACATGTTTCTCAGTGTTTCTTTGCTTTCCCCTTTGACCTGGAGCTCTATCACCTAAAAGGAACTTCTTCCCAGGCAGCCAAGGAGCACTTGGGGGGAATGATTTGCTCCTTGTGTCTCTTGTTACCTGAGGCTCTGGGGCAGCCTTTGTCGTTGTGCTCTGTGCGTGCGCTTCTAAAGACTGAGCCCTTGGGCACTTGATGACTCTTATACTCCAGTTCCTCCTTTTGTGCTAAGAACGTGAGCCAATAAAACTTGCTTGCCTCCAGAGTGGTGTGAATGTTGCATTGCTTGGCTTTGTGTGCTCCTGTCCAAGCTGTACACATTGCGTGAGCTACGATGTATGCAGCAGGGTTTAATTTGAGCTGGGGCCGAGACCGAAAAAAGCCCAGTATGAAGTTGTAACAAACCCTCTGCGCATGCGCAGAGTGCCTTTCTCCCTGCTGAGACACTCCTGCCGGCCACGCACACGGCTGTACTTAGGAGCAGCTTCCGAATCACAGGGCATAACCCATCCTTCCCTAGTCTGGGGGCTCTTCGGGTGTGCCGGACTACAACTCCCATCATCACCAGCCAGCATGGCCATGGTTTGTGCTGGCTGGGGGTGGTGGGAATTGTAGTTCAGCACACCTGAAGGGCCCCAGGCTAGGGATGGCTAGTGTGACCTCATCTTTTTCCAACCTTGGATGTACTTTCTCGCATAGGGGAGGCCACTAGCACAAGATTTGGAATTTGGAACGAACTGCAGATTTGTCTTGTGTGTTCTGTTAACAAGAGCTGTTGTTTCTGTGAGGACTTGAATCGCATTGCTTTCTTCATAATTCTGGATGGCTAATTTCTGTATATATGCCAACTCCAGATTTTGGAGGGCCCTTGGGCAAGACCCCCTCCACGGGGGCCCCTCCCTCAGTGAATCTAGCTTCTCACCACCTTGGTCACCAGCTGCTCTTCCTCCTCCTCCTCGCTCCCACTTGCTTGCTTGGCAGGCAGAGAATTAAGGTATGGTGCAGGTGGTAGCCCCACAACTTTCCAGTTGCTGGTTGGGCTAGTAGACATTAATCTAGAAAGGCAGAGGAAGGGGTAACACGGGGGTGAGTGCTGCTCCCCTGACTGCTTCTTATCCTGGAAGAAAAGGATGCTTGTGTGGTTGTCCAGCTACTACAAATGTAAACCACCACCCCCCCCCATGTACTACCCTTCTGGCTTAAATCTTTCTACCCCAGTCTGCATGAACACAGTTACACAAGTTATGGGGCAGCTGTCGCACCTTGGTAAGAAGAGGCGGTGGGAGTAAGGAACATCACACAACAAAAAGGGCCAGCTGGTGTCCTTCTGTGAGCTGGACTCTTGCTGCGGCCTGCCAGTTGCCAATCCAACATTAAGAGTGTGGAATATCTTCACCTCTCTTGATGGGTGAGAACTCCCTCACCCACCCATTTCCTTGTGAGTGAGACTGTGTGTGTGTGTGTGTGTGTGTGTGTGTGAGTGAGAGAGAGAGAGAGAGAGAGAGAGAGAGAGAAGTGTTGAATTAAGGGTGCTTCCAGAGGAGGCGTTTATCACCCGGCCTCATGCATGGAATTTTGTGGGAGGTTGTCTTCCTCTTGGCCCCCCCCCCCGTGTTTTCCTACCGCTGCTTCTGCCTTTTCTTTTAACATGAAAAATCCATTAAGCAAGAAAAGACAGAATAGCGGCACAATGCCTACCAATAGTTGGCACAGGGGTGGGGAACCTCAGGCCCAGGGGCCAAATCTCTCTCTGGGGCGCCCAGAAGGCCACGCCTTCTTCCCGTGGCCCAACCCCCAACCATTTGATGGTTTCCTGGCTTCTCTGCAGTTTTCCCCCTTCTAAAACATTGAAATTCCTCACCTAAGTCTTTGCTACTGGCAGCAAAAGCTTTAAGCTAAATCATGCTGGTATTTTTGGTATTCTGGATCTGCCACTTTTGCCTTCAGCCCCACCCACCACTGGACTGCATACACACACACCCCAGTTTCCCTGAAATTGAATTCAGCCCTCTGGCTGAAAGAGGTTCTCCACTAGCATTAGGGTGCCTCTGTCTGGAAGCACCCACAATCTAGAGATCATCTCTTGATAACACAGTATATTGAAAGTCTTTTTTAAAAATAATCACAGTTAACAAGACCTTTACTCGCTTTCAAATGGAAGCACTTTATTTGATAGAATTCTGTCGCCAGAAACAAATGAGTCAAAACACTAGAACCTTTACACTTTTGGGGCTATGAAACCATACACATGGACACACATTAAGATGCCACCAAAACCTAGATAAAAGAAATCCAGTGCCTAAATACACAGAAATCATTTATTTTTTTGGTAAAAAAAAAAAAAGGGGGAAAGTGCTCAACATTATATGTTAAAATATAATTTGGCTTATTCTTTTAAAAAAATCTTTTGACACTTCAAGCATGAGGGAGAGAGAGAGAGATGGAATCAGTATGCTGCAGAACCTATGAAAAATATTCAGCATTAAAACACAACTTTTCAGTAAATATGTTTCTTTTCTCTTGTTCTATGTACAGATGTTAAGAACGGGTATTAGACATGGGAACAGGGTTAAAAGGGTCGGAGTTTAGAGCAAGGATCATACTCTTTATTTTTTCTCCCCCCCCCCCCTTCAGTAGGATCATGAGAAAGTTGCGAAGAGTTTTTACAAACTGGTTGTGTCATTCATCTACTTCAAGTTAAACTTGCGAGGCTCTGCGTGTGTTCCTAAGAGGAGATAGAGCTTCTCTATGCTCCTTTTCCCAAGGGAAAAGGTTCTGTGTCTATCAAAGTGACTCCGGAGGCCTGTGTACACTAGATTTTATATATCTTGGGGATTATTTGGAATTGGGGAGACTCCTAAGGCATATGTCTCCGGATTTTTCTGTTTTGCACCCAAGAAGGCATCCATGATGTGATCCACTTGGCAGCCTACAAGGTGGGTGAAAAGTCTCAGCGTAGATGACAGAATTGGCATGTGGGATACACTGATAGAAGAGAGCACCTTTGGAATGAAGACTGTAATAAGATTTTGGGAGCAGCCGCAGTAAGTTTGTCTCCACATATGCTTTGTGGGTGTACGTTCAACCCAGTCAAAGACTGGATCAGTTCCGCACCCACCCCTCATGTGGGCTGCCAACCCCCCCCCAAAATAATTTAAGTGCCACATCCATTTATTTGCCTGTGACCACAGTTTGTAACCCCTTCCTCAAATAAGACACATATAAAACTGCGCTGGGCCTTGTCTCTTGGTGCCTGCCAGGCTCCCTGCCCCACCTGCTTTTTATTTTGTTTCTTAAGCCATTTTAATAAATTATTTTCTGTAACTGGGAGGCTGGCACACTGCAAAGCAAAGTGCTGCCCTCCAGCGCCATCTTTATTTGGGTTCAAAACAGTGGTTTTGTGTTTTTGAGCTAAGACACCACCTCTGGCTTGGACTTAGGTTCTTGAGCAAATTACTTTCAGCCTCACCAATTTTCCTTCTTAGAAATGAGTGTTTTGTGACCAGCCATGCTCACCCTGGCGGCCATTTTACGAATGGACAACACCCCACACCTTGGCAACCATTTTAAAAATTCCAAATGTGCCCACCAGAACAGTTCAGGACCCCCTGCCTCCACAGCTGACTTTTCCCTACTTTAAGCTGTAACTAGCTTTTCAGAGTTCATGCCAGGATGGGAAGACAACGGCAAGGGTGCTTACAAACCAGCACTGCCGCTCCTAAAAATGTTAACATCTATTTTCACCCTCCACGGTCGCTCCCTATGTGCCCAATTCTGTGCAAAGGCACCTAGCTGAGTGTGCAAAGTGCCTTTGCTTACTGGTTTCTTTGAAAATGTGCACTTACTGGAAGAGAAATAACCTTTCTCAAATGCTGTTTTTTTGGTCAGCGTGTCTTAAAGGAGCAAGAATGTACCAAGTAAGCATCAGTTTTTAAAAACTCCCGGGACTTGTTTCTTTCTTCACGGACCTAAGTTCTACAAGAAGAGGTGATACTCTTCCCAGCTCATGAAATAGCCATGTGGACACTGCGATCATTCAGACGTTCCTGGTAGGGTGACAATAATATACTGTCCACCTAGCTTAAATATATATTTATTTATATACATATATATATTATATGTATACTGACAAGCAGACCTCTTTCTTAGTCTTACATCAGTGACACCGAACAAACAAACAAAAATGGAAGGGGAGGAAGAAGAGCTGGTTCCTCTTCTGTTTTGCTATCGCAACAGGCTAGGGTTGAAACGTTGCCCAAAAAAACCCGCTGTAGGCATCACCCGGCCCTGTGGTCTCATTCACTTAGATTTCTTGCTCTTAAGAGATCTGCTGATCTCAGAAAGGATGAATGATGAACTGCTGTCCTAACCCATCTTAGGAATTACAGGTTGCTGGCCAACTTTCTGTGGCGGCATGGAAGCAGAAAACCAGAGTCCTGTGAACTTAACTGGGTAGGAAAGGCGGCACTTGAGGGCATTTCTCACTCATAAATTCGGCCTAATGAATGGTTTCTTCTCCGTCTGGAGTCTGTTTTGAGGATACAACCCTCTCCTCTCCCATCTGATATCTGTTCCAATTTGCAATAAAACCAGGACAATGTTGACTATTCAGCAGAAATAGGTAGAGACCAGAGGTGTTGCCAGGCACTTAAGATCCGGCAGAGGGGTAGGTATCTCTCCATTGGCAACAATGGAAGGGGGTTTTGTGTGTGTGTGTGTGTGTGTGTGTGTCCCCAAGCTTAATTACCATGTGGAGGGGGGATTATGGGTAGGAGGGAAACTGTTCCCCTTGGAAATTCCCCCACCCCCTCCAACAGGAACATTGGTGGGGCAGGTGGGTGGGTTGTGCAGGCCATACAGGGGTTGGCTGGTTAACATTTCTCTCCCCAGCTGCAAACCACCACCCCCTTGAAATTTGCCGCCTGCGTGGCAGTTAAGCTGAGGAAAGAAACTTTCCATGGGCACCAATAGACACTCAGGTCTCTGGAATCGATCTGGGGCCGAGTCCACATGGGCCCCAGCCTAGCAACACCCCTGCTAGAGAGACCATTGGAAGGGGGAAATATTTGTGGGCTCCACCATACATTAGCACAGCAGGGTGGCAGACACTTTCCCATGGCTACGTTCCATGCTGCCATGGCAACAAGTGTCTGCCCAGCCACAAGCAGGTCGTGACCGCAAACTGGGTCTCTCCTGCCCAGTTTCCGCCTGCCTTGCGGAGTGGCTCACTTTCCCTTAATTTGCAAGGAGACGGAAAGGCGACCTCATGGTCCCTGATGGTGACTCAAAAGTTGCGGGATCAGATGAAAGGTCCATCTTAATCCCGTTTCCCACAGCGGCCAAGCGGAATCCACCAGGAACCCCTCAGGCCAGCTTTCATAGCTAATAGCTGTTGACAGAATGACCCTCAGTGGATCTGACTGACCCCCTTTTCACGCCACGGAGCCCATGTTCCATCGCCGCATCTTGCTGCAGTTGGAGGCAGTCACCGGCCGTGCCTACCTGTGCATCAGGGAGAGCTTTACCAAAGTTTTGGTTATTGATTGGAAAAGCAGGGCCATGGTAACATTTTCACGATGCAGACAAGTGTGAGAGCCTTGGTGGGTCCACCTACGGCTACATCTGCATCATGGAAATTACCGCTTTAGGAACATAGGAAGCTGCTTCATATTGTGTCAGATGGTTGGTCCAAGTAGCCCAGTATTGTCTCTAGCGAGGGGCAGGGGCAGTGCTAGGTACCAAAAAGATCTGGGGCTCAGACCCACAGGACCAAAAGAATTGCACAAATTTGCATGTGCTAATTTACATCTCGAAAGTGTGTGTGTGTGTGTGTCTGTGAAGGACCCTGTCTCCTAAGGACACCCCTATTTGTAAAAAGGGATGTATGGACAGGGGAGAGGAGGGCATTTGATTTCAGAAAAAAACCTCAGGCGGAAAGATTCAGGAGGGGGCAGCAGGTGGTGAAGCACCTGTGGGCAAAAATCCAGCTAGTACAGGGTGATCAGATGCAACTCAGAACCTTGGGGGCCCTGTACCTTTATTGCAGCAAGTGTTCATGGACAGCAGGGTGGTGGGGCAGAGGTCCTCCCAGAGATTCAGGGCTCCAAATGAAAGTTTCAGGGCTCCATCCCTAGCGGGCCGCACCGTAACACTGCCTCTGGCAAGGTGTGCAGAACCTCTTTCAGCCCAAGGGCCAAACTACATTTCAGAGAAGCTCTCAGGGGCCGCATTCCAGTGGTGGGTGGGGCAGAAGGCAAAAGTGGTAGGGCTAAAAACAAGCCCCCAAATGCTAGCATATTTGGTAACTAAGCCTTAGGAGAGGCATTTTGGCCTTTTAGAATGCGTGGACAAAGTGCACAAAAATCAGGAAACCACCAAGTGATTGGGGGAGAAAGGGGCTGGGGAACCCCAGGCGGCCAGATTTGGGCCATGGGCCGGATGTTCTGCACCCCTAGTCTAAACTGACTGTCCTCCCTGGAGATGCCAGGCATTGAACCCGGGACCATTTGCTTGCCAAATGTGTGCCCTGCTACTGAACTATGGCCCCTCCCAGCTTGGCAAATAGCCATCTGGGTTGACTCAACGTTAGGCTGTGTTTGGTAAATGGAGGTCAATATTCATCAACTGCTAACTGCCTTTTTCAGAAGGGTGTGTGTGTGTGTCCATGTAAGAACTTCTCTACACAAGGGATTTATTGTGTGCTTGTGATTCCTCACTCACAGTAGTTTGCGGGTGCTTTACACAGTGGCCTCATCCTCCAGGGCCTCTCCCATTCTTTGCAACCATTTCCGCGGGGGTTTTTTAGGTTGAGGGAAGTCTGGTATTATCTGTGAAGGGCAGCGTGAAACCCTGGTGTATTTGCACAATTCCACTATACCACAGCACAACCTGTGCAATATGTTCTGTAATGGAACATACAGAAAGGCAGAGAGAGAGAAAAACCTGGAAAAATAAAAACATGTAAAGGCGCCGATCTTAATCCTGCAAAGAATCCGGAAGCAGAAGCCTCAGTAAAGTGGCGGGTTAAAAGCCTCATGTAGAAGAACCCTACATATTCTCCCTCAGCTGGCTCAAGCACACGTCACTTCTTTCCTTCAAACTGCCTCCACTGAAGGCAGGTGGCTCAGGTGATATGAAAGTTCTCTGTGATGCCACACATGCATTGGTCTGTTCACATGTGAACGTAATCACACGGCAAATGCACACGTGTTGAACCAGATCCGTCTCTGGCTCTTTCGAAGGGGAGCTGGGACTCCTCTGTCACAGTTCTTTAGGTCTTCCAGGAGATAGTATGCCGTTGTCTGCTGCTGAAATGAGGAGCTACGCCATGACCCTCTTGATCCAAGAGCTGCAGATGTTTGGGAGATGGAGAGGCGAGTTCAAAACACCCCACAGCAAGCAAACTTCCTCGAACAAATTGTCCGCAACAATGAGGCTTTCAGCGGTGACGTCACTTCCTCTTGGGGTGGGCACACCACCGAAACTGCTTCCCATTTCATTGGCAATGTCATGTCCCCCAAAAGGAGATTTCGAAACAGACCTGAGCGGCGGGGTTAGGGGCTGGGTTTCAATAGAGGCTGGCCAGATGAGGATCGATCGGAGTGCAATTTTGCTTGGATGGGTGTGGGGTTTTGTGTGTGTGGAAAAGCTGGAAATAAATAAAATGCGAGAGCGTGCGGAGACTGCATGCAAAAGGAAAGGGTAGGTCTCGAGGTGCTAAATGAAGGAACCGAATAAATTAAAACATGGCAGCAGAGAGATTAAACGGAGCACCTTAAAAAGGCAGGCAGGCGCAGGCAAGGCAGCGGGGCGAGCATGCGGGCGGAGAGATGGCGAAAACAGAGGTCTGCGGAAAACGGGCCGTCTGGCTAAGAGCATCCGTAGGCATCTGGCTGGGTGTGCAGGCAGACGGGCGATTCGCAGGAGTGCTGGGCGACGCCTCTGCCATGGGCTGGGAGGCCTGCTATCCAAACCCTTCCGAAGTTGCAGGGCGATAGCCGGCTCCAGCCCTGACAAGGGCCTGCCAGAGCTCCCCGACAAATCCTCAACAGTGGCCCAAACCCCGGGCAAAACGGATGAAGGTAAAAATGGCCGCACAGTAGGGACACCGAAGGAAAAGATGCAGCTCCTCAGGGTAAGACCCAGGGAAGGACACCAGGATTGCAGCAAGGCCTCAGGAAAAAGGACCGGCGGCTCTTTTATGGCATAAGGATGCCGGGAACTGTCGGGCCTTTTCGAAAATATCCTCTCCGAACAATTGGCACGCACTGACTCAGACTGTGAATTGCTGGTTCGTTACCTGAGGGGCCACTTCACACATTATGCTTTTCCCTAGGCGTACACCTCCAATGTTTCATGTATACCAGGGTAGGCAACTTCCAAGGGTTAGAGGGGGTGCGCTGCCCCCCTGGACCACCACCCGGGGCCATACCACTGCCTCTGCTGTGTTGCCAAACTTTGGTGGCTTGGTGGTAACATCAAGGGAAGAAGGCCTGTTTCAAAAGATAAAATCAGTTCGCTGCCAAAATTTGCTCTCCTTTTTGTTCCTATTTTGCTTTTTAAAAGCCCTGTTGTGCCACCGATTTTTCCTTTTAAAACGAAGCTTGCCCCCGCCCCACTACCATGCCACCGAATTTCAGCGGGACACTGGAGGCGCAGAATGGCCCAGGGAGGCGGCCCATCGGCCCTACCATGTTGTTCTCCACTGATGCATACCTAAAAATGTAATGTCTGAATGCAACAAAGAAATGTAGCATGACAGGTAACACGGCCAATCCAAGTTTGCCACCGCACAATGTGTAACGTGGCCCTTAAGTGCTCCATCTTGGGGGAAGTGGTAACCCCATACAGCCTTTGCTGGGAGAAAGCTCCATTGGACACAGTGACTGGGTTCAGACAACACTATAACCCACACTCAAGGGTTGAGTGTGGGTTGTCGTTGAACCGTGGGTTGTTGAAACATGGGTTATCATCTTGTCTGAACCCAGCTGCGATAACAAACCAGTTCACAGCCCAACAACAAACCATGGGTTCTCTTCATGGGTTGTTTTTGGTTAACAAGCCGTTAGTGCAGCTGAGTTCAGACAACACGATAACCCACAGTTCAACAACAACCCCCACTCAATGCATGAGTGTGGGTTATCGTGTTGTCTAAACCCAGTCAGTGGGTCTTCCACATAAACATGCATAGGAGTGTGCTGTTGATCATTCGAATAAGACGGGGGCAGCAGAAATGGGTTGACACAGGAGTGACTGGCACTAATGTTTTGTTTAAAAAATAAAACCTAATATTTATGAATGATAATACTACAGTATAGCATTTTTGCCCTGTGCTTAATATGTTTGCTGCCACTTCTTCACGCTTCCGTGCTTAACAGCTGGAAGCCCACAACTACGCAGGGAAGGCCCTGCGAGGTTGGCCGCACCCACACGGTTCTGAATATGAGAGGCTCGCTCACAAAGATTCCCAAATTATGGGTCAGGGCAGACTAGGATAGCATGAGAAAGAGGTTAATTAACAATGCCCTCTTATGCATGGTAACTCAGAAGTAAATCCCACCGCGCAGAGCGGGGCTTTCTTTCTGGTAAGTGTGGATAGGAATGGGCTCCTGTGACAACCCCCCCCCCCCCATCTGCTTTGCCTCTGTGTGAATCTCTGCTTTGGGAGAATCTTCTTCTTCCAATGAAAGTCTTCTTGGGGTGGGCAATTTAGTGTTGCCTTTGCTTTGGGAGGGATTTAATGGACCAAACGCACCCAATGCAGAGATGCAGAAGAAAAACTGCTCCCCTAAACGTGGCTGCCTGTCGTATCTCTGTGTGAGTCTGCGCTCTGGGAGCACTTCTTCCAATTACAAAGCACACCCAGAGCAGTGACCCACACTGAAGTGAGGGGGCTCACTTTACACCCAGGGTGAGCAACGTGTGCCCCTCCAGATGTTTTGGCCTACAACACCCATCAGCCCCTCCTCATTGGCTCTGCTGCCTGGGGCAGGTGAGAGTTGTAGCTCAAAAACATCTGGAGGTCTGCAAGTTCCTCCCCCCTCACTTTTACACGCTAAGGGTGCAATCCTATGCACGTTTAGACAGAAAAAAGGCCTACATGCCCAGCCTGCCATGCTGGGAGCTGTAGTCCTTTTTTCTGTGTAAACATGCATAGGATTGTGACCTTCAAATTCCGCCTTGGGCAGAATGTAAAAGCGAAGAGGCGTCACAGCTCTCTAAATGCTTAAAAATGGGAAACCCTGTTTTAGCATGCCTCCTCCTAACCCTTTGCAGTGCCCCCATATTCTTCTTGAGCTACGATGTCCAGGAGCAAATCCATCAGATGACGACAAATTTCAACTACCAGTGGCTGAACCATACTGAATTCAACGTTATTGCTAGATTTCAAAGGAATTACTCTGCTGTTTGACCCCAATATCCCTAAATCGAGCGACCCACTCAGAACTCGACACAGGACGCCAAAATCGGTCTAGGCTCCTATATTCAGTTTGGCTACTAAAAGTTTGCAGAACATGCGGTCAAGTCAGACCATGTGAACATGTCCCGTTGGGAACCCCGAATGCAAACCCCAAGCATGAAGGCAATTCTCGCAAAAACGTTCACAATTTCCCAAACTCGCCTTCACGTTCAAAAGTGCGCAGTCATGCAATTCCACATTTGCACAGACCCGACCAGAATTTGTATTTTCACACTTTAGCCTATGCGGAGGGTGGGGTAGGGGTGGAAATGCACATTTTTGGTTGGGAAAACTGCACGTTTTTAAAAACCCACATTTTTCCAATTGGGAAAAATTGTGCACTTTTAAAAAATATGCATTGGAAAAGAATAGAAAAAAGATGTTCGTGTGCAAATGAGGCGAATTGAGCTCCGAGGAAGAATTTGGAGAACCCCCTCATTGCATGATTGCTTATCCCTATGTGCAGAGAGAGAGAGAGAGGAGAGGACTAGCAAGTATACTCCTTAATTTGTAGCTTGGTTAAAATCCCACCTTGGCTATGAAGGCACCAGCTGACCAACCGCTATTTCTCAGCCTCATTTTTCTCATCTGTAAAATGGGAACAATAATAGAGCTGGATGGGGCAAGGGAGCAGGGAAGAGCAGCCAGCTCGCCAATGAAATTTCCTGGCGGCCCTTTCCTGGAGAACAAATATAAGCACGATGGAAGGTGTTTGGTTACAGTCTACGTTAGACCCTACTCAAACCATGGTGTAAGGGGGGGGGGAGAAGGAGGATGGGTTAGTTTTAGGCAGCAGGTGCATGCTGGGGGAAGAGTTTAGCAAGCAACTGAGTGATGGCTTTGGGAGCTGGCATGGAACGTACAGTCCCCCCCCCCCCCCCGGAGTTTTATTCCTTGCTCTGCAAATGTTGACTCCATTCCGACCTAGAGGAACGGAGGTGGTTTGAAGAACAAAAAAACCCTGCCAGGAACAGGGTGCTTAAAAAACAAAAAACAGACCAATGTTTCTCCTCCTGCGCCCAGCTCGCCCCGAGGCTCTTGTACCAGCGACCAACACTTTTAGGAATCTAAAAAAAAAACACAAAAGAGAAGAAGAAAGATCTGTTAGACACAGACAAGTCAGGGGGGGTTGGGGAAGGGGGGCATTCAAAATCTTCAGAAGCTACCAGGGAGGGAGAGTGCAGCACCATGAAAGGAGCCAAAGCAGAAACGGGTTGAGAAAAGGAAAAAGCAGGGGGAAAGTTTGCTTGCCCTGTGATCCTTTTTGAAAGATTCTAATGAAGGCACAGAAGGAGAAAATCATGAGTCTTAATCTACATCCTGCCTCCCCACCCCCCCTGCACTGTCCCCAAATAAGGCTACAGCAAGGACATTTTTTGCTTTGAGAACTGAAGGCGATTGGAAAGAGGTCATCATTGCCTGGCTGTGGGTGACAACATCTGTAGTCCCCCCCCCCCCGTTTTCCCACTCTGCTCACTTTGTAGTGCTTGAGAATTGAACTTGGTCCTGAGAATCCCAATCATTGGTGAACAGCTGCAACGTGAACAGAGGAAAGAGTGATGTGGATGGCAGAGGTGGTGCGGAGGGGTGGTTAACTCTTCCCCTGCACTGCTTTCCCCCAGCTACAGCAAAAGCATCTCTGAGAACCCAGACGGGAGGAGAGTGTGTACAGGGCTTAAGCACCAGCCAGGGAAAGGGTTAAACAGCTCCCCCCCCCACACACACACACACACTGCCATTTTGTTGCTGTTCAGCCCTGAATGTGTTATTTGACCAGTGATCCAAGGTGGGATGGAAAAATGGATATGGATACCTCTGGCCAATGATGACACTATCCTTCCTGTTTTGAGCCTCTAAAGCAGTGATTTCCAACCTAAGGACCTTCTTGATTTGCTGATTCTGGTGTCATGTGCTTATGGCTGCAGGGGAAATCATGCTTCCACTGATAAGAATGTAAGAAGAGCCCTGCTGGATTAGACCACGGGTCTATCTAGTCCGGCATTCTGTTCACAGAGTGGCCAACCAGCTGCCCAATTGGGAGGCCCACAAGCAAGACATGAGTGCAACAGCACCCGCCCGCCCATGTTCCCCAACAACAGGTGCACCTAGGCATACTGCCTCTGATACTCGAGGTAGCACATAGCCATCAGGACTAGTAGCCATTGGCAGCCTCATCCTCCATGAATTTGTCCAATCCCCTTTTCAAGCCGTCCAAATTGGCCACCAATTCCCGGGGAATCACAGCAGGAGAGGGATCTTGCACCCATGTCCTGCTTGTGGGCTTCTCAGAAGCTTCCAGTTTGCTGGGAAGCAACGAAAACAACAAAGAGTCTCATGGCACCTTAAAGACCAACACATTTTGGGAGGCATTTGTCTTTAAGGTGCCACGAGACTCACGGCCACCCCTCTGGAAATGGTGGGAAAGCAGGGTGCTGGACAACGCCTTTGGTCTGATCCAGCAGGACTTTTCTTATGGTTCACAACAAATCTATTGTGTATACCAGGGATGCACAACCAATGGGCTGCACACGGCCCTCTGCTGCTCCTGGGGAGGCCCACTGAGCCGTGGGGACTCCACTCGCTTTCCCCTGCAGCCCCAACTGATCACCTGAACTGAGGGTGGGGGAATGCTGCTCTGCCGTTGCCATTAGCAGCACTGGGCCTCCCCAGGAGGGGACCCGCTGGTACTAGGTAGCGGATTTTACTTCTCCCAATCCCCAGCACCCCCTGATGTGTGGCTGGGGCATGCTGGGAGTTGCTGGCCCTTTTTCTGTCTAAGCCTGCATAAGATTGCACCCATAGTTAATTTCAAGGCAGCTGCAAAGCAGAAACTTTTAAGCAGAAGCTATTGGTAATTCACTACAAACAAAACTACTGGAGAACACCACTCATCTGATCTCTAGCAAAAGACAGCAGCACCCAGCAACTATGCCAAACGCAAAATTAATTAGTTCCACGGCCACTGAAAGAAAACCCCCACAAGCTTGAGAAAATAAACATTTTACTTTTATTACAGGACGGGATAGCAGTACATCTAATAGGAGAGAAACCCAGCAGGGTAAACAGACAAAACAGTTCTAGTTTGAACAAACCTCAGCTTTGGATGTGGAATTTCCTATACCGTTGATTCTGAAGCAGGCAAAATGGGAAACATATAGAACACAGGAAAGAACTTCAACACCATAAACAAGGCTTCGACTGTATTGACCAATTCAACAAAAGGAAGCTATTAGTTAAGAAAGATCAGCCAGTGAGACCATAGGATATTAAAATAAGAAAGGCAAGAGACTTTCACCAAATACGATAAATGGAATTTCAAGTCACGATTCAGTTTTCAGTTAAATTATATACAAGCTAAGCTATGGAGAATCTATACAACCGATTTTTAAAAAATAATTGCTATTACGTTGCTTATGAAGCACTTAAAAAAAAAAGTTTTGGCAAGCCTTAAAATAATTACATTTTTTGATCCTAGGTTTCAAAGTGCATAGGTGGTATTTAAGAGCTGGGAACGCGACTCGTGGAGAAAAAGCCTGCAAGCCACAACACTGCTGAAGATGTTTCCAGATTCATGTACATTCTGGGGAGAGGAGGGAAGGAACCAAAGCTCCATACTTTCCTTCGAGAAAAAAACACCCTCTGCCCCAGACAGGATGCCGGGATATCTTGGCAAAGACACATTCCCAAACCTGCATCTGACTTGTAATACTCATCCGGAGGGTGTGTGGGTTTGCTAAGGAGTCTTGCAGCATGAGGCCGCTGTGATTTTACTAACCCCCCCTGCCCAACAATGGATGGAGTATAAATACTTTCAGGGAATAGGTGAATAGCAATAAGGTTAATACTGGTTTTGTGTGGTCCTTGGGGGCAGGAAGACAGAGTGCTATGTTCGGATCAGGATGTAACCTTCCAGCAATAATATTGAGTTAAAAGATGGGTAATGTGATGTCCTTACGCCGCGGGCAGCAGCGGATGAAGAGAAGCAAGGGCGGAGAGACTCCCCCAAGTGCAACCGCATCACGCGCGGTGTTTAAATAGGGAGATCCATGGACAGCCAAGTGGTCCCTGTTAACACATGGTGAGGGCTTAAGGTGAGACCCGCACAAGCCGCCGCCCTTTTGCCTGAAAACTGAGAACTGATGACATAGCTTAAAACGGCCTTCCCAAACCTGGCACCGTCCGGATGTGTTGGACTGCAATTCCCATCATTCCCAGCCAGCATGGCTGTTGGAGGGCACCAGGTTCGGGAGAGCTGCTCTGGAATGTCGAAAGTGAGGCAGCCGTGTGCCGTCCCCTGACGCTTCTTTTCTGCCCACCTGTGTCAAAGTGGGCTGGAAAAACACACACACCCTCTTTGGAGGGACTGGATCTCCAACACACACACCCTTTTCCTCGCTTTCTGACCATAGAATGCTGATCTAAAAAAGGGGAAGAGTGGGATGAAACGGCCCCTTTTAAGAAGGAAGGCACCTGCCCCCCCACCCTTTTTGGTCCATGGTTATCATCAGTTATTTGAGAAAGTGCCCAGTCTACCCATCTGAAAAACACCATGGCACAGCTAAGATGGATGCTGGCAGGAAGGAGGAAACAACCGGGAACATTTGGGAGTGTCCTTTTTTGCCGGGAGCTATGAGGCAAGGTGTTCTCTGATCTGAGAGCTCACCCCGCCGGCTCACATTTTGGGGAGTGCACGTGTGTGCGGGGGCACCCGAGCCCCGTCCACTGAAAATCCCCTCATCCCAGCCTACCTCTCTGAGGCGTCAACCAGGTGATCAAGCCTATTGTCATAGCCTTAGGGACTAGAAACGTGCTTTTGAGTTTAAAACAATGCAACCTGAGATTGTCAAGATGCTCATGCGCTATGCCCCGTGCCAATTCCTGCATGTGATCAGTGAGACCGGAACGGAGACCACTTTTGCTTGTGCGTGTCTTCTGCTGCTCTGCACACAGTGAACAGGAATTGGGAAGGAGCGGGGGGGGGGCACAGGGGGCACAGCTGGCTTTCTGTGCTCACTGTCGGTGTGTCCAGGAGGCAAAGCTCATCTCGTTTTCCCAAGTTCTCTCCCAGCCATGAGTGGCCGTGTCAGAGTAGAAGCCAGGGAACGTGCCGGTCAAGACCAGACACTTTCAGACTTCCTACTTTCCAGGAACCTTTTGCACCTTGACCGGCCTGCTGAGGAATCCCCTGGGCATCTGCGATGGACCCCACGTGCTGCAAAGCATTCTGGGGCACATTTCCAGGGAGCACTGGCAAGTCCGGCTGGGCCTTGTTGCTCCCTCACATGGACTGGCAAGGCCGCTCAGACACACCCAATTCTCTCCTGCCACAGCGTACTGGAAGGAAAGACCTACGCAGGATCCACAGCACTGGCAGAAGTTAACCTCTTCTTAAGGCAGTCCCTCCAGACCCCTGAAAATGCTGCACAGAGCATCAGGAGACCCTGCTCAATGGGGTGACCTATAACCGGAGATTTTCTGTGAGCAGAGCTTTCCTCCTGCAGAAGGCAGATCCCGGATCCAACCCCAGTGGTTGGGAGGAAGCCCAGCTTTCTGGGCAGCTCGCCTGCAGTTCCTGACCTGTCTCATGTGGGAACTGCCCATGAGCTTCTAAGAAACCCCAGGGAATCCCAGAATGCCGTTTGCAAACATCCCCCCTCCCAGCCCCAGCTGTAGATACGCCCTGAAGGTTCCAGCTTGGTTGCTTTGCCCGCACAGAAAAAGCATGAAGAAGGGGAGGAAAAAACACTGTTGTTGGGGTTTTTTGGCAAGACGAAGTGCCTGAAAGAGTAACAGTGAGCTTCAACGTCTTCCTTGCTGCACACTTTACAAACGGAGCATCACTAGTGCTAGGGCGTCGTTGGCTGCTCTTACAGTGGGGTAGAAAGCACCCATATGAGGCAGGGATGGTCTGCATATCTGAGAGAAGGGCATGGTGCACAAACTTTCCGGGTGGCAGATGATATGGTTCAGTTCAGCTCTCGAAATACATTATGCCAACTGTCACCTAACATTTATTCCACCTCTCCTCGCGGCGGAGGATGGAGAAGTGCTGTGTAGCCACCCACCTCTTCCTACAGTTAACCGGTGTAGCTCCAGCATTCTGCTCCTGACATATTCCCAGGACTTAGCTCACTGGCTTTCGAAGTCATTTCCACACCCATGAGGGCTAGAAACTTGCGAATGGAAAAGTAAAACATTGAAACGTGAGATCCTCAGGATGCTTAATTCTGCGCCAGAAACTGAACGCTAGATGATTGGATGGCGTGATCTTGGATGCATGCAAAGGCTCCACCAAAGTCCCGATTGTCAAAAGGCTCGGGGTTGGATCCGGACTGACAGTGGGCCAACTGCGCTGGTGGAAGTGAACTTCCCCGCCCCCTCTTTCCAATGGCAGCCCCTCCAGCTCCCTGAAAATGCTACACAGAGTCAGGAGACCCAAAAATAAGGCGGAGGCAAATTCTGCGAGTAGAGCCCTTGCTCTTGCGTAAGGCAGATCCTGGATCCAAGCTAGTATGTGCCCCATTGCACCAGCCAAGTTCCGAATCTGCAACTGGATGCTGACTGGGGCTGAGATGGCTATGAAAAAAGACAAACACGCACGCACTTTCCAACCTACAGAAGCGGAAATATTCATTTAAGGCTGAAATCCTAAACGTGCTTGCTAGGAAGTAATCCCTGTTAGAGACACCAGGAATTACTTCTGTATGACCAGCCTTGTATTCTGCACCTCGAGGGAGTCAAATCCCAAATTCTTTCTCCCTCTCTTTCAACTCTGATCTCGGCAAGGGAAGGTTTTGAGGGATTTTGTTTCCCGGCCTGCAAATATCCGCCCGAATAGTTTCTATCTCCCTCCAGACCGTCTCCTGTGACAGAGCTTTTGCAGTGCTTAAGAAGCCAAAGCCCCGTTCCCCTCTGCGGACGGAGCAGTGCGTGCACTTTCTGGCGCCCTCGGAAGCCTATGGCAAAAGGAGAGAAACGTTTCCGTGGCAGGCGAGGCGTCCCTGCAGAAGCAAGAGAGCGACCAGGCAAGGGGAATTAAATATAAGTCATAGCACCTTTGGCGTTCTTCTCCAAAAAGACTTCGACGTAGGAGGTGGGGACGTAGCCTTCCTCGTCTTCGTTCCTCCGGATCCGCGTCCAGCCGTCACCTTTGTCTTCCTCGATGACGTACAAGGTCTCTCCTTCGGTTACGGAAATCGTCCCTTCGTTCTGACCTGAGGGGGGCAGAAGACCTGACAGATCAGGGGCAGCGTTTCCCAAGGAACCCTGTTTCTGTCGATGGATGGTACTTTTAAACTGCACAATCGCTCACGCTCCCTGTGTTCAGTCTATTCGTAACATAAAATACAAAGAAAGAAAGAATGAATAAAAGGAGCACGTAATGCAAGCCAAGATAAAACCAGCAGGCGGGCAGCCGAGGAAACGGGGGCCGCTCAACGGCTGGGCTCAGACGACACGATAACCCACACTCCAGGGTTGAGTGTGGGTTGTCGTTGAACCGTGGGGTTCAACCGTGGGTTGTTAAAACATGGGTTACCGTGTTGTCTGAACCCAGCTGCACTAACAAGCCATGGCTTGTTAACCACGAACAACCCATGAAGAGAACCCATGGTGGGTTGTTCAACAACTGTGGGTTGTTTACCATGGCTTGTTATCTCAGCTGGGTTCAGACAACATGATAACCCACACTCAAGGGTTGAGTGTGGGTTGTCATTGAATCATGGGTTGTTGCTGAATGGTGGGTTGTTGTTGAGACGTGGGTTATCGACAACAACCCACCATTGGGTTGTTGGCTGAACCCAGGCAAGCTAACAAACCATGGTGAACAACCCACAGTTCACAACCCAACAACAAACCCACAATCAAGGCTTGAGTGTGGGTTGTCACTGAAGTGCGAGTTATTGCTGAAATGTGGGTTGTCGTGTTGTCTGAACCCCGCCACGATAACAAACCATGGTTTGCTAACCACGAACAACCCATGAAGAGAACCCATGGTTTGTTGTTGGGCTGTGAACTGTGGGTTGTTCACCATGGTTTGTTATCTCAGCTGGATCCAAACAACATGGTAACCCACGTTTCTACAACAACCCATGGTGTAGCCTTTTCAGAGGGCTGGAGGGTTTTTTTCAACGACAGCCCACATCTAATCCATACTCAACCCTTGAGTGCGGGTCATTGTGTTGTCTGAACCCAGTCAAAGATGGCCAAACGACATAGAATATTTGGTAATGTGCACCGTGGCTTGTTGCCGGGGTGTGTGTTTTTGGTCTTGCTGTTCAACAATTCAGCTGCAGTGCAGAAAGGCATGTTTCCCTTGAGCCCAGGGGTGAAGAATCTTTTTCAGCATAAGGGCCGAATTCTATTTCGGAGAAGCTCTCAGGGGTGGGGCACAGTCCAGTGGTGGGCGTGGCCAAAGGCAAATGGGGTGGGCCCAAAAATATCGGCAATAATCATAAGCATATTGTAGATTAAAGGTCTTCCTGCAAGTAAGTGTGCCCCTTAGGAGAGGCTTTTCAACCTTGGGGGGAAAACTGCACAAAAGTCCGGAAACCACCCAATGGTTGGCGGTCGTGGGGGGTGGGCAGGGAAAGGGGGCGTGGCCATCCGTTCTGGCCCGCCCCGCTGCTCTAGCCATTCAAATAACAGCTCTGTGCCTGGACATGTGTGCAGACTCCAGATCAGAACTATGGCAGAAGAGCGAAAGAGTAAATTCCCTCTCTGCCCTGGCCACAATCTCAGTTTGGAATCCCCGTCGCAGCTGCTATCGGGTAAAAACCAAAAGCCGAGCAAGCGGGGTCCAATCCTGTGTTCGGCGTCCCGTTGAGCCTGACCCCGCCCCTTCTTTTTTTTTATTTTGTCCGTACCTTCAAAGGTGTACAGAGCTTTGCACGTCCCGATGGTGGGCAGCGGTTCCTCGTCGTCGAACTCGTCGTCGAACTCCGTTGTGGGCAGCTTCACCTCACTCTCCTGGCTCGGTTCCTCTGTATAACTACCATCCGGACTGCTCAAGACAGGAAAAAACACGGCAACTAAAGCGGTGGGCTTGGCCGGTGAAGGAGGGACCCCCGTCCATATAGCGCTGGGAGTTGCACTTGGGGGTCCTGCCTCCCGCAAGAGGAAAGGGCCTTCTACGAGAGGAAGGTCTCCGCTGGCGGAAGCCTCCCCCCGCCAAATTTTTGAGGATCCCCCCCCTCCCCACAGCTCACCCCATCCCACAGCAGCCTCCTGACTCTGTGCTGCCTTTTCAGGGAGCTGGAGGGGCTGCCGTGGGAACAAGGGGGCGAGGAAGCCCACTTCCACCCACGAGGTGGATCCAGAGTAACTCTGGACCCAACCCCGTATCTCCACGACAAGCCACTTCCGTGGGGTTGACTCCGCTTGCAACACCGTAATGTTTAATTTTGCTTGCCACGTGGACTGCTCTGGCAACACGAGAAGAGTTTGCACACCAGCCACAGCCAGCTGCAGAAAGGTTTCCAGCTGGTGCAGACACTCTCCGCGCGATCAGGAGGGGACTTCGCAGTAAGTCGCCATACTGTGGATTGCCGAGAGTGCAGTATTTCGTGAGGGAGGAGGTAAGAGGTCGATCGGCTCGTAGTAAGGGGCAGAGAGATTTATGGCCAAATTACCCGTGACCTTAAATAAGGGGTCCCCGACCTATTTTGGGTCTGTGGACACGGCTTGGAATTTTGAAGGGGAGTCGTGGGTGCCGTCAGAAAATGTCTGCCACGGGGGTAGGGTGTGTGTGTTTGCCCATTCATACAATGGCGGCCATGCTGAGCATAGCCAATCACGAAACACTCATTTCCAAGAAAGCAAACTGGTGAGACTAAAAGAAAAGGGACTTGCCCAAGAACCCCCAACGTCCAAGGCAGAGGTGAGGTCTTGGTCTCGGCTCCAAAACACAAAACTCTGGAAGCCAAATAAAAATGGCACTGGAGGGCAGCCCTTCGCTTTGCAGCATGCCAGGCTCCTAATTAAAAAATAATCATTAATTTCCAAAACCTTAAGGAATAAAATAAAAAATCAGGAGGGGCAGGGAGCCGGGCAGGCGCCAAGAGGGGTGGCTTTGGGCACGCTGGCACCCGCGGGCGCTGCGTTGGCAGTCTTAAATGCTTGATTGCATTTTACGTATCTGCTTTGGGTTTTCAAAAATAATAATCACAGGGGGTCCAAATTAGGATCTAGGCTGCAGCACATGGGGGAGGGGATTAACCTTTCCCCACATGCCACCGTCCAAACAAATATCACCCCCTGGCCCCCAAAACTGCAAAATGCGACAGGAGGGAAGCTACAATTTTGGGAAGAAAAGGCATGCTGTGGTTCAGATCCTCTGCACAATAGTAGCTGCTATTTTTAAAAAAGCGCACAGAGAGGTCAAATGCCTTCACACCTTGAATGCAGTGGGTGGCTTGGCCCTTAGAAATGAGGATTCGAACCTTGATAGTGACTCAGAATCTAACAGAGAGTCAGTTTAGGAGTGTAAGGATCTCGGTAGCACACTCCTAGCAAGGTGACAGAAACATCGGGGGGGGGGGGGGTGTTGACCGGCGATGGGAGACATGAGAGGGGAGAGAGCCGCCAAAAATATTACAAGCTCTGCAGTTTGCAGAATAACACCACAGCTTGTACCTGAGAAAAACGGATCAAATCGCTGCTTGAGTGAAATGGCTCTGCGTCCAGTGATCACTGGAGATCCACGTTGCTGGTGGTTCTCCAATATGGGCTTTTTGCACGGTTGCTTTCCCATTCAGAGCCAGCAGGGGGAGCTGCACAGTGAAAAGCTGCCCCTGCCAAAGAGCCTTCGCATGCAGAGGCGGTGTTAGGGGGTGGACCACTAGGGCTGGAGCCCCAGAACTTTCATTTGGAGCCCTGAATCTCTGGGAGGCCCTCTGCCCCACCACCCTGCTGTCCATGGGCACTTGCTGAAAGAAAGGTACAGGGGGCCTGAGGATCTCTGTGCATCTGCTCCCCCTTGATGAGCTGGCTTCTTGTCCACATGTACTTCTCCTCCTGCTGCCCCCCCTTGAATCTTTCCACCTGAGGTTTTTTTCTGAAATCAAATGCCCTCCCTGTCCATACATCCCTTTTTACAAATAAGGGTGTCCTTAGGAGACAAGGTTTACAGACACACACACACACACACACACACACTCAAGACTTTAGAGTATATGTAATCTCACAGAGATACGGGGCTCCAAATGAAAGATTCGGGCTCCAGCCCTGGCGGGCTGCCCCCTAACACTGCCACTGCTTGTCAGATGAGTGGCTGAGAGGGACCCACACATCTTTGTAAGAGACCGGTTGCTGAAATGGACGGCTCTCTACAGATACTGTACCTCTCGCGATCCTGAGCACAGTTATTGACAGTCAAGGTGTTCTGGGGGTCGTACATCCCGCTCTGACGGCGCGTCGGCTCAGTCCGTACAGGTAAGCGGCCTTCTACCTCGGCGAGCCAGCCCTGCAGTGGAAAAGGAGCAAGACTGAGGCACCCCTCGCTAGCAAAGTGTTCGGACCACGTTGCCCACCAATTAAATTCCCCCCCCCAGAGGCTCTCCCCTTGTTCTCACAGGTTAGGTGGATGGCAACGAGGGACAGGGCCTTTTTGGTGGTGGCCCCCCAAACTGTTCTGCTCCTTTCCCAAGCATGTTCGCCTCCATCGCCTGTTCCGTGCTATTCTTGGGGCGTCAAGTGAAGTTCTCTGGTGCCCTGAATTGTTAAGGCTTAATGGCTTTTAATGAGGCTGGATTCTTGGTTATCAGCCTTTTAATCTGCCATTCAACTGCTGGTATTAACTGCTGCTTTGGCTGGCTTTATTTTGTATTGTTTTATCCGCAGCTAATGATTCTGCTGCTTTACTGGCACTTCATTCTTGGCTGTGTTGTGATCTTTTATTGTATCTTCTTTGTTTGTTTTCATGGTTTTGCTGTCATATCTACATTGCTGCCAAATAGTACCCCTTTTCCTTCAGCTCCCACCCACCCCCAACAACACAGAAATCCGTACTTATTTTTCTGTGCATTTCTCAAATGTATGCTTATTTATTTATTTAAAGTATTCTTTTTATCCCGCTGCTCAGCCCAAACGGGCTCCCGTGTTAATGGACACTCCTTTTTTGGCTGTGGCTGCGTGGAACGCATCATCACAGGCTTGGAAATGTATGGACTGCCGACCGCAAATTGCATCTGGGTCCACATGCAGACCCGACAGGTATGGCTTGGTTAAATCTGTAAACACACACACACACCACACACGTGTTCACTCTAGGAGCTAATTTCTCAACCATCCCTATGACCTCATCATGCTGAATTTTGGGTGTGTGTATGCCCCCCCCTTCAGGAGAAGACGGGGCACTGCAGGGAAAGCTCAGTGATGCTGCGTGAGAACAGCTCCTCGATTTGATCCGGTGGGAGCAGGGCTGGCATATAGGATTGGCATGGTGGGGCACCTGCCGAGGGCCCACACCCCAGCAGGGGCCCACTGACAAGATCTGCTCCTCCTCTTCCCCACTGCAGCCTGCTTGTGCACCTGCCTCTCGCGCTGGCCCAGACAACGGTGGTGGCGAGGGGGAGGATTTCATAGATTTCACAGATCACAGAGTTGGAAGGGGCCTACAAGGCCATCGAGTCCAACCCCCTGCTCAATGCAGGAAACTAGAGGAGGGGTCTCCCATCCAAGTCATAACCAGGCCTGACCCTGCTTAGCTTTCCACGCTCAGAGAAGCTGAGCCAGCGTGAGCCACAGGCGGGAGCAGGAGATGCCACGGCCTGCTTGCCCCCTGGCTCTCTGCCTGCCAAGCAAGCAAGTGGCAGCCATGATGAAGAGGAGGAGGAGGAGGAGCAAGAGCGGCAGGTGAGCATGGTGGTGAGAAGGGCTGGAGCGAGAGGCAGGTGAACAAGCAGGTTGCAATCGGGAATAAGTAGGAGCAGCTCCAGGGGGCTCGTCAGTGGGCCCCTGCTGGAGTCTGGGCCCTCGGCAGATGCCCGACCACGCCAACCCACATGCTGGCCCTGCTCCTGAGGGATTACTTATTATTTGTTTATTTACAGTATTCCTATCTAAGCAGATTCCAGAGCGGTGAACAATAAAAAGATAAAAACGGATAAAAGAAACAAAAACAACACACTGAAAACAAGGTATCATTAAAACGGTGGTTGGACAGTGGAGAAGGCTTCCCAGAACAAGGAATTCTTTAGCAGGCACCGAAAGCAGCACAGTGTCAGAGCCTGCCTGACCTCCAGAGGCAGGGAGTTCCAGAGAAAGCGGGCCACCACACTGAAGGCTCTTCTCTGGGTGGACTCCAGTCGGGCCACTAGGTCCATGTGGAGCCACCAGGAGAATGCCCTGAGATGACCTCAGTGACCAAGCAGGTTGGTAAAGGGGAAGCTCAGCACATCCAAAGACCTTTCCTGTACCTCAAATTTCTGTGCCTCCTGCCGCAGCTTTGCAAGGTTCTGCCCGAGCTCGGCCAGCTTGTGATCCACGCTGGCCGCGTCACCCATCTGCGGGTTCTTGATGTAGACGTCTTTCATTTTCGTTAAGGCATCTCTGCAAGAAACGGGGGAAGCCTGTCAAAGGCTGGGGAGGGAGGCGCTGTCTGTGTATCCCCCCCCCCAAACACACACACACACACACATCTTGAAGGGCATGTTTCCACGGTCTGTCACTCTGGGGCTAAAAAGCACGAGAAGCTCCCCACACTGAAAGCAGGGACCACATCAGCAGGAACATCCAGAGCACAGGGGAAGACTCAGCATCACCCCCCCCCCTTGTTTCTGCTGGACCCCTAAGAACTGCAACAGGAAGAGAGAGTGGGGCATAGGAGCGATCAGTGGCTGCAGCTTGTAAGAAACTTGGTTGCTATTTCCTGCATTTGGCACTTTGCAGGGAAGTGGTTATTGGTCATGTGTTTGTCAGTGTGTGGCATGGTGGTCAGAGTGTTGGACTGGGACTCGGGAGATCCGGGTTCAGTCACGAAGCTGACTTTGGGCGACAAACAAGGAAAGAATGAATAAAAGGAGCACGTGATGCAAGCCAAGATAAAACCAGCAGGCGGGCGACTGAGGGGACGGGGCCGCTCAACGGCTGGGCTCAGGCGACACGATAACCCACACTCCAGGGTTGAGCGTGGGTTGTCATTGAACCATGGGTTATTGTGTTGCCTGAACCCAGCCATGCTAAAAAACCATGGCTTGTTAGCCACGAACAACCCACAGTTCACAACTCAACAACACACCATGGGTTCTCTTCATGGGTTGTTCGTGGTTAACAAACCATAGTTTGTTAGGCTCAGACAACATGAAAACCCATGTTTCGACAACAACCCATGGTTCAACGACAACCCATCCTCAACCCTTGATTGTGGGTTATCGTGTTGTCTGAACCCAGCCAGTATAAGGCAGATCCCGATGACCATATGTAACCTGGACTTGTTCCCCTAGCCTCTCTGGTCTCTTCCTGAAAATGTCCAGCAACAGGAGACTCCACCAGCTCCATTATGGTTAAATGTTTTTCACCCAGTCATTGGGTGTAGAAATCTCGCCTGAATCAATGTCTCCAGAGCTTGGGCTGGTGGCCAAATTGAGGCATGGGCCAAGCCTTGAATAAGAGAAGTTCCCGTAACAGAAGACGGTGCTGCCCAGAAATTCCCGGCCCTGCTTATTGCTTTTTCAATTGCCACATGAATCACTCCTGGGCTGAAAACTGTGTTGCTCCCCACTCGCCCCCCGAGAAATAGGAAATTTGGGGCAAGCTTCAGGGATTTCCCTTTAGAGCTGCGAACACCAGACACCCTTGATGTCCGAGACG
The DNA here is from genome assembly GCA_021292165.1 of Shinisaurus crocodilurus. Lineage (NCBI taxonomy): Eukaryota > Metazoa > Chordata > Lepidosauria > Squamata > Shinisauridae > Shinisaurus > Shinisaurus crocodilurus. Next base: position 2,250,742 of record JAHFWL010001188.1, on the reverse strand, counting down.
GTTTGTTCATTTGCAGATTTACAAAAAAGGAAATACGGATGCGGCTGCCAGCACAAATCCCGGCCCAGGTTGGGCAGCAACGGAACAAAAGAAAAACAGATTGTAATGCAGGGGTGCAGAACCACAGGTTTGGGGGAGAAATCTGGTCCCCCTGGGGTCACAATGCGGCCCTCGGGTTCCTCACATGGCCACGCCCCCTTCCCCCAACCATCAAGCGTTTGGGGCTTTCCCAGCTTTTGTGCAGTCTTTCCCCCTCATTCTGAAAGGTTGAAGTGCCTCCTTCATGTTAGTTACTGGCAGTAAAAGTTTGAAGCTAAAACATGCTGGTATTTTTTGGCCCCGCCCACCACTGGAATACAGCCCCCGAGAGCTTCTCTGAAATAGAATTCGGCCTTCAGGGTGAAAGAGGTTCAGCAACCCTGTTTTAAAGGCTCCGGTCATTACAGTTGAATGAAAACTTCCGTCGGCTCAAACTGCTTCTCTGCACAAAGGTCAAATAAGAAGTCAGTTCTCTCAGAACAGCGGTGCAGAACCTCTTCAGCTCGAGGGCCAAATGCCATTCCAGAGAAGCTCTTGGGGGCCGCATTCCAGGGGTGGGTGGGGCCAATATGCCAGCCATATTTTACCTTCAAGCATTTACTGCCAGGAACTATCTATCACATTTCTAAACTGCCCAATAGCTGAAGTTCTCTGGGCAGTTTACAACAATTAGAGCCAGTGTGGCCTAGTGGTTAGAGTGTTGGACTGGGACTTGGGAGATCCGGGTTCAAGTTCCCACTCGGCCATGGAGCTCACTGGGTGACTTTGGGCTAGAAAGGGTGGGAAAATGGCACAAAAGCTGGCAAACCACCAAGCAATCGGTGGTTTGGGGAAAGGGAAAGGGGCGGGGCTACATGTGGAACCCCAGGTGGTTAGATTTGGCCCTGGGCTTAGGATTTTCACCCCTGTCTTAACAGAACCATTCCAGCTCCTCCATATGAATAAACCCCATGGCCCAGCTGGAGACAATCACAATCTTTTGTACGCTTCCAAATGCTCCGTGTATGGCCTGGGGGCGTTGGGGGTGAGTGGGCAGGATTGAGAGGGCAATTCAGAAGCGGCATTGCTTCGGGCAGGGCTGGCGCCCCAAGGGCTGCAGTTTGAGAGACACTCTTCTCATGTTCTTTGCAAACGCTGCTACGTAAACCCCTCAAGGGGGATTTCATGGTTAGAAGAACCTCCCTGACCTATTTTATCTCACAAAGGCGGGGGGGGGGGGAGTCGTGGGATGGCATGAGACCGAAACACGTCAGTGCATTCTGTTTGCCGGAGGCAAAGCAAGGGGTAGATTTATTCAAGCCAAATTTATTCATTCAGTTGACGATATTTGTGGATCTATATTCAAGAAATTGCTAAGCCATGTACAATTAATAACAAAACAAAACAAGTCTTTGTACAGAAGATGAGATGACCTTCCTGTTGGAAAAGGTATGTTTTCAGGAGGCGCCAAAAACCCAGCAGGGTCAGTGCCTGGCTAATTTGTAGTGGTAGGGAGTTCCAGAGAGTGGGGGGCTACGACACTAAAGGCCCTATTCTGAGCCGTGATGGACTGGACCTCCAAAATCGTGGCCACCACCAGGAGTGTGTCCCCTGATGAGCGCAGCAACCGAGCAGGCGGGTAAGGGATCAAGCCAGGGGCGGTGCTAGGTACCAAAAAATCCAGGGCTCAGGCCCACAGGACAAAAAAAAAAAGAAGCACAAATTTGCAGATGCTAATTTACAGATGCTCTAAAGTCTCTTTCTGTGTGTGTCTTTAAAGGACCCCATCTCCTGAAGACACCCCTGTATGTAAAATGGGATGTATGGACAGGGGAGAGGAGGGCATTTGATTGCAGAAAAAAACCTCAGGCAGGAAGATTTAAGGGAGGAGAAGCACATGTGGGCCAAAAGCCAGCTCATCCAGGGGGATCCGATGCCACAGGGCCCCTGGACCTTTCTTTCAGCAAGGGCCCACGGACAGCGGGGGGGGGCAGAGGACCTCCCAGAGATTCGGGGCTCCAAATGAAAGATTCGGGTCTCCAGCCCTAGTGGGCTGCCCCCTAGTACTGCCTCTGGATCAATAATAAATTTGGCTTTAAAGACACACATCTCTTAAATGCTTTCTGCCCGAAAGAATTCCAGAAAAACAACCCCTCCCCCCGAGCAGTGGGGTAAAAAAAGAGGTGGTAAAAGACACACAGAGAGACGATAAAGAAACAACAACCAAAAATCCCATTCTGCCAAAAGAGTATTCCACAAAAATTCTCTCTGCCCAAAAGCATTCCGCAAAAACAACCAACCAACCTCCCCACCCCATAGAGCGGTGGGGCAAAAAAGAGAGGGTATAAGAGACACACACACAGAAGATAAAGCATTCTGCAAAAAAAAAAAAAAGCATTCCACAAAAATGCATTCCGCATTGCATGTGTACCCTTCTGCTCTTGGGCCATTCCTACCTTTGATCCATTTCCTTCTGGATGTCCTTGTTGAGTTCATCTACCTTTTGCTGGAGTTTCTTTCTTCTTTGCTCAGGGGGGAGATTGCTAAAGTCCTCCGGTCCACCACCCTATGCCCAGCAGGAACCCGACAAAGAGGAGGAAAGGAGAAAGAGGAGACTGTAAATTCGAGGGAAATCTCTCTTCTGCAAGCGACACCTCAGGTGAGCAGACCAAGTACACGCCCATAAAGATTCTGAATCGTCCTTAATAGCGCAAGGGCGCGCGGGGGGGGGGGGAGCCCTTGGAAGTGTTTTGTCGTCCTCAGAAGCAGGCTTGTACTTGCTAGCCTGACATTAACTACAGGTTCAGATCTATTCGATGCAATGGATATTAGCCCGTTCATCGTAAGAAGCTGCCTTGTATCGCGTTAGATCAATAGTCCACCTACCACAAGATGTAGTGATGACCACCAACTTGGATGGCTTGAAAAGGGGGCTGGACAAATTCATGGAGGAGAAGGCTATCAATGGCTACTAGTCCTGACTGGCTCTATGTTTCCTCCAGTATCAGAGGCAGTGTGCCTACATACACCAGTTGCTGGGGAACAGGGGCAGGAGGGTGCTGTTGCACTCATGTCCTGCTTGTGGGCTTCCCATGGGCAGCTGGTTGGCCACTGTGTGAACAGAACGCTGGACTAGATGGACCCTGGGTCTGATCCAGCCGGGCTCTTCCTATGTTATGTTCATGCTCAGACTCACTGCGCTGTTTTGGGGGTGGCAGGGAGGCTTGCCTCCTTAGCTGTTTTTTAAAGATTTTTTTTGTACTTCTGTAAACCTCAGGGTTCTTCTGCCCATGCTGATACCTTCCTTCTCAGCAGCCTCATTTTAGCTCCAATCCTGTTGGCACGCCCTACCGGAATTTGCTATTAGAGGGAGTGATAAGATGCGCAGAGGGCAAGCATCATCTGAAGTGGCATTTCGCCCCCTTCTCTCTCACACAGGAGGGAGTGTCTTTTTCTAAGATGACGCCTGCTATGGCACGCATATCTATCACCTAAAAACAAAGGGAGTGTGCTTTTTGATAAACTCAGAAGCAAATTTAACCAATCAATTAATCAACTTATCATATGATTGATCTATTATTCCACTAGAACCTATACGATTAATCAGCTAAGGGAGAAATCCTATGCATATTTAGACAGGAAAAAAGTCTGATAACTCCCAACATTCCCCAGTCAGCATGGCTGGCTGGGGATTTCTGGGACCCGTAGGACATTTTCATCCCTCTCTAAATATGCATGGGATTGCTCTCTGAGATTTCTTTATTGAGGCAACACCTACAATTAACATCATTACATGATCGGACTCAAGTCAAGTTGAAAAGGCTGCCACCAAAGTTAACCAATTTAGCGACAGGCATAATATCCAATGTATAACCTCTGAAACAGTTTATGTAGAGGTAAAACCGTTTGTTTTCCAAGTTTATGATGTGTTCTCTCTTACCACGTTTTCAGCTGTCTTCCCCACTGTTACCTGGTACAGGACTTGGGCTTAATATCCACAGAAGGTTTGTCACCTCCCCACACACACCCCTGCCCCAGTTTTGAAATTAAATGGAGTTAACATTTTTAGTCAGGGATTTCCTGGATTTGATTACAAGGCATTAGTCGTTCTGAAGTACTAACACTACGAAAGGCTGGAAAATGTAGGGCGCTAGGGATCAAGAAATATCAACATCGAGATTTGGACATGGTACAAGTTTGTGTCCGGTTGTTGGAATTATCAGCGCAGTCATCAATGCTGATCCCAATGAAAGACAAAGATCTCAGAAGATTCAGCTCAGAGGTGGCCAGACTCTATTCTCAGGGGCCATTCTATTCTTCAGACAATGGTTGCCCCCAACCCCAAAAAATTATTATCGGGGCAGTGTGAGGGTAGGGAACAGTCCCTGAATCTGGGTCAGGGCTTCCAACCCTGCTTTTGGGTCGGTGGACAGGATTTGGAATGTTGAGCAGGTGCCATGGGCGCTCTCACAAAATGGCCACCACGGGTGGGCAGGGCCTGTCCATAAAGCGGCTGCTGGGCACGGTCAGGGCGGGTGGCAAAGCGCTCGCTGAAGGCAAACCGGTGAGACTAAAAGAAAAGTCCAAGGCAGAGGAACTGTTTTGGATCCAAAGAAAGATGGCACCAGAGGGCGGCCCTTTGCTTTGCAGCAAGCCAGCCTCTCGGTTTTATTTATATATATATATATATGTATATGTATATGTATATGTATATATATATAATTTTAAAAATCTTGAGAAATAGAATAAAAATCAGGAGGGGCAGGGACCAAGAGAGATGTCTGTGGTCACAGCGGGCATCTTAAATAAAATGCTGTCCACCGCTTGAATTATCTGGGATCGTGTCTACAATTTAGTGAGTCCATCACACTGCCTCCTCCATTTTGCTGAAAACAAGTTTCTTTGCAAAACAGAATCAATGATTCAAGGTCTATTTCAGACACAGCAACCGATCAGAGTGAGAATCAATTTAACTACATTTTTACAGCCCCAGATCACAATTTTTTTTAACCTAAGTATTAAACTAAACTACTGCAATTAAGAGTTAATGTTTAGCAGCTCATTAGAAGCATTAAACCTGGATCACCTCCATTAGATTCCAGACTTGCATATTCAAAGTTATCTGATAAATATCAAAGTAAAAAAGAAAAGAAAAGAAAAAGAAAAACACAAAAGACAACAGAAAATGTGAGTTAATTTCAGGGCAGCTGCTTTGAGGGGCAGCAAATCCGAAATTGTGATATCAAAACATACACACACAAAGAACAACAACAACAAGCATGCTGAAAGTTGTGCTTACCAGCTTGAGAGAAAGCTTCGCGGAAAAATGGAGGTACAGGTAGGGAAAAGAGAGAGAGAAAAAAAAAGACAAGCGTGTGTCAGAAGAAGAGGAAGTCCAAAATGTCGGTTCCATGGTTATAATAAAATGATGACCGTGAACACACACATACATGCACACTCTCCTCGCTTGGCTTGTGAAAATGGACACTGCTTTTTTCACACGTCTGTGCAAAAGTTCACAAGACTGGGGGTGGGTGGCAGGCAAGAAAGATTCCCCAACCAGCTGCCATCAAAGGGTGCCTGCAGATGCTTCTAGCTGCCTGCCACGAGCCACGAAAATCCCTCTCCAATGCAGCTCTCCTCTCATTCTAGAGCGGGGCAGAACAACGGGAATCGGAGTCCTAAGGGGCATCTCGGCAGGTGACTCCAATGTCAGAGGGGCAGCATATCCACCCTGGATTTTACTCCCAACTTTTAAGGAGCTATCCATGGTGCCAAACCTATTTTGGGGATACAGTTCAACACTAAAGAATCTATCTGTGAAGCTCAGAATAAAATCCGGAGCGGATATGCAGCCCCCACTGACATCCAGGGCTGCAGGTAGGCATGTACCAAAAGAGGGAAATCCTGCTCGTTTCGAGACGGACAGATATCCTGCCCGCTTCCGATCCAATGATCGGAAGCGGGCCAAGCCGATTTTTTTCCTGCGGACATCCGTCTGTAAGATGGAGTGTAATTTGCGTAGCTTTTTTTAAACCGGCAATGGAATTTGCGCAAAACGGCACCTGAAAAATATGTGGCTCTGGCTAGATTTGCGCAAATCGTGCAAGTCGAGTTAAAACCACGTGCTTTTCAGGTGCCGTTTTGTGCAAATTCCATTGCCAGTTAAAAAAAATTCACAAAGCATGGTCTGTCTTACAGACAGAAGTCTGTGAGCTGGCTCCACTCACACTGCAGCGAGTCAGAGCCGGCGTGTAGCCAGTGAACCGGAATCCAAGGGGCCGAACCGAGGAAATCCAATGGACTTCCTCCCCCCAAATGGATTCCTCACACATCCCTAGCCGCAGGTACTAGCCCCACAGCGAAAGAGCAGCATAACAACCTCTCTCTCTCCAACTGTGCTAGTTGTCTACTTGCAGGGAGGGTTTTTTTTTTTAAAAAAAAATAATTATAACCTGGAGAAGCTTTCAGAAACTATTTCCCCTAGTTGCTACGGACACGTTAACTCAGTGCCCCTTCTTTCTGAACTCCCCCTGCAAAATGTCGAGCCCGCAGACGGTCTCTGAGAACGGAAGGTGCGTGGGTACAGGGGTGAACAACCTGGGGAGGGAAGTTTAGGGGAGACTGAGCAGGCTGCAGGAAGGATTATGCACCTTCTTTTCACCTGCCGATCTTCCCCTGCACATGGCCAGTCACTGCATTCCTATGAACTGGCGGACGTCTACTTCAAAAACACGTCTTGGACAGTATTGCAGTAGTTATGCCTTCGGGACCATCTCATTCTGCCGAACATGTTGAACAGGTTTAAAAGATTTTCATACTGGAAGTCCCCAAATGGCTTGCCTGCTCTTTATGCCATGTGCAAAGTGCCACGCTAAGGGGGCGTCACGAGGAACTTGAAAGATCCGGGGTCCAGCCCCAGGGGACACAAAATTGCATCTGTTGATTCATACCTATATATGCAGATGTAAAAAAAGTAGTGGCTCAGCTTTATTTAAATTTCACAGGAGGCAAAGCCTGCCAATTTGTTTCTTGGCCAAATCATCTCAAATAAAATAAATTCTTCCATAAATTCTTTTTTTCTTCTCCTCTAAGCTTAATTGTCACACAGGGAAAGATTTTTGGGGAGGGGTGTGTTGCAGCATGTGGGGAGGGCAGAGTTGACCCGAGGGGCAGTGCTAGGTACAGAAAAGATCCGGGGCTCAGGTCCACAGGACAGGGGAAAATGCACAAATTTGCATATGCGAATATTACACATGCCCTAAAGTCTCTCTGACACAACAGAGATCCTCAGGGCCCCTGTCCCTGTCTTTCAGGAAGTGCCCCCCACGGACAGCAGGGTGGTGGGGCAGACGGCCTTCCAGAGATTCAGGGCTCCAGCCCTAGCAGGCCACCCCCTAGCACCCCCTATGCCCTGGCTTGATCCCTGGCATCTCCTGGTAGGACTGAGAAAGACTCCTGCCTGAAACCCTGGAGAACCGCTGCCTTTCAGTGTTGACAATGCTGAGCTGGAGGAATCAACCGTACGACCTGGACTGAACGGGAGAGCGCACACACTCTGCTTGTAAAAGGCTGGAGATACAATCCCCACCATCTCCAGGCAGGGCATGGAATGACTTAAAATAAAGAGATTAGCTCATATAAGAGCACTGGCTGATGAGAGCCACTGTGGCGTAGCGGTTAGGGTGTTGGGCTGGGACTCGGCAGATCTGGGTTCAAGTCCCCACTCAGCCATGAAGCTCACCTGGGCGACTTTGGGCCAGTCACTGACTCTCAGCCTAACCTCCCTCACAGGGTTGTTGTGAGGATAAAATGGAGAGGAGGAGGGTCATGTAATAATAATAATAATAATAATAATAATGATGCCAAGTCTACTTTTGAGAAACAGGAGGAATAACTTAAGGCCGGCCCCCGTGTTGGGAAGAGCGAAGCAGGGATTAGAACTTGAGCTTGTGACAAAAGGGCAGCAAAAAGCCAAAATATTACGCTTAGGTGTTTTTTCACCATGGAGAGAGGATGCCCCTTTGATGTTCTGCCCCCAGCACCAAAAAAAAAAAAAAAAAGTCTGGGGCCGCCTCTGCAGAAGGGGGCAGTGCCCTAATCTTGCCCCCATTACCCACCCACCTCCAGTCAACGAGATGTTGGCAGCCCCTGGCGCTTTGTCCCCGTGGCTCTAGCGTTCCTGTGAACTTCAGCAAAGACACAAACCAGCACACGTGGAGAGTGTCCCGCACGTATTTCTTACAGACAGTGGCACAGAGAGAAACCGAGTCGTCTACGGAAGCCATCTATACAAGGCACAGAATGTATATGCTACATGCGCTACAGGCCAAAGCTAATAACTTTCTAATAACTCTCTAGAGGCAAAAACTAGTCCACGGCCAGAAAAATGCCAGCCACAGATACTATCGTTTTGCTGTAAATTCAGCAAATGCGAAAAAGAGCCACGACAGACAGGATGCCTACAGCATTTTTATGGGTGGGGTGGGGTAAGGGACGGTGAAAGTCGGGGTGAAGAAGTTCTAGAGCTTTCTTGGCTTCTAAATGCTACGGCAACTAAATCGGCAGCATCACCCCGAAACAATTACCAAGGCCTTCTTAGAGATCTGCGTAAGAGGCATCAACAATGATGGGGTAAAACCTCTTTCGAAATGACGTATGCGGGTAAAAATATGAAGAAAGCTGAGTCAAAAGGCTCAGGTGGAATTTACTTGACCTTGAATACACTGGTTGTTTACAACTTAAAGTGGCAGAAACGCAGTTTCATCTTGTAGCATCACCATCATCACACTTGCATGGCAATTTCGAGTGTTCAAATGTGCCTCACTTGCATTCTCCCACTGTAATTTTGACAAAACCCCTGCAAGGTACGTGAGAGTTTTTATCCCCATATCACAGATGGGAAGGCAGGCTGAAAGGGAAGTGATTGCCGAAGGTCACCTCATGAGTTTATGGTAGAGGAGCGAATTGAACGAGGACTTTTTGATTTGTTACTTGGGATCTTAGCCACCGTGCTAGCCCACGGGCCAGGTTAAAAACAAAACTGTTCTAGAACTGAACGTGGTCTAGAGATGTAGGTAGTTATCAAGTGACGTTCCAAACTACCAGGGATCCTTGCAAGCTCATTAGGGACTCATCATTTAGAATCGGAGGTGCAGAAATCTGGTCCTCCTGGGGGGTGCAAATCTGGTCCTCGGGGGGGGGCACAATCCGGCCCTCCAGATGACCACGCCCCCTTTCCCTAGCCCCACCCCCTCTGCCACAATCACCAATCGTTGGGTGGTTTCCTGGCTCTTCTGTGCTTTCCCTCCCCATTCTAAAAGATCAGAATGCCTCTCCTAAGGCTTAGCTGCTAGCAGTAAGAGCTTTGAGCTAAAATAGGCAGGTATTTTTTGTATTTAGGCACCACCCCCTTTGCCTTTGGTCCTGCCCACCACTGGAATGTGGCCCCGAGAGCTTTTCTGAAATGGAATTCGGCCCTTAGGCTGAAAGGGGTTCTGCACCCCTGGTTTAGAACAAGATTGGGGAACCTTTTTCCTCTCAAGGGCCAATGACCGACGGGAAAAGTCTAGCGGGGTCTGCAGCCAATGGCGGCAGAGTTTGTCGCTCTGCAGGATTGCATAGTTCTCCCTCTCAGCCAACCAATCTACCCCTGTAACGCCCACCCCAAGGAGAACATTGGATATGTACTCTTTGTTCATGTTCCGGGAGCTCTTTCTACTCCTTCCGGAATCAGACAGAGCGGGAAGGACTGACTAAATTTTCAGCTCAACAAACCTTGCTTTGGGGGGAAAGGGAAATATTGCCAGTAGCCGGAGCTCTGGGGAAAACCCCGTGGCTTTGAAGTGGGCAGGATAAGAATTAGGGGAGGCTCCTCCCACTGAAAGGGACCATGCAGGAAGTGATTTTCTTAGCCCCGCCTACAAAGAAAAGTGGGAGGAGTGACCCACTCCTAGATAACGCCCCTCACTGATGAAGGAGCCATCCTCAAACTTGGCCCGGAATCAGTTCCGGCTCCAGGTTTTGGAGGGCCCTTGGGCAAGACATCTGTAAGAAAGTCCACCTTCTCACCTCCATGGTCACCTGCTGCTCTTGCTCCTCTTCCTCTTCCTCATCACTGCTGCCACTTGCTTGTTTGGCAGGCAGAGAGCCCAGGAGCAAGGAGGCCACACGGCATCTCCTGCTCCCTCTTCTCACCACCACCGTTGTCTGGGCCAGAGCGAGAGGCAGGTTGCAAAGATGAAGAGGAGGAGCAAGTCCAGGGGGCTCTTCTCAGTGGGCCCACCATGCCGACCCTTGGCACCGGCCCTGCCTGGAACTCCTTACTAGGATTCTATAGCAGATGAGTGGATGCACGATGCGTTCCCTGAAAGTAAGAAGTCTGAAAGCCACTGGTCTTGACCAGCTTTCCCCAACCTGGAGCCCTCCATATATTTTGGACTACAACTCCCAGCATTCCTGACTATTGGCCATGCTGACTGGGGCTGATGGGAGTTGAAGTCCAACACGTCTGGAGGGCACCTGGTTGCAGAAAGCTAGTCTAGTGCAGGGATGGAAAATCCATAGCCCTCCAGATGTCCATCAGCCCCAGTCAGCATAGCCGATGGGAAGAGCTGATGGGAGCTATAAGCCATCTCGAGGGCCACAAGTTGCTCACCCCTGGTCTAGAAGCTATAAGGTTGGACCTTCAGTGTCCTGAGTTCAAATCACTGCCCACAATTTGGGTGGCCTTGAGCAAAAACCATCATCTCCCTGTCTCTGATCCCCATCTGTAAAATGGGAACAACAACAAAGTACTCCAGATGTGGTTGTGAAGAGACAAGAAGATTCAGAATGCTTTGCACATATATATATATATATATAGTTTAAAAATATATATTATGGGCTCAATCCAGACAAAGCTAAGAATTTTTAAGCCTCATTGTTTTCCATGGAAAATCTAAGGTGCTGCTCACATCTCTCCCATTGAAAGCAATGATTTAAAAATGCTCAGCTCTGGCTGGATTGTGTTCTTTTTTTGTTTTATTTATTTATTTTGGTACACCACTTTGAACTTTGGACAACTTTATACATCTTTCAAATAAAAGTTGGGGAGAATTTTTGTCTGGGGGAGAATTTTGGGTTATGGGCCCGGGGGGGGGCATTCTCCGGATGAGGCCCTGATGAAAAGCGCAAATCCCTTTCAGGCACATCTCCTCAGGATGGGTCTAACGTAGCCTTTCGCGGGGAGCAAACAGAGGAAGGCCACGAGCGACAAGCAACAATAACACACGAGGGCGCATGAAAAGCAAATCTATGTGTTATTGAATAGTCACAAACTACAGCTCTCACTTACACCGGGCAAGAGGGCCTTTCTGAGTCTCTGGGTTTGTTTTGGGGTGTGTGTGCTTTTGCCAATATAATATTTGCTGCTACTGTACATAAGAGCCTCAGATATATATCCGTCTATCCCCGGAGTCTTTTATATTTAATGTGGAGTTCAAAGATGTGAGATGCATGTAAGAGCAAAACCCTTTTTCCTTTTTAAGTCTTGCTTCCATCCTTCCATAAAATACATCACCAATTGCAAATAAATTTTGCAAGCTATAAGAAACTAGCAACCACAGTGGAACTCTCTTGTGCCATTTTCCCTCCAAGAACAATTTCCCCCAGAATAATCTTTTTAAAGCCTCCTGTTTTAACGGAAACAAAAGTTGGCAGCACAACCCTAGTTCGCGTCAACTGATTCCCAGGCCAGTGTGTAGCCTTAGAGTAGCGGAGGGCAACTTGAGCGGGGGGTGGGGTGTCTGGGGGCAATCTGTGGGGCACCGACAGCAAAGAAACACAGTAACTACCCGTAGGTCAAATATACCTTGAGAACAAGCTAAATTTAATAGAATCATAGAAAAGTAGAGTTGGAAGGGGCCTACAAGGCCATCAAATCCAACCCCCTGCTCAGCGCAGGAATCCAAGTCAAAGTATCCCTGCCAGATGGCTGTCCAGCCACACCTGATGTCCAGGCGGAATCTGGCTTCCGGAGCCCATGATTCCGTGTCCTGACTGCACTCTGGGATGGTCGAGAAGAGATCCTGGCCCTCCTCTGTGTGACAACCTTTCCGGCACTGAAAGAGCACAATCATTTGAACTCGTTACCACTCCATAGCAGGAATCCGCCTTTTTTTTTTTTTTTTGCTGCGTCAGGGCAGTTGGCAGGGGGCCGTAACGGGGGTTGGTGGGACAGGGGCAGGCCTGCATTTTGCCTACCCCTGCCTTTAAGACGCAGTGGGTATTTTGCATGTAAAGCTAAACCATACTTTAGCACACTACGGGAGCGAGCCTCAAGTTTGCACATTCCGCCCTCATGCGGTCGCAAGGAGCTCAGAAGCACCCACTTTTAAATTAACCAGAGTTCCCTGTCATGTCTGAACTCTCTTTAGAACATGAGTTCGTTATCACATCTGAACTCAGGGAAACTCTGGTAGGTTTAGATCATGGTTTGTTTACAATCCAGGTTCAAACCACAGTTTGATCCTGGCTTGTTTGAACAAACCATAATTTAAACCAGGGGTGGGCATCCTCAAAGGTTTCGGGGGCCATTTTCCACACACCCCAGACCTTTGTGGGTTGCACTCCTGGCGGTGCTGAGGCAGAAAAAAACAAAATTGGTGGTTTGTTCCCAAGCTAAATTTGTCCATTTTAAACCTCTGTTGCGGGTTGCTGCTGAAATTCAGTGGCAAATTCCCAATTTTTTTTTTACTGCTGCCAAATTTTGGCAGCACAGTGGGGGAACGCTAGAGGCCAGGGTGGGCGCATGCGGCCCACAGGTCACATGTAACCCATCTCTGATTTAAACTAACCAGAGTTCTTCCTAGTTCAGACCTAACAAAGAAGTCTAGTTATTTTAAAAGCAAAAATGGGTTTTCCCCGGTTGCCTCCTCATGCCCATGCCAGGGGCAAAGAGGGGAGGGAGCAGCATCTGAGCCTGGTTTCTGCAGTGCTGAATTACATGCGCAATGCGCCACTACTTCCACTACTGACTTTTTTACCAGTTCAGCTGCCATGGCTTCCCCCAAGGGATCCTGTGATTTGGAGTTTGGCAAGGGGGTGGAGAATTAAGAGATCCCTCCCCCTCCACCCCATCGCCACCAAACGGCAGTTCCCAGGATTCTCTGGGAAGAGGGAATTATGGGTAACCTAGTTTATGATGCTAGGATAGATATATCTATGATGTAGAGCAGGCTTTTACAAATTGCTGCCCTCCAGTTGTGTTGGACTTCAACGACCAGCAGCCCCAGCTCGCCAGGTTGGGGAAAGGTGAGGTCTACAATCCTGCTACAGTGCATGGAATTGCGATGTAAGCACTGTGAAGCCTGTCTCATTGATCGGGTCCAGAAAACACAATAACCCACACTCAAGGGTTGAGCATGGGTTCAAGTGTGGATTGTTGCTGAACCGTGGGTTGATGTTGGGATGTGGGTTATCATGTTGTCTGAACCCAGCTGCGCTAACAAGCCATGGCCAGCAGTAACTGCTTTAAGCTTAAAAACGCCAGTTTCTTGGGCCCACCCCTTATGCCTTCAGCCCCACCCAGCACTGGAACGCAGCCCCCGAGACCCAGAATGGAATTCAGCCCTTGGCCTGAAAGAGGTTTAACACCCCTGCTATAGCGGCCGTAGGATGCTAATGTCTAGCCGACATGGCCGTGCTGGCCTTCCAGTTCTTTCCAACTCTATGATTCCGCAAACTAAACAGGACCGATCCCTGCTAGCCCTAATATTCTCTGTTGTGTCCCCACACACACACACAACACCACCGCTGCTGCCGACAAAGCCCTTTAAAGGGAGTTCCACTGTAGCGTACGTTTTCCTCTGTTTATTTTGCATGCCCGGTTCATTCATTTCCCCTCCCCGTTGCTGATAACTCTGTCAGGATTTCCTCCCTTTTTTGGTTATCTTTTTGCTTTACACAGACAGCAGTTTCTGCCACGGAGAAGAAGAAGAAGTGGAAAAAAGCCTTCCTTAAGTGGAATTTGCCACGTCTGCCTAGGCTGGATTCTTATTGAGCTGCTCGTTTTAAATTTGATTTTGCGCGCTGGATCTTCAGCAAGACAAATGCTTTCCCACCGCCCCCCCGTGCCCCCTCTTGCAAACGTTGTAAGTGGGGTCGGTGACTGTGCAGCGACTGTATGGTCCGTCCGCACCATACAAGGACTTACAACATATTCCCTGGCCTCAAGGGCGTACGTGGGTTTGCCTAAAGTCCGCTTCATGAGCTCTTTGTGAAAATACAAGGACTGGGACTGCTGTCGAGTCAGCGAGAGAAAACAACACGCGTTAAAAGGGCTGGAGGAGGAGAGGGGGGGAAAGAAAGAAAAAAAGACTTCTACATTTACTGCTTCTACAGCAAAAAAAGATAGCTCTCTTTAGGTCCGGCGACCGTGTCATGATCTAACATCGCGGAAGCACATGCTGAAGTCACTCCTGTGCTTTGAAAACGTAAACTCGGGGATTTCGTAGAACAGTAGAGTTGGAAGGGGCCATTTTGGATGCCCAGTGTCGTTTTGGAGGGCCCTCACTGAGTCCGCCTTCTCATTGCCAACATCACCAGCTGCTCTTGCTCCTCACCCTCGTTCTCATCATGGCCACCACTTGCTTGCTTGGCAGGCAGAGAGACAGTGAGCAAGGCGGCCGTAGCATCTCCTGCTCCTCCTCCGCACCACCAGTTTTCTGGGCCAGAGCGAGAGGCAGACAAACAAGCAGGTTGCAATGGGGAAATAAGGAGGAGCAACTCCAGGGGGCTCTGGTCAGTGGGCCCCTGCTGAGGCATGGGCCCTCAGCAGGTGCCCGACTATGGCTACCCTTGATGCCGGCCCTGCCCAAGACTGGAATGCATCCAAGATTATCGTGCTAAGTAGCGGCTGCTTCTCTATTTTGACCCACACGACCTCCATCTTTGTGGTAAATCGATTTGCCAAAGTGCCGAATCGAGCTTACCAAGCTTACCAACCTGCCCGGTCACTGAGGTCATTGGATGGCATGGTCCTGGTGGTTCCGCATGGACCTATGGCCCGGTTGGAGCCCACCAGGAGAAGAGCCTTCAGTGTGGTGGTTCCACTTCTCTGGAACTCCCTGCCTGTGGAGGCCAGGCAGGCGCCAACATCATCTTGTTTTTGGCGCCTCCGGAAAACACTTTTATTTCAGGAAGCCTTCCTGAACTAACCAGCCATGGTTTTATTGATTTTGTTGGTAACATATTGTTTCATTCTTTTATCTGTTTTATCTTTTGTTGTTCACCGCCGCTCTTAAACCTCCATCCCGGAATGTGGAGTGGTATATAAACCTTGTAAGTAAGTAAGTAAATAAATAAAATATTTTACATGACAGCAAGGAACAATATATTGCGGCCGGGGAAATTCATTTTCCTCCAGCGACTGTGAAGATGGCAGCTCAGCTCAGAGGGAGCAGGGGGGTTCCGAGGGGGGTGGCAGATGACTGTCAGCGACCCTGCTCATAAAGGAGCCCTGGTGCTGTGTCCTCGTGAGCCCTGCCTCCGCTGCACCCGAGCCTGAAATTACGCATGTCGCAAGAGGCACTTCCAAGGAGGGCAGAAAAGGAGGATGCCCCAAATCCCAGGTTTCTGCTTGGGGGCGGGGAAGTGTTGGATGACCCAAAACACACGAGCAGGAGCCGCTGGACCAGAAATAGAGAAATGGCCAACTCAGGAAGGCTAATAACTTATCCTGGTCCTCATGCGCACTGAATTCACACAATCCTTCTAAGTTTTCAGATGACACGGTAAAGCCACCATAAATTGAAGGGGAGGGGGTTGGTGGTGACAGCGACCACTCATGGAAATGCTCCAACATGTCTTAAGGATGTGACCGCCAGTCAAATTTTAGGGAGCTGATGTACTATGACACGGATCTCTTCCTGCTAATTTGGCCTCTCGGGTGAAGCCGCCATCTGTACATACTCCACAGCACATCATCTCTTGAGTTTCCCAAGGGGCCATAAGTCATAAACCCCACACTTGACAGAGATGTGTCGGAACGTTGATATGACCAGCTGTCATGCTTAAAGTATCGGTGACACTTTGCAGTGTACTAATAAAAAGAATAAAAGAACTCCATGCATATAGAAAGCTAGCATGTCTAGGGAAGGCTATACCACAAACCTTCTTCCCTGAGATACCAGCTTTCTACAGGCAGGGAGATTCTGATGCAGAGGAATATCCGATTACCGTACATAGCTCATCCACTGGAGGTCTGGACCATATGATTTTGCTGAGAGCGTTGCTCAGCCCTAAGTGAGCTGTGTATATATGCCTAAATGCCATGATAGATTTTCCAGCATGGATGTGACCAAAGCATGTGCTGTAGATGTTAGATCATAACATGGAAAGCAGCCCTTAACTCAGTTAGCCCCGTGAATCTGAAAAAAATCATTTCGTTTTGTTTATAAGAACATTAAGTATGTACCAGATTTGAAAAACAACAACACAGAAACTTAATCACAAGTGGCTATGAACTCTAATCCGTATATAGTACATGTAATAAAATCATGAAAAAATACAAAACCCCCAAAGGCTGAAAAATAAGAAGGTTTTATTTATCTTGTATGCTGATTCCAAATACACACACAGAGATGGAAGGATCACTACAGGTGGACTGAAAGGGTGTTAAGGTGGAACATCTACAAGAAGAGAACTACTGTCTACAAAAGAAAAGAAAAGGAAAAGGAAAACAAGATGAATGATCAAGAAAACATTCCTGGGTGCAAAAGGAAGAATTAATTACATGGGAAGGAGAACAAAAAATCAAGTCAACAACTTCCACCAGAATAGAAACCACAAAAATCCAAGTTAAGAGGCAAATGATTCGTTGAATGAGGCAACTCTTCTGGAATTCGTTTTCATGGGACAAAAGAATCGACACCCGTAAATTGCATTTACAGGAATGGCCCAGCATATCTCAAAACAAAGGGAAGGAGTCAGAGGAAGTCCACCACGTGCAAGCAAAATGTTCATCCAACGGTTTTTTGGGCCATGAAAACTCTTCCTTGGGTAATTTTCTACGGCAAGCATTCGTATGCTGCAAAAGAACCACCAAGTGGCCGCCTTCACACATAACGCTAAGCCATGGTTTATGTTAACCATGGTTTGTTGCTTTAGCCATGAATCGCCTTGCAGATGAGCAAACAAACTGCGTCTTGGTTTTTTTTCTTTATTTCTGGTTTGTTTCTCTCCTGCCCATTTTGCAAGTTTCATTTCCAGGCTGCTGCCCCTGTTTCAGGGCAGACAGCAGCACAAATAATCCAGGGAGAAGCCGCAGTTCTGCGCTGAGACATTCTGGCAAGCCATGGTTTAAAAACAAGCTGCAATTTACAAGCCAACAACAAACCGTGCCTTCTATTTGTGGTTTGTGGCTGGGTAACAAACCATAGTTTGTTTGCAGGGATGGGTTCAGATACCACAACAAGCCAGCTTTGAACAAACCACATCATGGCTTAGTATTTTGCGTGGACCAAGCCGCTGTGTCGTGAAAAATAAATGAAAGAGGACTCTTGTGAGGCCCCCCCAAAAGCATCCAAGCACAGAGCAGGCGGCTCTGTGCATGATCCCATTCTAGGCTTGCATCTTTCCGACCAGTCTCTGGACAGCGCAGAGCTGCTACCTGCCCACAGATGAGGCTACCCGCTGCACCCCTGCAGGAGTTACTGCTCTGGCGTGCCTCCTTCCAAGCTTATTCTGACCACTCTCTGCATCAGGTGTTATTCCAATTGTTCTCATTACAATGACATGCAACATTTTGTTAGCACCTGTGGATTTCCACCCCGTCTTCCCTTTCGGTTTGAGGTCACTGGCTGCTGTAGCTAAGGATGTGAGAATGAGCCATGTATGAACACACCGAAGTTCTCCATTTTCCACCTCAATTAACATCTCGCCTTGATCTCGCTCCTAAACGTGAGTGTCCTTCCCCCCCCTTCAAACAGGAAAAGTCCGCATTTTTGAACATGAAAAATGCACACTTTTCTAAGTACGCACACCAAAAGTACATCCCCCCCCAGTAGGCTAAAGCATGAAAATATGGGGGCTTTGGGGGGGATGCACATTTTCGGAAGTGCACACTTGTGCAAGTGCGCACTTTCGAACATGAATTCAAGCCCAGGGTAAATTGCAAAAATTTCCCGAGAATCACGCCTCTGCTCACATTCGGGGTTGCGAACGGGACATGTCTGCATGATTTGCGAACAGGAATAAAATTCTTGTACATCGGTAGGTGTGGCCCCTTTTATTTGCCTCTACAGCTGAGCTTATTATCCTCATAATGTGTTTCTACTTTTAGCCTTAACACCCCCAGCCTCGAGATCGCAGAGCAGAAGCAAAGCATGTGTTAAGCACGCAATGCTAAGAAAGATGATTTGAGGGCATAAGTTCAACCTCTGGATTTCTGGTACAGGAAGAGTTTTGCTTTTTTTAAACAAAGATTGCTGACACTTTAAAAAGAGACATCCTTTTTTGCAAATACAGAGACGGAGAGAAAGAGAGAGAACATACTTTGAAAACAATACTCAGTAACAAAAAGACTGGGGTTTTCACGGCACTAAGATGGACATAGAAAAAAAGCAGAAATGAGACTGAGCTAGAAAAGCAGTTTCTCATCGTTTTTGCAGTCACTGGGCGGGTATCCAGTTCAACACTGCATGCTGTACGTCCGTATTTTATTATCGGATCTGTGTTTTGTGTTTTGTGAATTGCTGTGAACCACCCAGAGAGCTGCGGCTCTTGGGCGGTATAGAAGTGAAATAAATAATTATAATAATAACAGCAATACAGGTAACACAAATTATGTTATGCTGGCATAAACCGCCTCAAGCGTGACGCCAACAGTGCTTGCTGGTGCGACAGATTTTTTCCAGAGAAAACTGTCACACCAGCAAGTGCTGTTGGTGTGGTGCTAGAGACCGTTTACGCCAGCACAATGTAATACATGTTTGCGCCGGATACTTCCCCAGAGTAGAGGATGAGGTGGGATGGCTAGGTACTACCTCCAGAATCAGAAACAGCATGTTTCTGAATACCAGCTGCTGGGGACCAGGAACTGCGCCAAGGGTCGGCATGGCCGGGCACCTGCCGAGGGCCCACACCCCAGCAGGGGCCCACTGTCAAGAGCCCCCCCTGGAGTTGCTCCTCCTCTTCCCCATTGCAAGCTGCTTGTTCGCCTTCCCTCTCGCTCTGGCCCAGACAACGGTGGTGCTGAGGAGGAGGAGGAGGAGCAGTGGATGCCCCAGGCCTAATCGCTCACTGGCTCTTGGCCTGTCCAGCAAGCAAGTGGTGGCAATGATGAGTGGTGGCCAAAGGAAGTGAGGCAGGTGGCTACTAGGAGGAGGGCCTTTTCTGCCGTGGCACCCCAGTTATGGAATGAGCTCCCCAAAGAGGTTCGCCTGGCGCCTACTTTGTATTCTTTCCGGCGCCAGGTGAAGACCTTTCTGTTCTCCCAGGCATTTTAATCATTTTAATCTTGGAATTGTTTTTAATTCCGTTATTGTAACTGCTGCTGCTAGCTCTGCTGTTTGTTTTTAATCTGTGTTTTTAAATTTTATATTTTATATTGTATGTTATGATTTTAACTGTTGTAAACCGCCCAGAGAGCTTTGGCTATTGGGCGGTATAAAAATGTATTAAATAAATAAATGAATAAAATAAAGAGGAGGAAGAACAAGAGAGGCCGGTGACCATGGAGGTGAGAAGGTGGATTCGCTGAGGGAGGGCGTCCTGCCCAAAGACCTGGAACCAGCACTGGCTGGGGAACACTAGAGGGAGGGCGCTACTGAGCAAATGTCCTGCCTGTGGGCTTCCCACTGGGGCATCTGGTCGGCCACCGTGGGGACAGAATGCTGGATGGCTTAGGCCTTTAGTCTGATTTTGTTGTCTGATCCAGCAGGGCTCTTCTTACACCCTTATGTGTCCGAATACCGGCCACCACGTTTATTTCGATACTGCTCATGTGTACATGGATCCAACCATGCTGCTAGGACGAGGCGATTGGCTGCTACTTCAAGCAGCGGGGGTGGGGGTGGAGGCATCGGAGGCTGTTGGGGATGGGGACAAAAAGGAGCTCTGTGGACTGATGAAAAATGGTCCTCGGGCTACTTCCTGGAAAGGAGGCTAATAAAGGCCTTGATCCAATTTCTGCTGTGTTGCTAGTGGCCGGGGAGCTAGTTCTCCACTGTAGGGATTCTAGTAAAGAATTCAAGTAAAGAATTCAGAGGAACACATGCCACATTGGTCATGAATTTATGTAGCTGCCATTCGGGCAAACTCCTGTGCCACAGAGGCAAGGGGCAGGCAGCATGCCAGGAGTGAAAATCTGGGGTCCCTCTGAATCATTGGCTGCCTCCCTAAGAGTAAAAAAGGAAGCCAGTAGGCCTCAAAAGTCCTCTCAGAAAAGCGATGCCCGAAGGAACGATTCCACACCCAAACAAGGCGGGGGAAACGAGGAACCACGCAGAGCCCCAGCCAACGTCAGGCTGCCATGCTGAGCAGAAGACCAGTTTCAAAGTCGTTCAATATTTTTTAAAACTCATTTAAGTTAATGTTTATTTATCAATATTTTTTTTTTAAAAATATATCATCAGTTTAAAGTGCCAGGGACCTACCAATTAGGAACAGTTTTCCTTCTTATGGGGCACTCAGATGGAATATGGCTGGCACTTTCCCCCCTTACATCTCCGTAAGTAAACAGATTAGAAATGGAGTGTTCACACTTCCAGCAAGCCAGCCATGACCTCTTCCACATCCTCCATTCCGTTCCCAGCCCCTATCAGTCAGTCAAGCATTCCGTGCTCACTGAGGATGCTCAGTTCTCAGTGAGTTTGCTATTAGTATATAAGTTGGGCTAAATCTATTCTTTTTGAGCCGTATACCTTCGCTCGGGTGCCTGTGGCTGGGGAGGGGTCCCTGCTCCCCTCCCCCACTTAAATGAAAGATGAAAATTCAGGGAAGGATCCTGGAATATCCCAATGGGGATCAGAGTTTTTTGCCCGCCGAGATAATGCTGCTGTAAATATACCAGCTCCAAACTCTAGGACTGCGCTTAAAAAAATTAATGAGTTATTTAAAAAAAACCCAGTGACAATTAATCCATCATTAATTAACTTGTTAAGAAATATCTCCCTACAGATCTGATCGTGAGCAGTTTATTTTCTCTTTTGGCAATGAGCAGACTTGAATCTGAATACTATGTCCAAATTATCTACCCTAAAAAAAAAAATTGATTTCATCCTAGGGGAAAAACACAAGCCATTCTTTCCCCTAAACCAAACTTTCCAAACCTTGGTTCTCAAACCGTTTTTTTGGGGGGGGACTACAAATCCCATCATTCTTTACCATCGGCTGGGGATAGGGATTATGAGAAATTTGTTTCAGTTTGTGTTTGATCAGGATTTAGCCAGATCGCACCTTCTGGACCAAACATGGGCTTGGACACAATCTATGATCAAAGTCCGTACCCAAGCTTGTGGTGTGATTCAAGGAACCTCCCCCCCCCACAAATGCATTCAACAGCATGCGTGCATCTGAAAAATGCGCGCGCACACACACTTTAATCCATGGGAGAAGAATGCGTACTTTCGAAGATGCACGCAGTTGATGCATACCATTTGGAAACATACGCACGGAGAGGTGTACGGATTTTCATGTGAAAAGAAAAAGGCAACGCTCGCAAACTGATACGGACGTGGAATTCAGGATGGATATCAGAGAATTTTGGTGAGCTTGAGGTTTTGCTGATTTGCACATGCCTAGGGGAATTATGGGAGCTGTAGTCCAACGACATCTGAAGGGAAAGGTTGAAAAAAAAAATCTATCCTTTTTTGTGGTTTCGTTCTGGGGGTTTTGACTGCAGTTTTGAATTTCTCAGAATCTGGTCCATATGTTACAGTTTAAAACACACACGTACACAGAACACAATACAAAGGAAAAGGGAAAAGGAGGGAGAAGGAAAAACTGAGTCAATTTCCCAAAGAAGTCACAATAGAACGTGCAATTGAAGCACACTAGAGAGAGACACAGACACACATATCCAGAGGAGAACTTACCCCGCGTTTTAGGCTCCTGAAGCAGTGGATTTTGGGTTTGGAGGTCATGAACTCGTTGAAGCGATGGGAGAGGGGTTCCTTTTGCTGCTTGGGAGACTGGGGGCCGTTGGGAACAGGAGAGGGTGAGGCAGAGGAAGGGGGAGGAGGAGGCGGCTGACGGGGGGATGTTAAAAGGGACATAAGCTACGTATAAGAGATGGAGAAGTGATAGAATTAAAAGGAAAAAAAAAACGAAATCAAAAGATTAAAAAACAAACCCAGAAAAGCACATACGAACCAAAATGAACCCGCGGGTGCCAAAAGAAGCAACATTTCAAAACCAAAATTTGAAAAGCAATTCAAAGCAAATAATTAAAATCATGTTTTGTTTTGAAGTAAATAAAAGGAATTACGATTAACAGGAAGAAAAAAAAAGGAAAAGAAAAAGAGAAGGATCAGGGGCCGGGAAGGAGTGTTTTTTTTTTTTAATAAAAAAAGACTCGGGTTACAAAATGAGGCTGTGATAGAAAATGAGGAATTTTAGTTCAGTGATGCAATGCAAAGAACTAATGTGCAGGAATTCCCCCTAAGAAAGCCCACCATGCCGCATGCAAACGAGATGAGAGGATGAATTAGAGAGAAAGAGAGATTCCCCAGCCCAGACTCTCACCCCTGACTAAACTGCTGAATTCACCAGGAATTGGTACCCTGAACATCCGGAACCCCCTTCACAGAAGAGACAATCTGCGGTAGTGGGTTCGAGTGTTGTGCTAGAACCACAGAGATCCTGGTTCGAATCTGGATCAAATTGCTGAAGCTCACTGGGTGGCCGGCTGTTTACTCTCAGCCTGACCTACCTCGCAGGGCTGCTGTAAAAGGTAATACAGCATAACCCACCCTGCGAGACCTTCTTGGGGTACGGGCATGAAGCAAATGTGAGGAAGAAAAACGCAACGTGTTTCTTCACATCGGTGAAAGCACATATTGGCATAAAGATGGCACATTCCAGTGATCAGCAAGAGGGGCGGCGCGAAGGTGTATGTAGGACCACAGACCAGGGCAGGAGTGTTGAACCTCTTTCAGCCCAAGGGCCGCATTCCATTCTGGAGAAGCTCTCGGGGGCCGCATTCCAGTGGTGGGCGGGGCCGAAGGCAAAAAGGGTGAGGCCAAAAGAGCATCATGCTTAGGACAGGCATTTCAGCCTCTTAGAATTGGGAGGGAAAACTGCACAAAAGCCAGGGAACGCCCCCTCAACGATCGATGACTGGGGGAAAGGGGGTGGGGCTCTCAGGGGGAGGGGTGTCCCAGTGGTGGGTGGGGCTGAAGGCAAAAGGGGTGGAGCCAAAATACAAAAAAAAGCCAGCATTTTTTAGTTTAAGGCTGTGACTGCCAGTAACTAAACCTGAAGGGGGGCTTTCAACCTTTTAGAACGGAAAGGTGGTAAGCCAGGAAACCGCCAAATGATTGGCAGCTGGGGGGAGGGTCCTGAGGAAGGGGGCGTGGCCACCTGGAGGGCTGGATTTGGCCCACTGTCCTGAGGTTCAACACCCTTGCGGGTCACTTAGGAAGCAGAACAGTTAACCCCAAACTTTGTTTCAGGAGTTCCTCGAAAGCTTACCAGGAGTCCCTACACTGAGAAGATAAGTATCTAGTTCTCTGCCGGGCGGTGCAGCCTCCATGACTGGTATTCCTGGCTGCAGGGGAGTGCCGAGTGTGCCCTAGGCCGTAACATGTGGGCCCGCACGCGGGCAGTGCTCCACGTGAGCTGTGTGCCCCAGACACCAAGCCCCACACTCCTCAGCCGCGGCATCCCCTGCTCCTCCTCCTCACCTCCACTGTTGTCTGGGCCAGAGCGAGAGGCAGGTGAACAAGCAGGTTGCAACAGGGAAGAGGAAGAGCAATTCCTGGGAGCACTTGTCAGTGGGCCCCTGCTGGGGTGTGGGCCCTTGGCAGGCTGCCCGACCATGCCAATCCTTGACACGGGCCTTGGGAAAAGATTCCCTGAAGACAGGGCATGACGAAACCCTTGGTCCCAGACTAATCTCATTAGAGACTATGACAGACTTCCCTCTACCCTGCTCCTTCCAGATGCATTCAGCTACATCTCCGATCACCTCCCAGCCAGTGTGCAGGCTGGGGTGATGGGTGTTGTAGTCCAGCACATCGGAGGGCGCCGGGTTGAGGGAAGGGTGAGGATAGAAATCCGTATCTTAACCCACCCTTAACTCCAGGGAAAGAGGGAAGGAAGAAATCTTAAACTAACAAGTAAGGATTTCACTAGTTGTCCCGAGATGCAATGAGGAATCCATTTAACATGCCTTCATGCAACATTTACCATGCTGATGGTGAAAAAGAGAAAAACACACACACACACACATATATATGAAGAGAATTACACGAACTAATCCAAAACACTTGCAATCCAGGCACATCAATGAGAAACAGACGCATGGCTACAACAACGCCACATCGCAGGGCATCAAGTTCCCTGCCATAAGCAGTCAGGAAAGCTTTGGTAAACTGGAAGAGGTTTGGTTCTCTCCCCCCACCCCACCCCGCCCCCAGGCCCCACGGTTTAATGGGCCACAAGTGAATAACAGACACATGCGGGCAGAAAGGCCAGTACAAAAGTTTCCGTAGCCTTATTTGCAAGGCTGACTGCATAACATGACATCACGCCAGCATCCTAACACCGCCGCCGCTGCTGGCACAACAAATCAAATGTTTTAGCATAAGGCAAATCACGAGAGTTTTAAAAGAAGAAGAATAATGTTGCATTGCACGAGTTCAGTTTTTAGCCTTGCTGCGAATTAATAAGATCCAGCAGCTGCGCAATTATACCCTCCAAGCGCACACTGAAAAAGTGAAGGAGAGACCAGCGTCAGGGAAGCAGTGGTGCAGGCGGGCATGCTGATAATCAGCTGGAAGGGACTGAACAACGTAATTGGCGGGCATGAAACCATGTAAGCAGAGAGCGATTGTGGCGAAGAGAGGTCATCGCTCAAACAAACTGAGCCCAAAACAGCTTGGAACCAATGAAAAGCAACACAATATTAAGGGGGGGAAAGTACATTGAAATAATAAAGAACGTTAAAAATTAAAGCAAAATTCAGCAATTAAAAAAAAAACCCTATTACAATAAATTACAACAGGACATCAGCTATTAGTTCTTCGAAACTAATTTCTATTAAAAAAGAGAGAGAGAGAGAGAGAGAGAGAGGGAGACTTCACTGCTGGTATTACAAAATAACTCATGGGTAGCAAACTACAAACGGTACTGAAACTAAAGGCAAAGTCCAAAAAGTTCGGTACCTTATTTTTTTTGATGAACGGCCATAACTTGCCCTTGGACTTGCTGCTGAATCGGGATTCTGTCTTCCCGTCTTTGGCGTTGGAGAGGCTGGATTCGGAGACCGTGCGCTTGATTGGCTGGGTGAAGTCTTCGAAGTCGACGTCGCCCGGAGGCTCAAAGCCGGACTTAAAGGCTTCTACAACCAACTGGGAATCCTGAAACAGACCCGGACAGGGCAGAAAGCAGTGTTGCTAGTGAGTGATGTGGACCTCAAAGTTCTCTGATGAGAACCTCGAATTTCGCAGGGAATTTCAGGGAATTTCGCAGTCCGTGAATCGACCAGAAGCAGATTTTAAGGGACACATAGTTCGGGGCGAAGGTACATGGCTTTCTATGAGCAAAGGGTCATGTTCAATCTCTGGCATCTCCCGCTAAAAGGAGGAGCTGAATGTCACCAGTTGGAGTACATAATATTAGAAGTTTCCTGGCTTTAGTGCAGCATTTCCCCAATTCTAAAGGGTTGAAATGCCTCTTCTACTGACAGGAAGAGCTCTAAGATGAAATATGCTGGCATTTTGACCCCACCCCTTTTGCCCTTGACCCCACCCCCTTTTGCAATGCACCCCCCCCAGAGCTTCCCAAAATCGAATTCAGCCCTCAGGCAGAGAGGGATTCAACACCCCTGCCCCGCATGAAATGGAAAGATTGGGACCACGTTCTCTCTCGTTGCAGAGAGCAAGGACAGGCAGTTATCAGAGGGGGTGTTAGGGGGTGGCCCACTAGGGCTGGAGCCCCAAATCTTTCATGTGGATCCCCGAATCTCTGGGAGGCCCTCTGCCCCACCACCCTGCTGTTCATGGGCACTTGCTGAAAGAAAGGTACAGGGCCCCGGATGATCTCTGTTGCATCGGATCCCCCTGGATGAGCTGGCTTTTGACCCACACGTGCTTCCCCTCCTGCTGTCCAGTCCCCCCCAATCTTTCTGCCTGAGGTTTTTTTCCTGAAATCAAATACCTTCCTCTCCCCTGTCCATACATCCCTTTTTACAAATAGGGGTGTCCTTAGGAGACAGGCTCCTTTAAAGAAACATACACACACGCACACAGAGACTTTAGAGCATATGTAAATTAGCACACACAAATTTGTGCATTTCTTTTGTCCTGTGGGCTTGAGCCCCGGATCTTTTTGGTACCTAGAACCGCCCCTGGCAGTAATCCTTTCCGTTGCAGGGCACAAGTTCTTCACACAGGTGCCGTGCCAAGTGAACACCTCCATGCTGCTCCTTGGCAGTGCGTGGGAAAAGGGAAGGGGTACCCCCGAATGATTGGCAGGCAGGGGAAGAGGGGATAGCCACCTGGGAACTTCCGAGGGCCAAGCGGAGACTCCAGGAGGAGTCGACACCCCTGCTGCAGCGGACTCCTGGACACGAGGAAACGGCACAGCGGCCTTCTCTCTGGGGCTCTCCGTGCAGACCGGGTGTGTGTGTGTGTGAGGGAATCACACTTTCGTGGATTCCTTCTTTCACTCCTCAGGAGAAAGTGGTGAGCGGCAGGGGCCGTGCTGGGTACTGGAAAAATCAGGCCCACAGGACAATGCACAAATTAGCAGATACTAATTTGCAGATGCTCTAAAGTCTGCAAAGGCCCCTGTCTCTTCAGGACACCCCTCTTTGTAAAAAGAGATGTATGGACAGGGGAGAGGAGGGCATTTGGTTTAGGAAAAAAACTTCAGGTAGAAAGATTCAAGGGGGGGGCAGCAGGAGGGGAAGCACACTGGGGGCCAAAAGGCAGCAGATCCAGGGGGATCTGATGCAACAGAGATCATCAGGGCCCCTGGACCTTTCTTTCAGCCAGTGCCCCTGGACAGCAGGGTGGTGCGGAAGAGGGCCTCCCAGAGATCCAGGGCTCCAAATGCAAGATTTGGGGCTCCAGCCCTACTGGGCTGCCCCCTAACACCACCTCTGGTGAGCAGCGCTGTGGTCCCACATGCGCTGTTTGTGGTGGCCGCCAGTGCCTTAGAAACTAGATAACAATTATGAATTTTTATATGACAGGGAGAGAGAGAGAAACAAGGAACAGGGGAAAGGAGGGGATCAAAACAGAAAGAATAAATGTGTCAAATGATATCACATCCTGGGTGTCCTCAGTTCACTGCTGCTGCTTTCCCAGCCTTTGGAACCCATTAAAATCCATGTCCTTTCATCCATATTGTATCCATTACCCGCAATCCATACATCCCGCCACTACAATAGGGCCAAAAATAAGCCACTTGCCTTTAATGTGGCAGAAAGAGATAAATGTCAAAACAGGAAGTCAGAAATCCAGAGCAAATTAATTCCTATCCTCTGCCAGCGTATCGGGAAGGCCATATCCCACACAGGTTCACTCAGCAGTCTCTGCAGCTGGCCTGACACAATGACCTCCATCTTGCTGGGGATGCTACAAGGGGAATAGAGGCCAAGCAGGACCGGTGCAAGGCAGTTTGGTGCCCTAGGCAAAGATTAGCGCCCCCCCCTTCCCACTTGAGCCCTCCCTCCCTCCCTCCAGCCCTATGCTCCTGGTGTCGCCTAGTTGGCCTAATGGTAGCACCGGCCCTGAGGCCAAGAGAACGCCAGGGAGATGCGCCGCATTTCGCATAAAAGCCTGGAAGCGAGCAGTCAAATTTGGTTCCACTTGAAAGACCCTTGCCACTCATGCCGGATAGGCTGGGCTGAATTAAAAACTGCCTGCTTTCCAGAACCCTGTTGTTGTTGTTGCTTTTAATGCTAGGGTTCAAATCCTGGGACATGTGGGACATGCCTCTGAGCATGTGCACAGCGCACTACCCCTTCCTCTTGAGTAGGGTCACGACTAGACATTCTGGAGGGACTTTGAAGAATCTGTGATCGCAGCTGCTTTGTTGTTTTGGTTCTGTTTTCACAGCAAAAATGGCAACTGCAATTTTGCTGGGACGCTGAACATGAAAACATGAGATCAGAGCAAATGCGCTGGGTATTCTGTTTCCAGTGACGGCCAACTAGAGGTCCCTGGCTTTTCTTTAAAATGAAAATTACACAGATTGCAGCCTGTTTTAAAAACAGAAGTCCGTGTGCTGGCTCGATGCGTGTCAGCTCGAGTTGACAGACTGGATCCAGGGGGCCAAGTTGAGAAAATCCATCGGATTTTCACCCCCCATTGGATTCCTCACACATCTGTAGCAGAAGGTTCCCAGTACTAGATGCTGGGGGAGACGAGCGAGAGGATCCCATGCAGAGCTCACGTCCTGCTTGTGGGCTTCCCAAAAGCATCAGGTAGGCCACTCTGGGAAACAAGGATTCTGGGCTAGAGAGGCCAGGTGTGGAAGGCCACCCCACCTCCCACTCGGAGAGAAGTCACTGATTGGTAATTCTAATCAATTAGCTTTTATTATGTAAGAAAGTTACAAGCCAGCCAAGTCTTGCTTCAGCTGACACAGCAGGTCGTGTCACAAACAACTGCTACAAAAGAGTCAAAGCTCTTTTAGGATCCTATAAAGCCAGCTTTTTAATGCGGCAGATTTGAGAGCTGAAACCAAACTACTGGGAAAGTGTGTCAGCGCCCTCCCGTTCAGGCTGGGTGTGCTAACGAAGCCCTGCCTTCAAGGGGGATCCTTTCCCCAAACGACCAAACGTTTGGTGGTTTCCTGACTTTTGCACAATCCCCCCCCCCATTCTAAAAGCTTGAAATGAGAGGAAGTCTGGTGTAGTGGTTAGAGTTTTGGACTGGGACTCAAGAGATCTGGGTTCTAGTCCCCACTCAACCATGATGCTCACTGGGTGACTTTGGGCCAGTCAACAACTCAGCCTAACCTACCTCACAGGGTTGTTGTGAGGATAGATAATAAATAAGTAAATACCTCTCCTAAGGCTTACTTACTTACTTACTAAGTAAGAGCTTTAAGTCTTTTCTTGCTAATGGGAGGGAGGAGAGAAAGGTGTAGGTGGAATGCACATCTGTTTCCACAAACCACAGCAGAAAAGCTGAGTAAACTCCCTTTAAATCCCAAAGGTATTACAGTGAAGCTATTAAAAGTGCAGCTATTGAAAGACATGAGGGGGATGAATCAAGTGGAAATGTATTTGGCCGGCCGAAAAGGCTACAATCTCCGGATGAAGCCAAGGGCACAGAAATTCAAAGGTAGTGAACTTCACTCAATTTAGGGATGGGGCCTACTGAAAATTTTAAATTGGCCAGTGGCTTGCATTAAAAAAAAATAGATACAAAAGAAATCAGAGATTAAAAAACAGCAACAGAAGACAAGAGGACCTTCTATTTAAATCAAGATCTAGCCCCATCAAAATTGGTATTTTTTTTACTCTGAAATAGAAACTTTGGAATATTCAATGCAATTAAACTTTAATTTAAAAAAGGAAAAAGGAAATTTGATACAGGTGTGTGTGTGTGTGTGTTTAACATACCCAGGCGCCTACATTCAAATACTGTACCAGGCTCAGAAAGAATCTCTCGGTGTCTAAGCTGCGACACCAGTTCATGACTACACTGACTTCAGGAATGGCGCCAAGGGTCGGCATGGTTGGACACCTGCCGAGGGCCCTTACCCCAGCAGGGGCCCACTGAAAAGAACCCCCGGAACTTGCTCCTCCTCTTCCCCGTTGCGACCTGCTTGTTCACCCGCCTCTTGCTGTGGCCCAGACAACGGTGGTGGTGGTGGTGAGGAGGAGGAGGAGGAGATGCCATGGCTGGCTTGCTCCCTGGCTCTCTGCCTGTCAAGGAAGCAAGTGGTACCCATCCATGATGGGAAAGAGGAGGAGGAGCAAAAGCAGCTGGTGACCATGGTAGCGAGAGGGCGAACTCCCTGAGGGAGGGGGCCCATGGAGGCTATCTTGCCTAGGGGTGTATGACACTGAAGAACTTGACCCGCTCGTGCTTGGCACATCAGCACACCTTGCCGACTCGAGAGCCGAAAGTGGGCCAAGTTGGGGGTCATTTTGCGACTTCCGCTTTTAAAGTGGGCCACAATTTGTGTTGTTGTGTTGTTGTTTTTAAGGCAGGGGAATTTGCACAAAATTCAGCTGCAGTTTGCGTCAGTATTAATGCAAGTCGTGGCTGTATTTTACACAAATTTGGTTGGAATTTGCGCAAATTCTGGCAATATTTTGCACAAATTTCTCTGCTTTAAAAAAATACACAAATCACGACCCGCTTTAAAAGCGGAAGACTGGATGCTGGCTTGACTCACGTCAGAGCGAGCCGGCGCTGGGTAGATGGGCCAGAATCCGGGGGGGGGGGGGGAGCCAGGCCAATCTGCTGGATTTTGACCCTCCAAGTGGATCCTTCACACATCTCCAGTCTTGCCCAAGGGCCCATCAAAAACCTGGAGCCGGCGCTGCCTGACTTCTGTGCAAGCAGGCCGATACTTAGCCACTCAGAAATATAATCACAGGTAGCTTTGCAGCATCCCCTGCACAGACCAATTTGGAAGAGGATTTGGCGGGTGGGCTCTCTCAAAATAAAGCGGAACGTTCCAACGAGCCATCGACTCACGTTCTTCTGATCAATGGATTCCGCTGCTTTCGTGATCTCGTCCAGACACTTGCCGATGATGGGGATCACCTGCCGGTCCACCTCCGCAAAGGTTTTCATGGATTCGCCGATCCTGATTATTCTTCTCTCCTCCATTTCCTGTATTTTCTGCAAATATAAGAATCGGCAGCGTTCATGCTGTGCTTTCACACGTCAAAAGAACTCCTCTTTCAGCAAGGCTGTCATCGACTGTACAACCCCGCAAGGCGGGCCAGTGTTCTCATTCCCCCTAAGAACGAACGTGGGTGGTGAGTGCTGATAGGATTGCTGCTGAAACGGGGCCGCTAGGAAACAAGGAAACAAGGACAGCAAGCTCAAGGGAGCCCCAAAGTTTGCAGAAGTACAAAAGAACTTTAAAAAGAAACCCCTAAGGAGAAAGAAATGGCCCAATGAGAACTGAGCATGCTCAGAAGCTGCAAAAATGTTGTGTGCATATTGGAAAAGAAACCTGGAAAACTGGTTGGGAATGGAGTAATTGTGGAAGAGAGTGTGGCTGGCTGGAACCCTCTGGTGTTCCCAGTCTGGCCCTGTGAAGGCCCCACCCCCTGGCCCCACCCCTCTCCCTCCAACCACCAATCATATGCTGGTTTGCTGGCTTTTGTGCCGTTTGTTCCCCATTCTGGAAGTTCGAAATGCTTCGGCCTTATGGCAGTGAGAGCTTTAAGCTTTAAGCAGTGAGAGCCAGTGTGGTGTAGTGGTGAGAGTGTTGGGACTGGGACTCAGGAGATCTGGGTTCTAGGCCCTGCTTGGCCATGAAACTCACTGGGTGACTTTGGGCCAGTCACGGACTCTCAGCCTAACCTACATCACAGGGTTGTTGTGAGGATAAAATGGAGAGGAGGAGGAGGATTCTGTAAGCCGCCTTGGGTTCCTTGCAGGAAAAAAGGTGGGGTATAAATATAATAAATATAAATAAATAAATAAATAAGCAAGCTAAAATAGGCTGGTATTTTTTTGTATTTAGGCCCCGTCTCCTTTGCCTTTGGCCCCGCCCACCACTGCAATGTGGCCCCCGAGAGCTTCTCTGAAATGGAATTCGGCCCTTGGGTGGAAAAAGATTCTGCACTCCTGATGTACTGCAAGAAATTTCCACTTCTGGCCCCCATATTGCTGACCACAAGGGTGAGGCTCAGAGAGGATTTCCTCCTTACAACTAACTTTGCCACCTAGTGAGTTCAAAGCAGAGATGAGTTCCCAACACACACACACACACGCACACCGTGTGTGTGTGTGTGTGTGTGTGTGTGTGTCTGTTTCAGGCTGGGTTCAGACAACATGATAACCCACACTCAGGGGTCGACTATGGGTTGAGTGTGGGTTGTTGCTAAACCATAGGTTATCATGTTGTCTGAACCCAGACATGTTAACAAGCCATGGCTCATTAACCACGAACAACCCATAAAGAGAACCCAGGGTTTGTTGTTGGCTTGTGAACTGGTTGTTCACCATGGTTTGTTATCTCGGCTGGGTTCAGACAATAATCCACATGTTAACAACCCATGGTTCAACAACAGGTTGTCTGAACCCAGTCTGTGTGTGTGGGTCTGTGTCTCGTGTGTGGGTCTGTCTGCCTCAGTGTCTGTGGGTCTGTCTGTCTGGGTATCTATGTATGTGTGTGTGTGTGTCTGTCTGTCTGCCTCAGTGCCAGTCTGTCCCTATTTCTGTGTGTGTTTTCCTCAGTGTCAGTTTGTGCGTGTATCTCTGTGTGTGTCCATCTGTGTGTCTGTGTGTGTTTTCCTCAGTGTCAGTCTGCGTGTGTGTTTATCTAGATCTGTGTCTGTCTGTTTCTCTGTGTGGGCCTGTGCCTCGTGTGTGTGTGTGTGTGTGTGTCTGCCTTAGTGTCAGTTTGTGTGTGTATCTGTGTGCGTGTGTGTGTCTGCCTCAGTGTCTGTGTGTGTGGGGGGGCGGGGTTTGTGTCTGTGTCTCTGCATGCCTGTTTCTGCGTCTGTGTGTGCGCGTGCCAGGATCCTGCAGCACGGAGCGTCCCTCCCACGATCGCCCCAACTTGCTCCGTTCATGGATGATGCAGGCGGAAGCAGCCGCCATCAAGATGCGGACTGGGGAAGGCAAAACCAATTCCCAGGGGCAGCAGGAACGCCGCAGCCCTCCCTGTGCGCAGAGGAGCTCGCAGAAACCCAGCGGCGTGGGCCGCCTAGCATCGACCCCGCAGGCCCACGCTGGCTTCAGCCATCGGGAAAGCAGACGCCATACGTGCTTGGAGTGACAGATTGCACACAGGACGCGGAATGAATGCAGGGGCAGACATGAATTGAGGCCCGATGTTTCCACCACGACGTCCCTCCGCAACCCGACAGGGCGCCGGTTGCCCACGGAGAGCTCCAATTTCCCTGCACGGCTTTGGCCCATCGGCGGATAACAGAGAACAATTCCCGGAAGGACCCCAGCGGGCGCATCCTTCCCCAAAATTAAAAACAGCTCACTCAAGTCCTATTGTTTTGGCAGTCAAAGAGCAGGCCTGGGAACTTTCCGTTCAACTCATGACACTGGTGACGGGGTGTGTGTGTGTAAGTATCGTCACGATCTGGCCAAGGACCAGAGGCTATGAAGACGACAGACACTGGCGTAGTTGACAGAAATATCACGGGCGGGCGGGCAGGGCCCAGAGGCTACAACGTTGCCGTGCAGGATCTGGACAGTGTTCAAGGAGGCAATGATTTTGTTCCTAGCAGGGGTGGTGCTAAGTACCAAAAAGATCCGGGGCTCAGGCCAATGGGACCAAAAAAATAATGCTCTAAAGTCTGCAAAGGAGCCTGTCTCCTCAGGACACCCCTATTTGTAAAAAGGGATGCATGGACAGGGGAGAGGAGGGCATTTGATTTCAGGGAAAAAAAACCTTAGGCAGAAAGATTCATGGGGGGGAGCGGGAAGTGAAGCAGATGTGGGCAAAAATCCAGGGGGATCCAATGGGACAGAGATCCTCAGGGCCCCCGTCCCTTTCTTTCAGCAAGTGACCCCGGAAAGCAGGGCAGTGGGGCAGAGGGCCTCCCAGAGATTCGGGGCTCCAAATGGAAGATTCGGGGCTCCAGCCCTAGTGGGCCGCCCCCTAACAACACCTCTGACTGTATTTTACATTTTTAACTGTTTGTATGGCAAGTGTTTTAATCTGTTTGTAATCGGCCCAGAGAATGTTGGTTATTAGGCAGATTTAAAAAATTATTATTATTATTATTATTATTATTATTATTATTATGCAATCCAGTTAAGTCCATGACATTTTTTGAAAAGCCCATCTCATCATCAACCCAATGCTCTATGTTGAAGATTAATGCTCCAAGGGAAAGCTCCTCGGCTACCGATGCTCAGACCTCCAAAACCAAAGCCAGAGACGGGGCAGCTGCCAAGGCTCTCGGCCGACACCAGCCGGCTCCGGCCCCGTGCGAACGCCATGTGCTCATTCCCACAGCTGCAGAGCAGAGGTGGCGAGCGGTGACAGAGCGGAAGAACGGCGACATCTCCCCCTCCACTTCCTCTTGCCCTCCCACAACAGCGAGGCTGAGAGAAATGCGAGTCGTGTGCTTCACGGCGGAAGTAAAACTCATGGCGGTCTAAAGGGGCCCTCTGTACGACCACCAAGTGACCAGGGTTCTGAAATTACCTCGCTGCACCACTGTAGAAACGTCCTGGTAGCGCAGGAGACGGCTTGCTAACGGCGTGCTTTTTGGAATAAAGGCCTTTCCCTGTTTTCCAAGCTGGGCCATCATTCATTCATTTATTATATTTATATCCTGCCTTTTTTGCCTGTAAGGAACCCAAGGCGGGTTACATAATCCTCCTTCTCCATTTAATCCTCACAACGAGCCTACAAGGTAGGTTAGGCTGAGAATCAGTGACTGGCCCAAAGTCACCCAGGGAGCTTCAGGGCTGAGCAGGGACTAGAACCCGGATCTGCCGAGTCCCAGTCCAGCACTCTAATCACTACGCTTTTCGCTTAGCACGTTTCTCCCTTTCACCTTGCACTTGAGCTTCTTCAAAGTCCATAGAACCTTTGTGAAAGGCCAACCTCAAGTTGTCAGTGAATCAATTGATTTTAATTTTAATTCATTTTGAAATTCATCTTTCATTAAACAAAGAGTTGCTTTCCCAGGACCTCATTGTTGTCTTTGCCTCTCTCACCCTTTATTTATTTATTTATTCATTCATTCATTCATTTTCTGTACCGCCCAATAGCCGAAGCTCTCTGGGCAGGGTACAACAATCAATTAAAAAGTACAATAAAATACAATATAAACAATAAAAACATTATGAAAATTTAGAACCAATTTTAAAAATATCACAAAAACTAAAAACAAGTTAATAAAACACGACCGCTAAAACAATTTACCACCCCACCGTATACCATTTAGTTATTCAAAGCCTCAACGTAGAGGGCAGTCTTAACATGGCACCGAAGATAGTAGAGTTGGCGCCAGGCGGGCCTCAGGGGGGAGCTTGTTCCACAGTTGGGAGGCTACCACCAAAAAGGCCCTCCCCCTCGTTGCTGTCCTCCGAGCCTCCCTTGAAGGTGGCAGTTGGAGGAAGGCCCCAGATGTTGAACGTAGTGTACAGGTAGATTGTGGTTGGGAGAGGCATTCCATCAAGTATTGTGGTCCCAAGCTGTGTAGGGCTTTGTAGGTTAAAACCAGCACCTTGAATCGGGCTCAGAAGTATATAGGCAGCCAGTGCAAGCGGGCCAGAACAGGTGTTATATGTTTGGACCTTTTGGTCCCAGTGATTAGTCTGGCTGCTGCGTTTTGCACAAGCTGCAGCTTCTGAACAGTCTTCAAGGGCAGCCCCATGTAGAGTACATTGCAGTAATCTAACATTGCAATTACTAGAGCATGGATTACTGAAACCAGGCTATCCCTGTCCAGATAGGGGCGTAGCTGGGCTACCAGCCGGAGCTGGTAGAAGGCACTCCGTAGCACTGAGGCAACCTGAGCCTCAAGTGACAAAAGATGGCTCAAGGAGCACCCCCAAGCTATGGGCCTGCTCCTTCAAGGGGAGTGCAACCCCATCCAGAACAGCATGCTTTGCGCAAATTTCCCTAGTGTTTTTTTTTTTTAATGTGCAAACCACGGCCCGTCTTAGAGACGGAAGTCCGCAAGCTGGCTTGACTCGCCCAACAGTGAGTCAGCACTAGTGTGGGGCTAACGAACTGTAATCTGGGGGGGGGGGGGGGGGGAGAATAATGAAAATCCAAAACTGGATTCCTCACACATCCCTACCCCCCTCTCACAGACACACAGCTCCGCAAAGGTCCATAATGTATCCTGCTAGAAGTCAGTCAGCCTCTTGGGGCCGACAAAATTTGGGAACAGTACATGAACAGGGGATTCCGAAATGCACGCACCCTTCTACCCGCCCCAGCGGTTTAAGAAACATCACCCATCAAAAGTGGGCCTAAGTCACTGGGACGAAGGAATACAGACAAGGTGGGCTTGCGCCGGCCACCAGGAAGGCATCCTCACCTGAAAAATATTGGGGATGTGCGTGTAATAATGTTCATTCTGCTCCTGGTTGAACTTCTGCAACATGGACGAGTATTCCGCCTTGCTCTCTTCCGCCATCTGATGCCGGAGCTGAGCTTGCTGCCGTGCCTGGGGGAAGGAAGGAAGCGGGGGGGAATGAAGAGCGTCTCAGAGAAACAGTCGCTCGGGGACTGAACCCCGCATCAAATTACCCGCACCAAAGCCTAAGAGGTCTCAGAGGTGTTTTTGAAGAGTGGCCAAAGCCAAACGTTACGTGTCCTTACTCCTCCGTTCAAGGAGTAAGAAGATGGTCTTATGCCCAGTCCAGGAGCCGTTGGTGGGCAAATTCAAGGCCCCCCGAGCACTTCCTTCGGGTGGTTCTTTATCTTTAAACTGGAATTGGACCAGATAGCCATTCGAAGAGAGGACTGCCCTCTATAAAAGAGGACACATGGGCCACCATGAAAGTAAAGTCACTTGCCACAGAACCTAAGGCAGAGGAGGGGGGGGGGTCTGAGTTCCAAACACACAGAACTGTTCTTTGGAACCCGCAGTTTTCTTTCTCCGACTCCCATTTCACAGAAGGCAAACTGAGGCAGGCTCAGAGAGACAAAGGGATTTTGGCCGAGAAACTGGGCATGCGGCAGGGGTGGCGTCGGAGTCCAAAACACAGGGCCAGACCTTGCCAAATTTGGAGCAGCAGGGAGCCCGAAGAGGGGGGGGCAAGGAAGGTGTCCATGGGCACATTGGCACACCACGTGCGGGACCCCAGTCTTATGCAAACTGGCTTTTGATAGCTGCTGGGCAGGCATACAGATAAAGAGGGCAGCATGTTTCCAGCCACCCCCCTGAGCCCTTGGCACAGGGTGGGTATCGCTCCAATAAAAGGTCCCAGTGTCGGCAGGCGGACACATCCGGCTGCTACTGGGCTCCAACGCCCAAGTGGGACCCACTACACGGATGCTTTCCTGTCCTCAGGCCCTGATCCCACCCCCCACCCCAGCAGTGCCGGCTCCAAGTCCCAGGGGTCTTCGGACAAGGCACCCTCCAGGGCCCCTCCCTCAGTGAGTCTGCCTTCTCATCCCAATGGTCACCAGCTGCTATTCCTCTTTCCCATTATGGCTGCCACTTGCTTGCTTGGCAGGCAGAGAGCCAGGGAGCAAGTCGGCCGGGGCATCTCCCGCTCCTCCTTCTCGCCAGCAACATTATCTGGGCCAGAGCGAGAGGCAGGTGAAGAAGCAGGTTGCGATGGGGAAGAGGAGGAGCAAGTCCAGGGGGCTCTTGTCAGTGGGCCCCTGCTGGGGTGTGGGTCCTCGGCAGGTGCCTGACCATGCCGACCCTTGGCACCAGCCCTGCCTCTCAGGGAGGGCTGGATTCTGTCCCAATGTTCCGGGCATTGCACCAAACTGGGCATTGTGTGTGTGTGTGTGTGTGTGTGTGTGTGTGTGTGTGTGTGTGTAATTCCCCTACCTGAAGTAGGGAAGGGGGCACCATTTTGCCTTTTCACTCAGGCAGCAAAATGTCTAGGGCTGGCCCCAATGAGTCAGGGCCCCGGGCATGCCTCCAGACCAGGGAGGAGGAGCCGTGACCCATACAGAGCTGCAAACCAGGCCAATCCTTCGCCAAAAGCTGGTGTTTTTGGCTGCGTCTCCGCACGGGGGGGCGGGGGGTATGGAAGGGCCTGAGTGCATCCTTGCGCAGAGAGGCAGTGGGATGGAATCGCTCCCGGCAGTGGCTGATTGGAAAGAAGGGACGTTCCTGCGCAGAGATGCAGCGGGCAGCCTCCCCAGTTGGAGGGCTCACGGCGAGGGATGTGCTGACGCTGGGAAGTCCGTCTCAAAGTCTGGGCTGAGTCAGGGGGTTTTCTGCAGACTCCTGTCTCTAAGACGGGCTGCGGCTTGCGTGTTTTTTTAAATGGGAAGGAAATTTGTGCCCATGGCACGATTTGCCCAATTTGTGTAAATTTACACAATTTGCACAAAAGGCGTGATTTGCGCAAATTGGAAGCCGAAAACCACACAGTTCTGGCACAGTATGTGCAAATCAGGCTAAAACTGCATAGTTTTCGGCTTCCAATCTGCGCAGACCGTGCAAAATAGCGTGATTTGCGCAGATCTCCTTTGCGTTTAAAAAAACACACACGCAAACTGGAGCCCGTCTCCGAGGCGGAAGTCCGTGAGCTGGCTCGACTCGCACAACAGCGAGTCAGGGCCAGCACAGGCTAACAAACCAGAACTGGGGGGTGGAGGGGGGAGGCAGAATCCTGTCAGATTAATCTTACACATTCTACTCGCAGCAGCCTTTGGCGAGTTTATATAGTCGAAACGTTCCGCGGGCAGCGCACCTCTGCACAATTCCTGCCGTCATCCTCTTCCAGCCCTCCCATAAAACCTCTGCCCAAATATTTCCCTTCGACAATCCCTTTCGGCGCCTCCCCTCCCTAACCCTTCATCCCGACCCCGCACCGTGAAGGATTTTCACCCCGGAGCCTTCTGCTTCCTTTCACGGCCCACTTAATGATCACTCCCTGGCCTCCTGCCCATCTGTTTCTTTTCAGCTGTCTTTCTGTCCCCGTTGCTGGCTGGGTCTCTCCCTCCCGCCTCGGGGTCCATCTGCCTTCGCTTTCCCATCTTTGCCATTCAGGCTTCCATTCGAGCCAAGGACACACGAGGAAACGCCAAGGACGCAGAAAGGAATACAGGCTGGGCACTTTAAAAGATTCGGGGGCGGCCCCCCGGGCCTGTAGCAACGCCAATCTGTATCACATTTACATGTGCTAATTTAATATCTACATATGCAAATATGGTCTTCCTCACCAGGCTTGATTGAAATTGAAACAGAAGACAACGGCAACCAACTCATTTCCCGTCCAGATCACATGAAATAAAATAAATCCCTTTCCTTAAAGTGCGCCACATCCCTCCCCGATCCTCCTAAATCTGTACTTCCTCTCCAATTACAATTCATTTGGAAGGGCTGTGAACAGGTGTGCAAAAATGCACAAAAAAGAGCAGCGGGTCAGTTTTTTCATGAGCCCTTTCAGACATCCTCCTGTGCAACTGAGCTTACAATAAAAGCTTCTACTAGCACCAATAGAAGGTTCCCCCCTGCTCTTTATTTATTTAAATTTATTCATTTCCTTCAAGGAATTCAAGGCAGCTTTCATAATCCTCCTCCTCTTCCATTTTATCCTCACAACAACCCTGTGAGGTAGTTTACGCTGAGAGCTAGCGACTGGCCCAAAGTCATCCAGTGGGCATCATGGCCGAGAGGGGACTAGAACCCGGATCTCCCGAGTCCCAGTCTCACCACTCTCACCACTATGCCACACTGGCTCCTAGGCTTAATTATCATGAGAGGCAGTGTTGTGCAGTGGTTAGTGTCGGGCTGGGACTGGGGAGATCCATGTTCTAGTCCCCGCTCGGCCATGAAACTCACTGGGTAACTTTGGGCCAGTTGCTGAGTCTCTGCCTAACCTACCTCGCAGGGTTGTTGTGAGGATAAAATGGAAAGGAGGAGGAGGATTATGTAAGCCGCCTTGGGATCCTTGCAAGAGGAAAAAAAGGTGGGATAGAAATGCAATGACAAATAATAAGAAATAATAAAAGCCGTGGTGGAGATATTGCAGTGTGTCTGTGTGTGTGTGTGGGGGGAGGTAGCCCTTCTCTCCCCATCTGCAACCCCCCCCCTTGAAAACTGCCCCTTGCATGGCAATGAAGCTGAGGAAAAAACCTTCTGTTGGCACCAATACACACACAGGGCTGGAGCCCTGGGCAGGGGCAGTGCTAGGTACCGAAAAGCTTCCAGGGCTTAGACCCACAGGACACACAAAAATGAACAAATTTGCACATGCTCTAAAGTCTCTCTCTGTGTGTGTGCCTTTAAAGGAGCCTGTCTCCTAAGGACACCCCTATTTATAAAAAGGGATGCATGGACAGGGGAGAGGAGGGCATTTGATTTCAGAGAAAAACTCAGGCAGAAAGATTCGGGGGGGGGGGCAGAAGGAGGGGAAGCACATGTGGGCCAAAAGCCGGCTAATCCAGGGGGATCCGATGCAACAGAGATCCTCAGGGCCCCTGGACCTTTCTTTCAGCAAGTGCCCCTGGACAGCAAGGAGGTGGGGCAGAGGTCCTCCCAGAGACTTGGGGCTCCAACTGAAAGATTTGGGGCTCCAGCCCAAGTGGGCCGCCCCCTAACGCCACCTCTGCCCCTGGGAAATAGATTTAGGACCTGAGCTGGGCCCAGGCCTAGCAACGCCCCTGGAGGTAATGAGGATTGATGAATGGGATCATTAACTGAAGGGGAATTGCTTAAATTTCGGTGCAGGAAGGAAATGGGAAATTAATTGGGACTAGCCACTTGATTTGTCCTTGCCCTCTTGTCAGATCAGCACGCTGCAAAATCTTCAAAACTCCATTTCAGTGCAAACATTGCCAGTTTTGTGCGAATATGGAGAACTTTGTGAATTTTAGTAAATTCTTATCAAAACCAAACTCAAACAAAATTCTCACCCGCCCCGGAGAGCCAGGACCCAGGAACCCACCCCCCGCCCCCACAACACCCTTGTGGGATGACTTCTTTCTTTCAGAAAAGGGCAAAGGAACGCTTTTGCAGAAAACAATTTGCCAGACTCCCTGCCCAGATTCCAGAAACAGCACGAGGGTCAACGAAAGCATTGTCTTTTAGAAAAATAGCACCCCAAAGACAAAAGGCATCTTGGGCACTAAGAGGCCTGCCTGCAACCAAAAAGGGGAGGAAAGTATTTTCTCAGGAGCACCGTTGATGGATAACAGGGGTGAGCAACCTGAGGAGGTCCAGGGGCCATTTTTGCCCCTGGACCGCCCCCTGGTGAGCTGCACCCCACCACACACAGGTACCAAAATGGGGGGGGGGGGAATAAAAAATAATAAAATACATATGGCATCTGGATCAGCTATGACGTCTCAAAAGGGGCAAAATAATTAGCTTGCAAACTGGGTAATTTTGACCCTTTTGTCACTCCGTAGCAGCTCCAAATGCCTTTCTTTTATTTTGCAATTTTAAAAAATACTTTTATGGGGGTCCATCCGAACTCCAGGGCTGCTCTGCTGCATGTTGCCCACCCCCGATCTGCAAACTGGAACAACAGTTCAAAGGCAGCGGAGGCCTAGAAATCTGCGTTCCAGATCAAACTTAGCCGGGCCCTTCCTTTTCTTTTTTTCTTTTCTCCCACCGCCCGTGAACCAGACTCTGCGTTGTTGTAGCTTTGCCAGGCGGCAGCCTGCCAAAACTGCACTCCCCTCTCCGAATTGATAAACAAGGCGGGAATGGAGAGGAAAAACACACAGAGACACTTCAAAAATAAACGAATGAGAAAAACATGGGCAGGAAAGGTTTTGATTGACCTGGTGCAGAAGGCATGACAGCCCATCGTGGGTTAATTTACCCTTGAGGAGCTGTGGCACGTGCGGGCTGCCAGTATGAATATGCAACCCACCAACCAGGGCTGTTCGGTTGTGTGAACCTGGCCAGCAAGGGGTTATTTGAGGGTTAAGCAACCCTTGCATTACCCTACAACAGACCATGGGCTGTGCAAGCGTTGTTTAACCC
This sequence comes from Shinisaurus crocodilurus, assembly GCA_021292165.1. Taxonomy (NCBI): domain Eukaryota; kingdom Metazoa; phylum Chordata; class Lepidosauria; order Squamata; family Shinisauridae; genus Shinisaurus; species Shinisaurus crocodilurus. The sequence continues at coordinate 2,208,759 of JAHFWL010001188.1, read as the reverse complement.
TCAAGTAACCCCTGCCGCCGGATTCACACAACCTGGGTTATGTAAAGCTTGTTTAATCCTCAAATGACCCCCACCCACCGCGTTCACACTGACCCAACAACCCCCAAGGGGGGAGGGGACAAGTTCACGCAGGGCAAGAAAAAAACCCCTCACACTGACCCCGTTTGTAGGTATGTTTGTACACATGCAAAGAGACACATGTTTGCCCTTTTCTCATATTTTCTGATGCAGAATAAAACCGATGCCAACCGCTACATACAAACAGGGGCATTGTTAGCACTGGGCCCATGGGGCCCCACTCCAAATCCATTTCTCAGGGCCCCAGATTTATTCCACAGAGCCCTGAGTATCTATTAGGTGCCAATGGAAGGCTTTTTATTTTTATTTTTTTCTCAGCTGAATTGCCATGCAAGGGGGCAATTTTCAAGGGGGCTTACAGCTGGGGAGGGAAGGGTTAACTCCTCCCCACTTGCTACAACCCCCCCCCAAATCTCCCCCTGCATGGTGATTAAACTTAGGGATGGGGGGGGGAAGACTTTTTCCATTTGTTTGGGTCAGGGTGCAAATTAAAGGATGACTAATTATTCTGAGATGATTTGGAGGAGACTATTAATCGGCTGGCTGTACCTCCTGTGAAATTTAAGTAAATTACAGTAATCAGAGGCGGTCTTAGGGGGCAGCCCACTAGGGCTAGAGCCCCGAATCTTGCATTTGGAGCCCCGAATCTCTGGGAGGCCCTCTGCCCCACCACCCTGCTGTCCAGGAGCACTTGCTGAAAGAAAGGTGCAGGGCCCCCAAGGAATCTCTGTTGCATCGGATCCCCCTGACTTAAGCCTGCTTTTGGCCCACACGTGCTTCCCCTCCTGCAGCCTCACCTTGAATATTTCCACCTGAGGTTTTCCTCTGAAATCAAATGCCCTCCTCTCTCCCCTGTCCATCCATCCCTTCCTGCAAATAGGGGTGTCCTTAGGAGACAGGGTCCTTCACAGATACACACAGAAAGAGACTTCAGAGCATATGTAAATTAGAATATACAAATATGTGGGGGGGTTTGGTCCTTCGTGCCTGAGCCCTGGATCTTTTCTGTACTTAGCCCCGCCCTTGGCCTAGCGCCCCCCCCCCCTGCCCCCTGCATGCAATCCTACTAACTATGTGTCTGACTTAAACATGGAGCTGCAGCTTGGGGCAAAAACAACAGCCCTGTCCTATAATTTTGGGCACAGGCGTGGAAACAGATTACAGACCGCACGGCGACGACACAAATCTCTGTTTACTCTACATGAAACGCTTCCTCCCCCCCCCCCTCGCCCTACACCCTTCGAGTTCGCATCTCCCTGGATTTAGAGCTACGATTGATTGGGATTGTATTTTTAAAAACTGCACGGGGCCCCATGACATGACACGCTGCACGCGATTTGTTTCAGACAAGTCGCAGTGGCTTCTTTGGCGTCATTTCATAAACAAATAAAAATTAATACATGAATGAATACATTTTAAAATGTTCGGAAGGGGGGGGACTGAGAGGAAAAGCTTTCACCCTTGAAAATCAACAGCGCTGTAGAAGGCGGGAGGCAGGTCAGGTCTAGTACAGAGGCGGTGTTGTGGGGCGGCCCACTAGGGCTGGAGCCCCGCATCTCTGGGAGGCCCTCTGCCCCACCACCCTGCTGCTATCCAGGGGCACTTGTTGAAAGAAAGGTACGGGGGCCCTGAGGATCTCTGTTGCATCGGAACCCCCTGGATGAGCTGGCTTTTTGCCTGCATGTGCTTCTCCTCCTGCTGCCCCCCCCCCCGGAATCTTTCTGCCTGAGGTTTTTTCTCTGAAATCAGATGCTCTCCTCTCCCCTGCCCATATACACCTTTTTTACAAATAGGGGTGTCCTTAGGAGACAGGGTCCTTTAAAGACACACACACACAGAGACTTCAGAGCATATGTGAATTTGCATATGCAAATTCATGCTTTTTTTTTGTTGTCCTGTGGGCCTGAGCCCCAGAACTTTTCGGTACCTACCACCACCCCGGGTCTATATATACAGCACCAGAATGGTGTGTGTGTGTGTGTGTGTGTGTGTGTGTGTGTGTGTGTGTCGAGAGGTAGAAAAAAAGACTGCTGCTTTTCCGGTTGCAAGTCATGTGTACGAATGGTTCCCAACAGTTTTTTTTTAAAAATCCATGCATGTAGAAATGTAGCATAACAGGGTACAAGCTGGGCTAAAAGTTTTCTTCCCGATGTACAAGATCAGCCGTGTAAATGAGCCTGCAAAGGTGACTAGCCCACAAAGCGTTTGATACAGCTCCTGCGAGGATAGCAGCCCCATTGCCCTGCCTTCACAGGGATTTATGGGGACCCAGAGGTCACCTTCTGCCCGTGACTCCCCTGTGTTTTCTGACAGCTTTTTCTGTCTTTTCCCTTAACACAGAAAATCCGTTAGGGGGGGGGGGGACAGAAGCGCTGTGCAATGCCTTCTGATGACTACCACCACGAGACTTCCATTTGGATGCCCCCTCTGTTTCCATGCTGGTGGCAGAGGGGGAAAGTGTTGAGAAATCCTGCTTTCCTCACGCTGTACACATGTAGAAATTCTTCCGGCATCTGCCAAATGCATGGATGTCGGGAGAGGTAGGGGTGTGTGTGTGTGTGTGTGTGTGTGTGTGTAGGCAGCACACGGCTGTGGGCGGGGCAAACCAGTGCACCATCTCCGCATGTTCTTTCAATGCGTGGCCCCATTTTGGCTCCATTGCTGGTGGCACTCACCACCCAAGTTCGCTATTATAGGGAGTGATCGAATAAAAGTGACAAGGAAGGAGTGATTGAATAAAATAAAGAACATGGAGGGGATCATGTGAACCCCGAGACCTTGCAAAGGGACCTGATGCCTGAAGAATGATGGAGCGGCTGGAGCAACTCCCCTACAAGGAAAGGTTACAACATCTGGGATGGTTTAGCTTACCAACAAGGCAAGTAAGGGGAGACATGATAAAGGTTTACAAAATGATGCCTGATGTGGAGAGGGAGACATTTTCCCTTCTCCCATCAATCATACTAGAACCCAATGGGGGCATCCCATGAAGCTGATTGGTGGGAGATTCAGAACAGAATCTGAAGGTTCAAAGCAACCTTTGCAGGGAAAGATGAGACGGAGGAGATGACAACGTGTGCACAGCAACAAGAGGCCAAGAAATTTTCTCACGAGGTGTGGCAGACTGGAAGCTTGTGGCTGCATCCCAAATGCGGCACAAAATGAGCAAGCAAATGACAGAAGAGGCGGCAGAGAAAAGAACACAAGGCTGCTGTTCATTAACACAGGCTAGCGCAAATGTTATCTAATGTTTTAAGTACAGCCCAAAACTCTCCATGCAATAATGGGCCAGGAGGAATTTTAGGGAAGTTTAAAAACAGACAAAGGCAACAATGCTAACGAAGCTCTAATGAGGGAGAAAGGGTTGCTTAATGGCTAACGATCTGAGACTATGAAGCCATAATGAGGTTCCCCAGCGCACTTCCCTGAGGTCTGACTTGCGCATTTATTCATTTTATTCATCCCGAAATGCATGCAAGGAGATCTAGGGGCGTATGTATGTGCTTCCCCCCAGTTTTATCATCACAACAACCCTGAAATGTAGGCTATGCTGAGAGCCTAACCTATCTGGGATGAATTCTAAGGAGAGGGTGGGGAACGTGAGGTCCTCCGCATGGTGCAGGGCCGCAACTCCCATGAGTCGTGGCCAGTGCAACGCAGGATCATAAGCCACAGTTGCAACCTTGCTTGTTTGAACAAACTGTTCTTTAAACCAGGGGTGTGCAACCTCAAGCCCTCGGGCAAAATCCGCCCCGCCCAGCTCCCAATTTGGCCCGCCGGAGTTTCCCTAGATGACCACGCCCCCTTCCCTTGGCTCCGCCCCCATTTCCCCAACCAGAAATTGTTTGGTGGTTTCCCCAGCTTTCGTGCAGTCTCTCCCCCCAAACGGTGTTCCCTCCAGTTCCATGTACAAAAGCTGCCTCTTTTTAAAATTTATTTATTTATTTATATCCTGCCTTTTTTTCCTGCAAGGATCCCAAGGCGGCTTACATAATCCTCCTCCTCTCCATTTTATTCTCACAACAACCCTGCGAGGTAGATTAGGTTGAGAGTCCGCGACTGGCCTAAAGTCCCTCAGGGAGCTTCATGGCTGTGTGGGGACTATAACCCAGATCTCCTGAGGCCAATGCTCTAACCACTATGACACACTGCATCTCATACTGGCCTTTACTAGCAGTTGAAACTTTCTTCGACACTAGCTATGAGAAAGCTTCCTCTGCTGCACCTGAAGGCAGCAGGATAGTTTAGGGGGCGCAGAGCAGGGTGCATGGCACACAGCTCTCTCCTCCAACACCGCCTCCCAGCATCTGCTGCTTGAGGCGACTGCCTCACTCTGCCTAATGGTAAGGCTGGCCCAGGCCCCGCCCTTTTAGCCTTCAGCCCTGCCCACCACTGGAATGCGGCCCCCGAGAGCGTCTATGAAATGGACCTCGGCCTGAAAGAGGTTCCGCACCCCTGCTTTAAACTAACTGGAGTCCCATGCGGCCACGCCACCCCTTCCCAGTTCAGATATCCTGAGAAAGTCTGGTTAGTGGAAACGGGAAACCAAACGCTCCCGTCGCCCTCCCCGTGTCCGAGACACGCTTGCCGCTTCTGCACGTCATGCTGGACGATGGCTTAGCGCAGCCTCACCCAGCCTGGCCCGCCCAGCCCGGATGTGTCGGACTGCAACGCCCAGCATCCCCGAGCCTGCTCTGACCCAAAGTTATCAGGTACACGGAGTAGCTGTTGAGCTGTTGCTCCCAAAAACGGGGTCAACCGATCGGTTCGGCTGCGGAGTAAGTAGGTCACCGAGCTGGCAGGGGGGAAAAAACAGCAACCGTCTCCGAACAAAGCCAAGCAGGTTTGCTCTTGGGGCTTGGGAGGCTTGGGAGGCTTGAGGAATGAGGGCAAGGGAGCCAAGCAAAGAAAAAAGAAGAGAGAGGAAGCCAACAATACCAAGCCAGGGTAATAAACAGGAGCGAGAGGAAGCAACCCTGTTGCATCATGTTTTGGAGGTGGCGCAGCTTGTGAATACTGGCTAAGCGCTCCTCCTGCTGCCTCCCCCCCCCTCGCTGCAACCCTCCATGGAAAAGGAACGACAGCACTCCCTCGACTGAACGACGTCCTATTCCGCACTCGGGAATTACATGCGCACGAGCCCCGCATCACATGCTCACGGCGAAGCAAGGAAAGGGAGGCGCACATGTTGCGAAAACACCGTTCTCTCGGTGCAGTAAAACATGATCAGCCAGAGGCGGTGTTAGGGGGCGGCCTGCTACGGCTGGAGCCCCGGATCTTTCATTTGGAGCCCCAAATCTCAGGGAGGCCCTCCCCTCTGCCCCACCACCCTGCTGTCTGTGGGCACTTGCTGAAAAAAAGGTCCAGGGGCCCTGCTGCTCTCCGCTGCATTTGATCCCCCTGGATGAGCTGGCTTTTTTGCCCACATGTGCTTCACCTCCCTTGAATCTTTCTGCCTGAGGTTTTTTTCCTGAAACCAAATGCTCTCCTCTCCCCTGTCCATGCATATCTTTTTACAAATAGGGGTGTCCTTAGGAAATGGGGTCCTTGAAAGACACCACACAGAGACTTTAGAGCAGGGCTCTCCAACCTTGGGTCCCCAGATGTTGCTGGACTACAGCTCCCAGAATCCCTTGCCATTAGCCATGCTGGCTGGGTATGCTGGGAGCTGTAGGCCAGCAACATCTGGGGACCCAAGGTTGGAGAGCCCTGATTTAGAGCATATGTACATTAGCATATGCAAATGTGTGCATTTTGTTTGCCCTGTGGGCCTGAGCCCCAGATCTTTTGGTACGTAGCACCGCCCCTGGGTCTATATATACAGCACCAGAATGAGGTGTGTGTGTGTGTGTGTGTGTGTGTGTGTCGAGGGGTAGAAAAAAAGACTGCTGCTTTTCCGGTTGTAAGACATTTTTTATGTATGGTTCCCAACATATTTTTTTAAAAAAAAAAGAAAGAATCCATGCATGTAGAAACCTAGCATAACGGGATACCTAGCACCGCCGCTGCCAAGGCCCCAAGCCACTGTCAACATAATTTCCATCCTCACTTCCCAGTCTATCGTTGCCTATTGCTTGCCAAAAACTGGTGAAAATTGTTGGCCTCGCTCCGCAAATCCAGCAGCAGAGGCAGAGATGGCCCCATGGCCACGGCAGAAGAAGGGAAAGCAGCCAGATGACGCAAGAAGAGAATCAGCTTGGCTTCCTCCGTGGGAGGTACTTGGACCGTGGACTGCTGGTCCTTTGGTGCCCAGAAGCAGAAGCCTCAAGTCTCCAGTCCTTAAGGAAGATGCGGGAAGAGCCAAAAACTCGCTCTCCTTGAAATCAGAGGGGAAGTTCCGTTCTTTGTGCGTCCTAATTCGAAACCCCAAAGGGTAACCAATGTGCCCACGGACACATCCCTGGGCTCCCTGCTTCTCCTGAATTTTATTTATTAATTACAGTTTAACTGGGAGGCTGGCTTGCTGCAAAGCAAAGTGCCATTCTCCAGCACCATCTTTATTTGGGTTCCAAAGAGTGGGCTTTCTGTTTTGGAGCTCAGACCTCCGCCTCCCCCTTGGACTTGGGTTTCTTGGGCAAGTGACTCCCCCCCCGCCCCCATCTCGCCACTTTGCCTTCTGGGAAATGAGCGTTACGTGACCGGCCATGACCAGCGTGGCAGCCATTTTGTCAAGAGTGCCTACAACACTCTCTAGAAATTCCAAATGTGCCCGCTGTGCCCCAAAAAGCTTGGGGACCCATGCGCGATGAGTAGGAAAATATATAACTGGAAACAAATGCGAAGATGGTAAATGGAATGCACAGCGCCAAAATAAGCCCGCACCTGGCACAACGTCAATTACCAAAGGATTGCGAGTTGAAGGAAAGAAATCATGATTGTCATTTATGGAGCCCTGTTTTCCCCCGCCACTATCCGCCCCCACCTTTATTTTTACCTTTTCAACGTCGGCTTTCGTTACATTGATGTCGGCGTCCATCTTTTCGAAATACTGCTGCGCTCTATCGGCTTCCTTGCAATCCCGTTCAAATCTCCTTTTGCTCTGAAAAGGCAACAGGGAGGCAGCATGACTGGAAAGCAATGAAATTACATGTGCACGCACCGATAGATGGGCAAATCCGTCCGTTTCGCTTTGTCCCACACTCGGTTTTTCAAAATCTCAAGTTCTTTCTCTCCCAAATATTTATTTATTTATTTAATTTATATCCCGCCTTTTTTCCTGCAAGGAACCCAAGGCGGCTTATACATAATCTCCTCCTCTTCTCCATTTGATCCTCACAACAACCCTGTGAGGTAGGTTAGGCTGAGAGTCAGTGACTGGCCCAAAGTCACCCAGTGAGCTTCATGGCCAAGCGGGGACTAGAACCCGGATCTCCTGAGTCCCAGCCCAACACTCTAACCACTATATAATATGAAGACTTATATGAATTTTGCTAAGTTCTTATCAACAATGAACTGAAACGAAATTCCCATCCCATCTGCACCCGCCCAGTTCAATAGGCACAGCTATTCCCAGCATGGAAAGGACAGTGATGGACCTGCCTGCCGAGTAGCTATTAAAGATGAGGAGCCTGTCAGGAAAAAAGAGGTGGCAACCCGAATTCAGCATTAACGTGGTTGGATGCAAGTGGGATTCGAATACAGACTTTTAAGAGCAAAGCACTCGAAGTACCGGAGCCTGGATGGATGAAACTGTCAGTTTCTGTTTCTCCCAAATTCATATTTTTTTCCAAAAATCTCAAGTTCTTTGTGACCCGAATATGGACAACTTTGCGAAATTTGGTAAATGCTTATCACGTGTTATGTATTCCCCTAAATGAAAGCAGAGAAGATCGGTCATTTTATTTGCTTAAGCAGTCCCTGAGCGTGTATAGAAAGGCACACTGGAGACCAGAATTTTCTGGAAAAGTACTAAGGAGAGATTCGAGGAGATATATATGCTCTTTTAAAACAGAAGTTCTGGCCAAAGAACTGAGGCCTTGGACTGGAGCCATAACAGGAGAGGTGTCCTTAGGAATCTTACTTTTTTTAATATGCCAGTTTCTTGGGAGATTAAAGGCTCAATTCTACGCATGCCCCACCACCCTGCTGTACAGGGGCACTTGCTGAAAGGGGTCCTGAGGATCTCTGTTGCATCTGACCCCCCTGGATGAGCTGCCTCTTTGCCCACATGTGCTTCCCCTCCTGCTGCCCCCCCCCCATGAATCTTTCTGCCTCAGATTTTTTTCCTGAAATCAAATGCCCTCCTCTCCCCTGTCCATACATCCCTTTTTACAAATAGGGCTGTCCTTAGGAGACAGGGTCCTTTGCAGACTTTAGAGCATCTGTAAATTAGCATCTGCAAATTTGTGCAGGTTCTTTTTTGTCCTGTGGGCCTGAGCCCTGGATCTTTTCGGTACCTAGGACCAACCCTGGTTGATCAACATCAACAGACCAGTTCTAGCAGTTTTCATTTCCACCAGGAGCAGGTCTTTGGTAAAACTAATGGGACTTAATTCTCTATTCCAGAAAGAGCCCCCCCCCATCATTTACATTACAAAAAAGAACATATTGTTACTGGGAAAATCCATTCCCCACCCCCAGCTACTGTGAGGATTGCGGCACAGCTCAGAGGAAACGGGGGAAGTCCGAGGGGGGTGGCAGATGATGTCAGCATCCCTGCTATAACATTGTCCTGGTGTTGCATCTCTGCGGGCCACGGTTCCACTACACCATTTCACGCCGGTCCGGAGACCCACCAATGTTTAATGAATTGATTATTTATCCATTGACTTCCTACTGTATTTGTTTTGCATAGCTCTGTATTATTATTTTAACTTGTACACCGCCTTGAGAGGGTTCTACCCGTAAAGGCAGCCTGAAAATCATTTTAAATACATAAAATGAACCATAAAGTCTTCTGACACCCTGCTGTACCTATAATCTGAATATCGACACAGGGGCTTAAAGTGGGTAGGCTTGGGAGAAGCCAACATGATGCCAGTTCCCTAGCCTGAAAAGTGATGTAAGTGGACTAAGATCTTTGTGCTGTAGTAACCCCCTTGCTTCGTGCTGTAGTAACCACTCATTTCTCCTCCTTCCATCCCTTGGTCCTTCCCCACCACAACTTTCACGAAGCCCAGCAACATCAGGAGGAAGATGGTATGCATTTACACCTACCGATTCGAGCTGTTTCCAACAGGTTTCGATATGCTGCTGTGCTTTCCGGCCATCGTGGAAGTGCTGCGGGGAGACAGTAATGAAGCGTTAACAACTAGCAGCCATCGACACAAAAAAGTAACAGATGTAGGCTCTTCGGTCTGTCTGTATGTTGTTCTCATACTGCTAAACAGAGGGAGAGAAGGGGAAACAGGACTGCTCCATTGGCTCTTTTGAAAGACCAGCCACCTTTGGCTCTCCCTCGGTTGTCACCTAGCATCAGCCATTCCATCAGGCTACCTGAACTGTCTCTTTCCCGACTGGCGTTTATAGGAACCGTGATTTTAAGAACTGGTGCCGGAGCTTGCTTTTTTCCTCCTCCCTCCCCTTCCCTTTTTCCTTTTGTGTCATGTCTTTTAGATTGCGAGCCCGAGTGAAGGGACTGTCTTTTTTTGTGCTGACCTGTAAGCCAGTCTGGGAGCTCTTTTGGCTGAAGAGTAGGGTAAACATGCTTTAAATAAATAATAAACAAACAAACTATTTACTTAAAGTATTCTTATCCCGCTCCTTAGCCAAAAAGGCTCCTGGAGTGGTTTCCATGCAATCAATAAAACAAAACCATCCCTAAATCTAAGATGACACAAGGGAAAAGGAATGGGGAGAGAAGGGGGGGGGAGTAAGTCTTTCAACAGGGCCGGAGGAATGGCCCCACTTTCCCCTCTCATCTCTCCCAGTACAGCCTCAGTACAACTTTGAATTATGCTAAACTATGGCTTAGTGTTACATCCAAACCAGTCCAATGTACATATTGGGACGCGAACCTATATCTGTTGCACAAACCCCGTTAAAACACACACTCCTAAGTAGGGATCCGTGAGGAATCTGACAGGGGGGATGAAAATCCAATGGATTTTCACGATTCAGCCCCTCCCGACTCCAGTGTGTTGGTCCCGCACTGGCGCCAACTCACTGTTGTGCGAATCGAGCCAGCTCGCAGACTTCCATCTCTATAATCTGGCTGCAGTTTGCGTGGTGTTTTTTTTTTTAAATAGCTAAGGAAATTTGCGCAAATCACACTAGAACTATGAAATTTCGAGCTTCCAATTTGCGCAAATCGTGTAAATGTGCACAAACTGTGTGATCTGCACAAATCCCCCGCGGCCTGTCTTAGAGATGGAAGTCCACAGAAACCCGCCCCCCAACTGGGCCTGCTTCGGATCATCGGATCAGAAGCGGGCAGGAAGTCCGTCGAGCTCAAACGAGCCGAACCTCCCAGCGTCAGCACATCCGTAGCATGCGCAAGCCACAAATTTCACTGGGGTTTCCGCATGAGAAGGGTCCAACAGGATTTTGCCCGCTGGGAGATTCAGGTTGGACAAGGCCACAAACCCACTGCAGAGAGGGGTTGCAGGCAACGACACGAAATAAACCACAGCGACAAGCTGTCTGATGACCCGGTGGAGTGCGCAATCGACACAAGTCGTGAGCCGGTACACAATTAGCCATTCGGTATGTAAAACAGTTAATAAGGGCAACGCGATCCTGTTTATATATGGAGCTCATGGAGGAAAAATTCCGTCTGTGAATAGACCGTCGGATTTCTGAGATATTTTAAATAGAACACAGACACAAAAATAATCAAAGTCGAGCTGCCAACTCTGCCTGCTTGCAATCCTCCGTCGTTCTCAACGGGGACTTTGGGGCGCATAACTAAGGGTCAAAAGACTGTTTACACCACCTGCAGTTGGGACTTTTTAATGTGTCTGTATGGGGGGGGGCTTACATGCCCTCCAACCACTAGGCAATGCTCCCCCAATTTGACTTCTGTTGATTTCTTATTTTTACCTAGTGAGCTCTGAATCTGACGGAGTGGGGTTCTCCTCCTCGCTGCAGGAAACTCCCCGCCAATTTCCCGTAGCTGGAAGCAGGGAAATGCGCTCTCTTGCTTCCTCCCCACTACCTATTCAATTAAAAACTCTGCACTCTGCTTTAAGCCAAGCGATCATTGCACTACCTACAAAGAACGTTCTCTCAATGGCAAGCCAAGACCATAAAAGGCAATGCAGCTCGAGGCTTGGCAAAGCCACTGGCCCCTGAAGTAGCCAGCATGTCCCATTAATTCTGATGACACCCGTGCCGTGCCGCCCTCTCTCCTACCACATACTCAATAACTTTCTTTTACGCCACCCCACCCCAAACTGCAGTATAACATTACAGAAAGATAATACATCAGTCTTCCCCTGCCAACTGGGGATGCTGGGAGTTGTAGTCCAACACATATGGAGGGCACTCAATTGGGAAAGGCAGCAGTACATTTTGCATGCAAATGCCTTCTCTTTGGAGCTGCTCGCAGTCACGTCAACCTGTGGAATTTTTAATGCCTGCTAAGAAGATAAGGGAGGAGCTTACACACCGCTACAAGCCCTAGATGGATTGCAAAACGCTTTCTCTCTTACTTTTGGCTTCTCCAGGGCTCATGTTTATTATTCTGTGGCCCACCAAGGCTCAGCCCCAGGGAACCGCTCAGATCTGGAGCATGCGTGTTTGCGGGGAAATAAACATAAAATGCTATAGTGCCTCTGAGCATATGCAGAGTGTTTGACCAGGGGCTATGCTAGCTACCAAAAGGGTCCGGGCTCAGGCCCACAAGACAAAAAAAATGCACAAATTTACACATCTAGTTTACATATGCTCTAAAGTCTCTCTCTCTGTGTGTGTCTGTAAAGGGCCCTGTCTCCTAAGGACACCCGTTTGTAAAAAGGGATGTACGGACAGGGGAGCGAAAGGCATTTGATTTCAGAAAAAAAACCTCAGGCAGAAAGATTCAGGGGGGGCAGGGCAGCAGGAGGTGAAGCACATGTGGGCCAGAAGTAATCTCATCCAGGTGGATCTGATGCAACAGAGATCCTCAGGGCCCCTGGACCTTTCTTTCAGCAAGTGCCCCTGGGCAGCAGGGTAGTGGGGCAGATGGCCCCCCAGAGATTCGGGGCTCCAGCCCTAGTGGGCCACCTCCTAACACCACCTCTGTATTTGACTACGAAACACACACACACACACCATTTCCATCCTTGTCAAATCTCCGCCCAAGGCTGAGTGCCAAATCGTCGGCTGCCCCGAATCTCTGGGAGGCCCTCTGCCCCACCACCCTGCTGTCCAGGGCACTCGCTGAAAGAAAGGTACAGGGGCCCTGAGGATCCCTGTTGCATCGGATCCCCCTGGATGAGCTGGCTTTTTGCAGCTGTCCTTCAAAGACACACACACACACACAGACAGACAAATTTGTGCATATATTTTTTTGTCCTGTGGGCCTGAGCCCCGGATCTTTTCAGTACCTACGGTAGTACCGCCCCTGCTGCATGCAAAGCAAGGGCCCTATCACTGAGGAGTGGCCGCTCCCAATACCGTATTAAAACCAGTGATCCCACAATAACATTTTTTTTAAAAAAACATAGGAAATCAAAATCAAGCACCTAAAACCGGGGGGGGGGGGGATAACCAGCAGGGAACCAAAGCAAAAAAGGGGGGTAACAACACAAGAGGAAAATGAAACTAAATGCTTCCTGAAAAAGAAAGATTTTCAAGATACAACGGAACACCAGGAAAGAGACAACCTGAACTCCTGTGTCAGGGAGTTCCACAGGGTTGAATGCCCTGTGCTCTCCCTGTGCTCGCTCCTTAAATTTTGCCACGTGTGTGTGGTCTGAGTACCTCTTGACATGAACGTCAGCTTCTGTAGAAGGCAAAAAAAAAAACCCTTGAATCTGATTACAAGGTTTTGTGCGTCAGGAGGGCTTTGGTTCTGTTTGTGTTTTGTTTTGCTTTACTTCCCCGAATATGTAATCCTTCAGACAATTTAAAAAAAAAAAAAAGTAAAGTAAAGTAAAAGGCCTAAAGAACAGGCCTCATATTTTCCACATCTGGAATAGCTGTCCGGGCAACAAAAGAGACTTTAATTTAATGTGATCTATAAATCTCATTTTTCAGGTTGCAAAACCCTGCTCTGAAGACGTAAGAGAAAAGAAACTAATCCCAGGACAGGGCCCTCTGAAATCTTTTCAGCGGCAGCTGCAGAAAAGCTCTCTGTTTTAAAATAAATAAATAAATATGAGAATGTTGCAATGAGATGCTAAAAGGAAGGATTAGTAGGAAAAGAGACCGAGAAAAGGGAGCAGTACGTTTTTAAAACAATTCAGTGACCTGTTTATCTCTATAAACACAGGAGAATAACCAAGGCACACAAGCCCTTGTTTTCCGCTCATGAGGCTCCGAAAAAAACATGGCCATAAAAAGGGATTTATTTTCGCCACATCATGTATTCCTATCACGAGGTGAATCTATTTTACACATCAGATGCAAAATAGGAAACCATGTGATGCACAACGTCCCTGCTAAATATTCAGAGAGATTTCTTTTTCTTTTTTTTTAAATTTTTATTTATATATTTTTAAATGAACACACATACAAAAAAAACATAAACCTACAAATCATAAACTCCAAGTGCACCCGTCACCTCGGGGCCAAAACCAATTCTATCCACATAATCCATTATTAATCTATATTCCAAAAATACATCATATCATGACATGGCTTACTCCCTTTTCCCTTTACTAAAACATAATCTAAAAATGGTCCCCATATATCCTTAAAATTATTTTTCTTTAATTGTCCCCTTTTACATTTAATACTACATGTTAGTTTATCATTTAAAGCAATATCCCAAACCTCTTTATACCAATCTATTATTAAGTACTGGTGTTGAACTTTCCAATTCCTTGCTATCAGTCATCATCATCATCAGGCGATCACTCGTGACCGAGTAAGATTGTCTTCCGGGATAAAAGGAGGAAATTCTAAAGAAGATTGTGTAGACTCTAGCGATGGGTCCGTAAGTGACTGTGGAGGCCAATTCTAGATCCACACAGCTTCCCACAGTGAGGACACAGGTTACCAGATAGAAGATGGTCCTGTAAAGGATTCATTTGACGTGCTTTTCGCTTAGCACGTTTCTCCCTTTCACCTTGCACTCGGGCTTCTTCAAAGTCCATGGAACCTTTGTGAAAGGCCAACCTCCATTTAGATCGTTCATGGGCCAGAGCTTCCCAGTTTTCGATGTTTATATTGCATTTTTTTAGATTAGCCTTATGAACATCTTTAAACCTCTTATATTGACCACCGATATTCCGCTTTCCATCCTTGAGTTGGGAGTAAAGTAACTGCTTTGGGAGGCGGCAGTCAGGCATTCGAACAACATGACCGGGTCCACTGAAGTTGGCGTTGAAGGATCATTTTTTCAATGCTAGTAGTCTTTGCTTCTTCCTTTGCTATCTTTGCTATAGTCTTTGCTATCAGTAATCTCCTTGCCGCTAATAAACTTACAATTAATTCCTTTTTCTCTTGTGAGCACAGAAGTTGCTCCGTTATTGATAACAATGCTAATTTTGGACAGACCTCCAAATTAATGCCAATAATTTCTGATTATATAGCTAATCAGATGGACATTTTAGTTGAAGAATATTTTGTGGTTAGAAATAGAAACGGAGGAAATAGAAATTGGGATGGAAAAAATTTTATTTAAAAAAAAAAAAAAACTAATAGTAGGGTAAAAAGAATAAAAAATCCCTTCTTGAAAAATATGGTAGGGATTTGGAATAGTAATAGACAGATTTTTATTCCAGAGATATCCCCGTTAACTCCAGTGGTAGCAATGGAGGACTTTCCAGAAAATGCACAGCATTGGGAAGCTATATTTAGGGAAAATAAGATTATCAAATTAATGGATTGGATGGGAAAAATTGAGACTAGACAACAAATATCTGAAATGATTGGGCCAGGAAGAATTTCGTGGTTAAATTTAATGCAATTAGATCAGTGGACTAAGAAATGGAAGAAGAGAAATGAGCATGAGAGGGAGCTTACTGGATTTGAAAAGAAAGTGTTGTCTAGAGAACTTATAGAAGGGAATGTTTCTTCCAGAGGGTTAACTAAGGAGATATATAAAATGTTTCAGAGGATTGAAGTGAAAAAAGATAACCTTAAGATGGTATGGGAAATGGAATTTGAGGAAGAGATATCGAATGCGGGGTGGAGAAATATTTGGGGCAGACGTATATTAAGAAATATGTCAGTAAGGATAAAAGAGAATTTTTTAAAAACTGTATGGAGATGGTATCTGACTCCAGTAAGATTAAACAAAATAGATAGTAATTGTGCTCCATTGTGTTGGAGAGGATGTCAGGAACTTGGTACTTATGGTCATATGTGGTGGAGTTGCAAAAGCGTATTGGATTTTTGGAATAAAATTTTTGTAGAAATTCAGAGAGATTTCTGCAGCTGTGTCTCTGCAAAGTGTTGCTATGGTTTTTTAAGCCGCTGGGAAGCAACCCCTCAGTGGGTCTACCTTCTCGCCGCCATGGTCACCGGCTGATATAGCTCGTCTTCTTTCTCGCCACTTGCTTGCTTGGCAGGCAGAGAGCCAGGGAGCAAGTAAGCATCGGCTGCTCCTTCGTCTCACCACCTCCGTTGTCTGGGTCGGAGCGAGAGGCGGATGAACAAGCAGGTTGCAATGGGGAAGAGGAGCAGCAGCTCCAGGGGGCTCTTGCCAGTGGGCCCCTGCTGGGGTACTGGCCCTCAGCAAGTGCCTGACCATGCCGACCCTTGGTGCCAGCCCTGAGCAGAGCGGCCCTGAGCCCTCTGCAGCATCAGCCAGCATTCTGCCTCCCCTCCAAGCCTGGTCGTCTAACAGTGCAAGGGAGCCGCCAAAGCACCAGCACCCGCCTGAATCCTCTCATTTACCCCACCAGCCCCAATCAAAGTCCGAACATTGGGTCAGCTCCTCCATCTGGGCCAGGGCGAGAGGCAGGTGGACAAGCAGGTTGCAACGGGGAAGAGGAGGAGCAAGTCCAGGGGGCTCTTGTCAGGGGGGCCCTGCTGGGGTGTCAGCCCTCGGCAAGTGCCCGACCATGCTGGACCTACGTCCTTGCTTGCTTATGGAGGCACAACAAACCCATAGTCTTGCTCAAAAACAAAAAAGGACAGCTGCTGACATGACATCAACGGAGGTCTCAGCCTGTGCAAAAGCAATGACACATGTGGTACCATTGATCGAGCCTCATCAGACTGGCGTGCGTTTAAAAGAAGGAGAATGATCGCATGAGATGCGCCCCAGAGTGGGGGGCGGAGGGAGGATGAGGCAGAATGGGGCCTCTTGGTGCTATTGCATTGAACGGGGGATCATGTGAAACATTTCACTTGCGAAAGGCCGCAACAAGAAGAGCCTTATTTGTACTGAAGGAACAAGCACCAATTGTTCCCCCAGGCTCCATTTAGATTTACCAGTCAACGGAGAAATAATCTTTGTTGAAGCAGCAGCTTTTTTTTTTTTCCCCCACGGGCATCCTACACAAAAACATTTAAAACCACAACAACTCCTGCCTTCCCTAGTATAGGCTTCCCTGGTCTCTACGTTCCGAGTAGAGCTCTATTTCGCCTGCTGAGTTCTATTTCGCCACTGTATGGAGCAGGGCCTTCTTTGTGGTGGCTCCACCAGTGTGGCACGATTGATCTCCCCTATTGCAGAGTGCTTCCACCGACAGCTTCAAACACATTTGTTCATCCATGCATTTCCATGACCAGTTAGCACTCTCACACGCCACTAGTTATTTTCGTGAGATTTTTACTGTCTCATCACTGCTTTATCGATTGGCTTTATGTTATTTCTCACCTTTTTATCTTGTGAACCGCTGGCTCTCTCTTTTCAATAAACAAAAGAGAAGACGGGGCTCCTGCACTTTTGATAATTGCGTGGGGGGGGGAATACCGCAGGTATTACAACTTGCACATCACCTGCTGAGATTCCCTCTTCGCAGGAGCCTCTGCTCTCTCTTTTGCATCTGGCCACGCCGTCGTATATTTTAGCACCTTATTCTGCTGTCATAGGGTGTTTCCTCCACCCGGACAGAGTTGTACAGATGGCAAAAGGGCACGGGGGGGGGGGGGAGATTTCAAGGGCTGCGGAGGTGGGGGGGAGGGAAACTCACAGCCCTTGGAGTGGTCCTCTTAGTGGCCAACATTTTTTAACCTGTTAGAATGGCTGCATCATCATGTAGCATCTTTCCACAAGGCTTTTGGCTAGGAATGGACCAATCCATCTGTTTCAGTTTCTCATCTTTCCAGCATTAAGTTCAGTACATCTCGAACCTTGAGAATTTCTCCAGTCTTGGGTTCGGTTCACTGCAGCATATTTTTTTTTAAAAAAGCTTGCATGATAATTCATAAGCGATTTTTGTGCACGTTTCTCCTAATACTTTGTATGCATTTTTACCTAAAATACACTTTTGGGGGAGCAGCTATTCATTTATTTAATTAATTAATTTTCCCTAATCTAATGCATTCTAAAATGTTATTACCCCCTAACACACGCATTTCAGTATGATTATATGACTGGAGAACCCCCGTGCAAAATTGGGCCAAGGGCGAATTCTGAAGGAGAACCGAGTTAGAGATGCAGATTATCAACAAACAAGCAAAAGAGAAGATCACACAGTTCGCAGGGATTCCAGATACGACGAACGTCAATCCTGGGGCACAAGGTAGGATGCTCGGACACTTGCATGCTCCTCTTTCCAAGTGGAAAGCCAAAGTGCAAACTCACAAGCTAGGGATTTGATAGATGCCTCCCTAAATTCTAGTTAGTGCCAGAAGCTGCAAAAAATTGCCAGTGGGGGGGAAAAGGAGGGGAGGGCAAGAGAAGGCCAGGAAATCCCAATTAACTTCAGCAGAAGGGTGTATAAACATCCTTATTGGAAGGATGAGGTGAGGAATTCACAGAGGATGGTAGCTGAGACCTCTCTCATCCCAATTAAACCAAACATCCATTGCTTTTATGGCTACACACTAAAGGCCTGTGCCAGACACTGAACAGTACATACTAACTCCTCGTCACCATGTCTTCTGGTTATTGATCCCAATACAGGTGGGTACACCCATCAATGCGCAGCAAAGGGCACCTACCCAGGTACAGCAACAAAAAAACACACACGACACAGCTCAGATCCGTCTGTGTCTACCTTTAGTCAACCATATCGTTAATAATTCTCTCTATTTTTGGATCAAAGCCCTTCACGCAACAGAGCAAAGAAGTACACAGGGAAGGGCTTTGTATCAATCCATGCAGGAGAAGCTTCTTCAGAGACTTGCTCACCGTTTAATGGATTTCCTGGGCCTCAAGCCAGAGAATGAGTAACTTCCATTATGTTTTCCTGTCATCTTTGGAAACCATGGGTTGATAAAAAAAACTAAACTCTCCAACCCTCTCAGAAGAGCCGAACTTCCCCTTTTGAACCATTAGTCACAGCTAGAATCTTCCTTAGGAGAGGGCAGGCCTCAGGCTTGAGGGATCTACTGTGTTGTTTTGCTAAAACCCCAAGGTCCACCAGACAGAGCCGGGTGCAAAGTAATGGGGGCTCAGGGAAGCCAATTACCTACTGTGGGTCCCATTCTGTAGTCCCTTGAGGCTTGCAGGGGAAGCTGCTAGAAAGATCAAGGCAGGAAGAAAGTAGGACCTTGGATAGCTCCGAGTGGGTCCTGCTGGCTGGAACTGCCTCCTACAAGGACAATAGGTGGATGTTGTCTCAGCAGGGAGCTGAGGCCAACTGAAGCCTTATATAAGCAGACAGCTGTAGTGTGGTCTGCTCTGCCCCTCTTGGAGCAGCTGACCGGACTGTTAAAGGCCCCTCGCCTGATTTTGTAGTCTGGGACTTCTGCAAGGCCGAGGAGAGGGAGACTCATCCTCTAAGCCAGAAGATGAGGGCAAGTTAAGCTGTGCATCGAATTGCAGCCTTTGGGCATGTTCGCACGACACGGGAACCGCGGGGGAGCAGAAGTCTCCCGCGGTTCCCGTGTTGTGCGAACGCCGACTGGGGGTGCCCCCGTGGAACTGCCACATGCGGGACGCGCACAAAGTGACCATGGGCAGGTAGAGGGGTAAGCCCCTACCGCGTGTGGCCACCCTGCCGTGCGAACAGCGGGCGGCCATCCCACGGGGGCCGCACAGAGGCGGCAGCTCAGAGCAGCCGGAGCTGCCGCCGCTCTGGCCTGTAGGGGCGAACAGCCCCTCTGGGCCTCCTGAGCTGCTGCCCCCCTAGTGCCAGGAGGCCCGCACTGCAGTGCAGGGACTGCGGGAACTGCTGGGTCCGCCCACGCGTGTGGGGCGCAGGTCGTCTGCGGTGCCCCGCCGTACCCCGCGGACGCCCCCCTGGTGCCTTCCCCGCTCGCAGCCTGGGTCGTGAGAACCGGCCCTTTTTGTTGTTGCTATTGTTAAAGTAGTTGGGACTGAACGAAAGAAAGAAAGAAAGAAGAAAGAAAGAAAGAAAGAAAGAAACCCATTGCTGATCTACTGCAAATCACCAAGAAATCTTACCAAACAGGATCCTAAGCTGCTTTCTCCACACCCCTGGTTTATGACTCCATAAGGGCCAAATTAGGAATGACATGACTCATGAGCCCAGCTTTTCCTGACCTGATGCCCTTGAGAGGTATTGGACTACAACTCCCAGAATTCCTGACCACTGGCCTTACTGGCTGGGGCTGATGGCAGTTGAAGTCCAGGGTTGGGAAAGGCTGCAGTAGCCAAAGGTTTCAGAATGCTCTGGAAGGAGTTCACATGTACAGAACAAGGGACAAACCCGGGAGTGCAACAAACCACCTATTCTTGCAACCAAACAACAAACAAACAAAAAGACCACAGCATGCTGCTCAACAGAACATCGCTCTATTTGGACAGGGACAACCTTCTAACAGTGCATCCTATGTATGTTTACTCAGAAGGAAGTCCCATTGAGCTCAATGGGGCTTACTCTCATACATCTGTATAGTTAAAACTATGGAATTCACTTCCACAAGATGTGGTGATGGCCACCAATTTGGATGGCTTGAAAAGGGGATTGGACAAATTCATGGAGGAGACGGCTATCAACGGCCACTAGTCCTCATGGCTATATGCTACCTCCAGGATCAAGGGCCTATGGGCAGGAGGGTGCTGTTGCACTCCTGTCCTGCTTGTGGGTTTCTTGTGGGCAGCTTATTGGCCACTGTGTGGACAGAATGCTGGACTAGATGGACCTTTGGTCTGATCCAGCATGGCTATTCTTATGTTCTTAAGTGGGTATATGATTTCAGGCTAAGCCTGCACCCCTATACCCCTTCACTGGGAGTAAGCCCCATTGAACTCAACGATGAACTAGCGATGTTCAATGTTCATGCTGGCTCAGCTTGTCTGGGCGTGGAAAGCTAAGCAGGGTCAGGCCTGGTTATTACTTGGATGGGAGACCCCTCCTCTAGTTTCCTGCATTGAGCAGGGGGTTGGACTCGATAGCCTTGTAGGCTCCTTCCAACTCTATGATCCTATGATACCCGGACATCATCTCTCTGCTCCTCTCGTGGCGAATTCCCATTTGCTGCTTACTCTGTGCAAACAGGAAACGCGTAAATCGAGTAGCAATCGGATGAGAGATTTGCGCAAATCTCCCCACAATTGCACAAATATCCTCCGAGAATAAATCTCCTCACTAATTCAGATCTGAGCAAACCGAACTGGGAATCGGGAACAAGACAAATACAAGCACGTGTTCAACAATTTATGAATATTTTCAGCAGACACGTGCTCAGAGATTCAAGCAGGGCACGCTCGTATGTTTTGCAAGCAAAACTGAAATTCTCATATGTCCCCAGGACTTCTTTATGTAACAAGACATGGATAGCAGTGAGCTGTTGAATATTCTTCACTGGATATTGACTTCATTGAAGTCAATGGGACTTACTTCAAAGTGACTAGTCCTTAGGATTGAGCTGCAAATGCCTTTTGATGGCATCCTCCATTCTGACCCACATTTAAATTTACAGGGATCATATTAAAATAGACGCTGAACTAAATATTAATGTATGATCCCATTTCCCCATTCCCATGAATCCTAATGTGTTCCAAACATTCTGACAGGATGTTTGAGCAGAAAAAGAAAAATGGGATAGTATTCCTGTGCCTCATTTTAAACATATGGACTCAACATGTTAAAAATAAATAAATACCATACCCTATTTATTTCATTTCACATTTGTGGGTTAGTTTGCCGGTGTAATTCAACGCTCTTGATTGATAGCTCATGGAGGTCCACGGTTCAGTGGAAAAGGGCCGATTTCTTAGAAGCTCTCAGAGGCCACATTCCTGTGCCAGGCGGGGCCGAAGGCAAAAAGAGGTGGCGCCAACATTATATATATCAGAGGCAGTGTGCCTATGTACTCCAGTTGCTGGAGAACATGGGCGAGAAGGTGCTGTTGCACCCATGTACCTGCTTGTGGAGTCCCGCACTGCTGGCCCTACATTTTCATTGAGCTGCCCTCCTCAACCCCAAGATCTCTTTCTTGGTCAGCCCCAGCTAGCTCCTTCTCATACTTGAAGTTGGGACACTACTTCCCTCCAGGGTCTGGCTTAGATCTGGTCTCTAAACATTATACTTACTATGGCTGTAAGGTCACATATCATCCTTGCAGTGGAACCTCTTTCAGTCCTGAGCACCGAATTCCATTTTGGAGACGCTCTCGGGGGGCGCATTCCATTGCAGGGGCAAAAAACCATGATGCCACCATATTGTAGCTTAAAAGTTCTCACCGCCAGTAATTAAACTGTCAGAGGGGCATTTCAACCCTTTAGAATGTGGGGAAAAGCTGCACAAAAGCCGGGGAACCGCCAAATGGTCGGTGGTGAGGGATAAAGGGGATATGCTGGTATTCTTTTTGGGGGGTTGCTCCACCTCTTTTGCCTTCAGCCCCTCCCACCACTGGAGTGTGGGGGGGGGCCCCACTGAGCTTCTCCAAAACGCAATTGGGCCCTCAAGCTGAAAGAGGTTCTGCACCCTTGGACGGGAGTGTGAGCGCTCTTGAAAACCCAGACAATTCTTCTCTAGGTTCATGCCAGGGCCAGGAGGAATCCCGTGAAAACGCAAACAAAATCAGGGTTTTGCAGCGATCCGGGTTAAGCACGAGCTGGGATCTGAGTCCGCTGTTGAGTCAGATCCGTGGATCCTCTCTTGGCTGCCTGCCTCCGCTTCTTCCATGTAACACATGAGCGCATTCCACAGTGGATTCAGCTTATTATTCCAGGGTTTTAATCATTCCCTTCCCGACTGTGAGTTAATTGCAGGTTTACATGCAGAAGGGGAGGCGGGAGAATTCCCCTCGGAAACCCGAAACTGTTCAGTTTGCTCCCACCCCCCACTGCTCCAGATCACACCAACAGCCGTCATCTTCGACGGAGCCCCTGGCAAGAACCGATGCATTATTGATGCTTTATGGCAAGGGAACAACAGAGAGACTATGTCTGCAAAGAGCCGGGGAGGGAATGAAAAGCGCAGAGGGGAGAACAGCTTGCTTTAGCATTCATCCGCTCAGGAGCTGCAGCGAACCAAGATAAGCCATCCTTTAGACATGGCTGCATCCTCACAGAACCAGCCGCTAGGGGATCCCAAGCCATCAGACAGAGCTGCCCTCACGCCAAACCAAGCCGCACAAGCCCAGCATCACTTGCTCCACCCGGCGTGCCAAGATCTCAGGCAGGGGGCTCCCTTTCCGACCCCACTACGTCCGATAATTAGACTACAGGTGTCAAGGGCTGAACCTGAGACTCTCTATCAAGTCAGACTCCTGAGCGACAGACGGAGCTCGGGAGTGTTCGAGGACTCTTTCTGTCCAAGATTTTGGAGAAGCTTTCGGGGGACTCATTCCAGTGATGGGTGGGGTCAAAGGCAAGGGGGTGCCCCCCCCCAAATTCCAGCATATTTTAGCTTCAGGCTCTTACTGCCAGCAACTAAGCCACGGAAGAACATCTGAGCAGCCCTGAACAGCCCGATCTTGGAAGCCAAGCAGGGCCGGGCCTGGTTAGTACTTGGATGGGTGAGCACCTTGGAATACCAGGTGCTGTAGGGCGGGACCAGAGCTCAGTGTGAGAGAGCCCCTGCCTGGCATGCAGAAGGTCCCAGGTTCGATCCCCGGCAGCATCTCCAGGTAACGGCAGGGAAAGAATCCGGCCTGAAACCCTGGAGAGCCTGTTGCTACTAGTCAGCGTCGACAATACTGGGCTAGATGGACCAAGGGTCTGACTCAGTATAAGGCAGCTTCCCATGTTCCTATGAGAGGTATTTCAGCCATTTAGAATGGAGAAAAAATGGCGCAAAGTTGGGAATCCACCAAAGCACCTGGTGGTCGGGGGGAAAGGGCGTGACCCCTGGGGGACTCCAGGAGGGCCGGCTCTGGCTGCGGGCCCAAGGTTCAACACCGTAAATAATTATATAAACCTTGATCATGGCCCCCTCCCCCTGTGCACCATTTTTTTTTTTTTAAGCAAAAAGCCACCAAAAGGCAGAACCGGGAGAGGCTGGTGACCCCGATTTCT
This sequence comes from Shinisaurus crocodilurus, assembly GCA_021292165.1. Classification (NCBI taxonomy): domain Eukaryota; kingdom Metazoa; phylum Chordata; class Lepidosauria; order Squamata; family Shinisauridae; genus Shinisaurus; species Shinisaurus crocodilurus. The sequence goes on along the minus strand of JAHFWL010001188.1, from coordinate 2,185,106 downwards.
TCTCTGTTGCAGCTTTTATCCTGAGCTTTATAGGAGCTATCCATGGTGCTGAATTCCATCTTCAAAATAGGTTCAGCATCCATGAAGCACCGAAGACACTTCTAGATTTGAGACCGGGGGTGGGTGGGTTGGGGGTAGGGGTGGGATGACACATGAACTATGGCAGACCAAGAGCATTGTAGGGATTGGGCCCATTGCTCCTGCAAAAGTGCCTTCAAGGGATCTGGGAACCGATTCTGAGTCAGAAGAGGAAGAGGGAGGAGGAAGAGGAGGAGCAGGGGTTGAAAGCCGCAGTTGACATGCCAAGGCTGGGGGGCTCAGAGATAAGCCAGGCAGTGTTTGGGATTGGGAGTGAATCAACTCCAGACACCATGGGAAGGCAAACTAAGCAAGCTAATGAGGAGGGTGGATCATGATCACTAATCTCAGGGTCCGGCCTCAGCTAAAGAGGGTGGAGCAGCTGAGAAATGTCAGACATTCCAAGCGATTGGCCCTGAAAGCAAGCGGACCTGCCTTAAAGGCGGGGGTGTTGGTCATTTGAGTTTGGAAGGGAGGAGGGGAATTAGGTTTGGAATCAACTGCTTACTGATAGCTCACACTTCTTTAATGGCTAGTATCCTAACTATGCTTGCTTCTTTTGTTATGGACTTCTGCAATACACTTCATTTGTACTTTTAAGTCAGCCCAGCTGGCTGGCATTAACATCATAAAGTTTTAGTTAAGAAGGCACTGTCTGTGTCTGCCTGGAAGGAGTGAGAGAAGGACCTAAAACAAGCATTATTTATTTAGGTAACATCGTTTTATATCATCCGCTGGTCAGTAGGGATCTACGGATTTTGTTTGTTCCATCTGCACTTTGTGGATTGTCTGGCACCTTTTGTTCCGTCGTCCACTCATTGATGGAATCGGATTTTTTCCCCACTTCCCGAACTTGTGTCCATGTGCACTTGCGTAAATCGCACTTGTGCAAATTTACACTTGCGCAAATGGCAAATCCCCCCCCCCATGCGTATTTTCGGTCGGTGTTTTTTATTTTTCATATTTTTCTACTTAAATTTGCGTAAATTTCCAGAAAGTAAAAAAACAAACAAAATATAATGGTCCACAACTCTGCAGAATCCGCGCGACTCGGGAAAAGCCAGCCCGCTGCAGAGTCCGTGGGTCAGGTTCACAGGAATCCGAACCCATCTGAATCGGTTCTGGATTTCTCTGACATCCCTGCCAGCCATCCTGCGCCGGAAGGAATTAGGATATGTTACATCATTTCGTTCGGTCTCAAACTTTGTCGACTCTCCAGGGAAAGAGAATTTGGAAGCGCTGCCAGAACTACTGGCTTGGACCGGCCTTTGGGACTCAGAGTTACGTCAGCAACGGGTGTGGAAATTTCAACATTTTCACATGATTAAAAAAAGAAAAGAAACGTATTCTAGTTTACTGGTGAAAAGAGCAGGAAGTCTTGCCGTTTTCATTATCTATCCTAAAACTTTGTGATGGGGAGGGATATCATTTTAAACAGATACAAGTCAAATACTAACAAAACTGGAAACAATTGGGTGGGTGGGATGGGGACGTTTAAGGAAACAGAATTACCGATTTTCTCTCTTGCTTTATCTCTTGTACATAACGGGCCAGCTCGGCGGTGATTTGGGAGGTCATGTTCTCCGAAATGACCTCATGCTGCCCGGCGTAGTCGTTCATTTCATTCAAAGTGGCTAAAAAGGCTCGACATGACGAATACCTGAAAGCGGCAAAAATATGTAAGGCAATCCGTTAATTTTTTAATATTTTTTTTAAAAATGCTACATTTTATTCCTTTGAAACAGGGGTGCAGAACTTCAGGTCCAGGGGCCATTCTAGCTAACTGGGGTCCCTGGGGGGGGGCACGTACCCTTCCCCTGATCCTAATCCTAAACAACAAACCATGGGGTCTCTCCATGGGTTGTTTGTGGTTAACAAAACATGGCTTGTTAGCGCAGCTGGGTTCAGACAACATGATAATCCATGCTTGAGCAACAACCCACAGTTCAACAACACCCGGCCTTTTCTTTCGCCCTGAAGGAGCCCAAGGTGGTGGACGTGATCTTCCTCCTACCCTCCATTTTATCCTCAGAACTGCCCTGCAAGGTAGGTTAGGCTGAGAGCTGTTCACTGGCCCAAAGTCACCCAGTGAGCGGCATCCTGGAAGAGTGGAGATTAGAACTTGGATCTCCTGAGACCCAGTCCAACACCCTAACCAGTACACCACACTGGCTCCCATACACCACATATATATATATATATATATATATATGGGGAGAGAGAAAGAGATGGGGAGAGAGAAAGAGAGAATAATTAAAACAGAAGAATCAAACATATTTCCTGATGAATATTTATGCAACATAGTTCCCTGAATAATGATTCACTCTGCCCCGCCCCATTCCAGAAAGAATGAACACATGTGTTTGTATGGAAACCTACTTGTATTCATCCTCTTCTTTGGAGTTCTTTTTGGGCTGGTATTTCTTCGAAAGGTTCCTAAAATAAAAGAGAGAAGCAAAAGAATAGGATAAGTTCACAGCCAACGAATCCCTTAGCAATGTGTACATGTAGACACACAAAGCCAACTGTGTTTTCCATACGAAGAACTCCAGAATCTATATATTATTTAGGACAAGTTGAAGAAAAATGTGCAGGCTTTTGAGATCTCCAGATCTCTTTATCAGGCATCACAAAAAGCAGGAGGGAGGGAGAGAGGAAAGGCCTATTGGGTGCTGTAGACATCCTAAATACATCATCTACGCAGCCTTACTCCCCCCCCCCCCCCCGAGCGTTCATCTTCTGCAACTGCTCAGTAAAATTACCCAAGCTGGTTCGATTGGCTCTGATTATACGTGCAGCATCGATGCACCTCCAGCGCTGTTAATATAAAGACCGTCTCCTTGATCTCTGTTTCTGTTTCCCACCAACCTGTCCGGTTTGCCTAGGATGGAGAAAGTTTTGAGCGAACAGCTGGATTTTATACCATCAAAAATGGAAGAACAAGAATCGCCTGCTACTTTCTTCTTCCCAGTGGTCCTAGGGCAGGGGGTGTTTTGAATGCCTTTCAGCCCGGGGGCCAAATACAATTTCAGAAAAGCTCTTGGGGGGCCACATTCCAATAGTGGGCGGGGCTGCCAGCAAACAGGGCGGGGCAAAAGGGGGTGGGGGGTCAAAATACAAAAATACCAGCACATTGTAGCTTAAAGCTCTTAGTGCCCATAACTGAGCTGTAGGAGAGGCATGTTGACCTTTTAGAATGGGGGAAAAACTGCACAAAAGCCGGGAAACTAACAAACAATCTGCAGCTGGGGAAAGGGGCGTGGCTGGGGAAAGGGGGCGTGGCTCTCTGGGAAATCCTGGAAGACTGGATTGGGACCCCAGCCCTGAAGTTCCCCAAAGAGCCAGTGTGGTGTAGTGGTGAGAGTGTTGGCCTGGGACTCAGGAGATCCGGGTTCTAGTCGCCGCTTGACCATGAAACTCACTGGGTGACTTTGGGCCAGTCCCTGACTCTCAGCCTAACCTACCTCACAGGGCTGTTGTGAGAATAAAATGGAGAAGAGGATTATGTAAGCCGCCTTGGGTTCCTTGCAGGAAAAAAGGTGGGGGGTATAAATATAATAAATAAATAAATAAACCCTGTCCTCGTGGCACTGAAAGCTGAAGGCATCACAGCACTTGGCACAGCCCAATTTGAATGTGTTCAAATCCTCCTCTTCCATATCATCTTAAGACTCTGACCAGGAAGCCATCCCAACTCCAGACAGACATTTTCCACCTCTCCCTTCTGTGAGTCCCTGCCGACACTTGCTATTTGTAATATCTCGCCTGATGAAGAGCTCTGGAGATCTCGAAAGCTTGCACCTTTTTGCTCATCTTTTGAGTTGGCATAATGAAGGTATTACACTATATGGATTTTGGAATTATATATATTTAGGGGACCAAATAGGTTTATTTCTTTGAGGAACGTGTATGCTGCTTCCCCCCACCCTACCTTCAAAAATAAATATTTTCAGAGTGGCCGATATCCATAAAACAAAGCGATGAAAACTATTTGCTTAATTTGCATCTTATTTATTCAAGCTTGGTCTATTTTAAAATTGCATGTGTCGCTTTCCCAACATTTGGGCAAAGGGGCTTTACAGCGCAGATAACTTAACAACAACAACAACAACAACACACAACTACAATTATAAAGTTCATTAAAATGTTTTTAAAATGGCAGAATCTAGCCTTCCTCAGTGAAACTTTTGGTTTCCATTGCTGCAGAATTTGGATTTTAAAAATATGATGTACATACCATGAGGTTCATACAGCCTGCTTCCTAAATCAGAAGGGTTTCCCCCCTCCTTCTCTGCCCTTCCCAGAGTATGTCATAGAATCATAGAACAGCAGAGTTGGAAGGGGCCTCTAAGGCCATCAAGTGTGGCGTTACGTAGCAGTGAGAGTGTCGGACTGGGACTCGGGAGATCCGGGTTCTAGTCCCTGCTCGGCCGTGAAACTCACTGGGTGACTTTGGGCCAGTCGCTGACTCTCAGCCTAACCTACCTCACAGGGTGGTTGTGAGGATAACATGGAGAGGAGGAGGATTATGTAAGCCACCTTGGGTTCCTTGCAGGAAAAAAGGCAAGGTATAAATATAATAAATAAATAAACAAACCCCTGGCTCAATGCCGGAATCCAAGTCAAAGCATCCCTGACAGATGGCTGTCCAGCCGTATCTTGAATGCCTTCAGAGTGGGAGAGCCCACCACCTCCCTAGGAAGGTGGTTCTATCGCCTTGCTCTAACAGTCAGGAAGTTCTTCCTGGTGTCCAGGCGGAATTTGGGTTCCTGTAACTTGAGCCCATTATTCCGTGTCCTGCAAACTGGGATGATCGAGAAGAGATCCTGGCCCTCCTCTATGTGGCAACCTTTCAAGTACTTGAAGAGCGCGGTCAGATCTCCCCCCAATCTTCTCTTCTGAAGACAACATGCCCAGTTCCCTCAGCCTCTCCTCACAGGGCTTTGTTTCCAGTCCCCTGATCATTTTTGTTGCCCTCCTCTGAACCCTTTCCAGTTCGTCTACATCCTTCTTAAAGTGTGGTGCCCAGAACTGGATGTTAGGCCTCATCTTGAGTACTGCAACTGCTGAGTACTAGTACTTCATGCAATTTAGAAGCTATACTTCTATTAATGCAGCCCAAAAGAGCATTTGTCTTTTTTTGCAGCTGCATCACATTGCTGGCTCATATTCAGCTTGTGATCTACAACAATTCCAAGATCCTTCTCACTTGTAGTATCATTGAGCCAAGTATCCCCCATCCTGTAACTGTGCATTTGGTTTCTTTTTCCTAGGTGCAGAACTTGGCATTTATCCCTATTCACTTTCATTCTGTTGTTTTCAGCCCAGCACTCCAGCCTATCGAGATCACTTTGAATTTTGTTTCTGTCTTCCAATTTCATACAATTTCTAAGTATGCTGACTGGATAGCTCATAAATAAGCTCCCCCCACACACACACCCTACCACCCAAGACCCCAAAGGAGAATTAATCAAAAATAGCGTAGGAAACAAGACAATTTATTGTGCAGGTACGAAGTGTTGCACTGTCATCTTTCGCAATATTTCTCAAAGCCTTTCCTCGGATATTATGGAAAAGAGACTCAGTATAATTTGCTGTTACAAAGTACCATATAGAAAACCTCCAAGCAGCTGATGGATTCCACCTATATTCTCATCTGTAATGTTATTTTATGTTCTTTGTTGCATTTATATTTTGCTTTTCGCCCAAGGAGCCCAAGTCAAGGGAACGGGGGGAATGCCCTACTGTCTGTCAATAATTAGACTTAAATTCAATGTTTTTTTCTTATTCATTCGTTTGTCTTTGTACTTGGAAAATTAAGAATAATAATAAAGAAACGAAGTAGCATTTTTCAACTGCGGCTTAACTTCCTTTTTTAAAAAAATCTTGCATTTAATATCTTGCACATTTCCTCTTTCGCAACAGCACTTCTATTCCAGCAAAGTCACAAATTTTCCACCAAAGACAATTTTATCTCATCACAACCAAATCGTAGCAAGGGAACCAAAGAAGAGATCCAGTTGGGTTTCCCCAGATCACATGTGACCGGGGGGGGGGGGGGGGACACAAGAAATGGGATGACATCAGCGCAACTTTGACCACACATTTTTTGGTCAGGAGGTGAAAATGACTCAGTGTTCAGTACTGAATGTCTCCCACCCTGAGGGCCAAATTCAATTTTGGAGAAGCTCTCGGGGGCCACATTCCGGTGGCAGGTGGGGACAGATAGCAAAAGGGGGTGGAGCCAAAGATATTTTGGCCCCCACCCATTTTACCTTTTGCTCCACCCCTTTGCCTTAAGTCCTGCTCCTTTTGCCTCTGGCCCCGCCCACCACTGGAATGTGGCCCCCAAGAGCTTCCCCAAAATGGAATCCGGGATTAAAGCAGTTCAACAGCCCTACAGGATAGCCAGAGGGACCGAACTAACCAAACCAATGGCTTAGGTCATGGTTTCAGCATCCTGTATAGCTGTTGTGCCTCCGTTTGGGGTGGAGGAGGAAGATGCAGTGCAACTGAGCCCGAGTGTGTGGGGAGGGGCCAGGCACGTGTCATCTGCAGCCTGGCCCAGCTGTGCTGACTTGCCAATCAGTGCTTGCTTAAAAGACAGGCTCCAAACACACTTCAGACGCTGGAAGCAACTGTTGCTGCAGATCAGCTGTAGCAAAGATGCTCCTGCCAGCTCCTGGACCTAGATTTGTTTATTTTGACCCCAGATCAACTTTTGGCTACTCTTCAGTGTGCTCCTCTACTGGTTCGTGTTTCCTTCGATTTTGGCTTCTAAACCTTGGGCTGTGTCAACAACTACGGTACTGCTTATCTCTTGGCCCGGAGTGATTTAAGACAATAGCCCTCGCCCCTCCTGGTCTCTAGTAAATCCAGGAACAAAGTATGTGACTTTATAAAGCCAGTGCAGAACGTTATCCCCCAATAATCATGCCATTCTGGCATTTTGGGGGAGGCATCCAGGCCGGCCCTTTTCTGTTCACAGCCACATCAGCGCACCTATACTTTCCCTACAGGGGCGGTGCTAGGTACCAAAAAGATCTGGGGCTCAGGCCCACAGGACAAACAAACAAATTTGCATATGCTGATTTATATATATTCTAAAGTCTCTGTGTGTGTGTCTGTAGAGGTTCCTGTCTCCTAAGGATACCCCCTATTTGGAAAAAGGGATGTATGGACAGGGGAGAGGAGGGCATCTGATTTCGGAAAAAAAAAACCTCAGGCAGAAGGTTCAAGGCAGGAGGGCAGCAGGAGGGGAAGCACATGTGGGCCGAAAGCCAGCTCATCCAGGGGGGATCCGATGCAACAGAGATCCCCCAGGGCCCCTGTGCCTTTATTTCGGCAAGTGCCCCTGGACAGCAGGGTGGTGGGGCAGAGGGTCTCCAAGAGATTTGGGACTCCAAATGAAGGATTTGGGGCTCCATCCCTAGTGGGGTACCCCCTAACAACACCTCTGTTCCGTGGATTGCACCCACCCCCCTTTCTCCCCACAGCTCCCAACATCTTGTCAGCAGCTATAGTGGCAGTTGCCTCTTTGTGCAACTGATTTTGGAGTAGCTAGGGCTAAAGCTGGGGAGCTAAGGGGAACTAAGGGGATCTCATTTTTCCCCACTCCCCCGGGGGGGGGGGGGGCTTCAATGGCTTTGTAGCCGGTGCTCAACCCGGCTGCCTCTCTTCATCCTCTTCAGGTCATCACGGGCATGTTGCACGCTCAATAAATCTTGTGGAGCACAGAAAAGATGCCAGCTAGATCCATGCCCAAACCCCAGGGGGAAAAGTGTGTGTGCGCGCACACACACACGCACACACACGCACAACAAACAAGTCCCCACTGCTGCTCAAGGGCACTAGCATGCATATCTTAAAACATTCAGCTGTACAGGAACGTGTCTTCACTATTATTGGACACAGTCACATTTAAGGGAGTCATCCAGAACGTTCCAGCTGGCTCTACAGTGGGAAGTCCAGAGGGGAAGCAGGTCTATGAATGCTGAAAAACAACCGTCTTTTTCCCCTCTTCCCTCCCAATCCCCCTTTCCTCAGGTGTGTCCCTGATCCCTTTGCCTTCGGCTCACCCCTTTTGCCTTCAGCCCCCCCCCCAGGAACACAGCCTCCCCCCCCCCCCCCGAGCTTCTCCAAAATGGAATGGAGCTCTCAGGCTGACAGAATTTCTACGCTCATGTCTTTAATTTTCTTGTGAACTGCTTAGAGATATTTTTCAGATATGGTCAGTGGTATATAAAGCTATTAAATACATTTAAAAAATAAATAAATAAGAGCAGCATATTTAAGGAGAAGCATTTCAGCCTTGTAGAATTGGGGGGGAAACAGCACAGAAGCTGGGAACCCCCAAAAGGTCAGTGGTTAGGGAAAAGGGGGTGGGGCCAGGGGAAAGGGCGGGGCCATCTATGGCACTCTGGGAGGGCTGGATTTGGTCCCAGGGCCTTAGATTCTGCACCCCTGCTGTACATAAAGTGTTGTTGGCAGGCAAAGCGAAACAAACAAACCCAACCAAACATACGACAGAAATGTGTCTGCTCCGAGGAGCTTACAGTTTCATTTTAACCATCAAGGGAGCAGGGGTGGCAAAAGCCAAATAGGAGTAGATGCAGAGATTCAATTTTGGAGAAGCTGTCGGGGGCCGCGTGACAGTGGGAGACGGGGCTGAGAGCAAAGGGCCAAAGGCAAAGATATTTTGGGCCCGCCCCTTTGTTCCACCCCTTTGCCTTAAGCCCTGCCCCCTTTTGCCTTTGGCCCCACCCACCACTGGAATGTGCCCCCCTGGGGAGCTTCTCCAAGATGGGATCCAGCCCTCGGGCACAAAAGGGGTCGACAGCTCTACAGGATTGCCAAAGGGACCGAACCGACCAAGCCCATGGCTTAGGTCAGGGTCTCAGCATGCTGCAGAGCCCTTTGCCTCTCCCGCCTGAAGAGGCTCAACACCCTGAAGCAGACATTACACCACACTAGTCCATATATTGTTCTGCAGAGTGATTAATGACCTTGGCTTTGGGACTGTAGCCCCGGTAGGCCCTGAACATGTGGCCCTGAGGCTCTTTCTCCTCTTTCTCTTCCTCATCATGGCTCCCACATCCTTGCTTGGCAGGCAGAGAACCAGGGAGCAAGTCGGCTGGGGCATCTGCTGCTCCTCCTTCTCACCCCCACCGTTGTCTGGGCCAGAGCGAGAAGCAGGTGAAGAAGCAGGTTGCAGTGGTGAAAAAGAGGAGCAACACCAGGGAGCTCTTGTTAGCGGGCCCCTGCTGATCAATGGGCCCTTGGCAAGAGCCCAATCATGCCAACCCTCGACACGGGCCCCAGGAGGGCCTGAGGGATTTCAGACAGGGATAAGTACTTTTCAAAGATGGCTTTCACCTTCTCCCTGACAGCAAGGAGAGCAAGTTTTATGTGACTGGCGGTGCTCCCGGCTATATATACGGTACGGTGAGACTCAGAACTGCAGCAAGGTCACTTCCAGTGGCGCCCGTGCCCCCATGATGAAACATATCAGGGCAGATATTTCAATTATAAGATGAGGGATGCGTCTGTGGCAGCTTGCCAGTTGCGGCTATATCTCCACATCGGTCATATAGGCCATAAAAGAAATGGAAAAAATAATACAGTACACACAGTCTTCACCGTGCTGAGCAAAAATCACGTCCTCCATTTTTACGAGCCCATTCGGAAGCCACAAACGTTGGGGGGGGGGTATTTCAGCTGCTTTCAGGAGGGTGGAGGAATTTTTTTTGGTGGGTGGGAGGCAAATTCGCACGTGCGTGCGCGCACACACACACACACACACACACACGACAGCCACTGCGGCGGTCATTTTTGTCCCAGAATGCCCCCGGGAAGAATGGCACATCCTGATGTATACTGACCGGAGACGCTGGGCACTGGATCTGGAACATTCAAGATAAAACAGGGGTGGGGAACCTCAAGCTAGCAGGCCAAATCCAGCCCTCTCAGGTTCTTTGGAAAGCCCTGCCCCTTCCTCTGGCCACGCCCCTTCTCCCCAACCACCAATCATTTGGCGGTTTCCCAACTTTTCTGCAATCCACCCGGCCTGGCCCATTCTAAAAGGTTTAAATGCCTTCATTACTGGGAATCTCAGAGCTGTAAACTAAATTATGGTGGTATTTTTTGTATTTTGGGCCCCTGTACCTTCAGCTCCATCCACCACTGAAACATGGTCCTCGAGAGCTTTACCAACATTGAATTCATTCAGCCCGAAAGTGGCTCAATGCCCCTGCCACAAAAGCTACACGATCTCCCACTGAGTTCCCAGTCTCTTTCCAGGTGAGCTGGAACCCTGAACCTGAATCACTCCTGCCAGAAGGTGAGGATACACCGCAACATTTTGTTGCAGGTCCGACATGTTTCCCACTCATACAGGCCATCCTGTCTAGGGGGCCATAGGATCACTTCCTCCAATGCCTTTCTCAGAAAAAGGCTCAAGGTGTCTTAACAAGAGGGATGAAAACATACAAAAATTTTAAAAAAGAAGCTAAAAACGATTAATAAAATACCAAGAAGCTCATCACATACCATCAAATGCCTGGGAACAGAGGAAAATCTTAACATGACACTGAAAAGATGACAGGTGGGCATCAGGTGGGCCCCCACTGGGGAGAGCATTCCACAAATCAGGGGGCTACCACAGAAAAGGCCCTCTCAATTGATTGCCGTCCTCCATGCCTCCCTCGGAAGAGTCTCGCAGAAGGGCCTCGGACGTTGATCGTAGGGTATGGGTCGGTTCTTACCGGGAGAGGCGCTCCGTCAGGTATTGTGGTCCCGAGCCGTGCAAGGCAATGTGCAAGGAGCAAACCCATTCTCCAAGTGTGGATCCCTATCAGGCCAAACTGACGCCATCCACACAGTAAAAAGAGGCATCCCCAAACCTGGGGGAACCCCAAATTTACAGAAGTACAAAAATATTTTTTGGGGGGACGCCCCAGGGGGAACCCCCAAAATAGCTCAATGAGCACTGAGCAAGCTCAGCGGGCACAGAATGCTGACTACTGGCGGAGAAACCCAGAAAACCGGTGGTGGTGGTGGGTGGTGGAGAGGAGAATGGAATGGAGTATCGTGGAAAAGGGCCTGGCTGGCATTGTGAAGAGGATTGCTCCACAGTCCAACATTTTGTTGCAGTTTCCACTTGTGTAAGTCTAAGGCTGCGACACGATCCTGACACACACAATTTCACTGCCCTACTACCAATTCATACTGAAAATCTCCATTTCCAGACAGGGTCTATCTAACCGGCAAGTTTCACGGCCACAACACCTAGCCAAATGTTGGAAGTGTTCTGTTTCTTCCCCCACCCCCTTGCTTTTTTGTACTGCCTAGCCTGATGAAGAGTCCTGGATAACCTGAAAGCTTGCACATTTCTGTGGAATTTTGCTTGGTCCTAATAAAGGTATTGCCCAACTGTGGTTTTTGTTTTGTTTTTCTCTCATAGACCAGCACGGGTATCTTTGTTTATTATCATTACCGTATTTCTTCCAAAGTATTTTTAAGCCACCTCGAAGGGTGGAACCTTTCTTTCTTTCTTTTTCTTTTTTTAAGTGTAGATTAGCGAACCCATCAAATGAACAACCCTTTCAAACCCTTCCAAAACAAGCAATATGACTCACCTAAGTTGCTTTGCATAGGTGATTTCGATCTCAGTCCTTTCCTTTACAAATTTGATGTATTTCTCCAGGACATCAATTCCCCATTGCGTATGTTTTTCAAGATTGTCAAACTGATCCTGCAGACAGAGAGAGAGAGAAAGAGGGTATCATTGGGAGACCTCTGCACAGGAAAATTATTAATTATTATTATTATTATTATTATTATTATTATTATTATTATTATTATTATTATTTCACACTTTTCATCATTAGAGGGGAGCACCTTGTAAAGGCATCCTTTTTATCAAGCCAACAGACACCGAAGCCGATCTAAGCGCTTGGTCGCAAACAAAGGCCTGAGCACCCAAGCTGCCGTGGCTGGATTTGAGGTACATGATTTGCAGGGGAGAAGCAACAGGAATAAGAGGGCTTAACCCTTCCTCTATTTGCCAGTTTTCCCCTGCAATGCACTCTGACCATTTCCTGCCGCATTGTTTCTCGACTGGCGGTGGGCATGATACAGCATGAGTGCAATAAAAAAAAAATTAAAGGTAATACAGACGGAGGTAAAAGCAGTAGAAGGTCATATCAAACCAGGGAAAGTCTAGCAGGGTCAGCATGGCCGGGCACCTGCTGAGGGCCTACACCCCAGTGGGGGTCCACTTCAAAGAGTCCCCTGGAGTCACTCCTCCTCTTCCTCGTTGCAACTTGCTTGTTCACCTGTCTCTTGCTCTGGCCCAGACAACGGTGGTGGTGAGAAGGAGGAGCAGGAGACGCCACGGCCCGCCAAGCAAACAATCGGTAACAAAGATGAGAAAGAAGAGGAGGAACAAGAGCAGCTGGTGACCAAGGCAGTGAGAAGATGGACTCACTGAGGGAGGGGGCCTTTAAGGGGGCCTTGCCCAACGGCCCTCCAAACCCCAGAGCTGATGCTTCTCACTCAGAAGTAACTCTCATTGATTGATGAGACCTACTCCCCTGCAACTGCATTTAGGATTGCAGCCGCGCAGTAGCAAGCTCCAGAAAAAGACCAGTACCATCGCATCCGTAGGTCTCCTGCACAATTGCATTCACCAACTTCTCCTTCTCTCTGTCTCAGCAGCTTAGGCGAATAACGGCACCTGGTGACTTGCAAAAGTTACTAACAGCTTCTCCGCTCCAGCAGGGCGGAAACCTGGAGAAGAGCAGGTGGGGAAACAGCCCCTTGAAGGGACTCGTGATCTCTTCCTCTCCCCCTCCAGCTCGGAGGCCCAGGAGCCACTAGAAACCACATATAAAGGCTAGTGGTAAGGTGTTTCCTGGACAATGTGGGCTGCAGCTACTTCAGACTGTAGGTGGAGGCTCTCATGACTGAATGCTCAAATGTTGTTTTTGTTTAAGAAATCCCTGCATGTAGAAAGCTAATGTGTCAGGAAGAAAGGGTTGCAGGCCTAGCCTTCCCTGCTTTCTATGTGCAGGGAAGGTATTTATTTCGATGGAGGAGCCTTCCACCATGTGGGCCCTCATCTGTAGTCTGAAGTCGTACAGCCCAAACACAGGTCAGCCACCACAGGGAGGATTTCATCCACGGCCTGCTCCACACCTTTCCTTCAGCCTCTCTGCCGCATCCTTTCCCTACCTCATGGAAGTAGAGAAGCCCAGGCTGGGAGATTTTTGCCATCAGCTACTATGGGGAGTATCAGTTGGCCTGAGAGAACGGTTTTCTAGTGTTTGAGCTTTTTAATTTGTTTGGTTTGTGTGTGGTAACGTTAGCATGCTCGTGTCTGAATATAAAAATCGGAAACCACCTTATGGGCCTTGGCTGAAAGGTGGCACAGAAATGTATTAAAGATATAATTATAAAGAAATAACCTTTCACCAGTTCTCAGCCTGCCCCCCCCCTTCCAAACAAACAAAAACAAACCAAGAAATGTTCCTATCCCCAGGGAGGCGCGTGCTGTTAATGCCACCCAAACTGACAACTTTCCCTTCCTTCACAGGAGATAGGACTGCAAATGTTCCGGTAGCACCCACCCCACCCCACCCCAGCAACTGAAATGTTCCAACATGCCACATAATCAGGCTAGCTCAGTCAATCAGCATCAGAGGCTCTCTTGCAAATCGGGAAGTATAGATGTCATTAAATCCGTTCCCTCCGTGTTTTGCGGAATGTCAGGCGTCTTTCGTTCCATCGTTCACGCATTGACGGAATTGGATTTCATGTACGAGAGCCTTGTCCCAGTTTGCAAATGGCAGTAGCGATAATGCACACTTCCACAAGCGCATTCATAGAAATCTGAACTTGTTTGAATCTGTTGCAGATTTCTCCAGTACCCCCCGTTCCAAGAAGTGCAGTATAGCAAAAAAATGTATTGCAGTGGGAGTGGGCACGGCAATTAATTGCGGGGGGGGGGGGTAGATCCTTGCAACCTTCCTAAATATGTCACTTCTTTGGTTCCAAAAGTCAGGAGTATGTGATGCAGCCTGGCACTCTGACAAACCCAGACTATTTCCTATGGACCGACCGTCGCGTTTGCTTACAAAAAGTTAAAGAGAGAGAAGGCAGAAGCATGAAATCACATACAGAAATCCTCAACCTAAATAAGTGACCTCAGCTGTGTTTACAAGCTGTTCTTCTTTCAAATCCCCATTTATACACAGTCTGCGCTCGGATCGGAGCTATTATTCCCAAGCCTCGATCGAGCCTTCTGCATCGCGAGCCATATAAGGCCGGGTTTGGGAGCTGTCATTTAGGCATCGGCCAGAGTAGAGGAAATTACCGATGCTTATGCATAACATCACATCAATAAAATACAAACATTTATTTTTCCGGGTCTGGCTCTGGGCAGGACAACTCTGAGCTTTAAACCACTTTATAAATATTGGGAGGGGTCCAGGATCTGCCTACCGCAAGAGGAAGGGCTCCGCTTGTGGAAGATCCCCCTGCCAAATTTTGGGGGATCCCCGCTCCTTCCTACGTTACACCTCACTCTATTCAGCAGGGTCTCCTGACTCTCCGTGCAGCCTTTTCAGGGGGCTGGAGGGACAGCCATGGGAAGGAGGCGGCGGGGAAGTCCACTTCCAACAGCGTGGTTGATCCAGTGTAAATCTGGATCCAAGCCATTGCTTACAAGCGCGTATGACTGTGCTTATGAGTTGGGATGTATGAGAAGTGCATTTCAGTTAGTTTTGTATCAGAGTTTACCCAGTTTGCAACTTCTGGAACCGTTAACAGACTCAGATGGAATCTGCGGTTGAAGTCCACACATTTCCGCGTCTGCAAAGTCATTCGCAGGCCCGGATCCAGATAAATGCATTGGACAGCATGAGAAATGCGCATGAAAATATGCGTACTTTTGAAAAATGGACACAAATACACTTTAATCAATGGGAGAAGAATGCACATAATTTCAAAGACGCGCACAACAGATGCGTACATGTGGGGAAATGCGCATGAAAATACACACGGATTTTTATGTGAAGAAAAAAAAAGAAAAGCTCGCAATCTGATACAGACTCGAGTCAGAAGAAGCTTTGAGATAGAATTTGGAGAACCCTGACCTCGGGTTTTGCCGATTCGCACATCACTACTCATGGGTAGTTCACTAATAATTAACACTATGCCCTGAACACTGCAAGCTGCCCTATCCCAGGTGAGATTCCCACGTATCCCAATATTGTCTCCCCTACCAACGGGCACCACATTGGAGACCCCAGAAATGGAGAATGCCTTCGAATACGGGAATGGTCCTCTGTAAAAGAGGACACATGGGCCACCCTAAAGTATCTCTCCTATCACCTGAAGCCTGATGGTTTAAGCTGGAAATGTTGGGGGCTGAACCTGTGACCTGCTGCATCCAGAGTGAAAAAGGAACACAGAACCCACAGTTTCTACAGCGGGATATGACAGGACAGTCTAACCGTGGCCTTCCCTCTTTCGGTTTCTCCAAACCAGTGGATCACATCTGCTTTTTAACATCCTACATTAACAGTACTTCTTTTGCTCACCTAGGGAATTTGGGGAAGTGTTCTAGGGCACACGGTAGAGTGCTTCATTAGCTCAGGAGCCTTCCCTATACAGTGATATGAAACTGAAAAAGATGAGACATTTAAAAAGAAAGAAAGACTGGGCTAAAATTACTCACAATACTGAAAAACACTTCCTCCCCCCCCTTTTAAAGACTGCTTTTCAGCACTTTTCAGCATGTTTGCCTATATATCTACATTGCCCTCACTTGCCCTTACCCATCAACTGCCTTCACTTGCCCTAAATGCAGTATTATGGCTTCTTTCCACTCAGTACATGGGCTCCCTGATTGGCTAGGATCAGCCATGTGAGTCAGTCAAGGAGGAGAAGGCAGCAACGGCAGCCATGGAAAACACTAGATCACCAATTGGTGATGTGGAATTTTACAAGGTGAAATTCTATCCTGCCAAAATAGCTATTTTCAGACTCCTTCCCAGAGGCGGTGTTAAGGAGCGGGCCCCCTAGGGCTGGAGCCCCGAAACTCTGGGAGGCCATCTGCCCCACCACCCTACTGTCCGTGGGCCCTTGCTGAAATACTCCTATTTCATGGGCATGTGCTGAAATACTCCCTACTTAAAAACAATAAATGGACATTTTCACTTACCTGGGCTGAACTGCAACATAACAGCATTGTCTATCTCTTTGGTCTAGACTGGGAGCTTGAACAAGAACCACCTATTTTGCACAGCTCAGGCAAGAAAGTCAATTTTGGAAGCCCGACAAAAGTACATTTACCAGTAGATTTTAAAGCTGACAACAAAAGGATCGCAATAAATTGGTGCAAGCTCATGTAGTCATGTTGGCTTCCTCCAGAGGAGGGGAGCAAGCCCGTATCTCGAGTATCTCTCATGCTTAGCACCCTTTCAACAGCAGCCACAAAAGCATCCAAAAGCATCTGTGAAAAGCAACCACTTCCTTTAATTCACAGAAGATGATCAGGCCTACCAAGAAACCTGGCTCACAAATCACGAACAGAATGCCTGCAAAAAAGACTACTTTTCCAGTAGGAGAGCATTCAAAAGCAAGCAGGCAAAAGATCTCTCAGGTACAGTCACTGCCTTGGATTGAGAGCATAATTCGTTCGGAAAGGTGCTTGTAATCCAAAACACTCTTATATATCAAAACGAAATCCCTCCAAAAAAATTTGTACAGAGACTTTTAATTTAAGCCTGTACTACAGTACTTGTATTGCAAGACGACGCCTGTATATCAAGTAAAAAAAAAAATAAATAAATATTAAAAATTTTGCTTGTCTTGCAAAACGCTCTCAAACCAAGTTACTTGTAAGTCCAAGGTATTACTGTATACAGTGAAAACAGTCTTGCATGTCGGAAGAAGCCGCCATATTACTAACTTCACAGGTCAGTTCCTAGCCAAGGACTTGGAGCAACCCACAGTTCACAATCCAACAACAAACCATGGGGTCTCTTCATGGGTTGTTCGCGGTTAACCAGCTCATGGCTTGTTAGCACAGCTGGGTTCAGACAACACGATCACCCACTGTCCAACAACAACCCACTGTCCAACAACAACCCACAGTTCAACGGCAACCCACACTCAACCCACAGTTCAGAACCAAACAACAAACCATGGGTTCTCTTCATGGGTTGTTTGGTTAACAAACCATGGTTTGTTATCTTGGCTGGGTTCAAACACGATAACCCACGTTTCAACAACCACCCACGTTTCAACAGCAACCCACACTCAAGCCATACTCAACCCTTGAAGGTGGGTTATCGTGTTGTCCGAACGCAGCCATTGTGAGCCAGAGGGTTGCAAGAGAAGCAACTTGGCTACATGCCTAAGGTGAGGAGCAAACGCTAAATAGCCAGTCACTGGAGCCAGGCCAGCCTTCCTCAACCTGGTGCCCTCCAGATGAAACAGAATGCTGGACCCCTGGTCTGCTCCAGCATCTCTCTCCTGAAGTTTTTCTGTGTTGGACTACATCTCCCAGCCGGGGGAGGCTGGTGACTCCTATGACAGTGGGGGCTCCTTATCCTGGCTATAACTGCTTCAGACTGCAGGTGGAAACTCGCATGACTAAATGCTCAAATGTTGTTCCTGTCCTGTTCATTTTTTTAAAAAAAGGAATCCCTGCATGTAGAAAGCTAATGTGTCAGGAAGAAAGGTTGCACGCCTAGTCTTCTGCCCTGCTAGTTTTCTACGTACGGGGAATGCATTTATTTCGACAGAGGAGCATTCCACCGTGTGGGCCCTCCTCTGCAGTCTGAAGTCACACAGCACAAAGCCTCTCTGGCCTCCATGCCCCATTGCTTCCCTACCTCCTGGAAGTGGAGAACCCCAGGCCGGCGGGGGGGGGGGTACTTCCGCCATTGGCTCCTGAGGGGACTTATCAATTGGCCTGGGAGATCCGCCCCATGTGTCTGGTTGAGCTCTTTGGTTTGTTTCTTTTGCGGTGCAGAAACGGATTACAGATTTCAAATAAGAGTTGGAAGGAGCCTACAAGGCCATCGAGCCCACAATGCAGGAAACTAGAGGAGGGGGTCTCCCCATCCAAGTCATAACCAGGCCTGACCCTGCTTAAGCTTTCCACGCTCAGACAAACTGAGCCAGCCTGCGCCACAGGCCGGGAGCAGGAGATGCCACGGCCTGCTTGCCCCCTGGCTCTCTGCCTGCCAAGCAAGCAAGTGGCAGCAATGATGAAGAATGAGAGAGATAGTTATAAAGAAATAAGCTTCCACCAGTTCTCAGCCTGCCCCCCCCCACCCAAAAACCCCAAACCGAAACCCAGAAATGTTCCCGGCCCGCACCACGGACGCAAGGCCACAGCGCGTGCCGTTTGGGCTTGGAAAGCCCTCATTCGAAAGAGGGTCGCTGAGGGAAAGCGGGGGAAGGGATGCGACTCCCGTCAGGAGAGAGAGGGCCGCCTCGGCTCGCGCCGCAGCTGCTCGGAGGCCTGGTGGTGAGTTCCACAGAAGCAGGTTGAACGGGGCACGCAGGGGGGGGGGGGTTGACTGGTGGCGGCGGAGGGGGAAGGGTTAAACTCGGAAGAGGCAGCTTTCGGATGCTGCTATAGCAACAGCGCCGGCATTGCCGGGGAGGGGGGAGCCCTCGGCCAATGGGAATCCCCTTCGCCCGGCTTCCGCACTTCCTGCAGGCCGTCTCATTGGCGGAGCAGGCGGGCGCTTCCACAAATCAGGCATGCCGAGCTCCCGCCCGAGCAAGCCGCTGCAGACCTGCTCCCACCACCAGCCGGCTGGAGCCCGGCCGTGCCGCTCGCTTTTCTGTTTTTGCTTTAACAGACTGTTAAATAATAACTATATATATATATATAGGGCTGTTTTAGGACTTTACTTTTGCTAGCGATGGTCATGCATTGTACTTGGTATGCCAATGGCTGTATAAGGCTTTTTTTTTGTGGGGACTGTTGGCTGGATCAGTAAAATGGAAGGATTGCTCCAAATTGGGACCGCGTCACTCACTTTAAACACACACACACACACAGTGACACCAAGAGCTAGACATCTGCTGATTGGTCTTCCATGGGGTCGTATCGCCCCCCCCCCAAAGGGCCGTGCGTGCGTGCAGGTTGGGAGTTCTCCCTGAAGTCGCCCCCCCCCCAGCTTAGGATGCCATGTGGGTTCCAACCTTATCTGGAGAGGGAGGATCTTGGCTCAGTTATACATGCTCTGGGGGTGGGAACACATCCCGGCTGGACTACTACGACACGTTCTGTGTGGGGCGGCCCTTGAAGACTTCAGCTGGGGCAGAACGTGGCCGCCCAAATATACTGCTGGGGGTGGTGGTGGTGTAATATGTTCATATGACACCAAGATCGCAACAGCTGCTTTGGCTACCAGGCTGTTTCTGAGCCCAATTTAACGTGCTGGTTTTAACCTTTAAAGCCTTAAATCATGTGGGAAACCTCGGGGAGGGTGTCCAGGGGCCACTTTCCACCCACCCCCACAAGCCGCACTCCTACCGCCACACCACCAAAATTTGACAGCAAAATAACCCAGCAGTTTCCCCCACCCAGCCCCACGGAGAAGCTTTCAAGTTGGTGCCAACTCCTGGTTTGGGGGGGCTTGGGCAAGACAACCTGCGGGGGGGGGGCTCCCTCAGCGAGTCTATCTTCTCACACTGCCGTGGTCACCTGCTGCTCTTGCTTCTCCTCATCTTTATCGCCACTTGCTCGCTCGACATGGCATCTCCTGCTCCTCCATTGTCTGGGCCAGAGTGAGAGGCAGGTGAAGAAGCAGGTTGCAATGGGGAAGAGGAGGAACAAGTCCGGGGGGGGGGGCTCACGTCAGTGGGCCCCCTGCAAGGGTGCGGCCCCTCGGCACGTGCCCAACCATGCCGACCCTTGGCGCTTGCCTGGCTTTCAAATATGCAGTCCCCTCTGCCCGCACATTGAAAGTACGTCACTTGCAAATACTTTCCTTCAATCCAGACCTGTGTTCTGCAACCTTGGGTCCCCAGATGCTTTTGGCCTACAACTCCCTGCTGGGAGTTGTAGGCCAAAAACATCTGGGGACCCAACATTGGAGAACACTGATCCAGACTGATGCTGAACCAAAGCACCCCAGTCCTCAGCTCCCCTGCCTCTAGCAGCCATCTAGTCCCGCCTGCCTCCAATATGCTTTCTTTCCCGGTTCTTCCACCTCATCACAATCATGTGCAAACACACCATATTCTAGAAAGAAAGAAAAACCCTTTATTGTGCTTCTCTTTTTTGGCTCCAGATTTGGGAGGGCATTTTTGTGCTTGGCAAAAATGCCACCTCCTTGCCACAGACACGAGTGCCCTTTCGCTTCCTTTTTCCTTCTGGTCCCCATCCGTACCACTTCCCCAAAGGAGCAGAGCTCACATGCTTAGGGAAGGCAACTGAACAATCAGCTATAGCAAAGAGAACATAATGTAAGAACGTAAGAAGAGCCCTGCTGGATCAGACCAAGGGTCCATCTCGTCTAGAATTCTGTTCACACAGTGGCCAGCCAGCTGCCCCTGGGAAACCCACAAGCAGGGCATGAGTGCAACAGCACCTTCCTGCCCATGTTCCCCAGGAACTGGAGTACATAGGAGGAGGAGGACGATGACCAGAGGGCTTACAGGCACGGGTGTTGGATGGGGTGGTGGCGCAAACACACAAAACTTGGGAATGCAGGCAACTGATGGATGAGTGGGGGATATAGGGTGGGGCAAGGGATGGGGGCTTGGTCTTCTGGGGAACCTCGGCGGGCCAGGCTGGGTCGGGAGGGTTGAGGAGGGTTGAGCATGGGTTGTGTTGAACTGGGGCTGTTGCTGAAACATGGGTTATCGTGTTGCCGGAACCCAGCCGCGATAACAAACGCTGGTGAGCAACCCACAGTTCACCACCCAACAACAAACCAAGGGTTCTCTTCACTGGGTTGCTCGCAGGTTAACAAGTTAGCGCGGCTGGGTTCAGACAACACGATAACCCGCATTTCACCAACCCACGGTTCAACGACAACCCATGCTCAACCCTGGAGCGCGGGTTATCGTGTTGTCCGAACCCAGAGCTTCTCAAGAACCCATTCGCCACCGTAAGGGGAAAACAAAATCTAAGATGGCCTCTGGCTGAATTTTCTTCCCACGAAGAGAGCAGTTTGGCACAGGGTAAACTCTGCATGAGGAGACCCTACTGGTTATGTACCTGCTTCCTTCTCTAGCACTGAGCTCTGCCTGACTTCTTAGCTTAGCAGGCAGGATATGCCAAGGTAGGGGGTGGGGAGAATAAATGTACTGTTCGGCGGCATTATCTCATCCTTCGGACTTGTGGCGTGGCTTGCCAAAAGATTGGCCGGCACTGATTTAGCGGCTGCAAAAGCATTCAGAAAAACCTGGGATTTGGGAGATGGAGGCAGGGACTGCAAAGCCAGCTTTCTGTCTGGCTCGGCTGCCTCGGATGTCATAAGACTTCCTGCGCATAATAAACCGTGTCGGTTAATTAAGTCGGCAGCTCTCCCTTAATGAGAGGTTGCGTTGGCGCGTACTGGGAATACATGAACCTTTGGCGCACGGTTGGCTTCACAGCCAAAGGAGCGGAGAGGAGTGGGAGAAGACGTGTGACCGTAGTCTTTTGAGGTCTGACAGGTACACAGGATGCTTATTATCACCATTCCCGTTAATAGCAAACTCAAGTGGCAGAGTGACGACAGGATTGGAGCCGAAAGGGGGCTGCCAGGAGGGGGGGAAAGGGAGGTATTAGTAAGTTGGGGTGAACCCCAAGGTATGAAGAATTTTAGAAACGTTAAAAAAAATACCGGAAAGGGAGCAAAATTCCCCTCCCTGCAAAACATCTCAATGAGGACTGAGTGGTTTGAGTTGGAAAACAATAATGGGGGGGGGGGGAGAGATAAAATAAGTGGAGCTTATACTATCCTGGAAGCGCAAGGCTAGAACAGTGGTCCCCAACCTTTTTGGGTCAGTGGACTCGTCTGGAAGTTTGAAAAGGGTGCCGTGGGTGCTCTCACAAAATGACTGCCACCGGGGACGGCTTTCCCAATCACATGGTGAGCCCGGCTGGTCACAAAACACTCATTCCCCAGAAGACAAACCGGTGAGGCTAAAAGAAAAGTCACTTGGCCAAGAACCCCGAAGTCCAAGGCAGAGGTGGGAATCTGAGCTCCAAAGCACAAAACCACCTCTTTGGAACCCAAAGAAAAATGGCGCCAGAAGGCAGCACTTTGGATCGCAGCAAGCCAGCCTCCCAGTTTAAAAAAGAAATTGTTTTAATTTAAAAATAAAACACACACCAGGAGTAGCAGGCAGCCGAGCAGGCGCCGAGAGAGGCATCTGCGGGCCCCAAGTTTGAGTACCCCAGAATTGGGGCATAGCAACTCTGCAGCAAACGCCTCATCTGGAATCAGCCCAGGAGCACAGAAAACTGGTACGATGCCCTTCACGTTCACAACGAGCAGATTTCTAGCCAAAAGCACAGGTGCTAATACTACAGAAGCAAAGTATGCGTAGAGATACGCACGCATTCACACATTCACGTTATCACGGGTTTGCAGACCACAGGAAGCATTTACAAAAATGATTCCACAAATGGCACGTACGAGGCACGAATCGTCTCACAGGCATAAGTTCTAAAGATGACAATCCCCCCCCCAACTCCCCCTTTGCTGAGAAGGGTTCACCGGTCAAGAAGTTGCAGGCTGGAAGTATTCCTCAAACCTATTTTTAGACAACGCGACTCAACAGCCCCTTAAATAGGTGAAAGCTGGAAAGCGCCCGGCACTCCGGCCTGAGCACGGCGCTGCGGGAGACACACACGCTTCTGCACTCAGCTAACATAGTCACGCCTCTTTCGGATCTGCAATTTAAATTTAGATTTCTCCCCCCCACCCGAGGTGAGGGGGAATCAATGATTGGAAGCAAAGTCCCGCAAAATAATAGTAATAATAATAACAATCACATATTATTAGTGTACATGGTGCACCACAGGGAAACATATCTATGAAATCTATGAAATACGGCAGGTCCCTGCACCAAGGAGCTTACAAATTAAATTTAGAACAGGAGCAGGGGAAGAGGTGGGCAGGCAAAAGGGCGGAAGAGGGGGGCAGCAATAAGAACAGCAAATAGTAGCAGCATGATGGGAGCTGCAGTCCAAAACGTCTGGAGGGCTGGATTAAGGTGCTGTGTTGGGTTCGAAGGAAAAGAGAAAGCAGCACTGGGCAGGCTTCCCTGGGGATGCAATCCGGGAAGCCGCAGGCCAGGAGAGCATTGGGCTTTTGAAGGGAGTCGGTTCAGAGAGAGGTGAAGGGAGAAGGCGAGGAGAAGTCTGGCTACGAGGGCAGAGAAATAGGCAGAGAGCAAGAAATAGGCAGAGGGCCAGGGTAGGCTCCGTAGAGGTGCTGCATTCCATGTAGAAGTGCAGGTGCTCATCGTGACAGTTGGCTGTAGCCACACCCCCAAAGTCCCCAGAGCCACACCCCCAAAGTGCCTGCATTCATCATGACAGTTGCCCAGAGCCACGCCCCCATAGTCCCTGTAGCCACACCCCCAAATGCCAGCATTCATCATGACAGTCGCCCAAAGCCACGCCCCTAAAGAGAGTCCCAAAACACAGACTGATGCATCAATCCAGATCAACAAACCAGTTCCAGCCGTTTTCGTCCCTACCGGTAACGCTATCGGGCACAGGGTCGCAGAATCTCTTTCAGCCCGAGTGCCAGACTCCATTTCGTAGAAGCTCTCGCCCCCCCCAGATTCCATGGTGGGCGGGGCCAAGGGCAAAGGAGGCGGGGGCCAAGATGCCAGCCTCTTTGAGCTCAAAGCTCTCACGGCCAGTAACTCAGCCTTAGGAGG
Organism: Shinisaurus crocodilurus; assembly: GCA_021292165.1. Classification (NCBI taxonomy): domain Eukaryota; kingdom Metazoa; phylum Chordata; class Lepidosauria; order Squamata; family Shinisauridae; genus Shinisaurus; species Shinisaurus crocodilurus. Next base: position 2,161,109 of record JAHFWL010001188.1, on the reverse strand, counting down.
GGCATTTCAGCCTTTTAGAATGGGGTGGGGTGGGACCACTCAAAAAACCATCTAATGATCGACAGTCAGGGGGGAAAGGGGACATGGCCAGCAGGCGTTCTGATATAGCCCTTTAGAACAAGAGTATAAAGTATAAGTCTCTAGAGCAGGGGTGCAGAACCACAGGCTGATGGGCCAAATGCAGCCCCCAGAGAGGCCAAATCTGACTCCTGCCCACCAGTCGTTCTGTGGTTTCCCAGCTTTTGTGCAGTCCCCACAACACCAAATGATGGAAGATGGCCAACACCAGTGCCATCTTCCATCATTTTTCGGAAATGCACAAATCAAAATGTCAGCGGTGAGTTAAAAAATGTACTCCTTAGTTTCACATGCCGAAACCATTGTTTCCCTCAAACCTCAAATCTTTTGAGAAAGATTTGCAGGAACTGAAAACAATGAATGATTCAAGTAGCAAGTGCGGGCTGCACAAACGGAATCCCCCTGAGTTAACACTTAGCATATCAAGAATTTAGATATTACCTTCAGTTTAAGAATATAATCCAGATTGTACAAAGGGCTCCCTTGCAAATACTACAAATATCACAATGTCCAGGATCGGAGGCAGTACGCCTGTGTACACCAGCTGCTGGGGAACATGGGCGGGAGGGTGTTGTTACAATCGTGTCCTGCTTGTGGAATCCCATGGGCAGCTGGTTGGCCACTGTGTGAACAGAATGCTGGACTAGATGGACCCTTGGTCAGATCCAGCAGGGCTCTTTTTACATTCTTACGTCCTCCTTTAGATTTTGTTGGACTCTATTATCCAACAATTGGCAAACAAAAACCAACTATTATTAAAAAAAATAAAAAAGATTCAGCCTGCCTGGGGGTGAAATCTGGACCTCTGGGATTCCCCAGATAGCCCCGCCCCTCCACCTGGCCCCGCCTATTTCCCATTTCACTAATCCTTTGATGTTTTCCTGGCTTTTGTGCAGTTCCCCCCTCCCCCCCCATGCCATCACTTCCGCCCCATTTTGAGCATCCGGTGCCCAAATTCTGATCCCTTCAAGGAATTAAGCAAAGAGGACATATATAACATTCTCGAGAGTCACGTCCAAAGGTGACCACGGTCAAGCTTGGAATCAGCTGCAAGGCTGCGTCAACGAGGGGAAGAAAAAGAATGAAAGGAAAAAAATGCAGAGATGTATGCCAAATGGAAATTCTCCTAAAGCAGTGTTCTCCAACCTTGGGCCCCCTGATGTTTTTGGCCTACAACTCCCAGCATAGCTGGCTGGGGCATGCTGGGAGTTGTAGGCCAAAAACATCAGGGGGACCCAAGGTTGGAGAACACTGCCCTAAAGCAAGTTTACACACACACACACACACACACACACACACTCTGAGGCTTTTGGGCACAGTGTAATTCTACCACAATTGGAAACATATGTCAGCCAAAAAAAAAACCCATTCAGAAATGCATACCACTTTCCAAGAAAAAGAAATCAGAAAGGGGGCGTGCTTATTCAAGCAGGCCTTTGGCGTATAAGCAGGTCTATTGGGTTGGATGCTGTTTTTATTCTCTTATTGTTGTGCTTTTCAAAGCAAGTGCTGAGAAGCCCCTTCAACGATAACCCACACTCAAGGGTTCAGTATAGGCTGAGCGTGGGTTGCCGTTGGACTGTGGGTTATTGTTGAAACATGGGTTATCTTGTTGTCTGAACCCAGCTGTGCTAACAAGCCGTGGCTTGTTAACCACGAACAACCCGTGAAGAGAACCCCTGGTGTGCTGTTGGGTTGTGAACGGTGGGATGTTATCTTGGCTGGGTTCAGACAACACAATAACCCATGGTTCAACGACAACCCACACTCAACCCTGAGTGTGGGTTATCGTGTTCCCTGAACCTAGTCAATGCGTAGACCAGGGGTGGGGAAGCTCAGGCCCGTGGGCCAAATCTGGTTCTCTGGGGTTTCTCAGATGGCCACACCCCCTTCCCCTAGCCCTGCCCCTTTCCCCCACAACCACAGAGAGGTGGCTTCCCAGTTTTTGCACAGTTCCCCCCCATTCTAAAAGGATAAAATGCCTCTCCTAAGTCTTAGCCAGCTTATAAGTAACTAACTTATTTTTGAAATGAATCAATAAGTTTGTCACTGGCAGTAAGCAGCGCCTTAAGCAAAAACAGGCTGGTATTTCGGGTTTGGGTGCTGTTCTGGCCCCGCCTCTTTTGCCTTCAGCTCCGCCCACCACTGGAATGCGGCCATGAGAGCTTCTCTGAAAATTAATCCTGCCCTCAGGCTGAAAGAGCTTCAGCACTCCTTGTGTAGACGGTACGGAGTTGGACAGAACAGTGGTCCAATCAGGTATAAGCAGGGGGCAGGACTACTAGGTCAGCGAGGCTCCTTATCCATTGCAAGTTCTGTTCTGAGCTTTAGATGAGCTATCCATGGTGCTGAACCTACTCTGGGGCTGGAGTTCAGCGCCATGGAGAGCCCCTATAAAGCTCCAAATAAAGGCTGCAATGGATTAGGAGGCCCACCGAAATATGACTCACCAGACTCCCCTGGGCGTAAGTTTCCAGTGTTAATACTTTTTAGTTTCAGATTAATTATCAACCGGAAAGCCCCTTGAATTGTAGGAGAGAGAGAGAGAGAGAGAGTGTGTAGGAGGAAACCTTGTTAGGGCAGGTATAATCCTGAAGAACATGGTGCTCTTCTTGCTAAAGAAATCCAGCGTTTAGGGGATACTGCTTATTCACACCAATGGATTGTGCTTCATCATAAAGAATGAGTAAAAAAAAACAACACCCTTTCTAGCTCCACCTCTATGACTTGGGAGAACCAGAAGGAGCTGGCAATCCACTGGATCTCTGAGGAGTTCAGCAAAAGGAAGTCAACAACCTCAGCACACATGTGAGGGAATCACTGCATATTTCAAAGGACTCCTACGCCAAAATCTCACTCCATCTGGAGTCTGGACAGCTTCTAAGCTGGGGGGGGACGGACTTAAACAACGTCAACATGAAGTAATGTGCTCTCCTCCAGTGCTGTCACCCGCCCCTCTCTTCCTCTGGTGTGGCTGAGAGTTAAAGAATGGGATCTTTTCCTTCCGTTTTGAACTACCTGCAGCTACTTTTGATCGGTGCAGGGCAGTTTGGCGCCCTAGGCGAAATGATATTTAGCGCCCCCCCTCTCGTGCCATGGGGGGGGCTCCGGAGCAAAGCAGCCCTGCTCTGCAACCCCCCCCCGCGCCGCCACCACCACCAACAACCTACCTTCCCCCCGCCCTGGCTGCCGCCGCCGCCTCCAAGGAGGAGGAGGAAGTGACGCGACGGGACCCCCGCGCTCTGTTTTTTGCCGGGGAAACCAGGGCAACAGGGCTGTTTAAGCCCTGTTGCCCTGGTTCCTCCCGCCAAAACAACGCGGGCGGGGCTCCAGAAGCAACGTGACGCGGAGAAGGTAGGTGGCGGGGGGGCCGGGGGGTGGCGGCGGGCGGCAGGCGGGGGGGAGGCGTGGCGGAGGCGGGCAGGGGGGAGGCGCAGTGGGGGGGCAGCGGCAGCGGGCAGGGAGGCGGAGGCCTGGCGGGGGCGGCGCAGCTGGCAGCAAAGAGGAGCGCAGCATTTCTGCGCCCTCTTCAGCCGCGCAGCCCTAGGCAACCGCCTAGTTTGCCTAGCGGTAGCGCCGGCCCTGACTGCAGTGAGTTGAAAACGAAAGTGAAAGCTTCCAATCTCCTCTTCGCAAGCACACCAGAGGGAGAAGGGGAGGGTGCAAACCCCAAGGCTCACTTATGTAACAATAAACCATAGTTTACTATTACATGTGAACCAGACCACTGTGATGTTTTGTACCTTTCTAGTCTCCTTAGAAAATGGATAGGGTGGTGGAGCTGGTATTCTAGCCTGAAATATTGGATAGCATTCCAAACATGTCTACCAAATTTCATTCTGATATCTGTCTCCAAGGGAGGATCTACACCAGCCTTGCCGAACCAGGTGCCCTCCAGATGTTTTAGACTACCATTTCCACCATCCCTGACCATTGGCTGTGCTGACTGGGGCTGATGGGAGCTGTGTTCCAAAACATCTGGAGGGCCCCAGGCCGGGGAAGGCTGATCTACACTACAATATTTTTTCAAAACACAATTGCTGCTCTGGGGGCAGACGGTGATGAATACATGGTATTTCAGGTGGTATTTCAGGGAATATGGGGTGGGTTAGGATTTTAAAAGAATTTTTTATACTGTTTTAATTATCATGTTTTATTGTATTGTTTTAATTGTACATCGCCCAGGGTGGCCGGGTGGCCGGCCAGATGGGAGATTAACAAATATAATAAAATAAAAAAATAAATAAATACAGTAATACCTTGGATTGCAAGTAACTTGGTTTGAGAGCCTTTTGCAAGATAAGCAAATTTTTAAATATTTATTTATTTTTGACTTGATATACAAGCGACGTCTTGCAATACAAGTACTGTAGTACGGCTTAAATTAAAAATCTCTGTACACATTTTTTTGGGGGGGATTTCGTTTTGATATAAGAGTGTTTTGGATTACAAGCACGTTTCCGGAACGAATTATGCTCTCAATCCAAGGCATGACTGTAGCATCAACCAAGTTTAAAATTATAACGCAATTGAGTGCCACATCACAAATGCATAGCACTGTAATTGTGGGAGGAGGAGAGGTTTGAACATTCATGTATGTTTTATCATTTGTGTTTATAGCACGAGCATGTACCACAAGCCACACCGTATAGTGCTGCAATTGCGGGAGAAACTGGAGGGGATGTTGACATTTCAGGTTGCTGCTTTTTCTTTTTCTTTTTTTGAGTCTGCGAACGGCATATGCACCTTTGCTGCTGCTGCACAGGAATGGAGGTTTAAAAATAAAGTGCCTGGTTATTCGCTGCTGCACAAAAAAATAGCCACAAAAATAAATACATCACAGATTTTCTTCCTGCAAATACCATGGAAATCAGGGCAAGGAAAGAGAAGGGAACGAAAGGAGAAGGAGGGAAAAGAAGTGTAGATCCTACCTTGGGCAGGGGAAAAGAAAGAGCAGGAAATAGAAGAGGAGGGGGGAGAAAGATAGAGGGAGAAGGTGGGAAGGTCATGGTGTCATTTCTGGCTCTTTCTTAAAAAAAAAAAGTTAGGTAACTGCATGCACATCTTCACAGCTATGCAGGAATACTTTAAACAAATAGTGTGCTTGATCACAGCAGCACAGCTGTGCAGGTGCACAGTGAAAAATATCCACACACAAAAATTCATGGATTTTCTGCTTGAAAATCCCATCAAAATCCTTGCAAGGAAAAACCAGGGAATGCGATGAAGAGAAGGGGGGGGGAGAGAAGTGGGGGGAAATGTTGCAAAACAGGTTCTACAGCTTTAAAGCCACTGCCACCTGTAAGAATTACACTACCACTAGATTGGAACAGACATGTCTTTGCAGCAAATGGAAACCACAAGCACGGGGGGGGGGGGACTATGATAGTAGTTTGGGGGGAAATTAAATATTGAGGGAGAAATAGCAACAGGGCGACAGGTTGGGAAGCGCATTGTGCGCCCCACGAGTCAGCCGTACTGGGATAAAATGGCTAGCGCTGATTGACCCCAAGAGAGTTATCACAGTACAACCAAACAGAATGCAGCATGAGGTAGTTAAACCCACACAAACTCATGTCGATTCCCAACTAGATTTTGAAAGAAACCTTTTATCTTTCAGGAAGCGCAAGAGAGTACCAAATAAAAGAGATGAAGAAGCTGGGGGGTGGGGGTGGGGGTTACCCACAAAACTTGGGTTTTGATGGCCACGTGATAGCCCAAATTCCTTTCTCTAAAGAAAAAGAAGCTGCTACTCCGTGGTTTTCCAGTTAACAAGAGTCCCCCACAGAATTGAATGAATGCAAGGAGGTAGGTGGGAGAAAGGAGGAAAATATTTGCGGAGAATGCTGACCCACCAAATGCAGACAAAGGCTCTTGTTTGGCCTCAAGCAGCGAAGCCAGAATGAATAATTGAGCTAGAACTGAAATATCCATTAAATTACACCGTTGTGTGTGTGGGGGTGGGTGGGTTTCTGCAGGACGCCCTCTCCAAAAGAGCTCTTTCATGGCACCAGCCTTCCCCATCCTGCTGCCCTCCAGATGTGTTGGACTGCAACTCCCAGCATTCTCAACTGGCTGAGAATAATGGGAATTGAAGTCCAACACATCTGGAGAGCATCAGGTCGGGGAAGGCTGGATTACACACTTCACAGATGCAAAAAAAAAAACAAACAGGTTCTACTAAGGGTGACACATTTGAGAACATACCAGCTACAACCAGCCCTCAGCAGCAGCAGCTACCTAATTTTCAGGGTGGTGGTCAACTTTGGTCAGGGCTGACTGCAGGTGGGGGCTCACATGACTGCATACTCCTGTATAAACAAATTCCCTGCACATAGAAAGCTAGCACGCTTCCCTGACACTCTAGTTTTCTAGATGCAGGGATTTCTTGGATTATTTCTGCACAGAGGAGCATCCAGTCATGTGAGCAGGCGACAGAGCCCAGATACAGGTTGACCACTGCGGTAACAACCAGGACAGTGACCGAACCGACAACAAGCCGCGCGCGCGGCCCAGATATAGGTTGATGACCATCTGACTGAGATGTAGGCCCTTGACAGGAAGGCAATGTCAGGCCAAGGTGTGGTGACCTGGTGCCCACGGGCACCCCCGGCTATGGGTGCAGGTCTGGTGCAGCAGTGCCAACTGGTACCCGCTGCCACCTCCGAGAGTAGACCAAACCCAGCCTCCTCAGTCCCCAAGCTCTCTTGATCCCCGGGGGACACCTGGCCAAGGATCCCAAAGGACAGCTCTAAAATTGGGGGAGCCCAGGGCAAAATGGCCTCAGGCGGGGCCCTTCCTCCCCCAGCAGCAGTGAGCGGCACCGGCCGCCATGTTATCTTCAAGCAAAAAATATCCTGGTATTTTTGGGGCCCGCCCCTGCGTTGTCTTCGGCCTCGCCCCAAAGGGGCAGGGCTAAATTACCCCAAATATCAGCATATTTAAGCTGAAAGCTCTTCCTGCCTGTAAATAATCCTGGGGAGAGGCATTTCTGCATTTCAGAATGGGGCGGGAGGGGGAAGCACGTGAGCCAGGAAACTCAGCAATTGGTGGTTGGGGGGAAAGGGGCGTGGCCACACGGAGAACCCTGAAATGCCAGACGGAGACCCCCCCCAGGCAGGCCGGATTTGTGGCCTGGAGGTCCGAGGATCAACAGGCCCGTACTTAAACAAGCAAAAAACTTATCAGATCTGGGGCAAAAGGCCAGGGAAACTGCTCCACGGGGGTTGGGGGTTGGCTCGCCCTTGCCTTGTGACCACTGATCACGAGCGGCGATGGTTGCAGAACATAACTGGATTGTTTCCGGAACCATGTATCATGTGTGGCTTGGCCCTTGCGTTCTTTTCTATAGCTGGAATAGGATACAACTGTGCGGCAGCTCGGGGGGGGGGGGGTTGGCAACGGCGGCGGCGAGCAGGGATAACGGCAAAAAAATTGCAATAGCTCTTTTCCACAGAGCACCGTGGGAGGAAGTGCCGAAGAGACGTTTTCCTTCCAATTACAGAAAACATCCAATGCGCCAGGACAAACAAAAAGCTCTTTAAAATGTCACTCGCTTTACCCTGCATGGTGCCTCGTAAACAGATGGTAAAATCGTCCCGGCTTGCCGTGCGTGAAGCCTTTTCGGGGCTTCTGGGTTGTGCAAGGGATAATACCTGCTACCCTTTGGACTGGAGGAACCGGAGATCGTGTGCTCGACCCCATAGCGGGGCTCGTCAGAGAAGTTCTTGGGGGGGGTGCATTCCAGTGGTGGGCGGGGCTGAGGGCAAAAGTGGCGCCCCCCCCCCAAATACCAGCATATTTGAGCTGAAAGCGCTTACTGCCAGTAATTCAGCCTTATGAGGGGCATTCCCATTTGGAGAGGAATCCCGTTCTTATCTCCGATCTGCAGTTGGAGATAACAAGATTTCCTTGTATGCCACAGCCCTTCCCAATGGGGCTCCTGCAAGAGCCGGATGAGTGGTCTTCACTTGTCTACACCTTCCCTCCACGGAGGCCTTGACAGTGGTGGGGTCATCTAGCAACCCCACCTGATTCTGGTTGCCCAGGCCAGTTAGACATTCTGCTGGTTAAACTGGAATTCTGGTGGAGCGGAACACAAGGCAGAGCAATTGCCCGGAACGGCATAATAATGAAGCAGGCGAAGTCCTCTGCACCCTGCCAAAACCTAGATTCCTATCAGCTGCTGCTGCCCACATCTTGTTCCCAGCCCTATTCAGGCATCCGACTTCTGTGAATAATCAACATGCATGGAAAGACAACCAAGACAAGCACGCAAACTCCACACACCCACCGCCCTCCACAAGTCGGAGGAGCAACTTCTGCAAGGACAGAGACTTTCCTACTCATGTCGGCGCTCGTGTGACAGGGAACTCCGGTTTTGCTGGGCTCCACATAAGGACGGGGGAGAAATTCGCCCATCTCTGGCTGGGGCATGCTGGGAGTTGTAGGCCAAAAACATCTGGGGACCCAAGGTTGGAGAACACTGCCCTAAAGTACCCCTCTCTACGCATGTCTTTAATGGCCCTGTCGCCCAAGGACACCCCTATTTGTAAAAAGGGATGTCTGGACAGGGGAGAGGAGGGCATTTGATTTCAGGAAGAAACCTCAGGCAGAAAGATTCAGGGGGGGGCAGCAGGAGGGGAAGCACATGTGAGCCAAAAGCCAGCTAATGCAGGGGGATCCGATGCCACAGAGATCCTCGGGGCCCCTGTAGCTTTCTTTCAGCAAGTGCCCCTGGACAGCAGGGTGGTGGGGCACATGGCCACCCAGAGATTCGGGGCTCCAAATGAAAAATTCGGGGCTTCAGCCCTAGTGGGCCGCCCCCCCTGACACCGCCTCTGGCGAAGAGTGGGCTGCAGCCTGCATGCTGGTTCCGGTTCTGCCCTCGCAAATGCCTGATGGCTAATTCTGCGCACCCAGCACAGTCCGAGCAATGTTGAGGTCTCCCCAATTCCTACAGCACAAACTTGGAAACGCTTCTATTGAAATCAAAGGGGCTTGACCATTCATCACGTTGACTGGATCGTGCCCACAGTCACCGCGTCGGTTATTTAAAAAAGTCCCCCGTGGAAGAGGGCTGTCAATGGACCGGCACTTGGGTTGCAGCTGAAGGGACTTCTCAACACTCGCTTTGAAAAATCCAGGGCTACTCAAGACTAGAGATTTATTGAGGCTCCGGTTTAATATTGATGCTGTCCTATAAGCACAGCATTGCGTAGCCATTTGGCAAATGGAGAATTAATTTGCATCGAGGGCTAAGTAACTCTTTCAAGGCAACTTGTCAAGAATATGGATTCCTTTCAACGTTAAGCAACGGAAGACATCTGTAAATCGTTCCTCAGTGAAGCTATCGCTGCAGTGTATGAATTTCAGCCCGAGGGACAAATTTCATTTCGGAGATGCTCTCGGTGGTGGTGGTGGCGGCATTCCAGTGGTAGGCGGGGCCATTTGCAAAAGGGGGTGGAGCCAGAATTAGCAAAGGTACCAGCCTATTTTCGCTTAAAGCTCTTATGGCCAGTAACTAAGTCTTGGCAGAGGCGTTTCAACCTTTTAGGATGGGGAAGAAACTGCACAAAATTCGGGAAAGCACCAAGCGGTCCGGGTTTGCAGGGAAGGGAAGGGGGTGGGGCTTTCTGGGGTTAGAATTGCCCCCCACACCTGAGGTTTTGCACCTCTGCCCCACAGAACGCAATCTGAAAACCACGGCCATATCCAAACAATAGAAACCAAAAATATTTCTACGCACCGTGAAAAGGAGACCGGGGGGGGGAGGGGAAGTACTAATCGGATATTGACCCTCCAGCACAGTTAAAAGAAACGCGATTGTCTGTGCCAAGTCACAATCAGATCTGTGTGAAATCGGTCGAAAAACAAATATTAACTGCAGATTAAGGTCAAACTTGGATAGCTGATCCAGGAAGGCCATATGGTACTCCGCGGCAAGGGGCAGTAAAAACAAACACACACACACACACACACACACGACAAATCATATATAAGATATGAGCGATATTTTTCAAGCGATTGGGGAAGATGCGTCAGAATCCCAAGTTGCAAAATGCCCCGTTAATACACTAGGTCCTGTTTACTTGGGGGTGGGGAATCATTTAAAAAAGACAGTGGTGGTCAATCAAGTCTTTGAAGGAATCCACAAGTTTGAAGACATTTAATGTGGTAACATGAATAGCAGGCAAGCCACTGGGGGATGAACATCTGTAGTGGAGAATCAGTTGGCAGGAGGAAGTGGTGCTTAACCCTTCCCCGCCAATGCTTTCCTAAATGTCCCTCGCACCTCAGCTGTTTCTCCCCTTCCACCAGGATTATGTCAGGGGTTTTGGAGACAGGCCCAGGGGGGGAGGGGGGAACGAGTGAAAAACAACCGAGGGAGGCATTACCAGGAAGAATCGACGGGTGCAGAAGGGTTAAGCACACACTCCTGGTTCGCTGCCGATTTTTCCCTATAAGTGTGCCACTCTTTTACCTTGAATTATGCGGAAAATTTGTGGTTGCGAAATGTTTGCCTTGTGACATGCAGTTCTGGTCTGGAGAAGCCAGGAAGGCTTCACAAAATGCAGGAAAACTGGATATTATATAAAGGTATGTGGCTTTATATAATGGAAATAGGACTGACTACGAGGGGACTAAAGTAGTTTTCTCTTTTGATTTGAATAAATAAAGGAGCAGCGGGAACAGCAATTAGCTCAGGGGTCCCCAAAGATTACTTTGACTGGACTACTTTCTGGGTCGATGGGCACATATGGAATTTTGAGACAGTGTCATGGGCACTCTCACAAAATGGCTGCCATGGGAGTTTGCCCATTCACCCAATGGTTGCCATGGTGGTCACGGCTGGTCACAGAACATTCATTTTCCAGAGGGCCAACTGGTGAAACTAGAAGAAAAGTAACTTGCCCAAGAGCCTAAGTCCAAGGCAGAGGTGGGGTCTGAGCTCCAAAACACAAAACCACTGTGCTGAATCCAAATAAAGATGGTGACAGAGCACAGCACTTTGCTTTGCAGCATGTCAGTCTCCCCGTTTTCCTTTGCTTTTTTAAAAAAAAGAATATTTTATTTTTAATAATCTTAAATCAGTAGGAGCAGGAAACCGGGCGGGCACCCAAGACAAGCGTCTCTGAGCACATAGGTGACCACGGGCACCACGTTGTAGACCCCAGCTAATAGCTTGATCCTCTGTGTGTCTGCTCAGAAGTCCCACTGAATGCCATTTTTAAAAAATAAATCACTCTGAAAAGAGAAGATAGATGGCACACAGTATCCCATCTCTTTGAACGTCTCCCAATCAACACACACTTGAGAAAATTAACCACGGGTCTTTATGAGAAGTGCTTTCAAAACCACAGCGACGCATTTCAAATATCCTGGGCTCCCCAGTTTAAATAAAAAAAAAAAAAAAAGTCATACTTACGGTAGTTTATATTTTCACAACCCGCTCAAGATTTTCTGCTAAAGAGGATTTAGCACAAAAGCATTCTTTGTTAGTTGACCGTTTGCCGAGCAAATCCTTGAACAACCCGGCCCCAGCCGACACGAGCTGTCCACAACACAAAGCAAAGCAGAAATATTTTCTTAACGTGTACATGCCCAGAGTATGATATCACGGTAAAACAGAATAAAATAAAATCCTGCACCGAGGTCCATCTCAACTCTGTACCAAGCAACAGAAAAAAGAAACCACTCAATGGTACAACTTGCATAAATTATTCAAATTAAGGAAAGTTGCATGGGTTTTTTTCTTATTATTATTTTGCACACACGATTCCGCACTATTTACTATTTTACATAATTTGTTCGCATTTTGCAGAGCAAGGGGAGAGGAACAACCCCCCAAACAGTGGGAATTGTGTTCAGTCACCCCACTGACTTTAGCTCATCCGGTACAGGCCAAGCATTTTCAAGTACCTTTTCACAGTCATAAGGGCTAGAAACTTGAGCCCAACTGTGTTACATTCCGTCAAACACATAATTTGGCCTTGCGGGTTTATTATTATTTTTAATTGTACATGTTGGGGGCTGCGGAGAGAATCAGGACGGGGCTGCAGCAAAGGGTGGCAGATGTGTGCGTTTTTAACCCTTTCTGTGCTGTGGTCCTGATGAAAATGCCCCTTGCGCCTGTGCATAAGACAGCAGGTGGCCGCTCACACAATGTGAATGTGCGTGAATACACGTGCGGTACGCACACACACAAATCTAGAAAGTTGCTGTTTGCCTTCTGGAAAGCTGCCTTTTTTTTTTCTTTTGGGGAAAGCCAAGATATATTTATTTATGTATTAGGAAGCTGGATTGTGACTTCATTCTGTAGGTCCGGGGACGGACAGAGGGTAGATCTCCAGATGTTTTGGACTATAACTCCCCGCATTCCTGACCCTTAGCCACGCTGCTAGGGGCTGATGGGAGATGAAGTCCAAAATATCTGGAAACCAGAATTAGGGTATTGGGGAAAGAGGTGTATTGAATTACAACAGTGGTGTTGAACCTCTTGCAGCCCTCGGGCTGAATTCCAGAGAAGCTCTCGCGGGCTGCGTTTCAGTGGTGGGCGGGGCAAAGGCAAAAGGGGTGGGGCCCCAAATACCAGCATGTTTCAGCTTCAAGCTCTCACTGCCAGTAACCCAGCCTTAGGAGAGACATCGCAATCTTTTAGAATGGGGTGTGGGGGAAACGAATGCAAACACCAGGAAACCACCAAATGATCGTCGGCCAGGGAAAGGAGGCAATGGCCGTCTGGGGTTCTTCCAGATTGGGGCCCCAGGAAGGCTGGATATGGGCCATGGCCCTGAGGTTTCACACCCCTGAATTACAAGGTGTTCCATCTCCAAAATGCTACAACCAAGCGACAGAATGTGTCAGTGGTAACCTTCTCTGAAGCAGAAAGACAAGGACCACATCCTGGTAAGTTTCAACTCACTTCCAGAGGAAAAACCGTCCTGCAAACCCATTCCGGAAACGCACAGGCTGCGTTCCTCACTTTCTGTCAAATCCCAATCTCCAGTGTACCCCGGCTTTCCTGGACTCGACTACTTCTATTTGGGGAAATCCCCTGTTTAAATGTTCCTCCCTGCACCCACACACACACACAAAAAAAACCAACAACACCCCTGTAAGTAGAAAATGAAAACATGAAGAAAATATTCTGGTCTACAGCATGCTACCTGGTGCAGTAGTTTTCTACATGAAGGGAGCACCGCAACTTACTCTACGTGCATAAAAAAAGCTCGCGACACAACAGACACCAAATAAGCCTGCTTTGACACACACAACTTAGCCCTTATTAATGCGAGAGCCGTAATTTAGACGCATGAAGTCTAATCCACAGGGAATTTCCTAGAGATTAATTGCTAGCTGGTGGCCCAAGGCTCAACTTTAACCCAAGATGGTAGGCCACCCCCTAACGGCACCTCTGCTTACTGCCAGTTACTAAGCCCCAGGACAGGCATCTCAACCATTCAGAATGGGCGGGTGGGGTGTTGGGAACCATGCAAAAGCCAGGAAACTCTCAAAGGAACAGTGGTCATGGGGAAGTGGTGTGGCCGCCTGGAGAACCATAGAGGGCTAGATTGGGACACACACACCCCAGGCAGGCCAGAGGTGCTGCACCCCTGAATCCAGAAGGATCTGACCTCGCAGATCCATTTAGAAAGGAAGCTAATGCACATGAATGCAGCTGTTTCGAAGATAGTTTCTTAACATGTTCCTAAGCTTCCGCGGCTGCCCTCAAGGGCAGAAATGCAGGAAAAACACCTTGCTGCAAGATGGTTCCACGCAACAGAAAACTATGCCAAGAGAAAGAGAGAACCTCAAACTATGTTGCCGCCCATTTTGCCAGTTGATTAAAAAAAATGCACATTAAAAAAAAAAAAGCCTGAAATGCCACTGACAAAGAACAGAAAGTAATCGAAAAGGAAATGATGATGCAAGCTAGCTGCCGTCAGGAAGCCACCCTGACCGTCATCGGACATTTTTATCGGCATTGATTCAGCACAGCAATTCCTGAACCTCATGCTGGAGTGCACTCATTTGGCTGCCAAAGGACTGGCTGCTGGCGTGCCGAGAGGTAAATAAATCTGTAAAATGTGCCCACCGAAACTCTGCAGGATTTCCTGCTCCGGCCGTGGCTACTTCCCATCAGCCTCGGTTCTGGGCATTTGCAATTCTGCTATGTCAGGTTGAATCATAAAATCCTATAGTCGAAGGCGGTGGTGGTGGTGGGGGTCCAGGAGGCCATCTAGACCAACCCCCTTGCTGAACGCAGGAAAAGAGACAGAGCTAGAGCATTCCCAACAGATAGCCTCAGCTTGAAGATTTCCAGTGAGGGAGAGACCAGCCACACACCCTAAGTAGTCGGTTCCATTGTCAAACTATTCTTACCAGCAAGACTTTTTTCTCCTCACGCTCAACTGAAATCCACCCTCCTGTAACTTAAATACCTTAGAGCAGAGGTGTTGAACCTCTTCCAGCCTGAGGGCCATATTCCATTTCAGAAAAGCTCTCGGGGGCCGCATTCCAGTGGTGGGCATGTGGCCAAGAGCAAAAGGGGCGGGGCCAAAATACAAAACCTACCAGCATATTGTAGCTAAAAGCCAGTAACTAAGCCTTAGGAGAGGCCTTTCAACCTTTTAGAACGGAGGGCGGGTGGGGGGGGAGAACCTGCACAAAAGCCACCAAATGATTGGCAGCCGGAGGAAAGAGGGTGGGGCCAGGAAAAGCGGGTGTGACCATCTCTGGAACCCCGGAGGTCTAGATTTGGCCCGTGGGTGTGAGGTTGCGCACCCCACCTTACAGCTAGCCCTGACCTTTGAGGCAGCAGAGAACAAATCTTGTATGTAACAGCCATTCAGGTATTTGAAGTATGCAGTCAGATTTCCACTCCGCCATCCACACCCCAATACCAGCCTCCTCTTCTCCAAGCTAACAATATCTAGTTCCTTCAACCTTGCACTGTGAGACTTCTCTTCCGGACCCCTGGCTATCTCCGCTACCCTCCCCTGGAACCCATTCCAGCTGGTCTCCGCCGTCAACTCATCCAGATCCTGCAATGCAGAAGAATTTTTCGCCGCCATCAAACAAGGCTGCCCATCGCATCTCTCCACGAGTCACCTTCTCTGGGCTCGCAGGTTTCCGATCAGGAGGAGCACCCAGAACAGGGACTTGCGGAGAGGAGACACACACGGCAGGTTCAGCTTCTTCGAGGGTCTTACTCTCGCAGTCGGGGCCAAACGTCAGGGGTTGATATTGTAAGGGCATGAGGCCTGCAGCCCAGCAAGAGGGGCCTCCACTGACTCTCAGAGCTCGCTGCTCCTCCTTGTGTTCCTCCTCCTGGCTGTTGCTCCCTGCCATCTCCCAGGGTGCAAGCATCAGCAAAACAAGGAAAAGGAGCAACTGTTCTCTTGCCTTGCCCCCTCTCTCATTCCTGGCGGTGGTGCGGATTGAGCCAGAAGGAGGGAGCAGCTCCCGCAGGGCCGGTGCAAGGCAGTTTGGTGCCCTAGGCAAGATCAGATATTTAGCGCCCCCCTCTTCCCACTTGAGCCCTCCCTCCCTCCAGCCCTATGCTCCTGGCGCCCCCTTTAGCCCGGCGCCCTAGGCAGCCGCCTAGTTGGCCTAATGGTAGCACCGGCCCTGAGCTCCCGGGATTCTCTGGGTAGAGGCCACGACTATTAAACCTGGTATAACTCTGTAGTGTAGCTATATGACCATATACAGCAGGAAAGGTGCTGTTAGCTGGAGATGCCAATGAACTCTGTGACTGCAGGCGGTGGGTTCCCATGTCGGGGGTCTATGCCACTTCCTCTCGAATCCAGCTCCCTGGATTTCTAACGGAATCTCCCATCCAAAGCACAGGGAACTGTCTCCCTTGTAGGGGATGGTGGTGATTTTATTGTCAAATAGACGACTGAGAAAGTATTTTTAATTTTTACCAGATGCATCCTGATATTCAAGGAAACACTTCACCTCCAAGATCAACTTACACCAGCTCGGAGAGGTGCACACACATTGTCAATTTTTCCATTTCAATACTATCTAACATTTTTTCCTAACCGTTCCCGAATACACATTGGATTCTCTGATTCCCAAGGCTTGGCTCGCGGATTTTATTATTTGCAGTACAGATCAAGCCTTCGAGCTAATTTCCCCTGATCAAAATGGGCTTCTCCAGAGGCTTTCTGAAAGGGCCGAGCAGGCACGCTTCAGAATGATTTAAAAAGGGCCTGCAGGGGCTCAGCAATTATTAGATAACTGGCATGATTTATTATTTATTGTGCAAAATTGTATACCGCTTTCCTATAAAACCATCAAAACTATCGTAATTGTCATAATTAATTAATATTAATAGCAATTACTTATTAATGACCATTATTAATTATCATTGTCATTATTATTTATTACATTTATATCCCGCTTTTTTTCCTCTTACAAGGAGCCCAAAGGCAGCTGACATAATCCTCCTCCTCTCCATTTTTATCCTCACAACAACCCCGTGAGGGAGGTTAGGCTGAGAGAGAGTCAGTGGCTGGCCCAAAGTCACCCAGCGAGCTTCATCGTGGCTGAGTAGGGGACGGGACTAGAACTCGTATCTCCCGTGTCCCAGTCCAACACTCTAACCACACCACACTGGTTAACAAAATAAGATCAACATAACAATAGAATACAATAAAATAATCAGTACGCAATAAAACTGTACATATACTGGCTGCTTCATACTTCAGGGGAAACCTGCATCAAGAGGGTGGTCTTAAGCAGATGTCTAAAGATTTATAGATTTCATAGGTCATAGAGTTGGAAGGGGCCGACAAGGCCATCGAGTCCAACCCCCCCTGCTCACTTCAGGAAACTAGAGGAGGGGTCTCCCATCCAAGTAATAACCGGGCCTGACCCTGCTTAGCTTTCCACGCTCAGACAAGCTGAGCCAGCGTGAGCCACAGGCCTGTATCAAAACTGCAGATGCCCAACTAATGCCCTTCGGAGCACGCTCCCCGTTGGCAGTGTTGCCGCAACACTGAAAGCTCTACTACAAGTACTCCAAAGGCGAACCGCATTCAGATGCGGCACCCTCGGAAGTGCCCCTTCCGAGGATTGGCCACTTCCAACTTCTGTTCTCCCGTTGTACCATTTCTGGCGGCCGGTCCTGGCAATGCCTTGCGCTGCCTCAGTTGTGGCCGGGGCTTCACGTCACAGGGCATTGCTGGAGTCTTGGCCTCAGGGTTCTACTGTGGGTCAGAACTTAAGCCGGGGCCTAGGTAGGTCGGCTTCCCACAAGGAGGCAAGACGAGAAGGGCCATAGTTCAGTGGTAGAGCACATGCGGAAGGTCCCAGGTTCAATCTCAGGGTAAGGAGCTGGAAAAAAAACTCCTGCCTGAAACACGAGAGAGCTGCTACCAGTTAGTGTTGACAATATTGGGCTAGGGCTCTCCAACCTTGGTTCCCCAGATGTTGCTGGACTACAGCTCCCAGAATCCCTTGCCATTAGCCATGCTGGCTGGGTATGCTGGGAGCTGTAGGCCAGCAACATCTGGAGACCCAAGGTTGGAGAGCCCTGGGCTAGATGGACTGGGGGGGGGGGGTCTGACTCGGTAGAAGGCAGCTTCCGATGATTTCATGAGAATACATCAGTACCCTGGAAAGCTCCGAGTGGTGTGCTGGGGCTGGAAGCCAGACAGGGTTGTCTGTATGTTACTCCAACAAGCAGCAGACCAAGATTGAGCCTTAAATAGGAGCTTGGCTTCCTTTAGGCTGGTTGGCCCCACCTCCATACTGACTGAGGCTTTTTCTGTTAAAGGGGCCTGGCCTGTTTTAGCAATCTCGGGTTATGACAACATGATTTCTCTGTCCTGTATCTCCCACCCAGCTTTATGGGATGACCCCACTGGGTTCTAGTATGATGAGAGAGGGAGGAAAATGTCTCCCTCTCCACTTTCTGTGTATATGTCTGTGCAAATGGTGTTTATATCTGTATCTGTGTGTGTGTGTGTGTGTGTGTGTGTGTGCATGAGAGAGAGAGAGAGAATCTGGGTGGCGGATATTTATGTGAATGGTGTAGGGGTGAGTTTTGGGGAGTGAATGTTGTGTTTGAGTGAACGGTGTGTGTATCTTTATGAATGGAGGGGTGTCTGTGTGAATGATGAGGGGGTGGTGAACAGTTTGTGTGCGCCTGTGTGAATATGTCAGGGGAATGTGCCAGCAGTGGCTCTGCCCATTTTGGAGAGTGGCCCCACCCACTGCTGGCATGCGGGGGGGGGCCTTCCGCCCTACCAACCATAGGGAGCACCAGCCACCACTGGGCAACCTTTTGTGGACAACAGGAGCAGTTTCTGCCTCAGTCCTTTTATCTTGCTGCACATTGACAGAAAGCGCAATCAGCTCCCTTCGGTCCTGAGCCAAGTCGACCCACGTGCAATCTGGGATGTTTGTTATTATAGTACAGAGCAGTCGTAGTAGCCATACTGTAAGAAGGATCAGCTGGTACTCACTCCTGAGCATGCTACGCTACTCACAGAACACACGGACACACAGGCAACTGGCCGTGATATACTGGCTCCACCAGTGCCGGATCCAGGTTCTGGAGGGCCCTTGGGCAAGACCCCCTCAGTTGGCCCCCTCCCTGAGGAGCTCGTGCTCCTCCTCCTCTTCCTCATCATGGCTGCCGCTTGCTCGCTTGCCAGGCAGAGAGCCAGGGAGCAAGGAGGCCGTGGCATCTCCTGTTCCTCCTCCTCAGTCACCACCACTGTCTTCTGGGTCAGAGTGAGAGGAGGGTGGTTGCAATGGGGAAGAGGAGGAGCAACTCCAGGGGGCTCTGGGCAGCAGACCCCTGCCGGGGTGTGGGCCCTCGGCAAGTGCCCAAACATGCCGACCCTTGGCGCCGGCTCTGGGATCCACACATCCTGTGCCCTGGCACCCTGGCATCATTAGCATGTGGTCGCATCCTGACAGCCGGTGGCGTCTCAGCACTGTGAGGAAACAGTCAGACTGGTAAGGTGCACTCTAAAATCGGCCCCACACATGCACCCGCAAAAAAAACCCATAACCAAAAGCAGCTCAGTTTCCCTCCCGCCTCTTTCACTACCTACAAGTCACAAACGGCAGTCGCACACACATCTAGCACAGCCTTCCCCAGCCTGCCGCCTTCCAGATGGGTTGGACTGCAAGCCCCATCATCCCCAGCCAGTGTCACCATTTCACTACCATAGCTAATACTAATGGAGGGACCTATCCCCCCCCCAAAGCCCAACTGAGCCTTATAACAGGGGTGCACAACATAGGGCGCGGGGACCAAATGTGGCCCACCTGGCATAGCAATCTAGCCCTCCAGGCCTCCTTAGGCAGCCACGCCTCCTTCTTCTGGCACCTCCCCTCTCTAACAACCAGAGAGAGTTTGGTGGTTTCTTGGCTTTCATGGTGGTTTCCTGGCTTCTGCGCACTCTCCGCCACCATTGTAATAGGTCGAGATGCCTCCCCTGAAGCTTAATTACTGGCAGTTAAGAGCTGTAAGCTAAAATATTTTGGCCCCATGCCTTCTGCCCTCATGACGTCATGACAAACAAACCAGGGACAGAGTGGGAGGAGCTGAGCAACCCATGGTTAATGCCCGGGTTCATGACATCATGATAAACAAACCAGGGGCAGAGTGGGAGGTTAACACTCAGCTTCCAACTCTGGGTTCTCTCTCCACCAACAACCTGGAGTTCCAGGTATACTGGCACTCCAGGTTGCTGGTGGATGTGTTTATCATGATGTCACAATAAGCAACCCAGGGATGGGTTGTTCAGCCGCAGGTAATGATCAGACTGCTGGGAACAAGCACGGCCGCTCGCTCGCTCCCTTCCATTCATGGCCCTGGGATGTCATGATGCATGTTCTCCACACCGACTGGCCATGGTGGCCTGCCAGGGTTTCAGACAAGAGGTTTTTTTTTCCAGCCCTTCCTGGACAGGCCGGGGATCAAACCTGGGAACTTCTGCATGCAGAACAGGGGCTCTAGCGGTGCTGAGCTCTTCCCCACTTCCGGAGGGCCAAAATGGCAGGATATACATGTGGGGGGAAAGAAACAAAACCGTACATACATGGCTCTCCTACAGGATGAAGTAGCCAAAAAAATAAGGGGGGGGGGGAAACGGGGTGCAGGCAGGATTGTATCTCAGCGCACTGGAACAGGTATGCCTGTTTCCACATTCCAGTAAAATCGAAACCTACTAAAACCTCACACCTGGCATGGTAGCAAGTGGGCAGCTCTGGCATCAGGCGAGATGTTACATGCTGATATGGGGTGCAGCCGACAACCAGCGGCCGGCCACATCCTGCACTAACTGCAGCTTCCGGACCAGCTTCAAGGATGGCCCCGCATAGAACTTAAATCGGGTCTCCAACATGGGTCCCCTCTCTTGGCCCCCACCAGGCTGCCTGGCCCTCCCAATTTTAATGTTATTTCTTAAGATGTTTGAAATATAAATATAACTAGCTGTTGCCCGCAGCTGCGCTCGCGTGGATTTTAGGTTTTGGTACAATGGAAAAGATAGTGTCTGACTGAAAGTGTAACGTTTAGGCTGGGTGCTGGCAGCAGAAAACTTTTCTGACAGAAATATCTGATCTTAAAGAAAAATCAGGTTAATCCTGAGAGTCTACAGGTGATGAAGAGTGACCATGCCAAGTTTGGGGTGGATCCGTCAAAACGTGATGGAGCCTATGCGAAGACGCCCCACACACAACAGTCATTCAGTCATTTAAAAAGTTTCCCTCCCTTTTCACCTCCTCAGAGAACATTCTAAATGGCCTAGGTGAGATTTGCATACCCACCCCTATTGGCCCCTGCAGGAATTCATGTGAACATTCTAAGTGTTGTATGGGCTATTTGCATAACTGCTCCTATTGGCTCCTGCAGCAATTATGAGGTGAGGCTGATTTGCATAACTGCTCCCCTGTTGTTTTGCCCATAGGATATAAGAGTGGGGTGATTTCCCCCCCTTTTTCACCCCCTTAGGGACGGAATTTCCAAAAATCCTTCCTGAGTGGGTGTCTACGTCATAAAAGCAATGTCCCTTCAAAATTTCACGTTCCTAGATTAAACGGTTTGAGCTGGGCGTTGTGACTCATCGTCAGTCAGGACACCTTCTTTTATATGTATAGATATATATCTTTAAAAACAAAGATGCTCTCGGGGACTGCACTCCAGTAATGGGCAGGGCTAGAGGTCAAACACACACACAAAAAATACCAGCATATTTTAGCTTAAAGCTCTTGCTAAGCCTTAGGAGAAGTTAATTCACCCTTTTAGAAAGGGGAGGAAACAATGCAAAAGCAAGAAGCCACCAAATGATTGGCAGCTGGAGAAAAGGGGTTGGGGTCAGGGGGAAGGGGGCGTGGCTAATCACAGGTCGGCTGGGTTTGGCCTGAGGATCAACACCCCAGGACTAAGGAGATGTCAAATATATTTCTACCTCTCTTTTTGCTTCTTCCTTTCTGACTGTTTAGAGTATTCTACCATGGCTTCAACTTGCGTTACTTCCCAAGGACTAGAAACTTTACAAGCTGAAATTCTCATGCAGAAGTATCTCAGAGCACGCACACACACATTCAACCTTCAACGCACATGCTGCTCTTTGCTGCTCCACCATGTTGTGCCTATCAAGACTCCTCAATAAAAATGAGCCGCCTCCAGTTTGTTGCAGTTGGTAACATCTGCTCAGTTGACCTCTTCAGCGTTGCCAAATCCTGCCTGCATGGCACGCAAGCCGAGGGGACCCCTCAGCTTCGCTAGGACTGGAGAGCAGGGATGCCAAATGTTGGGTATCCTCAAAATTGGCCTTCCCCCAACACAGTGCCTTCCAGATATGTCGAACGGCAGCTCCCATCATCCCCAGCCACTGGGGATGATGGGAGTTGCAGTCTGACACATCTGGAGAGCACGAGCTCGGGAAAGACTGCTCAAAACGGAAGGACCTTGACTTGCCACATGCAGAGGCGGTGTTAGGGGGCGGCCCACTAGGGCTGGAGCCCCGAATCTTTCATTTGGAGCCCCGAATCTCTGGGAGGCCACCTGCCACACCACCCTGCTGGAACATCTCGCAATTTCTCTGGGACAGAAAATGCTCAAAAAGACTGTTCGACCGAGCCGAACACAACTGAGCCTGGTAAAATACGAGACATGCTCCTTTCGAGGCAGGTATCATTGGCCACACACACACACAAAAGTCTCTTTCATACCAACATAACAAGTTCAGATATATTTGCCTGCAGTCAACAGCTAGGAGCCCTTAGATTAGCGGCAGGCAACATGCAATCCACGGTCCCCGCGCCGGTGTTGCCCTGCTGCCACCGACAAATTTGCCACAGAGGCGGCAAAAATCGCGGCAACTTTGCGGAGAAACAGCAGGGTTACCCTGAAAAAGCACTGTGCAATTCGGCGAGGGGGGTGGGGTCCCCGGTGGGTTATGGGGGACAATGCAGCCCCCCCCCGACCACTGGACATGGCCTTCGATTAAGGCAGGGGAGCAGAACTTCAGCGCCGGTGGCAGATTCCGGCCCTGCTGTGGTTCCAATCTGGCCCTCTGGGCTTCCCCAGACGGCCACAGACAGCTTCCCCAGACAGGTGGTTCCCCGAACCGCCAATAGCTCGGTGGTTTCCTAGCCTTTGTGCAGGTTTTCCCCGCATTCTAGAAGGTTGATATGCCTCTCCTAAGTCTTACTTACTGGCAATAAGAGTTCTCAGTTGCAATATGATGGTATTTTTTTAAAAAAATTGGCCCCGCCCACCACTAAAGTGGATTTAGGGATGAAGCATCCTGCCTTGCCTCACAGACCGCCACTATGACAAGAATCCACCTTCAGGGTAGAGTGCCTTGCATGCCAGAGGTGATGTTAGGGGGTGGCCCACTAGGGCTGGGCCCCCGAATCTTTCATCTGGGCCCCCGAATCTTTCATCTGGGCCCCCGAATCTTTCATCTGGGCCCCCGAATCTTTCATCTGGGCCCCCGAATCTTTCATCTGGGCCCCCGAATCTCTGGGAGGCCAACTGCCCCACCACCCTGCCGCCTACGGGCACTTGCTGAAAGAAAGGTCCAGGGCCCCCGAGGATCTCTGTTGCATCAGATCCCCCTGGATGAGACAACTTCTGGCCCACATGTGTTTCACCTTCTGCTGCCCCCCCTTGAATCTTTCCGTCTGAGTTTTTTTTCTTCTTCCTGAAATCAGTTGCCCTCCTCTCCCGTCCATACACCCTTTTTCACAAACAGGGGTGCCCTAAGGAGACAGGGTCCTTGAAAGACACACACACAGACTTTAGAGCATCTGTAAATTAGTATATGCACATTTGTGCCTTTTTTTTTTTGTCCTGTGGGCCTGAGCCCCGGATCTTTTCCATACCTAGCACCGCCCCTGTTTGCGTGGCCTGTCCCAGGTTGTCCGCCGTAAGAACAGGGCCGACACAACAAGCCATTACCTGGTTACAGACATAGCATCATCCGCCGATTTTTCTGCTCCTGGTATTTAGTGCGCACCACAAAGCATCTCCGAACAGACAGACCGACTGTGTAATTAGTTGTTTACCTAGAAAGCAGAGTCTTAAGAGTCTCCTCCCAAGAAGTAGCCAGAATCAACTGGACACCCAGCACGGGCCAAGATCCTCAACGCCGGCGGAGGAGGTATGGAATTCGGGAGACCGTGAGCAATTTTGGGAGTGCATTTCAGCCCAGAAGCCTCTCCTTCGACAGGCAACAACTGTTTGGTGCTGGACCACAGGCCTGAAATCCTGCAGCCACATGACCCACTAATTTCATACATCCTCAGCCACCAGCTCTGCTTCCTTTCGGCCGACTTTGCCCGCCCGTTAATACCCTATCATTAAACTATTTTGTGTGTCCGCAAATCCCAAGCCACTCATCCAAAGGAACCCTTCATGCGATTTTGCTCCACAATCCACCATCCTGCCTGCCACGGATATTTGTCTCCTTTCGCTAGGTATAGATCTTATTTTAAAGATGCTAATCCCAGACCTTCTCGGGGTATGTGTGTGTGTGTGTGTGTGGCCATTTGCGAACCCCGGCAAACTGGATTGGGACCCCAGGCAGGCAGGATTATTTTATAGTGTATTATAGATGCGTTTTATTATTCTTAAATTTTACTTATTTGTTTTGGGGTGGTTGTGTGTGTTTTTTTAACAACATTTATATATCGCTCCACGCCTACACAGATTATGGAGCGGTAAACCATCAAAAGACAAAAACGATAAAAAAGAATAAAACACAATATTAAAACCAGAATATCAATTAAAACAATGTGTTTTAGTGTGAACCGCTTAGAAATCTCACGATATTATGTGATACAGAAGTTATCAGGTTGGATCCAACATCTACCTTCCGTTAGAGGAAGGGATCCACACGCAAGAGGTCTCTCCGCCTGATTTTGGGGATCCCCCTTTCCCCACACACATTAGGCAGGGTCTCCTGACTCCGACTGGGTTCAGACAACACAATAACCCACATCAAGGGTTGAGTATGGGTTTAGTGGGGGTTGCCATTGAACTGTGGATTATTGTGTGGTCTGAATCCAGCCAAACAACCCACCGTTCACCACCCAACAACAAACCACGGGTTCTCTTCATGGGTTGTTCGTGGTTGAACGCAGCTGCGTTCAGACAACACGACCACCCACGGTTCAACAACAACCCATACTCAACCCTTGAGTGTGGGTTATCAGGTTGTCTGAACCCAGTCTTTGTGTAGCGTATTCAGAGGCTGCCGTGAGAAGGACGGGGAACTCCATTTCCGCCAGTGCGGTGGATCCAGTGTAAATCAGGATCCAATCCATTATAGATAATCTCAAAAAGGATATTGGAAAATGTATGCAAAGGGGCAACCAAACGAAGGGGGCTGGAGCAAGACCCCTGTGAGAAAAGGCTATAACAATTTGGGGCCTTTTAGTTTAAGTGGGGGGACGACTAAGGATAGACATGATCGAGGTTCATAAAAATTATGCACAGGGCGGAGAAACTGGAGAGTTGCTCCCCCCTCTCTCGTAACACTTCATCCAACGAAGGTGGACAACGGGGAGATTCAGGGTGGACAAAAAGGAAGGACCTCGTTAAGCTACGAAATTAGCTACTACAAGGTGTGGCGATGGCCACAAAATTAGACGGCTTTAAAAGGGGAGTAGACAAATTCATGGAGGAGGCGAAGACCGATTTGTGGCTACTAGCCATGATGGCTGTATGCAACCAGTACCGGCTCCAGGTTTTGGAGGGCCCTTGGGAAAGGCCCTCCGCTTCAGTGAGTCTACCTTCTCACGGCCACGGCCACTAGCTCTGCCACTCTCTCCTCGTGGCTCCCACATGCTTGCTGGGCAGGCAGAGAGTCAGGGAGCGGGCCGGCCGGCCGGGGCATCTCCTGCTCCTCCTTTTCACCACCTCTGCTGTCCGGCCCAGAGCGAGGGGCAGGTGAACAAGCAGGTTGCAACGGGGAATGAGGAGGAGCAACTCTTGCCAGTGGGCCCCTGCTGGGGCGTGGGCCCTCGGCAAGTGCCCGACCATGCCAACCCTCGGCGCCAGCCCTGTATGCAACTTCCAGATTCCACAGCAGTATGCCCCTTCTTCGTACCAGCTCCTGGGGAACAACGGCAGGAGCGGGCAATCACATCCAGCTCCTGCCTGTGGGCTTCCCAAGAGGCCAGATCTGGTGAGCCACTGTGAGAAACGGGATGCAGGACTAGAAAGAGGCCAGCCTTCCCCATCTTGGAGCCCTGCAGCCGTGTTTCATATATTTCATAGATCATAGAGTTGGAAGGGAAGTTGGAGTTGATTCTAACAGAAGCAAAAGCTGAGTGTAGCCAAACACGTACCCTGGATTTTAGGAAAGCCAATTTTAACAAACTCAGAACAATGATTAGTAAGATCCCATGGCAAATGACTCTCACGAGAAAGGGAGCCCAGGAGGGGTGGGAGTTTTTAAAAAAGGAAATTTTAAAGGCACAATTGCAAACAATTCCCACAAGGAAAAAAGGCAGAGGGCAACAGAAGAAGCCAATGTGGCTTCACAATAAACTCAAAGATGACCTGAAAACAAAAAAGGACACGTATAGGAAGTGGAAGGAAGGACAGGCTACAGGGGAAGAGTACAGGCAGGTAGCACAGAACTGCAGGAATAGTGTCAGGAAGGCTAAAGCTGAGAATGAAAACAAAAAAGGACACGTATAGGAAGTGGAAGTGATAATTCCCCTTTACTCGGCACTGGTTAGGCCTCATCTTGAGTACTGTGTCCAGTTCTGGGCACCTCATTTTAACAAGGACATAGACAAACTGGAGAGGGTTCAGAGGAGGGCAACAAGGATGATAAAGGGACTGGAAACAAGGCCCTATGAGGAGAGACTGAAAGAACTGGGCATGTTTAGCCTTCAGAAGAGGAGACTGAGGGGAGATATGATCGCACTCTTCCAGTATTTGAAGGGATGTCACACAGAGGAGGGCAAAGATCTCTTCTCGTTCATCCCAGTTTGCAGGACACGGAATAATGGGCTCAAGTTACAGGAACCTAGATTCCACCTAAACATCAGGAAAAATTTCCTGACTGTCAGAGCAATAAGACAATGGAATCAACTACCTAGGGAGGTGGTGGGCTCTCCCAGTCTGGAGGCATTCAAGGTGCGGCTGGACAGACATCTGTCAGAGATGCTTTGACCTGGATTCCTGCATTGAGCAGGGGGTTGGACTCGATGGCCTTGTAGGCCCCTTCCAACTCTACTTTTCTATGATTCTATGATTCTAAGGAGCCTACAAGGCTATCGAGTCCAACCCCCTGCTCAATGCAGGAAACTAGAGGAGGGGTCTCCCATCCAAGTCATAACCAGGCCTGACCCTGCCTAGCTTTCCACGTTCAGACAAGCTGAGCCAGCGTAAGCCGAGGGGATTTCTAAAAAAAACACAAACCATGTATTTATATCTCGCCTTTCCTTCAAGGTGCTCAAGGCAACTGACCGGGCCCTCTCCCTTATGTTAACCTACCAACATCCCTGCAAGGTAGGCTAGGTTGACAGAGATAACAACTGGCTCAACTTGGCTTCATGGCTGGGTGGAGATTTAGAAACTGGGTCTCCCCAGTCCATCGTAGGGCAAATAAAAAGATTTCGGAGAATGGGGGAGGGGGAGAGAAGAAGAAGAGGAAAGGCTGTTTAGAGATATAATTTTTGCTGCTTTATTCTGGTGGGGGAAGCACAACCTAATTTTCCAAGATCAACCGTTAAGTCCAATCCGCCAGGTAAATAAGATCTGCTTGCTTGATCTCCGCACAGTGCCCTACCCACGGGGTTTCCTTAACGAAGGCCTCAATCCCATACCTGGGAGGAAGCCCCATTCAACTCAATGGGACTTACTTCTGAGTAGACATGCATAGGATTGCACCATTAAAGTCTCTCTCCCCACCCATCCCACCCCTCCCAAAGGTGGTTCTGCTTTTCTGCCAAACCTTCGCCAAAAAAGAAAGAGACACACAAAACGCACCAAAGCTTTGAAACTGGATTTCTGCCTCCACCCACCCCACCTCCTTTTCTCAAATCCAGCAAAAAAAAAAAGAAAAGAAAAGAAAAGAAAGGGGGGGTGAGCAGAACAGCTCGCTTTGGGGGTTAGGTTTCTTTCTATCATTTACATGCTGGCTTAGTAGCATGTTGGAGTTACAAAACAGCTAATGTTTGTGGAACATTGATGGAGGAGGAAAAGATACATGGGCCGACACACTTCCTTTGGGTTGCTGATGGAGATAGAAAAGCTGAAGCACAGAAAACATTGCATCTTTCTCTCTGTTTAGATCTGACAACATTTTTTTAAAAAAACAGTTTCTTTCTTTCCCCCTCTGGGCTGAAACCATCAGCATCCTTCTCCCAGTGAAGGTCCCAAAGAACCAGAAACCTGCTTTACTTTTATTTTTTTTAAAGAAACCAGAGAGAGCCTTTCACACGTACACAGACACGCATATCAATCTCTTGTCTCTCTCTCTGCTTGTTTTTCCTTCCTTTCCATCCCCCCCCTCCCACCTGCCCTTCCCCCATTGAAGACTGGGGCTAACACAACCGTGATGCAGATATCTCCAGCCCTGTTTCCTTCCTGCCTTGAGAAATACAATTTTGAATAAGAAACAACCGTTCTTCTTATTCCCCTCCCCAAACACACACACACTCCAAACTCCTCCATGGCCAAAAGTGACATTAATGATTGCATACATTTTCGCAGAAGAAAAGGATGGATTATTCCATAGATCCTGAGAATACGCCGTTCGCATGTCGTCTTTTCACCCACCCACCCATTCTCAACAGCTGCCTGGTGAAACACCTCCGAACGTATTTTAATTTTTTGCTAACGGCAGAAAAGGGTAAAGGAAAATAAAAGCTGGTGGGGGTCTACTTCGCAGAGCAGAACGGGAGGCGACTCAGAGCCTGAGACGGCAAACCGTTATTTCACTAGGAGGCGAAGAATTAAAAAGAAGAAGAGGAAGAAAACGTGGACAGAAAGACCAGGAAAAGGGGGGGGGGGAGAGATATTTGGGGAGGGCAAACTTTCGCGCACCATCCCTTGCGCAGATTCAATCTCCAGCGGGATGCGCGCACACAGGCAATGCTTCCCTCGCGCGCGCGCGCGCGCGCCTCCCCCCCCCGGGGGGCAGAAATCAGGCCGCCTCCCCCCCCCAGGGGGCAGAAATCAGGCCGCCTCCCCCCCATGCAGAAATAGCCCCCACCCACACCGCGCAAAAATGAAGTGAGAGGAAAAGCACCCGCGCTCCTCCTCTCTCCCCACACCCTGGCCGCACTTACCCACAACTCTGTCCCCCAGCTCATGGTTCCGGCAGATCCAGCCAGGGGCGGGCAAGGGGGCCGGTGGGCGGAATCGTTAGGAATTTGGGGTCTGGGCCCCCTTTCTCTGCTCCTGCCACCCCAGAAAGGCGGAAAGCACCCCTCCAAGACGATCGCCAAAGGAGAGCATATGCCGGCCAAGGTAGCAGCTTCCCCTCGTCTTGCCCCTCCGCTGGCCGCTGCTTCAGGGCAGGGGAGTCTCCTCCTCCGCCTCGCACCGCCGCCTTCTCCCGCAGCGGCTGCGGCTGCTGACCTCCTGCTGCTACCTCCTGCTCATCGCTTCCTTTCGGAGCAAAATGGCCAAAGCAGAGGCGGGAGCGGCGGCCGCGGCATCCAGCGCTGAGGGCAGCCCGGGAGTAGGAGAGAAGGGCTTGACAGCTCCAGGGGAGAGTACGCATGCGCCCACCTGGAGCGTGGAAGGGGGGAGAGAGAGAGATAGCGCGAGTAGAAAAGGGGAAGGGGTTTGGTTTTTTTTTTTTTTGCCGGGCGGATTGCGCACGCGCAAAGCATGCCTCCGGGCCCGGGAGCCCAAGCCATGCAAAGCAGCATCGGGGGGGGGGGGGCGCAGCGGCAGGCTGCGATGCAAAGCGCCGCAGCATCTTAAGACGCAAGCCTCCCCTTGCAAGATGAAAAAACAAACAAACAAAGCAGCAGCTTTGTGGCAAACGAACATAGGATCACAGAGTTGGAAGGGGCCTCCTAGGCTATCTAGTCCAACCCCCTGCTCAGTGCTCTAGGAAACTAGAGAGGAGGGGGTCTCGATCCAAGTAATAACCAGGCCTGACCCTGCTTAGCTTTCCGCACTCAGACAAGCTGAGCCACCACGAGCCTGACAGGCCTGTGTTCACGAACGCACGCCTTATCATGTTGTACGTGCGCCAGATATGCCTTATCTGCTAAAAGACCATCAAGGCTGTGGTCCAACCATTCAAGGGCGCGATCCTAGGCATGTTTAGACAGAAAAGAAGTTCTACAACTCCCAGCATTCCCCAGCCAGCGTGGCTGGCTGGGGAATGCTGGGAGAATGTAGGACTTCATGTCTAAACATGCATGGGATTGCACCTTTAGTCCCTTAGGCTGGGGCATGCTGGGAGCTGTAAGACTTTCTGCCTAAACATACATAGGATTGTGCCCCAAAATGATAAAAACCCTACAACAAAACTCCCACACGCAAAAATAGCAGAAACATTAAAAACTACACATTTCGGGGCACGATCTTATTGTTTCCACAAGAAGTCAGACAACTCCCAGCATGCCCCAGCTGGGGGATGCTAGGATGGCTGGGGGATGCTAGGAATTGTTTCGACAGAAAAAAAAAAAGCCCTACATGCATAGGATTGCACCGTGAAAAGGCTAAATGGAACAGATGCATATTTACACCCTTTCTAAAGACAGATACACACATACAGAGAGAAAGAAACAGGAGGAAATGGAGCCACACCCTTTTTTTTTATTGGTAGTAGCAGTAATACTTGTGTACTGCTTCAAGTAAGCTCCATTTAACTCAGTGGGGTGGGCGGGTGCAGCAAGGTAATTTTTTAAATCCTGGACTTAGGGGTCTTGGGGGGGGGAGTGCCCTTTAGGTGGCCCTGTGTATTACTTCAGTTGGGAAGCACACAAACCACATTTTATTTCTGCCAGCCATCTCCCCGTTCCACCCCAGGGGCAGCCCCACCATGGCGTAGGCCGATGCACCTGCATCAGGTGGCAGAGCAGGAAGGGCGGTGAATTGTGCCACCCCACCCTGCCCCACCCATTCCATGCTTTACAACTGCTTCTACATTCCTAGGGCAGGGTCGAATCCAGGAGCCATCTGCCTTGCCCGAGCAGACAGTCCCCGTGCCCAATTTTTTGGGGGGGTCCCCCTCCCGACACCCACAGCAGCATAGCTCGCCCCATTCTGCTGGGCCTCCCGACTCCCAGCCTTGCATTTCCAAGGGGCTGTAGGGCTGCCGTCAGAAGGAGGGGGGGCGGGGGAGTCCACTTCTGCCGGCACAGCTGACCCAGCGTCAGTCTGGATCCAGCCCCTGATATGTCAGAACAATGCTGTTTGCAAACCCTCATCCTCTGAGCATGTGCAGTTTTGCGTTTTAAAATCACTTAAATTCAGCGGAGGCTGGTGACGTCTATTTCGGTGGGGCTCCTGGTCCATTGCAGCTTTTATCCCGAGCTGTAGAGGAGCTATCCATGGTGATGAACCTATTTTGGGGGTGGCGTTCAGTACCATGGATAGCTCCTGTAAAGCTCCAAATGAAGTCTGCAATGGATTTGGAGCCCCACTGAAATTGGAGTGACTGGCCTCCCCTGCTTAAATTATAGCGCCATCATGACTACAGGTATAAAATGGAGTTTGCTCCTGATGCCCTTGTCTGCTGCTCGCCAGGCTGGGTATCACACTACCATAGTCAGTTTCGATTCTGCCCAGTCAATTTCCTCTGCACTGAAGGATAGGTCGTCGTGACTCCATTTGTGCAGCTACTTGAGGGCAGACCTACACCTCATAGGTGACTACAGGCACAACACAATGGTTTGTGCTCCTGCTAGAAGGAAGTATCTAGACTTAGAAGCCTCCAAGAATCTGCCAGCCACCAGCAGCCGCCCCAAGGTGCCTCGGCTCGGGCACTCAGAAGGGGCTGTCAAAACGGGGATTGCGAAAGCCGGCTTTCACGATCTCAGAAGAAAAACAAAAAGGGTAAAAAGTGCAACAAAGCTGCACTGAGCCAAAATCAACTCATGACCACAGTGGGGAGGGTAGCAAGCCAGCGCCAGCCACCCCCAAGTGCCGCTTAGGCACTTGTGGGGCGGCTGGCACTGGTGGGTGTCCAGGCACTTGGGGTCTTTGCTGCTCTTGCCAAGCAAGTCGCTAGCTAATTCCTGGTACTCACGATGGGGTCAGTTGCCCGGGTTCAGACAACACGGCAACCCACCATGAGTACAACAACCCCTAGAACAAGCCATGGGTTATCAGGGTGGCTTGTTGCCATCAAACAAGCCACCCTGTGGGAATCGGTCCAGGTTCGCATGGCACAACAACCCACAATGGGTCATCATTACATGCAAACCCAGTCTCTCTCTCTCTCTCTCACACACACACACACGTCTAGCACTTCCTTCTCCTAGAAACTGGTAAAATAAATGGAGAACCTCCCTCTCCTGGGATGGAACTTTTTGTCTCATGGCATCGGAAACATTTAGTCCTGCTCCAAAAATCCAAGTGCGAAGCTCAAGCTCAAAATAATACCAACGTGTTAAAAAAAAAATGAACAACCACCGTTCACAGGAAGTAGACTGCTTCAGGATGCTGTTGGTAAGAAGTGCCTCATCTGGTTATTTTAATCAAATGAGACTCAAGCTCATGACCAGGGGGGAAATGATACACTTTTAACGGTAGTATGAGATAAGGTGTATATTACCAGGAGAGAGAGAGAAACCATCAATTTGCATAACAGCTGCATATTCTAATTTATATGTATATTGAGAAATACTAAGACAACACAGACAATGGTAAGACAAGTACAAGTGAGGCAGGGTCTATCAGGGACCCTGGACAGATCTAAGAAGACTAGAACTCACTGGAAAAGAGCTGTTGTCTCAGTGACATGCAGAGGCCTTCTGAAGGCTAGCAGGTCTGGCCCTGCTGTTAGGCTGCTGCAGCACCGCCACCCCCCCCCGGAGCTGTCTGGTTCTTAAAGGGCCATTGCCCAATTCTGTAGCCACTGGCTCTTACAGAGTGTGGGTGGCAAGGACTACACTGGAGGAGCCCCCTCCAATTCACAGGAGATTGGTAAGGCTGCGTCCTCTGTTCTAGAAGCCCCTAGAAGAAGAGATGGGGTAGTGGATGAAACCTCCTCTGCCTCTGAGGTCTCCTCTGAGCCAGACGGGGGCAGAATGAGGCCAGAGAACATGACAGATAGGAAACTTACCTGCCTGCTGGCTGCTGTAGTGCCCGGGCAGCCCTCTCTCTGCAGCATGCAGACCAATCACACAGAGATGTAATTAATTGTTCCCCCGTCACACTAGAAGTAGGGGTGGGGTTGAATGTCTGCCCTGTGGGCCAAAGCCAGTCAATCTGGAGGGCAACTCTGGACCTCCCCCAGATTAATTATTACAGTTGAGTGGATCACAGGGAGAGGAATTTTAATTAACCAGTCACTCTTTCCCTCACCCTGCTGGTCTACTCAGCTATAAAGAAAAAGCCAGTGCAGCATAGTGGGTGAGAGTGTCGGGACTGGGACTCGGGAGATCCAGGTTCTAGTGCCCACTCAGCCATGAATCTCACTGAGTGACTTTGGGCCTGTGGGCCAGTCACTGACTCTCAGCCTAAGCTACCTTGCAGGGTTGTTGCGAGGATAAAATGAAGATGAGAGCCATGCAAGCCACCTTGGGTTCCTTGCAAGAGGAAAAAAGGCAGGATAGAGATGCAGTAATAATAATAGTAATTTTAAAAAATGCATTGTCCCTAGAAGCTTTTCAGGCTGTGCCTTCTAGAACAAAAAATGGGTTGTTGAGTCAAGGTGTTATCAGTTAAATCCACAGTGCACGATCCACATGTCAGAGAGCAGGTATGGCTCCCAACTCCAGTCACAACAACTACCCGGGGTTTAAACAAATTCTGGTAGCCATGATGTGCAAAAACAGCTCCTCCTGCAACCTGGTAGAAAACAGGCTCCGACGTGCCTCTATTAATCAATTACTTTTTAAAATAAATTCATAACACCGATTGATTGATTAAACAGCACAGCTTTAATAATTAAAAAAACACCAGAACCATGACTTGCAATTAAGCTACGTACTATTGATCTGTCTTCTTCGGGCGAATGAAAGCCCCCTGCCCTGTGTTCATACGACATCTAGCGGCTGCTATGGGGAAAGCTCTCTCCATAGAAGCAAGATTTGTAGACGAGCAAAAAATAATAAAAATGTGGCAGTGTTCCGATTTTATTTATTTCTTACATTTCTATACCTCCCAATAGCCGAAACTCTCTAGGTGGTTCACAACAATTGAAACAACAAAGTGAAATATAAAATACACTGTAAAAGTTTAAAGCTACAGTATAAAAGAGAAGTGAAAGCAAAAGTAAACCTAGCAACAATGCAAAGATTTAAAGTACAGTAATAGCGCAATCCCACTGCAAGTTTATAGACAGAAAAAAGGCTCATAATTCCCAGCATACTCCAGCCAGCTATGCAACATGGCAGACAAGGCAACCACAGGTCAGAATCCAGTCCAAGTAATGGGCAACAAGGTCCCAAGGCAACACAGCCAACAACAAGCAGACAGGTCAGAATCCCATCCAGGTAACAGGCAACAGTGTCCCAAGGCAATATGGCAGACAAGGCGCCCACAGATCAGAGTCCAGTGCAGATAACAGGCAACAAGGACCCAAGGCAACACAGCCAACAACAAGCAGACAGGTCAGAATCCCATCCAGGTAACAGGCAACAGTGTCCCAAGGCAATATGGCAGACAAGGCGCCCACAGATCAGAGTCCAGTGCAGATAACAGGCAACAAGGACCCAAGGCAACACAGCCAACAACAAGCAGACAGGTCAGAGTCCAGTACAGGTAACAAGGCCCCAAGGCAACACAGCAGACAACCAGCAGACAGGTCAGAACCCCATCCAGGTAGCAGGCAACAAAGTCCCAAGGCAACACAGCAGACAAGGAGCCAGCAGAAGGCAAATCAGAGTTCGGGACAGACATACCCACCCCCAGGAAGCACTCTAGAACCAAGGGACACTGGATTCAGGGAGGACTGATCAGGATTGTTTCCAGCACCTCTCCCCCAGCCTTCCACTGCTGTTCTTTTGCAGGGGCTGTGTCAGAGCCACACCCGAGCCTCAGCCGTGAGCTGTTAGTTGCCTGCGGCTGGAGAGGTCCTCCTTGTGAGCACGCCTCCTACATGCGAGTAGACCTTTTCTCACAAGGCGTCCCCTCCCTGGCTCAGTCTAGCACTCCTTCTGAGCTCCTGTCTCTTCCACGGACTGGGGGTGGGTGTTCTCTGCCTCCACCCTCTGAGGCAGAGCCCTTGTTCTCCAAAGGTGATGCCCTCATGGTCGTCAGCACCGAGGGCCGGGGGCACCTCCTCCTTGTCTACTGGCAGATCCTGGGCCTTGCTGGTGGTGGGTGGGCCCTGATCCTCCAGCTCATTCTCTGAGGAGGAGTCTTCCAGCGGGAGGGGGGGAAGACACCAGTGGAGGCTGGCAACTCCTATTTCGGGGGGGCTCTTTATCCATTGCAGCTTTTATTCTGAGCTTTATAGCAGCGATCCATGGTGGTGAACCTATTCTGGGGATGGAGTTCAGCGCCACCAATGGCTCCTCTAAAGCTCCAAATAAAACCTGCAATGGATTAGGATCCCCACCAACAGGGGAGTCACTAGCCTCACCCACATGACACCGTAGCCTGAGCCCCTTCCTTTCACACTGCGGGCAGAAGGAGCGTATCAGCTTGAGAATGCCTCACTCTGCTGAACTTTGCTTGAGTTCATTCTGCAAATTAGACGGATGCCAAGCCAACCCTTCTGGGTTTTCGGTGCCTGCCGATAATGTAATTGTTCCAAGAAGTATTCTCAGAAATCTAGTCATATGTTATTATGTCTGATTGCAAACCATATTGTTTTGTACATCACTTAGAATTTTTTTGTAATATAAAATGATTCATAAATACAGTAATACCTTGGATTGCAAGCATTATTCGTTCCGGAACCGTGCTTGTAATCCAAAACACTCTTATATCAAAGTGAGTCTCTGGCGGGCGTGAGCGGGGCCGATTTTGGTCCGCTACGCCCACTCGAGGCGAGCGGTTATATCCCTACATGACTACTTGTCTTGCAAGACCTTGCTCGCTTATCAAGTCAAAATTTTAAAAAGTTTTTTGCTTGTCTTGCAAAACGCTCTCAGACCAAGTTACTTGCAATCCAAGGTATTACTGTATTGTTAAAGAAATAATACTCTTTCCTACACTGGGGTGTGAAGCAGGCAGTGTTAGTAAATGGAGCCTTAATATATATTTTAAAAGTTTTCTAATTTAATTTTTTAAAGAAACACCAATACAAGCTATAATCAATATTTCCTGAGCATTTCTACTTATAACCAGTATCAGAAAATCCACAATAGACAAAGATTATAATTCCAGAGTGGTTCCTTTGTTTTTGTTTTTCCCTTCTCCCCTCTCTCCTCTTCTAACATCACAAAATAAATATTGAACTCAGATGCTGTGTTATTAAGAATGGAGACGACAGTGACATGTAGTTCAGGCTTGCACATTATATATACAGTACACACATACAGAGTAGTAGCACTATTAGTACATGGAAAGGAGCTGGATACACGTTAATGAAATAAAAAAGACCTCCTGTGAGTAGAGCCCTTCCTCTCGCAGAGGTAGATTCTGAATCCAACCCCTTGAGTACCGTGTCCAGTTCTATTTAGGACACAATCCTATGCAAGTTTAGACAGAAGAAAGGCCTACAATTCCCAGCCTTCCCCAGCCAGACATTTTTTTTCTGTCTAAACATGCATGGGATTGCACCCATAACCAGTTACCAATCCATAAGGATGCAATCCTATGCATTTATAGACAGAAAAAAGGCCTACAACTCCCAGCATCCCCCACCCAGTTATGCTGGCTGGGGCATGCTGGGAGTTGTAGGCCTTTTTCTCTCTTTCTAAACATGCATAGGATTGCACCCTGAGACTGACTATGCAGCCACCCTGATTACAACGCCCACTCAGCTTTTCACTCCGCATCTTCCTATATCCCTGCTCCTTGCCTGATGAAGACATCTGTATATCTGGGAAGCTTGCACATTTTTGTGATATTTGAGTTGGCCTAAAATGAATGGGATTCTGGAGTAAAAATCTTGGATTTTCACATCGTATCTTTGGGATCACTAAAAATCTGGTGACAAAATCGGGCTTTTGATGTAAACCCACAACAAAAGTCTTGATACCACCTAATGTGATTATGAGAACCAGGAAGCTTCTCATCCCAGCACTAAGATGAACTCCTCTACTTTTTTCCTATCTCTATGCCACATGGCGGCCAGTGTCCAGTTCCTAACGGGAAGTTGGTATGCGCCGCTCTAGGCGGCTCCTTTTCTTGCTCGTGCCTTCTATGGCCGCCGTCCTGGGCGACCGCCGCCGCTTCTTCCGCCCCGTTGCCCTCTGACCCCGGAAGTGGAGGGGCGGAGGGCGACGTTGATGCTGGAGTAAACATGGCGTCGTATGGCGGCAGCAGCAGCAGTGGCAGTGGCGGTCCCGGCTTCCTGCTCCCGCCCAAGGCGGCGAGGGCCGCCATCGTCGCCGCCCTGCTGGCGGCTGTGCTCTTGGGAGACCCCGCGCAGGCCCGAGTCCACCAGCTCACCCTGAAGGTAGGCCGGCGCCGGAGCGAGAAAGGTGCAAGGAAGGAAGGAAAGGGAGTACCCGGATGGGGCCGAGCAGGGCGAGTCCTGCGCTGGAGCGCAGCCTCTCCCCCGCAGCCTGTTGGATTGCCACTCCCATCAGCCCCAGCCAGCATGGCCCGTGGTCAGGGGTGATGATGGCTGTAGTCCAACACCATTGGGGGGGCAGGTTGGGGGGCCATGGCAGCCTTTCCCCCCAACCTGCTGCCCCGTTTCTGATGCATTGGACTTTATTTATTTACAGCACATGTATACTGCTCCATATCTAAGTAGAACAATAAAAAGATAAAACGGGGTAAAGGATTAAAACAATGCATTGAAAGCAAGGAAGCATTGAAAGCAAGGAAACATTAAAACCATGGCTGGTCAGCAAGGAAGGTGCCAAAAGCAACGCAGCGTCAGAGCCTGCCTGACTTCCAGAGGCAGGGAGTTCCAGAGAAAGGGGGCCACCACACTGAAGGCTTTTCTCTGAGTGGACTCCAATCGGGCTATAAATCCATTCGGAACCACCAGGAGAATGTTCTCTGATGACCTCAGTGACTGGGCAGGTTGGTATGGGAGGAGGCGCCCTCTCAGATAACCTGGTCTCAACCTGGACTATGACTCATCAGCCCCAGCCAGCACAGCCCATGGTCAGGGGTGATGGGGGTTGTAGTCTTAACAGATTGAGCGAGCAGGTTGGGGTGCTGTGGCAGCCTTTCCTCCCAACCTGCCACCTCCCAATGTGTTGGACTATTTATTTATTATATTTATACCCCGCCTTTTTTCCTGCAAGGAACCCAGGGCGGCTTACAGAATCCTCCTCCTCCATTTTATTCTCACAACAACCCTGTGAGGGAGGTGAGGCTGAGAGTCGGTGACTGGCTCAAAGTCACCCAGTGAGTGAGCTTTGTGGCCGAGTGGGGATCAGAACCCGGATCTCCCAAGTCCCAATCCAACACTCTAACCACTACGCCACACTGGCTCCCTTACTCCCATCAACCCCAGCCAGCATGGCCCGTGGACAGAGGTGATGGGAGTTGTAGTTCAGTGCTTCGGTCGGGGCATGGCAGCCTTTCCTCCAACCTGGCACCACCACCCTGATGCATTGGACTATCGCTCCCATCAGCCCCAGCCAGATGAGACTTGTAGTCCAACCCATTGGGGGGGGAGTTGGGAGAATGCTGCTATAGGGCCATGGCAACCTTTCCCCCAACCTGGCGCCCTCCAGGTGTGTTGGACTACAACTCCCAGCATCCCCACCGTGCTGGCTTTGGAGTTGTAGTCCAAAGGTACAAAGTGTGTTTCCAGATGAAGCAATCACGCTTCCTACAAGTCTGAAGGCGCGTAGTGTTGGGGCTTGGAAGACCTTCCTTTGGGGTGGTGCGGGGGATTTTACGAATTTTGTGCTCTGGATGTGAAAGCTCTGCCTCTAGTAGATGTCCGCTGGACTTCATTTGGCCTAGGTACACATAGCGATTCCTCAGATATTGAGTGAAGTTTACAAGGGGGCATGTATAGGGTGATCTACCATCACCTTGGGCCAGGGGTGCAGAACCTCAGGGCTGGGGCTTAAATCTGGCCTGCCTGAGGTCCCAATCTGTCCATACAGGGTTCCCCAGGTGGCCCCTTCCCTTGCCCCTGACTCCGCCCCTTCCCCTCGACCCTGACCGTTTTCCCCCAGCTGTTTTGTGGTCCCCCCCGCCCCCGGTTTTGTGCAGTTCCCCGCCCCCTTCTAAAAGGTTGAAATGCCTCGCCTAAGACTTACTTTGTGGCAGTGAGAGCTGTAAGATTAAATATAATGGTCTTCTGGGGAGTTTGGCCCCCGCCACTTTTGCCTTCATCCCCCCCCCCCACATCGCTGGAATGCAGGCCTCTAAAACTTCTCCAAAACAGAATGTGGCCCTCTGGCTGAAAGAGCTTCCGCACCCGTGCACTAGGCAGTGTTATAGTCATACGCATGATGATCCTGCTGTATTTCTGTTACTTGGGACATCTTTTCTTACGCTTTCGATTAAGGCCAGGATGTAGAAATGCTTGCTCATTCCTAGCTCTGTGCTAAGTTAAGAAATGCCCTTTTTATCAGGTCACTTCCTCTTTTCTACTGACATCTAAATAACGTTTGAACTCCGCAAAGTGGAAAGCTGCAGCTGGACATAGATTTTTTGTTCATTTGACTTCTTTGAGCTCGGCTTGCCCTTGCTCTCTTAGGGCACAGTCCTATGCATGTTTAGTCAGAAAAAAGTCCTACAACTCCCAACATTCCCCAGCAAGCATGGCTGGCTTTGTAGCTGTAGGACCTCTTCTGTCTAAACTTGGATAGGATTGCACTCTTCAGTCTCACAGAAAAAAGGTGTAGCTGCTAAGAACTGGAGACCATTTTTTTGAATGTTTTTTGGGAGAAAAGTAGATAGTGGCCCAAACTGTAGGTGTGTTTGTTCTTTACAGTAATGATCAAGTTTATGAACGGTATTTCTCCCCTGCCCCAACATTTGGGTCCTTGCCACTTCTAACTTTCTCAGCAACGTGCTAACGTTACGTTGGCGGTAGGGGGAGCAGCTCCCTTTTGTTTCCGCTGGGGTGGCATGAGAAGTTCTGGGCCACATAGGAGTGAGTTTACACTGTGCCTCCTCCTGACCCTGGTGCCCCCCCTTCAGAGCTGGTGCCAAGGGTCAGCATGGTCGGGCACCTGCTGAGGGACCACACAACAGCAGGGGTCCACTGACAAGATCCCCCTGGAGTTGCTCCTCCTCTTTTTCACTGCAACCTGCTTATTCACCTGCCTCTCGCTTTCGCCCAGACAACAGTGGTGGTGAGAAGGAGGGGCAGGAGATGCCCCGGCCTCCTTGCTTACTGGCTCTTTGCCTGTCAAGCAAACAAGTGGGAGCCATGATGAGGAAGAGGAGGAGGAGCAAGAGCAGCTGGTGATAATGGCGGTGAGAAGGTAGATTGAGGGTGTCTTGCCCAAGGGACCTCCAAAACCTGGAACTGGCTCTGCTCCCCTCCCAGATATGGGACCACTTCTTCTGGAGGCTCTGCTGGTCTTGGGGCGTCAGTAGTTGGAGGAAGGGAAGCTGTCTTTAGGAGTGCCTGCCTTTCGCAGCTCCACAGACGGCTCAGGCTTGGGCCAAATGATGTTCTTTATTAATTTTTTTTAATGTTGTTTATTTGAATTTTAACATATACAAAACAACCAAACAACCAACAAAACATCTAATCCATTACAGAAATTGTATTAGATCAGAACAAAGTAAATCCCCCCCCCCCCGAACCAAAATTCAAAGGAACAAATCTGGCTGGGCGCCTTTTCCGGAGTCTTTTTCGTCCATAAAGTAGTCAGTTTTGTGATAGGTGGATATTTGTAAGTTTATTGCATCCAAATGTGCTGGAAGGCTTGAGGTATTTTTGTTGTAGATGTTTTGTATGAAAATTGGATAACAGGCCACCATTCTGCTTCAAAAGAGTTTGTTTTCTTTTCCCCCCCCTGCAATTCTCAATTTTTGAGTTAGTTTTTCAATTAATGCAATTTCCCATACCACATTATACCAGTGATTGATGGTTAGCCCTTTGGCATCTTTCCATCCTCTTGCTATTAATAATTTAGCAGCTTGTAATAGAAATCTTATTAGGTTCTTGTATAATAAATTTTTATTATCTCTTTGAAAGATGTTTAATATTGCTAATTCTGGAGTTTTATTTATCTCTGTCCCTACAATTTTAGATATTTCTTTGAAAACTATTGTCCAGAAGCGGGATACTTGCTTGCAGGACCGCCACATATGTTTGTGTGATCTGATTTCTCCACAGGCTCTCCAACATAGGGGAGAGTAGTTTTTATTAATATGAGAGATTTTGTGAGGAGTCCAGTGCCATTTTTGTATTATTTTCAGTGAGAGTTCTTTGAATTTTGTTGAAATCTCTTTAAATGGGAATTCATCCCATATATTTCCCCATTCTTCATCTTCTATTTGCATTCCCCATTCTCTTTCCCATTTTCTTTTAAGAGGAAGGCTATTTCCCATGTCTGTTTTTATCAGAAGTGCATATAAGTCTGACATTAATCCTTTTTCCTGATCTGTAAAAGTTAATAAAATCTTTTCAAATTGTGTCAGATCTCTGGTGCCTTGTTTTTTCACATTCTCTAGTCTAATGAATGAGCTTATTTGGTACCATTGTAACCAAGTAATTGCCGTATTTCGTAATGTGTTTCTCCATGTGTCCCTTGCTAGTGGTTGTGAGTTATTATATAAGTCTCGTAATATCAATAGGTTATTATTTTTCAGTGATTCTCTAGATATCTGTATGTCTTTAATGGGAAAATTTGGGTGTGCATAGAGTGGTATTAATGGTGAAATTCCTGGCATCAGTGTCTCCTTTCTTCGTTTCCATATCTTTAATATTATTTCCATGTTGGAGTGTTGATTTTGTATACCTTGTGTTGTTCGTTTTTTGACAAAGGGTATTGTGTGTGGATTATCTTGTTCTAACAAAAAAAATTCTATTTTGACCCAATGCTTATTTTTATTATCTGCCATGAATGATAATAGATGTCTCAGTTGGTAAGCTTCATAGTATAATTTTAGTGATGGAATTCCCCGCCCTCCATCAATGGTGGGTCTGTATCTGAGATTTCTTGCCATATGTGGTTTTTTACCATTAAATATAAATTTTTCTAGGGTGTCTTGCCATGATTTAAGTCATCTCATAGGTACTTCTATGGGTAAAACATAAAATAAGTATGTGAATTTAGGTATGACTATCATTTTGATGGTGGCTAATTTGTTCATTGTGGTTAAGTTCAATCTTTTCCATCTTTTGAGGTCTTTCTTGATATTTTCCCATAATTTGGAATAGTTTAGTGTGAAGGTTTTGTTTGGGTTTTTTGCGACTTGAACTCCTAGGTATCTAAAGGCTTTGTGAACTATAGGAATTTGTAGATTTTTAGAAATGTCAAGTTGATTGTTTGCCCCTATATTATAACTCATGAAGTCAGATTTGTCGTAATTTACTTTTAAGCTAGACGCTGCTTGGAAATCTTGCAGTTCTTGGCGTAATGGTTGCAATGCCTCTATTGGGTTTTGTATTGTTAATATCAAATCATCAGCATACATGCTGAGTAAATATGGTTGATCTTGAATTTGTATACTTTGTATAGCGTCATTATGTCTGAGTCTGTCTGCTAGAAATTCTATAACTAAATTGAATAACAGAGGGGATAGGGGGCAGCCCTGTTTGGTTCCTGCATTTAGTTGAAAAGGGCGTGAATCATAAGAATTGAATCGTATATTTGCTGTTGTTTTGTTATATATGGCATTGAGAATGTGAGAGAAATTTGGGCCAAGTTGTACACAAATGTGCTCTCCAGTAAGAACTGTAA
This sequence comes from Shinisaurus crocodilurus, assembly GCA_021292165.1. Lineage (NCBI taxonomy): Eukaryota > Metazoa > Chordata > Lepidosauria > Squamata > Shinisauridae > Shinisaurus > Shinisaurus crocodilurus. The sequence continues at coordinate 2,118,437 of JAHFWL010001188.1, read as the reverse complement.
ATTAGCACTGTCAAATGCTTTGAACAAGTCTAGAGCAATTATGGCTAACGGGGTGTTTGTTTTTTTACTGTATTTTATTATGCTATATATCTTTTTGGAATAAAACCATGTTGATCTTCATGTATTATTTCTCCTATCACAAATTTTAATCTATTAGCCCATATGGTGGTAAATATTTTATAATCTATATTTAATAAAGAGATGGGTCTGTATGATTCTGGGAGCTCCGGATTTTTCCCTGGTTTTAATATCAAGATGATTCTGGATTGTGTCCATGTGTTGGGAAGTGAGGCTCCATCTAGAATTTCATTATATAATGACAATAGTCTTGGGGCTGATAATTCTTTGTATGCTTTATAAAATTCACTTGTAAAACCGTCGGGTCCCGGTGACTTGTTGGGTTTTTGTGTTTTAATGGCTTCTATTATTTCTTCTATCGTAATCCTTTGTTCTAGGATTTGTTTACTTGCTTCAGTTAGTCCTGGGATGTTTGTTTTGCTCTGATACTTTCTAATTGTGTTCCTGTCTTTTTCTTCCCCTTTGTATAGTTTTTCAAAATAATCTACAAAAATGTCACCCATCTCTTCTATGTCATATGTTTTATTCCCCTGTTTGTTTTTAAGAGCGTTTATTTTGTTTTTGTCCCTCCTTTTTTTTACCCTGTTTGCCAAGAGTTTGGATCCCTTTCCATCAAATTCGTAATGTTTTTGTTTAATATATAGTAAATTTATCATGGTTTGATCTAATTCCAATAAATTTAATTCTGTCCTTTTCTTCTCCATTTGTTGTCTGATTTTTTGTTCCCCTGTTCGTTTATATTGTACAGTAAGTCTTTCTAGTTCTAATTCTGTTTCTGATTTTCGCGTCCGTCTCTTTTTATTCATGTGGCTCATCTCTTTGATACTCTCAGTCCTCTAAGAACCGCTTTCATTGCTTCCCATCTGGTCCTTTCTGTTGTGTCCCCTGCTTTATTTTCTGTGAAGTAGTTGTCTATTCCCTTTTGTAAATTTTCTCTGCTTTCTTTGTTTGTTAAAAGGATGGGATTGAATCGCCATATATAACTGTTCTTGGTATAGTTGTTTGCTATGAGTTGGACAGATACCGGTGCATGGTCTGTCACTTTTATGGGTCCTATATCTGCCACTTTGACGTTTCGGCCAAATGATGTTCTGCGACACTGGTGGAGCATTTCAGGATAGTTTTTACCACCACCGAAAAGAAGGACTTTTCTGTCCACTTATCCCAACCCACTTTGAGCACTCCCCTTGGGCCTCAGAACAAAAAAGCAATCTTGTGCACTTAAATATGTGACAGAAGGTTTTGTGGACTGCTTCACCACAATAAATCTGTTAGATCGTGTATTGTGGACCTGTCCTGAAGTTTGAATTTATTGGAGGACAATCTCTATGTGCAATAACAGAGGAGTGAATGCAAAATCTGAGGTATTAAGTATATTATTGAATTAACTGCTGGAGATGCCGGACAATCCTATTAAAAATTGATTATAAATTTATTAGTGGCAGCTGGAATTGTTCTAGCTAGATATTGGTGAAAACTCCTGCTGTTAAAGAGTGGCTGTTTAAGGCTTTAGACATAGCTCATATGGACAAATTAACAGATATGGTGCATAGTAGAAATTACTCCTGCAACAATTTTTTAAATATATAAATAGATAGAGCCAATGTTTTCCTTCACTTCTGTGGATTCAGCTGTTGGCATTCATATTTTCAAAGGAAGGGTTGCCCATTCTTTCTTTGTCTCAGTGTGCTTTGCTATGATCTCTTGCACGGGGCACAATTTAGGCTTCTTAAGGTATAATCCTATGCAAGTTTAGACAGAAAAAAGTCCTACAACTCCCAGCATTCCCCAGCCAGCGCTGCTAAACATGCATAGGATTGAATTTTTCTGTCCAAGCATGCATAGGATTGCGCCCGTAGCCTGCAGTGAAATGCAGAGCCCGTGGCTTGAACATGAGCTGCTTTTTTCCTTCCGTTTCTCCCCCTCCCCCACCCCTTTTTGTTGGCCCAGCAAAGTTATTAGGATGATATGGAGTTTGGAAATTTTCTTTAGGCCAACATGGCCACCTTTTCTTTTTTGTGCTATCTTAAGACTGCAACTCATTTCAGACTGAGCATCTGTTGTGTCCTCTACCAGCAACACTTCCCCCTCTTATTTCTGCCCCTGCTTTTCTTTTCTTCCCCCCCCCCTTTAAGATTAAGTCTGAAGAAGAGTGCTGTGAAACTTAAAAGCTCATTTCTTTGTGATCTTCTAATTTGGCCCCAATGAAGGGTTCTCTGTTGGATCCAGATTGATGCTGGATCAGCTGTGCTGTCAGAAGTGGACTTCCCCGCCCCCCTCCTTCCCACGGCAGCCCCTCCGGCCCCCTGGAAAATGCTACTTAGAGAGTCAGGAGTCCCTGCTGAATGGGTGAGCTGTGGTGTGAGGAGAAATCCCCAAAAGTCAGGCGGAGAGACCTTTTGCGAGCAGAGCCCTTCCTCTTGCAGAAGGCAGATCCTGTATCCAGCCCTCTAAGTTCCTGTTTGCTTTTTTTTGCTGATGGGCAAACACAGCTGCCTGCCTCCTTTGCCCACGTTATCTCTGCAGACTCAAAAACTACACTGTAAACTAGGCCAGTATTGCCTCCATACTGCAGATGGTTTGTGCATGGGGGGCGGGCGGGGGGAGTAGGCCTGCCTAAGGCAGGGGCAAGCATTCCGTGGCCCTGCAGTTGTTGATGGACTACAACTCCCATAATCTCTCATCACCATTGGCTGTGATGCTAAGTGTAACCTAGTACAGTGTTCTCTGACCTTCGGTCCCCAGATGTTTTTGGCCTACAACTCCCAGCATGCCCCAGCCAGCTATGCTGACTGGGGCATGCTGGGAGTTGTAGGCCAAAAACATCTGGGGACCCAAGGTCGGAGAACACTGAACTAGTAAGTTCCTGGCTGTGGTGAAATTTGAACTGGATACTTACCAGCTCGCACTTCGGCCCAATCCGGTGCATGCTTACCCAAATGAAAGCTCCATTGAGGATTGCAGCTGTTCTACTCTAAGAGCCAGGGGCCATTGCAAATGGCAGTGCTCAGATATGTCAGAAGAATGCGTGCAAGTTTTAAACCCGGCCCTTCTGCAGTGCTGACAGGCTCTGAAATCACTTGTTCTTGAAGCTGCTTTCGCTCTAGAGCAGCCTTCCCCAACCTGGGGCCCTCCAGATGTGTTGCAACCCAAGACATCTGGAGCTTGCCAGGTTGGGGAAGGCTGCTGTAGTGTGTCAACAGGAATCAATATGGCCAGGTTAGCTGAAGGATCGTCTCCTCCCATATGCACCTGCCCGGACCCTCAATGGTTCTTCTCCAGGAACCCCTGCCAAAGGAAGTGAGGCAGGTGGCCACTAAGAAGAGGGTCTTTTCTGCGGTGGCACCCTGGTTGTGGAATGAACTTCCCAGAGAGGCTCGCCTGGCGCCTACACTGTACTTTTTTGGCACCAGGTGAAGGCCTTCCTGTTTTCCCAGGCATTTTGAGTTTTCCAGTTTCTGTTTTCAATCTTGTACTGTATTTTAAATCTCTGTGCTGCTGCTAGGTTCTATTTGATTATTTTATTTTTGGCACTGCAGTTTTAAACTTTCATATTGTATGTTATTGTCTTGTGTTTCATGGTTTTAATGGTTGTGAACCGCCCAGAGAGCTCATACTTATGCAGTCATAGTTTCCAGAATTCACGCTATGCCGAGTCGACCTAGGGCTCTTACGCACCAGACTAGAACTACATTGTGAAATTCGGTCAGCAGTTGGAGGCTGACTTGTGAACCAAAACTACACGAGTACAGTTTCATGTGAAGACAGACAGGCGTTACATTCCGTCTGTAACTAGTTTTTTCTTTTTGTTCTTGTTTTAACAGCCGCATTTGTAGCTCTAGTCATTTTTAAGCTACTTAGGGCGCAAGCCATGCTGGCTGGGGCATGCTGGGAGTTATAGGCCTTTTTTCTGTCTAAACATGCATGGGACTGCACCTTTAAGCTGCGTGGTCCAGGCGTCCAAGCCGACAAGCTCTCCACCTCTCTTTCCTTCTGCGGAGGGCTCCCTTGGTTGTTGTGTGACCAAGACATCCTGTATACCTCAGCTGCATTGCAGTCAAACCAGCCAGGACAATGGCCGCCCAGTGATCACTTTTGATCTGGCTACCTAAATGAGCCAAAAATTGTGAGCATCTGGTCCAGTGATTCAGTGACCCTCAGATGTATATGCACAGAGGCACATCTTAGGAAGTTTTATATGCTTTAATTTTCGTTGTTGAGCTGCAGCTCACTGGTAGAGCCCCCGCTTTGCATGCAGAAAGTCTCAGGTTCGATTCCTGGCATCTCCAGGTAGGGCTGGAAAAACTCCTGCCTGAAACCCTGGAGAGCCGTTGCTGCCACTCTGCATCGACTATACCTGGCTAGATGGACCAAGGGCTAGATGGACCGGTAGAAGGTGGATCCCTGCATTCCTAGTTTCATGTACAATTTGGGGTTTGTATTGTGGTTGCTCGAGTTGCAAGACTAGACATGTGTCATTAAGCAAGAACACAGAGTAACAGAAACAAAAGTATATCCCCTGATGCTTGAAAATAAATGATTTGACCTTTCGTCTCTCCTTCCTCCAAGCACTTTCCACCTTGCTATCCGACCAGTTTCCCTCCTTTTCCTGTAGCTCTGTCACACTAGACGTTGCAAGAGAGTGTGCCTCTGAAACGGAAAATGTCAAATGGGTATAAATACCGTACCTATGCTGGAAATACCTCCATCGATTCAAGTTCATTTTCCATGCTTAAAAATAAAAAATCCAAATTCTAGGGTGGCCTTCCTCAACCCGATGCTGTCCACATGTTTTGGACTACAGTTCCCATCAGATTCAGCCACCATAGCCAATGGTCAGGGTATGAGGGAGTTGTAGTCCAAAACATCTGGAGGGCATCAGATTTGGGGAAGCTGTTCTCGGGGGTGGGGGTGGTAGAAATTGCATGCACTCAATCTGCTGCTTTGTTTTTGGTTTTTAACCTTGACTGGGTTCAGACAACATGATAACCCACACTGAACCAAACACTCAACTGTGGGTTGTTGTTGAAACATGGGTATTGCTCCGTGTAGTCCTCCCGCCCCCTTTCTGTTCGTCGGGAGGCGCCTGTTGCGTACCGTACATACCAAGTAGCACCCTTCTCATTGCGGGCACAAATGTAATACAGAAATAGAGCCGTCCGCATTTGCCCTTGTTATAAAGCTGATTATAGTGGGTAGCTAACTGTGTGTGTGTGTATGCACGCACATACGCTAAGTCCTTGATATTTTATATTTAAATGTCGATGCCCAAAGAGTGAGTGTGTAATGTGATTGTAATGCCAGCTACGGCCTCTCCTGGACAGGGATCGCGTGGCCGCAGTGGTACAGGTGCTAGTAACCTCAAGACTGGATTACTGCAGTGCCATCTATGTGGGGCTGCCCTTAAGGCTGCTCAGGAAGCTGGAGCTGGTGTAGAATGGAGCAGCTTGGCAGTTGCCGGGAGCTGCCCCTTTTCAGCATGCAGCTCCTTTGCTGAGGGAACTGCACTGGCTGCCTATTCACTACTGGGCCAGGTCCAAGGTTCTAGTACTAGTGTACAAAGCCTGAAACAACATGGGACCAGGATACCTTCCTTACCAACCTGCCTGGTCACTGAGGTCATCGGAGGACATTCTCCTGGTGGTTCCACATGGACCTTTGGCCCGATTGGAGTCCACCTGGAGAAGAGCCTTCAGTGTGGTGGCCCCCCCTTTCTCTGGAACTCCCTGCCTCTAGAGGTCAGGCAGGCTCCGACACTGTGTTGTTTTTGGCGCCTGCTGAAGACGTCTTTGTTCTGGGAAGCTTTCCTCGCTGACCAGCCACGGTTTTAATGTCATCCTGTTTTTAATGCATTGTTTTTATCCTTTTTATCTGTTTTTATCTTTTTATTGTTCACTGCTCTGGAATCTGTTTAGATGTGGAGCGTTATACAAATGCTGTAAATAAATAAATCACTGGAGGTGTTGGAAAAATTGATGGCGCTTGAGATACCGGGCACCTGCCGGCAAGCCGGGTGAGTGCCTGCAGTTGGGTGTGTGTGGGAAAACGCATCTTGCCACAGTGCATCTTGAGCAAGACAGATCGTCATCTGGATGAACGATTTCCTCTCCTCCTTCCGCAGCTCAGACAGGGACTCGCTCCGTGCATGGGTCCCTGTGTATTTTTGTTTTGTGTGGGTTTTTTTAACGGTGTTGGCTTCGTATATTTCGGATTAAGAATCGTTGCAGTAGATTTTTCTCTTTCCAAGAGGTTGGGCTGGTGTAGATGTAATGCGGCCTGCCCCTTTAAGGCAGGGGTGTTCGACTTAAGGTGTGCGGCCCCGTCCCAATCTGGCCTTCCGGGGTTCTCCAAATGGCCAGGCCCCCTTCCCCTGCTCCCACATCCTTTCCCCCTACCACCGATAGTTTCCTGGCTTTTGTGCAGCTCCCCCCCCCTTCTAAAATTTTGAAATGCCTCTCCTTAGGCCGAGCTTCTTGCAGTTAGAACTTTAAGCTAAAATATGCTGGCCTTTCCTTCTTTTCTTTTCTTGCATTTTTACGCCACCCTTTTTGCCATGCCCAGCCCCGGAACGTGGTCCCGAGAGCATTTCTGAAATAGAAGAAGGTCCTTGGGCTGAATGGAGTTCAGCACACCTGTTTTAAGGGACCAGTGATGGGACTTTATTTTAATTGTTTATTTTAATTGATTATTGTTTGAGTTATTTTGTATATTGTACTGCACTCTGGTGTAGAGTGCAATATAAATTTGTATTATTATTATTATTATTATTATTATTATTAATCTTCGTTTCGTTGCTGTCGGCTGTGCCGTTTTCTGGGTGGAAAGGTCTAAATAAAATGAATAAATAAGATGGGGAGCGTGCCTTCTCGGTGGTGGCTCCCCAGCTTTGCTCTTCCCAGGGAGTCTCACTGGGGGCACCTATTCTGATGGCATCTTTTAATTTCCCCAGGCTTTTTTTTTTTTTGAATAATTTTTTAATTGCGAATTTCAGAAAATTATAACGAAACCAAAAACGATAAAGAAAACATAAAACAAGAAAAAAGAAAGTTTACCTTGCATAAAGGTTAGGTATAACGGTTGTAATAAATACATATGGAATTTATATATCCATGTATTACATGTATACAAGGAAATATACTACTGTCAGTAGAAGTAGTTATGCATATGTTTTCACAACGGCGAGCCAAATATCCCTATATTTATCCCAGGCTTTTAAAACCCAGCTTGCTTTTTCTCTGCTCACCGTTCCGAAGGTTTTTAAGGCACCCTCGGAACTTGGGCTGCTGTTTCTTCTCTTCCAGGATGACGCCCGGCAGAAAGTCCATCTCAACACCTTCGGTTTCTTCAAGGATGGATCCCTGCAGGTCAATGTCAGTAGCCTCTCATTTAAGCCTCCGGGGCATGGTGACAACATTCTGGTAGGCATCTTTTGTACTTTTGTCAAGAGAGTCACCTGGAAAAAAAAGCTAACGCAAATGAGAATTTAGATTTGACTGATCTTGCGCCAGTTCCAGATACCCCGTTTGATTTGTGCTGTACGTCAACGACGGTTTATTTTATTTATTCATTTTCTGTACCGCCCAATAGCCGAAGCTCTCTGGGCTGTGTATGACAATCAATTAAAAAAAACACAATAAAATACAGTTAAAGATATAAACGATAAAAACGTTATATAAATTTAAAACCTATTTTAAAGACATCACTGAAACAAGTTAATAAAACACGACCGCTAAAAACAATTTACCACCCCGCCGTATACCATTTAATTATTAAAAGCCTCAACGGTTGGCACAAACCATGGTTTGCAATCCCACACTGTGGGTTTCCGACTTCCGGCTTGCTGGTTGTTCACCGCCATCACTTGCCCGTTCAGACATGGCACACAGGCATGTCACAGCGACTCAGGATTCTTGGGAACGGGTGGGCATGCTGGCTCCCGTCTGCCCGATTGCGCCCGCTGGAAGCCGGGCGAAGCTAAGCAACCCAGGGGGCGCTCCGTCCTTGAGTTTAGCATGCCGTCCGAACTGGGCATTCTGGGTTGTTGGGGGAGAGAAAACGCACAGTTAAGCCACTTCCCTTTTGCTTTGGCCATGGCTACCACTGGAATGTGTTCCTTCGAGAGCCTCTCCAAAATCGAATTCGGCCCTTGGGCTGAAAGACGTTCCCCATACCCCACCTTTGTTAAAAGGTTACAAACAGGAGAAGCTAAACAAACCACAGAGCCGAGCGGGAATGCCCGGGTAGGGTGTGCCGGCATGCTCCTTGATCCCAGTAAGCCAGCTTTCTCTGGAACCCTGACTTCTTGTGACATTTAAACTGGCCCTATTAAAGGTATTTAAACCTGTTGGTAATCTTAAATTTTAATGATTCATTATGTGAAAAATTGTTGTTGTTTTTAGATGGGATTCAGCTTAGACCGAACACAGAATGACGGATTCTCCACTTACCTGGTAAGACCAATGGCGGTAAGGTGTTCTTCTTGCTTAGCCAAAACCAGTTAGAATCTCTAGAGCTTACCATGGTTTTCTCAGCCCTAATAGGGAATGCTTTCTCGAGCACAAATTGATTCCGGACGCATGCTGATCTGACAGCACGCAGTAGCACCTTTTAGATTGGTATGTGCTTCTCTGAAAAGCGATGCACCTGCTACTTTCAGACCCCAAAGGCTGTTGAAGTTCCAGAGCAGCATGGGGCAAAAGCTCGACTAAGGTCTGCTGGTAGATCTCTGGGTGGTTTGAGGCAGATCTGCAAAGATTTGGCTCCCAGTTGTTTAACACCGGCAACAACAAAATGACTCCCCCCCCCCCCCAGTTATACCGCTGAAATGAAGAGAGCTGGGGGTGTAACCAGGAATGGATTTTCGTGTGGAAGGACTATGAACTCCACTCAGTTCTGGTACAGTAATACCTTGGATTGCAAGCATAATTTGTTCCGGAACCGTGCTTGTAATCCAAAACACTCTTATATCAAAGCGAGTCTCTGGTGGGCGTGAGCGGGGCCGATTTCGGCCCGCTACGCCCGCTCGAGGTGAGCGGTTACATCCCTACACTACTTGTCTTGCAAGACGTCGCTTGTTTATCAAGTCAGAATTTATTTAAAAAATTTGCTTGTCTTGCAAAACGCTCTCATACCAAGTTACTTGCAATCCAAGGTATTACTGTACTTGTAATTCCAGGACTCAGGGAATTCTTTTGCGTAAGGCACAGGGTTGACGGATATCGGAGTTGTAGTAAAAAGAACAACCCCAAAGTAGATCTTGAAAGCCTGACGTCTGAGTACCCCTGTTATGGGTGCCAGAAGTGTGATGATGCAAAAAACATTACAGGAGATTGGAGAAATTCATGGAGGAGAAGGCTATCAATGGCTACTAGTCCTGATGGTTATATGCTTCCTCCACTATCAGAGGCAGTATGCCTATGTACTTCCAGTTGCTGGGGAACATGGGGCAGGAGGGTGCTGTTGCACGCATGTCCTGCCTGTGGGTTTCCCGTGGGCAGCTTGTTGGCCACTATGTGAGCAGAATGCTGGACTAGATGGACCCTGGGTCTGATCCAGCTGGGCTCTTCTGATGTTCTTATGAAAGACTTTGGGTCTGATCCAGCAGGGGTGGTTCTTAGTTACCCTGGAATAACCACCTCTGGTCTGTTGATACTTTCCATGTTTGTATGTTCTTAAAACACCTCCCTTTTGTTTTTCTCCCCTTCTGCCCCAGGATGAAGAAATGGATTATTGCATTTTGAATAGAACGCCAGACCATGCTGTCTCGGTCCAACTGCTACTGAACTTCACAAAGAAGTTGTAAGAGATCCATGTCGCATGCCTTTCAAATTCTTCCCCTGCCCCCACCCCTGGGTCTGGTCTACCCCATGCAGCAGAAAGCACTAGCAGAATACTGTGGTGGCAAAGCGTAATAATCTACCATTTCCAGACCATTGAAGAAGCAAAAAAATCCTAACTTCACGGAAACAGCGATGGAGTCTGAACTGGCTATGAGTGTCCCAAGTAACAGATCTTGGGGGTTTTGGTAGAGAGCTCAATGACAATGGCAGCCCAGTGCTGTGAAAGAGGTGAATTCCATGCTAGGAATGGTTAAGTAAGGGACCGAAAATAAAACTGCCAGTATTGTGCCTTTTATATATGGGCCAGCACCGCGGTACCTTAAGTGGTGGCTTTCTGTTGTCGGGGAGAGTTGTTCAAAGTGGAAACACACACACCCCGGTCTGTAGGCTGAAGTGGGGCAGTCCATTCTGTCGCCTCGTTCCGCCTCCTGTTGAGACCCTGAGAATGTGACGTACATCGCAGGCGTCGGCAACTGGCCGCCCTTGAGCTGTATCAGGCCGACAGGGTCAGTTAAAAAGAAAATGATTTTTTTAAAAAAATATATCTTAAGGAATAAACTAAGAATCAAGAGGAGCAGGGAGCCTGGTGGGCTCTAAAGAGAGGCATCTGTGGGTAGCTTATCTCAAGGAGCGCCTCCAGCAACATCAAGTAGGCCGCTCAACAAGGTCTGCCACGGACGGCCTTCTCCTTATCCCATCAGCCAGAGCAGCCAGGCTGGTGGGGACTAGGAAGAGGGCCTTCTCTGTGGCGGCCCCCATCTTATGGAACTCCCTCCCTAGTGACCTTCGCCATGCCCCCTCCGTGATGAGCTTCCGCCGTGCATTAAAAACATGGCTGTTCAGGCGGGAATATGGGGTGGGTTAGGTTTTTAATGAGAATTTTTTATATTGTTTTAGTTATTATGTTTTATTGTGTTTTATTGTATTTTAATTGTACATCGCCCAGGGTGGCCGGGTGACCGGCCAGATGGGCGATTGATAAATATAATAAATAAATAAATAAATAAAATAGATCAGTGCCCATGGGCGCTGTGTTGGGGAACCCCAGGTGTAGAGGATAGAGTGCTGGATTGTGGCCATGAGAACCTGGGTTCAAAACCCTGCCCAGACTTTAAGCTCTCTGGGTAGGCCTGTACTTGTCTGTCTGTATTATTTATTTATTTATTTACAGCATTTTTACCCCGCTCTTACGAGAAACAGCCGGAGCAGTTCTTTCCATGCCGGCTGCAAGGGTTGGGGGAAGGCTCATCCAAGCTTGGGAGTCTCAGCTCCAACTTCAGAGCAAGTTTCCGTGGTCGGAGCTGGGACTAAAAAAAAAACCCTATTGCCCTCTAGGCGCTGTCTAGCGGCCCTAGGATTGTGCTGTGAAAGAACAAATAAATAAGCCTTCCTCAGAAGCCAAAACCATAACAGAAGGGACGCTATCTCGGGACACCACCCCGCTTTGCCTCAAGGTTATTCACACTCTCTCAACCTCACCTGCCTCATAGGGTTGCTGCGAGGATAAAAGTGTGGGCAGTCGCATGTAACTCACTGAGCCAGTCACTGACTCTCAGCCTAACCTACCTCACAGGGTTGTTGTGAGGATAACATGGAGAGGAGGAGGACTATGTAAGCCGCCTTGGGTTCCTTGCGGGGGGGAAAAAGGCGGGGTATAAATATAATAAATAAATAAATGTACTACACTGATCTCAGGGGAAGGGCAGGATAAACAACAATATTTGCTTGGCCTCCTCTGGAAGGTCGGCCTGCCGTCTTCGGTTTTCTTTCAAGGCTGCTTTAAAACCTCCACTGGAGATCTTGCAGGCCTGTTGGCACTGCTGCTGATCTCTCTCCTCACCTCACGCCCTCAATTCTAGCCCACTCGGGAAGCCGTTTCCCTCCCCCTGCCACCCGCAAAACACCCACAACAACACTGTCGATCGGGAAAGACAATCCCACGTTTCCCACTCTCAGGCTCCTCCCATCGCTTTTTGTGCCGTTGAAACACCACCCTCCTTCCTTGCCTTCACAGCGTGAAAGTCAAGCCCAAAGTCAACCCTCCTCAGCTGCCCAGAATAGTCTTTCATGATCCGAAGGGGAATCCGTATCCAGGAAGCACCCAAATTTCCTGGTAAGCCTGCCCCAGGCGGAAGAACATCTGGTCGCTAACTTCATAGCTTGAATTAATTGCCTGCCATGAATACCTGCATTTTACAGGATTCATATGCACGGGGATTGCTTATTTACGGAGGTCACCACCACAAGATGGAGGATAAGGGGTTAGGCCTATCATCTGAGAGAATTTGTCCATCAGTGACTGTTCGCCCTGATAGCTAAAGGCACCTCCCAGGGTCAGAGGAAGTTTACCTCTGAAGACCATTTAATGGGGGAGGACTTGTGCGTTTGGACCCTGCTTCTGGCTGTCCACTCTTGGAAGCCTGGGTGTTGCTCACTCAAAATGCCTATATACTCCAGTTGCTGGGGAACATGGGCGGTAGGGTGCTGTTGCACGCATGTCCTGCCTGTGGGATCCCGTGGGCAACTGGTTGGCCACTGTGTGAACAGAATGCTGGACTTGATGGACCCTGGGTCTGATCCAGCATGGCTCTTCTTATGTTCTCATGAAAGACTTTGGGTCTGATCCAGCAGGGGTGGTTCTTAGTTACCCTGGGATAACCACCTCTGGTCTTTTGATACTTTCCAGTGGGGCGACTCAGATGCTGAAAAGTGATTGAAAAGTTTTCCCTTAGCATAAAAAATGAGAACTTCTGTGGGTCCTTAGATCTACTCAGTGTCCTTCCCTAGCCTGGACATCAACTCCCATCAGCCCTAGCTAGTTCGGCCAATGGTCAGGAATGCTGGGAGTTGTATTCCAAAACATCTGGAGAAAACCAGGTTGGTGATGACTGAGCTACGGGATAAGGTGGGACTAGTGAGATGGTGTCTTTCTGGTCTAAGTGTTTGAGAATCAGGTGTGGGGCGAGAAGAGGAGTGTCTCGGGAGGGTGGAAAGGGACGAGGCACCAGTTCTACCCGAGTCAAAAGCAAACCGCGTTGCCGTCTTGTGAACGGCCGCACAGAAGAGCACGCAAGGAATTAGTCCTTGCGTTTACTCTGGGGAGAACTGAATGTTCTACCCAAAAGGCATTGTCGCTCGTTGAGAGTCCCTCCGTACCTGCCCTTGGCAATGGGATTGCTCAAGACTCTCAAGCAGAGAAGATGGACGGGGCCGTCTTGAGCCTCATGCCGATGCCCGTCTTGTTTGAACGCGTCTGACTTCGTTTTTGTGTGTTCCGTACACCTAGATCCCAAGCAGCCGCCCAAGCAGAACGGGACTGAAACCCAGGTAAGCGCTGGCTGGGGCATGCTGGGAGTTGTAGGCCAAAAACATCTGGGGACCCAAGGTTGGAGAACACGGATAGAGATCTTGTTATGCAGCATGACAGGGTCTTTGTATGGCTGCCATTTTCTAAAACACACAGCTTTTTGCACAGGTCAGGGATAGTGAATTAGGTCATCCACGGGTGTCGAACCTCTTTCAGCCCAAGGGCCGAATTCCATTTTGGAGAAGCACTCGGGGGCCGCGATCGAGGGCAAAAGGGGCAGGGGCTCAAATACCAGCAGATCTTAGCTTATAGCTCTGCTGGTAACTCTGCCTTAAGGGAGGCATTTCAACCTTTTAGAATGCGGGGGGGAAACATGCAAAATCCAGGAAACCACCAAATATTTTGGGGGGGAGGGGGCGTGGCCGGAGTAGGACCTCAGGTGGGCCGGAGTGCCTGAGGTCCTGCACTCATGGCTTAATCCAATACCCCCTGGATGTTTCTCAAACCCAGTGCACCTTAACTGCTTCCTCCCACATGAGGCGAAGTATGGGGAAAGTTCTCTTTCGCTGCCTTCGTCGGGTTTCGGAGTGAGCAGGAGACACTCATAACTCTGCCCGAGCCACTGCTGCTGTTTACACAGGGCAGGAGGAGTCTCAGTGACGTGGTGGGGGGTATGTGTGGCTGAGTGGGTCGAGCTAGTGTTGCTGGCCTGTCAGCCCTCAGTCCGTTCAAACTATGGCCCCTGAGTTGCCGACCGAGGGCATGCATTGACCTGATTTGAACGGAGCACCAAACCAGCCTTTCCCAACCTCGCTCCCCTCCAGGTGTGTTGGGCTACAACTCCCAGCATCCCCCAGCCAGCTGTGCTGGAGGGCACCAAGTTGGGAAGTCTGCACCAAACCATGGTCTGAGCCTCACGGGAGCAAGCTGCAGCAAGCGCTGGGCTCCCCTGTCCCCTCTTCCTCCCCTCCTCCGGTGTGGCCGCCAGGAAGTTTGGAAGTGCCCACTTCCTTTTTAAATCAGGCCCGGCTTGCTGTGGCATTCAGATTCTGACAAACTGCGGGGGAATCCTAATGGCGGTGTGTGTCGAAGCGAGCCAACTTGGAGCCGTAGCTTTCATTAACTCCCGTTTTGAAGCTGGCTTGTTTCAGCAAACCCTGGTTAAGATGAATTATGGTTTAGGGTTTGGACTCGGCGCTCACCCGTTCCCTGCAAGAGGAAAAAAGGTGGGATATAAATGTAATAATGAATGCATAAAATAAACAAAAAATAAGGTTGGGCCTACTGTTTGAAAACAACTGCACCCTACTTTTTCACCCGTGCAGTTTAACTTTGCCCCTGCTGTGTTTAATGGGTGGTTCATTTACTCAATTTGTTTAACACGTTCGCAATGAATAGTGAAATCACGTTGTCTCCTTCTCAAGGCTCAGTTGCCCGCAGAGTGGATCTACCCCATCCAAAGCAAAAACAACAGCTTTTCATTCCAGGTAGGTGCTCCTTTTTCATTCCAGGTAGGTAGTCCATATCCAAAACATAAGCAGGGGTGGGGTCTACTAAGCTGAAAGGTACCTAAACAGCAGCCTTCTTCCGGGCAGACCTGACCAGTCAGTCACTAAGACACACTTTTGGAGGCCCTTCTCCACGTGTTCCTGCCATCCGAGGCAGATTGGATAGATGGTGTCCGGGGGAAGGCCTTGGTGGTGGTAGCACCCGATTGGTCCGACAGTTCTGTTTTCTCCGTGCCTCTGTTTTTATTATTTCATTTTCATTTATTACATTTCTATACCGCCCAGTAACCAAAGCTCTCTGGGCAGTTTATAGAGATGAAACCCCTAAAAAATACATTATAAAAACCCATTTACGTACAGTAATACCTTGGATTGCAAGTAACTTGGTCTGAGAGCATTTTGCAAGACAAGCAAAAATTTTTTTAAAATTTTGACTTGATAAACGAGCAAGGTCTTGCAAGACAAGTATGTAGGGATGTAACCGCTCGCCTCGAGCAGGCGTAGCGGGCCGAAATTGGCCCCGCTCATGCCCGCCAGAGACTCGCTTTGATATAAGACTGTTTTGGATTACAAGCACAGTTCCGGAACAAATTATGCTTGCAATCCAAGGTATTACTGTACAAACATAGAAGCAGACAGCGTGCACAGATTTTAAAACCATCAACCATTTTAAAACCACCTGAAACGATTTTAAAACCATCAACAATGAGAAAAATGCAGGGCCTGATTGAAACCTCATCATATGCTGTCAAATGCCTGAGAGAAGAGGAAGGTCTTCACCTGGCGCCGAAAAGATAACAATGTTGGCACCAGGCGGGCCTTGTCGGGTGGGGGGGGGGGAAATCGTTGGGGGGCCACCAGCAAGAAGGCCCTCCCTTGTTGCCGCCTTCCGAGCCTCCCTAGGAAGAGGGCCTTGGATGATGAATATAGTGTATGGGTTGGTTCGTGCCAAGAGAGGTCCTCCATCAGCTATTGTGGTCCCGAGCCGTGTAAGGCCTTATAGGTCAATTGCAAGCCATGGAAGGCTTATAAGCTCTGTGAGGCTTCATAAGTCATTATATTGTAATTTGGCTGGGGCGAGGGGTGGTGAGATTTTATTCTATTTTATGGTTGTCTTTAAACGTTAGCTGTCCTGAGTGCTGCATAAGCATGGAGGGGCATACATTTTCAAACAAACAAATAGGGTAGTGTAGACATAGAGGGAGGGGGGGGAAGAAGGAGTGAGGGGGACAGGAGCAGGCCGAGGGAACGTCAGGGCCTTGCTCCATTTTTGCTGCCCCTGCCAGGCAAAGCAGGGCCATTCCACCAACCTTGCTGAAAATCTTTTTTTTTTCCTTTTCCCTCCGCATCCCCATTTCCTTGTGTGCTGCTGTTGTTGTTTTTGATTGCAAGCCTACAGACAGCGACTGTCCTTTCCTAATTTGTAAGCTGCTTCCGGGAGCCTTGGGGGGGGGGGCTGAGGAGTGGCATCCAAATACTTCAAATGAATAAATAGGAGTAGGCAAAGAGCAGATGCTGCTCCCCGCCGCAAGTCTCCCCTTTAAATTGGGGGCAGATCCATTTCGCCAGCCGCTAGTCCTTGGGCTCGCCCGGTGTGTCATAATTCACCGTTATGCTTACTTAAAAGCAAGGGCTCTTTTTAGACCTGGGGAGTGGGCTACTTTGCATTGGAACAGCTCATGAGCACTTGCAGGAATCATCAACTCTTCCTTTCTGCGCCCCAGTTCAGCTTCAAGATCAGCTCAGAGAACCAGGAAGGGCTCTATAGTCTCTATTTCCACAAATGCCTCGGGGCGGGCGTAAAGAACGAACAAGTTCTCTTCACCCTTGACGTGAGTCATTTTTTTTCACCCCTTTCTAACTTAAGGCGCAATCCTACACAAGTTTAGACAGAAAAAAAGGCCTACAACTCCCAGCATGCACCTGGGTGTTGTAGACCTTTTTCCCCCTGTCTAAACTTGTGTAGGATTGCACCTTTAATATATTTGGAACTGTCTGGAGGGTTGATTGGTTTGCATGCCTGCAGCCAGGATGTTTTTGGTTATGGGGGTGTCCGAAGGGTACATCGGGGAGATGAGTCCACATGGAACAGCCTGGACTTAAAAATGGGTCAACTAGTTGTATTAACTGTTAATTAAAACATTTTTTAAAAGTACCTGGTGCTTCTCAGTTATCTGAAAGCCTTTGCACTCATTATTATATTATTTTTATTTCATTTCTATACCGCCCAATAGCTGAAGCTCTCTGGGCGGTTTACAACAATTATAAAACACAATAAAATACAATGTAAAATACAAACAGTAAAAACTTCAAAAATATTTCACTGGACATTTAAAAACAATTTTAAAATTACTTAAATAGCTAAGAACAAGGTTATAAAAAGTAGACTGGTTAGAAAGGTGACATCACCACCACCCCATGTACTATTTGGAGCTGTTAAATGCCTCCACACAGAGGGCAGTCTTTACCTGGCGCCGAAAGGATAGTAAGGTTGGTGGCGGGCGGGCCTCAGTGGGGAGCTAGTTCCACAGTTGGGGGGCTACCACAGAAAAGGCTACATTGGCTACAGAAACCTGGAAGGGCGAGAGCAAGTGCTTCCTCTAGTGCAGAGGTACACCCCAGAGGGCCGGATTGAGACCCCAGGCCGGCCAGATTTGGAGCACTTTTACGGTGACGTTTCCTTTTTCGATTTAACGCTCCCACCCTGCTTTCAGATCGGGATCAAGGAGGAGAATCCCAACAGCTACCTCTCGGCGGGAGAAATCCCTCTGCCCAAGCTGTACATTTCCATGGCGCTCTTCTTTTTCATCTCTGGAGTCATCTGGATCCACACACTTCGGAAACGCAGGTAAATGGGCGGCTTTGCAAAGCAGCAACGGTCCTCGTAAAAAAAGAGAGAGAGAGTGCCTTCCCCCCCCCCCTTGGCCCTCCCAAAATGTTGGCTAGGATGCTTTGTGCGCATAGGTGAGATTACTCAGGGGCCTGGTCCAGCCAAGGCACCTCACTTCAGATCCGAGGATACTCGGGATGAAACAAAACCACTCGTGTGAAAGATGACGTACAGTTTATTGATAGTGATGGAATATGGATGCAGGTTATTAATAAACGAGCAAAAGGAAGCTGGCACTCCCCTGATCTGTGGCCGTATTGGTTCCCCGAATAGACCAGGGGGCGCTCCGTGGGCCTCCAAAGTTGCCTGGGCAAGTGACGCATCAATTCCTCTCCCCAAGCCGAGAGCAAAAGACGATGCCCCTTGCCATGGATTTTATAAAGTCCCTCTCGCCCCCTGCTTCAGAGGCTGTCAGTGAGCCACGAGCCTACCCCCCCGTCCTGGCAGACAAGGGCGGGGGCGAAGCTGCTTCAGTAAAGCAAACAGTTTTGGTTCTCACAGCAAAAGCAGCCCTTCTCTCCGGAATTGAAGGCAATTCTCTCCGGTGCTGTTCCTAACAAGCGGAAAGCTATACGGCCTTGGCACGGCTCCAAGGAACTATCCTGTCTTTTGGACACTGGGAAAGTTCGCTCCACTACCTGTTGGACCATAATAACCTTCTCACCATCCTTCCGGTAGAGCCCGTCCGATGCAGCGAGACGGACAGGTAGTCCATACAGAACGCAGCCTAGCACAAGTCAGGTGTACTTAATTCCCACTGGTTTCTTCCGTCCTGAGCGCATCCAGTTTCTGCCACACTGCCGCCAGCACTGGTTTTAACCTATAAAGCCTTCCACGGCTTGGGGCTGTGATGCCCGAGGGGGCGTCTACTCGTCTTAAAATATCTGTACGCTGCCTTTTGATTTCATGGATGCAGCCCTAAGATGCTACCCAGCCTCGGTAGCTCTTCTGACGTTTGCGTCTGTGCAGAGCCTTTAATGGTCGCCTCTTCATTGCAGGGCGGATGTGTTCAAAATCCACTGGCTCATGGCTGCTCTTCCTTTCACCAAGTCCCTGTCACTGGTCTTCCATGCAGTAAGTACCTTCTCGGTCCGTCTGCCTGCTGTCTGTGCCATGGGGGAGTCGGGCGGGGGTCAGGCAGAGGGGCTGCGGAGAGGGAAGCGTCCCTTCCCAAAGTCTCCCAGGAGCAGGATGTGCCCGCTTGCTCCCTAGCTCTCTGCCTGCCAAGCAAGCAAGTGGCTGCCAGGAGGAGGAGGAGGAGGAGCCGGAGCCGGAGCCGGTGACAACGGCAGTGAGGGGGCGGACCCACTGAGGAAGGGGGCCCATGGAGGGGGTACAATAATAATAATAATAATAATAATAATAATAAATTTTATTTCTTACCCGCCTCTCCGTCTAGATCGAGGCGGGGAACAACAAAAATATAAAATACACAATACATACTATTAAAACATCTTAAAACATATTAAAAACATCATAAACAACATCATTAAAACATCATTAAAACATCGTAAAAACATCTTAAAGGCAACCTAAAATTCCGCCGGATAGGCCTGCCGGAAGAGATCAGTCTTTATGGCTTTTTTAAATTCCAAAAGACTGGTGAGCTGACGAATCTCCTCCGGCAGGCCATTCCATAATCTGGGAGCAGCAGAAGAAAAGGTCCTCTGGGTAGTACCCGTCAGCCTAGTTTTGGCTGACTGAAGTAAATTCTTCCCAGAGGACCTGAGTGTGCGGGGTGGATTGTACGGGAGAAGGCGATCCCGTAGGTAGCCTGGACCCAAACCATGTAGGGCTTTAAAGGTAATAACCAACACTTTATACTTCGCCCGGAAACTGATTGGCAGCCAGTGGAGTGCTTTTAAAACTGGTGTGATGAGACCAGTGCCAGTAACCAGTCTTGGCAATGGTTGGGCACCTGCCGAGGGCCCACACCCCAGCGGGGGCCCACTGCCCAGCGGGGGCCCACTGCCCAGAGCCCCCTGGAGTTGCTCCACCTCTTCCCCATCGCAACCTGCTCTTTTGGCTGCCTCTCGCTGTGGCCCAGACAACGGTGGTGGTGAGAAGGATGAGGAGATGCCACGGCCTGCTTGCTCCCTGGCTCTCTGCTTGCCAAGCAAGCAAGTGGTGGACGATGAGGAGGAGGAGGAGGAGGAGGAGGAGGAGGAGGAACAGCCGGTGACCATGGCAGCGAGAGGGCGGACTCACAGAGGGAGGGGGCCCGTGGAGGTTGCCTTGCCCAAGGGCCCGCAAAAAACCTGGAGCTGGCACTGTTTTGGCCAGCACTCCTATCTTTTGGCTCCAGGGCCATCCGATGAAGCTGAAGGGTGGGAGATTCAGGGTGGAGAAAAGGACTTCTTCACACAGTGTATAAACTATGGAATTTGCGACTCCAAGAGGTAGCGATGGTCGCCAACTTGGATGGCGTTAAAAGGGGATTGGACAAATTCCTGGAGGAGAAGGCTATCAATGGCTACTAGTCCTGATTGGCTATGTGCTTCTTCCAGTCGCAGAGGCACTGTGCCTGTGTACACCAGTTGCTGGGGAACGTGGGCGGGAACATCGGAAGCTGCCTTATACTGAGTCAGACCATTGGTCCATCTAGCCCAGTATTGTTGACACTGACTGGCAGTGGCTCTCCAGGTTTTTCAGGTAGTCTTCTTTCCAAGCCCTACTTGGAGGCTGGGGGTCAAACCTGGGACCTTCTGCGTGCAAAGCACGTGCTTTATCACACTGAGCTCTGGTCCCTCCCTACAGCACCTGGTATTCCAAGGTGGTCACCTATCCAAGTACTAACTGGGCCCGACCCTGCTTAGCTTTCGAGATCAGATGAGATCTGGCTGTTCAGATGGGTGGGAGGGTGCTGTTGCACTCATGTGCTGCTTTTGGGTTTCCCGTGGGCAGCTGGTTGTATTGGGCTTTAGAAACTGAGCCTGAGTGCTAGCCTACTCAAAAGCAGTGTAGGTATTTCCAGCACTCAGCAGCAGAGTTCAGTCCCCAGCCACAGCAGCTCTCCTTAGTCTTCCAGTAGTCTTCCCACTTCACAGGAACAGATAACGCACTCATGTAGGACCAAAACAGTTCTAATTCTAACTGTTTATTTTCTTACACAAGTATACTATAGGTGCTGACATTCTATATACAGATTGCTGTACAAGAGTGTCGTTTCTTCAGCTCCAGTTTCACAAAGACATAACCAGCAGAGGCAACTGCACAGCCAGTTCATCAGGCGATCACTCGTGGACGATAGACCGGATAAAGGAGGAAATTCTAAAGGAACAGCGTGGTGGGGAGACTGTGGAGCCAATCTAGATCCCACAGCTTCCCAAGTGAGGAACAGGTTACCAGATAGAAGATGGTCCTGTAAGGGATTCATTTGACGTGCTTTTCGCTTAGCACGTTTCTCCCTTTCACCTTGCACTCGGGCTTCTTCAAAGTCCATGGAACCTTTGTGAAAGGCCAACCTCCAGTTAGATCGTTCATGGGCCAGAGCTTCCCAGTTTTCGATGTTTATATTGCATTTTTTTAGATTAGCCTTATGAACATCTTTAAACCTCTTATATTGACCACCGATATTCCTCTTTCCATCCTTGAGTTGGGAGTAAAGTAACTGCTTTGGGAGACGGCAGTCAGGCATTCGAACAACATGACCAGTCCACTGAAGTTGGCGTTGAAGGATCGTTTTTTCAATGCTAGTAGTCTTTGCTTCTTCCAGTACACTGACATTTGTTCGCCTATCTTCCCAAGTAATTTGCAGGATTTTCCGGAGGCAACGTTGATGAAACCTTTCAAAGAGGTGGAAGTGACGTTTATAGATAGTCCATGTTTCGCAGGCATACAATAAAGTTGGTAATACAATGGCTTCATAAACCAGTGTTTTGGTCTTTTTACAAATATCCCAATCCTCGAACACTCTATGTTTCATTCGAGAAAATGCGGCACTTGCGGAGCTCAGACGATGCTGGATTTCACTGTCGATGTTAGCTGTAACAGAAAGATAGCTGCCAAGATAGAGAAAATCGACATTTTCCAGTATTGTCCCGCCAAGCTGGATAGATGGCATCACCAAAGGATTGGCTTGCACTTGCTGATGAAGCACTTTGGTTTTTTTGATGTTAAGTGAGAGACCAAGTTTTTCGTATGCTTCTGCAAAAGCTGAGCAGTATTACCTCATTAGAACAGCAAAAGTTCATATGCTGCTGCCTGGCCGCTTGTTATCAGCTTAATTGCAACACATGACAATCCTCACACCTGGCAAGGCTAAATGTAAGATTAGCTTTCAGTGAACACAGACAGAATACACATTGGCTCCTTCTGTCTGGGAACATTACAAAGTAACGGGCCACAGCACTTTAACAATAAAACGACACAGCTAATTGTTTTCGTTCATACACTAACAGGTTGGCCACTGTGCAAACAGAATGCTGGACTAGATGGACCCTTGGCCTGATCCAGCACGGCTCTTCTTATGTTCTTAGGAGCAACTCCAGCAGGCTTTTGTCCCTGGGCCCCTGCTGAGGTGTGGGCCCCTGGCAGGTGCCCAACCATTCCTACCTTTGACGCTGGCCCTGCACAGTGCAGAGTTAAACTAGGGAACTTGCTACCATAGGAAGGAGTGATGGTCGCCAACTTGGATGGTTTTAAAACGGGATTGGACAAATTCCTGGAGGAGAAGGCTATCAATGGCTACTAGTCCTGATGGCTATAGGCTACCTCCAGTATGCCTGTGTACACCAGTTGCTGGGGAACATGAGTGGGAGAGTGCTATTGCAATCATGTCCTGCTTGTGGGTTTCCCCTTTGGGCATTTGGCTGACTGCTGTGCAAACAGAATTCTGAACTAGATAGACCTTTGGTCCTCTCTAGCACAGCTGCTCTTATGTTCTTCTGACCTTTTATTTGCCCAAGCACGATTTAAGTCTTGGCCTATTCAGCTGCTCTGTCGTCTGAATGGTTTTGAAATTTTGTTTGACTCGATTGTTTCCTTGCATGTTTATTTTGGTATGTTAGGTTGGGCACATCCCGTATACCACTCTGGTATCCGTAAGGATGAAGGGTGGGTTAAGAATATTCTTAATAAATGAATAAATCTTGCCTGGAACTGAGCAGAAGAAATACTTAAAATATGGTGCCTGTTTCTTCCAGATCGACTACCACTACATCTCCACCCAGGGCTTCCCAATTGAAGGCTGGGCCATCGTCTACTACATCACTCACCTGTAAGTGTACAGACCGCATCATCGTCTGTGTGTTCGTCCCTCTCCGCTGAGGTTGTCCGGGGAGGCTCTGCTTTGGATCCCATCCTCTAGGAGGTTAGCTTTTTGGGACCTAAGAGCAGGACCTTCTTGGTGGTTGCACCAATCGTGGAGGAACGCCCTCTGCAGGGAGAGTTGCCTTTTCGCCTCCCATCTATTTTCTCCAGCGAGTGAAGACTGGCTGGTCCAGCCGTCTTTTATACCGTTGCTTTTCAGGGTGCAGGATAGCAAGGCAGAAAAATCTGGTTTTAAAATTCTCTGAAATCCACCTTAAGTGTGTTTGGGTGTGCGTGACATTTTAAACATGACTCGGATAACATTTTCCTTTTATTTAAAAAAACAAAACATGTAGCTTCTGGATCAGCCATGCTAGCTGGAGATCATGGGACTTGTAGTCAAACGCATCTGGAGGGCACTAGGTTGGAGAAGGCTGTCCCTGAGTGTCCAAGGACATTTCCCTTTTGTGCTGGTGCCGATTCCAGTTAATTGTTGGTGTGTCTGTGTTTGTTTTTCACCAGGCTGAAGGGTGCTTTGCTGTTCATCACCATTGCTCTCATCGGCACAGGCTGGGCATTCGTCAAGCACATCCTCTCGGACAAGGACAAGAAAATCTTCATGATTGTTATCCCGCTGCAGGTGAGACCAGGAAGGCTTCTCCCAGGAAAGGCATTTCCCTCTGCTGCATTCATTTTGAGGGAGCACCATGTTCTCCCCTTGACTAGGGATTGGCACCACAGTACACACTTCCCTCTTCTGTGGTTCCTTGAGGGCTCGCAGGGGAAGCTAGTAGCGTCCGTTGACCTGGTTCGCATGATCACTGTGGGTTAAACAAGCCACGGGGTGTGCTGGGTGCTATTTGCCTAATCACCCTCCCGGGCGTGGCTTGTCATGTCGTCCGAACCCGGGCGGCATAGCTTTTTGGAAGGGGAAACAACCTTCAAATAACCCAACAACAGCCCATGGGTTATTTGGGAGTTGTTTCCCCCTCCAAGAAGCCATGCCACCCGGGTTCGGATAGCACAACAAGCTGTGTGCCAGGCAGGTGGTTAGGCAAACAGCTCCTGGCACATGCCGTGGCTTCAACAAGCTTGTTTAACCCATGATGATTGTGTGAACCGGCCCATTGCCAGTCAGAAAACGGCAAGAAGTAAACGGGACCTTGGATTGCTCCAAATGGGTCCTGCTGACTGGAACTCTCCTACTAGGAAAGTAGGAGGATGTTGTCTCAGCAGGGAGCTGAAGCCAGCCGAATCCATATATTGGCTGACAAGACCTGTAGTGTGGCCATTTCCACCTTTCCACGGTGGAAGGGGCCTTCACCTGATTCTGCAGCCTGCGACTTCTGCAAGGCTGGGGAGATGGAGGTGCTGCTGGGGACTGATCCTCTGAGCCAGAAGGCAGGGGCAGGGCCCTCCTCTGGACCCTGAATAAGGCACTGATGGTCCTACCCCCAAGAAAGTAGCCTGTGCCTCGTCCTCATCAGAATTCTCTCTTGCAAGACCCCAGGGCTGGGGTTCAGCACCGTGGATAGCTCCTTCAAAGTTCAGACTAAGACCCAGAGTGGCTACACTGTCCCGCTGACTTTGGACCCACCAGCCTTACCCACTGCATTACACCCGCCCACCTCCAAGCATACCCTTTGAAGCCACAAGGACTAGAAGCTTGCTTCCTACTTTTAAATGAGAGCTGGGAGTCCTGGGAATCTTGAGCTTTGCCATCCTGCAGAACCCTGCCAATATTGCTTGGTACAAACCCGACACGCTTCCGCCATTCATAGGGTGACCAGCATCTCTCTCTCTCTCTCTCTCCCCCTTTTCCCAGGTCTTGGCAAACGTAGCTTACATCATCATCGAGTCGACGGAAGAAGGCACAACGGAATACGGACTGTGGAAAGAGATCCTTTTCCTGGTAGACTTGCTTTGCTGCGGGGCCATCCTGTTCCCAGTGGTATGGTGAGTTGCGGCGGGTACAGTGCTACCGACGGGCTCTGCAAACAACTGTCCATGTAAC
This sequence comes from Shinisaurus crocodilurus, assembly GCA_021292165.1. Taxonomy (NCBI): domain Eukaryota; kingdom Metazoa; phylum Chordata; class Lepidosauria; order Squamata; family Shinisauridae; genus Shinisaurus; species Shinisaurus crocodilurus. The sequence goes on along the minus strand of JAHFWL010001188.1, from coordinate 2,093,551 downwards.
CACGTCGGTCGCAGTCCCTCTTACAAGGTCAGGGTTTAGGGGCAGGCAACCCCGGGGACCATCTGGAGTAGCAGGCTTTGCAGGCACTTTTCACAGGCTGGCGACTCAAATATTTCTTGATTTTCATTCATTACATTTTTACCCGGCCCTCCCTCTGAGCGCCTGAGAGCAGCATATGTGGTTCTCTCTCTCCCTTCTATTTTGTCTGGTCGAACTTAGGACCACAGAGATCTGGGCTCAAATTCCCCTTCACCCACACAGTTTACTGCAGTGATGGGGAGCCTCCAGCCTGGGGGCCGGATACGGCCTGCGGGAGGTCCCCACCCAACCTGCCAGGTTCCCTGTCGCCCTTATTTTATTTTTTTTAATGTGCAGGGAGAGATGAGGGATTTCCCCTCCTCTCTCTCACTCTGCAGAGAAGTTTTCTAACAATCCTAAGGGTGCAATCCTATGCATGTTTAGACAGGGGGAAAAAAGTCCTACAACTCCCAGCATGGGACAAAGATATCTAGCAGACTGCCTTCCCTTATATATAGCCAACCAACCTTTAAGATCATCAGAGGAGGCCTGGCTGGTCATTCCAAAATTAACGGAATGTTGCTGCATGATATCTTGATGGCGGGCCTTCTCGGTAGCAGCACCCAACCTTTGGGAAACTCTCCCTCGTGCAGTTTGTGGGACGGAAAACGTGGCATCTTTCAAACACCTCCTGAAAATGCATTTGTTCACCCAGGCTTTCCCTCGCTCATAATTAAATTAATCATGCCGCTCCATTTTACTGCTCCTATATTGCTCTGTATTATTATTGTTGTTGTTGTTGTTGTTGTTGTTGTTACTGTAATTGGAATTGTTTTTAAAATTGTATTTTAACTGTGATTTTAATATTAATATTTTAAATGTGATTTTAATATATGTAAACCGCTTAAGGATTTAATTATACTTAGCGGTATATAAATACTACCCAGCGTGCAGCTGCTGTGAAGAAGGCAAACTCCATGTTAGGCAAAATTAGGAAAGGAATTGAAAATAAAACTGGCTAGATCAGACTGCCCTTATACAAATCGGTGGAGTGACCACACTTGGAATACTGTGTACAGTTCTGGTCACCACACCTAAAAAAGGACACGGTAGAGTTGGGAAAAGTGCAGAAAAGGGGAACTAAAATGATCAAGGGGCTGGAGCAACTCCCCAGGAGGAAAGGTTACAGCAGCTGTGGTTATTTAGTTTAGTAAGAAGGGGAGACATGATAGAGGTGTACAGAATTATGCCTGGTGTGGAGGAATTGGACAGGGAGACCTTTTTCTCCCTCTCTCATCATACTAGAACACAAAGGGGTCCTCCCATGAAGCTGACTGGTGGGAGATTCAGGACAGATCAAAGGAAGGACTTCTTCACACAACACGGAGTTAAACTATGGAATTCACTATTGAGTTAAACTATGGATAGCCAAATTGGTGACCATCACAAGACATAGTGATGGCCACCAATTTGGACAGCTTTAAAAGGGGATTGGACAAATTCATGGAGATGGAGCAGGAGGAGGCTATCGATGGCTACTAGTCCTGATTGGCTATATGCTTCTTCCAGAATCAGAGGCAGTCTGCCTATGCACTCCAGTTGCTGGGGAACATGGGCAGGGAGGGTGCTGTGGCACTCGTGTCCTGCTTGTGGGCTTCCCGTGGGCAGCTGGTCGGCCACTGTGTGAACAGAATGCTGGACTAGATGGACCCTGGGTCTGATCCAGCAGGGCTCTTCTTATGTTCTTACTACAAATAAATAATAAAATAATAATAAAGCCTCCATTATTGCCAGTGGAGGCTTTTCAAGCCCTAATTGCAGTGTGTTTGTGTCGGGGACAGTTCCTGAGGGAAGGATTATCCCTCTGCTCTCCCAAGCGCTGCAACCCCACCCCTTGAAAATCTCCCCGCTGCAAACAGGCTTTTGAAAAGCCTCACTTGGGCCCATTGGAGTAGTTTATAAACCTGATTGCAGGGAGGTGGGGGGGGGGAGAAGTCTGTGACTGTGTCGGGGGAGAGAGTGGGGTCTGGGCATTCATTCTGGGGGCACATGCCTGCAGTGGGATCTCCCCCCACTGCTGGCACATGGCCCCTGACTTAGTTGCCCACCCCTGGTTTGCAGGGTGACCTTGGGTCAGACTCTTCAGGGTTGTTGCGAGGATAAAAGTACAGTTCTGTTACAGTCAGGCTACATTTGCCTGACTTGTGCTTCTGGCAAACTCTTCCTTTTTGGTTGTGGCTCTTCGGTTTGTGACCTGCCGTGACACTGTATCTGAGGCTACGGGGTATTAGCAGCAAGCCTTCCTAGCCAACAGAGGGTGCTCCATACTTGAGTAAAATCCTGAAATGTCCTTGGGATGAACGAGAATTTAGTTTATGTTCGCAAGTCAGGCGAACGTGTCCCCCGTTAGCAACCCCGAGCATGAGGAGAGCACGTCCTCAGAAAACATTTACAAACTGCAGTTTAAAAAATGTGCACTGTATTAGGGGGGGAGTGCATTTTCACACTTTCCTCGGAGGGGGAGAAGTGTGCATTTTGTTTGCCCTTTTAGGGAAAATATGTGCAGTTTTCCCGTTCGAAATGCTTACTTTTCCCGTTCGAATGAAACAGGAAAATGAAATCGAACACCGTAAACGAGAGCTGAGCCTCAAGGTGGTGTTCAGAGGATCTCGCTGATTGTGAGAATGGCTTGTTCGCCCATCCCTGCTGTGGCCCCCTTTGGTGGTTCGCTGGTGCTGTGTCACTGCGTGTCAATGGACTCGGAGATATTAAATGGTAACCCATAACCAATTCACACAAAATTCTCTCTTCTAGGTCAATAAGACATTTACAGGAGGCCTCCGCGACAGATGGAAAAGGTGAGGAATTCATCTTGATGGAGAGCCTTCTCTCTGTTGTCATAAAATGCCGGTGTTTTGATGGTTTTAAGGGAGTCCAGGTTTTCTCACTTGGGGCGGGAGTGGACAACTGCAGAGGGTTGCGGGGGAGGGGCTGCATTGGACCCCCCCCCCCCAGAACCTCCAGCGACTGGACCCCGCCACAGCTGCCGGCACAACCAGAGGTGTTGGCTGTAGTCTCCTGGGAAACGCGGTGTGTGGGGAACTCCAGGCAGAATTGCCTGCAGTCTGGTGGCGCGGCAGCAGTGGGGGCCGTGCTGCGGGTTCAAGGGACCTGATGGGGGCTGTGAAATCCCCCCTGGGCTGCATGTTGCCCATCTCTGCAGTTGGGGGTGGGCTCGGAGAACAGCTGGAGTTCTGCAGACTCTGCTACCTGTAGATCTACAGCCTGTAGATCTAGCGAGGTTTCCTGCCTGAAAACATTCACCTGTGTGCTCTCCCCCTCGCTTTCATTTTTTTTTTTTTTTAATGCAGCTCGACACTTCTCACCCTTGAACGGGAGATTTAATGTACACCGATGCATTGCCGTTGCGTACTGGAAGGGGATTCTGTTTTCTTCCCGTTAGGTTAGGGGCCTCATGCAGGTAGAGAGAGGTTTTTGAACCCTTGGAGAGTAGGGGCCTGGAGAAGCTAATTTGAAGTCCTCAAAGCTTTTCTCATGTGTTTATCTTGTAATCCTTTAAACAACCCCTGTGACGCAGGTGAGAGTTGTTTCTCCCCATATTGTAGATGGGGAATGCTGAGGCTGAGAGACAGTGGAGTGCTGAAAGCCAACTAGGGAGCTTACGGTAGAGGCAAGATTTGAATGGGGGACCTCAGGATTGGTAGCCCAGTCTGTTAGACACGGGGTCTCCGATGTGGTTCCCATGGACACCTCTCTTGGTGCCCACCAGGCTCCCTGCCCCCCCCCATTTTTATTTATTTTATTATTTGTTTAATGTTTAGAACAACCTTATCTGGGCTGGTGAGCTGCAAAGCAAAGTGCTGCCCTTCAGCGCCCATCTCTGTTTGGGTTCAAAGGAGTGGGTTTGTGTTTTGGAGCTCAGCCCCTCCACCTCTGCCGTGGACCTCAGTTCTTGGGCTGTGTATATCGATCTGAGAGGCCATGATCCAGTCAAGGTACCCAGTCGAGGTAGATTCGGGGGATTACCAAGATGAAGCAAGACCACCCGTGTGAAAGAATGACGCAAAGTGTATCGATTACAAAGCTGGGATGTGGATGCGGAATATAAACAATAGATGCAAAAGAAAGCTTACGCTCCCCTTGTCCGTGGCCATATTCGCTCCCGAAATACGCCAGGGACGCTCCGCGAGCCTCCAAGGTCGCCTGGGTGAGCGACGCGTCAATTCCTCTCCCCAAGCCAAGAACAGAGGGGAAAGGCGCCTGCCGGGGATTTTCTGTGTCCTTCTCTCTTCCCTGCTTCAGAGGGTGTCCGTGAGACACAGACTGACCCTCCCCCCCTCCTGGGAGACAAGGGCAGGGGGGTGAGCAAAGCTGTGTTTCATGAGAACAGGAGCTTCAATAAAGCAAACAGTTTCATTTCTTACAGCAAAACAACCCTTATCTAAGGAATATAATTGGGGAGGACAGTTTCAAGGCAACTATCTCTGGTACTCTTCCTAACAAGCCCTGGCATGGCTCCCAAGAAACTATCCTGGCTTCTGGATGCTGTGAAAGTTCACTACACCACCTGTTGAATCGTAATAACCTCCTCGCCATTCTTCTGGTATAGCCCATCCAATACAGTTGGGGTGGCAGTTCTGCCTAGGTTATCTGCCCCTTGGCTGGAATGTTACTATCGCGTTCTTTTGCAAAGGGTTCCCTTCCATCTCCCGCCTCACCCCAGAAAATTGTCTCACACGGGGACAAAGGAACCGGAATGGCCTCCGCCTTCAATCCTTACGCGTGGAACTCCCAGGAACAAAATTAGAGATTATCTTGGTAGGTTAGAAAACTAGGCAGAAAATAACCAGATGAAATTTGACAGAGGGAAGTGCAAAGTTCTTCATTTAGGAAACAGAAATCGAATGCACAGCTGTAAGAGCGGCGGATATCTCTTACTTGGCAATGGTTCACATGAAAAGGATCTTGGGAGTTGTAGTCGATCACCAGCAGAGTGTGAGTCAGCAGTGTGATGAGGCTGCCAAAAAGGCAAATGCAATTTTAGGTTGCATCAATAGAAGTATAGTTTCAAAATCATGGGAGGTAATAGTTCCATTCTATTGTGTGCCGGTCAGACACCACCTCAAATACTGTGGCCAGGTTTGGACACACCACACTTGAAGAAGGATTTGGGTCAGTTGCAATAAGCTCAGAGAAGGGCAACCAAGATGGATCAGGGGACTAGAAACTTCGTCCTACGAGGAAAGGTGGAATGAACTGGGTCTGTTTAGCCTTGAGAGAAGAAGACTGAGTGGGGATCAGAGAGTGCTTCTTCCCAAGTCCCTAAGGGGCTGCCACACGCAAGAGGGCTGCAACCTGTTCTCTGTCATCCAAGACACAAAATAACTGGCTTAAGTTACAGGAAGGCAGATTTCGGTTGAATCTCAGGAAAAACGTCCTCACAGTCACCGCAGTCGGACAACGGAACCAACTGCCGGGGGGGGGGGGCTCTCCATCCCTGGAGGTATTCAAGCAGTGACTGGACAGCCATCTATCAGGGATGCTTGAAGCTGGATTCCTGCACTGAGAACAGGGTTGGACTTGATGGCCCCTTCCAGCTCTAGGATTCTATGCCAGAGCCATCTGTTGGACCCGATCCGGTTGACCAGGAAGCTGGCTGAGATTGGCCATTCATTGGACGCACCAGCTCAGTTCTTGTGTTTTTAGTCCTGGTCGTTAGCAGCTAAACACGTACTGGTGTTGCCTCCCATTCATGGTGACAGCTACCCTGGGGAACCATTCAAAGCGGCCTCCAGGCAGCAGCCGTTTTCTGATCGCAGGGCCGGGGGAAGAGAACCACTTCTGTGTGGCATTTAGCGAATTCTCCTCCCACCCCCAAAAAGTCTCTTCCCCCCCCCCCAAGCGTCACTGCAGCTTTGAAACAGAAATGCCACATCCAGCGCACGGGAACATTGCCGTACCTCCTCCGGTGAATTGCTCACCCAAAAACGTAAAAGGAGAGTCACGCCGTGCCGTGCCAACGCCGGCTGCGAGCCATGCTGTGCTCAAGCGGAGCTTTTCTGAAGCGACCCACGGAGCCGAAATGCAACAGCAGGAGGCGACGTCGCTGCTCAAAGCGCCTCATCAGGGCTGCGGTCATGTCCGTGTCGGTTTCAGGGGGTTACTGCATGAACCGTCGAGGCTAGACCCGGGGCAGGAATGCTCCGAGGATGTGCAGCCAGCCAGGTTGCTAACACAGACAGCGTGCCCCCCCCCCCGCCTCCAAGGCCGCCCTCTTATTTCTTGTTGCAAAATGGCATCGTTCTTTCTGAGAAGGGCGCAGGCATGAGATTACCATTGAGGGCCACGAGAAACAATGTTTAGACTTGAGAGACTCACTTAGGTCAGGGGTGTGGAACCTCTTTCAGCCCGAGGGCCACATTTCTGTTTTGGAGGAGCTCCCAGGGGGGGCCACCTTTTGGGGGGGGGCAAAAGGGGGCAAGGGTCAAAAATACCAGCTTCTTACTGCCGGTAATGAAACCTTGGGAGCAGCATTTCGACCTTTTAGAATGGGAGGAAATCTGCACAAAAACTGGGCGCCCCCCCAAAATGATAAGGGGGTGGGGCTTCAGATTCTTCACCCCCTGATCTAGCCCAATGATGTCTGTTCTGACTGGCAGCATCTCTTCAAGGTCTCGGGCAGTTGGGAGTCCTTCCGAGTCCTTCCGAGTCTGATACTTGTTATCTTTCTACCTGGAAATGTCAGGGGTTGAATCGTGGCTGCCATGCGTGCAAATTGCGTGCTCTGCTATTGTGAGCGATGGGCCCTTCCTTGTTGCAGCCCCTGCACTTTCTATTCTTATTGGTATTCGTATTAATTATTATTTTATTTGTTTTTATTTATTTATTTATTATTTGTTATTATTGTTATTGTTACTATTTTACCGTACTGGGCTGGATCCAGATTTAGTCCTATTCAGAGTAGACCCATTGAAATCAATGGGATGTCATGGCCGCCATTCATTTTAATGCCTCTACTCGTGAGCAGGACCTAAATCTGGATCCAGCCCATGGGAGCTACTGTGTCGTGAACCGCTGCAAGTGCCCTTTGAGCTAGGAAAGAGCATAAGATCTCTATTTTTCTTCTCCCTCCCCCCCCCCAAGGAATTGTGCAAATGTTTCTGAAGCTTGGCACAGCGTGATCACAGAGCTTGTTTTTCATGGTGCGAAGTGAACTGGTTAAAAGTCCTTTGCCCCCAGCCAAATGTGCCCCCCCCCGGGCTGGGTGGGGAGGGGGAAAGAGAGAGTTGGCCTCCAGTTGCCGGAAGACTGCTTTGCAATGGCCCCCTGCGCGCTAGCCCAGCGGCCTGGAGTTCTGTTTCATTTCTTTAAAATATTCATATCCTGCCACTTTGTACAGATGCGTCTCAAGGCAGCTCATAAATGAGCTTGGCAAACGATGCTTTTAAAAAAAAGGAGAAGAAAACGAAAGGTAGAGCATGAAATAAACAAAAGCAACAATGAAAATAGATTAAAACCACCAGCAGCAAGCAATGCTAATTGGCAGGTCAGACCCCAGCCTCCTCCTGAAATAAAGTTGCTTTAACTTGCTGCTGGAAGGCCAGCGCCAAGGGGAGCGGCCCAAACCTCCCTTGGGAGGGAGGGGATTTGCAGGGCTTTGGTTCCAATGTGGAGAAGACCCTGCCCCGGGTTAAAAAAAAACCCACTCCACTCTGCTTCAAATGGCGAGGGTAGTTTGTTTGGAAGGTGACTGATCCTGTCTCTGTAGCATACATATTGAGCGGGTTCGCGTGTCACGACGACCTATTGTGGTGATTTGCCACGATGGGTTGGTTGTTCCATGAAGCACCCACGATGAGACCAAGAGAGGATCGGGCTCCTCGTGGGTGCTTCGCTCCCTTCCTCCTGCTCCTTCTCCTTTGGTCCTCCGGGCAGTATCCCAGGGGATACCATGTGAGGAGCAAGGCCCCTCTTCCTTCGTGCTGCGGCTATTTTTACCCTCCCTCCCCCCGTTTTTGGAGATCGCGAAAGCCAGCTGGATAGCAGTGGCGGCCGCCAGGTAGCCACGTGCCAAGAGTGGCAAGGGTTTTTTGCCACCCTTGCCAAGCAGCTCTCTTGTATTCTGGTTTGACCCACGATGGGTCGTGTCGTCCAGACCCAAGAACAGTCCATGAGTTCTCCTCGTGGTGTTTTGTTTTGTTTTTAAACAGGATCAGTCATCTTTTTTAAAAATGATCCATTGTGGGTAGCCCAGGCTGGGCTCACACTGACACGACAACCAACCAACGATAAGAGTCAACGGTTGGTTGTCATGTTGTGCGAACGAGGCCATTCTGAAAAAATCCAGCACTTCCTGTGAGCCTGCTGAACTTGGTGGATATCCTGGCCTCTTCTTTTCCTCCTCTTCCTCCTCTCCTCTGCTTCCCAACTTCTTGTCTTATCTTTCAGTGTTGTGAAAATAGCACAGTCGGCCCTTTTGAAAGGGTTGGTGGAGTTGTTTGGGAGAAACCTCCTCTTGTTTCTCAAACTTTATGCCACCCTTGCTCAATGACACTGGAAACATTGCTAGCGCAGGCGATAAAGGCTAAGGGAAAGCCAGGCGGAGAGAAATGGAAGAAGCCAGGTATAAGGGGATAGTGGGCCAAGGAGAGAAATCCTACCTGTCAAGGTGACTTTTGAATCGAATGAAAGCACTCGGTGTGGTGGGCAGAGGGGGCATTTAAGGCTGCTTCATCTTCAGCTCCCCATCCCTGTGTGATTTATTTATTTTAATAGATTTATGTGCCATTTACCATATTGGAATATACAGTAATACCTTGGATTACAAGTAACTTGGTTTGAGAGCGTTTTGCAAGACAAGCAAATTTTTAAATATTTAATATATTTTTTTACTTGATATGCAAGCGATGTCTTGCAATACAAGTACTGTAGTACGGCTTAAATTAAAAATCTCTGTACAAATTTTTTTGGGGGGATTTCGTTTTGATATAAGTGTGTTTTGGATTACAAGCACGTTTCCGGAACGAATTATGCTCTCAATCCAAGGCATGACTGTATATATATCTCTAAGTGGTCCTTCAGGCTGCAGTGCTGACTTCTCCATCCTTTTCCTTAAGACGCAAGAGCTGCGGGCGGCCTCTCTTTCCATGTTCTTTGCCCCCCCCAAACACCCCCTCCCCAGCTTTGACCTTGAAAGCACCGTGGTCTAGCTCTCTCATGAGATGGAACGCACTGAGCACAAACCTGGTCTGTTCTACCCAATGCCGTCCCCCGCCCCCCCCATAGCAGCAAGAGGAAGAGAATCTTGTCTTATATATGTATGTATTTATTTTTATTTGTAATATTGTTATCCCTCTCCTCAACCAAAAAAAAAAAGGCTCCTGGAGCAGCCTGCGCATCAGCAGTAAAACAAGACAGTTCCTGCCCCGCAGGCTTACAGACTTAAAAAAGATATGACACTCAAGGAAGAAGGAATGAGGAGGGAAGAGGGGAAAAATCAATTCTTTCAGCGGGGCTGGTGGAATGGCCCTGCTCTCTCTCTCTCATTTATAAGGGGCAATAGCTCAGCTGTTGTCAGGAGCTGCCCCTTTTCAGCATGCAACTCCTTTGCTGAAGGAACTGCACTGGCAGCCTGTTCACTACCGGCCTAGGTTTAAGGTTCTGTTACTAGTGTACAAAGCCCGAAACAATGTGGGACCAGGATACCCGAGAGAGCGCCTTCTCCCTTACCAACCTGCCCAGTCACTGAGGTCATCGGAGGACATTCTCCTGGTGATTCCGCATGGACCTATGGCCCGATTGCAGTCCGCCCGGAGAAGAGCCTTCAGTGTGGTGGCCCCCCCTTTCTCTGGAGCTCCCTGCCTCTGGAGGTCAGGCAGGCTCTGACACTGTGTTGTTTTCGGCACCTGCTGAAGACGTCCTTGTTCCAGGAAGCCTTCCTCGCTGACCAGCCACGGTTTTAATGTTACTCTGTTTTTAATGCATAGTTTCTATTTTATCTGTTTTATCTTTTTATTGTTCACCACTCCGGAATCTGTCGAGATATGGAGCGGTATACAAATGCTGTAAATAAATACAATGAATAAATAATGCTTTTAACATCCCTGTGCCTTGACTTTCGAATGGGCTCTGGTGTGGCATAGTGGCTAAGAGTGTGAGAGGCGAGTTCAAATGTCACCTTGCTTTTGCATTCCTTAGTTGGCCTTAGGCAAGCCAGTGTCTCTCGCCCTCAGTCTGCACCCCCATCGGTAATAATGGGTGTACTAATACTGACCCACCTTATGAAATGGTTTGTTCCTAAAGGATTACTCCGAGACATTCTACAGATCGCACAGAAAGAGGTGGCACAAACCACTTCAAACTGCCTGGGTGGGAAGGAGCTGTAGTTATTTTCTTCTTTTTTCAACGCTCCCCTGTATAAAAGGTTTCCTGTGTGTAGATGACAAACGTTATCTACGCCAGTGTGGCGTAGTGGTGAGAGTGTTGGACTGGGACTTGGGCGATCTGGGTTCTAGTCCCCACTCGGCCATGAAACTCACTGGGTGACTTTGGGCCAGTCACTGACTCTCAGCCTAACCTACCTCACAGGGTTGTTGTGAGGATAAAATGGAGAGGAGGAGGATTATGTAAGCCACCTTGGGTTCCTTGCAGGAAAAAAGGCACGGTATAAATATAATTAATAAATAAATAAATAAACGTGTCCAGTATAGGGTGATGCTAAACCTTTTCTCCTTGATGTGCCAGTGGACCACACTCAGGGAGTTTTTAATGTAGGTGAGATTTCATAAACACATGCTCCCTCGGCTGCAGCCTGAAGTGTTTCAGTCCGGCGTTCAACCACCTAATTCTCTGTAGCGCTTTGGCTAATAGGCAGCATAGAAATGTAATAATAAATCAACAAACAAACATGTGGAATCTAAGCCAGTGGGGGAGGCCTGCTGTTATCTCTGATCTGAGGTTGGAGATAACGGTGGAGGTTCCTCCAAGGGGCAACCTATGGCTCCGTGGGCCAGATTCAGCCCGTGGGGCCAGGGGTTCTGCACCCCTGCTGTAGATGGCCTCTGAGAATGCGTGTATAACTGCTACCATTTTTTCCCTCCTTTGCAGCCAGCCTGTTGCCATCGTGCGAGTTGTGCCTGCCATCGTAACCTTCTGTTCTGTTTGCTCTTTCTGCAGCTGCCATCAACCTAGCAAAGCTGAAGCTGTTTAGACACTACTATGTCATGGTAAGACACGTGGCGTGGCAGTAAGAGCGTTGGGCTGGGACCAGTCGGGCGATCCAGGTTCAAGTCCCCGCTTGGCCATGAAGCTCACTGGGTGACTTTGGGCCAGTCGCTGACTCTCAGCCTGACCTACCTCACAGGGTTGTTGTGAGGATAAAAATGGAGAGGAGGATTCTGTAAACTGCCCTGGGTTCCTTGCAGGAAAAAGGGCAGGATATAAATATAATGCATAAATAAGATGTTTGATGTGAGCGGCTGCCAGCCAGGCCTCAAATGGTGGTGAAACACTGTGGCATCGTTGAACCAGCCGTTGGCCTGCTCCTGCACTTCCTCTGCTTGAAAGACGAGGCAAAGAGGCGAGGCAGCCGCGCAGGTAGCCTGTAATTGGAAATCTCCCAAGCAGCATTCTAAGCAGTAGGGGACTGATGAAATTTGGGAGACCGTGATTATGTACAAGCTTGCTCAGCAAGGGATTTCAATCTTTTAAAAAGCAAGGGATTCCAATCTTTGAAGACGGCGACACGGCACAACGCTTTCCATTATATCTCCTAGGTGGGAACCCATCTCGGTTCTGACCACATTCCAATCAAGCACAGATGCGCACCCGTTGTTGTTGTTGTTTTTCTGACCGTGTTCCAGCTACACGATGGACACATCCAGACATTTCATTTTGTTCCATTTATTACATTTCTGTACCGCCAGTCGCTGAAGCTCTCTGGGCGGTTCACAACGATTAGAAACCAGTAAAAATACATTCTACGTTGTGTGGTGTAGTGGCCAGACTGCTGGACTGGGACTCAAGAGACCCGGGTTCAAGTCCCCGTTCGGCCATGAAACTCACTGGGTGACTTTGGGCCAGTCCCTGTCTCAGCCTCACCTGCCTCACAGGGTTGTTGTGTGGATAAACATGGAGAAGAGAAGGATTATGTAAGCCACCTTGGGTTCCTTGCAGGACTAAAGGCTGGATATAAATATAATATATAAAAACCCATTTACATGCAAACATATAAACAGACAACGCACACGCACACACACTTATATATCTAAATATTTTCTTAACAATTCATAAGAAAGATCCAAACACTCTCAAATAGTGAGAAAGTCTATTCCTTAGGCTGGGTTATTCTTATCTGTTCTACAAGCCCACCCTGGATATACTAACGTTTTATTTTCCCTTTTTAATTGATGATTTGTGGTAGCGTTACCTGGTGGCCGTCCTCCTTGTTGCCTATATTTCCAAAAATCAAATGTCATGTGAAATTCCAGGGAGCCCCACAAAACATCCGTATCTCTGTACCCGAATTCTTAGTTTGAACGCCACCAGGGGAGAGCTTTCTGCCCCACCTGAGGTTGTCCCTTGTATTCCACACGGATGACGAGATCCTCCTTTCCTAATTCCCCTTTCCCTCTATTGCCCGCCATCCCTCGCCGCCTCAAAGGGAATCGTCTGTCTCGCGTTGTCTATCCTGACATCGGAGGGAGAGTTAATGCCCCTTTCAGCATGGAATTGCCTTTCTTGCCCTCCCCGACCCCCCAAAACGAGAGTTCAGGGGAATCCCCGCGTTATCTCCGATCTCCCTTTGCGCCACTCGCAGGGGCGTTGCTGGGTACCGAAAAGCTCCGGAGCTCAGGCCCATGGGGCAAAAAAAGATAGCACAAACTTGCATATGCGAATTTACACATACTGCCTCCTAAGGACACCCCTATTTGTAAAAAGGGGTGTATGGACAGGGGAGAGGAGGGCATTTGATGCCAGAAGAAATCTCAGGCAGAAAAATTCCAAGGGCGGGGAGCAGCAGGAGGGGAAGCACATGTGGGCCAAAAGCCCGCTCGTCCAGGGGGATCTGATGCAACAGGATCCTCAGGGCCCCTGGAGCTTTTTTTCAGCAAGTGCCCCTGGACGGCAGGGTGGTGGGGCAGAGGGCCTCCAAGTGAAAGATCTGGGGCTCCACCACTAGTGGGCCTCCCCCTAACACCGCCACTCGCTACTCCCATCAGAGATAACGGGGGGGGGGATTCCTCTTTCTCGCTTCCTCCCCAAACCTCCAGGCCAGGGGGCGGGACTTGGGGAGGGCGGGGGCCACTGGAGCGTACCCAACTCTTCCCCCGGCCGGACTGGGCACCTTAGTGGGCCGGATTAACCCTGCAGGTTGCGGGTTGCCCTCCCGTGGCCCACGGCCTTGATCAGTGGCAGGATGGGAGGCCATTTGGATGCCCCATGGCAGCCTGCACTTAGCTAAATAAACGGGTGCAGGGACCTTGTCTTTCTGGCCAAACGAGATAGATGCCTGCCGTGGAGCTGCTGTTTTGAGGTGCAAGGTCTCCTCTCTTCCCCGAGGCTGGAACCTAACCCTCAAACCTTAGAAGTAAATGGATCTGTCCCTTTGGTCATAGGCTGATTCACCATGACTTGAATTCTCAGATGGAAATCAATCTCTATCCTCCCCCGTTTCCACCCTTGCAAAAACGGTGTGAGGCTCACGAGCGGTTCCCAGCCGAGACTTTTATCGATGCGTTTTTTAATTCCTGAAGGATAGCTCTTGACTGCTAACTCCCCTCTCCCTCTGTTCCTCTGCCTGCAGATCGTGTGTTACATTTACTTCACACGGATCATTGCCATTCTCATCAAGATCGCTGTTCCGTTCCAGTGGAAGTGGCTTTATCAGGTACCGGTCTCCCCACCTCCCCCGCGCACGGTCGTTTCAAGCCTGCAACTAAACACAAAAAATGAAAATCTTTTCAAGCCTTCTGCTTCGCATTGCAAGTCAGCTTTCATGGAAAACGGCAATTCTTGGCTCTCTCTGGTTCTTGTCAGATTTGCCATGTTTGCATTTTTTGTTGTTGCTGTAAGGTCCCCCCACTCCACCCCACCCTCACGGTATTCTCCAGTGGGATCGCTGGATTATATACACGAGGACTGAAAAGTAATTGCTTTATTGATCTCGGAACATGCAAGAAATGCCCTTCAGATAACACTGAAGAGCGCAGAAAGACAGGGGAAAGCTGCGACTTGCCTTTATTTTTTTGCTGTAAATTTCAAAACAACACACACACACCAGCAACAAGAACACCCCTAGACTGAAAAGCATAAATGAATGGGATATATTGCAAGCGCCTTTATATAATATATAAAAATTATATTACGATGGTAACATATATCTTTTATATATTAGAGGTTGCGATATATTTATATAACGGAACGTCGGAGAAATCCTCAGTGAATTTAATTGAGTTCAGATTTCTACTAATGAGACCTGTGAATTCCGCAGCCCAGTGGCTTTTTCCAAGTCGTGTTGACTTGCGGACCGTTTTGTTTTCAACTTTTGGGGGGATTTGCCCAAATTTGCACCTGCGCAAGTGGAACGAAATCCTCGTGCATCCCTAAAAAAAATAAGTAAATAAATCCAATTCCATCAATGGGGAGACAACAGAACAAAAGATGCCTGACAGGCCGTGAAATGCAGTCGAAATAATTTTAACTCAATTTGTACCATTTGTATATATCCCATTGGTTCGGTCTCTTAATTTAGGACAACAGTGAGGAACTTGTGGCCATCCAGGTGGTGTTGGGCTCCTCTCACGGCCCCAGCCAGCAAGACCAGTGGCCAGGGATTATGGAGGTTGTAGTCCAACATCACCTGGAGTGCCACCAACCTGCCTTACCATCCTGCCCGGTCACTGAGGTCATCGGAGGACATTCTCCTGGCAGTTCCACATGGATTTATGGCCCGATTGCAGTCCACCCAGAGAAGAGCCTTCAGTGTGGTGTCCCCCTTTCTCTGGAGCTCCCTGCCTATGGGGGTTCCGGCAGGCCCCGACACTGTGTTGTTTTCGGCACCTGCCGAAAGATGACTTTGTTCTGGGAAGCCTTCCTTGCTGACCAGCCATGGTTTTAATGTTACTCTGTTTGTAATGCATTGTTTTTATTCTTTTATCTGTTTTTATTTTTTTATGGTTCACCACTCCGGAATCTGTTGAGATACGGAGCGATATACAGATGCTGTAAATAAATAATAAACACATGAATAAATCTGGAAGGCCACGGTTTTCCCCTTATGTGAGCTCCTTCAGCCCACCTTCTTCCAGAAACGAGCGTTTCCACTCGTTTTGGGTTGCCCCGGAAGCACTACATCGCCATCAGGCAAGCGGTTGGGGCTGCTTGTGCAACAGAATCGGTGGGGCCATCAGCGGCCCGTTGGATTCTGCCCACTGGGTCCATCTCATCCGGCATTCTTTTCACACAGTGGCCAACCAGATGCCTGCAAAAAACCCATAAGTAGAATATGTGCAATAGTACCCACCCGCCCATGTTCCCCAGCAACTGGAGGAAATATATAGCTTATCCTGACTAGCCACTGATCACCTCCTCCTCCATGAATTTGTCTGATCCCCTTTTACCGCCGTCCGTGTTGGTGGCCATCGCTACGTCTTGTGGTGAATTCCCTAGTCTTAAATCTGCACTACATGAACAAGTCCTTCCTTTTGTCTGTCCTGAAACTCATGCCGTTCATCTTGAGAGCCAGTGTGGCCTGGTGGTGAGAGTGTTGGACCAGGACTTGGGAGATCTGGGTTCTAGTCCTCACTCAGCCATGAAGCTCACTTATAGATTCATAATAGAGTTGGAAGGGGCCTACAAGGCCATCGAGTCCAACCCCCTGCTCAATGCAGGAAACTAGAGGAGGGGTCTCCCCATCCAGGTAATCACCAGGCCTGACCCTGCTTAGCTTTCCACGCTCAAGACAAGCTGAGCCAGCGTGAGCCACAGGACCAGTCGCTGACACTCAGCCTAGCTTACCTCACAGGGTTGTTGTGAGGATAAAATGGAGAGGAGGAGGAGAATTATGTAAGCTTCTTTGGGTGCCTTCCAGGAAAAAAGACAGGATAAGAAATTAAAAAATAAATAAATAATGGGATGACCCCACTTGTTCTAGTATTATGAGCTAGCTGCCAACTTTTAGCCATCCCAGATGCACAGTAGGAGAATGATAATCCACATACCTTACAAGGTTGTTGCAAGAACATAGAGATAACACGCAATATGCTTTACTTGTAGAGCATGTAAGAGCCCTTCCAGGTGACAGAATTAATCATGAGGAAATAAGCAAGGGCCATACTGGTGGTGGTCGGGTTCTCCACAGCAACCTTTCTCCAAGTATCTTGTTTTCGGTTGCAGTTGCTGGACGAGATGGCCACCTTGGTGTTCTTTGTCCTAACTGGGTACAAGTTCCGACCTGCCTCCGACAACCCCTACTTGCAGCTCTCCCAGGATGACGACGACAGCTTGGACATGGAATCTGTGTAAGGGAGCTTTTTTGTTTGTATTTGGATCTCCCGGGTGCAGCGGGTCGAGCTTCCGCAGAGTCAGCTGGGCTTACCGTGAAATGCAAAGGTGGAGCGGAGCGAGGCATCTCGACCCGGAAGCACTTACCATGGTGGGTGGGTCGTCTTTGTCATGTGACCTGCTCCATCCCCATTAGGGGATGTGGAATCTTCTGCATTCTGCTTGCGTCATTGTTTTTTGAGCTCCGTTCTTGGAGTCTTATCGGGGTTCTCCATTAATGGTGCTGCCAGGTTTGAGGGAGCCCTGGGAAAGAGGCCTTCTGAAGACTCCCCCAGTTTCTAGAGTCTCCAGTGCTGCTGCTTCCCCTCCCTGGCTTACCAGAAAGATAAAGAAAGCAAAAGGGAACAGCAGTGCCTAGTCCAGTGGTAGCTGGCTGGGGCATGCTGGGAGTTGTAGGCCAAAAACATCTGGGGACCCAAGGTTGGAGAACACTGGCCTAGTCGATCTCTCCCGCTCGCCCATGCTATTCCCAGTGGCAGTCGCTGCGGCGTTTTTCTTTTAAAAAAAAACAAAAAAAAACTTTGCCAGTGGTGAAACGGAGGCAGGGCTCCCAGGGACGCAGCAACTGGACTTTTTTTTTATTATTAGCAGGAACTCTGATGTCATCTGCCACCCCCCTCGGGAATTCCCCGTTCCCTCTGAGCTTAGCTGCAATTCCTGAGGTAGCTGGAGGGAAATGAATTTGCAGTTTGGGAGCTGGGGGAGGGGGGAAGCTTTTTTGTTATTTTGTTATTATATTTATATCCTGCCTTTTTTCCTCTTGCGTGGAGCCCAAAGTGGCTTACATGGTCCTCCTGCTCTCCATTTTATCCTCACAGCAGCCCTGTGAGGTAGGTTAGGCTGAGAGTCGGTGACTTTGGGTTCAGACAACACGATGACCCACACTCAAGGGCTGAGTATGGGTTGTCGTTGAAACGTGGGTTCTCATGTTGTCTGAACCCAGCCGAGATAGCAAACCATGGCAAACAACCCTCAATTCATTACCCAACAATAAACCATGGGTTCTCTTTGCAGGTTGTTCGTGGTTAGCAAGCCATGGGTTCAGACAACACTATCTCCCACATTTCAACGACTACCCATGGTTCAACAACAACCCACGCTCAACCCTTGAGTGTGGGTTATCATGTTGTCTGAACCCCGGCCCATAGTTTTCCGTTAGTTGGTTTGGGATGACCTGGAGTCAGGGTGCAAGCTAATTGAAGAATGTATTTTATTTGAGTAGATTGGCGTGTAGAGTGGGAGTTTTTGGCCCCCTGTGACATTTATATAAACCTTCGTAATTTACTTCTACATTCGCACGTTTAAGATACAAATGAGCAAAGGTCTGGCCCCCCGATGCTTTCACGCGCCGAGCTAAGCCTCTGTCTGGTGGGCAGCATTTGCAGTGACACGTCACGCCTCGTTCCTGACCGATGTCTGCCCTTTTCTTCCCTGCAGGGTGACCACGTCCGGTGTCATGGAGGGTATGAAGAAAGTGAAGAAGGTGGTGAACGGCTCGGCGGAGACCCGAGGCGAGAGAGAAAGTGCTGCGTGATGGACTGATCCTTTCTCCTCCTCCTCCTCTTCCCCCCTCCGTCCCACCCCTTAAGACAAAGCAGCACCTTTCAGACAAACTCTAACTTATTGATCTGTTACCTCCCTCAATGGAAAGGGAGCATGCTGGGCTTCCGGATGTGGAAACTGCAGAGTATTGCGGGGGCAGGTGGGTGGGAAGCGGAGACAAAATACTGCGAAAAAGCAAACAAAAACGAAAGAAAGAAAAATCAAAACTGATTCCTCTGTCTTAAGGATCTTGGGCTCCTCTGGTGCCTACAAGGAAACTTTTGTGGATAGGGTGGTTGCCCCGTGTTTTGTTTTGTTTTTTTAACCTTTTGTTTTGTTCTTAAACCCCCCCCCCCTTTTTGGAAACTTGACTCTGAAAAGCATTGTTTGCAGTTCGAAAACCCCCCCGATAAGAGTTGTGTATGTAAAATTATATATGCGTGCGTGTGTGCGTATGTATATATATATATATATATATATATATATATATATAATGACGCCTTCTGAAATGCAAATACTTGCTATGTAATGCTGCATGTCGGGAGATTAATGATGTGCCTGGAAAGGTGTTGGGTGGCTGGGACATTCCTTTGTGGTTTGTTTGTACATTTTCTGCTGACATAAGGAATCTCTTCTTACTCCTGTCCTTTGTATGGAAGGCAGATAGGGCTAGCAACTTCTTTTTTTCCTTCCCCCCCCCCCCTTTTGAGACCAAATGGCTACCAGACAGCAAGAGATGTAGTAGTTTTCCCTTCCGCCCACCCCGCCATCCTTCATGGCACGGGCCCGACACGTGCTCCCATCAACTCTATGCATTTTACCTTTGAAGGGTTTCTGAATGTGTGTACGATGAAGTGGGGATCACCTTTCTTCCACACAGTGTCCCCCCCCCGTGCTTTGCTGAACGGATTCCAAGCCCCCCCCCTGCGAAAAAGAGAAGAAAAGACAGACAAAGCACCCCCTTAAAGAACACCCCCCCCATAATTTCTGAGATCCTAGGATTTCTGAGCTAGTGGATCGGTTCAGTGGTTGTGTTTCTAAGGCCTGCGGCACGAGCGGGGCCCGCAGAGGGTGCCCAAGCCTGCTGCGTTCTCCAGAACGGTGGTGTGCTTTCGGATAGGGCCCCCCGCGGTTGGGCTCCATATGCGACACGGACACATCCCCCAGATAGTGCAATCAATCTCTCTCTTATATATAAATATATATACATTATATCAAGAAAATGGCCCAAACAAGCTGTAATCCTACGACACAAGCAGTTCAGTCGGCTGCACCCTGTGAAAAGTGTATAAACTTTTTTGCACACTCCTTGTGTTTCAGCGCCCCATTCATTCTCTCCTCTCCCCACCCCACTGGCCCAACGGAGGCTCGTTTGGACTAATACATAGGATTGGAGGAGCTATCGGAGAGGAGAAGCCTCCCGTTGTAACCCTGCGGCCTGCCCAGTTAGCGACAATGGGGTGAGCGAGGGAGTTGTTTGAGCTCCCTTCCAGGAACAGAAGGACCTCTGGGTGTCTCCATTCTGAAAGAAAGTTTTCAGGGAAGCTTTTGCAAGGGAAGCTTTTTCAGAGGAGTTTCAGGTGAAGAGGGATCTGAGCGAGCGAGCATGCGTTGAGCCGTGGCCGCTGACGACACGCTTGTGGAATCTGAAGGCACGTCACGTGTTCCTGCAGTGCGCTGTCCTTAACTGAGCGAGGTCTCGGATGGCTCTCGTCTCCGAGCTGTAGAGGTTGTGGCACGTCGCTTCCCAGAATGAGAGCTGCTCGTTCTATAGACGTGCAGATCCATTTACGGCAGGGGCGGGCAATTTCCGGGGGCCCAATATCCCCCTTCCTGGCACTCAAAGGAGACCGCACCTCTTTCCGCCCTGCCTTGATGCCACGCCGTCGTGTGTTTTCCCTGAAGGTGAGGGGAAATCAGGCCCTTTTGTCTGCCGCACTGCCGAATTTTGGTGGCAGGTTTGGCGGTGTCAGCAGGCCCCCCCAAAAGGTCCAGGGCCCCCCACACGCGGTCTGCATGTTGCTCACCCCAGTTGATGGGTTTGTCCAGTGTGAGATGCCTGAAGGATGGAAGCTTTTTAGTATATTGCTATTAGTAGGGTTCGAAAAACCCACCGGTTCCAGGTTCAGATGCAAAGCTGCGTGTTTCCGCAGCTTCTCATGAGCAGGTGGACCGAAGCGTGTGGATCTTTTTCTCCCACCGGTTGACTGAAATGAGTGCTGGGGGGGGGGTATAAAAGAAATCCCCAGAGCTCCAGACTCTCGGGGGCGGGTGGGGGGGGGAGAAGCAATGCTTTATGTTTTGTCAGTAACCCTTCTCTAGCAGCAAGCCTCGCTCTTGGCTGTTTCTCCCGTGGTTTGCCACGAAAGGCTACCTGTAGCCTGGCCTAGACCGGTTGTGGGCGCCCCCTTGCAATCCTGGGATTTCAAATAGAAAAGGGAGATTCTGTTCCAACTGATGAACTTCACTTCACATCCGGAGGGCCCCGGGTTGGGGAAGGCTGCTCTATATATGTCGGCTGGACATAAAATCCCACGGCAACGGCAGGGAGGAGAAAGGAGTTTTCGGCTTGGTCCTCCGCAGCCAGCGTTGCACCCAGAGACACCCCTCCCCCGAGTGTCTGCCCCTCCTCAAACCGGCTCCATCCCAGCCATGGCTTCTACGACGGGAGAAGTGGCTCCCCTGCACTCTGATCCCGTCCCCGGAAACAGCAGCTGTAGCGCTTCGGTTGTGGAGCCCGGTGGCACAGGGAACGCGAGGTCGTGCAAAGTTGCTCGCTGGAGGGTTTTTTGGTTCTGCTTTTGCGCTCGAGGGTTGCATGAGACCCAGGACGGTCCTCTGACAAATTTCTCCTGACCCGTGCGGTGGACCGTCAGCCGGCGGGGGGGGGGGGGGCGGCTACCCAATTATTTCCCTCCCCCACTCTCTGAAAAGTTGCGTGTGCTTGATTTTGTCCCTATCCCATTTTTCCAGCCCTTGCGGCCCATCCTGGGAGCATGTTGCCAAAGAATTTGGTGCATTGCAGCATTTTCACAACGTAGCCTCTCTGGGAAAGACTTCTCCACCCCCGCCCCCAAGCGAGGAAGACGATGTGAAAGCATGCTGTGCGCTCTCCACGTAACGTTACGCAGAACGCCGCGCCGTCAGCCAGAGTTGCTGCTCCCGCGATTCCAGACCTGTGTGTGTGTGTGTTCACAATGTTTTTTGGTTTGTTCCTCCCCCTCTGAAATAGCTGAGCATCTTTTTAAGAACAGAAGTGTGCACGCTCTCCCGCTGACAGTGCTCTCGGGCTCCACAGCCAGTCGGAATCTCCCAATTTCATCGGTCCGTTCCAGAGTCTTGCCGGTACGTGGCTGCGGCGTTGATAGTTTGGCTAGTTCAGGCTGTAGCAGAGGGGTCTCCTGAGAGTCGTTGGTGACGCTTCCTTCTGATGTGCATCAAATTCAGAAGGGGCTCGGCTTGTGCACCTGGCTCGTAACCAGCCATGGGCGTCTTCTCCCTGTACCCCATCCGTCCTTCGGGGAGTGGGAGAAAATCACAGACCCACGCACACGCCCGTCCCCCAGTGCACATGGTGAGATTCTGGGCTTTCAGGGTAGCCCTTTTGTGTCGTTCTATCCCAAACCCAGAGCACAGGAAGCCGTTGGCAAGGTTCGCTCTCATCGTCAGCCTGGCGGTCTAGGTTGGTCTGTTGATGGGAGTGCAGCTGGGTGAAAGGGGATAAGAAGGGGTAAACCAAGGGTGGGCAACACACAGCCCGTGGGCCCACATGCGGCCCCCCATGGCGGCCCCCCAATTTTTAAAAAGAAACAAAAAATGTGCTCCCCGTTGTGGCTACGCTGCGCGCAAATGGTCAAGTTCAGCTTGTTTGCTAGCTGAATTTGGCCCGTTTGGCACTCCGTAGCTGCTCCGGTGGCGCGAAAAGGGTCACATTCCGCTTGAAAACAAACTAGACTTAACAATTGTAGTGGTCTGTAGCACTACAGAGCGGTTGGCCTCCGAATTTTGGCACTTTCTGCTTGGGTTTTGGGGCTGGTGCCCTGTGGATTGTGCGGCACCAGGGGTCGGGCGGGGGGCAAAAATGGTCCCCGGAGGGCCTCTGGGTGTTGCCCTCTCCCTGGGGTAAACCCTTCAATTTGGATTTGGCTGGGATTGTGACAGTGAGAATCATCGCTCAGCCTGCGAGTCACCGAATATCTGCCAACATGTACAACTCCAGGGACGAATAATTACGTTCCATCATGGTTCCATTCGTTTTCTGAACCTGGGGCTTTTTAAATGTTGCATCCTCCTAAATCGTACCATTTTAAAAACGGTTCAGGCAGGATGTCTTGCAGAGTCAGGAGGGAAGAAGGAGAGAAGTTTACAGGAATGTTTTGTCCTCTGAAAGACAGAATGCCAGCCCTCATGATCTACTCAACCAACAGCGAACTCTTTTGGATAATCAACCAAAGGAGTTCCCCATGCGGTTACCGGGTGTTTGCTTGGAATGACAAGCCCACTGGCTCCTTAAGAGGCTGGGCTATCCCCCCTTTTGAAATATCCTTTCAAAGGTTTGCAATTTTTATTTTTTTTAATATGAAGAAACATGCAATCCCAAGCCCACTAGAATCCATCCCACCACCACTCTAGAACCCGTTAGGTTAGCAGCTCTAGAACCCATTACGTGACTACTCTGGAAGCAGCGTTTTCTTCCCGTGAGCACTTTGTGCCTGATGTTTCTCAGTGGATTCCTGGAGATTCTGGCATCCCACATAAAATAAGAGCTTGTAGTATCCACGTTGGGGCCCAGGGCAGTCCTGGTTTTTTAATATCTGAAGTCTTTTGTAGCCAGAGGACCAATTCAGTAGCTGGCAAAACTCCCTAGTTAATCTGGGAGAGAAGTCTGTGTGCTTTCTTCTTTTTTTCTCTTCCACATTTTTATTTAAAATAAGTATGCCCTCAAGAAGCTTCTGGGTAGAATTGCAGCCATCTTAACACAACCTAAAAATGTTTTATTTTCTTTTTTTCTTTTTTTTTAAGAAAGCAAGATGTGTGTGTGTGTTTTCCCCTACCCGGGGACCTTCAAACATCTCTGTTCCTTGTTCAGGATTTGGGATGTGAAACAAATCTGTGTTTTAAGGTGCGTGTGTGTGGGTGTTTTATTTTATTTCCCTTTTTTAAAAAAATATATTAAATGACAGTATTTATGTGAAGGGGGCAAGGGGCATGCCAATCAAGGGGCTTTTTCTCTCTCTATGTAACGTGGTTTTCCTGCTGTGGAAACAGATGTACAGAATAAACGATTTGATGATTAGGAAACTTTTGCCTGTGCCTTTTTAACTGCCTTCCCCCTGAGCGGGTTTGAACATTAGAAGGAGGGAGAGGGAAGCGGGGTTCTTTTTTCCGATGCTGCGGCCCAGGGGTGCGGAACCCTCAGGCCTAGAGGCAAACTGTGGGACGGGCTGTAGCTCAAGTGGCAGATGGAACTTTTCTTTCTTTTGTTACTACTCAAGGCTGTGTGTGATTCCACAAAAGAGTGGGAAAGTAGAAGCCTGTCTCGATAGATACCAAGTTTCCTGAGAATCTCAGCTTTCTTTTAAAATAGAAAAAAAAATGTAGGTTTCTAGTCCTTATAGAAATTTATTTAGGGCGCAATCCTATGCATGTTTAGACAGGGAAAAGTCCTACAACTCCCAGCATTCCCCAGCCAGCAGCAGCGCTGGCTGGCGAATGCTGGGAGTTGTAGGACATTTTCCTGTCTAAACAGGCATAAGATTGCACCCTAAATAAATCAACGTTATGGGTTGTGAAGCTACGCGTGGCTGATGCCTGCTAAAATTTCACAAGCCAGGGAGGTGGTGGGATGAGATTTCGAGAGCACGGGGGTTTCTCCTTGCTCCCTCCTCGCCACTTTTAGCGATAGCGGAATAAGTTTTGCGGAGCAGGCAAGATGCAGATTTGAGGTGCATTACCGTTTGTTCATTACCCCGGTTTCTCTGCCGCTCTCCAGTGAACCACCAAAGCGATCAACATCCTAGTCCTATCACCGTCAAAACGCGCAATAAAACTACCGCTTTCTGTTGCAGGGTTCCGTCGCCCCCGGCACAGAATTTAGACGCTCGAGGCTCTGCGTTTTTTCAATGGATCGGAGCAAATCTGACATGTGCAGAGCTCTGCCTCCAACCCTGGTTTTGTTTTGAACCCTGAACGAGCGTGCTTGCGAGCACAGCCGTCCGAATGCCTGTTTCTGTTTTTGTTTCTTCGCTTGTTTGTTTCGGTCCAAGGTGGATCTTCATTTCAAGGCCTCCCTGCTGTCTTGTCTAGTTCGAGTCGTCTTCCGAGTGAGTCGCGCTAAGCAGTGGCGTCGCAGCGGTGGTTCTCCCAATGTGTGTCAAGTCCATTAGGGGCACCGAGGAGCCCGGGGCTTCCCTCTTGGCACCTGATATCCTAGAGGGTTTTGTGTGTGTTTTTTTTAGCTATAAATATCTCGTCTTTTCTTCTGCACAAATCCTGCCCCCCGCTTTTCCAACACTCTCTTCCTTAGCTACTGCGTTTCGTGCACAATCTGAGCACACAGGAGCTGAACCAATGAACTCCCGACAGCCGAACTCCCCCCTGGTTGACTTGCGTTATTTGCATAACAATGATCCGCCCCAAGAGACTAGCTGGCTTGCCGCTGCAATCCTGCCGCCTCCCCGCCCTGATGTTGCAATGCCTATCTTTGCACATTGTCTTTCTGGGGCTGGGGTCTCCAGCGCGGCGCCCGTGGGCACCGATGCGCCCGTGGATACCCCTCTCACCGCCCGCTGGGCTCCCTGCTCCCTCCCGATTTTGATTTTCTCTGTTAATTTTTTAAAAAAATATTTTTTAACTGGCATTCTAGTGTGTGCTGCCGAGTGAAGAGCTGCCCTCCTGCACCATCTTTCTAAAAACAACCCTCCAGCCCCACGCCTCTAATGGTTTGCTTTCTGTGAAATGGGCGTGTCGTGTGTGTGTGTGTGTGAGGGGGAAGGTTGTGTCCAAATGAGTGGTTTTTGTGTTTTGGAGCTCACACGTCACCTCTGCCTCGTCTTTAGGTTCTTGGGCAAGTTCCTTTTTCATTTAGCCTCGCCAGTTTGGCTTCTGGGAAATGGGTGCTTTTGTGACCGGTCGTGCCCACCATGGCAGCCATTTTGTGAGAGGGCCGCTGCTGCCGACGGCCATGCTGGGAGTTGCACCCCAACACTCTTGGAGAGGAGCAGGGTGGGAAAGGCTGAGTAGGATGGACAAAGAGTCGGATGAGGTCTTGTGCAGCTTCCTTTGTTCCTTCAGAACCAGTTGACTTGCCAAGAAAAGCAGGTGCAACATGTGACCTGAGAGATCCTCTCTCTGGCTTCCTGTGGTGTTGCAAGGTAATCTGGGCCTTCCTCTTGAGTGATCTGGAGCAGCTCCTTGGGGTGACCCAGTCTAATATGGATGAGAGGGGGAAGCAGGACCATTCCACTAATCCTGGTGAAAGTCTTAACGCTTTTCCTCTTCCCTCCCCATCCCCCTTTCCTTGTGTGCCGAGTCTTTTTAGGCAGTAAGCCTGCGGGTGGGGGGGACTGTCTTGTTTTACTGACTGCACGTCTTAGAGCCAGTTTTGGCCAAGGAGCGGGATGAAAACCACTTTAAATAAATAAATCGTCGTTAGCGTGCATGGCGCTCTACAATGTACAACAGGACAAGTCGCTGCCCTGAGGAGTTTACCATCTGAAATTCGACACAAGGCCGACAAGAAGGAAAGGGGAGATGGAGGCAGGTGCAAATGGGCAAGGTATGGGCTCTTGTGTGAGCTAACACGTAGGGCTAGTTGGCAGTATGTTACGGGTAGGGAGGTACGGACTTTGTTAAATCCGTTCCATCTGTGTTTTGCAGATTGTCAGGCAGCTTTCGTTCCATCGTCCGCTCGTTGACGGAATCGGATTTAACGCAAATGCATCTGTGTGCATTTGCACAAATTCTCACTTGCGCAAATTTGCACTTCCACAAATGCGCAAATCCCTCCAAAATGCACATTTTCATTCTTTACTCTGGGGGGGGGGATGTGTATTTTCATTCAGTGTTTTTATTATTATTATTATTTATTTAAATTTTTCTACGACTACATTTGCGCAGAATTACATAAAGTCAAAAACCTGTCCGCAAGTCCGCGCGACTCGGGAAAGGCTGTTCCATTGCGGAATCCGTCTGTTGGATTCACAGAAAACCGAACTCATTTGAATTAGTCACAGATTTCTCCAACCTCCCTTGTTAATGGGATTGTGGAAGAAAAGTTGGATTTTGGGGGGTTTGAAGGGAAGGAAGACGCAACATCACTGAGCACCAACATCACCGAGCCATTTTCCGTTCCAGGCATAAGGAGCAGCAAGAGAAAGAAAGAAAAAGAAAGAGCAGTGCCCTCTTAAGGGAGCGGAGGATCTTTGGGTGACCGTCGGTGAGGTAACCTTCCCACAGAGGTGTCCTCCGCTGCTTCTGTCCTTGATTTTTTCACAAGGACCACAAAGGGCCGCAGAGGATACCCGTGGCTGGAATCGTATCGTCAAGGTGATCTTAAAATAGCCCTCCCGCGAGTTTATGTCTGCAAGCGGACGAGCGGATCGATTGCGTGTCTGCACTTCGGAGACCGGGGGCAACTTTTTGGTTGTGAAAGAAAACCGCCTCTCTTAAAAACGACGCGACGGGCAGCAAATGGCCACTGTGGGCCTGGTCTGAAGGCTGCCCGGCTGTGTAAGTGGGTAGGAGTTTCCTATGTGTACTCTGGCAGGGGTCCCCAACCGTTTTTGGGTGGGCGGGCGTATTTGGAATTTTGACAAAATGGCTGCCATAGGGGGGGGGGTGAGTCTCCCCTTCACCAAACGGCTGCCGTGGTGGGCGCAGCCAGTCCCAGAACGCCCATTTCGCAGAAGGCAAAGTAGCGAGAAGGAAAGGAAAGGAATTTGCTCGAGGACCCTGCCAGCTGGGAATGATGTTAGTTGTGTTTGGGGGCCCGTCCTGATGGTACTTCTGGACCTTGGGATAAGGCAGGCCCATAGTCAGCCTTAACGTTTGCAGGGGGGGGCACCAAAGAAGTCGGGGGGGGGATTCATCTGGCTTGCAGGCCTTTGAAAGGCACAATTGTGAACATTTTTTTTAAAATTATTTGCACAAAAATTTGGGGAGGGGCAGAGAAAATTTAGGGGGGCAGCCCCCGCTAGCCCACCCACCCCCCAGCCCTCCCCACTGAGGGGGGAGAAGAAGCAGACGTCCCTCCCGTCTTGTGCATTAAAAATGCACAAATTTGCAAATGCTAACTTACGTGTGCTCTAAAGTCTCTCTTGCGTGCATGTCTGTAAAGGAGCTGTCCCCTAAGGACACCCCTATTTGTAAAAAAAGGATGCATGGACAGGGGAGAGGATGAGGAGGGCATTTGATTTCAGAAAAAGAAAAATCTCAGGCAGGAAGATTCAGGCAGCAGGAGGTGAAGCACATGTGGGTCAAAAGCCGGCTAATCCAGGGGGATCCGACGCAACAGAGATCCTCGGGGGCCCTGGACCTTTCTTTCAGCAAGTGCCCATGGCCGGGGGGCCAAATCCAGCTATCCGGGGCTCCCAAACGCCAGCCCCCCAACCCCCTTTCCCTGACCTCCAATCATTTGGTGGCTTCCTGATTTTTGTGCAATTTTTCCTCTGTATTCCAAAAGTTGAAATGCCTCTGCTAAGGCTTCGTTGCTGGCAAGAAGAGCTGCGTGCCTGTATTTTTTGTCATTCTGGCCCCGCCCCTTCTGCCTGAGGCCCCGCCCACCCCTCGAAGGCGGCCCCTGAGTGCCTCTCCAAAATAGAATTCGGCCCCTCGGGCTGGAAGGGGTTCTGCAGCCCTGCTTACGACCGTGCTACTCCTCTCTTTCTGAACCTCCCATTGTGACGGCTTTTGTATTTTCAGCCTCCGCCTTCTCTCTCCCCGCCCTCGCCTCGTCCCAGAGGTGCCGGCTCTTGCATATGCATTTTTCACACCAGCAGCTCGCAATATGGCGAGCAGACAATGTGTGGACATATTCTGCAAACGGTTGCTTAATGAAAGGCCGGGGAGGGGGTTAGGAAGCTCGGCGCTAGCCTTTTGAAGGGCTCAAATATCATTTCGTGGCTTTATGTGGCATATTGTTGTTCCTCCTCGGTATGGCGCGGGGGGGGGAAGGAAATACTCAGCACGGCGCCCGATTATGTTGCCATTATCGTGCGGGAGGTGAGAGCGGTGTGGTAAGCGGAGACGCTGAGAAATTTGAGACTCAACTCTCGCATCAGCCACAAACAACTTCCTCGGTGGCCTTTGGTAAGACACCGTTAAGTTAGCTTTGTGCCCTCGCCTCTCCCCCAGTAGGTTGCTTAAACCACCAGCCTGCCTTGCAGGACTGTTGTGCGAGGCGGCCTCGTAAAAATGTTTGCAGACTTGTAACTTTTTACTAGCCTCCTGCGGTTTGGCGGAGGAGGGATGGCAAGTTGCCTTTCTGTGTGGGGTGCAGAGGAAGGACGGAGCAGCACTCCCCTTCTGCCAGCCCGCTTGCTCGCCTGCACACGATTCCCGGTCGCCTTTGGCGATCAGGCGAGCGCTTGGAGACAGGGCTGGTGTAAGGACTGCTAAGACGATGGCCGCGTTCGTACAAAACACGACCTGCTAGCGGGCGGGAGTAGTTATATGCTCAACGTCCTCGACCTGCATGCTGACAAATCTGTCAGCGTCGTTTTCTCTCCGTCAATTTTTTGTTGTTTTTTAACCTCAAGCACTTTTTTGTCCCGGATTTGGAGAACTTTGCAAATTCGGGTAACTTCTGAGACGGAATACGGAAGCCTGCTCACCTAGCAGTGCAAGGGTGACCCCCTAAGCACCAGCCTGAATCTTCTCTGACCCCACCAGCCCCAATGAAAGTCTGAACATTGGGCCGGCTCCTCCGTCTGGGGCAGAGCGAGAGGCGGGTGAACAAGCAGGTTGCAATGGGGGAGGAGAAGAAGAAGAGCACCTCCGGGGGGGGGATTGGTCATTGGGGGCCCCGCTGGGGTGTGGGCCCTTGGCAGGTGCCTTAACATGCCTAGCCTTGACGCCGGCCCTGGATCGAAACCTTGGGGGAACCGCGGCGCTCCCGCAAGTCTGCCGATGCTCCCGTCTTGCGCATGGCTGGTGCCGATTTGACTAGCCAAGGACGGACACTTGGAGAATCGTATGAAGATGATGACGTTTTTTCCTTGCAGCAACACCCCTGCCAATTCACCTCCTCAAACACTCGGGATGCAATAAATCCAGCAGTTAGGGAGAGAAAAGCAGCCCTTTTTCTGGCGACTTTCATCCTCTGGCCACATGATCTTGGAGGCAGAGAGCAGGTTTTAAAATAGAATCGAATCCTGTTAGGATCTTGTTCTCTCAGCATCAGCGGCCTGATGTGAGGCTTGCTGGGAGGTCACGAGTAGGCCTCTGTGTGCTTAGTTTTCCACGCAAAAAACCACCCAAAACCACAGCTACAGAATTCTGCGCCCCAGAAACCATCAATTTGCGACCTGTCTGCTGTTGTGCAAATGAAGCAAAGTGCTTCTGTGTTTTCTAGAGGCGGTGTCAGGGGGCGGCCCACTAGGGCTGGAGCCCCGAATGTTTCATGTGGAGCCCCGAATCCCTGGGAGGCCCTCTGCCCCACCTCCCTGCTGTCCAGGGGCACTTGCTGAAAGAAAGGTACCGGGGCCCTGAGGATCTCTGTTGCATCAGGATCCCCCTGGATTGGCCGGCTTTTGGCCCACATGTGCTTCACCCCCTGCTGCCCCCCCCTGAATTTTTCTGCCTGTGTTTTTCTCTGAAATCAGATGCCCTCCTCTCCCCCTGTCCATAAATCCGTTTTTACAAATAGGGGTGTCCTTAGGAGACGGGATCCTTTAAAGATACACACACGCACACTTTAGAGCATCTATAAATTGGCATGTTCAAATTTGTGCTTTTTTTTGTTTGTCCTGTGGGCCTGGGGCCTGGAACTTTTCTAGCACCGCCCCTGCCTCCGCCCCTGCCTTGAACTTAGGGTCTTGGGCGGGCGACTTTTCTTTTAGCCTCACCACTTTGCCTTCTGGGAAATGAGTGTCTTGTGACCAGCCCTGCCATTTTACAAATGGGTGAGCCTCCCCCCCCCCGCCATGGCAGACATTTTGTGAGAGCACCCCCGACACTCCAAATTCCACCAACTTAGAAAGATTGCGAGGGGGACCCCCTGCAAATGTTTTCATCTGGTCTTAGGCCCTGTGTCCCCTTTTGTACAAGAAAGAGCCAATTTGGGAGAGGACCTGGCAGCCTACTCCATGCGTGCTTCCTCCCCCACGAGACCCAGTGTGGTGTAGAGGTTAGAGTGCTGAGACTGGCACTCAGGAGACCCGGGTTCGAGTCCCCGCTCGGCCATGAAGCTCACTGGGTGACCTTGGGCCAGTCACTGACTCTCAGCCTCACCTACCTCACAGGGTTGTTGTTGTGAGGATAAAATGGAGAGGAGGAGGAGGATTATGCAAGCTGCCTTGGGTTCCTTGCAGGAAAAAAAGGTGGGATATAAATATAAGATTTATATTATAACATCCACAACACGTCATCCAAGAGCCTCGTTCTCTCTCCTCTTGCCTTGCGCCTATTAAAAACCAGCTTTGGCTCCCCGCTTGGGCACAAGTCGTGTTGACAAATACAGCCGCTCCGTTTTTTAAGTATTGCTGCCTTAATGAGCTTGTTTTCAAAAGACTGGCTAATAGAGGATTATGTATTTTTCAAATGGCTGCTGAAGGGATTACATCCCTGGACGCCTAATCGTGAGGCGTCTTTTCCCGAGGAAAGAAACTGTGCTCTCTCTGTGTAATCAAACCCATTCCTCATCGTGGGTGACTCTTTCTTTCTTTTATTTACCACTGCAGTTCTGGGATTTGTGGGAATGCTACTGTGGTGTTGTCAAGTGAACGAGTGCACAGTTCGAGAGTGGACGATGGCCCCGACACTTTGAATCGAGCCCGGAAAACCATTGGCAACCAGTGCAGACCTTTCGGTATTGGGGTGATGCTCTCACGATACGGTGCATCAGTTAGCAGCCTCATTGCCGCATTTGCCACTGCTTTTTTTTAAAAAAGCAGCTTTTGGACGCTCTTCAAGGGTTAGCCCCACACAGAGCGCGTTGCAGTAGTCTAACCGTGATGTAACCAAGGCATGGATAACTGTTTCCAGATAAGACCGACTCGGGAATGGCCCCAAGGGTTAGCCCCGCATGGAGTGCATTGCGGTAGTCTAACCGCAATGGAACCAGGGCATGGATAACTCCAGATCAGACCAACTCGGGAATGGCTGCAGCTGGAGCGTTCGATGTAGTTGTGCAAACACGCTCCTCTCCACCTCTGGCAAGATCCAGGCGCATTCCCATGCTTTGAACCTGATCTTTCAAGGGGAATGCGACCCCATCCAGAAGAGGTTGAATCCCAGTCCCCAAGCAGGGCTTTCTACTGACCAACAACGCCTCCATCTTGCAGTCATCTGTATTTGGGCTCCACGCAGCAGTTTTGTGTTTTGGAGAGCCCGCCTCTGACTTGGACTTCTTCCTTTCGTCTCACCAGTTTGCCTTCTGGGAAAGGAGAGTGTTGTGCCTGGCCATACACCCCATGGCAACCATTTTTATGAATGAGCAAGCCCCGCCCCCTCATGGCAGCTATTTTGTGAGAGTGCCCACAACACTCTCAAAATTCCAAATGTGCCCACTGACTGCTGGCCTAGAGTGTTTTTTGGGGGGCGGGCTATTCATCATTGGAGGCCTTTAAGCGAAGGCTTGGACAGCCATCTTTTGGGGATTTCCTGCATTGGGCTTGGGGCTGGACTAGGTAGCCCATAAAGCCCCCCACACACACACTGTTTCTCTGCATCCAGTCACGGAAACGTGAAATACTTCCGCCCTTATGCCCGAGTGCCCTCGAATCAGAGTTTAATTTCATCTGGGGCCTTCTAGAGCATATCTCTTGAAATCTGAATTGAATGTCACTGGCTGCTGCAGCCTCGGGTAACGCTCCGATATCTCAAAATAAAATATTCGGCCATGCTTCGTTGCTGCTGTTCTAAACGCAAGTACTCTCCTTCCTGGTTTTTCTCGCTCTTGGCAAACACATTCCCAATTTCTAGATGAAATCAAACCTTTTTTATATAGCCATTTTCTTTTTTTTTACTGACATGCTCATGTTAGCATTTCCCAGTGACTCAACTCAGAACACAAGAAATTTAGGCAATCCTGATGCATGTTTTGACAGAAAAAAGTCCTACAATTCCCAGCATGCCCCAGACAGCCATGCTGGCTGAGGCATGATGGGAATTGTAGGATTCCTCCCCCCATCGAAACATGCGTAGGATGCCGCTCTTAGTTGATTATCGTCACTTTGAAAAGAGCGAAAGAAATTTGAGTGACACTTGCAGCTGAACACTCTAATTAAAATAATAAGAGATCTATTATATCAGCAATTCCTGTACTTTATTTTGGGGTATGCTGGGTGAAAGAAAAGAATTATAATTTTAATTTTCTATAATTTATTTACTACATTTCTGTACCGCCCAATTGCCAAAGGGAAGCTCTCTGGGTGGTTCACTTTTGTTGTTGAAAACCCTCAAAATACGACATGATAAAACATAAGACAAAACCTTTAAAAATTCAAAACAGAACTAAGCCGAAGGAAAAACCCAGCATTAGAAGCCAGCGGCAAGTGTCAAGATCTTTAAAAAAACCTCCACAACACAATAACACTGTTGTAAAACAAAACTGAAGGACTTTTAAACAGCCTGGCAGAATACATACATACATACATACATACATATGGTCTTTACATGGCGCTGAAAAGATCACAATGTAGGCACCAGGAGAGCCTCTCTGGAGATAATGTTTCCAAAACTGGGGTGCCACCACTGAAAAGGCTCTCTCCTTAGAACCTACCCACCTCACCCCATTTGGTGGGGGCACCCAGAGGAGGACCTCTGAGGATGATCTTAGGGTCTGGGCAGGTATATATGGGAGGAGATTATCCTTCAGCTAACCTGGTCCCAAGCCAGGTTTGGAGCTTGAAAAGTTAATCTTCAATATAAAGTGGTCCAAACAGAAACTAGACGGGTCCCTGAGAAGTAAATGCCAACATTTTGAATTGGGCCTGGAATTAAAAGGGTTTCCGTGAGCTCCTAAACCAGCAGTGGGGAAAAAAACAACCCCTTTTTTTTTACTGCCAAATTTCCTTCCAGGGAACAATTTGGGGCTCACATGGCAGACCCCCACAAAAGTGGGAGGGGTCAAAGCTGATGTGGGTGGAGCCACCCTACTCTAGCATACAAGCACACACACATCTGCACATAAAATATCTGTATTTTATGGTTTTAACTGTTGTAAACTGCCCAGAGAGCTTCGGCTATTGGGAGGTATAAAAATGTATTAAATAAATAAAAAAATCTGCACAGGCACGCGTATTCATACAAATCCACACGCAACATGCACCCCATCATTCTTACATATATTACACATATTCTCCTTCACACAGCTTGAAAAGGGGATTTGGACAAATTCATGGGGGGGGGGGGAAGGCTATCAGTGGCTACCAGTCCCGATGGCTCTATGCTACCTCCAGGATCAGTGGCAGGATGCCTACATACACCAGTCACTGGGGAACATGGGTGGAAGGGTGCTTGCTGTTGCACTCGCGTCCTGCTTGTGGGTTTCCCGTGGGCTGCTGGTTGGCCACCGTGTGAACAGAATGCTGGATGCGATGGACCCCCGGGTCTGGTCCAGCAGGGCTCTTCTTATGTTCTTACATGCCCACTGCAATTAGGTTTGGAAAAAGCCTTCCAATGAAGCGAATAGAAGGTGTTTTTTGAACCCTAATTGCGACCAGCGGTGGGGTAGAGGTATGAGGCCATAGGCTGCTTGGGGAGGCTTTGTGGGCCACGTTTCTACCCGTGGGGCCGGGCGTTCCTCATCCGTGCCCTAAAGGGACCACAGCTCCCAGAACCCACCCACCCCCGGCCCTTGGTCATACTGACTGGGGCTTATGGGAGTTGCAGTCCAAAACCGCCTGAGGGCATTGAGTTGTCGGCCTCTTCGTGAGGGAGAGGTTCAGGAAATCAAGTTCACTCGTGAGGCATCCGTCGTGCCTCTGCAAGATGTACTGCTCAACCGTGTCTCATTCCCAAGTTGTGCCCCTGTGCGGCTACCTGGCCCTGACAGCACATTCTGAGCGGAGCGGGGGGGCCTGTCTCCAACGGGTCGTCCTTTTTTGTGCGGTGTCAGATGTTCATTTTGTTGCAGTCAACCCGCATCTCCATGACTGAGATTGATGGAGCACAGAGGTCGGGGGGGGACGGACGGGACGGACAGGCGATCATTTTATAGAAATAACGGTTCAGGATGGGGGGGCGGTGCTATCGTTATGCCGGATTCTTTTGCCAAGTCCGGTCTAATATTTCATCTGGATTGTTTTTCTTTGCCTCCATGGAGATCAGGCAAATAATCGTTTGCCAAGACCTGTCGATGGGTTTCATTTTGAGGAGGGCTTTGTGCCGCCCTGACTTGTCCCAAACCGAGCCGACATGTGCTTCTCCTTATCTCTGGCGTTCACAGAAAGTCACTCCCCCCCACCCGCCCGTTCATTGTGGCATAGCAGGGCGGCAAACACTGAAACAGCTTCCAGAACAAAGGCTGAGGGAATTTATTTAACCCGAGGGATCTATGATCTGGCTTGGAAGCTGAAAAAACCGCAGTGTGTGTGACTGTGGCATTGCGTTCTGAGATGAAAATTCTGCATTCAGATGCAACCTGAATTCTGCAACCTGAATATATTATACAAGTTGAGCACTTTGGCATAATCAGGGCAAGGGTAGTGACTCCCACAACCACCACCACCACTGGAAATCTTATTCAGTCACCTCTCTGGCTTCTGGGATTGCGTAGGGCTGATGGAGTCAATGCCGGATGATTCCGCAGCTGAGCGTATGAGCCACGCCCGTGAAAAAGCATTCCTCGAACACATAAGGAGAGCCCTGCTGGATCGGGCCGAAGGTCCACCTAGGCCAACATCTTGCTTTTCACAGCCCTCGGGGGTGCCCAGAAGCAGGGTGTGAAGGCAACATCTCCTGATATTGCTCCTTGGGGGGGGGGGGTACACTGCCTCTGGAAATGGAGGTTCGATTCCTAACTAACAGAAACGTTAAGAGCAGTCTTGCTGGAGCAGAGCAATTTTAGAAATATGTCTTTTAAATTCAGTTTGGAGTGGGGGGGGCAGTTGGCAGCTTAAAAAGAAAATGCATGGATTCATGTGGAAACGGGATGGGATGGACCCATGGGTGGGACCAGGTGGGGGGGGGGATGTATGCAAACGTGACATGGACTTGATCGACGGATTCATCCCTAAACTGGATTTTAAATGTGATGCGTTTGTGGGGTGTTGGGGCAGGTGGTCACCTTGGGTGCTCAGTGCATGGGAGGACCGGCGGCACCGGCACGTCCATCGGTAAAGAATCAAAACAACGAGGAAACGTGGTTCTCTATCGGTGGCCTTTGGCCGTTCTTGAGACTTCCTGGCTAATGTCCAGAAACAATCAGGCCCCGGGCTTTCGTTTGGGACATTTCCCAACGTTGGTCAATGTCGACATTCCCCAGTAAGCCACACACAAAAATTAAAAAAAAAAAAATCCGGGAACGACGCCGGCGCACTGGCCAAAGGCATCTGGCGAGGTTACCAGTGCGATTTCCTGACGTTGCCTGTGAATTCCTCCTAAAAATGTCAACGCCCGTCGAGACCCGGGCGGTTTTCGCGTGTCGTTTTCCTGCGAGAGGGAGAGGGCGAGTCGCGCTTGGCTCGAACGAAGGAGGCGCCGATTTGTAGCTCTGCCCGCTTTCCCTTCCTTCCCCCGCCCTCCGCCCCCCGCAAGGAAGAGCACAGGGAAGACAAAAGGAAGCTCTCCCGGCCTCGCCGGCGCCTCCTCAGCCTGCGGGAGCGACCCCGGAGCGCGGGAGGCGGGCCGAGGGAGGCGGGCCCTCCGTAGCCAGGGACGACGGCAGAAACACTTCCCCGCAGCCGCAGCCGCAGCGAAGCGCAGGGAGAGAGGAGGGAAAGCCGACGCGGCGGGGAACGGGACCAGTCGCTTCCGTTGGGAAGAGGGGGAGCGCCTCGCGAGGAAGCCTCCGCTGCTCCGCGCCGCGCCCCGGCGTGCAGTCGCTGCCTTGGGGGGGAAGGTTCGCGGCAAGGTCGGCGCGAGCGCCCGCCCTCCACCACCGTCCCGCAGCCCCTCCCGGGAATGGAGGGGAAACCGCTGCTCGCCCGTCCGCCGATGCTCTTTTGAGTGCCCCGTTTGCACGCCGAGGAGTGGATTTTCCAGGACTGGCTCGCCGCAGCCGAAAGCGCCCAGGAGCTCCCCTGCAACGCGGCTCTCCCTCTCTCTCCATCCCCCCTCCTTACCCTTTACCCTCCCCCACCCCACCCCAAATCCTCCACCCCCTGTGCTGCTGCGGGAAGGAGCTCAGAAGGGTCGGATCTGGTTCCAGAATCGAGGCCGCCCCGGCCCCCCCCCCCTCCACCACCAGCAGCTTCCCTCTATGACTCTCCGCTGAGCGCAGGGAGGTCATCGAGCCGCAATTTATGCCCTGCTAAATCCGGAGCAAGACCTCCACCGGGCCGCCATGGGGAAATCGAACAGCAAGTTGAAGCCCGAAGTTGTGGAAGAGCTCACCAGGAAGACGTACTGTAAGTCACTTCCACTGGGGGGCCCTCCTCCTCAACCCCCCCCCCCCCCCCACATCCCCTCCGGAGCAAACCCGTCAAATCCTTTTTTTGATGGAGCAAACTTTCCGGTTCCTGTCGGATTTGGGAGCCGGGAAAAGGGGGAGGCTTTTTTTGGATGGCGAAGGGGTTTTGTCTCTCTTTTTTGTGTGGGGGGGTGGGAGGCTGTACATATACAGTCCTTAAGCCACGTGAAGCCGAGATCAGTTTGGAGTGGGGTGCGGGGGGGGGGGGGAAGAGATACACTCGGCCAAAGTGCTGCAGTTTAGTAGCGCGATTTGGTGCGCGGATCTAAAAGCAGGGGCTCCGGGAAAGAGAAAGTGTGTGTGTGTGTGTGTGTGTGTGTGGACGGACGTGCAGAGAGGAATGGTGCAATTACTTCCACGGCGAAAAGGCGAGCAGTGTTGTTTCACCCCCCCCCCTCCGTCCTTTCTCTCTCTGCCTCTTCCGAAGGGACTCGCGTGCTCCGCGGTGGTGATTCATGCGCCTTGTCATGTTGAGAGATGCTCGCCTCGCAGGGACACCCACTCTGCTTTCTTCTGGGGCGGGCGGAGGCTGGCTGTGCCGGCAGGCAGGCAGGCAGGCAGGGCGTGTGTGCGCGCGCGCGCGCGCCATGCGCACATGTGCTGGGGAAAGGAGAGAAGCGGCGTGCACCGTCTCCCCGAAGCTTTTCTTGATTAATTTGGGGAGGAAGGATTTCTACCCCACCCCCTACGACGCACCCTCAAAAGGCCTAGCAATCCCCCCCCCCCCCAGGGGTGGGATAATCAATCTGAATAAACAACCAGAGAGAGAGAAACGTAATGCAGGGTCGGGGATGAAATAAAACAAAACGCAGGCAGTAAAGCTTGGATTTCCTCCCCCTCCCTTTCCTGTTTCCTCGATTTCCCCATTGGACATTTTGCTGGATGATTTTGCAAGGGGTCCCCAAACTCGGCCGGTGCGCATCCGCTCAGACTTCTGTGATTTCCGTTCCTTCTTTTCCAGCGTCGCGTTAGCAGGAGGGGGACCCTTGCTCATAAAATTGGGGTACAGACTTGCACCTTAATGAGTTTTCCTATTGCGTGTGTGTATGTGTATTGTGGGTGGTGTGGGAGAAAAACTTGGCGGAGGGCTTTAACCCGTGTCCACGTTGCCGCATTTCCAGAAGGATTTTCGCTCCTCGGGGATCGATAGACCAGCAGCTATGTGTTTGGCTTGTGCTTGCTTTCTAGCATAGTATTCAGTTTGGCTCACTGACTCGAGTCATCTGGAGCTATTTTGCTCCCCAGGGCGGGTTTACACACACACACACCGCTCTGCAGTGTTCCTGTCTTGGTATATGGGGGAGACTGCGTAGATTGCGGTCTCGTTTTTCTGGGAATGGCTTGTTCTTAAAAGGAGAATGTTTCTAGCCCTTATGGTGGGCAAAGATTTGTTTGGAAGTGCAAACTCCTAAAAGCCAGTGGTGTGGGTATGTCTGTGGGGGGCTGATAGGGTTGTCATTGGGGCTTCAGTGGCCTACCCCTATGTCTGGCAATATGAATGAAGCCGAAATAGCAACAAAACGCAGAATTAGAACAAATATCAGTGAAAGGGTGGTCATTATGCAAATGAACTTAATTTGCATAATCTGGGGGAGGTGGGATTCCACATTTATTGGGGGGGAGGACTTGGAGTATCTTGGCACAACATGTTACTATGCAAAAGCATTTTTAAATATATATTTATGTATTAGGACTGTTACTTAAAAAAAAAAACATCAACCCTCCAATGAACTGCCATTTTATCCTCTCAACAGCCCTGCGATGGTGACCAACCTAAGATCACTCCGTGAACCCTGTGTCACAGATGAGCGGGGATTATAACGTGGGGCGCCCTAGTCTAAGTCCAATCATCTGTCAGTTGCTGCTTTTATTATTATTATTATTAATAATAATAATAATAATAATAATTTTATTTCTTAGACGCCCTTCTCAAAAGAAAAGAAAATGGCTCAAGAGGACACAATAGAAATTAAAACCTACAAAATTTAAAACACCTCAGCCTAACCTACCTCACAGGGTTGTTGTGAGCATAACATGGAGAGGAGGAGTATGTCAGCCGTATTGGGTTCCTCACAGGAAGAAAGGCGGGATATAAATATAATAAATAAAGAAAATAAAATAAACAATTAACCTTAAGATACACCGCCCAACCCCCCACAATAAAACCAGTTACCCATCAATGACAACCAGAAACAATTCGACGGATGCTTTCAACAGGCCACCAAAGGCCCTCGGAATAGAACCGCTATGGCTTTTGGATGTTCTTGGACTGCAACCCCCGTCAGCCCCAGCCAGCATGGCCAATGATTAGAGACAATGGGAGTTGCACTCCCAACAACATTTTGAGGGTGTGACAGTTTACACTTTTTTTAGCCCTCTAAGCTGGCATCCAGCCAAGCCCACATTTTGGTGGCAACAAACGATGCAAAACTGATGGCGGTGCTGTGCATTGAGTTGCCCTTCCTTTTGCAGCTTCCTCAGCCTGCTGCTAATCTGTTTCACTGGGGGTCACGCCCCCCCCACTGAAAAACATTATTAGCATTATAAGAGAGGGAGAGAGGAAAACCCACCCTCTGTCAATCCTCCCCACGCTAAAAAAATGGCACCGGTCGGAGGGGATGAAGCAGGCTTGCCCAATTTGGCGTGCTCCAGATTTGCTGGATGACAGCTCCCATTGTCCCCAGCCAGTCCATGCTGGCTGGGGGGAGGGATATGATGGGTGTTGTGGTCCAAAACTTCCAGTGTGTGTGTGTGTGTGCTGGAGAAGGCCGGTATGAAGCTCTGCCAGGGAAATGAGCGGTTGAGAAATGAGTTTATTCATCAGCCCAGTAAAATGGGTTGATTTCTTTTTATTTATTTATTTATTATATTGATACCCCGCCTTTTCTTCCTGCAAGGAACCCAAGGCGGCTTACATAATCATCCTCCTCCTCTCCATTTTATCCTCACAACAACAACCCTGTGAAGTAGGTTAGGCTGAGAGGCAGTGACTGGCCCAAAGTCACCCAGTGAGTTTCATGGCTGAGCAGGGACTAGAACCCGGATCTCCCGGGTCCCAGTCCAACACTCCCACCACTATGCCACACTGGCTTTTCTTTTCTTTTCTTTTTGTTTGTAAACCCCATAAGATGAATGGATTGGGACTCGGTGGCACTTTGGTCCCTTCCCTTGCTAGTGTGTGTGTGGAGGGGTGATATTTGGGGGAGGGGGGATGTTGCCATGTGTGTGTACCATCCAGAGTTTTAGCACAGGAAGCAGGAGTGGGAACCCCCATGGCTCACCAGATGTTTCTGGATTACTGTGGTCCCTGCCCATCCTGCCGTGGTGGTTGGACTCCCAACAACGTCCGGAGGGGCACAGAGATCCCCACCCTCTGTGAATCATGGTTATCAATGGCTATCAGCTGAAGGAACTAAATCAGGGGCTCCTGACCTTTTTTTGGGGGGGGGTGTCGGTGGGCCCATCGGGAATTTTGAGAGAGTGGCGTGGGCACTCTCACAAAATGGCTGCCATGGTGGGGGAGTGGCTTGCCCATTCATAAAATGGCTGCCGTGGTGGGCACAGCACCGGTCACAACGAATCACTCGTTGCCCAGAAGGCAAACCGGGGAGAGCCAGAGAAAAGCCGCTTGGCCAAGAACCTAATAAAAGGCAGAGGTGAGCGGTCTGAGCTCCAAAACACACACAAAAAAACAATCTTTGGAATTGAAATAAATTGGGCAGTACTTTGGTTTTTGGCATGCCAGTCTCCCCATTTAATTTTTTAAAAAATGTTTAAGAAATAGGGTGGGGGGGAATCAAAAGGGGCAGGGAGCCTTCGGTAGACGCCAAGAGAGGTGCCTGTGGGCATATTGGTGCCCGTGGGCTCCACGTTGCAGACCCCAGAGCTAAATGGAAGGTGGAACCTCCCAAGATGGGGGCACTCTTCCTCTGAATGCCAGGTGCCAGGGCCAGACAACCTAGAAGGCTTTGTACCTTCATGCCCTGCTTGGGGGTTCTCCTGAGGTATCTGAGAAATAGACCATTGGTCCCTTCAGCATAGTGATTCTAACATTCGTACCAAGGAATTTATACATTCACGGTTTGCGGCCTGCAGCTTTTAACCACGGGAATGGAACCTCTCCACCCAGCGGCCGTGTCCCTCCTGACATCAGTTGCCGGGCGGCAACCGCAGCTGCGGGCTTCCTGGGGGACGTTCCTGGCCGGCCGCAGAATGCCGGACCGAATCAGCCTTCCGCCAGTCTGGTGCCAACTCCAGTTGGGTCGGACTACAATTCCCAGCATCCCCCAGCTTGGGGGATGCTGGGAGTTGTCATCCAACCCACCTGAAGGGGTCCCGGCTGATGTTGACGGAGCCACCAAAGGATTCCTAGCCTCTCACGTAGTACGATCAGCAAAACAAACTTTGAAAAATGATTCTGAACAGACTTGCTTTCCACCCGCTGCTGTGTTTGTATGGTTGGCTAATCTGCCTTTCGAAATGAATTTCTCTCCCCCCCCCCACTTCCCACCCCGCCCCGATCTGCCTGTTTAACGTCCTCCGCAGTCCAATTTTATTAGCCCTTTGAGCAGCCGAACTGTTCTTTTCGGTGGCATCAATTTGCTTTAACGGGGTGTTCGATTGAAAGAGACGGGGGTTTCTGTTAAAACACACACACACAGGGATTCGGGGCATATTTTGTGGGGGTTTTCTCACCTCGGGGTGGGTGGGGAGGGAAACGCGGGTTGGAGACCCCGGCTTTGCAGAGCCGTTGAATGCTGAGCACGTTTCCAGACAAAGGTGTGCGCTCGCTCCCTCTCCCTCCCGCCCCCTTCCTCCGTTGTCACTGCTGCAGTCCCATGGCATCGCTTACCCAAAAAGGCAATCAACAAGGACGCGGCAGGTTCGTGCGCTTGCTACACAGTGGCGCAATGCACAACCCTTTCAAAGCCAGCGCTGCTTCCGGCGCTCTGGCTAGGCTGACGAGAGCGGACCCGGTCGGATGCGGGATCCTGTGTGCAGACACGGGGACGCCGGGATGCTGCCTTCTGGTCTGGATTGTCGGCCCGTCTGAACCTTGGGTCAGCAGCTGGCGGTCCCCGGGGCCTAATCTCGAGCACTGAGTGGCCCTCTCTGACTGCTGACTCAGAGATTTACAAATGGCATGGAGCAGCATCTGTGGCCGTCTAGTTTGCTGGCAGGATATTTTCGGGATTGCCTTTGGCCCGCTATGATATCTTTGCTTGCCTGGCAAACTAGTTGCTGACCAGAGGTGCAGCCTAGCTAGTCCGAGCTCTTCTAAGTCAGGGGTACAGAATACAGTTTCCCAATTTCATAGAAATAATTTCATAGATCATAGAGTTGGAAGGAGCCTACAAGGCTATCGAGTCCAACCCCCTGCTCAGTGCAGGAAACTAGAGGAGGGGTCTCCCATCCAAGTAATAACCAGGCCTGACCCTGCTTAGCTTTCCACGCTCAGACAAGCTGAGCCAGCGTAAGCCAAGGTCATGCTCCCTTCCCCCGACCCGACCCCAAGCCCTTTCCCTGACTCCCAACTGTTTGGTGGTCTCCCAGCTTTTGTGCAGTTTTCTCCTCATTCTAAAAGGCTGAAATGCTTCTCCGAAGGCTTAGTTATGGGCAGTAAGAGCGTTAAGCTAGAATATGCCCCACCCCTTTTGCCATTGGCCCCTCCCACCACTGGAATGCGGCCCCCGAGATCTTCTCCAAAATGGAATGCGGCCCTCGGGGTGAAACAGGTTCTGCACCCCTGGTCCTACGCCTTGGGCTGGGAGGGCCGTTCCTGACCTGGTACCTGATCATCTTCTAAGCCAGTGTTCTCCAACCTTGGGTCCCCAGATGTTTTTGGCCTACAACTCCCAGCATGCCCCAGCCAGCATAGCTGGCTGGGGCATGCTGGGAGTTGTAGGCCAAAAACATCTGGGGACCCAAGGTTGGAGAACACTGTTCTAAGCCGAGATGCTGACGATTAAAACTGAGGCCTCCAACATGTGAAGCATGTGCTAATAAACTCAGTGCGGCACCTCTGAGTTTTGAAGATGTCTCCTGCGCACTTGTGACAGGCAAAAGGCCACCTATAGCTAGCACGGCACACCCAAGAGCTTTAATTTCCCTACTGCTCAGGCTGATCCTATTGCCTTTTTAGGGGTCCGGAGGTATCACGTGATGTCCTGTGGCTGCATCCCGACCCCCTGTCCCTCTTCTTGCCCCTTCCTGAATTGTCTTCACCAGGAGAGGTATTTGCAAAAACAGAGGGAATTTCCCTGCCACCCCCACCAAATGCATTGCCCCCGTCCCCTTTCCCCCCCCCCCGGGAGCCCGAAGTGCTTCTGTGGCATCCGTAGCCACTCCCCACCTTCCTCTCAGACCTATTTGCAAGCTTAGCAACCGACGCCTGTCTTACTGAAGGAAAAAGGGAAAGGCCGACATAACAAAGGATTGGAAGCTGAGGAACAGATAGCTCCATTGGCAAAGGATCACAAATGAATGTGGTCATATGTTGGGGAGATGCAACGAGCACAGCTATTCCACCCATATTTGGAGAGCATTTTGCAAGTCGACAACGACAGCTACAAAATCTTAGCTGAGCACCCTGTTCCACAAGCTTCCCTAATAGATGCCTCTTCAATGGAGGGCAGGAGAACTGAAAAGAAAGCACCCAAAATCGCCAAGTACACTGCCCCCAAATTTGTTCTGGTGTTGAAAGGCGGCCATGATTTATGGCCACCGCGAACCCTTCCCTTCCTCCAGTGTGTCCTTTAGGATGCACAGAGGACTCCGGAGAGGGGAGATGCCGGTGCCTCACTGCATTGTGGGGCTTGGGGATGCTAATAAGCGTTCTGCATATACGTTCCGCCCCTGTGGTGATGAGGGGTTCACGTCTCTGGGCGTTAGGGAGGTCTGGATTACGGGATTCTGATATGGGCTGGGTGTTTACAAAGGTTTACCAAGGCAAGGCAAGTTTCTCAGGGAGGCGGGGATGGGAACAGGTCAGAACCTTGGAGAGCTCCCAAGTGGGGCTGGAGGCCAGACAGGCTTCTCTGTGTGTTGCTCCAACAAGGAGCCAGTTGAGGTTGAGCCTTAAGTCTGGATTCGGCTTTGTCTAGGCTGGTTGGCTCTGTTTCCACTCTGACTGAGGCCTTTTCTCTTAAAGGTCCGATTTAGAAGCCTCAGGTGGCG
Source organism: Shinisaurus crocodilurus (assembly GCA_021292165.1). Lineage (NCBI taxonomy): Eukaryota > Metazoa > Chordata > Lepidosauria > Squamata > Shinisauridae > Shinisaurus > Shinisaurus crocodilurus. Next base: position 2,049,438 of record JAHFWL010001188.1, on the reverse strand, counting down.
ATGACCCGAGAGCGGCTGTGGGGTGAGGCCAGGGGAATGGGATGCAGCCACCTGAGCGGGCTGGATTGCGACCCCAGGTGGGCCAGATTTGAGATTCAGTATTCTCGTCACAGACAGTCAAGCGTAAAGTGAGGGAGCCTGTTCCTTCATTTGAGGGCGGAAGATCTGCGTGTCACTGCCCGCCCCGAGTGAGACTGCCGAGAGCTTTATTGTAACATGTTCATAAGCGAACCTTTAACCACGTTAACCACGTTGAGAACTTTTGTTGTTGTTGTTATTCTTATTCTTCTTATTATTATTAATAATAATAATTTTATTTCTATACCGCCCAATAGCTGAAGCTCTGTTGTTGAAACAGCAGTATGTAAATGATCGAAATAAATGCTTGATAGCAGAATGGAATCTCCAGATGCAGGTGCAGTCTACCTTTAAATGCCAGATGCTGGATCCAAGTAGCATGTCTGTGTGTGGGGGGGGGGGCTGTCATCTTGAAGGCAGTGGAGGCTGATTGTGCCAATGTCAGTGGGGCAGTGTATCCACTCCGGGTTTCAGTCTGAACTTTAAAGGAGCTGTTCACGGTGCTGTACCCAATCCACAAAATAGGTCCAGCACCATGGAAAGCTTCTTGAAAGTTCAGGTGAAAACCCAGAGCTTTAAGCTAAAATATGCTGGTATTTTGGGGGGGGCACCCCTTTTGCTTTCAACCCCGCCCACCACTGGAATGCCCCCCCCCCGAGAGTTTCTCCAAAATGGAATCTGGCCCTTGGGCTGGAAGAGGGTCCGACTAATCCTAGTACAAAGGATTACCCTTGAAGATGGTTCGGAAGCTGCAGCTGGTACAGAACGCAGCGGCTCGCCTGGTTAAAGGCAGCCGCCGGCGGGATCACATCACTCCAGTGCTCAAGGAGCTACACTGGCTACCAGTTGCTTGTCGAGCCGAATTCAAGGTGTTGGCTTTGACCTTTAAAACCCTATACGGCTCCGGTCCAGTTTATCTCAAGGAGTGTCTCCAGCAGCATCAAGTGGGCCGCTCAACAAGATCTGCCACGGATGGCCTTCTCCTTGTCCCATCAGCCAGAGAAACCAGGCTGGTGGGGACTAGGAAGAGGGCCTTTTCTGTGGCAGCCCCCGTACTGTGGAACTCTCTCCCGAGTGACCTCCGCCATGCCCCCTCTCTGCTGAGCTTCCGCCACTCATTAAAAACTTGGCTATTCAGGTGGGAATATGGGGTGGGCTAATGATTTTAAAATTTTATATTGTTTTAAATGTATTTTATCCTGTTTTTATCTTGTGTTTTTATCTGTGTACATCGTCCAGGGTGGCTGGTTGCCGGCCGGATGGGCGATAAATAAATATTAATATTAATATTAATAATAATAATAATAATAATAGATAAATTCAAGGTCTCTCCTCAGCTCTTAACCATGATAGCTTAGAATAGGGCCCTCCGTGTATAGGAGATTCCCGCACACTGAAAGCCAGGCTAGTGTGGTGGTGAAGAGTGTTGGACCGGGACTCGGGAGACCTGGGTTCTAGTCCCCTCTCCGCCGCGAAGCTCACTGGGTGACTTTGGGCCAGTCATGGGCTGCCTTAACCTACCTCGCAGGGTTGTCAGGAGGATAAAATGGAGAGGAGGAGGACCACGTCAGCTGCCTTCTTGAGTTCCTTGCAAGAGGAGGGAAGAGAAAAGGCCGGCTATACTTGTAGTGAGCAAACAGATGCACCCCTCTTCGCATGATGATGGGCGGTTGGGAAGACCGAAAGCAGTCTCCAGCTATCTGGGCTGTGGGAGTTGTAGCCAAAACAATGGGGGCCCAAGGTGGAGACCCTGACTCGGAGACGAGACACTGCGGGATAGATATGGCAGGGTTGAAGCTACGTACATGCATGAGTTCCGCTGATCTTAGAGTCACTTTCAGAAGTTTCTCAACACTCACACACACACACACACACACAACCCAACACCGTCAGTCCAAAGAAATAAGCGGGAGATGGACCTGGAGTGACTTCCCCCCCACACACATACAAAACACGTTCAAATTCGGCGTCTCAGCCCCGAGGCCTGCCTGGCGGTGCGCCACGCCGCGCGGAACTCGTGTAGGCCCGCTGGCTCCCCTCTTCACAAATGCTCCCTTTGGGGGACAAAAGAAGAAGAAAGAAAGAAAACCTTGTAAATATGAATTGCTGTTGACAAAGGCCCAGCAGCCAGCGACCGAGAGTGAGAAAACGCCGGCCCCACACCCACCTGCGTAGATTCCCCCGGGGACGGACGCAACGCTAGCAGAACTTTGCACCCGCCTTCCCTTCACGTGTGTTGGGCGATAACTGAGAGCTATGCAGGCTGGGGGATTATGGGAGTTGTAGTCCCACACATGCGGTGGGCACCCAGTCGAGGATTTCCCTACACAATGGGGGAAAACCGGGCCGGCGCCAAGGGTAGGCATATTTGGGCATGTGCCGAGGGCCCGCACCCCAGCAGGGGCCCACTGGCAAGAGCCCCCTGGACTTGCTCCTCCCCTTCCCTGTCGCAACCTGCTTCTTCACCCGCCTCTCGCTCCGGCCCAGACAACGGCGGTGGCGAGAAGGAGGAGCAGGAGATGCCGCGGCCGGCTTGCTCCCGGGCTCTCTGCCTGCCAAGCAAGGCAAGCAAGTGGTGGCAATGATAAGAAAGAGGAGGAGGAGCAAGTGAGGCCGGTGACCATGGAGGTGAGAAGGTGGATTCGCTGAGGGAGGGGTCTTCCCCAGGGGCCCTCCAAAACATGGAGCCCGTGCTGAGGAAAAGCAAGTGGCACGGTCCTCCTCCTGGGTCTGTACCGCTTTGCAACGCCGGCAAGGGACTGAGCGCTCCCCAGTATGCAAGCCTTCCCCTGGCACGGGAAGCAGGCGTGTCGGTAGCAGTTTTTCAGCCTCTCCTGCTTGACACGCTTGCTTTCTAAGGGCAGGGCATTATTTTCCACATGGAAAGGATCCTGAAGGCCGCCACCCCTCGACAGGACCTCCGTTGCCATCAGCGGTTTTAAAAAGACACAGGGAGAGAGAGAGAGGGTGGGGGGAGCACGGATGCTCCACCAGCCATAGTAAGCCCCTCCACTAAACTCAGAAAACTCCCAAACAAACCTCAACCTGAAATATGGCTCCCATTTCGCCCTGTGGAGAACTTTTGTCTCGGCACTCATCACGGGCAAACTTCCTCGGTGGAGGCAACTTTTCTCGCTAGAGGGAAGTTCCTCCTGCAACACCACAGTGCCTTCTCTGGCACCAAGCGACAGTCTCTCCCCTTAGAAAAGTGCCTCCGTCCGGCGCCATTTTTATTTTGGTTCCAGTGAGGTGGTTCTGGAGCTCAGACGCCAGCTCTGCCTTGGACTTGGGGGGTCCTTGGCCAAGCGACTTTCCTTTTAGCTCCACCAGTCTGCCTTCTGGGAAATGAGTGTGTTGTGACGAGCCACGCCCAACATGGCAGCCGTTCCGTGAATGGGCGAGGCCGTGCCCGGTGGCAGCCATTTTGTGAGAGTGCCCATGACACTCTCTCCCAAATTTCCAAACATGCCCGCCGACCCAAAACATTTGGGGACCCCTGGGCCTAAGCATACACAGTCCCAGCTCTGAGCTCCAGGCTCCCTGACATTTTTGCGAGCGGAGTTCATAATTCAGTATTGGAATGGTTATTTATTATGATCTATACCGGTGTTCTCCAACCTTGGGTCCCCAGATGTTTTTGGCCTACAACTCCCAGCATGCCCCAGCCAGCATGCTGGGAGTTGTAGGCCAAAAACATCTGGGGACCCAAGGTTGGAGAACACTGATCTATACAGTGCCGTAGACGTTCACGCTGTGAAGCGTCATGTACAAGAAGTCCCTGCCCGGAAGAGTTTACAATCTAAAATTCAGCCTGTGCTGGAAGGCTGGAGTGCCTTTCTTAAGGCTTAGCTACTTTAAGCTCAAATACGCCGGTATTTTGGCCTGGGCCACTTTGCCTTTGGCACCGGAATGCAGCCCACAAGAATTGTGGGACTAAGGGGGTCGAGTCCGAGCCTTCAAGGAGAAAAGCAGATCTCCACTAGCAAGGGAGTGTAGCTGCAGTGCTTTTGGTGGTGCGTAGGAGAATCGCCCCAGGTTTCTTATCTGCAGGTGAAGACAACGGGTGTGTTTTTATTGTGCAAACCAGCCCACGGAAGCTGCCAAGCCAACAATCCTCTTAGAAGAGGGAGATATGCCAATTCCCTCTTGGAATTTCCTCGCAAGAAAGAATTTTATTTTATTTTTTTGCCCTACGGAAATAAATGGTGCAGATGGGTGTGTCTGACTGCGGTGATGAAAGACGAGATGTTGGCTCATGGAACATTACCTCGCCTTTCGGGAGCGTCTGGGGTCTCCCCGTGGCTTGCCACACGCGTCTGCCACTCTTTCCTTTGTTCTCCCTGTGACTTTTCATCGCGGCATTCCAAAATATAATTCAGCGGGATTTGATAGAGCGTCTCCCCCCCCCCCCAAGCGCTTCACGTACGTCAACTGAGTAGGAACCCCGGGGAGAACAAAATTCAGACGTGACGTTGGAGGGATGAATCAGTTCCGCGCTCGCGGGATAATCTCTAGAAGTCGGAGAACTCGCCAGGCTTTTGAACATTGAAGTCTCGGGGCCATGCTGTTGCGGCACGGAGCCGTAGCAGCAGAAATGGGTGTATCAACTTAAATTTGCCAAAGGCAACGTTAAAATCTGTGATTTTTATGCAATATGGCCGCCTTTGCCAACCTGGTGACTCCCCCCCCCCCCGCCAATGTGTCTGACTGCAGTACGTAGTCCAACACAGCTGGAGGGCACCAGCTTGGGAAATCTGGGCTCAGATGACTCAGATGCAGGCTCAGATGACTTTAAAAGGAGATTAGACAAGTAAATGGAGGAGGCAGAGAAGCCTATCAACTACTCTTAGAAAGGAGCCTCATCCTTCACCGGGACAGTGCCCCGGGAGTGACGGCGAGTGAAAATTATTGTCTGCAGGTCGTGCTGATGGACTTCCAGAAGACGTCCGCTGGACTTGATGGTCAGGCACTACCAGGGCACTTTTCTCCAATTCTTAGCTATGATAGATAAGTGTGGAACCTGCACCCAGGGCCGGCGCCAAGGGTCGGCATGGTGGGGCACCTGCCAAGGGCCCACAGCCCAAAAGAGGCCCACTGGAGTCGCTTCTCCTCTTCATCGTTACAACCTTCTCTCTCTGACCCAGACAACGGCGGTGGTGAGAAGGAGGAGCAGGAGACGCCACGGCCGACTTGCTCCCTGGCTCTCTGCCTGCCAAGCAGGCAAGAAGTTAGCCATGATGAGGAAGAGGAGGAGGAGGAGCAAGAGCCGCTGGCGACCATGGCGGTGAGAAGGTGGGCTCGCTCAGGGAAGGGGGCCCGTGGAGGTTGTCTTTCCCGAGGGCCCTCAAGAACCTGGAGCTAGCCCACTGCTTCCCCCTCCACTGGAAGAATATCTCTCCGCGATAGATACTGGCATCAGTCGATGGGGGAGCGCTGTTTCCTTCACGCACGCACCGTTTGTGGGCTACCTGGAACCGTCTACTTCAGGCCCAGCGGTCAACTCCAGCCAGAATCCAGAAATTTTATTGAATAAGTCCACAGACCGTTTCACACACTGTAAACACAACGATATCAGGTTAAAAAGAAACAATGCGTGGGAAACCTTAAAAGACAATGTTTAAAAACATAAAACTATCAATAATGTATGAGATAAAAATTACATATACATTTAAAATCCATTAAACCCACATTATTTAAAAACTGTAAAAAAAATAATCTACTTTAATTCATTACTTTTATCTTTTTCTTTATTCCTTATACCGGCCAGCCTTAATCGCAAAAAAGGGCAACTCTTTGGGTCACAAACTGAGTAGAACCTCGCAATAGAAAGTTCAACGCCAGCCCATTTGGGGCGCCGATTCAAATGGCCACAGTCCTGGTCCCACCCACTTTCCCCCCAACCACCGGCAGTTTGGTGGTTTCCCATCTTTCGTGAGGTTCCCCGCCCCCTATTTTAAAAAATTGACTCGGTTACCGACAGAAAAAGCTTTTAGCTAAAACGTGCTGGTATTTCTGGCCCTGCCTCCACCCACCGCTGCGATATGGCCCCCGAGAGCTTCTCCAAAGTGGAATCCGGCCCTCGGGGCTAAAAGAGGTCTTGCACCTCTGCATTAAGGACTAGAAACTTGATTTCCCCCCCTTGATTAAAAAGAGAGAGAGAGAGAGAGAGAAGGAAAGCTCATAGTCTCAGATACTGGATTTTATAGCCCAGACAAAATACCATGCTTTTAGGAGGAACTGACAACCCAGAATTAGTCCTGGAAGATGTAAAGGGCAGATGACCCCTGGCTTCAAGCCAAGAGCTCGGCTAATGGGAACTGCTGCCAATTCAGTTCTGTCACAAAGGACGAAAAAAAATGGAGGGTCTCGAAGAGAGGAGGAACCGGTTGGGGAGGGCACAGCGGTGGAGAAGAAGACGGGAGAGCCATGCTGACATTTTGGCAAATATATCCATATTCCCCCCTCTGCACCACCCCGAGTTAAAAAATATGATAATGCATTGAACAGTGGACGCTTAGCTGCTTTTTCAGGGCGCCAAAAAGCTCTTGCCTGCTGTGGACACCTTTGGAGGTGTATAAGAAGCTGCTGATTTGTCTGTCTAGCCCATGATGATGAGGAGGATTTTTAGACGCCTTTCTCCAAAAAAAAAAGACTCAAGTCGTCTTCAAGGAACTTAAAACATGCACAATTTAAAACGGCTGGAAACAATGACCCTCTAAAACAGTGTTCTCCAACCTTGGGTCCCCAGATGTTTTTGGGCCTACAACTCCCAGCATGCCCCAGCCAGCTACGCTGGCTGGGGCATGCTGGGAGTTGTAGGCCCAAAAACATCTGGGGACCCAAGGTTGGAGAACACTGCTCTAAAATACCAGCACCCCATGAAACAACTAAAATTTCAGGGACAACCATAAACAAAACCACCGATGTATTAAAGAGCCCATGATATGACATCAAGCGCTTGGGCATAGAGGAAGGCAGGGGGTGGTGCTAGGTACAGAAATGTCTGGGGCTCAGGCCCACAGGAGCCCCCCCCCCCAAAAGCACAAATTTGCCTATGCTAATTTACAGATCCTCTAAAGTCTCTGTGTGTGTGTCTTTCAAGGACCCCTTCTCCTAAGGGACACCCCTATTTGTAAAATATATCCTTATGTATGGACAGGGGAGAGGAAGGCACCTGATTTCAGGGGGGGGGGAAACCTCAGGTGGAAATATTCAAGGGGGGGGCAGCAGGAGGTGAAGCACATGTGGGCAAAAGCCAGCTCATCCAGCGGGGATCGGATGCCGCAGAGATCCTCAGGGGCCCCCATACCTTTCTTTCAGCAAGTGCCCCTGGGCAGCAGAATAGTGGGGCAGAGGGCCTTGCAGAGATTTGAGGCTCCAAATGAAAGTTTCTGGGCTCCAGCCCTAGTGGGCCTCCCCCTAACGCCACCTCTGGAGGAGGGGGAGGGATCCACAGGGGCTGTGGGCTAGATCTGACCTACCTAGGGTCCCAAGTTGCTTTCCAGGGTTTCCCTGGTGACCACACCCCCTTTGCACCCTGACCACCGATAGTTTGGGTGTTTTCCAGGCTTTTGTGCAATTCTTCCCCCCCCCCCGAGAGTTGGGGTCAGTCATAGTGCTTGAAGGGAAGCACAGTTCATAGCGAGCCAGGCAGTCCCTTCGATAGCCAGGTCCTAAACCATTTAGGGCTGTAAAGTTTTAACACCGACACCTCAAATTGCACCCAGGAAGCAGTCGGCGATCAGTGCAGGTCTTTCAGGAAGGGGTGTCCCGTGGTCCCAATAGCATGCAGTGTTTAGCAGCCTAGTGGGTGCATTCCCCACCAATTCAAGTTTGGAGACACTCTTCAAGGGTAGTCCCATGTAGACCACATTGCAGTAGTCTAAGCATGATATCCCCGTGCGTGCAGCTGCCCACAGGAAGCCCACAAGTAGAGCAGGGGTGCAACAGCACGCTCCCACCCATGTTCCCCAGCAACTGGTATACACAGGCATCCTGCCTCTGATGCTGGAGGTGGCATAGAGCCGACCAGGACTAGTAGCTGTTGATCGCCTGCCTTCTCCATGAACTGGTCCAATCCCCTTTTCAACCCGTCCAAACTGACGGCCATCACAACATCTTGTGGAAGTGAATTCCCTAGTTTAACTCTGCAGGGGCCCACTGGCAAAAGCCCCCTTGAGTTGCTGCTAAGAACATCACAAGAGCCCTGCTGGATCAGACCCAGGGTCCATCCAGTCCAGCATTCTGTTCCCACAGTGGCCAACCAGCTCCCCATGGGAAACCCACAAGCAGGACATGAGCAGGACAGGACAGGACGGGCTCAAGTCTGAATGCCCCTCCACATAAACAAAAAGAATCCATAACCCTGCACATAGAAACCTAGCATGTCAGGAAGAGAGCTAGGCTAGGCGCCTCCCCCAGCTGGCATGCTAGATTTCTGTCATGTAATGCAAGCCCGGCAGCAGCAAACAGCCACTGGAGAAGAGCCGACAGCAAATCCCCTCTTGTGGAACCAAGTCCATGAATTTCGGCACTCACATTTAAGCCTTGGGAGGTGGGAGAGTTTAGATAGGAACGTCTGGCCAGATTTTCTCGCAGAGGCGGTAAATCTATGTCTGGGCTGTACCACTTTGGTGGCAGCTTTCAAGTCTGAATGACCCTCCACGCAAACAACGAAAGCTGTAGCCCTGCACATAGAAATCTAGCATGTCAGGAGGAAAGCTGGGCTGGGTGCTTCCCCCACTGACATGCTAGATTTCCATGTGCATGGATTCTCCCCCTACCATGACCCCTTTGTACAAAGCAACATACATATATGACTTGTAATCACAAGTGGTACAGCCCAGACGGCCTCAGTGAGATCTAGGCTTGAATGAGTTACTTCTGTTTTGTGCTTTTAATGTTTAACCAGAGAAGCTAGAATTTTTAGGAGGGGAAACCACCAGAGCAACAAGGTGATTTATTTTTTTTAAGGAACTTAATAAGACATTCCAAGAATGCCTTTTCTCAAACGGTCATCAACTTCCTGCTCCAGAATTATGAATTTGCAAAGAGAGGTGTTTTTGTTTTTGTTTTAAAAAGGAATACCCAGAGAAAGTTTTATGGGTTTCATACTTTGCAACTGTGACACCGGTGTTTGTGTGGTGTAGCTCGTTGGCTAAAGTTTCCAATTTCCTAAGCTGTTAACGTTTGACCTGAAGTTGACCATATCGCCGCTTGTTCTGACGCGATCGGTGGTCCCGGCCTGTGGAGAACCACGTAACGTGTATTTTAAAAATGGTTCCTTGCATGTCCCATTTTTGTTTAAATCTGAGAATGTAACATTTTAAAAATCCTCGCAAAGTTGTGTCTCACACAAGCACACTTGTCAGAAATTCTCCAGATAATTTTGGGAAGTGTAAACAAGGCTGGCGCCGTTACCTGGCATCCTTGGGCAGACGCCGGGGTCCCTTACATTCCTCCCACCCCCGGCCCGACACTCCAAGCAGTGGATTGTGGGAAATTTAAAGAGTAACTGCTTTATACCAGGAGTGTGGAACCTCTTTCATCCCGAGGGCCGAATTCAGTTCTGGAGAAGCTCCCGAGGGCCGCATTCCAGTGGTGGGCGGAGCCAAAGGCAAAAGGGCGGGGGCAAAAAATTCCCCCAACACCCCCCGTATATTTTTTGCTTAAAGCTCTTACTGCCAGTAACTAATGAGGAAGGAATTTCAACCTTTTAGAATGGGGGGTGGGGGGAGTTTTAAACGATGTAAGCCACCAATCTGGCCTGCGGGCCCGAAGGTAAGACACCCCTGCTTTATACAGTATCAGCAGCGGCAGGGGATCGGACGAGATCAATCTTTAAGTTTCCCTCTGTGAATCCAAGATTGTTCCATCTAGGCCCGTATTGTCCACCCTTATTAGCCACGGCCCTCCGAAGAATTCCAGTAGAGAGTTTTCCCTGTAGTCCATGGGCCTGAAGGGGTAATCATTGCCATGTAGCTAATGAACAAATAAGGCAGCATTTATTTATTTATTTTATTTTTTGAGAGAGGGAGCCTTTCTACATGAAGCATTTATGGTGTGCTCATGATTCCTCGCTCACTGTAGTTTGCAGGTGCTTTACACGGCGTCATCCTCCTCCAGGGCCTCTCCCATTCTTTGCAACCATTTCCAGGGCTATTTTTTTTTTTTTTTTAAAGATTGAGGAAAGTCTGGTATTATCTGTGAACGGCGGCATGAAATCCTGGTGTATTTGCGCAATTCCGCTAGACCACAGCGCCACCTAGTGGTTGTGTAATGGAACATATAGAAAGGCAGAGAAGGAAAAACCCCAGGAAAAACAAACATGTAAAGGAGCTGATCTTAATCCGGCAAAGAATCCAGAAGCAGAAGCCTCGGTAAAGTGGTGAGTTAAAGGCCTCATGTAGAAAAGCAGATATACAGAGCTGTCTCATCGGTAATGAGTAGTTTTCAACAAAAAAGAACACAGCTGAATAGAAAGGAAAAAAATAGCTAAGAAGACATATACTTGTCCCCAAAGTGTCAAAATTATAACCCTAAACTAGGGAACTGAGGCTGTCAAGCTGAGCTTTGACTCTTGTTTTTTAAAAAATAAATAAATCTTGTTTTCCTGATTGAAGATAAGCAACTGCCTTATGCCAGTGTGATGAGAGTGTTGGACTGGGACTCGGGAGATCCGGGTTCTAGTCCCTGCTCGGCCATGAAACTCACTTTGGGCCAGTCGCTGACTCTCAGCCTAACCTACCTCACAGGGTTGTTGTGAGGATAAAATGGAGAGGAGGAGGATTATGTAAGCCGCCTTGGGTTCCTTGCAGGAAAAAAGGCGGGGTATAAATGTAAGAAATAAATAAATAAAAAAATACCGGTTCAAATAAATTGCCCGCGCAGTCCCTTTGACCAACAGGGCTTTCCGAACCTTCCCCAACCTTTTTGGGTCAGTGGGTTCATCTGGAATTTTGAGAGAGTGTCACGGGCGCTATTACAAAATGGCTGCCGCACAGGTGCCTTATGGAGCGGTGTACAAATACTGTAAATAAATAAATAATAAATAATCATCACCATCAGAAAGATGGCGCTGGAGGGCAGCTCTCCGGTTTGCAGCAAGCCAGCTTCCCGGTTTAAAAGAAATTGTTTTTAAGATAAAATAGGCATGAGAAGGGGCAAGGAGCCTGGCGGGCCCTAAGAGAGGTGTTTGTGGGCACACTGGAGCCCATGGGCACCATGTTGGAGACCCCCCCCAGCTCCAGGGTCCCTGGCATAGGTCTGCCTTCTGCCTGATCCTTTCGACCGGAGAATGTCAGATTTTGAACATGGAACCATCTGCGTGCAAGCCATGTTTTGTGTCACTCGGCTGCGGTGCCTCCTCGTTGATGAGAAGCTCGAAGTATTTTTATACCCAATATTTTCTGGCCCATTACATCTGCCCCTTTCTAAGTTGACCTTTGTTCCTTCTGCAGTATGCCTGCAAATTTTGCTTCAGCTTTGTCCTTCTTCACAGTTTTTTTTTTTAAAGTCTTGTTAATACTTTCCTCTGCTGCTGGTTTTAATTTGGTCTGATGTGCTGGAAAGGTTTTATTCTTTGGTGCTGGTTTTATCTGGGTTTTATTCAGCCTTGTTTCTATTTTTTTTGGTTTTAAGGTTTGAAACGTCTGTTTTTCATGTATTGTACACCAGCCAGAAAACTTCAGTTGCTGGGCAGTTTAAAAGTACAATACATCAATCCAATAAATTCTGTGGTTCCTTGAGGCTTTCAGGGGAAGCTGGTAGCAAGATCAAGGCAGGACAAAAGTAGCACCTTGGATAGCTCCGAGCGGGCCCCACTGGCTGGAACTCTCTCCTCCAACCACAATAGACAGATGTTGTCTCAGCAGGGAGCTGAGGCCAACTGAGGTACTTATATAGGCTAACAAAACCTGCAGTGTGGTCAGCTGCCACCCCTCCTAGAGGAGCTGCTTAGACTCTTAAAGGGCCCTGGCCTTATTTTGTAGCCTGAGACTTCTGTGAGGCTGGGAGATGAGGGTTCTGTCGGGGACTCATCTCCTGAACCAGAGGACAGAGCCATCCTCTGGGCCCTGAATAAGGCACTGACAGTCCTGCCCCCAAGGAAGTAGCCTGTGCCTCGTCCTCATCAGAATCCCCCGCTGCACACTGGAGTCAGCAGGGCTGGGAGTCATGACATTTTGGATCTATTATTACTTATGATTGCCACAGACACACCCACCCCTCCGTCAAGCGTTCTGGCGCAGAGAGGGCTCAAGGGAGCGGTAAGACCATCTTTCCGCTTAGCATTGGACTTTAGAGAAAGGTAGAAGCAGCGATCCCAAGGCATTTTTGAAACCGTGACTGCAGGGGTGTATGTGGCTGGTTTTGGGGGGGCGGCGGCGGGCGGGGAGTGAAGATTCTTACTCTTCACTCTACCCAAGAGATGGGAGGATTAGTGAGGCTCAAACTCATCGAGGGTCTCTGAGTTCCACATCAAAGCTCAGTTTGCCTATTTCCCGCTCCTGATTGTGGGCTCCCCCTACCATGCCCTCATTCAAATGGGGGAAGTTCACGTTTTGGTGTTTTGTTTTGTTTTTTAAGTGTGCACTCAAATTTGTACTGTCCCCAGTTGACCAAAGCGTGAAGATTCACAAATTCTTCCAAAATGTGCATCCTTTTACGTGCACCATTTTTTTCTAAAGAATGCGTTTTCGCGGAGGAGCATGCAAGCTCGGGAATGTGCATGCTTTGCCTACAAAGTGCACTCACGCTTGCATTTGCGGTGCGAACAGGGCAAGTTCTGGTCTTCAAGGAACAGAAATGAAATTCTCTGACATGCCTAAAAATTTCGGTGCCTACGATCTTGATCCGGGAGAATGAAATGGCTGCTTCAGTCACGATCGGCACTCTGGGAAAACCGGGCTGTGCGTGCAAGCGACTGTTAATATCTTTTTAAAAAATGGCAACAGCAAAGCCCACCCCAATAATTTGCCTGTGTACACCAGTTGCTGGGGAACATGGGCAGGAAGGTGCTGTTGCACTCCTGTCCTGCTTGTGGGTTTCCCGTGGGCAGCTGGTTGGCCACTGTGTGAACAGAATGCTGGACTAGATGGACCCTCGGTCTGATCCAGCAGGGCTCTTCTGATGTTCTTATGTTCTTAATTTGTTCTTCGTTTTTCTCCTGCTTTCCCTCGCCGTCTGTTTGGAACTTAAAAGTTATGATAATGAAGCAAAGCCATGTTTTTTGGGCCTCAGAAGTGTAAATGCTTCTGACGGGAGAGCTGCCAAACGTGGCAGGGTGCTTTGGTGTTGGGTGGGCGGAGAGTTGTGAAATTGATTGCATTCAGCTGGATGGTACATTCTGTGTGAATGGAGAGAGAGAAGTGGGGGAATATTTATTTATTTACTTACTTACTATTCATAGATTTCATAGATCATAGAGTTGGAAGGAGCCTACAAGGCTGTGCATTTCTATACCACCCAATAGCCAAAGCTCTCCGGGCAGTTCACAACACAAGACTTTAAAACCATAAAATATAGTAACATAAATCAAACATAATATAAAGACCGTAAAAGGCTGAAACAACAAAATAAAAGCCAGATTTAAAAAAACAAAAACAAAGTAAAAACCAGCCACAGTGCAAATATCATAAAATACACTTTGAAAACAAACAAATAAACTGAAATACTAAAAAGCCTGGGAGAATTTAAAAGAAATGGGGGGGGGAGCACTTTTCAGCACTTTGTCTGGTGCTGAAAAGAACCCAAACATGGGTCTGACAGGAGCGCTCTCTGGGGAGCTCATTCCACAACTGGGGTGCCACCACTGAAAAGACCATCTCCTTCGTAGCCACCTGCCTCACTTCCTTTGGTGGGGGCACCCGGAGGAGGCCCTCTGAGGATGATCTTAGGGTCCGGGCAGGTGTATATGGGAGGAGACAAGTCCTTCAGGTAACCTGGTCCTGAGCCATTTAGGGCTTTGGAGGTAATACCAGCAGCTTGAATCAGGCCCAGAAACAGACTGGAAGCCAGTGCAGATCACAAAGCTCTGTTGTAATATGATCGTATCAGCCAGTCCCCATTAACAATCTCACTGCCTATTTTGGACCAGCTAACATTTCAGGACCGTTTTCAAATTACAATCAATTCCCGTTAAACATTACTGTGGCCTAGTGGTTAGAGTGTTGAACTGGGACTGGGGAGATCCGGGTTCTAGTCCGCTCTCGGCCATATGAAGCTCACTGGGTGACTTTGGGCCAGTCACAGACTCTCAGCCTTAGCCTACCTCGCAGGGTTGTTGTGAGGATCAAATGGAGAGCAGGAGGAGGACTGTGTAAGCCGCCTTGGGTTCCTTGCAGGAAAAAAAGGTGGGATATAAATATAATTAATAAATAAATATACTCCCGAACTGTATCGCCTGCATCAGTTTGTGCCACACAGCGCAAGGATCGGGCCAACCCTGCCCATAAAATTCCAGTCGTAAGGTCTTCCACACTTCCGCCTACAGCACTCAGCTGTCCAGACCCTATTTTATATTATTTCATGTTATTTTAATTTATTTACCGTAATTTATTTATTCCTACAGTTGTATAGTTACAGAAGTCCTCTGGGCTTGATCGCAAGCAAGCCCTCTGTGACATCAGAGTAAGTAAGCCCATTGCAGGAAAAGGGATTGTAGAAGCTCCGCCTGCCACATTGTGACATCACCGCAGATCAGCCAAGGGCATCAGAAGAGTTCAAAGGGCAAGCAGACGGTTCGCTTCAGTCTTGCAGAGCGGGGGAAAGGGAGACTGTACATTGAGTCCTTCTCCCCAGTGGGCTCTTTCATTCGTCGTGATTTGCAAAACTGTGGAGATCAGTTTGGGAAATCAGTCTGGGTCAGATCTGCTGGTATTACTCAGCAGCTGGTGGTATTACTCAGCAGAACCTCGGGCCTGGGGTCTCCCAGTCCAGCCCTCTCGGGTTCCACAGATGGCCACGCCCCTTCTCCCCGGCCACGCCCCTTCTCCCCCAGCCACCGCATCTGGTGGTTTCCCCTGGTTTTTGTGCAGTATCCCCCCCTCTATTCTAAAAGGTTGAAATGCTTCCCTGAGGCTATGTTGCTTTTGGTTTTTTTGCAATTTTGGCCACGCCCCTTTGCCTTCGGCTCCGCCCACCACCCGAACACAGCCCCCGCGGGCTTCTCTGAGATGCAATGCAGCCCTCGAGCCGAAAGGGGTTCTGCACCGCTGGGTCGGACATGGGGGGGGGAGATGTCCCCTTTTGCCGACGCCGCAAACTGAGTTGAACGCGCACGGGCCTTCTCGTTGGCAGAAAGGCAGAACTGGATCTATTCTAAATCATCCATCCATAAAGTTGTGCGGTGACACTTCCGAAGAGGAGGGGGATCTTTCCGCCTCCCCCCCTCCTCCCCAGGTTATAAATGATGCTTGACGAATCGGGCCATTCCACGGCTCGCGTCGAACGTGGGTGGCTCGGGTGGACAGACGCGTGAATGGAGCTGGGGAGGCATCCATATACAGTAATACCTTGGATTGAGAGCGTAATTCGTTCCGGAAGCCGTGCTTGTAATCCAAAACACTCTTTTATCAAAGCGAGTCTCTGGCGGGCGTGAGCGGGGCCGATTTCGGCCCGCTCGAGGCGAGCGGTTACATCCCTACGACTTGTCTTGCAAGACGTCGCTTGTTTATCAAGTCAAAATTTATTAAAAATCTTTTTGCTTGTCTTGCAAAACGCTCTCAGACCAAGTTACTTGCGATCCAAGGCATTACTGAGATCCCCTTCGCCACCATCAGCACGGCCGCTGCAGCACGGACGCCTCTGCCGCAGAAAATTCCCTCTGCCGGTTCCCGGGCGTCCATCCATCACGCCGCTAATGCGTTTTTTGTCCTCCTGCCCTCGGCTACACGCTTTGCCTGGTTCCCTCCTGCTGCTGCACATCCGTCTCCGCCGGGGTCGCTGCCCAGATTAAAGGAACTGCCCCCACATTTCTCCCTCCTCCCCCCCACTCCAAGCAATGAATAAATACTGATTTATTTCAAGTTAATTCACAATTCTCTTGGACAAATTCACCAGCCCAGGACCCAGCTTTGTGCACTTTAGTGCTTGGGAACGGCGAAGGGAGGGTGGGATCTCTCTCTCTCTCTCTCTCTCTCTCTCTCTCTCTCATATCTTAATTTATCCTTCCTTGCTCGCCAGCCTACACTCGAATGTCATTTTATTGGCAGGGCAGGAGAATCAGGATGAGAACGGTCAAAGCATTTAGGGGAGAGAGAAGACAGAGAGGGAGAGAGACTGCTCTGATATCTGTCAAGCAGGGTGGGTGTGTCCTCTTTTGGATTAACGTTACAGCAGGGGTGGAAATATACGGTTCTTTTAAAAAAAGATTATTTGAACCAGCTCCGTAGAGAATATTTGGGAGTGGGGTCTCCAACGTGGTGCCCGTGGACCCCCATCTGCTCACGTGCAAAACCTCTCTTGGTGCTTGACACGTTCTCTGTGCCACCTGATTTTATTTTATTCCGTAAGATTTTGTCTTTTTAAAATTACACTTTTTTTTTTTTTTAACTGAGAGGCTGGCACGCTGCAAAGGAAAGGGCCGCTCTCCAGCGCCCTTTCTTTATTTGGGCTCAAACAAGTGGTTTTGTGTTCAGGACTACAGGGCCCACTCCCGCCTTGGGCTTTGGTTCGTGGGCAAGTTTCTTTTAGTCTCACCAGTTTGCCTTCTGGGAAACGAGTGCCGTGACTCTCCGTGCCCGCCGTGGCAGCCATCTTAGGAAAGGGCAAACCCACCCCGTGGCAGCCATTTTGTGAGAGTGCCCACGATCTCAAAAATTGCAAGTGAGCCCCACCGACCCACCTGAAATAATTGAAATTATTTCAATTACAAAGACGGCAAAGGCGGCCAAATAATTCCCCACCCCAATCACACCAAATAACTAGCAACCCGTTCGCAGACCCGTTCCCCCCCCCCCCCAATTCATCCTGAATCAGTATCTCTTCTACGGTTACAATTCATTTGTGTAAACAGGTGTGGGGAAAATGCACAAAAAAGAGTGAATGGTACATTTTTCCATGATCAATCTCAAACACACACACACACACACACACACACAAGCAATTAAGACTGGGTGGGGCGGGAAGTTTCTATTGGCACCGAGGGAAGGTGTGTGGGTTTTTTCCCCCTAAGAGTAATTGCCACGAGGAGGGGAGTGTTGCAGGATGGGAGGCTTAACCCGACCCGGCTGCAGTTCTCTTTGAAAATTGCCCCTTGTGGGGCAATGAAGCCGAGGACAAAACCTTCCATTGGCACCAATAGACTGGGAGACTATCAATGCCCATGAGTCCTGATGGCTATCTGCTACCTCCAGTATCGGAGGCAGTCTGCCTATGTACACCAGTTGCTGGGGAACATGGGTCGGAGGGTGTGCTGTGGCACTTGTGTCCTGCCTGTGGGCTTCCCATTGGGGCGGCTGGTTGGCCACTGTGTGAACAGAAGGCTGGACTGGATGGACCCTTGGCCTGATCCGGCAGGGCTCTTGTGATGTTCTTAATCTAGGGTCCTGAGATATGAGTTCGGGGCTGATGCCCTGTGAGCCGCGCCCTACTAACAGCACTCCTCTACATACCATATATTAGACCCAAATGCTCCTGATCCGGTGGCCATGCTGGCTGGGGATGCTTGGAGCTGTAGTCCCACACATGGGAACGATGGGGGTTGTATTCCAGATGCACCCGTGGCCTTCCTCAGTACGCACACCCGATTCCCCGGTGTTTCTGCTTGTCTCGCCTGCCCTGATTGTCTCCTTGTGAATGCAATTCTATTAACGGCCTGTGCGGTCTCAAAATCGCTCTGTTTCCCCCGCTGCATCTCATTAGCTCAGTGCCGTTCTGACAGGGTATCGATTAAGCCGTGCCGATAAAGGTCTCCGGTGCGGGAGGGGAGAGGCGGCGCATGCAAATGTCTCGGAAGAAGCCCAAACGCATCGTCGCTCTAAGAAACAGGACGCAACCAGAGAATGGCAGGCAGATAGTGACGGCTGGGGAAGGGAAGGCCTTTAAAAGATTCACTTGGGAAGCAGCAGGGCGGGCGCCGAGGGTCGGCACGGTCGGGCGCTTGACAAGGGCCCACGCTGCTGCAGGGGCCCACTGACGAGCACCCCCTGGACTCGCTCCTCCTCTTCCCCGTTGCAGCCTGCTTGTTCGCCTGCCTCTCGCTCTGGCCCAGGCAACGGGGGTGGCAAGAAGGAGGAGGAGCACATGCCCCGGCCGACTTGCTCCCTGGCTCTCTGCCTGTCAAGCAAAGACGTGGTAGCAATGGCGAGAAAGAGGATGAGGAGGAAAAGCAGCTGGTGACCGTGGCGGTGAGAAGGTGGACTCACTGATTTGGTTCAGACAACACGAAAACGAACACTTATGGGTTGAGTGTGGGTTGTCATTGAACCGTGGGCCATCGTTGAACCGTGGGTTCTCGTGTTGTCTGAACCCAACTGAGATAACAGACCGTGGTGAACAACCCACAGTTCGCGGCCCAACAACAAACCAGGGGCTCTCTTTGTGGGTTGTTCCGTGGTGAATTTGGCCAACGGATCTGAAGTCGCCTACCCCCGGGCTACAGCTTCCAGATATGTTGAGCTGGGGACAGGGCCGGCCCAAGATGTTTTGCTGCCTGAGGCAAAGAACAAGATGGTGCCCGCTCCCGTTCCGTGTGCTAAAGCCTTTCTTCAAGACTGAACGACACAGGCAGATGGGACAGCGTCCTCCGCCACACCTGAAGGCATCAGGCTAGCTTGGGGGGGGGGGACAGTGTAGAGAAGGCCACGTGGCACGCCATTTTCTCCTCGCATCACCTCCCAGCATCTGCCGCCTGAGGAAACTGCCTCACTTTGCCTAATGGTAGGGCCGGCCCTGGCTGGGGATGATGGGCAACGTGGAAGTCCAATGTACCTGGAGGTGCCAGTTTGGAGAAGGCGGGGTGAGCATGTTGGACTTTGGCCGCGGAGATCCGAGTTGAAATCCCCAGATCTGGGGGATTCTGGGAGTCGTAGGCCAACACATCTGAAGGACTAAAGGTGGGTGAAGGCTTAGCTATCCAGAGAGGGAGAACTCTCTCCCTGCTCTAATAACCACTAAAAAAAGAGATTTGCAGGGAAGGAATAAATTTAGTCATGTAAAAGAACAAGAGAGAGGTGGTGCGTGTAGAAATTCTTGGCACTATGTGAAACTTATTCATCAAAACCAGGCCGAGGGTGGGAGGCGAGCGAGATTGAAGCTTCTGATGGATATAGGAGGTATGAAAACAACGTGACATCAAAGGGACTCAAAAGAGCTGTCCTCGCACACTTTGCTCTGAAGACGCGTTGACGGCTGGCTGGTGAGCCGAAGTGACGGCCTCCGTGAGACAGCCGGCGTGAAGAGAAAAAGGAGGACACGGTGGGCGGCTTGGGAAGGAAGCCGCCGCAGAGGCTCTTGGGAGTGAGGCAGACTTGCCTCATGCAAACCATGGTTTGCACATCCGCGGTAAACCGTGGGGATGCATGCTCCCTGCCTGCTCTTCGCAGAGAGCCTCCTCTTTCCATCCTGGCATGAAGCAATGTAAATGCATCCCTGCTAACCATGGTTTGCAAAACCCACTTCAAACCATGGTTTCAGGAGGAGCCACCCTGGTTTGCTCTAACCACGGTTTGCAGCGCCGCGCCAGCATTGTTGATGCCAGGAAGCTTTAATTATCTTTGCTGGATGAGGAGAACCAGGGGGCTACCCTGGGTTGGATCCGGATTTAGGCTGGGTCAGCTGCGCTGGTGGAAGTGGACTTCCCCCATCCCCTCCTTCCCAGGGCAGCCCCCAGTCTGCTCCTGCCAGAACTTGTGTCCTTATGTGAGTTTTAGACAAGTTTATGGAGGAGGAGGAGAGGTGTTTTGATGACTATTAGCCATGGTAATCACATTGAACCTCCATGAAGGGAGGCAGTCAACCTCTGAGGGCTTCAGACTGGGGGGCCAGTGGAGGCTGGTGGCTCCAGTGTCAGTGGGGCGGTGTATCCACTCCGGGTTTCATTCTGAACTTTTAAGGAGTAATCCATGGTGCTGAAACCCCCCGCTCCGAAATAGGCTGAGCACCGTGGTTAGCGCCCTCAAAGTTCAGGCTGAAACCTGGAGTGGATACACCGCCCCACTGCCATTGGCGCCACCAGCCAACGCTGCTGGGGACAAACCACAGAGGACAGCCAGAGAAGGAGGGTTTCTGGTGCAGTTTGGTGGGGAGCAAACCAGGGAGCATCTGGAGCAGTGTTCTCCAGCCTTGGGTCTCAAGATGTTTTTTGGCCTACAACTCCTATCTGAAAGCCAACACCTTTGTGCCCTGCTTCCCAGGTATCTGACTGACCGCTGCTGGAGACAGGGCGCTGGGGTTCGATGGAACTAATCCGACAAGGCTCTGACTGCATTCTTTTGACAGTCATTTTCCTTCAGGCTATGAACAGAGGTGTGTTAGGAGTGGCTGGATGAGTAAACTCTTTTGCAGGCTCTTAATCTTTGCGTGGGCTTTGTTTTGCTACTTGGGCTTAGACATGGTACGCAAAGCTTGCCGTTGTCGCGCAGAAACAGAAGCAGCTCAAAGTTTTTTTTAAGATGGGAGGAGAAGTCCCAGATACAAACATGCTTATCAAGTTATTGGCATAATGCCCTGCCTTACTAGGCATGACAGGCACTGAGTGGGTTCAGACAACACGATAACCCACACTCAAGGACTGGGTGCGGGGTTGTCGTTGAACCATGGGTTATCGTGTTGTCTGAACCCAGCTGCGCTAACAAGCCATGGTTTGTTAACCACAAACAACCCATGGAGAGAACCCCTGGCTTGTTGTTGGGTTGTGAACTGTGGGTTGTTCCCCATGGGTTGTTATCTCGGCTGGGTTCGGACAACATGATAACCCACGTTTCAACAACAGCCCATGGTCCAACAACAACCCATACCCAACCCTTGAGTGTGGGTTATTGTATTGTCTGAGCCTAGTCTGCACTGGCTACCAGTTGCTTGCTGAGCCGAATTCAAGGTGTTGGTTTTGACCTTTAAAACCCTACACGGCTCCGGCCCAGTTTATCTCAAGGAGCGCCTCCAGCAACATCAAGTAGGCCGCTCAACAAGATCTGCCAGGGACGGCCTTCTCCTTATTCCATCAGCCAGAGCAGCCAGGCTGGTGGGGACTAGGAAGAGGGCCTTCTCTGTGGCAGCCCCCACGTTATGGAACTCCCTCCCTAGTGACCTTCGCCATGCCCCCTCCGTGATGAGCTTCCCCTGTGCATTAAAAACATGGCTGTTCAGGTGGGAAGATGGGGTGGGTTAGGATTTTAAAAGAATTTTTTATACTGTTTTAATTATCATGTTTTATTGTGTTGTTTTAATTGTACATCGCCCCGGGTGGCTGGCCAGATGGGCGATTAACAAATGTAATTAATTAATTAATAGTCATTGTGGGGGAGTTGTAACAGTAGCCCTTGACAACTAGATTTGATTTTTTGCTTCTAAGGCAGGGACGGAGAACCCGCAGCCAGTAAGGCACCCCCACGGGGTTAGAGCATCAGCCTAGCGATGGACAGTTCCTACGTTCCAACCACGAAGGTCACTGGATGCCTTTGGGCCAGTCGCCGCTCTCTCTCGACATCGCCTACCTCGCAGGGTTGTCGTGAGAGTGGAATGATGGGGGCAGGTGGGGTTTGAACCCTATGCGCCCCTTTGAAGTGCTTGGAGGAAAGGCAGGATGAAAACAGGTCATAATCATCTGGACGCTCATGCTGATGTTCGCCTCCCAAGGATGGCTCCGGGCATCGTACTCTGGAATAGTCGGGGGCTGCGTCACACACGTGTGCTTCATCACTTCATGGCTGGCAAGGTGGTGCTAGGCACCGAAAAGATCCGGGGACTCAGGCCCACAGGACAAAAAAAAAAAAATTTTTTTTTAATGCACAAATTTGCAAATGCTAATTTACACGTGCTCTAAAGTCTCGTGTGTGTGCATGTCTGTAAAGGAGCTGTCCCCTAGGGACACCCGTATTTGTCAAAAGGGATGGATGCATGGACAGCGGAGAGGAAGGCATTGGATTTCTGGAAGAAAAAATCCCAGGCAGAAAGATTCAAGGGGGGGGGGAAAGCAGGAGGTGAAGCACATGTGGGCAAAAAGCCAGCTAATGCAGGGGGATCCGATGCAACGGAGATAATCAGGGCCCCTGTAGCTTTCTTTCATCAAGTGCCCCTGGACAGCAGCAGGGTGGCGGGGCAGAGGGCCTCCCAGAGATTCGGGGCTCCAAATGAAAGATTCGGGGCTCCAGCCCTAGTGGCCCGCCCCCTAACGCCATCTCTGGTGGCCACTGATGAATTGCCCAACAAGAGGACACAAATTCCCCCCCCCCAAAAGAGGACATTTGCATAAAATGTCCATGTGCGAATTTCTAGGTACAGATGCCAATTTAGAAAGAATTATTTATCATTTAAATGGAAAGACGGTACGTCTCGCAATAGTGTGGGAGGCGGGGGCCAGGTGACCTGGGTGCCTTGCTCCGTCCGCTGTTCAGGTGCTCTCCCTGGGCAGCTTCAAGACCTCTGAGCTCCTCCTTTCTTAATTTAAAAAAACCCCAACGCTGCCTCTGGATGAGCGTTAAATCGTGTGTCTGGAGGGGCCATCACAGATGCAAGTGGGCCTTGCCACAAAAACGTATCCCCACCCTCTTAACCCTCTGTTCTGGTTCCCACCGAACCATCCAGGAGACGCCACTCAGTTACCACTTCCAGTTTTCTGTCTTGTTTTCTGTTTTGGGGGATGAAGGTTGTTCCCTTAGGTTTGGGGGCTGTTGTAGTTTTTGAGGAATGTAGTTCTGGAAACCTCGCGGTTCCCCAAGAATGTGGACACCTCCCCCCCCCCTCTCTCAGCAGCCTCATTTCAGCAGCAAAGCTGTTGGCACGTACCACTCGAGTTCATGAATGTAGGGATGGACAATATCACTGACAGTGAAATGTTTCTATCACATCGCCGGCAGCTTTCATCTCCACCAGGAGCGGGTCTTTGGTAAAGCCTAGTACAGTGTTCTCCAACCTTGGGTCCCCAGATGTTTTTGGCCTACAACTCCCAGCATGCCTGGCTGGGACATGCTGGGAGTTGTAGGCCAAAAACATCTGGGGACCCAAGGTTGGAGAACACTGGCCTAGTGGGTCTGAATTGCCCATTCAAGACCAGTGCCCCCAGAATACTTTGCATAACAACAGGGAACCAGGTAGTATTGTTGCTGGGAAAATTCATTTCTCTCCCCAGCCACTGTGAGGACAAGAGTGTTAAGTGTTGCGAAATCGATTGATGTGCACACGGGTGTCTGAACTCTCTCTCTCTTTTTCTTCTCTTTTCTTCTTTTCCAGTTACAGAAAAGGAGGTCCAGCAGTGGTGAGTAGCCAGCGCTATTTCAGATTCTCATGAACTCACGGGCGTGTGTGTGTGTGCGTGCGCATGTGCGCATGGATGTGCCAAAACATCAGAACGGAGAGTGCTGAGATGCGCTTATCCATTTGCCACCAGTCTCTTGAGTGTACTTGTCTCCTTGTACAGGGGTGGACATCTTCAAGAAGTCTAGGAGACATTTTTGCCCCCCGATCCACCACCACCCCAGACCACACCTTCCCCGACACACAGTACGGCACTGAATTTTATTTTATTTTTTAATGGCATCTGGAGCAACTATGGAGCATTAAAAGGGTCAAAATTAGCTTCAGTCAAAAAGGGCTCAAAATGGCCATTCCAGACGCCATTTTGGTAAAAACTCTCTTCCCCCCCCCACTTCTTTTTGACAATTTCGGGAGGCCTCGGGCAGGGTGGAACAACGGTACCCTGCCCCGTCCTTGCGGAAGACAGTTTTGTGATGCGGGAGAGGCGAGGAGACTTTCTCAGCACCATCTGGAGGCCTGTTTTTGCTTCGGGAGGAATGAAATCTGGGAGATTTCAACTTTGGGAGATTTAACACTTGAAAAGTGTGATGAAACCGGGGGGGGGGGGAGAGGAAAAACAGAGGAGCGGATCGACAGCTTTGCAGTGAGCCAACCTCCCAGTTAAAGAAAATAATTTAAAATTCTGCCGAAACAAAATAAAAATCAGGAGGCGCAGGGAACCTGGTGAGCATCAAGAGAGGTGTGTCTGCGGGGCATATTGGTGCCCACGGGCTCCATGTTGGAGACCCCAGCAAATAAATATACATCCATCCTGATGTTGAATTATTTATTCAGTGTCTCTCTCGTCTTTTTTTTTAAGGCTTTACAAGTCCCAGGCTAACCCCAGCTCAAAGTGCAGCCTGCGTGCCTGTAATTTGCAAAAGCTTTCCATCACATTCTCGTTTTGTATTTAACACTGAGTTGTGTGCTTTCTTCCCCCTTTCCTTTCCCCATTTTGTTTTGTTTTACCCTGCGTGTTTTGTCAAGGGTGCATTACCCCTGGGGCACACATGAAGTCTAGAAAGTTTGGCTCATGCCGTGCACCCTTGTACTCTTATATATATATTTGGAAAGAGGCCAGTCGCTATCAAGGAGAGACAGAACCCCCCCGGAGCCATTAGCAAACTGGAACACAAATGTAGTCAAAGAGCAAAATATTCCTTCTTTTCTTTCTTTCTTTTTGCTTCAAATTGAATGCATTATCCTGAGGTGCTCTCTTTTTCAGGCTCTTGGCGAGGAGTGGGTTGATTTGGGGAGGGAGAGACGCCTTGGGGGCGGGGATCGGAGCAGGCAGATGTGCAGAAATTCTCCTTCCGGCAAAAAAATAAAAACGGGCGTATGTGCTTGGGTGAAGAGGGAGGGGGCGTCACGCTGACTGCAGTTCTAGACCTGGCTGTGCCTGGGGGACTCAGACCTCACCACCAGGCCTGCGGGTGTTTTCCAGCCAGCGTTGCTCGGACAGATGGTGGTTGTTGTAACGGAGGCAGGATTCGCAGGGACAAAACACGGGGACTTTTTTTTTTATCAGCGGGGAAGCTGACATCATCTGCTACCCGCCTCAGAATTCCCTCTGAGCTTAGCTCAGAGGCAATGTTGGAGCCCCAAATCTCTGGCGGGCCATCTGCCCCACCCACCCCGCTGTATACAGGCCTGTGGCTTACGCTGGCTCAGCTTGTCTGAGCGTGGAAAGCTAAGCAGGGTCAGGCCTGGTTATTACTTGGATGGGAGACCCCTCCTCTAGTTTCCTGCACTGAGCAGGGGGTCAGACTCGACGGCCTTGTAGGCCCCTTCCAACTCTATGATCTATGAAATCTATGTCCAGCTCAGGTAACAAACCATGGTGGAGCAACTCACAGTTCTGTGAAAGAAACTGGAGTCCTCCCTCTGCTTCCCCCCCCCCCACATGCATACACTGTATTCTTAGCTTCCATTATTTCCAAACTCATGAGGACTAGCGCCTTCCCCTCCCCAAAACGAATGACACGTGGAACGCTTGAAATATGGGCACCGGAGAATAATACGCCCTTGCTAGCCTAGCATGGCCCGCCGAGCCTGGCGCCCTCCAGATGGGTTGGATTACAACTCCCATTGTCCTCATCCGGCATGCCGCTGTGGATGATGGAATTGATAGTCCGACATATTGGGAGGGCTCCAGGTAGGGGCAAGCCGTGTTGAGTTCTTATCTCCCCTAATAACGGCTCCAGAGAGAGGCGGAAGATTTGCGCAACAGCAGTTCTGGTCCGCTGCATGTTTTCGGGGAAAATTCCCCCGATCTCTCGGCTGATGCAAGCATGTGCGCTCCCGCGCTTCCACGCACCGGCAGGCCCTCGGCTGCTACAGACTGAACAACAAAGCACGTTATTAGTCATTGAAGAATAAACACCCGGTTCCTTCTTTCTGGAAAGGAAAACATCACCATCATAAAAATATTTTTTTAATAATAATAATAATAAAAAAACCACCCACTGGTCCTTTTTTCTGGGTAACCAGCCAGCCAGCATGCAGAGCTGAATGGATGAGTGCGATTGTTCCGTTCCTTCGCACCTTCCTTCCAGGGAACGGCTCGGGGAGGGAGTGGGAAGGAGCCGGCATCGAGTGCTGGGGGGTGGGGAGGCGACGCTTGCCCGATGCGGGGGCAGGCTTGGCTGGGTCGAGTCCTGCCTGCTTCGTTGATGCTCAGCGCATGATTTTTCACATTCACCAGCTTGGATCCCTTTCAAAGGGGAGGACTGATGGGTGGGTTTGGTGCTCAGGGGGCCTTTGATCTGGCCCGGCAGGCCTTGTCTTATGTGTGCTGTCAGTGGTGGCGTTTGGAGACGGGAACCTCCTCCTCCGTGCCGAGCAGCCGCGTCTACCTCTGGGCAGCAAAGGAGGGGAGGGGGCCCGCGCTCGTGCCCTACTTGCCGGCTCCCCGCCCGGGGGCGTCTGGTTGGCCACCCTGGGAGCAGCATGCGGGACTGGGCGGCAGGCCTTTGGTCTGGTCCAGCGGGGCTTTTTTAATGTTCTCATCCATCCATCCGCCCCCCTCTTGCCAGCCAGCCAGCCACCTGTCTCTTTCCATCTCTCTCCTTTCTTCCTTCCTTTCTTCCCTGCCTCCCACCCATTTCTTTCTTTCTCCCTGCCTCCATCCACCCATCCCTGTCTGTTTTTGTCTCCCTCTGTATCCTCCCTCCCTCCCATCTCTCCCTCCTTTCTTTCCTCCCTTTCCTTCAACACATCTCAATCTCCCTCTCTCCATCCATCTCTCCCCCCTCTCTGTTTCTCTCCTTCCTTCCTCCCATCTCTTTCGATCTGTCTTTCTTTTTCTCCCTGCCTCCATCCATCCCTGTCTCTTTCTATCTCTCTCTTTATCCTTCCCTCCTTCCCTCTCTTTCTTTCTTTCCCTCTTCTTTTCTCCTCCCTCCCTCCCTCCCTTCCCTTCAACCCACCTCAATCTCCCTCTCTCCATCCATCCCCCTCTCTATCTCTGTGTGTCTCTTTCCTTCCTTCCTTCCCTCTCCTTCCTTCCTTCCTTCCTTCCTTCTCCCTGTCTCCATCCACCCATCCCTGTCTGTTTCCATCTCTCTGCTTCCTTCCTTCCTTCCTTCCCTTCAACCGATCTCTCTCTCTCTCTCTCTCTCTCTCTCTCTCTCTCTCTCTCTCTCTCTCTCTCCATCCATACCTGTCTATCTCTGCACACTTTGTGCTGTTGTTTTAAATAGTGTTTTTTTTTTATTACTACTCCGTATGAGATAGGATGGCCAGCCACCTTGGAGAGCCCGCTTGGAAACAAAAGGGCCAGTCCTGAGCGAGGGCAGGCGACAGACTCAGCCCGCCGAATCGCGGGCCGCGTGAGCTGCAAGCTGTCCAGATGCCTCCTCGCCTGCGAGCTCCCGAGGGGGGTCCTGGCCGAGGCATTCCTTGCAGCTCAGCCCTGTGCATCTTGCAGGACCTTAGACTGGAGCTATCTAGCACAAGGATCGGAAACCTCAGTCCAGGGGACCAGATCCGGCCTTCCGGGGACTCGACATGAGACCACACCCCTTCCCCAGACCACACCCCCTTGCCCTGACCACACCCACCTATAGTTTGGTGGCTTCCCTGCTTTCATGCAGTCTTTCCCCCCCCCCCCATTCTAAAAGGTCGAAATGCCTCTCCTAAGGCTTAGCCTCCGGCAGGAAGACCTTTCAGCTAAAATAGGCTGGTTTGTTCTTCGTATTTTGGCCTCATCCTTTTGCCTGTGGCCCCACCCTCTTTGCCTGTGGCCCCGCCCACCACAGGAATCTCCCTCCCCCCCCCCAGCTTCTCCAAAACTTAATTCGGCCCTTGTGCTGAAAGAGGTTTCTCAGGGCCCCCCCCCAGAAAAAAACAGAGAATCATTGCGAAATTAATATTCTCCCTCTGTCCTTTTGATCTAACTTTTCCGAACATTTGACACCACAGAACCATCAAGCATGAATGGGAAATGTGCACGACCTCAATTCCAGCTGCAGACTTCTGTGTTTATCTGCAGTGTTTCCTTATCCATGCCCCAGCCCCAAAAGCACGTATCGTGAATTAAACAACAGCCTCCCCCCTCGCTGGCTGACGTCTAAAAAAGACACGACACACGAGGAAAAAGGAATGGGGAGGGAAGAAGGGAATGGACCAGGGTTGTTGTGGGGGGGCGCTATTCTCTCCTTGCAAATCCTGGAACCCCATCTGTGTGAGACCCCACACCAGAGGCGGTGATAGGGGGCGGCCTGCTAGGGCTGGAGCCCCGAATCTTTCATCCAGAGCCCTGAATCTCCGGGAGCCCCAAATCTGCCCCACCACCCTGCTGTCCAGGGGCACTTGCTGAAATAAAGGTCCAGGGGCCCTGGTGATCTCTGTTGCATCGGATCCCCCTGGATGAGCTGACTTTTGTCCCACAAGTGCTTCACCTCCTGCTGCCTCCCCCCTTGAATCTTTCCGCCTGAGGTTTTTTCCTGAACTGCCCGCCTCTCCCCTGTCCATACATCCCTTTTTACAAATTACGGGGTCCTTTCAAGACACACACACACAGAGACTTTAGAGCATATGTAAATTAGCATATGCAGATTTCTGCTTTTCGGGGGGGTGTCCTGTGGGCCTAAGCTCCTGATCTTTTGGGTACCTAGCACTGCCCCCGGGGAAAGTTTTTGTTGGGGTGTGCGTGTGCTATTCTCTCTCCTGCAGATCTGTCTTCCTGACACCCCATCCTGTGAAACCCCCCACACAGGCCGATGTGCTCCCCCTTTTCTCTTCAGGCCACACGGGCCTCGTCCCCCCCGTTTCCCCTCCTTGCTGAGTCACAGCTGCAGTCATGTGGAAGAAAAGATGCGCGCTGCCTCCGTCGTCTTCTTTTCCCAGCTCTCCTGAGCTGTCCCTCCCACCTCTCTGCCCGGCGCCGCCAGGCACGCGCATCTTGACTGATGCTTGACAGATTTGGGTGGCCCTGTCGCATGATGCTCCCCGAATCTCTCCCCGGCACCACCGACTCCGCCCCCCAAATGCTGTTCCCCTGCCTTATATCCCTTGTTTATTCCTTTCCCCCTTGAATGCTAGCCAGCTTTCCGTCGGCATGTGGGAAGGAAATGTTTCCCGCACAGCTTGTTTTGGGGGAGAGGGGATTAATTTTCTCCCCCCCCCATCCGCCACCCCATCATTAACGGGGGAGGGGGGATTTAACCAGCATTAAACTAAAAATAAAGAGAGTGCTCACACAAGCAACGTTCTGTTTTTCTCCTTGCAACTGAAAAGGGAGAGCAGGAGATGCCACAGCCGGCTTGTTCGCCTGCCTGCCAAGCAAGCAAGTGGTGAGGAAGAGGATGAGGAAGACGAGCCACTCTTGACAATATTGTCGGTGAGAAGGTAGACTCACTGAAGGAGGGGACCCATTGAGGGTGTACAGAGAGAAAGAGGTCAGGACCATCGTCAAGGGTCGGCACGGTCGGGCACATGCCAAGGGCCCACACCCCAGCGGGGGCCCATGGACAAGAGCCCCCTGGAGTCGCTCCTCCTCTTCCCCGTCGCCACCTGCTTGCTCGCCTGCCTCTCGCTCTGGCCCAGACAACGGCGGAGGTGAGGAGGAGCAGGAGATGCCACGGCCTCCTTGCTCACTGTCTCTGTGCCTGCCAAGCAAGCAAGTGGGAGCAACGTTGAGGAAGAGGAGGAGGACCTGGTGAGAAGTTGGACTCACTCAGGGAAGGGGGCCCATGGAGGGTGCCTTGCCCAAGGGCCCTCCAGAACCTGGAGCCGGCACTGGGAGAGCAAGCAAAAACCCCCAATTTTCTCATGTCTACTGTTCTTTATCGTTTCGTATAGTGCTTTAAATAAAAGCGATAGAACACCGGTTTCCATTTCCAAGGCGTGCTGTCGCCTTTTGTTGTGCCAGCTCCTGTGGCAACCTTGTGAGGTGGGCCACCAATGCCACCCATTTTACATGCGGCAACCTGCAGCAGAGAGGGCTCCATCACTGACATAGGCTGGGTTCAGGCAACACGATGACCCACACTCGAAGGTTGAGTGTGTGGGGGTTGTTGCTGAACGGTGGGCTATCATGTTGTCTGAACCCAGCCGAGATAACAAACCATGGTGAACAACCCACAGTTCACCACCCAACAACAAACCATGGGTTCCCTTCATGGGGTTGTTCGTGGTTAACAAGCCATGGCTTGTTATCTCGGCTGGGTTCAGACAACATGATAACCCATGTTTCAACAACAACCCAGGGTTCAAGGACAAACCATACTCAACCCCTGAGTGTGGGTTATCTTGTTGTCTGAATCCAGCCAGTATGTTCAGTCATGGTTCAGAAACCGTGGTTGGGCATTACATCCAAATAGCCAAACCATGGTTGGGTGCAGCCACAAACCATGGTTTTAAGTGGGTTTGTTAACCATGGTTAGTAGCACTAACCAGACAGATTTGGCATACCCAAAGAACGTTGTGCAGCTCAAACTTTCTCTGTGTTTACTCTGAAGTAAGTCCAAGTCAGTTCAATAGGGCTTTATTTCCTGGTCATTCTGCTTAAGATTGCATCCTTAACTGGTTAGCAAAAGTTTTAGTTCGTGGCTAGGGAACTTCTTGCCTGGAGGCCTAATCCAGCCCACAGCAATTCCCTATCTGGCCTGCAGAGGGTTGGTTGGGCGAACAGGGCTGGGCTGCTATTTGTCACCTGCCCTTGGGTGGCAAAGAGACCCCACCCCGTTGCTCTCAGATTTTAAAATTTTCCTTTACCTGCATATCTTGGCATGAGGTTGGCGCGATTTGGCAGATTCTTTATTTATTTATTTATAGGACTGGTTGGCAGTCCTTCACAATTATATTTATATCTCGCCTTTTTCCCTGCAAGGAACCCATGGCGGCTTACATGATCCTCCCCCTCCTCCTCTCACTTTTATCCTCACAACAACCCTGCGAGGTAGGTGAGGCTGAGAGTCTGTGACTGGCCCACAGTCACCCAGTGAGCTTCATGGCCGAGCGGGGACTAGAAAACAGGTCTCCCGAGTCCCAGTCCAATGCTCTAACCACTGTGCCACGCTGCAGATCCCGTATAGAAGCACAACCCGCCCCATCCACCCTACCAAAGGTTTGCACCTCCTGGAGAGGCCTGGCTCATATTCTGATTTTGCAAATCAACTCCAGTTTTGGATGGTGTTTTTGGGATGTGTACTGAATAGAGAAGTGAATGAGGTATCGCACGAAAGCTCAGAGCATAGAGAAAAGGAAAAAAACAAACACGTCTTTGCCAGTTTACCCACAATTCATCAGAAGAAGCAGCCAGAGGTAAACACAGGCTGCATCCTTTGAGTCCTCCATGGCAATTGGATCTGAGACCTCAGTACACTGAAATGCGCTCCCCCAGTTTAAGTATCTGTCGTTACACTGTGTGTGTTGTCTTTGCGAAGGTGCTCTGTGAATGCAGTATGTGTACCTCAGGGGTGGGGAACCTCGAGTCTGGAGGCCAAACCTGGCCCAGGTGGCCACGCCCTCTTCCTCCGGCCCCACCCCTTTCCCGCCACCTGCCGATCGATTGTGCGGCAGTTTCCCGGCTTTTCGTTTAAAATGTCTGAAGGGCACCGAGCTGGCTGGAAGGCCAGCTCTTTCGAAATCTCCCTGCAGAGAGATCTCTTCTCTTGCTTTTTCAAGATCCTTTTTGATGAAGGTGCGGGAACCGGGGACTTTTCTGCCCACAAAGCATGTGCTCTACCCCACTGAGTTCTGGAAACTCGATGAACATGATCCGGGTTTTTATTCACACCCTGTGCATGCACAGACATCAGTGAAGATGCCCGTTCAAGAGGTCTCTGCCTGACCGACTTTACATCTATGCTGCAGCGTTGCAAAGGGTTGTTGCAGGAGAAAACGTAATGCCTGTTGTGCAAGGTGGCGGCGGTGGATCAAGATGGTTTCTCAGGGAGGTTTGTCCAGGGGAAGGAAGCCGTGCTCAGATTCAGAATACCTTGCCAGAATGGATCAGCTCCCATCCCATCTTCACAAAACGCCAGCCCTGTCACCACCTTGTGTTGGCAGTCTGGCGAGCCGCAACCCAGAGGAGAAAAGCGATGTGGGCCAGCGTTTGAAGGAGGATGGGGAAACTGGCTTGCTGGAAGAGATCAAGGTCCATATATATAAAATTCTATTTATTTATATCCCACCTTTTTCCTTGCAAGGAACCCAAGGCAGCTTACATAATCCTCCTCCTCTTCTCTATTTTACTTTCACAACAACCCTGTGAGGTAGGTTAGGACCCAGTGAGCTTCAAGTGAGGACTAGAACCCAGGTCTCCCAAGTCCCAGTACAACACTCTAACCACTACACCCCACTGGCACACTGGCAAGGGATTTGGTACACTTCCTTTTGGAATGCCCGCTGTATTCAGATTTGAGGATTTGGTCAGTTGATTTCCTTACTTGCTGGTATTTAGAGAGAGCTCCCCTTTAAACAAAATTCTATTTTAATTGGCTGGGACAGATTATTTGGTGACTTGTCACACTGTTAAATTTGTTAAGCTAGCTTTAGGGAAAGGAAGGCTTTTATATCGACAGATGAGAACACAGGCCATTGAGCTGTTTTAATTAAATTTTTTTTTTAATTGAGGATACAAACCAATTGTAAACATTTTATCGTTACGCTTGCTTTGAGCTCTTTGCCTGTTGACGTTTTGTATTTTTCTTTTTAGCTTGACGTTTATGCAAAAGCCTGGTTGGCTATTGAGCAATAAACTGAAACCTCCTCCTCCTCCTCATTATCATTATTATTATTACTATTATTAGCATTTTTACCCCACTGTTCAGCCACAGGCTCCCAGAGCAGCTTACAAAGATCAGAAATAAGACTGGGTTTGCCCACAAGCTTACAATCTAAAAGACACGGCACAAAAGGAAAAAGGGATGGAGAGGGAGGAGGAA
Organism: Shinisaurus crocodilurus; assembly: GCA_021292165.1. Lineage (NCBI taxonomy): Eukaryota > Metazoa > Chordata > Lepidosauria > Squamata > Shinisauridae > Shinisaurus > Shinisaurus crocodilurus. The sequence goes on along the minus strand of JAHFWL010001188.1, from coordinate 2,016,517 downwards.
AAACGCACACATGGGCATTTGGTTCTTAAGTCGCAAAGTTCAGCAGGTCAGAGAGCTGGATCTCAGCACAACAGCACGGCGGCGGCTTCCTCTCCTTCAGACCGCCCCAGCAGCGGTAGCAGGAGGGGTTGAGCGGGCTGTCAGTGGAGCCTGCATCCCAGCGTGACGGAGAGGTGCCCGATTGTTGTTTCCTCTCTCCCTCCAATAGCCTCAGCTGTGGTAGCAGGAGGGATGGGGGTGTAAAAGAAAGCTTTCCAGGGCTGGGGGTGTTCAAAAGCTGTGCAAGAGGCCTCAGGTTGTGTGTAATGTTGCATAACCATTAAGAGGAAGGGCCATAGCTCAGGGGTAGAGACCCTGTTTTGCAGGCAGATGGTCGCAGGTTCAATCTAGTTGGTCCAGCCTTCTATTCAGAACAATGAGGACTGGAATCTTGCCGTGATTTTATGTGAAGGACAATAACTCAGTGGTAGAGCCCCCGCTTTGCAGGCAGAAGGTCCTCAGGCTTCGATCCCCGGCAGCATCTCCAGGTAGAGCTGGAAAAACTCCGGCCTGAAACCCTGGAGAGCTTGTTGCTGCCGGTCAGTGTCGACAGAACTGAGCTAGATGGACCAAGGCAGTTCGGTATAATGCAGCTTCCTATGATCTGCTTTAAAGCAACCCCTTTATCAGAACCTTGAGGACTAGAATCTTACCTTTTTTTTTTTTAAGCGGAATGGCTACAGCTCAGTGGCGGAGCCCCCGCTTTGCAGGCACAAGGTCCCCAGTTGGATCCCTGGCAGCACCTCCAAGGAGGGCTGGAAAAACCCCGGCCTGAAACCCCGGAGAGCCGTTGCTGCCAGTCAGTGTTGACCATGCTGAGCCAGATGGACCAGGGGTCTTACATCATGTAAGGCAGCTTCCTATGTTCCCATTTAAATCATGCCTCTATGCAGAACCATGAGGACTAGAATCTTACTTTATTTTTTAGGGAAAGGGCCATGGCTCAGTGGCAGAGCCCCCCCCCCCCCGCTTTGCATGCAGAAGGTTCCAGGTTCGATCTCCGGCAGCATCTTCAGGTAGGGCTGGAAAAACTCCTGGCCTGAAATCCTGGAGAGCCATGGCTGCCGGTCAGTGTTGACAAAACTGGGCCAGGTGGACCGGGCGGGGGGGGGGGGGCTGATTCAGAAGAAGGCAGCTTCGGATGTTCCTCTGGCTGGACAAATTTCAGGGGAGATGTGCGCCAACCGCCCGTTCGTCTCCCTGCAAGTGGGCTTATATGGAGAAGAGTGAAGCAGGGCAAAAGGAAGCTATTTAGGATCAACCTTCCGATGGGGCGTTTTGATCAGGCGAGCTTCTCCCCCCCCCCACCCTCCGCCCTCATCCATGCGCTGGAAAGGTAAGCCAGAGTCTCCCAATGACAGCCGAAGCATCCGTCAAAGTCATGTTCCTGTAAATATTATTCTAACGCCGGCTGCAGTTTTTACCTAAATCAGAAGTAACGGCCGGTGGCGGAAGGTGTCCAATTAGTAAATATTTTGGCCGTCTGTTCCCGTTGCCCCACATCACAGATTGTCGAAATAAGATTGATCGCTGGTGTGGTTTGTCTCCGTTCGGGGAAAAGGTGCGGAAAGGAGCAACTAAAACGATCCTGGGGCTGGAGCAACTCCCCTACGGGGAAAGGTCACAGCAGCTGGGATTGTTTCGCTTAGAGAAAAGGCGAAGGAGGCGGTGACCTGATAGAGGTGTGCAAAGTGATGCCTGGTGTGGAGAAAGTGGACAGGGAGACATTTTTCTCACTGTCGCATAACACCAGACCCCAGTGGGGTCATCCCATGAAGCGGATTCCTTTTGTTGGTCTTGAATCTCCCACCAATCAATTGGAGGTAATATATAGCCATAAGGACTAGTAACCTCCTCCACGGATTTGTCCAATCCCCTTTTAAAGCCATCCAAATTGGTGGCCATCACTATATCACACCGCACAGAGTTAAACTATGCAATTCGCTACCACCAGATGTAGTGATGGCCACCAGTCTGGATGGCTTTAAAAGGGCATTGGACAAATTCATGGAGGAGAAGGTTACTACTAGTCCTTATGGCTGTATATTACCTCCAGTATCAGAGAGGCAGTACGTTTAGGTGCACCAGTTGTGCGGTGTTTCAAAGCTGGTGGATTTCACCCCCATGGAACCAAACTGACCCTGCTTCATCAACAAAACCTCCCAAGTCTGATTTTTCTGCAGAGCTCTCTCCCGGCTGTGGCCTCTCTCTCCTCAGGCCAGAAGCAGCGGGTAGTCCCCCTCAACTACTTCCTGGTTCCTCCCAGGAAGTGACTCCCCCCCCCAATCCGGGCCAAGTCCAGCAGTTCTTTCATACGGCTACATCCCTTCTCTTTTGAGAAAGAAAAGAATTTAATTTTTTTGTAAAATAAACTGGAACTTTACACATAGTCTTCCAGGTATGCAGGTCTCTGAATAACTCGCCCGCTTCGAGTGTTTCTGGCTTCGGTGATGCCCGCTGTCCTTTATTCTGCTCCCCTCTGGACTCAGGGTGTGTCCTTCCTGCAGGCTCTTCTCCTGCATTCATCTCCCCGGGACGACACTCTGGGGTGTCTCTGCCCTGTCCAGCACATGGCTTGTCTCATCCCATCGGATCCTCTGCTGGTTACGTGTGTGTGTGTGATTTGAATTCATGGCCTCACCTGATTCTTCTGTTGCTTTCCTTAGAAGTCTTCTGTTGCATCCCAGCATTGGTGCGCTGCCCATGTGTACCTTGCATGATCGTGGGTTAATCCTGTTGAATTACAGTTGCCTCTTCTTGCGCTAGCCATCACCCAGAGTGGCCGGGTACCGGCTGGATGGGCAATTTAAAAATACAATGAATAAATAGCCAGTGTTCTCCAACCTGGCTGGGGCATGCTGGGAGTTGTAGGCCAAAAACATCTGGGGACCCAAGGTTGGAGAACACTGCGCTAGACTCTGTCCTGTTTTGTTCAGGGTTGGACTCTCACTGGCCGGGTTTGCACGACTGGGGAAGGGAAAGAAGCCATGAAATGTGAACTCAGGTCCTCCTGCTTGGTGCTGGTTATACGAATCTGGGGTCTCCAGCGTGAGGCCCGTGGGCTCCAATGTGCTCATGGACACTTCTCTTGGCGTCCACCAGGGCCCCTGCCAATCCTGATTTTTAATTTTATTTCCTAAGATATATATATATATATATATATATATATATATATATATAAAACCTGGGTGCTGGCTTGCTGCAAAGCAAAGTGCTGCCCTCCAGCGTCATCTTTATTTTGGTTCTGTTTCCGTGTTTTGGAGCATAGACCCGCCACCTCTGCCTTGTAATTGTGTTCTTGGGCAAGTGAATTTTCTTTTCGTTCTCGACGGTTTGCCTTCTGGGAAATGAGTTGTTCTGTGACCTAGCCGCGCCCACCACGGTCGCCGCCTGATGAATGGGCAAGCCCCGCCCACCCCACGCAGCCATTTTGCGAGAGTGCCCGTGACTCGCTCCCCAAATTCCAAATGTGCCCACTGACTCAAAAAGGCTGTAGGAAGTGGACTCCATGTTTTCTGCTCTCTTTTTTTAGCTCAAGAGGAATCACCACAGCCTTACACCAGTTCCAAACCTGCTTCAAATTATTATTATTCTTATTCTCTCTCTCTCTCTCAGGTACAAAGGTTTTATCAAGGACTGCCCCAGCGGACAGCTGGATGCGGCTGGATTTCAAAAGATCTATAAGCAGTTTTTCCCTTTCGGCGACCCTACCAAGTTTGCAACCTTCGTCTTTAACGTCTTCGATGAAAACAAAGTAAATCTGCATCTTTTCTCTGGGTACTCATGCCTTTTGTGACTCAGGGCGCAGTCCTATGCATGTTTAGACAGAAAAAAGGCCTACAACTCCCAGCATGCCCCAGCCAGCAGTGCTGGATTGCAGCTTCAATCCCCCCCCTCTAAACTCCACCCACTTTCCCGCAAAAGGGGGCATTACCCACCCCCTTTTCCTGATCTCACTGGGGAATGGGTTTTTCCAGCAAAAAATATATATTGTTCACTGCTGTAATGCAAAGTATTTTGTGGTGGCTTGGTCTTATTTATATTATTTATTTATTTACAGCATTTTTACTGTGTTTTTAGTTCATTTATTTTATTTATTTACAGATTACAGCCCCCCCCCAAGGCTCCCAGACTGGCTTACAAAGATTAATATTAAGACAGTCCCTGCCCTCAGGCTTACCATCTAAAAGACACAACACAAAAGGAAAAGGGATTGGGAGGGAGGAGGAAAAACTCAGGCATCAGTTCTTAGTTTAAGGTTGTAGGCTCCTTCCAACTCTATAATCTATGAAGCTGCCTTACATGACCTAAGACCCCAGGTCCATCTCGCCCAGCAGCAATGGCTCTCCGGGGTTTCAGGCCGGAGTTTCTCCAGCCCTGCCCTAACACGTCGAGAAGGTAGAAGTGTTCGTAAAGCACGGATACAAGGAAGCCCTTCTTCACACAGCACAGAGTCAAACTATGGAATTCGCTTCCACAAGATGTCGTGCTGGCCACCAATTTGGAGGGCTTGAAAAGGGGATCGGACCAATTCCTGGAGGAGAAGGCGGTCAGTGGCTACTAGTCCTGATGGCTCTGCGCTACCTCCAGGATCAGAGGCCGTCTGCCTGTGTACGCCAGTTGCTGGGGAGCATGGGCGGGAGGGTGCCGTCGCACTCACGTCCTGCTCGTGGGTTTCCCACGGGCAGCTGGTTGGCTGGGCTAGAACTAGATGCTGAACTAGATGGACCCTCGGTCTGATCCAGCGTGGCTCTTCTGATGTTCTCATGTGAGAAGGTGTTAATGGTGTCGTTCACGACTCTCTAAAGCCCTTCCACCACCATCACCACCCCAATCCTATAAGTCCAGGGGCCTGAAATTACCCAGCTGCAGCACTGCGTGCGCATGTGCGCTCCCCAATACACACACCCAGCTGACACCGGATGCTGCCTTTGGGGCCGAAAGGGCCATGCCCTTCCCCGCTCCAAAGCGTTAACGCCGTTGAGAATGCACCTCTTCTAAAACGATTTCCAGCACGGCTCTTCTCGGGAGGCTGGAATATCCGAGCCTTCTCTGTGCCACGGTACAAAATCGCCATCCATCACCAGCAGTCCCCGGGGTTAATTTTTCCAGTCCGTTATTATTATTATTATTATTACAGGGAAACAGATATTAAGTGAAATGCTGAAAGGTGCCGGGGAACAGCGGGGGGGGGGTTGAAACGTCGCATGCTGCTGAAAAAGTCTGCAGGGCAATCCACTCCGCCCCCCGCTCCCTCGCTTTCCCCCGACCCAGTAAAAGCTTCCGGAATTAACTGCGGCAGGAATTACGTGATGCGTCGGGTTTCATGTTGCCGACCAGATTAAGGTTTCCCCCCCCCCCTCCGCTGGCAAGCTGCAGCAAAGCTCAATGCTAATCGGGTCCCTGCATTTTCCTTAGCTGCTTTTTCCCCCTCGTCCCCCTTTTCTTCTCTCCCTGGCGATTAATACTTCCTTCTCCTTTTCAAAAGGGGCACAAGAAAATTAGGTTTATCCGAGCCGAAGAATAGTTCCCCTACAGCGAAGACTAGAACAGTGTTCTCCCAGGAGGGAGAGATTGGGGGATGTGGATATCTCTGTGCGTGCATGTATGTGTGCGTGTAAATATTTTAATATTTTTCGTAGGCTCCGACCTTTGAGTAAATGGCTTTCGGGTCCATTTTCTTAAAACTGCCATATTCCAGGGGTCTGCGCTCACCCGAGTCCTTTTTTTTCCTGTTCTCAGGATGGAAGGATCGAGTTTTCGGAGTTCATCCAGGCCCTTTCGGTCACTTCCAGAGGAACTTTGGATGAGAAACTGCGGTGTAAGTGATCGCCTGGGCCTTTCGGCTTTCACCCTGTACATTAGCAGTTGTCCCCCGCTGTCAGTCCTGTGGCAAAACTAATTTTTAGTGTGTGTGTGTGTGTGTGTGTGTGTGTGTGTGTGTGTGTGATAGCCCTTATGACAGGGATGTGGAACCTCTTTCAGCCCGAGGGCCGAATTCCATTTCAGAGGAACTCGGGGGCCGCAATCGGGTGGTGGGCGGGGCCGAAAGAAAAAGGGGCGAGGCGAAAAATACAAAACAAAACAAACCAGCACATTGTAGGGAAGGACCCCACTATCTTCCTGCCAGCAACAAAGCCTTGGGAGAGGCATTTCAACCATTTAGAAGGGGGGGAACTGGAACAATTGATAGTTGGGTAAAGGGGGTGGAGCCTAGGGAAGGGGGCATGGCCTTCTGGGACCCCAGGAGGGCTAGATTTGGTGCCTGGACCGGAGGTTCCCCACCCCTGCCTTATGAACTAGAATTTCACCTTCCCTGACATGCAACCAGTGCTACCTCCAGGTTTTGGGGGGCCTTTGGGCAAGACCTCCACCATGCTCTACCCGTAATAATTCCCAACTTTCTCCTTGTCAATTTAGGGGCTTTTAAACTCTATGACCTGGACAACGACGGGTACATCACACGGAACGAGATGCTAGACATCGTAGACGCCATTTACCAGATGGTGGTGAGTGTGCCGCGGAGGAGAAAGGCCTCGTTCAGATGAGCAGCTGTTATTTCCGGAAAGAGGGCCAGATATGGAGGGAGGGGCAAGTTCTAGGCCACACCCCCAGAAGGGTAGAATGCCTAATATAAGCTTGAACATTTACAGTGTACAAAAAGTATGATTTGTCTGGTCGCGTGGAGACTACTTTTTACTCGCCCTAGGCAACCAAAGCAAGAATAAGTCTGCAGGCGACCAGACAAGCATGCTTTCGTAAACGGGAGAAGTTGGGTCTTTCTTTTAGCCTACTGATACGCCGCAAATTATTCTCTTAGGTTTGCCTCAACCGGGCCAATAAAACCTCTTAAGGCACAGTCCTGTGAATATTTAGACAGAGCAATGGCCTACAACTCCCAGCATGCCCCAGCCAGCGAGTTGTAGGCCTTTGCACTGTCTAAACATGCATACAATTAGGGGCTGAGTAGCCTTTTCCAACATGGCAGGAGTATTTGGGGGAAACAGACATGGGGATGGAGCGGCCAAGTTCGGGAGCAGGAAAGGGGCAGGCAAGCTTGACACTGGAGAAAATTGCGAGGACCTTCCAGGCCCAGAAGGGAAGGACCCCACTATCTCTCTGCCCTCTTCCTTTCCGCAGGGCAATACCGTGGAGCTTCCCGAAGAAGAAAACACGCCGGAGAAGAGGGTGGACCGGATTTTCGCCATGATGGACAAAGTGAGACATTTCCCGGGGTCTTATTGCCTTGGGCTCCATCCAGAGATACCCATGGGGCACAATAAGGCACTGCCAATCAGTGGCAAGGCGGTCATGCTGAAAGTGCGGGCACTCGTCGTGACCATCCCGTCCCGTTCCCCGCCCCCCCCCCGTTGCCACGCCCCCAAGTACAGCCCCATATGGCAGGCAGCTGCGTGGATCCAGATCAACAAACCAAGTTCTAGCGTTTTTCATCTCCAGCAGCAGCAGCAGCAGGTCTTTGGTAAAGCGAATGGGTCTTAACCGCCCATGCTAGACCAACCAATCCCAAAATACTTTGCATCACAACAAGGAATAACACATTGCTGCTGGGAAATAAATAAATCCCCCCCCCCTCCCAGCTACTGTGAGGGTTGCGGCTATGCTGGTGGGGGTGGCAGGTGATGTCAGCATCCCTGCAAATAAAGAAGTCCCAGGGCTGCATCCCTGTGGACCCTGCTGGGGCCATATTGAGGCAAAGCATGTGCGTGCAGAAGGTCCCAGGTTCGACCCCCGGCTTCTCCACATAAGGGCTAGGAAAAATTCCTGCCTGAACCCTGGGGAGCCACGGCAATCCTGGGCTAGATGGACCAAAGTGGGTCTGACTTGGCAGAAGGCAGCTTCCAGTCTTCCTGTGGGTTCCTTTCATTGTCCATGATGCAATAAGAAAATCTGTGCAAAGACTCCCTGGAGCAGAGGTGGGGAACCGGCCCCTGTACTGTAGCGAGTTGTGCACACAGAACCACGCTCTCACACGCACAGCGTCCCGACAATCTACAAAAGCGGATTTCCTTCCTATTTGTTACATTTCTATACCACCCAATAGCCGAAGCTCTCTGGCTCGGTTTGCAAAGATGAAAACCTGTAAAAACACATGATAAAAACCGTATGCATATAGACATGCAACACAGAGAGAGACACGCACTTATCACTCGAAACCATTTTGAACAATCAACAAAAAGAAGAATTCAAGACCCGATTAAAACCGCACTGTATGCTGCCAAATGTCCAACGTTGGGGGGGGGGGGCCACCACCGAGAAGGCTCTCTCCCTCAGTGGCCGCCTTCCGAGCCTCCCTCGGAAGAGGAACCTGGAGAAGGGCCTTCGATGACCATCGTAGTGCATGGGGACGCTCTTGCTGGGAGAGGCGCTCCGTCAGGTATTGTGGTCCCAAGCTGTGTAAGGCATCATAGGTCAGAACCAGTACCTCGAATTCTGCTTGGAAACATACAGGCACCCAGTGCATTTGGGCCAAAATCATTCTATGTTCAGACCTTCGGAATCTGGCCACCAGGCGGGCCTTGCTGGGAAGATCATTCCACAATTGGGGGGCCACCACTGGGAAGGCCTTCAGCCCCATTGCCGCCTTCTGAGCCTGCCTCAGGGGAGGCCCCTGGAGGAGGGCTTTAGATCATGAACGTAGGTACGGGTGTGTAGGTTCAAATAGCTGGATCGGTGCGCTTCTGCCTTTTCTTTTCACCCCTGGGGGGGGCAAGGTTACATCCAGGGGTGGGGGTAAGATGGAAGCAAAGATGAGAAGGGTGTGTGTGTGAGAGACCTGTGAAGTTCATTGGGTGACTTTGGGCCAGGCACACTCTTGTCTTGGCGTGACCTCCCTCGCAGGGCCGCTGTGCGGATAATACGGGAGGGTAGAGAGAGGCGTCCCCCTTCCTTGGGCTCCTTGGACAAATGACGATAATAAAGAAACGCAGTTGTCTCTCTTCCGGTTGCTCGACTCTTTCCCGCTTCCCTCCGTTCCAGAACGCGGACGGCAAGCTCACGCTGCAGGAGTTCCAGGAGGGGTCCAAGGCCGACCCGTCCATCGTCCAAGCACTCTCCCTCTACGACGGACTTGTATAGTTCTGTGGTCCTACACTTTGGTGAGCGGCCTAGCGGGGCGGGCGGGCGGGCGGGGGGAGGGAGGGAGAGAGAAGGCTTGGCGCCGGCCCTGTGCGCCTGGCTCCGTTTTAACTCTTTTTTCCTCCCCGTCCTCCTTTTTCAGACATGCCTGAGGGACGCCTCTTCCAGTGCCATCAGACACCCACCCACCCCCCGCCCTCAGACAAGATGCTCGCCAGCCCTCCTTCACGTTAAATGCGAACAACGGACGCGCTTGGGGGGGGCCTAATGTCAAGCCAGCCACTTTGCGCTCAAACTCAACTTGTCTCCATTTGCCAACTTCTGCATTTAACGGGGGCGGGGGGGGGATGAATGGAAAGGAAGGGGGAAGAAGAAGGGGGGGAGAGAAGAAGAAAAAGAAGAAGTAGAAGAAGAAGAAGTAAAGACAACATCATTTGCTTGAGCCCCCGAATATCACCCAGTGGTAGTGGTGGTGGGGGGTTTTCCTCTCGCACATTAATTTTTCCCCCCCTCTTTGTTTTGAATGAACTAAGAAGAAGTGATATTTTGCATTTCTTTCACGGGTGGGGGCGGGGGGGGAATGCGGGCTGAAGATAAAGGTACTTATTAACGCAGCGATGTTTCCAGCTGCCACAGGACTGGATCTGAAATGTCAGGGTGGATGGATTCTTAATCGGAGCTGGCTTTTTGCATTTGAAATCCCATGTTCCACATCATCGTCTCGGATTGCAGGAAATTGCATTGTGGGTGTGGGTGTGTGTGTGTGTGTGGTGGAAAATATATGTGCACATATCAATTAATTTGGGGTGGGGGAGTGTGCCACATTACTGTTGGTTCTGTTAATTTTATTTCCGTGCGTGTAGGGAAAGCGAGGCACTTTTTTATTTTTCGTTTCCCAAAGACCTCTAAATTATCGGTACCTATTTATTTGCCGCTTCAACATTGCTGCTGTATTTTTAGCCAGATGTGTCAGAAAGAAAGAACCCCCAGCGATCAAAGGCCGTTAAGGTTTACACATGTCTCGGCCGCCAAGGTGTTGTCACCCGTGGTAGAAATCAAGCCAAAAAGAAAGGAAGAACAAGGAAAGGAAGATAGATTTCCCCCGAAGTTATACATGTGAGCTCTGCTGCCTGGCTGAGTCTAGAAGGGGGTACAAGTGACCCCTTTACGTTGTGTTTGTCTTTGGCTCTTCGTTCCTTCATCCGTCGTCGTCGTCCCCCCCGCTGCCACCACCAAAAGGTCCCCGCTGAAGCCTGTCGATCTCAGCCTTGCGAATCTGCTCCACCCTCCTTGCCTTGGAGAGTCCTCGAATGCCGTCTTCCCCCCCTCTCTGTGCGTGTTCCCTTTCCTGTATTTCCTTTGCCCGGCTGTGTTCCTTTTGCCATTGGAGCCTCTGTTTGTAAAAGACAAATGACGAAATAACCCCGTACCCAAAAGTTTTCTCTTGCATGAAACAAAAGTGTTAAATGTGGCCGATCTTGTCGGAGCTTTAAAAAAAAAAAAAAAAAGTCGTCTTCTTTCTGAAAGAAAACAAAACAGACTAACAAACCAATGCACCAGAAATGTCATTTCTTTGTGGACTTCGGGGGAACCGGTTCTTGCTCACTGTGGAGGTTTCCGTGCAGCCTGGAAGGTCAGGTGATGCCAAGGGGCCAATCCAACGTCAGTGGGGTGGTGTATCCACTCCGGCTTTCAGTCTGACCGTTTGAAGGAGCCATCCATGGTGCTTAACCTATTGGGGGGACGGACGGACACAGGGTTCAGCACCATGGATAGCTGCTTGAAAGTTCAGGCTGAATCCTGGAGTGGATACACGGCCCCATTGACACTGGAGCCACCAGCCTTCACTGGGGGCTGATGCGGGGCATAAAGTCTCACAGAGCTGTGGGCTCCGCTCAGTTTCGGCAACATGTCCTCCCCTCGGCACCACAAGATTTCTGGCCTACCTTGCCGGCCACCTGCCTCCCGAGGTGAACTGCCTGCCCTCAGCTTGTGCATCCGACACAGCCTCGTATTTTACTTTTATTCATCTATTATATTTATATCCCGCCCTTTTCCCCTCCTACGTGGAACCCAAGGCGGCTTATGTGATTCTCCTCTGCCTCTCCGTTTGATCCTCACAACAACCCTGTGAGGTAGGTGAGGCTGAGAGTCTGCAACTGGACCAAAATCACACAGCAAGCTTCACGGCTGAGTGAGGACTCGAACCCACATTTCCTGAGTCCCAGTCCAACACTCTAACCACTAGGCCACGCTGACTCTCTTGCATGTTGCTAATCTCAGATGGATGCAACAGGGAGGCTGGCTTGCTGCGATGCGATGTGCCACCCTCCAGCGCCATCTTTATTTAGGTTCAAAAGAGCGGCTTGAGGCCCGCCTCTGACTCAGACATAGGTTCTTGGGCAAGTTATTTTTCTTTTAGCCTCACCAGTTTGCCTTCTGGGGAATGGGTGCTTTGTGACTGGCCACCCCTGCCATGGCAACCATTTTATGAATGGGCAAGGCCCACCCCCATGGTGGCCATTTTGTGAGAGCACCCACAACACTCTCAAAATTCCACATGTGCCCCCCCCGGTCCCAAAACGTTGGGGACCCTGGTGGTGGAGATATAGATATAGACTAGCGACAGTAATTTCAAAATATATTTAGAGCTAAACATGGCTTACGTGGTCGTCGTCCTCGCCGTTTTATCCTCACAACAACCCTGTGAGGTAGGTTAGGATGAGAGTCAGTGACTGGCCCAAAGTCACCCAATGAGCTTCATGGCCGGGGGGGGGGGCGACTAGAACCCAGATCTCCCCAGTCCTAGTCCAACACCTTAACCACTATGCCACACTGCCTCTCAACTTCTCTTTGTCCGCTTTCTCCACCTCACGCATCACTGCAAACATCAGTTTATCCAACAGGCAGTCCCAGGACCATACAGGCGGGGAAGCCATCTTGTCCTCTGTACGAAGACCTGTTTTTATGCATCGCTTCGACGTTTCTTTAATATAAGCGACTCATAAATATTGTTCAATAGTGGGTTTATGCTCCAGCGAAGTGGACATCCTGCAGGGTGCTACAAGGCACTTGCGCAGAGATGGCGCGTCTGCTCTGCCGAGGCCTCCGCTCGCTCATCCAGGAGATGCATCATGGCAGGAGACAGGCCGGTGGAGTTGCTAAGCAACCGCATCACTGGCTGACATCCTGGTGTTGCCCGGTACCACCCTTCGCCTGGTCCCAAGGAAGGAAATAATATTTCACTTCGCTCCGAAAGCGCCCACAGAGAACAGGCTCCGCGAGGCGGCATCGGAGAGACGAGAGGGGAGCCGCAACGCAACTGCGAACCGCAATATAGAGGAGAAGGCGATCAATGGCTACTAGTCCTCATGGCTCTATATTACCCACAGTGTCAGAGGCAGGATGCCTGTGTACACCAGTTGCTGGGGAACATGGGTGGGAGGGTGCTGTGGCACTCGTGTCCTGCTGCTTGTGGGTTTCCCATGGGTTTTCTCCCTCTCTCACCATACTAGAACCCCAAAGGGGTCATCCCATGAAGCGGATTGGTGGGAGATTCAGGACAGAGAAAAGGCAAGTCCTTCACGCAGCGCAGAGCTAAACCGTGGAATTCACTTCCACCAGATGGAGTGAGGGCCACCAGTTTGGAGGCTTGAAGAGGGGATTGGACCAATTCATGGAGGAGAAGGCTCTCAATAGCTACTAGTCCTCATGGCTCTATGCCACCTCCAGGATCAGAGGCTGTACATGCCTGTGTACACCAGTTGCTGGGGAACATGGGTGGGAGGGTGCTGTGGCACTCGTGTCCTGTTTGTGGGCTTCCCGTGGGCAGCCGGTGGGCCACTGTGTGAGCAGAACTGCTGGACTAGATGGACCCCTGGTCTGATCCAGCATCAGGGCTCTTGCGTTCTTAATACTCTCTGGAGACGGCAACCAGCTTTTTTTTAACCCTGGGGTCCCCAGCGTGGGGCCTGTGTGGGCATCAGTTTGCCCACGGACACCTCTCTCGCCGCCTGCCAGGCTCCCTCGGCCCTCCTGTTTTATTACTGATTTTATGTCATTTTATTTTTAAACTGGGAGGCTGGCCTGCCTGCCTGCTACAAAGCAAAGTGTCGCCCTCCGGGGCCATTCTTTACTTGGGTTCCAAACAGTGGTTTTGTTGTCTTGCGGCTCAGACCCCAGCTCTGCCTGGGACTTCGGTTCTTGGGCAAGTCGCTTGCCTTTGGAGTCTCGCCTGTTTTCCCTTCTAGGGAAATGAGTGTTTTGTGCCCCACCGCAGCAGCCATTTTCTGAACGAGCAAGGCACCCCAGCAGCAGCCATTTTGCGAGAGCGCCCACGGCACGCTCTCAAAATCCCAAATGCGCCCTCCATCCCAAAACGTTGGGGGGGGCCTGTTCTAAACCAAAACAATTTCCAGCTGCAGTTACCATACCTAAACAGGGATGGCTCGGTCCTTTTGTTTAACCTTGTGTCCTCTCGGCAACGTTTCATGGCTTTCCAGTGAAATCACTTGGGTGCATTCTGTATTTTGTACCTTTGCGGAAAAAACAATGACGCGCGCACAAGATGTCCACGCAAATATACAAAAAATGTGCGGACGATTCCCTGTTTTGATACTCACATTCTTGAATGGGAAGCTTTTAATCCCAAGTGTCGGTTGAACGTGCCATTTTAGCTTCACATTTCAAGCTGTTTGGACGTGCTAGCACCCCCAGACGTCTCAGCCTGGCGGAGCGCTCGGTTATTTATTTGTTCATCCGATTTCTGTCCCAGCTTTCCACCGAAACAACAGCACTCGGGGACACTTACCTGAAAATCCAGATTAAAAACAAAACTTGTAATAATAATAATTTTAAAAAAAGTAGCGTAAAGGCAAATAGATTCAAAACGCAAATAAAAACACAAGTGCCAAAGAAATGAACAGCACCCATTTAAAAACACAACCGCCAAAGAAATGAACAGCACCCAAAGAAATGAGCAGCTAAAAAACCCAACAACAACAAAACAGCTTTTATTTATTTATTTGTGCATTTCTATCCCATGCAATAGCTGAAGCTCTCTACTTATATATCCAAAGGCATATAAAAACTGGGGGAGCGGGGAGGGAGGCAATTTAGCCTGTTTTTATTTCCTTAAATGTTCTGTTTTTTAAGGTGCAATCCTAGGCATGTTTAGACTGAAAAAAGGCCTACAACTCCCAGCATGCCCCAGCCCTTAATTGTGTTTTTAATTTATTTCTTTTTCTCAGGGTATTAACTAAGTTTTCATTTGAATCTTGGTTCTTATTCTCCTTAGCCGCCTTGCGTGCTGTCATCTTGGCAGAAAGGCAAGGGGTGTAAATCAAACCAATCGATAAACAGCCTCCCCTCAGCAGAGAGTTACAGAGCCAGGGAGCCACCTCTAAGAAGCCCCTTCCTCGCATCCCCACCAAACGTGGCTCCGAGGGTGGCGGTACCGAGAGGCAAAACCAGGATGGATGTGTGCCAGCTTTTCACATTCCCAGTCCTCACTGCTGCCTTGAGGTGCCCCCTCCCGAACTGTAAGGGGGGAGTTTTGTGTTTGGCCTCTTGAACCATTTTGTGGTAGTTTGGGGGGAGGGGGGCACTTACTATGGTGGTGGTAGAGGCAGATGGGGTTCAGGGTGAAAAGGCCACTCTGGAGATGGTTAAAACAGAGATCTGCCCACCATATTTTCTCCACCCAGAATGCCTCCCCTGGTGAGCAGAAGTCTCTAATGCACAACTTAATGCTCTTCCATGTAAAGATTATCGCCACCAGCAGCCATTCCAGCAGGTGGTACTGAAGGAGATTTATTCAATGAGAGAAGATGCTCTTTAAAGTATTTTTATCCCACCAGAAACACTCCCAGAGCACTTACATATTGATCGGTAAAACAAGACAGTCCCTGCCTACAGGCTTACATTCTATATATTAAAAAAAAGACATGACACATGAGGGAAAGGGCATGGGGAGGGGAGAGGAAAAATGAAGTCTTTCGGCAGGGCTGGTGGAATGGCCCCACTTCTGCCTCTCAGCTCCCTTAGTGCAGCTATGAGGGGCAAGGATTGAGAGGGCATGTAGCCCAGACACAATGCTGCAAACACTTTGTCTATGTCATCGGATCGCACAAGACAGAGCCAGAGTCGGTGCATTTGACGCCTCAATGCGATCTGCAACGAAAGCACATTGACTGGGTTCAGACAGCACGATAACCCACACTGAAAGATTGGGTTGACCCTGGGTTGTCGTTGAACTATGGGTTGTCGCTGAAATGTGGGTTATCATGTTGTCGTAACCCAGCTGAGATAACAAATCATGGTTTGTTAACCACAAACAACCCATGAAGAGAAGCCATGGTTTGTTGTTGGGTTGTGAACTGTGGGTTGTTTGTGGTTAACAAAATGTGGTTTGTTATCTTGGTTGGGTTCAAGCAACACAATAACCCAGATTCAAGGGTTGAGTATGGATTGAGAGTGGGTTGTTGTTGAACCATGGGTTATCGTGTTGTCTGAACCCAGCTGAGATAGCAAACCGTGGTGAACAACCCAGAGTTCACAACCGAACAACAAACCATGGGTTCTCTTCATGGGTTGTTCATGGTTAACAAGCCATGGCTTCTTAGCGCAGCTGGGATCAGACAACACAATAACCCACAGTTCAACGGCAACCCACGTTTCACCAACAACCCACACTCAACCCTTGAGTGTGGGCTATCGCGTTGTCTGAGCCCAGTCATTGCGTCAAGCTCATTGTGAAGGGGAGCAAAGCTATCCTGGAAGTGGCAGGCAAACAAATCCCAACAGGCCTTTGATGGATCCAAGAGTCCATTCACCAGGAGAGGTGTCAATCAACCCCAGCCGACTCTGAAGAGCTCCCCGGGACGGCTAATCGAGAGGCAACAAAACGGGCCTTCTTGGCTGCCCTCACCACGACACGGTAGCCACAATGAGATGCTCGAACACATGTTCGGTCAGCTTCGTCATGACTCGTGCGCCATTTGTGCTGGAGACATGGTCATGCCTGTTTCATCTGGTATCGCAGGGAGCCACGTGAACTCCATAGTATGGGAGAGGGCACTCTGGAACTGCCACTGGGTCTCCGTGCTTTCCATTCACCCACCAAGTGCTTTTCCTTCGTTTCTTAGACTGGCGCACCCTCTAGCGTCCAAAGTATTTCCTGCAGACTTCTGCCTGCTTTTCCCATTCACTGCATCCTTCTGGGTCCCTGAGGTCGCCCATGCTGACCTGAGCCAGAGAGAGGATATAAACCAGTGTTCTCCAACCTTGGGTCCCCAGATGTTTTTGGCCTACAACTCCCAGCATGCCCCAGCCAGCGTAGCTGGCTGGGGCATGCTGGGAGTTGTAGGCCAAAAACATCTGGGGACCCAAGGTTGGAGAACACTGATATAAACCAACTTGCTGCTGGACCTTTGACCTTTCTGCCCAGAACAGACTCCCTCCAGCCAATTCTTGTCCTGCCTCAGTCGTCCATCTCCCTCTGCCCTCTGTGCACCTCTGCACTGCTTTACATAATAAGAACATAAGTGGAGAGCATGCAACGTACACACACGCACATACACACACACACACACACACACAAATATCTGATCACTACAAATATAAATGGGCAAGAACCAAAATAAAAGTGAACTTCATAGCCTAGTTAATTGCTTATTTATTTATTTATTTATTATATTTATACCCCGCCTTTCTTCCTGCAAGGAACCCAAGGCGGCTTACATAATCCTCCTCCTCCTCTCCATTTTATCCTCACAACAACCCTGTGAGGTAGGTTAGGCTGAGAGTCAGTGACTGGCCCAAAGTCACCCAGTGAGTTTCATGGCCTAGCGGGGACTAGAACCCGGGTCTCCCGGAGTCCCAGTCCAACACTCACTGCTACGCCACACTGGCTTAGAAGGCCAAATTGCTCACAAGGAGGCATAAGAACATAAGAAGAGCCCTGCTGGATCAGGCCAAGGGTCCATCTAGTCCAGCATTATGTTCACACAGTGGCCAACCATCTGCCCACGGGAAACCCACAAGCAGGATGTGAGTGCAACAGCACCCTCCCACCCATGTTCCCCAGCAACTGGTGTACACAGGCAGACTGCCTCTGATACTGGAAGTAGCATAGAGCCATCAGGACTCGTGGCCATTGGGAGCCTTCTCAATTCCTCCAGGAATTGGTCCAACCCCCTTTTAAAGCCCTCCAAATTGGTGGCCACCACTCCATCTTGTGGAAGTGAATTCCATAGTTTAGCTCTGCGCTGTGTGAAGGACTTCCTTTTCTCTGACCTGAATCCCCACAATCCAGCTTTATAGGATGACTCCGTTGGGTTCTAGTATTATGAGAGAGGGAGAAAAATGTCTCCACTTGCTCCACGCCATGCATAATTTTGTACGCCTCTATCATGTCTCCCCTTCCTCACTCTTTTTCTAAGCTAAACAGTCCCAGCTGCTGTAACCTTTCCTTCTACGGGAGCTGCTCCAGCCTCTGGATCATTTGGGTTGCCCCTTCCTGCACCTTTTCCCAGCTCTACGATATCCTTTTTGAGGATGCGGTGACCAGAACTGCACACAGTGTTCCAAGTGTGGTCGCACCATAGATTTGCATAAGGGCAATCCATTTCTATAAGGGCAATAAGATATCATGCTAAAGAGAGCTATTCTGGTGTAGTTGTTAGAGGGGTTGGACCGGGACTGGAGAGACCGGAGTTTTAGTCCCCAACTCGGCCATGAAACTCACTGGGTGACTTTGGGCCAGTCACTGGCTCTCAGCCTAACCTACCTCGCAGGGTTGTTGTGAGGATAAAATGGAGATGTGGCCATAAAATGGAGCTGTGGTGGGACTGCAACTCCGGTCAGGCCTAGCCACTGTAGCCAATGGTGAAGGCTGATGAGTGTTGCAGTCCAGCCACACATCTGGAAGGCCTTGGGGACCCTGCCCCAAGGCGAGTCCAAACATTTTTGTCCTAGCTTGGCCAACAAGAACAAGGCAGCAAAATTGAATATATATTCAATATAAAAAAAGGAACAAGGGTACAATCCTATGCATGTTTAGACAGGGGGAAAAAGGCCTACAGCTGGGGCATGCTGGGAGTTGTAGGTCTTTTTTTCTGTCTAAACACGCTGCATGGGGTTGCGCCCTTATTCCATCTTTTATACCACGTCAGCAACATTGACACGTTTTGTACAACCCAGGCCTATGCAGCCCGAGTCTCTGTGCATTCAGCAGAAGCTTACTCTGAAGTCACCACGCACAGCAACGTGGGATTTGGGAGCCTTTCTTATGGTCAACCTGGATACCTTTGCTTTTATCAGACATAAGTGTGCCTTCCTTCTGAGGAACCGTGCAATGGGATTGCATTGTTAAGAGTCTCATATGAAAAAAATACTCCAGGCACAATCCTATGCAAGTTTAGGGGGGGGGGGGAAGGCCTACAATTCCCAGCATGCCCCAGCCAGCTGTGCGACAGCACCCTTTGCTGTTTTAAGGCTGCAATCCTAGGCACACCTCATCCTCTGCCTCATCATCATCAGGCGATCACTCGTGACCGAGTAAGATTGTCTTCCGGGATAAAAGGAGGAAATTCTAAAGAAGATTGTGTAGACTCTAGCGATGGGTCCGTAAGGGACTGTGGAGGCCAATTCTAGATCCACACAGCTTCCCACAGTGAGGACACAGGTTACCAGATAGAAGATGGTCCTGTAAAGGATTCATTTGACGTGCTTTTCGCTTAGCACGTTTCTCCCTTTCACCTTGCACTCGGGCTTCTTCAAAGTCCATGGAACCTTTGTGAAAGGCCAACCTCCATTTAGATCGTTCATGGGCCAGAGCTTCCCAGTTTTCGATGTTTATATTGCATTTTTTTAGATTAGCCTTATGAACATCTTTAAACCTCTTATATTGACCACCGATATTCCGCTTTCCATCCTTGAGTTGGGAGTAAAGTAACTGCTTTGGGAGACGGCAGTCAGGCATTCGAACAACATGACCGGTCCACTGAAGTTGGCGTTGAAGGATCATTTTTTCAATGCTAGTAGTCTTTGCTTCTTCCAGTACACTGACATTTGTTCGCCTATCTTCCCAAGTAATTTGCAGGATTTTCCGGAGGCAACGTTGATGAAACCTTTCAAGGAGGTGGAAGTGACGTTTATAGATAGTCCATGTTTCGCAGGCATACAATAAAGTTGGTAATACAATGGCTTCATAAACCAGTGTTTTGGTCTTCTTACAAATATCCCGATCCTCGAACACTCTATGTTTCATTCGAGAAAATGCGGCACTTGCGGAGCTCAGACGATGCTGGATTTCACTGTCGATGTTAGCTGTAACAGAAAGATAGCTGCCAAGATAGAGGAAATGATCGACATTTTCCAGTATTGTCCCGCCAAGCTGGATAGATGGCATCACCAAAGGGTTGGCTTGCACTTGCTGATGAAGCACTTTGGTTTTTTTGATGTTAAGTGAGAGACCAAGTTTTTCGTATGCTTCTGCAAAAGCATTTAGGATAGTTTGGAGATCATCCTCTGAATGTGCGGAGACCACATTATCATCAGCATACTGAAGTTCCACAACGGAGGTTGTAATTACCTTACTTTTTGCTTTCAGCCTGCTGAGATTAAAAAGCTTTCCATCTGTTCGATATATAATTCCCACACCGGTGGGAAGTTTCCCCTTGACAAGATGTAAAACCATGGCGATGAAAATGGCAAATAATGTTGGGGCGATAACACATCCCTGTTTAACACCTGATCCCACTTTAAATGGAGCACCATGAGAGCCGTTGTTGTCCAAAACCGTTGCCGTCATGTTGTCATGGAGAAGTCGCAAGATATTTACAAATTTATTGGGGCATCCAATTTTCATAAGGATAGTCCAGAGAGCTGTACGGTCTACAGTATCAAAGGCCTTAGCCAAATCGATAAATGCCATATAAAGGGGTTGATTTTGCTCCCGGCATTTTTCTTGGAGCTGGCGTGCAGTAAAAATCATGTCTACTGTCCCTCTAGAGGGGCGGAAACCATATTCTCAGGGAGGATCTCTTCTGAAATAGATAGAAGACGGTTTGCGAGAATCCTAGCAAATATTTTACCTGCGGTTGCTAAGAGAGAAATGCCCCGATAGTTTCCACAGTCTGTTCTATCATCCTTCTTAAAGAGGCTGATAATTATGGCATCCCTGAAGTCTTCTGGGATCTCTTCTCTTATCCAGATTTTTTCGATGAGTTTATGAAGATGTTGTACAAGTTCGGGGCCCCCTTCTTTAAAGATTTCAGCAGGAAATCCCATCTGGTCCACTAGCTTTGTTGTTCTTCATTTGATTAATGGCTTTTTTTACTTCATCCAAAGTGGGGAGTATTGCAAGTTCCTCTTTAATTTGTTTTTGCGGGATTTGCGGAAAAATCTCATTATCCACCTTAGATTTACGATTTAAAAGGTCATAATAATGCTCTTTCCAACGCAGTGCAATAGACTCTTTGTCTTTTAAGAGTTTGGTGCCATCTTTTGATTGTAAAGGGTTTGTACCATAGGTTTTTGGTCCATAAATGGCCCTTGTGGCCTTAAAAAAGCCCCGCGCATCATGGGATTCTGCAAGTTGTTGAATTTCTTCAGCTTTCTTTTTCCACCAAGCGTTCTTAAGTTCTCTTGTTCTTCTTTGGACCTCAGCCTTTGCGCTAGCGTAGGTTTTCATCTGCCCTACTGAAGACTTACTAATTTCCCACTGACCAAGGAACCTGCGTGGCTGACCCAGGATGGAGACAGTTTTGAGCTAACAGCTGGATTTTATGTTTCCAAAAATAGAGGATCAACAATTGTGTCCTACTTTCCCCCCCCCCCCTTGGTCCTGGAGGTGGGAGGAGGGGCGATGAAACCTAAAAAACCATATCACCTGGCAGAGCCCAATTCAGTATCAGCAAACCCTCCTCCTCAGTGTGATCTGAAAAAGGACAACGGTTTCTGTTTTTTTTTTAACATCACAATACATATGTTAATAGACTCACCCTTGCAATGAGGCCTGTGTTACAATGTTTCCTGAATGGCAACTGTTAAGGGAATTATCACCGGCTGTATATTTTGCATTTCGGTTCCCTCTGGCAACACAGTTTACATCTCCCCACCCCTTGCACAGCAAGCTACTATGTAGGTGTTTTTTGTTTTTTTAAGTATTCTAAAAGTGCAATCCTTATACAGATTTAGACAGGAAAATGTCCCAAAGTTCCCCAGCCAGTCATTGTAGGACTCCACCCCCCCCCCCAGGTCTAAATATGCATAGGATTGCAGTCCGAAGAGAATTGGTGGAGAGGGAAATGGGTCAGCTTGTGGAACTCTTCGAGTTATAGTGGCAGAGAGTTCCTCAGGCCCTGAAATATACGTAAGCATTTGCTAAAAAAAATAAGAAACCTCACAGGTGGGATTGTCCTGTGAAGGAGCAGTTTCCCCATTGCTGGGGGCAGTGCTGGGAAGAAAATCCCCCATCCGTTAGGCCAGTGTTCTCCAACCTTGGGTCCCCGGATGTTTTTGGCCTACAACTCCCAGCATGCCCCAGCCAGCTACGCTGGCTGGGGCATGCTGGGAGTTGTAGGCCAAAAACATAGAATCATAGAAAAGTAGAGTTGGAAGGGGCCTACAAGGCCATCAAGTCCAACCCCCTGCTCAATGCAGGAATCCAGGTCAAAGCATCCCCGACAGATGGCCATCCAGCCGCACCTTGAATGCCTCCAGAGTGGGAGAGCCCACCACCTCCCTAGGTAGTTGGTTCCATTGTCTTATTGCTCTGACAGTCAGGAAAATTTTCCTGATATTTAGGTGGAATCTGGGTTCCTGTAACTTGAGCCCATTATTCCGTGTCCTGCAAACTGGGATGATCGAGAAGAGATCCTGGCCCTCCTCTGTGTGACAACCCTTTAAGTACTGGAAGAGTGCTATCATATCTCCCCTCAGTTTCCTCTTCTGAAGGCTAAACATGCCCAGTTCTTTCAGTCTCTCCTCATAGGGCCTTGTTTCCAGTCCCTTTATCATCCTTGTTGCTCTCCTCTGAACCCTCTCCAGTTTGTCTACGTCCTTCTTAAAGTGTGGTGCCCAGAACTGGACGCAGTACTCAAGATGAGGCCTAACCAGTGCAGAGTAAAGGGGAATTATCAGTTCACGCAATTTGGAAGCTATACTTCTATTAATGCAGCCCAAAATAGCATTTGCCTTCTTTGCAGCCATATCACATTGCTGGCTCATATTCAGTTTGTGATCTACCACAAGTCCAAGATCCTTCTCACTTGTGGTATTGTTGAGCCAAGTGTCCCCCATTCTGTAACTATGCATTTGGTTTCCTCTCTCTAGGTGCAGCACTTGGCATTTATCCCTATTAAATTTCATTCTGTTGTTTTCGGCCCAGCGCTCCAGCCTATCAAGATCTCTTTGAATTTTGTTTCTGTTTTCCAGAGTATTAGCTGTTCCACCCAACTGTGTGTCATCTGCAAATTTGATAAGCATTCCCTGCACCTCCTCATCCAAGTCATTAATAAAAATGTTGAAGAGCACTGGGCCCAGGACCGAGCCCTGTGGTACCCCGCTCGTTACCTCTCCCCAGTTTGAGAAGAAACCATTGATAAGCACCCTTTGAGTCCGATTCTGTAGCCAATTGTGGATCCACCTGATAGTTGTTTCATCCAGCCCGCTTTTAGCTAGCTTGCTAATCAGGATATCATGAGGCACTTTGTCGAAAGCTTTGCAGATATATTATGTCGACAGCATTCCCACAGTTCACAAGGGAGGTTACCAGATCAAAAAATGAGATCAGATTAGTCTGGCAGGATTTGTTCTTGACAAATCCATGCTGGCTTCTAGTAATCACTGCATTGTTTTCAAGGTGCTTGCAGACTGACTTTTTTATAATCTGCTCCAAAAATTTCCCAGGGATTGATGTCAGACTAACTGGCCTATAGTTCCCAGGTTCCTCCTTCTTGCCCTTTTTGAAGATGGGAACAACATTTGCCCTCCTCCAGTCATCCAGCACTTCACCTGTCCTCCATGATTTCTCAAAGATAATAGACAGTGGTTCTGAGAGTTCTTCTGCCAGTTCCTTTATTACTCTAGGATGCAGCTCGTCAGGCCCGTTCAGAGCAATCAGGTGCTCCTTGACCATTTGCCTATCAATCTCAAGCTGCAATCCTGCCCCTTCAGTCTGCACTTCAGGTTTGCCAGGGGGGTCATAGACCCTCTTTTGGGAGAAGACCGAGCCGAAGTAGGAATTGAACACTTCTGCCTTTTCCTTGTCTTCTGTTATCAATTTGCCATCCTCATTGCGTAGCTGAACCACCATTTCTTTCCTCTGTCTTTTACTATGCACGTATCTGAAGAAAGCTTTCTTGTTGTTTTTAGCATCCCTCGCTAACCTTAGCTCATTTTCAGCTTTGGCCTTCCTGACACTATTCCTTCAGTTCTGTGCTACCTGCCTGTACTCTTCCCTTGTTGTAGCCTGTCCTTCCTTCCACTTCCTATACGTGTCCTTTTTTGTTTTCAGGTCATCTTTGAGTTTATTGTGAAGCCACATTGGCTTCTTCTGTTGCCCTCTGCCTTTTTTCCTTGTGGGAATTGTTTGCAATTGTGCCTTTAAAATTTCCTTTTTTAAAAACTCCCACCCATCCTGGGCTCCTTTTCTCATTAGAGTTGCTTGCCATGGGACCTTACTTATCATTGTTCTGAGTTTGTTAAAATTGGCTTTCCTAAAATCCATGGTACGCGTTTGGCTACACTCAGCTTTTGCTTCTTTTAGAATCAAGAACTCAAGTATAACATGGTCACTTTCCCCCAGGGTTCCCGAAACTGCCACTTTATCCACTAACTCGTCTCTGTTGGTTAGAATCAGGTCAAGGATAGCCGATCCTCTAGTTCCTTCCTCCACTTTCTGTAGGAGGAAGTTATCAGCAGCACAGCTCAGGAATTTCTTGGAGGGGCCATGTTTGGCTGAGTAAGTCTCCCAACAGATATCAGGGAAATTGAAGTCACCCATTACTACCACATCGTGCCTCCTTGAAACAATGGCAATTTGCTTTTCAAAAGTTCCATCCTCGTCTTCTCCTTGATTGGATGGTCGGTAGTAGACTCCAACCGCCATGTTTGTTTTATTCTTTGCCCCCTTTATTTTAACCCAGATGCTCTCAATGGGGCTGCCAAGCCCCTCTTCCTGTATCTCTGTGCAGAGATACGTATCTTTAACATACAGCGCAACTCCACCTCCCTTTCTGTTGCTTCTGTTCCTTTTGAACAAGTTATACCCTTCAATTGCTGTATTCCAGCCATGGGAGTCATCCCACCAGGTTTCAGTTATCCCTATCAAGTCATATTTGCCCTCATGTATCAAGAGTTCAAGTTCGTCCTGTTTGTTGCCCGTACTCTGGGCATTAGTATAGAGGACATCTGGGGACCCAAGGTTGGAGAACACTGCGTTAGGCATTATGATGCCACAAGACTTTTAGGGTGCAATGCTATGCATGTTTAGACCGGAAAAAAGTCACATTTCACCCCTCTTCCCTCCCCATCCTGTTTTCCTTGTGTGTTGTGCATTCTTCAGATTGGAAGCATGCAGGCAGGGACTGTCTTGTTCACTGATTGATTGTAAGCTGTTCTGGGAGGCTTTTTTTTTGGCTGAGGAGCGTGATAAAAATATTTTAAGAGTGCAATCCTAAGTACCGTATGTTTAGACAGAAAAAAGTTCTACAACTCCCAGCATGCTGGGAGTTGTAGGACTTTTTTCTGTCTAAACATGCTTGAGATAGCACCCTTAATTGTTTTATCATCCTAAGACTGGCTATGCAGACAGCGGGACTACAGCAAGCAATCAGGTTTCTCCCCTCCTATTGGCCCCATCTGCTTTTTGTAAATATCTTGCCTCATGAAGAGATCTGGAGATCTTGAAAGCTTGCACATTTTGGGGGCGGGTGTGTGATCTTTTGAGTTGGCCTCATAGAGGTATTGCACCAACCTGGAGTTTTGGAATTTTACTTCCCAGTGAACATGCAGAACAAGATCAGGTTGCAAATGTTCCTCAGCTCTCTTGGAATGATTGTCTATTTTCCTAGCACAGAGCTGAGGTTGAAAGGAAAAGCCGGGTCTACGCACAGCTCCAGAACCTGCCCTGGGGCGGTGCAGAAAACATTTATGGCAAATTCCAGAGGAGCCGCCACATTGTATAAGAATCTGTTGCAACCACAAGACTTCTGGGTGCTGAGCTCCTTGGAGGAAAGGAGACGGACACTGTCCACGTGCCAACGGTCCCAACGGATCGCAAAAAACCTTTTCAAGTCTTTGCAATAAAAATAATTAATAAATAAATAAAAGGTTTGCAAAAGGAACCCTTTGGGTGTGAAATTGTATTGTTTCAAATAAGAAATACATTAATACTAATAATAATAATAATAATAAATACTGAATAAAAATAATAGGTTTGCAAAAGGAACCTTTCGGGTGTGAATTTTGTATTGTTTCGATTTTAAAAAAATAATAATTGGTAAATGTGTTACCATTGCATGCCATATTAAATGCAATTTAAAAAAGTAAAAATAAAACAAAACAAAGGAAAATCCCCGGAATCTCTTTGCAAAAAGGAGGATGCCCTCGAGCGCGCAGCGCAGCATTCAAAAGCCAGGCGGACTCCCGTCCGTCCGTCCTTCCTGCCAGGTAAGCCTCGGCTACCTGGCCGCGCATGCGCGCACCGCCGTCCTACTTTCCCATCTTCGCTTGTTCGGCACGCGTCCTTTCTGAGCCACGCCCACCTTATACATATGCATATCCATTCGTCTACAAAAGCCCCGGCGACCAATCAGCGCCCAGCGAGGGCGGGCTTAAAGCCATCGGGTCCTTGATTGCGTTGAAGACGTTGCCATCTTTATTTTTTTTAAAGTGTTACGGGGAATGTTTGCGCATGCGCTCATTTCCCCTGCTCTGGTTTCCGTAGTACTGTAGTTTCGCACGTCCCTTTCCCCCTTAAACACCCCGATGCGGATAAGGGAACTAACGCGCTTGCGCGGGATGATTCTCTACCCGAGGGGAGGCGGCAGTTTACATGCTGACGTCCATCTCGCTACCCGATGGGAGACGCGCATGCGCAGTCTCAGCTTAATCCCCTCCGGCTAATGGAGTAGAAAAGGTGAGCCTGCGCGCATGCGCAGCCACTCGCGGGTTCTTACTGTATTCCAGGAGTTCTACGCTTGCGCGGTCTCTTCACCCGCTCAGGACGGGGGAAAGGGAGGAGAGAAGCTTCTGCGCGTGCGCAGTTGTCCGCTCTCTTCCCCCGCCCCCGCGCGCTCACTATGAGAAAGGTGGAGGGACGCTTCTGCGCGCGCGCGCGCTCACTCGGAGGGACGCTGCTGGCTCGCGCGCTTACTCCAAGGAAAGGCGGAGGGACGCTCCTGCGCGTGCGCACTTCTGCACGCAACCCTCCGCGCGCAGTGAGAGGGGCCGCGATCGAGGAAAAGAGGGGGGGGGAGGAGACAGTTTCCCGTTGTGCGCAGCCGCCTGGCGATCCCTCTAGTGGAGGAAGAAGAGGAGGAGGAGCGGGCGGGCGCGTAGTGCTTTTGTGCGCGTGCGCAGAGCTCACTCGCCCCTCACTCGAAGCAGCAGCAGCAGCAGCAAGAGCAGCGAGAGGCGGAGGAGGAGGCGGCGGCTCTCGCTGGTGCGGAGAAAGCGTGAGGGGAGCGCAGGCTCTGCCGCCGCCAGCAACCGCCAGCACCACCCCCAGGCGGGGAACGCGGGCCCGCGAGGCGGCGCAGGAGGCGGCGGCGGCGGCCAGCAGAAGCGGCGGAAGCGGCGGCGGCGGCAGCTCGGGCGAGCCCGGCGTGAGGCGAGGCTCCGGCGCGCGCGCTGCCTGCCCGCCTTCCTCCCTCCTTCCCTCCTCCTCCTCCCTCCCGCCGCTCCAACATGTCGGCGCCGGCGGCCAAAGTCAGCAAGAAGGAGCTCAACTCCAACCACGACGGGGCCGACGAGATCTCAGGTGAGGGGGGGCGGCGGCGGCGCCGCGCGCGGAGGAGGAGGAGGCGGGCGGGCGGGCCCGAGAAACACGGCCGCCAGGGGGGCGCCTCCTCGGCCGCTGCGGCCGCCATCTTCGCGCTCGGCCCCCGGAGGCGGGAAGGGAAGGGCCGCGCGCGGGGGGCTCGGGCCGGATGTGCAGGCCGCGGCGGCCAGGCCAGGCCCGCGAGCGCAGCGGCAGCAGCAGCAGCAGGCGGAGGAGGAGGAGGCCATGTTCGGCGCCCCTTTTGTCTCCCGCGCGCTCCGGCGCCTTCCCTCCCTCCCAGGCGGCCGCGCTTTCTCGCCGCCCTTTTCTTTTAATACATGCATAAATTCCTCCACCAGCTCCTTTCCTCCGCTCCCCCCCAATTTTTTTTTTAAAAAATCCTAACCTTACGTGCTCTTGTTGCTTTTCACGCATGCACAAAAATAAATGCATTATTGGTTGTTGTTGGGTGTTTTTTTTTTAATCTTCTTAAACGTTGCCGCCATGATTGCTTCCCGAAGCCGCATGGCTTTGCTGCACGCCGAGTTCTTTTATTTTTGGGGGCCGGGGGGGTTGCTTGGGCGCGAGGTGGGGGAGGGCGACACGAGGATGCAAGCACGTTTGGACGGGGTGTTTTGTGTGGGGTGTTTTGTTTTTTTAAAGAGGCTCCTTTTCAACGCAGTTTGGGGCTTTGCAACTTCCAGCTCGCACCACGTGCGAGCCTAGCGTGCTTTTTATCCCTCCCCGAAATTCTTTCTCCTTTTGTGCGTGGGGGGGGGTCGCAACTTTTTGCATCACCATGGCCGATTATCGACCCCTGCACGCATCCACCTCCCCCAAATACTTAATTCTAGTTTTTTTTCCCCCCCTGGGGTGGCGGTTTGCAACTTGATTCCCTCCATATGTGTGTGTGTGTGTGTGTGTGTGTGTGTGTGTGTGTATGTATATATTACTCCACCCTATGGCTGAAAAAAATTTTTTAAACTGACGATTGCAATCCATCGTGTGAATATCGTGCCTTCCTTCCTCCTCTCCCCATCTAAATCACGCTGTCTGGGACGGTGCAAGTGTGCAAATCTGCCCCCACGTGCACGTGTTCCTTCCTCCTCCGGCCCTGCCTGCCCTCTTCAGAAACTTTTGCTGGTGTGACAAGTTCTAACAGCGATTGTAATCCTGCCTTGTGTACCTTTTGCATGCGGCCTGATGGTACCCCAGGAGGTTAAACGGCTGCTTTTAAATACTCACTTCCCGCTGACTTTCCTCCATCCTAAAACAGCACTAGATGAGCAATGTCTCTTTAATGTGATCATTGCTGGGGGGTTTTTTTTAATCCCCTTAAAAATTCTCGAAATTAAGGAGTTATCAGGTATGCTTTTTTTTTCCAGTTCAGTGCACTGATTGGTTTCTTTAAATGTATTTAAACATTTTTAATGTTCATGTTTGTTGAACAAACATGGAGCACTAAATACTGTTTTAAAGCTTCTATTAGATCAGTATGAAAATTCACACGAGGGAGATAACAGTCTTGCTGAGTCAAGTAGGCTAAAATGTGGTGATACTACTATCAAAACTGATGAGGAATAGCTCATGAACATGCTAGAGCAACTCTTTTTGCCCATGGAACTCAACATTCTTCCAAATTTTGTATTAAAACCTTACAGCCCAATCTTTGGTGTATTTTCTCAGACATAATTGATGCAGCCTGAGGAAGCAAATGGTATGTTTCAGTCTTGAGATACAAGTTGAAAATGTGCAAATCCATGCTCAGGATGCAGAGTCTTGAGCAATTGAATATAAGGCAAAAGCACTGCACATCCAGAAACATCATTTATTAAGTTCATAATACTCATAATGTTACTTGTCTTGAATTGTGGTGTTAATTGAAGCCTTACTTAAAGATTTGACTGGTACATGGTTGTTTTTTCAGACAAAGAGCAACAGGAAGCAATCGAACATATTGATGAAGTACAGAATGAAATAGACAGGTAACCCATATGTTGCTGAACATCTTTCTTTAGAAGATATTAACAAATAACCATACATGATACATTATAAGTTTGCTATTTTTAAAAAACAGCTTTGCATTCTAAAATCTGGTTAGATGTAGTTGATTATAAGTTTTTTTGAACTTCATTTAATAATTGGTAATCAAGTGATCATAATGCAGAATTTGACAATATAAGTTGTCTTAAATACTTTGGTTCTTGCATGTTAATAATAATTGAAAAGTAAACTGTTGGTACTAATGAGTATCTTTAAGAAATGTTTAAGTTCTTGATACTTAACATTTTGGGCAGAGATTACCCTCTGGTCTGTGAGCCAAGGCTGCTTACGAAAAGTTGAGAAATTTCAATCTGTCCTTTTCACTACACTCCCCCCCCCCCTCCTGTGGACTTCACATGTATGATTTAGTGTGCTCATTCGTTTCATTCTTAATTCTTTTTGCACACTCCTAATCAGTGATCAGATGTGGGGTGTACACACTGCACTGCTGAGCTTACGAATTTTTCAGTTAGTGAGTTGAGGCTTTGCAGCCCAAGCTCTCCAGTGTGGTAGCAGGGTGAATTCGACTTGCAACCATGTGCCCAAAGTGCCCCAAACATTGGCCTGAAGGCAGGTGTGGCTACACAACTGGGAATGGAATTAATCACAGTTCAGTTGAGGGGCTCTGAAAAGTGCAAGCACTTGATAGTGTTGTTGCTGCAATTACCTTGTTTGGGCAAAATGTAAATAGTAAACTTGAAAACTTGAAAACAACTAGCATACCAGATGAAGGTCAAGTTCAATTGAAGGCAGATTAAACCTTACTTCTTTAAGGTTGTTATAGTTGGGATTACAGGATAGCCTTACTTTAGCATTCTAATTATTTAAATCTACTGTGGAATTCCATACTGCCCTTAAAACTTGGTTTGGATCTTGTCTTTGCTACAGACTGAATGAACAAGCCAGTGAGGAAATCTTGAAAGTAGAACAGAAATACAACAAACTCCGCCAACCATTCTTCCAGAAGAGGTCAGAATTGATCGCCAAAATCCCAAATTTTTGGGTAACAACATTTGTCAACCACCCACAAGGTATGCTAAAGTCATGCATTTTCTATCAGTGTATTTAATCTGTAAGTTTATTCGCTGATGTACTTTCTCAAACTAATATGCAACATTCAATATCATAGCCGAAACACATAAAATACAATCTAGGTATATTTTTTTATATAATGCAAAGTCCATGACTCAAATTCCAAGGTGCTGACTACTGTTTCCATTATTCTGTGTTAACTTCAGGCCTCAACATTCTAGAATAGGTCAAGAATAATTTAGTAGAACTGAGGCTGTATATGAGAGTTTGGATTGCTGTAGGATATGGCCATGCAAGATTTTTTTTATGTACATAGCAAGCATCCTGAAACAAGCACATGGTTTACAGGAGAGCAAAACCATTATATGGAAAATAAAGTTTGGTTTCATGTAAAACGAATTTGTGATTGATATTTCATGATTCTGTTTTAGTATCTGCACTGTTGGGGGAAGAAGATGAAGAAGCGCTGCATTATTTGATCAGAGTTGAGGTGACAGAGTTTGAAGACATCAAATCAGGTTACAGAATAGATTTTGTAAGTGTAGGTGCGCTGCACCATTCTTGCATGTTGATTGGACGGGGTGGGAGAACTATTATTGCACAGTATATAGATTTCAAACCATCTACACTCTTACGGGTTTTTTTTTACTGCAGTATTTTGATGAGAATCCATATTTTGAAAATAAGATGCTCTCCAAAGAGTTTCATCTGAATGAGAGTGGGGACCCATCGTCAAAATCCAGTGAAATCAAATGGAAATCTGGGAAGGTATGTAACTTTAAAAAATAAAATTAAAAAAAATCACTGACTGGAACCATGACAGTTTGATTTCCCTGTGAGTTTCTTGATTCTAGTCACTAGTATAGCATCTTCTCTAGCTAGAATCTTTCTTCCTGATATGGGTGAAGTGGAGTAAGATTACATCACCCTAGAGAATTTTAGATGCTTCCATGTTTCAATCAAACCTTGCCTAAAAGAGGTCAAACTATTATTGGGGGAGAGAGTAAGTGAGTTTGCTTCCTAATGTTCTCACTGCAGTTTATTACATGCAAATGCCAAATTATAATGTAGTGTGATGTGAAGAGAAATCCTTGATCTGGAAAGAGCCGTGGCATTAGTCTGCCACGTGGAGATGGAGAGAGCATAAAAATCTTAAGTTAACTGAACTGGTTCAGTTTGCACATAAATTCCATTTTTAAAATTCAGCCCTTCGTCCAAAGTGCTCTGCTTTATCTGCAGCAACCCTGCGTAGTAGGATTAAGCTGTGAGAGAATGTGACTGGCCCAAGGTCACCCAGTCAGTTTCATGGTTGAGGGGGAGGTGGTTTGAACCTGGGCCTCCCCGGGCCTAGTCTTAGGCTGTAGCCACTATACCACACTGGTTCCCTCTTACGAAGAGTCCTGAGGAACCTTAGAAGTCAAGTTTCCCTGACTTATTGTTAGGCTTCTACTATTGGTCTGGCATTGTCTGAAGATACTTGTTAACAAGGGCAGATCTGTTCTTTGCAGGGGCGGGGGAATTCCCATTATTTTAATGATATCTAGAACTAATGCTGAATAGAGCTCTGAACAAGTCAGAATTTGCATGCTGAATTTTCTCTACCCTCGTCTTTTAATATGGCTTAAAACGGTGTGGGCAACTTGTGGCTCTCTACATGTTGTTTTGGACTATAATTCCCATATTTCCCTCATCATTGGCTGCTGGCTAGTGCCAGTGGGAGTTATTAGCCAAAGCATCTGGAGGGCCACACACCTCATCCCGTCTTAAAATATGACTAATGGCATTGTTTGGGATATTCCTAATATGAAGCTATGTTTCCTTCAATACTCTGCACCTCTGTGCTGTGTCAAGAGTGTCAGTGGAACTACTTTAGACTGTCCAGGACTAGTTCCTCATGCCCAAGAAAGTTTTAGCCTTGTTTTTCCAGATGGCCATTTTTTTCTGAAACTATTGCAAACAGTTTCATATGGCACGAGGGTCTGTTCAGCACACTTGAAGTAGCTTTCCATAACCAGGTCAGTAGGTGGCTTGGGAATAAAT
This sequence comes from Shinisaurus crocodilurus, assembly GCA_021292165.1. Taxonomy (NCBI): domain Eukaryota; kingdom Metazoa; phylum Chordata; class Lepidosauria; order Squamata; family Shinisauridae; genus Shinisaurus; species Shinisaurus crocodilurus. The sequence continues at coordinate 1,984,278 of JAHFWL010001188.1, read as the reverse complement.
ATGTGTCAGATACTTTGTCATGCAGGTGAAAATTGATGCTCTTGTCAATTTCATTCTTTCAGCTGAAAGCTCTTAATTCTTGTGTTTTCCTCCTCTCCCCCCCCCCCCTTTCTTCAAGGACCTGACAAAGCGGTCAAGCCAGACACAGAACAAGGCCAGCAGAAAGAGGCAGCATGAAGAACCAGAAAGCTTCTTCACCTGGTTCACTGACCATTCTGATGCAGGAGCCGATGAATTAGGGGAGGTCATTAAGGATGACATCTGGCCAAATCCTTTACAATACTACTTGGTAGGTGTCTTCATTGATTTCATCACACTTGTGGAAAAGCTTTTATGGCTGGCTTAAGATAATTGTACTAACTTCAGCGTGTATCGAATAAGGTTCCTGATATGGATGATGAAGAAGGTGAAGGAGAAGAGGATGATGACGATGACGAAGAAGAAGAAGGCTTGGAGGACATCGATGAGGAAGGTGATGAAGATGAGGGTGAGGAAGATGAAGATGATGATGAGGGAGAAGAAGGAGAGGTTAGAACCTTAAAGCTTCTCTCTTGGATTGCCCAGTCTTAATAAATGGCTTTGAAGCATCAGCCCTGCATTCCCTCATCCTGGCTCCTTCCAGATGTGTTGGGACTGCAGCTCCCGGAATTCCCAGCCAGCATGGCCCATTAGCCAACACATCTGGACAGCACCAGGTTGAGGGGAGGTTGGCATAAGCTCTTGAGCACCCAGTTGCTTACATACATTTTGGCTACATGTGAGTTTGGATTCAATCAGCCCCAAAGTAGAAGGCACTCTATAATTTGCTACACTAGTGTTAATGACTTGCACCAAGTTCTAAATACTTGGTATTGATTAGTATGCAAGGGATGGTTTAAAGTGGCCTTGCAAATAAGTGTCGAACTATTAAAAGCCAGTGAAGGATTTTACTTGCTCACCTGTGTTTGTGTGTATACATGTAGGCCATTTGGCACACAAATGCACTGGAAACATCCAATGGCTGTGCTGCCTGTTACGTACGGGCGATGGTTGGTTGCTGACCTAAGACTACAGTACTTAGTACTGCTATGTTCAGTGGGACTGTCTCCTTACTAATCATGTCTCGGATTGCAGCCTTTGCTTTATGCCATCTTTTCTATGAGCATCTCCTGAAGAGTAACAGTGTGTAGTGATTAAAACTCTGGAAATTAAGTTTGGATTAACTTTATTAAATGCATAGCAATATTTTAAAATGTTGCTTTTCTTTAAACAGGAGGATGAAGGAGAAGACGACTGAACACTGACAGATTCCAACCCCCATCTCGCTGCCCCTTCCCCCCCTCCAGTCCCTGGGAGCAAGTTGCCATCTATCCCCCCCCCCCCTTTCCCTCTGTGCTCAGTCACCTTGTTCTCCTGAGGTCTTTTTCCCCTCTCCTCTTCACCATGGTTCACAAATGATTTTGGAGAAAATACCTTGAGCAGAGTACAGTGGAAAAGAATCTACGCATTTCAATTTTTTTATCCCTCTGTTTTGAAACAAACAAACTGTTAATAGAATCAACACAACCGTGTCCTGTGGGGAAGGAAGAGGACCTGCTCCCTTCACTCTGCTGGAAGCTGAAGAGTGCTAGGCCCCTGTGTAGTAGTGCATAGAATCTAGCTTTTTCCTTCTTTCTCTGTATATTGGGCTCAGAGATTACACTGTGTCTCTATGTGAATATGGACAGTTAGCATTTACCAACATGTATCTGTCTACTTCTCTTGTTTAAAAAAAATGAAAAAGCTAAAAAAAAAAAGGGGGTTATAGACAGGGTAAGCAAGGGGTGGGTTTCAGACGTTGGGGGTGGGTTAAATGGGCATTTTGACAAAACATGGCTTCTTCTCCTTTGGCATGTTTAATCGTGATGTTTAACGAACATCCTTGCAGTTTAAGATGACACTTTTAAAGAAATAAATTCTCTCCTAATGATTACAGTCGAGCCCTGCCACTTGATGGAGAAATCAGCAGAACCTTTATTTAGGATCTTATTTGGAATTTACATTCTCTATTATTGTAATTTTGTTCCTTGTTTTGTTTTTTCAACTTTTTTTTTGTTTTGTTTCACTGGAAAAGAAAGATGCTCAGTTTTAAACGTTAAAAGTGTACAAGTTGCTTTGTTACAATAAAACTTAATGTGTACACAAGGGGGCTGATAGTCTTCACTGAAAGAAAGAAAGAAAAGAAAGAAGCATGCTTCTGACAACCCCTTTAGTTTGGTTTCTCAGTGTATAACAGAACCGTTAGGATTGATAATACATTATGAGGAAGAAAATAGCAAAAAAATGTCAGTTGTACATATAAATCTTGGCGGGCCCTCTTTCCCTCCACCAAAGCAAAGCCCCTCATGCACACTTCTCTGATGGGATTCAGCTTTAGACAGAAGAGGCACTTGTGCATGAGTTTTTCAAGGTGACTTGGGAGCTTGCTTCCTTTCCCTCAGTCAATGTGGGAAAGTATTGCAATTTCCATATCAACTGATAGACAGTCGGCTCACACCACCTCTGTTTGGTTATCTCATTGGACTGAGACTTCGTCTGTTTTCGGGCCAGGTAGAGCAATTGCTTTGTTTGCAAGGGCCCTGCTCTGAGATCTAGTAGAGTGATACTTGGAAAATGATATTCAATGTAGGAGGAATTCTGTAACCTCATCTATTGGTATCAATAAAGATAATCACTGGATTGGCATTTGCTAGTGGGTTCTGCTCCTTTAGAGTTGCTTGAATTAAAAGCTTTTATTTCCCTTGGGAATGGATTGTGGGTGAATTTGGATTAATACTTTCCTTGCAGTATCCTTTTAACTACAGGTGGCATTTGCAGAATTTTCACTGTTCCACCTTGTGATGTACATAAATAAGCAAATTGACACATCTGTTCTTCATTTAACATTTCCATATACCGGTAGTCTAGTCTTCAGGTACTAGTGTAAAATAGCTTTAACATCACAACTGAGCATTGAGTCTGATGACAAATTAGCCCAGCAGACTAATCCATGCTACATTAGGTAATACACCTAAATGAAGATTAATCTGTTGAGATTTAACAATCTCATTCACATTAAGCAAGTTATGTATATGCAACTATCTGGATTAAACTGTTTAAACTGCATTTGGAAATAATTGGTATTGAGTTATAGAGAAAAATATAGGCTTGTGAAGGACAGATGCCAAATTGTTGCTAAATTAGTGCATTCTCTGCTAAAAAGAGATTAAATTGTTAGATTTGACTTTTTAATAGGCTTAGGTGTAATATAGAAAGCCACTTCAACTCGATAACTTCCCTTGTTGACTACTTTAAAAATAATAGTGAACATCTTTTATGTTTAGGCCTATTGAAATCACTGGACTATTCCCTTTTAAAACTATGACCACTAAGTAGCAGTCTTAAACTGCCATTCGATATATTAAACTGGCAGAGAACACTGCGGGACTTTTCCAAGTTAACCTTTATGGAATCTGGTACCCTTTGAGTTTTAAATGCAATATTTTTGCCAGGATTCAAATTCCCACTGGCCCCTGGGGCAGACTCTGCAATGAAGGAGAAACAAGCAAAGGGAGGAGCATGGACAATGTGGCTGAAGGGAGTGTGCAAAGTAACCAGTGAATTAAGGAACTTGAGGGAAGTGGAGAGAAGAACAGAAGAGAATGTCCCAAGGAAGGGAAGTGGGCAGGCCAAGCATGTGGGGAGCCGAGGGCCAGTTTCTAGGATCTAGACCACAGGTGAGAACCTGTAGCTGGACTACATCTAGGAGGCTCAGCTGTTCCCCACCCCATGATGTAGACCTCAACGGAATTTATCCACACAAAGGAGCTGGCCAGTCCCTAGTCTAGGCATCCAAGGACTTTTGTGTACTTGGCCTTGCACCTAAGCGTTGCACTGTGGCGTGCTGCTTTTCCAAGTTCCAGACCCACCATCTCCACCCCACCCTGCTCCTTCGGTCTGAATTGTGTTCCCACTTAGCATGCTCACTTCTAAAGTTTTTTTTTTGTACATCCGCAAACCTCAGGTTACCCTGCGTTATGATCCCGCCCTCTTGTTGCACATTGGTCAGTAGCTGCGAGCACTCGAACTGGATCCAAAATGGAGGGGTAGTGCAAAATGCAGTAGTGCTGTATTTTGAAGGGCTTCCTTGGTAGACACAGCTTTGTAAAAAATCTCTTAAAGACTGCACAATCTTTTGTGGAATTTTGGTTGGTCTTAATAAATGTATTACTTAACTGGATTTCCCCCCCCCCTGGAATTTTTGGGCAAGCTTTCTTATGAAAACACTGCCCAGCGAATGGAAAGTAGGCACATTGAGGGGAAGCTTATTTAATTAATTTATACCCCGCCTTTTTTCCTGCAAGGAACCCAGGGCAGCTTACATAATCATCCTCTCCATCTTATCCTCACAACAACCCTGTGAGGTAGGTTAGGCTGAGAGTCAGTGACTGGCCCAAAGTCACCCAGTAAGTTTCATGGCCGAGCGGGGACTAGAACATGAACAAGAGTTGCTTTTGCAGGGAGAGGGACATTTTAAAATAATCTCCCTCCTCCACTGGTACAGTCTCCTAGGTCAGGACTGCACCGCTTCATTCTGTATGTGTAGCTCACCTTTTCCCAACCGGGTGCCCGCCAGATATGTAAGACTACAATGCCCCTCTTTTCTACCCAGGATGATGGGTGTTGATTCAACACTTCCAAGGGTACCAGGTCAGGGGAAGCTGGTTTAGATCTTGCTTAAGCTGTTCCACTCATTGTGCAGAAGAAGCTGGTTGAATTTTAAGCTGCTGCTTCAAGAATTACAGGTATTTTGATCATGCTCCCGATATGAAAAAAGCTCCCGGCATGTAGCACGGTATTGTAATAGAGGCTGGTTTACGGCAGTTCTCCGCTTCCTGTGCGACTTTGGTCATAGGCAAGGAGCTTTTGGTGTGGGCAAGATCAAAAAGAATAACTCTTCTCACACCTGCAGCTTAAAATGGGGCTGCTCCAAGATTCCACCTGCTTGGATGTCTGCTACAACATTGTGCATAATCGGCAGAGCAGCTCAGATGTGCTGTGGTTTACACACACACACACACACGACTCAAAAGGGTGGGCAATAGCCACCTGTTTCCCACTTCTTTACATTTATTATATTTATAGTCCACCTTTTTTCCTGCAAGGAACCCAAGGCGGCTTACATCCTCCTCCTCCTCCTTCCACTCTCCATTTTATCCTCACAATGGCCCTGTGAGGTAGGTGAGGCTGAGTCATTGACTGGCCCAAAGTCACCCAGTGAGCTTCGTGGCCGAGTGGGGGGACTCGAACCCGGGCCTCCCGAGCCCTAGTCCAACACTCTAAGCACTACACAGTCTTTCCCTGAAATGATGGCTTAAAAAAAATAATGCAGGTAGAGGTCTCCCGGCCAGTTCATCCTCTCGCATTGGGTTGGGTACAAATGGAGTGATATCTCTGGATTAATTAACCAAGTTAATGTGGATTATTTATCTGGTATAGTGGTTAGATTGTTGGACTGGGACTAGGAGTTCTGGGTTCTAGTCCCCACTCGGCCATGAAGCTCCCTGGGTGACTTTGGGCCAGTCACTAACTCTCGGCCTAACCTACCTCACAGGGTTGTTGTGAGGATAAACTGGAGAGGAGGAGGACCATGTAAGCCACCTTCGGTTTCTTGCAAGATGGAGAAAGGGCAGGATACAAATGTAATAATAAATACTTTGGGATTTTAAAAATTGAGTATCTGAAGCTGACCGCGCAAGAGTTGTCAACTCTGATGGGCAGCGGGTCTAGAAGGTCTCAGACAGAGTTCTAGACCCAGTCCTATTACCTGATCAACCCTACCTGAAAGACCACCTTCTCCCATACGACGCTGCCTGGTTTTTTAGATCTTCAGGGGGAGGCCCTTCTCTCCGTCCTGCCACCACCGGAGGCACATTTGGTGGGGACGAGTGACAGGGCCTTCTCAGTGGCCACTCTCAGGCTGTGGAACTCCCTGCCGAAGGAGGCTAGCTTGGCTCCCTCTCCACTGTTGCGCCAGCAGGCAGACATTTTTTTATTCAGTCATGCATGTGTCATGTAAGCTGGTCTGTTGGGTTGAGAGCTTTTTTGTTCTTGTTTTGCTTTTTAACTGTGTTATTAATGTATTTGCTTTAGCCAAGTTTGTATTTTAACATTTTGGTTTTTTATTCTCGTTAGCTACCTTGAACATCATTTTCTTGGTGGAAAGGAGAATCCAGGGATAAATCAATCAAATAAGTGGAGAGTCCAGGGATTGAACATGCAAAATATTGACAAGATGTTTTATAATTAATTAATTAATTAATTATATTTTACCCCTCCTTTTTTCCTGCAAGGAACCCAAGGCGGCTTACATAATCCTCCTCCTCCTCTCCATTTTATCCTCACAACAACCCTGTGAGGTAGGTTAGATTTGTATTTTTCTGCTTCATCACACTCCTGAAGATACTGACTGCGTTCAGACAACACGATAACGGTTGTCTGAACACGATAACAGTTGTCATTGAACCGTGCGTTGCTGAAACGTGGGATATCTTGCCGTCTGAACCCAGCTGAGCTAACAAGCCATGGCTTGTTAACCACAAACAACCCATGAAAAGAACCCGTGTTTGTTGTTGGCTTGTGAACTGTGGGTTGTTCACCATGGTTTGTTATTGCGGCTGGGTTCAGACAACACAATAACCCACATTCCAACAACAACCCACAATTCAGCGACAACCCACACTCAGTCCTTGAGTGTGGGTCATCATGTTATCTGAACCCAGTCAATGTGTGTCTCTCCTCCTCACTTGGGGTCATATCCAATGTTAGTTCTACTTGGAGTAGACCCATTGAAGTGAATGGGACTTCCCTTAGTCATGAATAACCCTAGTCCCATTCATTTCTATGGGTCAACTCTAAGCACGATTAACATAGGATACAACCCCCGGTATATCACTTTGGGAGAACTCCTTATCTTGAGGTTTTCTTTAGTTTCCTTTAAAAAATAAAATAAAAATGCTAGTGTTCTAATTGAATAGGATTCTATGTGCTTAACGTGTTTTGTTGTTGTTTTGTTTTTACAAAGGCAAACTGACCCTGTGTGATGAACCCAGAGAGCTCCCCCCACCCATTCAAGACTGCCTCATGATGACTCATCCCTTTACAAAGGACTTGGAGGGATCCACCTGGATTCATCCATCAGTTTGAATTTCCCTCTCTGGGAGCTGCCCAGACAGACCCCATAGAAATGCGCCCACCCCCATTTGGAAAATCTCCCTTTGTCTTAGAATGGAGGAGCAGAGACTGCACATTTATCATCTCCTGTGAAAGCCAGTGTGCTGTAGTGGTTAGAGCATTGGACTGAGATGCAGGACACCTGGGTTCAAGTCCCCACTCGGCCATGAAGCTCACTGGGCGACTTTGGGCCAGGCACTGTCTCTCAGCCAAACCTACCTCGCAGGGTTGTTGTGAGGACGGAGCGGAGAGGAGGGGGATCGCGTAAGCAGCCTTGGGTTCCCTGCTAGAGGAAGGCGGAATATAAATGTAATGAAATATAATGGATAAATCATGCTAATGTATATGTGCTCTAAAGCAGTGTTCTCCAACCTTGGGTCCCCAGATGTTGTTGGCCTACAACTCCCAGCATGCCCCAGCCAGCGTAGCGTAGGCCAACAACATCTGGGGACCCAAGGTTGGAGAACACTGCTCTAAAGTCTCTCTGCGGGTGTGTCTTTCAGGGACCCCGTCTCCTAAGGACACCCCTGTTTGTAAAAAAGGGATGTATGGACAGGGGAGAGGAGGGTGTTTGATTTCAGGAAAAAAACCTCAGGTGGAAAGATTAAAGGGGGGGGGCAGCAGGGAAGCACATGTGGGTCAAAAGCCAGCTCATCCAGGGGGATCAGATGCCAAAGAGATCCTCAGGGCCCCTGGACCTTTATTTCGTCAAGTGCCCCTGGACAGCAGGGCGATGGAGCAGAGGTCCTCCCTGAGATTCGGGGCTCCAAATGAAAGATTTGGGGCTCCAGGCCTAGTGGGCCAGCCCCTACCACTGCCTCTGCCCCGAACATCAGAGCAGGGGGGTTAACTTCTGGGCAGGTTCTCCTGGGATATTGTTTTGGAGGTGTTCTGAAGTCAGGCCTCGCAGGGACTCAGTACCAACACTTCCCTTTTTATTAACAGGGATTATAGATTTCATAGATATGATAGAGTTGGAAGGAGCCTACAAGGCCATGGCGTCCAACCCCCTGCTCAATGCAGGAAACTAGAGGAGGGGTCTCCCATCCAAGTCATATCAGTCATCCCTGACTGACAGCAGGGAAATCTGAAAATGAAATCCATGTTCAGATTTGCCTGTTCCTTAGGTGCAGTCCTTGCAGGAGCTGGAGGGGGATGGATTTCCCCAGCAGCAGAACAAGGTTCCCTGTTATAATGGGAAGTGTTTTGGGGCAGCTCAGTCTTGAATGGGCAATTAAGACCCATTAGCTTTTAACAAAGACCTGCTCCTGGCAGAGATGGAAACTGCTGGAACTGGTTTGTTGATCTGGATCAACACCGCTGCCTGCATTTTTGGACTCCCCACCACGGACTTTGCTCTGGGGTCAGTTATGATGAACGCCTGCATGGTGAGAATTGGCCATACACCAGGGATGCCCTGTTTCAGATCAGCAGCAATTTACAGTACTTACTTTTTCTTACATTTATATTTTTATTTATTTATTTATTTATTATATTTATACTGAAGTGGTCACCTTTCCCGCCTTTTTTCCTGCAAGGAACCCAAGGCGGCTTACATAATCCTCTTTCCTTCCTCTCCATTTTATCCTGACAACAACCCTGTGAAGTAGGTCAGTCCGAGAGTCAGCGACAGGCCCAAAGTCACCCAGTAAGCTTCGTGGCCAAGCTGGGACTAGAACCCCGATATCCCGAGTCCCAGTCCGACACTCGAACCACGGTGCCGCCCTGTCTTGTTGGCACGCCGGTGATATTTTGGGAGAGTTGTCTTGGTGTTCTACACACTGAATGAATGTTCTAAAAACAACTCAATCGCTGCTGCGTGCAGCGTCACGCCAAGGGCACCAGTCCGTTGCTTAAATTAAAAGGACAGAGGTTTGGCCATGTGAGCAATGATAGCATCGCTATAATTATCCTGCGGTGTTTAAAAAGAAGAGTGACCGCAAAAGATGCTATTGAGAATGTAGACACACGAACCCCTTTTTTTTGCACTGTAATCTCTAGAGAGGTCCCTGCAGTGGAGGCGAGCGTGGGAGTTGGGTTCCAATCTCATAGCTGTGCTGTGATGTTTACCGGGTGACCGAGGGCCCACCTCGCAGGGTTGTTTTGACTGGGTTCAGACAACACGATAGCCCACGCTCAAGGGCTGAGTGTGGGTTGCCGTTGAACCGTGGGCTGGGTTGGTGTTGAAATGTGGGTTATCGTGTTGTCTGAACCCAGCTGAGATAACAAAACCTGGTGAACCAACCCAACAGCAAACCGTGGGTTCCCTTCATGGGTTGTTCGTGGTTAACACAAGCCATGGCCCTTTAAACCTTGCTGATATAGTCATCTTATTGTTATTTTTAATTAGCAAAATACTGCATCACCTGTTGAGCTCTTTTTACTCCAGAGAGTAATTAACTGATTTTCTCCTCCTCCTCCTCTTCCTTTTGGAGGGTTTCTCTGTTTTGCCACCATGATATGTTATATTCCCTGTTGCCACACCTTTATTATTTTGATGCTGTTCAGCAAAAGTAATTTCAAACAAACCAACTAACCACAGCTTTGCTGAGGCAGCTTTCATTTTAGATCAGAGCGCCCAGGAGTCTGGATTTGGAGGAAAGTGATTACAATTTAACTTTTTAACACCCCCCCCAAAAAAACCCAACAACCCAGTTTGGGAGTTGTGGGGGGGGGGGCAGGAAGAATCCCCCACTGGATTATTTCTTGATCTATATACGTAGTCTGGGATCCACTGACAGCCAGCAGAGGGCGTTGGATCCCCTTGGAGCCTCTTGGCTGCTGCTTGGGGAAGGTGGAAGTTTGAAAAAGTCCAGGCGGTTAATCCGGATTGGTCTGACCTGAGATCTACAGAGAAGGAAAGTGCCAAGACGGAGACGCCGGATTGTAGCCATGGCGGCCGGGGATCCCCAGCAGGTGAGGAGGCGATGCAGAGATCCGGTTTCCAAACCCTCAGCCAGGTTCTGACGTTCAGACGTCGTCTTAAGACCACACAGCTTTCCCTTGAAGTGTGACCCAGCCAGCTCCGGTCTGGAGCGCACAGCAGTGTGCATAGTTTTTCCGCGGATGCGCATGTATTGATGGCTTGGGCAGTATTATTATGTTTTGTTGTTGGGTCTGGTGGTATGGACATTGTCTGTTCACTGCTCTGATGAACTTAAATAATGGTAGTAGAAAATTAATTAATTAATTAATAATAGGCACATAGGAAGCTGCCTTATACTGAATAAAACCCTTGGTCCAGCAAGCCCAGCATTGTCGACACTGACTGGGTTCAGACAACACGATAACCCGCACTCAGGGAGTGTGGGTTGTCTGAACCCAGCTGCACTAACAAGCCATAGCTTGTTAACCACGAACAGCCCATGAAGAGAATCCACGGTTTGTTGTTGGGTTGTGAACTGTGGGTTGTTAACTGTGGTTTATGAGCACAGCTGGCTTCAGACAGCACACGTTTAACCCACGTTTCAACAATGACCCACACTCAACCCCTGAGTGTTAGCGTGTTGTCTGAACCCAGTCACTGACTGGCAATGACTCTCCAGGGCAGAGGTGCAGAACTTATACTGCCTTATATACTGAGTCAGACCTTCGGTTCATCCAGTCCAGTATTGGGGACACTGATTGGAAGCAATGGTTCTGCAGGGTTTCAGGCAGGATTCTTTCCTGGGCCTACCTGGATCGAATGGCTACTATGCTACCTCATGGCTATATGCTACCTCCAGTATTTATTTATTTATTTATATTATATTTATACCCCACCTTTTTTCCTGCAAGGAACCCAAGGCTTACATAATCTTCCTCCTCTCCATTTTATCCTCACAACAACCCTGTGAGGTAGGTTAGGCTGAGAGTCAGTGACTGGCCCAAAGTCACCCAGTGAGTTTCGTGGCTGAGCGGGGACTAGAACCTGGATCTCCTGAGTCCCAGTCCAACACTCTCACCACTACGCCACACTGGCTATGGAGTATGCCTATGTACACCAGTTGCTGGGGAACATGGGCAGGAGGGTGCTGTTGCACTCCTATTTGTGGGTTTCCCATTGGGGCAGCTGGTTGGCTACTGTGTGAACAGGGCTGCTCTTACGTTCTTATCTTAAGTAGAAGTCACCCAAGCAATAACAGCGCCTTTATAAAATCAGGGAGATCCTGATCCTATACAAACTTACTCAGTGGAAAAATAATAAAGTCTTTGTGGCACCTTATCTTAAGTAGAAGTCACCCAAGCAATAACAGCGCCTTTATAAAATCAGGGAGATCCTGATCCTATACAAACTTACTCAGTTGAAAAATAATAAAGTCTTTGTGGCACCTTAAAGACTACAGTTTATTCTGGCCTAAGCTTTCTTTGATATTCAGATGCATGAAGGGTTAACCTCAAATTGGCAGATTTACGTAGACATGCAGGGTGGAGTTGGTGGGAGATGTAAACTGTGTTGTCAGAGAGGGAATTTAAATGCAAAAAGTACAGACAGCTGATAATTCCTTAAAAGTTACCTTTCACAAAGAGTTGTTGGGTTGATAACACAGATATCCTTGCAAGGGTGAGCTGATAAACATATGCAGTGTGGTTTTTAAAAACAAAACAAAACCCAAAACCTTTGTCCTGTCTCAAGCCACAGGAGATAAGAGTTGAATCTCTTTGATGAATTGTACTGCAGCAATTCCCCATCCTTATCTACCTTTGGAATTCCTTGATTCAGGAAAGTCTTTGGAATTCCTTTGTTCAAGAATGGCCCCCTTAAGGTCATTCATGGAGTATCCCAGGAGGTTCAGTGGTTTCTGCCCAGCGATTTCCAAAATGTCAGGTTGGGCGTCCATTTATTCTTTTGCTATAGCCCAGGCCACCCCCCAGCCTGATTCCTCCAGATGTTTTGGACTTCTATTCCCATCAGCCCCAGCCAGCATGGCTGATGGTCAGGAATTCTGGGAGTTGTAGTCCAAAACATCTGGAGGGCGCCAGGTTGAGGAAGGCCCCATCTGTCCAAGGGAATGACTGACACAAAACAGGGGCGCTAGCTTCTGAGTTTCACTGAACTCTTTGTCAGCCTCAGTATAGGTAGGTAAGTGAGGGATTTTCTTGGGGGAAGAGGGCAAGAGAACACACACACACACACACACACACACGCACGCTCCCAAACAGGGGCGGTGCTTGGTACTGAAAAGATCCAGAGCTCAGGACCAGAGGACAAAAAAATTGCACAAATTTGTATATGCTAATTAACATATGCTCTAAATTCTGTGTGTGTGTCTGTAAAGGACCTTGTCTCCTAAGGCCCCCCCCCCTATTTATTAAAAGGGGTGTGTGGACTGGAGAGAGGAGGGCATTTGATTTCAGGAAAAAAACCTCAGGTGGAAAGATTCGGGGGGGGGGCAGCAGGAGGGGAAGCACATGTGGGCCAAAAGCCTCCTCATCCAGGGGGATCTGATTTTTTCCTCTTGCAAAACCCAAGGCACCATACACATAATCCTCCTCCTCCTCCATTTTATCCTCATAACAACCCTGTGAGGTAGGTTAGGCTGACAGTCAGTGACTGGCCCAAAGTCACCCAGTGAGCTTCATGGCCGAGTGGGGACGACAACCCAGATTTCCCGAGTCCCACTTTAAACATTATACCGCACTAGCTCTCAATAGAAAGAAATCTAGATTTCTTTTTATTGGGTTCTTTTGTGTTTCAGCATCCCTGCTTGCCCAGTTTTTACTTTCCACGATCTCCCCCTTTGTTGAACAGTTGGCCTATATTTCCATGTATATTTCTCCAGCTCATGAGGACTAGCAACTTGGGAGATTTGCTAGCTGGTTAGATAACTACCACATTTATAACTATAATGGTTCTGTGAATGGGAAAATTGCCAGAACCCAATTTATGTTGGAGCCATTCCTGTGTAGGCTGGACAGACCTGGAGGACAAAGAGAGTATATCTTGGTACCTAGCTTTGGGAAAAATTAAAATATATTTAGGAAATGGGAAGTTGCTTGTGTGTTTTTGGCTGGGGGAGGCTTTGTACGCTTCCTCATTTGATTCCCTTAGGAAAGTTCCTTGCTTTGTTTTGTGGTTCCCCTTTCCAGGACCTCTCCTTTGCTTCAATCTTTGCCTGTTCTTGTTATGATCTCCCCGCCCCCTCCGCCTGCTAGGATAGCTTGGGAGTTTTATTTTAAAAGTTTCTTACTCAAGAAACATTTCTGTGAACATTCTGGGGGACGGTCCAGCCAAAATTTAAGTACTCTTAACATCCAATTAATTTTAATGGTAATACTTTCGTTGTCCTATTGAAACAGGTAGAATTTAAAGTGCTAAAGTTTTTCTTTTTTTCTTCTTTTTCCCCTTCCCCCTTTTTTTCATCTTCTTTTCCTTCCTTCTGTTTCCTCCTTCCTGCTCCCTTTTTTCTTGTTATTAAACCTTCATTTCTGATTTTTCTGGGTGTTGTTGTCGTTGTTTTACAAAAAGTTTAATTACAATTTCCCGATTTCTCTCCACGCCCACCCACACGACCCTCCCGCTGCCCAACACGTTTATCTATATGTCGTGTGAAGGGACTCTGTCTGTATCATACAGGTATTATTACGGTACATTTTAATTCTGCCTTCACTTTAAGGAGCACAAGAGGATCGCCTCCCCCACCCATATTTTAATCTCAAAACAACCCTGCGAGGTAGGTTAGGCTCAAGCATAGTGAGCAGACAAAAGAGCTTCCTGGCAGAGATGAAACTGGGTTTCCGCAGCTCTGGGACTCTCACCATTACACCACACTGGGCACATTCACACATCATGCTAAGCCCACCCTGCATATAAGCCACGGTGGGTGGGTTGTTCGCTGAACAGGCAACCGTGCGCCTGACAGACAACGGGGCTCGCCATGGGTCTTCTCCCACTTCTTCCCTCTTAGTCCTTCAGCCAGCTGTAGCACCGACACCAGTGTCCTTCGCAGGAGAACACATCCTGTCTCCCGCTCCCCTCTCCAATAACTCCCTCTTTTCATTCACTGCCATTTTGTTGCTGTTTTACTGGAGCCTTAAAACGAAGCACAGTTGTGTTCGTTTATTATTATTATTATTATTAGTATTAGTATTAGTATTATTATTGGCCCCCTGAATATTGCACAACTGTGTTTGTAATTTTTTAAAAATATTATTATTATTTTTCTCAGCCTTTCGCTATGGCGCAAGTGCGCTCTTTCGGCTGTCCCATATGTGCAGTCTCGCCTTGTCAATGTCTTTGTAAGTTTCAGCTGTCAGGCCAAGTGGAGCAGTTGACAGACAAGGAAATTGACAAGGGGAGACTTCATATAGGCTAATTTGCACACGGTTGCCAGGGGCCGATTGCCAAGTTGTCAACTGAAAAGCACCAGTGAAGGAGGGGAAGGGGCAAAAGAAGGTGCACCAAAAGTGGGAGGGGGCACAGTATCTCCTCCTTAGCAATGTAATCCTCACGGTTTTAAGTGTTGAACTGACAGTTCTCAGTGCTCTCCACGTTTTCAACACTTCCCTGAATCTCCAGCTACTCAACAAAGGGGAGATTTTAACTACCCCCACCCTTTTTGCAGCTCCTTTTCAGAGCACTTACTGCTGCCGGTGACTGCGGTTCCCTGACAGTTCTAAAAAAACAATGCAGAAATATACACAAATTTAAGGGCTGGGCAGTAAATGGAAGGGAAATTGGCACACCTGCCATAACTGCTCCGTTCCTCTATGCTTAATTGCGCGTTTGGTGGTGAAGTGAGACAGGGCCTTTTTGGTGGCTGCTCCCAGCCTGTGGAACTCCCTACCGAGGGAAGCTCTGTCTGCTCCCTCTCTGCTGTCTTTCCACCTGCAGGCGAAGACCGCTTTATTCAAGCAGGTCTTTGACGTGTAAGTGGGTCTGTTGTGTTGGGTACTGTTTTTATTCCGTTAGTGTTGTGTTTTTAACTGTGTTTTCATGCATTTGTTTTATTATTGTTTTGATCAGTTTTCTTTATGACTATAAGCCACCTGGAGTGCCATTTTTCTTGGTAGAAAGACGGGCTACAAATCTCGGGGCAATTTTGCCTCCAGAAGGGAGAGAGAAAATGGAGTTGCGGGGGAGAAAACTGGGCAGAGGAAAACAGAGATTGCCAGTTAATTTTAATTGAAGAGGAAAAACTGCTTTGGGATGATCTTGTGTACAAATTCCCTGAAGAATGTATTTTATTTGAGATTATTTGGATGCAAATTTCAGTGGCTGGTTTTACCTCCAGTGAAATTTAAATAAATCCTAGTATTATGATTTCTAAATTTGCATATCTAGGTAGAAATTCACATATGCTGATTTTATGGCGATTTGTGTCCTGGGAGGCCCAGATCTTTTAAGCTGCTAGCAACGCTCCTGTGAGCAGGGAAATTGTGTGTGAGTTAGGGGGAAGAACATTATGAATTTGACCCCAAATCTCTCTCACACCCCAGTCATTCCTTCTAAAATGTCCTTTTGCAAACTGGCCTGTTCATATATTTCATAGATCATAGAGCTGGAAGGAGCCTGCAAGGCCATCGAGTCCAACCCCCTGCTCAATGCAGGAGACTAGAGGAGGGGTCTCCCATCCAAGTAATAACCAGGCCTGACCCTGCTTAGCTTTCCACGCTCAAACAAGCTGAGCCAGTGTGAGCCACAGGCCTGAAGTTCTTTGTCCTCCTTTTGCACGCTGGGCAAAGAGACTTCCTTGAATTTGTCCTACCCTGTGTTAATATTTAGCTCAAACGTTCGAGGCTCCGCGATTGTTTTTCTGCAGCCGAAATCTTTGATTTTCCCCGCTCTCGCTCTTTGGCTGAATTCCCAGTGTTCTTAGTCATGGGGCGAGAACTTCCTGCGTCCAGGATATTCAATGAAAGCGACTGTGTCTTGTTTCCGGGTCTTGTCAGTTGAACCTTTTTTTTATTATTATTATTTTTTAGGGGCGTGAATTCTTCACAGATTTCCTGACTTGGCTTTTCTTTTCTGGCTGCTTTTGAGCACCAGTTTTCTTCATTCCTCTTCTGAGGCAGTGAAGTCCAAAGCGAGCGGAGCCTGCCAGAAAAACGTTGCAGCGTGGAACGCTCCCAATTCAGAATGCCAGCTCACACCTTAACGGGGTACTCCATTCCTGGGTTCTCCAACAAGACAACAGTCTTGGCGCCTGCCAGGTTCCCTGCCTCTCCTGGTTTTCATTGTATTTCTAAAGATTTTTTTTTCCTGTTAAAAAAATTAACTGGGAAGCTGGTATGCAGCAATTTTAATTCAGCAAAACAAAGTGCTTCCTTCCAGTGCCATCTTTCTTTGGGTTCAAAACAGCGTTTTTTGTGTTTTGGAGCTCAGACCTCTGCCTTGGACTTAGGTTCTTGGGCAAGTGACCTCTCCCCCCCCCCCTTTTAGTCTCACCAGCTTGCCTCCTGAGGAATGAATGCTTAGTGACCAGGCCGGCCCACCATGGCAGCCATTTTGTGAGCACACCCACGACACTCCCTCAAAATCCCACCAGCCCCAAAAGGCTGAGAACCCTGGCCATGGTTTTCTGTTTGCATGTGTCCCCCTGCTTGAGCACACTCAATACTTATTGGGCAGTTTTTTTTGGGGGGGGGGGAGTTATTTTTTTCTAAAGATTTTTCGTACTCCTGCAAAACGTGGATATCCCCCCTCCCTCCCAGCCTGCTGATTCCTCCCTCTGGTGTGTGAATAGTGCCATTTTGGCTCCATAAGGATCCACGTACATAGAACATGTGCACTGTCGGTATGCAGGTTGGGTATTTCTGTAACAGCCTGCGGTCATATTCTCTGGTTGGTTTACAAGGAACAATATTATTATTTATTTCAGAAGAAGAGCCGGGCTGGATCAGACCGAGGGTCCATCCAGTCCAGCATTCTGTTCACACAGTGGCCAACCAGCTGCCCACAGGAAACCCACAAGCAGGACACGAGGGCAACGGCACCCTCCCACCCATGTTCCCCAGCAACTGGTGTACACAGGCACATCGCCTCTTGATACTTCATTTCTATACTGCCCAGTAGCCGAAGGTCTCTGGGCGGTCCACAACAATGCATACATGTGGAGAAAAAGTGTCAGAGTTTCCTGCACCACACACACACACACACACACCACACACACCTCCTCATGTGTAAACAAGTATAATCCCAGCTGGGGGCTGGGAAAGGCAAAATAGACATAGTTCCTCCTGGATGCCCCTGAAGCCTCAGGTCCGTGCCACAGCTATTCGCAGGCATGGCAGGCCCCCCCTCCGCTGCCTGGGCCAGATGAAGTTCATCCTGATTGGCTAAAGTTCTCACCTTGGTCCCCAATGTTTGGCTACAACTGAAAGCCCGATAGCTGGCTGGGCATGCTGGGAGGGGGCAGAAAATCTGGGACCAGTTGAAACACTGGCTAAGACACTAAGCTACTGAAAAGGGGTGGGGGGGTGCCTGCGTGGCATTTGGTTTTGGTTGTTGTTTGTCGCACGCTTTCGCGGGAGGAGGGCTTTTGCTGAGGCAAGCCCTGAAGAGGACAAAAAAACCCCAGGTAAAGAGAGTGCCTGGGTAGTTATGTAGTAAAAGAACTAGCTTTGTTATTTTGTAGCTCTACTGTGTATACCAAAGTGTCTCCCCACCTTTTCTCCTTCCCTCATTTCCCACCTTTTGTTGTAATTTGTTTACCTTAAATAAACTTTCCTGGTTTTTACCCCACACGGAGGGTGTGGTTCCTCTGTGGTTCAGTGCTCAAACCAGTGTATAGACCCAGGGCAAGGCCCTGAGAGAATCAGTGTCAAGACAGCAGTGCTAAGGCTGGCAGTTTTGCACCTTTGATCTCTGGTCTTGAGAAAAGGACCGGTTGGCAGTCCTTTCACAATAAAAAACACAAACCACAAATACAATAAAAAACAGCATCAAATATCCAATATACAAAACTTAAAACAGAATTTAAAACAATTTGAGCAGCTAAAACAATTTCAAGATAACTAGACCAACTTAAATGCTCCCCCCCCCCACACACATATGCCATTAAATGCCTGGGAGAAGAGGGCTGTCTTAACCTGGTGCCGAAAGAATAACAGAGTCGGCGCCAGGCGAGCCTCAGTGGGGAGATCAATTCAAAATTGGGGGGGCCACCACTGAGAAGGCCCTGCCCCTTGTTGTTGCCCTCCAAGCCTCCGTCGGACTGATACGACGACGCTGGAAAAATAAACGCTCAGCTCCTATAACGCAATGGATCAAAGACCTAACGATGCTTTCAATATTTGAGCGGATGACTATTATTGAGTGGAAACCTCTAATTGACTTTTTGCAGAGACTGGAAAATAATGATTTGTTTGTTTGTGGATTTATGGAATAATAAGTGAATTTGGGACGATGGGAAGAAAGAGATTTCTCATTCCGATTATCGAGTAAGAAAAATTATTGTTACCTATATTTGCTGTAGAAGAAAATCGGAGGTCTATTTTGTTTTGTTAATTGTTACATGTTTGATATTATGTGTTTGTTGTATATAGAAATAAAAATATTAAACCAATATTTGAGCGGATGACATACAGATGCCGCTCTCGGATGGGCATATATACGGATATTTGGTCTGCCTTTGTGGAAGCTTATGCATAATGGATACTGTGGCGGTCCGAACCTGGTCTGTTGCACGGGTTTGGCACCTTAAGGGTTAACAGGCACCGAAGTTGTGCCCTGTGCATGGCTGCCAAAACCTTCAGTTTCAGCTGCGAGTGATATTGACACGGAATCCACTCCGAAACACAGGGAAGCCACACTCTCCTCAATTTCAAAGAGTTTAATGGAGCTGAACTAATAGACTACAGGAATTTCACAGTATAAACATAGCAGTCAATGCAGATAGAGGAATGGAAGTATTCAATTTGCTTTCTAGCTAGGCTTAGCTCGAATGCAGAGAATTACCTGGCATCAGAGAATCTGACTCTCAAGATCTAGCGTAGCGGTTTGCTTGGCCGGTCGCTGGTCGTCCTGCCCGGGGTTGGAAGTTGCTTGGCCCTAGCTGGAGCTAGCGACCCGCTCCGTGTAAGCCTGCACCGTGTTCCCAAAAAACAACCCTTTGTCCTTCGGCACGTATCTTTTCTACCCTCCCCGCCCTTGATGATCAGGTGGGCTGGTCCCGCCTTTTGGGTGCTGGCATCTCTTGGGTACTTTGGGGTACTTTGCAGCTCTTTGAGACTGCGCCCCCCCCACCTCCTGAATGTTATGCGCTTCCTTGAGGGAAGTGTAAATGTGCCCCATTGAAGGTATGCAGATGTGGCCTATGTATAACCGGTCTGCCCAGAACTGTGTCTCCTGTGCCCCCCCCCCCCCCGTGGGGATCATGCAGACAGAGGGGTGACAGCGAAAAGGGGAAACCATGCCAGGGTTCAATATGTCAGGGTTCAGCAGTGTACTCAGGCTTTCTCTCCACAGGTGCATTTGGATTTACGCTGTTGTTTGGATAGTTACATATCAGTAATTGTTAATTTCAGGTTGGTTTGTTTTTCTTGTTTCTGTTCTTTTAGTTTGTTTTTGTTTTGGCAAAATTCACAATAAAAAAATAAATGAAAATAACTGACAGCAAAAACAAGTTGCACACACACACACACACACGCTGCTATTGCTCCTTGTATGACTTTGGTACGGTAATCCTCTCTTCTGAATTGGACCAGTTGCAGGGCTGCTGTCTCCAGTCGAGCAACGGGGCGAAGCTCACGGATCCAGCCATCCGACAGAAACTGGAGGATGAGCAGGAGCTCGTGCGTTGGGCCATCCAGAAGGAGCTGAAAATCAAGGAAGGGGCCGAAAACCTGCGTCGGGTGACCATGGACAAAAAGAACCGGACACACGTGGAGAACGTCCTGAAGTCATCCAGCTGCAAGCTTGAGCAGCTGCACCGGGAGCTCCAAGAACTCAGCGCCCGGATCGTAGCGACAGAGAAAGAGGGTGGTACGGCAGGTACGCTTTAAGCTGGAACGTTTGGCTCTTGCCAAACAAGGCGAAACAAACCAACCACTACCTGGTCCAGTTCCCAGCATTCCTTTTTGGGTGAAGGCATGACAACAATTGGATTGGTTTAGGAACAGGGTAATATTATAGTATACAGATGCCGCATCCCTTATACAACGGGCGACCAGCCATCCGGGCTGAGTGGAACCTCCAGAGCGTTGAACCTCCTTCAGTCCAAGGGCCGAATCCTGTTTCTCTCGGGGGGGGGGGGCGCGTTCTGCTGGTGGGCGGGGCCGAGGGCAAAAGGGGCGGGCCCCCAAATACCAGCCTATTTGAGCTTCAAGCTCTTCCTGCCAGTAAGGAAGCGCTTGGAGACGCATTTCGACCTTTGAGAATGGGGGTAAGCAGGGTGCACAAAAATGACCCAGCGGTCGGCGCTTGGGGGCAAAGGGGATGAGGCCGCTTGGGAAACCCCAGAGGGCTGGATCTGCACCCCTGCTCCAGAGGCAGCGTGCTTCGGAATACCAGCTGCCAGGGGAGGGATGTTGCACCCTGCGTGTGGGCTCCCAGAGGCATCAAGTTGGCAACTGTGTGCAGTGGGATGCTGGAACAGACACCCCCTTAGGGTGTGAAGAACATCCAAAGAGCCCTGCTGGGTCAGGCCAAGGGTCCCTCCAGTCCAGCATTCTGTTCACCCAGTGGCCAACCAGCTGCCCCAATGGGAAGCCCACAAGCAGGACACGAGAGCACCCTCCCGCCCATGTTCCCCAGCAACTGGAGTACATAGGCATACTCCCTTTGACACTGGAGATGGTATATAGTCATCAGCAGGGCTTTTTTTCTGGTGGAACTCACTGGAACTGAGTTCCAGCACCTTTTCTTCTATTAATTGCATTACAATTTAATCGCCATCTACTCCCGAGGAAATGTAATCCAAGAGTTCCGGTACCTTTTTCTCCAGAAAAAAAGCACTGGTCATCAGGACTAGTAGCCATGGATAGCCTTCTCCAGGTGTTCCCCCCCAATCGCCTTTTCAAGCCATTCAAATTGGTGGCCATCGCTACATGCCGTGGAAGTTAATTCCAGAGTTTTAACTCTGCGCTGTGTGAAGAAGTCTTTCCTTTTACCTGTCCTGAATCTCTCACCAGATCAGCTTCATGGGAGGACCCCCCCCCCGTTGGGTTCTAGTATTAGGAGAGAGGGAGAAAAACGTCTCCCTTTCCACTTTCTCCGCACCAGGCATAATTTTGTACACATCTCTTGTGTCTCCTATTATGTCAATATAGATGGAAGGGCCTCCTCGGAGCCCCGTGTTTCGGAAAGGAACCCGAACCCGGCGTTGAGGAGGACCGAGGCGCTGAAGAAACAGCTTCACGTCGAGATGAAGGTGAAGCAGGGGGCTGAGAACATGATCCAGATGTATTCCAACACGACAAAGGTGAGCATGGGCAAAGGGCCCTGGGAAGGAGAAGAGCTTGCATTGAATTTCAAATATGTTTGTGATGCTCTCCCAACATTTTGTTTAAAGGCGGGCTTTGGCTAGATTTCAGCTGCGGCAGGATCTGGTTTCTGTCTTGGAAATGTTTGGACGACATCTGTTGGTCAACACCTTTTGAGACATTAATCTGAAGCGGCCCTTATTTTTTTCTGGGCCCTCCTGTGTGCGGTAGGGGGGCTTTAACCCTTCCCCACTGCCGTGGGCCCAATCCGCATCACCCCCCCGCCCCCCTGTGCCTGCGATTTCTATTGCAAAATAGAGATCCTTTTGGTTTCTAAATCACTGTTTTGCAATAGAAATCTCAGGCCTGCTCCTCCTGATTCAAACCGGGTCCATAGTGGGGAGGGAAAGGGTTAAACACCCTCTAATAAGGTAAGGTCCTGATCCGGATTGGGGGCCCTGTGCCTATTCTAGAGTAAAAGTTGGGGGGGGGGTGAGAGATGGAGCTACTAGGCACGGATATAAAGTCATGTCTCTTTTGGCCCTGAGAATGGAAGCTGCAGGTGCAAAGGAAGGTCACTGCCTTTCTCTGGGATGCTTCCCGCGCTCCTGTTCGCCCCCTGCAGCATCCAGCTGGAAGTGCGTAATGCTGTGGACTGGATCTTCCAATCCGTGTCTTGTTATGGGTGCTAGGTGGTGGTGTAGTGGCATCGGGGCTCACGGGGACGAAGCCCCGGCACCCTTTTTATTAGCAGGAGTGCTGACATCATCTGCCACCCCCACCCCCCTCAGACCTCCCTCTGAGCTGAGCTGGAACCCTCACAATCGCTGGCATTTTTCCCAGGGACAATCTATTGTTCCCTGTTGTAATGCAAAGCCTTTTGGGGTGGCTCGGTCTAGAATGGGCAGTGAAGACCCATTCGCTTTGCAAAAGGCCCGCTCCTGGTGGAGACGAAAGCTGCTAGGGCTGGTCTGTGGATATGCACCGACGCGGCTGCCTGCAGTTTTGGGCTCCCCTCGAGGGCAAGGTGCGGGGGACGGCATCGCAATGAGCTCCCACGCTTCCAAATTGACCGCTGCACCGGTGATGCCCTCTGTTCCAGATCAGCGGTCATTGATCGAGGGACCGATCGACTGGTTTAGTATTACGAGGAACCCAAGGCGGCTTTTACAGGATCCTCCTCCTCTCTGTTTTATTCTCACAACAACCTTGCGGGGTTGGTAAGGCTGAGGGTCGGTGACAGGCCCGAAGGGGGCCCACCGGCGCTAGGAGCCTGTGCTTGAATCCTTTGCACAATTGGACCCTCCTCTCCTTCTCTTTCTCTTTCTCTCTCTCTCTCTCCCCCTTGCCAGGAACGGAAGCTGCTGGCAACCGCTCAACAGATGCTCCGGGACAGCAAGACCAGGATCGAGCTGATCCGCATGCAGCTCGTGAAGGTGTCTCAGGCAGAAGAGGGCACAGGTGACGCAGGGCATCCGGCAGGTAAGGGGGTGACACGGGCCTTGGCTGGGCAACACGCCAGGGATGTGCAACATTATGCCTGCTGTGGAGAGGGCAAAGTCTTTTCTTCCTCTTCCATTGCACTGCATGTATGGCTTTAAAAGGTGTTTGGACCAACCCCTGGAGGAGGAGACTATCAATGCTACTAGTCCTCATTGGCTATATGCTGCCTCCATGATCAGAGGCAGTGTGCCTATGTACACCAGTTGCTGGGGAACATGGGTGGGCTCGTGTCCTGCTTGTGGGTTTCCCATTTGGGCAGCTGGTTGGCCACTGTGTGAACAACAGAATGCTGGACTAGACGGACCCTGGGCCTGATCCAGCACAGCTCTCTCTATGTGCTTAAGCCAAAGGGGTCGTCCCGTGAAGCTGCTTGGTGGGAGATTCAGGACCTTTTTTTGCGCACCTCATTTTCCCACGATTCATCTGTGCGGTCTCCTCACTCCACACGTCTGCAGCTTGCTTGTGAAGTTGCAGGGAGTCCAGGTGATATTGGGCTGTGCAGCTTTCACACCTCATCTCCCCACGATTCATCTGTGCGATCTCCCCGGTAGGAAACGGGGGGCCCATCGGTGTCTTGGAGCTCCGCCTGGAGGAGCTGCGGCATCGCCTGCGTGTCGAAGCCGCCGTGGCCGAAGGGGCCAAGAACGTGGTGAAGCTGCTCGGCGGCCAGCGGCCGCAGGAGAGGAAAATGTTGGCCGAGGTAGGCAGGATGGCCGGGGAGCCACACAAGGGATTCTGGTGCAGTTTGGGATAATCCTGCATTGCCTCCTTCAGGACCACAGTTGGAGGAACCTTGCTGATGGTAGTGAAATGGGGAAATCGGAAATTGCTTTTCTGGTCATGGATTCATTCTAAGCCAGAACTGTGTCCACTTGGCAGCATGGACATCAGCTACATAAGTTACATTCTCGGCGGAAAGACTTACCGTACACATTCCTCCTCTTCCCTCCCTGTTCCTTTTTCCTTGTGTGCTGTATTTTTTATATTGTAAGCCTCTGGCCAGGGACTGTCTCTTATTGATTATTTGTAAGCTGCTCTGGAAGTCTTTTTGGCTGAGGAGTGGAATAAAAATACTCTTAAATACTAATAATATTAATATTAACATTATTAGTAATATATTATTATTATTATTAGTAGTAGTAGTAGTAGTAGTAGTAATAATAATAATAATAATAATAATAATAATAATAATAATAATAATTCTTCCCTGTTGTAAGGTGAAGTCTTTTGGGGTGGCTTGGTCTCAAATGGGCAATGAAGAGCTATTCGCTTGACCAAAGAACTGCTCCAGATGGAAATAAAAGACTGCCAGAATTAGTTTGTTGACTTTGGGATAAAATGTTTCTCCCCGATGCTGGGAAAAGAATCTCTTGGATCCCTGTCTATGATGGCCCAAGCTGTGGTGGTGTGGCTTGCAGGGGCGCAGCACCAGAACTTTTTTTTACTAGCAGGGTCGCTGACGTCATCCTCCACCCACCCACCCACCCCCCGGACTTCCCCATCCCCTCTGCGTTCAGCTGCAGCCCTCACACACGCTGCGGGATTTCCCCAGCAACAATCTATCATTCCCTGTTGTGATGCACAGGATTTTGGGGTGACTCGGTCTTGAGTGGGCAATTGAGACCCACTCTCTTTCCCAAAGACCTGCTCCCGGCGGAGATGAAAACTGCTAGAGTTTGTTTCTTGATATCGATCAAGGCAGCGGCCCTCGCCATGGGGGGGGCGTGTGTCTTGGGGGGTCCATCGTGGTGAGCGGCTGCCCTTCTAGATTTATCAGTGCACCACTGCAGAGGGCGGGTGCCTAGAGTAAGTAGTGCAGCAGGGGTAGGCGACCTGGAGACCTCTGAATGTTTTGGTCTGCAGCTCCCATAAGCCCCAGTCGGCATGGCTGATGGTCAGGGATGATGGGAGTTGTTGTCCAACACATCTGGAGGGCACCAGGTTGGGAGAGGCTGGATCAGAGCAAAATTGGAGCAACGGTGTGTGACCTCTTTCAACCCAAGGGCCGGATTCCGTTTTGGAGACGCTCCCGGGGGCCACATTCCAGTGGTGGGCGGAGCCCAGGGCAAAACAGGGCGGTGCCAAAATACCAAACATACCACCATATTTTAGCCTAAAGCTCCAACTGAGCCTTGGGTGAGGCATTTCAACCTCTTAGAATGGGGTGGGGGGGACTTCACAAAAGTCAGGAAACCACCGAACTGTCGGTGGTTGGTGAAAAGGGGGTGGGGCCCTTTGAGGAGTGCTAGAGTGCTGGATTTGGCCCCGGGCCTGAGGTCCTGCAGCCGTGCTTTCGGCCTTCCCTCGGACCTAGCTTCTTCCCTCCTTGTGTTACAGGCGCAGGCTTGCCTGCAAGAGTCTTCCCAGAAGATTGACCTGCTCCGGCTGTCCCTTGAAGATCTCCTTGGGCAGCTCTCCCCCGGTCACCCGAAGCGGGCGCTGGTCAAGCAGGAGATCGTGAACACTTTCTCTCTGGGTGCTCAGCCTGGGAGCAGGCAGCCGCTCGCCTCTCTGATCAAGCCCACTGCTCTTACGGGTAACTTCGACTTAGCTCAGTTAGGCTAAGATCCTGCCCTGTGCCCGGCCCCTGGCTCTCTTTGTAGTCAAGCCATCAAGTCGTATTTTTAGTCGATTACTACCTTTGCTATGCAAACTACACACAAGTGAGCATTGCTTCGGGCTACCGACAGTCTCCTCTTGCAGCCAGAAGTGACAAACGTTCCAGGCAGGCTTCGCATAACACAGGACCTCGTAAGCTTCAGTTAGTTCCCCGGGTTAGAGTACCATGAAAGAGAGCCGGCACAAAACAGCACCACGGAGAGCTCCTCTGAAGCGCCAAATAAAACCTGCAATGGAAAAGGAGCCCCACTGAACTAGGAGTCACCAGCCAACCTCCCCCGGGAAGCTTCGGCTGCCTGTGGGTACCTTCTGAACCGAATGATTCCGTATGTTTTGTTGATGTGTTTCTCTGCTCTTCATTCCTCTCCCCCTTCGACGATGTTGACCTTCCTCAGGAACACTGGAAGTGCGACTGTTGGGCTGTCAGGATCTCTTGGAAAGGGTCCCAGGCCGTTCCCGAGTGGCCAGCTCAACGCCCATCTATGGGAGCCCCGGCGACTTGAGGTCCTTGACCCGGACCTGGGTTGGTGTCAGCGTTCCCAGCCGTGGCGCTGCTGGAAAACACTTCCGGAATGAGGAACTCTGCAGTGAGTGGTGGGGTTCTCTGTTGGGTTCCTTGGTGGAGTCTTTTTTGGGGGTTGGGGAGATAATTAAGAATAATATTTAGGTATTTATTAATTAATTACATTTTCTACAGCACCCATTCGCCCCAAAGCTCTCTGGGTGGTTTACGAGATGATGATGATTACTATTTTTTAAATTATTTATTTATAGTATTTGTGTACCATATCTAAGCAGATTCTGGAGCAGAGAACAATATAAAAATAAAAACAAATAAAAGAATAAAAACAATGCGTTGAAAGCAAGGTAACATTCAAACCAAGGCTGGTCAGCAAGGAAGGCTTCCCAGAGCAAGGATGTCTTCAGCTGGCCCCCAAAACAACACTGTGTCGGAGCCTGCCTGACCTCCAGAGGCAGGGAGTTCAACAGAAAAGGGGCCACCACACTGAAGGCTCTTCTCCCGGTGGACTCCAACCAGGGCATAGGTCCATGTGGAACCACCAGGAGAATGTCTTCCGATGACCTCGGTGACCGGGGCAGGCTGTCCTATCATGCGATCCAGTTCACCCAGCAAGCTTCACGGCTGACTGGGGACTAGAACCATGGTTTCCCGAGTCCCAGTCCAACACTCGAACCACTACACAGCACTGGGAGCTTCTGATGATTTTGCAAGTCGGGTCATAATTTTGATACATTTGCCAGCAGGGCTGGATGGCTAGCATTTCAGGGTGGGAGTGTCTTTTCCTTTGCGTTCTGATGCATGCCTTCCTCGAGCTTGGGGGTTCAGGCCCCTTAGGACGTTGACAGCATGAGTCCCTCCCCATCAGTGGCCGGGTACGTACGCTGGAGCTCATAAGACCTGCTATGCCGTCTTTCTTTTCTCCCGTGGTGCAGACGAGGCCCTCGCTGTGCTCAAGGTAGACAACAAGGTGGTTGGCCAGACAAACTGGGGAGCCGTTCACAGCCAATCCTGGAACCAAACGTTTATCATCGAGTTGGATAGAGTAAGTGTGTGTGTGTCTTTCTAGGATCCTAGAACCATGGACACTTTGGTCCCTTTTTCACAAAAACAGCAGTGCAGTAGTACATTTTGAAGCGCAGGTCTTCGGTAAAGCAAATGGAACTTAGGGTACGATCCTATGTATGTTTGGACAGGAAAAAAAAGCCCTACAACTCCCAGCATGCCCCAGCCAGCATAGCCAGCATCCCAGTTTAAAAACAAATGTTTTAATTAAAAATATATTAAGAAATAGAATAAAAATAAGGAGGGACAGGGAGTCTGACTAGTGCTAACAGAGGTGTATGCAAGAGAGATCCTCAGGGCCCCCATACCTTTCTTTCAGCATGTGCCCCTGGATAGCAGGGTGGTGGGGCAGAGGGCCTCCCAGAGATTCGGGGCTTGAAGTGAAAGATTTGGGGCTCCAGCCCTAGTGGGCCGCCCCCTATCACCGCCTCCGACATTGGGGACCCCAGGCGTAAAAGTGCTAGGTGTCGGAACCTGGCACTAGTATTCTCACGGTCCCCGGTCCCTTTCTTTGCAGTCCCGAGAGCTGGAAATCTCCGTTTATTGGCACGACTGGCGGGGGCTCTGTGCGGTGAAGTTCTTGCGCCTGGACGATTTCTTCGATAACGAACGCCACAGCATGTCCGTCTCCCTCGAACCCCAAGGGACGCTCTTTGCAGAGGTAGAGGGGCTTTCTTTGAATGTGGTCTTGTAGGTTGCCTTGATGGGATACTCCCTGTGTCCTCACTGTGGGAAGCTGTGTGGATCTAGAATTGGCCTCCACAGTCATTTACGGACCCATCGCTAGAGTCTACACAATTTTCTTTAGAATTTCCTCCTTTTAAAATCTCCTTTTTGTAAAAAAATTTTATCCTGGAAGACAATCTTACTCGGTCACGAGTGATCGCCTGACTGACTGATGGGATACTCCTTGGGGATACCATATCTAAGGCAACGGAGCTCTTTAGAGGGGGATCTTTAGAGCGGGTTCGAATTATTTTTATTATTATTATTATTATTATTATTATTATTATTATTATTATTAACAAGCGAATGGACCAGGTTTTGCAAGGGCCGCTTGACACAGCGAAGGCTTCAGGCGAAGTGATGCAGCGGTCAGTGTTGGACGCACAGTGCCCGCCTCGTCTGAGTGAAGCCACGCCCGCTGGCACCCCTAGTCTCTGCCTCTGCCATGGGGCACCCCTCCCTACAGCCCCCTGAGAGAGCAGACTGTCTGCTCCATTTCCCTGAGCGGGGCTGCCCCACAGCAGGGAACACGCAGGCGTACGATGCTCCGCTGAACCTCCAAGCCTCTCGTCCCTTGGAGGGAACGGCCACTGTTCTCTCCGATCGGAGGCTGAAGATAACAACAAGGAGCCGGGCCAGTGTCGAGGTTCAGCACGGTTGGGCGCGTGCCGAGGGCCCATACCCCAGCAGGCCTAGTGTTCTGACTCCCAGAAGGCCTAGTGTTGGGCAATTCAGTGTCTTCGCTGACTGGCCGCTGCACTCCAGAGTTTTAGACAGGGGTTTTTCCCCAGGCCTACCTGGAGACACCAGGCATTCAACCCAAGAACTTCTGGATACAGAGCATGTGCTCTACCGGAGAACGTATGCAAAGCATGCGCTCTACCACCGGTCTTTCCCCCCCCAAGGAAACGCGCCATTTTGAAGGAGTCCCCTTTCTTTCCTCCCCACCCAACCCCCTTCCTCCGCAGGTGACCTTCAGCAACCCCGGGCTGGAGATGCGGTCCAAGCTGCACCGGCAGAAACGCATCTTCCCCAGACAAAAAGGTACGGCGGGATGGCGCGAGTGGAGAACTGCCCCGATAGCGGGGGGGGGGGTCGTATGTGTCGACGGTTTGTGTTTCTGAGAAGGGCGTCATGGTCAGAGGCGGTGTTAGGGGGTGGCCCAGTGGGGCTGGAGCCCCGCACCTCTGCCCCACCACCCTGCTGTCCAGGGGCACTGGCTGAAATGAAGGCACAGGGGCCCTGAGGATCTCCCTTGCGTCGGATCCCCCTGGATGAGCTGGCTTTTGGCCCACGTGTGCTTCACCTCCCGCTGCCCCCTCCCCGAATCTTTGAGTCTTTTTCTGGAATCAAATGCCCTGGCCATCCATCCCTTTTTACAAACTAGGGGTGTCCTTAGGAGACAGGGTCCTTTACACACTTTAGAACATCTGCAAATTTGTGAATTTTTTAAATTTATTTTTTTTAGTCCTTTTTTAATTTTTTTTTTTTTTTTTTTTTAAGACTTTTTGGAACCTAGCATCGCCCCTGCTCATGGTATCTCTTTCCCCTCCCTTGGAAGACCAAACAGCTGCCTCACGACGAGGACCAGAATTTGCACTCAGGGGAACCCAGGGCTTCCTCGGAGACTTCTTATTGCTGGCCCCTAAACGAGAAGCCCCAGTAATGGTGGAGAAGCTTCTCTCGAGGACACCTTCCTGGCCCGCTAGCAATCTTCCCCTGCGATGCGCAACCACATGGGAGGTTTTTTTAGAGTGTCTAAGGGTCTCCCGCATTTTTGTGTCCTTGGGGACAACTGTCCCAATAGGCACCTCTCTTGTCTCCTGCCAGCCCCTCTGCCTTTCCTGATTTCTGCTTTATTCCTTAAGATTTTAAAAATTATTATTTTTTAATTGGGAGGGTGGCATGCTGCAAAGCAAAACAGTTGCTGACTGTCAGCCCAAGCCTACCTCACAGGGTTGTTGTAAAGAAGAAGCTGAGAGGGGGAGGGCCGCCTTGGGCTCCTTGCAAGAGCAGGGGCGGGGCGGAAGTGTGGATATAAATGTACCGTAATAACAAATAAATACAAATGATAAAATGGTTCTAATCCCCCCTCGGCCACGAAGCTCCCTGGGTGACCCATTGACTCTCAGCCTACCTCACATGGTTGTTGTGAGGACAAAATGGCGAGGAGGCGGACCACGTAAGCCGCCTTGGGTTCTTTGCAAGAGGGGAAAAAGTGGGATAAGACTAAAACATCAGCGACGGCCGTAAACAACTCAACGGATGCAGAAAAGAGCCCGTGTTTAAAAAGTCTCGACAGCTGCTGAGTTCTGATTCTCTGCAGGGAAAGAGTTCCTCCGCGCCTCTCAGATGAATATCAACGTTGCCGCCTGGGGGCGCCTGATGCTGAGTCCTGCTGCCCCCCTGCAGTTCCCTGAGCACTCTGAGCCCCCCGCTTCGGGTTTCCACGTGCACAGCCGACGCCCCTGCGTCCCCTTCCCCGAGTCGAGTTGATCCGGCGGCTGCGGTGCCCAGGTAAGCCCCACACATGTTCTGATCAGTGCCAACACGCTGGGACGGTCACAAGTACCTAGAAAGGCAGTCTCACACACACACACACACACACACACACACTCGGTTCTTTTAGCATGAAATACAAATTTGGTGGTTGGTCTAGAACTAAAGTATGCACAAGGCGTTTCTTGGTAGAAAGAAAGAACGAGAGAGAGAGAGAGAGAGGTGCCTCTGCCCAAGGAAGCAGGGCGGTGGCTACTGAGGAGAGAGCCTTTTTGGTGGTAGCTCCCCGGTTGAGGAATGCCCTGCCCAGAAAGGCTTGCCTGGCGCCAGGCGAAGACCTTCTTCCTTTCCCAAGCTTTTTAAGCCCTTCAGTTTTGTTTGTAGTCACGTCATTTCTTGTGTTTTTAGATCTTGGCTGGTTTTTTGCTCTGGTTTGATTCTGTCTGAACCTTTGACAGCCGTTTTTATACGGTTTTCTCAGTGTTGTGCTTTTTTAGGGTTTACATGTTTTGGAACTGCCCAGAGAGCTTTGGCTATTGGGTGGCATAGAAATGTAAATAAGAATATGTAATAATTATTATCGATAACTGATAATGATAACTAATAATAACTAACTGATAATGATAACTGATAGCAATTTATTTATTTATTTATTATATTTTTGAATCGCCCTTCTGGCCAGTCATCCGGCCACTCTGAGCGATGTACAGTCTAATTAAATACAAGAAAAAACAGAGCATCAGTTAGCCCGGGGGGGGGGGCAGTCCAGCTGGAGCAGGCCCTGATAGCAAAAACTGACAATGGTAACAGCTAATTGATAACAATAACTGATGTCATAATTGGTTATCTTAATTAGTTGTTCTCAGTTGTTATTATCAGTTATCATTACCAATTAACTGTTGTTGTTGTCGGTTATTATTGTCAGTTATCGTTATCAATTAGTTCTCAGTTATTATCAATTAGTTATAATCAGCTATCTTAATTAGTTGTTAACCGATTGATAATAACTGTTAATAACTAATTGATAATAACTAATTGATAACGATAACTGACAATTGATCATAATTAATTGATAATGATAGCTGATAATGATAACTAATTAAGATAACTAATTACAATAACTAATGATAACTAATTACTACAACTAACCGATAGTAACTGATCATAACTAATTGATCATAACTACCGGTAATTGTAGCGAAAACTGACAACGATAACTGATGACAACTAATTACAATAACAAATTAGAATAACGAATTAAGTCTGTGGCTCACGCTGGCTCAGCTTGTCCGAGTGTGGAAAGCTAAGCTGGGTCAGGCCTGGTGATGACTTGGATGGGAGACCGCTCCTCTAGTTTCCTGCATTGAGCAGCGGGTTGGACTCGATGGCCTTGTAGGCTCCTTCCAGCTCTATGATCTATGAATCTATAACCAATTGATAATAACTGGTAATAACTGATGAATAATTATTAATTATTAACCGTGGTTATTAGTAATTAATAATAAGTAATCATAAAAGGAGCAGAGACACTAAAAGCCAGGACAGGGAGGCCCCAAACCTATCTAGGAGCAGAGGAAGCTGCCTTATATGGGCCCTTGGCCCGTTTCGGTCAGTCTTGTCTGCTCTGGCTGGGGTTCTCCGGGGCTCCCCGCAAGGACTTTTTCCAGCCTGACCTGGAGACGGCCCTCGGACTGCGCTCTTGGTCCTTCTGCATGCACCGTCAGGGCTCTACCGCTGAGCTGTGCCGCCCCCCCCCCCATATGTATTTCCGGTCCCGTATTAAACGTTCGATGTCTGCCCGAAGAACGGGGAGAGCAAGACCCTTTTGCAAACAAGATGTTTCCCCAAATGCAGGGACTTCCCGGTGGTCAAGTTGTGCTTCGACGATGACCCCCCTTCCAAGCCCCCGCGCCTCTTTCTTGAAGCTTCTCCCCAGAAGCCGGAGCGGTCTCTTGTGGATTCCGGGGTAAGGTTTTTTGGGGGGACAGCACGGCGTAGTATCTGGGGTCCCGCAACGTGGTGCCTGCAGACACAGGCCTGTGGCTCACGCTGGCTCAGCTTGTCTGAGCGTGGAAAGCTAAGCAGGGTCAGGCCTGGTTATTACTTGGATGGGAGACCCCTCCTCTAGTTTCCTGCATTGAGCAGGGGGTTGGACTCGATGGCCTTGTAGGCTCCTTCCAACTCTATGATCTATGAATCTATGAACCTCGGCTCCCTGCCTGTCCTGATTTTTATTGCCCAGCAATAAAAGGCTCTTAAGAGCAGCTTACAAAGATTAATATTAGACTTGGGCAAGAGTCCAGTGGGGGCTAGTGAAATCTTTCAAAATCTCCGGAGGAGCTGGCGGCTTCGACTCTGGGGTGGGGTGGAAACAGAATTAGGATTTTCGATGCTGTCTCCAAACATGACTGGGGGGGGGGAAGTACAAATATTTCTGTTTCTTGAGGGCACTCCTTGGAGTGGGAATTGTCCTCCTCAAGCCCTTCTAGGAGGAGCGAATGTGGGGCCGAATCATTTGGGTCTTTCCATTCTGCTCCCGTAGGACTTCAACAGCCCTGTCTGACGTTGTGAGATCTTTCGTTTTCTTTCCCCACCTTTTTCTGCTTTTAGAATCCAAAAAGGCTGCATGTAGGTGAACGGACTGGTAGTTCGCCAGAGCCAAGCCAAGCTCCTGCCAGGTGAGTACCCAAGCAGGAAAGGTGGAGAGGCACTATTGGGTTCATCCTCCTCCTCCTCCTCCTCCTTTTAGACAGTTCTTTCTTTCTTTATTATATTTATATCCCTCCTTTCTTTCTTCAAGGAACTCAAGGCAGCTTACAGAACCCTCCTCTCCATTTTATTTTCACAACAACCCTGTGAGGTAGGTGAGGCTGAGAGTCGGTGACTGGCCCAAAGTCACCCAGTTAGCTTCATGGCTGCATGGGGGCTAGAACCCGGATCTCCCGAGTCCCAGTCCAACACTCTAACCACTACGCCGCACTGCCTCTCTAAAGTATTTAGCATGTAGCTCTTTAGAGTATTCAAACTGTCCCACATTCCCTTCTTGGGATCCTTATGCCAGGGGACCCCCGATCTTTTTGGAGCGGCAGGCACATTTGGAATTTTGAGAGGGTGCCGTGGGCGCACTCACAAAATGGCTGCCATTTGGAGAGGGCGGCTTGCCTGTTCGTAAAGCGGCTGCGTGCTCTCTTGTGTGCTTGCCCTCTTAACTGCTCTCAGTTCTCCTTCTGATACTCCCAGTACTGTGTTCATGAGCTGACTCCCCAGGCCGGGGGTGCCCTTCTGTCCCCCCACCCTTTCTTCTCCCTTTTGTTTTTCTTATCTGGGCGACGTGGCACTCTTCTCTTGGCTTCGGAGCTAGGATCCCATCACAACATATTTTTAACTGCTTCGCCCTCCCCAAGCCACAAGAGTTCTGGGAATTAACTCCAGAGTTTCCTCAGCCACCTTCCGCAGCCAAAAATACACTCTGAATTCACCTGTCACCTTTAACTCCTCATCTCCAGCACTTTCTCCAGTCTCACTTTATTTATCACGCTATTTCTTTTTCCTGGGGTGTGCGTGCCGATCATTTTCTCCTCTCTGCTTTTTCTTGCCTAAGCGCTGTTTTTTCTCTGCCAGCAGGAAGAGGAGGACTGTCAAGTGGGAGGACTTCTGTTGCGTTGCCATGCTGGGGCGTGGGCACTTCGGAAAGGTAGCGTGTCAGACCATGGCCTTGCGTCCGCCACCCCTTTGGTAGGAGACATGGCTCTTTGCCCAACCCTTTCTTTCCACCTCTGCAAATTCTCAAGCGCAAGCCGGGAGCTCAAAGGGCCAAACTAGATGTAAAGTTAATTGTGAGAATACCGTTAACAGGGGGCATTTTGAATGTAGGAGGTTCAAGCCCAGCTTTACATGAAGGAATCCGTATTGTGATATCTGTTTCACTTTTGGAGTGGGAGATGCATAGGTGGCGTTAGGGGACGGCCCAGTAGGCAGGAGCCCCGAATCTTTCATGTGGAGCCCCGAATCTCTGGGAGGCCCTCTGCCCCACCACCCTGCTGTCCATGGGCACTTGCTGAAAGAAAGGTACGGGGGCCCTGAGGATCTCTGTTGCATCAGATTCCCCTGGATGAGCTGGCTTTTTTGCCCACATGTGCTTTCCCTCCTGCTGCCCCCCCTTTAATCTTTCAGCCTGAATTTTTTCCCCCTGAAACCAAATGCCCTCCTCTCCCCTGTCCATACATCCCTTTTTGCAAATATGGGTGTCCTTAAGAGACAGGGTCCTTGAAAGACACACAGAGAGAGAGGCAGTGTTCCCCAACCTTGGGTCCCCAGATGTTTTTGGCCTACAACTTCCAGCATGCCCCAGCGGCTGGGGCATGCTGGGAGTTGTAGGCCAAAAACATCTGGGGACCCAAGGTTGGAGAACACTGCTTTAGAGCATCTACAAATTAGCATGGGCAAATTTGTGCTTTTGTTGTTGTTGTTGTTGTTGTTGTCCTGTGGGCCTGAGCCCTGGATCTTTTCGGTACCTAGCACCGCCCCTGGGGGGATGGCTTTTAAATGTTATGGCCTTCCCCAAAATTATTTTTATAGATGCATAAATGATCAGTGACTCTATCTGACGCAGGTCTGCAATTTCTTTCTACATGCATGTACACCATTTGAAATGCTGGTTGGAGAAAGCTGGAATTGTGGGGGCGGGGGCCTGTGACATTCCCCCCAATTTTCTAAATTATGGTTTGAAGGCGTGTCTACCTTTGATCCTGTCTAGAAAAAAACAGGATTTGCTGTCCTGCACCATGCTGCCTCCGAGGGGCAGCAACATACCTAATCCATTAAAAAGGAAGGGGTGGTGGGCTATGTCCTCTGACGTTGGGCAAAATGACTCCACTCACTTCAGGTAGCCAATTTTGGGGGCAGCCACAAATGTGGGATTTTCTTTGATTCCAACCTCTCATTTTTCATTTTAAAATTTGGTTCCTAGTCCTCATGGTTATAGGGAGAAATGCAGGAGAGAGAGAGAGAGATCTTCTTTCCAAATTATTTAGGGCTTCTCTACATGGGGCTTTTAACCCACCACTTTACCGAGGCTTCTGCTTCCGGATTCTTTGCGGGATTAAGATCCGCTCCTTTACACGTGTTTTTTCTCCAAGGTTTTTCTTTCTCTGCCTTTCTATATGTTTCATTACACAACCACAGAAGGGTGGTGCTGCGGTATAGTGGAATTTCGGAAATACACCAGGGTTTCATGCCGCCATTCACAGATAATACCAGATTTTCCTCAATCTAAAAAAAAAGCTCAGAAATGGTTGCAAAGCACGGGAGAGGCCCTGGAGGATGACGCCCTCATGTAAAAAGACAGGGAACTATGGATGCATCTGCTAGCTTTTAGTTGGGGAAACAGTGCACGGCAAAATCCCAGAAAGGGCAAGGCCTTCTAAGTTTCCAAGAACACTCAACTGTTGTCCTGCAGGTGTTGCTGGCTCGGCATAAGGCGACAGGGAAGTTGTTTGCTATCAAAGCCCTGAAGAAACATGAAATCATTAGCCGGGACGATGTGGACAGGTGAGTCCATGCTTGCCCAGAGACAGCAAAGCAACTGTTAACCCGGTGGGATTTCTAACGAGCAGCAGCCGATCAGCAGTGTTGTAGTGGCAGCGGGGCTCACAGGGCCGCAGTCCCTGGGACTTCTTTATTTGCAGGGATGCTGGATGTCCTCTGCCACCCCGCTCTGCCTTCTCTGTTCCCTCTGAGCTGAGCTGCAGTGCTCACAGTACCTGCAGGGAAGTGAATTTTCCCAGCCACAATATATTGTTCCTTGTTGTAATGCAAAGTATTTTGGGGTGTCTCAGTCTTCAATGGGCAATTCAGACCCATGAGCTTTACCCAACAGACATAAAACCCCAGAACTCATTCATTGACCTGGATCAATGCTGTGGCCTGCAATTTTGGACTCTCCTTGGGGGCCACATGGCTACGGGGAGTGTCATGATGAGCTCCTGCACATCAAAAATTCCCATTACACTACTGCTGAAGAGCATGTTTGCCTGGGGGGGGGGGGGGAAGAGGAATACATTTCCAACTCTGCCAAAATCTAGGAATCTCTGTGGCTGCGATTGCCCCTCTAAACCACAAATGTGGAATTCTGTGATTCCAACCTTTCCTTCCCCCCAAAAAAGCTGGTTCCTAGTCCTCATGGTTCTCGGGAGAAATGCAAGAGAGAGCAAGGAAAAAAATATATCTTCTATTCGTTCTTCCGTCTTTAATGCAAGGTTTTGCGTGCGCACACAACACCTGATGCTTTCCTCTAATGTCTCCCTGGCAGCTTGAATTGTGAGAAGCGCATCTTCGAAGTCATCAACTCCTCTGGCCACCCTTTCCTGGTGAACATGCTTGCTTGCTTCCAGACACAGAGCCATGTGTGTTTTGTGATGGAATATGCCCCAGGTGGGGACCTCATGATGCGCATATGCATCGACAGCTTCCCAGAGAACATGACCAGGTGAGTGGGTTTGAGGTCATTCCCTCTCTAAATATCACAAGGGCATAAGCTGGTGTGGCCTAGTGGTTAGAGTGCTGGACTGGACTCGGGAGATCCGGGTTCGAGTCCCCACTCGGCCATGAAGCCCATTGGGTGACTTTGGGCCAGTCACTGACTCTTAGCCTCACCTACCTCACAGGGTTGTTGTGAGGATAAAATGGAAAGGAGGAGGATTATGTAGGCCACCTTGGGCTCCTTGCAAAAGGTAAAAAGGAGGGATAGAAGTGCAATAATAAATATATAAATAAAATATTTTTAAAATCTCTCTCTCACACACACACACACACACACACGCACAAGTACCGGTATGTACTTTGCAAATGACCCACTTCTGGTGGAGATGGAAACTGCTACAACTAGTTCGTTGATCTGGACCAACCCAGCTCCCTGCGTTTTGGGACTCTCGTTGAGAGTCGTGACTAAGGGGACTAAGTCCCGAGGAGCGCCCGCACTTCCAAATGGACCACCGCCCCACTGGGGAAAGTGCAAACAAACAGCTCACAAACAAACCCCAAAGTCTGTGGAAAGGCAATCAAGGAGCCGAGAGTGCAAGCGATGGAAATTGACCGATCCAAGTGCAACCTGCAAGAAAATGTTACGGCACATATCCCTGCCTCCTAGAAAAAGTTGGTCCCGCCCGTTCATGGTGCCGTACTGCCCTCCATGAGGGTAACTGTATGGTGCAGAGAGCTCAACCAGGGCCTTCCACTCCTCCCCCCCCCCCCAGGTTTTCATTTTTCTTTTCCAGCGGACACTCAGCATTTCGTAGCGTCGAAGTATGCTCATCTTCGGCAGGGTCATTGCCCCCAATATATATATTTTTTGGTGCTTCTGGAAACCTCAGGATTCCCCGAGTATGCCGATCCCCAGTGCTTTTTTTCTGGAGAAAAAGGTACCGGAACTCTTGGATTACATTTCCTCGGGAGTAGATGGCGATTAAATTGTAATGCAATTAATAGAAGAAAAGGTGCTGGAACTCAGTTCCGGCGAGTTCCACCAGAAAAAAAGCCCTGCCGATCCCTCCCTCTTGCTTTTCAGTGTTCCTGTTCTGGCTCCATTCCTGTTGACAGAAACAGGAGGAGATAAGCATCCAAATGCAACGACAAAGAAGGAGAGAACTGGGTTCTCAGGATGCAAAAAATCTTTATTAAAGGAGCCCGACGCGTTTCGGCCTGTGTATTTTTCACGGCCTTCCTCAAGGGGCTGTGAATATTCAAAATACGTACATTAAATGAACATGATGAGGACAACACATAATAAAAAATATTATGATGTCATGTTAATTATACAATGAGAAAGTATTTTTATTACGGTATGTGTTGTCCTCATCATGTTCATTTAATGTACGTATTTTGGATTTTTACAGCCCCTTGAGGAAGGCCTTGAAAAATACACAGGCCAAAACGCGTCGGGCTCCTTTAATAAAGATTTTTGCATCCTGAGAACCCAGTTCTCTCCTTTTTTTCGTTCCATTCCTGTTGGCACTCACCACTCGAGTTTAGTATTAGAGGGACTCATGCGCTCTGGTTTGGCCTCCTTTGCATCATTTCTTTGTTTAGCAAAGAATTTGGATTTCCTCTGCATATACTACCTCTTGGGGGTGGCGTTGCAGGGTGGGGAGGAGGAAGGAACTTGACGCAGGATCCTTACCACTTTGGCTGCTCCGTATATGCTTAACCTGGTTTCCACCACTTGTCTAACTGAATCTCCTTTCATTAGGTTCTACTCCGCCTGCGTCGTCTTGGGACTACAGTTCTTACACGAAAAGATGATAATTTACAGGTAAGACCATTGAATCGCCAGCAAGAGAACAAGAACTTAAGATGGTGCTTCTTGTCTGCAGTTTTTAATAAGTATTTGCATTGTATGTATATGTGTGTTTATGTATATAGATCAGTGTTCTCCAACCTTGGGTCCCCAGATGTTTTTGGCCTACAACTCCCAGCATGCCTCAGCCAGCATAGCTGGCTGGGGCATGCTGGGAGTTGTAGGCCAAAAACATTTGGGGACCCGAGGTTGGAGAACACTGAATAGGTACGGTAGATAGATTTGCTCCCTGATTAATTGGGGGAGCATAGCTTTACGTTACGTTAAGCTGAGAGCTTCAGCCATTGGGCGGTACAGAAAAGAAACACCGAAAATGAATAAACAAAATTAAATGAAAAACACAACTATAAAAGAGATAGACAGCACCAACCTATTAAAAATACCCTTTGACAACACACCAGTTTACATGCCGAAGGCGTGCTTGAACAAAAATGGCTTTGCCTGCCAATAGGACAGCAGAGCAGTTGCCAATCTAGCCTCCGTCAGCAGGGAGTTCCAGAGGCTGGGGGCAGCCACCGAAAAGGCCCTGTCTCGCGTCCCCACCAAACTGTGCCTTTGATGGCGCCGGGACTGAGAGAAGGGCCTCCCCTGAAGAACTTAAAACCTGGGCAGCCTCATACGGGGGAAGGTGGCTACCTTCCCCCGTATGAGGTGACTACCTTTCAGGTAACCATATAGGGCTTTGTAGGTCATAACCAACACTTTGATTGATTAAGATTTCTGTATTGCCCGATAGCTGAAGCTCTCTGGGTGTTTCAGAAAACAAACTTAAAACGACAAAATATGCTGGTGCTATTCACGTTACCTGAAGGATCGTCTTTAGTGGTAAACTTTGAAGTAAACTCTGAAGTGCAGTCGCTCAAACCCACAAGCAGGACATGAGTGCAACAGCAACCCCCCTGCCCATGTGCCCCAGCAGCTGGTGTACATAGGCATCCTGCCTCTGATCCTGGAGGCAGCATATAGTCATCAGGTCTAGTAGCCACGGATAAGCCTTCTCCTCCAGGAATTTGTCCAATTCCCTTTTCAAGCCATCCAAATTGGTGGCCGTCGCTACATCTTGGGGAAGTGAGTTCCACAGTTTAACTCTGCGCCGTGTGAAAAGCACATCGCTCTTCCGTGTGGAGACATGACCTGTGCGCACAGGTCATCTGGACTGTGCCTTCCTCTCCGTTTGCAGAGACCTGAAGATGGACAACCTGCTGTTAGATGCGGAGGGCTTTGTGAAGATCGGCGATTTTGGCCTTTGCAAGGAAGGTGAGTGGCTTGGCCAGGCCGCCGCAAACAGGGGCGTCGCTACGCTTGGGCATAGGCCCCCTGTGAAATTTAAGCAAGACCTCGTAATTATCTCTAAATCTGCATATATAAATCAGCATTTGCAGATTTTATGCAGATCTGTGTCCTATGGGCCTAAGCCAGTGTTTCTCAACCTTGGGTCCCCAGATGTTTTTGGCCTACAACTACCAGCATGCCCCAGCCAGCTATGCTGGCTGGGGCATGCTGGGAGTTGTAGGCCAAAAACATCTGGGGACCCAAGGTTGAGAAACACTGGCCTAAGCGCTGAATCTGTTACGCTCCTCTCAACACCCTTGTCTACAATTTTGCAGCAGTAGAGTCGCTCCACTTATTTACGAGCCAATCCAGTGTGAACCCTCACTAATAGCAGCTAGATTAGCTGTTCTGACTTCCATTTCCCTGGTGTATTAAGATAGTTTTCCCCCCCTCCCTCCTGCAGGGATAGGTTTTGGAGACCGCACTAGCACCTTCTGCGGCACCCCAGAATTCCTGGCTCCAGAGGTCTTGACGGATCCTTCGTACACCCGCGCAGTG
The DNA here is from genome assembly GCA_021292165.1 of Shinisaurus crocodilurus. Classification (NCBI taxonomy): domain Eukaryota; kingdom Metazoa; phylum Chordata; class Lepidosauria; order Squamata; family Shinisauridae; genus Shinisaurus; species Shinisaurus crocodilurus. The sequence goes on along the minus strand of JAHFWL010001188.1, from coordinate 1,943,590 downwards.
GACTGGTGGGGACTCGGTGTGCTCATTTTTGAGATGCTTGTTGGGGAGGTGAGTGAAGCTGTCAAACTGAGCAGGACCTAGTGAGCAGGACTTTCTTTTTTCTTTCTTTTTTTAAAGTATGCAACCAGACACAAAATGTGCAGTTCTGGTGTGTGTAATGTGCAGTTCCAGGGGGAGAAAATGTGCCGTTACTTTCCACAGAATGTTCACCAATCTTTCCAAGAGGAAGGAAATATTCTAGAACTTGGGGAACCCCCATTTTTGAAAAGTCATGTGAAGTTGTCCGTGTTATGATAAAGGCTGGTGATGCCAGAAAGTGTTCAATATGACGTCCTTTCATAGATTTCATAGATCATAGAGTTGGAAGGAGCCTACAAGGCCATCGAGTCCAACCCCCTGCTCAATGCAGGAAACTAGAGGCGGGGTCTCCCATCCAAGTAATAACCAGGCTTGACCCTGCTTAGCTTTCCACACTCAGACAAGCTGAGCCAGCGTGAGCCACAGGCCTTAACGGACATTGCTGCATTGCGTTTCTACACCTGGGTTTTACGCAGCCGACTCGGGGTTGGACGCATCGTGCCCGCCCTGTCTGAGCGAAGCCGCACCGCTGGCACCCTTAGGCGTGTGCCCCCTTCCATGGCGTGCCCCCTATAGCTCCCTGTGGAAGGGGGCTGAAAATGCTTCGAGAAGCCCGATGCATTTCGGAGACATTTCACCGTTCATCTTTCCCTGCGTATATTTGAAAAATCTTACTGATGCTCTGCTGTACTGTAGGACGAAGTACCGGTAAGATTTTTCAAAGGGCCAGCAGCACCAGAGGAAGGAAATATCTTTCCGAAATACGTTGGGCTCATTGAAGCATTTTCAGGTATTAGACCTACCGACCTCCTGTCTTTCCTTCTTTCCTTCCAGTCTCCATTCCCTGGTGATAACGAAGAGGAGGTTTTCGACAGCATCATCAATGAAGAAGTCCATTACCCACAATTCCTTTCTTCACACACGGCCTCCGTAATGCATAAGGTACGACCCTGGGGATCGCTCAAAGAGAAGGGAAGTTTTGCTTGCGTGAAGGCGTGCTTCATCTGGGCAGAGAGGGCTATCACAGAGTGCCCCTTTGTTTCAATGCAGCTAGTCCTCATGGTGGACTTCGAGTCACACCTGCTTGTCTCTCCCGCTCTGTTGTCCTTCCGCAGCCACAATATGCTAACTCAGGGAGGAGTCCCCAGCATTTTTTGGGTTAGTGGGGCACATTTGGCATTTTGAGAGTTGTAGGTGCTCTCACCAATTGGCTCTCATGGGGGTGGGGCTTGCCCAGCCACAAAATGGCTGCCGTGATGGGCATCGCCAGTCACAAAACACTCCTTTCCCAGAAGGCAAAGTGGTGAGGCTAAAAGAAAAAATAGCTTGCCAAGAACTGAAGTCTAAGGCAGAGGTGGCGACAGAGATCCAAAACACAAGGGCACTCCTTTGAACCCTAAGGAAGATGGCGCTGGAGGGCGGCCCTTCACTTTCATAGATTTCATAGATCATAGAGTTGGAAGGGGCCTACAAGGCCATCGAGTCCAACCCGCTGCTCAGTGCAGGAAACCAGAGGAGGGGTCTCCCATCCAAGTCATCACCAGGCCTGACCGTGCCCAGCTTTCCACGCTCAGTACAAGCTGAGCCAGCGTGAGCCACAGGCTTGTGGCATGCCAGCCTCCCCACTAAAAAATAATTAATTAAACAAATCTGAAGAAATAAAATCAAAATCAGATGGGAAGGGAGCTCAGCGGGTGCCAAGAGAGGTGTCCACGGCACACTGGTAGCCACGGGTGCCACGCTAGAGGCCCAGCTGGAGTGGCGGGCCAGTGCTCCCTTCTAATTTTCTGCTCCATCCTTCATCCATCTTGTGCGTTTATCTTTTCCTGCAGCTTCTCCAAAAGTGTCCAGAGCATCGCCTCGGAGCGGGCGCAGGGGATGCTGAAGAAATTAAAAACCAGCCCTTTTTCCAGGTAAAGGAGGCGGCTGTCACTCACTTTTTCTTGATGGGAAACCTACTTCCTTTTCTTTTCTTTGGTCCTCTTTCTTTCTTTCCCACCTTTTTTTCTGCAAGGAGCCTAAGGTACCTAGCTTATCTAATAATCCTCCTCCTCTCCATTTTAATCCTCACAACAACCCTGTGAAGTAGGTCAGGCTGAGACTCGGTGACTGGCCCAAAGTCTCACCCAGTGAGCTTCGTGGCCGAGCGGGGACTAGAACCCAGGTCACCCGAGTCCCAGTCCCACACTCTAAGCACTACGCCAGCGTTTTAGTCCAAAGACTTGGTCGGAAAAGTACGAAACGCAGTTCTGCATCTGGAGCGAAGCAGATGAGAGCCCCGCCTAGGTGGGCGACTGCCGAGTAAACCATCCATTGCCCAGAAACCTTTTGAAGGAAGAGCGCTGCACGAGTCTCGGGGGAACGGGCGTGCCTCAGCGCAGAGCGGGGCTGTTGAGCCTCTTTCAGCCTGAGGGCCAATGGTGATGGGTGACGCGAGTCAGGGCTGGTGTCGAGGGTCGGCATGATTGGGCACATGCCCAGGGCCCACACCCCAGCAGGGGGCCCACCGGCAAGAGCCCGCTGGAGCCGCTCCTCCTCTTCCCCATCGCAACCTGTTTGTTCACCTGCCTCTCGCTCTGGCCCAGACGAGGCGGTGGCGAGAAGGAGGAGCAGGAGGTGCCTCGGCCGACTTGTTCTCTGCCTGTCAAGGAAGCAATGATGGGCGTCTTCCCCAAGGGTCCTCCAAAATCTGGGGCTGGCTCTGATGGGAGTTGTCATCCACGAACATCTGGAGGACCACAGGTTCCTTAACCCTAGAAGGCTTATATAGTGATGAGATTCTCCAGTTGCCACTCGGGGGTCGACCAATTTGTTCCCCGTGTTCTCTCACGTGTTGTTTTTTTTTCTCCAGGTGATTGACTGGGATGCCCTCTTTGCCAGGACGGTGACGCCCCCTTTCGTGCCGAGCTTGAGAGGGGACACCGACATCGGCAACTTCGACAAGGCCTTCACCTCCCAAAAGGCCGTCCTGACTCCTCCCAATTTTCTCCCGCCTCTCACAGTGGAGGATCAGGCCAGGTTCAAAGACTTCGACTTTGTCTCCAAACGCCTCCTCGAGGTCTGAGTTTGGGCTGGGGCATCAAGAGCCCGCGCATATCTTCCCACTTCGATTGCTGCTAGAAAAGAGACACGGAGAAACTCGGGTCTGTGGGAAGGTGACGCTTCCAAGCACTGCTGTATTTTTTCCCCAGACCTCGGTATATGGCGTCTTGTAGGACACGGGCGCGGCACGTTTCCAGTGTGGATACCAGACAGGGAAATTGTTCTTACCTGGAAAACGTTCCCCTCCACAAGGCCGGCTGTCCTCTTGGGATGTGCTTGGGGCAGATTCCGACTTTTATTTGGATCAGAGGCTGGTTTGCCAGTGGATGTTTTGGCCAACAACTCCCATCAGCCCCAGCCAACGTAGCCAAGGGTGAAATATGATGGGGGTTATAGGCCAAAACCACTAAGACCTCTGATTTCGACGGTATGCTGGATAGCTGCACATGATTAAACATTTTCGCTTGGAACCAGGGACCGCTTAAGATGTGGCACGATTTTGCGGGAACGGAAAGCGCAAAGTGCCGGTGCTTCCTGTTCCCTTCACATCTCCACCCTGTCTGAAACAGAACTTTTGTTTTTGCGTCTTCCCCACCTGAGAAATGAATGAGCGCCCGGTTTCAGGGACAGTTTTGAGTGTTTCTCGCACGTTTGGGAGATGCAGAAGTCCCGTTTCCGGCGAAGTGGAGCGACGGAAGAACGGGAAGCACACGACGCACTCGTGCCTCTCTTCGCAATGGTGCCAAGACTAAAGTCGACCCACAGGTGGAAACTCATCCCAGGACAAATGCAAGCACATCTTGAAGAAAGATCTAGCAAGCTTACACGCATTTCTGGGATGGGTGGTTGGCAGAGTAAAAAGGATGCCGAATGTTTTCAAATCCAAGCTGGAATTAGCTTTGTTCCTGTTCGGGAATTCTTGTGCTTCCTGTTCCTGCACAATATCGTCACATCTTTTGGTTCCAAGGGAATCAAGTTTGCCAAAACCAGGGCGACGACGACAACGGATCTGTTGACATGAGGGCTGCTTACCAGAGTCTCCACTGATGTCATGTTTTCAAGACATGGGGTGGCTTGCCGAACGCTTCCCACCATGTGCTGATGGAGCACATGGATTATATGCACAGTGTGCACAGCGGAGCAACGGACAAATTCAGGACCGTTGCACTGCCCTGTTTCTCCGACGAACCGTTCACACGTGAACAGCAGCACGGAAATTGGCCTTGAGCATGAAGGGAAGGACTACCCTTTGGCCCTTTTTGAGTGTTTCTCCGTGTGGAGGACGGAGCGCGGCTATGCGCCCTGGCCCCTGGGCACGCCCTCTCCTCCGACACCCCATGCCCTGATGTAGATGTCACATTTAAGTTTCCGCGCAATTGGGAACCTTGCAAAATCAGGGCTCCAATCGCACGGAAGCTGCAGCACGCGCAGTGATGCGCAATGGCCTTCCCTTTGCAGGTGCCCATGTTGACATGTGGCCGTTGGTGTGTGTGTGAACATCGAGGCACATCGTCGTTGCAGAGCAGGGCCAGGAGGCACGGTCCGCTCTGTTGTCCCCACGTCTACCCTGTGTGCATGAAAGGGGGCTTTTGTCTTCGCCGAGACAGAGCTTGTGCTCTCGGTGAAGAATGACACATTAAAATTCCAGTGTTTGCTCTCCCAGTGGGTTGAAAATAAAAGAGTTTCTGTTGTCTTTCCACTGCCACGGAGAGTCGAGCCGGTGCTTTTCTTTACTTTGTGAATGTAGCATTTATATTTCCTGTTCAGGAGTTTTGATGCAGGCAACAGGGGGGTGCCTAGCTTTGTTCCCCTCCGCGTTGTCTCCAAAGATGCCACTGCAGCGCTGCCGTAAAAGAGACGCATGGATTTTTCCCCCCTGTGAATTTCTTTGTCTTGTATAAAATACTGGCAAAGGAGGGGGGGGGGATTGCAAAAAAAGAGAGCGAGCGAGCGGGGAAGAGACAAGTATAACAGCTGGAGAATCCCAGTCCAACTGGCACTGAAGAGGGAACCGCACGCCTGTATAAAAGAGCACCAGGTTTGAGGTGTTGTTTTCAAACCACCCGTTGTGATTTAATATTTAAAATTAAACTGTTTTGAGTATGAAACCAGAGCGCGGAGCTGCTTTCCTGTGTGAACAGGTGGTAAAAATAATCATGATGATTACAACTATTCTCTTGAGCATTTTGCGGAGCAAGCAGAGCCTGGATGCTTACAGGAGCTCCCCCCGGGTGTGTGTGTGTGTGTGTGTGTCAGAGATCACGAGAGGATTCTCCCCTGCGCACCGCTCGCCTTCCTGTTCCACAATCCCCGCTCCCCCCGAGGCTCACAGATTGGAGATGAAAACGGGGTTCCTCTATCCGACTCCTCTCAAACTCTCTGCAGGCCTTCAGGACAGGGGGCAGGCTTTGGCGAGGGGAATGGGGCAGATCCCACTGAGGGAACACAAGCCACTGCGGGCCGGTTGCTGGGGAACCTGGTCAGGAGGGTGCTGTTGCCCTCGTGTCCTGCTTGTGGGATACCTGCAGACGACTGGTTGGCCACTGTGTGAGCAGAACGCTGGACTAGATGGACCCTGGGTCTGATCCAGCACAGTTCTAAAGTTCTTAGGAGCAACTCCAGGGGGCTTTGGTCCGTGGGCCCTCGGCGGAGGTGGGGGCCCTCGGCAGGGGCCCGGCCGTGCCTACCCTTTATGCGGGTCCTGCAAAGTGCAGAGTTAAATTGCAGAATTTATTTATTTTATTTATTTATTATATTTATACCCCGCCTTTTTTCCTTCAAGGAACCCAAGGCGGCTTACATAATCCTCCTCCTCCTCCTCTATGTTATCCTCACAACAACCCTGTGAGGTAGGTTAGGCTGAGAGTCAGTGACTGGCCCAAAGTCACCCGGTGAGCTTCATGGCCGAGCGGGGGCTAGAACCCGGATCTCCCGGAGTCCCAGTCCAACACTCTCACCACTACGCCACACTGGCACACACTTTGTGGTAGTAAAGTGTAGTGCACACTACACTTTACGACCACAAGATGGCGTGAGGGTTGCCAAGTTGTATGGCTTGAAAAGGGGATTGGACCAATTCCTGGAGGAGAAGGCTTTAATCGATCATCGAGTTGGAAGGGGCCTCCAAGGCCATGGAGTCCAACCCCCTGCTCAGTGCAGGAAACTAGAGGAGGGGTCTCCCATCCAAGTAACAACCAGGCCTGACCCTGCTTAGCTTTCCACGTTCAGACAAGCTGAGCCAGCGTGAGCCACAGGCCTGTTTTGCAATGGCTACTAGTCCTGCTGGCTATATGCTGCCTCCAGGATCAGAGGCAGTATGCCTGTGAACTCCAGTTGCTGGGGAACATGGGCGGGAGGGTGCTGTTGCACTCATGTCCTGCTTGTGGGCTTCCCATTGGGGCAGCTGGTTGGTCACTGTGTGGACAGAAGGCTGGACTAGCTGGGCCCTCGGTCTGATCCAGCAGGGCTCTTCTGATGTTTATTTATTATATTCATACCCCGCCTTCTTTCCTGCAAGGAACCCAAGGCGGCTTACATAATCCTCATCCTGCTCCTCTCCATTTTATCCTCACAAAAACCCTGTGAGGTAGGTTAGCCTGAGAGTCCACAACTGGCCCAAAATCACCCAGTGAGCTTCGAGGCCGAACAGGGAGACTCAAACCCGGATCTTAAGTTTATTTCAATCGCAGACGCTTAGTCCGAAATCTTTAATTTGTAACGACACTGTCGCAAGGATCTCGAAAAGCCGACGCCCGTCACCCAGCGCAAAACGTGAACGGTTTAGTACTGCCTTTCCCCAACCTGGTTCCTTTCTGTGCAGAGGGGCGGCACTACAACTCCCACAATCCCCAGCCAGCATGGCTGGGGATTGTGGGAGTTGTAGTCCTGCCCCTCTTGAGTGCGCTGGTGGGTGGTACCAGATTGGGGGGAAGGCTGTTTTAGTAGAACAGTCTTTACTAAACGGTTGGCGAGAAGTACCGCTTTAAGGCACGACCGTGTAGCGTTGAACAACCCAGCCTTGAGAGAGAGAGAGCGCATGTGCGCGCACTCTCCAAAGCCATTCCCCCCTACTTCTGCCCCCCTGAGGAGACATTAAGACTTGTGGCTTTTCAGGCGGTGCTCCGGCAGACGGTTGCCAGAGAATTCTCGCCGAGGGACAAGCCGCCGTCCCTTCTGTCTCTCTCCTAACTTAAGCCATCCGGAAGGCTGGAAAGCAGGCAGGGCGCCGAGCCGAGAGGCAGCTACGGCCGCCCTCGACATTCCCGATGGGGTTGCTTCATTGCAGCTCGCTGGATCGTGGCCTCTCCTCGTACAAGGCCGGACGGTGAAGGAGGGCCTGACCCTCGCCCGGGCCCCCTCGGCGGTCACACGGCGGCGCTGCCGTCCTCCTGGGGGTACAGCGTCTCCCAGGCCACGAGCCGGCAGGCGCAGAAGAACCGCCAGAGGTTGAGGAAGACCCCCTGGTCGAAAGGGTTCTTCTCCGCCTCGCAGTGTTTCAGGTAGGAGATGCGGTGCCGGGACATGAATTCCCAGGTGGTGGTGTTGCAGGAGGCCAGGTAGAGGTGCGAGGCCAGCAGGAGGACGGCCACCACCGGTGAACACGACCATCGCCAGGAAGGCCAGGAGCAGCAGGAAGTTCTGCCGAAGCCACAGCCAGGAGAACTGCCGAAACTGAAGGCCGGACCTTGGCAGGGGAGGGGAAGAGGAAGCCGTTGGAATTATCCCAGTAATGCTGCCACTAAACATTACATACTAAACTTTCAGATGCTCAAAGTGTTTCAGCATGGGCCAAATTCGGAGCTCCAGGGTTGTTGCTGTTGTTGTTAATAATAATAGTAATAGTGATAGTGATAATAATGATAATGATGTTAATAATAATAATAATAATAATAATAATAATAATATAATTATTATTATTATTATTATTATTATATTTTATTTCTATACCGTCCCATAGCCGAATCTCAGCAGTTTACAACAATTCATAAAAACAATAATACACATATAAATACAGATAACAATAACAATCATACAACTTCATTACAAAAGTTCAAAAGCAAATTTAAAAACTGAATTTAAAATGGCAAATAACTGAACAAGTTAATAAACTAAGTGAGCAGCTCACTTAACAGCCCCGTCATGTGCTATTTTGAGCTGTTAACAGTGAAATACCTTGGCACAGAGGGCAATCTTAACCTGGTGCCGAAGAGATAGTAGAGTTGGCGCCAGGAGGGCCTCAGTGTAGAGCTCATTCTAGAATTGGGGGGCTACCACTGAGAAGGCCCTCCTCCTCGTTGCCACCAACCGAGCCTCCCTCTGGGCTGGCGGTTGGAGGAGGGCCCCAGATGTTGAGCGCAGCGTCCGAGTAGATTGCGCTTGGGGCTCCCAGCCGTGGGGTTCCCCAGAGCACCCTGCCCCCTTCCCCAACCACCAATCGTTTCCTGGCTTTTGTGCAGCATTTTTCCCCATTCTAAAGGGTTGACTTGCCTCTCTTAAGTCTTAATCACCAGCTGGAAGAGCCTTAAGCGTCAATATGCAACCAACCGTGGGTCTTCTTTGGTATTTGTGGCCCCTCCCCCTTTGCATCTGGCCCTGCCCTCTTTCCCTTCAGCTCCACCCACCACTGGAACGCAGCCCCTGAGAGCTTTCTCCAAAACTGCATTCTGCCCCTTGGGCTGAAGGAGCTTGAGTGCGTTCAAAGTAAGTCTGCGTTGTTATCTCCCATATTGTAGGTGGGGTGCGGGCAGAGAGCTAAGAGGCAGATCTTGAACCGGGAAAAAAACCCAGTTCAGAACTCTCCTCCGCCACAAACTTAAGTCAGTGGCCTTAGTCAAGTTCCCTGCCACCCCTCTTGGCGCTCTGATTTGCAATGTGTTCTACCTTACAGGGCTGTTGTGCTGAAAATAAAACGTGAAGCACTTCGAATATTTGAAATACACTCTCATAATAGCATCATTTATATTTTTTGTTCTTCGGAAGGGGGGAATATTTAAACGAACATCGAACATGTGCATTCCCTACCATTACAAGTTAGACAAGACCGCGAGCCTTCCGTTTTTGGGCGCCTACTGAAAAAAATCTTTTCCCAACAAGCATTCCCACAAAGGGAATCTTGTCTTCGATATCCTGCAATACTTTGCAGTATTTAATTACGATCTTGTGCTGAATTGTTTTATACACCGCTTAGAAATTTCTCTTCATGTAATTGAAGAGAACTTCAATTTTACTTAACATGTTGATTGTTACCGGTAAGTAAGCAAATCTATTTGTATATAGGGCCTTCTATTACTCCAATATGCCCCTGGGAACTCCTAGCTTGCAATGATCGTCTGGAACTTTGCAAAATGGGGAAGTCTGTTCATTTAAATTTACATCAGGCCATTTCTGCTAATATATATATATATATATACGTATATATATATATATAATGTGCTCATGGCGGCTAACAATAAAACACAGATAAAACAAAGTGATAAAGATTAAAACTTAAAACACATTAAATAAAAACACATCAACAAGAAAGGAGTAAAAGCTGCCACCAGATTAAAATCTACTTCAGCAGGAAAATCAGCTTTAGATGTCAAAATCCTCTCTGGATTAAAAAAAAAGCCTTTGCCTGCCAGCGGAAGGACAACAGAGATGGAGCTACTCTGGCCTCCTTTGACAAGGGAGTTCCGGCACCTGGGGGCCAGCACTGAGAAGGTCTTCTCTTTCCACCGCAACGTATCAGCTATCCGAACAGGGTTATGTGAGCGGCTCAGGAGAGCTGAACGTCATCCGTTATGGCTTAATTGGCTTTTGCTCTTGGCCGCAGGGGGTGGGTGGGGGTGCCCTGGCACAAAATGTCTGGGGACTTTCTAGGGTCTCCAAGCGGGTGCCCATGAGCACCAGTCTGCCCACAATCTGCCTGTCCTGCCCGGTTTTTATTTTATTTCTTAAGATTTCTTTCTGTCTCAACAGCTTGCCTTCTGGGAAATGGGTCTTTTGCAGATGGCCACGCCCAGCACGGCAGCCATTCTGTGAAATGGGCACGTGGTTCCCAGGGTGGCCATTTTGTGCGAGCGCCAACAAACAACACTGCCTCAAAATTCCCAAATGTGCCTGCTGGCCCAAAAAAGAACGGGGGAGTGGAGGGACACCTGATTTCACGTTGCTTACCAAGCCACCGGCACAGCCCACAACAGAACCACGAGCTGAACAGCCAAGTAGACGAGGAAGAGCGCGTGGTTCCTCTCCCCGACACAGTTCTCGATCCAGGGGCAGTGGTGGTCGTAGCGGCGGACACAGTGCTGGCACGCCTGGCAGTGCTTTGCCCGCATCGGCTGCTGGAAGAAGCAGAGAGCACTGGCGTGTCGCTTCGCTTGGTTCTGTTTCACAGAAGGATTATGGGAAATCCCCCCCCACACACACACACACTAAAATGTCGTACCTTCAGCATGCAGTATCCACAGCGTCTGAGCCGAAGGGCTGGACCTTGCTGCGATATCATTGCTTTCTGCTCTTCCTTCCCTGATTCCTACCGGCAACAACAAAAAGAGCCAGATGAGGAAAAAGGCAGCGAGAGCGAGCGAGCATGGAAACACGGGTTTGGAGCACTTACGACTTTAATATTTATTGATTTAATTTCATTTGTACCCTGCCTTTCTAGCAATGACATGGCACTTAATCCGGCACTCCAGAGTCTCAATCAGCCTTCATCAACCTAGTGCCCGGAAGCAGGGCTGTTCCACTTTAAAAAAAGTTTAAAAAAAAATTTCCTTTCCTCTTCCCTCCCCACCCCATTTTTCCTCACGTGTCGTGTCTTTTTTGGATTACATGCCTGCAAGTAGGGACTCCGTCTTGTTTGACCGATTCTACATATTAGCCGCTCCGGGAGCCTCCTTGGCTGTGGCGCGGAATAAACCAAAAATACTTTAATTAAATAAATAAATACACACACACACACACACACACACACACAGCCTTTCAGAGATAATATATATATTTTCTATCTTTTCTCTTTTTATGAATGAAAAGCCATTAAAAAGCAACCCCAAAGTGCTACGTCCGCCTTCATCCTGAGTGAGAAAACTTACCTCCTGGGCCTCGTCATGCTCCACGTACCCGGGATCCATGAGCGAGACCACGAAGTAGAGTAACACGGAGCAGAGGACCAAGGAGAGAAACACGATAGGCTGAAGCAGTTCTCTTCGCTCCACCTGCCTCCACAGATCTGAAGAAAAGGAAGAAAAAATATATATATTTCAGGAAAAATGTACCAATGTACGACCGCAGCACAGCCTCTGGCGCACCTAATGGCCCGTGTGCACGCCCAGAGCAACAATGCGCAGCATCGGTCCTTGTGATCGGCGAGCAGTAGGAGACCCGTCCAGATGAACCACTCCTTGCATGAATAGGGTCTAGTATCAGCACCTGTGATTGGCCGGCTGTATGGACGCTCTGGATTGGCTGGGCCTGATATAAATACAAGGGAGCCCGGCCATTTTGGTCCCTACCTGAAGGCTTGCAATCCAAAAAGTCATGACACACAAGGAAAAACGGATGGGGAGGGAAGAGGAATTTTATTTTATTTTATTTTTTTGCAAGCCCCAGGGCTCCACAGCAACACTATACAATGCAAAACTTTTTGGGGTTGCTTGGAACAGAATGGGCAGTGAAGACTGGTTAGCTTTACAGAAGTCCTGCTCTTGGTGAAGATGAAAACTGCTGCAGCTTGTTGGTTTGTTTTCAGTTTGCTTTTGTATTTGACTCAATTTTATAAGACAACCTCCCCCCCCTCCCAATGTTTTATTTGCAAATACAACAATAACAAGCAAAACACAAAAAGGGGGCGGGGAATCACAAAAATGCAAGTGAGGAAGAACGTATCATAAAACATATCCATGCACAATAGTCACTTCCAAGCCCTTAATCTAAAATGAAAAAGAAGGATGTAACGGTCGGCCTGTCTAAATAAGCATCCAAACGGAATTGACGGCTGTAGGAGAAATGTTCAAATGTAGCAAGAGGAGGAAGTGCTTCAGACCATAGTAGGATAGGGGGGTGGGTGTTGATCTGGTTTGCTGACCTGGATCAACACCGCTGCCTGACTTTTGGGGCTGTCATGACATGCTGCCTGCACTTCAAAACTGACCACTACAAAACTGACCGCCAGAGAGAGAAATAGAGTCTCTTCTCTCTGGTGGCTCCCTGTCTTGTCTGCTGTCACCACCACTGTTATCCTTTTGGCCCTAGGTCAACTAGTTTTCTTCGTTCTCCCTTATTTTATCCTCACGACGACCCTGTGAGGTAGGATTCGCATACTGAGAGAGAGAGAGAGAGAGAAGAGTCTTCTCAGTGGTGGCGCCCTGTCTTGTCTGCTGTCAACACTGTTATCCTTTCGGTGCTGGTCAACTAGTTTTCTTCCGCTCTCCTGCCTTTTTACCCTCACGACCCCCCTGCTAGGCAGCGAGAGGGGGGGGCTGTCGGGTGGACCAGGTGCCCTCCTTCCCTCGCCGTGCTTCAGTGGCCACCCTAACGAGAGCGACTGGCTCCGGCTGGCCCGGTGAGTATCATGACAGGGTGGGGATTCGAACCCAGGACTCACCCGGTCCCAATCACCGCCCCCCCCCACACGCACACACATTGGGGGCAGGCGTCCTCAACCCGGCACCCTCCAGATCCTTTGGACTAAAATTCCCTCTCTCACCGTGGGCCAGGCTGGCTGGGGCTCATGGGACTTGGAGTCCAAAACAGAGAGGAGGTGTCACAAGGTTTGAGGAAGGCAGTTTTTTGGAGGGGATATTCCTCACCTGTAGGGTGCAGGAAAAGCCCCGCGGTGATCCCCCAGCTGAGACCCGCCTGAGCTGCCCGCACCAGCCATCCGCCGCCGGCTGCCCGCGCTCGCATCCTCCGCCCGGTCTGGGATGCTGCCGCCCGCTCGCCCCGCGCTACTAAGTTGCCAAGGGCGGAAGCGCTGGAGCCCCGCCCCCTCCAGGGAGAGAGGGAGGCGATTGGGCGGAGGATGGGCGAACGGGGGCGTGTCCCAGCTGAGGCATGCTGGGAGTTGTAGGACTTTTCTTTTTTCTTTTTTACTTTCTGAACGTTGTGCAATGTAGTAATCCTGGGCATGTTTAGGCAGAAAAAAGTCCTACAACTTCCTGCATGGCCGGCTGGGGAATGCTGGGAGTTGTAGGACTTTTTCCTGTCTAAACAATGCATAGATTTGCGATCCATGAAATTTATTATTTTGGGCGTCATAAATGCCAGAAGAATAAATAAAGTCATGCTTTGTCTAAACATTTCCCCCCCTGCTGGGAATTGGAGGACTCCCCCCCCTTTTCTGTCTGAACGTACACAGGATTGCACCCTAATCGAATAAAACGCATTAAATCAACTGCTGCAATTCCTTCAGTCAGGTGACAGGTCTACTGTTAACGCCATTCTTTTTTCCATGTCTTTGGTAGGCAAGGATGCAAACCCTATGCATGGCTAGGCAGAAAAAAGCCCTTCCACTCCCAGCATGCCCAGCCAGACACACTGGGACTTTTTCCTGTCCAAACATGCCTAGGATTGCACCCCAAGAAATGTACTATCCTGGATCACAAGTGCCAGAATACCTACAGACTCAGAACGGCCGTGCTGTTCTCTTCTCCATGTCTCTGGTAGATTAAGGGTGAAATCCTAGGCATGTTTAGACAGGAAAAAAAAACCTCCTACACCCTTTTTTCTGTCTAAACATTTTTCTGCTTGAATTTTAGGATTTGTTGTTTCTGCCTGTACATGCACAGGATTGCACCGTAAATTGACTAAGTCCACGACGGCTAATAATACTGACCAACCTTACAGAGTTGTTGCAACTATTACAAGATAAGAAGTGTGATGTGAAAGCTCTTTGCTCTAGATCCCTATATAAATGTGATGTATTACGGCTTCGAACTGCCTCGAAGAACACCGATGTGATGTCATTTCTCTTGCTTCCTTCAAATCTCTCAAATCAAAACTCACCTTTTCTGTGAAACTCTTTGGCTAACCCCACTAATAGTTTCCATGCCTGCCACAAACCTAAGCGCACAGACAGTGCTTCAACTGCATATGGCTTCCCTTTTGACCTCTGCCACCACTCCCCCGCCCCTTTCCTCTGCTGTTTCGCCAAAGTCAATTTTTAGTTTGCAAGCTCCTTGGGGGCAGAGACCTGGTTGCTTTGTACTCTGTAAAGCACACCTGATGACACAACAATAAATCATAAGTCGTAATAATACATTAGGATGGTGTTGTCGGCTGCCAAACGGCAAATTCACTGCCTAGAGAGAGCAAAGAACTGATGCCGTAGGTCGGTTGTAGCCCTTCGCTGCTGGTGTCCTGGTGGGGAACATTGTGCACCATTTGTGCTCTGGCTACAACACATTTCAGCAATTTCTCAGGCATTCTCAAAAGGTCTCCTCTACTGCAGGAATGAGGATTTCATAGCATCCAACGTGGTTTCTGTGGTCTCCAACGTGCCCATGGACACCTCTCTTGGCACTCACTGCTCCTCCTGAATTTTTATTTCTTAGTATCTTTTAATTATTTTTAAAAGTGGGAGGCTGGTTTGCTGCAAAGCAATGTGCTGCCCCCCCCCCCCAGCGCCATCAGCCCACAGCTCTACCTTGGGCTTCAGTTCTTGGGCAAGTGTCTTTTCTGAGTCTGTTTGCCTCTTAGGAAATTTATTTATACCCAGCCTTTTTTCCTGCAATGAACCCAAGGCGGTCTACATAATCCTCCTCCTCTCCATTTTGTCCTCATAACAACCCTGTGAAGTAGGTTAGGCTAAGAGTCAGCGACTGGCCCAAAGATACCCAGGGAGCTTCATGGCTGGGTGGGGGCTAGAACTCGGATCTCCACAGAGTCCCAGTCCAATGCTCTAACCACTACACCACACTGGCTCTCACTGTTTTGTGACTGGTCATGCCCACCCTGGCAGCCATTTGATGAATGGGCAAGCCCCACCCCTAACAGCCATTTTGTGAGAGCACCCATGACGCGCTCTCAAAATTCCACATGCCCCCAGCAGCGCAAAAAAGTTTGGGACCCTTGTTAATTGATCTCACTGGTGCTACTTGGGTTTGTACCAACCTGAAGTCCGGGTTTCCAGCTTTTTTTTTACTGCTATTAATAATAATTCTAACTGGCTGTGTTTATTATCCTAAGATTGATAAGGAATGCCTTTAACTGTTTTGTTCTTCTTGGAAGCCTCCTTGGGCATTGTAAAGGTAGGGTATCAATTTCCTTCAAAATAAATGACACAGACACACGCATATGTACAATCATGATCAGGCAGAGCAAAATCAGCTTCCTTATTTATTGAGAACATATGACAGCAAACGGAATAGTTAGTAATTGTCCAAATTAAAAATCTCATCACAGACACCAGGACCAAGAAGCGGCTGTTCCAAATGGAGACTATGGAAAACTGTTAAAACTGCAAGGAATTGATAGCCTAAGCCAGTGTTCTCCAAGCTTGGGTCCCCAGATGTTTTTGGCCTACAACTCCCAGCATGCCCCAGCCAGCTACGCTACGCTGGCTGGGGCATGCTGGGAGTTGTAGGCCAAAAACATCTGGGGACCCAAGCTTGGAGAACACTGGCCTAAGCCACCCTTTTCTCCATTCTGGTATGACTTGGGTATGTAAACCAGACCCACCCTTAACAGATCACCAGTGGAAGCAAGTCGTTATCGGTCTTTTAATTAGGAAATACACACTTCTGATCAATTTCAAGCTGTATCACCTGCCTTTGGGTGGTTGTTATTTCTGGAACAAAGAAAATAAAAGTTAAGGGCGTGATTTGCACACAATGCTAAGCCATGGTTTGGTTTGTTGAAATCTGGCTTGTCGTTGTGTCTTGACATGCCCCCACAAACATACCATGGTTTTAACCAGCTACAAACCTGCAAATAGAAATCAGGGTTTGTTTTTGGCAGGCGAAGTCCAGCTTGCTTAAACCATGGCTTGTCGTGACATCTGAACCCCGAACCGTGGCTTATCCCTGCCTTTGTTTGCGCTGCTCTCCGCCCTGAAACAGAGGAAGTGGACTGAAAATGAAACTGTTCTGAAGACTGGCAAAATGGGCGGAGAGAAACAAACCAGAAACAGGGAAAACAAGCTGGCCTCATTTGCTTGTCTGCAAGACAAACCATGGCTAAGGCAACAAACCATGGTTAACACAAACAATGGCTTAGTGTTATGTGCAAACACAGCCAAGCTGTCCCACGAGAATAATTTCTTGGAATCAAAACTGAATTGGTAACATAGCAGGCTTGTACCTTTCAGAAGAGAGATTTCTCCACCTTAACCTACTGTCTCATATCGCCACCTCAGCCACTCTTAAGCCATGAGCTGTGTGTTTGAGAAGAGCCATTGGGAGGACCCCTGTCCACAAGAGAGCCCATGAATGTCTAGTATTTATCTATCACATTTCTATTCTGCCTTCCTTCCAGGATGGAACTCATCCTGGGTTTTCCAGATGGTCACCCATCTAGGCACTGACCACAAGCGGACCTCCTTAGCTTGAACAAGGATGCTGCCTTCAGTTAGTGCCTTCACTTCAGGAGAATCATAATCCAAAAGAAAAATAAAAGTAGCATGAAATCAGGATCATAAAAAAATAAAGTAAACTAAAATCAGAAAGCATCGACGTTCACTTTCTTCCCTTTCTGCACTCATGGGGTTGGACTCAGGATCTGTCTTCCACAAGAGGAAGGACTCTGGTTATGGAAGATCCCTCTGCCCAATTTTTGGGTATCCCCACCACAAACTCACCCCACTCCGTAGGGACTCCGGACTCTGGGAACTGCAGAATGTCTGCGTTGGCCAGAATTTCAGCAGAATGAGATGGAGCTGGCAGACGCTGAGCGAACAAACGCTGAACTTCAGGCTCTGCGTCCATTCATCCTGTTCCTGACCAAGCAGGAGGGCCGATGGCGCCCCCACTACATTTACATCCCAAATGCGAACGTAGCGGGATTGACTGATTAATTACATTTCTATACCGCCCAATAGAAGTCCAAGCTTTGAGACCCAGGTGACTTCACTGCCCTCCCCCCGTCCAGGTTCAAACCTGGAATGGTTCCAACCCACTTCTCAGATGCAGTAAAGATATTCCGGGGTACTCTACAGGTTGGAAAGCAGTGGGGAACATAAGGAGAGCCCTGCTGGATCAGACCGAGGGTCCATCTAGTCCAGCATTCTGTTCACACAGTGGCCGACCGGCTGCCCCAACGGGGATCCCACAAACAGGGCATGAGTGCAACAGCACCCTCCCACCCATGTTCCCCAGCAACTGGAGTACATAGGCATCCTGCCTCTGATACTGGAGGGAAACAGATTTTCCCAGCCAAAGATCTATCGCTGCCTGTTGCAACGCAACGGATTTTGGGCTGGCTCAGTCTTGGAACGGGCAATTCGTACCCATTCGTTTTGCAAAAGACCCGCTCCCGGTGGAGACGAAAACTTGCCAGAACAGGTTTGCCGATCTGGATCAACGCGGCTGCCTCACTTCTGGGGTTCTCCTTGGGGGGCATGGCTGTGGGATGGCCAGGAGGAGCACCCGCACTTCCGAATTTACTGCTGCAATGTTACCGGTGGGTAACATGACACCCGGGGTGCAAAACACAAAGGGCAAATTCTATTTTGGAGAAGCTCTCGGGGGCTGCAGTGCAGTGGTGGGCGGGGCCAATGGCAAAGGGGGCGGGGCTGAAAATACCAGCTTAAAGTGTCTCTTTCTGCCAGGAACGAAGCCTTAGGAGAGGCATTTCAAACTTCATTGGGGGGGGGGACCGCAGAAAAGGCAGGAAGCCACCCAGTGACCGGTGATCGGGGGACAGGGCTTGGGACTGGGGGAGGGACTTCCAGAAGGCTGGATCTCTGCACCCCTGCAATGCACCACTCCGTGTCGAGGCCGGAATCCTCCGAGATGCGAAGCAAAATCCGGGAAGACGAGGGGAAAGCAGCCAAGTGAAAGACGCCAAAGAACCTCAACCTTTGTCGAATCTTCCAAACGACACGCATGCACCACGGACACAAAAAAGATACGCCGAGGAAGGGTTTAAAAGCATAAAACGGAAACAGAGACGGTGAGAAGGCACAGCTCTCCTGAGACCTAAACACATTCCCTAAAGAAACGCTGCAAGGAGGAGTTACACGGTCTGCGTGAGGCAGGCAGCGGCAGTAACAACCGAACGCCCGTTCCAAGTAAGTCGGGCCTCTGCCTCTCCCCGTTTCCAAAACATTCAGTCGTCATCAGCTCCGGCAGCCGAGCTAACGTGCAGCAGTAGAGAAACACACAAATCTCTCCTCAACCTCATCACTGATTTAGGGGAATCGCCGTAGAGCAGTGTTCTCCAACCTTGGGTCCCCAGATGTTATTGGCCTACAACTCCCAGCATGCTCCAGACTGCCGTAGAGGGTCCGAGGCTCGGTGGTGGAGCCCCTGTTCGGCCCCCGGCAGCATCTCCAGGTAGCGCTGGAAAGAATCCTGCTTGAAACCCCAGAGAGCTGTTGCTGCCGGTCGGTGTCCACAACACTGGGCTCGATGGACCAAGGCAGGCCTGACTCGGTGGGAACGGAGCAAAATACACCGGACAAGAAATGGAGCAAAATACATGTGACTCTGTGGAGATTCACTGTTGACCTGGGCCTCGGTCTGGGGGGAGGTGGGGAAGAAACAAGTCGTGCCTAAGTGCCGCTGAAATCAACAGGACAGTTTAGGCACAAATAAGCTCCGCTTCTCGCGATAGGATTTAAGTACGACTAAGGCGGTGATCCCAAGCGGGAAATACGTCTCCAAGAATCCAACTGGACTTCCTTCTTTGCGGACACATGCAAAGTGTTTCAGGCCAGATTCTTTCCAGCTCTAGCTGGAGATGCTGCCGGGGATCGAACCGGCATGCAAAGCGGGGGCTCTGCCACTGAGCTATGGCCCTTTCCCTAAAAAATAAAGCAAGATTCTAGCCCTCATGGATCTGAATAGAGGAAGGACTTAAATGGGGTCCCTCCTTAGCGGAGGTCAAATCGCCCGGCGAGCACGACAGGGCAGCTACTGAGCCGACCGCAACAGGGTCCCCAAGCGGAGTGCATTATTTTTGCCGTAGGAGCGAATTGGCAGAACTTCCTGGAAGTCAATGGACGAACTAGTGGGGTGTACCGTTGGGGTGGGGTTTGACTTCCCTCCTTGGCCCCCACAGCAAACTCAGGTTTGGTTTTTGGCATTGTGGGTTTTGTTCCTCTGCTAAACAACCCTGTACACTCCGATTCTGCACAGCCCCCGCCCTACGACGGCACGGGTTCTAGTGCTCGGTCACGCCGGAGTGTGACAGACCTCTAAGGGACCGGCTTATCCACAATAGTTATTCATGGTTAAGAAAAGGGGGGAAAGGGACCCGAGCCGTGCTAGTTCAAAACACAGAAAGCAAACCCCAGAAAAGGCCGTTCCTTCTCCCAAGATAATACATTCAAATTCTCACACGCCATCTCCCTTTTCATAGCGGGGGGGGGGGGGGGAGTTAACCTTGACTTCCCCAAATTGCTCTGAAGGGTAGCTGGAGGGCTACTTCTGCGGCACAGCCTTCCGCAAGCTGGTGGGGGCCCCTGCAGATGTGTCGGCCTACAACTCCCAGCATTCCCCAGCCAGCCATGCTGGCTGGGGAATGCTGGGAGTTGTAGGCCGACACATCTGCAGGGGCCCCACCAGCTTGCGGAAGGCTGAATTGTAGTGCTAACAGAGAACGCTCATGCTTGCTTTCTGGCATTAAAAAAGCAAACAAACCGTCCCTTGCACCCAGACATTTATTTGCTGGACAGCCGGAGGCACCGCCATCCCTTTTCCTTCGTGCAGCCTTCCCCCAAACTTGGTTCTGGACTACAACTCCCAGCATCCCTGGCTACTGGCCATGCTGGCTAAGGCTGATGGGAGGTGAAGTCCAAAACGCCTGGAGAGTGGCAGGTTGGGGAAGGCTGCCTTAGTGTTATACTGATCAAGTTATCAGTATCATTTAAAACAAACAAACAAACAAACAAAAAATCCCAACAACTTAATCCTCTCATCCATAAAGTACCAGGAAGCCTCAAAGCAAGTGGTTCTGGCAGAAGGGCCGCCTCGGTTTTTGCACCTTCTTCTCGTGGTAGCCCGATTGCTCGCTCCCTGCTGCACTTTGGTGTCACCACGCTGGACGGTGAGGAGTGAGTGTTGCCACTACCCGCTCAGCGGGGCTCAGGGGACACAAAAGGGAACAGTCGAGTTCCACCGGGCTCTACAAAGCTGTCAACTCCGGCCTTGCTCCTCAGGGCTAAGCTCCCCGCTACCCATAGTACCCCTGCCCCCAAAAGCCTCTATCGGTAGTGGTGGGAATTTAAAGAAAAAATCTGGCTGGGTGGGAAAGTTTAACCTCCACTCCACACCCCCCCCCACACACACTGTTCGTGGTGGTCTTCATCTGGATCAGAGCAACTCGCTGATGAGCCCCCGGCCAACTTGTCCCCGTCTGCCTCTGGTCCACCAGCCACCACCCCTGCACAGCTCTCCTCGGGGGACCCGAACGCACCGGCCTGAAACCAGACACTCTCTCTGCCGGAGCCGCAAGACCTCATGCACCAGATGGAAGGACAGAGATCTAGAAGTTCAAAGAAAGGGAGCGGGGTGGGGGGTGGGTATCGCTATATCCATCCTCCAGCTGCATCATCGTGCTGGCGTCCATCCGAGGCTTTTCCTGTTCTCTACAAAAGGTCGACAGGTACGTGATGCCACGTCGCTTCTTTCCTTCCCTTCCCTTTGATACAGAAATCATACACACACACACAAACTCCAATTTGTACTTTTTTTAAACAAAAAAAAACGGAAGGGGGGGGGAAATCCACTATTTAAAGGAAAGCGTTTCTTTTGCTGTGCAAAATGGTCCCTCCCCCAGCGACTTTTCTGCAGGTGCAATTCCCCCCCCCCTCTGTCTGCTGGGGGTCTCTCTCGCTCTCTTTTTTTAAGACATACACGCACACCCGCACGCTCACCCACACACACACACACACACACACACACACAAATATTCTTCCAACAGCTAAGCTGGTGAGAAAGTCCAACCTATGTACAGTGAACTGGAGAGATTCTGGATACAGTGCTGGGACGCCACGTTCGCCTCTATCTAGACGTGTCCATGTTCTCGTCCATAAAGTTAATACAGTGTTCTATGACTTTCCTAGAAAGAAATAAAACCAAGAGCGAACTTAGGAAATGGCAAAGAAGCCTGCAGTGAGGAGCTGCCTCCCCCTCCATCCACCCACCCCATTATAGGGCTGGCTACGGATTTCGGCACAGGAGGGTGGGCAGAATTCAGGCCCCAGCATCGGGCAGATGGGATCTGTAGTCTGAGCTGAGGCATCACGAAGATCACAAAACACATGGTGCGGAGCGACTGAGAGCCAAAGCGTCTTCTGGAGCTGAAAGCACGGTTGCTGTGGGAAACCACCTCACTGCCGGCAGGTATGACCAGCACACAACTCTGGCAGATTAAGTTAGAACGTCGGGTTTTTGCGTGGAATAGCGTGGGGTGGCGGCGGCAAACAAAACTGTTTAATGACCCATCCCTTCACAGGCCGAATGATGTCAAAGGGGCGTGGCCACAACCCCAGACGTCATTTGGCCCCCGCCGGGCACGCTGGATGATCCCCCTGGCGCATCCGCCCGGAACCGTTTGGGGGTGTTCCCATTGGAGAAGG
Organism: Shinisaurus crocodilurus; assembly: GCA_021292165.1. Lineage (NCBI taxonomy): Eukaryota > Metazoa > Chordata > Lepidosauria > Squamata > Shinisauridae > Shinisaurus > Shinisaurus crocodilurus. The sequence continues at coordinate 1,921,749 of JAHFWL010001188.1, read as the reverse complement.
CCCCCACGTAGCAAAGCCGCTCTGCCTGCCCCGCGCCTTCTCCCATTGGGCAGGGAAGGTGCCCTGGGCTTTGCTCATCCAGCCCTTCAGCAAGTCCATTGGGAGGGGGAGCGGCACACGGGAGACTCTCTTTGTTATCTCCTATCACAGATCAGAGATAACAGGGGGATTGCTGCCCCTGCCTCCTCCCACAGCCCCCAGTAGCTTCCAGGCAGGGGGCGGAGCTTGGAGAGGAGAGTGGGCGGGGCCGGCAGAGTGAGCCCAAGCCCACGTAGGCCAGACGGGCGGCCTCTGTGGGCCGGAGGCTGCCCGCTGGTGGAAGAGCGTGACCGGCAAAACGCGGTCAAATCCCTACACCTTCGAGAGACATGCGTGTTCCCCTGAGAACCTACCGTCCCATTTCCTTCGTCTCTGGTCGTGCCGATGCCATTTTAATCATGTCCTTCAGGAGACGGAGTCCACCTTCTCTGATCAGGAGCGGGCAGTATTTGTCGGCTGAAAATGGGAAGAACACAGGTGGTTGGATTTTCCTTTGCTCCCAACGCCACCACGTTATACAAACAATAAAAGAGGCTTTGTTCTGGTCTCAGAAAAGCGGTTAACATCTCCAGACAGCGGGTCTGGAGCGGGAAGGAACTCCCCCTCCCCCGAGGATAGATTACTAGGATATATTATTTATTTATACACACACACACGGCTGGATGCAGACCTAAGTCGTACTTAGAGTTAACTTAAGTCCCATTGACTAACTTACATCCCATTGACTTCAGTGGGTCTACTCAAAAGGGGACTTAAGTCTGGATCCATAACAATTTCCCCAAGTGTTTATGGGTGCAATCCTATGCATATTTAGAGAGAGAACAGTCGTACAACTTCCAGCATGCCCTAGCCAGCATGGTTGGCTGGGGCATGCTGGGAGTTGTAGGACTTCTCCCCTCTCTAAATATGCTTAGGATTGCACCCTAAAGCATTTTTTTAAAATTGTAAGCTTCTTCTTTTTTGCCTTTTAACAATATTTTAAGTGAATGCTGTGTAAACTGCCCTGAAAAAATAATATTAGAAACATCAGAAGCTGCCTTATACTGAGTCAGACCCTGGGTCCATTTGGCCCGGTACTGTCGACACTGACCGGCAGCAATGGCTCTCCAGGGATTCAGCACAGCTTTTTGGGGGAGGGACTTACGGTAGACAGAAACGAGGTTGTAGAGCGCCCAAGAAGCCCAGTGCTGGCTGACCGGAGAGATCCCTTGAGGAATGAGTCTGAGGATTGGCTCAAAGGACCTGCGCATGTGACAAAAAAAAAGGGGGGGTGATCAGGGTAAGCAGGCGGGGAAATGGAAACCAAACATTTGAAGCTTGTTGTGGGGAAAACACGCCTATCTTAACGGGGACTGGCAACGTGGTCACATTAGGGCGGTGCTTTGCCATCTGCACTGGCTGTCAGTCCATGTCCGGGCCCAATTCACAGCACTGGTATTAACTTACAAAGCCCTAAATGGCTTGGGGCCAGGTTACCTGAAGGATCGTCTCCTATATATACCTGCTTGGACCCTAAGATCATCCTCAGCGTTCCTTCTCTGGGAGCCCCCACCAAAGGAAGTGAGGCGGGTGGCTACTACAAAGAGGGCCTTTTCTGTGGTGGCACACTGGTTGTGGAATGAACTTCCCAGAGAGGCTCGCCTGGCACCTACACTGTGCTCTTTCCAGCAGCACCAGGTGAAGACCTTCTTATTTTCCCAGGAATTTTAGTCTTTTAGTCTCTTTTGTTTTAAATCCTTTACTGTATTTTAAATCTCTGTACTGCTGCGAGGTTTTATTTATGGTTTTAATTGTTGTGAACCACCCAGAGAACTTTGGCTATTTGGTAGTACAGAAATGTAATAAATAAATAAATAAAATAATAAATCTTCCTGACCCCGATAATAATCAAAACACCAGCTCTCAGAGGCCACATTTATCCCACAAAGAGGCACCCCAAACTATCTTCAGAATTGTATCTTCTGGGATGCGTCATCACTGGAAATAGTTATGATTGCCATTGGCACAGAGGGCTTTTAAAGGGGATCAGACTTTTTTTTTAAAAGGGTGCATCTAAAAAACCTGTAATTGATGTTTCTCCTGGAATTAACGTCCCAGCGCTGAATAGCGGCCCACATCCGGTCCACAACTTCTTCTCTGCGGGGCTCACAGATCATCCAGGCCTTGGGCCCGTCGAACATGATGTGCGAGAGGACACCACACGCGTTGTAAGACACTTCAATCCCATCCGCTTCACTGTCCAACAGGTTGCTGTCATGGAACAAGCCCAAAGAGGTCAATTTCGAAATTTCTAGGATCTTAAGCCCTCCGAGGTTCCCCAGACAGCCCTCCAAGTTTTCCAAATATGGCCCTCTGAGGTCTCCCAGATGGCCACGCCCCCTTCCCCTGGCCCCACCCACTTTCCCCAAACCACCAATCATTGGGTGGTTTTCTGGCTTTTGTGCTGCTTCTCCCCCCCCCCCCACAACCATTCAAAAAGGTTGAAATACCTCTCCTAAGTCTTAGTTACCAGCAGTTAAGAGTTTTAAGCTGAAATATGCTGGGGGGGTTGGTATTTAAAGGGTCAAGCTAAGGATTACTCTTGTCTTCAGAGTTTTAAAGCAGACAGTAGGCACAATAACAAGGTGCAGAGATAATTGACAACTCTGGATGCATCAGAGAAACTTGAGGTGGGGGGTATGTTGCCTAGCAGTCAAGTGGAGGTAAATAAGTTTCTTTTTAGCCTGATGATGATGATGATGATGATTGATGATGATAATAATAATAATAAATATTTTTATGCTGCTCAGCCAAAAAGGCTCCCAGAGCGGCTTACATATAATCAATTAAACAAGACAGTCCCTGTCCGCAGTTTTACAATCTCTCTCTCTCTATATATATATATGTATAAAACAACTAGCATGTTCATTATGTTCTGTAGTGGTGGTGGTTTCATTTGGTATAAAGCAACTAGCATGTTCATTATGTTCTATAGCAGTGGTGGTTTCATTCGGTTAGAAGCCTGGCCTGATCTGCTATTTTATACAGTACTTCTGTTTATTGGTCTGTTTATTAGTATGTTTATGACTCAGTAATGTTCGCCAAGCCCTAGCCTTGCCCATGTACTCCAAGGCCCTGCTTACTTCAAGCTTCTTTCAGCTCAGAAGTATAATTTAGGGCACCCGCGGGAGGATGTCATTCTTTTGCTTGTACTGATAAATAACTGGGAGTCAGAAATCCTTGCTGATCTACTGCAAATCACCCAGGGATCTACCAGTAAACCCTGCTGCTCACCCCTGTATTAGATGATTCTGCAAGGAACCTTCTTCAGTATATCATTAGGACCCCACCCACAAGGGAATTTCTGGCCTGTGGGGCCTAGCGCACATAGCAACGGTGCAGAACAAAATGTTAAGTGCCAGAAGAAAGCAGCGGTGGCCACCTTTCGATCCTTAACGCCCACCTGAACACACTGATGAACTGCGAAGTCATAAGTTGTGGGCGGAGCTCCTGCACCTCTGCTACGTTCCCAAGAAGGCCCAGCATGTTGCGATGCAGCTCCTGCTTGTTAGGGAATTCCTGAGGTAAAAAAACAGCGACAGTCATGTGGAATCCAGAGTGGTCGCTGCATGCAAACCCTCTGCCCAAGGCAATATAGGTAACAAAGGGATTCCCTTTCACACTGCGACCAGCAAGCAGGGATATCCCCGGTTATCTCTGATCAGAGATTGGTGATAACGTGGGAATTCCTCTGCCCAGGACAGGGGGTGAGGCACAGCCCTCTATGAATCGGATTGGGCAACCCTGCAGGCCGGAATAGACCCATGGGCCGGAGCTTGCCCCCCCCGCCCCCGCAATATGCCATTTCTAAAGTGGCCTTTCTGAATCCAGTGCCCTCTAGGTGTGTCAGACGACAACTCCCAGCATCCGCACATTTTGATATTTTTGTCCTCGCCCCCTTTTGCCCTGCCCACCACTGGAATGCAGCCCACGAAAGCTTCTCCAAAATGGAATGTGGCCCTCGGGTTGAACACTCCTGCTTTAAATGGTTTTCTATTGTTCATGTATGTTAACAGTTTATACCGTGGGTTTTTTTGTTATCTAATGTGATACTCGCATCGGCTCCAGCTTCCCTCCTTGTCTTTTCTATGATCTCAAATTATATCCCAGGTTAAATCATTATAATTTTAATTCTTTTTCTTAAAAAAAAAAAAATTAAATAAAGAACTAATTTTTAACTGTATATTTCAGAACATGTGCAAGCTTCCATTTTTGGTGTATATGAATCAGTGGGACTTAAGAGGTGCTTAACCCTGGCTGGATTGGGCCATCTCTCTCTCTCTGGCATGATCCAGCCAAAGCTAAGGTCTTGCTGCTGCCAGTACATCTTGCGAGAAGAAGAAACAAATGGACATTACGGGCGTGATTCAGCTGATGTTCAGCACTTCTAGGTCCGAGTGATTTCAACGGGAGAAAATGAAGTACTTGATTAAGCCTCCCACCAAAATGGGAGTGAATTCATTTCAGTGAGATGTCATTCACTCGCTTCCAATATATATAAGACATTTGTGTGTATATATGTATTGTAAGCAAAATATGAACTGGTAGCCAGCAGCAAGAGCCCAGTACTTGAGAAACTCATCAGCCCCGCTAATAGCAAACTCAGGTGGTGAGTGCCAACAGAAATGGAGCCACAAAATGAGGCCGCTAAGAAACACGAGGGAGGTATTAGTATGCTGGGGGGGAGAAGTACAAAAAATCTAAAAGAAAAAAAGCCCTAAAAGAGCAACAGCTCATCCCCCACAAACAGGTCAATGAAGATGGAGCACGCTCAGGATACTGAGCGTTAGCTGGCACAGAAAAACCGAAAACCAAGGGTGGGAGAACGCAATGGCCTATGGGAGGAGGGCATGGCTGGCTGGAACCCTATTAGGAGATGAGAATATATTGCAACGTTGTTCCGTTTCCCACTTCTTCTGATTCTATTTTGCTATTTATTTATATACTTGAAACATTTTTTTCTTTTAAAGAAGCCCCAAACTTTACACACCTTCAAGCACTCCAAGAATAGCTTCATGCCGCTATAGTTGAGGAACATTTCACAGTTGTTGGGGGTCTCGTCCGTGATGTTCCACAAGGCGCTCCAGGAGAACTCCATCACCTGGTCACACTGCCAGAGCAGAGGAAAAGAGAGGGGGGGGAAATGGTTCAGTTGCAAGGGACACAGCATAAGGTGTAAGAAATCCACATGCGAGAGCCGTTTTAGGGAACAGACGACGCCCTCTGGGAGGAAGCAAAGTAAAAACGGGAACTGCACAACCGGACACTAGTACTGTAATGTCTGCTGCAGGACTCATGGTACCTTCCACTAGAGCAGGGATGAAGAACCTCTGCCCCGCGGAGTTTCCCCACGTGGCCTGCGGAGCCTCCTCCAAGGGGCAGGGTTAGTCTAGTGACTAGAGGAAGCTTGTGCGAACCTTGACCCACCACACCAAAGGCAACCTGTTCTCCCTGTATGATAGCCCAGACTGCAAGAACAAGGAATTCCCAGCAGGCTACAATGCAAGGGAGAGCTCAGGTCTGCTCAACTTGTCACCAGCTGTGCCGGCCTGCACTAGAGTGATTTTCCACTCTACTGGCTTCAATTCTTTGTGTTTTATTGTTTGTATATATAATTTTATGCATATAAGACTTTGTTAGCCACTTTGAAGGCCGATGGGAGGGAAAAGCAGGCTTGAAATATTAATTAATTAATTTATTGTCTTGAAATATTAATTTAAGGAAACAACAAACACCAGAAAAATTAAAACAAAACAAAACACCACACAGCTGGCGGTCGATGCTCCAGCTGTTATGTTTCAGTTAGGCACTCAGCCCTTTCAGGGAGCCAGACCTTACCGTTTTCTCCACCAATTTCTTCTGAATCAGTTTCAGCATTGTCTGTCGGCAGAAAACAAGAAAGAATAAGTTACATGCAAGGTTCGTGAACAGCAGAAGGGAAAATTATGACCGTTAATCACTAGGTAAGATTTTAATATTCTCTCCTGCTCTTCGTTCTGCTGTTGGTGAAATATTTTTTTAAAAATTTTTTTAAAGCTTTCACATTGTTTTAAGTTTTCATTGTAAGTCACTTTAGGGGTCCTGTCTGGGCCAAAAGGTGAATCATAAATTTATAGATAGGTAGACAGACAGAGACAGGATTAGCATCACTTCAGCCAGAGCAATCCTTAAAGTGGAGCTAAATAAAGGAATAGCACCGTGTTTTGGTCTTTGAATGACCACACAGTGCACTCCAATACACTCTAATGCTGTTCATATAACTCCAATGCACTTTGAATAAAGGTAGGGACTTTTGTCAAGGTGTCATTTTTTATTAGAGGGTCTACTGATACTATAGTCCCTGGGAAGGTGTTGGAATTCCAGTGTCGGAACTCTGACATTGAAGAAGGCAAAAAGGAGGCATTCCGGAGGTGTTCCAGGAGAGGCTTAAGATCCACGGGATCCAAAGCTCCCCGATTTCCCAAAACAGGAGAAAAACGACACCAATGCTGGATCTGGCCCAGTGAGAGGGAAGACAAATATTGACATTCTGTTATTGATACTCTGTTTTTAATATTGTGTTTTATTCTTTTTATCTTTTGGGGGGGTCTTTTTTATTGTTCACCACTACAGGATCTGACCAGTGTTAGAAATAGTATGCCTATGGACACCAGTTGCTGGGGAACATGGGCGGGAGGGTGCTGTTGCACTCATGTCCCGCTTGTGGGCTTCCCATTGGGGCAGCTGGTCGGCCACTGTGTGAACAGAATGCTGGACTAGATGGACCCTGGGTCTGATCCAGCACGGCTGTTCTTATGTTCGATGTGGAGCAGTATATAAAGGTTGAAAATAAATAGACAACTCTTCATGTTTTCCCCATGCTCAGGCAATTATGTCAGAACGTTCACCTTTCCTTAAACCTCTGAGGATGGCAGAGCCACGAGTGTTGAACCTCAAGTTCACGGGCCAAAGGCAGCCTGCCTGCAGCCCCAATAAGGACCTCTGAGATTCTCCAGATGGCCACACCCCTTCCCCTGGCCACGCCCCCCATCATCACCAACTGTTTGGTGATTTTACATCTTCTGCACCAGTTTTTCCCTGTTCTAAGAGACTAAAATGCCCCTCCTAAGGCATCGCTACTGGCAATAAGAGCTTTCCGCTAAAACATTCTGGCCCCGCCCCCTTTTGCCTTTGGCCCCGCCCACCCCTGGAATGCGGCCCCCCGAGAGCTTCTCTGAAATTGAATTTGGCCCTTGGGGCGAAAGAGGTTAGACACCCCTGGCTAGAGTAAAATAAAAATCACGGGTTCCTAGAAAGGAGGGATAACACCAGCTGCAGAAAGATATTTTTTGGACAGAAATGTCCGCTCGGTCTAGGTTAGCGTTAAGCAGCCGTTGGGGGGGGGGCATACCAACCATGACAAACCCCATCTTTCCCACGGCCTCCTTGTGGTCGTTGTCCACCTGGCACACCAGGGCGTTGCAAAGGTGCACGGCGATGCGCTGGATCGACTCATCCTGCCGTGTCGGGTTGAGGATGTTCAGGAGCAGCTCGTTGACCCGGCGGTACTGGAATTCCAGCTCCTCCGGGATGCTGAAGTTGCACAGGGTCAGGCAGCAGTTCCGTTGCACCTGGGAAGGAGGAAGCCAGGGTGAGCGACGGGCAGCCAGAAGGGGGTCGTCCTCATGCTAGGAGTGCAGAGTCCCTAATTTGGCCCAGTGTCTCCTTGCATCCCTCCAGGGATGGCCACGCTCAGGGGAGACCTCCGCGCCTACAGTATCCCTGTGGCCGGGTTATCTTGCCTGAGGTCAAGATAAGGAGGAGCCACATCCAGAACCGACTCAATGGAGGCGCAGTGCCCCACTGGACACTGCCCACAGATTTTGTACTGGTAATTTGTTTTTAATGGATCTTGACTGAATATGTTTTTAGTGAGCTTGATTGTACCCATTCTGTGTTGTTATCTTTGTACTCTGCCTTGAGGGTGTTCCACCAGGGAAGGCAGCCTAGAAATCAATCCAAATAAACGAAATGAGGACCTACGGTGACTTCCTGGTAAGACTCCATGCCGTTCAGCACCACCTGGATGACCTGCCGCCGCAACCGGACACTCTGCTCCATGCGGTACTCCGAGTTCGTGAGGTAGAAAAGAGCGGCACTGCCGGTCACCTGGATGTTTTTGTCGTATTTGTGACACTTGAGCGCGGTGATGACGAGCTGCAGAAAGGGGGGCGCAAGGTCCCTATCATTATTACCTTTCCCCCCCCAGTCCACTCTTGTTATGCAAAGAGATACTGGTAATAAGGGACCGGTCCATCTACACATGCATCCCATACCCCGTAGTGCCTCCAAGCTTCAGAAGCCGTGGGCCTCCCGGTACCAATGGCTGGGAAGAAACAACAGGGGAGTGCGGTTGTCGTTATGACCTGCTTGTGGTCTTCCCAGAGGCATCTAGTCAGAGCCACTGTGGTGTAGTGGTTAGTGTTGGAGAGAGAATCGGGACACCTGGAACTGAGTCCCCTCCCTTGGCCATGGAGCTCCCTGGGTGACTGTGGGCCAGTCACTGACTCTCAGCCTCACCTACCTCACAGGGTTGTTGTGAGGATAACATGGAGAGGAGGATCATTGAGAGACAAGAGAGCCAGTGTGGTGTAGTGGTTAGAGCCACCTTGGGCTCCTTGCCAGAGGAAAAAAAGCGGAATATAAATGCAATAATGATGACGAAGAAGAAGAAGAAGAAGAAGAAGAAGAAGAATTTTAATGTCAAACTCTTTCTGCCACTAACTAAGCCTTTGGAGAGGCTTTTCAACCTTTTAGAATGGGGGGGGGGAACTGCACAAAAACGGGGAACGCTGCACCCCTCAATCGGTGGCCATGAAGCTCACTGGGTGACTTTGGGCCCGCCACTGACTCTCAGCCCTAACCTACCTCACAGGGTTGTCGTGAGGATAAATTGGAGGGGAACAGGGGGAACACGTACACTGCTGTGGGCTCCTTGAGAGGAAGAGGCGGGATATAAATGCAACACAACAAACAAAAACAAATTAAAAAATGGAACTGTCGAGAAGAGAGTGCTGGACTAATGGAACCTCGCTCTGATCCTGCAGGCCTCTCGTGTTGTCATGGGAGAGACGTCTACCAAGAGACGTCTATTAACCACGATAGCCAGTGGTGCAGTTGGGAAGCGTGAAGACTCTGGACTTAATGGTCATATATTCTGGGGTCTCTAACGTGGTGCCAGTTGGCATCAATATGCCCGTAGAACCTCTCCTGGCACCCGCCAGGCTCCCTGCCCCTCCTGAATTTTATTTTATTTCAAAAGATATTTCTTAATTTAAAACAACAACAACTGGGAGGCCGGCATGCCGCAAAGCAATAAGCTGCCCTCTGGCACCATCTTTTTGGGGGTTCCAAAGAATGGTTTTGTGTTTTGGAGCACAGACCCCACCTCTGCCTCGGGCTTGGATTCTTGGACAGGGGACTTTTCTTTTAGCCTCACCAGTTTGGCCTTCTGGGAAATGGTCATTTTTTGGCTGGTTATGACCACCGTGGCAGCCATTTTGTGAACGGGCAAGGCCCAAGCCCACGGGGACAATGTTATGAGCGCATCCACGACACTCTCTCCAACTCCCACATGTGCCCGCCAACCCCACAAAAAAATCACCGACCCTCACATCAACGCAAAATGATGCACCGAGCCACGGCGCTTCCCTTGGGACGCACGGTCTCACCTTGAGGGCTCGCAGGAGTTGGTTGCAGCGCTCGATGCGGGCGATGTCGAAGAGGAGGTTGATGGCTCGAGACGTGATTTCGGGTCTGTGTTCGGTATACGCCTCAATGGCATTGAGCACCTGCTCTTCGTTCTTATCCCCCGTCACCTGATATCAAGAATGAGGATGTTCAGAAATGGGAATGAACAAAAATGGCATATCTATTACTGCAACGCGCTCTCTGTGGGGCTGCCCTTAAGGCTGCTCCAGAAGCTGGAGCTAGTGCAGAATGTAGCAGCTCAAGCTGTTGTTGGGAGCTGCCCCTTTTCAGCACGCAACTCCTTTGCTGAAGGAACTGCACTGGCTGTCTATTCACTACAGGGCCCTAAACAACTTGGGGCCAGGATACCTGAGAGAGCGCCTTCTGCCCTACCAACCTGCCCAGTCACTGAAGTCATTGGAGAACATTCTCCTGGTGGTTCCACATGGACCTGTGGCCCGATTGGAGTCCACCTGCAGAAGAGCCTTCAGTGTGGTGGCCCCCCCTTTCTCTGGAACTCCCTGCCTCTGGAGGTCAGGCAGGCTCCGACACTGTGTTGTTTTTGGTGCCTGCTGAAGGCGTCTTTGTTCCGGGAAGCCTTCCTTCCTGACCAGCCACAGTTTTAATGTTATCCTGTTTTTAATGCATTGTTTTTATTCTTTTATGGTTTTAGCTTTTTATTGTTGACCGCTCCAGAATCTGTCTAGGTATGGAGCGGTACACAATTGCTGTAAATAAATAAATGTACGTGTACATTTTGTCAGGCTCTAGCACAGGGGTGAGCAACACGCAGCCCCCCATGGCTGCTTCCTGTGGGCTCGCAGCCCCTACCAAATTTGCTGTGGCATCGGCAAAAAGCACGGCAATTTTGTGAGGAAAAACAGCACAGCACAGGGGTGCCTGTGTGACCTGTTTACAGGCAAAATTGCAGTGTTTTTTGCCGCTGCGGTGGAGGCAGCAACAAATTCAGCAGCAATTTTGGCAGTACCAAACAATTCTGGGCTGGGGTTGTTCTGGAGGGTGGAGATTCTTTGCGTCTTCTAATTCTGACTTTACCTTGTAGGCCGGGATATGTGAGAGACGGCAGAGAGAGGTCTCAAAGAGGCCCAGGAACTGGAGTGGCCGCTTCAGGTTCCTGAAGGGGGTGATGCTGCTTGTTTCTGGATTGGTGCTGGAGGAACATGTGAAAACAAATGAACCCATCATGTATGGGGCAGACAGTGGGTGAATCTAGCCCAAGAATGTCCCCTCTGACTAACAACAGGTTTCCAAGGTCCTAGATCCGGTAACCCAAGACTGGAGATGCCGGGACTAAAACATGTGCTCTACTGGCCCCATAATCTCAGGGGTCTCCAACCTTTTTGGGCTGGTGAGAGCATTTGGAATTTTGAGAGGGTGTCGTGGGCGCTCTCACAAAATGGCCGCCAGTGAGGTGGAGCTTGCCCAATCATCAAATGGCTGCCAAGGTGGGCGTGGCCGGTCACAGGACACTCATTTCCGAGCAGGCGAACTGGTGAGACTCAAAGGAAAGGACCTGGTCCAAGAACCAAGTACAAGGCAGAGGAGTGAGGTCTGAGCTCCAAAACACAAAGCCACTCTTTGGAACTCACATAAAGACAGCCCAGGAAGGCAGCCCTTTGCTTTGCGGCCTGCCAGCTTCCCAGCAGTTTGGCGGTAAATTTTAATGTGCAGGCGCTCGTCATGGCCATCCCCACAGCCACACCCCCCAGGGAGAGTCCAAAAATACAGCCAGCGGCATTGATCCATATCAACAAACCAGCTCTAGCAGTTTTCATCTCTGCCAGGAGCGGGTCTTTCGTAAAGCGAATGGGTCTTAATTGCCCACTAAAGACCAAGCCACCCGAAAATACTTTCAGCTACAACAAGGAACAATATATAGGCTGGGTTCACACAAAACGACAATCCAGACTACGGGCTGAGTGTGGGCTGTTGTTGAATCGTGGGTCGTTGCGTTGTGTGAACCCAGCCGCGCTAACGAACCGTGGTTTGTTAACCAGAAACAGCCCGCAGTTCACAAGCTGTGGGTCCTGTCAAAGTTACCTGGTCTGGCCCACTTTCTCGTCCAGGCACGAGGAAGTGCAATTCTCCAGCATGGTGTGGCCCGAGATGTCCAGGGACGTGAGGTTCCCCAGGTTCTCCACAAAGAGGTTCAGGACCTTACGCGTCAGCTTGAATTTGTAATAACTAGATAGGCGGTCCCGGGAAATGTCCAAGTGCCTGCAACAACGGAGGAGAGAACATTGCGTCACCTACCAGGGACCCAGATCGTGTACGACACGGCAAACTGGAGTGACACCTTCGTGTGCTGTGAACACTGGTATTACACAATGGGGGAAACCAATATGGCTGTGTGCGGGTTGTGTGCGTGATTGCAGGACTGGGCTGCCGACAGATGCCATGACAACTCCAAAAAAGGTGCAGAAATGTGGGATTGGGGGCAGAACGCAGCTTCCTGAGAACCCGGGCTTTCTTTTTCTTTTCTTTTGAAAAACAAGTTTCTAGTCCTCACGCCTGGGAGCCAAATCTGGCCAAGCCGGGCTTCCCCAAATGGGCACACCCAATCGTTTCAAGCCCTTACCTGCAGTATCTAAGCATCAGGAGAGATGTTTCAACCTTTTAGAATGGGGGAAAAACTGAACCAAAGCCGGGAAACCACCAAACAATCGGAAAGGGGCGTGACCATCTGGGGATTTGGCCCCTGGGCCTGAGGTCTAGAAACACATTTTTAAAAAGAAAAAGCGAGCCCAGATCCTCAGGAAGCTGCAGTAAGGGCTTGAAGCTAAAATAGGCTGGTGTTTTTGGCCCCGTCCCTTTTGCCTTCGGTCCCGCCCACCTCTAGAATGCCCCCCCCCCGAGCTTCTCCAAAATGGAATGCGGCCCTCGGGCCGAAAGACTCAACACCCATGCCGCTGGTGGATCGATCCTCCCTGTTTTCCCTAAGCCGTTGCCACCATCTTGCAGCAAGGAGTCCCGTAAGCCAATTCTGTGCCGGGCCGGGAGAAATTCGACGCGGTCGAAAAGCCCGCGAGAGCGAGCGAGTCGGGCAGCGGCTCGCTGACCTGAGCTTGCGCAGCTGCGCTATGGCTTGGATGTGCTCCTCGCACAGGTCCATGTTGTAAAGCACTAGAGACGCCAAGCTGTCCTTCCACTGGGTCAGGAAAAGGATGTCGTTGAGCTGGATCGCGGAGAGGTCCAGCGCCGTGAGGGCGGCCAGCGGCCGGAGCAGGCTCTCCACGTTCACCCCTTCGGTCATCCGGCCCAAGTTGAGGATGCGCAGGCGGCGGAAGCCTTCGAAGGTGAAATCTTTCACCAGGACCTGGCGGGTGGGGTTCAGATCGTCCTCACAGCCGCCGGGGTTCTCCTCCTCGTAAAAGATGTTGGTGCAGCCGAAGAGGCTGAGGGAGACGAGGGTGGGGCTGAAGCTACCCAAGGTCTGGAGGCTCTTGGCGGTCAGCTTCTCGCAGTTCGTCAAGAAGAGCTCGATGAGGTCCTACGGGAGACGAAGCGGGGGAGTGAGACAGAAGGGCTCTCGCGCCGTGAAAGGACCGGTGGTGCAGCGGGGTCCAAACACCAGGACTCTTTTATCAGCAGGGACGCTGGTGCCACGTGCCACCCCCCCCCCCGGACTTCCCTGTTCCCTCTGAGCTTAGCTGGGATCTGAATTTTCCCAGCAACAATACAGTATTTTTCCATGTATAAGACTATACTTTTTCCTAAAATTGTTAGACTAAAAATTGAGGGTCGTCTTATACACAGAAGTAAGCCAAGGAGAGAACCGCGCGGTTGCGAAACTGCGCAGTGGGGGGCGTCTTATACATGGGGGCGTCTTATAGACGGAAAAATACGGTATATTGTTCCCTGTTGTAATGCAAAGTATTCTGGGGAGACTCGGGCCTCGCTTGGGCAATTCGGACCCGTTAGCTTTACCCAAAACCTGCTCCCGGTGGAGGTGAAAACTGCCACGTTTGGTTTGTTGATGCAGATCAAGTCAAGAGCCTGGGTTTTTTGGGCTCTCCTTAGGGGCGCGTGGGCTAAGGTGACTGTCATGAAGAGCGCCTGCACTTCAAACATGACCACTGCACGGCTAGAAAGGGCTCTTCAGGCGGCCCTCACGCCACACTGGCTCTCAAGGAGGAGGGGCGGGGATAGGGGAAGCGGGTAGGACCATGCAAAAACCGGGAAACCACCAAACCGGAGGTGATCAGTGGGGAAAGAAGGAACCGCTTTGTGACATGGGGAAGGGCGTGCAGCCATTCTGAGAACCCCAGGCAGGCTGGATTGTGCCCCCCGGGACTGAGTTTTCAACACCCATGTGTCACAGCCACAGAGTTCTGGGGGCTGCTACCAAGCGCTGATGGCATCCAGGGCGGGGCAAATCTGCGCTACGGTACCTGTTTTCGAATCGCTTCCAGATCCTGATCCTGGACGATGTCTTCCCTCAAATGGATCCGGGCCAGCCTGGTGCTCCGAGGATCCGAGAACAGGGTGAAGAAGTTCTCATTGTGCTCAAAGATGCTGTCGGCGTTGACCAGCTCCACGTACCTATGCGAGAGACAGGGGCGTCAAGGCAGGGAACGGATTTCACACCGTGACGGAGGCTTGGGACTGGGCACAGGAAATCTGGATTCAAACCTTGCCAAGCCCTGACGTATCTGGGCTGGCCTCTTTCGGGCAAATTCACATTCTTCCATCCTACACCACCTCACAGGGTCGTTGATAGGATAACACAACATCAGGAGACATGGCTACTCACTCTTAAAGCATTATATTGTTTATTTGTTCACTTATTTATTATATTTATATCCCACCTTTTTTCCTGCAAGGAACCCAAGGTGGCTTACATAACCCTCGGTCTCCTCACAACATTTGATCCTCACAACAACCCTGTGAGGTAGGTGAGGCTGAGAGTCAGTGACCGGCCCAAAGTCACCCAGTGAGCTTCATGGCCGAGTGGGGACTAGAACCCGGATCTCCCAAGTCCCAGTCCAACACTCTAACCATTACGCCACACTGGCTCTGATTTTTTTACCATAAGACAGGGGTGTTGAACCACTTTCAGGAAAGCTCTCGGGGGCCGTATTCTAGTGGTGGGCGGGGCCAAAGACGTAAGGGGCGGGCCCAGAATACCAGCACATTTAAGCTTAAATCTCTTACTGCCAGGAACTGGGTCTTAGGAGAGGCATTGCAGCATTTTAAAATGGGATGGGTGGGGAGGATGCACATAAGCCATGAAACCACGAAACCACTGGTGGTCAAAGGAATGGGGGTGTGGTCATCTGGGAAACCCCAGGAGAGCTAGAATTGGTCTCGGACCTGAGATTCAACACCCTTGCTTCGTGTTCTTATTGCAACCTTTAACTTGTTCTAAGACAATGGCTGACGCAAAGACCTTTCAAAACGACTAGCGCAAGGGAACGTCCATGCTACGCTGTTGTGTCATGGTTGGAGGGTGAACCCGGGGAAATCCAGGTTCAGATCTGCTCTCTGCATGGAGCCGGTCACTATCCGTCTAACCTACCTCACTGGGTTGTTATGAGGATAAGATTTCGGTGGGAGTTGGGTGGGGAGGGAGAAGAGAAGCGTATGTGCCGCCGTCAGCTCCCTCAAGGAAAAGCAGAATAGAAACAATAACCTACTCATTGACGAGCCTGTCGCAGATCTCGCTCGGCAGGAAAATGTCTGGGTGCAGACGGAGGGTCTCGTTGTCCAGCAGGTAGCAAAGGGTCCCCTCCAGGTTGTGAAGACAATAATTGGTGCACAGCGTCATCAGCGACTCCGGGCTGTCGGCGGCCATCTTGCGGCAGTGGATGGGGCGAAGCAGGGGAGTGAGGGAGGGGGGGAAACGCGAGGCAAAGAAGCGCTGCTTCTTTCTGCCTGGACTTCCCTTGTCCCGAGGAGATTTCGGAGTGGAGTTCAAAGTGGATATCAGGACCGCTGCAGGCAGAGGAAAGAGATATCAGCTATTTTCATACGATTTAGAGCTGGCATTCTCATAACATTCATGTGTTTATTGTTACATAAATCCCTAATTTTTCCCCCCTCTTGCAAGGATCCCAAGGTAGCGTACATGGTCCGCTATCCTCACAACAAGCCTATGAGGTCGGTTAGGCTGAGAGTCAGTGACCGGCCCAAAGTCACATGGTGAGTTGCATGGCCGAGTGGGGACAAGAATCCGGATCTCCTGGATTCCAACACTCCAACCACCAGACCACATTTCCCCCACTTCAAGCAAGGCAAACACTGCGATTCAGCAGTCTCATGGGCGACAAAACTGTAATGGGTATTTGGCCATGGCTGGTAAACTCAGCCCTTGACAAAGGTCTGATGAAGAAAGAGATTGGGGATAGGGGAGACACTATCGGATGCTCTATGCTGGCTGGGGCATGCTAGGGAGTTGTAGGCCAAAAACATCTGGGACCCAAGGTTGGAGAACACTGCTCTAAAAGATTGAAATGCCTCATTTAAGGCTTAGTTATAGCAGGAAGAGCTTTAAGCTGAGAGAGGCTGGTATTTTAGGCCCCAACCCCTATGCTGTTGGGCCCACCCAGCACTGGAATGCACCCCCCCCCAAAAAAAACCAGCTTCTCCAAAAGAGAATTCGGCTCTCGGGCTGCATCCCTGATCTATGTGATAATTCCTTGGGTGGTCGGTGGAAGATTTATTTTTATTTTTTTGTATAATTAAGTCAAGCTATAATTGGGTCAAGCTCTAAGGGGGGGAGGGAAAGTCCAATTGTTCTATTTCTTGCCATTTGAACATCAAAGCAAAATGTACATGCTGTTGTGGTGGGTTTTTAACGGAATTCAAATTTCATCTAGAATTAAGAACAAGCGACTGCCCTTCTTACTATAAACTTAGCTTAGAGATACATAATTTTGGATATGGGCAGTGGGATATAAATCTATTAAATAAATAAACTTCACCCCTAGACAAAACAAAATGAAAGAAAGCAAAATCCTGTATATAAGAAGGTAAGAAGAGCCATGATGGATCAGACCAAGCATCCATCCAGTCCAGCATTCTGTTCACACAGTGGCCAAGCAGCTGCCCACATGGGAAACCCACAAGCAGGACATGAGTGCAACGGCATCCTCCTGCCCATGTTCCCCAGCAAGTGGGGTACATAGGCATACTGCCTCTGATACTGGAGGTAGCATAGAGCCATGAGGACTAGTAGCCATGGATGGCCTTCCCCTCCATGAATTGGTCCAATCTCCTTCTAAAGCCCTCCAAATTGGAGGCCATCACTACATCTTGTGGAAGTGAATTCCATAGTTTAACTATGCGCTCCATGAAGAAGCCCTTCCTTTTATCTGTCCTGAATCTCTCACCAATCAGCTTCATGGTTTGGGTTCATGGTCTCCCTATCTTCTCCACATCATGCATCAAATGTCTCCCTATCTTCTCCACATCATGCATCATTTTGTACACTTCTATCATGTCTCCCCTTACTTGCCTGTTTTCTAGCTGAACAGTCTCAGACGTTGTAACCTTTCCTCACAGGGGAGTTGCTCCAGTCCCTTGATCATTTTAGTTGCCCTTTTCTGCCCTTTTTCCAACTCTGCAATATCCTTTCTTTAAGATGCGGTGGCCAGAACTGTACACAGTATTCTAACTACGGTCGCACCATAGATTTGTGTAAGAGGAGTATGATCTTGGCAGTTTTAAATATGTTGTGGGCACGCTGGGAGTCGTAGGACTTTTTTCTGTCTAAACATGCTTAGGATTGCACCCATAGTCAATTCACCACGTGAGTTTTAGCCGCTTTATACATCAAGGAAATTTGCACATGACTAAAAAAAATATACTGTCGGAAGATGTACGAGGAGTGCCAAATTTTAAGATGGTGTCTGCCGTCTGCTGTTTTTATAAATACTTATACTAAAAATAAAGTAACATTTAAAAAACAAACAAAAACGTATTGTCTGATTAATGGTAGATGCCTTTTCAGCAAACCGATACAGGTTTTAATTGAATGATCAACTGATTAAAGGCTACAAGCCCTACAATTTGCCCTAGAATTGAAGGCTAATGCTGCTTCTCCTGTTTTTCAAGGAAGACAGTGCCAAGCCTGAGTCGACTCTGCATCACAGTAAAACCCTTTTATATTCCTTCCAGCAGACCTGCTATAAGATGTGGCCTCCCAACATTCCCCCTACATCTCCCTACAAGTGCCTCCCAAGTCACCGTACAGAGATGCACTCTCATCGAACAGGACTGCAGCCGACACGGCAGTTTTCTTGGCTGACACTGCCAAGAAGGGGGGGGGGGGCTAAAAGACAACACAAAATCAACGGCCCGGCAGATAAAGAGGCCTTCCAGATCACACAGCATAGGCTAAATCAGCCGCCACCGGCTGCCTTCCAGATGTTCTGGAACATAAGAAGAGCCCACCTGGATTGGACCAAGGGTCCATCTCATCCAGCATTCTGTTCACACAGTGAGCAACCCACAAGTAGGACATGAGTGCAACAGCACCCTCCGGCCCATGTTCCCCAGCAACTGGTGTACATAGGAATACTGCCTCTGATTCTGGAGGTAGCATATAGCCATGAGGACTAGTAGCCATTGATAGCCTTCTCCCTCAGGAATTGGTCCAATCCCCTTTTCACGCCATCGAAGATGGTGGCCATCACTCCTATCTGGTGGTAGCAAATTCCCTAGCCTACGGTACTTTGTGCTGTGTGAAGATGCACCTCCTTTTCTCTGTCCTGAATCTCCCACCAATCAGCTTCATGGGATGACCCCGCTGGGTTCTAGTATGATGAGAGAGGGAGAAAAACGTCTCCCCCTCCACTTTCTCCACGCCAGGCATCATTCTGTGCACCTCTATCACTTGCCTTTTCTCTAAGCTAAACAGTCCCAGAGATTGTAACCTTTCCTCATGGGGGAGTGCCTTCCAGTAACCATGCAAGTGAACCTTCCCAAACCCAGTGCCCTCCAGATCTGAACTACGACTCCCAGAATTCCCACAATGGGAATTCTGGGAGTAGCAGTCCCACACACCTAGTAGGTGCCAGGTTGGAGGGAAGCTGAATGTCATCCAAATCCTGAAGAGTTGCTTTTGGCAAAGATACTGCATACCCTCTGCTGACATCCGTGGACATTTTTGCTTTGCTCAGGTCCCAGTGGGAACTGGGAAGCTTTTATACCATCAGTGCAGGTGGTCAAACATCATGACTAGGGTGCACAGCACCTACTTCTGGGTTAGCCATTTCCAGGCTCCAAATCCTGCCTCCCTCCACGTAAACACACTGCTGCTTTGCAATTTGATTTTAAAAGGGAAAAAAAAGATCAGAGTTATGCAATTGCACAAAGTCGTTTGTGGGATTTTTTCCCTCAGGGTACAACAGGGAAAGGAATTGGTTGAGATGATCCTTTCCAAGTGCTCGATCGGGACTGAGGCATCCTGGCTGACACGCAACCGCACCACAAGGAGTTGAACCCACAGCAAAGATTTTCCTGTTCTCCCGGGCTTTTTAAAATTCTTCAGAGGCTTTTAAAATATTGTCGTCTTTTTGGTGCTTTACTTTCTCAGTCCCTCCAATGTCCTGTTATCATCCTAGTCCCTGTGATATTGTCCCTGCAAGGTGATACCGTATTTTACGCTGTGTGGGCCACAGCAATCAGTATCATATGGCTGCTGTTATTTATATTTTAATCATGACTGTAAAACGGCTAGATAAATTTATTTTGCGAGGTGTTTAATAAATGAAACAAATGAGTAAATAGTTCTCTTTAAGAATATTGATTAATAAGACTTCTCTCCTGCTCTTACGTGCAATTTGCAGTGGTCTCCCATCCAAGGGACAGACCAGATCCCCACCTGCTTAGCATCAGCAATACCGTAGCAGCACCAAGTGATCCCAAGATGACTCGCTGCGCTCCAGGTAGGCTGCTTAAGGCACCTGTGCGCACAGATCCTGAATCAGGGGCACCACCTCGGCCAATGGGCAGATACAACCCCTGGCTAGCGTCAACAAAGCTGCAGCAACATCAGGCACTCCTAGGCCAAGGGTGGGACAGATTTCAGGCTTCCGGGACGGAAGCATGAGATCCACCACCCCCAGCCTGCTAGAAAAGACATTAAAGAATTCTGCGCCCAGGGTTTTGTTTCAAGTACCACAACTGAATGGAACATGCCAGTCCATCCACACACAAATGCGCTTGGGGGTATCCCCAAGCGTTCTTAATTTCAGCAGTTTAATTTAACTGTGTGTGGGGTGGGTGATGTTGCTGCTGCTATTGTGAATGAATTGGGGAGCCCAAAAACCTTGCTGATCTGCTGCAAATCATCCAGAGATCTACTTTTATTGACTGATTTGAATTGAATGCCGCCTTTCTACCAAGAAAAAGGGCACTCAAGGCGGCTTGCAATACCAATAGACCCAGTTCTACCTTCTGCCCACCTCCGTCCTAGATCACTCACTGCACCCCAAGTGGGTCCCAAGCTAAAGCTCCCACAGAAGGATTCTGAGTCGGGTGGTGCCACAGTGCCAACGGAAGAAAAATCCGCCCAGATCTGCCTTGGTGTCTTTTCCCAGATGGATCTTGGGGGCTGCCGTGGTTCCCTTCTCTGAACACCCTCCAGATGTGGTGGACTACAATTCCTACCATCCCCCAGCCAGTACAGCTGCCTGGGGGATTGTGAGGTGCAGTCCAACACCTCTGGAAGGCCGCCTTGTCTCAACAGGTGGGATCTCAAGGATGGAGGATAACGAGAGTTGTGGACGACAAGTCTCAAGCTGGCTGGAGGGCGATGGGAGTTGTAGTCTGACACATCTGGAAGGCACTGGGTCCATCGGGATGGAGGCCGCCTGCTGTCTCAACAGGTGGATCTCAAGGATTATGGCTGGGGAGGGGCGTGCGGGTAATGGGAGTTCTGGAGCACAACTCTCAAGCCGGCTGGGGGACGATGGGATCTGTAGCCCAACACACCTGCAGGGCTGCGACTTGCCAGCTTTCAACGTGGCGGTGCAGGCTGGGGCTTTCTCCCCCTCCCCCCCAATGCACCCTCGCAATCGGCGGGCGCCACGGCGGGGGCATCCCACCGGCGCTCCCGGTGCAGCGCGGCGGCCCCCTCCCCTCCCTCCCCGCGACCCCGGCCGCGCCGCCCGCGCGCCGCCCCGTCCCCGCCGCCATCCAGCCCGCACAGACTCACCTGGCTCCCAGGTTGGGCAAGTCTCCGGGTCCGCCTCGGTTCCGGTTCCGGTGGGAGGAGGAGGAGGAGGAGGAGGGATAGGGACACAGAGGGGAGTGTGGGGGGGAGAAGAGCAGAGTCCCTAGTTCCCGCCG
Source organism: Shinisaurus crocodilurus (assembly GCA_021292165.1). Classification (NCBI taxonomy): domain Eukaryota; kingdom Metazoa; phylum Chordata; class Lepidosauria; order Squamata; family Shinisauridae; genus Shinisaurus; species Shinisaurus crocodilurus. The sequence goes on along the minus strand of JAHFWL010001188.1, from coordinate 1,900,626 downwards.
GGGTCCGCGCCCCCCTCGCCCGCTCGCGCTCCCTCGCCGCAGCAGCAGCCCTGTCAACAAACCCGCGCGTCACTTCCGACAGCCCGCCCCCGGCGCCCTCCCCGACCCCCCTCCGGAGAGCCAGGGTGGTGCGCCGTCGCGTCCCTTCCCCCGGGAAACAGAGACGCGAGCGGGGGGTTCCGCGGGTGGGACAGACCTGCCTCTAGCCCCCCCCCCCGCATATATATATATATATATATATATATATGGACCCCCCGCCCTCCCCCCTCCTCACATATCTATCTATCTATCTATCTATCTATCTATCTTAAAAGCGGCCCTCCCCCCCTCTAAGCTTGACTACTGCAATGCACTCTACGTGGGGCTGCCCTTGAAGACTGCTCAGAAGCTGCAGCTTGTGCAAAATGCAGCAACCAGATTTATTTATTATTTATTTATTTATTACATTTTTTAAATCGCTCATCTGGCCTGGCCACCTGGGACCAGAAGGTTTGAACATATAACACCAGTTCTGGCCCGCCTGCATTGGCTGCCTATATGCTACCGAGCCCGATTCAAGGTGCTGGTTTTAACCTATAAAGACCTACACAGCTTGGGACCACAATACTTGATGGAATGCCTCACCCAACCACAATCTACCAGGACACTACGCTCAACATCTGGGGCCTTCCTCCAACTGTCACCCCAGAGGGAGGCTCAGAGGGCAACAACAAGGGGAAGGGCCTTTTCTCTTGGTAGCCCCACACCTGTGGAACAGGCTCCCCACTGCGGCCCGCCTGGCGCCATCTTCACTATCCTTTCGGCACCAGGCTGAGACTATGCTGAGGCTTTTAACAGCTCCAAATAGTACACGGGGTGGTGGTTATGTCACCTTTTTTTCTTTTTCTTTTTTTAACCAGTCTACTTTTTATAATCATGTCTTAGCTATTTAAGTAATTTAAAATTGATTTTAAAATGTCTAGTGAATTTCCCCCCCCAATGTTTTTTGTTGTTTGTATTTTTATATTGTATTTTATTGTACAATTTTATAATTGTTGTAGACCACCCAGAAATCTTTGGTTATCGGGTGGTATAGAAATGAGGAACCCCCTCCCCTCTCTCCCTTCTCCTCAAAAGGGACCCCCCTCCCCTTTCATCATATTTATTTATTTATTTATTTATTATATTTATGAATCGCCCATCTGGCCAGACATTCGGCCACTCTGAGTGATTTTTAATGCACGGCGGAAGCTAATCAAGGAAGGGGCATGGCGGAGGTCACTGGGGAGAGAGTTCTATAAATTGGGGGCTGCCAAGGAAAAGGCCCTCCTCCTAGTCCCCACCAGCCTGGTTTCTCTGGCTGATGGGACAGGGAGAAGGGACCCGCTCCCCTCTCTTCCCTTTACACCAGTGTTTCTCAACCTTGGGTCCCCAGATGTTTTTGGCCTACAACTCCCAGCATGCCCCAGCCAGCATAGCTGGCTGGGGCATGCTGGGAGTTGTAGGCCAAAAACATCTGAGGACCCAAGGTTGAGAAACACTGCTTTACACACACACACCTTAAAATGGGGCTGCCTCCCCTCTCATCATATATATATTTAAAGGGACCCCCCCTCCTCTCTCCCCTTTCCCCACAATGCCACCTATTGCTTCAGCTATTGGGCAGTATAGAAATGTAATAAATAAATATATTAAAGGGGCCCTCCCTCTCCTCTCCCCCCCACCATGGTTCCTTAGGGAATCCCTGGATTTAGGACAGCCTACCCCCAACCTGGAGCCCTCCAGGTGTGTTGGACTGCCACTCCCATCATCCCCAGCCGGCATGGCTGGGGATGATGGGAGTGGCAGCCCCCAACACATCTGGGTGGTGGTGGGTAGGGTGCCTGCTTGGGCCTCGCCAAAAAGGAGGAAATGCATCACCCCCGCCGCCCCCAAAAGAGGACACAAATTTGCATAATATTTGCATATGTTAATTGACACACACAGATGCAAATTGGTGAAATACTGGTTGTAATGGAAACAGAAATGCGGAACGGCTCACCATGGCTGGGGAGACTTGACCCGGTGTGCTTCTACAACCTGTGCTTTTGTGGGTTCGCTGGGGCTGAATTAGAATCAATAAAACACAATAATTATTTATTTACAGCATTTTTACCCTGCTCTTCTGCCAAAAAAGGCTCCCAGAGTGGCTTACAAAGATTAATATTAGACAGTCCCTGCCCTCAGGCTTACAATCTAAAAGACATGACACAAAAGGAAAAAGGATTGGGAGGGAGGAGGAAGAAAGCTGATTTGTAATACAGTTATGCATTTTGTGTTTTAATAATGTTGTGAGGCACCTTAGAAATGGTAACCCTGAAAGGCAGCCTATAAATAATGAAATACATTTTAAAAATGCAGATTGCAGATATAATAGCAAACCATGGTTTATTCCTAAGAGAATGCGAGTTAAACTTATACTCTTCCCTTCCTTTGGAGGAGAGGAGATTGGAAGCTTCCATTTGTGATTTGTAACAAACCATACTTTCCTGTTTTCTGTGCAAACTATATTCCCATCAACAAACCAGGATTAGCAAACTATTTTTACAAATTGGTCTCCTCTATTCAGGTGAAATGGGAAACTGCAGTGTGAGGCAACCACAAACACAAGCTTCCACTCTCATCCCCTTGTCACACAGGAAAGAGGTAGCAGTAGCAGACAGGCCTGAGGTGCATTCTTAAAATAACGAAGTATTCATAGATTTCATAGATCATAGAGTTGGAAGGAGCCTACAAGGCTATCGAGTCCAACCATTGTGATTTTGAAATTTTAATCTTAAAATACCATTTAGGAAAACCTAAATTAGATTAAAAGTTCAGTAGAATAAAACTTCCAACAGTAGAAATGGAACAGACACGTCTTCACTACAAATCACCGTTCTACAAAAACATACAACAATTGCCCCAATGCAAATAAGCATTGTTTATGTTCTATTTTATTTATAAAATATGAAGGGGTTATGCAACTCATACGCATCAATTGTAATTGTTCTGTTCAAATTTCATGTAAGGAAACAAACTCAATATTTTATTTTATGTTTACATTGTTCTTTTGCTTTTGTTTTGATTTAATGGAATTCACACTAAAAGGATTGAGAATACAGTAATACCTTGGATTGCAAGCATAATTCATTTCGGAACCGTGCTTGTAATCCAAAACACTCTTATATCAAAGTGAGTCTCTGGCGGGTGTGAGCGGGGCCGATTTCGGCCCACTATGCCCGCTCGAGGCGAGCGGTTACATCCCTAGGACTACTTGTCTTGCAAGACCTTGCTTGTTTATCAAGTAAAAAAATAAATAAATTTTTTTGCTTGTCTTGCAAAACGCTCTCAGACCAAGTTACTTGCAATCCAAGGTATTACTGTAAATGTTCTATTTTATTTACAAATCCCAGAGAGGTACTGTGACGTTTATTGGATGATAATGATTGAGTTCAGCCTTCACCAACCTGATGTCCCCCTTTGGACTACAGCTCCTAGCATTCCTGGCCATTGCGGGCTGGAGCTGATGGGAGTTGACATCCAAAATATCTGGAGGGCACTAGGTTTGCAAAGGCAGTTTTAAATTATTTGCACAGCGCGTGGAGAAAGCTGCTTTTATGAGGAGTTTAATAATGATAATAAGCAAACAGATAAATCATTCTTACGGAGCACCAACAGTTCCTAGGAACTGTACAATTTAAAATAATAATAATAATAATAATAATAGTAATAGTCTTTGCCCACAGGCAAATTAATTAATAATATACACACACACCGCCTAATATGATACAATCTCTAAGTGGTTTACGTAAAGAATTACTAAAAAAACTACCGTTTAAAGACATATATGCTACAATATAACAATATTGCGGAAACCCTTAACAGGAGTTAATAACAGGTTGCCAAAACCATGTTTTATTAACTGCTACTTCATTACTACAATAGGGGTGCAGAACCTCTTTCACCCCGAGGAATAAAGTCAGTTTCGGAGAAGCTTTTTTGGGGGAGCATTCCAGTGTTGGCTGGGGCCAAGGGCAAAAGGGACAGGGGCAAAATCACCCCTTTGCCTTTGGCAAAAGGCAAAAACACTGGAGAGCCAATGTGGCCTAGTGGTTAGAGCAGTGTTCTCCAACCTTGGGTCCCCAGATGTTTTTGGCCTACAACTCCCAGCTATGCCAGCTGGGGCATGCTGGGAGTTGTAGGCCAAAAACATCTGGGGACCCAAGGTTGGAGAACACTGGGTTAGAGTTTTGGACCGGGAAGACCCGGGTTCTAGTCCCCACTCGGCCATGAAGCTTACTGTGGGCACAATCCTATGTACGTTCAGACATTATTATTATTACAGGCATATCCTGGTTTTTTCCCTCCTCTTGCAAGGAACCCCAATGTGGCTGGCTGGGGAATGCTGGGAATTGTTTTGTAGGATTTATTTTCTGCCTGAGCACGCTATAGGATTGTGCCCGTGGTCTATATTTGTGTTACCCTTAACCCTTGAATTTGTCAAGAGAAGGCAAACATGGTCACACTGTAACGTTCTCGTTCTAATTTATCAGGAATGTCGAAGCTGCTGTGGCGCATGGGAGGCGATGCGCGCCATGGTGCGGCTGGCACATTGGAGAGCCAGTGTGGCGCATCGGTGAGAGTGTTGGACTGGGACTCGGCAGATCCGGGTTCTAGTCCCCGCTTGGCCATGAAGCTCCCTGGGCGACTTTGGGCCAGTCACTGATTCTCAGCCTAACCTACCTCACAGGGCTGTTGTGAGGATAAAATGGAGGAAAACCTAAATTTAGGAAATTTAGGCTACCCACCGCCACCCAGATGTGTTGGGGGCTGCCACTCCCGTCATCCCCAGCCATGCTGGCTGGGGATGATGGGAGTGGCAGTCCAACACACCTGGAGGAGGATTATGTAAGCTGCTTTAGGTTCCTTGCAGGGAGAGAGAGAGAGAGAAAAAAAAAGGCAGGATATGAAGATAATAAAGAAATAAAATAAATGTAAGCTGCCTTGGGGTTCCTTGCAGGGGGGGAAAAAAAGCGGGGTGTAAATATAATTAATCAATCAATCTAATTAATTGGCCTGACGGCAAAGAGAGACGCGAGTCGTGTGCGCTTCGCGACTGAAGAAGAAGAAGAAGTCACGCACAACGGGGCTGTTTCCAGGGGGGGCCCGAGGCCGGGGCTGAGCGCGGCCCGGGGGCGGGCCCGGGGGCCGGGGCGGGCCGGTTCCGCGGCTCCCCCCCTCCCCCTCCTCCCCCGTATTTATGTATTCTCCTCCTCCCCGCCCGGGCCGGCTGTTTCCGCCCGCCGCGCATGGGGCTCAGCGGGGCCGGGCCGCCCGCCAGTGGATGGGCGCTGCTGCTGCGGCTGCGGAGGGGGAGAAGGAGAAGAAGGAGCCGCGGGCGGAGGAGCCGGAGCGGGAGCCGGAGCGGGAGCGGGAGCCGCGGCCACCATCATGAGCCTCCACAAGAGCAGGTGGGGTGGGGGGGGGCGCCGTCCTTGTCCAGCCTCCGTGCGGGCCGGGGGCGAGGTGCGCGACGCGGGGGGCGGGGGGCGGTCGTGGGGGGACGGGGACGACCCTGGGAAGCGCTTTCCCTTTTGCGCGCAGTCATGGGGGGCGGCGGCGGGGGCGGGGGGGGGTTGCTTTCATTTGTGATCGTGTTAGTATGAAAAGGACACACAGGCAAGGAAATGAAAGAGAAGAACACACACACACACACACACACACACACACGGAGACGGAACACGCACAGGCAAAGAGACACAAACACACACACACCCATACAGAGAGACACGGAGACACACACCACAGAGTCACAAATGCACACACAAACACAGGCAAAGAGATACGCACAAGACACACACCCCACACACTCTTATACCACACAGAGAGACACCCACAGCACACACAAGCACAGACAAAGAGGCACACACACCACACAGAGACATAGTGACATACCACACAAGCACACGCACACCACACAAAGTCACAAATGCACACACAAACATAAAGAGATGCGCACAACACACACTGAGACACACACAAGGTCACAGAGGCACACACACCACACACACACACACACACACACACACACACACACACACACACGCACGCACACACGCACGCTCGCAAGACATGGAGACCCACTCGCCACAGTCACAAACACAGAGAGGCACATGCCACACACACACACCTCCCTCCTTGGTCTTTCTGCAGCTTGATTACAACCAACCAAGATTCCGCAAACATGTGCAAACTTTCGAGTTCTCCAGGACTCTTCATCACAGAAACCTCGGCAGCTGCCTTGGGCTGAGCCAGGCCCTGGGTCCATCTAGCCCGGTGTTGTCAACACAGACTAGCAGCAGTGGCTCTCTGGGGTTCCAGACAGGAGTTTTCCCAGCCCTACCACCACTGAGCCACGGCCCCTCTCCTTTTTGTACACCCATCCCCTGTTTTTTGTTCCATCTAGCCAGATGAAGAGTTCTGGAGCACTCGAAAGCCTGCACAGTTTTGTGGAATTTTGGATGGTTCCAACTGTGGTCTCTTATCTATTGGTTCTTGCTCCTTTCAGGGAGGAGGTGAAATCTCCCTTCTTCCAGCCTTTTTCTGAAACAGAGTTTCTTCCTCATTCTTGCTTTTCCCTTCTCCCAATCAGCAGGCAGAGTGGTTTTCCCCCAAACCAACTTTTCTCATTTTCAGGCATTTCCCCTATGAGAGGCAGTCTGGCGCAGTGGATAGAGTGTTGGACTGGGACTGGGGAGATCCGGGTTCTAGCCCCCCCCCCCCCGACCATGAAGCTCACTGAGTGACTTTGGGCACAGTCCCTGATTCTCAGCCTAACCTACCTCACAGCGTTGTTGTGCAGATAAAATAGAGAGGAGGTGGATTATGTAAGCCACCTTGTGTTTCTTGCAGGAAAAAAAAGGTGGGAGGGGGGAAATAAATAAATAAAATAAAACTCCCAGAATCCCTCAGCTGGCTCTCTTGCTTTAGTACACATGAGTCCACAGTACAGGAAACTCACCAAGTTTCTGAAAACACCTCACTCTGTACCCTGTTTCCACAATACCCCCATTTTATTGAGGGGAAAGGCCGTCGCTCGGTAGTAGAGCCCCTTCTTGGCATGCGGAAGGTCCCGGGTTCGAATCCCCCCACATCTCCAGGTAGTGCTGGGGAAAGTCTCCTCCTCTGAAATCCTAGAGAGCCACGTCTGCTTACCACAGGACAGCGCTGAACTAGACTAGACAGACCCATGGTGTGAATTGGTATAAGGCGGCTGTCGATGTTCCTATCAGTGTTGGTCTTGTGAACATGTTGAACTGTCTTGTAAGCAGAGGATCAGGGCCTAGGCCGGTTTAGCCAGAAAAAAAGTCCTGCAACACCCAGCATTCTGGCTGGGGGATGCTGGGAGCTGTAGGACTTTTTGCTGGCTAAGCGTGCAGAAGACTGTGCCCTAAGTTATCCAGGGTTTTAAAATGTTCGCTACCGAGCTACGAGTTTGTGTGCGGTCAAAATGTGGCTTGTGAACTGCACCGCAGGCCAAACTGTTTCGGCCGTGCCGTGTCGAAGAGCGCCGTCTCTCCACGGCGTGAAGGAAGGAAGCTGCTGTTGAGAATCTCTCCTAAGCAAACCCTCTTTCCTGTGCGGGCGATCCCGCTGGTGCGTCTTCCTTTCCCCCTTTTCAACGTTCAAAATGCAAAGCAGAATTGCGGTTGTCTGCGAGGGATGTGTGTGTTCGCATGTTTGGAGATTCGCCCCAGGTGTCTCTTGTGCAGCCGTTGCTGTGACGTGGAAGCACGAGGGAAGGATTTGTAATAAAAAGAAAGAAAAGAAAGTACGTACTTTTTCCTCAAAAGTTGAGTAACCACAACATGTGGGATGAGGAAGAAAGAGTTTCCAGGTCAACAGGTGTGGCTCTGGTGCTTGTCACCCTCACACCCCCCCCCAGCTTCTCCTTTTGTTCATGTGCCTTTTTAACTGAAATGAATTCGTGCTAGAACTAACCTGTATAACTAGAACCCAAAGGGGCCATCCCTTGAAGCTGGTTGGTGCAAGATTCAGGACAGATCAAAGGAAGTCCTTCTTCACAGCGCAGAGTGAAACTAGGGAATTTGCTACCACAAGATGGCGTGATGGTCGCCAATTTGGACAGCTTTAAAAGGGGCCTGGGCAAATTCCTGGAAGAGGAGAAGAAGGCTATGCTAGTCCATGGCTGCTAGTCCTGATGGCTATATGCTGCCTCCAGTATCAGAGGCAGTATGCCCAGTTGCTGGGAACATGGGTGGGAGGGTGCTGCTGCACTCCTGTCCTGCTTGTGGGCTTCCCATTGGGGCAGCTGGTCGGCCACTGAGTGAACAGAATGCTGGACTAGACGGACCCTGGGTCTGATCCAGTATCAGGCCTCTTCTGATGCTCTTATGTGTTCTTAACTACTAGGTTTGCTCCCAAATAAGCACGTAATCAAGGCAGAAGGAGAATTACTCTATCAGAATTAAAACTTGGTTTCGCCCCCCTGAAGCAAAGGTTCTCGCAGACCTCTTCTCGGAGCTCTTCAGATGAATTGCCTAACCTTTGCAATGCATTATTAGTTTTACGGATCTTCAGCAGCCAGGGAGAGCGAACTTGAGACGCCTGCAGCTGCTGTTGGGGAGGGCGGCTGTTTATCCATGCGGTTTCTTGTACTTGGTTTGCCGTTGTTCAGATAAATGCTCTTATCGGAACTGTGTGTTTCTCCGGCTATTTACAATGGGCTCGACTAGGTTTGGAGTGCCCTTGAAGGAAAGAAAGAAATATATATATATAATCTGGAGCACCAGCACTAGCTGGGCTTGACCCCAAGGAGAGTCGGGCCTGGAAAAAAACACCTTGTGCGCTGGGCCTAAGCCATAAATGTGATGTTTAATAACAATTTGTCATCATGATCACAATAATGCAGTTGGATCAGTGGGCAAACAGGCCTCCGTTTCATCTCCTCCTCTCAGCAATTTGTGCCTTTGTCGAGTGCTTACTTTTGTGTGTGTGGTTGTGCTCCCCTTTTCCTCTAGGATTGCGGAATTTCAAGAGATCCTGAGCGAGCCCAGCGTTATGCTGCAGAAGCTTCGCGAACTTTGCTTCAGCGGTAAGCGACTTTGCCCAATTCTCATGGGCAGCGGCACGGATCGGGTTTCAGCGCGCCGTCCGAAGGCTGTGCCGAGCGCTTGCCTGGAGAGAGATATGAGTTTCAACTGGATTTCTTCCAACAAAAAGGATCCTTTGTTCAGACCAGAAGGCAACATTCTGCAGCCAGAAGTCCCTAAAACACACACACACACACACACTACTGCATTTGGAGATAAGCATCTGTGTGTCATGTTAGCCATACCCTACGCTATAGATAAGCGCTGCGGCTAGCACAGCATTGTGATGTGTAGAAGGTTTCTATAACTCTTGGCTTGGCACACCGTTTTGCTATCAAACTTCCCCTGTGTCGTGCAGCCGCTGCAGGCTGCTGGGCATGTTTTAGTGTGCACTCAGCTCATGCAAGGCAACAAGAGAAGCCTGCAGGGCTGGCCAGGGCCCTGTGTGAACGGAATGACTGGGTTCAGACAATATGATCACCCACAGTCAAGGGTTGAGTGTCGGTTGTTGTTGAACCAGTGGGTTATCGTGTTGTCTGAACCCAGCTGTGCCGACAAGCCATGGCTTGTTAACCATGAACAAGCCAGTGAAGAGAGCCCACATGGTTTGTTGCTGGGTTGTCAACTGTGGGTTGTTCACCATGGTTTGTGAACCATGGTTTGAGAGCCAGTGTGGCGTAGTGGTGAGAGTGTTGGACTGGGACTCGGGAGATCTGGGTTCTAGTCCCCGCTCAGCCATGAAACTCACTGGGTGACTTTGGGCCAGTCACTGACTCTCAGCCTAACCTACCTCACAGGGTTGTTGTGAGGATAAAATGGAGAGGAGGAGGAGCATTATGTAAGCCGCCTTGGGTTCCTTGCAGGAAAAAAGGCGGGGTATCAATATAATAAATAAAATAAATAAAGAATCTCGGCTGGCTTCAGACAACACGATAACCCGCGTTTCAGCAACAACTCATGGTTCAATGCCAAACCACACTCAACCCTTGTTGTCTGAACCCAGTCAACGTGTACCGTAAAACAGACTTCAGGCCTGTGGAATCTACAGTATTTTTCCATGTATAATAAGACTATACTTTTTCCTAAAATTGTTAGACTAAAAATTGAGGGTTGTCTTATACATGGAAGTAAGCCAAGGAGAGAACCACGCAGTTGCGAAACTGCCCAGTGGGGGTCGTCTTATACATGGGGGCGTCTTATAGACGGAAAAATACGGTACTTCTATGGGGAAAACCTGGTGGCAGAGCCCCTGCTTTGCATGCAGACGGTCCCAGATTTGATCCCCGGCAGCATCTCCAGGTAGGACTGGAAAAACCCCTGCCTGAAACCCCAGAGAGCCGCTGCTGCCAGTCAGTGTTGGCAATACTGGGCCAGATGGACCGGGGGGTGTGGGGGTCTGACTTGGTAGAAGGCAGCTTCCAGTGATTCGCTTTAAAGCAGCTCCTTTATCAGAACCATGAGGACTAGAATCTCACTTTGTTTTTACGCGGAATGGCTCATAGAACAGCCCGTGCTTAGCATGCAGACAGTCCCCGGTTCGATCTCCAGCACCATCTCCAGGTAGAGCTGGGAAAACTCCTGCCTGAAACCCTGCAGAGCCGTTGCTGCCAGGTCAGTGTCTTGCAATACTGGACTAGATGGACCGGTGGCCAGACTCTGTATAAGGCAGCTTCCGATGTTGCTATTCAAATCAGCCCTTTATTATCCATGAGGACTGGAATCTTACTTCAGTTAGGGGCAAGGGCCTTAACTCAGTGGCAGAGCAGATGTTCTGCATACAGAAAGTCCTAGGTTCAATTTCCGGCATCTCCCAGTAGGGAGGAAAAAAACATGGTGCAGGGTTCATGTGTAACAACGACCCACGATTCAGCGACAACCCATACTCTGGCTTGTCGTTCTGTGCAAACCCAGGTCACTAAGAAGTGAGATAAGGGGACGGAAACAGCCAAAGGAGAAAGGCAGCCAGAAGCTTTTTCCTTCACCGTGTGTGTGTGTGATCCCTGCTCACCTTTTTCTGCTTGTTGGAGAGGGAAGACTTCAGGATATGTCCCTCTCTTTTATCCTCATGACAACCTTGCGAGGTTGGTTAGGCTAAGGGCCGGTTCACACGACACGGGAACCGCGGGGGAGCAGAAGCCCCCCGCGGTTCCCCTGTCATGGGAACGCCGGCCAGGGGTGCCCCCACGGGACGGCCGCACTGCGGGAAGCACGGAAAGTCACCATGGGCGGTAGAGGGGTAAGCCCCTACCACGTGTGGCCACCTTGCCGTGCGAACAGGGGGCGGCCTCCCGTGGCCGCACAGAGGCAGCAGCCCAAAGTGACCGGAGCTGCGGCCGCTCCGGCCTGCAGGGGCAAATGGCCCCGCTGGGCATCCCGAGCTTGCCGCCCCCTAGCGCCGGGAGGCCTGCGATGCGTTGCGGGGACTGCCGGCTCCACTGCGGTCTGCCCACGCGTGCGGGGTGCAGGTCGTCTGCGGTGCCCCACTGGACCCCGTGGACGGCCCCGTGGTGCCTCCCCCACTCGCCCGCCTGGGTCGTATGAACCGACCCTAAGAGAGTGTAACTCTCTGCGCAAGCCTAACACGCTCGCCACAACACTACCCCCTGGCTCTCTCTTGGACACGAGGACACTCGTGTCAGGACAAGGAGCATTTCCACATCTGAAGAGAGCGTTTTAAAAAGGCAGATAAAAACGTTCTGTGCACGGGCACTTTTAAGTTGACACGAAGTTCTTTGGGTTAAATATTTATGGAAGTAGTAACTCAGTGACAGCAAGTTGGCCTTTGGCTGTCTAGCACGGACCAACGGTGAATTGTGGAACCTTAGGGAGTATTTCAGGATTCCCTGTTAATCCATTACTGGCGTGAGATGGATAATGGTACTAAGTAACATGACAGATGGACAAATATCTAAACATTTACCACTTGCAGGATTTTTTAGAAGTTGATCCAAGTGTGGAGATACTGTCCAGACAATGGGATAACCCACACTCAAGGGTTGAAGTATAGGTTGAGTGTAGGTGTTGTTGAAACACGGGGTTATTGTGTTGTCTGAACACAGCCGAGATAACAAACCATGGTGAACAACCCACAATTCGCAGCCCAACAACACACCATGGGTTCTCTTTGTGGGTTGTTTGTGGTTAACAAACCATGGTTTGTTAGCATGGATGGGTTCACACAACACAACAACCCATGATTCAACAACAACCCACCCTCAGCCCATACTCTGGCTTGTCACGTTGTGTGAACTCAGCCCTTGAGTCACAGTGCTCAAAACTGAAGTCACTACTCAAAGGAGTTCATGATTGTTTCCGTTGCCATATGCTTAGCTATCCTTTCTTCTTGCTTTTCAATTTAACTATGAAATATATATTTTCTCCACTTGTTAAAAACACCCAAATAACTTCCTTTTAAACAGGCTTGTTACCTACTGGAAATTTGCATCCTTCTTATTAACAGCACTGGCATTGTGAAAGGGTTTTAACCTCATGGTTCTGTTCTTTTGGTTCCACAGGGATTCCTTTTGAAAGTGGCTTGCGCTGTCTCTGCTGGAAGGTGAGGGTTTTTGGGGGGGGGGTCACTTTATTTTCTGAGTGTCCCTCTCTGTGTTTTGTCCAGACTTAGAGGTTAGGGTGAGACTGGGTTAAGACAACACAATAACCCACACTCAAGGGTTGCATATGGGTTGCGTGTGGGTTGTTGTTGAAATGTGGGTTATCGTGTTGTCTTAACCCAGACTTTTTTCTGTCTAAACAGGCATAGGATTACACCTTTAGTTATCCATCAATATCTCTCTTGGTGCCTTTTGTTCCAGAGTAAGAGCTTTGTTTATTATGCTTATACAGATCCTCTTAAACTACCTCCCGGTGGAGAGAGACTTATGGAGTTCCCTGTTGAAGAAGCAGAGGTAAATTCATCTGTTCCTCTTTTCTCTATCCTTCACTCGGAGCTCAGATTAGCAAAGTGGCAGTCAACACTGCAGTGTGAATTGTATAAACATTTTTTTTAAAATATTTATTTGTATGCTGCTTTTCTATTAAAACATTCCAAGTGGTTTTGTGGCTAGAGATGTGAGAGCCTGGGAGAAAACCAGAAAAAATGTGCACCACCACCCCCCCCGAGAAGAAAAAAAATCTCTCCCCCCTCCACCATTTTTCCCCAGGGATTTTTTGGGAAATTTGGAGAAAACATCGCCCGCTCCCCATTCCACTCCCCGCCCCCCAGGTTTTCTCTTTCACATCTTCTCCACATCTCTAGTTCGTGGGATGTCTTGGAGGCCTAGCAGAACCATATCAGGTTAACTTGCTGCCTGACCTAAAATAGCCGTAAGACACAGACACACAGACACACACACACACACCCCTACCTTCAGGCAACTTGTAGCATCACCGATGAATCCACAGAGAGGGTAGTTTTAATCTATCAATTAAAGATTTCAACCCAAGTTTTAAAAAAAAATTAAACTAGTTGCTCCTGTCAGACTGGAATAATGACCGCCTGGCTTAACACAGAAAAGCAAACTGTTAAAAGTGGAAATTGGGCTCCTTATGCTTCTATTTCAAGCATCTCTAACTAAGAGATGCCAGTGTGGCATAGTGGTTAGACTGTTGGACTGGGGAGATCCAGGTTCTAGTCCCCGCTCGGCCATGAAGCTCACCGGGTGACTTTGGGCCAATCACTGACTCTCAGCCTAACCTGCCTCACAGGGTTGTTGTGAGGATAAAATGGAGAGGAGGAGGATTATATAAGAAGGAGTGGGGCGGGGGAGTCCACTTCCATCAGTGCGGTCGGATCCAGTACAAATCTGGATCCAACCTTCGATGAGCACCAGTTTACGCTGGCTCATGGGTCAGTCCATCTCTGGCTCATCTCTGGCTCTGCTGTATTCTATATTTGCTGTGACCCGTAAATACTGGAGTAGCCTTTCCTAACTTGGTGCTCTCCAGTTGTGTTGGACTGCAAGTCCCATCATTCAGTGATGGGAGTTGCACTCCAACACATCTGGAAAGCAGCAGGTTGGGAAAGGCTATTTTAGCGATTCTTGCTTCAACCGGTGCTTGGGACTGCATCCTCTCTACTCGGCAGTCTGCTACGAAGAGAACTCGATGGAATTTGGTCTCGAACCTGCTTCCTAAAGTGGCCTCCTCTTTTCTCTTCCCCCTGCCCACCTGCCATTTTGAAGAGGATTGTATGCCCAGTTCTTGAAGGAAATGATTATACAGCCTGGGATAGCCAAAGCCAACCTTGGAGTCTCTAGGGAAGACGTGACCTTAGAGGACCACGTAAGTAAACCATTAGATTTTTTGCCTAACTTGTAGTTTTCAGGCTGTCTCTCTGGATATTACAGTGACTGGGTTCAGACAACATGATAACCCACACTCAAGGGTTGAGTGTGGGTTGTCGTTGAACCGTGGGTGGTTGTTGAAAGGTGGGTTATCATGTTGTCTGAACCCAGCCATGCTAACAAACCATGGTTTGTTAACCACGAACAACCCATGAAAAGAACCCATGGTTCGTCATTGGGTTGTGAACTTCGGGTTGTCCACGGTTAACGAACCATGGTTTGTTAGCATGGCTGGGTTCAGACAACATGATAACCCACCTTTCAACAACCCACTCTCAACCCATACTCAACCCTTGAGTGTGGGTTATCATGTTGTCTGAACCCAGCCAACCTGTACAACCCACACTCAACCTGTACTCTGGCTTGCCATGTCGTTTGAACCCAGCCAGTGGAACTTGATGTCCGAGTAATTGTGCTTTGAGACTGCACTGTAAGGCTACATTTTCGTGAGGCAGAGGTGGGCCTCTTCCAGCCCTCCAGATGTTTTGGCCTACAACTCCTATCAGCCCTAGCCTGCACAGCCAACAGTGAGGGATCATGGGAGTTGTAGTCCCAAACATCCAGAGGACCACAAGTGGTCCATCCCTGGTCTAGGTCTGCACAGTGGTGTCCCTGGGCATGGTTGGGAAGCATCGCTAGCAGAAGACTTTGTCTATTGAAAGCTTTCTTGCTGTCAGTTCGACTCTTACTGCATCTCATCTTAAATCCTTCCGTGAAGCCGCTGAATCCCAACCCAGATAGCCGGTGGAACACATACTTCAAGGACAATGAGGTGCTGCTACAGATAGACAAAGATGTCAGGTAGGTGGAGGTGTGTGTGTGTGTGTGTGTGTGTGAGAGAGAGAGAGACAGGGATTGGGAAACCAATGTGCAAGTTTCCTCCCTCTCTCATAACTTGGGAGCAAGTTTCCTCTGGGCTTCCCAATTGGGCAGCTGGTTGGCCACTGTGTGAACTGAAAGCTGGACGAGATGGACCCTCGGTCTGATCCAGCACCAGGGCTCTTCTTACGTTGTTATGTTCTTAATCCTACTGCCAGAGCTTCTCCGGTCTGAAGTGGCTCCTCCGGCTCTTGTGCTCGCGATCCTCGGCCTTTTACAAACACGGGTGCCTTCTTTTGCCCTCCCAGGCGGCTGTACCCCGACATGGCGTTCTTCCAGCGCCCGACCAAATACCCCTGCCTGTTGATCCTCGACCCCCAGAACGAGTTCGAGACCCTTCGCAAGCGGGTGGAGCAGACCACGCTCAAGTCAGCAGACGGTGGCGCGAAACCGGAGCGGTGTCACAAACGTAAGGAGCTGCTTGGGCTGCAGGGGCCGGCGAGGGAAGAACGCGGAAGAAAGAGGCGAAGCGCGGCAGGGGGCGTGTCCCACTGCAGACTTGCCAAGTTCTATCCAGCCTTCCTCCTAACATTTCCTCTTGATCTCCTCTGAAATTTGATTGCTCTCTGCGTGCTTGTAGTGAGTGCCAAAATAAATGTGGCGTATTGGAACATTAGAAGCTCCAAACAGTTTTTTTAAAAACTGTTTGGAGATGGTATTTGACTCCAGTAAGATTAAATAAAATAGATAGCAATTGTGCTCCATTGTGTTGGAGAGGATGTCAGGAACTTGGTACTTATGCTCATAGGTGGTGGAGCTGTAAAAGCGTATTGGATTTTTGGAATAAAATTTTTGGAGAAATTTCAGAAATTATTGGTATTAATGTGGAGGTCTGTCCAAAATTAGCATTGTTATCAATAACGGAGAAACGTCTGTGCTCACAAGAGAAAAAGGAACTAATTGTAAGTTTATTAGCGGCAGGGAGATTATTGATTGCAAGGAATTGGAAAGTTCAACATCAGTATTTAATAATAGACTGGTATAAAGAGGTTTGGGATATTGCTTTAAATGATAAACTAACATGTAGTATTAAATGTCAAAGGGGACAATTAAAGAAAAATAATTTTAAGGACATATGGGGGTCATTTTTAGATTATGTTTTAGTAAAGGGGAAAGGGAGTAAGCCATGTCATGATATGATGTATTTTTGGAATATAGATTAATAATGGATTATGTGGATAGAATTGGTTTTGGCCCCGGGGTGACGGGTGCACTTGTAGTGTATGATTTGTAGGTTTATGGGTTTTTTTGTATGTGTGTTCTTTTAAAAATATATATATAAATAAAATTAAAAAAAAAGAAAAGAAAAAAGAAGCTGCCTTGTACCAAGCCTGACCCTGGGTCCACCCAGCCCAGTTTTGTCAGCACTGACTGGTAGCAGCAGCTCTCCGGGGTTTCAGGCAGGAGTTTTTCCAGCCCCGCCTGGAGATGCTGCCGGGGATCGAACCGGGGACCTTCTGCATGCTAAGCGGGGGCTCCACCACTGCGCTATTGTCCTTCACATAACAACACGGTAAGTTCCTAGTCCTCATGGCTCCGAATAGAGGGCTGGATCAGCTAGGAACATTGCAAGCTGCTGTATACTGTGACCAAACCGGCGACCTTCTGCATGCAAAGCAGGGGCTCCACCACTGAGCTGCAGCCCTTTCCCTAAATAGAAAGCATGATTCTAGTCCTCATGGTTCTGAATAGAGGGATGATTTGGACCCTTGGTCCATCTAGCACAGTATTGCTGACACTGACTGGCAGCAATGGCTCTCCGGGGTTTCTGGCAGGGTTTTTTCCCAGCCCTACCTGGAGATACTGCTGGGGATCGAACCTGCGACCTTCTGCATGCAAAGCGGGGGCTCCACCACTGAGCTGTGGCCCTTATGTTTGTCACATGGTTCACCGTTCCGTAGCTGTACTTTTTTTTTTTTAAATAGACATGGTGGAGATGTTCTCCCAAGCACGCGGAGGAGGCCTCCCTTTTGCCCCCAAATGGTTTCCTGGTACCGTTTTCCTCCTGTGCTTTCCCCCAGGTGAGTTCTCCTCTGAAAACGTCGGCTCCCAGCTCGCTGAGCGAATACGAGGTCCTGCCCAACGGCTGCGAGGCCCACTGGGAAGTCGTGGAGCGGATCCTCTTCATCTACGCTAAACTGAACCCGGGGATAGCCTACGTCCAAGGCATGAATGAGATCGTGGGGCCCCTCTACTACACCTTTGCGACAGACCCCAACGGCGAATGGAAAGGTAAGAAGAGCAGGTGCTAGATTGCAGTGCCGGCTCCAGGTTTTTTTGGGGTGGGGGGCCTTGGGCAACACCCCCCCCAATGTTCCCCCTCCTTCAATGAGTCCACCTTTGTCACCGCCATTGTCACTGGCTGCTTTTCCTCCTCATTCTCTTCCTCCTCATTGCTCCCACTGCATCTCCTGCCGTTGTCTGGGTCAGAGTGAGAGGCAGCTGAACAGGCAGGTGGCAATGGGGAAGAGGAGGAGCAGGTCCAGGGGGCTGTGGTCAGGGGGCCCCTGCTGGGGAGTGGGCCCTCGGCAAGTGCCCGACCATGCCGACCCCTGGCGCTGGCCCTGCCTCCTTGGCATACTCTCTGGCTCGTGGCCTTGTGAACGGCGTCCTTTCCTCCCCCCTCCGGGCAGAACACGCGGAGGCCGATACCTTCTTCTGCTTCACGAACCTCATGTCCGAGATCCGGGATAACTTCATCAAGAGCCTGGATGACTCCCAGTGCGGCATCACCTACAAGATGGAGAAGGTCTACTCCATCTTGAAAGAGAAAGACGCGGAGCTCTACATGAAACTGGTAAGGAGCGTCTTCCGCAGGAGTTTTCAAACAGAGGCCGGGAGGAAACTTGCAGCTGCTCGGAAGCCTTTTTGGGGCCTCCTTTAGCGGGGCCATCGGTAACGGCAGGCTAGCTTCTCTGCCCACGGCAGGCCAGCTGCCTCTCAGTCAACCCTTAAACCTTCTCTACCTTCTCACCACCTGGATCAGGCCGTGTGTGTGTCTCACTGCCCCCACACCAGGGTGTGCGTGCGTGTGTGTGTGTGTTTCCACCCCAGACCCTATGGGTGTGTGTCTCCCTACCCCTGTGTGTGTACGTGTCTTCCAGCCCCTGCTCCATGTGTGTGGTTCCTGGACCCCACAGCAAACCGGATTTGGCTGTTGGGGCCAAAAAGGTTGCACCCCACCCCCGTGCCTTAAACTGTGCCGTCTTAGGATGCGCTTGCCTTAGAGCGCAATCCTGTGCATGTTTAGAATAGATGGCTGGGGAATGCCAGGGAGTTGTAGGATTTTTTTCTGTCTAAACATGCATGGGATTGCACCCTTAGTTGTGCTAGGGGGAATACTCAGTTCGTGTGAAGCCACAATTGACCTCAACACGCTCGCCTAGCCCTCTGCATGTGTGCACCCTAGGAGACCTCCCAGACAACCTGGCGACACAGGGCTTCCAATCCGCAGTGGACTTACAGGGGTCCTTCAACACGCAAGCTGATGTGACAGATCCATCAACCAGCTTTCCCCAAACCGGCAGCCCCCGGATGTGTTGGACGACAACATTGGCCATGCTGGCTTGGGGGTGATGGGAGTTGTAGTCAAAGCATCTGGACGGCAACAGCTTGGGGAAAGCTGCTTGTTGACACTAAATCGGAACGGGGAAATCGGCGATGGGGTTTTTTCCTGCCACCGTATCACCGAATCTCAGTGGTAAATTTGGTGGCACGCTGGCAATTTTGGAGTGGGTGCAGCCCCTGTTGGGTTCAAGACACGGGGGTGGGGGGAATTGGCCCCCAGACCAGCAGAAGTTGCCCACCCCTAGTCTAAGTAATAACTGAATATATTGAGTTGGCCCTGAAGAAGGGATTTATTTATTTATTCATCATATTTCTCTTCTGCCTTTTTTCCTGCAAGGAACCCAAGGCAGCTTACATAACCCTCCTCCTCTTCTCCATTTTATCCTCACAACACCCCTGTGAGGTAGGTTAAGGCTGAGAGTCAGTGACTGGCCTGAAGTCACCCAGTGAGCTTCATGGCCAAGTGGGGACTAGAACCTGGATCTTCCGAGTCCCTGTCCGACACTCTTCTACTGTGCTGCACTGGTTTCCACCTGAAGCCTTGGGTTACAGCATTTTGTCTTGCCGCCTGTGCAGAAAATGTCCAAATTGACAATCCTACCCCTGCAAGGCTCCTCTTTTCTCTGCCAAGGATGACCCTGGTGATTTGTAGAATGTATTTTTCTCTTAACAATTGAGGAGGAAGGAAGTGCTGCTGATCGAAACCCACAAACTTCCTGTGGAGTGGTGGAGTGGTAAAATGAAACTCCATTTAAATCTTTTGGGGGTTACTCGCAGAGAACGAACGGTCCTGCATTTCTCTAAGAAACAAAAAGAGGACCAGAGAAACAGACCTTAGTAAACTAAGGGCGCAATCCTTTGCGTGTTTAGACAGAAAAAAGGCCTACAACTCCCAGCGTGCCCTGGCTGGGGCATGCTAGGAACTGTAGGCCATTTTCCCCATCTAAACTTGCATAGATTGCACCCTGAGCCTCTCTTCTCAAGAGGGGCAAAGCAAACAGAAATCTTCATCAGACAGAAGAACAGCCTCGTTTGCACATAACGACAACCCAGGGTATGGGTTGAGTATGGCTGGCTTCACACAACACAACAAGCCAAAACAGGTTGAGTATGGGTTGTTGCTGAGTCGTGGGTTGTTGTGCTGTGTAAACCCAGCCCTGCTAACAAACCATGGCTTGTTAACCACAAGCAACCCACAAACCATGGTTTGTTAACGAAGAGAACCCATGGTTTGTTGTTGGGTTGTGAACTGTGAGTTGTTTGTGATTACCAAACCCTGGTTTGTTAGTGCAGCTGGGTTCACACAACACAAGAACCCATGGTTCAACGACAACCCACACTCAACCCGTACTCTGGTTTATCTTGTTGTGTAGGACCAGTTCTATGCATTGGCATTGAATCGTGAGTTGTCGTTACATGCGAACCCTGCACTTTGGTTTAACCATAGTTTGTTAACCGTGTTAACCATGAAAAACTCGGGAAGAGAATCCACAGTTTGTTTTTGGGTTGTGAACTCTGGGTTGTTAGTGGTTAACAGCCCATAGTTCAACCACAGTGCAGGTTTCGTATGCAACCACAACCCACAATTCAACAACAACCCACGATTTAACAAGAACCCGTACTCTGGATTGTCGTCACGTGCGAGCCAGGTCGGTGAGAAGGTAGCTATGCACACCTGGCTATAAATGCAGATTATTTTTGTAGACATTTGAATAAATGCTGTTTGCCAATCACTGCACGCTCGTCTTGTATCTCTAATATGGTGAGCATCAGCAGAACGCATACTCTGCTGCGATTCACCTCTCTGAGGTTCCACGTCCCTGATCAAACCCAATATTGTCTCCTCTTGACAGTGGCCTTTCAGGATTTCAGGCTGCGGCATGCTGAGAGTTGTAGGACTTTTTTCTGTCTAAACATGCATAGGATTGCACCCTTCAAGTATTTTTATCATGCTCCTCAGCCCTAAAAGCCTCCCAGAGCAGCTTACAATCAGTTAGTAAACAAGACGGTCCCTGCCTGCATACTTCCAATCAGAAAAAGACACGACACACAAGGAAAACAGGATGGGGAGGGAAGAGGAAACAAATCAAGTAGACTTTCAGCGGTGCTGGTGGAACAGCCTTGCTTACACGCTCGGTGTTGTTTCTGCTTGCCTCCCCTGCTTTCCTAGATATCCTGAAAGGAGTTGATACCTGCTCCCAGTAGAGGCTGGTGGCTTGGCTGCAATGTCAGTGAGGCAGTGTATCCACTCCGGGTTTTAGTCTGAACTTTAAAGGAGCTACCTGTGGTGCTGAGCCCTCCCCAACCCCAAAATAGGTTCGGCACCACAGAAAGCTGCTTAAAAGTGAACTGAGGCCATGCTTTTCTCTCCGCCTCCTCTTCCCCAGCAAGAGCAGAACATCAAACCTCAGTTCTTCGCCTTCCGCTGGCTGATGCTGCTGCTGTCCCAGGAGTTCCTGCTGCCGGACGTCATCCGCATCTGGGACTCCCTCTTCGCCGACGACAACCGCTTCGAGTTCCTGCTGCTAGTTTGTTGCGCCATGTTGACGTGAGCATCACTTGCTGGCATCCCGGCGGCTCTGACGCAGCCTTTTCTCCTCCTCCCGTGGAATTCAGCGCTACAAGATGCGGGGTGGCGACCGCCGAGAATTTAGAAGGCTATAAAAAGGAACTGGATAAAAAATTCATAGATCAATGGCTATTAACCCAAATGGCTGAATGGAACCTCTATGTATAGAGGAAGTCTACCTCTGAAAATCAGATGGTGGAGGCAGGGGATAGATAGCCCCAGCGGAGGCTGATGGCTCCAAAGTCAGTGGGGTGGTGTATCCACTCTGAGTTTTAGTCTGAACGTTTGAGGATCTATCCATGGTACTGAATCATAAAAACAACAACCCCATTTTAGGTTCAGCACCACGGACAGCCCCTGAAAAGCTCAGACTGAAACCCGGAGTGGATACACCGCCCCACTGACATGGGGCCACCAGCGTCAGCTGGAACACCCTCCTGGATTGCTTGTGCGCATGCTGGTGGTGTTGGAAAGGGGATGCTGGATTTGACTGGTGACAGGGAGAAGGCAGATTTCTCCAGATGTTTTGGACTTCATAGATCATGGAGTTGGAAGGGGCCTACAAGGCCATCGAGTCCAACCCCCTGCTCAATGCAGGAAACTAGAGGAGGGGTCTCCCATCCAAGTAATAACCAGGCTTGACCCTGCTTAGCTTTCCAACTCCCAGAAGTCCCTGCCAGCATGGCCGATGGTCAGGAATGCCGGGAGGTGAAGTCCAAAACATCTGGGCAGCTACTTTCCGCCCACCCCTGGACTCCCTGGTCTTGGGTCCAATTCAAGGCCATTCTTATGCGCTTGCCTTGAGAGGAGCTGTACTGGGCTTCCAGCTCAGAACATGAGAAGCTCTGCTGGATCAGACCAGAGGCCTTTTCAGTCCAGCAGTCTGTTCCCAAAGTGGCCAGCCGGATGGCCACAGGAAGCCCACAAGCAGGACACAAACAAAGCAGCACCTCCCACTCGTGTTCCCCAGCAACTGGGACGGGGAGGCATCCTGCCTCCAGCAATTCCATAGCCTTCTTGACTAAGAGCCATTGATAACATCATCCTCCATGAATTGGTGCAGTCCCCTTTTAAAGCCCTCCAAATTGGTGGCCATCGCTACATCATGTGGAACTGAATTCCACAATTTATGCGTTGTGTGAAGAAGTCCTTCCTTTGATCTGTCCCGAATCTCCCACCATTTAGTTTTATGGGATGACCCCGTTGGGTTCTAGTATTATGAGAGAGGGAGAAAAACTTCTCCCTATCCACTTTTTCCGCACCAGGCATAATTTTACAAACCTCTATTATGTCCTCACGTTTTTTTCACAGCGAAAAAGCCCCAAACATTACTTATTATTTTACTAATAATATTTGCGTACTGCAAGTTCGTTTCCATATTCCCACATCTTACATTCGAAGTGGCACACGGCCCTTCCAAACATCTTTTTTTTAAAAAGAATTTTTATTAATCATAATTAAAAACAAACAAACACATACATAACCAACAACAAACAAAACTAAAATGGACTTCCAATCTCCTTCCACTGACAGCATATAGGCTATAATAGATCTAAAAAAATAATAATTCTATTTCAACATTTAATTCTAGTTATGGCACAAAGAGAACACTAGAGGTCTCACCCTACCTATAAATCTTAACTGTTTAATTGTATAACCAGCATTTATATGTAAACCAACTATGATTTTCACTTATTATTGTTTCCAATTACACCTAATTTTTTCAACTCTTTCAACCAAAAACTTCTGACTAACACAATTTTAAAAGAGACCTTTCAAACCCCCCCCTTTCCCCCCCAAAATGACATACTACAAATTTTAAACCCATCATATATTTCCAGACAAAGCAAATACATCACAATTACGACATCCTTAATACTTCCAAGGCAACATAAAGCATAAGAATTTTCTGGGGGAGATACGTCGGCCATCTTCTTTCCAACAAACTGCGTCACACTCATTTTCTAAATTATTTTTTCACCAATTAATAATATATTCAGCATTTGTATGTAAACCAATGCACAGTTAACCATGATTCTGACTTGTTATTGTTTGCAATTACACCTAAAGCGTATTAAAGATCCCAAGCATTAAAAAAAAACCAAAACTACAATACTTAGTAAATAATCCCAAAGTTTTCAATATTCTTTTTTTCAACTCTCCAACCAAAAACTGCAAACCATCTCCTGTTGAAGCAAGAATGCTCTGACTTCTGTCGAACCAAATGTCTCTGTCATCCTTTTCCTCCAGGCTCATTCGGGACCAACTACTAGAAGGCGATTTTACTCTGAACATGCGGCTTCTACAGGTAAGACAAGACGGGAGCGGGGAAATGGGTCCCTTCTTCGCATGGGCGTGGCCTGTGCAAAGCGCACCTGTGGCCCGCGTCACATGAAGCAGGGGAAGCGGCGGGCTCCGGAGATAGAATGATGCTGCTGGTTCTTCATCTGCGTCCTTTTTGAAACAAAAATCTGCAAGGAAAGGGGCCCTAGTTTGACTCTTTTGTTTCAGGTGTGAACATGTCTTAAGAATTGCACCGATATTACTAGATTAGTACCTGTCAGGGGCGGTGCTGGGTACGGAAAAGATCCAGGGATCAGGCCAACAGGGCAAAAAAAAAAAAAGCACAAATTTGAACATGCTAATTTACAGATGCTCTAATCTGTGTGTGTGTGTGTGTGTGTTTCAAGGACCCTGTCTCCTAAGGACACCCCTACTTGTAAAAAAAGGGATGTATGGACAGGGGAGAGGAGGGCATTTGATTTCAGGAAGAAAGAAAAAACTCAGGCAGAAAGATTCAAGGGGAGGCAGCAGGAAGTGAAGCACATGTGGGCAAAAAACCCAGCTAATCCAGGGGGATCAGATGCAACAGAGATCCTCAGGGCCCCTGTAACTTTATTTCAGCAAGTGCCCATGGACAGCAGGGTGGTGGGGCAGAGGGCCTCCCAGAGATTCGGGGCTCCAAATGAAAGATTCGGGGCTCCAGCCCTAGTGGCCCGCCCCCTGACAATGCCTCTGGTCCCGGTTGATCCCTCCTTACTCTCTCTAGTGTAAGTAGAGAGACAAAAGAGAAAGGCAGCCACCTTGAGATTCCAAAATCCATATGGTATTTATTAGGTCAACTCAAAAGATCGCATGGGCGATCCCAGCCAGTTGAATAGCCTGTTGCCCTCAATTGGCCAGAAACTTCCTCATTCAAGTTCTTACTTTATTTAATTTTGTTTTTTCTTTTTGACGCAGGATTACCCCATCTCTGATGTTCACCTGATTTTGAAGAAAGCAAAAGATCTTCAAGATTCCAAATAGCTCCCCACACTTCATGGTATGTAGACGTGGCAGGTCTCTGTCCCTGGGAAGGCTTCTTCGACCTAGTTCACACAACACAAGAAGCCAGAGTACAGGTGGAGTACGGGTCGAGCATGGGTTGCCGTTGAACCGTGGGCTTGCTTATTTATTATTTACTTACATTTCTATACCACCCAATAGCTGAAGCTCTCTGGGGGTACACAACAATTAAAACCACAAAATAGCAACATAAAATGCAGTATAAAAAATTAAAAATACAGTATAAAAGAGTAAACACTGAAATAAAACCTAGCAGCAGAACAGCGATTTAAAATACAGTAAAGAATTAAAAACAAAGACTAAAAAGTCTACAAGGTTGTCATTGAATCGTGGGTTGTTGTGTTGTGTGGTTTGTTAACTACGAACACCCCACAGTTCATAACCCAACAACAAACCATGGGTTCTCTTTGTGGGTTGTTCGTGGTTCACAAACCATGGTTTGTCAGCACGGCTGGGTTTAACACAACATGACAACCCACAATTCAAGAACAACCCACGGTTCAACAACAACCCACACTCAAACTATGCTCAACCCATACTCTGACTTGCCATGTTGTATAAACCCAGACTTCTACTCTGATTAATTCCGGAGACAATGATGTTCAGTTGTACTCTTGTTTTCCTGAATTTCATCTTCTGAAATGACTCCACAATGAGTGACCCATTCCCTGTAATTTTTTTTCTCTTAATGACTCCAGACAACCAGGTAAACTACAAACTATTTCTCAATCCTTATGGAACGGACAATAACACATGGCATTACAGAGGCCGATCCCGCCACACTAAACCTTCTGGAATACACGCAGGACAGGACAGGCGCAAGTGGAATTTGAGTGAATGGAGAGCGAACAAGCATCTTTTTGTAACTTTGGTTGTGCAACTCCTTCTGTGCGTCGCTGTTGAATCTACTTCCGCACGTTCGCCTCTTGTGTACGTTTGAGGTTTTTTCACCGCTGCATAGTGAATGAAGCTCTTAAGTCTCTCCCCTTCAAAGGGAAAGGATATATATCGGACTGAACTTCCCCCAAGCAAAGGCCTCACCCGGGTCGCCTCTTATCTGATTTCTTCCCCCCCCTCCTTTTTTGGGGATGCTGTCTATCCTTTGACGCGACTCCTAAGCAGGCAAAACAAAGCTTAGCCGAATGAAAACTGGACCGGCCTTATCACCCACCGCCTTAGAGAGAGCACCCTCTTCTTTCTGCCGCTGAGAGATCGCGGGGCATCCGGCACCACGAGAGCCCGTGCGATCGCTCACCCACTGCCCCGGCAGCTTTAAAGGGAGCATCACGAACTGGACGCGAGACCTTGAGATACAAAGGGCGGCCTTGCCTCTTGCTCCTCAACGCAGGCTTTCCGGCGCCACCGTCCCCGTCTTTCATTGTGACCCCGCAAGGTGCGGGCAAATGGATTATTGACAGCCTAACTCCTGTTAAATGTCTCGGATTGACAGCGGCACACTTCCGTGCCTCTGCAGTAAATGGATTGTGGCCGGGCGTGGTCGCCTTTTCCGTGGGCCTACATAGGTGCTGGTGGTGACCCAGGTGGACGTAGCAGCGGCAGCAGCAGGTGGTCTCCAAGGCATCCGCCCGAGGGTCTTTGGGAAAGAAAGCCGCACGCGGGAGGAGGGCGTGGAGCAGGGGTGGCCGACTTGCGGTCCTCCAGATGTTTTGGCCGACACCTCCTCCTCCTCCCCCATGGTTGGCCTGGGTGGCAGGTGGGCGGGCCAAAACATTGGGAGGGCCGTAACATGCTGACCCCTGGCGTAGAGGCTGATGAAGGCACCGCACTCCCAAGCAGAAACAGGCAAGGGGTTCCAGAGACTGCTGGGGGAACTCAACAGAGGGGACATTTCAAAAGGTTATGCGCAGTGTTCTCCAACCTTGGGTCCCCAGATGTTTTTGGCCTACAGCTCCCAGCATGCCCCAGCCAGCGTAGCTGGCTGGGGCATGCTGGGAGTTGTAGGCCAAAAACATCTGGGGACCCAAGGTTGGAGAACACTGGGTTATTGTGTGAAGGTATTATTTTCCACGGGATAAACCCACCCCTGCACAAAACTGTTTGAGCCACTGTTGCGATGTCTAAGAACGTGTTCTTGATAGCGATCACTTTTCTCCCCCCCTTTCCCCCGCCCCCTTCCGTTCCCCCCACTTCCAGGAATCCTTCACCAATATTAAAGCTCTTTATATAAAAAGAGCAAATGCTCTTGAGGTGGAAAGTGAGCCGATGCCCCAACAGGACCTCTCTCCTGGACTTGCTTCCCTGCGGAAGCAAACAGATTAGCAAGAACCCAGAAAGCTCGTACATATGCCCCGTCATTCTTCTCTTCTTCCTATTGCTTAGTGCCTTGTGGGGTTTCTCGGCTTGGGAAAGCCCAAAAAAGCCCCCCCCCCAAGGGCCGTGCTTTCTTTCTTTCTTCCTGCCTTGCTTTGTAGCTCTCACAGAGCATAGTGACTGCCAAGAGCTTTCCTGACCTCCGTTCCTGGGGAGCAAATTTAGACTAGATCAGAACGCCGTGTCGATCTCAAATAAAAGGGCCACCATCTCTTAGAAACAACATAGAGGGTTCCACATCTTTAGCAGTGGGTGAGAAAAGGCCGGGTGCATGGAGATAGGTTCTCCCAGAAGCCGGAGAATGGTTCTGTCTGGTACAAGGGAGAAATGGAGTCAACGCGGCACATAACTTGTGCATCCACCACCACATGTGAACGTTCAACATGTAAAGAAAAGAATTGACTTTTAAATCGCTATTCTGTGGCATGGAGGAGAGAAAGGTGGCGAGTCTTTGTACCAATGGTTCGAGGCAACTGCCATTTCCTTGACTGGAGGACGAGAATTCTGGTATCCTCAATATGGGGCTTAGTGAGCATCCCTTCAGGCTACTTTGGTCTCCTTTTTGTATTGCAAAACTGCTTTGGGTGAATCAACTCTTGACGTTTCCTTTCTATTGCTTCTGTCTCTAGTGTGTGACACAACTTTCAAGGAACCGTGTTCTGAGTTTGTAAAGATGTCTTCTGTGGATGTCTCGAGAGATTGTAAACCCCGTCTCATTTGGGGGATAGAATGGCATCCGTCTGAGCATAATATTTTTTCCCCTAGGGCTGCATGCCCTAAAGCATTGCAGAACCTGTGTATCAGATCCATTTAATTTAATGGGGTTTTCTTTTAAGATCATGTCTGCCTCGGTTTCTTGTCCGTGTGTTTTGAAGACCTTCCATTACCCATCTTGCAGAAATCATGTTTCTCACTGAGGGTGCAATCCTATGCAGGTTTAGACAGGAAAAAAAGTCCTGTAACTCTCAGCTGGCTGGGGCATGCTGGGAGTTTTAGGACTTCTTTTCTGTCTAAACCTGCACAGGATTGCACCCTGATACTTTTTATTCAACGACATTTGGTTTTCAGTTACACACATCACAGTGCCGATAACTTTCATACACAAAAGGAGGAGGGAGTTGGGTTTTGGCTGCGATGCTGTAGAATTATGATTCTAAGGAACAGTGTCATTGGGAGACGAATCAGACTCAAATGTGAGTTCACAAGCATTTAATTTGTATGGGAAATAGAATATTCAACAAACAAATGGGTCTTTCAGAGCTAATTTCACACTCGTGCTTCTGCCTCTCCTTCATTGAGGTGTAAAGGGAACTTTTTTGTTTTGTTTTGAGAATAGCTGCAAAGATCGGCTGGATATCGACAAGGTGCCCAGATATATCTTTGTTTATTTTAAAAATGACAGAGTAAAGATATGCTTGTCAAATACAGAATGTTTTGTGTCGGGTTTTGTTTTTCTGCACGGACGTCGTAGTTATCCAGCTCAGGACGGCGGCAATAGCCAACCTGCGTCAACAACCGTGGTGCTGTGTTGTGCTCATGATATCTGCCACATCTCAAATGTAAAAGAACACGGCATTGCCTCTGCACACGATGGTAACCCGGTTATTTTTAAGTTGCCTTTGGGGAGGATTGCGATGTGAACCACAAACATTGGGTGGGGGGGGGGTGTCCATGTTTTGTACTATCCCAATCAATACAGCTTTATTTCTGTACCGGATCAGCTACAATACTGTCGGGAACTCATCACGGATGCCTCCCTTTTGATTTTGTCTTTTCCTAAATAAACATCCTTTGTAAATCTTGGCTTTTCTATTTTATTTTTTGGTATTCCTTCAGGCTCAAAGGTGGAATGGATTGATAATGAAGTTCTGGGGAGAAGATAACGACTGGGTTCAGACAACACGATAACCCACACTCAAGGTTTGAGTGTGGGCTGTTGTTGAAACGTGAGTTGTTGAGTTGTGTGAACCCAGCTGTGCCAACAAACCATGGTTTGTTAACCATGAACCCATGAAGAGAGTCCATGATTTGTTGCTGGGATGTGAAGTGTGGGTTGTTCATGGTTAACAAACCATGGTTTGTTAGCATGTCTGGGTTCACACAACTCAACAACCCATGGTTCAACAACAACCCACGGTTCAATGACAGCCCACACTCAACCCTCTAATGTGAGTTATCGTGTTGCCTGAACCCAGCCACTAAATAACTCAAAACGGGAGTTAAGACCCCCTTCCTTGGGGATGATGAGAGTTGTAATCCAATACATATGGAAAGCACCAGGTTCGAGAAGGCTGGCTACTTCATCAGAAACACTTGGAAAATTAAGGATGTAATCCTACGCATGTTTGGATAGATAAAAGTCCCACCGCAACACCCAGCATTCCCCAGCCAGCATGGGGAATTGTAGAAAAGTCCTAAACTTCACAGCATTCCCTGGCCAGCATTCCTTGTCAGCCAGGATGGGGGTGGGTGGGCTCGTGGCTCACTGATAGCCTCTGAAACGGGGTGGGGGTGGGGGGAGAGGAACTGTACAAAACCCATGGCAAGGGGCGTCGTCTTTTGTTCTCGGCTTGGGGAGAGGAATCGACGCGTCGCTCGCCCGGGCAACTCTGGAGGCCCACGGAGCGCCCCCTGGTCTATTCGGGGAACCGGTACAGCCACAGATCAGGGGAGTGCCAGCTTCCTTTTGCTCGTTTATTAATAACCTGCATCCATATTCCATCACTATATGTATTCAATAAACTGCATGTCATCTTTCACACGAGTGGTTTTGTTTCATCCGGAGTACCCTCGAACCTGAAGCGAGGTGCCTTGGCTGCACCAGTGCTGCAAGGAATACAGCTGCTGAAAGTATCTCGGTGCCCTCCAGATGTTTTTGACCACAAGGCCCATGTGCTCCAGAATCCTGCAGCGCCGTAAGGACTCAAAGACTGACGAAGCTTAACCTTCTGGGATCCGGAGCCCACGAGCAAGCCAAAGTTGCATCCATCTTTAAAGATGAGGAACAGGGTTTGTTGAGGCACAGCCCTTTATGGATTAGACCATGCTGGCTCCCAGATGCGAGGTCACAGTGGCCGTGGTAGGTACCGAAAAGATCCGGGGCTCAGGCCCACCGGCCAAAAAATGCACAAATCTGCACATGCAAATTTACAGATGCTCTAAAGCAATGTTAGGGTTTCAGGGGGGAATTGGGGACCACAGACTCAAACTGTTGGAATACTGATCTTTCTACAAATTGCAATTCTACAGATTCTACATAATCTACAGGACATCACACCTTATTGTATGGCACAGATTAAGTCAGACAATCTTGGAAAGGGGGAATGACATTCTGACATATGGTGAAAAGGGTGCATGGGGCAAAAAAGGTTGTGGACCACTGCTCTAAAGTCTCTCCGTGTGTGTGTTTGTGTTTAAAGGATCGTGCCTATTTTAAATCAAATCAAATCTTTATTACGGTCCAAGACCAGCATAAACAGTAGGTCAACATACAATAGACACACAAAATTTGTACAATACCAAGTTTTCGGTTGTCCTTCAGTAAACCATATCAGGATGGCATACAATAAAAACAAGACATCAGTATAAAATCACAAACATGAAAGCAGATCAGGTTTTGGCCCTTTCTCTCTTGTTTCAAACAAGGCTTAATTTTAAAAACGGATGTATGGACGGGAGGGCATTTACTTTCAGAAAAAGAGTCAGGCCAAGATTTGGGCAGGGGGGCAGCAGGAGGGGAAGCACATGTGGGCCCAAAGAAAGCTCATCCAGGGGGATCTGATGCAGCAGAGATCCTCAGGGCCCCTGCACCTTTCTTTCAGCAAGTGCCCCTGGGTGGCAGGGCAGATGGCCTCCCAGAGATTCGGGGCTCCAAATAAAAGATTTGGGGCTCCAGCCCTAGCGGGCCGCCCCTAACACCACCTCTCCAAGGTTGCCTCTGTTACCATCCATCAAGTTTTGTGAAGGGCCACCTGCTAAAAAGGCAATTGTCACTGTTTGTAATCGCGGTGGGAACCGAAACTGTTTGCTTTCCTGAAGGAGCTTCGCCCCCCCCCCTGCCCCGTCTCTCAGGAAGTGGGGTTAGTTTGTGGTTCACTGACAGCCTCTGAAATGGGGGAGGGGGGGAGAAACTTCATAAAATCCTTTGCAAGAGGCATTGTCTTTCGTTCTTGGCTTTGGGGAGAGGAATTGACGCGTTGCTTGCCCAGACAACTTTGGAGGCCCACGGAGCACCCCCTAACCTATTCAGGGAGCCAATGTGGCCACAGATCAGGGGAGTGTCAGCTTCCTTTTGCTTGCTTGCATTCTGCATCTATATCGCATCACTATTAACGCATTCAATAAACTGCATGTCATCTTTCACACGAGTGGTTTTCGTTTCATCCTGAGCATCCTCACAAATCTGAAGTGAGGTGCCTTGGCTGGACCAGGCCCCCAAGATATACAGCTGCTTAAAGCATCCTGGCGCCCTCCAGATGGTTTTGACCACAATGCCCATCATCCCTGACCATTGGCTGCAATGGCTGGGGCTGATGGTAGTTGCAGTCCACCAGGTTACCTTCTGAGATGGCCAATAATTCAGAGGGATAAAGCTCCGTTAGCCGTTTCTGCTGCAAAAAAACCCCAGCTAAGAATCCTGTGGCGCCATAAGGACTTAAAGACTGATGAAGTTTAATCTTCTGGGATCCAGAGAGCCCGCTTCAGGTGTATGACAGAGCCGACCCCCGACCCCTGCTAGCCCAAGCAAGTCAAAGTTGCATCCAGGGTTTACTGAGGCACACCCCTTTATGGATTAGACCATATCGGCTCCCAAATGCAAGGTTGCACGGGCAGTGCTAGGTACCAAAAACATCTGGGGCTCAGGCCCACAGGCCAAAAATATATATGCAGATTTGTATGTGCTAATTTACATACGCTCTAAGTCTGTGTGCGTTTGTTTTTAAAGGACCGTGCCTCCTATGGACGCCCCTATTTGTAAAGCTGCTTCAGTAAAGCAAATAGCTTTGTTTCTCACCGCGAAAGCAGCCCTGATTTCAGGAATATAATTGGGGGAACCAGCTTCAAAGCCATCATCTCTGGTGCTGTTCCTAACAAGCTGAAGGCTCTCAGGCCTGGGCACAGCTCCAAGACACCATCCTGGCTTTTGGACACTGGGAAAGTTCACTGCACTACCTGTTGAACCTGAATAACCTCCTCGCCCTCCTTCCGGTAGAACCCGTCCAATGCAGCAGGAGTCCCCTTGGCTCTTCCATCCCTCTCATAGAACTAAGAGGTCTTACCCTTGCAAAAAGACCTTGGGGGACAACCCTATGTGTGTTTAGACGGGTGCTACAACTCCCAACAATGCTGGCTGGGGGATGCTGGGAACTGTAGGACTTTCCTACAATTCCCCATGCTGTCTGGAGAATGCTGGGAATTGTATCTTCCATCTTTGGACCCCGGCCGGCATGGAAAGAACTGGGCCGGCTGCAAGCACGGCGGGGAGGGCGCTACCGTGGGCAGAGTGCCCGCCGCGACCTCGGAAGGCATTTCCCAGGTGGGAGCAGGGACTCCGCCCTATCCTAAAGCCCCTCCCCAACAAGGTCAGGTGGCCACAGGATTGCGCCCTGAATAGGTGAGCAAAATCATATGATGATTTGGAGGGTCTGGGGATGCAAGCTCAACACGCCCCCAAATGGGAACCACGTTGCATGAAATGTTTCAGTTTCGGTGGTCCTTTCACAACGTTCATATAGTGGGGAAGCTTGTCCATTCATAAGTGATCTCAACGCCTCTGAATCCAGGAGGCCTGGAGAGAAAAGACCTCTGACGGTTTCCACTGGCTTCAAACTGTTGCTCTGCTGCTGCTGAAGAATGCAAAATAACGTCTTGAGGCTGGCGGCCTGTAAATCCTATGGAAAGATACCCAGAACTGGAAGTCCTGGAGTCTTGGCGATGTTTTGTTTGGTCATGCTCTTAATTTCTTGGAAGGATTTGTTCCAAAATGACCCTACCAACTACCAACTCCCCCCCTTTTTAAACAAAATGGACTTTCTACTTTGTAACAAAAACTTTGTACAAATTTCATTTTTTCAGTATCTGCATAGAGACTATAAGGACCAGGAACACTCTTTGCACCTGCATTCTGATGTAAACAGTTACTCGCCAGCATTATAGACATCATCCAAATCAGCATCTTCATCCGAATCAGTATCTTCACTGAAATTGAATACAAAGTATTCTAAAATTAGCTCTTCCTATTTTAACTCTGGATGCTTCAGTCCTGCACGCAGAAACTTCTTTTCTTCACCTCCTATTTGATTGCCAGTTAGATCCAACACTTTCAGCCTCTTGTTTTCACCTAGAACTTTTGCAAGATCACCGCAAGAAGCTGCTGTCAAAGAGCAGTCGGACAACCTTAACTCTTCCAGTTCACAATCTGGATGCATTAGTCCCTCACAGAGCAACTTCATTCCTTTGTCTTCTACTTTATTGCTAGACAGATCCAACACTTTCAGCCTCTTGTTTTCACCTAGAACTTTTGCAAGATCACCGCAAGAAGCTGCTGTCAAAGAGCAGTCAGACAACTTTAGCTCTTCCAATTTACACTCTGGATGCTTTAGTCCCTCACAGAACAACTTCATCCCTTCATCTTCTACTTTATTGCTAGACAGATCCAACACTTTCAGCCTCTTGTTTTCACTTAGAACTTTTGGAAGATCACCGCAACAAGCTGCTGTTAAAGAGCACCCAGACAACCTTAGCTTTTCCAATTCACAATCTGGATGCTTTAGTCCCTCAGAGAGCAACTTCATTCCTTCATTTACTTGATTGTAAGATAGATCCAACACTTTCAGCCTCTTGTTTTCACCTAAAACTTCTGCAAGACCACTGCAACAAACTGCTGTCAAAGAGCAGTGGATCAATAATAGCTCTTCCAGTTCACAATCTGGATGCTTTAGTCCCTCACAGAGCAACCTCATTCCGTTATCTTTGACTTTATTGTAAGATAGATACAATACTTTCAGCTTCCTGCTTTCACTTAGAACTTTTGCAAGATCACTGCAACAAGCTGCTGTCAAAGAGCACCCAGACAACCTTAGCTCTTCCAGTTCACAATCTGGATGCTTTAGTCCCTCACAGAGCAACTTCATTCCTTTGTCTTTGACTTTATTGTAAGATAGATTCAATACTTTCAGCTTCTTGTTTTCAACTAGAACGTCTGCAAGATCACTGCAACAAGCTGCTGTCAAAGAGCAGTCAGGCAACCTTAGCCTGTTCCAATTTACACTCTGGATGCTTTAGTCCCTCACAGAGCAACTTCATCCCTTCATCTTCTACTCTATTGCCAAATAGATCCAACACTTTCAGCCTCTTGTTTTCAGCTAGAACTTTTGCAAGATCACCGCAACAAGCTGCTGTCAAAGAGCAGTCAGACAACTTTAGCTTTTCCAATTCACAATCTGGATGCTTTAGTCCCTCACAGAGCAACTTCATTCCTTCATCTTCTAGTGGATTGTAAGATAGATCCAATACTTTCAGCCTCTTGTTTTCACTTAGGCTTGTTAGATAACCGCAACACTCTGCTGTCAGAAAGCAATGGGACAACCTCAGATACTGTATCCTGCAATCTGGGTGTGCCAACCCCTCAGCCAGCAGCTTCACCTCTGAGTATTTTACAGAACATTCTGCCAGTATCAGCTCAGATAATCCTGGGTGGGTCTGGAGAACAGATGAGAGTTCCTTGAAATGAGCCGTGGATAATTCAATCCTTTTTATGCTCAGTCTCCTGAAACCTCTTTTCGGAGTCTTCATTGCTTTAAGTAATGGCCCAAGATATCCTGGATCATGATCCTCTTCTTTGCCTACCTCTTCCTCCTCCTCCTCCTCCTCCTCCTTTGTCCACATTGGATAATCCTGCAGAGCAAGTACCTCCAAATTGCAACAGTGCTCCAGACAATATGCCATCTCCATCTTTTCCATATCAGTAAGCCAATTCCACCCTAAATCAACTACAGAAACATGATCCAATGCACATTTTACAAAATGTTCATCTTGGATTTCATATAAACAATCAAACCACTGTAGTGCATCCATAGATGGTTTTTCAATCTTTTTTTTAATAACAGTTTTTAACCGCTGAGTAATGAGTTCTTTAATTTTACGTGAATGTTCCCATCCAATCTTCTTCTTTAAGTCCTTCATTCTTCTTTCTTCATTCAAAAGACCAAAGAGGAAGCGCACTGTTAATGCTAAATCAGGTCGAGAAGTCGCACGGCTTTCTAACAATGTTCTCAGATTGTGAATGGGCGTCTCAGAATCCGGTTCGTCTTCTTCTTGTAGTACATAAGAGAGAGCAGCAAAGAACTCCTGAAAGCTCAAGTGGACAAAGCTGTAGGCACATTCACAGTCGACGTCTCTTTGAAAAATGTTCTCATTCAGAAAGAGGGGGAGAGAGGCGTCCTGATGTAAGCCAAGCTGCTTGATTTCGTCTTCCGGAAATAGTATTTCACGTTTCCAGATTCCATCAAGAGCAAAAGAACACAGAGCTCTCAATTTGCTTTGCACGCGTTGCCCTGAATGACTGCTGCACGACTTTAACAAACTGGAAAGGTATCGCATATAGACACCGGTGAGGGTTACTGACGCTTGTGCAAAGTCTTCACGGCTTTTGTTTTGTTGTCCCAACTGTTGCTTCAACACCTGTGCAGGTGATCCAACACACAAAGGGAACTGAGCACACGGTGAAGAGGGTCACATTTTGGGTTACAAGTCTAAAGGCTTTTTCTGCTTCATCTTTATCTGGAAAGAATTTGTGGAAATATTCCTTCCTTTCCTGTACTGAAAAGCCCAGGATCTCAGCATAACGTGCGCATGTCCAAGTACTGACTGGACTTTTTCAAGAGCTGTTGGTCTTGTTGTAATGATCTGATAGGATTCAGGAAGAACTTTTTTCCGAAACAAGCTGCTCAGAAGGACCCTCACTGGCGCCTTCTTCCAGGAATCAGTGCAAAGGCAATCTTCTGATTGATCGATGGAAAAACGTATTTCATCAAGCCCATCAATTACGAACAGGAGTTTCTCTGGATTCCTGAGTATTTCTTTACTGAAATCCCTCTTAGCCCATTGTTTTAAAAATATTTCTGCAATGCTTGTCTCTGTATCAAGATTCATCTCTCTGCAACTAATATAGAAAACATAATCAAACTTGTCCTGGTAAAGTAGTTCACTGGCCCAGTCTAACATGATTTTTTTGGCTGTCATGGTTTTCCCAATCCCTGCAGCTCCCTGCAGCACAACAGTTTGAGATGTTATTCCATTTTTATCGGGGTTAAATAACGTTTCAATGGTAACATTCCGTCTGGCCCTCTTCCTCAGAATTTGAGTATGTTTCCTTCCTGAAGCCATGATTTCACGTTTTCTCTCCTCTTCTTGCCGGTGGTGATCTATGATGATTAGCCTTGAATAGCGGTGGTTTAGAAGCACATATTCACCAAGAAGAGAATTTTGCTCTCTCATTTTTTGCAATTTTTCTTTAATATACTTTTTATATGACCATCTACAATCATGCACTGCTCTTTCAGGCCTTTGAGTAGGACCAGAATCACCCTGTGTTGTTTCTTCAAGTTTCTCAGCAAGGTCTTTTACACTGATCTTTTTAAGGACAGAAATGCATACTTGTCGAGCACTTTCTTCTCCATAAGAGTGACACATGAGATCTACAACTGCTCTTTTATCAGCTCTCTCCACCTGACCTTTGGCGATTTTGTCTTTTCCATCAAGTTCAATGTTTGGTAGCTTCCATTTAAAATCCTTAAACTGTTCTTCAAGGAGTTCTTGCAGGATACCATAAAGGATATCTTTCACACTTTTCTTCATATCCATCACTAGATATTACACATAATCTTTCTACAGTGAGGAAAAGACACTGAAGATGAACTATGGGCCAAGTTTTCTGTGAGCAAATGGAGACCATGCGTTTGCCTGCAAGGCAAGAAACAGAAGGGAGTCAGTCCAGAGAAAGGCAGAGCAAAGAGACATGTCTTCAGGAGGTGTTTAAATGGAATGTTTATTTATTTATTTATTTATTTATTTATTCTACTATTTCTATACTGCTAAACCCTAAGTGGTTTCTATATAAATATGAAAATCACAATTAAAATCACATTTACAATACAATTTTAAAAACAATAATAATGATGATACATAATAATAAACAGCAGTGCACAAGTAGTAAAAATGGCACAGTGTGGTTAATTTAATTATGGGCCAGGGAAAACCTGGGTGAAGCAGTGCATTTTCTGGAGGTGTTTAAACGCCAAATTTTCTGCATCCTGAACTGCATGAGATACTGGTAGTTTTTTCCAGGGTAGGTGCTGCTACCGAGAAGGCCCTGCCATTGAGGTATTGCATGGAGACATACTGATAATTTTGGAATGACCAGCCAGGCCTCCTCAGACAATCTTAATGGTCCAGACAAGGCACCTCGCTTCAGGTTCGAGGGTACTCGGGATGAAACAAAACCACTCGTGTGAAAGATGACATACAGTTTATCGAATACATATAGTGATGGAATATGGACGCAGATGATTAATAACAAGCAGAAGAAAGCCGACACTCCCCTGATCTATGGCCGTACCGGTTCCCCGAATAGACCAGGGGGTGCTCCACCGCTGCCTGGGCAATCGACACATCAATTCAGTTATTGGAAGTCAATATTCCAAAAGCTGCTTAATAGCTATTACTACCCTGAGTTGAATTCTGCCTTTGTCATGGATAAGAGGCAACTAAGGGATCGGCTATTTTGGATAGACTCTAGGAGCGACCTGCAATTAATTGAGAGCGCTAAATTTTCCAGATCGTCCCCTCTTTTGAAAACAGAACATTTTCGAGCCAGCTATCTGTCCAAACTGAGTCCGCCCTCCCTAAGAAATGCTTTTATCGAGTTGGGTTTTCAAGTTATGCCAACTGCGGGGCTGGATGGATGTTACAACGAGGTGCCTTTTGAATGCAGGCTGTGTTGTGTATTTGTGGTCAAGGTCAAGAAGAAGGCATTGTTCATTATATGCTAATCTGCCCTCTATATAGCAACCCGAGAGAGAGAGATTTCTGAAACCCTTGCTAACCTATGGTTATAAGAAGAATGCCCTCGCAGAATCTGTTCTTTTTCTTTTGAGCGACGCCAATTGTTATGTTACATACAAAGTGGCCCTGTTTGCGCTGGCAGCAAAAAAGATTAGGAAGAGAGAATTAGACAAAATTGCTACAGACTGTTTAATAAGCTAAAGATCAGTGGTTTTTCTTTTAATCTTGTATCTGTAACGCTTGGAACTTTGCACCTCTGTATGTATGTGTATGTATACACGTATTGTTTTGATGTTTGTCATGGCCTTTGGCTAGTACAATAAATTTTCTTACTTATAAAAACAAAAACAAAAAAACCCATACAGTTTACTGAATACATATAGTGATGGAATATGGACACAGATTATTAATAAGCAAGCAGAAGAAAGCTGACACTCCCCTGATCTGTGGCTGTATTGGTTCCCTGAATAGGCCAGGGGGTGCTCCGTGGGCCTCCAGAGCTGCCCTGGGCAAGTGACGCATCAATTCCTCTCCGCAAGCCGAGAACAAAAGACAGCTGCCCCTTGCCATGGATTTTATACAGTCCCTCCCCCCCCCCCCATTTCAGAGGCTGTCTGTGAGCATCAAGCGAGCCCCCCATCCTGGGAGACACGGGCGGAGGCAAAGCTGCTTCAGTAAAGCAAACACTTTCAGTTCTCACAGTAAAACCAACCCTTACCTCCGGAATAGAATTGGGGGAAACAGCTTCAAGGCAAACATCTCTGGTGCTCTTCCTAACAAGCTGAAGGCTATAAGGCAGTGATGGCAAACCTATGGTACGCGTGCCACAGCTGGCACGAAGGGACCTCTCTGTGGGCACTCGAGCCATTGGTCGCCAGATCGCGAAAAGACCATCCCCTTCTGCATTCAGCATCGGGTTTCCATAGTAACTCCTCTCCACTCATTCCTCGCTGGCCTCCACAGGCAGGCAGGCACACTCCAACATCTCCACCCCCAGAAACAGACTGCGCAGGCACCCAGCCCTCCTTCTAACTGAACAGACAGCTCAAAAGCACAGCGCCCACGCGCCCGAATCTTTACGTGCCTGGTGAAAAGCCATGCCCTGAGACAGAGCGGGGCGCGATTAGCTAGTGCCCCCTCCTCCTTCCTGCCAAATTTAAGGCACTTTGAAATAAATAAGTTGGTTTTGTGTTGCAGTTTGGGCACTCGGGCTCAAAAAGGTTCGCCATCACTGCTATAAGGCCTTGCCACGGCTCCAAGAAACTATCCTGGCCTTGGGACACTGGGGAAGTTCTCTACGCTACCTGTTGAACCTGAATAACCTCCTCGCCCTCCTTCCGGTAGAGCCCGTCCAATGCAGCAGGAGTCCCCTTGGCTCGTCCATCCCTCTCATAGAACTAAGAGCTCTTACAGTTGCAAGGAGACCTCAGGGAGCAATCCTGTGCATGTTTAGACGGAAAAAAGTGCTACAACCCCCAGCATTCCGCTGGGGGATGTTGGGAACTGTAGGACTTTCCTACAATTCCCCATTCTGGCTGGGGAATGCTGGGAATGGCATCTTCCCTCTTTGGACCCCAGCCGGCGTGGAAAGAACTGGGCCGGCTGCAAGCACGGCGGGGAGGGCGCTACATGGGCAGAGTGCCCGCCACGACCTCGGAAGGCATTTCCCAGGTCGGAGCAGGGACTCCACCCTATCCTAAAGCGCCCCCCCCCCCAACAAGGTCGGGTGGCCACAGGATTGTGTCCTGAATAGGTGAGCAAAATCGTATGCTGATGTAGAGGACGTGTGATCTGGAGGGTCTGGGGATGCAAGCTCAAGACACCCCAAAATGGGAACCACGTTGCATGAAATGTTTCAGGTTTTGGTTGGCCTTTCACAACGTTCATATAGTGGGGAAGCTTGTCCATTCATAAGTGATCTCAACACCTCTGAATCCAGGAGGCCCGGAGAGGAAAGTCCTCTGACGGTTTCCACTGGCTTCAAACTGTTGCTCTGCTGCTGCTGAAGAATGCAAAATAACTGTCTGGAGGCTGGCAGGCCTGTAAACCCTTTGGAAAGATACCCAGAACTGGAAGTCCTGGAGAACTGGTGATGTTTTGTTTGGCCATGCTCTAAATTTCTTGGAAGGATTTGTACCAAAATGCCCCTACCAACTCCACCCACCCACCCCTTTTTAAACAAAATGGACTTTCTACTTCGTAACAAAAACTTTGTACAAATCTCATTTTTTCAGTATCTGCATAGAGACTATAAGTGCCAGGAGCCCTCTTTGCACCCGCATTCTGATGTAAACAGTTACTCGCCAGCATTATAGACATCATCCAAAAAATCAGCATCTTCATCCAAATCAGTATCGTCACTGAAATTGAATAGAAAGTGTTAACAAATTAGCTTTTCCAATTTACAATCTGGATGCTTTTGTGCCTCACGGAGCAACTTCTTCCCTTCATCTTCTATTAGATTCATAATTAGATCCAACACCTTCAGCCTCTTGTTTTCACCTAGAACTTTTGCAAGATCACCACAACAAGCTGCTGTCAAAGAGCACACGGACAAGTCTAGATCTTCCAATTGACACTCTGGATGCTTTAATCCCTCACAGAGCAACTTCATTCCATCATCGTTGACTCTATTGCCAGATAGATCCAACACTTTCAGCCTCTCGTTTTCACCTAGAACTTTTGCAAGATCACCGCAACAAGCTGCTGTGAAACGGCAGCGGGACAACCTTAGCTCTTCCAATTGACACTCTGGATGCTTTATTCCCTCACAGAGCAACTTCATTCCTTCATCGTTGACTCTATTGCCAGATAGATCCAACACTTTCAGCCTCTTCTTTTCACCTAGAACTTTTGTAAACTCACTGCAACAAGCTGCTGTCAGAGAGCAGTTAGGCAACCTTAGCTCTTCCAATTGCCCCCCTAGCTGCTTTATTCCCTCACAGAGCAACTTCTTTCCTTTGTCTTCTATGTCATTGTCAGAGAGATCCAACACTTTCAGCCTCTTGTTTTCTCTTAGAAATTCCGCAAGATCACCGCAACAAGCTGCTGTCAAATGGCTATTGGAGAACTGTAGCTCTTCCAATTTGTACTCTGGACGCTTTAGTCCCTCACAGAGCAACTTCATTCCTTCCTGTTCTAGTGGAGCGTAAGATCGATCCAACACTTTCAGCCTCTTGTTTTCACTTTGGCTTTTTGTTAGATAACCGCAACACTCTGCTGTCAAAGAGCAGTTGAGCAGCCTGAGACACTGTGTCGTGCAGTCTGGGTGTGCCAGCCCCTCAGACAGCCACTTCATCTCTGAGTGATTTACAGAACAGTATTCCAGTATCAGCTCAGATAATCTTGGAAGTGTACGGAGAAGAGATGAGAGTTCCTCAAAATGAGCAGTGGATAATTCAAACCCTTCTAGGCTCAGTTTTCTTAAACTTCTTTTTGGAGACTTCATTGCTTTAAGGAATAGTCCAAGGGATTTTGGATCATGATCCACTTCAGACTCCAACAGTGAGTGCTCTGCGCCCTCTCCTTCTCTGCCTCTTTTCCTCTTCGTATGGGCT
This sequence comes from Shinisaurus crocodilurus, assembly GCA_021292165.1. Classification (NCBI taxonomy): domain Eukaryota; kingdom Metazoa; phylum Chordata; class Lepidosauria; order Squamata; family Shinisauridae; genus Shinisaurus; species Shinisaurus crocodilurus. The sequence continues at coordinate 1,858,856 of JAHFWL010001188.1, read as the reverse complement.
GGTTCTCCTCTTCCTCCTCCTTTTTTCTTCCTCTCTTCTCTTCCTTCCTCTCCTTCTCCATCTTCTTCTTTACCCTCCTCTTCCTCCTCCTCCTCTTCCTCCTCCTCTTTCATCTCTGGAGCATAATACAGAGCAAGTTCTTCCAAATTGCAAAAGTGCTCCAGACAATATGCCATCTCCATCTTTTCCATATCAGTAAGCCAATTCCAGTCTAGATCAACTACAGAAACATGATCCAATGCACATTTTACAAAATGTTCATCTTGGATTTCATACAAACAATGAAACCACTGTACCTCATCCATATCTGTTATGTCAATCTCTGTTTTTACAGCATCTTTTAACCACTCCAATAAGAATTCTTTAATTTTAGGTGAATGTTCCCATCCAAGCCTCTTTTTCAAGTCCTTCATTCTTTTTCCTTCTTTCAAAAGACCAAAGAGGAAGCGCACTGTTAATGCTAAATCAGGTCGAGAAGTCGCACGGCTTTGTAACAATGTTCTCACATCTGGAGTAGGCGTCTCAGAATCCGGTGCATCTCCTTCTTGTAGTACATAAGAGAGAGCAGCAAAGAACTCCTGAAAGCTCAAGTGGACAAAGCTGTAGGCACATTCACAGTCGACGTCTCTTTGAAAAATGTTCTCATTCAGAAAGAGGGGGAGAGAGGCGTCCTGATGTAAGCCAAGCTGCTTGATTTCGTCTTCTGTAAATAGTATTTCACGTTTCCAGATTCCATCAAGAGCAAAAAAACACAGAGCTCTCAATTTACTTTGCACGTGTTGCTCTGAATGACTGCTGCACGACTTTAACAATCTGGAAAGGAATCGCATATAGACACCGGTGAGGGTTATTGACGCTTGTGCAAAGTCTTCACGGCTTTTGCTTTGTTGTCCCAACTGTGCTTTCAACACCGTGCAGGTGATCCAACACACAAAGGGAATTGAGCACACAGTGAAGAGGGTCACATTCTGTTTTACAAGTTGAAAAGCTTTTTCTGCTTCATCTTTATTTGGAAAGAATTTGTGGAAATATTCCTTCCCTTTCCTGTACTGAAAAGCCCAGGATCTCAGCATAACGTGCGCATGTCCAAGTACTGACTGGACTTTTTCAAGAGCTGTTGGTCTTGTTGTAATGATCAAATAGGATTCAGGAAGAACTTTTTTCCGAAACAAACTGCTCAGAAGGACCCTCTCTGGCATCTTCCTCCAGGGATCAGTGCAAAGGCAATCTTCTGGTTGATCGATGGAAAAACGTATTTCATCAAGCCCATCAATTACGAACAGGAGTTTCTCTGGACTCCTGAGTATTTCTTTACTGAAATCCCTCTTAGCCCATTGTTTTAAAATTATTTCTGCAATGCTCGTCTCTGCATCAAGATTCATCTCTCTGCAGTTCATATAGAAAACATAATCAAACGTGTCCTGGTAAAGTTGCTCACTGGCCCAGTCTAACATGATTTTTTTGGCTGTCATGGTTTTCCCAATCCCTGCAGCTCCCTGCAGCACAACAATTTGAGATGTTTTTCCATTTTTATCAGGGTTAAATAACGTTTCAATGGTAACATGCTGTCTGGCCCTCTTCCTCAGGATTTGAGCATGTTTCCTTCCTGAAGCCATGATTTCACATTTTCTCTCCTCTTCTTGTCGGTGGTGATCTATGATGATTAGCCTTGAATAGCGGTGGTTTAGAAGCACATATTCACCAAGAAGAGAATTTTGCTCTCTCAGTGTTTGAAATTTTTCTTTAATATATTTTTTATATAACGATCTACATTCATACGCTGTTCTTTCAGGCACTTGATTAGGACCAGAATCATCCTGTGTTGCCTCTTTAAGTTTCGCAGCAAGGTTTCTTACATTGATCGCGTTAAGGACAGTAATGCATGCACGTCGAGGATCTTCTTCTCCAGAATAGTGAAGCATGAGATCTACAACATCTAGTCTATCGGCACTGTCCAGCTCACATTTGGGGATTTTTCCATTTCTATTAAAATCAATGTCTTGTAGCTTCCATTTGAACTCTTTAAACTTCACTCCATCGAGTTCTTGCAGGGTACGATAAAGGATATCTTTCACACGTTCCTCCATATCCACCATTAGAAATTACACATAATCTTTCAGCAGTGAAGAAGGGAAACTGAAGATAAACTATGGGCTAAGCTTTCTGTGAGGAAATGGGAGACCACGAGTTTGCCTGCAAGGCAAGAAACAGAAGGGTGTCAGTCCAGGAAAAGGCAGAGCGAAGAGGCATGTCTTCAGGAGGTGTTGAAATTGAGTAATAAGAAGAATTATTTATTTATTATTCATTGCACTATTTCTATACCGCTAAATATTAAGAAAAATTCCTAAACGGGTTCCATATAAATATTAAAATCACAATTAAATTCTCATTTAAAAAACAATTTTAAATCAATATAATTAAATAATAACACATAATAAACAGCATCGCCGGAGCAATACAATGGGACAGTGCGGTTATTTTAATTATGGGCCAGGGATAGCCTGGGTGAACTTATGCATTTTCAGGAGGTGTTTAAAAGATGCCAAGCTTTCTGCCTCCCGAACTGCACAAGGGAATTTTTTCACGGGGTGGGTGCCGCTACCGAGAAGGCCCTGCTGTCAAGGTATTCCATGGCGATATTCCAATAATTTTGGAATGACCAGCCAGGCCTCTTTGGATGATCTTAATGGGAAGGCGGTCTGCTAGGTATCCCGATCCAAAGTTGTTGAGAGGTTTGTATGACAACACCATAACCTTGAACACCTCTCGGTAGCTAATAGGCAGCCAGTGCAGGGCAGTTCTTCGAGCACCGGCGTTATGTGAGCATGGCTGGGTGTCCCAGTGAGCCCCCTCACTACTGCATTCTGCACTAGCTGCAGCTTCCGAACCAGGCCCAAGGCCAGCCCCACACTGAGTGCATTACAGTAGTCTAATCGTGAGGTTACCACTGCATGGATCACCATGGCCCGATTATCCCTGTCCATGAATGGGCAAAGTTGGCATTCCAACCCGGGCCACCAAGGTCACCTGGGCCTCCAGTGACAGAGATGGGTCCAGGATTACCCCCACACTACGTTCCTGCTCCTTCAGAGGGAGGCCTACCCCATCCAGAACAGGCAAGCAGCCCAATTCTCGGACCTGGGAACTGCCAGCCCACAGGGTCTCTGTCTTATTGGGATGCAGCTTCAGTTTCTTAGCCCTTCATCCAAGCCACAACAGCATCCAGGCACTGGTTCAGGATCGTGCACGGGCTCTCCCTATTGCAGTGCTTCTCAAATAGTGGGGCGGGCCCCCCAGGGGGGGCGCGAGGCTCCGTAAAGGGGGGCTCGTTTGACCTCAGTTAAAAGTTTTTTTTAATATTGTGTTCCTTTAAATCCTGTGCTCCTTTAAATCTTTTCTGCTACAGTTAATAAAGCTATTCTTTGTTGTAAATTGATCCACATTTCTTTCTTTTTTTATTCTCATATACGTTAATAAGGATACAGTGTTATGCAGAGGTGTACTTATAACAATTTTATAGACAAATGATACTATTTACAGTCGCGCGGGGGGCGCGAAATGTTTTCTTCTTCTTAGGGGGGGGCATGACAGAAAATAATTGAGAAGCACTGCCCTATTGAGATCTTACAGAGAAATAGAACTGGGCGTGATAAGCGTACTGGTGACACCTTGCCCCAAATCTCCTAATGACCGCTCCCAACGGCTTCATGTAGATATTTAATAACATTGGGGACAGGATGGTGCCCTGTGTCAGCCCACAGCTCAGCTCCCAAAGGGCCAAGCTGCAATCACCTAGCGCTATTCTCTGGAACAGAGCCCACAAGTATGAGGCGGACCACCGTAGAACAGGGCCTCGGGGAGGATCGCGTGGTCACCGGTATCAAAAGCCGGGGAGAGATCCTGAAGAAGCAACAGGGTCGCCCTCCCCCCCAGTCCCTCTCCCGAAGAAGGTCATCCATCAGGGCGACCAAGGCCGATTCTGTCCCAGAACCGGGCCTGAATCCAGGCTGGGAAGAATCCCGGTAATCAGCCTCATTCAAGAGCGCCTGCAGCTGAGACGCCACCACTCCCTCGGGCGCCTTGATCAGGAACGGGGTGTTTGCGACCGGACGATGGTTGGCCTCGATCCCTGGATCCCCGTGGCACCTCCCGTCAGGGATGGGGACTCGGACTACAGGACTCGACTTGTGAGTCGGACTGAGTCCCCCACCTCTGACTCGAGTCCCAGTATTTTTAATGGGACTCGAGACTCGACTCGGGACCAAGGACTCATGTTCCAAAATCGTGTTCCTCAAATGCAACATGGATAGGTTTTAGGAAGTACAGCAAGTTTATTTTTTAAAATCATTTCCCTAAAATGCAACCTTTCAGACATTTTGGGTTTGGCTGCCTCTGCCTGCCTGTCTGGGGTTCCCAGCCTCCTCTGCCTGCCTGGTCTCTTCTTAACCAGTTCCACGGTTTGAATTGTCCAAGACAAAGGCCTCTGCCTGCCTGCTTTGGGGTTCCCTGCCTTCCTCGGCCTGCCTGGTTATTTTGGGTTTGTCTGCCTGGTCTGTTCTTGCCAAAATCAGTGGCAGAGTTTTGAAATAAAAAGGCATACTTGTGCCTAGAATTTATTTAAGCCACACATCTGAAGTAGCCTTATTTTGTTGGGGGGGGGGGGAAACCCCATTGATTTTAATAGGGACTTGTGGAGTCAGCTTTGGGAGTCACTTGTGACTTGTGAGTCACCATTTTGGACCAAGGACTCGGACTCGGACTCATGACTCGAAACCAAGGACTCTTCAACATCCCTGCCCTCCCGTCCTGTTCCATAGTGGGACAAGGGCCTGGACAGAATCGCCAGCTCCAGCTCCTGAGAAATCCCCCCAGAGCCTTCAGGAACCCATCGGTTCCACCCATCATTCTCCGGGGGGCGGACCCTCTCAATGGGTCCCCCACCCCTGCAGGGAGGGACTGGCCCAGTGAGGCCACATTTCACCAGGAAGTGATCTGACCAGGGTGTGTCCTGCCCTATGAGTTGGGCTGGTGACTAATTGGGACATCCCCGTGGTTGTCCATGGAGGCCATGAAGGCCCCAGGCTGGTCCCGTTGGGGCAGCCTCAGCAGGGAGGTTGGGGGTCTCCCAGGGTCCTCCAGCACCCACATCTTGGACCGCCTCGGCCAGGGAGGCCGCCGGGCAGCAGGGTGGACGGAACCACCAGCAGCAGCAGCCGCCCCGGCCCGTCTCCCTGGCCCAGCACAAGGCCGAGGCCCTCGTGGGCTGCCCCCCCCCCCCCAGCGCGGAGGCGTTTCCTGGCGAGCGAGATGGAGCCGCTATGGATCATGGCGACTCCTCCCTCCCGCCCTCCAGCCCGGGCCGGTGCCGCTCCGAGTCACCAGGTGGGCAAAGCTGGGCCACGACTACACGCCCCCCCCCCCGCCAGGCCGGCTCCCGTGGATGCCTGAGAACGTGTTGCGAACCGACCTGGAAATTCACCGACACCACAGACAGGAAAAAGTAATAAATAATAACAAGCAAAAATAGTCTAGCCTTCGGCTCGGAAAAGTTTCCACCGCGTTCTAACCGTCTGGTCTGGATCAGGAAGAGCCAACAGGAAGGGCTGCGGCAAAGTGCCCCAGTCCTATCATCACGAATCCTTTAAAAAGGCACACAAGATCTCCAGGAGGCGGCAGGGGCGTGGAGAACAGCCGCCTTCCCCTACCTGGAAGCTGGCTGGGGATGATGGGAGTTGCAGTCCGACACACCTGCGGAGGGCTCCCGGTTGGGGAAGGCTTGGGTAAAAGGAAAAGGGGGGGTGGAAGGGGAAAAGAACGAACGGTGGCGTTGTTGAGTTCCGGTGGGGCCTTCGAAGCCATCGCCCCTTTAAGAGCCGGGGTTGTGAAGGGTTCCGACCCTGACGTCTCTTCCCTGTTTCCAGTCCCGGTCCCGCAATTCCTTTCCCGTCCATCTCCCGCCCCCTCGCGCGCTGCTCCATTCCAGGCTCGCGTTCCTACCCGCATTCCTACGGCCCGCTTTTGCAACCGGCTGGGCTGCCCTGCGGCGCCTCTGCGGCCCCCGGGGGCTGGGGCTGGTGCTTCGGCCTCGCTGGCCCCCGGGCGGGGGCTGGGCTGGGGCTGGTTCGGGAGGCGGAGGCAGGGAGCTGGCCCAGCACGGCCTGATGGGGCTGCCGCAGCTGCGGAGCCACGAACCCCGCGTGCTGCGCTACGATCCGTGGGCACGGGGACGCGCTGAGCGGGTCGTCGGAACGCGCCGACTGCGAGTTCCGCGAGGATGATGACCCCCTATCTGTGGCTCACGCTGGCTCAGCTTGTCTGAGCGTGGAAAGCTAAGCAGGGTCAGGCCTGGTTGTTACTTGGATGGGAGACCCCTCCTCTAGTTTCCTGCATTGGGCAGGGGGTCGGACTCGATGGCCTTGTAGGCCCCTTCCAGCTCCATGATCCTATGACTCCGTGCACGAGTACCACCGGGCCACCAACGTGGACTAAGCACCGCTGGAGCCAGGAAGCCATGGGGGGACAGGACACCTTCTACCTGAGTAACATCGCCCCCCCCCCCCCAGGAGGAGGGAGCATTTTATTTATTTATTTAATACATTTTATACCGCCCAATAGCCAAAGCTCTCTGGGCGGTTTACAACAGTTAAACCCGTAAAATACAATATAAAATAAATACAAAACTTAAAATCGTGCATGCGAGTGTGTGTTTTCCTTCCCTGACATTTTATTTCATGTTATTAAATTGATTTTATGTTCTTAAGGCTGCAGTCCGATGCACACTTACACAGGAGTAAGTCTCATGGAAGATAAGGAGGCTTACTTCTGAGTAAACACACATAGGATTGTGCTGTCTATTCATTTTTGTTTATTAAATTATTATTTTTTGATTAAAATTTATTTTTATTTAGAAACGAAAGTTTTAAAAGAAATAAAGGTAACCAAATAAAGAACATTCACAATAACAACAAGATCACTAAAGAAATAAGGAAACTCGCTGAGTCTACTTATGTTATGAGCCTATCACTAATTATGCTTGTGGGACCGCTAAAAGGCTGCCCTCCAGATGTTTTGGACTACATCTCCCAGCATTCCTGGCCATGAGTCATACTGGCTGGGGCTGATGGCAGTTTCCATTACACAGAAAAAAGTGCTACAACCCTCAGCTGGCAGGGGGATGCTGGGAATTGTAGTTTTTTACCATTGCCCATGCTGGCTGGGGAATGCTGGGTGTTGCGGGACTTTTATCCATCCAAACATGCACAGAGCCCTTATCCATCAGCCCTAGAAGGATAAACACCCACCACCTCATTCAACAGACTGAAGATCTTACGGCTCTCTTGCTATACTGGAGAGCCAGCATGGCGTAGTGGTGAGAGTGTTGGACTGGGACTCTGGAGATCCGGGTTCTAGTCCCCATGAAACTCACTGGGTGACTTTGGGCCAGTCACTGCCTCTCAGCCTAACCCACCTTACACGGTTGTTGTGAGGATGAAATGGAGAGGAGAATGATTATGTATGCCACCTTCAGTTCCTTGCAGGAAAAAAGGCAGGGCATAAATATAAATACCGGTAAATAAAAAATACATTTGAGTCTCCTCCAGCCGTCCATCTCGTAGGGATGCTGATTTAGCTATATGGACCACTTATATGAACGTATCTATTTGAAATGGAAGTGCTGAATCCTTCTTTTCTCCTCTATTTCTTTTCACATGAAGGCCGATGTAAATTATGATTGCGCCTGGACACCTTTTATGATGTGTTCTTTCTTTTCCTTCTTTTTCTCTCTTTCGTGGCCCCCCCCACACACACCCCTATTGGTTTGTTATCTGTTTTGTTGCAGATAATAAATACCCGCTTGTGAATATAAAATATATATCAACAGCTTTTTAAAAAGTCGAAGTCTATATATATAGTTATGAAGTGCCTGGATCCAGAAAGGGGCGGGGGTTTGGTGCGGTTTCTGCAAGACTACAAAAATTAGAGCAGACTTTTGCCTTCAGTGTTACACTTTATTGTTCCCCCCCTCCTTTTTAAGCTTTATTTTTATATCACTTGTGTCAGTCCAATGAACGTCTGGAAAACACAGCCTGAAAAGGTTAAAGAAAACAATCCAGCACAATCCAGTTCAGTTGGGATGTTCAGAGTACAGAACTGCAGAACCCGCAAGCCGAAATTATTTTCTCCTCGGGCTCAATCCTATGCAAGTTTAGACAGAGAAAAGGCCTGCAACTCCCAGCATGCTCCAGCCAGCACCGGCCTTTTTTCTTTCTAAACAGGCACAGGATTGCGCCTGGGCAGCCCCATCCAATGCGGGTACGTGTAACCATCCAGACTCGTGGGATTGGGAGCATCCAGTGGAAGGAGTGCGGAAGCTAGAATTGCCTCGGTTTCCCTCGCCCTGGAAAACATTTAGAGGGCCGATTTCGGCCCTCTCAATATTTCTCCCCTCCTCATGAGGAGGAGAGGCTGAGGCACCCCCTGGATTCCTCGGAGGACAGTGGTGCCTTGCTCCTCTGCCCCCTGCCCCCAGGAACACCCCCCACCCAGCACCGAAGATGGTCTTGTCTGAGAGAAAAGTCCTCTGACGGTTTCGGTTTCCCATGGCTTGCCAGTGCTGCTCTTCTGCTGCTAAAGAATGCATAATAAAACTGGCCTGTGGCTCACGCTGGCTCAGCTTGTCCGAGTGTGGAAAGCTAAGCAGGGTCAGGCCTGGTTATTACTTGGATGGGAGACCCCGCCTCTAGTTTCCTGCATTGAGCAGCGGGTTGGACTCAATAGCCTTGTAGGCTCCTTCCAACTCTATGATCTATGAATCTATGAATAAGTTGATGCAGGGTAGACTGTAAATCCTTTGGAAAGATACCTGGAACTGGAGGTTCTGCAATCCTGGTGATGTTTTGTTTGGTCATATGGTTACTTTCTTGGAAGACTTTGTACCAAAATGCCCCTACTAACTCCCCCCTCCCTTCCCTCCCCAAAACTAAAGGACATTCCACTTTCCTACAAAAACTTCGTACAATTTTCACGTTTTCAGTATCTGCATAGAGACTGTGTCAGGAGCATTCTTTGTATGAGCATCTATCTATATTCTGATGTAAACAGTTACGTGTCAGAATTATAGACTTCATCCGACTCAGGATCATCATCCGAACTGGCACCGTAATCAACATCGGAATCTTCGCTGGAAGAGAACGTAGTTACTCCTAAAATTAGCTCTTCCAATTTACAATCTGGATGCTTTTGTGCCTCAAGGAGCAACTTCTTCCCTTCATCTTCTACTCTATTGCCAGATAGATCCAACACTTTCAGCCTCTTGTTTTCTCTTAGAACCTCTGCAAGATCACCACAACAAGCTGCTGTCAAAGAGCACCAGAACAACCTTAGCTCTTCCAGTTGACACTCTGGACGCTTTAGTCCCTCACAGAGCAACTTCAATCCTTCATCTTCTAGTTGATCGTAAGATAGATCCAACACTTTCAGCTTCTTGCTTTCACTTAGCACTTCTGCAAGATCACCGCAACAAGCTGCGGTCAATAAGCAGCAGGGCAACTTCAGCTCTTCCAATTTACACTCTGGATGCTTTAGTCCCTCACAGAGCAACTTCAATCCTTTCTCTTCTACTGTAATGTGATATAGATCCAACACCTTCAGTCTCTTGCTTTCACATAGAACTTCTGCAAGTTCACTGCAACAAAGTGCTGTCAAAGAGCAGTCGGACAACTTTAGCTCTTCCAGTTGACACTCTGGATTCTTTATCCCTTCACAGAGCAACTTCATTCCTTTGTCTTCTATTTCATGGCCAGAGAGATGCAACGCTTTTAGCCATTTGCTTTCACTTAGAGCTTCTGCAAGATCACCGCAACAAGCTGCTGGCAAAGAGGAGCAGGAAATGTTTAGCTCTTCCAGTTTACTCTCTGGATCCTTTATTCCCTCACAGAACAACTCCATTCCTTTGTCTTCTATCTCATTGCGAGACATATCCAACACTTTCAGCCTCTTGCGTTCACTTAGAACCTTGGTAAGATCACCGCAACAAGCTGCTGTCAAAGAGCAGTTAGATAACCATAGCTTTTCCAATTTGCACGCTGGATGCTTTAGTCCCTCACAGAGCAACTTCATTCCTTTGTCTTTTATGTGATTGTCAGAGAGATCCAACACTTTCAGCCTCTTGCTTTCCCTTAGAACTTTTGTAAGTTCACCACAACAAGCTGCTGTCAAAGAGCACCCAGACAGCATTAGCTCTTCCAATTTGCACTCTGGATGCTTTAGTCCCTCACAGAGCAACTTCATTCTTTTGACTTTAATGTAATTGCCAGAGAGATCCAATACTTTCAGCCTCTTGCTTTCCCTTAGAACTTTTGTAAGATCAATGTAAGAAGCTGCTGTCAAAGAGCAGTTGAGCAGCCTCAGACACTGGATTGTGCAGTCTGGGTGTGCCAGCCCCTCAGCCAGCCGCTTCATCTCTGAGTTATTGACATTACATCTATCCAGTTTCAGCTCAGATAATCTTGGAAGTGTATGGAGAAGAGATGAGAGTTCCTCACAACGAGTCCTGGATAATTCAAACTTTTCTAGGCTCAGTCTCCATAAACTTCTTTTTGGAGACTTCATTGCTTTAAGGAATTGTCCAAGAAACGGTGGATGTTGATCCCCTTCAGACTCTACATGAGTCAGACTCTCTTTGTCCACTCCTTCCCCATCTTCTTCTTTGCCTTCCTCCTCCCCCCACTCCCACTCCCAGTCCCACTCCCACTTCCGCATCACCAGTCGATTATAGCTCAGAGCAAGTTCCTCCAAATCACAACAGTGCTCCAGACAATATGCCATCTCCATAATTTCCGTATGAGCGAGCCAGTCACACTTTAAGCGAACAACAGACACATGATTCAGTGCACGTTTTACAAAATGTTCATCTTGGATTTCAAATACACAATCTAACCACTGTACTCCATCGAAATATGTTCTTTTAATCTTCCTTTCTATAGCATTTTTTAACCACTCCAATAAGAATTCTTTAATTTTTGGTGAATTTTCCCATCCAAGCCTCTTTTTCAAGTCCTTCATTCTTTTTTCTTCATTCAAAAGACCAAAGAGGAAGCGCACTGTTAATGCTAAATCAGGTCGAGAAGTTGCACGGCTTTCTAACAATGTTCTCAGATTGTGAATGGGCATCTCAGAATCCGGTGCATCTTCTTCTTGTAGTACATAAGAGAGAGCAGCAAAGAACTCCTGAAAGCTCAAGTGGACAAAGCTGTAGGCACATTCACAGTCGACGTCTCTTTGAAAAATGTTCTCATTCAGAAAGAGGGGGAGAGAGGCGTCCTGATGTAAGCCAAGCTGCTTGATTTCGTCTTCCGGAAATAGTATTTCACGTTTCCAGATTCCATCAAGAGCAAAAGAACACAGAGCTCTCAATTTGCTTTGCACGCATTGCTCTGAATGACTGCCGCATGACTTTAACAAACTGGAAAGGTATCGCAAATAGACACCAGTGAGGGTTACTGACGTCTGCGCAAAGTCTTCACGGCTTTTGTTTTGTTGTCCCAACTGTGCTTTCAACACCGTGCAGGTGATCCAACACACAAGGGGAACTGAGCACACGGTGAAGAGGGTCACATTTTGTGTTACATGTCTAAAGGCTTTTTTTGCTTCATCTTTATTTGGAAAGAATTTGTGGAAATATTCCTCCCTTTCCTCTACTGAAAAGCCCAGGATCTCAGTATAACGTGCGATGTCCAAGTACTGACCGAGTTTTTCAAGAGCCGTTGGTCTTGTTGTAATTATGAAATAGGATTCAGGAAGAACTTTTTTCAGAAACAAGCTGCTCAGGAGGACCCTCACTGGCGCCTTCTTCCAGGGATCAGTGCAAAGGCAATCTTCTGGTTGATCGATGGAAAAACGTATTTCATCAAGCCCATCAATTACGAACAGGAGTTTCTCTGGATTCCTGAGTATTTCTTTACTGAAATCACTCTTAGCCCATTGTTTTGAGGTTATTTCTACAATGCTCATCTCTGTATCAAGATTCATCTCTCTGCAATTAATGTAGAAAACATAATCAAACTTGTCCTGGTAAAGTTGCTCACTGGCCCAGTCTAACAGGATTTTTTTGGCTGTCATGGTTTTCCCAATCCCTGCAGCTCCCTGCAGCACAACAATTTGAGATATGAATCCGTTTTCATCAGCGTTAAATAACGTTTCAATGGTAACATGCTGTCTGGCTCTCTTCTTCAGGATTTGAGCATGTGTAATTCCTGAAGCCATAATTTCATGGTTTCTCTCCTCTTCTTCCCGGTGGTGATCTATGATGATTAACCTTGAATAGCGGTGGTTTAGAAGCACATATTCACCAGGAAGAGAATTTTGCTCTCTCATTCTTTCAAATTTTTCTTTAATATACTTTCTATATGACCATCTACAATCATGCACTGCTCTTTCAGGCCTTTGAGTAGGACCAAAATCATTCTGTGTTGTTTCTTCAAGTTTCACAGCAAGGTCTCTTCTACTGATGTTTTTGAGGACAGAAATGCATGCATGTCGAGCACCTTCTTCTCCGTAAGAGTGACACATGAGATCTACAACCTCTCGTTTAGCAGCTCTCTCCACCTGACCTTTGGCGATTTTGCCTTTTCCATCAAAAGTAATGTCTGGTAGCTTCCATTTAAAATCTTTAAACTGTTCTTCAAGGAGTTCTTGCAGGGTATCATAAAGGATATCTTTCACACTTTTCTTCATATCCATCACTAGAAATTACACATAATCTTTCTGCAGTGAAGAAAGGACACTGAAGATGAACCATGGGCTAAGCTTTCTGTGAACAAATGAAGACAACTAGTTTTCCTGCAAGGCAAGAAACAGAAGGGTGTCAGTCCAGAGAAAGATAGAGCAAAGAGACATGTCTTCAGGAGGTGTTTAAATGGAAGAGTAATTAAAATAATTGGAATAATAAAAGTAACAACAACAACAATAATAATAATAATATTAATATTAATAATAATGTAAATTTTCATTGTACTATTTCTATACCACTAGATATTAAGAAAAATTCATGAGAGGTTTCCCCGTAAATATTAAAATCACATTTAAAATACAATTTTAAAAACAATATAATAATAATAATAATAATAATAATAATAATAATAATAATAATAATAATAATAATAATAATAATAATAAATAGCTGTTCAGGAGCAGTAAAAATGGGATGGTGCTTTTAATTTAATTCTGGGCCAGGGAAAGCCTGGGTGAACTGGTGCGTTTTCAGGAGGCACTTAAAAGGTGCCAAATTTTCTGCCTCCCAAAACACAGGAGGCTTTTTCCCCCCACAGGGTGTTTGCTGCTACCCAGAAGGCCCCGCCATCGATATATTGCAGGGCGACATTTTCCGATAATTTTGGAATGACCAGCCAGGCCTCCTCGGACAATCTTAATGGTCAGTTGGGTGTATATAAGGGAAGGCGGTCTAGGTATCCTGGTCCACAGTTGTTTAGGGCTTTGTAGGACAACACCATATAACCTTGAACATGGCTCAGTAGCAAATAGGCAGCCAAGGCAGTTCTTTGAGCACAGGCCTTATGTGAGCATGGCTGGGTGTCCCAGGGAACCCTTTTGCTGCTGCATTCTGCACTAGCTGCAGCTTCCGAACCAGGTCCAAGGGCAGGCCCACATCGAGCGCATTACAGTAGTCTAATCGTGAGATTAGCAGTGTATGGATTGCCATGGCTAGATTATCCCTATCCGGGGATGGGTGAAGTTGGCATAGGAACCGGAGCTGGTAGTGGGCACTCCGGGCCCCCTAGGTCACCTGGGCCTCTGGTGTGCAAAAGATGGATCCAGAATTGTTGGGACTTGAAAAAGATGCTAGGAGAGGATATATTGTTGAGTATTATCCTTCCTATCTCACGTTAGTGAGATCAGCAGAGTAGAGTCCCTTTCCAGCTTAAAAGAAGCTTAGATTTGGCTAGTGTTAGCCAGTTAGCATTTGGTAATCCAGGATGCTTTAAGGCAGACTGGATTTCCCTGGTTTTGCCCCCTTTTCTCTCCCTCAGAACAATAATCAGAGACACAGACTTGTAAAAGTTAAAAGTAACATTTACTCACTCAGATGATGCCGTTTCAGGCTTAAAAGACGTTTCTTACAGTTGGTACAAGTGCATTTGGAAATACTTGGGGTCTGAACTTGTGGAGTTCAGACCAGCAACTCTGGTTACATGCTGCTGCTAGAACAACGTGGAGCCAACAACTCACTCAGAGTCCCAGCAGAAAGAGGAAGAGCTGATAGCTACGCCCACTTCCTGTTGAGGCTCTGTTAATTATTCAATGAGTATCTTCTAGTGAATCCACCCTAGAAGATACCAGTGATCTTAACCATTTCACCCAACTACCTGGTGAAACATGAGCCATAGGTTTTGACTGCAACTTAATTATCTCACAAGAATTATCCCCAAACTACATACCTGCTCCTTCAGAGGGAGGGCAACCCCATTCAGAACAGACGAACTGCCCAATTCTCGGACCTGGGAACTGCCAGCCCATAGGGTCTCTGTCTTATCGGGATTCAGCTTCAGTTTCTTAGCCCTCATCCAAGCCGTAACTGCATCCAGGCACCAGTTCAGATCGTGCCCGGCCTCTCCCGATTCAGATCTCACAGAGAAATAGAGCTGGGTGTCAAAAGCATACTGGTGACACCTTGCCCCAAATCTCCTAATGACCGCTCCCTAAAGTATTTTCAAGAATATTTTTTTTATAGAGTTGAATCAGGATTTGTCCTGCCTTAGGCTCGGAAAAGCAAGCACCGTATTCCAGCGGTCTGCAACAGGAAGAACTGTGGCAAAGTGTGCCAGATCTTTTAAAGAATCCTTTAAAAAGGCAATGATCTCCCAATGGCGTGCAGTGCGTGTAAAACAACAGCCTTCCCCAGTGTAGAAGCTGTCTACACTGGGGTTGGCTGGGGATGATGGGGACTGTAATCCGACACACCTGCAGAGGGCCCCTGGTTGGGGAAGGCTCGGGTAAAAATAAGGGGGGTGTCGTGTCGGGGGGAAATCTACCAAACGAACGGTAGCGTGGATGGGGGGGCCTCCTGCGGCCTGTCAAAGCCATCGCCCCTTTAAGAGTCCGGCGGGCGTGGAGGTCGCGACATTGTATCCCTGTTGCAGCCGCGAACGTTCCACCCCTTTCATCTTTACCCGCTCCCCGCCGCGCGGTTCCGTTCTAGCGGCGCGCTTCTGCCCCCGGCCGGGCTGCCATGCAGCGCCTGTGGCGCAACCGGGGGCTGGTGCCGGCGGCCTCGCTGGCCCTCGGGCTGGGGCTGGGGCTGGGCTGGCCCGGGAGGCGGAGGCCGGAGGAGGAGCAGGCGGCCGCGGAGGGGCTACTGCTGGCCCGGGTGCCGGTGGTGCCGGTGGTGGCCGCCGCGGCTTCCTTGCCTCCGGCGGACGTGGTGGCCCGAGGGGGCGGGGGCGGGGAGCTGGCCAAGTACGGGCTGCCGGGGCTGGCGCAGCTGCGGAGCCGCGACTCCTACGTGCTGTGCTACGATCCGCGCGCGCGGAGCGCCCTCTGGGTGCTGGAGCGCCTCGACCCGGCCGCGCTGAGCGGGTCGTCGGAACGCGCCGCCTGCGAGTTCCGCGAGGACGACTCCGTGCACGAGTACCACCGGGCCACCAGCGCGGACTACCGGGGCAGCGGCTTCGACCGGGGCCACCTGGCGGCCGCGGCTAACCACCGCTGGAGCCAGAAAGCCATGGGGGACACCTTCTACCTGAGTAACATCGCCCCCCAGGTGAGGAGGAGGAGGAGGGAGAATTGCACCCGTGTGCACGTGTTTTCCTTCCCTGACATTTTTATTTCATGTTATTAAATTGATTTTATTTTATTAAGGCTGCAATCTGATGCACGCCTACTCGGGAGTAAGTCTCATAGAAGATAATGAGGCTTACTTCTGAGTAAACGCACATAGGACTGTGCTATTTACTTTACTGTATTATTATTTTATTACATTGATTTTATTTTATTAAGGCTACAATGCTGTGCTGACTTAAAGGAGTAAGTCTCATGGAATGCAATCAGGCTTGCTTCTGAGTAGACACACAGTGGATTGTGCTGTCTATTCATTTCACTTTTTTATTTTATTAAATTTATTTCACTTGGAAATAGTTTTAAAAGAAATAAAGGTAACCAAAACAAAGAACATTCACAATAATATAAGATCACTAAAATAATAAACAAACTCACTTACTATAATTATGAGGCTATCACTGATATGCTTGTGGGACAGCTAACCTGGTGGCCTCCAGATGTTTTGGACTACAACTCCCAGCATTCCTGGCCATGAGCCATGCTGGCTGGGGCTGATGGCAGTCAAAATCCAAAGCATCTGGAATGCACCAGGTTGGGGAAGGCGGAGTGAAGTCTGGTTACACCTGTAGCCAAGAGAGTCCTGACTGGGAAAAACCAGCTGGCTGTACCGTTTCAGAATGTGTGTGTGCCATTTTTAAATGCTCCCCAAATTAAAGAAAAGGGGGAAATATTAACCCTACAAGTATAAAATAGAAAATCAAGGAGTTTCCACCCTGCTCTGCTGGATTTCTGTTTGCAGGGAGTTTTTTGTTTTTTAAACGAGATCAAAAAATGTGAGACGTAAGCAACCCGGTACAAACTAGATGTGTTGGACTACAACTCCCCGAAACCCTGATCGTGGTCCATGTGGCTGGGGCTTATGGGAGTTGTAGTCCAGGCGCCAGCTTGCCTACCCGTCGGTGGTAAAGCCCACTCGACCACAGGTAGGACTCTACCACCTCGTGCTTGCTGCAACAGGCAGACGAGGCCTAGCTTGTCATGTGTGCGTCTCCCAGTTTGGTTACTGGAGCTGATGGCATGTGGGCATTTTATTTTGCTTCCAGAACCCTCACCTGAATCAGAACGCCTGGAATAACTTGGAGAAATATTGCAGGAGTTTAACCAGATATAACAAGAACGTTTATGTCTGCACTGGGCCACTTTTTCTACCCAGGTAACCGCTCGTTTTTACATTTATATTTTATTCATTTATTCATTTACAGAATTTGTCTGCCGCTCCATATCTGGACAGATTCCGGAGCAGTGAACAATAAATAGATAAAAACAGATAAAAGAAAGACACAAGGAAGGCTCCCCAGAACAAAGACACCTCCAGCAGGCACCGAAAACAACACACTGTCGGAAATTTAGACTTTTCTTCCCCACCCCGGTCTACGGTGCTCCTCCGCTCTAGCAATTCACACCAGTAGCAATTTTCAGAGATGCTGCGACATATTTTGTGCAGCATCTACTTGTTAAAATAGAATTCCTGTTTTGCCAAGTAGCAGGAGGGTGTGTGGTTTTGGGGGGTGGGATGAGCTCTCACCCAGTACTTCAGGGATGGGCCACTTCTGGCCCCGAAGATGTTTTGGCCTCCCAACTCCCATCAGCCCATGCCAGCACAGCCAACAGTGAGGGGTCACGGGAGTTCTTGTCTGAAAATATTTGCTTATTTATTATATTTATATCCCGCTTTTTTCCTCTTGCAAGGAACCCAAGGCAGCTCACATAGTCCTCCTCTCCATTTTATCCCCTAACAACCCTGTGAGGTAGGTGAGGCTGAGAGTCCGTGACTGGCCCAAAGTTACCAGGTGAGCTTCATGGCCAAGCAGGGACTAGAACCCGGATCTCTCGAGTCCCAGTCCAACAATCTAGCCACTACGCCACACTGGCTCACCACACTGCTTGCCTCAAAGTGCACTAGAACCTTATCTCCGTTTTATTTTATTGCAAAGGCAGGGGGGAAAGGAGGAAGGATTGTTTTTTTCCTTCTCAACATGGCTCCTAAAAAATGCTCTTCCCTTTGCAGGATGGAGGCTGACGGGAAGATGTACGTCAAATACCAGGTGATCGGGAAAAACCACGTGGCCGTCCCAACGCACTTCTTCAAGGTGCTCATCCTGGAGAAGCCCGGCGGGGAGATCGAGCTGCGCTCCTACGTCATGCCGAACAGCCCCGTGGACGAGAAGACCCCGCTGGAGCGTTTCCTGGTTCCTATCGAGAGCATCGAACGGGCCTCTGGCCTCCTCTTTGTCCCCAACATTCTGAAAAGGACGAGCAACTTAAAGGCCATCACGGCCAGAGGCAAAACCCCGTAACGCAGGGGTCCCCCTGACCGGCAAGCATTTGGTGGTTTCCTGGGTTTTGTGCCGCTTCCGCACCCCCGACCCCATTCTTAAAGGTGGAAATGATTCTCCTTAGGCTTAGTTACTGGCAGGAAAAACTTAAAGCTAAAAAAAGAAAAGGGAAAAAATCTAGCTTTTTGGAGATTTTGGCCCCACCCCTTTTGTCTTGGGCCACGCCCATTTCTGGAATGTGGCCCATGAGCGCTTTTCCAAAATGCAATGCGGCTCTCGGGCTGAAAGAGGTCTGGAACCCTGTAATTCCTAAAGTCTTTCACACCCGATAGCTACTGGGCTAAGTTAAAACTTGCTTCCTGCAGCATTTTGTTTTATTCATTACTGTACTTAGCAGGGCAGAGTTATTTTCTGTCTGGCTAGTTATTTATTGTGAGGGGGGGGGCAGAGAACCAAGGGACCATTTGATGGGAGGCTGACTCCCCCCCCCCATCTAATCCTGACAGCTGGCCTCCTCTCCCCCCTTAGTATGCACGCCACGTTTCAGGTGTCTAGGTTTCACAGACATGCTATGGCATGGACAGACGGATGGACATCCTCTTTCATCATTGCAGATACAGACGTTGTTCCAGCATAACAGATGTGGAATGTCACGTTTCCAGCTGCAACAGAATGCATTTTGGGGGCTAATGGGTGCAACATCATCACCAGCCCCCCCCACAGTAAGCCACACCGCTTGTATCACCAGTTGCTCCCCAGTTCACACAACTCCCTCCCATCTTTCATTGCGAACAGGTGTTCAGTTAAGAAGAATTTCTCATTCTGAAATGGAAGCAGAATGCACAGCTGGCTTGTTTGGATGCCCTCCATGGGTCCCAAAGCTCAGATGAGTTTGCGCTCGACTACTGCTTAGGGAAACGGATTTCAGCAGTTTCTACTATCCGATAGAAGGAGGTCGGTCGGTCCTGGTGCATTTCTTTTTAAATATATTTTAATGATTTTTTTTCACAATACAGCAATACAAAATAACATTGTCTCCCGTTTGTTTACACATACTGTGGCCCGGTTCGCACAACCGCAGGGCGCTTAACAAGACATCGTGGCTTATTAAGCACCCGTCCTGTGCCGGCTGGATTTGCACAATTGCCCTCACCGGGGCGGCTTCCTGGTGCGGGTGCCTTGTTGGGGTGGGGAACAACCCACCCCACAAGCCTACAACAGACCATGGGTTCTGGGTGGTCACCCACCACCCGAACAAGCCATCTTTGGAGGACATGAGAAGCCGCACACGGGAAGGCTAATTCTGCAGATCCGGTCGGCACGTTCACAAGCCCCCGTGGGTCATTAACCACCCTGCGATCGTGTGAACCGGGCCTGTGATTTGGGGTTATTTCTCAAGTGAATTACTTTAATAAGCGTCTCCAATCATGACATTTTGCATTCATTTATCCCAATCGATCATTCTGTAGCACTCCCATGAGTTTGCGGTGGTCGCCTCGCTTCCCTATGTTGGGATCATAAAACCTATAAAGCCTTTCCACAGAATGTAAAAATAATCTATGGAACCAATCCTGAGTCCTGGCGCATTTCTTGAGCTCAGAGAGAGAGAGAGAGAGAGCAAACGGGAGGGTGATCCCATAGCGTGGCAAAGGCAGCTCTCCTATCGCTTTTGGTTTTCAGTGGGCCAAAAAACGGATCCGGAGCAAAACACACTTTTTTACATCTTATGCCGTTCGCTTGCTCGCTTTCGTGCAGCCATCGCCGGCTTTCTTCGCCGCTTCGTTGATCAGAGGCCGCAGCGCCGACAGAGAGATGAGGATCGCTTCCTGGAAGAGAACCCAAAACAGTCGCCTTTAGCAGACCGTGTACGATTGGGGTCTCCGGCGTGGTACCCGCAGACACTTCTCTTGGCGTCAGCCGGGTTCCTTTCCCTTCCTGGTTTTTATTTTATTATTTAATCTATTTTAAATTAAGTTCTTTTTAACTGGGAGGCTGCAAAGCGAGGTGTTGCCCTCCAGCACCATGTTTATTTGGGTTCAAAAGAGTGGTTCTGTCTTGGATGGCAGACCAACACCCACCCACCCCAACCTCTGCCTTGGATTTCGGTTCTTGGGCACGTGACTTTTCTTTTAGCCTCACCGGTTTGCCTTCTGGAAAATGAGTGGCTCTGTGAGCAGCCGTGCCTACCTCAGGTCCTGATGGTGCGGCTCCCCTGCCCCGGGCAGGTGTTCAGATACAAGTCAAACAACGTGCTTGGATCAGTGACCTCCAGGTTTGGGTCGGCGTCCACGCCGGCTTCCAGCCCTTGCAAGCCTCCAAAAACGATCAAAGCGTGGCTGGGAGAAACACACACACACACACAAACAGATTTTACTGGCGGCAAAGAGGTTTCTGGTCCTGCTCGACGCAGTGCAACAGGGGTGTCAAACCTCTTTCAGCCCGAGGGCCGGATTCCGTTTCAGAGATGCTCTCGGGGGGCCACATTCACGTGGTGGGCGGGGCCAAAAACACCAGCCTACTCTAGCTTACGGCTCTTAACCAAACCTTCAGAGAGGCATTCCGGACTGTTAGAAGGGGGGGGGGGAGAACCTACGCCAGGGCTTTTTTTCTGGTGGAACTCACCGGAACTGAGTTCCAGCACCTTTTCTTCTATTAATTGCATTACAATTTAATCACCATCTACTCCCGAGGAAATGTAATCCAAGAGTTCCGGTACCTTTTTCTCCAGAAAAAAAGCACTGACCTGCGCTAAATTCGGGGAACCACCGAACGATCGGTGGTTGGGGGGAAGGGGGCGGGGCCTTCTGGGAAGCCCTGCTGGGCCTGAGGTTCAGGCTGACGAGAGAAAGGCCGCTCCAGTTACCTGAAAGGAGGCAGAGCTGCTTGCTCCAAGGAGGTCCCCCGCTCAGAGGTCCCGATGGAGAGATCGTAGCCTTCCTTAAACGGGGATTCGGCAAACACAGCGCCTGGGGGACGGAAAAGAGATCTAATCCATCACTTGCCAACTCATTCTTTAATAATAATTTTTAAAAGTTAGGGAATGTAGTTTGATACACTTTTACCTCCAAGTACCCGAGCCAAGGTAAGACCCATCCTATAAGCCAGGGCCGGGCAGCTTGTAGCCCTCCAGATGTTTCAGCCGACAACTCCCATGATCCTTCACAATTGTCTATGCTGGCTAGGGCTGATGGGAGTTGTAGGCCAAAGCATCTGGGGGGTCGGAAGTGGCCTACCTCTGCTATAAGCACCGCACATGAAAAAATGTTCCCTTCTTTTCGGTCATGAGCTGAAGATTGGTTATTTATAGTTGTTATTTGGAGTGTTGGGGGGGGCACGTAAAAATCACAGAAATGGAAAGGAATCCCTTTTTATTCTACTGGATCCGACTTTTAACGAGGCCCCATGGGAAATCAAAAAGGGAGAAAAAGAAAGAGAGAGAAAGGAAGAGGGAGAGAAAGAAACAGAAACAAAGAAACAGAAAGAGAAACGCAGGGTGAAAAAGAGAAAGAAATAGAAAGACAGAGAGAAAAGAAATAAAGAGAAACAGAAAGAGCGAGAGAAAAAGGAAGAACGAGAGAGAGAAAGTGAAAGGAAGTGAAAGAGAAAAAGAATGAAAGAGAGACAGAGAGAAAAGAAAGTGTGTGTGAGGGAGGGAGACAGGGAGAGTCGATTGTTGGTGGCGGGGGGGGGGCGGAGAACGGCACTTTCTCAAAATTCTGAATATCCCCGTGGGCCCCAAAAGTTTGGGGACCCCTTCGCTGTACATGGAAGCGTGCTTTTATACATCAGGTCAATCATTTTCTGTTGCTCCCTCAGTGTGGGTGGCACTTCACAGAGTACAAGGGGCAGGGGTCCCTGCCTCGAGGAGCCTACAGTCTAAAATGCAAGAAGGGGGAAACGGCAGCAGCGGAAGGGGAAGGTCAGCGGAGGCGAGCAGAGCCGAGGGGGCCAGCAGCGGTCCCCTCAGCTGCACCTGCCGAGGCTTTGGCAAAGAGGCCGAGTTGCGGCGGGCGGGGTCCGGGGAGTAGCCGGAGCAGCCGTGTGGGAGCTGGGTTTCCAGTCTGGCCCGCCCGCGTTCCTCACAGAGCCAGAGAACTTCCCCAGACCACCGATGGCGGGGTGGGTGGCTGGGGATAGCTTAATGGGGTACACATACTTACTCAGACAGGAAGCCAAGCGGACGCTGTAACCCCAGTAGAGGCCGGAAACGGTGCGGGGCTGCTGCGACGACACCACGGCGCCCTTCTGCGTTTTGCTGCCTCAAAGACAAATTGGTGGGTTAGCCAGAGTTATCTGTTGATCTGTTACATTTAGATCCCCCCGCCTTTTCTCCTCTTGCAAGGAACCCAAGGCAGCTTACATAATCGTCCCCTTCCTCTCCATTTTATCCTCACAACAAGCCTGTGAGGTAGGTTAGGCCAAGAGTCAGTGACTGGCCCAAAGTCACCCAGTGAGTTTCATGGCTGAGTGGGAACTCGAACCCGGATCTCCCCAGTCCCAGTCCAGCACTCCAATCACTAAGCCACACTGCCTCTCTTATTTATTTATTTATTTTAAAAACATTTCAGACTTGCCTTTCAGGCCAAACAGCCCCCACAGGGGGGCTTATGATGTCATAAAAATGTGAACATACAGATTACAACGAAACACACACATACAACAGGTAATTATTTTTAAGCAGCATTTCTTGTATGTATTATACTAAACATTTATATCCAGCTTTTCTTCGAAAGAGCTCAAGGTGGTTCCTCTTCCCCCCCCCATGTTATCTTCACAACAACCTTGTGAGGTAGAGCCCCAGGGCTTCATAGTACCTACAAAAAGGATCCCCCCCCCCCCCCCGCTCAGGCCATGTTCTTAGCTAGGTCACTTTTAACCAACCCGTAACCCACTTCGACTCCTAAAAGCAGACTTTAACTGCGGAAAGGCAAGTAAGATGCCAAACGCCTTAGGATCAGCCTTCCTGCCTGGTCACTGAGGTCATCGTCCTGGTGGTTCCACATGGACCTACGGCCCGACTGGAGTCCACCCAGAGAAGAGCCTTCCGTGTGGTGGCCCCCTTTCTGTGGAACTCCCTGCCCTTGGAGGTCAGGCAGGCTCCGACACTGTGTCGTTTTTGGCACCTGCTGAAGACATCTTTGTTCCAGGAGGCCTTCCTTGCTGGCCAGCCGCGGTTTTAATGTTATCCTGTTTTTAATGCATTGTTTTATTCCTTTTATCTTGTTACCGTTCACCACTCCAGAATCTGCTTAGATGTGTGGAGTGGTATATATATAAATGTTGCAAATAAATAAGAAATGCAATAAATTGATTCCATCGGTGGGCAGGGGCCAAAGGCATAGGGGCGGGGCCAAAATGGCCAGCCTATTTTGAGCGTAAAGCCCTCATTGCGGTCACCAGGTCTTAGGCGAGCCCTTTCAACCATTCAGAATGGGGGAAAGGCCACCAAACCATCAGCGGTCCGTGTGTGTGGAAGCACCAGGGGACGGGGGCACAGGTATGTGGTGAAGCACCAGTGGGCCGGACTAGAAGCCCCGGTGGGCCCGACTGGAAGCCCCGGCGGGCTGGATTTGGCCTGCAGGCCTGTGGTTCCACACCCCTGTTCTAGGCCAAAGCAGGGAGTTGATATATTACCTGGATTCTGCTGCTCATCCAGCCGCACCGTGACTCTAAGGCCAGCCTCCAGCTGCTTATCGATCTGCACCTCCTGCGGGAAAAGAGCACCCCTTGTGCAATCTGAACTATTTTTTATATTCCCCCCCTTCTTTTATGTTTTCTTTATTGTTTTTGGTTTTGTTATAACTTTTTGAAATTCCCCAAAAATTTTATAGAAAAATACAAGAAAAAAAAAATACAGTAGTAGATTTCAAACAACGGAAGCGGAAAGACTAAAATGCCTGGGGAAATAAGGTGAAAAAATGATCCTTCAACGCCAACTTCAGTGGACGGTCATGTTGTTCGATGCCTGACTGCCGTCTCCCAAGCAGTTACTTTACTCCCAACTCAAGGATGGGAAGCGGAATATCGGTGGTCAATTAGAGGTTGGTAAAGATGTTCATAAGGCAAATCTAAAAAAATGCAATATAAACATCGAAAACTGGGAAGCTCTGGCCCATGAGCAACCTAAATGGAGGTTGGCCTTTCACAAAGGTTCCATGGACTTTGAAAGAAGCCCGAGTGCAAGGTGAAAGGGAGAAACGTGCTAAGCGAAAAGCACGTCAAATGAATCCTTTACAGGACCATCTTCCATCTGGTAACCTGTGTCCTCACTGTGGGAGGCTGTGTGGATCTAGAATTGGCCTCCACAGTCACTTATGGACCCATCGCTAGAGTCTACACAATCTTCTTTAGAATTTCCTCCTTTTATCCCGGAAGACAATCTTACTCGGTCACGAGTGATCGCCTGATGATGATGATGATGATGATGATGATGATGATGATGAAAGGTGTGGTTACACGGGAACCCCACAGGGCTGGACTGAGACCCCGAGAGGACTGGATTTGACCCAGGGTTCCCGGGTCTTAAATGCCCCAAAAGGACCAGGACTATAGGAAGCAAAGGACATGGCCCGGCTGCCTTTGCAGAACTCACTCACTACATCAAGGCTGGGGACTGCAACTCTTCCTGTGGAACTGAAAGGGGCACCCACAAAAGAGGCCACGCTTTACCTTCCGCATCCCGCAGTTCACGAAGGACCCTCGGCCAGGCTTCGTGGGCCGGGCCAAAACCACGCCTTCCCGGTATTCCGAGTCCTCATCTATCCGCAAGTGGTGGGGGCTGTCCAAGGGGTTTAGGAGCCCTGAAACAATAGGCAAAAGTACGTAGTCACCAAGACAGATTTGGAAGGGGACCGCTCATAACCATGGCAAATCCACTACTGATTTGTATAAAATTGTATTTTTTATCCTGGCTCCTCAGACAAAAAGGCTCCCAGAGCGGCGTACGTGCAGCCAGTAAAAAAACAAGATGGTCCCCGCCCTGCAGGCTCACAATCTAAAAAGACACGACATGCAAGGAAAAGGGGACGAGGAGGGAAGAGGAAAAAAATTAAGCAGTCTTTCAGCAAGGCTGGTGGCAATGGCCCTGCTCCCTCATTACAGCCTGTTGGAATGGGTGGTGGTGGTGGCAGCTGAGAGGAGCCTTCATGGGAGTGGTCTTAAAAATGTAAGAATGTAAGAAGAGCCCTGCTGGATCAGACCGAGGGTCCATCTAGTCCAGCATTCTGTCCACCCAGTGGCCAACCGGCTGCCCGTGGGAAGCCCACATCAGGGCAGGAGTGCAACAAGCACCCACCCACCCATGTGCCCCAGCAACTGGTGTACATAGGCACACTGCCTCTGATCCTAGAAGTAGCACATAGCCATGAGGACTAGTAGCCATTGATAGTCTTCTCCTCCGTGAATTTGGTTTCTCCCCTTTTAAAGCCATCCAGATTGGTGGCCGTCACCACACCTTGTGGAAGTGAATTCCATAGTTTAATTACGCGCTGTTCGTCAGCAAGACTGGTGGGAATGAGTGTGGGTTATCGTGTTGTCTGAACCCAGCCATCAGTCTCCATTGCCAAGTACTGAAGAGTTGGTAGAAGTCCAAGCGAAGAGGGCCTTAGCCTTACCTGCAAACTGAAGGTCCTGGTGCTTGGGGAAAAAGGATTTCCTTAGGTACCTGTTCGGGAGAGAAAAACAAAGCCAGTGTGGCGTAGTGGTTAGAGTGTTGGGACTGGGACTTGGGAGATCCGGGTTCTAGTCCCTGCTCGGCCATGAAACTCACTGGGTGACTTTGGGCCAGTCACTGACTCTCAGCCTGACCTACCTCACAGGGTTGTTGTGAGGGTAAAATGGAGAGGAGGATGAGGATTATGTAAGCTGCCTTGGGTTCCTTGCAGGAAAAAAAGGTGGGGTATAAATATATATAAATAAATAAATAAAGCCAACAGCATCATGTCTGGCTCTTGTGAAAAGGGCACAGAGGCAGAAGTGACTACGGATATTTCTTCAGTTACGCTGTTCTTAAAGATTCTCCCCTGCCCTTCATTCTGCTGTTGGTGATGTTTCAAATCTTGCAGCTTGTGTTTTCAAGCTTTCAACTTGTTATTTGGGGGTGCGGACACGGGGGCCTGCCGTTCCAAATTCACCACTACCTCCTCTCCTGCCTCATCCCGAGACTCTGAACATGCAGGCACTGACCGGGTTCAGACAACACGATAACCCACACCCAAGGGTTGAGTATGGGTTGTCGTTGAAATGTGGGTTATCGTGTTGTCTGAACCCAGCTGCGCTAAACAGCCACGACTTGTTGAAGAGAACCCATGGTTAGTTGTTGGGTTGTGAGCCGCGGGTTGTCCGTGGTTAACAAACATGGTTTGTTAGCATGGCTGGGTTCGGAGAACACGACAACCCACGGTTACCTACACTCAACCCATACTCAGCCCCTGAGTGTAGGTTATCGTGATGCTTGAACACGGCCACTGCAACTTAACCATCAAGTCCATTTTTTCCTCCTCCCATCTGAACCTGCTTTTCTCAACACCTTGCCCGATGAAGAGATCTGGAGATCTCAAACGCCTGCACACTTTTTTTTGGGGGGGGGGAGGTGATCTTTGGGTTGGCCCAATACAGGTTATTACTCCAATCTGGATTGTGCAATCCGAGCTTGAGAGGAGGTTTCCGAAGTGCTCCGGGCGAGACTTACTGGGGACACTCCAAGTACTGCAGAATCCGCGCCAGCTGCACGCAGGCCTGGCCTTTCTTTTTGATGCCCTCGAACTCGCCTTCGACCGTCCTGGAAAGGGAGAAACATAACGAGCGTGGACCTTGACATTCAAAAAAAGGGAATCTCTCTACGGGCAGCCGCTCACGACACTCCCTCAACGCTCCAAACGTGTCTACGCACCCCCCCCCCAAGTTTGGGAAGCTCGTGGATCCCGCGCTGGTCTTTTTATGTTCATCTTTCTCTGGGGATCAAGGGAGGGAAAAGGAACCGAGCACAGATGCTGGGGAGAAGGAGTACCCAAACCCTTACTTTGAATCTTCCCCGTGTTCATCGAACACCACGATCTCATCCACGCAGAAGATGGCGCAGGCCCTGGCGATCTGTCCGGCGAGGTACGTCCGCAACTCCGGCGACTGGGCATTGTTAAGAATTGACCCGGGAAGGGCTATAGTGACCGTGCAGCGACGCCCTGAGAAATAAGGAAGCGAGACGTGGAAACAGAGGAGAGCCCCACGAAATGCATCCCCAGACTCGGTTTGGACGGCTTATGGCACGGGGTGGGGAACCCCTTTCAGCCTGAGGGCCGAATCTCATTTCGGAGAAGCTCTTGGGGGCCGCATTCCAGAGGTGGGCGGGGCCGAAGGCAAAAGGCAGCGGGCCCAAAATGAATGAATGAATGAATGAAATGCTGGCAATTTGTGGCTTAAAGCTCTTGCCACCAATAACTAAGCCTTAGGAAAAAAAGGCATTTCAACCTTTTAGCACAGGGAAGAAATTATGCAAAGACTGGGAAAGCCGCAAAAGGCCAGGAAGGAAATGGGCAGGGCCAAGGGGAAGGGGCGTGGATCATTCAGGGACCCCCAGATGGCTGGAATGGGACCCTAAAAGGGCAGGATTTGGTCCCCGGGCCTAAAATCCCTCATCCCCGGGTTAGGGTTATTCCCTGTTCATACCAGCACTGAAGTCGTACTATTTTGAGCAGCTACTGAAAGTGTCGTCCCGCTAGGGATTTTTAGGAAACGAAAATAAGACTACCGGTATTGTCACACTTCTATGTAATCTGTGGAGGTTTTTCATTTGGAACTCTGCGGGCCGTTCTGGTCAACCCCGTGTCAAAAAGGATGTTGCGGAGCAGGAAAACATATAGAAAAAGGCAATCGGAATAGTAAAGGGTCGGAGCAGTCTTCCCAGCAAGGAAAGACCGAAGCGTTTCAGTCTTCTTTTAGTTTAAGGGAAAAACAGGAGAGGACTTGATAGAGGTTTAGAAAATTACGGGGAGAGTAGACATGTGAAGGCTTGGGATAAAACCAGGAAAAAATGGAAACATCCGGGGTGTGTGGAATGTTTTTTCCCCAGTTTCCAAAAATCCCTGGGGAAAAAACACATTGCTTTCCCCCCATTTTTTTCTGGGTTCCCCCCCCCCCAGGCTTTCAGCATCTCTCGGGAAGAGCGGATCGGCAGACATTTCTCTCTCGCCCTCCTCCCCTAATATTAGAATGTTGGGTTCATCCACTGAAATTGATGTGCAGTCGACTGAGGACAGATAAAAGGAAAGTGTTTCGTCACGCAGTACAGAATTAATGTATGGCACTCGCTGGCATGGTGCCTGGGGATTATGGGAGTTGTAGTCCAATACATTGGAGAGCACCAGGTTGGGGGAAGCCACACCATACTATTCGGGTTACCCCAAGGGGTACCTTTATTTCCTTTGGCTTTGCCTCTCCCTTCTGTTTCTCCATCAGCTCCTGCGTTCTCTGCTTCTCTAATTTCCTCAACAGCTTCATCTCCTTCCATTTTTTCTTCTCCTCTTTTTCTGGAACAGAGAGAGAGAGAGAGAGAGAAAGAGACGCTGGGATGGAGACACAGAGCGTGCGCAGGAAAAACTGAAAGCGTCCCGGTATTCCGCCCATAATACACCGGCAAAAGGGGACACATCCCAGTCAAGTATGAAAAGAACTTTAAGGAACCGGCTTGCTTTTTCCTCTTCCCTCCCCATCTCTCTTTCCTTGCGTGTCATGTCTTTTAGACTGTAACCCTAAGGGCAGGGAGGTGTCTTATGAGTGATATTTGGAAGCCGTTCTGGGAGCAAAAAATAATAATAATGCTTTAACTAAATAAGAGTGCAATCCTATGCAAGTTTAGACAGAAAAAAAGGCCTACAACTCCCAGCATGCCCCAGCCCGCACAGTTGAAACGTTTCCAGGGCAAGCACCGTTCATAAAGGTGGTGTTTGGCGAAAACAGGCCCTTTAGCGGTGCCGGATCTCTGAACAGGAGCATGGCTGTTCGGAGGTGAGGATACGCTGCAACACTTTGCTGCAGGCCAACTTGTAATTAACAAGAGTCGGCGTGAAGGCAAGAGCCAGTGTGGCGTGGCCGTTAAGAGTGTTGGACTGGGACTTGGGAGACCAGAGTTCCAGTTCCCACTTGGCCATGAAGCTCACTGGGTGCGCTTTGGGCCAGTCACTGACTTTCCAACTAACCTACCTCACAAGGCTGTTGTGAGGATAAAATGGAGAGGAGGAGGATCATGTATGGTCTCCTTGGAGGAAGGCGGGATATATATATATATATATATATATATAATGAAGAGGGTTTTTTGGGGGGAGATGGCTCCTTTTCAAAACATTTGCACATTAAAAGAAAGAAACAATATTGCCCAGGCACACCAAAAAGCACATTCTTACTTTCTTGCTTCCATTTGCGCCAGTCAATCTTTTGGTCATCCCCCTAGAAAAGAAGGAAGTGCACAGTTTCCGTCAGCTGCTCAGGCAGACTTTTATCTATCCGTAAGTGCAGAGAGGCCTCAGGAATAGCCCCCTTGCGCTGTTCTGTTCAGCGCACGCTTCCGTCCGTGATACACCGGCAAAAGGGGTATTATGCACCCAGCACCGTATTCAGTCCTGTCCTGGATTAATACATCTCAAACCAGAAACCCAAGGGCACCAGCCCGCCCGCTCTCTCACTCTCACCCTGCAGTGCTATGGGTATCGCAGAATGGGGGGGGGGGGGCGAGGCCCTCATGCCGCGCGCACCCCACAGAGCAGGGATGGGCAGAAAGGCGAGCTCCAGATGTTTTGGACTCCAACTCCCAGCATTCCTGCCCATTGGCCATGCTGGCAGGGGCTGATGGGAGCTGAAATCCCAAACGGCTTGAGATCTATCTTCTCCCATCTGGCTGGGGCAGATGAGAGTTGTAGTCCCCACCACCACATCCGGAAGGGCCACACGTTGCAGCCTTTGAATCCTGATCGCAAGCTAGGCGTGGAGGCAGGGCACCTCTGAGCACCAGGCTACTGGGAGGACTAACAGCTCATGAGGACTAGCAGCTTCCACGCTTTGCACTCTTCGCTTCCCCCCCCCCCGCCCCGAACCCCATCAATGACCACCGTGAACATTCCACAGCCTCCCTTTTTAACCCACTGCGCGCCGGGCGCCGCCTCCACGTGTACCTCCCGCAGGCGCTTCGCTCCGCTCCTCTCCGCCATGTTCCAGCCGACCAATCACCGCCGCGCAGCTTCCGGCTGCCTCTCTGGCACGGACGCTGATTGGGCAAGGCGAGGAAGAAGCCGTAGAGTTACATAGTCGTCAAGAGGACTACTTCTCTGGATGGGTCATTTCCGGGTTCACATTGAAAAAAACACGGGAACGTGCGATGCTAACCAAAAAGCCTGCAGATTGGTAGATTTTTAAAACAATTAATAAAGGAATTGGGGTAAAATCCAACCTATTTTTTCCAGATCTACTCATGTTTGCTTTTTTTATTTGCATTGCATGTTGCCATTGCAATGGGTCTACTCCTCTCTAAGTAGGACTCTTAGGTTGGATTTTACCCAAATTCATTCATTTAAATCTACCCATCTGCGTCCCTTTTTTTTTTTTTTTAAGCATTGCGTGTTGCCATTAAGTCCCATTCATTCCAATGGGTCCATCAGCTGCTTGGAACTTTTCTTTCTCGTTCTTCACAATAGTAAATTATATTTAATATTTAAATATTTTGATATTTAAATGTATAATATTTAAGGCACAATCCTATGCATGTTTAGACAGGAAAAAAGGCCTACAACTCCCAGCCTGGCTCTGTAGCACAATCTTACACTATGTCTACTCAGAAGTATTCCAAAATCGGTATTCCTGTAGTGCTGTAAAGCCAAAAGATCACCACAAATGTGCAACTTTTCACACTCTCCCAGATATCTCTTCATTAGGCAAAATGCAGGTTTGGATGGGTGGGAATAGGGGAGGATTTATAACATTGCTGTACTCCAGCCCTATTATTGCTGCCTTTATAGCCTGCCTTTTTTCCTCTTTCAAGGAACCCAAGGTGGCTTGGATAGCCCTCCTCTTCCTCTCCATTTTATCCTCACAACAACCCTGTGAGGTAGGTTAAGCTGAGACTCAGGGATTGGCCTAGAGAGGCTCTCAGAGGCGTTGTCCCCTGAAAAAGCCTGTGTGGAACTGGACTTTCCAGAAATCGTGCCATGCAATATATCTCCAAGGATCAGCGAAGGGCAAACTTGGTAAACAGGTGCAAAGCCCCAAGAAACCGGGGAATTGCTGCATGACTGCAACAGAGGCCTGTTGTGTGCTGCGGTTGCTGTGACTATTGTCCTCAGTTTACATATCACAACTAGCCAGGGTTTGGGCTGTTGTTGTTTTTAAAGAAACCTGGGTCATTGTGAAGAAACTTATATTTATATCCAGACTTTTTCCTCTTGCAAGGAACCCAAGGCAGCTAACATAATCCTCTTCTCCATTTTATGAAGGATAAAAATGGAGGATGATTATGTAAGCCGCCTTGGGTTCCTTGCGGGGAAAAAGGCGGGGTATAAATATATATTTTTTAAAAATTATCCTCACGACAGGCCTGTGAGGTAGGTTAGGCTGAGACTCAGGGACTAGCCCAAAGTCACCCAGTGAGCTTCATGGCCGACGTAGGGACTAGAACCCGGATCTCCCAACGAGTCCCAGTCCAACACTCTCACCACTACACCAGACGGGCTCTCATATATGATTTGATGGTGAAGTCACGGTGCCTGCATGTAGTAGTCAGAGGCAAGTCCTATTGAGTTCAATGGGACTTACTCTTCGGTAACTGTAGGGACAGTCAGGTAAGCTGGGCCCCTCCAGAGTTTTGGACTACAACTCCCAGGAGCCCCAGCAAGCAGGATCAACTGGTCAGGGATGCAGGGAATTGTTCCGCAAAACATCTGGAGGCTACGAAGTTGCCTACCTCTGGAATACGATATTGCAGCCTTAGGATGGGAAATATGTATCCCTGGCAGCAAGTCCAATTGCTGAATTCTGGAGCCATTAGCCAATGGCTACTAGCCCTGCTGGCTGCATGCTGTCTCCAGGACCAGAGGTGCCTGAATATACTCATCACAAGGAAACAAGAGCAGAAGAGGGCTACACGGCACTCATGTCTGGCTTGTGGGCTTCGCAAAGCTGGCCGGCGTGGGAGAGGTGGCCGTGACTGCTGACAGTTCTGAAATGCTCCCTTGAAGGCGGACTGCGTTCAGACAACACAATAACCCACACCGAAAGGTTGAACCGTGGGTCGTTGTGTTGTCTGAACCCAGCCGAGATAACAAACCAGGGTGGACAACCCACAGTTCACAGCCAAACAACAAACCGTGCGGGTTCTCTTCATGGGTTGTTAGTGGTTAACAAGCCTTAGGGTGTTAGCACAGCAGGGTTCAGACAACACAATAACCCACATTTCAGTGACAAATTCCTGGAGGAGGAGGGTATCCATGGCTACTAGTCCGGATGGCTGTGCGCTTCCTCCAGGATCAGAGGCAGTCTGCCTGTGTACTCCAGTTGCTGGGGAACATGGGCGGGAGGGTGCTGTGGCACTCACGTCCTGCTTGTGGGTAGCTGGCTGGACAGAATGCTGGACTAGGTGGGACCCTTGGTCTGATCCAGCAGGGCATTTCTTACGTTCTTAACTCACACTCAAACCCCGAGTGTGGGTTATTGGGCTGTCTGAACCCAGCCAGAGAAACTGGAAGATCTCCGGCCGCCTATGTTATCTCTCTTTTGGTCTCTCTAAGTGGGAATTCAAGTTAACCCCCACCCCCAGTCTAACCCGTCATGTGCTCCAGGCAAAACAGCTGCATGAGCCCTATTGCCAGGGGTGTCAAACCTCTTACCATTTTGCTCTTGGAGGCGGCGTTCCAGTGGTGGGCGGAGCTGGAGGCAAAGGAGGCGGGCCCAAAAAATACAACCACATTTTACCTTAAAGCTTTTACTGCCAAGAATTAAAGCCTTCGGAGAGGCATTTCAACCTTCCAGCACGGGGGTGGGTGGGTAGAAGCGCACAAAAGCTGGGAAACCACCAGATGTTTGGTGATTGGGGGGGGGGAAGGGGCGGGGCCAGGGAGAAGGGGGCGGGGCTAGATTGAGACTCCAGGTTCAACACCCCTCCATGCCACATAGGCCTTGTGTCTGTGGAAACTGACGGGGAAGAAGCACCGAACATGTTCGCGTACCTGGCTTCCTAGGGCAGAAAGTCCAATGTCCACCTATTTTGGACTTCAAACTCCCAGAATTCCTAACCACTGACCATGCTGGCAGGGGGCTTCTGGGAACTGGAAGACCAAAGTATCTAAGGGAGCTACTTTCTGCCCACCCCTTGACTAGGGGAAACGGAGAGAAGAGCTCCATTAATAGGATCCCGCCCCCCCCACCGCTGCCGCCCAATCTGGATCCTGAATTGGTTCCGCTTTCCAGAAAAACTCACAATCTAGGCATCAATGATGCAACTCAACTCTTTTGGGGGGGTTTTCTGCGCACATTCTTTTTATTGGCCATCGGTCGCATTTCCCGCATTTTCCTTCCCGATTTTCTAGCGAATCATACAACAAAGATGGGCCCGGAGGATGGGCCCTACACTGTGGAGATAGGCGAGGAGGTCAGGAGGAGGAGGTAGTTTATCAATTCCCTGCAAGGGGGGGGGGGACGACGACCCCAAACTGCCACCATTACCTGCAAGGGGTGGGTAGGAATCACAGAGCCCCATACCAACGTCGCAAGCCATTTGTCTGCGTAACGCAAAACTATTTCAAGAGTGTAGCTAAATGCAGTCTACGGGCGCAGTCCGATGCACGTCGAAGACAGAAAAAAGTCCCACAACGCCCAGCATGCCCCAGCCAGCAGCGCTGGCTGGGGCATGCTGGGCGTTGTGGGACTTTTTTCTGTCTTCGACGTGCATCGGACTGCGCCCCAAGATAATATTCTCTAGTCAGATCCGCAGAACCTCGAATCGTTACGACGCTGCCTGTAGCATCTCTCGCATTAAGAAAAAGCTCCTAGCGAGGAGTGTATTTGGCACCGTAGTCGAAAACCCAGATCAAAAGGGATAGAAGGATGCATCGGGAAATGCTTTAGGGTGAGCCCGAGTAGTGCGTAAGAGTTGCACAAATCCCTCGTCACGGGGGGGGGGGGGGGGAAAGCCGCCAAGTTGACGGACGCCTAAAGCTGGAGCCTTCGCGTCGCTTCGCCGCCCGCCCGCCCGCGCAATGTGGCAGGGGAGAAGTCACGTGATAGTTCATGACCCGGTCTGGGAACAGCAGAAAAATATGCTCTGAGCGCCCGCTCCAGGGAAGTTTTTTTTTTTTTTATTGGCTGGCTTCCTTGTGACTCCATTGCTGCAAGATGTCACTCGCGGCTTTCAGAGTAGAGTCCTCCTAAAGAAGGGAAATTGAAAGAGGTTTTTAGCATCCCCACAATCAGGTTTTCAGCAGGGCTCAGGATTCACTACCTGAACCCTCCCCTCCGCACAATCAAAGCTGGTTACTCACAATCGAGTTGCGGGAGATTATTCCCCGCCGCAGAACTAGGAGCGATGTGACAGCAATGTTTGAGGGAGACTCGGAGGATGGCAGCAAGGGAGGGGGGCCTTCTTGGTGGTGCCCCCCCCCATTTTGGAATGCTCTCCCCCAGTGAGGTCTGCCTGGCAACAACACTGCCATCTTTTCAGCCGCATATTTTGCACCCCTGACTTAGATACAGAGCTTCGGCTATTGAGCAGCATAGAAATGTAATAAAATAAATTTGGATTCAGGTTGAGAAGAAAACAAATCTTCAAGTGAATAAACTCCCGTCTGACAACCTCAAAACTAGACAAATCTCTCTTTCCCAGGGGACCTCACCTTGGCAAAGCAGAAGCGGATGAAGTGGTCAAACTTCTTCTTCTGCGGAGAGCTGTAGAAAGCAGAGACCGGGATGGCCGCTAAGCCCTGCGGAGGCGGAAGGGGAGAGATCACAAGGAGATGCTTTTGCAAACGGATAACGAAGTGGTGACGGATCTCTGCTGTAGTGAAGGATAAGATTCCTCAGCATGTTCTAAGGGGGGGGGGGGGCTTTGCGTAAAAGCTCTCCGAAAATGCTATTTTAGGGCACAATCCAACACGTTTTTAGACAGAAAAAAAGTCCTACAACTCCCAGCATGCCCCAGCCAGCTATGCTTTTGCTGAAGCCGACGTATAGCTGCTAGAAAGATGTATGCATTTCATACAAATCCATGTACGTACATTAAAAAACAGAACAAAACATTATTATTATTTTTTAAATTTGGTGCCCGCAGGCCCTAATTTCACAGTCCAAGGCGGTATCCTGGCGCTTAACAGGAACTCACCTTGTTCTTGATCATCCACTTTGCAAACCGGGAATCATAAGGCTCCTCCGAGTCCGGAAGTTCAGGCAGTTCAACTTCTAGGGGGGAGAGAGCGTGCGAATGGTGACCAACGGGGCCAGATTTACAACACAGAGCAGCCGTCCCAAACATGGTGCCCTTCAGACTGCAACTCCAAAACAAGTTTATTTTTTATTTCTTTTACCGTTTCATTTTCTCAGCTGCATCCAAGGCAATACCTGAGGAATACCTCACAGAAGTGAGTTAAATGTATTGCTGGAGAGCCCAAGTTTAAGTCTGAATTCATTTATTTTGCTTATTTATTAAAAAAACCCCCACAACATTATGTTTTTATACCACCAAATAGCTAATTGGGGTGGGGGGAGGATTGGAGCTTCCCCCACTCTGCCCCAGATGAGGAGAGAATGCTCAGAAAGGGGCAGCAAAGATTCTTCGATCTTCAAATTATATGCAATGGGGGCTTAAACTGTACTTCAGCTTAGCCCCCAAACTTGTTTTAATGCCCAGGCTCTCCTGAGGAATAATATGAAGTCATGCTTTTTTTCCTTTTTAAGTCACAGTTTTTAAAAGCATGTGTTAAGTGTGGCAAAGGGAAACATCCAGGCCTGCTTTAGTTGGACTGTTCCTCCCCGTTTAGGAGATAAGAGGGAAAGCAGAGCCATTTCACCCACCCTGCTGAAAGTCCTTTTTTCCTCTTCCCTCCCCATCCCTTTTTCCTTGTGTGTCATGTATTTTTCAGTTGTAAACCTGTGGGCAGCAGCTGTCTTTTTTTGCTGATTGATCATAAGCTGCTCCAAGAGCCTTTTTTTGGCTGAGGGGTGGGCTTAAAAAAATACTTGAAATAACATATTTTCTCCTTCCTTCCAGCTTCCAGTTGTAAGGGGACTGCTCGGGTTGGGAGGAAACGTTTGCAAGTCACCAAGGCTGCCATCAACCCTAGAGCCCCTCAGTACCAATATTAAATGAAGCATTTCGACTCATGTCAGAGTTTCCTTCCCTCCAAGAAGGCCCACCTGAGAACAGATCAGGCCCGAATTTGGACTGGAGCCTGCGAGATGTTGCAAATCCTCTTTCCCCCCTATCACAGCTGCAGGGGCAGTGCTGGGTACCAAAAAGACCTGGGGCTCAGGCCCACCGGACAACAAAAGCACAAATTTGCATATGCTAATTTACAGATGCTCTGAAGTCTCTGTGTGCGTCTGTCAAGGAGCCTGTCTCCTAAGGACACCCCTATTTGTAAAAAGGGATGTCTGGACAGAGGAGAGGAGGGCATTTGATTTAAGGAAAAAACCTCAGGCAGGAAGATTCGAGGGGGGGTGCAGCGGGAGGGGAAGCACATGTGGGCCAAAAGCCAGCTCATCCAGGGGGATCCGATGCAGCAGAGATCACCCGGGGCCCCGGTACCTTTCTTTCATCAAGTGCCCCTGGACAGAAGGGTGGTGGGGCAGAGGGCCTCCCAGAGATTCGGGGCTCCACATGAAAGATTCGGGGCTCCAGCCCTAGTGGGCCGCCTCCCCCGACGCCCCCTCTGGCTTGCCGTCACCTGGGTGGCTGGCCCGGGGCCGCCCGTGCCAAACTTACTGAACTCAGAGAGGTCCGCGGTCAAGAAGTAGCTGCCCTCGGGGACGATGGGATTCACGCCCATGGCCACCAAGCTCTGGGTGAGGAGGTCCCGCTTGCGCTGCAGCTGCTGCGGGAGCCGGCGGAAGTAGCTGTCGGGCTTCCCAAAGCGCTCGAACTCTTTTTCCAACCCTCGGGCCACGGCCTCCTGGAGGAGGAAATTGGGGGAGGGACAGCCGTTCATACCCCACATTCGAGTTGTTGGTTGTTGTTGTTGTTGTTGTTTTAAAAAAACAACACCCCTATGCTAGTGGTAGGCAACCGTTTTTGGGCAATTTGAGAAACTGTCTTGGGTGCCATCACAAAATGGCTGCCCTAGGAGGTGTGGCTTACTAGATAGAAGTGAGATGAGGCACCCTGCAGAAGGAAACATCAGCCTGCAGCCCCCCCACCATCTTCATTTCCTAAGAATGCCTCCAAATCCAACTTTGGGGCCCAGAGGCACACACCGGAAAGGGAGATGGCGGTGGGTGGATGCCCTCCTCACATGGCTTTGAAGAGATCCCAGCTGCCGGGGAAAGAAAATGGGG
Source organism: Shinisaurus crocodilurus (assembly GCA_021292165.1). NCBI lineage: Eukaryota > Metazoa > Chordata > Lepidosauria > Squamata > Shinisauridae > Shinisaurus > Shinisaurus crocodilurus. The sequence continues at coordinate 1,821,207 of JAHFWL010001188.1, read as the reverse complement.
CACCTTGGCAGGCGCCAAGAAAGGTGTCCGGGGGCATATTGGTGCCCACAGGCACATTGCCTAACCCTGGCCCACGCCAGATGCAAGGAAAACATCAGAAGAGCCCTGCTGGATCAGGCCAAGGGTCCATCGTCCAACATTCTGTTCACACAGTGGCCAACCGGCTGCCCATGGGATCCCACAAGCAGCACATGAGTGCCACAGCACCCTCCCACCCATGTTCCCCAGCAACTGGAGTACCTAGGCATACTGCCTCTGATACTGGGAGTAGCATACAGCCCTTAGGACTAGTAGCCACTGATAGCCTTCTCCAGGAATTTGCCCTATCCCCTTTTGAAGCCATCCAAATTGGTGGCCATCACTCCATCCTGTGGAAGTGAGTTCCACAGTTTAACCCTGCACTGTGAGAAGGCCTTCCTTTGATCTGTCCTGAATCTCCCACCATTTATGCTTCATGAGAAGACCCCTTGGGGTTCTAGTCTGATGGAGAAAAAGGTCTCCCTCTCTGCTTTCTCCCCACCAGGCATAATTTTGTACACCTCCATCATGTCTCCCCTCACTTGCCGTTTCTCCAAGTCAAAACAAGCAACTGTGTGGGTACGACAGCTTTCCCTAGCGTGATTCTCTCCAGATGCTTTGGCCAGGGGATTCTGGGCTTTGTAGCCCATCACACCTGCTGGAAGGCACCAGGGTACGGAGTTTTTACAGAGATGGCTCTACCATGAGGCAAAGACTCCAGCATATTTGGGGTGGGGGGGGCGTTACAGGCGGCATAGAGGGGAGACACATTTGACTTAATCCCCTGGGATGGTCTCCTCCGGAAGCCATTTTGTTCCTCGGCCGCCATTTTCTCACCTGCGGTGCCGTCGCACAATGATAGACGGAGTTCTGATGAACTGTCCTCAGGTGCTTCAAAAGGCGATCAGGGCCTAGGGCCCAGCCAACCTACAGCCACAGAAGGGGAGATGTAATTATTTCAGATCCTTGGAGATCCAAAAGAAAAGAAAAAAAATAAGGTCAACACAACTTCGTGTTTATTTTTTGCTTGGATATCTAATGTGTTCTTCATACATTACGGAGGGCATGGAAAAGCCCACCGGATATTAAATTCATCCCCTGCAACTACTCGGTAAAGCTACCCAAATTTGGCTCAAATTGACTTTAATAAAAACCTAACAGCAGGGATGGGGAAGCTCAGCCCGAGGGCCGAATTCCATTAAGGAGAGGCTCTTGGGGGCCGCATTCCAGCAGTGGGTGGGGCCAGTGGCAAAATGGGTGGGGCCAAAATTCCATAAATACCAGCTTATTTTAACTCAAAACTCTTACTGAGGACTAAGTCTTAGAAGAGGCACTTCCATGTTTGTGAATGGGGAAAAGCAGTGCAAATGCTGGGAAACCACTGAACAATTTGTGGTTGGGGGAAGTGGGTGTGGTCAGGAGAAGCAGGCGTGGCTTTTTCTTTCCACATGCGAAAGTTTGTGTGTGTTTTTCCAAATGTACGCATCAGTTGTGCGCATCTTGGAAATGCATGCATTCTTCTCCCGCCGATTAAAGCGTCTTTATGCGCATTAAAAAAAACAAACACACATTTTCTCACACGCCTGCTTCTCCTGACCACAGAGTTCTCAAACGTATGCATGCCATCGACCACAATTTTGTGTGGGGTCCCGCAAATGACACTGCAAGTTTGGAAACAGGCAGACTTGGACCACGGATTGCGTCCCAAGTCAGTGTTCACTTTTGAAGGTGCGAACTGGGTAAATCTAAATCAAAAACCTACGATTAACATCTGAGGCCTTCTTCCAAGTGCCACCTCTGAGGGAGGCTTGGAGGGCGGCAGCAAGGGGCAGGGCCTTCTCAGTGGTGGCCCCAATTGTGGAACAATCTCCCCTCTGAGGTCCGACTGGCACCAACTCTATCACCCTTTCAGCGCCAGGTTAAGACAGCACTCTGTGCCGAGGCAATCAAAGACATCCAAGGAGATTTAATGCCTTGATGGGGGCAAGCATGTCAGGCATTTTTAACAGGTCTGCTCTGTATCAAATATTGTTTTAGCTGCTAAATTGTTTGAATTTAGTATTTTGGAATTTTTTTAGGGCATTTTATTGTATTATGGTCCTCTTTTAGGATCTATTGTAAACTGCCTGGAAAGCTTTGGGTATTGGGCGATTATAGAAATGAAAATAATAATCTGAAACCAGTTTCTCATACATCCCTAAAAAGTAGTCTCTAAAACCCACTCCTCGTACATCTGGGTCCTTACCTTCCATCCCGTGGCGCTGAAAGTTTTGCCAGCGCTCCCAATAGTTACAGTGCGTTCCCACATTCCTGGTAAACTGGCTATTAGCGAGGAAAAACAGAGCGACAGATTAAAAATTAAATGCCTGCTTAAAAAGGAAGGTCTCAACCTGGCATCTAAATGTATACAAAGAGGACGCCAGACAGATCTCCCTGGGAAGGGCATTCTATAAACCAGGGTGCCACCACAGAGAAGCCTCTTACCCTAGTAGAGGCCCATAGCCAGTCTAAATGTTGGGGGCACCAAAAAAGTAGGGGAGCACCTGGCTTGCAGGCCTTTCAGGGCTTGTCTGCACAAGGCATTTATTGTGCGCTCCTGATTCGTCACTCATGGAACTTTGCAGGTGTTTTATCCTCCGGGGTCTCCCCCCCCCCCGTGCTTTGCAACCATTTCCACGCCTTCTTTTTAAGATCAAGGAAAAAGCAAGGTATTATTTTGATATCGCACTAAAACAAATGCCTGCATTTTTGCAATTCCGCTATACTGCAGCACCACCTAGTGGTTGTGTAATGGAATATATAGGATGGCAGAGAAAGAAAGCCCCCGGAAAGAAAACACACATCTAAAGGAGCCGACCTTAATCCCGCAAAGAATCCAGAAGCCTCGGTAAAATGGTGGGTTAAAAGCCTCATGTAGAGAAACCCTTAGACACAAGACTGTAAACTGTTTTTTAATTTGTTTGTAAAAAAAAATGGGGGGGGCAGAGAAAATTTAGGGGGCCAGCCCCCGCAGTCCACCTCTGGCTACATACCCACCCTGGTAGCCCACCCATCACACTGTTGGGGGGTGCCCAGAGAGGAACCCCCAAAATTGATTTTAACAATCCGGTAAGAACTGATGGGAGAAGGTGCTCCTTCAGGTAAATTCATCCTAAGTCGTTTAGGGCTTTAAAGCTCAGCACCAACAGTTTGAATCAGGCCCGGAAGATGGGAGAACGGGTGTAGCGTGGGGGCTAAGAGACCGAGCTACGAATCGGGAAGCCCCCCGTTCAAATCTCGCCTCTGCCCTGAACTCCCTGGGAGACCAGAGAACTCGGCCCCGCAAATCTCTTTGCAGAGGCTGAAAATCCAGGGGCCAAAGACAGAAACAGGAGGAGATGAAAATCCAGGGAGCCAAGCGATTTGGGAAGTGACTGGTCGCTTTGGTCCCGGAAGCCTCCTCCTTCTCAGATCTGGTCCAAATTTGCAGAGCTGGAAAGCACAGGGGGTACGTGGGGAGAATGCTGAACCACGTATCCCAAAAAGGCAAGCTTTCCTTACCAATCCGGATGTGCTCTTTTCCATCGTAGACCAGCCACTCGTACACCTCGTCGCTGAAGCACAGGATGTCGTGTTCCGCACACAGATCCGCAATCAACTCCATCTCATCCTGGGTGAACACCTGCCACAAACACACACACGAGGCAGACCGAAGATTAGCAACTCTGCACTCCTAACCGGGGAAGATAGCGGCAGCATTTGCGCAAGTCCCGAGTCCGCAAATCGGCGGAGCAAAAGTCGCCCGAAAATCTGCAAATTGCTGGCAGAGTGGCTTTCTCTCCATTCACACATCCCTAGCTATGTGCGGAAAAGATTGGCTGCCATTCAATGACACACACACACACACTCACTATTAAGATATACCCCCGGCTTGGCAGTCTGCAAATTGCACGGTGTGTAGTTACCTTCCCCAGGGGGTTGTTGGGAGAGTTCAGGACGATGGCTTTGGTTCTCTGGGTGAACTTCGCCTTTAGCTCTGCCGGATCCAGTCGCCAGTCCCTGCTAGAGGGCAGCTCTCCACATTCTGGCAAGTTCTAGAGAAAGAGAGAGAAGCGGTCTACGCCACTGGTCTTCTCTTGGGTGGGTCACAACTGCCATTTTGTTTTGTCTCTCTTCCTTTTTAAAGAAGGGGGCACCATGGATAAATAGTGAGGTTTGGGGGGAGAAAGAAGCCAAAAGCAATCTACATAATTAACTCAGCAGCCATTCCAGCTGGCTGTACAGAGGGATACCGGAGGGGAAGGATGGCCATCCCACCAGCCATGTTGAAAGACTAATTTTTTCCCCCTCTTCCCTCCCCATCCCTTGTTCCTTCCATGTCGTGTCTTTTTAGATGGTAAGCCTGCGGGCAGGGACTGTTTTGCTTTACCGATTGCATGCAAGGCGCTCCGGGAGCCTTTTTGGCCGAGGAGCAGCATAAAAATACGTAAAATAAAAGGTTGAATTGCCTCTCCTTAAAACTTAATTACTGGCAGTTAAGACCTGAAAGCTAAAATAGGCTGCTTTTGCTGGTATTTTGGGCTCCACCTCCTTTTGGCTTTGCCCACCCCCCACATGGAATTCGGCCCCTCGGGCTGAAAGAGGTCCGACCTTTCTGGCCCATCACGTTTGCGGCCCACCAGAGGAGCCAACATCTGTAGATGTCCACTCACCTGTCCACTCGTGTCCACTCACCTGTCGAAGAGGTACGAAGACAGGAGTCCCACCAGCCATTTTCACCATCGGCTCATAGCAGTCGAAATACGGCTCGATTAGAATCACCTAGGAAAGCGCGATGTAAATTCACGTTAATGCATCTTGAAGTCCTCATCTCGGATGACCCTGAGAAGATGCTTGTCTGTTAGGGCCCCCCCCCCCCCAGTTTCAGAAGCTGTCCGTCCTGCACTTAAGGCAGGTTCTTAGATGGTGAGCCATTATTTTAAGGCACCAGTCAAAGAAATCAGGGGACCCAAAAATAAATGTGATGCAAAAAATTTTTTAAATGCATAAACCGTTTAATCCAAACTTAAATGCAATATATATATATATATATATATGCGCATGCAACCAAAAACTCACACGTGTGAGACATCTCAGCACACAATACAAGACACCCTACTGACAGTGTGGCATAGGAGAAGGAGAAGCAGCGCTCCCTCAGGTACTGTGGCCCCCCAACCATGTAAGACTTTATAGGTTAAAACCAACACCTTGAATTGTGCTCTGAACAGTACAGGCAGCCAGTATAAGTGGGCTGGAACCAGCATTATAGGCTCAGAACTTCTGGTCCCCATTATCAATCCGGCCACCGCGTTTTGCACAAGCTGCAGTTTCTAAACAGTCTTCAAGGGCAGCCCCACACACAGCAGATTGCAGTAATCTAACCTGGAGGTATCAAGCTGTTCCAAAGAGGACAGGTGTTCCCCACCCCCTTACCTCATCCCCATCATCCACCAGAGCCTGGAAGCAGCAGAAAAGAGCCTCGTAGGCGCCGACGGTCACCAGCACGTTAGTCAAAGGGTCGAGGTCTCGCTGGAACAGCTTCCCAAAAAAGCGGGCCAGGATTGCCACCAAACGCGGATGCCCCTGCCAAAAGATCGGAGAACGACACACAACGTTAACCAAAAAGCACACAGATCCGTACGATTTTAATCATTTAGATAACTGTACTTGTTTCTACGGGCAAAAGAAAGATTTAGGGGAGGCTGGCTGGCGTCAGTGGGGCTCCTTATCCATTGCAGCTTTTATTCTCAGCTTTATAGGAGCGATCCATGGTGCTAAACCTATTTGGGGGGTTCCAGAACCATGGACAGCTCCTGGAACGCTCAAAATAAAAGCTGCAATGGATAAGGAGCCCCAGTGATGTAGGAGTGAGTGAAAAAGCTCAGGAACCATTAAAACCTTTTTCTTTTTCGGGAAGGATTCCATGTCAGGTTTGGTAAAAAGTTGTCTGCGCTTAAATCCTCCGTACTGTTTCTAAGTTGTGACTTTGTTTGATGCTAGAACTTGACCGCTGTGGGCAGGATTTGGAATTATGCATCAGGTATTAGGACATTACTTTGTATTATGTGAACAATAAAATAGCAACTATTTTTAAAGATTCGCCAAATTGGCGGGGGAGAGATGGTTCTCACGCACAAAGGCCTGAGTATACTGATGCATCGAGATATCCTCTCCACCCACAGCCTCTTTTAACGCTTCTCTGACGAAATCCGGCGGGGGGAAGTTAGGGAAGCCTTGGCCCAAGTTCACAGCCTTGTACGTAGCAGCCAACGAAGCAAACTCCACCCTACGGAGAGAGGGAAGCAGCAGATTAGGAAGGTCGAGCCACGCCCTCCAACATTACACACAGATGAGAAGCACAACCCTCTTCCTCTCTATTTTTATCCTCACAACAACCCTGTGAGGTAGGTCAGGCTGAGAGTCAGTGACTGGCCCAAAGTCACCCGGTGAGCTTCCTGGCCGAGCGGGGGGGACTAGAACCTGGGTCTCCCGAGTCGCGGTCCAACACTCGAACCACTACGCCAGGCTGGCTCTACAGTGTGTTGTAACTGTTAACAATCTGGATCCGGATCCAATTCTGCTGCCTAAGGCAGTTGTCCCGCTCTGCAGGGTCGGCCCTGTGATCAGCCAGGACCTCTTCCAGCTTATTCTTTTCCATTCCCCTGACCAGCAACTCTGGTTTTCTAGCCCCCACTCCCTCGCAGCGGAGCAGTGAACACACTCAACTCTCACCAGGTTCAGTCCGCACTGCCCTGGTCTGGGACGCTGCGGCCAGACTGTTGACCAGGGCCAGTTATGGGGAGCACGTGCCTCCCATGTTGATACGGCTTCATGACCTATGACTCCGGGCACAATTCCAGATTAATTTATTTGTTATATTTATATCCAGCCTTTTTCCATGCAAGGAACCCGAGGCGGCTTACATGATCCTCCCCCCCCTCCATTTTATCCTCACAACAACCCTGCGAGGTAGGCGAGGCCGAGAGTTGGTGACTGGCCCAAAGTCACCCAGTAGGCTTCATGGCGGAGTGGGGACTAGAACCCGGATCTCCCCGGTCCAAGGCTCTAACCACTACATCACACTGGCTCTCCTACTCAAGACAAAGCCACCACAAAATGATTTGCATGGAAAAAGGAAAAGTTTGGAACAATATATTGTTTCTGGGGAAATGCATTTCTCCCCACCCAGGTACCGCGAAGACTGCAGCCAGGATGTAATCATCCCTGCTAATAAAAGAGCCCCAGTGCTTCGACCCTGCAAACCCTGCCTCCGCTACGCCACCAATTGCCACTCGTGATCAACACTGGACCAGGTGGGCAGAGCAGTCTGACCCGATAGAAGGCAGCTCCCTCTACGACCTGGGTAAACAGGGGACACGCGTATCCCACGCGACATACACAAGGCCTCCACCGCGATCGAGGCCACACAAGGAGCAAACAGCGGTAGCATACCAGATATTCGTGTCCAGGCCTTCCAGCCTTCGAGCCTGAACTTTCTTGGACATTTTCACCTAGAAAGAGACAGACAGACAGATATGTCAAAAATGTCACTGAAAGTTACAAGGTAATAATACTTGATCACCTACTTTGGGACCACTCATACTTGAAGGGGAAAAAATGAACACAGCTGACAGCAAGGTGTACAGAGAGAGACAGACAGATATGTCAAAAATGTCACTGAAAGTTACAAGGTAATAATACTTGATCACCTACTTTGGGACCACTCATACTTGAAGGGGAAAAAATGAACACAGCTGACAGCAAGGTGTACAGAGGGAGACACGAGGGGAAGGAAATATATATATATATTTGGATGAATTTTTCCCCCTCCTCTTCCCTCCCCATCTGTTTTTCCTTGTGTGCCGTGTCTTTTTAGATTGCAAGCCCGCAGGCAGGGGACTTTCTTGTTTTACTGGTTGCATGCAAACCACTCCAGGAAGAGGATAAAAATTACTTTAAATAAATGATATAAATACACACACACACCTCACCTCCCATACCCTGTTGTCATTACCAGTTCAATCAAAAGCCTTTCACTTCATCTGACGCACAAGTTAACAGGGCCCAGCTGGGTCCACCTGCTTGCTCCCCGTTTCTACGACATGCGACTCATCCAACTGGTTAAGGCACGGGAGCCTCCCATCCAGCTCGCCTACTCTGATTTCTTTATGAATGAACATATTGAAACAGACGCCAGTCTCAGCTCATCAGAGACTCACCTCCCACACAAGCCTAGAGCCTTGGGCAGGCAGGCAATCCCCAACCTTCTTGGGGTCAGTGAGCACATTTGGAATTTTTAATTCATTTATTTTTCATCTACCTGCCTCTTTCATCTGCCTTCCTCTCTCCCTATTCCTTTCATCTCTCTATTCTACCTCTTCCTTTAATCCACCTACCTACCTTTCATCTACCTGTATACTACCTTATTTGCTTAAAAGCCATCGAGGCTTGTGAACCACCCGGAGAGTTAAATATCAGGCAGTATAGAACTGAAGTAAGTAAAGCAAGGTGCTGTACAAACATTTTAACGCAACAATACCTTAACACAATAAACCACCTTTCTGAAACCAACCAAGGTGCTTTACAAAGAACACTCAAAAAATGTTTAAGAAGTCAGTAAATAACACGGCAAAACATTAAAGACAACCTTACACACCACATCAGTTTAAAAAGCCAAGTTAAAGAAAGATGCATCTTGATCCTGTTGCTGAATCCCCGACTGAAATGGCTCCAGAATAATCAGCTTCGTCCAAATGCGCCTGAGAGTTGCATGGGCTACCGCCTTCTCTATTACCTTGGCCAAAAAATTGAATATTTGAGACTGGCCTATAAACTTCCCAGATTTCTTTTTTAATTTGAGAGTTTCCATAAACCAAAACAAAATTTTAAAAAACCATATAAAATAAAAGATGAAGTATTAGTTCTCTTACGTGAGATTTGAATAGATCCATTATGACAGATACATTTGAAATGTATATCCTTATACATTTTATATAAAGCAAAACATACTATGGGCCGCAGTCATAGTTATACATAGGCTTCAACAAAGGCAGACCAAATATCCTTGGATTGCAAGTAACTTGGTTTGAGAGCGTTTTGCAAGACAAGCAAATTTTTAAATATTTTAAAAAATTTGACTTGATATACAAGCAACGTCTTGCAATACAAGTACTGTAGTACAGCTTAAATTAAACGTCTCTGTACAAATTTTTTTGGGGGGAATTTCATTTTGATATAAGAGTGTTTTGGATTACAAGCATGTTTCCGGAACGAATTATGCTCTCAATCCAAGGCATGACTGTATTTATCCATTTGTAGATTACCGGTACTCCTGAAGCCCACCCGTTCAAAAATTGAAAGCGTTAAGTCCTCAAATCTGTTGGCTCAAGGGCAGGTCCCTTTATTAAAGGCCTTATTGCTGCTGTCGCCTTCCAGCAAGAGAGAACACACCCCTCCGGCAAGGAGATATTCATTGCTCTGTAGCCATGCAGCTAGTCCTGTCCTGGCAGATTTAATTAGCCAGGAGAGGAAAGGATCCAGCAGCCAAGCGGATACCCTTACTCAGTCAGGTAAAGGATTGGAGCCTGCTGGGTCTTCTCTCTCTCTGTCCTGGAGTCTTTTGAGGCATTGCCCCCTGAAAAAGCCTGTGTGGAGCTGGACCTTGCAGAAATTGCATCATGCAAATATATCTCCAAGGATGAGCTCTCCCCAATCGGTGAAGGACAAACTTGGTAAACAGTTCCAAAACCCCAAGGATCTGGGGAATTGCAGCATGGCGCAACGGAGGCAGGCCCGTCATGTGCTGTGGTCGCCGTGACTATTGGCCCGGTTTGCATGTCACAGCTAGCCAGGGTTTGGGTTGTATCTTTTTTAAAAAACAAACAAACCTGGGTTGTTGTGGAAAACAGTTATATTTATATCCAAACGCTTTCCTCTTGCAAGGAACCCAAGGTGGCTTACATAATCCTCTTCTCCGTGTTTATCCTCACAACCACCCTGCAAGGTAGGTTAGGCCGAGTGTTAGAGACAAGCCCAAAGTCACCCAGTGAGCTTCCTGGCCATGTGGGCACCAGAACCCGGATCTCCCGAGTCCCCGTGCAACACTCTCACCACACCGGCTCGCATGACCTCTTACACAGTTCAGGGCCACAGGATCTGACAGAGCCCCTCCCCTGCTATGAGCCCGCCAATCAACATCAGAGTAGAGATGTGAAGGCCCAGGAAAATTCAGAAAAAAGTTTTTCCCAATTTTTTGGGGGGAAAGTTCCCCCCCCCCAATTTTTCTGTTTTTCTTCCAGCCCTTCATATCTCTACATCCGAGACCTTCCTCCAAGGGAAGCTCAGAGGACGGCAACAATGGTTACGGCGAGAACGTTCCGGCTCCAACCAGAAGGAACTGAACAATCCAGGGATATTCTGTCCCTTGGTTTAGTGTTGTGCGCGAACCGGGAACCTCTGGGTTGTTGGGAAGAGATAACGCAGGGCTCGAACCCAGAGGGTAGGCTCCTGGCGCTACCAATCAAAAGAGATTGTGTAGCGCTGGGGGTCTCCAACGTGGTGCCTGTGGGCCGCAATGTGCCCACGGACACCTCTCTTGCAAGGCACCAGCCTCCGGGCCCCACGTGGTATTCTTGGCCAAGTTACTCGTTTGAGCCTCATCAGCCTGCTTTCTGTAAAATGGGTATTGCAGGAGAAAACTAGTGAGCCAGTGTGGCATAGCAGTTAAGAGTGTTGGGCAGGGACTTCGGAGATCTGGATTCTAGTCCCCACTTGGCCGTGAAGCTCCCTGGGTGACTTTGGGCCAGTCTCTGACTCTCAGCCTAACCTACCTCACAGGGTTGTTGTGCGGATAAACATGGAGAGGAGGAAGAGGATTATGTAAGCCACCTTGGGTTCCTTGCAGGAAAAAAGGCAGGGTATACATATTATAAAAATACTGGATTCAAATGAGTGCGTTTTGCATTTTGGCACTCAGTCCTTACCTCTGTCTTGTACCCAGCTTCTTGGGCGAGTTACCCATTTCCCAGGAGGCTAAAAAAGAGTGTTTTATCATAGAATCATAGAATCATAGAAAGTAGAGTTGGAAGGGGCCTACAAGGCCATCGAGCCCAACCCCCTGCTCAATGCAGGAATCCAGGTCAAAGCATCTCTGACAGATGTCTGTCCAGCCGCACCTTGAATGCCTCCAGAGTGGGAGAACCCACAACCTCCCTAGGTAGTTGATTCCATTGTCTTATTGCTCTGACAGTCAGGAAATTTTTCCTGATGTTTAGGTGGAATCTGGGTTCCTGTAACTTGAGCCCATTATTCCGTGTCCTGCAAACTGGGATGAACGAGAAGAGATCTTTGCCCTCCTCTGTGTGACATCCCTTATGACGGGCCACACCTGCCCTTCGGTGAATGGGCAAGCCCCTCCCCCGGCAGCCATTTTGCAAAAGTGCCCACGACACTCAACATTCCAAATGTGTCCCACCAACCAAAAATGTTTGGCGACCCCTGGTTTACAGAGACTCGATACCTTTGGGTGGCACCAGCAGGACCCAACAGGACTATTCCTTCTCAGAAGGCCACGCACCAAAGACAGTCCAGAACCTGTTTGTAGCCTCAGAGGCATAAACCTGTATTTTTAGACATTTGCAGAAAGAGGAGGGGTGGAAAAAGAGTAAGTAAGAGGGGAAGCAGTAGTAATTACAGTAATATAAAGCAATACTTTAATGTACAGCGGAATTCTGTAAAGTGGATGCCAGCTCTTGAAAAGGTTTCGGGCAGCTAGTTGTGAGAAAAGTTAACTACAGTATTTCTTTCAGAGGAAAGGTTTCAGGTGCCTCCGTGGAAGAGATTTTTAAACTCCACTCCCTTTTGGCAGAAACTGTAAAGACTTATCCATGCCACAGCCAGGAGGATAACACTTGGAGTAAGCGTTCAAAGCACTTCACAATTTCACACACATCAACTTAGGAAGCTTTACAAGAACCTTGTAAGGTAGGCCAGTCCTCTTATGCCCATATTACAGATGTGGCAGCAGAGGCTGAGAGAGCAAAGCTATTCAAAGGCCACCTCGCAAATTCACGACCCACTGGTCTTCAACATGCACTAAAGGTCTCCAGCTTTCAGGGGCCAATGGGCACATTTGAAATTTTGAGCGAGTGTCATGAGCACTCTCACAAAATGGCTGCCGTGGTGGGGAGGCTTGCCCAGTCACAAAATGGCTGCCGCAGTGGGCACGGCCGGTCACAAAACATTCATTTCCCAGGTGGTCAACTGCTGAGGCTGAAAGAGAAGCAAGGCGCCCAAGAACCGAAGTCCAAGGCAGACGTGCAGAACCAAGCTCCAAAACGGAAAAATACTCTTTGGCACCCGAATAAGGCTGGCGCTGGAGGGTGGCGACTCACTGCGCGGTGAGCCGGCCTCCCAGTTCAATAATGAATTAAATAAATCTTAAGAAATCAAATACAAGTCAAGAGAAGCAGGGAGCCCGCTGGACACCAAGAGAGGTTTCCAAGAGTACATCAGGGGCCCCCGGGCACCACGTTGGAGATCCCTGGTTTAAAGTCCAATAACTATGAGGGTGGAGAGAACGGGCTTTGGATTGCCCTTTGACAGGTAGCACAAGGACGGCAGCATTAACAGATAAACAGTCTTCCCTTCCAGGGTGAGATGTATTGCATTTCTGTTTAAAATGACAGCTGTTATTTCTCATTTTGCATCCATACAGATAAGTTAGCATATGCCATTGTTGTGCAACCAAGGGTCCTCTTTTGCCTTCTTTTCTTGGCAATTAACACCCTCTTTTTTCTTTTTTTTTTTGCAGTGTGTAACTGGCCCAAGTGTAGCCAAGATTAACAAAGTGGCACAAATTAGTTTCATCCCTGGGATACCCAGAACACGGCTGCTCGGAGTTGGGGTGCAGCGGAGCGGATAAACTTCTTCGCACTTGTAGTACAGAAATAAAGGAAATGTCTAACTCGGGTTAAAATCAACTCAAGCCATGTGTTTATTCAGTACATTAGAAGAGGCAGCACAACAACAAAAGTACCAGCAACTCATGACAGTCCCTGGAACAACTTAATAACAGACAACAATGCTTAATAATCACAGCTATCCAAATTCCAACACATCAACTTTACTGTTACTTACCTTTTCTTTGGAACTAAACATGAACACGTGGAATATCTTGGGGAGGAGTGCAGAGACGGGAATTTATGTTACTTGTTTTATATACTTGTACTTTTGTAATGCTTTTGAAAATGCAAAAATAATTTTTTTAAAAAAATCAACTCTTGACTACTTTGTGGATGGAAAAGACTTTGGAAAAGACACCCAGCTGGATTTGTTCTTTTGAAATTCTAATTTGGGTTGGGAGGACTTATTTTATTCTGGTTTATTGCAGTCTATGTAATGATTGGAGATTTTGTTTGGTTGGTTGTTATATACCATATATGTTAAAAATTCAATTTTAAAAAATACCAACTCAACGCCTCACTTCCTTTTGGCAGCCGTTACAGCAGTACTGAAGTCCAAGGTAGCCGATTTAGCTGCAGAACATAAAACCACTCATTTGAACCCAAACAAAGATGGTGCTGGAGGGCAGCCCTTCATTTTGCGACACGCTGGCCACTCAGTGTTGTTTTGCTTGTTAAGTGCAATTAAAAACAAATCTTCTGAAATAAAATTAAAAGCAGGAGGGCCAGGAAGCCTGGTGGGCACCGAGAGAGAGATGTGTCTGCAAGCACATGGGTGCTCACGGGCACCCTGTGGGAGACCCCAACAGAACAGCATTGTTGGAGGATAAGAACATAAGAAGAACCGTGCTGGATCAGACCCAGGGTCCATCTAGTCCAGTGTTCTGTTCACAGTGGCCAACCAGCCGCCCACGAGAAACCCAGAAGCAGGACACGCACCCTCCCACCCATGTTCCCCAGCAACTGGTGTACATAGGCACACTGCCTCTGATAGTGGAGGCAGGCATATAGCCACCAGGACTAGTAGCCATTGAGAGCCTTCTCCTCCACAATAAGAGGGAGAAAGAAACCCTATGCACTCTCTTCTGCCCCTCGGAAGAGAGCTGGGAGAAAAAGTATTAGAGAAAATAAATATAGATAGCAGCCTTTGGAAGAACAGGGAGACCATCACTGATCACACATCTCTTATCATAGAGCAGGGATGGGGACTCGGACTCGAGGACTCGACTCGTGAGTCGGACTGAGTCCCCCCTCTGACTCGACTCGGGTCCCAATATTTTTAATGGGACTTGAGACTCGACTCGGGACTCGAGACCAAGGACTAGTCAACATCCCTGCTTGATGCCACCTGCAGGTGCTGCCTGGACCCAGTTGCAGTAACAATCCAAGTTTATTTTTTAAAATCATTTTCCTAATGCAACCTTTCAGACATTTTGGGTTTGGCTGCCTCTGCCTGCCTGTTTTGGGGTTCCCCGCCTCCTCTGCCTGCCTGGTTATTTTGGGTTTGTCTGCCTGGTCTGGTCTTGTCAAAATCAGTGTCAGAGTTTTGAGATAAAAAGGCACACGTGCCTAGAATTTATTTAAGCCACACATCTGAAGTAGCCTTATTTTGTTGGGGAAGAACCCCATTGATTTTAATAGGGACTCGTGGAGTCAGCTTTGGGAGTGACTCGGGACTCGTGAGTCACCATTTTGGACCAAGGACTTGGACTCGAGACTCGGGTCCAAAGACTCGTGACTCGACTCGTGACTCGAGACCAAGGACTCTTCAACATCCCTGTCATAGAGTTCTATAACTCAGGAAATGCTCCACACTAGGATAACAGAATTAAAAGGAAAATATATTCCCTTAAAAATCCTGCATTCTGTAGGAAGAGCAGAGTAGCTTGCAAAACCAGACTGCGCTTCATTTGCTGTTGTGGCTTTAGCGGTGGGGTTTTTTTGGGGGGGGTAGGAGAGAATGGTCCCTGGAAACTGTTAGATGTTTTACAGACCACCCTAAACTTAAAAGATCACAGGGAGAGAGAGAAAATAAAGCAGAGTTTTACATATATCAGGCTTTAAAAAAGAAGAAAAAAAAGTCAGAACACTTGAGAGGAAACAAGATAACTTCCCTAAATAAAAGCAAGGACGCAGAGAAATGTCATGTTCATTAGCTGTCGGGCAGGTGAGAAATGCAGCCAAATCAAGTTGATAACATTGCATTGATTACATTTCCATGCTGCCCAATGACCGCACAGCTTGCAGGGCGTTTCAGAAAGATTAAAACCTTAAAAAATACAATATTGTACACAATGGAAAACAAAAACATTTCCATGCAAACATAAAAACAGACAGCACATACACAGTTGAAAGCGACAAGAAACCTAAGCTTACAACAAGAAGCTAAGTTTTCAGAAAGGGACCGGTGTGGATTCACTTACTCTGAACCGCTCCGCCTCTTTCACATAAAAGAACCCACCATGTTTTCCTCCTGTTTAACCTCCGAGCACCTTTTTCAGAACAGCTGATACGTTTCTAAGTGATTCCCTGGGTGGAGACGCGGCGACGCCACCAACCAATCGCACACAGCATGGGCAGGGTTTTAAATTAAGAGGAAGAGGGAGAAAAGATCTTCCGCCCTTCTTTGATTTAAGGTTGACAGCTCTGGGATCCGAGCCATTCGCTGTGCCGGGAGCGGAGCAGGCGTCAGATCTGCAGCTGTTGTTCATATTTCTTGCTTGCCACGCCTCTGCAAAAATTAATAATAATAATAATAATAATAATAATAATAATAATAATAATAATAATAATAATAATAATAATAATAATTCAATTTCCCTGCAAAGCAGTCTAGGCAAACGAGCAGGATGCGGAGTGAACTGTGCTTCTCCTTTCGCCATATGGCAATCTGAATGCCTTTATTTTGTATAAATCTAGTCCAAGACACCCTGGGACCCTCCAGATGTCTTGGACTAGAAACTCCCAGCTTCCCCAAATTCTCTCCCCCCCCCATCAGTTTCCCCCCACATAAACAGAAGTGGTGTTTAGGGACAGCGCAGTGACTAGGGCTGGAGCCCCGAATCTGCCCCACCACCCTGCTGCCCAGGGGCATTTGCTGAAAGAAAGGTACGGGGGCCCTGAGGATCTATGCTCCCCTGGATTAGCTGGCTTTTTGCCCACGTGTGCTTCTCCTCCTGCTGCCCCCCCTGAATCTTTCCGCCTGAGGTTTTCTCTGAAACCAAATGCCCGCCTCTCCCCTGTCCATATATCCCTTTTATAAATAGGGGTGTCCTTAGGAGATGGGGTCCTTTGCAGACTTTAGAACAGGGCTCTCCAACCTTGGGTCCCCAGATGTTGCTGGACTACAACTCCCAGAATTCCTCGCCATTAGCCATGCTGGCTGGGTATGCTGGGTGGGAGCTGCAGGCCAGCAACATCTGGGGACCCAAGGTTGGAGATCCCTGCTCTAGAGCATCTGCAAATTATCTTCTGCAAATTTGTGCATTTTTCCCCCATCCTGCGGCCCTGGGCCCTGGATCATTTCAGTACCTAGCACCACCTCTGCACCCCAAAAATAATCCCCCTTCTAATTATGCCTAAATTAAGTTCCCCCTTGGTTTTCTTTCCCCAAAGGGGGGGAAAGCCCCTTCTGTTCCCACCGAAGAAAGCCTAATCCCAATTTTACTCTTATTCCTACCACCAGCTCGGTTCTGTTTCCCCTTCAATCTCTGCATGCATCCCCAAAAGCAAAAACAGGGAGGGGGCTTTGCCAGGGAAAATAGGGACTGACCCTGTTTAAAAAAGGGACAGCTGGAACATATAGACTGGGTTCAGACAACAATAACCCACATAAGGGTTGAGTATGGATTGTTGTTGAAACCTGGGTTATCGTGTTGTCTGAACCCAGCCAAGATAAGAAACCATGGTGAACAACCCACAGATCACAACCCAACAACAGACCCTGGGTTCTCTTCATGGGTTGTTTGTAGTTAACAAGCCATGGCTTGTTATCTCGGCTGGATTCAGACAACACGATAACCCACGGTTCAAGAACAACCCACACTCAACCCTTGAGTGTGGGTTATCGTGTTGTCTGAATCCAGTCGTAGTCTTATTCTAAGACCACCGACTCAAAAGTTCCATAAAAACCAATGGAACTTACTTCCAAGTAAATGCATTTAGTATTGTAAGATTAGTGAAATTCCTGAAAACCACAGTTTAAGTTGATTTTATTATGGAAATATGCATTTTTGCAGGACTGGCACCACAGGTCAGCATGGTCGGGCACCTGCCAAGGGCCCACACCCCAGCAGGGGGCCACTGACAAAAGGTCTCTAGAGTTGTCCCTCCTCTTCACTGTTCACCCGCCTCTCGCTCTGCCCCAGACAATGGCGGTGATGATGAGGAGCAGGAGAGGCCATGGCCTCCTTGCTCCCTGCCTGCCAAGCGAGCAAGTTGTCTCCACGATGAGCAAGGGTGTTCAGAAGGTAGACTCACTCAGGGAGGGGACCCCTGGAGGGGGTCCTGCCCAGGGGCCCTCCAAAACCTGGAGCTGGCACTGCATTTTTGCAGAAAGGTAACAAAACACTTAAAACACTCCAAACAGCCTCTCTTCTGCACCAAAGAAAGTGTGCAATGAATGGCTTTCAATTCTCCTTTATTAATATTTTAGAGTTTTACCATGCAGGTCAACACTCTGTGATGATCCAGCCCAATAAAAATGACGCTGAGTGAATCATCAAGAAACCCGCTTTTTATTGATGATGCCGCACGTAAAATCAACATTGGAATCCGATACAACTTGAGGCTGGAGAGGACTGTTGGTATTTAGGGCAGAACAAAACAAGCATTTGCCTGATCCGAAAATGCCTTGACATTGGCAAACCAAAGTCACGATAATGCTTTGGGGTTGTGAGAAATGCGTCTTTCTATTTGTGGCGGCGCAATCCGGAACAGGGACTTTCTGGGATGTGTTTTGTGTGTCTGTCTGTGTGTTTAAAAAGAAACGAGTTTGTTGCTCTGAAAGGGGTTGTGTGAAGCAGTGTACTCTCAAGTCAATGTATTTATTGCATCACCCACAGTTCCCCCCTCCCCAATAATAGTTTGGGGAATATCAAATAATGCATGTGTAACATATTACCAGGGTACATATAACAGGGCTGGTGTGGGATAGGGAGGTTAGAGGGTCAGACTTGGATGGGAGAGGCCCAGGCTCAAACCCAAGGCCACTGGGTGACCTTAAGCCAGTGGTTCCCAACCTTGGGTCCCCAGATGTTGCTGGACTACAGCTCCCAGAATCCCTTGCTGCCTGGGTATGCTGGGAGCTGTAGGCCAGCAACATCTGGGGACCCAAAGTTGGGAACCACTGCAAGCCATAAAGCCCAGGGACCAAATATGGCCTTCTGGGGTTTCCCCAAAGGCCATGCCCCTTTCTCTCTGGCTCTCCCTCCCTCCGGTCATTTGGTCGTTTCCCAGCTTTTGTGCAGTTTCCCCCCCATTTTAAAAGGTTGAAATGCCTCTCCAAAGTCCGAGTTACTGGCAGGAACAGCTTTAAGGTGCAATCCTAAGCATGCTTAGACCGGTGTGTGTGTGTGTGTGTGTGTGTGTTACAACTCCCAGCATGCCCCTGTCAGTCATGCGTAAGATTGGGCCCTTAAGCTAAAATATGCTGGTATTCTTGGCCACGCCCACCACTGGAAGGCAGCCCCCCCCCCCCCCCGAGCCTCTTCCAAAATGGAATTTGGCCCGCGGGCTGAGGAAGGTTCTGCAGCCTGGCCTCGAAGTGATGATCTCTGAGTGTATGTAATGGACGATACAATAAATAATGAGCTGGATTATCAGACTCCTGCGAACTACGAATGCACATTCTCTGAACTCACGGGACTGCATCGCGTATGTAACGGCACGGGGTCCATGCGGAAGGCCGCTTTGGTTCTTTTCCAAATGCATCAGAGCCGGATGCTCCTGGAGGATTTTATGATTAAAAACGGGTTGTGACTAGGATGAGCAAATAAAACCAGTATTTTACTTGTATTCTAAGTTTTTTAAAAAAATACATCACACACAGAGATACACACACACATGTGTACATACTACAGTAATACCTTGGATTGCAAGTAACTTGGTTTGAGAGCGTTTTGCAAGACAAGCAAATTTTTAAATATTTATTTAATTTTTTTTTACTTGATATACAAGCGACGTCTTGCAATACAAGTACTGTAGTACGGCTTAAATTAAAAATCTCTGTACAAATTTTTTTTGGGGGGGATTTCGTTTTGATATAAGAGTGTTTTGGATTACAAGTACATTTCCGGAACGAATTATGCTCTCAATCCAAGGCATGACTGTATATATACACACACACAGATATACACATATACATTATACACACACACCTATACATACACACAACTACATATGCATATTATATATATATAAACAAATGCATACAAATATACATCACAGCTACTGATGAGGGTGGAAGCTGAAATGTTTAGCTCTAAATATATTTTGAAATTACTCTATTAAGTCTCTCTTTTATATATATATATACATATGCACACATATACATACACAAACACTATGTATACAAACAGAAATACATATACACTAAATATAAACACACACATATACCCAATCCATATATACACACACACACACAAATACTTACACATAATATATACACAAAATTACACATAATATATACACAAAATATATACAGATATACTATATATATATATATATATATATATACACACACACACACAAATACACTATACATATACAGAAACACATACACTATACTAGTGACTATCCCTTCGAAGGCAAGGGCGCCCTTCACAAACATGGCCGCCCCGTGCCTCTTCCCCCACCCACAAGAAAGATGGCCGCTCGCCGGCTCCGCTCCCGCCAAGCCGCCGCTTGCCCTTCTCCAAAAGGGCCTCGCCCGCTACCCCGCCGCTCTTCCGCCGGGCGCCTTGCCCTTCCCAAACATGGCGCCCGGCGGGTCGCTCCCGAGCAGGCCCCGCCCCCTGGCGTACAAGAGCCGCGGCCACGACGGCGCCGCCTGGTGGAAGCGGAGCGAGGCGAGGCCCGGCGGGGAGCGGGGGAGCCATAGCGGCGGCGGCGGCGGCGGCGGCGGCTCGGGGGATGCTCCTGCCGGCGGCTGGGTGAGGTCAGTTCCGGGGTGGAGCCGCCGCCGCCGCTCGGAGTGGTGCAGTGAGGGACAAACAAAAGGAGCCCCGGAGGGACGAGAGCCGGGACGGCGCTGCCAGGTGGGTGTGGCGGCGCCGGGGGTCTTCCCCTCAGGGAGGGCGCGGGGGGGGCTTTCCAGTGGCGGGGGACCCTTGCTCCCCATGGGGGGGGAGAGAGGGGGGCGCAAGGGATCCTAGGGCTGGAAGGAGGAAGATGCGGGGTGGACTCAGGAACCCAGAGGACTAGCAACCTCGTTGGTTTGATGTCTGTGAAGGGCGGGGGAGGGAGAGAAGAAAGGAGGAGAATGGGGAGGGTTACCCCTCTCCCCCTCCCCATTGAATATCTGGGAGGGGGCTTCGGGGATAGAGAGGGAGGAAGGGAGGGCTCAGGAATATGGAGGTCTAGTAACTTTGTTTGTTCGATGTCAGTGAAATGTGGGGTGGGCAGAATGGAGAGGATTCCCCTCTTCCCCGCTGTTTTTGTATATCTGGGTGGGGACTTCTGGCAGAGATAAGGGGCGCGGCGCTCTGGAACCCAGAGGACTAGCAACCTCGTTTGTTTGATGCCTGTGAAGGGCGGAGGGGGGGGGGAGGAAGAGAATGGGGAGGGTTGCCCCCCACCCCGCCCACTGCTTTGGAATATCAAGAAGGGGGCTTCTCGGGGCGGGTGGGGGGGGGAGAGAAAGGGAATGGGACTGCTCAGGAATCCAGAGGACTAGGAATCTCATTTATTTGATGTCTGTGAAAGGGATGAAATCTGCGGTAGGCAGAACGGAGAGTGTGCCGTCCTCCCCCATTGGCTATCAGGGAGGGGGCCTCTGGGATAGAGAGGGAAGAAGGGAGCTGCTCTGAAACCTAGAGGACTAGTAACTTGGTTTGTTTTGATGTAAGTGAAGGGGGTGAAATGCGGGGTAGGCAGAACGGAGAGTATTTCCTCCTCCCCCATTGAATATCAGGGAGGGGGCTTTTGGGAGAGAGAGAAGGGGAAGGCTCAGGAACCTAGAGGACTAGTAATCTGGTTTACTTGGTGTTTGTGAAGGGAGTGCGGTAGGCTGAATGAACAGTGTTCCCTCCCCCCCCCCGTTGTTTTTGACTATGAGATAAGGGGCTTCTGGGAAGGAGGGAAGGCAGACTCTGGGAATCTAGAGGACTAGTAACCTCATTTATTTCATATCAGTGAAGATGGGTGGTGCGGGAGTGGAATGGATAGTATGCCCCCCCCTTTGAATATCAGGCAGGGGGCTCTGGGGGAGAGGGGGGGAAGGGCTCAGGAACACTGAATGGGGGGGGGCTGCAGAATGGCGGGGTGCCTGCACATTTCCAGCTTGCGGGCTTTGGGGAGCGGGAACCTGGGAAAGGGGATGAGGCGCGTGGGGGGGGGTCTTAGCTAACTTGGGGTGGCGAACAAGCAGGAAAGGGATGGAAAGTTGAGGTCAGGAGTTTTGTTGGCGGCCCCCGCCCCCTGGCGTACAAGATTCCTCTTCGGGGCAACAGTAAAAAGTATGTGTCTGAAAGTAGGGTTTCTTGGGGGGGGGGCTTTGGGAGCCTGACTGTCAGCTTGAAAACTGGAAAAGGGGGAGCGTAATGGCTGTTAACTGTGGGGGGGGGGCCCTCCTAGAGCAGAAAGAAGAGGAGAGGACAGAGAGAGACAACTTGGGAACTGGAATAAGCAGGGAGAAAGTGGTGAAGAGGGGATTTCCACAGGGATATGCTTTAGCCCCAGGGGTGGGGTGGGGTTCAGGCCCCCACACAGGGCTGGTTGTGTGCAGTGAGGACAAGTGAGGGGCGGTGTAGGGCTTGGAGGCGAAAGTGGAAATCCCCAGAGACTGAGTGTGGACTAGCTTTGGAGGAGTGTTGGTGGCAAGTGAGGGCTCGGTGCAGGCAAGTGAGGGTAAGTAAAAGAGGTCTAAGAGGGAGCTTTTCTTTGGCCGTGAGAAAGAGTTGGTGTGGTTGGAAAACTGGTGGCAGATGGGAAAGCCCCATCTTTTCCTAGGATCTCGGCAAAACAGGATCCCCAAAATGGGAGTGGGGAGCGGGGCTGCTTCCCATCTCTGACACTTGTGGGCCTGGCCATGAGGAGGGGGTGGAGCGCAGGGGAAGAGGTGACAAGGAAGCTGGAAGATTGGGGTGGGAGGAAAGGGAGGAGGCAGCCTCTTATGGGAGGCCGTTGCTCTCCATATTCTGTTTTCGAACTTATGGGGCTGGCAAGGGGGTGGCATGAGAGGTGGAAGGATGCAGAGCCAACGGGACTGTAGCAGCGGGGCTGGCCGGAGGGTGCGCTTCAAGGCCCGGCAGCCTTTTAGGGGAGGAATTGTTAAAACAATTGGAGGAAAGCGGGAGGGGAGAGAGAGCAGGACCCTTTGCCACATGTGTTGGCAACTAACGGGTGGCAGGACGGCATGGAGACCGGAGGAGGAGGAAAGGGGGGGGCGTTGAGTTTGACAAGGCAGCTGGAAGAAGACTGATGCCTGGTTGGCCGGAAACGCTGGTGACTCAAGCTCTGAACAAGTCGAGAGAGGGGGCCAGAGAAGGTGTGTGGGTACTGTTACTATGTTACTAGTCCCTGCCGTGCGAGAGTTGGAAGGGGGCGGTGGTGTAAAAGGGAGAAGGGAAGTCTGGCGGAGGGCAGGGCAAGAAATGCTGGAAAGAAAGTGGGTGGCAGAGGGAGATTGTGGTGAGGGGGGGCGGAGAGGTTGCGCATGAAAAGAGGTGGAAGGAAGATACCAGGGGAAAGGCAGGGGTGGAGGCGGAAAAGATTTGGGCATGTGGAGGTGTGAGAATCGCTGTTTGGGAGCCCGTGAGCTGGGGTAGACTTTGGAGAGAAGGACGGTCCTGACTCATTGGGATTTTTGTGGCCAACCCGCCTCTTCCTCCTCCCCGAACTGTTTTTGCTTTAAAGCACTACCGGCACTATGCGCTGTGCCTCTGAGCCCTTGAGCTCTCATGCGCTTGTTTCACTGCCGTCCCTGACTGGGTCGTGGTTGCTGTAACAACACTCTCTGTGTGTCTTGTCTGTCGCAGAAACATCTTCCTTCTCTCTCTCTCACTCTTTCTTTAACTGGTTATGGGATGATGCCACTTTTCTTCGAAAAGGGTCATCTGAGTTTACGCTCTGTCTTTCTCGGACAGAGTGTGTGGGAAGGAAAGGGAACATGTGATTCCAGGAAATTGGCCCCAAATATCCTTACGGCAGGGATGGGTGAATTTCGTGAGCCAAGGGCCAGGAGCCAAGGTCTTGCTTTTGCGCTGGGTATAGTTGTGGAAGACAGAATGAATTCCTCCGGGGGAGGGGGCAGCTTCAGTGATAGCCCTTTTAATTTCGAAATTGTGTGTGTGTCTTGTTTGGTGGCATCTGAAAGGAGCCACGGTTCTGGGGGCTTAACAAACTGGAAAGAGGAACAAAATAAGTCCTACGGTCACAATAATTCAGGAGCAAGATGCGTTCCACTTCTGGCCCTGGAGATGTTTTGGCCTACAACTCCCATCAACCCCAGCCAGCACAGCCAATGGTGAGGGGAGTTGTAGGCCAAAGCATCTCCACGACCGGAAGTGGCTCACCTCTGTTTTAGGATTATGTGTGAGTGTGATGCAGCGAAAGCTGCATCACACATAAGAGAGAGAGATAACGGGTTTGTTTTCTTTCCAGAATAGCCTCCTCCGACCTGGTCCCCTCCAGAGGTGTGGGACTACAGTTCCCATCATAGCTGGCTGGAGGATTATGGGAGTTGTAGTGCAACTTCTCTGGAGGGCACCCAGATTGGGAAACGCTGTTCTAAAACTCTGCGTCACCCAGTAAAATAGGTTGAGAACAGAGGAGGCGCTTCTTCGTACCCATGCAAAATGAACTGATGGACTTGGCTGCCCCTGGGGGGGCCTTATGGGCGTTGGTGACTTTAATGGGGGTGGTGCAGTTAATATGAATCACAAAGGATAAGCTGGTCAGTGGCTGTGATTCTAGGATTGCTTAATAGAATCTCCACATTCAGGGGCAGTGTAGCTCTGAATACCAGTTGCTGGAAGGAAAGAACAGCAGGGAAAAGCTGTTGTCTTTATGGGCTTGCTTGTGGGCATCCCCCAGAAGCATCAAATTGGCCACCGTGGGAGGAAAAGGATGTTGCATGAGTTGAGCCTTCCCCCAGCTTTCTGCTTGCTGGACTATAGCCGCCATCGTGGACGAGGCAGGGGTTTTGTGCTGGTCCCGGGGGCAGCTCTGACATTCCTCTGTCTTTTTGGAATTTGAAATACAGGCCTCATAAACAAAGCGGGTTGTTAGTGTGTTTGAGGGCTATCGTTGTGGGTTTTTTTTTTTTAAAAAAAAGCGTGGTTAAGGGTGCAATCCCATACATGTTTAGACAGAAAAAAGTCCTACAACTCGCAGCATTCCCCAGCCAGCCATGCAACTGAGTCACTGAACCGTGGGTGGTTGTTGAAACATCGGGTTATCATGTTGTCTGAACCCAGCCAAGATAACAAACCATGGTGAACAGCCCACACAGTTCGCGACCCAACAACAAACCATGGGTTGTCTTCATGGGTTGTTCGTGGTTAACAAGCCGTGGCTTGTTAGCGCAGCTGGGTTCAGACAACACAATAACCCATGGTTCAAAGACAACCCACACTCAGCCCTTGAATGTGGGTTATCGTGTTGTCTGAACCTAGTCAACATCTAGATCAGTGTTCTCCAACCTTGGGTCCCCAGATGTTTTTGGCCTACAACTCCCAGCTGGGGCATGCTGGGAGTTGTAGGCCAAAAACATCTGGGGACCCAAGGTTGGAGAACACTGATCTAGAAGGTTCCTGGATTAGTGGCTGAATTTGCCCATAAAGCTTTCTTCCCTTTTTTTTTTTTATGGCGTTTGTTTGTTTTTATGAACGCTGTTCTCAGCTACCCTTTCGAGACTACTTTTTCCCAAGGCGATGCCCCCTCCTCCGTGTAAGGGAAAGAAGAACATCTCTCGAGGTGATGCAGTTTTTAGAAACGTTTGTGTCCAAACAACAAATGTTTTTGATAACAGTGCCCAGTTAAAGGCAGATGTCTGTTTATTTATTCTGCTTGATATCCTAAGATCTCTAACCAGTTCATAACACGCATGTATGTACTATAAAAATGCAATATAAAACCAATATAGAAACAGTGAAAGAGCAAGAGGGAACGCCCCCCACCCAATAAATACATAAAAACATTACGACAAGAGAATCGTAAAACAGAGCAGTGTCATATTCCATTAGGAGTCAGAGAAAGTCTGTGTAAACCAACATGTCTTCAACATGTTTTAAAGCTGCATGATGGGGCTTGCTTCTGAGTAGACACGCATAGCATTGCGCTGTCGTTTGATCAGACGTTTTTAATAGATTAATTTAAGCCATGAGGCAATTAAACATTGTGTCCCTCATAAATTTCCTTGTGTTTCTCCCCCACCTCTGCAGCATGTGGCTTGGTTTGCTTGCTCGAGCCATCTGAAGTGGTCTGTTTCTTTTCCTTTTTTCTTCCTGCTCGTTACGCTTTGGAAAGAAGTCCACTAATTTTATTTTTTTTGCTCCCGCCTGGCCACACATACACGGTATCTGCATCGGTTACCGTTTGTGAGGCACGCCAGGGGCTTGGAAAGGAATGGATGTCTGTAAAAGCTTTCTTGCGTGGTCACCCAGAGCTGATTTTTAAACACAAACAAGTCATGATCTTAGTTAACACTGGCTTGTGGCTTGTGGACATATCTGTGGTGTAGCCTGGGGGATTTGGTGAATTATCTTGCCTTGCACAGTGAGAGATTGCTGGAGGAATGCCTTTTGGTCAATTGCAATTAAGAGCTAATGGCCTTCACAAGCACAATACCGGCACACACACACACCATAAAAATCACATTTCTAGAAACACAAATATATAATAAAATGCAATAAAGCCATCAGCAAAATAGGCAGTTAATGGGGAACACACCCCACTTGTCTCTACCCCAAAAGCTTGCACCAAAAAAGTTTTCTGGTGGTGGTGGTGGTGGTGGTGGTGGTATTATTATTATTATTATTATTATTATTATTATTATTATTATTATTAGCAGTTATATTTTGCCTCTTTTCTTCTTGCAAGGAACCCAGGCCAGTCAGGGCGGCTTACATAATCCTCTTCCTCCTCCATTTTATCCTGACAACAATCCTGTGAGGTAGGTCAGGCTGAGAGTCAGTGGCTGGCCCAAAGTCACCCAGTGAGCTTCATGGCCGAGTGGGCGACTTGAACCTAGAACTCCCGAGTTCCACTCTAACCACTAGGCCAGACTTGCTCTCCTGGCTCCCAATGATCCTCCCCCCCCTATTTTATCCTCACAACAACCCTGCAAGGTAAGGGAGGCTGAGAGTCAGGGACTGGCCCAAAGTCGCCCAGGGAGCTCCATGGCCAAGTAGGGACAAGAA
This sequence comes from Shinisaurus crocodilurus, assembly GCA_021292165.1. Lineage (NCBI taxonomy): Eukaryota > Metazoa > Chordata > Lepidosauria > Squamata > Shinisauridae > Shinisaurus > Shinisaurus crocodilurus. Next base: position 1,794,626 of record JAHFWL010001188.1, on the reverse strand, counting down.
CCCGGGTCTCCCGAGTCCCAGTCCAGCACTCTCACCACTACGCCACACTGGTACGTAGATGACAACAGCGTAGGGGACCACCAGATTTCGGCTGGGGGGAGGGTTCCATTGCCGTGATTGTGTAGTTAATGTGTGGATGGAATTCGCTGCCTCAAGATGTGACGAGGACCACAGCCTAGATCAGGGGTGCACAGTATTTTCGTGCGCTTCCCTTTCCTTCAAAAGATTCCTTCCAGCACCCCACCCCGCCCTTCTGCCTCCACCGTCCTCTCCAAAGCAAGTGAACGATTTCCTTTTCCACCTACTTTCCCGCTTACTTTCGAAGAGTGCGGTCCCGTCAGGACCAGCCATGCTCTAAGGGTCCTAGAGCTCTCTCGGCTGCTTGAGCGTCCTCTCGGAAGCGGGCCTGCAGAAACCTTTGGCGTCATCGGCGGGGGTGGCGGTGATCGGCGGGGTGGGTGGGTGAAATCGGCGGGCAGGGTGGGTGAAATCGGCGGGCACCAGAGATGTCACAACAAGGGAAAAATCAGGGACAGGAGGGCATGAGAGAAATCGGTAGCGGGCCTCGTTTGCGAGAGGCAGTGTGGCCTAGTGGTTTGAGTGTTGGACTGGGACTCGGGAGATCCGGTTCTAGTCCCCAGTCGGCCATGAAGCTCACCGGGTGACTTTGGGCCAGTCCCTGACTCTCAGCCTAACCCACCTCACAGGGTTGTTGTGAGGATAAAAATGGAGAGGAGGAGGACTACATAAGCAGCCTTGGGTTCCTTGCAGGAAAAAAGCTGGGATAGAAATATAATAAATACATTTTGTTCTGCGCAGCCCTGGCTTTAAAAGGGGTGCACACAAATTCCTGCAGGACAGATTTATCAGCAGCTGCTGTCCAGGATGGCTTAGGTGTAATCCGCAGGTTTGGAGGACGTGTATCCCGGTTGTTCGGCGTTGGACTGAACTATCTGGGCCAGGCTTCCCCAACCTGAAACCCTCCTGTGGTGTTGGACCATAGCTCCCAGCTAGCTGGGGGATGCTGGGAGTTGTAGTCCAACCCCTCTGGGTGGCGCTGCGTTGGGGACGGCTGATCCGGACCCTTGGCCTGATCCAGCTGGCCTTTTCTCATGTCCCTCGCGAGGCTTATGACAAGCATGAATATTCCAGAGGCCTTTTGCTCAAGCGCTTTATCGGAGATAAAGCGCTTGAGCAAAAGGCCTCTGGAATATTCATGCTTTTCATAAGGCCACCCTGTTGCCCTGAAGTATCGAATGGCTGCGGGTGACCGGCTTTTTGTTCCCTTCCCAAGCGTTTCCAGTAAAACTGCAGGGCGGTCAAGCCCGACCTGCGTTAGCAACTCAACTGTGTGTTTTGTTTTTTAAGGTCACCGCTCCCATGGCGTTCGGGGCATGCGTCCTTTCGGCACCCACTCAGGATCCAGCGCTTGGAGGCAACCTTGGTATTCTGCACAGAGGACTGAAGTGCAGATAGCAGAAGAAGCCAGCCGTGGGGCGAAGGCCGGCGTCCTATTCCTAAGAGGTTGCTCTGGGGATGACGTACTTGGTAATGTGGTTTGGTTTTGTTTTTAATTCTTCTAAAATGCAAGAGCGCAGAGAGAAAGAAACTCCTGGTCTAAGGCCAAATGGAAAAAGCCTGCAGGCGAGAGGGTAAAGCAAAAAGGGAAAAGCAAGGAAGTGTTCTTGCATCTCATTACTATTTCAGCCATGACTTGAATGTATTTCTGTAAAGTATTTTTTTTTATCCTGCTCCTTGGCCAGAAGGGCTCCCCGGAGCAGCTTACTGGTAAAACAAGGCAGTTCTTGCGCACGAGTTTTACAGTCTGAGAAGCGCACAGCATATAAGGAACAAGGGATGGGGAGGGAAGAGGAAAAGTCTGAATCGGAGATGGGTTTGGAAACTGAGGGCACAATCCTATGCAGGTTTAGACAGAAAAAAAGTCCTACAACTCCCAGCATTCCCCAGCCAGCATAGCTCTCGGGGGCCACATTCCGGTGGTGACTGTGGCTGGAGGCAAAACAAAGCAGGACCAAACTACCAGTATATTTCGGCTTAAAGCACTTCCTTAGGGGAGGCATTTCAACCTTTTAGAATGAGGGGAAAGCGTGGAAAAGCTGAGAAACCACCAAATGATTGGCAGTCAAGCGAAAGGGGGCATGGTTCGGGGAAGGGGGTGTGGCATTCTGGGGGGCCCGGCCGGGCCAGATGTGGCCCTCAGCCTGAGGTTCTGCACCACTGGAGTAGCCCGTATTGGGCTAGTGGTCTGACTCCATATAAAGCAGCTTCATATGTGATACTTTAGTGGCCCGTCCCTGTCCATTCTGGGAGCGTCTTTCCCGAGTCCCTGTTTTTGCTGGATTCCTTCCAGTCTCCCCCCCCCCCCAAGTTTTTTCTCCTCTCTTTCTTCCAATTCTACATTCCTGCTTCCACTTTCTGCGGCCACTTCCCAAGTTTCCCCTGGGGACATCCCAGCGTTGTATGTTATGAGTAACGGAGTCGTCATTCAATTAACGTGTTGGCTTTAATTAAGCCAATTACAGATTCTTTAGTCAGGCGTGCCTAATGGATACCTCGGTAATAACATCCCAGACCGTGTCTGAAAAGCGAGATCATTGTCCGCGTCGCAGCAGCTCACGAGAGAGAAATGAAATGTGAAATGACCATGAAGCTGTCTGCTTCTGCAAAGAAAGGGACTGAGGTGGTCATAAATTGCTGTTTTAACTTCACGGGAAACTTTAGTCTCACCTTGAAAGCGAAGTTAAACTGTGTTAAAAGACTACTTAGCGGAACCTTTCCTGCAGCAAAGAAACATTGCCCTCTTCCTCTCTCTTTCTGCGTTAATTACTGAGTTCTATTAACACCTGATGGAAAACAATTTTTTGTGGCAAGGAGGAAGTCGCTCGGTTTCTTTTCTTCTTCCTTCCCCCCCACCCTCCAAATCTGGGTTTGCGCTCCCAGGGCTGCAGTTTGCAGGGGGAAATCGGTTGTGATGTGTGAAAAGGTGTTCCCATAGTCCTCGTGGGCCATTCCTGATTCGCCTCGCCGAGGAACTCCTGATCGGCTCCCAAGGGGACCGCGGATGCACTGTTTTTGAAAAGACTGTTCTCGACAGGTTGCTCACCTTTGGGGATGCTTTTGTGGTCGGTGGCCGAAGTGGCTGGCTTAGAACTCCCCCCACTTTGCGATCTGGGTAAAGGTGGTGTTTTTAACATCACAATCGGTGGATTTTAGAATGCTTGGCGCATCTATGCTCTAGAACACCTGGTCTCTGAGAAAATGGGAGAGATAGGTGAGCACAAAATCTTCAGCATTCAGTACTTTCAGGAGGGGTTTATTTTTTATAGTATTTCTTTCCCAGTCCTCTCCTCTTCCTTCCAAGCTTCCTTCATCTTTACCAGCTCAAGAAATAATCTCGGGTCTGCGGTCTTATAGATTTCATAGATCATAGAGGGCCTACTAGGCCATCGAGTCCAACCCCCTGCTCAATACAGGAAACTAGAGGAGGGGTCTCCCATCCAAGTAATAACCAGGCCTGACCCTGCTTAGCTTTCCACGCTCAGACAAGCTGAGCCAGCGTGAGCCACAGGCCTGTCTTTGACACTTCGTGCAAAGGTGCAAATTCGCACTCCGATAAGGCTGCCAAATCAACACTGTGATACATGTGAGAAAAAGACACAGGTAGCCTTGATTCTCCAATGCTGGGACCTCCAACGTGGAGCCCGTGGGCCCCAATATGCCCACAGGCACCTCTCTTGGTACCCACCAGGCTCCCTGCCTGTCCTGATTTTTATTTTATTTTATTACGATTTTTTAATTAATCATTGTTTAACTTGGAGACTGGCGTGTACTGCAAAGGGAACTGCTGCCTTCCAGCACCATCTTTATTTGGGTTCAGAGGAGGTGGTTCTGTGTTCTGTGATCCCTTGCTCTGATTTCTACCTTTGCAATTCTTTGCTAAGGCTTTTGCTCAGCCTGCAAGCATAAATAGCCAGTATTCTCAGGGTGCCTTAAAGACCAGTAGATAGATGCAGTGCCCACTTTCATAGGCTCTTGCATACAGAAGCTCAGGCCGCCATAAATCTGTTAGCCTTTTAAGGTGCAGCTGTTCTTCTAGAATTTCTCCACACGGAATAATTAGTTCAGTACACTTGGCATACAGCCCTGGGGGGGTTGCTTAGCCACTTAAAAGATCCAGGGCGCAGGCCCATGGGACAAATCTCTGTAAAATCTGCATATGCTCCCGTGTAACTACGTGATGAGCCAGTGTGGCGTAGTGGTTAGAGTGTTGGACTGGGACCCTGGAGGTCTGGGTTCTATTCCCCGCTCGGCCATGAAACTCACTGGGTGACCTTGTCAGCCAGTCACTGACTCAGCCTAACCTACCTCACAGGGTTGTTGTGAGGATAAAATGGAGAGGAGGAGGATGATTATGTAAGCCACCTTGGGTTCCTTGCAGGAAAAAAGGTGGGTATAAATATAATAAATAAATAACTATGTATATGCCAATTTCACAGGCGGCAATGCCAGCCGAACGATCTCAATAATCTCAAAATAAAATAAATTATTCGGTTAATTTGCCCCCTGGCTCTCAAGGATCATTGCAAACCAATGCGAATTCTCTCTCTCTCTCCTAAGCTGAACTGTCATGCAGGAAAATACTTTTGCAGGGATGTTGTTGCTGGCGCCGTATGGATTTGGTCCGTTCCGTCTGTAGTTTTGAGGATTAGTCGGGCTTATTCTGTTCTGTCGTTTCTCCCATTGACAGAATCGGATTTTTTAAAACCAGGATTTTGTTCTGCTTGCGCTAATTTGCATCGGTGCTGATACGCATTGATGCATGCGCACACGTGCGCACTTGCGCTAATGCACGGTGGTGCAAATTCCCCCCCAAGTGAAAATCTGGTCCTCAAGATCCGCATGACTCAAAGAAAGCTGGTCCGCTCTGGAATCCACAGGTCGGATTCGTACAGATCCAAACTCATTTGAATCGGCTGCAGATTTCCCCGACAACCCCAGCCGCAGCCTGTGCGAAGGGGAGAGTCAATCCTTCCGTCCCCAGCTGCAGTCCCTGGCTCAGCTTGCCTGGGCGTGGAAAGCTAAGCAAGGTCAGCCTGGTTATGACTTGGATGGGAGACCCCTCCTCTAGTTTCCTGCATTGAGCAGGGGGTTGGACTCTATGGCCTTGTAGGCCCCTTCCAACTCTATGATCTATGAAGTCCCCCTTGAAAATTGCATCTGTGTATGGCAATTAAGCTGCGGGAGGGGAATTTTCCAGTGGGTGCTCAGGGCTCTGAGGGATAGATCCAGGGGCCCTGAGAAATTTATCCGTGCCATGGCTCCATCGGCCCATCGCCCAGGGGCCTGGTCCAGCCAAGGCACCTTACTTTAGATTTGAGGATAATCGGGAAGAAACAAGACCATTTGTGTGAAAGGTAACACACAGTTTATTTAATATATAGATGAAATATGGATGCAGATTATCAATAAGCGAGCAAAGCAAAAACTTACACACACGTCCCTCCAGTTGCAGGGCTTCCTACTAAGCGTGATCTTGCCCCGGGGGGGGGGGCACTGAGATGCATGGACACCCGCACACGCCTCGTCTCAAGTGGAAAGCCAGACTTCTAACTAACAGTGTGCTACAGGTTTTATAAGCTGTCTCCCTGCAGTCGAGAAGCTGCCAAGAGCTGCCAGCGGGGGAGCGGAGGGAGGGCGAGAGGAGACCCAGCCCGCCCCAAATAAGCACTGGGAAGTGTACACAAGGCTCCTTATCTCAGGAATGAGGTAAGGAGTTCACGGAGACTGGCACCTAGCGAGCGCACGTACTGGGCGCCCTGCTGGGCCACAGGTCTCTCGCGGCAATTGAAGCCTAACAATGATCCGGTTGCGTTCCAGCCAGCTCTTGCGTTGCAGCTACTCTACAGGCCCGCGCGGTGAGCGGTTCACTGCCACAACTCCTCGCTGCCACGTCTTCCAGGCTTAGCCACGCCGCTGTGCGCAGCCATTTCTCACCTGGCGAGGGCGACGGGGGGGCGCAAAGGGGCGAGAGGAGCAGCAGTGGCGCAGATTGGTGCCCGGAGAGGAGAGGACCGCCGGGCAGAGACTTGCGTGTCTGCATCGGGGAAAGCCCAGGCGATGGGAGGTTTTTTTTCCTGACAAGGTCCGTCTTGGGCAGCCGTCCTCCACCCAGTGCCCTCCAGATGTGTTGGACTACAACTCCCATTGGCCCCAGCCAGCTTGGGTCAGGGATGCTGGGAGTTGCCACCCTCGGAACCTCGGGAGGGTCCCAGGCTGGGGAAGTCTGGCCTTGAGAGGGTGCCCGCCGTCTTTTGAGGACGGTGAGGCTTTTCCTCCCCGCGGCGGACTTCAGGCAGGGCGTGGGTGGGAGAGGTTTGCCTTCCCACGCAGTGCAGAATGTGGCCCGCTTGCTCAGCCGGACGTTCCCCTGGCTGAAATAAATGCATATCCTCCCCAGTTTAACCCACCTCGGTTTCACTTGCCTTCCTCGGCTTTTGCCCTCTGTCAGATTTAAGAGGGCATGCTCCTTGGGGCAGGGATCTGCCCTCTTCAACCAGGGCTGTTCGAACATCTTTCAGCCCAAGGGCTGCATTCCATTTCGGCGTGCTTGAGGGGAAGGGGGTGTGACCAAGGAAAGGGGTGTGTGACTATTTGGAAACCCAGGGCCGGCCATATTTGGCCCCCTGACTTACTGCCATTCAGTATCAACAGTGCCGTATGAAGGATCAATAATTACGAACATAAGGAGAGCCCTGCTGGATCAGGGCAAAGGTCCACCTCGTCCAGCATTCTGTTCCCACAGTGGCCAAGCAGCCGCCCGTGGGATCCCACAGGCAGGACATGAGCGCAACTGCACCCTCCCACCCATGTTCCCCAGCAACTGGTGTGCACAGGCACACTGCCTCCGATACTGGAGGTAGCTCTGTTTGTATCACGCCCGATTTGTGAAAGCTCCTGGTCGTGTGCAGAGGAGCCGTCTCAGAGTCGCACAGTCTTTCCCCCTCTGCCCCGTCGATGCATCTCTGCCTCCGTACGCACCTGTCTCCTCCACCTGGGCTGTGGAATTCTCCCGTCCTTGAGAGCCCCTGCGCTCCCCTCCAAGCTGACGTGCAAACGCTGGCCTTGGGCCGGAAGCCTGGGACCTCGTGACTCGGCACGTTCACAGCTCGTAAGCCCCTGCTCGCTTGGGTGTCGGGTCGCTCTCCCGCCAGCGCTCGCTCGCGCTGCCCTGCTGTCATGCCGGCACCTGGGATGCTGCTTCAGCACATCGCCCGTTCCTTTCCTGGCAGCGGCAGAATCGGACCCCGCGCCGGAGGGGAGGGGTCCGTGCTCGGCAGTTGAAGCGCACCCTTTGCATGCGGAAGTCCCCCGGTTCGACACCCCACCCACCCCCGTTGTCTCACGTTAAGACAGTGTTTCTCAACCTTGGGTCCCCAGATGTTTTTGGCCTACAACTCCCAGCATGCCCCAGCCAGCTATGCTGGCTGGGGCATGCTGGGAGTTGTAGGCCAAAAACATCTGGGGACCCAAAGTTGAGAAACACTGCGTTAAGACAAGGTTGTACACTCCCCTTATACAAATCTGTGGTGCGACCGTACTTGGAATACTGTGTACGGTTCTGGTCACCGCTTCTAAAAAAAGGATATTGTAGGGTTGGAAAAAGCGCAGAAAAGGGCAACTAAAATGATCCAGGGGCTGGAGCAACTCCCTTGTGAGGAAAGGTTGCAGCAGCTGGGACTGTTTAGCTTAGAAAATGGGCAACTAAAGAGAGGCATGACAGAGGTGTACAAAATTCTGCATGATGCGGAGGAAGGGGAGAGGGAGGCATTTTTCTTGCTCTCCTAATACTTGAACCCGAAGGGGTCATGTTCAGGACAGATCAAAGGCAGGACTTCTTCACCCAGCGCAGAGTTCAGCTGTGGAATTCACTTCCACAAGATGTTGTGACAGCCACCGATTTGGACGGCTTTAAAGAGGGGATTGGACCAGTTCATGAAGGAGAAGGCTATCCATGGCTACTAGTCCTGGTGGCTCTATGCTACCTCCAGCATCAGTTTTCTCCGTTTGGCTTTCACGCAACGCTTCCGACTGCCTTTCACCATCAAAAATGCCCTGAGATGAATGGGCATTGGTTTCCTTGTGCTTCTTCTGCACAAACCCTTCACTTTTAGTCTTTTCCGAGAAAGTCTTTGAGCTCTCTTGTTGCCAGGAAAACTTTCCCTCAAAAGGGAGCTAGAAACGCCGAGTTCTTTGAAAAGATCCCCCCCCCCCGACACACACAGTTTGTAAAGGACACGGAGGAGGCGAATCACCCGTCCTCGTTTTTTGGGGGGTGTAGGAGTTCTTATTGGCCTCTCCGTTGTGCCAGGACAAGAAAAGGCTTTGTGTGCGTATTTTTCATTCTAGTATTTCAAGTGGCCCATTTTGAGGCGCTCACTGGGGGTAAGTTTTGAGAGAATCAGCTCGTTTCCGCTTGCCCGCCACCCACTTCTTTTGCAAAGAAGGGACATTGTTGTCTTTAGACCAGATAAGAGCCCAGTGAACTTCTGAATTTTTATTTTTTTTTAAATGCTGCTGGGGTGTCAAAGAGGTCAGATTTTATGGCGAGCAAGTCACATACAATGAGCAAACGTAACTAAGGAATTAGAAGGCCAAATGAATACAGTACAAAGTTTAGAGACTAGTGCAATCCTATACGTGTCTACTCAGAAGTAAACCCAGTGGGATTGACTCCCGTGTAAGTGTGTATAGGATTGCAGTCTGAGAGTGCAAGACTATACAATCGTGCGTGAGAATAAGTCGCATTGAGTTCAGTAGGACGCCGGTCTTCTGAGCAGATACGAATAGGATTGCGCTGTAGATTAGAACAAATTTAAAACAAATGCGACAGTGTCTGGAAATTGAAACCCCAAGGTATTCCTGAGTTTGCAGAGGGTGGGAAATACCTTTTTGGTTCTATGGACCTGCTTTTAGTGGAATATCTAGACACCGGAAACACAGCGGCTATTGGGATAGAAGCAGCATGTCAAATAGACTTGAAGATAAGTATACCAAGAGACTTCTGCATGACTTTCCTTTGACCCTGCTACGCTAAGGAATGTTTGGAGATTTAAGATATCGGTTGCTCGTTTTCGGGGCGGTAGTGCAAAGCATTAAGCAGTCAAAATGTAAAATAATTCTGACGCTGCAGTGGCCTTAAGCCAGTTTGAAACATCTGGCTGCAGTTTTTCTGGCTTTACTTTCTGTGATTAATGTATGTCTGAGTGCTGGTACCAGTTTTCTTCAAACCTGGGTTTTGTTATACTCCGTGCATGTCTAGAATTGCTTGCAATAGTGCTTAACAGTCTATAGCAGTGTTCTCCAACCTTGGGTCCCCAGATGTTTTTTGGCCTGCAACTCCCAGCATGGGGCATGCTGGGAGTTGTAGGCCAAAAACATCTGGGGACCCAAGGTTGGAGAACACTGGTCTATACGGTTTAGTCTCTTTCCATTTCTGGAGCGGTAGCCATGGTAGTCTATTGCAGTGAAAACAACAAAGAGCCTTGTGGCTCCTTAAAGATGGAACAAATTTATTTTGGCATAAGCGTCTTCATCACAGTGTGCATGTGTGAATTGGTTTACCTAGTGTCAGGGTGTTTCTTTTATCGGCACCCGATGGTTTTGTGATTGTGAATGGCCACGTCTTCGTAATGTGATTTTCATTGCACAATATTTTCTGCACTGAATCTCCTCCTGACCTCATGGCTTACAACTCTCCCCTCTGCCCTCACCGTATGTTCCGCTTAGATTACCTGAACCTTTCCATATTACTCCATGCATCTGATGAAGAAGGCTGTAGATCATAAAAGCGTACGTCAGAATACATTTGTCAGTATTTATTCATTTTTGTTTTTAAAAAGTTTATCCAACTCCTCAGCCCCCCCCCCCAAGCTTCCACAGGACAGTCCCTGCCTGCAGGCTTACAACCTTAAAAAAAGAGGGGGGACACAGCATGTAAGGAAAAAGGGATGGGGAGGGAAGAGGAACAAGATCAGTAGAGTTTCAGCAGAGATGGTAGAATGGCCCGTCTATCTCATATTATTTCTAAGCTGCCTTTAAGGGTAGAACCCTCACATCTCCTGGGGGGCGGGGGGGGCACAGTCCAACTGGAGCAGGCCATATTATCTCCCTCATTCCTTCTTCCTTTCCTCAGGGCAGATTACGGTAGGTCTTTAAGGTGCCACAAGTCTCTGTTGCTTTTTCCGCATTGAATCTGGTGTGTGTTTTGGCAAAGTGGCTTGGCTCCAAAGTTTCTAGTCCTCATGGTGGCAGGAGAAAAAAAACCCTGTAGGGGTAGTTCCCCAACCCAACCCAACCCAACCCCCAAACCCTGTAGGGAATGAATTTAAATTACTTTAAGTATATGGCCTCTGTGTTGGAACTCTTGATTTCCATCTCACCTGCAAGGGTCTAGTTAATGAAAGAGTGTGCCGGTTTTCTGCTCCCCCCCACAACAGTCCTTTGGATACATGGGAATTCACTGCAGGGCACTCCCCAGAACTGTGCCGAGGAGGAAGGGAGCAGAAGATGCTTTTAGATGCAGATCACGTCTGTTAAACTTTTGCCTGGTCAAGTGTTGTTGTGAGTATTTGGCAAACGGCTGCCTACAGAGCTGCAGGCATGCTGTGCTTTTTAAATTTGGGCTCCCTCTTCCTAGGGGACGACGACTCTGCAGTACATTCTCCTTCCCTCCTCTTTAACGCTATATCCCCCCCCTCCCCTGCCGGCCCCCAAAAGATGTTTGTCTTTGGGTAGCCATGACGCTGCGCTCTCATCATCCTCTTGTCCGTCTTCCCTCCCTCTGCCCTTCATTTTCATGAACTTGCTGCGGCCGCTCAGTAGCGCAAGCCAGCAGAAAGCATCCCCTTCGCGACCCCGCTGTCGCCTCCAATCTGGCCAAACGGCATCACCGCATTTAAGGGGAGCGAGGAGGCGGGGGCCATTCTCGCTTGCTGTGTCCACACACACCCCTTTTAAGATGCTCTTGTGCCTGGGGACTCTGCCTGTAGGATGTACGGTCACTGCTGTGCCACTCACAGCAATACCGTTTCTCCAACTCCCGTCTTTAGCAGAGGTTGGCAAAGCCGCTTTGGAAGCGAACTTCAGCTGCCCGGTCATTTCGTCCTATAAATACCTTCGGCCTATACAGAGCTGCGGCTGTTGAGCGGTATAGGAATGTAAGAAATGAAATACTCGGTTAACAGATGTTCGACATGATGTAGCTAATTTGTTTTGTGTGGGTTTTTTTTAAACTGGGAGGGGGCCGAAGCTCAGTGGTGGAGCCCCCGCTTAGCATGCGGAAGGTTCCAGGTTCGATGTGGGGCTGGAAAAACTCCTGCCTGGAGCCCTGGAGAACCGTGGCTGCCGGTCAGTGTTGCCAATACCGGGCTGGGCGGACCAAGGTTCTGACAGTATAAAGTGGCTTCCTATATTCCTGGTTGATCCAGCCCTCTGTGCAGAACCTTGAGGACTGGGCTCTTGCCGTGTTTCTATGTGAAGGACAATAGCTCAGTGCCGGAGCTCCGGCTTTGCAGGCAGAAGGTCCCAGGTTTGATCCCCCAGCAGCATCTCCAGGTAGGGCCCGGACTCGGGAGATCCAGGTTCGAGTCCCCGCTCGGCCATGAAACTCACTGGGTGACTTTGGGCCAGTCGCTGACTCTCAGCCTCACCTACCTCACAGGGTTGTTGTGAGGATAAAATGGAGAGGAGGAGGAGGATCATGTAAGCCGCCTTGAGTTCCTTTCAGGAAAAAAGGTGCACTATAAATATAATAAATAAATAAAATAAATCCCTGCCTGAAACCCTGGAGAGCTGCTTCTGCCAGTCTGCGTCAGCAGTACTGAGCTATATGGGCCAAGGGTCTAACTTAGTTCCCGTGATCCCCTTTAAAGCAGCCCCTTTATCGGAACCATGAGGACTAGAATCTTTGTTTTTAAGAGGAATGGCTGTAGTAGCTCAGTGGCGGAGCCCCTGCTTTGCATGCAGGAAGGTCCCCGGTTTGATCTCCTGGCAGCATCTCCAGGTGGGGCTGGGAAAACTCCTGCCTGGAGGCCCTGCGGAGCCGTGGCTGCCGGTCAGTGACACCAAATACTGGGCTGGGTGGACCCAGGGTCCGACTGGGTATACGGCAGCTTCCAGTGTTCCCACAATTCTGTGAATGAGGCAGGGCGGTTGCCCAACAAAAGCCTCGTCCGGAAGCACCTTCAGGAAGGGGACGACATTTCCCTAGGTACAAACTGGAGCACAGGGGGACTGCTTAGCGGTGGCGGGCTGGATTTTCCCCACAGGCCTGAGTTTCCACCCCCACCCCCCGAGTTAAAGAATCTACCTGAGAGTTTGGAGAAGTCCGCATTGGTTAGACCAGTGTTCTAGCTGGCTGGGGCATGCTGGGAGTTGTAGGCCAAAAACATCTGGGGACCCAAGGTTGGAGAACACTGGGTTAGACAGAACAATGGCCTGACTCTGTCTTCTCAGTGGCTTCTTCCTGTAAAAGCAGCTCTTCCTCCCCTGCTAGTGAATGTGTCAGTATTTCTGCTTCCTGGAAAGCACAGGTGAACAAACATGCATGGCCAAACAAAAGGGGAGCGGAGAATAAACTTAGCGGTTAATTTGATGTGCGCTGTACAAAAAGATCAGCAATGGGAACAGATATAGATGCAGCTGGTAAAACTGTCTTTTAAAACATGGGGTAGAGTTACTAAAACTCCTCAGCCTGGCAGGTTAAATGTCTGCCTGAATAGATAGAAAGACAGATAGACACACATACAAAAGCCGCCTGTGCCGGCCGGTTTTCCCTAATCATGCACGCTGGTGTGGCTCCCCGTGTCGGCCACACCTGGGTGGAACGGCTTTTTTGGGGTGGCCAGCAACCCTCAGATAACCCATGGGCTGTTGGGTTAATTCAGTGCTTCTCAAATAGTGGGGCGGGGCCCCCAGGGGGGGCGCGAGGCTCCGTAAAGGGGGGCTCGTTTGACCTCAGTTAAAAGTTTTTTTAATATTGTGTTCCTTTAAATCCTGTGCTCCTTTAAATCTTTTCTGCTACAGTTAATAAAGCTATTCTTTGTTGTAAATTGATCCACGTTTCTTTCTTTTTTAATTCTCTTATACGTTAATAAGGATACAGTGTTATGCAGAGGTGTACTTATAACAATTTTATAGACAAATGATACTATTTACAGTCGTGCGGGGGGCGCGAAATGTTTTCTTCTTCCTAGGGGGGGCATGACAGAAAATAATTGAGAAGCACTGGGTTAATTTGAGGGATGCTGCCCACCCCAAACAAGCCGTGCCAAACAGGTTCGGCCGACACGGGAGAGCCACGCCAGCATGCGCGATTAGGGAAATCAGCCCGGCACACACGGCGGCTGCAAAGAGCCTACCTTGCTCTCCTCGTGAAAAAAGAGGACCTGGCGTCCAAATCGGGTAGAGGCAGATCTGCAGGCCTGGGCGAGTGTGACTTAAACTAGGTTTTTTCTCTCTCTTCCTTGGCCTTACTGCATTACTGGTCTTAATTAATCCTTCATCTTGGGGCTCTCTGGTTTTAGCCTTTCTGAAAATCTTGTTTGTACTATTACATGCACACAGAAAGGCAAGGTATCGATGCGATAAGTCGAATGAACTTTTGCTCCTTTTTTTTCCTGCAGCGTTCCTAAAACGCCAACACTCTCCCGCCTTCTTAGTCAGGAGGCGTTCCCACAAAGGCTTGTGGTGGTGGTGGTTGTTTTTTGTTCTTTGTGTTGCTTTATCTTATGTGGTTTTTCTGGAAAGATTTTCCCAGGCAAGTGATTGTCAGTTAAATTGCATAGGGTAACTTGCAGCGGGGCAAAAAATCAGTTTGTGTCGGAAAGGTTTCTTCTGATGCCCAAGTGAGATCTAATTTAGCATGTTTATTTTACTTGTATTTAGTAAATGACAAAGCTAAAAAAATATATAGCTCGTGTTAATTCTTTCTCCCAATATACCACAAGTATTTGACCTGAAATATTAAAGGGGAAAAATTCAAGCACACTTAAGGCACAATCCTACGCATGTTTAGACAGAGAAAAGGCCTACAACTCCCAGCATGCCATGCTGGCTGGGGAATGCTGGGAATTGTAGGACTTTTCTAAAATTCCCCATGCTGGCTGAGGCATGCCGGGAGTTGTAGGCCTTTTTTTTCCTGTCTAAACATGCACAGGGTTGCACCTTTAATGTGATTTCAATGTTACAACATGGAGACATTTCTGTTAGGATAGTTGAAAAAAATGTAAAGATGATATAATATGTACTTCCCTTGCACTGTTGAAATTTAATTTTAAAAAAGGCATTGAAAAAAAGGCCAAAATAACAAACAAACAAAAATAGTAGCATATCTTGGCTTAAAGCTCTCACTGCCAGTATATAAGCTGCAGGAGGGACATTTCAACCTTTTGGAATGGGGTAGGGAAATAGCAAAAGACCAGGAAACCACCAAAAACCCAGTGGGCGTGGGGAGGGGCAGGGCTTGGGGAAGAGGGCTTGGCCCCCAGCGGGAGCGGGGGGGCCCAGCGGAAGAGGGGGGGCCATGCCCAAGTTCCCCCCCTGCCCCCAGGTTTAGAACATGAGATGAAAATGTGACCCCTGTGAGCTTCTCCAAAATGAAATTCAGCCCTCAGGCTGAAAGACGTTCAACACCCATGGGGTAAATAATCCCCCACTTTCTTAACCCTGCATCCCGAAAACCTGAGATCTTGCTGTCTCTTTCAGTGCTGGGCTGCGGGGAGAGAACGGCTGCTTCCTCCAGCCAGGAGGGAAGCGGCCAGGCAGAGAATGCCTCCTTTGATTTGGATCTCTGTTGTCTCCGCTTGCTGAGCCAGTGGGAATGAAAGGAAATAAACAGGCTATGCCAGGGGGGTCATGTGGGGAGGCCTGAGTGACTTTGGCCCTGGTGCCTTTTGCTTTGCCAAAAAAGAACACCTCCAGGTTGAGCTCCCCACCCCACCGCCTGCATTACACTCCACTGTTACCTGCTTCTTTCAAAGTAGGTTGCTGTTATCAAGGGAAGGGTTTCGGCATATGTACTCACTGCTTATCAGCCCTGGGGGAAACTTTGCCGGGTCTTGCCGACTGAGCAGCTGGGGCCTTTCCAAATTCCGCACGGTTCTCACGGATTGTCCGGGTTCAGGCAACGCAGTAATGCACACTCGAGGGTTGAGTGTGGGTTGTCGTTGAACCGTGGGTTATCTTGTCGCCTGAACCCAGGCACGCTATCGAGCCATGGTTTGTTAACCACGAACAACCCCCATGGTTCACAAGCCGAACAACAAACCGTGGCTTCTCTTCATGGGTTGTTCGTGGGTAACTAACCGCGGTTTGTTAGCGCGGCTGGGTTCGGACAACACGGCAACCCGTGGTTCGTTGACAGCCCACACTCGGCGCTTGAGCGTGGGTGATTCGCGTTGTCTGAACCCCCCCAGCCATTGGGAACGGCCAGTTTTCCCGCTTCTTGCAAAAGCCCTTCGGTCCGTGCCGCAGGACTTCTGTTTGCTTTCCCAGATGCGGCGAAACGTCCCAGTGGCACGTTTAGGGGGGGCAGTGGTGTCGTGGCGCTGGGGCTTGCCTGACCCCTGACACTCAGATCCCTTCCAGTCTGGCTCCGATAGCAGGAGAAAAATGCCCGCAGCGATGACTGTGGGGAAGTAAGGCAGAGTGGGCGGCACGCAGGGGCAGCTCTAGGTGCTGGGGGGGCCTTGGGCAAGACACCCTCCCTGAGTGAGTCCACCTTCTCCCCACCATGGTCACCGGCTGCCCCTCCTCCTCCCCCCCCCCTCCCGGCTGCTACTTGCTTGCTTGGCAGGCAGAGAGCCAGGGAGCAAGCCGGCCGGGGCATCTCCTGTTCCTCCTCCTTGCCAGCGACATTATCTGGGCCAGAGCGAGAGGCAGGTGAGCAAGCAGGTTGCGATGGGGAAGGAAGAGGAGGAGCAAGTCCAGAGGGCTTTTTCTGGTGGGGCCCTGCTGGGGTGTGGGCCCCAGCAAGTCCCTGACCCTGCTGACCCTTCATGCTAGCTCTGGTGGAGAGTTCACACACACACACACACACACACACACACACACACACACACGACTTTGTTCTACCCCCAGGCACATGATGGGGCTTTATAATGTTAGTTTGTTGGTTAAAAATAAAAAAAATCAGGTCCTGGTAGTGTCGGTGTTAATTGTATTTAACTGTTTCAGACTGTTTTAAATTTTTGTATGTTAAAAGATTTTATACTACGTTTATATCACTTGTGAACTGCCCGGAGGGCTTTGGCTACTGGATGGTATAGAAATGCAATGAAGGAATGAATTAATGACCATTGGCAGTGCTGGCTGTGGCTGATGGGAACTGGAGTCCAAAACATTGCGGTGGCGGCACCAGGTTGGGGGAGCCTGCCATAGTCCATGGGTTGACTACCTAGTGTCCTCCAGATGTTTTGGTGACTACAACTCCCATAATCCTGGGGCTTGATGGCTGGGGCTGATGGGAGTGATAGTCCAAAACATCTGGAGGACGCCGGGTCACTTACCCCTAGCCTAGTCCCTTCTGAAACAAAAATGTGCTAATCTTTGTTGGTAACGTCCGTCCTTGTGTTTTTTTTTTCCCAGGTGAACCATGATTCCGGTCACAGAATTGCGCTACTTTGCCGACACCCAGCCAGCGTACCGCATCCTGAAGCCCTGGTGGGATGTGTTCACCGATTACATCTCAATCGTGATGCTGATGATCGCCGTGTTCGGTGGGACGCTGCAGGTCACCCAGGACAAAATGATCTGCTTGCCTTGCAAGTGGGTCACCAAAGATGCTTGCAATGACTCTTCCAGGGACTGGACGCCTGCAAGCCCCGACTCGAGTTTTTACAACTCTTCTCTGGCGTCCCCTCTGAACACCGGTCCAAAGGGGATCCAGTACGACCTCGACAGGCACCAGTATAACTATGTGGACGCCGTGTGCTACGAAAACCGCCTTCACTGGTTTGCCAAGTACTTCCCGTACCTGGTGCTGCTCCACACGCTGATCTTCTTGGCTTGCAGCAACTTCTGGTTCAAGTTTCCCAGGACCAGCTCGAAGCTGGAGCACTTCGTCTCCATCCTGCTCAAGTGCTTCGACTCCCCTTGGACCACGAGGGCTCTGTCCGAGACGGTGGTGGAGGAGAGCGACCCCAAGCCGGCCTTTGGGAAGATGAACGGCTCCGCGGAGAAGAAATCCTCCACGGTCAGCGAGGACGTGGAAGCCACGGCCCCGATGCTGCACAGGACCAAGTCTCGCATCGAGCAAGGGATCGTCGACCGGACCGAGAACGGCGTCTTGGACAAGAAGGAAGGCGAGCAAGCCAAAGCGCTCTTCGAGAAGGTCAAGAAGTTCCGCACGCATGTGGAGGAAGGAGACATCGTCTATCGCCTCTACATGAGGCAAACCATCATCAAGGTGATCAAATTCATCCTCATCATTTCCTACACCGTCTACTACGTCAACAACATCACCTTTGACATTGACTGCAAGGTGGACATTGAGAGCCTGACTGGCTACCGCATGTACCGTTGCGCCCACCCTCTGGCCACCCTCTTCAAAATCCTGGCTTCCTTCTACATCAGCCTGGTGATCTTCTACGGCTTGATCTGTATGTACACCCTCTGGTGGATGCTCCGGCGGTCTCTCAAGAAGTACTCCTTCGAGTCCATCCGGGAGGAGAGCAGCTACAGCGACATCCCCGACGTCAAGAACGACTTCGCCTTCATGCTGCATCTCATCGACCAGTATGACCCCCTGTATTCCAAGCGCTTCGCCGTCTTCCTCTCCGAGGTGAGCGAGAACAAACTCCGGCAGCTGAACCTCAACAACGAGTGGACCTTGGATAAACTGCGCCAAAGGATCACGAAGAACTCCCAGGACAAGTTGGAACTGCATCTCTTCATGCTCAGTGGCATCCCGGACACGGTCTTTGACCTCGTCGAGCTGGAGGTCTTGAAGCTGGAGCTCATCCCAGATGTCACCATCCCGCCGAGCATCGCGCAACTCACCAGCCTCAAGGAACTGTGGTTGTACCACACGGCTGCCAAAATTGAGGCCCCGGCCCTTGCCTTCTTAAGGGAAAACTTGAAATCCTTGCACATCAAATTCACAGACATCAAGGAGATACCACTGTGGATTTACAGCCTGAAGACTCTGGAAGAGCTCCATCTGACGGGCAACCTGAGCGCGGAGAACAACCGGTATATTGTGATCGACGGCCTGCGGGAGCTGAAGAGACTCAGGGTGCTGAGGCTGAAGAGCAATTTAACCAAGCTGCCCCAGGTCGTGACGGACGTGGGTGTCCACCTCCAGAAGCTCTCCATCAACAACGAGGGCACCAAGCTTATTGTCCTCAACAGCCTGAAGAAGATGGTCAACCTGACGGAGCTGGAGCTCATCCGCTGTGACCTGGAGCGCATCCCTCACTCGATCTTCAGCCTCCAGAATCTCCAAGAGATTGACCTCAAAGACAATAACCTCAAGACGATCGAAGAGATCATCAGCTTTCAGCACCTGCACCGTCTCACTTGCCTTAAGCTGTGGTACAACCACATCGCCTATATCCCCGTGCAGATCGGCAACCTCACCAATCTGGAGCGCCTTTACCTGAACCGCAACAAGATCGAGAAGATCCCCCCCCAGCTCTTCTATTGCCGGAAGCTTCGGTATTTGGATCTCAGCCACAATCTCTTGATTTCCATACCAGCGGACATTGGGCTGTTGAATAACCTGCAAAACCTAGCCGTGACGGCCAACACGGTAAGGAAAAGAGTGGGGACGCCAGAAGCCACTTGGGCTGGGTGTCCCCTTCTGCCATTTTTTTGGGGTGAATTTCAGTTAATCAAAACTAAAACAAAAAAACCAATCGGGGAAAAAAATAGTGTTCTTATATGAAATTTGAATAGATCGATTACAGTGAATACATATGAAATATATACCCATAAATGTTTACGTATATATAAAGAGATTCAACACTATCCATGAACATAATTATACGTAAGCTTTGACAACGGCGGGCCAGATATCCATGTATTTAGCCATTCGTAGGTTACGTCTAAATACCAGCCGTTCAGAAGTTGAAAGCGTCATGAAGTCCTCAATCCATTGCGATATCGGAGATGGCCGCTTGTCCTGTCAATATTGTAATGTCAGTCTTTTAGCTGTCGAAGGGTGCAGAAAATTCATCACCTGCCATTTTGTAAGACAGATCTGGGGATGGGGCCAGACTCCTAGAACTTCATAATAATGAAAGCCCCACTTGAATTCTGCCACCAAAGACTGATCGGTAAGAGGCAGAAGGACGCTTCCCAGCACTCGTCGTAGCTATCAGTTGCCAAGATTGCACTTAGTGATTTCCTTTACAGCCCTCTCCTTGTTCCACACTCCGGCATCAACAGCTCTGGCCTCAGTTTTGGTGTGCTGACGCTGGGAAGCCAGCTCATTTGGGCTTGACGGACTTCCTGCCCACTTCTGATCCGATGATCGGAAGCGGGCCGAGTTGGGGGGTGGTGGTGTTCTGCCGACTTACGTCTCTAAGATGGGCCGCGGTTTGTGCATTTTTAAAATTTGTGCAAACGGCGCTATTTGCGCAATATGCGGAACTTCACGCAATTTGCGCAAATCGCGATCTTTCCGATTCTTTGCAAACCAGCCCCTGAAAAGCTCGTGGATCTAGCACGATTTGCATAAAATCGGCCAACCGTGCTAGATCCACATGCTTTTCGGATGCTAATTTGCGAAAAGCACGCAAAATGCCGCTGTTTGCGCCAAGTTACACAAACGGTGCCGTTTCCACAAATTTCCTTCACATTTTAAAAAAAATAATGTGCAAACCGTGGCCCATCTTGGAGAGGCATGTTCCAATTCTGAACTCTGTCTCAGATTAAATCCTGGCCCTTTGCACGAAAGGTCTTTCCCTTTCAGGAAAGCTGCCCACGCCAGCCTCAAGGTGGGGCTGATCTCTTGTTAGATCGCAGATTATTTAGGTCAAGTCGAGACCCAGCACGGCATTTCCCTTTTGTGGCTGCCGTTCCTCCCCCCTTTGTATTTTAAGCCCCAGAGCGAGCACACGCCCAAAGGTACAGGAGAGACGTGTAATTTCAGCCCAGTGTGCGAGTGTAACTATCCTTCCAAAGAACAAAAGGCCTGTTATTACTGTAAGGTTTATAAAAGGATTGCGGAGTGAAGAGGTCCGTTGTGCCTTACACCCGGGAAGTGGGGTGTCTAAATCACTGGGCCAGGAAGATGAGAGGAAGGGGACAGATAAGGAGAGCGTCCGTACCAAAAAGGTAGACGATTACATCTGAGAGGTGTTTCTCGGCATCAGCGTTTAGCTGGAAAAGTTGGTGGCTGGAAACAGAGCACGTTTTTAACTATTCTCATTTGTGAACTGGCCCGGAATCAAAAATAGTTTTTATTTTATTTTTATTTATTATATTTATACCCCACCTTTTTTCCTGCAAGGAACCCAAGGCGGCTTACACAATCCTCCTCCTCTCCATTTTATCCTCACAACAGCCCTGTGAGGTAGGTTAGGCTGAGAGTCAGTGACTGGCCCAAAGTCACCCAGTGAGTTTCATGGCCGAGCGGGGACTAGAACCCGGATCTCCTGAGGCCCAGTCCCAACACTCTCACCACTACACCACACTGGCTCCAAAATATAAATCTCTGAAGGTTCAATCGTGTGCATGCTTAGACAGAAAAAAGGCCTACAAATTCCAGCATGGCTGGCTGGAGCCTGCTGGGTGTTTTAGGCCTTTTTTCTGTCTAAACATGCGTAGGATTGCACTCTTAATTAATTTATAATCTTAAAAGAAGGTGCTGCGTTTACAAGGCACTCTAAGCCGCTCTCTGAATAAGCCATGGTGGGTTGGTTGTTCACAGAACGTCTCGGGTGCGCCCAACAGACCCATCTGGCTCACCGTGGCTTGTTCTCCCACTCCTTCCCCCGTGGCCTTCTTCCGGTGTCCCACCGTCCTTTGTAGCAGAACCCAACTAGTCTCCCCCTTCCTGCTCCAATCGCTGCCTCTTTTCATTCACCAAAGACAGAAACAGGAGGAGATAAGCATCCAAATGCAATGGAAAAAAGGAGAGAACTAGGTTCTCAGGATGCAAAAATCTTTATTAAAGGAGCCCGACGCGTTTCGGCCTGTGTATTTTTCAAGGCCTTCCTCAAGGGCAGTGTTTCTCAACCTTGGGTCCCCAGATGTTTTTGGCCTACAACTCCCAGCATGCCCCAGCCAGCTATGCTGGCTGGGGCATGCTGGGAGTTGTAGGCCAAAAACATCTGGGGACCCAAGGTTGAGAAACACTGCTCAAGGGGTTGTAAAAGAGTCCACAGATTACTTAAACAACTGATGTATTTCACTGTTTCAGTGGCGACCTGAGAACCTAGTTCTCTCCTTTTTTCCGTCTTTTCATTCACTACCTTTTTTTACTCTTCAGAGCCTCAAAAAAAGCACAATGGGGGGTCATATTTTTTTTAAAAAATCATTTTTTCCAGCCTCGGAGAATTGCGCAGTTGCGTTCATAATTTGTTGTTGGTCTTTTGGAAGTGTGCACTTACGGCTGTCCCATACATGTAGTCTTGCCTGGTCAAGTGTGACGTAGTGGTGAGAGTGTTGGACTGGGACTCGGGAGATCCGGGTTCTAGTCCCCGCTTGTCCATGAAGCTCCCTGGGTGACTCTGGGCCAGTCACTGACTCTCAGCCTAACCTACCTCGCAGGGTTGTTGTGAGGATAAAATGGAGAGGAGGAGGAAGAGGATTATGTAAGCCGCCTTGGATTCCTTGCAGGAAAAAAGGTGGGGTATAAATATAATAAATAAAATAAATATCTTGTGTTCAGCTGCAATGGGTGTGGAGAAATGGCGAGACTAAAGAGGGCTCTATGAGGATTATATAGTCTAGTCATGTTCTCCACCTGGTCCAATTTTTGGCCTACACTCCACAGGCTTGGCATGCTGGGAGTTGTAGCAAAACATCTGGGGACACGTTGGAGAACACTGGTCTAGTCTGTGTGTGCAATGAGAGGAAGGCAAAGAGTGGGGAAGATCTGAGTTATTCGTTGCGTACTGGCTAATATATATGTATTACTGTCCAACTTCCCAGCCGGACTTCGTTCTGGAACAGGCGAAGAGGGGTACTTAACATGGTGATCTTCTCCAGACTTCTCCAGACACTGCTTAATCCTGCGCTGTAGGAGCATGCTGAAATAATGTTGAAGAGCAACTGTCTTGCTTTTCTTTCTCTTGTACAAGTTGTTGCCCACCTAAGAGGATAATGATGGAGCTGCTTCATACGAAATCATTAGTTCATTTAAGGTGTGATGCTATGCATGTTTAGACAGGGAAAAGGCCTTCAACTCCCAGCATGCCCCAGCCAGCCACGCTAGGAGTTGTAGGCCTTTTCCCTGTCTAAACATGCCTAGGATTGTGCCCTTAGTCCTTCCGTGCAGCTGCATTTCTCCAAGCCCACAGGCAGGAATGTTTTCCTGGCTCTGCAACCTGCGACTCTTTCTCCCTCTCTCAAACTGGAAGATCCCACGAACAGATTCCATTTCAGAAGCTGCTGCTAGTCTAGCCACGGGAGACATAATGGTAAACGCGCGGCTGCCGCAGAAAAGGGTAGCAGTGCGCCGAGTTCTCCCCTTCTCCCCCTCTGTTCCCCCCGTGGTGATGTCTCCAGTGGACTTGTGTTGCATGGCCTGTGGCTCAGGCTGGCTCAGCTTGTCTGAGCGTGGAAAGCTGCCTGGTTATTACTTGGATGGGAGACCCCTCCTCTAGTTTCCTGCACTGAGCAGGGGGTTGGACTCGATGGCCTTGGAGGCCCCTTCCAACTCTGTGATCTATGAATCTATGTTTTGAGTTGACCTCTCAGGTGCCGTTGGCTGCTGACGACAGGGAAACTCGATGCCGGGCGACACAAGGTCAGATCCAGTACTGGGGTGCAGAGTTAGGCACACTGTGGCAGTCATTGGACCCAGAAAGCTTCCTTAGACAGAGACGGAGCGTCTGCACTGGATGTGGCCCCTGGGAGTTCCCCATTAGCAAAAGAATCACTGATAGGAGATAAGAGGGTATTTAAAGACAATTAACTTTTAATTACCTGGCAAAGAATTGAGCAGTTTTGGAGCTGTGTAGTTTGCTTGCCAGGAGAGCTGCCTGCTTGTGAGTAGACATACCAAGGCTTGGTGTGTGCGTGTGTGTGATGCTCTTTGTAAGCGCTGCTGGGTGATTCAGTCCTGCTCACTCCTGAGTAGATGTGCAGAAGCCTTGCCCTGTTTACTCGTGAGTAGGCTTTAAATGGGTGGTAATCACATTTGGCCCTGCCCACTCTGCCTTGGGCCTCGCCCACAGATGGAATGTGGGCCCCGGGCTGAAACCCCCTCTATCTGGACATCTTTCTTGGTGCCTGCCAAGGTGCCCTATCCCTTTCACTTCACAAAACAAAACAAACAACCCCCCCCCCAACACAATGTTGCCAGCAGCCGGGATTGTTATGAAATAGGTTTCTGTTGGTGCTGAAAACTGGGTTCAAAGGAATTGTGGAGTCTCAGACCCACCTCTCAGACCCACCTCTGCCTTGTACTCTGTCTTTTCGTCAGGTAACTTGTCCTTTGCCATGCCTCCTGTGACAGCCATTTTGTGGTGGTGCCCAGGAGAGTTTCTCAAAGGGCCAAATGTACCCAAGGCCCAAAAAGATTGCCTACCCTGCCCCCCCCCCCCCGCTCTAAACACTTGGTCAGACTTCCCAATTTGGCTTCTAGTGATACTACACACAGTGCCTTCAGACTAATTTCCATGGAGGAGCAGGCTATCCATGGCTACTGGTCCTTCATTGGCTATGCACTTCCTCCAATATCAGAGGCAGTATGCCTAAGTACTCGTTGCTGGGGAACATGGGCGGGAGGGTGCTGTTGCACTCGTGTCCTGCTTGTGGGTTTCCCATTGGGGCAGCTGGTTGGCCACTGTGTGAACAGAATGCTGGACTAGATGGACCCTGGTCTGATCCAACCGGGCTCTTCTTATGTTCTTAGGCTCTTAATTTCCGGTTTTGTTGCGATGAGGACATCTCTGCCTTACATGGGATCCCAGCGTTCTGACCAGCGTTAGAGACAGATCTAAATAACTGCCGGCTTTCGCATTTTCCGAGAGAGAACATCAGTTGCTTACGTATCCCAGTATACTTTTCTGCAACCCGAGATCTTTTCCACTTCCCATAAACAAACTTAATAAGTCTGCAAAGAGCTTCATGAACCATTATATTCAGACTGTCTAATATTACAGACTGGAGTTCGACTGTATCTTGTATCAGTAACCTTTTTTCTTTCCTCCCTGCCCTTCTCCATTTTTCTTGATTTTTCTTTCTTTTTTTAAAAAAAACATCCAGTCTGTGGATGGAAGCCTGAAAGCTCCCCCTCGCTCAGTTTGTGGCGCTGCCGCTGAAGTCTTGAATTCCCCTCCTAAACGAGTCAACCTGGTCGCCCGCATTGAACAAGAATGATTCTTTCTCTTCCCTCTCTCCCGCCTTTGCATCTGAACGCTGGCCGGAAGAGGATTTTTTTTCCCCCTTTTCTTCCAATGGAAGGAAACTTCAAAGCCGTGTTTTTCCCCCCGGCTTATTTCTCCCAGAGCAGATCAAGAGAGGCAAAGAGGGGTCAGTCGGGGGGGGGGGGGAGTAGGGATCACAAGGTTTTCCGATGCTAGCTGCCCACTATGCCAACAGGCTTTTAAAGTTATGACGTCCTAACCCAGTGGTGGGGAACCAAGGGCCGAGTCGGGAGCTTCCCGTACCGCATTGTGTTTGCCCTTCTCAAAGGTCGAAATGCCTCTCCTCTTAAGCCTTCGTTACTGGCAGTGAGAGCTTCAAGCTAAAATAGGCTGGTGTTTTGGCTCCGCCCCTTTTGCCTTTTGCCCCGCCCACCGCCGGAATGCGGCCCCCGAGAGCTTCTCCCAAAGGGAATTCGGCCCTTGGGCTGAAAGAGCTTCCCCACCCCCGTTCTAACTTTTTAACTCCACCAAAATTGCTTAGGTATTTGATAATCAGATTATCTTAAGAACGTAAGAAGAGCCCTGCTGGATCAGACCCAGGGTCCACGTAGTCCAGCGTTCTGTTCACACAGTGGCCAACCAGCTGCCCACGGGAAACCCACAAGCACGACGTGACTGCAACAGCACCCTCCCACCCATGTTCCCCAGCGACTGGAGTACCGAGGCACACTGCCTCTGATACTGGAGGAAGCATGTAGCCCATTGGGACTAGTGGCCATTGGTAGCCTTCTCCTTCATGAATTTGTCCAATCCCCTTTTGAAGCCGTCCAAATTGGTGGCCGTCACGACATCTTGTGGAAGTGAGTTCCGCAGTTTAACCCTGCGCTGTGTGGAGAAGTCCTTCCTTTGATCTGTCCTGAGTCTCCCACCCATCAAGTCCATGGATGACCCCGCTGAGTTCTAGTTTGATGAGAGAGGGAGAAAAATGTCTCCCCCTCCACTTTCCCCACACCAGGCATAGTTTTGTACACCTCTTGTTCCTGTTCACCATGTTGACTATGGACATTTGTGAGGGTTGGGGGGGGTCTGTCTGAATGTTACATTGTCTGAATGTAAGGCTATTCTCTAACCCTTTTCTCCCTTCTTCCTGCTTCTACCTCGTCCACTCTTCTCCAAAAATAGCCCTGGTTCACTGGCCCCCTTTTCTTTAGATCATAGAATTAATTAGAGTCGAAAGGGGACCTCGGAGCGCGTGTATCCCACCCTCCCGCTCAGTGCCGGAAACTCACAGCTGTAGCATCCCGGAGTCGGGCGGATGCCCGGCCATCTCCGCCGAGAAAGAAGGACCTAGAAAGGAACTTTTCTAAGGACCCGGTTAGACTTTGGTGGGAAGGACATGGCAGCACGACGCTTGTTCTACCGCGGCAGGTGCAAAAGCGTGGATTTTCTTTTTCTCTAGTGGAAAGAGGCTTAGCGCGACGAGTGAGAGTCATTGGATGTTTCTGAGCAAAAATGCAGATCGGGCAAGGTTGTTTGCTTTTTTACAATTCAGCTTTGAGGTTCAGAATACAGTTCACGGTTGCATCTTCTTTCACTGGCAAGGGTCCAGTTCCCACAAAGCTAAGCGGGGACAGAGATTCTCTGCAGTTCCTGGGCAGGGCTTCTTCACCTTCAGTTTCAAAAGGACCTTGAGGGCTCTGATCTTCCTGATCCCCCTAGGGAGAGAGGATTTCTCTACTCTGCTCCCACCAACATAGCTCTCCACCCACTCTTTCCAGGATCTCTGACCCCTGTTCCCTGCAGGCGTGTGGCTAAGGTCATAATTACCCTGGACTCTGTAGAGGCCTTGTACAGTAATACCTTGGATTGCGAGCATAATTAGTTCCGGAACTGTGCTTGCAATCCAAAACACTCGTATATCAAAGCAAATTTCCCCATAAGAAATAAAGGAAACTCGGATGATTCATTCCACAACCATTTAATCATATAAAAATGATTACAGTAATACAAAATACAGTATAAAGTAAAAATAAAACAAATTAACCTGCACTTTAGCTTTGAAAAGAATCGTGGCTCGTGTGAGAGAGACGAGAGAGAGGAGAGGAGGAGGAGGGTTATTGTGTAGGACGTCGGGTTGTAGCTGTATCAGTAAAATGGGGATGTGCGAGCCTTCAAGACTTGAACTCGTGTCTTTTGTTTGTTTATTTGTTCTATTTATATCCAGCCTTTTTCTTCCTGCAAGCAACCCAAGGTGGCTTAAATAATTCTCCTCTCCTTTTTATCCTCACAACAACCCTGTGAGGTAGGCTAGGCTGAGCGTCAGGGACTGGCCCAAAGTCACCCAGTGAGTTTCATGGCCGAGCGGGGACTAGAACTCGGATCTACCCCGTCCAACACTCTTAACCACTACACCACACTGGCTTGTCATTGTTGTTGTCATATGAATGTTATTAAATGATCTGTAACAGGACAAAAGAGAGCTCCTTATAAAGGAAATTGCCCTTACAGTCTGGGGCAGTTGGGGTGAGATGCAATCAACAT
This sequence comes from Shinisaurus crocodilurus, assembly GCA_021292165.1. Taxonomy (NCBI): domain Eukaryota; kingdom Metazoa; phylum Chordata; class Lepidosauria; order Squamata; family Shinisauridae; genus Shinisaurus; species Shinisaurus crocodilurus. Next base: position 1,767,525 of record JAHFWL010001188.1, on the reverse strand, counting down.
ACCTCTTCTGGGCAATTCTACCAAGTGCTTAATTTGTCAAGGGACTCGTGATAACTAACCACCTCCCCGAACCTATACAAGCTTGGGGTAGGTAAGCCAAGGGGTTTGTGTCTTGATCTCTCCTTGCACAAATATTTGTGTGTATTTTCATGTGCATTTTAGAAATGTAAGAACATCAGAAGAGCCCTGCTGGACCAGGCCAAGGTTCCATCTCCTCCAGCATTTTGTTCACACAAGGGTCAACCAGCTGCCCCAACGGGGAACCCACAAGCTGGACATGACTGCCACAGCACCCTCCCACCCATCTTCCCCAGCAACTGGAGTACAAAAGCGTACTGCCTCTGATCCTGGAGGTAGCATGTAGCCATCAGGACTAGTAGCCTTTGATAGCCTTCTCCTCCAGGAATTTGTCCAACCCCTTTTTAAAGCTGTCCAAATTGGTGGCCGGCTCCACATCGTGTGGAAGTGAATTCCATAGTTCAACTCTGCTGTGTGTGTAAAGTCCCTTCCTTTGATCTATCCTGATTCTCCCACCAATCGGCTTCATGGCATGACCCCAGGTGTTACAAGAAAGGGAGAAAAATGTTGCTCCGGCCCCTTGATCATTTTCGTTGCCCTTTTAATTCTGTTGTATTAATAGATATTGTAATTCTGTTTAATTCAGTTTAGTTCTATTGTAAGTTGCCTTGAGTCATTTTTTGAGAAAGGTGTCTAAGGAATAAATAATAATAAGGGGGGATGATGATGATGATGATGATATAATTTGTAGGGCCCTGTGTTTCCCAAACTTCATGAGAACAGGGTTGGAGGAGTGAGTCACCTCCTCTCCTTGCACACAGTCACTTCTATTTCCATTATCAGACCATCAGTATATGCACGGTGCTTTGCAAAGTACAGACGTCTGGGTTGCTTTATTTACATTTGGGACTGGCCAATATATTTGTCACCACCCCCATGGAGGAGACTCGTATGTGACCCCACATTTATGGTGTGTTTTTACCTCTCTCTCTCTTTCTCTTTGTCGTCGTTCCCCCCCCCCCCCCGGCAATCTTTCCTCTCCCATCAGATCGAGAGCCTGCCCGCCGAGCTCTTCCAGTGCCGGAAACTTCGGACTTTGCACCTGGGCAACAACGTGTTGCAGTCCCTGCCTTCCCGGGTGGGCGAGCTGGCGAACCTGTCCCAGATCGAACTGCGGGGCAACCGCCTGGAGTGTCTGCCGGTGGAGCTGGGCGACTGCCCCTTGCTGAAGCGTAGCGGGCTGGTGGTCGAAGAGGACCTCTTCAACACTTTGCCCCTGGAGGTCAAGGAGCGACTATGGAGGGCCGACAAGGAGCAGGCCTGAGACTCCTTCGCGGACAGGGAAAGCCGGCGCCTCTGACCAAATATCCAGGGGGATCCCCCTGGCCGTCCCGTCCCTGCGTTCTCCCTCCCAGCCAAAACCAGACTAGCCGAGACCCGCCCACTCAGACCCACCCGCGAGTGGGTTGGGGATGCAGTCGCTTGCTCCTTCAGGACGAAGGATTTGAGGGAGGAGGAAGGATGGCGTTCGGGCCGAAAGGACCGTCCCTGCAACCGAGAGACGGCGTTGTCCTTCACAGGACAGGAAGTCGGACGCTGTCGCTGATCCCCGCCAGGAAGTGGGACTCCCGGCTCGCGCCAAGCGCTTGGAGCCGCCTCCGGATCGAAGGGGCGGGGCAGGGAGAAAGCGAGAGGCGGACGAAGCCCGTTTCAAAAACTGCCTGCTGCCGGAAACCGAGCGTTTGGCCGCCGTGCAGGCCAAGGGCGGGAATCTCTGTCCAGCCTTTGATGCTACATAGCGGCGTTGGCTTTGTTGCACGTGGACGCAGCGTTTGGCTTGTCGGGTAGGGCAGCTTTCCCCGTGCTGGCGCCCTCCAGGTGTTTTGGGCCACAACTTCCCGCATTCCTGACCATTGGGCATGTTGGCTGGGGCTGCTGGAAGTTGGGAGTCCCGAACATCTGGAGGCCGGTGGCCGAGTCAGGATGTCATTGGGGGAGCCGATAAGAAGAAATTATCTCCCCCCCCCCCCCCGGGTCTCCTGTCAATTTTGATGCTGGCATTGTTTTTTTAAATCTTCAGTCGTTTTTCCTTGGATCACTATGCAAAATGTGATTTTCTTTTTCAAAGCCCCTCCCCTCCGCCCTTTCCTGTTCCGAAATTAGGATCCTTCCATCTCCAAATCGTGGTCACTTGATTAATCTGTTACCCGATGGGACAGACCATAAAACGTAGCGACTCCCCAAGTTGTTACCCGACCTGATCTTTCATCTGGACAAAGATGCCGGTCTGTAAAGATTTATTTTCGAGTGGCAGAGCCCTCGCGGCCGCAGAAATAATAAGCTATGTGGAGGGGTGTGTGTGTGCTTAATTTTTTAAAACTGACTTTTGAACGGCCCTCCCGGCACTCCGGGGTACTCGAAACACTGCGATCAGTTCGGAAGCATCCCTTTGGATTAGGTGATGGTGATAAAAACACTAAAAGAAGCACAGCATCCCTCTACACCAGGGGTAGGTAGAAGGTAGGCCTCCAGATGTTTTGGAATAAAAATCCCAGAAGCCCCTGCCAGGATGCTAGGAGTTGCAGTCCAAAACATCTGGAGATCTACCTTCTGCCCACCACAGTTCTACACTTTCAGGCATTTTTAAATTCTTTTTTTTTAATGCTGCCAGTTCTCTTCCATGAGGCTAAAACTACATCCTTTCTGCCCCTTCCTTTTATGATTTTTATATAGCAGCTGGTCTGTTTTTGGGGGTGAGTTTTCTTTTTTTTCTCTTTTTTGCTGCCTCCATGTAGGCTGTGCAGAAGAGACCGATATTTGCCTCCGTTCTCAGCGTTTGTTGCAGGGGGGAAGTGGCGGGTTGCCGGATCTCGGCGAATTTAGCCAGGCGACCTCCCTTTGTACGTCCTTTCATTTCCCTCTTCGGTGTTAAAGGAAAAGGCGTAACGCACCTTTGAAGGGGGACTTGGGCTCTTCGATTTCCTGCCGCCAGGAGGTCTTGCGCTAGGAAGCGAGGGGCCCATATTGCACTACCGGCCAATCCATCTATCCAGCTGAATCTTTTCAGTGGCTACCAATCTATTGGCTACTGATCTATTGCAAAAACGGGCGGTCAAGCCATAGCATACTCCTGGGCTAGCAATCGCTTTCTTCGGTTTCAGGAGGCGTTCCAGCAGCGCGGCTCCCTTGAGGCGACGCATGGCCTTTTGCAGGGAGGGGGCGAAAGTGGCTGCCGTGTATTTCAGGGTTTTTTGCCTCCTGCCAGAAAGGTGTTGGCTTTGGCCCTGTGTGTGTGTGTGCGTGCGCGCGTGCGAACGTTCAAACACCCCTTCCCTTCTCCCCCTTTTGATGTTTCTGGCAGTAAAGGGGATTTAAAAAGCCACCGCTAGCTTACGCGTCCTTCTGCGTCCGATGTAATAGGAGAAAGACACACACCTTGTCCCGCACACTCGCCATGCTGAAAAGCCACGTGAAAAGCAATGTTAAACAGGCCTCTGGTATTGTCAATGTTTAAATAAAGCTACATGGATATCCGAGGAAAATCGGGGTCTGTTTCTTTTTATTTATACATCTAAGGTGAGGAATAGTTTTGCACAATGGGAGCGAGGTATGTGTGTGTGTGTGTCTGGTGCCCTTGAATAATAATAATAATAATAATAATAATAAAAAATTATTTATTTATTTATTTATTTTCCATTTCTATACTGCCCAATAGCCGAAGCTCTCTGGGCAGTTAATGACAGTTCATGCAAAATAATAGAATGCCTATACAAAGTACAATAAAAACAGCATAAACAATCAATGCAAAATTGAAAACAAAAGCATTTGAACAATTAAAACATGTTTGATAAACTAGACCTTTGAAGGGGGAGGGGAATGCTGACATAAGCCCCCCCCCCCATATGCCATTAAAAGCCATTAAATGGCTCAGCATAGAAGGCAGTCTTAACTGCTGAAAGGATGACAGAGTTGGCGCCAGGCGGGCCTCAGTGGGGAGATCGTTCCATAATTGGGGGGCCGCCACTGAGAAGGCCCTGCCCCTTGTTGCCACCCTCTGAGCCTTCCTTGGAAGCAGCACTCGGAGAAAGCCTCAGATGTAGATCATAGTGTTGGACTGCAAGTCCCAAGAATCTGGGATTCTTGACACCAGTTGGGGAAGGCTGACAAAGACTTCTCAGGAATAGCTTTCTGGCTTTAGAAAGGTGTACAGAATGTTTGGGGGGGGGTGTGGAATGCCCACCAACAGCCCCTCTGCAAACTGGCTGACATAAGTGGGTGTGGTTTGGCCCACTGCCCATTTTAGTTGCACCCTTCAACTCTTGAGCTGCCTTGGTACTTGTGGAAGCCCCCCCCCCCGAGACAATAAACAACTTTATTGGACCATGCGCAGTGTAGGCTGGTGTCCCCAATGTCAGTGGGGCCACATATCCACTCTGAATTTTATGCTGAACCTTAAAGGAGCTATCCATGGTGCTGAACCCTACCCTCAAAATAGCCGTTTGTCACCCTGGATAGCTCCTTAAATGTTTGGAGTAATATCCGGAGCAGATACGCAGCTGGGCTGACCTTGGAGTCACCAGCCCCCACTGGCCGTGCTTGCTGGACCACCACCGCCGCCCCGGTGCAAAGGTGCAGCATCAAATACCCACCTCGGGGCTGGGGAACCTCTTTTCTGTCAAGGTCTGCACCACCTCTGTTGTTGAAACCTGTCCGGGTCCACATTTTATTTATTTCATTGTATGTATATCCCGTCCCAGGGCACCATGAGCACAGGTGTCGGGACTCCCCAAAATCGGCAGCGATTTTCAGTGCCGGACCTTGAATTTGGCACCTCCAAAGAATCGGCAAAGAATCGTGCCCCTGAGAAGTTTGAGAGCATCGTAGCATCCCCGCTCCACGCAAGCCAGAAATGGGGGAAGAGCTTCCGGAGAGGAGAGTGGCGTGTCTTAACACGGCGAGAATGTAGGGGTCGGGCCCCACACCGCTTTAGACGCGCCCCAAGAAGACGTGGGAGCTGATTCTGAGTCAGACGGGGGCGCCAGGGGTGTGGGAGAAGGAGACCGGTGAGAATTGCAGGGCTAGAGGGGAGGAAACCCAGGTGCTGTCTAATCTTTCAGACAGCCAAGCTGAGCCCTTTGAACCCGTGGAACGCTGGCTCCTAATGAGGAGGAGGAGGGAATGCGAGACCCAAGAGTTAGGCTTCAGAAAAGACCCACCTTGATGGAGGGACTCAGTAGCCCACTCAGCTTTCGAGGGGGGGGGCGTGTACCAGACGGTGACAACCCTCTTCCATGGTGCTCTGACCCAGGGAACTAAGCAGAACTTACGAGGTCCTGTGTTATGCGAAGCCTGCCTGGAACTGTTGTCTCTCTTGGCTGCCTGCAAAGGGAGACTGTCTGTAGATGCTCGCTTGTGTGCAGTTTGCATAATAAAGGGAATTGACTAGAAGACTTGACAGCTTGACTACAAAGAGAGCCAGGGGCCAGGCACTGGACACAGAGTGAGGTTGCCAACTGGCCACAAAACATCCCCAGCTGGGCTGCTCCTGTGCCTTCAGGAGGGCGGCTGCTCGAAAAGAGGGAATGCGTCACCAAAAATGGACCGTAATTTGCATCTCATTTGCATATGCTGATATATAGAGGCCCATTTAGAAACAATGACTATAATTTAAATCAGGTGGGACACTTTGGGAGGTCCAGGGGGCATTTCTGGGCCACCCCAAGGAACCCCTCCCTGGGCCACACCCCCCCCCTTGGCGCCAGAGAAAATAAAAATTAAGAAGGCATCTGGAGAGGCTCCTCCCTCTCCATTTTATCCTCCTCCCTCTCCATTTTATCCTCACAACAACCCTGCGAGGTAGGTGAGGCTGAGAGTCAGTGACTGACCCAGAGTCACCCAGTGAGCTTCATGGCCGAGTGGGGACTCGAACCCGGATCTCCCGAGTCCCAGTCCAACACACCACTACGCCACACTGGCTCTCACAGTAGCTATGAAGCATTAAAAGGGCCTAAATCGCCTCTGCGGAGGCTATTTTATATAGAGAGAGCTTCGGCTATTGGGCAGTATAAAAATGTATTAAATACATACACACACACACACACAATTTTGGGTGGGTCACATACGGCACATGTTGTCCACCCTGGATTTTAAATAGAAATGTCATGCATTTCACCCTGTTGGGGAAGACCAATTCAGTGACCCGTATCTTCCTGCTTATCCTGTCACCCAGGTGCTAACGCATGTTCTCTCTCCATGTGGTTCTTTGACATTAAACCAAACCAGGACTGGAAAGCCCATAATAATAATAATAATAATAATAATAATAATAAAACATATTATTATTATTAATTATTAACAGTATTTGTATACCACTTCATAGCTACCGGTAAGTAGATTATGGTGGGAGCAGTGAATGGTAAAAATACAAAAACATAAAAGGAACAAAAACAACACATTGAAAACAAAGTGACAATTACAGCGGTGCCTGGAGAGCAGGGAAGGCTTCCCGGGAGGGGGAGGTCTTCAGCGGGATGCCTTCGAGTAGAGGACTGTCCTCTTTAACGCAGGCCACCTGGCCACCGCTTTAACAGCACCCTAAAACCGCAGGTGCAGCTTCTCCTGGACGGAATTCGATATTCTTCTCCACGTGCCTACAGGTCAAGATGCTAGTGAAGGCACAGAAGCGAGGCTCGATAATAATTTAAAAAGTTGGCAACTTGGGAAAACAACCTCAGCCCCCAAATGATGTGGCCTTCCACCAGCTCTTGTTCGAAGTCCAACTTGTGGAATAGAGGAAAACAAGTTTTCGCCATCCAGCTATAGCAGTCTGGTTGCTGTTCTCTGTACTTTTCTCCATTTCTACCCTCCTAGCTGTCTGGAAAATCTACTTGCATCCTGGGGAAAAGCGGGATCCGTTACCCAAGGGGAGCCTCCTTTTGCAGATGCATTAAGGTAATTGTTCCGAGAATAATGTTTTAATGGTGCCAGCGTTCAGGTTGTCTGTTTTTACAGAGCACTGAATGTTCCTTTGGCTTTGCTTTTGCCCTTTTCCCGGTCTAAGGACAAGACATTGGGAGGTATTGGCGCGACAAACTGTTCTCCCTGGTCCCAGAGGGAATAAACATCCTTAGAACTCCTTAAAACAAAAGCTGTCATCGGCTCTTTTTGGAACGGCACCTGGGAATTAACTTGAAGTATAAAGGCTCCAGCCCATGTTTTTCTGGTTTGGGGCTGCTGGCTGGCAGAATTTTTATTTTATTTTTTATTTAAACTGCATTGTGTCCTAGAAAGACGGTGTGCAAGATTATTATTATTATTTTTTAAGAGCTGTGGCGTCAACAGCAAACAAAGAAAGAGAAGAGTTGATTGAACAAAGATTACTTCTCCAGCAGAGGAACGGTTCTCCCCTTTGCGCAGTTAATCTGTAAACTATTGCATGTTCAAAAAGGGGGGAACTCTAGCAAGTTAATATCTGCGGAAAGTGTGGTTAGGCATTTAACCTGGAGTTAATAACGCCGCGGGATCAGTCAGGCGATCACTCGTGACCGAGTAAGATTGTCTTCCAGATTAAAAAAAAAAGAAAATTTACAAAAAGGAGATTTTAAAAGGAGAATTCTAAAGAAAATTGTGTAGACTCTAGCGGTGGGTCCGTAAGTGACTGTGGAGGCCAATTCTAGATCCACACAGCTTCCCACAGTGAGGACACAGGTTACCAGATAGAAGATGGTCCTGTAAAGGATTCGTTTGACGTGCTTTTCGCTTAGCACGTTTCTCCCTTTCACCTTGCACTCGGGCTTCTTTGAAGTCCATAGAACCTTTGTGAAAGGCCAACCTCCAGTTAGATCGTTCATGGGCCAGAGCTTCCCAGTTTTTGATGTTTATATTGCATTTTTTTAGATTAGCCTTAAGAACATCTTTAAACCTCTTATATTGACCACCGATATTCTGCTTTCCATCCTTGAGTTGGGAATAAAGTAACTGCTTTGGGAGACGGCAGTCAGGCATTCGAACAACATGACCGGTCCACTGAAGTTGGCGTTGAAGGATCATTTTTTCAATGCTAGTAGTCTTTGCTTCTTCCAGTACAGTACACTGACATTTGTTCGCCTATCTTCCCAAGTAATTCGCAGGATTTTCCGGAGGCAACGTTGATGAAATCTTTCAAGGAGTTGGAGGTGACGTTTATAGATAGTCCATGTTTCGCAGGCATACAATAAAGTTGGCAATACAATGGCTTCATAAACCAGTGTTTTGGTCTTCTTACAAATATCCCGATCCTCGAACACTCTATGTTTCATTCGAGAAAACGCGGCACTTGCGGAGCTCAGACAATGACGCCGCGGGATATACACAGTTTCATGGGCAGCCTGGATTATTCCCACTTTGGAATCATAGGACATTTGAGAGTACCCTCGTTTCCACCTGTTTAGGGGTTTTTGGCAGGGGTGTTGAACTCTTACAGCCCGAGGGCCACATTCCAAGCTCTCGCAGGCCACATTCCGGGCGTGGGCGGAGCTGAAGGCAAAAGGGGTGTGGCCAAAACACCAGTCTATTTGAGCTTAAAGCTCTTACTGCTGGTATAACTTTGGGCCTTCAGCAAGGCACCAAAATCAGGAAACCACCCAGCAATCGGTGGCTGGGGGGAAGAGGGTGGTCTCATGTTCATCAGGGGAGCTCGGGGAGGGCTGGATTTGGCCCTGGGGTCTAAGGTGCTGCACCCCTGTGCTGTGGAATGATTATGGGGATGAACTCCATACATCAGCCAGAGAGGGAGCGGCTGCAGGGAGCTCGTGTCACCCCTTCCTGCCGGAAGGAACACACAGCTCCAACTGACAGTTCCCTGGGGCGGCAGACTTTGGCCTCATCCATGATCCATCGGCCAGAGAACCAAGGGCTGCTGGGAGGCCGCACCCCCTTGCCTCCCAGGAGCAACATCATGGCAAGGGGGAGAGCAGCCTGGCCCCATACATCAGCCGGAGAGGGAGCAGCTGCAGGGAGGTTTTTTTTGGGGGGGGGTTGGCAGGGAAGGACAAAACAAGAAAAAAAGAAAGAAAAACCTATAAGAACCTTTTTAGCTAAGAACTGGTGCCTGAGTTTTGCATTCTTCCTCCTCCCTCCCAATCCCAATCCCTTTTCCTTTTCTGTCATGTCTTTTTCGATTGTGAGCCTGAGGGCAGGGACGGTCTTATTATGAATCTGTGTAAGCCACTCTGGGAACCTCTTTTGGCTGAAGAGCGGCGTAAAAATGAAACAAACAAATAAATAGCTGAAAAGCCCTAGTGGGAAAATGCAGGTGGCCTCCAGAAGTGGGACAGGCGATAGAGCGAGGCGGGACATATCGCCAGTGCCCCCACGCAAATAGAGTAGAACCCCCCCCGGAGGATTTAGTAGTGTGCTAGGCCCCACTGCGGGCTGGGGTTGATGGGAGTTATCGTCGTCCAACCCATCTGCCCCCGCCCAGGTTGAGAAAGGCTGTATGACAGGGTGGAGTATCTCAGCCCCAGGGTCCCAATCCAGCCCACCTGAGAACCCGATCTGCCTTTCTGGGGTTCCCCAGATGGCCACCCCTTCTTTGCCCTGCCCCCTTCTCCCACCCCCCAACTACTGACCGTTTGGTGGCTTCCCGGCTTTTGTGCAGTTTCCCCCACACCCATTCTAAAAGGTTGAAAGGCTTCATCCCAAGGCTCAGTTACTGGCAGGAAGAGCCTGATGCTACAATGTGCCGGTATTTTTGCCCCCGCCCCCTTTACCTTTTGTCCTGCCCCCTTTGTCTTTAGCCCCACCCACTACTGGGATGCGGCCCCCGAGAGCTTCTCCGGCCCTCGGGCTGCAAGTGGTTCCACGCCCCTGCTGTACCATACCTGGCTGTGGCTTTCCAGGGTTTCTTTCCTGGTCCTACCTGGAGATGCCGGGGATCGAACCCAGGACTTTCTGCAGGCAAAGCCACTAACCTCCACTTGGAAGTCTGTTATTCTAACGCCCACCTTTGCATGATATTTAGACCGTTTGTTTTTAATATGATCAGATTACTCATCAAACTAATTTCCCCAGAATGAATGAACTAATTTCCCCTGGGGAGGAAGGACTAATTTCCCACCCCCGCACTAAACAGCTTCAGACAAGGATATTTCCCAACCTGAATCAACATCGGAGGCCTTCTTCTGAGTGCCGCCTCTGAGGGTGGCAACGAGGGGGAGGGCCTTCTCAGTGGTGGCCCCACATTTCCATCAGGGGTTCATCAGACCCCTTCTTTGCAGCTCTTTGGGAAGGCTCTGAAGACACACACACATTTGCACTGGCCTTCCCATAATCGGTGCGCTGCAGGATTTCTTGGTGTCATCTGTTTTTATAGTGTTTTATAGTAGTATATTTATTTATTTATTGCCCAGTTGTATACTTCGGTATGTTGCTGGATTTTTCTGCTTCTTTTTAATCCTGGATGCCGCCTTCAAAGGTTCGATCTTTGCATGCAAAGGTTCTTGCATGCAGAAGGTTCGATCCCTGGCAGCATCTCCAGGTGAGGCTGGGGAAACTCCTGCCTGAAACCCTGGAGAGCCATTGCTGCCAGTCAAGTGTCAGCAATACTGTGCTAGATGGACCAAGGGACTGACTCTGTGGAAGGCAGGTTCCGATGTTCCTATGAATCCAGTCGTACCTGGACACTACGATCTACATCTGAGGCCTTCCTCCAAGAGAGGCTCAGAGGGTGGCAACGAGGAAGAGGGTCTTCTCAGTGGTGGCCCCCTGAGTATGGAATGATCTCCCACTGAGGACTGCCTGGCGCCAACGCTATCATCTTCTTGGCGCCGGATTATGACCGCCCTCTGCTCCCAGGAATTTAATGCCGTATGATGGGGCATTTATGTCAGCTGTCTTTTTAACAAGTCTAATATTCTTATTGAAATTTGTGGAGAAAAAGCCTCAGTTTCCTGCAACACACACGCACACACACACACACACACACACACACACACACACCTCCTCATAGCTACATGCCACAGCCATTCGCAAACCTTTTGCATGCAAATGTGGCCCAAGCCCTCTAGTCATGAGTCACCCCTCCCCTCTGCCTGGCCCAGATGAAGTTCATCTTGACTGGCTAAAGACACCTGGGCTACTGAAAGGAGGGGGGGGGGAAGAATCTATACTGCCTGCCCTGGCATTTGGTTTCTGTTGTGATCTGCACGCTTTTTCGGGAGGAGGGTTTTGCTGAGGCAAGCCCTGAAGAGGACCAAACAACCCCCAGGTAAAGAGAGTGAGGCCTGGGTGGGTAGCAGGGCCGGTGCTACCATTAGGCCAACTAGGCAGCTGCCTAGGGCGGAGGGCTAAAGGGGGCGCCAGAAACGCCGTGAAAAAAAAATACAGCGCTCTCAAGTGGGAAGGGGGGCGCTAAATATCTGATCTTGCCTAGGGCACCAAACTGCCTTGCACCGGCCCTGCTGGGTAGTAATATAGTAAAGGAACTAGCTTTCTTATTTTGTAGCTCTACTGTGTATGTACCAAAGTGTCTCCCCACCTTTCCCCCTTCCCTCAATTCCCACCTTTTGTTGTAATCTGTTTACCTTGAATAAACTTTCCTGGTTTTACCCCACACGGAGGGTGTGGTTCCTCTGTGGTTCAGCGCTAAATCCAGAGTACAGACAAGTGGCAAGGCCCTGAGAGAATCAGTGTCAAGATGGCAGAGCCAAGGCTGGCAGTTTTGCACCTTTGATCTCTGCTCTTGAGTAAAGGACCGGTTGGCAGTCCCTTTTCACAAAATTGTTTTCAGCTGCTTTTAAATTGTTTTAAAATTCTGTATACTGAAATTTGATGTGGTGTTTTATTATTTGTGGTTTGTAATTTTATAAATTGTTGTGAGCTGCCCAGAGAGCTTTGGCTATTGGGTGGTATAGAAATGAAAATCATTATCATCATAATCACAACAACCGCCTCTTTCAACACAATTCTGCCTGGGTATTTTAAGATCCTTATCAGAGACCTTTCTGTGGGCCCCTGGGCCCTCTGCGGTGAGGTGGGGTGTCACGCAGGACAGGGCCTTTTTTGTTGTGGCACCCTATTGCTGTATCTCTTCTCCTCCCAGAGAAGCTCGCTCGGTGGCATCTGTTATCTTTTCAATGCCAAGACAAGCCTTTTTAAATTTTTAAAATTAAATTTACCCTGGCTTTCAGAATGTTTAGCTTGCTGTGTTTTTATTCAGTTATATTATATAAATGTTGATTCAATTTGTATAATCCCCCCCCCCTGCCCTGGCAACACTTTATGTAAAGCACTTTGGGAGGTCATTTATTAACACTTATTTCTTAACAATATTTATATACTTTGGGAGGTTATACACCAGTATTCAGATAAACAAATGCATTCAATAAATAAATAGATCATCAAAAGGCCAGGAAATAAAACGGATTTTGCCTGGCATCGAAATGATATCATGCTAACCTTACTGCCTAGCAAATGTGCTTAGAAGTTAAGTCCAAGTCTTGTAAAGGATTATTATTATTAGCAATATTTATATACAGCTTCTCACTGGAAAAAATCGCAAAGCAGTTAACAGGCACCATTTTAATGTTACCTTGTTTTCAATGTATTGTTTTTGTTTCATTTATCTATTATTATCTTTTTATTGTTCACCGCTCTGGAATCTACTTACCGGTACATATGGAGCGGAATACAAATACTATAAATAAATCATCATCATCATCATCATCAAACACATTTTATTAGAAGCAGGCAGTCTTTTCCGGATCTTGGTTCATTATGTATCTTCTGCTTAATTTAACTTCTGGCTCTCCTAACTGCCTGATTTTGTTGTTGTTTTTTGCTGTGCTTCATATTGTTTTGATTATTATTTTTTTATGCAAGCCGTCTTGCATGTGCTTGTAAAAAGGCAGGATACGAACGGTATCCTTGATTGCACCTTAAAATATTTCTTCCCAGCCTTACAAAGTGGAGAGGGGGAAAAATCCTGGTTCCATCTGGACTGAACCCAAAGAGAAATGCCAAAGTCCAGCCAAGGGGGCTCCCTGAACTGAAATCATCGAGTTGACTTAACCTCCAGTGTCCTCTGTGGCTTTATCACATGGTGCCAGGAGCAGATCACGGATACCAGCGGTGGAGAATTAAGTGCTCAGAAAGGACGCTGCACGTCTTCGTCGACGAAGCTCTCTTTACCGGTTGATCTTTTTTTGCCTTCGATGGCATCTATAACCCAGGAACAGATCCAGAAGGTAAGGCTAGCAAGCAAGCAAAAACAACAGCCCTGCAGCAAACCCCCCCCCCCCGAGAAAGGGGGAGACAGGAGGGTTTGTGTGCAAGGCCTGTGTGCTAGAAAGTTGCTTCGATGTAGCAAATAGGTAATCCTTCCTCACGATTGGATTTAGCAATGACTTGTTGGCAGAGTTCGACCTGTTCTCTGCATCCCTGCTGATAGATATTTTGCTGGGACAGCAAACATCTCAGGTGGTTCTCGGACTTCGAATATGCCTTCTCGGTATTTTCACACACACACACACACTCCCCTTCTCTTTATCTGTTGCCTCTTCTAAATCTGCAATCTTCCCTTCTGTCCGTCAGGAGATAAGCTCCTTGGTTACTATAATGGGCAACCTCCTGTCCGCCAGAACGGAGAGGCCCTGTCATTGAGAATGTTGTCCATACGGCTGCAAATTTTGAACAGCCACAAAGAAAAAGAAAAAAATGGAATAGTTTGTAATAGAAATCTGTGCTCTGGCCATTTTGGCGGAAAAGTTTGTCAGACCAAACAATGTGTGTGTGTGTGTGTATATATATATATATATATATATATATACACACACACACATCGGCCTTCCGCAACCTGGTGTCTGCCATATGTTTTGGACGTCAACTCTCATCAGCCAACTCTCATTTTATTTATTTATTTATTTATTATATTTATGCCCCGCCTTTTTTCCTGCAAGGAACTCAAGGTGGCTTACATAATCTTCCCCCTCCTCTCCATTTTAATCCTCACAACAACCCTGTGAGGTAGGTGAGGCTGAGAGTTAGTGGCTGGCCCAAAGTCACCCAGTGAGTTTCATGGCCGAGCGGGGACTATCCCCTCAAACCACCACCCTTATATCCAACTGAAAACATTTCTAGAAACTGCAAACTAGGTTAGAAGAATACCTTGCTCTCCATCAAAGGCTAATCTGTAGATCTGATTAATACTGTGTATTAATTTGTATCGTGTAGTTTTTTTAATTGATATATTTATTTTTTGCCTGGGTGCCATTGTATTTTATGTTCCCCACTTTGATACCTCCATAGAAAGTGGTATATCAATTTGAATGATAAGTCAATAAATACTAAATCTGCCCCGTTGTGGCGAGGCAGCGCCCTCAGACCAGCCTTCGCCGAGTGGGTGCCCTCCCAGTGGTCTGGACTACAACATCCATCAACCCCGGCCGCCTCAGGCTGTGTCCCTGGCCTCTCGAGTGGCCACTGGAAGCTGAGGCCATGACGAAGGGCGTTGTTTCTTGCAGTTTCGCCAAGATGGATTCCTCGTCCTTGAGCAGTTTTTCAGCGCCGAAGAGTGTGACACGATGAGGGCCCGGATCCAAAAGATCGTTGCCGAGATGGATGTGCCTGCTCACTGCCGCACGGAGTTTTCGACGAAGGAAGAGGAGCAGCTGCAGGCGCAGGTGGAGAGACTAAGTCTGAGGAATAGACCCCACAGAAACACAGCCAGTGGGCTGCAGTATTTAGAGCAAGGGTGTTGAACCTCCGGCCCGCCTGAGGTCCCAGAAGGCCACGCCCCTTCCCTTAGCCCCACCCCTTCCTTCAACTGCTGATCGTTTGGTGGTCTCCCAGCTTCTGTGCAATTTCCCCTTTATTCTAACAGGCTGAAATGCCTCTCTGAAGGCTTAGCAAGAGCTTTAAGCTAAACTATTCTGGTATTTTGGCCCTGCCCATTTTGCCTTTGGCTCCGCCCTCTTTTGCATTCTTGGGGGCCATTGGGGAATGTGGCCCCCAAGAGCTTCTTCTAGATGGAATTCGGCCCTCGAGCTGAAGAGGTTCAACACCCCTGACGTAAACACCGTCAACACCAAATGCCACACAACCCTTGCAAATCCATCTCTATTGTGCTTTCGTATTCTGAATTGTTTTAAAGAATTTTTATTTTCATGGTGAATGATCCACGTTGTCCTTTCCTTTTGCACGCCGGCCTTTTCTTCGGGGGAAAAGATGCAGGTATACTCCGTTGTCGTGTACACACGATCCTAACCCTTTACTACAGAGCAATTCACAATAACTGCCACCCCTCCACTCCTGTCTCCCGAGCCATTCATGTAGAGCAGGCGTGCGGGACCTTTTTCAGCCCGAGGGCCACATTACAAAACGGGAAAGGCCTGGGGGGCTGCATTCCAACCGTGGGCAGGGCCAGATGTGATTATTACAATTTTAAGCCTACTCAGGAGTAAGCGGGACAAAGCTTCTGCATGGCTACTCAGAAGTAAGCAGGACGGAATCACTCAGCAGCACTTCCAAATAGCATCCCAAATACCAAGCCTCTGTGTGTCTACTCACAAGTAAGCAGCTTTCTTGCCTCCACAAATCTTTACAACAGCTCACTTCTTTGCTGGGTAGCTAAAGGTTAATGTCCTTTAAATACCCTATTTATCTCGATAATCGGTGATAACAGCAAAAGAAGCTGCTGTCCCCCTTCCTTGATGTAGAGCCAGCGTGTCGTTGCAGTTAGCGTGCCAGACAAAGAACAGGGGAGTCCCGGGTTCAAATCCCTGCTCAGCCTAGCCCTACCTCGCAGGGTTGTTGCGAGAGGATAACATGGGTAGGAGGAGAACCATGCATGCTCCCCTGAGGTCCTTGAGGTAAGCAGAGGGTGGGTTAGGGAGGCATAATAATTAAATGACTAAAACGTGCTTTAAATTATTGGAGTAAAAAGAGTATCTATTTTAAAATTATTATTAAATTCAACCAAAGACTACAGAAAAAACGTTTCTGGACCGGAGGGACAGCCGTCCCGTGTTAGCCCATTGCAGCGAAAACAACAAAAAGGGTCTTTGTCGTTTTAAAAAACATTTATCTAATCGAATAACATTTTAGGGCAGATTCCAGCGTGTTATAAATGGCAGCCATTTATCAAATGCCAGAACAGGTGGGTGTATCCATTCCTCCTGTGGAGACAAGTATGTGACTTTATCCCTTTCTGCTACTTAAGGCACAATCCTAGGCATGTTTAGACGGGGGAAAGGCCTACAACTCCCAGCATGCCCCATATATATATGAGGACTATCTCTTCCAAATATCTCAACTTATGATGCATCCTGGGAGCCATAGAATAGAGTGCCTCTCCCTTACCACCTACAGAAAAAGGTCCAGGGGCTGGGGGGGTTTTGGGGGGTCACCTGGCTATTTGGGGGCCCCTTCCTATGTGGGTTCACCCTTTCATTTGTAATCACAAGAGGTCCGCGAAATGTCAAATATCACAGACTGATATCACCGGCCTCTTGCATTCAGGGCCTTTTGGCCCAACCTGGTGAACTTCAGATGCGTTGGACTGCAACTCCCATGATTCCCATGCTGGCTGGGGATGATGGGTGTTGCAGTTGAATGCATCCAGAAGGCATCAGGTTGTGGAAAGCTGCTCTATATGCTTTGCGGCTCTAATCTAGTTCACAAAAGTTTGTGCCCCAACAAAGCTGCTAGTACTCATGAAGGTGCCACAAGACTTCATCGTAAATAACGCTGACATTCATTCGGTTGCATGTTTTGTTTGTTTTTGGGGGACTCCTGACAGGGCAGTGCAGAATATTTCCTGACCAGCGGAGACAAGATCAGGTTCTTTTTTGAGAAAGGCGTTTTCGATGAGAAAGGTAATCGTTTCTTAATTTAACGTTGAAAATACACCCGGAGGTGGGGGAAACGCTGCCAAAACGTCACTTAGAAGCCATTCGCGCCATTTTTTGACAGCTGTAGCATTTGAGTATGCAAAGTGCCTTTGCATCATGATCTCGCTCAGCCTGACAACACAGCCGTGCAGGGGGTGGGGCGGGTGGCTTTATTAATAATCCCATTTTGTGGATCGATACGAAACAGAATGATTTCACTTAGGCCATCTGGGGACTCAATATATGAGCTGGAGGTTTGGGTTTCCAAGGTTGAAATCCAAACCCCAGCCAATGAATCCTATTCAGCAGCGTCCCCCAACTTGGTGGCTCCCAGCTGTGTTGGAACTGACTAGGGGTGTCGGGGAAATCCTCAACGGATTCAAATGAGTCCGGATTTCTATATATCCAACCTGGGGATTCTGTAGCAGACTGGCTTTTTCTGAGTGGCACAAATTCAGACCATTTTTAAAAAGCTTTTCGGGGGGGGGGGATTTGCGCATACCCGCAGCTGCATTAATGCGCATGAGCGTGCTCGCACTTACGTTCATTAGCGCTACTGCACACATGCGCAAGTGGAACAAAATTCTCGTCCATAAATCTGAGCAGGACGACGGAATGAAAGACAGCTGACAATCTGCAAAACGCAGGCGGAACAGAGTTCACAAAATCCGTACATGCCTACCTGTGACCCTGGCCTAGGGTGAGAACCAAGGTGGGGGTAGCTGCGATGGGTGGGGTCCCCATGAGTCCGCATCAGGGGGGCAGAGTATAGCGGATAGGTTAAAATCTGACCAACCAAGGGCAGGATGTGCCCACTTTTATTGAGTAGTAATAGTGGAGAGGCAGTGTGGCATAGTGGTAAGAGCGTCAGACTGGGACTCGGGAGATCCGGGTTCTAGTCCCCACTTGGGCCATGAAGCTCCCTGGGTGACTTTGGGTCAGTCACTGACTCTCAGCCTAACCTACCTCACAGGGTTGTTGTGAGGATAAAATGGAGGAGGAGGATTATGCAAGCCGACTTGGGTTCCTTGCAGGAAAAACGGTGGGGTATAAATATAATAAATAAATGCATGAACGTATTAATCATATTTTAATCTGCCCAATCACCAACATTCTGTGGTCGGATTGCAGACAAGTAAAAACAGCACTTGCGTGCCGCTTAATATCTTTAGCGGTTATGGGGCCTACTTTAGTCTGTCAGCCGTAATTTGCCGCGATTGGCCTTTTATTAGTATAAAGAACAGCCCATTCAGCAGCATGGTGGATGAGAGGAAGTTTGCTTCCCCTCTCTTAGCTCAGGGGAAGAGCCCCTGCTTTCCATGCGGGAGGTCCCAGGTTTGATCCCCGGCGTCTCCAGGTAGGGCTAGGAAATAATCCTGCCTGAAATCTTTCAGGGCTGCTGCCAGCTGGTTTCAACAATAGTAGGTGAAATGGACCAAGCGTCTGATCCGGTATAAGGCAGCTTCCAATTTTAGGTCTACTAACTCTACAGACTTCCACATCCAACGGCTGCATTGCAGTCATAGTCCAACAGATCTGTTTTGCGATTTCTTTTCAATTCGGTATCTTTTGTTTCCTAGGGGATTTTCTTGTTCCAAGGGAAAAATCGGTTTGCAAAATTGGCCATGGTAAGTAACAATGGGGTGTCTCCATGTGGGGGCCGCCGGGGAACCCCTTTTTTCCATGAAGGGCTTACCGTGTGTTGCGGAGGAATTGCTGGTCTGAGCTGAAGTTCTGGGAATGGCGCGTCTCACTCTAAAATGGAATCATGTGAATTTCAAGGTGGAAGCCCCTAAGGGTCAGCTCTGGGGACGTAAGCGGCAGGCGTACTTGACTGGAACACCGGGGCCAGTGGTAGTGGAGGTGGAATGAGAACCAAGTCTTACGCGGGTAGGCGTTATGCATCTGGCCCACTGAGCCTGCTTGTGTTCCTGATTCCCTGGAGGAAACCCCCTCCGTTATCTCCTATCTGCTGTTATCTCCGATCTGAGATTGGAGATAACGGCAGGGATGTGGCCGGCCAAGTCACTTTGTGCAGCTCCCTCACGGGGATGATGCACAGAGCCGAGGAGCAGCCAGTCCTCTCAGAAACGGCCGATTCCCTTTCTCCGTGCCTCTCTCGGCATGGAGAAAGGCAAAGTGGGTGGTGGTGATAATACTGAATTGTTTTTAAAATTGTATTTTAAATGTGATTTTAATATCTATATGGAAACCGCTTAGGGATTTTAAAAAAACTTAGCAGTACAGAAATAGTACAAATAAAAAAAATATTGATAGGGGTGGTCACACATCTGGCCCCCAAAGGGCTGGGGGGGGAGAGCAGTTGGGCCCCGCGCCCCATTCTGGTTCCGCACTGAGGTTTTCAATGCCTGACATTTGGCCTCCTTTTTCTTCTTCTCCTTTTTTTGCAGCGTTACACGCCTACGATCCCATCTTCAAGCACATCACTCACGCCCCACAAGTGCAGGTAAACGAACCCTAGCTCCATTTCTACCTCTCAGGCTAAGACACGTGTTTCACTAGCGCTGGCGTTTGTTGGGGTTCAGCCATTTCTTCAGCATCTCTAGACAATAAATCTAGAGGCGGGGGTGGACGCATCTTGTTCTCGCTACACACACACAAATGTGTTGGGTGTGAATGCTGCAGCATCATTTTACACACCAGAGCTGCTGTTAATAATGTACGGTAGGAGCATTTTAGGGTTCTAGTGAGAATCAGAAATTTAACAAGCAGAAAATGTCCTCATTATTTGTGTGTGTGTGTGTGTGTGTGTGTGTGTGTGTTTGAGAGAGAGAGGGGGTGTGTGTTACAACCGTGTCACTATTTCAATCTGTGAAGTGTTGGAAGGAGATTCATCGAGATGTAGGACTAGGTAGAAAATGAAGATCTGGTGTAATTCTGGCATCTTTCATAGGCACTAGCAAGAAAAATTGGTCTTGAGCATCCCGTGGTGGTACAGAGCATGTACATCTTCAAGGTACAATAACCTTGACTAATTCCATAAAATAATGAATGGGAGGAGGCGTTGGGCTTTTTTCGCCTCAATGAAATGCTCTTTTTTCTCTCTTCCTTTTTTATAGCAACCTGGCATTGGTGGTGAAGGTGAGATTCATACTCTGTCTATGCTACAAGGCAGAGGTGCTGAACCTTGGCCTAGTGGCCAGATCCAGCCCACCTGGGGGCCCCCAAGCCAGCCCTTCAAGAGTTCCCAGGTGGCCACGCCCCCTTTCCCCCAACCACCAATCATTTGGTGATTTCCCCATTATAAAAGCTTGAAATGCCTCTTTGAAGAGCTTTAAGCTAAAATATGTGGATATTTTTTTGTATTTTGGCCCCTCCCCTTTTGTTTTTGGCCCCCACCCATCACTGGAATGTGGCCCCCCGAGAGCTTCTGCGAAATTGACTTGGACCCGTGGGCCGAAAGAGGTTTGACACCCCTGCTGTAATCAATACCTGTGTTGGTGATTGCTGCAGCTTAGATCACATCTACACCTTACGCAGAACAAGGCGAGGTGTACAAAATTATGCCTCGTGTGGAGAAAGTGGACAGGGAGACACTTTTCTCCCTCTCTCATCAGACTAGAACCCAACGGGGTCATCCCATGAAGCTGATGGGTGGGAGATTCAGGACAGATCAAAGGAAGTCCTTCTTCACACAGCGCAGAGTGAAACTATGGAACTCACTTCCACAAGATGTTGTAATTGCCACCAGTTTGGACAGCTTTAAAAGGGAGTTTGGACCAATTCCTGGAGGAGTAGGCTATGAATGGCTGCTAGTCCTGATGGCTCTATGCTGCCTCCAGTATCAGAGGTAGCACACCTGTGTACTCCAGTTGCTGGGGAACATGGGCGGGAGGGTGCTGTTGCGCTCATGTCCTGCTTGTGGGTTTCCCTGAGCAGCTGGCTGGCCACTGTGGGAACAGAATTCTGGACTCGGTGGACCCTTGGCCTGATCCAGCATCAAGGCTCTTACGTTCATAAGGTGGTAGAATCCTGGACTGTACCACTTCAGAATGCAGCGGGGTGGGTGGGGGTGTATATCATATTTTTCAATGCTCCCAAGTAAAACTAGCAAGTCAGAGAGAGGGCAGCGCCAGGATGCTCATCACCTGGAAACTCGAAGCTCGGCTGCGAAAGGTCATGTACAGAGCATTAACCTTTCACAGGTAACAACGCACCTGGGAATGAAACTCGAGAGACAGTTATATAACCTCTGAGATTGTATGGATTGGGGGGGGGGGAAGCGCAGACTCCTAAAATAAAGCAAATTCTTAGTAGTTCGTTATGAGCCCGTGTCCCCCTCGTATTTGCAGGCAGCCAATTTCTGAACTGTAGTTGCTACGGGCAAAGGGAGAGCTCTGTTCCCTTCGCACCTACCTTGTGAGCTTTCAGCAGGCGTCTGTCTGTCTGTCTAGTTTATATTTATATCCCACCTTTTTTTCCTGCAAGGAACCTAAAGTGGCTCACATAATCCTCCTCCTCCTCCTCCATTTTATCTTCACAACAACCCTGCGAGGTAGGTTAGGCCGAGTCAGTCACTGGCCCAAAGTCACCCAGTGAGCTTCGTGGCTGAGTGGGGACTCGAACCCGGATCTCCCGAGTCCCAGACCAACACTCTTACTGCTAGACTACACGGGCTCTCAAAAGAACCCAAAGCTTTCTGGGTTTCTTTTTTAACATTTCTTTATTTCTCTATGGCAGCCTCTCCCGACCTGTTGCCCTCCAGATGTTTTGAACTTCAACTCTCACAACAGCCCCTGCCAGCGTGAAACTTGTCTTGCATACTAAGGGGACCCTAGGGACCTCCACCTCGGGTTTAATTTGCTGAGTTGCAGGACTCAGGCCCACAGGACAAAAAAATAATAGTGCAAAAATGTCCATATGCTAATTTTCATCTGCTCTAAAGTCTCTCTCTAAAGTGTGTCTGTCTGTCTGTCTGTCAAGGAGCCTGTCTCCTGAGGACACTCCTATTTGTAAAAAGGGGTGTATGGACAGGGGAGAGGAGGGCATTTGATTTCGGGGGGAAACCTCAGGCAGAAAGATTCAAGGGGAGGCAGCAGGAGGTGGGCAAAAAAACAGCTAATCCAGGGGGATCCGATGCAACAGAGATCCTCAGGACCCCGGTACCTTTCTTTCAGCAAGTGCCCATGGACAGCAGGGTGGTGGGGCAGAGATTTGGGGCTCCAGGCCTAGTGGGCTGCCCCCTAACACCGCCTCTGCTGGAGGTTCAGCACCCCTTAGGTTAGAAGCGAAGGAAACAGGCCAGTAGGCACTGTGACAGAGGTTACTGACGATGAACCCCGTTGTGCTGCTCTGTGCTTGAAATGAAAGCCTGCGCCGTGGGCAGTATCTCTCCGCAGTATCGCTGTCAGCGATAACATTACAATCAAGAGGAGGGCAGGAGATAAGACAAGATGCCAGAAGAGCGGGGCACTGTGTAGGGTTCTTTGGTTGCGAGGGCTGTCAACATTTCTGCATTCAAGGGAACGCCCACGTCCCCTCCTCTGCCAAGGGACCTCTGCATGATTTTTCTGGAACCTGGCAGAGCGGGGGGGGGGGGGAAGGGGCCGTCGCTCGCGGGTCGAGTGTTCTAGGAAAGCCAGGAGGCCCAGGGCACAATTTAAAAGCTGCTGTTCTGCATGCATGACGGGACCATTGAAAGAACGAGGCACGGAGACGTTGGCCAAATCATTTGTTGTCATGTCTGGATAATGCTATAAATGGCTACTAGCCATCTTGGAGGCAGCCGCTCGTCAGGACAGTCCAGCCAGGGGAGGCTGGTGATGCCTGTGTCAGTGGGGGCTCCTTATCCACTGCAGGTTTTATTCTGAGCTTTATAGGAGCTATCCATGGCACTGGGCCTTTTTTGGGGGGGGGTGGAGTTCAGCACCATGGATAGCTCAAAATAG
Source organism: Shinisaurus crocodilurus (assembly GCA_021292165.1). Lineage (NCBI taxonomy): Eukaryota > Metazoa > Chordata > Lepidosauria > Squamata > Shinisauridae > Shinisaurus > Shinisaurus crocodilurus. Next base: position 1,744,733 of record JAHFWL010001188.1, on the reverse strand, counting down.
AAGCTGCAGTGGATAAGGAGCCCCCCCGACACACGAGTCACCATGCCAACCTCCACCCTGCAGACCCCAAGGAGGGTCCAAAAATTCAGGCATCTGAACTGGATCCAGATCAACAACCCTGTTCTAGCGGTTTTCATCTCCACCACCAGGAGCAGGCCTTGGGACAAGCAAATGGGACTGAATTGCACGTTTAGGACCGAGCCATCCAGTATCGGCGGCAGTGTGCCTCAGTGCACCAGTTGCTGGGGAACATGGGCGGGAGGGTGCTGTTGCACACATGCCCTGCTTGTGGGTTTCCCGTTGGGGCAGCTGGTTGGCCACTGTGTGAACAGAATGCTGGACTAGATGGACCCTGGGTCCGGTCCAGCATCAGGGCTCTTCTTAGGTTCTTAAGGTCGGGGAAGAGGTAATGGACCAGACTTTGCATGGATTATATAAATCCCTGAAAAGCACCTGGAAAACAAAATCATCATCACCGTATTGCTGTCTAAGCTCCTGTTAAGAGCAAACCATGGTTTTGGCATTACATCTGTATCAACGGGGTGTGTGTGTCTGTGTGTGTCGGTCGTCTCTTGCTTTCAGTGACTCCGCATCAGGATGCCACGTTTCTGCATACAGACCCTCTGGGCAGGGTTGTGGGTTCTGGGTGGCCCTGGAAAACGCCACGGAAGAGAACGGTTGTTTGTGGTTCATCCCGGGCTCTCACACAAGTAAGAAATTATTAGGGTGTGGGATATATATATATATTTTTAAAATGTGGCCTTCTGGAAAAGTAAGAAATTACTAGAGTTTGGATTTAAAAACATAATAATAAAAATTGGTCTTCTGCACAAGTAAGAAATTACTCGAGTTTGGGATTTTTAAAATATTTTTTAAAAACCTGGTCTTCTGTAATCATGTTTCTTTTGAAGAAAATCAGGGGTCTCCCATTTTTGAGCAGAATAAAACATACATTTGCTAAATCAGGTTGCTGATATGAACAGGTACGGTTCCAAGGTCAGTGTTTGTTACTGAGTAAGCGGAGGCTGCAGGCAATGAGACATCAGACGGTAAACAAAATTAGTGAGAGAGAAGGCTCTCACCGAGGGAAAACTAAACATAAGCAGTTTACATGTGAAGGCCCTAACTCTCTGGAGGGCAGAAGCTCAGGTCTGCGGCCCAAATATTGCCTGCATGAGGTCTCAATCCAATTCCTGCTGGGGCTCCCCAGGTTGGCCACGCCTCCTTCCCTGGGCCACGCCCCCAGGTGCCGATTGTTTGGTGGTTTCCTGGCATTTGCACATTCCTTCCTTCCGCGTTGCTTGAAATGCCTCTCCTCAGTCTTAGTTACCAGCAGGAAGAGCTTTCAGCTAAAATAGGCTGGGATTTTGACCACGCCCCTTTTGCCTTCAACCCTGCCCACCACCAGAACGTGGCCCCCGAGAGCTTCTCCGAAACGGCATTCAGCCCTCGGGCTGAAAGAGGTTCTGCATGCCTGCCACAGCTTCACCAGCCAGGTTGCAGTCGCAGAAGCTTTCCTTTTCGTGAAAGTTTCCTCTGCAGCAATCGGAACATCTGTGGCATTGTATATACCATTCTGACATGCTATCTTGTGTGCCCTGTGTGGTTACAGGTGGGATCACCCGGCGGATGGTCCGAACTCCACCAGGGACGGTACCGTGTACCACGTTTGTGGGCTGTGAGCGGGAGTATGAGGATGACCGATTTGTTCCTGTCCCCGTTGGGAAAGGTACAATTACGGCACAGAAAACAAATGAAGCAGTGTGGCATAGTGGTTAGAGCGTTGGCCTGGGACTCGAGAGACTCGGGTTCTAGTCCCTGCTTGGCCATGAAGCTCCCTGGGTGACTCTGGGCCAGTCGCTGACTCTCAGCCTAACCTACCCCACAGGGCTGTTGTGAGGATAAAATGGAGAGGAGGAGGATTATATAAGTCGCCTTGGGTTCCTTGCAGGAAAAAAGGCAGGATATAAATATAATTACTTTGATTTAATTAAAATAAGAGGAAGATATTAATACAGGGGTGTTGAACTGCAGGTCCATGGGCCTGAATCTTGCCTGTCTGGGGCCCCAAACTGGACCACCCAAGGTTTCCAAGACGGCCCATGCCCCCGTTCCCCGGAATGCTGATCGTTGGGTGGATATCTGGCTTTTGTGCAGTTTTCTCCCCCAGATTCTAAAAGGTTGAAATGGGTATCCTAAGGTCTAGTCACCGGCAGTAAGAGCTTTAAGCTCAAATAGGCTGGTATTTTTGGCCACACCCCCTTATGCCTTTGGCTCCACCCACCACTGGACTGTGGCCCCCGAGAGCCTCTCTGAAATGGAATTCGGCCCTTGGTGTTCAATGCCCCTGGTGGAGAGTCTGTGTTAAAACACCCCTTCAAATGATGGGGATAGAACAGTGTTCTCCAACCTTTGGTCCCCAGATGTTTTTGGCCTACAACTCCCAGCATGCCCCAGCCAGCATGAGAACACTGGGATAGAACATCTGAGAATCTGAGAAACTGCTGCCTGTCAGAGCAGACGTCGCTTCCAGAGTTCTTAGCTGGAAACGGTGATGTGGATTTTCCAGAAAACTTTGAATCGGTAAATGCTCCCATGCAAGTTAGGTTCATTTGCACAGGGTCATCTGCATCGGGAAATTCTCAGTTTACATTAGAAAATGTTCCGATGCCCTATCGCAGGGGTCCCCGACCTTTTTGGACCTGTAGGCACATTTGGGAATTGGAGAGACTGCTGCGGGCACCTACCACAAAATGCCTAATCAGTGGATCGCCACTTTGGCATCTATACCTGTCGCATCTACGGATCTTGGGCTGCATCTTATTCAGTCAAAACGTTTGTTCCGTGTCCATCAGACACCACAACGTCTCTTTAATAAGGGATTGTCTAATTCGGCTAATTGCTGGCAGTGCAATGCAGCTAATGCTTCTTTTAAACATACGTTTTGGCAATATCCAGTAGCTGTTTCTTTTGGGGAGGAGGTTATTACATCGATAAATTTTCATAGATTTCAGACCATAGAGTTGGAAGGAGCCTACAAGGCCATCGAGTCCAACCCCCTGCTCAATGCAGGAAACTAGAGGAGGGGTCTCCCATCCAAGTAATAACCAGGCAGCTTTCCATGCTCAGAAAAGCTGAGCCAGCGTGAGCCACTGGAACAGTCTTTAATATTCACCGATGTCCACGCTCTTTTAAATTATTGACCTGCTTCATGAACAAATGGAAGGGGAAATGGAATCTCCGCACTGTCTTGACAGCTGAAAGGCTGAAATTGCAACACTGGAAGGATAAACGCTCACCTCCTATAATGCAATGGATTGGGGACCTTGTGACGCTTTCGACATTTGAACTAGTGGTGTGTAGACGCCACCTCCAAATGGAGACTTATTTGGATATTTGGTCTGCTTTTGTCGAAGCCTGTGCATAATTGCTAGAAAGTTGTATGCCTTTCATATGTATTTATTGCTATGGATATCTACAAGTCCATGTGCATTTATTTAAAAAACCAAGGGGGAAAAGGGTTTGTGGGTGCCCACGGGTGCAGCAGTGAGAACCCCTGGGCTGGATGGACCAAGTCCCCTTTTCCCGTTGCCTGTGATCTGCCCCCCCCCCCTCAATAAGGCAGTGTTGTCTTTTTAATCGCAAATAGGTGGCACGGTGCTCATTCACGGCGAGGTCGTCCATAGAAGCGAACCCAACTACTCGGAAAAGTCCCGCCATGCCTACACCTTCCACCTGATGGAGGCCGAGGGCACCACCTGGAGCGCGGAAAACTGGTAGGAAGGATGAGAGCGATTTGAGAGAGGTTTGCAATGCAGAAGGAAGCTCCACGATCGATCGGCCAAGGGCTGCCCCCTGGCAATGGGGAGTGCTGTGGCAACCGGCCGGACAAGGCTTTAGCCCTCCGGCGTGCGCATATTTTTAAAAAAAACATTTTTCTTAACGGGTTTGAACCAGTGCCTTTTGTGGGGACACAAGACAATGAGGGCACAGGAGCGGCATAAAGAACAGCCCTTCACCTGAGGGCCGCATTCCGTATTGGAGAAGCTCTCGGGGGCCGCATTCCACTGGTGGGTGGGCCTGAAGGCAAAAGGGGCGGCCCAAAAATGCTAAAAATACATATTTTGTCTTAAAGCTCCCACTGTCAGTGACTAAGCCTTTGGAGAGGCATTTCGACCTTTTGGAATGGGGGGGGGGGGGGGGGAGTCGGACGGACACACACACACAAAAGCCGAGAAACCACCAAAGGATTGGTGTGTGTGTGGGAGAGCGGAAACCCCAAAGGCTGGATTTGGTCCCCACGTGGGCTGGAGGTTCTGCACCCCTGAATTAAATCTTCCATCAGACCATTTAATTCCTATGTAAGTCGTGACTGAAATCTGTTAGCATGCTGTATCTGAACATAAGAGCTGTGCTGGACCAGACCCAGGGTCCATCTAGTCCAGCATTCTGTTCACACAGTGGCCAACCAACTGCCCACAGGAAACCCACAGGCAGGACACAAGTGCAACAGCACCCATGTTCCCCAGCAACTGGTGTACATAGGCATACTGCCTCCGATACTGGAGGTAGCATATAGCCAATCAGGACTAGTAGCCACTGATCGCCTTCTCCTCCAGGAATTGGTCCAATCCCTTTAAAGCCTTCCAAACTGGTGGCCATCACTATATATTGTGGAAGTGAATTCCACAGCTGAACTCTGCGCTGTGTGAAGAAGTCCTTCCTCTGATCTGTCCTGAATCTCCCACCAATCAGCTTCATGGGAGGACCCCTTTTTGGGTTCTAGTATGAGGAAGAAAAATGTGTCCCCTCTCCACACCATGCACAATTTTGTACACCTCTGTCATGGCTCCCCTCACTCGCCTTATTTCTAAGCTAAACAATCCCAGAGGATGTAACCTTTCCTCATGGAGGAATTGCTCCAGCCCCTTGATCATTTTAGTTGCCACTTTCTGAACGGATCCTTTTCCGCTCTTTCATCTTCCAGGCTTCAGCCAACTCCTGACTTACCTTTCCCACCTCTGTACACACGCAACTAACTGGAATCCTTGGAGTTTGACCGGTTGGTTGACCGTTGGATGCCTTGGGAGTTGTTGCTGGCTGCTATCGTTTTTGGATCTAAGTTTCTAGTCCTGGAGTTTCTGCTTCCAGCATCCTTTCATATTTGACTTGGAAGACTCTGCTTCGCGGGGGTGGAAGGAGAAGAGCCAGTGTGGTGTGGTGGTTAGAGTGTTGGACTGCAACTGAGAAGGCCCCCTCGAGTTCTAACCACCACTCGGCTATGAAGCTCCCTGGTTGACCTTGGGCAAACCACCTCCCGAGGATGTTGTGAGGATAAAAGGGGGGGGATGGAGCTCATTACAGCAGGGGTTCCCCACTCTTTTTTTGAGCCAGTGGGCACAGTTGGGAGCTTTGACAGTATGTCGTGGGCACTCTCACAAAATGGCTGCCGTCGGGGGTGTGTGTGTCTTGCCCATTCATAAAATGGCTGCCATGGTGAGCATGGCTGGTCACAAAACACTCCATTTCCCCACAAACCAAGCGGTGAGAGTAAAGAAAAGTAATTTGCCCAAGAACTTTGCCTTCTAAGTAGTGCTTCTGTTCCCTCATTCCCCCATGCTTTAAACGTAACGGGAAGCGTTTAGGACTGAGCTGTCTTGTCTTAATAGTTACAAGTACTCTAATTAAAAATAATCCCAGCAACGCTTTGAGTTTGTGTGAACATTTAAACTACACAAGAACTGTGCTGCTTTATCGATCCCCCCCACCTCAAATACTTCTGTCAAATATTTACTTTTGGATATTGGTGAAAAAGTACACACATACTGAGTTAATTTTCTAAATAGAAGTCAGACATGTCAAATCGAAAACGAACAGAACTGAACTTCTCACCTCTTCCCCAGTGGGTAAGCACCTGCTTTGCCTGCAGAAGGTCCCTGGTTCGATCCCCAGCATCTCCAGGTAGGGCTGAAAGAATTCCTGTCTCAAACCCTGAAAGCCACTGCCAATCATTTGTTTAGATGGACCAAGGGGTGTGTGTGTCTGTGTGTCTGACTCAGTATAAGGCAACTTCAAATGATACGCTTTAAAGCAGCCTCCTTATCAGCACCATGAGGACTAGAATCTTTGTTTTTAGGCGGAATGGCTATAGTTCAGTAGCAGAGCCTCTGCTTTGCAGGCAGAAGGTCCCAGGTCTGATCCTCGAGTTCTCCTGGTAGGGCTAGGATAGAATCCTGCCTGAAACCCTGGAGAGCTATTACTGCCGGTCAGTGTTGACAATACTGGGCCTAGGTGGACCCAGGGTCAGTAGAAAGTAGCTTCCGACATTCCACATAGATGTTAAAGATGAGTCTGCCAGAAAAGAAAAGAAACGAAAAGTGGCAACCCTAACCAAGAACTAATGTGAATACTCAGGGATCAAAGGGAGCGGGGCTCGGTTGGCTTGGCCAGGAGCAACTGTTCTTCAGCTCCTGCTGTAGGGATTGGGCCTATTGCTGTAGCAAGAGCCTTCAAGGGATATGCAGGGGCTGATGGGAGTTGTAGGCCCAAATTAGCCAACACTAGCTAGGGCTAATGGGAGTTGTAAGCCCAAACATCTGGAAGGCCGCAAGTTGCCCACCCCAGGGCCATGCTGTTGGGAGCAATTTCAAATTTTGAGAGCCAGTGTGGCGAAGTGGTCAGAGTGTTGGACTGGGGAGATCCGGGTTCTAGTCCCCACTCGGCCATGAAGCTCACTGGGTGACTTTGGGCCAGTCCCTGATGCTCAGCGTAGCCTACCTCACAGGGTTGTTGTAAGGATAAAATGGAGGAGGATCATGTAAGCCGCCTGGGGTTCCTTGCAGGAAAAAAGGCGGGATATAAAAATAATAAATAAATATTTAAAAAATAACAGTGAAATTAAAAATGACAAAAACAGACAGGTACATTTGCACTTCAGTTTTAAATATTAATTTCACCAAAGAGCCATCATTTTGACATGGTTATTCATTTCACACCTCACAGCCGTGGTTATCGCTTTGCACCACAGCGCCCCAGATAAAGCACAGATATGTACGTACCCTGTCACTATCTAGCAAAGGGAATCTTTATTCCCGCTATAGTTCCCTAAGCCATCAATAGGATCTGGAGGTAGAGAGGCAAAAGTAAATTGTCCACTTGGCTCGTGTAGGCTTCTAAAAGGGAAACCAAGCTAATACAAGCCAAAATCCAGGAGTAGCTGGCATTGAGATCCACAGCGCCATCGAAGATGAGAATCACAGCCACGGCAATGATCTGCGCGAATATGGACGTCATTGTGCCCTCGAAAGTTTTTTTGGTCCCCGGCCATTTGATTTCCCCCACTGTACTACCAAAAATAGAGGCTACCGCATCCCCGACCCCTACGGCCAGAACCCCGGAGTAGGGAGCCAAAGCTCCCGCCCCGGCCAAGGTACCTTTGGGGGCACAAGGCCTGGGGAACAGCCACACTGGGAGGGACATGCCAAGGAGAAGGTAGATATGTGTCAGGATCAAAGGCCCACTGTCCCGTTCATCCAAAAACAGAGAGAGCAAGTTCCTGAGCGTGTGTCCGAAGGGTTTGATCGTAAAGTATCGGATGTACTCGAGAAGGATCAAGACTGCCAGGCACACCACAGAGGCGACGTAGAGCAGCTGGCGATCGTAGAGCAGCCCCGGAACGTACGTCGCCACCACAATGAAGTGGAAGTATTTTCTGGTTATGGTCGAGGCCTGGTGTTTTTTCGAACCGGACGACCGCCTGGTGTTTTGGTAGAGAACCACGGCGCACGCTGAAGCCGCCAAGAGGCTCCAGTAGGCAAGCAGGTAAACTCGGGTCTCAGTTTGAGAGAGGAACTGATAGAGCCAAAACAAGGGGTTCCTCCGGATCAGGCGGTACAGCCACGGCATGATGACTCCTAGCCCCAGCACTGCGGTCATCATGTGGAAGAACATGGAAGAGATCCAGGTCCCAGAATCCATGAAGAAAAAAAGGATGGTGAAGAAGATTCCGAGGAGGACCACTCCGACCACCACCACCAGGAGGAAGAAGTCGACGGGGTCCCCCCTGCTCTCGGTTACGTTCAGAGAACGTTTGATGAGTTGGTTGAGGACGAAGCTTATGCCGGTGAGGACGAGCACGGCCTCCCCAGGGGAGAAACACCGGGGCAACAGGTACAACAAGATCATACTGAGGTAGACAAAAATGAGCAGAACTTCCAGGACCTCAATCACTTCCGAGACCGTCAAGGAATGCTTCATGGTGTAGATGATCAGGCTGCCAGCAATGCTGGAGAGCACGCAGGTGTTCGTCGGCACGGGTTTTGTGATGCCGAGCGCGATCACGGAGAGGAAGAGGGCAATGGCCATGCCGGTGGAGGCCACGACAATGCCGAAGCGCTCGAAGTACACAATGCCAGCCGCGTGGCACCTCTCCTTCAACGCGATGCCCAGCAGCGGGGCGGCCATGCAAGCTGGGACGAGGCCGCTGTTGGCTCCCGTCCGGAACTGGAACACGGCGCTGCCCAGACGGACCAGGTGGTCCCACTTGAACTGGATGTAAAAAGCCTGGATTGCGAGGGCGATGGCGCACCAGGAGAACCGGTCCCAGACCGCGCTGTGCACGCACAGCACGATGGCAAACACGATGAGGGACTCCATGAGAACTGGTTTGTTCAGCATGGTGCTGGCCAGTTGCGTCCTGCCGCTGATAGAACCTTGGCAGCTGTTTGGGTTGAATCTTTTTGAAGACAGCTGCTCTCCCACTGTCAAAAGCTCACTTGCATCTCAGTGCTGTTCCTAGAAGCGAAAACAAAACCCAAACTGTGAAAAGAGCATGCCAAACCATCTGCTCCTTCTCCTGGGCCGTGGGAAAGCTCGCTTTGTTTAACAGCAACACTTGCCATACTTTGGAACCCGCAATCTAGGACAGTTAGTTTTGCCTTTCTGCCGCAGTGTTAGGAAGGCCTTTGGCCTTTATACGCTGGATTTTATTGCTTGCCTTGCTGGGTTTTATGATGTTTTACTACTGCTGGTTTTAAATTGTTTAATTGCCGGCTTGTTATTGCTGCTCTTTCACTGTGGTTTTTATTGTATGTTAACCCACTTGAACTATCTGAGGAAAGGCAGGGTATAACTATCTAGAACAGGAGGGAGAAAAAAGTTAAATACTCCCTCCCTACTGCATAGCAGTTTTTCACACCTATTACAGTGACTAACACAAAAGAAATATTAAAGTCTTAAATTTGGAACAAGTTAGCTACAGCTGAAGAAGGCATATGCTGAAATGTTTTGCTTTAAGACTTTAATATTTCTGTTGTGTTAGTCAGTGGCTGTGTTCACACATAACGCTAAGCCATGGTTCATATTAATCCTATTTTTTTTTTTGCTTTAGACATGAATTATCTTGAAGATGAGCTAACAAACTGTGGCTTGTTTTCCCTGTTTCTGGTTTGTTTCTCTCCCATCCATTTTGCCAACCTTCAGAGCAGTTTCATTTTCAAGGTGTTCTTGCTGGGGGGCGGGGTGGCATTGTTTCTGTGCAGACAGCAGCACAAACCACTCCAGGGATAAGCTGCATTTCTGAGTTCAGACATCACAACAAGCCATGGTTTAGACAAGCCAGACTCTGCAAGTCAAGAACAAACCATTGCTTCTATTTGTGGTTTGTAGTTGGTTGACAAACCATAGATTGCTTATAGGGATGAGTTCAGTAACAACAAGCCAGAATTCAACAAAACACACCATGGTTTAATGTTATGTGCAAGCCAGGCCAATAACCATTTCCAGAGGGTAGCTCTAAGTCTATTGCAGCAAAAACAATAACAAAGAGTCTTGTGGCACCTTGAAGACTAACACATTTAGTATGACATGTTTGTAGACCAGAAGTATCTGAAGTGAAGCATATATATTACATACACAGAAACAGGTGCCAAGAGAGAAAATGTAAACATTGAGGTCAGAGGGAAATGGAGCAACCCAATCTGACAACAGTTCAAATTCAGGATAGACACTATCACTCACTAAAGCAAACACAAGATCGATTGGTATTATTAACTCTTAGAATACAGAACACCAGGCTGTACAGAGGGAGATGAGAAGGGAAGAAGGGCCATTCTACTAGGCCCGCTGAAAGACTAATTTTTCCCTCTTGCCACCCCATCCCTTTTTCTTTGTGTGTCATGCCTGATTATAAAAATCATTACCTGCTACTGCTGTGCATGCGTCTTTAATTGTAATTTGTATGTTCACATTTTTATGACATAAGCCACCCTGCGAGGGCCATGTGCCCTTAAAGGCAGGTGTATAATCATTAAAAAAGAGTCAGTGTGGCATAGTGGTTAGCATGTTGGACTGAGACTCAGTAGATCTGGGTTCTAGTCTCCACTCGGCCATGAAGCGCCCTGGGTGACTTTGGGCCAGTTGCCGACTCTCCACCTAACCTACCTCACAGGGTTGTTGTGAGGATAACATGGAGAGGAGGAGCACCATGTAAGCTGCCTTGAGCTCCTTGCAAGAGGAAAAGGTGGGATATAAATGTAATAAGAATATAAATAAATATTAATTCTGGACTTCTGTATTTGTGTAGGCAAGTCGCTTGAGACCACTTTCTGCAGTGGGAAGCAACTCACGTATTTTATAATAATAAAAATAGATAGTGTGTGTGTTTAATTGTAAACTTTATCTCCATGTTATGTGAATACATAATGAAATAATATAATAAAATAGCAATGACAATGATAACGATAATAATGACAATAGACAATACAAACAATAAGAATAATATAAGGATAAAAAGGATATAATATAGGATAATGATATATGATAATATAAGGATATAATATAGGATGATAATATAATTTAACATTTTTAAGGCTATAAGGAGAATAAAGACTATTAATAACGACAAAAATACTAAAGACGATAATGATAATCATACTAAAGGTAATAGATAAGTACATTTGCAGCCCTCTCTCCAGCTGAGGAAAAGCCATCCGCTCCTCTTCCTTCTTTCCCGGATTACTTCGTCTCCCCGCCTCTCCACAGCCGCCCTCGAGTCAACTCATCCAACCTGGGGGCCGCCATCTTTGCGCACGCCGGCGCCCTGACGCCATCAGCGCGCGCCGCGTGACGCCCGCTCCCTTTCCCTCCTTCCTTCCTCCCGCCCGTCCAACCAACCGTCGAAGGGAGAGGACGGCTGCGGCCGCGCGCCCTCCCCGGCGTCACGTGACGCAGTCGCCCCGCCTCCTTTCCCCCCTCCTCCTCCTCCCCGCCGCCGCGGTTCCTCTTCGCCGTCCGGGGAAGTGGCTGCTTGAGAGTCCGGGAGGAGGGGGTCACGTGGGCGGGGAGGCAAGATGGCGGCCGGCGGGCGCTGCGTGAGGTAATGCGGGGGGCGCGCGTGCGCGCGCGTGTCTGCGGCTGCCGGGCCGGCTGAGCGGGGCAGGGGGCCGCCGAGGCGAAGGGGCCGCGCCGGCTGGAGGCGGGCGCGGCCCCGAGGGAGCCCTCCGCAAGGGCTTGCGGCGCCGGGGAACCGGGCGGCGGGCGCCCCGTGGCTGGAGGCGTTTGGGGCGGCGTTTCTTTCCCGCCACCCTCCCGGTGCCTTTTGTTTCGTTGTTACATTTACGTGTATCCTACCTCCTTCCCCCGCTCCAGAGGAGCCCAAGGCGGCTCACGTGGCCCTCCTCTTGCTCTCCATTTCCCCCTCACAACAACCCTGTGAGGTAGGCTCAGATTCAATGACTGGCCTAAAGCTACCCAGGAATCTTTGGCGGAGTGGGGTCAAGGACTCCCTTTTTAGTTTACTTGTATTTATTGTTCCATTTATAGCCTACCTTTTCCCCTCCTCCAAAGGAGTCCAAGGCAGCTTACATGATCCCTCTCCATTTTACCCTCACCACAACCCTGTGAGGTAGGCTGAGAGTCAGTGACTGGCCCAAAGTTGCCGAGGGGGGAACTAGGACCCCTTTTTAATTTATGTTTAATTCATTATTACATTGGTATTCTACGTTTTTCCCGCTCCAAAGGAGCCCAAGAGCCACCTCCTCTCCGTTTTACCCTCATGACAACCCTGTTATGTAGGCAGAGAGTCAGTGACTGGCCCAAATTCACCCAAGGAGCTTCAGGCCAACACTCTCACCAGTACTCCACACTGGTTCTCAGCTGGGATGATGGGAGTTGTAGTCCAGGACATCTGTAGGACACCCAGTGGAGGGAAAAGGTGCATTTTGGGGAATAGAGAGAGGCCAGTATTCAGAGGCGTGGAGTTGCTGCCCTAGTTTAGTTGGCACCGGGTATATATGGTGTTATGCAAACACACGCACTGCTGTGCAAAATACACACACACATAAATGTATCTAGATCCACACACTTGTACAGACACACACAGGTACAAAATATACATATATGGGAAGGGAGGCTTCTGGGATTATGGGTTGTATCTGATCTTTGTCGTAACTCCCATTCATTAAAGTAGGGCTACTCTAAGTAGGACTAACATTGGCTACAACCCTGTGTGATCTAACGACCGCATATGCACATAAATGTATTTACCGGTACATACATTTATTTATTATACAGTCATGCCTTGGATTGAGAGCATAATTAGTTCCGGAAACGTGCTTGTAATCCAAAACACTCTTATATCAAAACGAAATCTCCCCCCCAAAAAAATTTGTACAGAGATTTTTATTTAAGCCGTACTACAGTACTTGTATTGCAAGACGTTGCTTGTATATCAAGTAAAAAAAATTAAATAAATATTTAAAAATGTACTTGTCTTGCAAAATGCTCTCAAACCAAGTTACTTGTAATCCAAGGTATTACTGTATTTATACCCCGCCTTTTTTCCTGCAAGGAACCCAAGGCGGCTTACATAATCCTCCTCCTCTCCATCTTATCTTCACAACAACCCTGTGAGGTAGGCTAGGCTGACAGTCAGTGACTGGCCCAAAGTCACCCAGTGAGTTTCATGGCCGAGTGGGGACTAGAACCCGGATCTATTGTATATACATAGTTGACTACAAGCATGCACGCACACCTCTGCCAACTGAGGATAGCATTTCATGCCTTGTGGTTATTTGTTATTTGTATAAATATTACCTATGTTATCTAGCTGCCTATTCGCTACTGCTGGGCCAGGTTTAAGGTTTCGGTACTAGTGTATAAAGCCCTAAACAACTTGGGATCAGGATACCTGAGAGAGTGCCTTCCCCCTTACCAACCTGCCGGGTCACTCAGGTCATCAGGTGGGATGCTCCTGGTGGCTCCACATGGACCCATGGCCCGATTGGAGTCCACCCGGGGGAGAGCCTTCAGTGTGGCAGCTCCATTTCTGTGGAACTCCCTGCCTCTGGAGGTCAGGCAGGAGCCAACATTGTATTGTTTTCGGCACTTCCTGAAAACACTTTTATTTCAGGAAGCCTTCCTGAACTACCCAGCTATGGTTTTATTGATTTTGTTTATAACATATTGTTTCATCCTTTTATCTGTTTTATCTTTTATTGTTCACTGCTCCGAAATCTCCATACTGGAATATGGAGCGGTATATAAATCTTGTAAATACAGTAAATAAATAATACAAGCCCCCTCAGTGTTCATGGTGCTTTACAGAGGGCAAGAGGCTCTGAGGAACTTACTATCTAAAATTCAGCAGAGGGGAAACAACAGAGGAAAGAAAATGTGATTGTTTCACGTATACGTGCTTAGGCTTAGTTATCAGCTCAGTTATGTAGGGCAGCCTCCCACAACCTCCTGGTGTGTTGGACTACAACTCCCAGCGTCCCTCAGCCAGCATGGGCAATAGTTGTGGTATGGTAGGAATAAGGAAGCTTGTTTTATACTGAGTCAGACTATAGGTCCATCTAGCATACTATAATCTGCACTGACTGGCAGCAGCTCTCCAGGGTTTTAGGCTCTTTCCCAGTGTGAAAATGTGGAGGTTTGAACTTGGGACCTTTTGCATGCAACGCATGTGCTCTACCGCTAAGCTATGGCCCTTCCCAATATAGGGAAGCTGCCTTGTACTGCGCCAGTCCATTGGTCCATCTCCCTTAGTATTATGTACACTGACCGGCAGCAGCTCTTGGGGTCTTTCCCAGCCCTACCCTAGAGTTACTGGGGATTGAACTTGGGGCCTCCTGTATGCAAAGCCAGTATTCTCCCACTGCGCTATCGCCCTTTCCTGGAAAAGAATTATAAATGGATCTTCAGTTGCAGCGTTTTGTGGGTACAGTAATACCTTGGATTGCAAGCATAATTCGTTCTGGAACCATGCTTGTAATCCAAAACAGTCTTATATCAAAGCGAGTCTCTGGTGGGCGTGAGCGGGGCTGATTTCGGTCCGCTATGCCCGCTCGAGGCGAGCGGTTACATCCCTACGACCTTGCTTGTTTATCAAGTCAAATTTTTTTTAAAAAATTTGCTTGTCTTGCAAAATGCTCTCAGACCAAGTTGCTTGCAATCCAAGGTATTACTGTATCTTGATACAGATACACATTAAATCATGCTTAGAAGTATTGTGCTATTAGTTGACAGATTGTGTAGGTGCACACATTCATATATCTCCATATATTTGTACATGCATTAATAGATGTGTATCTATATTAACACACAACATTCAGAAACCGGTAGAAGGTTTCAGTTTCCCAGAACACACACTGCTGCTAACCTGAAAGTTGCTGTTCTCCAAGAGAGGGAGTTTCAAAGAGAAATTCCAGTGTGAAACTGCTGAATCTAAACTAATAACAGGGCTATTCATTTGGATCTGAATAGAGACAATGATTTCCTGTCCCGCTATAGGTGTTAATTTGCTTGGCCACCTTATCGCCAGTTACTGCTGCTGTGACTGTGTTTCATCTGCATGCATTTAAGCTCTGATTGAATTGTCACAGACTGATAATTGAACATACTGATAGTGTGTTTGTCCTTGTATCTGATACATCTACTGTGTATCTGAACATACCTGCCAGCTGGGGGTAACCTTGCATCTGACAGTGGATGCCCGCAGACACTCAGGTCCTCTGGGAAGAATTTACTTCAGCCAGCCAAAACTAGGCTGGCGGGTGTTACCCAGAGGACCTTTTCTTCTGCTGCTCCCAGATTATGGAATGGCCTGCCGGAGGAGATTTGTCAATTTACCAGTCTTTTGGAATTTAAAAAAGCCATAAAGACTGATCTCTTCCGGCAGGCCTATCCGGCGGAATTTTAGGATGCTTTTAAGATGTTTTTAATATGTTTTAAAGATGTTTTAAGATGTTTTATAATGTTTTTAAGTAGTTTTAAGATGTTTTAATAGTATGTGTTGTGTTTTGATTAGTTTATGTATTTATATTTTTCTTGTTCCCCGCCTCAATCTAGACGGAGAGGCGGGCAAGAAATAAATTTGTTGTTGTTGTTGTTGTTGTTATTATAGTCTACAAAAGCTTATGCATATGCCATAATAACTTCACTAGCTTTTAAGGTGCAGCAAAGCTCTCTGCTGTTTCAGCTGAGGAGACACAAACCGTGGTTTAAAACTGGGTTGTTTCTCCCTTGACAACCCAGAGTTCTGGGTTTGGACGCTGCATCAAACAATCCAGGAACGGGGCATTCCTGGGTTGTTTCTGAACACTGACGCAAAGTGCCGAACAGGCGGGAGGCGGCATGCTTGCTTCCTTACCCCTGCATGGCCCCGACTAACTGTGGGTTGTTAGTCGTTACATGCAAACCAAACTTGGACTGCAAAGCCCATCAAATAGAAGATACATTCAAATAGAGGACTGTCCTTTGTAAAGTAGGACACCTGCAGTGCTACCACTGCCCTGGGGCAAGCAAGTGCCAGTCCACACACCCCACGTGCCCTTGGCACAGTGGAGGTGGTAAGGGCCTTCCCATAGTGCTGCACTCTATTCAGAGGTTAGATGCTTTAGGGAAAGACTGCGCTGGACTGACAAAAAACCCTGATCCATTCACTCCCACCTCCTCAACTACACAAAATAAATTACTTTTTCTTCCTAGGAGTGGCAGAGAACTATGGACCATTGTGAAGGGCAAATCAGCTTTGAGGGAACCAGTAAGTAAGAGGATGGCTTTTGCAGGCTCCTTTTTAGTGATGTTTTTCTAGGATTATTTTCTGCCCACATGCTAGTGAGTTCCGTTTTTGGTCTGTAGCCTCTTATTATCCCTCAAACATTCATACAATGAGGTTTTATTTTTATTGCTCTCTTCCCTTGTTTTGTGTATTCATTCTTACTGTTTTGTTTTTTAATTAAAACTGGGAGGCTGGTGTACTGCAAAGCGCCATCTTCATTTGGGTGCCAAAGAGTGGTTTGTGTTTTGGAGCTTTTACCACATCTCTGCCTTGTCTTCTGGTTCTTGGGCCAGTTCTTTTACACCTGGTTTGCACGACACGGCCAGCTCTTTTCCTGGGTTCAAGATGCCGTGGCCGTTTTGATTGTGCAACCCCCGATTGGGGGATGTGCTGTATTGTTCAAACTTGGTCATCGTGGGTTATTTGAGGGTTAAACAAGCCTTGCTTAACCCACTATCTGCAGTAGGCCCGATCAAGGATTGCGTAATCAAAATGGTGGCTGCACGTACCCGGCACACACTGCAGCTCATCATGGGTTAAATATCATGAGCCAGCCGTGTCATGCAAACCGGTCCTTAGTCACACCAAATTTGCCTTCTGGGAAATGAGTTTTGTGATGAACCATGTGTACCATGGCAGCAATTTTATGAACGGGCAAGCCCCAACCCCACGGCATCCATTTTGTGAAAGCATCTGTGACACTCCCAAAATTCCAAATGTGTCCACTAACCCCCCCAAAATTGGGGATCCCTGTCTATATACTAGAACCTAAACTATATGATGTTCATTTGTTGCTTCCGTCCTGCTTTGTATATCATTGTGGAAATAAGCATATTATTTTTTACACATTACAGCATAGAGAAAACTGTATGTTCACTATTCCGTTGTTTTGTTCTAGGCTCAGCTTGCGGAAGAGTTGAATAAACACTGCCAGAGGTTGCTTGAAGGACTTTCCTACTATAAGCCGCCCAGGTACAGTCATTAGCTACTGGGTGTAGGGCATCCTAGGGTGGTATCCAGTGCTGTCTCAGTGCCAGCTGGAACAGCACTATGCTAGCATGAACCAGTGCTTGCCTGATGTTACTAGCGCAACAGGGGGGAAGCAGCAAGTTCCTCATGGCTGTTTGCAAAATACCGAAAATACATGAAGAATGTGTTCCAAGTATTCAAACTAGTTGGGTGATATTCCCAATGGTTAATTGCTAAGATTCTTGTGCTGCATTCATAAACCTAGTCGTTATAATTCAGTGGATGGGGAACCTTTTTCAGTCCAAAGGCTGAACTCAAATTTCGGAGAAGCTCTTGGGCCACAGGGGTGGGGCCAAAAATACCAACAATGCCATCATATTTTAGCTTAAGGCTTTTACTGCCGGTAACTAAGTGTTAAGAGAGACATTTCAACCTTTTAGAAAGGGAGAAAAATGACCATCTGGAGATTCCTGGAGAGCTGGATCGGGACTCCAGGAGGGCCAGATCTCTCCCGCAGGCCTGGGGTTCCCCACCCTTGATACAAGTCCTTAAGGTTGCAATCGTATGCCCGTTTAGACGGAAAAGCATTCCCCAGCCAGTGCTGCTGGCTGGGGTATGCTGGGAGTTGTAGGACTTTTCTCTTGTCTAAATGTGAATAGGATTGAGACCTAAAGTGGGGAGAGGGAGGACAAATTGCATTGAAAATCACATGCAGACCAGCTATATCTAGACACCTGAATTCCATGCCTGTTTTGCTTCAAACAAAATACATTTTTGTAACTTTCAGGTATTTTAAAAAAAATACTTTCTTTTTTCTATCCATAGTTCAAGTTCAGCAGAAGAAGTAAAAGCTGATAAAAATGTGGCTGCTCCACTGAAGGAGTTGGGTCTGAGAGTCAGCAAGTTTTTGGTAAGTAGAGGTCATAGGCAGCTTTGTTGCTTGCTCTGTCCCTCTGGACAGAAAAAGGTTGGGAGATATGCCACAGTTGGAGGGAAAGCTAGTTGTCTTCACCGTCTTAAGGTGCAATCCTATGCAAGTTTAGACAGAAAAAGGGCCTACAACTCCCAGCATGCTGGGAGTTGTAGGACTTTTTTCTGTCTAAACTTGCTTAGGATTGCACACTTGCTTGCTGTTTGAATGGAAATGGGGTCTGGGTTTTTTGAGATTTCGTCAGATGAGTATGCATGACTTGCAAATACGATATTTATTACAAACCTTGAAGCATTGAGTGTTAGATAGGGATAGATTTAATTTGCTGCATTCTTTTCTGCTAAGCCAGGGGTGCAGAACCTCAGACCCAGGGGCCAAATCCGGCCCACCTTGGCACAAAATCTGGCCCTCCGGCATTCCCCAGATGGTCACGCCCCCTTCCCTGGCCCCCATCCTTCCCCCCTGACCACCAGTCATTGTGTCGTTTCCTGGCTTTCACACAGTTTTTCTCTCATTCCAAAAGGTTGAAATACCTCTCCTAAGGCTTAGCTGTTAAAATATGCTGGTATTTTGGGTATTTTGGCCCCACCCCTTTTGCCTTTGGCCCTGCCCATCATTGGAGTATGGCACCCGAGAGCTTCTCCGAACGGGGATTTGGCCCTTGGGATGAAAACAGTTCAACACCCCTGCATTTGTCCAGTGGAGAAGGATAGTCGATGGTTTTCAGCCCTTTTGATGTAAGCTAGGTGAATGTATGTGTTACTCCAGGGTTTGGATGAAGAGCAAAGTGTGCAGCTGTTACAGTGTTACCTTCAAGAGGATTATAGAGGGACCAGAGACTCGTTGAAGGTTGGTAATTGACTGTCCAATATTTTTCTTCTCCAGAAACACTGTTGGCATGGGATCCGTTTTTATCCGGGTATTCTGTGTCCACCTCAGCAGCATCCAATATTTCAATCTGGCATTCTTTGACCGAAGGAGAACTGCATCTTTTTCAGTGTCAGGTCCACTCATAGCAGACGGTCATGAATTTATTATACAAAGTTTCTGAAGTGTTTTCCTCAAATGTGAAATAACAGTCTTTGGGTCAAGATTTAAATTAAACCTTGTTATTGGACAAATGATGCCAGAAATGTGAACCCAAGGGATCTTTTGGTATATCCTCTGGCCTCATGTGAGTTCTTCTGAGAAAAACTGTTTATCTCTTAGCCATGGATATGGAACAGCATGAAGGCAAAGCTTTTAATAATAAAAACAACCAGACCCTGTGGATAGTTTTGGAGCACCTGATGCAGTATTGCTGAAGCTAAGTGGTTATAGCCTCTTGAATGGCAGTGTAGTAGGCGCCTCACATAAAAGCTGGATATCATCATAACATATTTTTTTTAACATGAGGAAGCCTAAGAGAGGCCCAGTAAAGACCTAATCAAGTTATATTTGCAGGGGCATCTGTGTTCTGCATTACTTGAAATCTGTAGCTAAAAATTATAACCAAAATGCCTTGCAGCACTTCCAGAATAAATTGAGTTTTCCAGTTCATGCCAAGGGCTATTTGATATTAGCTGTTATCAATGCTATTACTTTTGTTTTGTTCATAGACTGTTCTGCAAGATGAAAGACAGAGTCAAGCTCTGATGCTGAAGGTTAGTAACTTGGATCTGCATTCTTAATTTTTTAGTAGTTATTTCCATATGTATGTATTTATTTATTACATTTGTTAATTGCCCATCTGGCCGGCCACCCTGGAAAATGCAAACACAGCTGCTTTATGATAAAGATGGTGCTATGTTTTCACAGCTTGCTGACTACTACTATGAGGAAAGGATATGTATTCTTCGCTGCATCCTCCACCTTCTCACTTATTTCCAGGACGAGAGACACCCTTATATGGTGGGTATTGAGCTGCTTTTCCTGATTACACCACATGCTAATATATGCATCGATTCAGTGGCATACTGTTTATCGGGGCCGGCGTCAAGGGTCGGCATGGTCGGGCAGCTGCTGAGGGCCCACACCCTAGCAGGGGGCCACTGACAAGAGCTGCCTGGACTCGCTCCTCCTCTTCATCATTGCAACCTGCTTGTTCAGCCGCCTCTTGCTTTGGCCCAAACAGCAGTGGTGGTGAGGAGGAGGAGCAGGAGATGCCACGGCCTCCCGGCTCCCTGGCTCTGCCTGTCGTGCAAGCAAATGGCAGCAATCATGAGAAAGAGGAGGAGGAGCAAGCAAGAGCAGCTGGTAACAATGGGGGTGAGAAGGTTGACTCAGTGAGGGAGGGGGCCCAGGGAGGGTGTCTTGCCCAGCCCCCCCCCCCGAAACCTGGAGCCAGCACCGCTGTGTATCTTTAAATTCTCTCCAGAGAGGCTCACCTTTAATGGCATTTTTGCACTTTGTATTTTATTTTCCCATGCCCCTTTTAATTGGTTTTCACTTCAGTCTTGATTATTATCTCCACAAAGTGCTTTTATGCTGCTTTTATAGATTTGATTGTAGTACCTTTTTAAAAAAAATTGATGTTTTATTTCATATTCGTCTTTGAATTGTTTTGAAATTCAGGTTTAGTGAGTTGCCCTGAGCACTCTGTTAAAAGGGTGGGATAAAAGCACCAAAATGAGATACATCTGTCTATGGTTGTGCCTCTTATTAAAAAAATGTTTTACTTTGAAGGTCCAATTTTCGCAGTGTGTGGAAAAACTGGATAAGGAACTGGTTCTTAATTACCGGAAACAGTTTGAAGAACTGTACAAAGCAGAAGCCCCTACAGTGGGAGACACATGGAAGTCTCATGGTATTTTATTCCTTCAATATCTTTCTTCTAATATTCTGTGTTAGTTCAGTAGACTTCTAGTTCAGGGGTGTTGAACCACAGGCCATATCTAGCCCACCTGGGGCCCCAATTCTGCCCTCTGGGGTTCCCTAGACAGCTATGTCCCATTCATAGATTTCATAGATCATAGAGTTGGAAGGAGCCTACAAGGCTATCGAGTCCAACCCCCTCTGCTCAATGCAGGAAGCTAGAGGAGGCAGGGTCTCCCATCCAAGTAACAACCAGGCTTGACCCTGCTTTAGCTTTCCACGCTCAGACAAGCTGACTAGCCGGCCATGGGAAAGGTTGGAGTTCCTGCTCCAACCTCAGAAATGCGTTTCAGGGTCGGAGCGGGAACTCCGACTTCGGCACGCCCTCCCTCTGCCCTCACAGCTGGTGCAGTTCTTTCCATGCCGGCTGTGCCTCCAAAGTGGCAAGACGGACTCTGAAGCCAGTGCTTGGGGGGGGGGGTCTGGGGTGTGTGGGGAGGGGAGGAGGGAGGCTCTGCCAGGATATATCCCAGTGGGGCCTTAGCCCCTCCTCCTCATGAGGAGGGGCAAAACACTTAGACAGCTGGAATTAGCCATCCAAGTTTTGCCGGGTGGGAGAAGTGCAGAGGCAGCCTTCGCATCCACGGTCCTTCAGTCCCTGATGGGATGCCCGTAATCTGAGTTTGGAGGGTTGCAAGCAACCACATTGGATGGCGCTGTTAGTGTAGCACAAAACTAGCTTGCTAGTCATTAGGGGAGGGTCACATCCTTGCTGACTGGATCCCCTGTCCCTTTGTGTTCTTCCCACTGCTCCTCCTTGAGTTCCTTGACTTTTGGGCTCACAGCGTGTGCGTTTGTGTGAGAGAGAAAAATACAATGACCACAGTCCAGTGCAGAGTTAAACACCCTTGTCCACTGATTTCACTGGATTTAAAAAGCAGGGATCCCCAAACATTTTGGGTTGGTGAGCCCATTTGGCATTCTAGGAGTTGTGCACTCTCACAAAATGGCTGCCATGGGTTTTCCCCATTCATGAAATGGCTGCCACGGTGGGCATGGCCGGTCCCAACAAAGTAATTTCCGAGAAGGCAAACTGGTGAGGCTAAAAGAAACGTCACTTGGCCAAGAACTGAAATCCAAGGCAGAGCTGGGGTCTGATCTCCAAAACAGAACCACTCTTTTGAACCCAAACAAAGATGGCGCCGGAGGGCAGTGCTTCCCTTTGCAGCATGCCAGCCTCCCAGTTAAAAACAAAGTGTACAGTCATGCCTTGGATTGAGAGCATAATTCATTCCAGAAACGTGCTTGTAATCCAAAACACTCTTATATCAAAACGAAATCCCCCCAAAAAAATTTGTACAGAGATTTTTAATTTAAGCCGTACTACAGTACTTGTATTGCAAGACGTCGCTTGTATATCAAGTAAAAAAAAATTAAATAAATATTTTAAAAATTGCTTGTCTTGCAAAACACTCTCAAACCAAGTTACTTGCAATCCAAGGTATTACTGTACTTAAAAAAAATGTATCTTAAGAAATAGAAAGGGGCAGGGAGCCTGGCGGGTGCCAGGAGACAGGTCTGCAGGCACATTTGTGCTCATGGGCACCATGTTAGAGACCCCAGTCTTAAAGCATGCTAAACTCTATTGAATTGTGGCCAATATTTTGGGTTGTCTTGTATGCTACACCCAGAGCTATGGTTAGAATTTTGTGCTGTCTGCCTCTTGCAGTACGAACCATAAATGCAGCTCTTCCCCTCTGGAAACCGAATGATTTCAGCACGATCCTATGTCAAGTTATGTGTGGCTAAGCCCCTAATAATCTATGAGCTCAGGTGTGCCTAACTCAGCATAAGATTGAGGTTTCTGAATGTGGCCTTTCCACCTCCCCCCACCCCGTCCGTGTTCCTTGTTCATTTAGTAGTACTCGGTTTCTGCTTCTCACACAGACTGAGCGGCAAGTCTCGCGCTGGTTTGCACAGTGCCTGAGGGAGCAGTCCATGCTGCTTGAAATCATCTTCATTTACTATGCCTACTTTGAGATGGCCCCCGAGGAGCTGCTGGCTTTTGCCAAGATGTTCAAAGAGCAGGGCTTCGGCTCTAGGCAGACCAACAGGCATCTGGTTGATGAAAGCATGGACTACCTAGTTGACCGTATCGGGTGAGTATGGTGCCTCTGGCAAAGTGGGCTGTCACAGCCCATCCAATAATAGAAGAGGACACCTGTCTATCTGTCAGCCAGTGCCATAGCGCCAAGAGCATGAAGCCTAGACATCTGAAATTTGGCATCTGTTCTAAGGAGACCCTAGAGGCGCGCACCCCGGGGTTATTTTGTTCTTTAAGTACGCAATCCTATGCATGTTTAGACAGAAAAAGGCCCTACAACTCCCAGCATGCACCATTCCTTTCTTCCTGTCTAAACATGCATAGGATTGTGCCCTAAAATAATTAATTTTAGTTAATTTAAATGTGTTGAAGCCTGCAGTGACATCTTCAGCAGACAATCCTAACTGGCACATAGCTTTGCAGTCAGTCAAAGCCAGGGGAGGGACAAGAGTTATGCGCCTGCCCCCTCCCCCTTGCTGTGGGGCAGCCCCCCTGCAGGGGAGCACCATGGCAGGGGCGTTGCCTAGGAGGGCCAGCAGGCGTGGCTTCACTCAGACAGGGCGGGCACGGTGTGTCCAGCTCTGACAGCTGTGCAAGTTTCCTTGAAGCCTTTGCTGTATGGGCTATTCCAACTCGTGCAAAGCCGGGTCCGTTTGCCTGGCATGCGAAATAAATTGGTTCCCCAAGAGTTGGTTTATATATTATTTTGTTTTATCTGCACGGGTGTCTGGAAAAAAGTATGCAGCTGTATGTGAAAATCATGCATGAATTTTATTTTGCCATGTGTAGAAGCTGCATTTGGCAGTGACAGTGGGAACATAGGACTCTTCTACTGTGACTGGCAGCAACTTTCCATTGTCTCAGGCAGAGATCTTTCCCAGCCCTTCTCCCTTTTCTACCTGGAGATGCCAGGAATTTAACCTGGGGACATCCTGAATACAAAGCATGTGCTTTATCACTCAGATAAGGCCCTAAGAAGGTCATACATGTTTTCCTTAAATCTGAGAGGGTAAAAGGTGCCCTTATTCATAACATAAGGTGCTTCAACTGGTTTTGTGGGTGAGCATCTAGTGTTGCAGAAACTGATAGAGAAAAATGCTCTTCAGTTTTCAGTTAATGATGCTGTTGTGTCTGTTCATAAACTTTCAAGTTCTTAAAACTGGAACTCTTCTGGATTTCTTTTGACTTTTATCTTAAATCACAGCACTTCCAAAACAAAACAAGGGGCCATATGAAGAAATATGAAATCATTGAGTTTGTTCCCCGTTACTTCTTCCAGTTCTGATTCTCTCTCTTTCTCTCCCCCCCCCCTTAACCAGGCACTTCAGTGCTCTAATTCTAGTGGAAGGCATGGAAATTGATTCTCTGCACGAGCGTTTATTGTATGACAGGAAAGAGGAGCATAAATTTGGCAGTGGCCCAATCTGTCAGGTAAGCCTGTAACAAAGCCTGTGTTTACAGGTATTAACTACAAGATATTATTCAGTGTTCATAAGTTAGTATGTTTGTCTATCGATGTGAAAATCGTCAGTGAAATATCAATCACAAAAGGGGGGAAATGCAGAGCTGCTTGAAAGATGGGCAGCGCGATAGCATCACAGCAGTGTTCACTTCTGCCCTCACAAGAGCCCACTGTTCAGTTCTTTGGAGGGTTGACCGAGCTGGAGCTTCCTGTGACTTCCAGAGATCAGTAGGCACTTTGCCGGAGGAGTGAGCAGAAGGTCGATCATGGTTCACGCGTTGGTGCGCTATGCGAGACTGAAATCAGTCCACCTCTGCCTTGCAAGCCCCTGGGCTTTTGGTCCAGGGGTTTCCTGGATACTGGCTTGGACCCTCAACTTCAGACAGTTCTCTTCTGCCTCTCTCATGGTGAGGACCTGGGTTACAGGGTTCCACTACGGATTGAGTCTGTACAGGGCTTTTCGGCAAAGCAGGTTTCTCATGAAGGCAGGAACGGGAAGAGGGCAGCACCGTGGAGAGCTCCGAGTGATGCTGGGGCTGGAAGCCAGACAAGCAGTGGGTCTGTATGTTGCTCCAGCAAGCAGCAGATCCTGACTGAGACTTAAGTAGGGGTGTGGCTTCTTTTAGGCTGGTTAGCCCCACCTTCACACTGACTGAGGCCTTTTCTCTTAAACTTTAAGGGGCCTTGTCTGTTTTGGCAGCCTCAGGCTGTGGCTGTGGCATGCTGTTGCCTTCATGGCTGGAGTCCTCAAAGTCCAAGGACGGAAACCTCTGGATACAATGAGCAGGTTCCAGGGGTCTTCCTGGAGAACTGAGTCCCGAGGAGGTAGAAGCCTCGTGGCGCCTTTCTGTAACGGAGTTATCTCCCTGAACAGTTAATTCCGGAGCCTCTTCTTTTGAGGACAAGGGTTCAGGGTCCTCTGAGGATGTGGGTTCGGGGTCCTGATTCATGACAGTTAGCCATCTTCCTCTCGTGCTCCGTCCTGCCCGGTGATCTTTCCACAATTATCCTTAGATTCAAGAATGTCTATCCAGCTTCTAATCCTGATAGCCAGGGCTGGAGGGACACGGTGCACCTATTTTGCCGAAGCTAAGCAAGCCTGGGTCTGGTTAGTGCTTGCATGGGAGACCACCTGGGACTCTTGCGTGTATCGCCTTGATGGTTCTGTTGAAGAAAGGGAGGCTATTGATGTACAAAATGAAATTAGTCTGAAAAAGCTTGGCAGCTTTGTCATTTGCAAGAGGCTTGAGAAACTCTGTAGCAAGTTCCCACGGTATATGGGGCCGTCAGTGGCTGCAGCTGAGTCTTTTACCTTCCACAGTGGTGTCGTGGTTAGCGTGTTGGGGCAGCATCCAATGCTGCTGGACTGTGTACAGCTGTTGACGTACCGCTAGTGTAAATGACCTCTAGTGGTACGCCAGTAACATAAGCTGTCACAACGGGGTTTCTCCAGAAAATCTGTTTCTCCAGCTTGCGTTACTGCTGTACCGCTAGAGGCCAATGGCGTAAGCAGACCAGCAGTGTTGGATGCTGCCCTTGGACTGGGACTGGGGAGAGATCCCGGGTTCAAGTCCTCACTCAGCCGTGAAAGCTCCCTGGGTGACTTTGGGCCTGTCACTGACTCTCAGCCTAACCTACCTCACAGGGTTGTTGTGAGGATAAAACAGAGGAGGAGGATCATGCATGCCGCCTTGGCCAGATGTACATGTAATAAATATATAATTAAAAAATTCATCTTAGGCAGAGGAATTTGGAGCCATTCCTTTCAGCTCCACCTTTTTGTCCTTGTCCCTCCACCTGAAATCACTTTGGTGATTTCTTAGAAGTGATTTCATCTTGAAGTATCTAAAATACAAAGGGAAAATGCCCTATTCCCGAGAGATCGGGAGACCAGCAATAGCCTCTCATCTGCGGGGAGGAAATAAAATATGACGGCCAGAACTCTGCATTCCTTGTGCTCGATATTCAGGATTAAATGCTTGATAGCTCAGCTCTTCTTCTCTCTGCCCCGAGCAGGAAATGGACTGCCTGCTGCTAACTCTCGGGGATGTCTCCCATCATGCCCCTGTCCTCCTGGCCTGGGCTCTGCTCCGCCACACGTTGAGCTCCGAAGAGGCGACCGGCGCGATTCGGCGGATGGGGAGCACAGCCATCCAGCTGAATGTTTTCCAGTATCTGACGAAGATGCTCCAGTCTGTAAGGAGCGAGGGTCAGGTGAGTCTTTGACTGAAATGAAATTCTCACCCACATGCTCCAGCCAAATAGGTGCAGCTATTCCTAGCAGGGAGAGGACCGTGATGTGTCCACCTGCCGTATAGCAGTTAAAGACAAGGAGCCTGTCAGGAAAAAAAGAGGTGGCAGACCTAATTCGGCACCACAGACCCGGCTGAATACCCAGGGATTCGAGCCAACGCTTTTAAGAGCGTAGCAATCGAAGCCCTGGGCCTCGACGGACAAATCCGTCTGTTTTGTTTCCTCCCACACTCAGTTTTTTTAAAACCTCAAGTTCTTTTTGTCCCGGATACGGAGAACTTTGTGGAGTCTGGTAAATTCTTATCATAGCCAAACTGAAACAAAATTCTCACCCATCCCTACGCAGTGAGTCCTTTTATGCTTGCGCTATTGGCTTGTTACCCCGGAATGTGAGACCGCAGCAATGGGCTCCTCCAGTGCTGTGCTGTACTTCTGAACCACGGAGACTTCACGCTAAGCGACCTCTTCCTTTGCCTTGCAGTGTATTTCCAGCACGGCGTGCATGTGCACCTACGGCCTGCTTTCCTTTGTCCTTACCTCACTGGAGCTGCACACACTAGGCAATCAGCAGGTAAGCGTCTGAAGGTTTCAGAGGAGAAGAGCAGCCCTCCGGCTAAAGGTCTTTCTCAGGGGTGTTGAACTTCTTTCAGCTCAAGGGCTGAATTCCATTTTGGAGCAGCCCTTGGGGGCCGCATTCCAGTGGTGGGAGAGGCTGAAGGCAAAAGGGGTTAGGTCAAAATTAGCGCATTTTAGCTTAAAACCTCTTACAGCCAATAACTAAGCCGTATTTGTCCAATTTGATTGGGCAAATTCATGGAGGAGAAGGCGATCAATGGCTACTAGTCGTGATGCCTCTGTGCTACCTCCGGGATCAGAGACAGTATGCCTATGTACACCGGTTGCTGGGGAACATGGGCGGGAGGGTGCTGTTGCACTCGTGTCCTGCTTGTGGGTTTCCCGTGGGCAGCTGGTCGGCCACTGTGTGAACAGAATGCTGGACTAGATGGACCTTTGATCTGGTCCAGCATGGCTCTTCTTATGTTCTTAAGCCTTAGAAGAGGCATTTCAACCTCTTAGAATGGAGGAAAAACTGCACAAAAGCCAGGAAATTACAAAAAATGATTAGAAGGTGGGGAAAAGGGGTGGTTTAGAAAGATTTAAAATACTTCTATTTTTAAAAATAAATGGATAAAAGAACAAGATTGCTCTTCAAGCAAAAACAGCAGCAAGGGAAGCTCAGCTGGGCCCAAAGTGCATGTAAATGCACTCTTTACATGCACTTTGCAGGATAAAAATGTGGTAGATAAATAAGATAACAAGATAAGCAAACAATGGGTAACGTGGTATGTCTTTTCTCTGTCTCGGCGCCCCCCCCTTTCTACAGGACATCATAGATACAGCATGTGAAGTGCTGACCTCTTCAAGCATTCCTCCATTGTTCTGGAAGACAGTGAGTTGGCCGTGCGACCGGTATTTGGCCAGTATTTCCTCCCATTGTGTTCTTTTGTCCAAAGTCTTTATGGGAGA
The DNA here is from genome assembly GCA_021292165.1 of Shinisaurus crocodilurus. Taxonomy (NCBI): domain Eukaryota; kingdom Metazoa; phylum Chordata; class Lepidosauria; order Squamata; family Shinisauridae; genus Shinisaurus; species Shinisaurus crocodilurus. The sequence goes on along the minus strand of JAHFWL010001188.1, from coordinate 1,716,634 downwards.
ACCAGCTCTCTGGCCTCGTAACCCCTACTTGCTATTTTAAAAGCGGTTTCCCATGTTTTCTCTACATGCATTTTTAAGAAAAGTGTTTGCAAAGCGGCCTAGGGAGCTGCATGCGAAAGTGATGTGAAGACTGACTGACACACAGTGGCGTTTTGTCCCTTGTCATTCCCATTTATGCCCCTGCTTTTAAGGCTCTGCTTTGGCCTCCTCCATCCTGGTGCCCTCCAGATGTGCTGGACTACAATTCCCATCACACTCAGCCAGCGTAGCCATGATGGGAGTCGTAGTCCAACATGTCTGGAGGGCACCATGTTGGTCAAGGATGCTCTACTGAAACATTTAAGCGTCTCATTCAAAGGGTATGTTCACTTGTACAAAATTTCAGCAGTGGAAATGGATGCGCTGCATTCAAAGCAAGGCAAACTGCCTGCCAGAAATGGGGTATGTGTGTGTATGTGTGAAAGGCAGAAATCAGCTTTTGATCCAGAAATAAATATGCATGTGCGTCCTAAGGAGTGAATGTGTGGGTAGCGGAGCTTCTCTCTGCAGCAAACCTCACCACACCTTTTCCTGGTTCTGTGTGAAAGATGTTATTTTAGAATGACAGTGTATAAATTTTGGAAATAGATATATGTCTGTACACAGCGCAAGGCTTCATCTTGTACTTGTACTTCTGCTTGCAGAAAAAATAGCCCTTGAGGGTTAATTTCACACATGACAGCAAGTGTATTTTGTGCATGGTTTTTCCTACGTGGGAATAATCTCTGTGTTGGAGAGACGTCATGTGTGAAAGGGGCCCTTATTCCAGCGACGGAGGTGAGCATAGCTAAGATGAGAGTGTTCCTCAGCCCTGTTTCTAAAATTTCCAGCAGCCAGGATTTTGAAGCAGAGTTGTGCGTCAAAGCTAGGAACTGTAACAGCGAAGTCGCCTCGATGTCACTGGCCCAAGACAATGTTGCCTTGGGATCAGCACTGGTTTTTGATCACTTTGTTTTGTGTGTCTCCTGTCAGGAGCCGACGGCTGGCCTGGGCATTATTTTGGACAGCGTCTGTGGAATGTTCCCCCACCTCCTCTCTCCTCTTCTGCAGTTACTCACTGCTCTCGTTTCAGACAAATCTACGGCAAAGAAGGTACATATGGGAGTCCGGGAGAGAACAAGAGTGTGCGATTTTAATATAGTTGTCAAGAACCAATGTAGTGGCTAGAGCAGGGGTGTCGCACCAAATCCTGGCCTGCTGGGGGTCCCAATACGTGGGTCCACAGAAGGCCGTGGCTATTCCCTGGGCCCCCGCCCCTTTCCTCCCCGATCATTTGGCTTCCTAGCTTTTGCATTTTTCCCCCACCCTAAAAGGTTGAAATGCCTCTCCTAAGGCTTAGTGACTGGCAGTAATTCTTATTTTAAGGTAAAATCTGCTGGTGTTTTTGGCCCCGCCTTTTTTTGCCTTTGGACCTGCTCTCATTTCCCTTTGGCCCCGCCCACCACTGGAATGCGGCCCCCTAGGGCTTCTCAGAGATTGAATTCTGCCTTCACGTCCAGCGAGGTTTGATACCACTGTGCTAGAGTATAGGCCCCAGAGGAAATTTCCATCCGGTCCCAGAGTTCAGAGGACCTTGGGCTGGTCACTCTCTCGCGGGGTGGCTGTAAAGATAAAGCCACCCTGAGCAGCTTGGAGTAAGGGTGGAATAAAAGTGGAGTAAAAGTGAATTATAGAAGGGGGCAGGTTGTGTGGAAGGGATATCTAACTCAAACTAATTTCCAGTGGTGTTTTGAAAGGGCAAATCTCCTTTGTGTATTCAAAAGAAATTGGGAGAGGGGGGAACCAGTTCAGGAGAGTTCTGTGATGGAGTGTTGGGCTACCTGTTCCCCGAGGTTCTCTCAGACAGGGATGTTCACATTGCACGAGCCACTGTGGCTTAGGGCGTCTTTCCAGCTTGTGATGATCTATTCAACCGCCTACATCAGCCAACCCCCCGTCTCCCTTCTTAAAGGTGTATACCTTCTTGGATAAGATGTCTTTCTACATCGAGCTGTACAAGCACAAGCCGGCCGACGTGATCTCTCACGAAGACGGCACCCTGTGGCGGAGGCAGGCGCCAAAGCTGCTCTATCCCCTTGGTAAGAAGATTTGCCCTTCAGGCAAACATATTTGCATCTGCCAAGCATGGCCTCCGAAGCAGCTTGCAAGGCGACAACAAACTTAAAAATGTGAACAGTTTCATTGAGGAACAATCCATTTTGCATTCATTCATTAAAAACACAGCATGAAGCAAATAAAAGGCAGCGACATCCGTTGTAAAAAACACACATGCTCTTTAGAGCAGCAGTACTGTGCAGCTTAGGGCAGTGTTCTCCAACCTTGGGTCCCCAGAAGTTTTTGGCCTACAACTCCCAGCATGCTATGCTGGCTGTGGCATGCTGGGAGTTGTAGGCCAAAAACATCTGGGGACCCAAGGTTGGAGAACACTGGCCTAGGGGATAACGGCTTTCCTGAAACAGGCAGTCCTCAGCACCTTCCTTAAAAACCGGAATGGAGGCTGTTACACAGAAGCGCCCCCCCCCCCTCTGTTGGATAACCACCCGCCTCCTGGGAATAAAGCCTAGTATTTGAGTTTATGCAGAACTGGAACCTGGGCAAGGAGATGAGCTAAAGGGGAGTGAGGGGCAGTGAATAGATAGGGGAAGGGTTGTGGCTGACTGATCACCCAGAGAGATGGCACTGCTCAGTGTACAGAAACATTGCCTCCTTAACTCTATAGCTGGGGCATGCTGGGAGTTGTAGGCCAAAAACATCTGGGGACCCAAGGTTGGAGAACACTGCTCTATAGCCTCCTGCAAGACCTGCCTGTGTGTTTCCAAGTGTATCGCCCACAACCGTTAAAAAATTAAAAACTTTAGGAAGAGGCTTTCTAAATCCAGATAACTTTGTTTTGCTCAAGATGCCACGCAGAATTGCTAAAGGGGAGCATCCATGCACTCTTAAGGAATTCTGCTCCCGTGAAGGTTCTGACTTGGCTTCGTGTCTCCCCTTTGCTTTTCAGGGCTGGGTCAAACAAACCTGAGGATACCCCAAGGGACGGTAGGCCAGGTGATGCTGGACGACCGGGCCTATCTGGTACGATGGGAGTACTCGTATAGCAGCTGGACGCTGTTCACTTGTGAGATTGAGATGCTGCTGCATGTGGTGTCCACTGCTGGTGAGCGTCTAGAAATTTGGGGAGCTGCAGTGGGGCAGGGGGCCCCTATAACATGTGAGATGATTAAGCTGAACAGAAGTAAAATTCTATTAGCATACTGGTATCCTTTATTCCTTATGCCAACCTTCTCCAGCCTGGTGCCCTCCGGATGTTTTGAATTTCAACTCATGAATACTGGGAGTTGTAGTCCAACACACCTGGAGAGAACCAGGTTGGGAAGGCTGCCTTATGTTACGTTATTTAGGGTGCAATCCTATGCAAGTTTAGACAGAAAAAAGGCCTACAACTCCTAGCATGCCTGGCTCGGGGGCATGCTGGGAATTACAGAGCTTTTTCCCCGTCTAAACTTGCATAGGATTGCACCCTTACTTATTTAAAATTATTTTTAGACCACCTTTACGGGTAGAACTCTCTCAAGGTGGCATGCAAGATAAAAACCATACAAAGTGGATACAATAAAAATAAGTACATATTCATTAAAACCCCATTAAAAAAAGAGATTACCAATAAAAATCAATAAAAACAGAACTTGCCAATAAAACCGCAGCCCAGAAAATTATGGGAAGGCTGGCAAAAACAAGTGGGTCTTCAGAGCTTTGCTGAAGACCAGCAAAGAAGTGGCCCGACGAATCCACAATGGAAGCCAGTTCCAGAGGTGCGGGGCCACCACTGAGGAAGCCCTCTCCCTTGTCCTCACCAGCCTAATTGCCTCCAGGTTTTTTTTGCTTTTATGTCTCTGCCTGAGTTTGCTCTGAGAAACAGACGTGTTCATGCTAAACACATTCCCTTTCTCAGATGTCATTCAGCATTGCCAAAGGGTTAAGCCAATCATTGATCTGGTCCACAAAGTTATCAGCACCGATGTGTCGATAGCGGATTGCCTTCTGCCAATTACATCGCGGATCTACATGCTGCTGCAAAGGTGAGCACGCATGTGCAATTGCTTTGTTTCTTTAGATTGAGCAATAAACGTATTCTGCTTTTTTTTTCTGCTTTGTTTCTGAATTCACCAGGATGTTCAACAATAATCTGCGTTTAGGGGCGCAATCCTATGCATATTTAGACAGGAAGAAGTCCTACAACTCCCAGCATTCCCCAGCTAGCAGAGCTGGCTGGGGAATGCTGGGAGTTGTAGGACTTTTTTCCTGCCTAAACATGCATAGGATTGCGCCCTAAGTCTTTTTGGAGACCAAAGGAAAAACTCCAAAGTGTCTCATCTTGTGCTCGGACAAAAGAATAGCTCGTCTTTGAGTGTTTTGGAAAGCTCCATGTACCTTTAAAAATGTCTTTTTTTTCCAGGTTAACTACAGTCATTTCTCCCCCGGTTGATGTTATTACTTCCTGTGTAAACTGCTTGACTGTACTGGCCTCCCGGATGCCTGCAAAGGTAGGAGGCTGTTGGTCCCTTCCATTCTGTCAGAATCGCCTCATCTGTACAAATATATACATGTACTTTTTTTGGTCTTTTCAGGTTTGGACTGATCTTCACCATACAGGCTTTTTACCGTTCGTTGCTAATCCGGTTTCTAGCATGAGTCACATGATCAGGTAACGTCACTCCCACAGGTGCTGCTTTTCAGACATCATCCACTGATGGAGACAGTTGGGTGTATTGGACAAAACTCAGCGCAATTGCTGATAATTAGAAATGAGCTGAAGCTTCGCCCTCCCGGACCCTGACGCCCTGTGTGTGTTTTGGATTACAACTCCCACTATCCCTGACCATTAGCCACGGTGGCTGGGGCTGAGGGAGGTGGCAGTCGGAAACTATCTGGAGGGCCCCACGTGGCGGGGAAAGCTGCCCTGAGGGTTTGGCTGGGTCTAAGGCAGCTTCATATTGTCAGGGTCCGGGGCATAGGCGGCAAGGGTTCAGGGCCATATGTATACTTATGACACATATGTATATTTGCCCATTATCCATCATGTGCACGGTTGTGGTCGCCTCGCTCTCATCCCCCCCCCCCTTGCCTGTTCTCCCTGTTTCTCCACAGTGCAGAGGGGATGAATGCTGGAGGCTATGGCAACCTGCTGATGAGTATCGAGCAGCCACAGGGCGAGTACGGTGTCACAATCTCCTTCCTCAACTTGGTCATGACACTTGTCCGGGTAAGTGCTTCCAAGGGGAGGGAATCCTATCGCTTTCTGTGTCGCAGAAGCCCGTCTTCCTGCCTCGGGCCAGCCTTCCCTAACCTGGTGCCCTTCAGATCTTTTGGACTTCAGCCCCATCAGCCCCAGCCAGCATGGCCAATGGTCAGGAATGCTGGGAGTTGTCGCCCAAAATATGTGTAGGGCATCAGGGCGAACTTAGAGATCTGGATGCAGAGAGACTTGAGTGCTGCACAGGGTATTTAGATTTCAGCTGTTTTCGGGTTTTTCATTTTGTTGCTGCCCGTGTCAGAATTTCTTGTTAACAAAAGATTCTGTGGTCTGACTGTGGCTTATGCTGGCTCAGCTTGTCTGAGCGTGGAAAGCTAAGCAGGGTCAGGCCTGGTTATTACTTGGATGGGAGACCCTCCTCTAGTTTCCTGCATTGAGCGGCGGGTTGGACTCGATGGCCTTCTAGGCCCCTTCCAACTCTATAATCTATGAATATATGCTTCCCCTAGGGACAACTCGGCAGTACCCAAAGCCAAGGTTTGGTGCCTTGCGTTGTCTTTGTCTTGAAGGAGATGCTGCCAAATTACCACAAATGGCGCTATAAATCCCATGGAGTGAGAGAACAAATTGGTAAGCATGACTTTCCCAAGGGGTTAAGTCTTTTTCTATCAGGTCCCGTGCTGCTTTCTGGGATTTATATATTCCAGGGATCCCCAACTTCCTTGGATCAGTGGGCATATTTGGAGTTTTGAGAGGGTTGTGGGCACTCTCACAAAATGGCTGCCATGGTTGGTGTGGTCGAGCTCAAAACGCTCATTTCCCAGAAGGCACAGTAAAAGGGAAGTAACTTGTCCGGCAACTGAAGACCAAGGCAGAGGTGGGTGGGATCCGAGCTGCTTCCACTTGTAGGAGGAGCCAAGCGGGAGTGATTGGGCAGGTGAATGAGAAGCCAGGATGTTGAAGAATTCTGGCTTGGCATTTTGTGCAAACTCAGCCAACATCTCCTTAATTGAAATAATTCTCGAAGCATTCCCGTAGGGACAAAACATCGCCTATGAACTGGCCGTTTTGAGTCCGTGTCTTGAGTTCTCTGTTCACATTTCCCCTTGCTTTTCAGGGTATCTTATTGTGCAGCTGATCCATGCCATCTTGAATCTGTTCCCTGAAATGGATCCTCATAGCAGGTACACGGCGGTTAGACTCCCTTTCCTCTGCCTTCCAAGCGCATGCCCAGCCCCCTCCATACTTGATCCTCATTGTGAGTTGAGCTTCCGGCCCTCGTGGCTACAAAGGAGACAAGCCCCCTGTGGCCTGCTGGTGCCCGCCGTGTCAGGGAGGGCCTGCGAGCTGAGCTCTGTGTTCTCGCCTTTCAGCAGTGCCCCCAGCCTGCAGTCCCTTTGCATCTTCAGCCTGGCGAATACCGAAGCAGGACAGGCCCTCATCAACATCATGGGCATTGGCGTGGACACCATTGACATGGTGGTGGCCATGCAGTCCACAAGGTAAGTTGCCCGTTCTGTCTATTTTTTAAACAAAATTGGAGCTCCACGAGCTAATTCTTTGGCTGGCAGCTTCTAGCGCACTGAGACCAGTGCTGTGAAGAGTAATGTGAAGATGGCGTGCTCTAGGCGTGGTGGGACTGTGGGCATAGTGGGTTCTGCTGCGGTGGGACTGTGGAGACGGTGGGTTCCAATGCCGTTCCTTTTGGCCACACAGCGAGGAGCCTCAGAGCCAGCGCGAGAGCCAGGGCCAGCTGCTCATCCACACGGTGAAGCTGGCATTCTCGGTCATCAATAACGTCATCCGGTTAAAACCTCCATCCAGTGTCGTCTCTCCTCTAGAGCACGCCCTCACTCAGCACGGTACGCACCTTTCTGCTCTCCATTTGCAACACGTACCTTTTCAGGCAGAATGTGGCCTGCTGAGGAAACATATATGTTACGTTTCTTACATCGTGTTTTGCCTTAGAGATGCACTAATATTCTGGTGATTTTTAAACCTGACTCTTGCCAGGTGCCCACAGGAACAACCTGGTTGCCGTCCTGGCTAAGTACATCTACCACAAGCATGACGCAGCCTTGCCTCGCCTTGCCATCCAGCTCCTGAAGCGACTGGCTACAGTAAGGCTTGTCTTTGTAACACAGTTTTGTAGTTTTGCATTGTTTTTCAGACTATGCTGGTCTGCTTCAGCAGCTCTTCCTGGGAGCTTCTCAGTCTTTTATCTGTCTCTTGCTTCTCTGAGTGGTGGGCGTTTTCTCAAAAGGCACTTTTTCTCCCCTCCTGTCTTGCCCTAAACCGTACAGTTTAGTTATGTTGCCAGGGAAGAGGGCTACTGTTGGTTTTTAAAAAAATAATCTCACATGCCTTGTTGTAAATAGTTTATTTATTTATTTCATTTCTATACCGTCCAAGTCGCAGCACCCAGAAAAGGGCCTTGAAAGTTGATCTTAGTTAATTTTATTGGAGAAGGCACTCGAAGTTCGTCTGGCAGGGTGACCAAAACTGCTACCATGCTGAACCTAAGGTTGAGGCTAGATTGAAATGGTTCCAGTGTTATCCAAGAGTGCCTGGAGTTGCCCAGCCACAATCTTGCCCAGGAAGGAATATATTAGCAACAGGTTGATAGAGCAATCCTCAGGGTCCAGTGAAGTGATCTTAAGGAGTGGTCTCACAGCTGCCTCTTTCAAGGCAGTTGGAACCACCCTCTCTTTCAAGGAGCCATTTTACAACCTCCCAGATCCACCTAAGTCACACCTTCCCTGTTTCATGTTATAGAAGCCAAGGCAGGCAAGTGCTTTCTCCTGCGGCTTTTGGGACTAATATTAATACGTGTCAACCACCCTTCTTAATGTTGTGGGGGAAGAAATGACATGATGGAAGCTGGTACAGTTCTTGACGATTCTGGTATTGGATCCTGGTAGTTTTATTTTCAGTTGTTTTTAAATTTCAAACTGTTTTAAATTTTTGAATGTTAAAGGTTTTATATTATACAGTGTTGTGAACCACCTAGAGCACTTTGGAATTAATGAATGAATGAATGAACCTGCTTATTGTAGCGGTTGGTGAATTCTTTGGAGCACTTTGTACCCCTGTCCCTTATTGATGTGTATGACTTTAAACAAAAAAATGAAGTAGAAAAATAAGCGAATAAGTACAATTAACAATATATACTTCTTTGTCTTTTGCGGCAGCATTAGTAGTATTGGTTTTGGTCTATAAAAGCTCTTAATGGATTGAGTCTGACATTTTTTAGGCCTCTTCCTTCCACTTACTTCTGGGGCAGCTTGATTATGCTCTTTTGAATCATAACACATAATCGTGAGGTCTCCAACGTCGTACTTGTGGGCTCCAATGTGCCTACAGCCCACTGTTGGTGCCCACCAGGCTCCATGCCCCTCCTGATTTTTATATTATTTCTTACAATTTTTTAAAATTAAAACTCTTTCTTTTAAAAAACTGGATGGCTGCAAAGCAAAGTACTAGGTTCAGGGTACTGGATTTTGTGTTTTGGAGCTCAGGCACCTCCTCTACCTTGCACTTAGGTTTTTGGCCAAGTTACTTTTCTTAGAATCTCACCAGTTTTCTGTTTCAGAAATTAGTGTTCTGGGAGCTGCCATGCCCACCATGGCAGCCAGTTCATGAAAGGGCAAGGCAGCCATTTTGTGAGAGCACCTGCGGCACTCTCAGGTTGATCATAATAAGGTTGGGGACCCCTGAGTAGAATCAGATGTCAGTGTACTGATGAGAAAAGATGTTCACAGGTGTATTTTTCCACTGAAAAGGGGCATCACTGCAAGTAGTTTCAGTAGCCTTTCCTCCCTCTTCTGGGCTTTCCTCCTTTTTCAGGTCGCTCCGATGTCTGTCTATGCCTGCCTTGGGAACGATGCTGCCGCCATCCGGGATGCCTTTCTGACGCGTCTGCAGAGCAAAATTGAGGACATGCGCGTCAAAGTCATGATTCTGGAGTTCCTGACCGTTGCTGTAGAAACACAGCCTGGGCTCATTGAGTTATTTCTCAACCTAGAAGTGAAAGACGGGAGCGATGGATCAAAGGTAAACCTCCAGGTGGATACTTCTCTGTTTTGAGTGACTAAGGTGCAATCCCATGCAAGTTTAGACAGAAAAAAAGGCCTACAACTCCCAGCATGCCCCAGCCATGCTAGGAGGTGTAGGCCTTTTTTCTGTCTAAACTTGCATAGGATTGCACCTTAAGGATAGTAGCCATTGTTAGTCCTATGTTGAGGAGATCCATTGAAATGAATGAGACTTATTGTCTCACCTGAAATACCATATTCTCCCTTATGAGCCTGCCTGTACCCTGAGATCTTCAGGGGAGGCCCTTCTCTTAGTTCTTCCACCATCTCAGGCAGGCCTGGCAGGAACTCGGCAGAGGGCCTTCTCAGTGGCTGCCCCAATGCTTGGGAATTACCATCCCAGAGAGGCTAGAATGGTGCCCTCCTTGGTATGTTTCAGGAGGCAGGCAGAAACTTTTTTGTTCTGGCAGGCCTTTGGGAATAGTCTGGACCTGTGAGAATGCGATGGATTGCTCTGTTTATATTGTTGTTGTTGTTTGATATTTTATATAATTTTAATATTATAGCTTATTTAATCATATTTTTAACTTTCGTATATTTCTATTTATATGTTTTAATTGTACAAGTTTTAATGTTGTAAAGCTGCCTTTAGTCCCAGTACTGGGAAAAAGGCGGGGGGATGATGATGGTGATGATGATGATGATGATGATGATAATAAAAGTCCCAGTCATCTTAATCAGTATTAACTCTGTAGGACTAACACTGAATACCACCCAATGGTAGCTTTAACTTGTTTGCATTGGAACCTAATTGTGCTTTTTTCCAGAAGGATTTGGTAAAGCCTTGATAAAACATCTTAGAGTACTTTACTCTGTTTGTTTTTGGGTTGGTGGGTGCATTTTAAAAAACCAACAACTTTAGGTTGTCATGAACGAGTAGGAGCGAGCGTGTTGGCTCCTGCTGCAGCTAAACGACTCCCAGCATTAAAAACTCTGACACCTCGGCTACACAGGTCAGCTATGCCTAAAGGTGGCATTTTCCAACTCTGGGTTGTCATGAACTAGCGGAAGCGAGCGTGCTGGTTACTGGCAGCTTGATCAATCCCGCTGCAGGTAGGTGGAGCCAAACAAAGCAGAGACATTCCGTCCCTGGGTTGTTTGTCGTAACTTGGAACTCGGGGATGGTTAAACCCCGCTTCCACCTCTGGGTTGTCTCTTCCCCAAGTACCCAGAATTCCAAGTTCAGACGTCATGATAAACAACTCAGGGATGGAATGTTTCTGGGTTGTTTAGCTCCACCCGTCTGCAGCGGGAACGATCGATCCAGGTGCCGGTAACCAGCATGCTTGCTCCCTCTTGTTCATGAAGATCCCTCTTTGGAAAACGCCACCTTTAGGCGTAGCTGACCTGTGTAGCTCAGGTGTCAGAGTTTTTAATGCTGGGAGAACGTGATAGACTCTTTCCTCTCCCAGTGGCCAGGCCGAACTGAACGATAAGCTCACTGCTGACCACCAGGTGACTGTCTGAACCCCAACGTCGCCTTAATAAAGTGTTCCTCTCTTTTAGGAATTCAGCTTAGGCGAGTGGAGCTGCCTTCACGTAATCTTAGAGCTGATAGACGCCAAGCAGCCAGAGCGGTACTGGTGCCCCCCGCTTCTGCAGCGGGCCGCCATCGCCTTCCTCCATGCGCTGTGGCAGGATCGCCGAGACAGCGCCATGTTAGTCCTCCGTACCAAGTGAGTGTGGCTGATTTTGCTAGGCTCTCGCCGCTGCTGCCGAGGAGGGGACCGAGGCAGAGCAATCGTGACCCACACAAACAGTCCAACGCACCTTGAAGGGGCCAGGTTGGGGGGAAAGGATGAATTCGCTTATGGAACTGAACACCTGAACTGCCCAATCTCATCTGATCTCGGAAGCTAAGCAGGGTCGGGCCTGGTTAGTACTTGGATGGGAGGCCGCCTTGGAATACCAGGTGCTGTAGGGAGGGACCAGAGCTCGGTGTGTGAGAGCACATGCTTTGCATGCAGAAGGTCCCAGGTTCGATCCCCGGCCTCTCCAGGTAGGGCTAGGAAAGAATCCTGCCTGAAACCCTGGAGAGCCGTTGCTACCAGTCAGTGTCCACAATACTGGGCTAGATGGACCAAGGGTCTGACTCAGTATAAGGCAGCTTCCGATGTTCCTGCTGCAAGATGTGGTGATGACAACAGGCTTTAAAAGGGGACGAGGCAAATTCATGGAGAATTTGTCTGCTGGCCGTGATAGCTACATTAACATCCGTGTTTAGAAGCAACTGGTCCCTCTGAATACCAGTTGCTTGGGAGGCAAAAGATGGGGTTGGGGGGAACTGATGCCTTTATGCCTTTCTTATGGGCTTCCCATAAAGTACCAGGTTGGCCACTGGGGAGCAGGAGGCTGGACTGGAAAGACCCTTGCTCTGTTCTTAAATTCTTATGTATGTTTGGTATCTCAAAAGGGGAAAGGATCACTAACTAACTTTGATATTTTGCTTTCTTCCCCCCTTTTTTTAGGCCAAAGTTCTGGGGAAACTTAACCAACCCACTCTTCGGAACACTTCCTCCTCTTTGTGAAACATCTGAGGTGAGTAGCTCCCACAGAAAGTAGAGCTGGTTTCCTACTGTTGCGAGTAGGGTTGAAACCTTTAATTGCAGTTCCCCTAATGAAGAAAAGCTGGATAGAAACTTTAAAAATAAATAAATTTACGCAATTGGATAGATTAAGAGGGTCTCCCAACTTTTTGCGTCGGTGGGTGCATTTGAAATTTTGAGTCGTGGGCGCTCCCACAAAATGGTGGGCATGGGCAGTCACAAACACACTCATTTCCCAGAAGGAAAACTGGTGAGAGTATAAGCCAAATAACTTGGCCACAAGTACAGGGCAGAAGTGTGGGGTGTGAGTCCCAAATGCCAAATCCCATTCCGTTTGCCCTCACAAAGCACAGCGAAATACCCATCTTGAATATACTGTGTCCGTTTGGGGCACTAAAGTTGCTGGCCATAGGGATACTGGAAGCTGCCTTCTACTAACTGAGTCAGACCCTCGGTCCACCTGGCCCAGTATTGCCGACACTGACCGGCAGCAACGGCTCTGCAGGGTTTCAGGCAGGAGTTTTTCCAGCCCTACCTGGAGATGCTGCCGGGGATCGAACCGGGGGACCTTCTGCCCGCAAAGCAGGGGCTCTATCACTGAGCGATGGCTCTTTCCGTAAAAATGAAGCAAGATTCTAGCCCTCATGGTTCTGAATACAGGGATGATTTAAATGGGAACCTCAGAAGCTGCCTTACATGACATAAGATCCTTGGTCGATCTAGCCCAGTATTGTCGACACTGACTGGCAGCAGTTGATCTCCAGGGTTTTAGGCAGGATTCTTCCCTTGTTCTACGTGGAGATGCTGCCGGGATCGAACCTGGGGCCTTTTGCCTGCAGAGCAGGGGCTCCGCCACTGAGCGATGGCATGTCCCCATTACGGATCGGTTCTTCATTAAGGATTCTACAACCTGTGTCTTGTGTCTGATAAGGTTTCAATGCCCAGATAGAATACTGTGTTGCACTTTCCCCGCATGTGGGGTGGGGAAAGCACTTTTCATCGTGACTTCTGTCATGCGATTTCCCATGGCCCCCGCTTACGTACGTGCATTCCCAATGTACTCGGTAGAGAGGGCATGAAATATCCCCCAGTAGCATCGGTTTCAGTCCTCTTGTTTTCAATTTCTGCCTGCCAGAGGTCGGAGGCAGAGCGCTCTCACGCCGATCCTCTCCCATTCCCTCTTTGTAGCTCAGTGTCTTGGACACCTGTGCCTTGATAATGAAAATCATTTGTCTGGAGATCTACTATGTGGTCAAGTAAGTATCCTGAAGAGCATTTTCAAGAGGGAGTGACCCATCAGCCCAATTCGGATGGAAGAGGGAACCACAGTTTCCTGCTACATCAGGGGTATTGAACCTTTCAGCCCGAGGGCCAAATTCCATTTTGGAGAATTTCTTGGGGGCTGCATTCCAGCCGTGGGCGGGGCCGAAGGCAAAAGGGGTGGGGCCGAAATGCTAAAAATGTCAGCCTATTTAAGCTCAAAGCTCTTTCTCATTTGGGTGCAGGGGTTCTCTGGACCAGTCGCTCAAAGACATGCTGAAGAAGTTTTCCACAGAGAAGCGCTTCGCTTATTGGTCAGGCTATGTGAAGTCTCTGGCGTTCCACGTGGCAGAGACCGAGGGCAGCAGCTGCACCTCCATGGCAGAGTACCAGATGCTAATTTCTGCCTGGAGGATGATGCTCATTGTTTCTTCCAGCCACGTAAGAGCTTTCACATGTCATGCTCTCTGTTCCTGAAAGTTTAAGGGATGGAGACTGAGGAGGAAGAGAGGGAACAAACCTCATTTAGTTGGGCGCAGCAACAGTTTAATAGGTATAGCTTAGGGTGACTAGCACAAGTCAGTTCCATGTTTGAGTGAACAGGTAAATGTGGCATGTACATGAATAATACCACTGACTTCTGCAAGGAACTCAACACTCTGGAAATGGTTAAGAAAGGGCAACCAAAGTGATCAAGGCTTTGGAACATCTTCTCCATGAGTTTGGGGCTTTTTAGCTTGGGGGGGCATGATATAGAGTCGAGGGGGGCCATCCTTTTTGGGTCATTGGGCACATTTGGGATTTTGAAAGAGTGCCATGGGCGCTCGCACAAAATGGCTGCCATGAGGGTGGGGCTTGCCTGCTCATGAAATGGCTGCCCTGGTGCGATTTCTCATTTCTCAGAAGCCAAAGTGGTGTGACTGAAAAAAAACATGCCCAAGAAACTTAAGTCCAAGGCAGAGGTGGGGTCTGAGCTCCAAAACGACTTTTGGACCCAAATAGAGATGGATGACGCTGGCGGGCGGCACTTCACTTTGCAGCATGCCAGCCTCCCGGTTAATTTTCTTTTCATTAAAAGTTTTAAGAAATAAAATGATCAGGAGGGAGAGGGAGCCTGGTGGGTGTCAAGATTGTTGTATGTGGGCACATTGGTGTCCAGGGCACCACACTGGAGACCCCAGTTACAGAGTTTTATAACATTATGTATGGAGAAAGAGGATTTCTTTCTTCTCTTGTATAACGATAGAATTTGGCATTACTTAATGAAATTGATAGCCAGGAAATGTAGGGCAGACAATGGTTCTTCATGCAACGGCAGAATTAACTTATGGAATTCACTAGTGCAAGGAGTGCGGATGACAACAGGCAGGGTAAGCCTATCAGGGCAAAGTCCTGTGCATGTTTAGACAGAAAGAAGTCCTACAACTCCCAACATCCCCCAGCCAGCATAGGGAATTGTAGAAAAGTTCTACAATTCCCAGCATTCCCCAGGCAGCATGGCTGGCTGGTGAATGCTGGGAGTTGTAGGGCGTTTTCCTGTCTAAAGCTGCATACGATTGCCCCCTCAGTGGCTGTTACCCAAGTTAGTTGAATGGATGTTCTGTGTTCAGAGGCAGTAATTCAGGCATTACCAATCTGTGTAGATCAACCACTCGAAGTGGGAGAGCCTGCTAGCCCCCCCCCCTTCCATCCTCGCCCATGTGGAGGGCGATTTTCTGAAGGGGAAATCCTCTTGCAACCGTGGAGGCTCTCCTTGTGATTTCAGACATGATTCCTTTACCAGTTTTAAATTACGGACTTCGGTCTTCTCAGGCTGACATCATGCACTTGACTGACTCGGAGGTCCAGCAGCTGTTCCTGGATGTCCTAAGCGGGACTAAGGCTTTGGTGAGTGTTTGTATTCAAATATTTGTAATTTTTAAGGTCGTTTCCAATCTGGTTTGGACAGACAGTTGTAGAGAACGGTAAATAGGCTCTAGGCCTCCTACCATTCGAGGTGAGGCCTTTCTTAGTTGCAAGAAAATCCAGTAAGAATATTCATCTCTTCTGGATTGTGCATTTCATCCTGCTGGCAGTCTCAAAGGGATGAGAGAGTGTTCCGGGTGGTTAGATCTTGGGCACATCAGTTCTGAGGCTCTCACTCAGTAGCCTGTAATGTGAGGGGCAGGCACAGACAGGAGCTCGGGGCGGGCTATGAATGCCTCGCCTTGTCCTCCAGACGGTGGTGTCAGTTCAAGTTGCTCTCCAGTCCATACGAGGGACAAGCCTGCCCATCTCCATTCTTTGAGCTGATTCTGTGCACTTGGAGAGATGAAGACTTAAATAGGCCTCTCCCCGTTCTCACGGGGTTTTGTTGCTGAACAGTTGCTTCCCAGGTCCCTGTAAAGTAGGTGTGCGAACCTCGGGTCCCAATCCAGCCAGGCTGGGGTCCCAGACCGGCACTCTGGGGTTCCCCAGGCAGCCCCATTCCCTTCCCCCGGCCCCATCCCCCTTCCCCCCCCAATGGTTTAGTGCAGTGTTCTCCAACCTTGGGTCCCCAGTTGTTTTTGGCCTACAACTCCCAGCATGCCCCAGCCATCATAGCTATGCTGGCTGGGGCATGCTGGGAGTTGTAGGCCAAAAACATCTGGGGACCCAAGGTTGGAGAACACTGGTTTAGTGGTTTCCCAGTTTTTGTGCAGTTTCTATCCCATTCTAAAAGGTTGAAATGCCTATCCTAAGGCTTAGTTACCGGCAAGAAGAGCTTTAAACTAAGCTGTGCCGGTGCTTCGGCCCTGCCCCTTTTGTCTTTGGCCCCACCACCCCTAGAAGCCCCCCCCCCCCCGAGAGCTTCTTTGAAATGCGATTTGGCCCTCAGGCTGACAGAGGTTCACCACCCCAGCTCTAAGCTCCGTAAGTCCCGGTGCTTCTTCATTTTCCTTTCAGGCTGAACGTGAATTAGCACCCTCAGGGGAAATGTTTGTGCTGGTGGCAGTTGGAATGCATAAGCAGTTGTCCTCTTCACCTGGGACAGAGGGGCTCAGAAAACACGGGGCCTTTCCTGTTGCATCCCTGGAACTTTGAAACACCCCCCTTTGAGCCACCCATGTCACTCCCTTTCTGCCCTGAAGCAAGCTAATATCTTTTCTGTTATGTTTACGGAAATAATATAAAATACTTTCCCCCACACCTCCTGTGCTGGCTGGCTGTCTTTTTAAAAAATATATATATATTGTGATCTATTTAAGGTTTGGTCGTGGCAGTTTTATGGGCTACGCTGCTTTATACTGCAAGGCAGTATTCAGACCTTGTAACTCCGTAAAAAATACATCTCTCCGCAGATGCTGGTTCCTACTTCTGTGCGCTGCCTACAGTTAGGATCCATGCTGTCCACCCTTCTGTTAATCCTGATGAGACAGTGGAAGAGGTAGGTACCTTAGGTGAGAGGTCATAGGTCAGTGGTGGAGCACTATTTCGCATACGAAGGGTCCCAGGTTCGGTCCCTGGCATCTCCAGGCAGGACTGGGAAAAGGCCCCTGTCTGAAAGCCCGGAGCATCACTGCCAGTCGGCGTAGTGCAGGCCAGGGGTAGGCAACGTGGTGCCCGTGGGCCCCCATGCACCCCCAGACACCTTGCTTAGCACCTGCTGAGGTGCCCTACCCCTCCCACTTTTATTTTTAAAGAAAGTTAACATTTTCTTACCTGCAACTAGGATTGCAGTGAAATAGGTTTCTGTTGGTACTGAAAACAGTGGGTTCAAAGGAATTCTTTAGTTTGTTGGGGCTCAGGTCCCACCTCTGCCTTGTACTCAGACTTTTGGGCAGGTTACGTGTCCTTTGCCACGCCTCCCATGGCAGCCATTTTGTGGTGGTGCCCCGCACAGTTTCTCGGAATTGTTTCTCAGCTTCCTTGAGCACCATTTTTGGGTAGAAAGGCGGGATAGAAATCAAATAAATAAATAAATAATAAATTGCCAACTGGCCAGAAAAGTTGCCTACTCCTAGTGGAGACAATGCTGAGCTAGCGAGACCGATGCTCTGCCTAGATATAAGGAAGCATCCCCTGTTCCTCTCTCCCCAGGAGTTGTGTTGGAGATCTACCAAAGAGAGAGCACAGGGGATTTGGGGTGGTGTGTTGCTATAGCCCAGTGTTTCTCAACCTTGGGTCCCCAGATGTTTTTGGCCTACAACTCCCAGCATGCCCCAGCAAGCTACGCTGGCTGGGGCATGCTGGGAGTTGTAGGCCAAAAACATCTGGGGACCCAAGGTTGAGAAACACTGCTATAGCCTTAGCTCGAGAAGCGAAACACTGTGAGGTACTGGGGATTTCGATATCGTTGCAGTGGCAAAAAAAAGGCAGCATTTACAGTAGGGGTGAGGAACCTCTTTCAGCCCGAGGGCCGGATTCCATTTCAGAGACGCTTGGGGTGGGGGTGCATTCTAGCGGCGGGCAGGGCCCACGAGCCAAAAGGACGGGGACCAAAGCACCAGCGTAGTAAACCAAACCCTCTGAGCGTCCCTCCAGGCCACGGCCAGCGCAGAGCAGACGCGAGATGACATGCTATAACAAGGTCTCTTAAGAGCTTCTCTTCCCTTTTTTTTTTTGGCTTTCTCCCCCGGCTCTGTTGTCAGCGAGTTGGGCTCTGTGGATAAAATCATAAATTCCTTGACGCAGATCCTGGATGGAGTGCTACAGGCCGATCAGCAGATGATGGAGAAGACCAAAGCCAAAGTGTTCTCTGCGCTCATCACAGTCTTGCAGATGAAACGGGTGGAAGGTGAGAAGCTGCCGATGGGGAGCTGACGGAGGGAGGAGCTTCCACGTGGTTCCAGTCTTGCTCTTTCACATGAGGTCTGAGTAGAGGACCTTTTGGCACTACCCCTTAGTCTGGGAGTAGTCAGTCTGGTGCCCAGACTACAGCTCCCGTAACCCCAGCCAGCAGGGCCAATAGTCAGGGATTCCGGGAGTTGAACTTGAACCCATATTCTGCTCCTATGGCGAATTTTAGATTGCAAGTTCCTCGTGGCAGAGACCTGTCCTCTTGTTCCTCTGTAAAACATGAGGCACATTGACGGAACTGGAGGGGAACCTTCTTTCCCCCTAGTTTTTTGCTTAAAAGTCAAGAGGGTTTTGTTCCAATTTAGGCCGCTTTGTAGAGTGTTTTATTTTCCTGCTTCCTTCTGCTCTGTATCAAACCTGTGTGTGTGTGTGTGTGTGTGTGTGTGTGTGTGTGTGTGTGAGACAGTGAGCGAGATCCCTCAGTATTCCCAGCTGGTACTGAGCGTGTGTGAGACACTCCAGGAGGAATTCATCGCCCTCTTTGACCAGACGCGGCACGGGGTGACCTCTGGAGACTCCATGGAGGACAAGGACAGCATGGAAACGGACGATGCCTCCCGCCATAAACAGAAGGACCAGCGAGACGGGGTGAGTGACCTATAACATTCCTTGAAATTAGTAATATTGAAAAACAACAACGGTGAGGAGAAAGAATGACATCAAAAGGTGGCCGAGTTAAAAAATGTATTTTATTCATTTATCCCGGTGGGCACATCTGAAATTTTGAGAGTGTCGTGGGTGCTCTTACACATTGCCTGCCGTGGGGGTGAGGCTTGCCTGTTCATAAAGTGACTGCCCTAGTGGGCATCGCCGGTCACAAAACATTTCCCAGAAGGCAAATGGTGAGACTTGGAAGTCACTTGCCCAAGAACCGAAGTCCACGGCAGGGGTGGTGTCTGAGCTCCAAAACGCAAAGAACACTCTTTGCAATAAAGATGGTGCTGGGGGGCGGACCTTTGCTTTGCAGCATGTCAGCCTCCCAATTAATTTTATATATACAAAGAGAGAGAGAGATAAATTAAATTGTGTCGTTAATCGATTATGATCTTTATTTATTTATTTTTATTTATTATATTTATACCCCGCCTTTTTTCCTGCAAGGAACCCAAGGCGGCTTACATAATCCTCTTC
The DNA here is from genome assembly GCA_021292165.1 of Shinisaurus crocodilurus. Lineage (NCBI taxonomy): Eukaryota > Metazoa > Chordata > Lepidosauria > Squamata > Shinisauridae > Shinisaurus > Shinisaurus crocodilurus. Next base: position 1,697,492 of record JAHFWL010001188.1, on the reverse strand, counting down.
CTCCTCCTCTCCATTTTATCCTCACAACAACCCTGTGAGGTAGGTTAGGCTGAGAGTCAGTGACTGGCCCAAAGTCACGCCTAGGGTATTTGTGTATAGGCAGGATATAAATTGAATTCTTCTTCATCATCATCAGGAGGGGCCCAGAGAGGCGCCCACAGGCACCACGTTGCAGATCCCAAATTGACAGCCCTCCCAAGCCTGGGCCCCTTGGCCATGCTGGCTAAAGATGATAGGAGTTGTTGTCCAACACATTTGGGGGACACCCAGTTGGGAAGGCTCTTCGGAGGAGATAAGGGTAGTACATATGGAGCTTGCCCCGTTCCCCCTGCCCACCAACAACAAATCTGTGTGATGGGTTACGAAAGGAGACTTAACCCCAGATAATCTCGGACCAAAGTACACTTAAGGGTGCAAAAAAGAAAAAAGGCCTACGACTCCCAGCATGCCCCAAGCAGCTATGCTGCCTGGGGCAAACTGGGAGTCGTAGGCCTTTTTTCTGTCTTAACTTGCATAGGATTGCACCCTTAATGTCAAATGCATCGTTGCTTTTAATGTGCAGGTTTTAAAAATTAAACATTGATTAATATTGGGATCACTGCAGGAGTGTGGCAGGGAATGTCATCCTTTCCTCCCTGGCTGCGTTCCTGGGGAAAAACCCCTCCTCTGAAGTAGCTGTCCGTGTTGGGAGGAAATAATCTCCCATTGGCACCATGTGGGTTTTCTCCCTAAAGCTGATACCAGCTTCAGAGGAAGAACAAGACTGCAGCAGGGCAGGAAGGGGGTAACTATTTTTTAAGAAATACTTGCACGTTAGTTGCAAAGATGCATTCAATGTCATTTGTAGTTTGGGCCTCAGGGAGCTTCAGGGCTAAGCAGGGATTCAATCCCAGGTCTTCCAAGGCCAGTCATAATAAAGGGAAAGTGTATTAAAGCCTTCCCCAACCTGGCACTCTCCAGATGTGTTGGACTACAACTCCCAGCGCCCCCCAGCCAGCAGCACTTAACCAGTGGCAAAGAAAAAAGCTCCCACCCGTTTGGAATTGGCTCAGTTAGAGATTGGCACCTTTTGACAGTCGACAAAAAAGCAACTACAAACTGAGTGTGTGTGTGTGTGTGAGAGAGAGAGAGAGAGAAACCAATGCACACCAAACGGTTTCTGGAAAGGCGGGGTCCCACTTTAGCTGTTGTTCGAAGACAATCTCTAACATCCAACAAAGAACGCCACGATTTTCGTTGATCTCCAAACGGAATATCCCCGATTGTTCTCTCTTTTTCATTTTATAATTGCTTATTTAGCAGCTCGGTGGCGGAGCCGCCTCCCCTCGCCCATTAGCGTAGGCTGTGATTCCCCAAAGAGAGTGCTTCTGTTCGTCAGTTCCCCGTCTCTTTAAAGTTGCTACTGTCTTACTGAGAATGAAGTCAAGGCAAATCTCAGAAAGAATCGGTCGCCAGCAGTATTGGTTCCGGCGGCTCCCTCGGTGACCGGGCCTGTCCTTCCCTTACCCTGGTGTGCCGCTGCTCCTCCTCCCTGCGGCAGGTGTGTGTGCTGGGCCTCACCTGGCCAAGGAGCTCTGCGACGTGGACGACGACGGAGATTATTGGCTGCAGGTCACCCGCAAGATCCCCGTGCTGCCGACTCTCTTCACCACCCTGGAGATCAGCTTGCGGCTCAAGCAGAACCTCCACTTCACAGAGGCCTCGTTACACCTCCTGCTGACTTTGGCCAGGACCCAGCAGGTGAGAGGCACAGAAGCATCGTCCCGTCGACGTGCCCTTTCTCCGGCTGACAGCTCCCTGCAGTGCTGGATTCAAATGCCCCTTGGCCCAATTTAGTGGCCCCGTTCGTGAGCCACAGGTGTATGCAGGCGGCCATTTGGGAAATTTTCAGAGTTGGGGGGTGTAGCTTCGATGCAGAGACCTGTAATCCCCCCCCCCACACACACCCCAGTGCCCTAGATAGAGCATTGTTCTGAGGTATTCTGGGGGCGGCGGGAGGGGGGGTGCCCCCACTTTTGGGAGCCTCCGCTTTTGATATGGAAGGAAAGCAGTTTTCATAAAACAGTAATTCCCTCCAACACATTTGGGATATCTTCCCCTTCCTAATGCACCTTTTCTCACTAGGTTGTCTTGGCGGTTCCCATCGCCTTTCATTGCATCTCCTCCCACCCAGCTGCTGGATGCTCAGCCTGTTCCCTTTCTCTTAGGGCTTGCAGGGCAGGAGCCAGCAGGTGGAGTGGCTAGGCCTCGGGAGTGTGGCTGAGGGAACCAGAACAACTTCCAGAGCAATAGCCGTAGTAGGGAGCAATCCTGTGGCCCCCTAGACATTTTCTGAAGGGCCATAGGATACTGCGGGTTCTTCCCCTCTGAGACAGTGCTCTGACGACGGAAGAGGGAGTCAGAAGTCCGACCTCCCCCCACCCCACCCTTTGCAGCCGGCACAGAAAGAACCACGCCAGCTGCCCTCTGAGGTCATAAGATCGACCTTGGAGAGAGGGGAAAGGGGGCGTTCCAGTGGGCGGGGAAGGGAGGAGACCGGGGAAGCCGGGAGAGAGCTGTCCTGAGCCCCCTGCAGCCTCCTTCCATCCCCCTTCGAAGCGCCCGCACTAGGCGGCTAAGATGCCTCTCTAGCGAAATATGCAGGGCGGGAGGATGGGGAGGTGAAGATCGCCTCCACCGCTCCTCCCGCCCCACATTGGATGCGGAAGCCTCCGAGTTCGGGGGGCTTCCAATCATCAAGGGCGCGATCGATAGGAGAAGCGCCCTTCGTCAATTGCAGCTAAAACAACAGAGAGCCTCATGGCATCTTAAAGACTAACACAAGTATTTGGGCATACGCTTTCGAGGCCTGTAGCCCACTTCATCTGATGCGAGGGGGTGTTATGAAGAGTTTCAGGTTGATATGTGGCGCGTATGTTGGGGAAAGAATTATAAACAGAGAGGTGAGAAGGAAGAAAAATACAGAAAGCTCCGGTCACAGTATTAAAAGTGGTCACTCAGTTGTTGCTGATAACACAAACATGCTGGGCACCAGGTAAGCCAATTAACACACGTCACGTGAATTAGAACTGATCGATAGGTTTAATTCTATCATTGTTGGGCTAAAGGATTTTTTTTTTTTAAAGAATCACACGGAATGTGTGACTTCGCTTACCGAGCGCCAGGATGTTCGTGTTAGCAGCAGCAGCTGCGCTGTGAACGGCCACCGTCAATAACCCAGTTGTCAGTTTCTGCATCTCATGACCAGGTGCTGGCCCTCTGTTGCTGCTTGCCCCTGGCTGTGTCTGGTCTTCAGGCGGGATCCTCCCTGCGAACGTGGCGGCGGCGGCAGCGGGGATCAATATATGGGGGTCTGGATCAATAAGCGCTTCGTGCAGTTTTAAAGTGCTTGTATTAATGATTCATAATGGCAATAATAATAAAAGGCGGAAAGTGGAAGGTGATGGGAGAGCGAACATTGTGCCAGCCCTGTGGTTAGATTTCAGCAAAGAGGAGAGTACTGGCAAGGGGCTGAATTGTGCCAGATGGGTTTCCAGGGTGTAAGAATGTGTTTGTGCCGAGAAGTCTGGGGTTGCTTTGATCCTTTTTTTGGCCGGAGGCAGAGCGCCTTCCAACAGTGATGGATCTCTCTCGCAGGGGGCGGCAGCCGTCGCTGGGGCCGGCATCATGCAGAGCATCTGTTTGCCCCTCTTGAGTGTGTACCAGTTGAGCACGAACGGAGCTGGCCAGGTGAGTGGCGCTTCTCTCTCCTCCCTTCTGTCGTGGGTTGCCTACTTGGTCTGGATTCCTCTTCCCACCACAGTGGAGCGGAAGAGCCTTCCAGTGTAACAACTGCATTTTTATCACTCACACTAGCAAACGGGGCCTGGCGTCGCACGTTTGATGCAGCAAAGACTTCAGGCAAATGTACGCAGCTGTCTGTGTTGGACGTGTTGCGCGCGCCCACCTCATCTATGCCTGTTGGCAGCCGTAGGCACGTCCCCTGCCGTGGGGCATCCCATAGCCCCCCGCGGGAGGGGTCTGTCCCCTGCATTTCCCCGACAGAGGCTTGCCCCACAACAGGGGTGAGGGGGGCAGGCATAGAAGTATGTCCCTTGGCCGACTAATCTCTCCCAGCTTCAAACCGCATGGGCTGCAAAGCTGTGTGCTCTTGAGGGACATCTACCTCTAATGACTGAAGATGTTATGCAGGCTTCCACTGCATGGACACGTTTACATCAATTAAAATTAATTGATGTGTTTTAAAAACAAAATGACCCTGAGGCGCACACCCCTGGGGTCCCCTATGCACCCCAAGTTTCCGGTGTCCAGGTTTCACAGTCTCGGAGCTGTGGCGCGGACAGACAGACACGCAGGTTGCAATATAAAATTTGACACAAGGGACCCAACAGTAGAAGTGGAGGAAAGCAGAGGCAGGAGTCAGCAGGCATAGAATAGGCAATAATCGTCCTTTATTCACTGCTGATATCCCTGGAGAACTCTAGCTGCATTACTAGCAAGGCTTAAGAACAGAAGAAGAGCCCTGATGCTGGACCATAAGAAGGGTCCCTCCAGTCCAGCATTCTGTTCACACACAGGGGCCGACCAGCTGCCCACGAGAAGCCCACAGGCAGGACAGGAGTGCAGCAGCACCCTCCCGCCCATGTTCCCCAGTGACTGGTGTACGTAGGCAGACTGCCTCTGGTACTGGAGGTAGCGTATGGCCATCGGGACCAGTAGCCATTGATAGCTTTCTCCTCCTCCAGGAATTTCTCCAATCCCCTTTTAAAGCTGTCCAAAGTGGTGGCCATCACAACATTTTGTGGAAGTGAGTTCCACAGTTTAACTCTGCGCTATGTGAAAGTCCTTCCTTTTCTCTTTCCTGAGTCTCCTACCCATCAGCTTCATGGGATGACCCCCATTGGGCTCTAGTATGACGAGAGAAGGAGAAAAATATCTCCCCCTCCACTTTCTCCACGCCAGGCATCATTTTGTACACCTCTCTCCTGTCTCCCCTTTCTCACCTTTTTTTCTAAGCCAAACCTGGGACATTTTCCATGCAAGGCCTCTCCTCTCCCCGATGCTATTTAACATCTACCTAAAGCCGCTGGGGGCTATCATCAGGAGGTTTGGGGTGCGCTGTCATCAATATGCGGATGACACGCAGCTCTACCTCTCCTTTAAGTCCTCACCAAGGTTGGCCGTTGAAACCCTGTCCAAGTGCCTGGAGGCAGTGGGTGGCTGGATGGGAAGGAACATGCTGAAACTGAACCCCAACAAGACCGAGGTACTACTGGTGGGGGACAAGGGGAGGTTAGGTGATGTTGACCTGGTGCTGAATGGGGTACATCTACCCCTGAAGGACCAGGTCCGCAGCTTGGGGGTCATTCTAGACTCCCAGCTGTCCATGGAGGCTCAGGTGTCAGCTGTGAGCCGGGCGGCGCTGTATCAGCTCCATCTGATACAGCAGCTGCGCCCCTACCTTCCTAATCATCTGCTCCCATCAGTGGTTCATGCCTTGGTCTCCTCTCGCCTAGACTACTGTAATGTGCTCTACGTGGGGTTACCCTGGAAGACGGTTCGGAAGTTGCAGCTGGTACAGAATGCAGCAGCTTGCCTGGTTAAAGGCTGCCGCCGACGTGATCACATCACTCCAGTGCTCAAAGAGTTGCACTGGCTACCAGTTGTTTGCCGAGCCGAATTCAAGGTGTTGGCGTTGACCTTTAAAACCCTATACGGCTCCGGTCCAGTTTATCTCAAGGAGCGCCTCCAGCAACATCAAGTAGGCCGCTCAACAAGATCTGTCACAGACGGCCTTCTCCCTGTCCCATCAGCCAGAGAAACCAGGCTGGTGGGGACTAGGAGGGGAGGGCCTTTTCTGTGGCAGCCCCCAATTAATGGAACTCCCTCCCCAGTGACCTCTGCTATGCCCTTTCCTTGATTAGCTTCTGCCGGGCATTAAAAACGTGGCTTTTCAGGCGGGAATATGGGGTGGGTTAGGATTTTTAAGTTTTGTACTGTTTTTAATTGTGTTTTATACTGTGTGTGTGTGTGTGTGTGTCCCCCTGTATTTTATTGGACTGTACATCGCTCAGAGTGGCTGGATGTCTGGCCAGATGGGCGATTCATAAATATAATTAATTAATTAATTAATAAAGGCCTGCCACTGAGTTCCTGCCCCATCCCAAAACTTCTAAGACACCTCTTGCCCTTCCCCCCCCCCCCCAGCAGCTGGTGTACACAGGCACAGTTCCTCTGATACTAGATGCTTGCTTGTTCCTGGAGATCCCTGTAGCAATAATCACCCTCTTGGATCGTCTGCGCAGGTGCCGGCATCATCTCGGAAATCTCTGGATGCCCCCTCGTGGCCTGGAGTCTATCGCCTGTCCATATCGCTAATGGAGCGCCTTCTGAAGACCCTCCGGTACAACTTCCTAACCGATGCTTTGGACTTCGTGGGTGTCCATCAAGAGAGGATCCTCCAGGTTTGTCGTCACGAATTGGGTTCAGTATGTTCACAGCATGTGTGAGTCTCCTCTCCAAAATGTGAAGCGGCTTCCAGAATTAAGAAAACAGTGCAACGAAATTAGAAACAGAAATACTGAATAACAACAGTGCCGTCTACAGCCGCATTTGATAAGCCTTTCAGAAGAGGGAGGCCTTGTTTTCTCTCTGAAAAACTGCGAGAACAGATCAGCTCTGGACCTTATCAAAAGAAAGCGGAGCTTGATTGCAGACGCGGGGAGATAATGGCTGGGGGGCAGGCAAGAGGTCTTGCAGAACGTGTGGGAGAAGGCGGAGATGCTTCAGTATTCCTACAGCCTTCGTTATCGGTGCACGTCTTTTTGTGCATCGAGGGCACGGAGAAGGTGAGACGTCCCTGCTCTGAAGGTCTCTGCTGTTTCTTCTTCCGTGCTCTGAAAAGGCCTCTGTTCTTCTTTTTCCAGTGCCTGAATGCAGTCCGGACCGTCCAGAGCCTGGCTTGCCTGGAAGAAGCCGATCATACTGTCGGGTTCATTCTTCAGCTTTCTAACTTCATGAAGGAATGGCATTTCCATCTGCCCCAGCTCCTGCGAGATGTGCAGGTACGGAAGGCATGTCCGTGCATTTCCTGAATTCCTGCGTCATGGGGGGAGGGGAGCAGCACCTCTGGCCGAGGAAGCCAGCTTGCTACCATTGGAATAACGGAGCGTATTTAGCCCTTCCCTTTTCGTCACAGGTTTGGAACCTCAGGCCCGTGGGCCAAATCCAGTCCTCCAGGTCCTAATCTGGCCCCCCTTGCTTGACCCCACCACCACCAATTGTTTTGTGCTTTCCCTGCTTTTGTGCATTATTTCCCCATTTTAAAAGGTTGAAATGCCTCTCCTAAAGCCCAGTTAGTGGTAGAAAGGCTTTTTATTATGGCGTTCTGGCCCTGCCCCTTTTGCCTCTGGCTCCGCCCCCCCCAAGCTTCTCTGCAGTTGAGTTTGGTCCTTGAGCTGAAAGAGGTTCAACACCCCTGCTTTACCTTCCCTTGTGAAACCGCTCATTACCATGCCTATTTTACAGACGGGAGTTTGAGGTTGAGGGGAGGGGAGATGACTTCCGTAAGGCAGCGGTCTGACATTTGAATTTGGGTGCTTCGGGTCCTTCACCCCTCCACACGGGACTGCTGGCTTCCTTGTACATTTGCTGGAAGATTTGTAAGAGTTGCTTTCTCGTGCGTTTCAGGTGAACCTGTGTTACCTGTGCCAGGCCTGCACGTCGCTGCTCCACAGCCGCAAAATGCTTCAGCACTATTTGCAGGTAATTGCTAGAACTAGAGGCTTGGTTCTCACTGAGCTTGGTCAACCAGGGTTTGGGTTTTACTGCTTCAGACTGCAGGTGAGGGCGTGCACGGTAGAATGTTACTCCAAAGCACACACACAAAAAATCCATGCACAGAGAGAATTAACATCTCAAGGGAGAAGGCTCCGCCAGAGCCATTCTCCCTGGCATGTTAGTTTTTGAGGTGGAGTTATTTTTCTTTTTGTTTGGAGGAATATTCAGTCATCTGAGCCTTTACTTGCCGTTTGAAATAGTACAGCTCAGACATAGGTTGACCACTCCAGTGAGAGCTAGGCCTTTAATTAGTATCTAAATGTATTAGATGCTTTACTAAAAACAAAACAAAAAAAGATCAAGGTGCCTTCCAACAAAATTAAAACATACAAAAATTTTAAACAATTTAAAACCGCTAAAAACAGCCATCAATAAAGTACCACGACCCCACAAAACAAGGAAGACATCAGTGACAACCTTAAATAATTCAATGGGATGCATTAAAGAGTCCTCCATATGCTGTCAAATGCCTAGGAATAGAGGGAAACCTGAACCTGGCACGGAGAGATGAAAATTTGGCTCCAGGTGGGCCTTGCTGGGGGTGGGGGTGTCGGATGTTCATCCTATGACTTCACCTTCCATCAGCCCCAGCCAGCATGGCCAGTGGTGAGGAATGCTGAGGGTTGCAGTCCACAACATCTGGAGACCACTAGGTTCGGAAAAACTGGGTTACTTACAAAAAAAACAAAACCCGTTCATCAGCAGGACTAGCTCCGTGCTGGCACTTGGGAAGTGGGTGGGCTCATTCCAGGAAAGGCACTCAGGTAATGCAGTCCAAGCTGTATAAGGCTTTATAGCAGCCTTCCCTAACCACCTGCTCTCCAGATTTGTTGGCCTACAACTCCCAGCTGGCTGGGGAATGCTGGGAGTTGTAGTCCAACACAACTGGAAGGCACCAGCTTAGGGAAGGCTGCTTTTATAGATTAAAACCAGCACCTTGACTTGGGCTTGGAAGCGTGCAGGCAGCCAGGCCAGGATCGGCGTGTTGCGCTCAGCCCTTTTATCCTTCCCTTGAAACCCCAAAACAAGGTTCAGGTATGAAAGTGTATCTAAGGAAGCCTTTCTCCACGGGTGATTGGTGGTGGGCTGTGTCTTCTCCACTAAAAAATAAAATCCACGTTCTGCGCCTGGAATGAGTTACGAAAAATGGGCAGATGTATGCATACAGTATAGATGCTGCCTGCAGCTTTGGCAAGGCTGAGCAACCAGGTTGTTGATTCTGATTTCATCATCCCCAGCGCTGCTTTTATTTATTTATTATTTATTTATTATATTTATACCCCGCCTTTTTTCCTGCAAGGAACCCAAGGCAGCTTACATAATCCTCCTCCTCCTCTCCATTTTATCCTCACAACATCCCTGTGAGGTAGGTTAGGCTGAGAGTCAGTACTGGCCCAAAGTCACCCAGTGAGTTTCATGGCCGAGTGGGGACTAGAACCCAGATCTCCCGAGTCCCAGTCCAACACTCTCACCACTATGCCACACTGGCTCTTACGTCTCGCTGGAGGCAGTTGGAAGTTTAAGGGCAGGAAGTCTGGCAAGCACAGGCTCTCTACCCGCTGCTCACGTGTCCCCAGTCAGGCGCCTTGTGCGAGCCTCCCCTGTATTTGTAATGCTTTTCAGGCAAAGGTGTGGTTGTTTGCTTCTCTCACCCACGTGCTTCTCTCTTCCCTGGACTTCTTTTCAGACCAAGAACGGGGAGTCTCTTCCGTCGGCGGTCATGCCTCGCGTCCAGCGGCCTCCACAGGCCTCCACCAAGCCACCAAGCCCCGAGACGGAGGCGGCAGAGCAAAAGGCGCTGCGCATGGTTCAGTACAGCCTCTTGAAAATCCTCAGCAAATCTCTAGCCGCCTTGCGCCACTTCACCCCGGATATCTGCCAAATCCTCCTTGACCAGGTACCTGCCCGCTTTTATTTATGTTTTATCTGCCGCTTTTCTTCCATGTTGGAACTCAAGACTCTACAGAGAGTTCCCCGGTGGTCTCCCATCCGGGCATTCACTAGGCCTGGTGCGTCGAACCTCGTTTAGCCCCAGGGCCAAACTCCATTTGGTAAAAGCCCTCGAGGCCTGCATTCCGGTGGTGGGTAGGGCTTGAAGGTAAAAGGGGCAAAGCTAAAATGCCAGCCTGTTGTCACTTAAAGCTCTTCCTGCCAGTAACAAAGCCTTTGGAGAGGCATTTCAACTTTTTGGAATGGGGGGGAAATTGCACAAAAGCTGGGAAACTGGCACATGATCGAGGGAAAGTGAGTGAGGCCGTCTGGAGAACCCTGGAAGGCTGGCTTTGGCCCCTGATGTAAACGGATCAATAACACGTGGTATTCATGCATTCCAGATTTAGCTAGTCTGTGTGTCCTGCCTGCGATAGCATTCAGTAGACTGTAGCCCAGGGGCAGGGCACCTCCAGTGGACCAGGTGACGTCAAGGGGGTGGCGGCCCTCCCCTGACGTCATCCGCTTCCACCTTGCCCATTTTTCCTTTTTCCATGCAGAGAAACCTGGAGCTCTGTACCTCTCTCTCTCTTATTGAAGAAAGGGACTCAGCTGGCACTTGGAGGAACGCTTCCTCTAAGTCCGGCACCACCTCCATGTGCTTCTTGCCACCCGTATTGGGACGGTGCGTGAAGGGACTCGGCTGGTGCTAGGAGGAAATGATTCAAGCACTGGCTGAGGCCTGTTCTCTGTGCAAAAAGAGGCACAGAAATCTGTACAGAGAAATGTAAAAGGGGATGACATCATGGGAAGGGGAGGGGCCTGGGGGAGTGGTGGGGCCGGCGGAGGTTCCTCCGCGGGCTGATAGGGACTTTCACAGGTTCTGCACCACTGCTGTAGCCTCATGAGACTACATATCTTGGATTCCATGTATTGTGATCCTGCTTTCTCTTGCAGTCACTGGACCTTGCTGAGTACAACATCCTTTTCATGTTGAGCTTCACGACTCCCGCCTTTGATTCCGAGGTGGCCCCCTCCTTTGGGACCCTCCTGGCCACTGTCAACGTGGCCCTCAACATGCTCGGCGAGGTAAGAACCCAGAGGGAACCCGTGTGGACATGTGGAGAGGAGCCCGTCGCACCAGAGTGCCCAGCGGGCTCCTGGAGCTGCTCCTAAACAGAATGGGGCAGGGCAGGGCAGGGCAATTGGGGACGTGGTTGAACCGAAGGTGCTTGCCCGCTCCCTTGGAGCGCTCGGAATCTCCGCTGCCTGGGCTGAAAGGCAGAGAACAGGATGAGGGGGAGGGAGGGATAGGGCAACTTTGAACAAAGGAGTGTGCTTGAACCCTCCGTTGGACTGGGATCCAGGCAATCTTCCCCCACCCCCTTTTGAGCCTGCCTGTCCATTCAGATTGTCTTCTGAGGATCTTGTCCAGAAACCCCCACCTTCAGAGGTTAGGCAGGTAGAAATAGAGGAGTATTTCTCCTTTAGTGGATGCCCTGACCTCACCTTTCCAGTAAACATAGCCTTCAAGGCAGCGTATCGATTTCCCATTCCCTCCACAGAGGTAGGGCCATGGAAATTAGAGTAAGTGCTCTCCGTTTAGTTGGAAGTTCTCCCCCCCCCCCCCTGCTCTATCTATAGCATGATCTGGACACCTTCTGCCTTCCCTTCCCCAGATGAATTAGCTACTGTGCGAAGGGAGCCAAACCACTTTACCTCTCTTGGATTTAACAAAGAAAGAAAAAGTTTTAAGAAAAACCTTTGCGGGCTTAATATAATGAAAGCTGAATTCTGTGTCCCGTTCCAAATACTGTACTTGCGTGGAATTGTATAATACACCAGCAGCCCTGATTGTACGCCTGACGCCAGTCTTCAGCTATAACACAGATTTTCCTTCTTCCCAAAGCTGGATAAGAAGAAGGAGCCTTTCGCTCTGGCTGCAGGACTGGCCACCCAGCAGGAGGGAAATAAGACACTCAAGTAAGTACCTCGATTCCTTTACTGCCACGTGGGGCAAGGAAATGGCAGGTTTTAGCACCCTTCCCCCCCCTTCTGTTTTGTGATAGAGGTTTATGCTTCTAAGTAGCTTCTCCCTGAAACTTCCTTGGTCTCTTCTTCCCCAATCTGGTGCCCTCCAGATGTTTTGGACTTCAACTTCCATCAGCCCCAGCCAGCATGGCCAATGGTGAGGAATGCTGGGGGCAGTCCACAACATCTGGAGACCACTAGGTTCGGAAAAACTGGGTTACTTAAAAAAAAACAAAACCCGTTCATCAGCAGGACTAGCTCCGTGCTGGCACTTGGGAAGTGGTCCCCTAAGGAATCTTTTTAATGCCCAGGGACAGAACTACTGTTACCGTTCATTTTGCACCTACCTACAGGTGTGTGACATATCATAGGTGGCGATGCTGATCCTCACCTGAGGAATTAAAGTCTACATTAGATCTTCAAGATGGGATTGCCAAATACTACAGGCTGTATAAACCTAGGAAGCTGTGTTTATGCTGTCAACATGTAGGTCCATCTAGCTAAGACTTAGATAGTAGGGGGATGCTAGGAATTTTAGTGCGACACATCTGGAGGTTGGGGAAGACTTGGCTTAAGTTAGTGTTCTCCAACCTTGGGTCCCCAGATGTTTTTGGCCTACAACTCCCAGCATGCCCCCGCCAGCTACACTGGCGGGGGCATGCTGGGAGTTGTAGGCCAAAAACATCTGGGGACCCAAGGTTGGAGAACACTGGCTTAAGTGTTATCATTACTGATTTCTATACTGTTTTTGACCTGCTGACCTGACATTTCCTCCTCCTCCAGGTCTCTCCTTATGTTTACGATGGAGAACTGTTTCTACCTGCTCATCTCTCAGGCTGTCCGGTATTTGAAGGACCCAGCTGTGCACCCACGAGACAAGCAGCGCATGAAACAGGAGCTCAGCTCTGAGCTGGTAAGTAGCTGGCTGCTTTGCATTACACACACCCCAAGAATTAAAAACCCAAACTCAAGCGATGTGTTAATAGGAGTTGACCTGAGCATTTGTGAAGAATGTGCCCTTCTGAAGAGCATTTCTTTCCCCTTTTGTGGGAATCGAACTGAGCCCCAACAGCTTCAAGATGGGGTGTGTAAGGAGGGTGTTGAACCTCTTTCAGCCCAAGGGCTGCATTCCACTTCAGAGCTCTTGGGGGCCGCACTCCAGTGGTGGGCGGGGCCAAAATACCAGCATGTTTTAGCTTGGAGCTCTTCCTGCCAGTAATGCAGCTTTGGAAGGGACATTTCAAGCTTTTGGAATGTGGGAAAAACTGGGCAAAAGTTGGAAAACCACCAAACGATTGGTGGTCGGGGGGGGGAAGGGGAGCACCCCTGTGGGGAGCCCCGGGGGCGGGGGAGGATTTGGTCCCCAGGCCCGAGGCTCTGCGTTCCTGGTGTATATAGTCCAAGCACTCTGACTCCGGGTGTCTTCTTTTCAGAGCACTCTCCTCTCCAGCCTGTCCCGTTACTTCCGCCGCGGTGGCCCCCCTTCTCCTGCTGGCGGCGTCCTCCCCTCTCAAGGAAAACCTTCCTCCTCCAAGCTCGGGCCTGAGGGGCAGGAGCCCCTCTTCCAGCTGGTGCAGGCCTTTGTCCGGCACGTGCAGCGATAAATTCCACACCACCGTTCCCAGATTACCACCAGGGTTCATTTCCATCAGCTTTTGGCCGGGCCTCATGCCTCTGGCACCAGGAGGAAGAAATTTCAGCGCCCGTGCCGGAACAGGACCATCCCTAAAGGATGTGGAATGGTTGAAAACAACAACAACAACAATGCCTTGTTCAGACAAAACTAGTTCTGTGTGTTATGAGTAAATCAGGGCTTTGCCTTAGTGAAGCAATTCCTTACTTTTCTTGCTCATGTACAGCCTGGGAAGGGAAGAGGATGGAGCGAGGATGGCTGGAGGTGGTCCGCCCCCACTCCCCTTCCTTGGATTGGGCATTAACTGCTTGGTACGGAGATGGAGCCTCTCTGGGGAAGCCAAAGGACACGGAGACCATCAACCTTCATCTTTTCTTTTTTTTTAGTTGTACCAGCTGGGCCAGTGACTGCCGCTCAGGTGAGCAGAGTGCAGGTGAGGCGTTTTTACAGGGGGGGCTCCTCTTTCAAGACCAGTTTTAAAGTCAGAATTCCATTCATTGCCTTGGTCTCACTTTTTGTACTACTTGTTCCCTATTTATACTGATTAAAACACAGTTTCTAAGCAACGCTGGAAATCAAATTATGATTTGATACAATAAGTATCATGGTGCTGTGTTGTTTTAAATTCAGCAGCCACTTTGATGCCGATTTTTCAGAAATAACTGAGAATGACGCCAGAGCTTCCTTAAGACAACAGCAAGAGCTCACCAAGGCTGATTAGGGGGCCTGGGCTGCTACTGAGTACTTCACAAAGAATAAAGTAGATAACTCCCTGCCAGAATGTCTTGCGGCAAAGGTGATCCCTGACCATGGGGCTGATGGGAGTTGTAGTCCCACACACCTGGAGGGCATCGGGTTGGGGAAGGCTGGACAATGCTTTGCAAGTGACAGTCGGGACCGTGCGTATCCCAGGAAGGAAGTGGATGGAGGAAGGTAGCAAAGAGGTGAGTTGCAGGTATAAGTTTATTAGTCAAAGGTAGCTGTAACAAGAGTATTGGACCTTTCCGTTTACATCTTGTTCCCCATCCAAAACATTTTAAAGGAATTCACAGCAAATAAATTAAAAAAAAAAAAAGCAGAAGAAAAAGCAGAACCGTTGCAAAAATACAAAAAGCTCAAAAGCAAAGATGGACGGGCGTTGCCTAGCTGCCCAAGGGCACAGCGTGCGAGGAAATGTACTCCCGACAGCTGGGTTCGTAGCAAGCGCTCCTGATGTGGCCCCCCCATGTTGCCACAGCAAAAGGAGGGGGCGGAAAGACGGCTGTTGGTGGGACCCAAACCCAACGGGAGAACCGTGCAAGAGATTAGCATTCGGACAGGAACATCTGCAACATTGACGGGCTGTTTGCGTGTCAAGAAGATGGTCAGAAGACATTTGCTTCGTGTGTGCCTGCCCCCCACTGGGACCAGGCACCACACCCGGTCTCGTGCCCTGGGGCAGGGCTGCGCCACTTGCTGCCCTCCAGATGCCAACAGCTGGCCATGCCGACTAGGTCCAATGCGAGTTGTAGGCCCAACCGTCCGGAGGGTCAGAAATGGCACTATGGCATCTTGTGTCCAACAGGCACATGGGTAGCGAGGAACTTCAGCCCTGGTCTCTCAGGCTGTGCAATTTGCTCCATCCCTGGAACCAGCCTGACCTATAGACAGATCGTCATCTCTCAGAAGTGTGTTTAAAAATTGAGATGCCGAGGACAAGTGAAGCAATTGCTTCTACCACCTCTTGACCATGGTATATATTGAGGGGTAGGGCAGCTGTATCTGTCAAAATCCTGCCTGCCTAATTTGACGATCGAGGCGGCCTGTCCCTGTACGTTTAAGCTTTGGTCTGAGGCTTGAGCGTTGCCTGGGGCTGCTCTGAGCCCCTACCGAACCTGCTGTGGAAAGAGGAGAATGGCTGGGGGAAGTAAAGCCCATTAAAAAAGCGCAAGACAGAAGGGGCAGGCAAGGTGTTTATTGGCAAACGTCAACCATGTGCAACAGGGCCGTGCTCTGGAATCTCGCATCGTGATAACAAACCACAAAAAAGGCTCGAGGGGAAGTTCAAAACCAAAAGCCACCCTGGTGGTGTGCCTTGTACGGCCACGCCAAGAATGTCGGAGGCTGGCGGAAAAACTACTCGAGGGTTTTTAACCTGCACTCAGTTCTTGTCCTAAAAGGTACATCTGCACAGACTGGCTCTTCCCCTCCCTCCAGAGAAAGAAATATGGCTTACTCAACACCTGAGCCAGGTGAGAGGTGGGTGGAGGAGAGACCGTAGGCGAGGATGGGATGTTGCCGTTTAATGCATTTCACATTACTCCCAAGAGTTTCTCCCCGTCACTACTGGAACACAAGCAGAGCAAACAAGAAGCCCGATGGGGAGAATTTCCAAGCGTGAAATTATACTGTCCAGGAGGAGAGGCAACCCGAGAAACTGAACTGATCTGCAATTGATCGTAAGACATTCCCCAAGTCCAGCCTTGTCAGTAAACGAGTGAGTGGGGCAGAATAGATACAGTTTATTGAAAAGGCAGAACGTTTTCTTTGGGAGTGGGTGCTGGGGGTGGTGGTATGTAAACTTAGCAATACAAAAAATCCAACATTATCACAGCACAGGGCTTTCAAATAGCAAATCCACCCCCAAACAACAGCTTATCTCTCTCCTGCTAGCTTGATTCATACCATATTCCTCTGGACTGCGCCTCACTTTCTTTGGAGTTCCTCCAAATCAACTGTCGGCAGGGCTGGGACATCTGTAGCTCTTCAGGGGTTTTGGCCTACAACTCCCATCATCCCTCACAGCTGGCTAGGGCTGATGGGAGTTGACATCCAAAACACTTGGACGTCACAAGTTGCCCACCCCTGAGCTAAAGAATATGGGGAGTGAGAATTTTACCTTCCAAGAGGCTCTAAATATTCAATTAGAGTTCTAAAGCTTGTGTCCTCCCACCATTGGCTCACGGTTCATCAACATGCTTGGAAGGAGAATTAAAGATTTGGCTTAAATCTAGGAATAAGCCAGTTCCCCCCACATCCTCCACCCGCAACTCCAGTGGAATGTGTAAGATGGCTAGAAGCAGGACTGGGAAAAAACAGCCAGGCCAAGACGGCTAGTCAAACATAGGGCAGGAAAAGCAAGGCACCGCCTAGGATAGCTGAACTCTAGAAAAAGTCCATTTAAATTGAATGAATAGCCGTGGCAGAGGGGGAGAAAAAGGGGGTGGGCAGGCCTAACTTGTTACACCTGTTAGCCAACCTCAAAAGGGCTTCCAGTTCTCACCAGCTCTCAAAACCACAACTTTGGTGGATGATGGACAGGTTCAGTCGCTGAAGCCTTGGAAAAGTGGAGGAACTCGACACCACCGGCCCAGTTCAACACAACAAACCACCACCAGCTTCTAAGTCAAACGCTGTGCCTCAATCCAAACATTTAAGTGAGAAAAAAAACCCGAAGAACAAATGGTCTCGGACGAAGTAGTCGTCAGCCTTTCAGAAGAAAAATAAAAAATGGTCAGGAGGCAGGAAAAGGTGTGACTTGCTTGGAGAATTCCTTCCCGGGGGTGATTAACTGAGCAGTTCTAGGTAGGTGACCGGAACCTTGCCCTTTTTATTGCCTCTCTCTCCTATGAGCCAGTCTGGGTCCATCCCTGGCAGGCTGTACACAGTGATCATCTGAGAGACAGACAGACATGAGTTATATGCATCAGCAAATGTGAAGCATGGGCGCTCATAATCGGCCTCTGTTGCCCCACCACCACCACCACCAAGGAGAGGCCAAGAATGCAGGCAGCGGTGTTGATCCCGACCAACAAACCACTCCTAGCAAATAAATCCTACAACTAAATCCTCTGGGTGTCTGGAGTTCCTCCTTTCCCCCTATTAGTGGCACCATCCCATTTTTGTTACTGTTTTCCTCCCCACAGGAGCAGGTCTTTGGTAAAGTGAATGAACCTTGACGGCCCCTTCAAGACTGAGCCACTTCAAAATACAGGGAGCAATGTAACGTTGCTGGGGAAATCCATTTCCCTCCCCAACTACTGTGAGGATGGCCACTGACCTCATCCGAAAGCAGGGACAGCTCAGTGCTGTCGGCTGCCTCGTAGTCATAGAGCGCCCGGGCCTTCCGTGTCCCACTGGCTGTGGGCTTCACATCACTGGGGTTCAGGGCTTCGACAGCCGGGGAAGAGTTCGGTGCGCCAACGATAGTGGGCACCACTGGAATGACTGGGACCGCTGGACCTGTGGCGGCGGCAGCAGTGGGAGAAGCGGTGATTGGTGGCGGCGATGTGGACTCTGCGTTGCCCACAAATGTTCCGGGAAGCCTATGTGACGTAGAAGAGAGAGAGGCTTACCACATCCTATCCTGCCACACAACATATATATATATATATCTGTTTTATATGGTCCCTTCATTCAAAGCTTGCAAAGAGTCATAATCGAGGGATAAAAACAAGACAGTAAAATCCAAACCAAGCTCAGGAGCTATGCCTACCAGCAGCCATGCCAGTGGGGAGACAAGAGAGGGAAGCAGGGTCATTCCACCAGCCCTGCTGAAAGCATTTTCCTTTTCCCTCCCCATCCCTTTTTCCTTGTGTGTCATGTCTTTTCAGATTGTAAGCCTTTGGGGGCAGGGACTGTCTTTTCCTGATTGTAGTAAGGCGCTCTGGGAACCTTTCTGGCTGAGGAGTGGCATAAAAATGCTTTAAATAAATGAAACCATAGTAGCTAATTAGGAAACCACGTTCAATAGCTAGGAGAAGCTCTTGGGAAAAACAGCTCAGCTTCAGCTCTGTGTGCCCACAGCTTTCACTTCTCTAAAAAACCAAGAGAAACATGGAACGAGGCCTCTCCAGTCGATCTCCGAGGGGATGAGGAAAAGATGTAGGAAAAGGTGCTCTTGATTGTATGCAGGGTCCAGCGTGTTGTTAGGGGCTTTAAAAAAGGTGAGAACCTGCACCTTGAATGGGACTTCCCAAATGTTTCACAGATACGTCTTTTCACAAACATGCATTAGCCAGAGAAGGGCTTTCTCAGTGGTGGCTCCCTGACTGTTGAACCTTCTCCACAGGGGGGCTCGCTAGTGCCTACATTGATGCCATTTTGGTGCCAGCTAAAAAAACACTTTCATTCCCTTTTCATTGAATTTGATTTATCTTGGCTTGTTGGTTTTATTGTGTTACTCTGTTCTCGGTATACTGGTGTATTATTTTATTTATTTTTTAAAAACGTGTTTTATGATGAAGCACAAACGGCTTAGGACTTGGCTATCCAAGGGGCCGCCTATCTTGCTGTGCACCCACCCGTGCATTAAGATCTGCAGGAGAGGCCCTCTTGAGTGTTCCATTAGCCACAGCGGCCGGTTTGTCAGGCGCACATGAAAGGACTCCCTCTTGCGTCTCTCTCAAACTCCGGAACGTGCTCCCTCAAGAACTATGATCCCCCCCCCGGCCATTAGAAAGGGTGTGAAGAGGCATCTTTTCAACAGCCATTTAAAAATACAGTTTTAATGTTTTCCCTGCTTTTATTATTCTTTTTAATTGTTTTCGGGCGCAATCCCATGGCCACTAGATGCTGCCTGGACAGCCATAGGAGAGGTCGAAGTCCCAGCTCCAACCTCAGAAACGTGCTCCAAGGTTGGAGCTGGGACTCCGACCTTGGAGCACCCTTCCTCCGCTGGCGTGGTTCTTTCCACGCTGGCTGCAGCTCCGAGGTCGGAAGGCCGACCTCGGAGCCAGATGTTTGTGGGCATTCCGGGGGAGGGGAGGAGAGGAGAGAGGCTCTGCAGGGATACGAGGGACCCTGGCACTGCCCCAGCCTCTCCCCCTCACACTCTGGGACAAAAGACTTAGATGGCCGTCCTAAGTCTTTTACTGGGTGGGAGACGCGCGGATGCTTCTCCCATAATCCTCCACTGGATGCCCATAATCCGAGTTTGGAGGGCTGCAGGCAGCGACATTGGATTTCGCTGTCCAGGGCTTTAAATTGCCTCGATGGCTTTTTAGCATGTAAGCCAGTACATCACTGTTAATAATAAATAGTAGTTCTGTTCTGAAATTACGTCAGCTCCCCCAGGAATCTGATTGAAGGGGCAGGGTATAGATCTCCCAAACCAATCATTCCTTAATGGCTCCAATAGCAAGCTCAGAGCTGCTGTTGTATAGGCAGAACCAGGTATAGCAATACTCAAAACAGGGCTTGAAAAGCTATTCGTCAAGGTGTCTACATAGAGGGCTTCCCCAAGGTGCATTTTGCTCAGGATTCTTCGGTTTGTAGCTAGATGAGGGAAAGATACTGTAAGAGCTGTATTTGTCAAGGACAATGCACAGGGAAAGAAACACACCACACACACGCACACACACTGCTCTCCCATCACCCAGGCTGCCTTTGGTCTCTTACTTACATTTCTCCTCTGGAGCTGGGAGCAAGGGAAAAAGAGCAGACATAGGACAGAACGTGAATGGACTTTCTGCGGCAACAAAACTTCCTGTCACCAAGCCTTAGAGCAGGGTGCTGAACTCTCAGGCCCGTGGGCCACATCTGGCCTGCCTCAGGGACAAACGCAGCCCCTCTGGAGTTCCACAGATGGTCATGCACACCCCTCCCCCTGCCTCCTTTTCCCCATTTGGTGGTTTGCTGGCTTTTGCATGTCCCCCCCCCCCCATTCTAAAATGCCTCTCACTAAGTGGCAGTAAGAGCTTGAAAAGCTCAAATGTATTGGTATTTGGGGTATTCTGGCTCCACCCACTCCTTTCGCATTCAGCCCTGCTCACCCCTGAATGTGGCCCCCAGAAGCTTCACTGAAATTGAATTCGGCCCTCGAGCTGAAAAAGGTTCAACACCCCTGACGTAGAGCCACTCAAGCAACAGAAGAGGCTCTCATGGATATTAGAAGGTTGGCATTTTAAAGGCTTCATCACCTGGGGTGGGGCTATGGGGTGGTGTGTGTGGGGTGGTGGTGGATAAACTGATTTTGTGTACTCAAATCCCTGCACGCACGTTCTTACACAGTGGTGCTGATCTCTTAGCAGTCCAACACACCGGTATGGATCGCATAGTTTGCACAAAGAAAAAGAGACACTTAGAAACCTGATGCAACACAGTAGCAGGGAGCGTGTGAATGTACGAAGAGCCCTGATGCTGGATCAGACCAAGGGTCCGTCTAGTCCAGCATTCTGTTCACACAGTGGCCAAGCAGCTGCCCCAATGGGAAACCCACAAGCAGGACATGAGTGCAACAGCACCCTCCCGCCCATGTTCCCCAGCAACTGGAGAACGTAGGCATACTGCCTCTGATACTGGAGGCGGCATATAACCATCAGGACTAGTAGCCATTGATAGCCGTCTCCTCCCTGAATTTGTCCAATCCCCCTTTAAAGCCCTCCAAACATCTTGTGGAAGTGAGTTCCATCGTTTAACTATGTGCTGTATGAAGAAGTCCTTCCTTTGATCTGTCCTGAGTCTCCCACCAATCAGCTTCATGGGATGACCCTTTGGGGTTCTGGTATGACGAGAGAGGGAGAAAAAGGTCTCTCCTGTCCACTTTCTCCACACCAGGCATAGTTTTGTACACCTCTCTCATGTCTCCCCTTCCTCGCCTTTTTTCTAAGCCAAACCTGGGACATTTTCCATGCAAGGCCTGCCAGTGAGTTCCAGCCCCATCTCAAAGCTCCTAAGACCGCTGTACCCCCAACTTGCTGCTGTCTACAAATTTTGGACTACGACTCCCAGCATCTGCCAGCCAGCACAACCCACATCCACTGGTCCTGCCAGCTACTCCAACACATCTGGATGGAGACAGGATATGGGCAGGCTGCTGCAGAACCAGGAACAATTTCCAGATGGATATTTTAAAATATATACATAGCGGGAGAGCCAGTGTGGCATGGTAGTAAGAGTGTTGGGACTGGGACTCGGGAGATCCAGGTTCTAGTCCCCTCTCGGCCATGAAGCTCACTGGGTGACTTTGGGCCAGTTACTGGCTCTCAGCCTGATCTACCTCGCAGGGTTGTTGCGAGGATAAAATGGAGAGGAGGACTATGAAAGCTGCTTTGGGTTCCTTGCAAGAGGGGAAAAGGTGGGATGTAAATGTAAGAATAAATAAAAGAATAATACATATAAAGAGGACCATCGTGTTCCCATACCTGCCCAGCTGCTTCTGCAGATCCAACATATACTGGTAGCACTGAGCATAATATGTGGCCTGAGCTTCTGCAAACTCATGGAGGCAGCGGAGATGATTCACCTGAAGAGAAGAGAAGAGAATGCCAGCACATGGCTTTGCGGTCTGTACAGCCGGAAGCCGGGATAGATCAGCTGGCCAAGGGACGGTTATATGACTGCCCCTCCCTCCCCCTTGCTGTGGGGCAGCCCCCCCCCCAGGGGAATTGAAGTGGACAGATCCCTCTCAAGGGGCTACAGGGGTGCCCCATGGCAAGCATCGTGCCAGCGGACACGGCTTCACTCGGGGCAGGGCGGGCACAACGCATCCAACTGTGACCACTGCGTATGTCCGCTTGAAGACTTTGCTCTATCAAATTAAGGCCGTTTCCAACAAGTGCAAAGCCAGGTCTATTCGCTAGTGTGAGATAGATAGATAGATAGATAGATAGATAGATAGTCCCTCAGCATTTGCTTCTGTTCACTACTCAGAATTCCCCCAAACGGTTTCAGCCACGCCATTCACTCCAATCGCACCCTTCCTTTTCTCTCTCCTTCCTGCCTTCCAAGAACAAAGGCCCCCGTCTTTCTCGGGGAGACTCACATGTGTGCTACTGATCCCTTCCAGGAGGAGGCGAGTCACCTCCGCTTGCCGGTCGAATTCCGTCTGAGCCATCCGCAGCTCATGTTCCGCCTGCAAGACAACGGCGGTGACAAAAAGGAAGGGGAAAAGAGAGAGTGGGGGCTGTCACGGTGGGACCCTGAAGCAAGGGCCAGGCCCCCCCAAACCTGGAGCAAGCTAGGAACGCAGCCTGGGAATAACCCCCGGAAGAGCCACGGGTGATTTTGGCACCCACCCCAGCCCAGTTGGCCTCATACGTCAAGCACCTGTATTTTGGGGGGAAGCGCTGCCCTCACAGAGCGAAGGAACGGTAGGCCAAGCACCAGAACGCTCCCTATGACAAGGAGTGCCACACCTTTTGGAGCCGGTGGGCACATCTGGAGCTTTGAGAGCGGCATGGGCGCTCTCACAAAATGGCTGCAATAGGGGGCGGGGCTTGCCTGCTCATAAAATGGCTGCCGTGCCCGTGACTTCCCAGAAACCAAACCGGCGAGACCCAAGAACACCCACGTCCAAGACAGAGGCCGGGGGGCATCTGAGCTTCAAAACACAAAAGCCCTCTTTGGAACCCCAAATAAGGATGGCACCAGAGGGCAGCACTTTTCTTTGCAGGATGCCAGCCTCCCAGTTGAAAAAAAATAATTAAAGAGCTTTAAAAAATAAAATAGAACCACGGAGGGGCACAGAGCCCGGCAGGCACCAGGAGAGGAGGTCAGCGGGGACATTGGAGCCCACGGGCGCCAGGCTGGAAACCGTAGCATCCTTGTTTCATGCCTAAACTGCCTTTTTAAAAAAACAACCTGCCATCAACAGGCAATGCCAGGCCACCGTTTAAAATTTCCCACAAAGCTTTGGAGTGCTGCTATGCTGGGGGCATGATGGGAAATCAAAATGGTGGCTCCTGACTGGCCACAGGGATGCTGCAGCCACCAGTGAAGCCTGCTGGAGCTCACCAAACTTGGAGACGGCCTGGAGGGCTCCTTCGCCCTATGTCAACCTGCGTGCTAATCGCGTTTGGGGAAACCGGCCCTGCTCTGAGCTCTTACGAGACCGTCTCGGGACAGCAGAAGCAAGGAGCAGCCACTGTAGGAAGCCCTAGGCCGGCCTTGCCCAACCTGGCTCCCCTCCAGATGTGTTGGGCCACAACTCCCAGCATGCCCCAGCCAGCCATGCTGGCTGGGGCATGCTGGGAGTTGTGGTCCAACACATCTGGAGGGGAGCCAGGTTGGGCAAGGCCGGCCTAGGCTCTCTAGAACCTTCCAGTTCATAGAAATCACAGGCTGCGCTTCTTGCACCTCTGGCTTAAAGGACGGCTTAGTATTTGGAACCAACGTCTCCTCATCCACCCACCCCACACCGCAGTCTCAGGGCTGTGCCCGCCAGCTAGGCAAGGCACCGCTAGGTATGCGTGTGTGTGTGAATCTTTTCTATGTTTTTCCTTTTCGAAACTTTAGGTTTTTGGAAAATCCCCCGTTCCTACTGGGGATTCTTTTTTCCCCACGTCTTCCTTTTCAAAACTTGAAATTTTTGGAATATCTCCTGTACCTACATAGGATTCTTTTCCACGTACGTGAATGCGCAAGTCTTTGGGATTCAATTTGAGGTTCCCCCCAAAGTTTTAAGAGTGGGGGGGTGTGGCGGCAGTTTCCTGCGTCCGGGGCAGGGAGTCTCTCGCGTTCAGAGATGGCACTGCTTGTGCGGGGCCCTCGTCCAAGATCCACAGGAGTGTAATACTTTTATTAGGTCAACCAAAAGATCACACATACGCAGCTGTGATTGTTCGGCTGACCTAATTAAAGTATGTACACTAGATTCCAGGGGTTTTCTGATGGTCAACACAGCCACCTTTCTTTCTTTTTGGTGGGGAGCGGGCTCTGGTTCACCCTTGTACGTCAGGATTGCTATGCAGCGGTGTTCTCCAACCTTTGGGTCCCCAGATGTTTTTGGCCTACAACTCCCAGCTGGGAGTTGTAGGCCCAAAACATCTGGGGACCCAAGGTTGGAGAGCCCTGCTCTACAGGTTGTATGATGCCAAATCACGGCCAAGCCTAAGACCCCCGGTGTGTGTATCTACGGCACACGCAGGTGTAACATACGGAAAGTACATGTTTACATGCGACACATGATAAAAGACACATCCGGCAGCCTACCCCCTGTTCGAAGCTACACAGAAAGGAACACGACCACACGCATGCATCTTCGGAAGAGGGCTGAGGCACGGCAGGGCTAGAAGCAGCGCTGGAATTGTGGCCCTGGAGCAGAGCATGCATTGACTTCGAGGGGCAGCGGCTCTCCTGGAACGCTCCACGGAAAGACAAAACAGCCTTGTAGGCCTAGTGCCCAGAGAGACAGTGTCCCCGGACGGGTTGCGTTTTGCTGGGAAACCCTCCCCAAAACCTGGCATCCTCAAATCTGTCGGATGAGAATTCTCCTCCCGATGTGTTGGACCACAGCTCCCAGCATCCCCAGCCAGCTTTGCTGGCTGGGGATGCTGGGAGCTGTGATCCAACACATCGGGCGGCCACGCGGTTGTGGGGAGGCTTCTCCACGGCGTTGGAATATCCTGTGTGCAGACGTGGCCGCTGGGATCTCAAAAAGGCTTGTTGAGGTGAGGAAAGGGGCAGAGATGGGCAAGCCAA
The DNA here is from genome assembly GCA_021292165.1 of Shinisaurus crocodilurus. Classification (NCBI taxonomy): domain Eukaryota; kingdom Metazoa; phylum Chordata; class Lepidosauria; order Squamata; family Shinisauridae; genus Shinisaurus; species Shinisaurus crocodilurus. The sequence continues at coordinate 1,672,660 of JAHFWL010001188.1, read as the reverse complement.
TGAGATTGGGGCTGGAGCAGCTCCCCTACGAGGAAAGGTTAACGGACTTTGGGGCTTATCGGTCGAGCAAAGAGACAACTGAGATGCGAGGGGGGGTCTATAAAATTATGCAGGGCCTGGAAGACGTGGACAGGGAGAGGCATTCCCTTTCTCGCGCGTGCTCTCTCCTCCTCCCCTCCGTAACTCTCGAACTCAGGATCATCCCGTGAAAACTGACGGGCAGGAGATTCAGGCCGGACAAAAAGACGTCCCTTCTTTACACGGCCCGTAGTTAAAACTGGAGAACTGCCGGGCCACCTGAAGCAGTGACAGTCACCCACAGAGATAAGCTTTCAAAGGGGATTAGACAAGGAGAGTAGCAATTGGCTACATAAAAGAGCTGTGCTGGATCAGAGCCAGGGTCCATCTCGTCCAGCATTCTGTTCACACAGTGGTCAACCAGATGCCCACGAGAAACCCACAAGCAGGACACGAGCGCAACAGCACCCTCCCGCCCAAGTTCCCCAGCAGCTGGTGTACACAAGCATTCCTGCCTCTGATACTGGAGGTAGCATGGTAGTCATGAGGACTAGTAGCCACTTGATGGCCTTCTCCTCCCTGAATTTGTCCAATCCCCTTTTAAAACTGTCCAAATTGGTGGCCATGTCCTAGGTGCAAATTCCAGGAGCGGAGGGGCAGCATCCCTCCGAAAACCAGATGTTGGAGAACAACAGCTGGAGCACGCTACCTTGCTTCTGCCCTGGTTGCTGGCTTTCTGAAGGCATCGGCCTAGCCACTGTGGGAAACAATCTGGACCGTTGGGTCTGATTCAGCGGGGCCCTTCCCATGCTCAAGTTCCCAGCCTATTGGAGATAAGAGGGAAACCCTTTGGTCACCTACAATCTCATAGATTGCCTTCCCATTTAACACTGAGGGGGATTCCTCTAGGGGGTGGGGCTTGGAATTCAGGAAGGCTCCGCAGGCCGGATGGGGAAGCTCCGCGGGCCCCATTAGGATGGAGGTTCCCCTCCCATGGCCTACACCCAAGATTTGCAAGAAAAGCACACAAGGAGTGTCTTTGGTCTCTCACCACCAAAACCCCTCTACATCCTCAGCATGGACATTTCTAGAAAAAAAGGCATTGAAGAGCTGGAATATTGGCAAGTACTTACTTTTTCCACCTCGTCACTCCAAAGCTGGGGGGCCCACAGAGCAAACAGGAAAGGAGGAGGTCAGCGTTGGAAGACATCAAAAGAGCAACATTCCACAATGAAACAGCCGCCGGTGGTGGAGACACGTCACAGAGCGCCGTTGGGTTCCCGCCAGGAAGTGTGGGGCCCGTCCCCCAGCAAGGACGGCAGACAGCAGGGCTTCCCCAGACATGCTGGGCCCCATTTGGGAAACCCATTTCCAGACACCCCCACCCCCCGCAAAAAACCCCTCAAGGTCTAAGACTCTGGGGTCTCCAATATGGTGCCCATGGACACTTCTCTTGATGCTCACCAAACTCCCTGCCCCCCTGATGTTTATTATATTAAGATTTTAAAGATTATTATTATTATTATTATTATTTTTTGGCACCAGGTGAAGGCCTTTCTTTTCTACCAGGCATTTCAGAGATTTGTCTTGGTGCCGCCGCCCACGATGGTGTGGCCGGTGGCTACCAGGGAAAGAGCTTTCTCTGTGGTGGCCCCGTCTGTGGAATGCCCTTCCCAGGGAGATCCATCTGGCCATGTCACTGCCTACATTTAGACGCCAGGTTCAGACTTTCCTCGTTAAGCAGGCATTTAACCTTTGGTCTGTTGCTTTACTAATTTTCCTGCCGGCTCCTCGATGTTTTTAAATATTTTAAAAATGCTTTTTAATGTTTAATTATTAGTTTATACTTGCATTCTTGGATGTTTATTTATTTCACTTTGGTTATTTTGCTGTTGGCGTTTAAACCGCCCCAAGGAATTTGCCAGTTGGGAGATATGCAAATCTGATAGATTGTTATGGCTATTCCTATCTATCTATCTATCTATCTATCTATGAATAGCTGAAACAAACAAACAAACAATCTCCCTCTCTCTCTCTATATATATATATGTTTTGCCAAAATCTGCACCCCTGCAATTTCCACCCATTGGTTCTAGTCCATTGGAACAGCTTGGTTGGCCACTGTGTGAACAGAATGCTGGACTAGATGGACCCGTGGTCTGATCCGGCAGGGCTCTCTGATGTTCTCAAGGCAGCTTTGTACGTTCTTAAAACAGATGGGAGCGCAGAGGTCAAGGTATTCAGGGCCAGCACCAAGGGCTGGCATGATCGGGCACTTGCCAAGGGCCCACCTCCAGCAGGGGCCCACTGACAAGCGCCCCCTGGAGTCGCTCCTCCTCTTCCCCGCTGCAACCTGCTCGTTCGCCTGCCTCTCGCTCTGGCCCGGACAACGGCGGTGGCAAGAAGGAGTGGCAGGAGATGCCGTGGCCTCCTTGCCCCCTGGCTCTCTGCCTGGCAAGCAAGCAAGCGGCAGCCATGATGATGATGAAGAGGAGGAGGAGGAGCAAGAGCAGCTGGTGACAGTGGCAGTGAGAAGGTGGACTCACTGAGGGAGGGTGCCTATGGGGGGGGGGATCGTGTTCAAGGTCCCTCCAAAACCTGGAGCCAACACTGAAGATCTAGTAACAGGAAAGTGGAAATCTGACCAGAGCCTGCTTGGTCACTTCACTTCTCCACCGCTGGCGTGTAAACGGGTCCTGTTTGGCTGGATGCTGTTTTTATCCTGTTACTGTTGTGTTTTCGATTGTGCTTTAGTGCAGTGTTCTCCAACCTTGGGTCCCCAGATGTTTTTGGACTACAACTCCCAGCATGCCCCAGCCAGCGTAGCTGGCTGGAGCATGCTGGGAGTTGTAGGCCAAAAACATCTGGGGACCCAAGGTTGGAGAACATTGCTTTAGTGCATTCGTTTTATTATCGACTTAAGATTTATTTATGACGGTAAGCCGCCTGGAGCGCCATTTTTCTTGGGAGAAACATGGGCACAGATCAAGTCGAAACAGAAACAGCTTCGGGGCCACCTGCCAGAACTATGACCGCCACACAGAGAAAGGGGCCTTCCGTGGGTAAGCAGCCGTGCCTTTCGAGCACGCCACCCTGCCCGCGACTAACCCAGGGCAGTCTGGGGCACAGCGAGGCCGTCTGCTGGTCTCTCGTGGGATCTGGCTCGGAGGTATGGAACCGAACACAAAACAGCAGTACGCCGTGTACAACAAACGCTCAAGCACAGGCAGCAGAACAGCAGCAGCAAAGGGGGGGGGGTGTATTCAAAGCTTTCCACAGAGGTCTCAGCATTTCTTTCCCACAGCAGACACATCCTTCCAAGCCTGCTCCCAACACGGGCCGTGTGCCAATAACAGAAATTGATCTCGTGGGGAGGGATGAGATGGTTGCAAGCTAAGGATTTCTGTTTTGGGGTCTGGGATGGGGGGGGCGGGGCGGAAGAGAATAAAACAGACAACGTAAGTATTTAAAAATCCAGAGGAGGATTTTCAATGCACAAGGGTGTTTTAGTGGCAGTGACTGAAGCGCACAGGAAAGGAGCCTCCTAACTTTTCTTTCCCCTCTTCCCTCCTGATGCCTTTTCCTTTAGTGCCGCGTCATTTAGATTGTAAGCCTGAAGGAAAGGACTGTTTTATTATTAATATTTGAAAGCCACTCTGGGTGTCTTTTTTCCGGCTAAAGAGTGGGGTAAAAACGCTGTAAATACATACACAATCCCCGCGCCCGCAATCTTGTGAAGAATCTGGAGACAATAAAGTTTCTATCTCTTGGGGGGCGGGGAGTGGTGGATTTCTTAAAGTCTTCAATTTCGGGGCGTGGGTGGTTTTGATCCCTTGCAAGAGGGTGTACTCAACACAACACAACCCCCATCTATACCACTGGCTAACCAACCCCCCCCCCAACAGACACACTCCGGCCCCCAGTTAAGACCATTGAATCCGGCATCTAATCTTACACTGCCTCCCTGTGTAAACCAAGAACGTGTCCCAGAATCCTCTGCACATTCGTAGAAGGTTCTGGAGTGCGCTTTAATGGGGCGAAGAAGTCTTTGCGCCCCACGTAGCGCAGCCAAGAGCTTCGAAGCTCAAACCACTTCCCTCCGTTTCCAGGGCCCTCTGCCTCTCCCTACCCCGAGCGGAGTCAAGTCCCAAAGCACTTCGATCAACAGCTTCCAAAGGGATGGGGTGACCCATGCCAGCCGGGCACACCGGGGTTTGCCGCAGAGGCACGTGGAGGAGGAAGAATGGCTCGCCCAGTCCGCACCGCAGTCCTGCTAGCTGCTACCGTCTCGGAAACGGCTTCAGGGCCGGCGCCAAGGGCCGGTATGGTCGGGGCAACTGCCGAGGGCCCACACCCCAGCAGGGGTCCACTGACAACAGCCTGCCTCTCGCTCTGGCCCAGACGACGGTGGTGGTGATGGAGAGGAGGAGCGGGAGATGCCACGGCCGCCTTGCTCATGGGCTCTCCTCTCCGCCTGGCGAGCAAGTGGCAGCAAAGATCAGAAAGAGGATGAGCAGCAAGAGCTGGGGAGAAGGTAGATCCACTGAGGAAGGGAGCCCAGGCAGGGTGTCTTGCCCAAGGGAACTCTGAAACCTGGAGCTGGCCCCGAGCGGCTTGTCTGGGTCACAGGACAGGAGGGGCCGTGCGTCCCTCTCGCCTCCACCCCTTCCCCAACCTGAATTGCGGGCTACCTGCTCGAGGCGGCATCTGCGTCCCATGGAGAAAGCCTTACCTATTTTCCAGCAAACCCCAGTGTGGTGTAAATGGTATGGAGTATGCGGCTTGGATCGTGGGGATCCAGGTTCAAATCCACCCTTTGCTATGACGCTCGCCGGGGGGGCGCTGGGCCACTCTCCGCCTAACCTACCCTGTGGGGTGGTTGTGAGGATAATGGAGGGGGGGTGGAAGCTCTCTGGAGAAAGGGAAAGGGGGTATACAAATTGAATTGAAAGAAAGCGTGATTACAGCTGCTGCGACAAAAGGACGGGCACCGTGTGTTGTATCCAACGGTAATCGAACTCCAGTGCCGTTTGGTTCAACGGATCTGCTCGAAGTAGGACCCACGCTGGATGCAGCCTCACGTGTCGTCTTCCTGTTTAGAAAGAGCCGCCACAGATCTGAATTCTCGCCCCGGTCTTTTCCCTCGGTAGCACGGCCGATAGGCAGAGGGCTCCTTCTCCCCCCATCCGTGATCTCGCCCCTTCCTCCCGCTGGGCGGGCCAAGGGCTGCCCACCCGGTTCGGAACTGCTGCTCTGGGAAAGAAATGCCCGGCCGGGGGTCGGTTCCTCCACCCTTGGTCGATCGGGAGGACTGGGATGCAGAGAGGAAGCGGCCGCATGCAAGACCAGCATCGCTATGTGGAGGGGTCCGGAGAGGTTCTGAGTGGAAACGACACTGATGCCTGTCTGCAGGATTCCCCCACCCCGTCTCCATCCTCTTGCGGGCGCTCCACACGCCATGGGCATGGCAGCAGCCATATTATCATACAGGAAAGCCTCTCTGCAAGAGAGGTATTATTATTATTATTATTATTATTATTTTATTTAGTAGTAATAAATCAATAATAAAAATTTTATAATTAAAATAAAATAAAATATCAATAAATAAATAAATAACAATAAAGAATGAAATCAATAAAAATAATTTTAAAAAATTAAAAGAATTTTAAAATAATTTAAAAATGTCAATAAATTAATAACAATAACAAAAATAAAACAATGAAAAATTAAATAACGAATTAATAATAAATTAATATTAAAGCTAATAAAATGAAGGGGGGAAAAATAACATGCTAAAACAATAATTTATCAATAAAATATCAATAAATGAATAGCCATAATAAAATCAATAATAATAAAAAATGAAAAACTATAATTTAAAATATAATTTAAAAATAAAAATAAAATTATTTTTAAAAGAATATTAATAAATAATGAAATAAAACAACAAATTAATAACAAATAATAATAATAATAATAAATAATGAAATACTAAATTTAAAATAATAATAATTTAAAAATACTAAGATAATAATTAAAGTCATAATAAGCCTTCCACTTCCTGCCAGGCGGCCCAAAGTCCCAGAAGGGCATCCATGTCGCTCCGCCCGCAACCCAGGGCACGAGGGCAAAGGCACAGAGTTTTCAACATTTTAACGAGAGAATGGAACAGGCCGTGCAACGGGGGGGGGGGGCAGCACACTGCAGCTCCTTCAGATGCGCTCGATGCAACCCTGTCTCCTCCCGTCCACCCACAGCACATGGGGAGCAGGAGGAGGGGCGGGGCCGCTTCCGGGCGGAGGCCTCCCCGGGCTGCGGAAAGGCACTGCACAGCAGCCTCCGCACGGCCGGGGGCCTCGGACCACAGCAACCAGGAGCCCCGGGCATGAGCCACGTGGGCCCGAGCCGAATGAATGCCGGGAGCCGACGTCCAAAACATCTGGACCAGGTTGGCGACGGCGGCCGCTCAGCCATCCCGTCTCTCCCTCCGTTGCGGAATTTCTGCCTCAAGGGAAAAAAGATGGAAGCGGCAGCGGGAGAAACGTGGGAGGGTCACGTGTGACCAGCCCGGGTTGAAAAAAAAACAACAACCTGCGAAGAAGGCAATTGCAGAATAAAAGCTGAGTCTGGAAGCACCGGAAGAGACCAGTGTGGAGCACTGGAGGCTCTTCCAGACCAGGGGTGGGCGACGTCCAGGGTATGTCGCCCCTTACCCCACAAAATTTCAGCAGCAAACCACACCTTGCCGGTCACAGAACGCTCATTTCCCAGCAGGCAAACCGGTGAGACCAAAAGAAAAGCAACTTCTGCAAGATCCTCTGAGTCCAAGGCAGAGGCGGGGGGAGCAGGCGGGGGCAGGCAGTCTGAGCTCCAACACACAGAACCACTCTTTGGAACCCAAATAAAAATGGCGCCGGAGGCTTGATTTTCGGCATGCCAGCCTAATAATTTTTTAAAAAATAAGTGATTACGGGTGCAATCCTATCCACTTTTCAACACGGGGGGGGGAAGGCCTACAGATCCCAGCTATGCTGGTTGAGGCATGCTGGGAGTTGTAGGCCCTTTTTTCCGTCTAAACTTGCATAGGATTGCACCTTAAAACGCTTAAGAAATAAAATGAAAATCAGGAGGGAAGAGGAGGCGAGAGAGGCGCGTGCAGGCGCACCGGGGCCCGCTGGCGCCACGCTGGGAGACCTGCTGCACTTCAGCGGGGAGGTGATGCTTATCCAACCGGCCACTCACACGCCTACACAGCCGCCCCTGCCTACGAGGACCACCTACAGCCGGGTCGGAATTCGGTTTTGAATAGCGACCGTCCCGTTAAAATGTTGAAAACGGCATTAATGCTTGGCCTAGGATAATAAAAGGGGGACGGGGAAGACAACAAGGAAAGAGAGAGAGAGAAAGGTTGAAGCGCAGAGGGCGAGGATGAGCGAGTCAGGTCTTACCGCTGATGCGCTGGCGGAGAGAATGTAATTACGAGGTCTAGTCTCATTAAAGTCAGGCACGGCCTACGAAGGGGGAACAGAATTTCACGTACAGATCATGCAGCAGGGCGTACCAGTGGAGGATCGAGGCCTAGAGGCATGGGGCAGCGAGGGGGTGACGGACAAACACTTCCCACATAGCGCTTAGAAGTTTCCCTGCAGCTCACATGGAGGGAGGTGTCGGAGGATAAAGATATTGGAAGCAAACGTCCGATGCAGCCGACTGGCCGTCTCTTTTCCCAAGATCTCGGCAACTAAAGAGGATTCCCGGGCTCTTAAAGCAGAGTTTTTAACACAGGAACCACCAGCACAATGCACAACGCCAAGACACCCTTCCGCATGGAAAGCTCTAGCCAGTGAGCTATGCCCCCTTCCCGCACCCGAGGCCGGTGCGTATCGTGCACCCGCGTTGTCATCTCAGAACCGAGAGTGCAAAAGCAGACACATCTGTGTATGCCACACTGCCCGTGCGTGGTTTCTCCTGCGCCCGAAAGCCGAGTTCGGAGAGGGGTAAAAAAGCCAGGAAATGAGCTGCTGCGCTGTGGTGGGTAGACTGAGGTGACCTAAAGCTCAAATCCGCCCGCCACAACCTACCTCGCAGGGTTGTCTGGAGGATAAGTGGGGGGGGGCAGGATAGTGAGGACTCCATCGAGGAATGGCAGGAAAGAGGATCTCTGTCAGGAGTGTTTAACCTCTTTCAGCCCAAGGGCCGCGTTCTATTTCGGAGAAGCCCTCGGGGGCCGAAGGCAAAGGGGGCGGGGCCAAAAATACCAGCGTATTTGAGCTTAAAACTCGTACTGCCAGCAACTAAGCCTAAGGAGGGGCATTTCAGCCTTTTAGAATGGGGGGGGGGGCTGCACAAAAGCCAGGAAACCCAACAAGCGACTGGTGGTTTCAGAGGAAGGGGTGTGGCCTCTGTGGAATCTCAGAAGGCCAGATGTGGCCCCCAGTCCTGAGGATCTGCACCCCTGATCTACGCGGATAAAGAGAGGGGAAATGGAATGGCGCGGAAACGGGAATTAGAAGGCCAGGGACAGCAGTGGAAATGGAGTAGCAAACCAATGAAAAAGCGGTTGTCCAAGAAATTTAATTCCACCCCTGACCAACGCAAGCCTCATTCGTACTGTTTTCATTTCCTCAGTCTAACGCTTGCTCTCGCACAGACCCGCAACATTCTGCAACGATGAGCGCTAGGAACTTAAAAACCCACAAAACTGAATGCCAAATTTTGCCCGGGAAACACAATGCAACCAGAGGCAGTGTTAGGGGGCAGCCCACTAGGGCTGGAGCCCCGAATCTCTGGGAGGCCCTCTGCCCCTCCACCCTGCTGTCCATGGGCACTTGCAGAAAGAAAGGCCCAGCGGCCCTGAGGATCTCTGTTGCATCGGATCCCCCTCTGGACGAGCTGGCTTTTGGCCCACACGTGCTTCCCCTCCCGCTGCCCCCCCCAAAAAACTTTCTGCCAGAGGCTTTTTTCTGAAGTCAAACGCCCTCCTCTCCCCTGTCCATGCATCCCTTTTACAAGTAGGGTGTGTCCTCAGGAGACAGGCTCCTTTGCAGACATGCACACACCGGCTTTAGAGCACATGTAAAGTAGCACGTGCAAATGTGTGCAATTTAGTTTTATTTTTTTGGTCCCGCAGGCCTGAGCTCCCGGATCTTTTCGGTACCTAGGCCCGCCCTTGAATGTGATGCTTGCTGCGGCAAGCTTTTGGAATATGCACAGCAGAGTCTAAAGGAGATGTCCGGGCCGTAGATTCTTGCTGTCAGAAATTGGACAGAAATTGGCAGGACTCACGGGACGAAGCACCAATACTTCTTTTATTATCAGGGATGTTCCCACCCCCTCGGAATTCCCTGTTCCCTCCGAGCTTAGCTGCAATCCCGCCCCCCAGTAGCTGGGGGCGGGCAGGGGGAATGGATTTCCCCTGCAGCTATATGTTGTTCCTCTTGTCATGTAAAGTATTAGGGTGGCTCGGACCTGAAAGGGCAATTCAGACCCCTCCGCTTTGCAAAAGACCTGCTTCCTGGTGGAGGTGAAAACTGCTCGAATCGGTTCTTGATAAGGATCGACAGAAGTGCCTGCAATTTGGGGGCTTTGCCTGCTACACAGACTGTAAACATACATGTAATCAGTCAAACATGAACAGGGGGCAAATTGGCGTATTCCCCCCCCCCCCCAGCTGCGACTGGAGGAAGGGCAACGCAGGCAAGGCAGGTCTGCCCCCACAAAACCACACTCAGGGTGTTTCCAGATGAGGCTTTCATCGTGCCTCGTTCACGGATTTTTACGGACGACCTCGTCTTCCATTCGTAACCCTCCCATGTTTTCCCACCGCTCCTTCGGTCTTTTTTATGGCCAGGGGGGGGGGAAAACACCCGTTCAGGGAAGAAGAGACAGAATAACTGATGCCTTTTGAGCATATGTGCTTGGAGGGGTGTCTATCTGGAAGCACCCTCGTATTTCACCCAGCGTACTCTTGAGTCTGCCTTTGCAGCAATAGGGGCTAGAAACTTGTTTCTTGGATGCTGAAACCTACACTCGTGCTTTGGACTTTTGCACGGGATGCAGACAACGGTGTGGAATGAATATATAACCCTCAGCAAGGGGGGGGGGAGAAATACCATAGCACTTATTCTTCTGGGAGAAAGAAGCTTTCCAGCATTGGACCTCAAATTCAGGTAAGACCCAGAGGAAGCTGTGAGTAGCCTCGTAAGAAGTTCTAAAACTGGGCAGCCTAAACCACTTTTATGAGATCTGAGGAAGGGAGAGAAAAAATACCATCTTCGGGAGCAGACATTTGTGCCTTGGCTTTATTTGGCCAGACATTTTTTTTTTTTTAATCCACCTTTTTACGCTCCATGGCTGTGGGACACAGACTTGCCAAGACACCCACGTTGACTGCTCTGGCAAAATTGGCGACTGCAGAAGAGGCAAGCCACTTTTGTGCCGGTAGCCGTCACTGGCAAGCAGTGATCAAGAGACAACAACAGAAAGAGCGAGAATGTTTCCCTCAGATGGCGGTGTTAGGGGGGTGGCCCACTGGGGCTGGAGCCCCGAATGTTTCATGTGGAGCCCCGAATCCCTGGGAGGCCCTCTGCCCCACCACCCTGCTGTCCAGGGGCACTTGCTGAAAGAAAGGCACAGGGGCCCTGAGGATCTCTCTTGCGTCAGATCCCCCTGGATTGGCTGGCTTTTGGCCCACATGTGCTTCCCCTCCTGCTGCGCCGCCCCCCCCCCCCGTGAATCTTTCTGCCTGAGGTTTCTTCCTGAAATCAAATGCCCTCCTCTCTCCCATATATCCCTTTTTACAAATAAGGGTGTCCTTAGGAGACAGGCTCCTTTACAGACACACACACACACACACACACTTTAGACCATATGTAAATTAGCATGTGCAAAGTTGTGCCTGAACCCCGGATCTTTTCGGTACCTAACACCACCCCTAGTTTCCCATAATGCTACACTGCAAGGGTTTAGGGAGGAACGAGGCAGAGTTTTGGAGCTCAAGGTTGGTACAGGAGAGCACTGCAAGCGTTCAGTTGTACGTGCCTCTGCCAAACGCCCGAGCCCTGATCCCCAACGAAACACCATTATTTCTAGCAGGAGATCCACAGCCTCATCTTTCCAGAGATGCACAAACACACAACCCACACACACCTCTTTCCACCAGCGCTGCGTGTACTCCAGTACTTTAACGGCTTTTCTACACGTGGCATTTCTACACGTGGCCGTTAAGCTCTGTATCTACTTCCGCAGCATCGAGATCCCAGCTCTACACAAGCACCTCTTCCTTTCCTGTGCTTCTGCTACACAACCTCTAGGTGGAGCTGTGCTATGCTGGAATAGCACAAATACGGCAGATAGATAAAGTGCAATTTCCCCCGCTGTAATTGAATAGCTCATTTTCCCCGTTCTAAACCCCCCCCCCCCCAAACGGGAAAGTGCACTGAAAAAAACAAGTGAAACTGCAGGATCTTGACAGTGTCTAAAGAGCCCATAGACTACCGTGAGTAAGGAATCGCGAGCGCACAATAAATGCCTCGTGTAGAAAAGCCCTAAATCTATCCATCTCAAAATTCTGCACTGAACTTCATTCAGATTCTTCGAGCTACATCGATTGTGCAAATTTGCACGATTAAACTCCTTTTGCATCATGTAGGCTTCTTCGTTTGGTTATGGGGAAGGGGAAGGAACTGTATAGGACGCAAGGCCCGCCCCCGGCAATTTTATCAGGCAGCTCTTGAGAATTCACACACACCATTTCAAGCATAGCTTTGCTTCTATTAAGGCACAGCTGCAGAAACCTCTTCCAGCCCGAAGGCCGAATTCAATTTCAGATAAGCTCTCAGGGGGGGGGGCCACATTCCAGCAGTGGGAGGAGCCAAAGGCAAAAGGGGAGGGCCCAAAAAATACCGGCATATTGTAGCTTCAAGTTTCTTACTCTCCAGCCATAGGAGAGGTGCTTCGACCTTTTAGCATGTGGGAAAATGCGCAAGAGCCGGGTAACCACCCAACAATAGGTGATCAGAGGGAAAGGGGGCGTGGCCACCTGGGGGGCCGGATTCAGTTCTGCACCCCTGCATTAAGGGCTAGAAACATGACTTTCTAAAAAAAAAGTCTGCAACTTCCTGCATGCCACACCCTCTTCCAAACGCTACCTCTCGAGTAACGCTTCCAAGAAAGAGACTCCATTAGTAGGACCCCCACCCCCAAACACGCACCCCACCCACCCCCATTCAAGTTTACTCTCCAGGAAGAGTTCCTTGTTGAGCAAAAGGAAATCTTTAAAAAAATTAAAATGCGTTTCTGAATGGGAAAGGGACCGTGAGAAGCATTTCAGGTCAAAAGTCACAGCACCGTTAACACAGGTAATACTCACATCTCCCTCACACTGAGCAAAATTACAGGGGGGAAAAAAAAAGACAGAACAAAACAAAGAGGTTAGTGGACAAAACAGCGGCAACGTGAAGGACAAGAGATTCAGAAGTTAGGAAATGGGGGTGCGGGGGGGGGGCAGTAAAACAAGGCAGGGAGGAACCTAAGAGGCAAGAAAGCAACTTGCTTTGAATGGCAACTCCCTCTGTGCAGTGGTGTAGTGGAACTGTGGCTTGCAGGAACGCAGCACCACGACTTCTTTTATTAGCAGGGACGCTGACTTCCCTGTTCCCTCTGAGCTCGGCTGCCATCCTCACGGGGAGGGAAATGAATTTTCGCAGCAACAAGACATTGTTCCCGGTTGTTACATCAAGAATTTTGGGGTGGTTGGGACATAAATTAGCAATTCAGACCCACTCGCTTTGCAAGAGACCTGCTTTTGCAAGACGAAAAAAACTGCTAGATCTGGTTTGTTGATCTGGACTCCCCTTGGGGGCGGCGGCGAGGGGTGTGTGGTTACAGGGGCTCTCGTGAGGAGCGCCCGCGCTCCCAAATTTGCCACTGCACCACTGTCTACATGGAGGGTAAAAAGGTCAAAGCTAGGAATGAGGTGGTGATTTTGCAATGGGGCTGAAAGGTGATCTATGGATCTAGGTTTTAAGAGGGTGGGGTGTGGGGAGACATGCTTCAGCCCCTTTCGATGGAGGTGGGAAGCAAAGAAAGCATAATGCAGGGGATCGGCAAGCAAGCGCACCAAGAAGAGGGGAGTGAAACACAGGATAAACCGACACATCAATGGAACGCTTTTCAGTTCCAGCACAGGCCTCTGAGAAGGCATTATGACGTTCACACAGTCATTCCCCGCTCAAGGAGACTGCAGCAGGTCACTTCCTAGGGGCCTATTCGCACACAGGGTTCTGGTGTACCCCTAAAAACCAGAAGGGTACACCTAGAAAAAAAAAAGATACCGAGAGATTCTGACTGCATGCCGCTCCCTGTGCGGTAGACCCTTGGGCTGCTTCCATATCAGGGATCCCCGATCTTGGGGGGGGGCACGTTTAGAGTTTTGAGGAAGTGTGCTTGCGGGTGCTCTCACAAAATGGCTGCCAGAGCCGCCACTCTCGAATGGACAGATATTTGGTCTGCCTTTGTTGAAGCTTATGTATAATCGATGCATCTGGCTTTATGCTATTATAAGGATATTTACATATAAGCAATGGTTAATTTCAGGTTTTGTTTGCTTTTTTTTTTTTTAATTAGGTAGATTGTGTTTGTTTTGGTGAAATTCACAATAAAAAATAAATGGAAAAGGGGGGGGGGAATGACTGCCATGGGGTGTGTGTGTGTGACCCATTCATTAAAAAAATCTGCCAGGGTGGGTGGACATGGCTGGTCACAAAATGCCCATTTCCCAGAAGGCAAAACTGGGGAGACTAAATGAAAAAGTAATTTGCCAAAAGAACCAAAGTCTGAGGCTGGGGTGGGTGCTGAGCTCCAAAACACAAAACTACTCCATTGAACCCAAAATTAAGATGGCTCGGGGGGGGGCGGGGGGCAGCACTCTGTTTTGCAGCATGCCGGAGTCCCAGTTAATACCTTAAGAAATACTATTAAAAGGGGCGGAGAGCCTAGGGGCAGCGACAGAGGAGTCTGCGGGCACATTGGCGCCCAGGGGAGCCACGCTGGAGACCCAAGTGGACAGCTCACAGCGCTAGCAAACAACAGATTTGCTGTCCTGCAAGGCTTTCTTTGAGAGAATCTTACGATCGTTACGCTCCTAGATTCTGGGCTTTCGTTTTTTTAATTGAAGAAATTAGGCTTACACCCTATGCCCCTTTAGTGCCAGGAACTCAACCTTCGGAGAGGAACTTCAACCTTTCAGGGCACAATCCTATGTGTGCTTAGGCGGAAAAAAGTCCTACAACTCCCAGCATGCCCCAGCCAGTTTGGGGGGGGGAGGAACAGGGCGGGGTCTTTGGGTGAATCCCGAAGGGCCAAATTTGGTCCCAAGGAGGGCTGGATTCAGACCCACCAGCCCTGAGCTTCCCCACTCCTGATATCTGTGCATTATTTTTTTTTAAAACTCTATTCACTTCGATGCAGCCTTTCATGATAAAATCTTTCCAAGGCGTCTTAATCTTTGCACGGTCGGAGGCGTGACAACACCAGCGACAAAAAGAGCAGCGTGCTTGGGGAGGCAGCCGGAGGGACTTGAACGCCAAGCCAGACTCTAGCAGTGTTCTCCAACCTTGGGTCCCCAGATTTTTTTTGGCCTACAACTCCCAGCATGCCCCAGCCAGCTACGCTGGCTGGGGCATGCTGGGAGTTGTAGGCCAAAAAAACATCTGGGGACCCAAGGTTGGAGAACACTGCTCTAGCCGCTCCTGTAATTTAAGCTCTGCCTCTAGCCCTATATAGGGCAGGATACGGGGTTCGGTGGGGGATGTCCCCTATGAGTAACAACGGGCAAATGGGGGGGGGGGGAGGAATTAGCCAGGTGCTTTGATTCCAGGACAGAGCTCACTATCCCCGCCAGGGATGGTCAACACGCCCCTCCCAGCCTCCCTTTCTCTTCTGCGGCCTCCCACAGCTCCACTTCTCCTCTTTAAGGGAACTTTGTCCTCAAGCTAAATTTGTCCCCTTTTAAGGCTCTGCAGCGGGTCATCGGCAAACCGCCAATTTGTGTTTGCCGTGGCTGGAAAGTGGTCTCCGGGGGGGGGGGACCCACCCAAAGCTGCCCACCCCTGCCCTAAAACCTCCAGTATGATAACGGGGTTATCCAGAGATAATGGGGTGCCTGGATAATACCCCAGAACAGGATCGAAGGATCCTGACATGGCTTAACAGCTACCCACTGAGGACGGCGTGGGGGTTCTCTGCCTCATTGGTGCTCTGGCGGGCGTGACCCTAACTATGCGGTAAGCTGGCACATGTGGGCACTCCTTAAGTCCCCCAAAAGCAGGAGCAGCAGCAGTTCTGACCCAAAACATTTTGGGAGTCCCAGAGACAGTGGCCAGAACAGCCTCCCCCAACCTGATGTCCTCTGGACGTGTTGGACTACATCTCCCAGCACCCCCAGCCGGGGGATGGTGGAAGCTGTAGCCCGACACGTCGGGGGGAGGCCAGTTCGCGGAAGAGTGGGGGAGACGGTCGGACATAGGAGCAGGGGGAGGGGCACTGACGTCCCCACTCAGCCACGGAGCTCAAACGTGGCTCCGCCCTCTCCACAGCCTACCTCACAGGATCGCTGTGAGGAGATGCCAGGAGGGAAGGAGGCGGGGGGGAATCGGGAATAAAAATCCCGCGGGCAGAACATATCCCGCCCCATAAATGGCAAAAGTAGTTGGCGGTTTGTTGCTCTCTAATGGGGACTCCCAATTCTGCAGGCTGATCCAACCCAGCGACTGGGTTCAGACAACACGAGAATAACGCACGCTCAAGGGTCGAGCGTGGATTGTCGTTGAGCCGTGGGCGGTTGTTGCTGAAACGTGGGTTGTCGTGTTGACTGAACCCAGCTGAGACAACAAACCCTGGCGAACCCACAGTTCACAGCTCGACAACGAACCAGGGGTTCTCTTCATGGGCTGTTCGTGGTTAACAAGCCGTGGCTTGTTAGCGCAGCTGGGTTCAGGCAACACGATAACCCACGGTTCAGCGACAGCCCGCGCTCAGCCCTCGAGGGTGGGTTATCGTGTTGTCTGAACCCGGTCATTAAGGGCTAGCATCAGGAGTCACCGTGGCCGGGCACTTGCCAAGGGCCCACACCCCAGAGCCCCCTGGACTTGCTCCTCCTCCTCCCCATTGCAACCTCTTTGCTCTTCTTTCTCTGGCCCAGACAACGGAGGAGGAGCAGCAGCAGATGCCACGGCCGACTCGCTCCCTGGCTCTCTGCCTGGCAAGCAAGCGGGCGGGAGCAAGGATGAAGATGAGGAAGAGCGGCCGGTGACCACGCCGCTGAGAAGGAAGGCTCACTCCGGAAGGGGACACACGGAGGGTGTCCCAAGGAAAGAGGTTATGGCCGGCGTCAAGAAGATACAGCACCCTATATTAATTTGGGGTGGGGGAGAGGTGCCGTTTGGGTCCTGCATCCCAGACACCCACAGATCTTCGGCCGGACCACCGCCAGAGCGTTTATGGGTGAGCGTGTGTGTGTGTCAGGTTCCGGCTGGCTCTAGGGCAGCGTTCTCCAACCTTGGGTCCCCAGGTGTTTTTGGCCTACAACTCCCAGCATGCCCCAGCCAGCCACGCTGGCTGGGGCATGCTGGGAGTTGTAGGCCAAAAACACCTGGGGACCCAAGGTTGGAGAACACTGCTCTAGGGCCTCCAGAGTTCTGTATCTTATCCCCCTCGCCTCCAAAGGAAACACCGGTTGCGGTAACCCGAGAGCAACCGGACTGCAAGAGGAAAAATAAGAAAAGCAAACGCATTACTCTGCAAGAGCTCTTCAGCCGATCTCCCTCCCCCCCCCCCCGGCTTCGGGGAAGGATTCGCAAACACAATAACCCTTCCTCCTCAACAGATGCAGCACATGCAGTACAGAACAGATTCAAGTCCCACGAGAGAAAGAGAGAGAGAGAGAGAGAGAACACATGATCGAACTCGTCACATGCACATGAGTAAAGACCGGGGCGGGTTGTAAAAAACAAACAAAACAAAGGGATTATGGAGCGGGAGGGGCAGTTACCGCTGCTTTGGCCTCCGCAGCCTTCGCCTTCTTCAGCCTGGCTTTGCAGGCGTCCAGATCCAAGCGGCGGTTCTCCAAGATCCGTCTCTCCTTCTGTAAGAGAGGAAGTCGAGGCTCGTGAATGGCTAGAAGAAGAAAAAAAACCTGCCAATAGCCCACCGCCCTTACACAGACCGACGGCGCGACCGCATGATGTGGAATAACGCCGCGTACAGTTCTGGTCTATATAAAAAAGAGAAGGATATTGTAGAGTGGGAAAAGGGTGCAATCCTAAGCATGTTCAGACAAAAAAACCCTCTATAATAAGGTGCTATTGCACTCAGGTCCTACTTGTGGGTTTCCCCACAGGCATCTGTCTGGCCACTGTGTGAACAGAATGCTGGATTAAACAGGGCTTTGGTCTTCTCCAGCACGGCTCTTCTTGTGTTTGCCATCTATTTCAGTGACCATTGGAGGGTTAGGGGGACGGACCCATTCAGCCCCTAAAAATAAAAATTGCAATACCCCAGAGTCGAATATATTCTTATAGACATTTGGAAGGAACCAAAGGTTCCCAATGGCCAGTTTGAACGAAATGCCTCTTCCCAAGGCTCAGCTACTGGCCGGAAGAGCGTTAAACTAAAGTAGCCTGGTATTTTTGCTATTTTGGCCCTGCCCATTTTGACTTTGGCCCCGCCCAACACTGGAATGCAGCCCCCGAGAGCTTCTTTGTAATAGAATGCAGCCCTTGGGCTGAGAGAGGTTCCGCACCCCTTGAATAAAACCCTTCTGTGCTTTTTGAACCACGAGCTTTCGACGGCTTGATAGCCAAGAGAATACTCGTGAAGAGCGAGCCCGACAGAAGGCATACTCGCCTCCGCAGATCGGGGATGGACTTGGCTTAATTCTCGAGAGCTTAGAATTCCCACCACCCTACACGCTGTTCTAAATCCATAATGCAGAAATGCATCCTCAGGATTGCCTTAATTGTTTAGGCACAATGAATCTACTTTAACGCACCGTTGCTGAAGCCCGTAAGTGCTTTCCGCTGGGCCAAATCAATGTCCATCTATAATCCAGCGCTCTTTGCAAAGATCCCAGCAGCCAACAGGCCCAGAAACTGGCCGGTGGCCCACAGTCGTCCGTCGCTGCTGTAGGGAATTACAATAAGCCCGCCCGCTCCTCCTTACCGAAATGGTCCTCCAATCCCCTTCCAGGAAGTTGCGCAGAGGGCTCAGGAAGTTGATGGAGGCAGAGTGGATGAAGTCCCTCTCCGCTCCGCCCAGGCGCCGCTCAGTTTCTCCAACTTTAATGAGGGTTTTCCCTGCAAGAAACACACGGCAAGGCATCAGGGCGACCGATCTTGGCGTACCTCACCAGGAGAACGCGGTCATCTTTGTCCCCCCCACTGCAAGTCAAAGGCGGCTTGGAGAAAGAGCCCTCTCCCTGTTCCTGTCTCTTCACAACAGAAGCAGTACAGATGTGCTAAAACCTTTTGGGGGTCGGTGGGCACATCTGGAATTTTGAGAGTGTGTCATGGGCGCTCTCACAAAATGGCACCTGCAGAGCTGGATGGCTGCCGTGCTGGGCATGGCCGGTCACAAAAACCCAATTTCTCAGAAGGCAAGCCAGTAAGGCCACAAGAAAAGTCGCTTGCCCAGGAACCAAAGTCCAAGGGAGAGGGTGTGTGTGTGTGTCTGGGCTCCAACGCGCAAAACCACGCTTTGAAACCCAAAGAAAGGTGGTGCTGGAGGGCGGTACTCGGCTTTGCAGCATGGCAATCACCCAGTTAAAAACTATAAAATGTTACTTCGTTTTCAATTATTTATTTATTATTTGCATTTATTTATCTCCCATCTGGCCGGCAAACCGGCAATGTACTGTTCTTGTTTGTTTTATCTGTTTTTATCTTTTTATTGCTCACCACTCTGGAATCTACTTAGACGAGGAGCAGTATACAGATACTGTTGTGTTGTTGTTGTTGTTAACAACAACAACAACAATAATAAAAAATAAAAATCAGGAGAGGCAGGGAAGAGAGGTGTCTGCAGGTGCACCGGCCCAGCTGTTCACAACCACCCAAGGTTTCTTTAAAAAGGTTTGTTGCGACATACAAGCCAGTGTGGCGCTACGTAGTGGTTCCAGTGTTGGGCTGGGACTGGGCAGATCCGGGTTCTAGTCCCCGCCCGGCCATGAAGCTCACGGGGCGACTTTGGGCCGGTCACGGACGCTCAGCCTAACCTACCTCGCAGGGTTGTTGTGAGGATAAAATGGAGGCGAAAGAGGGCCATGTCAGCTGCCTTGGGCTCCTTGCAAGAGGGAAAAAGGCGGGATACGAACGTAATAATGAATGGAATCATAATATCGATACGAACCAGGCCAACGTGTTGAGTGCTGTTTCTGAGCTGGTGGCCAACTTTAATGAAGATGTAGGCGAGAAAGTTGTTTACTGACGAGAGGAGAATGTGCTAGCATATTACCTGTGTGTGTGTGGGGGTCTACCTTGAATAAGAATTCTACCCCTAAACTTACCGCTCACCGAGTTGCTGGGAGGACAAAACGGGGAAGCAGGACGGAGCGTGTATAGCACCCTGAGCAACTTGGGGAGCAAAAGCAGGATATATAGTGAAAATTAACTAATAATACATGAATGCCTCTAAGACGGTGGCCCCTATGACATTTATTTAGGTGAGGCTGAGAGTTATGTTAGGCCCAAAGTCACCCAGTGAGCTTCATGGCCAGGTGGGGACTCGAACCCGGGTGTCCCGAGTCCCGGTCCAACGCTCTTAATCACTACGCCACACAGAGTCCAGGAGGGTGTTGCATTGCGGTATCCTCTCTCTTCCCACCCCTGCAATTGCTACAATTCCGCTACGGCTGCTTTTCTTCGGCACAACGGCCAACGGAGACCCCGAAGCAACCGATGATCACTATGCAATTACGAGAGACAGAGATCATTAACTTAGCCGGGGGCCGCGAAATGGATTGGCGAGAACCCGACCTAATCAAATTGAAAGGCACCAGAGCAGAGAGAACAAGCAGACTGGTGTCTGATCGGCGGAGAGTCGAAATTACCCAGGCCCTGCCTGTGACAAACCCCGCTATTGATTTTAAGAAACTGGGAACAAAACCCGGAACACTGCAGATGAACAAAAGACGGCCGTGGATTAAGAAATTGCCTTCTCCGCCATCAAACTCCCAAACATAAATCCAAACTCTACCCAAAAAAGCCAAATTCTGCTTCCGATACAAGACAACAAATACAGACGTTTGCATAAAGCTCTGATTTTGCACAATTCGTGCTCCTTCTTGTAACGGTGGTGGATCTCCACCCCGCCTTTGTCGTCCCCATCCCCGTCCCCATTCTAAAAGGCGGAAATGCCTCTCCCAAGGGCTTCGTTGCTGCCAGCTAAGAGCTTGAAGCTAGAATATGGTGGCATTTTTGGCCTTTGGCCGCGCGCCGAGAGCCGGATCCCATTTCGGAGAAGCTGCCAGGGGCCGCATGCCGGTGGTGGGCGGGGGGGGGCTAAAGGCAAAAGGCTGTGGCCAGAAATACCAGCAGATCTCAGCTTGAAGCCTTTTTTGCCAGTCATTCAGCCTTAAGAGAGGAAGTTCAACCCTTAAAACCGGGGGGGAAAGCTGCACAAAAAGCAAGAAACCACCGGGGTGAAGGATCATGTCCATCTGAGTATCCCTGCAGAGTCGGATTTTGTTCCCGAGTTTCTGAACCATTAGCCTAGGCCAGTGTTCTCCAACCTTGGGTCCCCAGATGTTTTTGGCCTACAAGTCCCAGCATGC
This sequence comes from Shinisaurus crocodilurus, assembly GCA_021292165.1. Taxonomy (NCBI): domain Eukaryota; kingdom Metazoa; phylum Chordata; class Lepidosauria; order Squamata; family Shinisauridae; genus Shinisaurus; species Shinisaurus crocodilurus. The sequence goes on along the minus strand of JAHFWL010001188.1, from coordinate 1,651,815 downwards.
CCCAGCCAGCTATGCTGGCTGGGGCATGCTGGGACTTGTAGGCCAAAAACATCTGGGGACCCAAGGTTGGAGAACACTGGCCTAGATTGTAGAAGATTTTTCTACAGAGGTCCAGCTATTTTCTTACAGTGTCTCAGTCCCATTCCCCCCGCTTTTTTTTTTTTAAAGAAAGGCCTTCCCACTCCCAATTCTGGGGTTACATTTCCCGTAAACTTGACTCGGCAGCACCGCAAGCCTCCTTGGAGTACACGGAGGAACGGCTGGCTCTCCTCGAGCTTCTGAAAGGGCCCAGAGGTGCTTTCCTTCGGCTGGAACGGGTTGCGCTGCATGATAACAGAGCCATCGACGTGTCCGGGGTGCTTGGAGAGGCCACCTAATTAGGCCCGAGCACTACGCCTGGCCATGATTAACTACGTGTCAAAAGACGCCATGTTTACAGCAGGAAGGTACAGATGGAAGGTGGATCGGGAACAACCGGTAGATCTCGGGGAGATTTTGCAGTGGACTGGTAAAGGATACCGACTCAGTTGTTTGGTAATATCAGCAACAAAACGCACTTCTTTGGTCTTCTCTGTTGGACCGTTAGAATCTCGGACTTATCATCAGTTACTGACGATGGCTCCCCCGTGGCAATTAGCTAGAACTCGGGGTGGGCAATGTCAGGAGGAGGTCTGGGGGCCATTTTCCCCCATGGGCCGCTGTGGAATAAAAATCACTGGGAAAACTGCTTCGGTGCCGGGAAAAGGCCAAACGTGGCTTGCTCAGAAGCTAAATTTGACCCTTTTCGGCCCTGCGGGCGCATTGGGGAAATCGAGAAACTGCTGTGGGTGCCGCCACAACATGGCTCCCCATGGAGGATGCGGCAACCTCTCCAAAAGCCCCATGCAAGGTGAAGGAAGACACACACACCCCAACCTCCTATGACTCACCATACGGAGACCCAGAGCCGAAGTCATTGGCGGCCTCGATCATGTACTGCGCCAGGAGTTCCCCGTTGGTGACTCGGGAAGGGACCTTCCGGTCTAGCTTTTCGTAGAGGAACTCTTCAACTCTGGCACCTGGAAAAAATTGGATTGCATTAGGAACCGAACAAGTTTTTTTGCGGTGAGGGGGGCAACAAGGAAAAATACTGTAGCTTGGGCAGAACAAAAGCACCAGGACATTCTCCCAGCGGTTCCGCGTGGACCAAAGTAAGCACCTACTAGGGTTTGGCTGCAGCAGGACCTCTGTCTGACGTAAGATCTTCTCCGTCCAATTCTTGGTGCTGTCTGCCCGGGTCAGGAGGTTTTCAAAGTGTGCGTCTAATTCGGTCTTTTCCGCCTGGCCTAGCTTCTCCTCGGTGAACTGCGGGGAGGAGAGAGAAGCAATAACGGACTGATCCATCAGACCCAACACTGGTCCGCTTATTTAATTTTCGAATGGGCGAAGCAGACCACAAAAACAGTTCCCAATAAAATATAAAGAAACGAGTTAAAAGCACTTGATGTCCATAACAAAATCGCAACATCCAGGAATACCAAAGCCAAAGTTGATCATCTTAACAGCATAGGATGAAGAGAGACAGTCGTAAGTGGTTGGCAAGCCAGCAGATCCTAGAAAGGACCATAAATCCAGGCTGCATTTACGGGGCTCTCTTAGGGTTTCAGAAGAACTGCATATCCCTAAAAATAAGGGGGGGAAATGGAAAAATTTGGGGGAAATTTTTTTCAGGAAAAAATGGTCTCCCCAAAAATAAACTGTCCCCCCTGAATTTTTTCAGAAAACCCCAGGAAAAAAAATGTTCTTTCCTTCACATCTTTACCTTTATTATGATTAATTTCATCTTTATACTGCCAAATAGCCATAGCTCTCTTGGCGGTTCACAACAATCCATAAAAGGCAATACAGAAAGAGATGCCAAGTTTCAGGACGACACCGCCACCAAATGCTTTAAAATGCTGCTGCATAAAAGGTTCCCACCATGAATTAAACTAGTATGGTAAGTACATCAGGGAACATAAGAACATCCCTGCTGGATCAGAGCAAGGGTCCACCTCGTCCAGCATTCTGTTCACACAGTGGCCAACCAGCTGCCCACCGGATCCAACAAGCAGGACATGAGTGCAACAGCACCTTCCCGTCCATGTTCCCCAGCAACTGGTCTACATAGGCACACTGCCTCTGGTACTGGAGGAAGCATGCTTGAGCTTCATGCTCAAGCTTCCACAGATGCGCTTGCTTTAGGTACACTGAGCATTTTAAATGGTAGAGTACTCCCAAGGAAGGAAGGAAGGAAGGAAGGAAGGCAGATCACACTGCTACCGATGGCAGTCCAGCCCAGAATCTCAACTTCCCGTTCCACATAAGGGGTAAAAGCAGCTCCGAGCCAAATCCACGGTGCCAACCCTTTGCTTCTGTGCAGCCACTTTTACAGCTGCTTTGCTGGAAAAGTGGCAAAAATCTTTCAGGGCCCGTAGCCAGCCATCTTAAGAGTCTCTGGGGAGCTTGACACCCGGACGGCTTTATGGTGTCTGGTTGCATTCCAGAGGGACACAGATGAGAAGCCGCAATTTATAAAACGCTTGGGAGGTCTTGGAATCGGCACAGTGGTGGCATTTTACTGAAACAGCTGGATTGGACAGCGCCATCCAAGCCACGCCTAGCTCACGTTTAATATTCGCTAATTAATTAATAGCGGCAACACAAACTTTGCTCATATAATTATAATTGGAGCATGCCGGATGTTTTCCAGCACAAACCAGGTCGCATTTCCAGCGCTTGGATAAGTAGGTCTTAACTGCGTCTCACTTTCCAGGGAACCTCAAGTACGGGGCCCAAATCCGGCCTGTGTAGAATTCCCCAGAGGGCCCCCACCCCTTCACCTGGCCCCACCCTCTTTTCCCCAGCTGCCAATCATTTGGCGGACTCCCAACTTTTCTGCATTTTTTTGCCCATTTCTAAAAGGTCGAAATGCCTCTCCTAAGATTTAGTTACCGGCAGGAAGAAGCCATTAGGCTAAAATAGGTTGGTACTTTGGCCCTGCCCATTTTTCCTTTGGCTCCACCCACCACTGGAATGGGTCCCCCTCGGGCTTCTACGAAATGGAATGCGGCCCTCCGGCTACAAGAGGTTTCACGCCCCTGTTTTAAGTAGGTGCTCGGCCAATGAGCTATGGTCCCACATGTAGCATGAGAATTCTACTTCCTGCCCTTTTCTGTAACCCATGTTGGGGCCCCCCAATGTAACATTTTTTACACTCCGACACAAGATATGAGACTACAGAATAAAAGATTAAAACCATGACCATTTCCAGCCTCCAACTATTGACCTGGTTTGCACATAGCGACAACCCAGAGCATGGGTTGAGTATGGGTTGTCGTTGAATCGTGGGTTGACGTTACATGCGAATCCTGCACTATGCTTTAACTCTGGGTTGTTAACCAAGAACAACCAAGGAAGACAACCCATGGTTTGTTGTTGGGTTGTGAACTCTTGGCTGTTTGTGGTGAACAACCCACAGTTTATTTTATTCACTTATTTATTACATTTCTATACCGCCAAATAGCTGAAGCTCTCTGAGTGGTTCAGAACAATTAAAACTATAAAACACAACCTAGGATACACTATAAAAGTTTTAAAATTAAAGAACAGAAGTAAAAACCAAAGTAAAACCTAGCAGCAATACAAAGATTAAAATACAATAACAGATATAAAACAGAAACTGGAAGACTAAAATGCCTGGGAAAATAGGAAGGTCTTCACCTGGCGTCAGAAAGAGCACAACATCGGCACCAGGTGAGCCTCTCTGGGAAGCCCATTCTACAACAGGGGGGCCACCACACAAAAGGCCCTCTTCTTAGTAGCCACCCGCCTCACTTCCTTTGGTGGGGGCTCCTGGAGAAGTACCACTGAAGACGATCTTAGGGTCATCCCTAAGTTAAACTAGAGTGAAGGGTTCACACGTAACGACAACCCATGATTCAATGACAAACCACAATTCAACAACAACCCACAATTCAACCCGTACTCTGGGTTGTCGTTACGTGCAAATAAGGTCATTCACACAGCTAACTTAAGCAAGAAGCAGCGAGTTAATAACCCCTCTTCCCTCCCACCCAACCCGTCACTACCTCTTGGGAGGGGAAAAATGAGAAGATGATGCAAGATTCAGCAAAAAATAGATCTTGCCTGCCATATGTTTTCATAGTACAGTCTGCCTTCTTCTCCTGTTATTGTCACAGTGCAGTCTGGATTGCAAAATCCCGGTTCCAAACTCACATCGATGGTACAGAAAGCTTTTCATTTTAGCTGCACGCTTAATCCACGGGCACATATTGATTTTTGGGAAACGGCAAGGTGGTTTCACGCCAGGTAACAGGTTGTTCAGGACTACAGCAAGAGGTGGTCGTACAACAAATTTAAATATTTATATATTTAAATGCAACGTTGTGCACATAAAAAGGGTACAGATGCTAGAGCAGTGTTCTCCAACCTTGGGTCCCCAGATGTTTTTGGCCTACAATTGCCAGCATGCCCCAGCCAGGCATGCTGGCAGTTTTAGGCCAAAAACATCTGGGGACCCAAGGTTGGAGAACACTGTGCTAGAGCTTTCCTTGCGGCCCATTTCCTATAAGTCAGGCCTCAAGTCTACCACCTGGGGCAACTTCTGCCATCTCTGCTGTAAGGACCCCTGATTCAGATGATATGCCGAACTAACCTCTTTTTGGTCTGTTTAGCTGCTAGTGGGAGCAGCTGAGTACGAGTGAACAGGCTGAATCAAGCAACTCATTCATGGTACTAGTCCTTACTGTTCCATGGAAATCCAGACAATTACTGGACTTAGGGGTTGGACACCCAGAAAACAACCTCCAGTGAACTGGGCCCTTAATCAACATCTGTCGTTCTTTTTTTTTGTTTTTTTAAAAATGTACATATACATTTGTATATATATCCACATTTATTATTATTATTATATTACATTACATTTATATCCCACCTTTTTCCTCTTGCAAGGAACCCAGGGTGGCTTACAAGGTTCTCCTCCTCTCCATTTTATCCTCACAACATCCCCGCAAGGTAGGCTAAGCTGAAAGTCAGTGACTGGCCCCAAGTTACCTACGGTAAGTGAACTTCATGACCAAGTGAGGACTAGAACCCGGATCTCCCAAGTCCCAGTCCAACACTCTAACCACTACGCCACACTGGCTCTTCAATGAAAACATATATATATATATATATATATATATGAAAATACAACTTACTAGCAATTATCCATGGGCTTCAACAAAAGGGGACCAAATATCCAAATAAGTCTCCATTTGAAGGTGGTGTCTACATGCCACCCATTCATCAATATGCCACCGCATATCGAAAGCATTGTAAGGTCCTCAATCCACTGCAGTATAGAAGGTGAGTGTTTATCTTTCAGTTTGTAATATCAGTCTTTTAGCTGTCAAGAGGGCGCAGAGAATCCATTAACTCTGATCACTTGTTTATTTAAACAAATAATTTAATAAGCAGGTAAAGAATTTAGAAGAGTGTGTACATCAGTGAACATTAAGGACTGTTCCAGTACAAGATTTATCCATATAATAACCTCCTGCCAAAAAGAAGCAACCACTGGACATTGCCAAAACATATGTTTAAAAGAAGCATTAGTTGCATTTCACTGCCAGCAATTAGCCGAATTAAACAATGGCGTCCAACAGACACGAAACCAAAGTTTTTGCTGAATAAGATGCAGCCTAAGATCCATAGATGCGACAGATATAGATGCCAAAGCGGCCATCCACTGATTAGGCAGAATGAAGCAATCCAAACCAGCTTAAAATCCTGTATATCATATTTATTCATCAATAACAAATATTTATAAACATGAATCGTCGGTTGCTTTGCCTGGCCAGCCTCAATAAGTTGATCCTTTTACTGTGGTGCTTTTAATTTAATTTATTTTAATTTCTGTTGGGAAAGCAACAGATGATCTACACTGCAGCTCAACGAAATATTTTATTACCTACTGGAATGGAAACAAGTGGCTACAGATTAGATTAGAAAGAAAGCTTTTCCTGCTGCAAGAGGACTCTGTTGTTGGTTTTATCGATGTTGTATATTGCTTTCTTATCGTATCTATCTTGAATCTGGGTTAGGTGGAAGCGGAATGGAGCATTTAGGAAGAGGGCGTGGCTGGCGGGAACCCTGCACGTTTTGCTGTTCTCACTTGTATTCAGAAAGCTGCCCCAAGATGTCTTTTGTGATTCTCCCATTATAATTGTCTTGCTATTTTTCTGCACCAGGCGGTACAAAAGGAGATGAGACGGGGAAGCCGGGGCCTGTTCCACCAGCCCTGCTGAAAGACAACTTGATTTCCCCCCCCCTCTTCCCTCCCCACCCCTTCTTCCTTGTATGTCAGTGTCCTGCCTTTTTTCTTAAGATCGTAAGCCTGCAGGCAGGGATGGTCCTGTTTTGCTGGTGGATTGTAGACTTCTCTGGTAGCGTGCGCGTGTATGTGTCTGGCCGAGGAGCAGGCTAAAAATACTTTTAAATACACACAAAACTATAAGTTCCAGCTGAGGGTCAGAGTCGACACCCCAAGGCCACCCTTTCCCAGGAGCTTCGGGGCCAAGAGTAAAGCGTCTGCCCTAGTTTTCGGCGCAGGGAAGCCGGCGTGGCGTTCGTTTGTGCCGGTGATGAATAATGCAGCGTGCGGCCTTTGCAGAGAGCCTCTCACCTGCATCAGCCCGGGGAGGGGGAAGCGAGCCTGCTGCATCCCAGGGAATCAATATTTTATGCCGGAGTCACGTTTCCTCAGGGCGGCGGCAGCAGCGGGGAGACCTGCCGTTTGACAATACTAGGTGCCTTCTATGCTCTCTGCCCAACTTGCAGAAGGGCAAAGGAAAGAGAGCGGCTCTTCGCCTCGGGCACAGAAGCCCACAGTTTCCCCCCAGAGCTAAAACACCCTTGTAGGCGAGGGCACTTTTCAGGGCCCGCACCCCAGCAGGGGCCCACTGGCAGGGGCCCCCTGGACTCGCTCCTCCTCGTCATCCCTGCAACCTCCTTGTTCGCCTGCCTCTCGCCCTGGCCCAGGACAACGGTGGTGGTGGTGGTGAGACGGAGGAGCAGGAGATGCCACGGCGGGCTTGCTCCCTGGCTCTCTTGCCTGCCAAGCAAGCAAGTGGGAGCCAGGAGGAGGAGGAGGAGCTGGTGGTGAGAAGGCGGAGTCACCGAGGGAGGGGGCCCAAGGCGGGTGTCTTGCCCAAGCCCCCCCCCAAAACCTGCAGCCAGCACTGCATCTCTATTTGCAGATAACTGCAGATGCCCATGCTGGCACAGGCAGGGCCGGCGCCAAGAGCAGGCATGGTCGGGCACCTGCCGAGGGCCCGCACCCCAGGAGGGGCCCACTGGCAAGAGCCCCCTGGACTTGCTCCTCCTCCCCCCCATTGCAACCGGCTTGTTCACCCGCCTCTCGCTCCGGCCCAGACAATGGCGGTGGTGAGAAGGAGGAGCAGGAGATGCCACGTTACCTTTCTATTCCGCTCCGTAGCCAAAGCTCTCTGGGCAGTTCACAAAGCCTTTTAACACTCAAAAATTTAAAACTCTTAAAAAAAAAAAAAAAAAAAACAAGTTCAAAACAATTGATAATAAAACTACCGGGACCAGATGAAAAAAACCCCAAGAACAACTAAAATGCCCCCCATCATACGCTGTCAAATGCCTGGGAGCACAGGAAAGCGTTAACAGGCGCCTAAAAGATGACCGTGCTGGTGCCAGGCAGCCCTCACTGGGGAGAGCATTCTATAGCAGTGGGGGGGGGGGACACGGGACTATAGTGTAGAGGTGAGAGTGTGGCGTAGTGGTGAGAGTGTTGGACTGGGGCTCGGGAGACCTGGGTTCTAGTCCTGACTCAGCCATGAAAGCTCACTGGGCGACTTTGGGCCAGTCACCGACTCTCAGCTTAACCTACCTCATAGGGCTGTTGTGAGGATAAAATGGAGAGAAGGACTATGTAAGCAACCTTGGGTTCCTTGCAGGAAAAAAGGGGGGATGTGAAGATAATATAATGTAATGTAATATATACAACTGCCCTCCCCCCAAAAAAGAAAAGGATCAAAATGCACAGCAGCCGAAACTTCATTCCCAGCTCTTGCCTGCAACCAGGGTTGCAAAAAATCATGATTCTCATGCAAGTGACTAATAGGCAATCATATGCACAGGATCAAAGAGGGTTTTCTGAAGACCGAGGCTTTTTTTTTTTTCCGACTAGGCGTAGGCTGCAGGCAGCCCAGACAGCGGGCGTACATTTTTATAAATAGCAGTTCAGGTGACACCCACTTCATACTGCTTTGTCGCTGAATGTCCCATGCTACTTATCTGGAGGCATCCTTTTTTTCCCTGTTTCTTTTTAAGGGAAGCAAAGTGGCACGCTGGGAAATTGTTTTAAGGGTCTGTGTTAGGAGAGGGGGCGAACCCGGCAGCTGGAATTCAACCCTCTTGAAATGCAGGTGGCAATTTAAGCAGCACTCCCGTCCCGTGTCTCCATCATATTTATTTACTTTATTGTAACATGTATATCCTGCCTCCCCCCCCCCCTGCAAAGAGCCCAAGGCGGCTTATGTGGTCCACCTCCTTTTTCTGTCTAACCAACAGTGCATAGGATTGCGCCCTTCGATGGTTAAAAACTGGGAAATCAAGAGATGGTCTCTTTTCTGGCATTAAACGGACATTAATATGGACAGTGGGAAGATCTTATAAGGCCCATTATATTATAGAGCAGGGCTCTCCAACCTTGGGTCCCCAGGTGTTGCTGGCCTACAGCTCCCAGCATACCCAGCCAGCGATCTGGTACGTTTCGATCCAATACGACTGCAAAGCAATCGGCTAGTCCAGAACTCTCTCTGTGTATTGTTTTTTAAATACGGCACCAGAGAATACACTTCCTCCAGCGCCCATCGATTTTTAACAAAGTTGATGTGTCCGTTGCAATTGCATTGGCTGGATGAGGCGGCGGGCGGCTCGTCCAAATTACATTTTGTCTGGATATTCTGGCCAAGGAGTCAGACTGCACTCGTTATGTGCGGCTGTGTTCCCTTTCTCAGTCTCGGTAGCGATACGACAAAAAACAACAACAACAGTGCCAGGCCGTTCCTTTGAGGGTCCTTGGGCAAGACGCGCCCCCCCCGGCCCCCTCCCACAGTGAGTCCTCCTTCTCACCGCCACGGTCACCGGCTGTTCTTGCTTCTCCTCCTCTTCCTCATCATGGCTCCCACTTGAGAGCCAGGGGGCAAGTCGACCGGGGCATCTCCCGCTCCCCCTTCTCACCACCCGTGATGTCTGGGCCAGAGCGAGAGGCAGGCGAACAAGGAAAGAGGAGGAGCAAGTCCAGGCGGCTTTTGCCAGTGGGCCCCTGCTGGGGTGTGGCCCCTCAGCAAGTGCCCAACCATGCCTACCCTTGGCGCCAGCCCTGACCTCTTTCACTGTGCACCCTCCATGGGTCTCCGCCCTGTGACTGCTCTTGTTCCTCCTCCTCTTCCTCCTCCTGGCTGCCACTTGCTTGCTTGAGGGGCAGGGAGCTAGCGAGCAAGTTGGCCGTGGCATCTCCTGCTCCTCCTTCTCGCCGCCACCGTATCTAGGCCAGAGGGACAGGCAGGTGAGCAGGCAGGTTGCAGTGGGGAGGAGAAGCAGCAACTCCAGGGGCCTCTTCTCAGCGGGCCCCTGCTGGGGCGTGGGGCCCTTGGCATGTGCCCAACCATGCCTACCGTTGATGATGGCCTTGACCTCATTCATTGTCCACCCTCCATGATGGGACACCTCCCTGAGTGAGTCCACCTTCTCACCGCCATGGTCACCAGCTGCTCTTGCTCCTCATCCTCTTTCCCATCCTTGCTACTTTGGAGCGGTGGTCCAAAACATCTGGAGATCAACTAAATACTGGTGGTGGTGGTGGTGTGCTTTTCATGGTTTTTCATTGTGTTTGAATGCATTTGCTTGCTGTTGCGGTTTTTAATTATGTTTTAATGTATTTGCTTATTGTTGCTTTTATCGGTGACTGTAAGTTGTCTTGAGGTCCATTTTGTGTGTGCAGGCACTCTCTCTCTCTCTCTCTCTCACACACACACACACACACCACTTCTCCCTTGAAAAACCCCTTGCCAGACAGCGGGGATTTGTTTCTAGATTTTTCATAGATCATAGAGTTGGAAGGAACCTACAAGGCTATCGAGTCCAACCCCCTGCTCAATGCAGGAAACTAGAGGAGGGCCTTTTCGATTGAAAAGAAGCTGTCCCACACAGCTCACGCACAGCTCAACACAAAAAACACAGTATGAACGAGGATTTAAAAAATAAAACAGGGCCAACATTTGAACATGTCCATGCATTTAATGCAGGGATAGGGAAGCTCTGGCCCAAAGGCCTAATCCAGCCCACGGAAGTTCCCCAGCTAGCATGCAGAAGCCTCCTCCTCCTCCAAGCTCCGCCCCCTCGGGGAGAGGAATCCCCGCTATATCCTCCAATCAGAGGAAACAGCAGGGACCCCGCTACATGCTGCACTAAGGGGAATCCCGGCTGTTATTTCCGACCAGTGATCAGAGATAACGGCGGGGATCTGGCTTCGGCACCATCTCAATCGGGACTCACACTAACAACCATGTTGAGAAGGCATTCTGAAAATGCCGAAGAAGTGATTTACTAAGGCAGCCTTCCCCAGGCTGGTGCCCCCAAGCTATGTTGGGTGCCAAAGGCATTACTGGCTGGGAATGCTGGGAGTTGGAGTCCAACACATCAGGAAAGCACCAGGCTGGGGAAGGTTATACTAGAGAAAGAAACCAGGAAAATAGGCACTGCCCTGGTAAACAGGGCCAGTTGGAGGCATGCAACTATCAGAAGGAATTGTCGCCTAGGGTGCACAAGCCGACCTGGCTAGGCGATTAGACTATCAGCACATCTGGAGCCTCCGACTTAAACCAGCACATCCATTTACGACCTGCAGCCTTGACACCGTTGACTTGCCAAGTCAAACAGAAGGCGCCTACAGCCTGGCTCTCTCTCTCTCGTGTATTTGTTGTTCTTCGACTCACCTTCCAATTATCTCGGCATCGTTTCGGTTACAAGCCTTCCTCCGGAGGAGAAATCCATTCAGAAGGCGAGCGCGAGGCTACAGACCTGGCAGCCTTTAAGTAATGTGGATGTTTTTCTCAGGGTCGGAATGAGAACTGAAGGTACCTAGTTCCTTCAAGGACAAGGAGTTTAAGCCTACCGTTGCAAGACCCATTATGTAATCTGCAGTTACGTCGCATCATAACAAAGTTCTGGCATCAACTGCATTTTCACCAGGATCAGCACTTTAAAACACACACACGCACACACCCCATTGCTGTTTTAAATATATCCAAGGGCAAAGTAAGACGGCAGAACCGGCCTCAAGGGTAGGCATGATCGGGCACCTGCTGAGGGCCCACAACCCAGCAGGGGCCCACTGACAAGAGTCCCCTGGAGTCTCTCCTCCTCTTCTCCATCGCAACCCGCTTGTTCACCTGCCTCTCGCTCTGGCCCAGATGACAGTGGTGGTGGTGAGAAGGAGGAGCAGGAGATGCCACGGCCTGCTTGCTCACTGACTCTCTGCCTGCCAAGCAAGCAAGCGGCAGCCATGATGAGGAAGAGGAGGAGGAGCAAGAGCGGCAGGTGCCCATGGCACTGAGAAGGCGGAGGGAACCCATGGAGGGTGTCTTGCCCAAGGGCCCTTCAGAACTGGGAGCCGGCACTATTAGAGGGGCAAGTGTGAGACACGAGGCCTTCTTTGTGGTGGTACCAAAACTGTAGAATACCTTATCAGTGTTCATATAGTTCAAATTCCTCCGATGTGCAATTTTAATTCATTTTTTTAAAATATATTTTAAAATAAAATAAAGAATGGCTTTCAAGGACCTCATTGTTGTCTTCGACTCTCTCAGCCTTTGCGGGTATCACGATTTCCTAGGCGTCCAGAGTAAACGCCAAAAGACCCTTCATGTACGCATTTGGTTTACACGTATGTAAAATACACATCCGTGTGAATTACAGCATATTTCGTAACAAGGAGGGCTGTGGGCCACAATGTGTTTTGGGGGGTTGGGTTGGCATCTTTGGAAGACCTTTCTGTTCCAACGGGCTTTCAGTCTCTGACATTTTAAAAAGCACTGCCTTGAAATTGTTACGGGGTTTGTATGTTGCCGTTGGCTGTGTTTTTAGATGGAAGCAAAATTTCATTGTTGTGGATCGTTGTCGTTTTAATTTGCTTTGTAGGGTTTTTTCCAGAAAAGCAGTAAACAAAAGGATACATAAAACAACACGGATCCTTCCTATGAATTTTGTCAGACCCCCCCTCCCCTGCATAGCCCCCTATTACAGCTGAAATGGTGCCCCAGACAGCTTTTGCAACGGATCACCGATATAACATTCGACACGCAGCAAGCACTGGGCTGTGTCTTCAGAACAAGCATGCAAGGAAGTAACTGGTCTAAATAAAGTCAGAATATCGTCTGCTTGCTTGGCCCCTTTTGAGTCCCGCACTGAAGGGTTAGGAATTCTGCAACCAGAAACATCCAATTCTGCAACCAAGCTACACACCAGTAGAGAGTTTATGCTGCATTTAGGGCGCAATCCTATTCATGTTTAGACAGGGAAAAAAGTCCTACAACTCCCAGCATGCCCCAGTCAGCAGAACTGGCTGGGGCATGCTGGGAGTTGTAGGACTTTCCCCCTGTCTAACCATGCATAGGATTGTGCCCTAAATGTATTTAAGACACCACAAGACCTTTTTTTTTTTTACAAAGACCATTCTGTACAAGCAAATAAGATCTGATACCCAGAATTTAGCATTTCAAAGGGGCAGATTTGGAGACAGGAGTCCCCGCCATCACTGGTGGGGCACAGTTGCAGAGGAAAATTCAAAGGGCACCTGCTCATCAGGACAATCCCCATAGCTATGCACCCCACACCCCAAGGGGATTCCAAATTTGCAGGCAGCTGGGTCCACCCATATCAACAAAACACTTCCAGCACTTTTCATCTCCCCCAGGAGCAGGTCTTTGGTAAAGAGAATGAGGTTTTATTGAACCATTCAAGGCCAAGCAACCCCCAAAAGACTTTGCATTACAACAGGGAATGTTATATCCTCCCTGGGAAAATCCATTCCTGGGAGGGGGGCCATGAGTCCCGAGTCCCGGCTAATAAAATAGTCTTGGTGTTGCGTCCCTGGATCTGCCTCCACCACACCACTGGTACTAGTGCAACTGAAGTATTCCCATCTCCGTTGCTAGCACGGAGATGCTAGCAACCTCTATTCAGTATCACTGGTCTCTGACCAGTGCCAAACCGTGGGTTGTCGTGTTGTCTGAACCCAGCTGTGCTAACAAACCATGGCTTGTTAACCACAAACAACCCATGAACATGATAACCCATGTTTCAGCAACAACCCATGCTCAACCCGTGAGTGTGGATTATCGTGTTGTCTGAACCCAGCCGAGGGAACTAAACCATGGTGAACAACCCATAGTTCACAATCGAACAACAAACCAGTTGTGGGTTCTCTTCATGGGTTGTTTGCGGTTAACAAGCCATAGCTTGTGTTGTCTGAACCAGCCACGCTAACGACAACCCACATTTCAACAAGAACCCATGTTTCAACCTGTACTCAACAACCCTTGAGTCTGCGTTGGCATGTTGTCTGAATCCAGCCAAAGAGGGGGGGGGGGGGGGAGAATTGTACCCTGCAGTGAACTTTTCATGTAGCACCGTTAGCACACAGGGCAAGAAAATTAGACGCGGTTGAAGCAACACGGGAAGAGAAACTGAGCCAAAGGTAACAAAAAACAGAGACAAGGGTAACAAGAAACAGACAAGGCGTCCAACTCCATTTCGTTATGTGCGCAGTACGTGTAAACATCTCTACGGGGGGGGGGGGGAGACAGGTGAAGAGATCCCGCACGTTCAGCAGAATAATGTCCCACAACGGTGGAACTTATCCACGTTATATAATTGGAAGTCTCCAAAAAGCAACCAGCCAAACAGCTGTGGGGCTGATAGAATTAGGAAGAGGAGGATTATGTAGAAACAAACTCCCCGAGTGCAGAAGGAATCCCAATTTTGAGAACATGGAAGCCCTTTAAAGTTTTGATCAGATTCCGACCAAGTACAGTTGCCTATATTTTTTTCCTGACTCACACACACACACACACACACACAGTTATATATGCTAAATAATGTTTATTTGCATTATTTCATGAGATTGTGAGCTTCCCCGAAGGCCATTTTCCAGTAGCTCAGCCTTCCCCATGCCCTCCAGGTGTTTGGGACTTCAAATCCCATCAGCCCCAACAGTCGGGGATGATGAGAGTTGTAGTCCAAAACACCTGGAGGGTGTTGGGCTGGGGGACGCTGCGAATCCATCTTTATCACAGGCAATTATCGGTGATAAAACTCCCAAATTGTCATCCTTAGTCCATTTCTTTCGCCACATGGTTATATTGTTGTACATGTCCTCTTAGTTTGTTGCCTTTACTTACTTATTTTTAAAAGCTTCATTTCAAAATAAAATGTGCCGGTTGAAAAGAAGAACCACATACAAATAGGGGATGGGAGAGCCATCTGGAAAGGATGCTTTTCGAATAGAGCATTTTGCCTGCTTCTCTGCAGAAGCAAAACGCAAAATCCTGAGCTGTGCAGGTCTTGATTGCTTTTAGTTGCTTCTGTATGTAAACGGATTTTATATCCTGTCCTGTTCTATATCGCATTTTTAAGGTTTTAATATTTCGTACACCTCCTGGAGAGCTTCGGCTATTGGGCAGTACAGCAATATAAATCATTATAACAACAACTCACCCCTATCGACTGGCCTAGAACTGGAAAAAGCTAGTCTCTCCCAGTCCGGCACCGTCCCCATGTGTTGCACTACAGCTGCCATGGTCCCCAAACAGGGAGGATGGGAACTGTAGTCCAACACACCTGGAAAGTGCTAGGTTGTGAAATGCCGTCATACACCTACCATCGTCAGGGGACTGCAGCTAAAGCAATTTTTTTGGGCGGGGGAGTAGACAGAGAGACTCAAGATTCCCACCCAGCAAAACATATGCGGCCTTACTCATGTCCCCGGCCCCAAAACAACAACAACTCCATCACTGGCCAAAAAAACCGTAATAGCGGACATGCATCATTTCCTAGCAGATGGAGAGAAACCTTTGGGGACAACCAGTTTATAATATATATAATACAGAGAGAGAGAGAGAGAGAGGTGCCCAGCCAAGGGGAGGGTTGAAAAACTGGTTCAGCCAAAGGTGGAAAACACAAGACGCAATAATTGGACGCAGGAGGGAAGCTTAGGGAAGCGTCGCTTGGAGAAGTTTTTTAAAAATACAAAAATAAAAACATACAATCCTGTGCAGGAGAAAACATGAACTCTTCCAACCCATCTTCTTCAGTGAACCAATTCCCGAAGCCATTCTCTTGCATTTAATTGCATGTTTTGATTTTTTTTTTAAGTTTTCCAAGTCATGCTGCACAGACATAAACACATAAACACACACACACACACACACACACACATATATGCACATACATAAAATGGGCCTTTAAGTGCAATTACATGCTGGAGAACAGCTTAGGAAATTGGCTCACTGAAGAAGACGGTTTGGAAAAGTTATGTACATACAAAATAGAAATACACAGATATGCGCATACATAAAATGTGCATTGATGTGCAAAGGCCAGAAAGGAGAAGCAGGGAAGTTAGCAGCTGGCTCCCGCGTGCAGCAGAAGCAGCCGCGTTGCAGGGGAAGAAGTCCAGGCACGTCTACTCGGAAGCAAATCCCCCCCCTCCGAATTCGATGGGGAGGGGCTGGCTTGCCATCCCTTTGGAGCGAATCAATGGATTTACTTCCGAGTAGACCCGCCTGGGATTGCGACGCCAGAGACACCCACCCCAAAAAAGCAACCACAACCTTACTCAGTGCGGCAAAAAAGGGCTCACACGCACGCCCTCCCCAGCTTTTTTGGGTACCACTGCGCCCCAATCCACCGTCCGTCCATCTCTCTGTCTGCCTGTCCCTTACCTGGACGGCCCTGGTGAAGAAAACGCCCGCATCGGAGGCCAGCTTCTTCATGTTGAAGTCCATCTGAGTCCCCGCCAGCCAAGGGCAGGAGGGGAAGAGAGAGGAAGGGGGGGGGAAGGAGATTTATCTGGGAGAGATCAGCGCATCCGTGCCGCGCCAGCCTTTGCCTGCCTGGATCCTGCGCGCTGCTGCTGCGTCCTCCGCCCACCTGCTCGCAGAGACCAACTACAGGGAGGAGGAAAGGGGGGGAAAACACATCAGAGCTTCGAGCGCATCCAGTCCCAGATATGCGCCCATCAGCGCCCTCTGGCATCCTCTGGGCGGCCTCTTAAAGCGCAACGCTCCTGCCATTTGGGGGCGGGAGGCGGAGGCGGCTCCAAAAACTCCGCCTGGCTCTGCTGCGGGAGAGGATCGGGGCCGGGGTACCCAAGGACTGCGTCGCTGATTGGTTTTAGCGAGATGTGCTCTCCAAGGCGGCTTCCGAAAAGAGGCGAAAGAAAGAAGGAAAGAAAAAAAAGAAGACGGTCCTCTGCCCCACAGGCTTACAATCTAAACAAAGGCACGACACTAAAGGAAAAACTGATGGGGAGGGAGGAGGAAAAATAAACACATAAAAGAAGGACCAAATCCAGACGAGCGACATGCTTGTCTTTATGACTGTTGTTGGTGCGGTTCGCATGTGTGGAGGAAGGAGGTGGGGCATGGCATATCTTTGCAAGCATCGCTGCCGCGCAGGCTTACAATCTAAAAGGACACCAAAAGTTCAGCAGGCCATGGGGGCTGTGGAAGGGCTGCTGATGGGATGGAGGCTTTCAGCTGGAGCTGTATCCCAGCAGGATGGGGCTGTATCCCAGGTGAGTCCTACTCAGAGTAGACCCATTGGAATGCGTGGGACCTAAGCAAGACAGGTGTTGGATGCAACACCCCCACAATCTCCCCCCCCCCCCCCGCCTGGCAATTAAGCTTAGTGTGTGGGGTGGGATTCCATTGGTTTGGTGCAAGTGAACTGAAGATTTTTATTTTATTCTGTGGTGATTCGGTTGAGAAATGGCTTGGCCTTCGTGTGAAATTTAGATACATCCCGATCGTTCTTTCTAAGTTTGCATGTAAAGATCAAAATTAGCCGATTTGTGTCCTCTGAGCCTGGAAGGAGGGATCTTTTAAGCGCCCTGCAACACTACCGACCTCTTGGATACAACACCCCCGCAGCCCAAAATGGAATATTGGGCACAATACACACAGCACTTACTCCTGAGTAAGGCTGCAATGCTAAACCAACTCAAGACACCTGTAGCAGGATTTGAAACATGCCGTCCTGCTGTCTCTGTCTTAACCAGGGAATATCCGCATTTTCCTCCCTTGGTGACAAATTCCCAAATGATCACTCTGAAAAGGTGGGGCAGCCTGGTGTGTGTGTGTGTTTGTGTGTGCGCGCGCATGTGTGTGCAAAGGATCACCCAGAGAACAGCAAGTGCAGAAGCAAACTCCATTTTATTCTTGCAGTCAGGACGATGCTATGATTTAAGTGAGTTTGAAAATGTACCACTGCATAGGGTGTTGTTGTTTTTAAATCAGGGCTGGCAAATAGTTTTGTTGTTTGTTTATTCATGTGTTATATTTGCATCCCAGCTTTTCCTCCAAGGAGGCGTGCATGATCCTCCTCCTCTCCATTTTATCCTCACAACAACCCTGTGAGGTAGGTTAGGCTGAGAGTCAGCAACTACTGAGTTTCATGGCCAAGTGGGGATGTGAACCTGAGCTCCCCAGTCTAATATTCTATTCACTACACCACACTGGCACCACACTAGTGACAAGTTCCAAAAGGGTCTCCATAAAAAGGTGATGAGGCTCACAACCTTCAGTGTTATAGAGTTGCAGCTTGCTTGAACCCATGCAGATGACTCAAAAGTTAAGTCCTGCTAAATTTAGTGGGATTACTTCCAGGTAAGCATGCATAGTAGTGCATAAACACTTGCTTGGGAGAAAGAAGCACCACTGATCTTAATCCCATTTACTTCCAAGTAAACATGCATGGAATTGGGGATGCATGATTATAACCCACTTTCTTGAGCTTCTCCAACTGCTTCTCAATCCTGTTTGCATGTTTATCTAGAAATAAGTCCCGTGGAGAGCCAGGTGGCCTAGTGGTTATAGTGTTGGACTGGGACTCGGGAGATCCCGGTTCTAGTCCCCCACTGGGCCATGAAGCTCACTGGGTGGCTTTGGGCCAGTTGCTGACTCTCAGCCTAACCTACCTCACAGGGTTGTTGTGAGGATAAAATGGAGAGGAGCAGGACCATGTAAGCCACCCTGGGTTCCTTGCAAGAGGGGAAAAGGCCGGATATAAATGAAATAAAAATAAATAGATAAATGGAGCTCAGTGGGACTTACGTTCAAGTAACTCCTCAATGGATAAATACCAACTAATGAAAAGGTTAGACACTGTTCTTGGACTCCGTTTCTTGGCATAGATCCGAATGGAAGGCTTTTGACACAGTGACCCTGCCTATGCATGTCTCTTCAGATGTAAGTCCCATCAAATTCAATGGGGTTTACAATAGATCTACTCTGAATATGACTAAGTCTGCAGTCAACCCGTAATTCACTCGCCGGTCATTATGGAGAGCTTTTGTGCAGGATTAAATTCTATGGGAGCTGTAGTCCAAAAGTCTAGAAGATGCTAAATTGGCTGTCCCTTATCTGGGAGTAAGTCCTATTGAACTCAATGGGTCTTATTTCTGTGCAAACCTATGCTTTGTTCTTAGTATTATATTTTAATTAAGATGTTGGTTTTTAAATTTGTATTTTATTGTTAGCTGCCTTGAGTGCCGTTTTCTGGATAAATGTCATTTTCTGGAGTGCCTTTTTTTTGTGGATAAAATGAAGAGGAGGGAGACCACCTTGGCTTCCTTTGAGTCAAAAAAAAGGTGGGATATAAAATAATAATTTAAAAAAAACAGAGGCATGATGCCTGGCTGCTGCTCCTATGCTACTAATCCCTAGTTTTTTAATCTCAAGATTCCTGTTGTGCCGGGCCCAAACACAAAGAGACGTTGCCCCTTTAATATAAACCGCGCCCCCTTTAACGTCGCCCCCAGTCTAAGCCAATCAGCACTGACGTTCGCACAGTGGGGAAAAGACAAAACTCTTCTTTTTTTTTTTTGTCGCTCAACCGCACTCTATTTGGGTTGCGGCAAGTGAAACCGCTGGGAAAAGCTTGCCCATTGGCCCTTGTGGGGGGGTTGAACTGCTCTTTCCATTGGCCCAAGCGTCTGCCAATCAGAGGTCTCGCCACGGCGCCCCGCCCTCTGCTGGCAGCAGTCGGGCTAGGCTGCGAGGGAACCGGGAAGGAGACGCTGCCCTTCTGAAGCTATGGAACGCGGGTGGATGCGCGGTGAGCATTCTTTCCCCACCCACCCCTTAATCCGGAGCGTGGTATTGCCCGCTCCGCTTAGGGCAGGTGCGCGGAGGCCTCTTCCATTGTGATCGCGGGGGGGGGGCAAGTCTATGTAAGGTTGCCTTTTATTCTAGAGCCGGCGTTCCTGCATGGCTAGAAAGGTGACTCACCTGTTGGGTAGGTGCTTTGGCCGAGTCCCAGCTGGGAATGATGGGGAGCAGTTGCCGTTTGCTTGGGGTGGGGGTCTTTATCCTATCTGTTGCTGCTGGCCAAGGTCTGAATACTCTGTGGTGGTTCACCTACATCACTTGATCACCTGGACAGGTGAGCTGGCATCAGTCTCCATACCTGGAGCTCAGTGCAGTTCAGTTGTATTGTTGTTGGGTTGTTTTTCTTCTTCTTTTCAATAGATCTGTCTGTAACCAATCATTCATGAATTGTATTGCTTCCAATAATCTATTGCTCTTTTTGGTTGGTTGTTTTTGAATTATTCTTATGGAGGAAAATAATTAAAAAATACTATAAAAACAACAGCAGAGTGACAAAAATAAAACATCTGATGTATTATTTTCTTATCTAGGATGCAATCGTATGCATGTTTAGACAGAAAAAAGTCCTGCAACTCCCAACATGGATGGAACTGTGCTGCACAATTGGGGTAGAAATTCAACTGTAGTTTGCATCGGCAAGCTTTTTTTTTTTAATTAAAAAAAACCTGGGTTGATGGTTTGGATCCAGATTGAGAATACAGCCCTTGACATCAGTGTGACTTAGGGTGCAATACTGTGCATGTTTAGACAGAAAAAAGTCCTACAATTCCCAGCATTCTGGCTGGGGCATGCTGTGAGTTGTAGGACTTTTTTTTTTTTTTTAAACTTAAGAACATCAGAATAGCCCTGCTGGATCAGACCAAGGGTCCATCTAGTCCAGCATTCTGTTCACACAGTGGCCAACCAGCTGCCCCAATGGGAAGCCCACAAGCAGGACACGAGGGCAACGACACCCTCCCACCTATGTTCCCCGGCAACTGATTTTTCTGGCTGAACATGCATCGGATTGCACCCTAATGCATATTTATAAGTTGCGTACATTAAAAGAAATTAGTCACCTGCGTACCAAACTATACAGTATAATATTGTAATGAAATACTACATATTATTATATGTGATAACAAATGGTGTATATTATTAGGGCATGCAGAAGTCAAAATTGCCTACCTGGGAATATGATTTCATAGATCATAGAGTTGGAAGGAGCCTACAAGGCTATCGAGTCCAACCCCCTGCTCAATGCAGGAAACTAGAGGAGGGGTCTCCCATCCAAGTAACAACCAGGCTTGTCCCTGCTTAACTTTCCATGCTCAGACAAGCTGAGCCAGCGTAAGCCACAGGCCTGTATATATGTATTGAGAAAAGAATGATTTTGGTTGGTGCCTGCCTAAATTGTAGCGGTTGCCTTGGGCATTCCAGAGAGTGGGCGCTATAAACTCTACCCTTTCTGTCATCAGTGGCCTAAAACTAATTCTCAATAAATAACACACAGATGCTAGAAGATGGGATTCCTCCCCATGATTTTCTTTATGATGGAGCATGTACGGCAGATCTCAACAGTATTGTGGTACGTCTACAGCAGAGGTCAGATGCAAAATAAAACCAAGTTTCCTGCTCTTCTGAATAGTTATACAACAGAGGGAATTTTGGTAGGTGTTGCTCACATGACAAGTTCCATCTGCTAGAATTCCTCCTTTTGCACAACTATTGAAAGGTGCAAAAAAAACCCAAAACTGGTCCTCCTTTGCACCTTAGGAGGTGGTGAATCCTGATTTTTTTCCACTTAAAAAGCCAAGCCAAGGTTTGCAACGGGGATCTCCAAACCTTTTTGGGTCGGTGGGCGCATTTGGAATGTGAGTGTTGTGGGCGCTCTCACAAAATGGCTGTCGTGGGAGGTGGGGCTTGCCCCTTCACAAAACAGCTGCCACGGTGGGCATGGCTGGTCACAGAACGTGTGTTTTCCAGAAGGCAAACCGGTGTGGCTAAAAGAAAAGTCGCTTGTCCAGAAACCTAAGTCCAAGGCGGAGGTCAGTTCTGTTGTGGAAAAATCTTCTGCAGTTCTGGGTTCCAAAACACAAAAAAAGCTTCATTTTGAAACTAAATTAAGATGGTGTTGGAGGACGGCACTTTGCTTTGTAGCATGCCAGCCTCTAAAAAAAGTGTAATTTTAAAAAAATCTTTAAAACCAGCGTGGCATAGTGGTTAGAGTAATGGACTGGGACTCAGGAGATCCGGGTTCTAGTCTCAAGTCACAGACTCTCAGCCTCGCAGGGTTGTTGTAAGGAGAAAATGGGGATGAGGATTATGTAAGCCGCCTTGGGTTCCTTGCAGAAATAAAGGCAGGATATAAATATAATAAAATAAATAAATGAGATTTAAGACACAAATTAAAAATCAGGAGGGGCATGTGGAGCCCATTGAGCACCAAGAGAGGTGTCTGTAGGCACCATGTTAGTTTGCAACATGGACATCATGCACAACAAAGAAAGCTTGGGTTATGGGGAGAGGAGAACGATCCACTTGCAATAAAATGGAGCCGGCGTTCCGCTCTTTCGAGAAAGCAAAGAGCCATATCCTGCAAACTCCTCCCACTGAGTGACTGAGAGCGATGTTCTGAGTTGATATGCACGGGACAAAACACACACTGTTTTTGTCTTTGCTCAGCTGAGCAAAGGTTGCAGCTTGCTCGTCTATGCAGCAGTTCAGCAGAGGCGCTGCCGCAGTTTCGAGTTTATACTGGAGCATTCTGAATAGAAAGGCTTTTCTGGTCACATTAGTAGAGCCGGAAAGGCAGTTTCTGACACTCTGGTCTTTTTATTGCAACAATCAAGACCTTCTCTTTGTCTCCTCTGTAACTATTGTCAGAAGTTACATGACGGATGAGATGAGTACATAACTTTCCCCAGACCAGATAGTAGTGTAGACGGAAGCGATCTGGTTTGATGTGATGTGATGTAATACCCCACCCTTTGACAGGTTCCCACCAGACAGTTAAAATTGCAGTACTGTTTTAATACAAAGTTAAAATTGCAATAAACTTGCAAAAACCATAACCACCACCATCCAAGACACGTTTGCAAAATTGGCAAGGCAAAGCTTTTCCCGGATGAAACTGATGATTTGGATCCTTTTCCCATCAAATGTCTGGCAGTTTTGGGATTGAGATTACCTTGGTTGCCCTGTTGGATGATTTGCGCTGGTAGGTGGGACAGGGGGCGTGTGCGTTGTTGTTGTTGTTGTTCTGGACCTCTCTGCGACCACAATCTCGTATCAGTGGCCTTGTTTCCGCCTCCTGAAGGTGGTGAGACACCCCCTTTGCCCTGCCTGCTTGCCTCCCCATTGGGCTGAAATGGACCCTTATGCTATTGGTCTGCTAGATTGTTATTTGTACCATGTATTTATTTATGTAGAGTATTTTTATCCCGTTCCTCAGCCAAAAAAGGCTCCTGCAGCGGCTTATAAATCAGTAAAAAGAAGATGATCCCTGTTGCCCGCAGGGTTACAATCTAAACAGACGTGACACACAAGGGAAAAAGAGTGGGGAGGGAAGAGGAAAAAAAGAAATCAAGTCTTTCAGCAGGGCTGGTGGACTGGCCTCACTTCCTCCTCTCATCTCCCTCAGCATGGTCTGCTAGAAGTCTTGTCCTCAACCTCTGCTTGGGGGCTCGCATGACTGTTTGCCTATACAAGTAAATCCCTGCTCACAGAATAGCACATCAGAGAGAAAGCTAGAGTAGAGTCCTTCGCCCTGAGAAGCTAGCTTTCTGTGTGCAGGAGCAGTTAATCATCTCCCTAGAAATGTAATCAATCGATCAAACAATAAATAGTAATACGGAGAAGCATGCCATTGTGGGAGCAGTTCGTTGTGCTACAAGCCAGCCACAAGTGAGAACTAGGCCCAAGAAGTGACCCTGACTTGTTTCTGTTTGTTTCTCTTGGTGCTTGGGAGTTTTTTATCTTTTGTGCCGACTGTTTGGAGGTCATGCTGAGGAATTCTGGCTCCGCCACCTTTTAACATCCGGCATGAAGATGCCGTGCTGTGGCTTGTACTCTCTGAAGGCAAGAGGGGCGGGGCCTGCCCACGTTCCGGTCAGTACTGGGCCGCACAATCTTTTCGGCCCCATGTGATGTGGGGAAAAGAGCGCAGAGCCTTCTCGGTAAGAGACTGCTTTTTCCTTGCTGCCCGCAACAGAAGAACAATCTCTTATCAGGGCTGCAGTGGGAGGGAATTTGGGGTCAGGGTGTTCCGAATCATGACAATGGACTGGATAAGGGCCAATAAATGGAGACTCAGTCCAGATAAGACGGAGGTACTGTTTTGTTTTTCTTTTCTTTTTTATTGTGAATTTCACCAAAACAAAATCTAAGTAAAGCACAAACAGAAAAGCAAAAGGATAGAAACATAAAAAACAACCTGAAATTAACAGTTCCTGATCTGTAAATATCCAAAGGATGGAGAGGTACTATTAGTGGGCGGTTCTTCTGCCCGGATGTACAGCCTTCTCTGGAGGGGGTTGCACTCCCCTAAAGCAGGGTGGGCAAGTTCGGGGGGCCCTGGGGGGGCGTTTTCCACACACACTGATGTTTTAAACTTAAAGGTTTTCATAGCACATTTCACCATGTTGTTGTATCTTCTGGTTTTCCGTTTTGTTTTGTCAGCTACCCGGAGAGCTTTGGCTGTTGGGGTGGGGGACTAGACAGAAATGGAGTACATGAAATAACTGGGCGGTGTGTGTGCGATTCAGGCCTTGTGGTGGGGGAGGGCATGTGGTCCCAGGGTGAGCAAAATGCTTGTAAAGCGGCCTGTGATGATTTAAGAATCCAGGCCTGTGTTGCATTTGTTCGGCATGGCTTTGCCTTTCCTTCCATAGCCTCAGTTCGATGCCACAGCACACGAAGGTCATTTTGTGATGGTCTAGTCTCACGCACGCGTTCTAGAGGAGGAGGAGGGATTCTGGCTCGATGGAACATCTGAGCTTGGAGGCAGTCTACCTCTGAATAGCTGTTATGGGGGACCAACCAGAGGGGAGTATCTGTTGCCCTTCGTGTCTTGCTTGTGGGTTTCCAGGAGACTCCTGGTTGGCTGCAGCGGGAAAACCAGATGCGGAACTAGACGGGCCTTTGGTCTGATCCAACGAGGAATTTTTATCCTGCCCTATAAGCATCCTATGTGCCAGGGGTGGGTAAGCAGGTTGGCTCCGGGGGCAGGATTGACCCCCCCCCCGACTCCTCCACGGGCCGGATGACTTCAGGGGGCAAGACTGGTGGGATGAGGAGTGGCTCATTTGCACTGTTATTCCCTTGTTATCTCCAATCAGTCGGAGATAACAAGGGGATCGCTCTCCTGGCCTCCTCCCCAAGCTCTTGGTAGCCCCCAGGCCAGAGACGGGGCTTGGGGAGGGAGCAGGGCCCACAGAGGAGTCCAAACCTGTGGGTTGGATGGGAAACCTCCGTGGCCACATTAGGCCTGTGGGCTGGAGGTTCCTCGTCCCTGCTAAGTGCAAACCGTGATCCACTTCTCCAGTTGTGGATCTTCATCTAGGCAAAATGGACCCATCTAGTCTCAGCAGTCTTGGGGGGCGGGGGAATCCCAGAGTTTGCAAAAGCACCAAAAAATGTTTTGGGAAGAAAACCCTCCGAAGGGGAACCCATCCACCCACCCACCCAAAAACTCAATGCACTGAAGGCTGAGCTTGCTCAGGGGCTTTGGAGTGCAGGCTGATCGTTAAGAGATGGGAAAGTGGAACGGTTGGGTGGAAATGGAACGGAGGATTTTGGAAGAGGGCATGGCTGGCGGGAACCCTGAACATTTTGCTGCAGGTCTCACTTGTGTCCATTCTTGCTGTGTATAAAACACAACACACACACACACACACACACAGTTGCCCCAAGATGTCTTTTGTGGTTCACTCATAGCAACTGTCTTGCTATTTTATGCAGCAGGCTGTACAGAAGGAGATGGGAGGGGGAAGCGGGGCCGTTCTGAAAGACAACTTGACCCCCCCCCCCTTTTCCTTGTGTGTCCTGTCTTTCTTTTCTTTTTTTTAGAGTGTGTGCCTGCCGGCAAGGGCTGTCTTGCTTCACTGACCACACGTAAGCCGCTGAGGGAGCCTTATTTTTTGGCTAAGGAACAGGATAAAAAAATACATTAAAGGTGCAATCCTATGCAAGTTTAGACAGAAAAAAAGGCCTACAACTCCCAGCATGCCCCAGCCAGCATGCTGGGAGTTGTAGGCCTTTTTTCTGTCTAAATTTGCATAGGATTTTGCCTGAAATCTTTTTAAAGGTTGTTTTTTTAAAAGTCCTGCAACTCCCAGAATTCCCCAGCCAAAAAAAGTCCTGCAACTCAGCATTCCCCAGCCCATTCTGGGAGTTGTAGGCCTTTTTTCTGTCTAAACTTGCATAGGATTTCGCCTGAAATCTTTTTTAAAAGGTTCCAGTGTGCTTTTCAGGATGTGCTATGCAAACGGGTCCCGCCTCTCCAAAGTTAACTGTACTGTAAGTTGCACCTGCTTATCTGCTAGAATAATAAAAATAATAACTCTTATTTTGTATCACTGACCCAGGGAGGAAATTTTCCATTGGAGACGGACTGTAGAATCCCGAGGTGCACATTGAAGCAAAGCTGGATTTCAGGACGGCCCTTCTGAACTGCAGCCCCCTCCCACGCCGTGT
Organism: Shinisaurus crocodilurus; assembly: GCA_021292165.1. Taxonomy (NCBI): domain Eukaryota; kingdom Metazoa; phylum Chordata; class Lepidosauria; order Squamata; family Shinisauridae; genus Shinisaurus; species Shinisaurus crocodilurus. Next base: position 1,625,635 of record JAHFWL010001188.1, on the reverse strand, counting down.
TCCAGCAAGCGCCGAGAGCACCTCTTTCCAAAATGGCGTTCCAAAGAACCGAGGGAATGTCGATAATCCAAGCTTTGGCGATGACGGTAGCAGAGATACCAGTGTTTCTTTACACAACGTTTGGTCAGGTAAAAGCGGGGTGGGGGGGAGAAGATGTTTACAATTTAGTAATATTTAGCTTCTATAGAATAATAATCTTCATAGAGTACAAGGGTGCAGAAGGTCAATTCCGCGGGCCAAAATCGGCCCTGTGAGGTTCCTCAGGTGGCCACGCCCCTTTCCCCCAGCCACCAATCATTTGGTTGGTTTCCCCACTTTTCTGCAGTTTTTTTCCCCAGTTTAAAAAGTTGAAATGCCTCTCTGAAGGCATAGTTGCCGACAGGAAGAGATTTAAGCTAAAAGATGCTGGCATTTTTGGTACGTTGGCCCTGTCCTTCAACCCCACAAACCCCCAGCCTCCCTGCCCCTCCCGATTTTTAATTTGTTTCTTAATATGTTTTTTAAAAAATTAAAACGTGTTTGTTTTTAGATTGGGAGGTTGGCTTGCCACAAAGCAAAGGGCCACCCTCCAGCGCCATCTTTATTTGGATTCCAAAGAGGGGTTTTGTGTTTTGGAGCTCAGACCCCCCCACACACACTCACCTCTGCCTTGGACTTTGGTTCTTGAGCAAGTGGCTTTTCTTTTAGCCTCACTGCTTTGCCTTCTGGGAAATGGGTGTTTTGTGGCCGGCCGTGCCCACCGTGGCAGCCATTTTGTTAGAGCGCCCTGTGACACACTCTCAAAATTCCACATGTGCCCACTGACACACACACACACACACAAAAGTAGGAGAACCTGTGGGATAGACCAATGGTCTGTCTTGGCATAAAGTTCATTTAGAGAAAGTGCTCCTGGATTGTTGTTGCAAAACAGGGTAGCGATGCAGATACAAATGTTTTGTTGTCATCGTTTTGGTCACTCTCTCTCTCTCTCTTTCCCCCCTTTTTAAAGTCTGCCTTCTCTCAGCTGAGGCTCACTCCGGGCCTACGCAAGGTGCTGTTCGCCACGGCTCTCGGGACGGTCGCCTTGGCCCTCGCGGCGCACCAGCTGAAGCGCCGGCGTCGTCGGAAGAAGCAGCTTGCCCCAGAAAAGGTCGTTGCCAAGCCCGCAGGGGTCCCGGTCCCCATCTTGCCGACGAGGCGGGTCCCATCCGTGAAAAAAGGTGTGTACTCGATGGAAAGAGAGTAAGACGATTATTATTATTATTATTATTATTATTATTATTATTATTATTATTATTGCCTGACATTATGATTGTTGATGTGTACGTATGGAGGCTGAATCCCTTCTCAAGGGTGTTGAACCTCTTTCAGCCCGTGGGCCGAATTCCATTCTGGAGAAGCTCTCGGGGGCCAGCTTCCAGTGGTGGGCTGGGCCAAAGGCAAAGGGGGCGGGGCCCCAAATGCCAGCCTTTTTTAGCTCTTATTGCTTGTCACGAAGCCTTAGAAGAGGCATTTCAGCCTTTTAGAATGGGGGGGGGGGAACTGCACAAAAGCTGGGAGAGCCAGCGTGGCGTAGTGGTTAGAGTGTTGGACCGGGACTCGGAAGAGCCGGGTTCCAGTCCCCACTTGGCCATGAAGCTCACTGGGTGGCTTTGGGTCAGTGACACTCAGCCTAACCTACCTCACAGGGTTGTTGTGAGGATAAAATGGAGAGGAGGAGGACCATGGAAGCCACCTTGGGCTTCTTGCAAGAAGAAAAAGGCGAGATATAAATTTAATAAATGTAAAATAACCCACAGAATGATCGATGGCTCGATGAAAGGGGGTGGTGCCGGGGGAAGGGGGCATGGTCATCGGGGACTTCAGCAGGGCCGGGTTTGGCCCTCAGTTGCTCACCCCTACGATAGAGAGACATGCTGGGGAGGGGTAGCTTGTATAGAAGGAGGGTCTAAATCCTGCTTGTACCCCCAACTCCCTGGTAACCTTCAAAAACTGTAGCTATGGGGGCGGGTGTTACAAAAGGTGGGATTTCTTATGGCCAGCACTGGCCCAGGTTCTAGGTGGCCCTCGATGCCCAAGCGACCGTGCTGTCGTGACCTGAGGCTCCTTGCAATGGATTGTGGGACAAGCTTAGGGGGCATACCCATCCTGGCTGCTGCAAATCAGGTGTTGTTTTTTCTTGCCCTGTTATTCTATTTAATTTTAAATTATATTTATACCCCACCATTTCTCCTCTTGCAAGGATCCCAAGGCAGCTTACATAATCCTCCTCCTCTCCATTTTATCCTCCCAACAACCCTGTGAGGTAGGTTAGGCTGAGAGTCAGGGACTGGCCCAAAGTCACCCAGTGAGCTTCATGGCCGAACGGGGACTCGAACCCGGAGCTCCCCAGTCCCAGTCCAGCACTCTCACCGCTACACCACGCTGCCTCTCGATGGTGTTTTTCAACCGGACCCGGGTCCCTTCTCGTTCCAGGCTACTCCAGCAGGCGCGTGCAGAGCCCGAGCAGCAAGAGCAACGACACGCTCAGTGGCATCTCCTCCATCGAGCCCAGCAAGCATTCCAGCTCCTCCCACAGCCTGGCTTCGGTGAGGGGTCGGCTTCTCGCGCCACCACGTTGTGGGGCTGAGGCGAGGCTGACACACACACCCCTGGAAGGCTGGCGTTTGCAGAGACGGCAGCCGATCTGCGGAAGAGAGCGGAGGTCTTCTCTTCTCCCCGATGTTGCAAGCTTTTGCCGGCACTGGACTGGCGGCCGCCGCCATCCGTGCCACTGAGGTTTTGGGCCCTTTGGATTGGGCTCAGGTACCGGGAGCTGGTTCCGTCCTTCTCCATTTCTTTAAAAACGGGGCATGACTTCGTATGGGGTGATGTCCAGTGGGTGTAGTTAGAGGACGAGAAAGAGCAGGGTTTTAAACCCGGCTGTACCTGCAAGAGATGCTCTCTTCTCTCCTCCTGCCCCCTGTCCGCCCCCCCCCACCTTACTGGTTAGAAATATATGGGGCTACTATGTTTGTTTCTTGCATTTTACCTCTTCTCTTTCCTCCAAAGAGCTCAGGGATGACATGCATGGTTCTCTCCCCGCCCCCAATTTAATCCCCACAACAACCCTATAAGGTAGGCTAAGCTGAGCGAGAGGGTGACTGGCCCAAAGTCTGTTAGTGAGCCTCATGGCCGGGGGCGGCGGCGGGGGGGGGGAGATTGGAACCGGGGTCTCTCCTGGTCCTAATCAGATGTTCTCGCCAAGGCAAGGGGCATGCCTTATTCAAGGTCATGGTGGCTTTTAATCTTGAGGGCTGACCTAATCACGTTAATTACATCAAGGCTCCTGCTAGAGCTATCCCCCCCCCTCCTTGCATTGAGATTTCTGTCTGTCTTTCCTTATCTGTGGACCTTGCTGTTATTCCTGTGCTCCCCCCTATAAGCAATGGTGAATGGGTTTTGCAAACTGTCCCGCCTAGACCTTCCCCCTCCCCCATCTGTGCCTCTCTGTAGCAGCTTTCCCCCAAAGCAGGCCTTGCCGGATGTGTTGGACTACAACTCCCAGCCAGCTGCGGATGATGGAAGTTTTAGTTCAAGACTTCCAGAGGCCGCCACGTCGAGGAAGGGTATTCTGTGGCATCGGAAAGTAAATGCTTTCCTTGCTACACCAATAGATATATATTTTTTAAAGTATCTGGTAGGTCACTGTCAGACTGGACAGAAGAACAAAATGAAAATTGCCTAATTTGAAGGTGATGTCTGGTTAGCAGCAGATCACGCTCTCGAACTTCATCGGCAATCAATCCGTACTTAATTATAAGGGTTTCACTTTTATTAGCCCAAGAATGAGGAGCTCTGTTAGAAATGTGCTTTCTGCGGCTTTAAGAAGCTGAAATAGTTTTTTTGTTGTTGTTGAGGAGTGGGGGTTTGTTCCTTTTGAACTTTTAAAGAGTTGCCAGCCCTGGGGGCCTGGGTGGGTTTTCTAGGAAGCTGCATCTCTAAAAAAAAATATATATCCAGGAGCATCTGCATTTCTACATCCAGTGCTCCAGGCTGGGTAAAATGGGAGCCAACAGGTCTGTCTCTATTCCTACATCAGATATGGAGGTAGGTGGCAGGATTGAGGAGGTAGGTGGCAGGATGGCAGGATTGACTGGGAGCCGGTTTGTAGAGCTGCTTCTCCAAAGTTTTGAAGTAAGCTTTCTTTTTTTTTCTTTTCTTTTTTTCTTTTTTCTTTTTTTTTTGAGGGAGGACCGTCTAAATCCAGGAGGATGGTGATTTGCAGTAGATCCGCAAGGATTTCTGACTCCCAGTCATTTAACAATACCAGCAACAAAATGCTTCTCCCTCACTCTTAAGTAATTATACTGCTAAAATGAAAAAACAAACAAAAAGCTTGGGGTGAGCAGTACCGGAGTTTTGTGTGGATTGACTGAGTTTTGTTCAATTTGGATGCTCAAAACAAATTTCTGGGCTCAGAATTCTTTAATTCTAAGTGTCTTTGAGTTTTTTGGACCAGGCTCCATTTGGTGGATCTCAGGGTCTCTGAACCCCTGGAGTAGATCCCACAAGCCTGAAGTTTGCCCACCTCTGTTTTAAATATTTGAGCTTCTCTGTTATTTTTTTTAATTTTGATTTTTTTGGTCCTACTTGGGTTGAATCTCTCTGCCCGTCCATTCTTCTTATGCTTTCTGGATGGCAGGCTACGGTGAGGGGATACCTTTTCTCTTGTCTGGGGGAGCTTTCTCAAAGCTGGGTTCGCTCGTGCCCTGATCCTGCATGTGTTTATTCAGAAGTAAATCCCGGTCCTGGGCTGTGGAATCCGTTTTGCAAATAGAGTTAAGAAGCAGATTGGCAGCTCAGGCCTATGCTACGTGAGAGTCTGCAGTTTTCGCAAGGCTTGGGATCGCTGATCCAGTGCATATTTACACAGGAGGAAGCCCTGCTGTGTTCAGTGGAAATTAATTCCCGTGTAAGTATAGACGGGATTGCAGCAATCTCGCTGGGTTCAGTGGGCACCTCCTCCCAGGTAAACGTGCACTGAATTGCAGCTGTGGGTTTGCATGCACAACTATAATATACAAAGAGGTCGACAACATGATAGCCCACACAAAAGGGTTGAGTATGGGTCGAGTGTGGGGCGTCGCTGAACCATGGGTTGTTGTTGAAATGTGGGTTGTCGTGTTGTCTGAACCCAGCTGCGCTAGCAAGCCATGGCTTGTTAACCACCAACAGCCCACGAAGAGAACCCAGGGTTTGTTGTTGGGTTGTGAACTGTGGGTTGTTCACCGTGGTTTGTTATCTCAGCTGGGTTCAGACAACACGATAACCAACAACAACCCATACTCAACCCTTCAGTGAGGGCTTTCGTGTTGTCTGAAGCCAGTCACCGAGTCTCTAAATCAGTGTTCTCCAACCTTGGGTCCCCAGATGTTTTTGGCCTACAACTCCCAGCATGCCCCAGCCAGCATAGCTGGCTGGGGCATGCTGGGAGTTGTAGGCCAAAAACATCTGGGGACCCAAGGTTGGAGAACACTGGTCTAAATCGACTGGATCAGCCTTCTACAGCCTGATGCGCTCTAGATGGGTTGGAGTGTGAGCTCCATCACTTCAAGCTTGCGTGGCCATCTCCTGCCTGAAGACCAGTGGGTAAGAGAGAAATCAAAGCTGACCGACATCTGGTCATTAGCGGTCACAAAAAACACCCCCATGTGTGAGCTATACAGCATGCCCCCCCCCCCCCGTGCATTTTTACGCAGGAGTAAGCCATGCCGGCTTCCGTGGCGCTTACTCCAGTGAGTGTGCGTAGGATTGCAGTCACGCGCAGGGATTCCCGCAAAACGCCCCCCTCCCCACCAAAGCGCCACAGAGGTGACAAGCAAAGGAATTGACATCAGTGGCAGATAACAGAGTTAACAGAAGCAACTGCGTTTCCCTGATGCAAGGCGGCAGGAACGGGACGAACGGAGCCTTGGGTACATTCGGTTCCAAACCGAGCGGCGTCTCCAAATGGCCACGCTTGCAACTTTGGGGAGAAGAGAAGACGACCTCTGTTCTCGTCTGCAGATCGGCTACCATTTCTGCAAGCATTCTATGTTCAAGGACTCTTCCCCCCCCCCCCCCGATCCTGAGGAACTCCTTGAGCATGGGTAGTGGTGTGTGTGTGTCTGTCTGTCTGTCCGTCTGTCTGCTTTATTTATTTATTCATTCATTCTTTATTTCCTTTCTATACTGCCCATTACCCAAAGCTCTTTCGGTGGTTTACAAGACAAAACTTTAAACCGTCAGATACAATAAGATAGTAAAATCTAATATAAAAACCATGAGTTTAAAACAGAATAAAACCAAAGTAGTAGCCAGCAGCAGTGGAAAGATTCAAAAATGCACTAAGGGCGCAATCCTATGCATGTTCAGACAAAGAAAAAGTCCGACAACTCCCAACATTCCCCAGCCAGCTATACTGGGATTTGTAGAACTTTTCTCTGACTAAACATGCATGGGATTGCGCCATAACAGGATTTTTAAAATGGAAGGGCTAAAAAAGCCTGGGAGAGCAATAAAAAAAAAAAGGTCTTCACCTGGTGCCGAAAAACCCTCAATGTTGGCACCAGGCGAGCCTCTTTGGGGAGGGCATTCCACAACCAGGGTGCCACCACTGAAAAGGCCCTCTCCTTAGCCACCCACCTCACCTCATTCAGCGTGGGCACCTGGAGAATGGCCTTTGTTATTCATCTGCTAATTCTGCCCCTGCCCCCTCTACCATGCAGGACAAGCTCTTATCTCCGATCAGCAACTGATCTGAGAAATGCTCTTATCTCTGATCAGGAGCTGAACAGAAATAAGTGCTTTCCCCTGTATAGCACTGAAAACAAGCTCCTTTTTCCAGTGCTTATCTTCAGTCAGCAGCTAAGCAGAGATAAGAGCTTTCCCCAGCAGAGTGGAGGAGGTGGGGTCAGGGAAGGAAGCTACTGAGCAAAGATTCAGCCCCGTTTCATTTGCTCATTTTGTTCATTTATTACATTTCTACACCGCCCAATAGCCAAAGCTCTCTGGGCGGTTTACAAAGATTAAAAACCTTAAAAATACATTATACATAGTATAAAAAAACATTTATGTATAAACAGACAGCACATGCGCACCCCACCCCCCCAACTTCTGCACACTTCCTTCTGAGTAGCCGTGCTGAGGTTTGCCCTGCTTACTTGTGAGTAGACACGATGCTCACGCTTACTTCTGAGCAGAAGTGTGATTTGAAAGCGCTGCTTACACCACAGCTTGGAGGCACTGACAAACGGGGGTTCTTACAACCCTGGGAAAGATTGCATTAAGGCGCAAGAAAGAAGGGAGGAGGAACTTTCTTCTGATTATTGATTTGTTATATTTATATCTTGCCTTTTTTCCTGCAAGGAAGACAAGGCGGCTTACATAATCCTCCTCCTCCTCCTCTCCATTTTATCCTCACAGCAACCCTGTGAGGTAGGTTAGGCTGAGAGTCTGACTGGCCCAAAGTCACCCAGTAAGCTTCATGGACGAGTGGGGGGACTCGAACCCAGGTCTCCCGTGTCCCAGTCCAACACTCTCACCACTAGGCCACACTGGCTCTCAGTATGTACAATATTAGATCTGTATAGGGATTGCGCTGAGAGAACTCATAGCTGAGCTGGTCTGCGAATGGCACTGCGTTCTAGGTTTCCCTCCTCGTTTGACTCTGGAATGTCTGACTTGAGCCAATGCAGCATGGGGAGGAACTGTGGGGGAAGAACTCCGCCTAAATCTCACCCACCCTCCCCTCTAATCTGGAGCCTGCTTTGGTTGCAGATCCACCCCACCCTGTACGGTTGGGGTGTCTCTCCCCTGGGACATCGGAGAGGCCTGATTGTCCTTTCTGCTCTTCTCGCACACTAGATGGTGGCTGCAAATTCCTCCAGCCCGACACCGGCTTCTGCAGCACCCTGGGACACCCCGCTTGTGGAAGACCCTGGAGCTGGCGGGGACTGCAGCGCAGAAAACCTCTACTTCCAAGGTAAGGGGTTGCAAACCTTTGAACGTGAAAGCGCCTTTTGTGCAAGCCTGTGGCCATAACTGCGCCCCACCCCGCCCCCCTCAAGAAGAATCCAAAGATGCTGATCCCTATCGACAAACCAGCCCCAGCAGTTTTTATTTCCACCCTGAGAAGCTTTTTTATAAGGATCTTAAGGACCCATTCAAGACCAAGCAATCCCAAAAAACTTTTGCATTACAACAGGGAACAATCAATTGTTTCCCACTCAGCTACTGTGAGGATTGCAGCCCAGTTAAGAACATAAGGAGAGCCCTGCTGGATCAGACCAAGGGTCCATCTAGTCTAGCATTCTGTTCACACAGTGGCCAACCAGCGGCCCATGGGAAGCACACAAGCAGGACATGCGTGCGACAGCACCCTCCTGACCATGTTCTCCAGCAACTAGTGCACATGGGCATACCGCCTCTGATACTGGTGGTAGCATATAGCCCTCAGGACTAGTAGCCATTGATTGCCTTCTCCTCCAGGAATTTGTCCAATCCCCTTTTCAAGCTGTCAAAATTGGTGACCATCATGACATCTTGTGGTAGTGAATTCTATAGTTTAACTCTGCGCTGTGTGAAGAAGTCCTTCCTTTTCTCTGTCTTGAATCTCCCACCCATCAGCTTCATGGGATGACCCCGTTGGGTTCTAGTATTATGAGTTCAGAGGGAACAGGGAAGCAGGAGGGGGTGGGGTGGCATATGATATTGTCCCCGCTAATCGAAGAGTCCTGGAATTTCGACCCTGTGAGCCCTGCCTCTGCTACACCACTGCTTTTGTGCCGTCAGATCTGTTACTGTCTGTGTTAGTTCAACGGTTGCTCTTCTTCATTATATTATATAGTTAACTAACAGGAACATAGGAAGCTGTCTTTACAACCAGTGGGGTTCTCTGCGCACTGACTGGCAGCAGTGGCCCTCCAGGGTTTCGAAGGAGGGGCTTTCCTAGCTCTACCTGGAGATTCCGGGGGTTGAACATGGGACGTTCCGCATGCAGAGCATGTGCTCTGCCACTGAGCTATGGCCCTTCCATCGGTGTATATGGCACCTTATAGATCAGTGTTCTCCAGCCTTGGGTCCCCAGATGTTTTTGGCCTACAACTCCCAGCATGCCCCAGCCAGCTAGTAGTAGTAGGCGATCACTCGTGACCGAGTAAGATTGTCTTCCAGGATAAAATTACAAAAAGAAAATTCTAAAAAGAGGAAATTCTAAAAAATTGTGTAGACTCCAGCGATGGGTCCGTAAGTGACTGTGGAGGCCAATTATAGATCCACACAGCTTCCCACAGTGAGGACACAGGTTACCAGATGGAAGATGGTCCTGTAAAGGATTCGTTTGACGTGCTTTTCGCTTAGCACGTTTCTCCCTTTCACCTTGCATGTGGGCTTCTTCAAAGTCCATGGAACCTTTGTGAAAGGCCAACCTCCAGTTAGATTGCTCATGGGCCAGAGCTTCCCAGTTTTCAATGTTTATATTGCATTTTTTTAGATTAGCCTTAAGAACATCTTTAAACCTCTTATACTGACCACCGATATTCCGCTTTCCATCCTTGAGTTGGGAATAAAGTAACTGCTTTGGGAGACGGCAGTCAGACATTCGAACAACATGACCGGTCCATTGAAGTTGGTGTTGAAGGATCATTTTTTCAACGCTAGTGGGCATGCTGGGAGTTGTAGGCCAGAAACATCTGGGGACCCAAGGCTGGAGAACACTGTTATAGATATTAACAGACAAAGAATAGTTCATGCCCCCAAAGGAGCTCACTGTCTAATATAGTGGGAAAAACAAAGGGGGAGAAAAAGTGTGGGAGGGGAATGCCCGTTCAGGGTGCAATCCCATGCATGTTTAGACAGACAAAAGTCCTGCAACTCTCGGCATTCCCCAGCCAAAAAAATTCCATGGGACTGCAGACTCTGGCCGATGGATGAGGCCAGAGAAACAAGGGCCACTGGGAGGCTGCACCCCCTGCCTCCCAAGATAAACATCATGGCAAGGGGGAGACCAGCCTAGTCCCCATACACTGGCCAGAGAAGGAACAGCTGCAGGGAGCTTGTTTTGCTCTTCCCTGCCAGAAAAAAAACCCAAACAACATCTATAAGAACCTTGTCACTAAGAACTGGTGCCTGAGTTTTGCTTCCCCCCCCACCCTCCCAATCGCTTTTCCTTTTGTGTCATGTCTTTTAGATTGTAAGCCTGAGGGCAGGGACGGTCTTATTAATCTTTGTAAGCCACTCGGCTGAAGAGCGGAGTAAAAATGCTGTAAATAAATAAAATCCTGCAACTCCCAGCATTCCCCAGCCAGCATGGCTGGCTGGGGCATTCTGGGAGTTGTAGGACTTTTTTTCTGTCTAAACATGCATAGGATTGTGCCTTAAATTACTTTTATTGATTACTCTTGATGCAGCAGGAGGTTAGAGATGAGTAGGCTGTTGATCACTCCTTGAATCGCCTCTTATTTTTCACTCATTTCTCCCGGCTGATTTCGACAGGAAGTAATAAAACAGCAGGAACCGCAAGCAGGAAGCTTTTAATTGACATTGATCCTTCCGCAACAGGTTCTCCTGTAAACATTGTAGAATGGTCCTGGTGATGGGAATATTTTATTTATTTATTTATTTATTTATTTATTTATTTATTATATTTATTAATCGCCCATTGTGTAGACTCCACCCTATTGTGGAGTCTACACAATATGGACATTGCTGGAGAATAACGTGTTAAGAATCGCCTTTATTAAGCACCGCCATTTTAATTCTAGGACAACAAAGAATCTTGTGGCACCTTAAAGACCGGCAAATCTATTCCGGCGCAAGCTTTCGTGGACACTGTCCACTTCCTCAGATGCTTGAAGCATTAGCCTCAAATTGATAGGTTTATGTACACATGCTGACGTTGGGGTGACAGGTAAACTTTGTTGCGGGAGGGAATTGAAATGCAAGAAGTACAGACAGTGATAATTACTTCGACAGTTGCCTTTCACAGAACATTGTTGGATGATAACACAGGCATCGTTGCTACGGTGAGCTGATTAATGTAGGTAAGTGTGTTTAAAAACACGCACACACTTTGTCCTTCTTCAGATCAAAGGAATAGAACTGAATCTTTTGATTAATTGTACTCTAGCAATTTCGCATTAAGGCGAACTTGGTGTCGTAGTTTGGTACAGGCTTCCCCAACATGGCGCCTTCCAGTGGTGTTGGGACTACAAGTCCCATCACCCCCAGCTAACAGGGCAAGTGGCTCTGCTGCCTGGGGATGATGGGGGCCGTAGTCCAGCAAATCTGGTGGGCTTGTGGAGGCTGGTTTGGCAGCTGCACCAATATATTAACGCAAGACACTGTGTCCAAGGACGGATTTCTCTTAACTGGCAATGGTTTCGTGTGACGGTATTTAGGGTGCAGAATGACTGGCCGGAATTTAGATGCTCTTGCTGCTGCTTCCGCATGAAAGTATGATATTCTTGGGCCCCAATCCTGAAAATGCTTGCCTCCGCAGCTTCTCATGGACTCTTGTGAGAACAGGCAGGTGCGAGGCCGGGAGTTGCAAGCACTGCTAAGACAAGTGCCCAGACGACAGAGCCTCGTTCTTCTGGGCTTTCGTTTCCTTCGCCTGCGCACAAACGTATTGCCTTTGGGCCTTTCTTGCTTGGACAGGGATGGAGCTGTTCGAGGAGGCCCTGCAGAAGTGGGAGCAAGCCCTGACCGTCCGGCAGAGGGATCATACCACCGTCTCTGTCACCTGGGACAGCCCCAAAGAACCGGAGATGCTTCCGGAAGATCTCCCTGAGGTCAGGACTAGCTCTAGAATCTGGCCAGGATGGCCTTACACCAGAGTCCAAGGCCTGCACCCAAAGATTTGGCAGGTTAATTCAAGTCGACATGAGAAACTTTCACCTTCCTTACCTCTCCAGCTTTGAGCTACCTTATCAGGGAGGCTGGTGACTCCTATGTCAGTGGGGCTCCTTATCCATTGCAGCTTTTATTCTGAGCTTTATAGGAGCTATCCACGGTGCTCCATGGTGGTGAACCTACTTTGGGGATGGAGTACAGCATGTGATGGGCATGATCCAGTAAGCGCCATGTGTTTGCCGGCTTTAAACAGGAATCCCAGAAAAAAGAGTTTGCAGAGAAGCTGGAATCCCTCTTGAGCCGGGCGTACAACCTCCAGGAAGAGTTTGGCTCCACCCTTCCTGCTGACAGCATGCTGGTAGACCTGGGTGAGTGGTGCTGGGAGTGAGTGGCGCAGCTGTAAAATAAAGGCAGAACCGACATCCAGAGTCTCTCGCCCAGTCTAGCAGGGGGCTGTTGCAGGGGTGGGGTACCTCTTTCATCCCGCGGGCTGAAGTCGGTTTCAGAGAAGCCCTCGGGGGGGGGGGGGATTCCAGTGGTGGGCGGGGCCAAATGCAAAAGGGGAGGGCCCAAAATACCCAAACGACAAGCTTTGGTTTGAACTCGTACTGCCAGTAACTAAGCCATAGGAGAGGCATTTTGACCTTTTAGAATGGGGGAAAAACTGTACAAAAGTTGGGAAAGCTCTAAACAATCAACAGTTGATCGAGAAGGGGGCGGGGCCATTTGGGGAACTCCAAGAGGGCTGGATTTGGCCCACGGAGTTGGGACCCACGGAGATCCCCACCCGTGGGCTCCATCTTTTTAAAAATATATATATATTTCTGTGTGGTGTGTTGAATGTTTTGTAAGCTGCCTTGGAGACGTGATGGCCAAAAGGCAGGATAAAATTCTTGAAATAAATGAGGATGAGGAAGTGGTGATGAAGGAGACCCTGAGTTTGCACTTTCCCTGTTTGTGAGAAACTCTGCTAGTTGGATCTGGTGCTGTTCGTCTTGCCAGCAGGTCTATTGTCACACCCTGGTTTTTCCTGTCATTCCCAGAGAGAGCCCTTATGCTCCCGCTGACCGAGGAGTCCCTGAGACTTCGGGCTGACGACGAAGAGGACAGCTTGACCTCTGAGGACTCCTTCTTCTCTGCTGCCGAGGTGACTCCAACTTTGTGTAGCTGGAATTTGCTTCTGTGAGGGGATCCCTTTCCACACTGGTTCGTCTGCCACAGAAAATGGCCTGCCATGGAAACCCAACATTTTTCTGAGAATCATGGGGGTTCCTAACCATTTTTGAGCTGGTGGGCATGTTTGGAATTTTGACAATGTTGTCAGTGCTCTCACAAAATGGGTGCAGTGGGGGTGGGGCTTGCCCATTCATAAAATGGCTGCCACAGCGGGCACAGCCGGTCACAAAACACTCATTTCCCTGAAGGAAAACGAGTGAGGCTGAAAGAAAAGTAATTCATTCCCCACAAGGAATAACGCAAATTTATATCAGAGGAACGGAGTATTTATTTGCGCTGACGAGTTAGAGCAATCTCAGCCACTTTGCTGCTGCTCACTTCCTATAGCGGGAGAGAGCCCTGCTCTAAATTGAGCCCTGAACAGAGGAAATCAAATTTGTGGAGCTAGGTTTATTCAACAGCTTCCTGCTGGAGTTACCTTTTTGAAGTTCTTTTGTGGAGAATGGTGACTCTCAGGCTGGCCGCAGTGTCCTAGGACAGGAAAATGTTCTCCCACTGGTTCCTAAATGTTGCAATATTTAAAAACATTGTGTCCTTTTGTATTCTCTGGTGAGTACAGGACTGACCTGTTAAGTCCTGTGTACACAGAAAAAGAGGTGTTGTTGGCAGGGGAAAGCATGTCATATTGGGGGGAATTAGCAGCTGAACTAATGGAACAGGACCACTTTGGCCTTTCCTGGAAGGCTCCTTTTCTTCCTCTGCCATGGAGGAAGCTGTGCAGGAGCAGGGCCGTGCAGTCCCTTGATACTTCTTACTCCTGACCGCTGATGGGTTGGTCGTTTCCCGGCTTTTGTGCAGTTTTTCCCCCATTGTAAAAGGTTGAAATTTCTTCGCCTAAAGCTGAGTTACGGGCACTAAGAGTTTTAAGCTACAGTATGCTGGTATTTTTGGCCTCCCCTGTTTGCCTACAGCCCCCCCTCTTTAAAATGGGATTTGGCCCTCTGGCTGAAAGAGGTTCAACACCCCCCCACCACCCCCGATTTAAAAGTCTCACCTTGAATTTGGGTTGGGAACAAGTTGGCAACCAGCGCAGCTGGCACAAAATGGGGCTAGATGTGTGCCTGTCTCCCAACCCCCTTGGAAAGCATGCCACAGCCTTCTGACCCCAGTTGAAGTTTCCAAGTAATCTTCAAGGGCAGCCCCGCATGGAGGCACCGCAGTCTAGTCGGGAAGTTACCAAATGCCTGGATCGGCATGGTGAGGTCTGACCTGTTCACTAACACCTTGCCTTAGGCTAGCTCAGTACGGCCAAAGTCTTTGGAACTTCTGGCATTAAGGCTACAGGCCTCTTTTGTCCTGTTTTTGCCTTTGGCACAGCTCTTTGACTCCTTGCGAATTGGGGAAATGCCGTTCCAGCTCTCCAAGCCGGCCGCTGCCTACGAAGAAGCCTTACAGCTGGTGAAAGAAGGAAGGATTTTGTGCAGGACTTTCCGGTGAGCAAGGGGGCGGCAGCGAATGGATCTGTCCCAGGGGGCATGGGAGCGCCCGATGCTCTCACACTGTGGAAGCCAAGCCATTGTGGACCTGATCTGTGCTAGGATGGGAGGCCGCTGGGAGCCCCAGTTGGGTCGCTCTGAGCTGCTTCACGCTTAAATGTTCACAGAACCGTGAGGCTGTTATTTGCGTTGGTCTGTCTTCTCCCCCTGACTGAATGTAATGCCCAAGGGTTTAGCAAGTGAATTACTGTAAACAGGGGTGGGCAACATGCGGGTCGCAAATGGCTCACCTGCTGCTGCCGAACTTGCCGCTGAAAATTGGCAGCCATGGGTGGCAAAAAAACAGGAATTTTGTTTCCAGATAAGGCCTGGGAGCACAGCGTTGCCGAACACTGAGAGCCAGTGTGGCGTAGTGGTGAGAGTGTTGAGACTGGCACTCAGGAGATATGGGTTCTAGTCCCCGCTCAGCCATGAAACTCACTGGGTGGCTTTGGGCCAGTCACTGACTCTCGGCCTAACCTACCTCACAGGGTTGTTGTGAGGATTAAATGGAGAGGAGGAGGAGGATTATGTAAGCCGCCTTGGGTTCCTTGAAGGAAAAAAGGCGGGGTATAAATATAATAAATAAATAAACAAGGTACACGTTCTCTGCATGTCTTGCTTTGAAGTAAAATCGCTGCTTTTTTGCCACATTTAGACAGTGCAATGAGGGGTACGGGGTACAGGGTACAGCCCTCAATGGGGTTCTGGGGGACAATGTGGACCCCCGATCCCCAAAAGTTGCCCATCCCTGGAATAAAAGCTTGGGGGGGGCGTACGGTTTGAATGAGAAAGTACCTATCCCTATTCCTTACTGGGCCAAGAAACCCCTTGTGACTGCCTTGATGAATCCAGCTTCATCAAGTGGAAGGGAAATGATATCAGAATAGTCATGCCATTGTCAAGCTGTAAGTTGCCGTAGAAGTGCTTAAAAACCAACATTTGACCATTGAATGCCTTGGGATACGTGGTTGCTGTGCGTTGCTAGAGTTTGCGAACACCATGTTTTCTCCTCCTCTTCCTCGTCTTCTAGAACAGAGCTTCTCGGCTGCTTCAACGACCACGACTTCCTGGCAAAGCTCCACTGCGTCCGACAAGCTTTTCAGGTAGATACCTTTTGGGGTCCCCGCAACCCTGCCATCCCTATGCCTGGAGGGGAAGGATCATAGCTTGGCAGTGGCGCTCATGCAGCCTCGATATGTATCTTTCCCGGGCCTGACTGCCCTGCCGTGCCGTGCCTGGTCCTGGGACGATGAAACGAAACGCTGATGAAACCCTAGGTCGGTCAGAGGGTACCTGCTTTGCCTGCAGAACATCTCAGGTTCATTCCCCAGAGTCTCCAGTTAAAACAGGGGTGCACAACTGTTCCGGGCCGCGTGTGATGCTGGCTTGGTGAGCGTGGGCCACAGGCACATATGCGCACATATACCCAAATATGCACGCCTGTGCATATCTGTACCTGCGCATATCCCAGCCATCCTGATACCAATAACTGGGATACTGCGATAGTCTGCCCTGGCTGAAGGCAGCTTGTTATCCGGGATGGCTCTGGTGTTTTCTTCGCTGTCCACACCAAGAGTTTTTTCTCCCCCCCCCCTCCCCCCCACTGGTCTCTCTCCTCAGGAGCTTCTTCAGGCGGACAGCAACCAGTCGTTTTTTGGGGAGGTGGGAAAAAGGATGATGATGGGGCTGATCACCAAGGCCGAGAAGGTAAGAAGGCCCTGTAGCAGGGAAAGGCAGCTTAACGGTAACTCCTGAAGGCCAAAGCTTTCTTTGCTGGCATTCTGAGCAGGACAGGCTGGCTGGGTTACCTGCCCTTTCAGTGTAGTTCTCCCACAGTGCCCTGTGCCGATGGTATACCGGGGCATTGTGGGGACATTTTAAGTGGCAGCTAGAGCACTCAGGTGAGGACGGCTGGACTAGAAAGGGGAGTCCAGAGCAGGTGTCAGTGTTGGGCCCAGCTGTTGGTGGGGCCGCTCAGAGCAATGCTGCTGCCCACCACTTCTGCCGGGTAGGCCTACCAGGGCATGCTGCCGCCCACCAAGGGGTACAGTGCTGAGGGCCACCTCACACTTTGAGTTGGCCCAAATTTGAAACCCTTCTGCCCTACCCTTTGTGGCGTTAAAGCAGGGGCGTGGAACCTTTTTCAGCCTGAGGGCCGAATTCCATTTCGGAGGAGCTCTCGGGGGCCGCATTCCAGGGGTGGGCGGGGCCAAAGGCAAAATGGGCAGGGCCAAAATAGCAGCATATTTGAGTTCAAAGCTCCTACTGCTGGTAACCAAGCCTTAGGAGAGGGCATTTCAACATTATAGAATGTGGCAGGGGGACTGCACAAAAGCCGGGAACTCAACAAAGAATGGTCGGGCCGCATTTCAACCCCAGGCTGGCCAGATTTTGACTGTGGGCCTGAGGTTCAACACCCCTGCATTAAGGCAACTTAGCAAGTCCCTGCCAAAGGCTTAATCACCACTCTTAATGAAACTCCACAGTGCATTCCAGTATTGATTTTGCAAGCAGCAAAGAAACCTGCTCCGTTCTAGCTCCTGTCGGTCTTCTGTGTCTTCCCACCAGAACACCAAGGGCTTCCTTGAAAGCTACGACGAGATGCTGCGCTACACGCTGAGGCCGGAGACCTGGCCAACAACGCAGAAGGAGCTGGAAGGACGTGGGGTTTGTGGAGGTTCCCCCCCCCCCTTTGAAATGACACGTGTTTTTACTTGGTCCTGCCCTGGAGTAACACTGTGGGTGGACTGGTGGTTGTGTAATGTGCTTTTTATTTTATTTTATTTTTTTGAAAACATAAAATCCAGCTGTTAACTCAAAACTGTCTCCGTCCTGGGCAAACCACACCGGTTCCTTGGTTGGTGGAAAACAGGTCAACTTGGCCAGGGTGGGCAGGAGGTAGATCTCCAGATGTTTTGGAGTTCAGCTCCCAGCATTCCTGAGCATTGGCCATTCTAGCAGGAGCTTCTGGGAGTTGAAGTCCAAAACATCTGGAGATCTGCCCAGCCCTGCTGTAATAGACATAGTGCGGTGTTATAGTCGACATGGGACTTCACATTGAGTGCAAAATGTAGCATCCTGAGAATTTTGGCGACTAATTTTTTTAAATCTATCCTATATTTAAAGCAACATTTAGCTCTGATGAATGTGGAGAGAGGCTTACAGGTGTGTGTGTGTGTGTGTGTGTGTGTGTGTGTGTGTGTGTGTGAGAAGCCTGGCGAAAGCTAAACATCTGTCTAGTCCTGGGGTCTCCCAACACGGTGCCAGTAAAGCCCCAGTATAAATCTGAGCTGCTACTTGTTTTACGCTTCTCTCTTTTAGAAGGACATTTTAAATGGTGTATTTTTATTGTAGCTTTCCTTTGTTACTGTGCTTTGATATATTTTTTAAAAACGTTTTATTTTGTTCTTCTGTATCTCTAAGCTGCCCAGAGAATATCTGTAGACGGGCAGCCTTATACATTTAATGAAATGAAATCAATCGAATCGGATTTGGTTGGCCGCTGTAGGACGCAGAATGCCGGATGGGGTGACCTTCTGCTCTGGTCCAGCAGGCCTGTGTGCTCTCGATTCTGGTCTGTAAACTCGCCTGTCTCTCCCGCCCTCCGGCCAGGTGGTTTGCATGAGCTTCTTTGACATCGTGTTGGATTTCATCCTCATGGATGCCTTTGAGGACCTGGAGAACCCGCCTTCCTCGGTGCTCGCCGTCCTGCGCAACCGCTGGCTCTCCGACAGCTTCAAAGAGACGGTGCGTCCGCTCAGCCCCAACGGCCATGCTGGCTGGGGATGATGGGGATTGTACTGCTACACCTCTGGAGGACGCCAGGTTGGAGAAGGCTGACCTGGACCGGGGATGTTGAACCACTTTCAGCCTGAGAGCCAAATTCCACTAAGGAGAAGCTCTCGGGGGCCGCATTGTAGCGGTGGGCGGGGCCAATGGTAAAAGGGGTGGGGCCAAAATACCAGAAATCCCTGCATATTTTAGCTTAAAGCTTTCCCTGCCAGTAACTGGGAGAAGCATTTCAGCATTTTAGAAGGGGGGGGGGGGGAGAAATGAAACTGCGCAAAAACTGGGAAACCACCGAGCAGTTGGCGGTAAGGGGGTGGGGCCGTGTGGATTGGGGCCCGCAGGCCTGAAGTTCGACAGCCCTGGCAAACAGAATTGAAGCCCAAGTCCTGCTGAAAGCAATGGAATGGTGCAGTCATAACTTGCTCAAGGTCCTCTTGATTTCAATGGGAGGTGATTTTGCTAGCGTGTGGACCTCCGGATGCATATTTTGATGGGGATGTGCACCTGAATTTGGGGTAACCTGCAGCAAGCTGTCTGGAAACAGCTGGATGAAGGTCTCAGTCTCCAAAAGATGTGTGTCCATCTTGTTACACATGTGAAACGAACGCGCGTGTGCCCTTTACCAAAAACACCAGCATATTTTAGCTTAAACCTCTTGCTGCCAGTAAGTAAGCCTTAGGAGAGGCCTGGCAACCTTTTGGAATGGGGGGGGGGGGGGGACCATGCAAAAGCTAGGAAACCACCACACGTTTAGGGGAAAGGGTGGGGCTGTCTGGAGAACCCCAGCGGGCCGTATTTGGCCCCGCCGGTGGGCCTGAGGTTCAACACCCCTGACCTAAACCATACGTGGGGGCTCCTGGTTGTAACAATTCATGTATATAGATAGATTACTTTTTAAAAAACAGGCAGCGTGACCCAGTTCTGTTTTTGTTTTTAAATTTCAGGCCCTTGCAACGGCCTGCTGGTCGGTTCTGAAAGCCAAGAGGCGACTTCTGATGGTAAGTGAAAGGAACGCGGAGAGAGGAGTACAAAGCATCTTCCAGGCTATGAACGCTGACGTTGTAGTCATGGTTAATGCGAACCAGGGTCCTTTATAAGCACGTGGTTGGATCCAGATTTAGTCATTCTTGGGGTACACCTAGTGAAATGAATGGGACTTCAAGTTAGCCATGGCCCATTGATTTCAATGGGTCCACCCTAAGTGTGACTAAATCTGGATCCAATCCATGGTTTCTTGGCCCACTTCAAACCATGGTTTCACTCGGTGGTTTGCCTGGCTTGCGTTGGTGGACATGTAGTACTTGTACGGAGCCAGTGTTGCATCTACATGAGGACAAGATGTGTGAACTGGAGCCCAGAGAACGTGGAATTTGGCTCTGATGCTCATAGGGTGCTCTGTGACCTCATGCAGCCTTCCCATCCTAAAGCACTGGAAAATGTGCAACTGGGATTGCGTATACGGAGCGTCCCCTTCCGTGAAGATGTGGCGCAATTCCGCGTTGAGGTCTGTGCATGCACAGTGGTGCCCGTGAATCTCAGGTTGTGGCCGGTGTGTTGCAAAAATGTCACGAACCCATGTTTTTCCACCACGCATCAGGTTCCAGATGGCTTCATCTCTCATTTCTACTCCGTATCGGAGCACGTCAGCCCCGTTCTGGCTTTTGGGTTTCTGGGGCCAAAGGAGCATCTGGCGGAAGTCTGCGGCTTCTTCAAGGTAAACATTTTTTTTTATTATTTGGTGACTTGCTTTATCTAAAGCAAGGTGTTGAACCTCCTTCACCCCAAGGGACAAATTCAATTTTGGAGAAGCTCTCAGGGGGCTGCATTCCAGTGGCGGGCAGGGCTGAAGTTCAGTGGCAGAGTCAAAATGCGCTTTGCGGGCAGAAAGGTGTCAGGTTCGATCCCCAGCATTTCCCATCAAAAGGGTAGGAGATGATGATGGTGGGGGGAAGAGAAATTCCCTGCTTGAGATGTTGGAGAGCTCCTATTACTAGACTGCCTTAGGGTGTAATCCTATGCATGTTTAGACAGCAAAAAGTCCTACAACTCCCAGCATGCCCCAGCCAGCCATGCCTGGGAGGCGTAGGACTTTTACTGTCTAAACGTGCATAGGATTGAGCCCTTAGATGGACAAACTGACCTGATAAAAAGCAGCTTCCCAGGTTCTCAATCTTCAAAATGCCCCAAAGCTTTTTTTTTTTGTTTTGCTGTAGCAGACTGAAGTAGCTACCACTGTGGATTATGTAATGTTGATATTAATGTTTCTAATAATTTATCATTTATATTTCTAATCATTTATAATGACATAATTTATAATAATATTCTTATATAAATTATGAAACGATGGTGTCACTTTTATCTGTCTTTAACTATGGCCTCCAATGTGGTGCCCTTGAACGCCAAAGTATGCCCCCGGACACCTCTTTTAGCATCCAATAGCTTCCCTGCCCCTCCTGATTTTTTAATTTAGTTTCTTAATTTTTTTTAAAAAATAATAAAATCATTTTTAAAGGCCTGCCCTCTCCAGCACTGTCATCATTTGGGTTCAAAGGGGCAGTTTTTGTGTTTTGGAGCTCAGCCTCCCACTTCTGCCTTAGACTTCGGTTCTTGGGCAAGTGACTTTTTCTTTTGCTTTTAGCCTCACCAGTTTGCCTTCTGGGAAATGACTGTTCTGTGACTGGTCATGCCCCATGTGGCAGCCATTTTGTGAGAGCGCCCACGGCACTCTCTCGAAATTCCACCAACCCAGAAATGTTGGGGACCCTGGTTATTACATAGATATCTACGTCTGTATAATATCTACGCACACATGCATGATCGTTCTCCATTTCTATTATGCACATTGCATCGTTGGTTTATCTTTCTCTCCCAGCACCAGATATTGCAATATTTGAAAGACATGTTTGACCTTGACATTGTGAGGTACACAACTGTGCCGTTACTAGCGGAAGACATCCTCCAGCTCTCCCGACGCCGCAGTGAGATTCTGCTGGGATACTTGGGGGTCGACACCACCCCGGAGATGAATGGGACTCTGCCCAGCGACATTGTACCCTTGGAAGAGTTTGACTAAGCTCACTTGTGTAGGCTGGAAACCTCCCAGCTTTTAAGGGGTTTTCTTTCATTGGGAACAGTTTACCACCACAATCAAGTGGCTTTATCAGTGGCAGAAAGACTCTCTTTCGTTCTCTCTTTTTTCCGTCCCAAGAACAATTCGAGGCATTGGCTGACTGCCCAGATGTTTCTAGCTACATCCGGAGGCTTTGCAGGGAGCGTTCGAGGACACTCGATGAACTTGCTGTCCGCTCTCCTGTCGTTCCTCATTAATTTTAGGTTTTTAAACTGTAGTATAAATTGTCAAACACCTGGGCTTAGCCCTCTTTATGCCTCCCTCCACCTGGGTCTTGCAAGGGGGCATTGCACAAGAACACTTTCCCTCCTGTTTCAACATGTGAGCAGAAGATCGGGGGAGGGTCAGGAGAGACACAGAATTTTTTACTTGGCGGTTCATTCTGATTGCTGACTTTTCCTCGATTCCTTTAGTTGTTGTTGTTGTTTTAACACGATTTGTTTTGCCGTGTCTATATGTACATTCTGGTTCACCAACTTTGGTTTTGTTTCAACGTCACAAATTTTGGTCTGTGTGATGGATCTCCTGATTGCATAGGGAGAAATATGCCCTCCCCCTGCCTCGCAAGGGGGAGCAAAAGTTTCTGGAAAGCACTGAAGAACAACCCCTCGGAGGTGCTTGGGGACTACATTTCACATCGCCCCCAGCCCACGTGGCTGGCTGGGGCATGCTGGAAGTTGTAGTCCAGCACAGCAGGAGGGTGCCAGGTTGGGGAAGGCAGAACTAGAGCAGGGCTCTCCAACCTTGGGTCCCCAGATGTTGCTGGCCCCACAGCTCCCAGCATACCCAGCCAGCATGGCTAATGGCAAAGGATTCTGGGAGCTGTAGGCCAGCAACATCTGGGGACCCAAGGCTGGAGAGCCCTGAACTAGAGAATGCTTTAGTAAAATGGAGAATTTCTGTGGGGACTCATGACTTGTGCGGGAATTACCAAGCATGTGAGGGTGAGCTAAAATTCATGTTTTTCTCCCTCCTTTTCGCTGTCCAGATGCCGGGTGAATTCCTTCATCTGCACGGAGGCTAGTACTAGACCCAGGCAGGGGGATTGGATTGGAAGTCCCCCCACATGCCCTTCCTGTAGGCTCGCAAAGTTGGTGGTCCACCAGTCTGGTGGTCCTGCCAATGATGTACTGAATCCCTGCTTGCTAAGGAGGATCCCCCCTGTTCCTAAATCTTACGCCTGGCATTCCGCATGACGCCCCGCACGGAAGTAGAGACGGGGGAGTGGACCTTTGTCACCAAACCACAGGCGTAACATGTCTCTCTTCTTAGAGAAGGAACGACAGAGAGTCACTAGCGGGGGAGTACTGACAGCTGGCTGCTTCTCCAAGAAGGAGCACTGGTGAGGATTGGGTCCCAGCGCTTTCATAAAGCTCCTTCTACCCTCCAGTGCCATGACCAGGAACTCTGCAGTGCCTTGCACGGCAGCCACTGAATTGGAACCGCATGTTAATTTAGAGAGGTGGTTTTCGAATGAACCATTCTGGGAAACCCTTGGGAGAAACTTGGCACGGAGGTTTCCCCAACGGACACCACGGCTGGCCTTTCGTCACGACGCAACATCACAGCAGAGGGACCGTCGGCAACGTAAGGTGCCCTGATTGCAGGTGGGCTGATGGTTTGGCCCCACAGATCCAGTAGGCGCACCTAGAAGGTGTCCCATAATCCTCTGCAGAACATGGCAGAATCTCAGTGCGCAGATTGGCGGGGAAAGGGGATCTTCTGAAGGTAGGAAATTCTGGAAATGTTGACGCCACCTGTGTTGAGTAGCCTGTGGGAGTTTTATAGCAAGTGTAAGGGAGCTGGTTTCTTAGCGATACAGAGAGTTGCTGGTCGCAAACGCATTAATCCGTCCATGCCACGAGTCTATATACGAAAAGGCTTGTGAGTTGTACAAGGAGAGAGGGATTCAGATGGTGAAGGATATAGTCTAGGCTGTTGATTGTATGAAATACTGGAAATTGGGGGGAGCAGGAGATGGCTTCCCTGCTAGTTGTATAGGCAGTAGTAGCTTGGCAGAATTCCTCAGAGAAAGATTTGAGGCGAAGGCCCAAACCAGCCTGGCCCAACCCGGAAAGGACAAATCGCGGGAGTGCATTTTGTGCAAACGCTGGGAACTCTGGTTTCTTCTAAACCAAGGTAGGTTAAAATTCTAAATATATCACTTATTATTTAGTCTTTACCGTATCTATTTATAACTTGGCTAAAGCAAACCAGGATCAAACCATGGTCTGATGTCCTGGTTTGTTATCCAGTGTTGGTTAGAGCACACCACGGTTCCCTGAGTTCGTATGTAATGCAGATCCGTGGGTTTGTCCTAAATTGCAAACGGAACCTTTCATCTGGGATGTGAAGGAGAAGCATGTGAGCCCGCAGTTTGTTCGCCATCACCTAAGCCAGTCTTCCCTTCATATGTCTTGGACTACAGCTCCCATCAGCACTTACCATCGGCCATGGTGTCTGGGGCTGATGGGAGTTGGAATCCAAAAAATGGAAGGATGGCGGGTTGGGGAAAGGCTGATCTAAGCCATAGTTTGGGTGATCCTCTGAACTGGGCTGGACCGTGACCGATTCCTAGCTGATGAGGAGTTTTAACCTGCTCTGCCATCTGGAGATTGAAGAATATGAGGACAGAAACTCATTTCAGTCTGAGGTGCCTGCCCCGCTTGTCTTAAATTGCAAATAAAGGCCTTGAAATTTAAATCTTGCTAGCCAACCATGTGCCAGAAGTTTCTGCCCTGTGGGAACTGTATCTGTTGTCGTCGTGTACATGCGAGTAAAGATTCCAGATGCCTGCTTCTTTCCCCTATTGCAAGCTTCCCCAACCTCAGGTCCCCTAATATTGTTGGGCTGTAACTCCCATCATCCTCAGCCAATAGTCAGGTATGATGGGAGTTGTAGTCCAACAGCATCGAGAAGAGGTGAGGTTGGGAAAGGCTACCCATCAGCAACCA
The DNA here is from genome assembly GCA_021292165.1 of Shinisaurus crocodilurus. NCBI lineage: Eukaryota > Metazoa > Chordata > Lepidosauria > Squamata > Shinisauridae > Shinisaurus > Shinisaurus crocodilurus. The sequence continues at coordinate 1,601,192 of JAHFWL010001188.1, read as the reverse complement.
TCGCCTTGGGCTAGGTCAAAAATCTGGTCCCCAAACCCACATCAAGCGAGACTTCCTCAAGAGTCAAACTGGATGCGGTGATAGTACATCTTTTAACCCGAGTCTGGATTTTTAGAGGAGAGGGGAGTTGAACCACCTCCATGGATGCCACTTACCTCCCCATAGCTTTTCCAAGTATTACACTACTTCAGCCTTCCTGAAACGGGCCCACTCCAGATGTGTGGGGCTACAGTTCCCATCATCCCTAGCCAGCATGGCTGGGGATGATGGAAATTGTAGTCCCGCACATCTGGAGTTTGGGGGTGGGTGCACTTTAAATACTAGTGAATTTCCACTATGCAGTATTCTTACAGAGGCAGGGAATCCTTTTAAATTTGGGGATGCGATCCCCGAAATCTTTTATAGCACTTCCGTTCCGGGAGGGAACCGGTGTGAGCATCGAAACTTATCTCTGTTCTGAGGGGGAGGCTGAATTTTGCGCAGGGATCATTCCGGGCATAAGGAAGTCGGAAGGATGTTAGAAGAGCAGAAAATCACGTGTGAGCAGAGACAGGGGCACTTCCTCAAGGTAATTTGGGGAAGGAAAATGAGAGCTTAGAACGCAGGGACGCTTTCAGAGGGCTGAGGAGCAAGAATCACAACTCACAGAAGTGACCAGAAGAAAAATGTATATGGCCTGATCAAACTTCTCTTTTAAACAAAATATGCACCATCCGCTGCCCAGTGGACAGCCAAACTCTTGACAAGCGTCAGGATTGTGCAGAATGGAAATCCTATCTAGACTGCTGGCAAATGTGTTGAGGACATGTTGCTAGTTCTCAAGGTCCACGTGGGATGTTCTACTGTATAAGCCCCCTTGAAATGAACAGGATAGGGTCTACACTATGGCCCGGTTGTTTATCTCAACAGGGCTTACGTGCTGGGACTTTTTGGTGGATTGGGCTCTTGGGCTGGCCCATTTATATACATTTTGCTGGCTAAGGCAGCGGTCTGAAGCACATGTAGATGTAGGTCCTATTGAAACAAACAAGACCAGCTAGAAATGTGACAGCCTGGGAAAAAATGCAGGCGGCTGGGGGGAGAGATATTTAAAAAACAAACCAGAAAAACCCCTTTTCCCCAGGGATTTTATTGAAAATTTGGAGGAAAAAACCCTTCTTTTTTCCTGAATTCTTCTGGGGGTTTTCTCCAGTATTTTTCCTCAACCCTTCACACCTCTAGGCCTAACTTCTGAGTCGATGGATCTTTTTGAACCGGACTGTGTGGATCTTTGTGCTGTGACGTGGACGGAGAAGGAAAAAGAAGTTTTCTCTCTTGCAGTCCTGAGCATCGTAAATAAGGCAATTTTTTGGCCTCGTTTTATCTTCCTCCCTGGTACAGGGCCCCATTCCTTGGGTTTGTGCAGGTTCAGTTCCTAGTAGAGTGTCAGGATGTGTGTCCTGTAAAATCACATCCCTCCCAAATTCATCCCAATTGACTGAACATATTCTCCCTCTCTTGGGTTTTACCTCTTCGGGAAAATTTCTTAATTGGCTCTTGACACAAGCAACCAAAATTGCTTTCCCCAACCTGGTGCTCTCTGGATGTGTTGGACTACAACTCCCAGTGTCCCCCCCCCCCCAGCCAGCATGGGTCCAATACATCCGGAGGGGCCACAGATTGGGAAAGGCGGTTTGGATGCTTTGATTGCTGCCCAGAGAACTACACTACACCTTTCAATAAATCTTTAACAATCAAGAGATGTGGCAGTGGTGATTTCTCGGGTCCGTTTTTGCCCTCCCCATCGCTGTCTGGCGCACCTGAAGTCCTGTCCACTACAGCCACAGACAGGGAAGCACACAAAAAGACTGGGGAGAAACGGGTGGCAGGAGCCATAGGGGCTGCTTCTTTCGATTTCAGGGGTGAATTCAAGGGTGCAGGGTGGATCCAGGGGTGCTGTCGGGCAATCCCACCCATTTTGATTTTAATCAAAAGGATTGCAGCGGGGGTTTTGTGGGGGGAGGAGGTGGTGTTGGGGAACAAACAGAACTATCCCCATCATTCTTCCTCCAGGATTTGCGTTGCGTCTAAAATTGACGGCTGTGAATACGAAAAACCAACACTAACGAAGTGGTGGCTCTTTTTGCTGAGGCCTCTTGAGATGTTGACTCTCCCCCAAAACGGGTTTTGGTGCCCCATTTAGTCCTAGGAAAAAGTGACCATGACTTGGGAAGCATTTTCCAAATTTCAGGGCCCTTTTCAGAACCTGGTTCCTTAGGTTAAACTATTTTGGAAGGAAGGGGGCACACTACATTTTAAACGATCGAGCTACTTGCTTGGGGATCTGGTTTCTTCGGGAGCATGACTAGGGGTTGCCAATGGAAACAAACCCTGCCTAGACTGCGCCTGCATCTTTAACATTTGTGCATGAACATCTGTTAATGTCTGCAGCTCAAGAACCTGTTAAAGCAGCCTACTCCAATCTGCCGCCCTTCAGATGTGGCTGGCTGGCTGGGGGTGATGGAAGTTGTAGTCCAACACATATGGAGAGTGCCAGATTGGGGAAACTGTGTTAAAAGAATGGGAGCTTCTTCTGTTACCCCTTTTTAAAGGACATTCCTGTGAAATCTGAAACTAATGAATGTAACTTTCGTGCCTAATTTTTCTTTTTTCCTACGCTGTAAATATTCATCTTTTGTTTTTTGCACTGCCTCTCATCCACTTTGCAACTAAAACTTTCGTATCCTGTTAGGATTTTTGGCATTTAAAAGCAAAGTCAAATAAATATTTCCTTCATTCTCAAACTGGTCTTGAGTGTTTGTGCTTTTCCCTTCTTCAGGTTCTGCTTGTAGACTCAAGATAAACATTCTTGAGACCATCTACAAGCAGGTGTGTTGAACCACTTTCAGCCCGAGGGCTGAATGCCATTTCAAAACTACTCCCCCCCCCCCCCCGCTTAAAGCTCTTACCGCCTGCCATGACTAAGCCAGTCAATCGGTGATCAAGGAACGGAGGTGGGGAAGAGGGAACCCCAGAGGGACAGATCTGGCTCCTGGGTGCGAGGTTCAGCACCCTTGCACTAGAGCAAAGGGGGCAAACCCATCAGCCTGAAGGCCACGTTTGGGTGTGGAAATTGGATGTCGGTCCTCAACTGCCTCCAAACCTGAGGTGGGGGATTGTTGAACACCTGGTGGGGTGAAAGGACTTGTTGAAGAAAATGTAATGATTTTAAGGCATATCCCGAGGTGGCAGAGGGCGTTCGACCTTTTGCAGCGGCTTGAATCAGTGGTGGAGCGCCGATCGGCCGCCTTCCCCAACAATACTCTCTCCGGATGTGTTGAATTACAACTCCCAGCATGCTGTGGGTTGCAGTGCAACAAGTGGAGGGCTCTGGGTTGAGGGAGGTGGCTCATGTAGCACAGAGCGGCTGACCGGGAAAGGAAGCTACATCGTGACAATACAGCATCCTTCCTAGGGGTGCTGCTGGAAAGGGGCAAAAAACCCTTCTCTTATTGAGAGAATAAGAGCTGGAATAATAGTGCGGGGGCAGAAGACATGTGTTTGTGCGTTGCAAGAGGAAACAAAACTGCTGAAAATGAGATCTAGCCACCCAAACTATCTTCTTGCTTTTCTTTTCCTTACCTTGTTTTCCTTTCTTCTCTCCGGCTTTGCTTGGCCTTGCCTATAATTGCATTATTGCATCCTGGGAATTGCCTTGCAGGAGGAGAGACTCCCGGGAGTCAATCTGGGGAGTAGGAGAAAGAAGGAAAACAATCTCTCTCACTCTTTCCATCGTGCGAACCTTATATGATAATATTTCTTACACATGGCAGATTTTTTTTTTCCGGCTTGGCTTCGGTGCTGTCCTATTAAACACTGAGGCACGAGGGGCCAGTACAGCAGATGAGCTGTCTGTCTAGCAAATCTTTGCTTTTATTTAATTCCTCTTATTTATGTGAACTTCCCTTGAAAAACAGCAACTACACTTTCTCTTTAAGAAGGTTTTTTTGGGTGTGTGTGTGTTGTAGCATGCGGAAGAGAGAAAGTTAAAGCTTCCCCCCACCCCAGCTACAATCCCCCTTAAAAACTGCCTTCTACATGACACTTAAGCTCAGGGCAAAAGCCTTCCAGGGACACAAATGGTTACTGAAGGCTCTGTGGAAGGGATCCAGGACACTGGGAAGTAGGTCTCATGGCCCTCAGCCCTAGCAACACCCTTGTTTGCAGCAGAACAGTGCTCCAGTGTCTCAAGTCCACTTTAACTCTGGCCAACCGGAGGCCGATTTTTAGAAGAAACAGGAATAAACCCAGTTGTCATTAGGAGGCTGCTCTCCTTTGACCTTGGCCAGAGAAGAAGCCATAAGAAGAGCCCTGCTGGATCAGACCAAGGGTTCATCTAGTCCAAGCATTCTGTTCACAGTGGCCAACCAGCTGCCCACGAGATCCCAGAAGCAGGCCATGGGTGCAACAGCACCCTCCTGCCCATGTTCCCCAGCAACTGGTGTACATAGGCAGACTGCCTCTGATACTGGAGGTAGCATTCAGCAATCGGGACTAGTAGCCATTGATAGCTTTCTCCTCCATGAATTTGTTCAATCCCCTTTTAAAGCCATCCAACGTGGTGGCCATCACTATGCCTGTGGAAGTGAGTTCCATAATTTTAAGGCAGACTAGCAACACAATCGTATCCCTGTTTCCTTGGAAGGAATTCTCCCTGATGTCAGTCAGAGTTGGGCCATGGGTTCAGGGAGCTGCTTCCAGGGTCCACAGCTTGCACAGATGTTGGGAGGGCGTGCGTCCAGCCCGCTTACATACAAATCTCACTCCAGTTCCAAAATCTATGAAAAAAGAACGAAGAGACCTGTGGCACTTTAAAGACTTCAACTCACATTTATTCCAGCATAAGATTTCATAGGTTCATAGAGTTGGAAGGCCTACAAGGCCGTCGAGTCCGACCCTCTGCTCAATGCAGGAAACTAGAGGAGGGGGGGGGGGTCTCCCATCCAAGTAATGACCAGGTCTGACCCTGCTTAGCTTTCCACGCTCAGACAAGCTGACCCAGTGTGCATGGCGGCTCCATGTGTCTGATGAAGTGGACTTTGGTCCATGAAAGCTAGTCTAAAAGATCTGGAGGGCTCCAGGTAAGCAAAGGCTGAGGTAAATGGGCCCACGGTGTGATTGGGTATAAGGCAAACTATATGTTTATGTAGGTTTAGTTCCCCTCAGGTGTTGTCTCGGTGCCATTCTGAGGACCAAACTCCCATTTTGGCCCACAATGCACCTCTCCCGGCCAAGCTGCACCTCTCCCGGCCAAGCGGCCCTTCAGCCCGCCATCCACTTTTAAGACCCGATTGGTTGAGACGGGCAGCGGAGGGAGTGGGGGGGGGTAGAAGAAAGGGAGAGGACGAGATACGAGCAATACAACTCGATGATTGGCGAGAGGGTTCGGCCAATCGGCAAGCGGTACCGCGCCCCTGCCTTCCCTGCCATTGGCCCCCTCGTCTACCTGAGCCCCGCCGTGGATTGGACCTGCGGGAGTCCTTTCTGATTCGCTCTTGGACTCCGAGGAGGGGGGGCGGAATAGTCGGGGCCGGGGCGTTGCCCCCTGCGCCGATTGGCCAGCGCCTCACCTGCCGAGCGACGCGATTGGCTGAGTACGCTCCCTTCGGCCACGCCCCCCCGCGCGCCGCCCCATTGGCTGAGGCGGCCCGGCCCGGTATCCGGGTAAGATGGCCGCAGTCGGAGAGTGTCCGCTTGCCGTTCCGTGGACCTCGGTCTCCCTCACCCACGTCGAGTATCCGGCAGGTAAAGGCGCCTCGCTTCCTCCGCGCTGGGGCGGGCTTCTTTCGAAGCCGAGGCACGGCTCAAAGGGGGCCCCGGAGGGGCTCGGGTGGGAGCTGCCAAATAGTGAGCCATAGAGGAGCGGCGTTGGTGGCGGCCGGCCGCGCATGCGTGCTCGGACGGCCGCGGGGCTGTCAAGATAGTGAGCCACTGGCAGCCCGAGCGCGCATGCGCGGCACCCCTCGGCTCTTCGCTTGTTAGTCCAGAAACTGCTGAGCTTTCCCCCCCAATCTCCTTTTGTGCCCCATGCATCTTGGATCCTTTCTCCTAGGATCTTCCTCGACCCAACCAGCTCCCCTCCAGATGTGTTTTTATTTATTTATATCATTTAAAAATATATATTATTCCATCCTTTAGCCAAAAAAAAAAGGCTTACAAACACCAGAAATAAGGCATTCCAATCTAAAAGATACTACACAAAAGGAAAGGGGATTGGGGGGGGGGGCAAGCAAATTCAGGCACCGGATTCTTGGTTGCAACATTTAGCAGGGCACTGTGGAAGGGCTGTGTTGGACTGCATCTCCCATCATCCCCAACCAGCTTGGTGACATCTCTTTCCTCATCCCTAACACTCTGCTTCCCCCCCGCCCTGAAAATAGCAAATTGTAAACTCCACTTGGGATCAGCAACTGGAGGCTGCAGGGGGGCAAATCTGCCTCTTCATTATAAAATAATTGCAAAGTGAGGTATACCACTGCTCAAAAATGTACAATCAAACACAACAGTAACCCAGAGTATGGGTTGTTGCCTTACCCAAAATTTTCCCATGATTTGTCTGCCAGATCATCGCGCAAAGCGCAGGTTGTTTTTTCTGTACCTGCATGGTTTGTTTCCTCCTCTTTTGCCTGCTCCCTCCCTGTATTCCAAATGCCTTTGCAGTGCTGTAGTACAGGTATGTAGAGCGGGTGTAGGTTTTTTAAACCACTCTCTGTAGCCTGACAAAACAACCGATGAACAAGCCATGGATCTGGGTTTGCACGTAATGACAACCCATAGTTAAAACAACTGGGGTCTCTTCCTGGTTTTTTTGTGGTTAACAACCCATAGTTAACCTGTAGTTTTGGGTTTTGACGTAACAGCAACAGGATTCAATGACTCATACTCTGGGTTGTTGTTACTGAGAACCAGGTCGTAATTAACAGATTGCCTGATGCAGCAAAACGTGTACACGGGGAGCTGCCTCATGCCCATTCAGAGCCTTGGCTCATCTAAGTGGGTAGCAGCATACCAAGATTTCAGGCAAGAGTCTTTTGCTGAGGTCTAGGTGATTGAACCGAGGATCTTCTGCATGCAAAAGTGTGTGCTCTACCCATGAGCTTTAGCCCTTCCCTTCTAGGAAGCCTGCAAGCAGGGTGTTGAAACCAAACTCTTCCCCCTTGGTTTCTAAGTAATCGCCTTGATTAGCTCTAATGATGCAAAATTGCATTACATTTTTATCCCAGGTTTCTTTTCATGAGCTCCTGAAAGCATATGTGGTTCTCCCCACACCGCGCCCATTTCGCACTTGCAACAACCCTGATGAGGGCTGAGAGAAAGTGGCCGGTCCAGGATCCTCCGGAGAGCACCGTGCCCGAGTGAGGATTTTAACCTGCGTGTCCATAGCCGTAATCTGCCGCTCATAACCCATCCTTCCCCAGCCTGGTGCCCACCAGGTGTGTTGGGACTACAACTCGGCCAAAAGCAAGACAGTCCCTGTTGCCTGCAGGCGTAAAATCTAAAAAGACAGGACATGCAAAGGAAAAGGGACAGGAAGAGAAGAGGAAAAAATTTAAGTCTTTCTGCATGCTGGTGGGATGGCCCCTCCTCCCCTTTCATTTCCTTCAGTACAGCCTACTAGTGGAATGTCTTCTCCTGACATCCTGCTGGGAGGGGATGATGGGAGTTGTAGTCCAACACATCTGCTGGGCACCAGGTTGGAGAAGGTTGATCTGACCACTGCTTACCACAGAACGGTGGTTGGTGTCTGTTCTGATTGTTTTAATGTCTCTGTAAACCGGCCCTCCTATACGCATTTGCTTGGGATTGCCCTGTTGAATTCAGGAGACTCGTTTCTGAGTTTAATCATATTTTATATTGCATGATCAGTGTACATGCCACTTCTCAGAATAAAGGGATAATGTGATGCATCCAATCTGTGACTGCAACACCAGAGTAGTTTTTGTGGTTTTTAGAACCCTAAAGCACCTACAGGGGAGTCCAATTTTAGGCAGAGCAGTAATGCTAGGGCAGAGAGAGTTTCCTCCTGTACTGTTTTGTTGATCTAAATGCCCCCCCCCAGCTGCTATTCACCCTGGTAGGCAAAAAGCACAGGCAACTGTATTTCTCCCCCCCTCCCCCTGTGGGGTAATAGCAGCTTTGGATGGGGTGGGGCGTTCTGGAAATATAGGGGAAAGATTTAAACCCCACTGTTTTTAAAGTAAGTAACACAGTGTTGGGAGAACCTATTACAAATACCCTGTATTGCACATCATTTTAGGGTCTAACGTAAATTGTGTGTGTGAGTGTGTGTGTATATGAGAGAGAGAGAGAGAGAGAGAGAGAGAGAGAAATCCCTGCCCAGTGGAATTACAATTGGGCTGTTCCTCTGAAACTGATCCTCCCAACCTTGCAAGTGTCTGTTGCTTAGTTGAATTCTGAACCTTTTAGTAACTTGGGGCTTAAATTGTGGCAGGTCTTCTCTCTGCTACCTGTTCTCAATGCTGGGGCTCAACCCCAAAACATCACAAAGTGCCTCTGTGCAAACGCGAGCAAACCGCCGAAAGAGACCCCTCGCATTGGGAATTAAGTAGAAGGGCTTCCCTAGCAGGGTGTGGTGTTTCCAGGCAGAACTGCACCCTGGTGTTATTTTCCTTTTCTAGGCACTAAGCACTGTGGGAGTTAGACGCATTGTGGCAATAAAAAAATTAAAAAAAATCACATGTATTATTTATCTCTCTCTCTCTCTCTCTGTGATATTTAGCTCCCTCGTCTCATGTATCTTGCATTAAACTGGAATTCTTTTATGCCTCCAAGCTGGCTGTATTCTAGAGTCATGTGTTTGTAGCATACGAGTAACATCAGCCAGTTCCCATAATGTTGACATGGAGGTGTGACTGGGGCAGACAGAGCCTTTGAGTGAGAGGATATAGCTTTCAGGCAGGACCAATCCCCTGTTCTTTGCTCCCCCCCCCCACACATTAATTAATGGAAGCCACAGACCATTAAAAAAAAAAAAGTCCCAACAGCAACCCTACATGCAGGAAAGCAGGGCGGCAGCTGAACATCCGCAAAGCCACACCTTCTGTCCTCTGTAAAGTATAGCTCGGTGCTAGAGGAAATGGCTTGTGTGTAGAAGGTTCCAGGTTCAACCCCAGACCCCTGGTTCCGTGCCCATTCTCTTTAAGGGTTTTAAACTTAGAGGCGGCCTAAAAGTACTTTTAAATAAATAAATATAATAAAATTCTTGAGGATTTTGAGGGTGGCATTCCGAGGGGTGCTCCGGGGACCGGCGTCAAGGGTTGGCATGGTCGGGCACCTGCTCAGGGCCCACTCCCCAGTAGGGGTCCCACTGATAAGAGCCCGAGGGAGTTGTTCCTTGTCCTCACCATTTCAGCCTGCTTGTTCACCTGCCTCTTGCCCTGGCCCAGACAGCGGTGGTGGTGAGAGGAGAAGAGCAGGAGATGCCGCTGCCTACTTGCTCCCTGGCTCTCTGCCTCTCAAGAAGGCAGACTCACTGAGGGAGGGGGCCCACGGAGGGTGTCTTGCCCAAGGGCCCTCCAGAACGTGGAAGCCGTGCGTGTGGACCTTGCTGTCGTACTGTGCAAACTGAGCGCGATTCCGATGTTTCCCTGCTGTGTCACATTGCGGGGGAAGATCGGTAGTGGCGAGTAAGCTGTGCTTCAAGGAAGCTCTTCCGCCACCGCTGCTCTTCTCAGCAGGGACCCCCCCAACGTGCTGCTGAGGAGCCCCAGATTTCCTGAGAATGCAGATTGCTTCAGAAGGTCCGCGTACAAAAAAAATCAGGGGCCGTAGGTAAAGCTGAGAATACTCTACAGTACACAAAGAATACATCCAAGGGCTGTGCCCACCCCCGCCCAAACATCAAATGTGGTGACCTTAAATGTAGTGTTCAAATTTATGCAAAAATATGCACATTTGCTCATATTGCATTCCTTTTTATTTATTCATTTTACCCCGCTCTTCAGCCAGGAAAGGGTCGTAGAGCGGCTTACAAAGATTAATAATGAGACAGTCTTTGCCTTCAGGCGTACGCTCTAAAAGACACGACACAGAAGGAGAAGGGATTGGGAGGGAGGAGGACAGAAAGCAAAACTCAGGCACCAGTTCTTCGCTTCTACGTTCTTATGGGTGTTGTTTCTGGCAGGGAAGGGCAAAACAAGCTCCCTGCAGCTGTTCCTTCTCTGGCCAGAGTGTACCTGTTCTCTGCTGAAAGTTCTATTTCTCTCTCACACTCTCTCTCTCTGCTTTCTTGAGATTACAGAACCGAAGCTCATCTTTACTGCCATAAGGACTAGCAACTTCTTTATTGTTTTTAAACTAAAGCTGGCAGTCTCGGGAGGTTGAGTTCTGTGCTCAGTATGTATTTTTCTGCAGTGTTGGCGAGAAGGATCACCCCTGTTCCTGACCATATATATGTTTCGCTTTGTGCAAACTCTCGGGGCGCAGTGGGCGTTGCCATTCAGTTGGCATCTGTGGGATCTCCCACAGAACAGCAATTGCAAGCGGAGGCATTTGGAGGGTTTTATTTGGGCCAGATTTGTGCCGCATGCCACCTGTCTCATCTTGGCGCTGTAGTGTGAATTTCTGCTGCGGCTGGTTAAATTAATTGTTCCCTGCTGTGGGGCCATCTGCCCTGGTTTCCTTGTGCAGAAGTATGCTGTGTGTGTGTGTGTTTGCACTGAGACTGTATTCTGTTTATACGGTTGTAGAGGCATGTAGAAATCCTCCTCATCCTGCACGTGTCATCTGGTTCTAGCGCGGAAAGCATTCCCCCCCCCCCCGCTGCTCCTGCAAGGTCCGCTTGCCAGTTGTCCACTCTAGAGCGCCTATGTGAAACTAGTCACAATACGCACAACAACATATGTGACTCGCCCTGCCCTCTTGGTTTTCGGCCGATGGGAACAACATGCTGGATTCCAAACGTAAGAGTTCCCAGCTCTGCGTCCGCTGCTGATGTGCAAACCTGCACTGTTCCTTCCTCCCAAATTAGTAAAGCAAAGCCTGGAGCAGGGGCGCAAGAAGTGCAGGCCACAGGCGGCCCCCCCCAAGCCCTGTCGGGCGGCCCCTGGCATAATTCCGCTGCCAGGAAAAGAGAGGAAAAGTCGCTCTAGGAACAGGCTCTATGGTTCATGCTATAGATGGCTCACTCATAGATTTCATAGATCATAGAGTTGGAAGGAGCCTACAAGGCTATTGAGTCCAACCCCCTGCTTAATGCAGGAAACTAGAGGAGGGGTCTCCCATCCAAGTCATAACCAGGCCTGACCCTGCTTAGCTTTCCACACTCAGACAAGCTGAGCCAGCGTGAGCCACAGGCCTGTATATTCTTAGAGCGTCCTTGGAAGCGGTGCTCGGGGGTTCCTACCTGCTTCCTAGGGTCATTCTGGGCACGCTCTAAGAATGAGCCATCTGTAGCATGAACCATAGAGCCTGTTCCTAGAGCGACTTTTCCTCTCTTTTTGCAATCGGATTGGATCGCTGGGGCTCAGGGGGGTCTTCAGCACCTTGATGCTGTGGCAAGGAACTTGTGCCGCTGGTACAAGACCAGGACCTGTTGCTGCTGTCATGAGTTTCGTGTGTGAGCACACACATCTCTGGCCCCCACCACCCCAGCAGCACCTAATGCAGCCCACAGGGCCAAGAACGTTGCACACCTACGGACTGGTTTGGGGCCACCTCTTTCAGTAGCTTGGTTGAAGCGGTGAACGTGGACCTGGCCATCTGTCGGGATGAGAGACCCCCTGGGAGCCCATGTTGCAGTTTTCACATTCCAAACACGTGGGAGGGGGGCTGGTATGAAGGGGTGTGTCTGGAACAGGGGGTGCAGGACCGGGGCCCAAATCCGGTCCTCTTGGGGTTCCAATCCGGCCCTCCTGGGGTTCCTCAGACAGCCCCTTCCCCTGGCCCCACCGCCGTTTCCCTGGCCACCGACCATTTGGTTCTTTCCCCATCCTAGAAGGCTGAAATGCCTCTCCCGAGGGCGAGTTACTGGCAATAAGAGGTTTAAGCTCAACTGTCCTGGAATTTTTGGTCCTGACCCTTTTGCCCCCAGACCCCGCAAACCACTGGAATGGGGCCCCTGAGAGCGTCTCCAGAATTGGCCGTGGCTCTCAGGCTGAAAGAGGTTCCGCACCCCTGGTCTAGAAGGCCACCTGCTGAGTCTGTTTCCAGTCAAACCGGTGACCTGCTGTTCCATTGGAACAGAGAGCTTCTTACCATATGACCCCCCCCCCCCCCGGAGTCTTCCGTTTTTCTTTTTCAAACATGGCGGATATCCTGCGCTGAGCGATCGCGCAACCGAACGTTATGCCACAGGCAGACATCCAGCAGGAAATGGTGGTGACTGAGGTGTCTGTGTAAGGAGGATGTGGTTTGGTTTCCATTCATCCTTGGGGCGATGTTTTCATATTTTTGGCTATACTGCTGCGGTAAACCTCAAGTTTTCCTCTAGCATTTGGAGGGTGCTGTGCTTCTCTGGGTTTTCTATCTCCCTGCTCACAAAAATTAAACTATTATTATAACGTTCATTACATTTTTTTAGCCTCATGACATTCCGTGCAGTTGGTTAGGCTGAGAGAACAAGTGATCGATCCGCAGTCACCCAGCGAGCTTCAAGGCTGAGTGGGGATTTGAACCTGAGCCTCCCTGATTTGAGTCCCAACATCCCAGCTCAGCTTTTCTCCAACCTGCTGTCCTCCAGATGTGTTGGACTACCAACTCCCAGCATTCCCCAGCCAGCCTTTTGGAGAAGCTTTTGGGGACTGCATTCCAGTGGTGGATGGGGGCCAAAGATACTTGAATATTTAGCTTAATGGCACAGTCCTATGCATGTTTAGACAGAAAAAAGGCCTACAACTCCCAGCATGCCCCAGAAAAAAGTTGTAGGCCTTTTTTCTGTCTAAACATGAATAGGACTGCGCCCGAAAGCTCTTACTGCCAATAGCTAAGCCATAAGAGAGCTGGGAAACCACCAAACAACCAGTGGCTGGGGAAATGGGCGTGGCCAGGGGGCGTGGCCTTCTGGGCAACACCGTTGGGCTGGATTCGGCCCCTGGGCTCACGTTCCGCACCCTGGCTTTCTAGCAAGTGAGCTTGTGTTTGAGCGTGGCTTGACCGCTGCTTTTGTCTCCCGCCCCAGGTGAGTTCACCGGGCACCTCCTCGCCTACGTGAGCCTGGGTCCCATTTTCATCCTTGTCGGCTTTGTCACTCTCATCGTCTTCAAGAGAGAGCTTCACACGGTGAGTCTTGCCTGCCGGATATCCCGATCCGGGGCCTTTGGCCTTTGGCCTTCTGGAGTTGACATCTTCTGCCAGCGCCCGGGGGCTGCTCCTTGTCTGCGTCTCCTCTCATCACCACACTCCTGCGGTTTTGCCCCTCCCTCTCCCCTACCCCTCACTGACTGCCCCGCGGCTCTCCCTCGCCTATCCCTTTCGCCTACACCAGCCTTCCCCAGTCTGGTGCCCTCGAGATGTGTTGGACTACAACTCCCAGCATCCCCTGGCCAGCCGCCAGGAGTTGTAGTCTGACACATCTCATGGTTAGGCCTCATCTTGAGTACTGTGTCTAGTTCTGGGCACCACACTTTAAGAAGGATGCAGACAAGCTGGAAAAGGTTCGGAGGAGGGGAACAAAGATGATCAGGGGACTGGAAATAAAGCCCTATGAGGAGAGGCTGAAGGAACTGGGCACGTTTAGCCTTCAGAAGAGGGAGACTGAGGGGAGATATGATGGCGCTCTTCAAGTACTTGAAAGGTTGTCACACAGAGGAGGGCCAGGATCTCTTCTCGACCATCCCAGAGTGCAGGACACTGAATAATGGGCTCAAGTTGCAGGAAGCCAGATTCCGGCTGAATATCAGGAAAAACTCCCTGACTGTTAGAGCAATACGACAATGGAACTAATGACCTAGGGAGGTGGTGGGCTCTTCCGCTCTGGAGGCATTCAAGATGCGGCTGGGCAGATGAAAATGCATTGAAATTTCCCCGGTTTACCGCTGGGCCCCTGGAGGTCAGCCCAAAGTGTGTGTGTGTGTGTGTGTGTTTTAAACAATGTTCCAAAAGGCTTGGAAGACCAGGGTTGGTCTTTGGCAAGCCTGCGTGGCAAGGGAGTTTCCTCCATTTTGTGATTGTTGTGGGTTTTCAGGGCTGGGTCGTCTTGGAACCAGGGCATCTGAGCAACTGGCTGGTCCCAGTTGAAGCTGCCTGGCTTCTAAGGGCCATAGCTCAGCGGTGGAGCCCCTGCTTTGCAGGCAGAAGGTCCCCGGTTCAATCCCCGGCAGGATCTCCAGGTAGGGCAGGAAAAACTCCTGCTTGAAACCCCGGAGAGCCATTGCTGGCAGTCGGTGTCGGCAATACTGGACTGGATGGACCCAGGGTCTGTGACTCCGTATAAGGCAGCTTCTGATGTTCCTAACGTCATAACTGAAGGACTCGATTGGCCCTGCCTGCAGAGATTGAGCAGGTGGCGACCGGGGACAGGTCCTTTTCTGTGGTGGTGCCGTGATTCGAGACCACCATATTGATGGATTTTATTTGCCTGTGCTTTTGATGACGACAATGATTATTATTTCCCCCCCCCCCCGCTGCTGCTGAATTGTTATTGTTATGTGGCGTTCCTATTATTTTCTGCTGTTTTTATTAATTTGGGTACTGGATTCAATTACGTTGTTTATGTCTTAACTGCTCCCATTCCTAGAGATCTCTGATCTGGCCACGGTCACACATGCCTTAGTTACATCCCGTTCGGACTATTGTGACATGCTGTAGGTGGGGCTACCTTTCAGAACTAGTCGAAAACTGCAGCTGGTCCAGGATGCTGTGGCCAGATTGTTGATCGGGGCCAGTTACAGGGAGCACGTGACTCCCTTGTTACCATGGCTCCACTGGCTCCCTCCGCCTGTAATAAAAAAATAAATGACATGTAAAGCCCTACACGGCTTGGGCCCAGGCTACATGCAAGACCACCTTTTCCTAAACGAGCCTGTCCAGGTTTTAAAATCTTCCGAAGAGATCCTTCTTTCGGAGGGCCTTCTTGGTGGCTGCTCCCAGGCTCTGGAACTCCCAGCTGAGAGAGGCTAGGCTGGCCCCCTCTCTGTTGCCCTTCCACTGGCTCACACTGGCTCAGCTTGTCTGAGTGTGAAAAGCTAAGCAGGGTCAGGCCTGGTTATTTCTTGGATGGGAGACCCCTCCTCTAGTTTTCTGCATTGAGCAGGGGGTTGGACTCGATGGCCTAGTAGACCCCTTCCAACTCTATCCTATGAATCTATGGCAAGCAAAGACATTTCCATTCAAGCAGACATTAGGTGTGAAAGCTGGTCTGTTACGTTTTTAAATTCTGTTTTAATGTATTTGTTTTATTGTTTTAATGAAGTTATTTTCAATTTATCTATGATTGCACACTGCAGTTTTATTGGTAGAGAGGCTGGGTTCAAATAAAATCAATCCATAAACACATCTAAATAAACTGGGCCTTTGCATGTCGCCCGGTCTGACTCCAGACCTCTCACCCCTTTTTGTCCTTCTGCAGATCTCTTTCTTGGCAGGGCTGGTGGTCAACGAAGGTGTGAACTGGCTGATAAAGAACATTGTGCAGGAGCCGCGGCCTTGTACAGGTAGAGTAGTGCAGGTGGGGAATGGCATGGCTGGCTGCAGACTGGAGGGTGGGGCTGTTGTGATATGTATCACTTCACCAGCTGTAGCACACTGTTTACACATGGAAAGAACAGACTGGCTGTAAACAAGTTTGTTATGTCTTTCTGGGTTCTCGTGTTTTTCGCATGGGAAGCCTAGACCGTGGGAGCATTATGAGCTAGTCACATGGTTTGTATGTTCTGATGACGTGCTAACTTGTTTTCTGTCTGAAGCCATCTTAGAGAGAGGCAGGACTGCTTTCTCTCTTCTTCTTTGTTCTTCTTGCTGGACTTTTGTCACTGCAACAATGTAACGTATTTGCTGAGGTGGAGTGAAGCTCAACTTACTCCACTGGATGTAATGCTTGCTATGCATTTATACTCTGCACATGGACTGTAACTAGGAAATGTATACTCTGTAGAACTTTACTTGCTAAGTGAATAAGCAGGTAGAATTAGACCTGTGGTGTTACAGAGTGTTTCCTGACTCCATGGATTAATCTGCAAACGGGGAAGCTGGAAGCAAGTTGGATTACAGGCAGGCTGGGCTGGCATCTTCACAACACGCTGCACGCTGCGAAAAGGGGGGAGCTGAGATCTGGAAGATCTGTGTGTGGAATAACAGGCCTCTGCTAGCACACAGACAGGATTTTAAATCTCCCATGCGCACACGCACTCTGCTGCTCGCGCACACACACGCACCAACAGGGGGGACGGTGGGACCCGTTCTTGCCCACTGTAGAAGGCTTGAGCACTGCCCTGTGCTGGCAGAATGATAAGTATCGCTGCCAATTTTTAATGGTTTCAGTGCGTGGTGCAGACGCCTCTCCTGGTGTGCCCACCAGGCTCCCTACCCCTCATTGGTTTTTTTAACTGGGAGGCTCCCATGTTGCAAAGCGAAGGGCCGTCCTTATTTCGGTTCCGCAGAGTGGTTTTGAGTTTTGGAGCTCAGACCTCCACCTCTCTGACTCGGGCTGTGGCTCCTGAGCCAGTTACTTTTCTTTTCGTCTCACCGGTTTGCCTTCTGGCAAAGTGGGCCTTTTGTGAGTGGCCAGGCCCACCATGTGGCAGCCATTTTGTGAGAGTGCCCAGGGCGCACTGTCAAAATTCCAAATGTGCCCACCGGCCCAAAAAAGGTGTGTGTGTGGGACGCCTTTGGGTCGGGCTGGAGCCCCAAATCTTCCATTTGGAGCCCTGAATCTCTGGGGGGCCACCTGCCCCACCACCCTGCTGTCCAGGGGACAACATTTGCTGAAAGAAAGGCACAGGGGCCCTGAGGATCTCTCTTGCATCGGATCCCCCTGGATTGGCTGGCTTTTGGCCCACATGTGCTTCCCCTCCGGCTGCCCCCCCCGGAATCTTCCTGCCTGAGGTTTCTTTCTGAAACCAAATGCCCTCCTCTCCCCTGTCCATACATCCCTCTTGACAAATAGGGGTGTCCTTAGGAGACGGGGTCCCTGAAAGACATGTGCGCACACAGACAGACTTTAGAGCATCTGTAAATTAGCATATGCAGATGTGCTCTCTCTTTTTTTTTGTCCTGTGGGCCTGAGCCCCCGGATCTTTTCAGTACCTAGCACCGCCTCTGGCTAACTGTTGTGTTACTTCCTTTCCCTCCTCCTCCTCTCTCAGAAATCCATCCATCGGTTTATTCAAAGAACGCGATGCCTTCCAGCCATTCCCAGTTCATGTGGTTTTTCGCCGTCTACTCATTCCTCTTCCTCTATTTAAGGTGAGTTGCTTTTCCTTCGACATTGGCAAATGGGGTGTGCCGCCTTTCCTCCCTGCCTCTTCCTCTTTTTCATTCAGTTGGACTTTCGGACACAGGGACCTGTGGGGTGGGTGGATGGGATCCTCTCTGGCAGTGTTCTCAAACCTTGGGTCCCCAGATGTTTTTGGCCTACAACTCCCAGCATGCCCCAGTGTATGTTTATAGCCAATGTAATCTGGGTTTGGGATTCTCCTGATGCCCGATAGGAGGATCCGTTATTTTCCTTTCCTGGTCGAATCCCAGCTTTCACGGATCACGAGCAAAGCTGTACCTGCGACTCAAATTCTGACTAAAAGAACTCCAGTTATTTTTGCATGTGGAATAGATCATGGCAACTTGCCTGTATCTTTTATGTTCCATCTTGCTTTCAGGATCCAAAACACTGAAAGTGTTTATAAGGGCTAGGTCATATATAAAGATTAGAAAGAGGCGGGTTGTGTAGCTGCACAGTTCAGGGAACACACACAAAAAACAACCCTAGAGAACCCTCCTCTATTTTTCAGAGACCTCATGCATGAGGCAGTTCTCTCTGCTTCTGTAAGGACTACGAACTTGGCTTTAAAATATAACAATAAGTCAAGGAGTTATAACTTCTGAAGATCTCCAGCAGGCTGTACAGTGGGAGATAAGAGGGGAAGTGGGGCCAGTCCGCCAGCCTTGCTGAAAGACTACTTCATTTTTTCCTCTTCCCTCCCCATCCCTTTCTCCTTTTGTGTTGTGTCTTTTTAAGATGGTACGCCTGCGGGCAGGGACTGTTACTTTACTGATTATATGTAAGCCACTCGGATCCTTTTGGGGTAAGGAACCGGATAAAAGCCCTTTAAATAAACAAGAAACCTGATAACTGAGAGCCAGTGTGGCGTAGTGGTGAGAGTGTTGGACTGGGACTCAGGAGATCCGGGTTCTAGTCCCTGCTCAGCCATGAAACTCACTGGTTTTGATTTCTTGCTTGTTTAGTGAGAGGTCATTCCAGTTCAATCTCTTTGTCTCTCAGAATGCACCAAACCAACAACGCCAGGTTCCTGGACTTGCTGTGGAGGCATGTGCTTTCCCTCTGCCTCTTAACGGCGGCCTTTCTAGTCTCATACAGTAGGTATGTTGCTCCCATTTTGATGACTGCTTTGGGGTCCGCGGTTTGCTGTTAGCATTGGCGCATCGTTATTCGCAGCAGTAGTTTGATGAAGCCTTAGTTACGGTACTTCTGGAAGAGACGCAATATCTTTATATGCAGGCGAATTTTTTTTTGTAGATATGGAACAGTGGGTTGTGGGTTTTTGTGTGTGTTGCTGGTTGTTGTATAGCCAGCTTATTTTTAAATGAAATATCTCCCTCAATGTCTTCCTGCAAAGCTAGTGAAGCATAGTTTTAAAAGCTAGAGTCCTATACCCACTTCCCTGGGAGTAAGCCCCGTTGAACTCAGCGCTACTCACTCCTGAAAAGACGCTTAATATGATTGCGCTGTTTGGATCCCACCCCTGCCGTGAACTCCCCGAGTGCTCTTTGGCAAGCCCCTCTCTGGGTTGCTTCCAAATTGACGCTGGATCGACTGCACTGGTGGAAGAGGGCTTTCCTCCACCCCTCTTTCCCACGGCAGCCCCTTGAAAATGCGACACAGGGAATCGGGAGACCCTGTTGACTGGGGTGAGCTGTTGGGGAGAGGGGGTTCCCCCAAAATTGGGTGGCGGGACCTCCCGCAAATGGAGCCCTTCCTCTCACGGAAGGCAGATCCTGGATCTAACCCCTGGTTTGGAGGTGAACTGTGGTTAGCGGTAACCGCGGTTTCCCCGATTCAAATGTCACGGCAAACGATAGTCACCATCAGCCCTGAACGAAAGGGGGCGGGGGCAGCAGCATTGAAATGCAAAATGGTAGGAGGGAGCCCAAGGCATGGCCCCTGCCGACGACGCCGTGGGTCGGCCGTGATATCTCACCCGGCCAGTAGCACTCCCCACGCATGTTTCCACACTATGCGCACGGAGGAATATGTCACCTCAGAACAGGAGGGGGCAGCAACTCTGTGGATGTGTTGCCCTGATGCCATGTTCATAGGAAGGAGCCGGGCGGGGGGGGGGGGATGTCTGTCTCCGAGGCCTCCTCTCCTTTGACACGGGGCGGCGATAGTGGCGCCCTCTCTTCTCCTCCTCCTCCTCGATAACCCTCCTTCTGCTCCGGCGCCCCAGGGTCTACCTGCTCTACCACACCTGGAGTCAAGTCATCTACGGAGGGGTCGTGGGAAGCGTCATGGCCATGGTTTGGTTTGCCTTCACGCAGGAGATCCTGACACCCTTGTTCCCAAGGATAGCTGCATGGTAAGCACCCCTTGTCCCTCCTGGGGCTTTTTCTGCCCTGGAGCCGAGTCCAAACCTTCAGCGATCGCTGCGTCGGAATCTCTTCACATGGAAAAACAGGACAAGGAGTCCTTCCAGTAAATAAGTGGTAAACCTTTTCTCGGGCGGTGTCACTAAAGGCTGCAGCTGAACACTCTTCTGTGGGGGTGCGGGTGCGGGTGCGGGGGGGGACATGGCTGCACACAGACAATTAGCATCCGTAATCAGCCAGTTGAGTGCAGACTTAATTGCAGTGCATGATAGTATCGGGAATACGAGGCTGATTTTAGGAGGGTGGGGCGATATTTAGAGATTATTGCTTTGGGGTCTCCAACATGGTGCTCGTGGGCTCTCGGCAGCTGCCAGGCTCCCGGCCCCGCCTGACCTTGATTTTATTTCTTACAATTTTAAAAAATCGTTTTTGAATGGGGAGGCTGGCGGGCTGGAAAGCGAAGTGCTGCCCTCCAGCGCCATCTTTGTTTGGGTTCGAAAGCGTGGTTTTGGAACTCAAGATCCCCACCCTCTGCCTTGGACTTAGGTTTTTTCCTTCTAGTCTCTCCAGTTTGCCTTCCAGAAAAAAGAGTGTTTTGTGGCCACCACAGCAGCTGTGTCATGAACGGGCAAGGCCCACCCTTGTGGCGGCCATTTTGTGAGAGCACCCACAGCTCTCAACGTTCCGAGTGTGCCCACCGACCCAGAAAGGTTGAGGGACTCCTCCTGAGTATAGCTCATTTCAGGCGTCACACGGAACCTTGGTTAAGGAAGCTTCAACATGATTTGCTTTGATGTCCGCCAGCCCTGGTTTGTCAGTTCAACCAGCTGGCAAACTTGTATCAGAAACCATGGTTTGAAGTGGGTGTGCAAACCATAGTTTGTACTAATTATGGTGTGGTGCAGTGTTTAATTGACGAAGCATAGCTATGCCCATTGGTCCGTGGGCTCAGGAGTGAGTTTGTTTTATGTAGTTCCTTCTGAGTGGTGTACAAACAATTAAAAAAAGTTTTCAGCCAGTTGACGGAGGCAAGTGCAGAGCACGTGGAAAACGAAAGCAGGCAAGCAGGTCTGAGTCATGCTTTGCCTGTTTCAAACCAGGCTTTCGGGTTTCTCAAACTATGGTTAGTACAAAGCAAGGTGTTGGTATATGACGTCTCAGTTGAGCCTCTGAGGATGTTACTATACTTGACAAACAGCTTACATTTGTTGCAGAAAAGAGATCATGACCATGTAAGGTTTGCTTACGATTCCCTAACCGTTCCATATATATTTTAAGGTGCATGGCAGAACAGGGAATTAGACCAGCTTCTCACCATCAGCTTTCTAAGTTCCAATTATCCTTTGGAATATTTTCTTTCTAGACTCTCCAGTCTTGCTTAAGTTAGAGTACCCGTGTGTGCTGTTGATTCACTAAAATTGTAAGAAGTAACAGACTTGAAAATAAGAACTGAGCTGAATTCTCACTCTGTCTTCTTCTGTATATTCTCCCCCCCCCCCCCCACTTTCCTTGCCAAACCCTGCCGCTTCTTTTCAGGCCGTTATCCGAATTCTTCTTAATCCGAGACACCAGTCTCATCCCCAATATCCTATGGTTCGAATACACAGTCACCAGAGCAGAAGCCAGGTGAGGATCGGGCCTACAGACCGTGTGCAAAGCAAAAGAGGTGCATGATGCGTCAAAAACGCATTGCCCGAGCTATAGTATCTGCGCTACTGCGCTAGGATCCTGTCGCATATTGGGTATAATGCGAGGATCTCAATGTGGGCCTATGAAACTATAAGCCAGGCGTGTTGCGCTTCAGGTCTGCGGTGCAGCCCTCCCGGGGTCCTAATATGGCTCTCTGGGATCCTCCAAAAGCCACACCAAATTCCCCTGAACCTGATACCTCTCCCCACATCCTTTGGTGGCTTGCTGGCTTTTGCATGGGGTTCTCCCCCCCCCCCCCACAGTCCTAACAGGTTGAAATGCCTCCCTCCTAAGGCTTACTTAGATTTCATAGAATAGAGTTGGAAGGAGCCTACAGGGCTATCGAGTCCTGCTCAATGCAGGAAACTAGAGGAGGGGTCTCCCATCCAAGTAATAACTAGGCTTGACCCTGCTTAGCTTTCCACGCTCAGATAAGCAAGAGCATTAAGTGTAAATATGCTGGTATTTTTGGCCCCTTTTGCCTTCGGCACCTGCCCACCACTGGAATGCAGGCCCCTGAGAACTTCTCCAAAATTGGATTTGCCTGAAGGAGGTTCAGCTCCCACTGCTGTAAGCTGTTTGGGCTTTATTTTAACAAAGAGGACGCCCGTCACAGCAAAGGCTTTGCGTTACTCTCACCAGAGGGAGGTCGCCAAAACTGGCATCCCTAGGGCGCGCCCTTCCCCGCTCGCTATCGAAAAGGTTTAGGAGCTCTTGCCATATAATGCAGTATCACTTAGGCCTAGTTCTCCCTGAAGTGGCCTCATGTGCTTAAATTGCAGGGGGACTTTGCACCCTCTTCCCCACTTACTGTTTTTTAAGGTTACAGTGGGGCCACGATTTGGCTGAAATTGCGGGGGGGGGGGGAGCCAGGGCCCAGTGGTTGGGCCATTTAGCCCCACACGCAGACTCCTTTCCCCTCATAATTCAGTCATTTGGTGGCCCTCCTGTGTCTGGACTGTATGACGGCAGACTGCAGGTGAGACTCCCCCCCCCCCAACCCATTGTAAGTTTAAAAAGAGCCGCCATCCTAGCTTGCTCCTGCAGACCGTTGGAGGATACCTAACCGGCTGTAGGATCGCAGCCTCAATCAACTCATCAATTATGGCTACAGTATTGTACACCAGAGGTGTTGGTTCTTGGGCCAGCAGGCTAATTCCAGCCCACCTGACCCCAATCCAGCCCTCTGAGCATCCCCAAGTGACCCCACCCACCCACCCACCCACCAACCACTTGTTTGGTCGTTTCCTTGCTTTTGTGCAGTTTCACCCCATACTAAAAGGTTGAAATGCCTCTCCAAAGGCTTAGTTACAGCAGGAAAAGCTTCAAGCTGCTGATATTTTTGGCCACACCCACCACTGGAATGCAGCCCCCGAGGCTGAAAGAGGTTAAACACCCCTGCTGTTCACATTTCCTTTGAAGTAAGCTCCGTTGAACCTGTGTGTACATTTCCATTGAAGTTGACCTAAAACTCATAGGATCAATTGACTTAAGATAACTTTTATTCAGGCGGCAGCCCTAACCAAGGCCCAAGTTTGGGGACGGGGGCAGGCCCTGGAAGAACACGCACACACCTCGACCAGATGTTAAACGTTTATTTCCTCTTAACGCTGCAGGAACCGACAGCGTAAGCTGGGTACGAAGCTGCAGTGAACTTGGAAGGCACAGGAACTGGACCGCACGATTCTGTCAAGCGAAGTAGAGGCCGAAGCTAGGAGTGAAGCCGAGGAGCCTTTTAAGAGACGACGGACCAAAGGACCAGGCAGGGAGTACCACCTGAAGACCGGAGGCCTTTTCCAACTAGCTGGATCAACCCTCCTGCATGTTGAGGACCGGACAGGAGCAGAATCCCTTTTATATATCGCAGATGCACAGCGTTAGGCAAGAATTTACTCTCACCGGGGCGTGATCTACTGGGGGGGGGGGGCGCGTCTCTTGTGCGAGTGCCGCTGAAGCGGGTAGGATCGCTGGAGAGCCCAAACACGCTCTCGTCGGTGCGCCCGTTTTGATGGGGCTTGCGCAAGACGTACCCTGGTAGGTGGCGCCTGTGAATTTTAAAGGCAGGGCCAGGGGTGTGCGCACGCATGCGCGGAGAATACGGCTAGTGTCTTGTCGATAGGAGGGGGTGGGGGGGATAGACCATATAGAAGCCCTGTGACTTTTTCTTCTATTGAATTTCCCTTTTGGCAGCATGCAAGATGCACCCTATTTATTGTTTTTTAAACGGACTGTTTGCAAAATGGGGGCGGCGGGCAGGCAGGTGCCTATTTGATCATGCATTTGGGGAGGCAGCCGATTAATTCCCCGCTTGGGAAGGTTGAGGAGCATGGATTACTGGAGCTAAAAGGGTGGGGGTAGGGGTGGGGGGAGTGTTGGAGGCCTTTTTTTTCCTTCTAGTTTTTAATTTTCCACGACTGTTTGAGGCCTCCGGGTCAATCCCGACCGCACTTTATCAGTTTTCAGAGAAGTGTTAACACTTAGGGGTGTTTTTGCACACACCAGGAAATTAGTTGAAGGTGCACATGTGGCAACACAGTGGCAAAACCCGCCCCCCCCCCATGCTAAACTTTTTATATATTTTTTCCTACTTCAGATGCTCGTCCAAATGATTTGGTTTACTGGGGACCACTTCTGTTCTACTTTTCTTTTGAGTGCCAATAACTTGGTCCACTCTTCTTCTTTTTTTTTGTTATTCCCCCTTCCCCTCCTCTCCCCCCAAATTACCCACCCCACACGATTGCAAACTTTGTAACTGGTTGTTTAAAATGCAAAAAACAACAACAAACACCCCTAAAAGGAGGTACTGTTAAGGCATCACTATGTTCTTAATGGTTTAGAACTATCCTTAAGCTACCCCAAAACTTTTAAATACTCAATAAACGTGTTTTTATGGTGATTTCCTTGCCTATATTCATCCCTCCCCCCCCCCCAAATGTGTGTGTGTTTCACACGTGTAACAAGACGGGACAGGCATCTCTTTGGATCATCTTTTGGGGACTGGGGCCTTCATCCAGCTGTGTTTCCGGACCCAAATTCAGGTGCACATCCCCATCAAAATATGCATCCGGCAGTCCACACGCTAGCAAAATCACCTCCCGTCGAGAGCAAGAGGACCTTGAGCGCGTTATGACGGCACCATTCCGTTGCTTTCAGCAGCGCTTGGGCTTCAGTTCTGTTGGCCATGGCTGTCGAAGCTCAGGCCTGTGGGCCCCAGTCCACATGGCCGCACCCCCTTACCGCCAACTGTTGGTTGGTCTCCCAGTTTTTGTGCAATTTCATTCCCCCCCCCCATTCTAAAAGGCTGAAATGCTTCTCCCACGGCATAATGCCTGGCAGGAAGAGCGTTAAGTGCAAATATGCAGGGATTTTTTTGGTAATTCCGGCCTGGCCATTTTGGCCCTGCCCACCACTGGAATGTCACCCCCCGAGAGCTGCTTGGAAATTAAATTAGCCCTCTGGCTGAAAGAGGTTCCAACACTCCTGCTGCACAGGCTTACCTGGGTGTAAGTCCCTCTGAACTCAGTGGAGCTTCTCGGGAGACGACATGCAGGGGATCGTGCTGTTCATTGGTGGATTATATGCCCAGCAGCTGGCTGCAGCCGTGCACAGATTCTGGATCAGAGTGAGAGTATCCCACTGGTTCATGTTTTATAATAACCCTGATATTTTCTTCCCTTTCTTTCCACCCAGTACCAGACCTGGCATCCACCAAAGCGTACAGGGGTCACTTATACCCCATTCCCCCCCCCCCCGATGAAGCAGTTCGCTAGCAGGAACCGTCCCCGCCAGGGCTGCAGGGCAATCGAAACGAGGGGTGGTGGTTTCTGCCCTCGCTGATAGCTGCCAGGAGGAGCGGAGCGCTTCCGTCAGCACCAGGGCCGGTGTGGGGTGGGTGGGTTTGGCATCGGCAAGAGCAGCAAGCTAGCCCACTGCCTCACACTCGCATAGCACCGATTAAGGGACCCGGTCCTTGCCAACAATTATAGGGTAAGAGGTGGCAGTTTCACTCTCCCACTCCAGTTATGGGGCAAGGGGTGGCACGTTCACTCCACCACCCCTCCATTAAGTACCTTGCCGCTGTGCCCGGGGGGGGGGGTCCTGCTAGCCAAATGCTCCCGTCAACCAGGATTGACAGCATAAAGAGAAGGACTTCAGGGCAAACCGCCCTCCCGGAAGCTACAGCTCTTTGGAGCGGGCCTGGTCTCTCAAGCTTGGGGGTGCTTGAACCTCTGTCAGCCCAAGCGCCGGATTCCATTTCGGAGAAGCCGTCTGGAAGGAGGAGGCAGCGTTGCCGGCGGTCGGGGCAACCCCCACACCCACCTCCCAAATAGCAGCCTGTTTCCGCTTGAAGCTCTTGCTGCTGGCCCCTAAGCCTTGGGAGAGGCGTTTCGACCTTTTAAAATGGGGGAGAAATAACCCCAAACTGGGAAGCTGCCAAGTGATTGGTGGTCAGGGAAAAGGGCGTCACCTTCCGGTGGGCCGGATTTTGCTCCTGGGCCACTGGTTCAACACCCCTGCTCTAAGCTGTTAACATTAGTGTCGTTTCCACGTCTTCCTATGCGCAAGTAGCTTCCACACGGGAACATAATATACGAAGCAGTGTGTAGAAACAAGCTTGCACGCAGCCGTACTTTCCTCCTTTTAATTGGGTTAGCAAGGAGAATTCAGACATCATCATCAACACAGTTTAGTAAAACGTACAAGCAAGATTATGCAAGCACTTGCCGGAAGCAGCACAAAATTAGGCACACCAAGAACGTCGTAGCATCTGTTAAACGGCACTAGTTCTAACGGTTCAGTAAGCTGGGGGCTTTGGCCAAATGGCCTGGATATGCACAACTTCACAGTCTTTTAAGACCACAGCCTGTAGGTAACCAGCATGTATAAGTGTTCCGGTACTTTAAAATAATATAATTGTTTAGCGCTCGCATGCTCAAAACACTTCAAGTTATCTCTGTCCTTACAACGACCCAGGTCCGTGATATTTTAGGAAGGGTGGATGCTGCCTGTGGCTAAGGTGAGATTTGAAACCAGGCATTCCTGATCATGCTTTTAGCTCTCACCACTTTTATATATTAATTTGATGAAGAACACTGATACAGAAATACTAGTTTTTAAGCAGCTATCTGTGTATAAATCCCTAGCACTTATATGAATCTGGTCACTGCAAACATCAGAAAAGGGAAGATGGAGAACTAAGGCTGAAGTTAAGAACACTAACATACCAAATGCTATTTACAAACATCTTGTAAACAGTTCTGCACACTTTAAAAAAAAAAAAAAAAATACAATCTCCCTTTGTCCCAGGGAGCGGGCAATATAAGGCACTTCTATAATGCGAGGGTTTCAAGTTGCTAGCCCTCATGACTGCCAAGATAAATTTTTCAACGTGTGATGGTAGAAGATGTGATAACATTGGGAACGAAGAAGCAAAGGGGAGAAGAAACCCAAACCTGTTTTGGCACAAATCCAATCCGGCCTTCAGGGTTTTTAAATGCATTCAAAGCTTAAAATCTGCGTTCAATTGTTGCCCTTCACAATTCCCCCAAACTGTTATCGGCACGTGATACAAAAGGCACAACGCATTTTGGAAACTGCTGTTTGGCATCATATGCGCTCACAGAAATAACACACATCGTACTAATTGCGAGCATCTGCAATTAACAAAATGCGTGTTCGTTTTCCCTCTCTCCATCTTGTCCCTATGTGGTTCTCCCTGGTGAACGAATTATCAAGTCCTCTTGGCTTCCAATTACCCTTCGTCCTAAAAAGGTGAAGAATTCAATTATTTAGAACTTCACATCTTCCCTGATGCTTTGGCTTTAAAAGTTGCCAAGGCAATGAATGGTTGGGCTGTGGTTAATCAGTTAGGACCTGGGAGGCTCCAAGGCAATAATTATTTTGGCAGGCCCCTAAGATTACAATGGTTTAATTCTCCCCTTTCCCTACCCAATTACCTGCAGCAGAATGCATAGTGCTAAAGTCAAACTAAAAATCCCAATTTGGGCGATTGTCGCTTTCCTCTAAACTACCTACATTATAAGTACTTCTAGCACCTGAGTGAGCACCTTTACATCTCCCAATGGCACATCATGTAGCAAGCGGGTGTCACTCAAACGTGCATGGTTGGAAAGTTAACTGAACCGCACTCAAGTGTCTTGAAGTGCACTGTGCAGTCTTGTTCCCCCACCACCACAGCAG
The DNA here is from genome assembly GCA_021292165.1 of Shinisaurus crocodilurus. NCBI lineage: Eukaryota > Metazoa > Chordata > Lepidosauria > Squamata > Shinisauridae > Shinisaurus > Shinisaurus crocodilurus. The sequence continues at coordinate 1,573,544 of JAHFWL010001188.1, read as the reverse complement.
ATGGAGCTGTTGCTTTATCTCTGCCGAAAGGAACAGCACAGCAGCCCTGCCAAAGAAATTATGGGCTGGTACCCAAACACAATCTCCGCTTAATCCAGCCTTGTGCCACTGGAAGCTAGTAATAACCCAAACAAGCAACAACCATGAATCTACATCCGGCGGGTCTGATTTGCTCCTGAGAGTTTTCTCCCCCCAGACCCACAACCCGTCTCGAATATAAGCATAACTTAGCTGTTGCTTTCACAGACACGGGTGGGACAGCATCGATCTAAAACATCAGTTTCATTTTCGTCTCACCACTGGCCGCCAAGTTCTGACTTTTAGCATTTAATGGCACGATCCAATGGATGTTTAGGCCGAAAGAGGTCCTTTTTTTTGTGCCTAAACATTCATAGGATTGTGCTTTTAGTATGTGTCCCTAAAACTACTGGCGAATTAAGGGCTTCTGGACTATGGATTGGATCTAGGATCTGACCTTTGGCGAGAGGAAGGGACCCTCCGTTAGCGAGAGGAGGAGACTTCCATCCAATTTTGGGGGATCCCCGCTCCCCCCCCCCCCACAGCAGGGTCTCCTGACTCACTGCGTGTAGCTTTTTCAGGGGACTGGACGGGCGGTCATGGGAAGGAGGTAGCGGGGAAGCCCACATCCTAGGGCAGCTGATCCAGCGTAAATCTGGATCCAACCCTAAGACTGTGCCCGCCAGTTAGGCAAGGCACTGCTAGGTATGCATGTGTGTGAATTTTTTTGTTTTCCTTTTTGGATTTTGGAAAATCTCCCATAGTTACAGTGGATTCTTTTCTACATGTGTGAACGCCCAAGTGTTTGGGATTCAATTTGAAGTTCCCCGCAAATTAAGAGTGGGCTGTATGTGTGTGTGGTGGATGTTTCAACCCTAAAACAAGCATCTGGGACAGGGAATCTCCCCAAAATCCAAAGATCCAGCACTGTTGATCCAGTGTCAAATCTGGATCCAACCCCCCCTAAGTGCAGAACCAGGAACATCTACCCAAACGAGCAGCAACGGCGGCGATTTTGAACAACTGTTAGCTGTGCGGGTGAGTCACGGTATAAACTTAACAACATTCAGCGAAGGCGAGCTGGAGGGAAGTGACACAGCTGGTGGACGGAAAAGGAAAAGAAAAGCTATTTCCAAAAAACTCCCTTCTCCTCCTTCCAAGATTATCTCACATGCCTAAAGCAGGGCTATCTGTGCAAGTCTAGGGGTCTCCAAATTCACACCTTTTCCTCCCATGTACATCAGTGGCTGACATTTTTCCCTATGGGGGAAAAAGTGCTGTCCAGAAAAATATAGCCAATGGGGAATGCAAATACTAAAATAAGGGACATTATATAGACAGGCACGTGGGCAGAACACAAAGGCAGAGTTCCCCCCCTCCCCCAGATCTCTCTTTAAAAAAATATTAAAAACAGTGAATGCGGATTCTTAGCATGGCGTATGTCTGAGCATCCATCTATGTGTGTATCTCTGTGTGTAAATTATATACACAGATCTGTGTGTGTGATATATATGTGCATGTGTATCTGTGTGTGTGTGTGTGTGTGTGTGTGTATAGATCGATAGATAGAAGCAGGGCTTTTTTTCTGGTGGAACTCACCGGAACTGAGTTCCAGCACCTTTTCTTCTATTAATTACATTACAATTTAATCGCCATCTTACTCCCGAGGAAATGTAATCCAAGAGTTCCGGTACCCTTTTCTCCAGAAAAAAAGCACTGGATAGAAGATGGATAGATAGATATCCGTGTGTTTTGTGATCGAAGGCTGAATCCCAAGACCTGCCTTCTGCAAGAGGAAAGACCCTGCTTGCAGAAGGTCCCTCTGCCCAATTTTGGGGGATCCCCTATTCCCCGCCCACAGCTCACCCCGTTCCGCAGGGCCCCAACTCTGCATGTGGCCTTTTCAGGGCGCCGGAGGGGCTGCCGTGGGAAGGAGGGGGGCAGCAAAGGCCATTTCTGCAGAGACAACTGATCCAGCGTAAATCTGGATCCAACCTTAGGAATCATACCGGAGGCTTTCCAAAGGCCGACAAGATGCCTCAAAGCACTTCGACACATGCTTGAGTATCAGCATGCTGTTTTGCATGTGCCATACATGCAAAACAGAAACAAACACCCTCTGGCCAGAACAGACGCCTACTTGTTCTTCCAACAGCAGCAACGTGAGAGAGCTTTATGCCGAAACAATAAAAAGGGCCCCGAACCACAGAAAGGAACCCGTTACGGCTACAGGCTCTGCGCAACCGATTTCCAAACATGCGAGGACAGATTCAGGGGAGAGAGGCCTCCAGGGATAGAAAACAAAATGAGATCGAGACCCTTGGGGGGAAAGTTAAGGCGGAAAGATCCTCTTCGGATTAGCACCAAAGGGGATCGTAAAGGCACAGAAAGGCAGACACCAAAGGTGGACTGGACGAGAAACCCCGAGGCGGCCTCGAGGAGCTTCAACTTCTTTCTCAGCGTGGGCAGTGGAGAGTGAATTCCCCACCTATCCGCCAGATTAGTTTATGGGAAGAAGGATGCATTTCCTATATTATTTCCACAGCAAAACAACAATCAAACAAACAATGCAGTACAAGGAAGGCAAGTGTCCATCCACAACTTCCGGGGGGACCACAGGGCACTTTTGAATCACAGGACGGGGTCCGTCGCTCCAGGCTACAAGGCGGCACGTGTATGTATTTCTGTATTTGCCTCGCAGTCCCAGATGTACAAACGGACCCACCCCCCTTTCATTAGCACAGGTGGCAAACACACCCCACATCTGAGGCCTAGATACCGGATGGGCTTCAATCTCCCCCCCCCAAAGCTTTCTGACCGCGGCTTCTGCCTTTCAAAGTTTCGACTTGGGATTTGATTGGAGCAGCAGCCGCATGTCCAATAAGGCTTTCTCCAGGTAATGCGCCATGCGGGCTGCATTGGTGTCAGCGCAGCTGTTGAAGGCCGAGATGGCAAAGTTGACATGCTCGGCCATCGGGTTGTAGCAGATGCCGTAGCCGTCTGGGACAACGGGACCGAAGCACATCACACAGTCGGTCTTGGCAGGGACCTGCAGGGAAGCGGAGAGAACACGCCGTTCATTTATCACGTTTAGAATGTCTGGCTTTAAAAAAACAACAACAAACCCTGGCTTTTCTCACAGAGGCTCATAGTGGCTGGCAAGAGATCGTTTTTATTTATTATCACACTTATATTTTGCCTTCCCCCTACTCTTTTGCAAGGTACCCAAGGCGGCTTTTACATGGTCCTCCTCCTCCTCCTCTCCGTTTTAATCTTCACGACAACCCTGTGAGGTAGGTTAGGCTGAGAGTCACTGACTAGCCCAAAGTTGCCCAGTGAGCTTCATGGCCAAGTGGGGACTAGGACCTGCGTCTTCCCATTCCAAAACTCTAGCCGCTACATCACGCTTGCTCCCAACAATGAAAATCAAATGTTTTTGCTGTAAATCAGTGGTGCAAAAGATGTGGCCCACAGGCCACGTGCGGCCCGCCAAGCCATTTCTGGCGGCCCGCCAAGCCCTCGCCTGCATCTGCCGCCACTGCGGCTCCCCCGATCCTTCAGAGTTAAGCAAGGGATTCCTTTGCAAGCACAAGCAAGGGAATCCCCAGGCTTGTGCTTGAGTCTGTGTGGCCCCCCCGAGCCCCCCATACTGACGTGACCCTCGAGGGCCAAAAAGGTTGTGCATCCCAGCTATAAATGAACACTCACACTCTACGTCAGTCTCCAATCTGGTGCCCTTCGGCTGTATTGGACCACAACCCCTCTGATCCCCAACAGTTGGCCAGGCTGGCTGGGGATGATGGGGGCTGTAGTCCAATACAACTGACAGGCAGCAGGGTTGGGGCAGGCCGGTGTACAGCACGGGTGTGCAGAAAGGAGATCTCCAGCTGTTTTGGACTTCAACTCCCAGCATTCCTGCCCATTGGCCATCCTGGCTGGTGTGGTTTTTGTGAAGAGAAAGCCAGGTCAGGTACACACACACCCCACTTGCAGCAGCAGCAGCTCAGGTGTCCACCTTTAACCTTGTTTACCGGCTGCACTTGTTGTTTTCCTGCCCTTCAATGAGGCTCACAATGGGACACATCTGCATACCCCCCCCCCCCCCCGAGCAGCTTCCCTCCCCTGGCAGCCAAATGAGCTGTGAAGAAGCATCCCCAAACAGGTTATTCCGGACTCGGTTCAAGCAATCGCGAAGGGAGGCGACTCGGGAGGGAGCCAAGAAGAGGGTATAAAAGAAGGGCCCGTGGCGGGGAAAAGTTGTTGGTCGTGGGCAGCAAGCTGCGGGGAGGTCCAGGCCTTTGGTCCGACCTCAGGATCCAGCCCTGGGCAGCTCCCGGTGAAACTAGCTGAATTCGTCTAGCTGCTGAGCTACGTGGCTGTTGAGGAATCAGGGTCATTCCAGGTAAACCTTGTGTGTACTGTTGTGTGGCTCGCTCTATATCAGTGTTCCCCAACCTTGGGTCCCCAGATGTTTTTGGCCTACAAGTCCCAGCATGCCCCAGCCAGCTACGCTGGCTGGGGCATGCTGGGAGTTGTAGGCCAAAAACATCTGGGGACCCAAGGTTGGGGAACACTGCTCTATATCTATGCCAATTGCAGGCGCGTGCTTTGCGTACTGCCTTTGTGTATGTTTTGATACGCTCAATTAAACTCTGTTTACCTCTAAACAGTGTAGTGGCTCCCATTCATAAAACTGCTGTCCTAGTGTTAAAATTGGCTGCGGCTTTTGCCTAGGACAGGTGCTGCAGACCGCGCGTAAAGGGGCTAACCTTGCTCCGGTTAACCCCTTGGGACCCGAACCCATGCAAAGGACCGGCTTTGGTCCTTTTCCACAGTTTTAGACTTCCAACTCCTAGAAGCCATATCTGGAAATCTACCGTCTGCCCATCCCTGCTGTGCTGCGGATCCCGAGTGTATCTTCCTTTCTTGATCCATTTCATTTATTTACTTAATGGGTTCAGGTCCCACCTTTCTGCAGAGAGGCGACCCAAGGCAGCTGTCCAGTTCCGCTGACTTGCTCTAACCAACATTAACAACTGGGAAGCTCTAATTCAAAGGTGCAGAACCTCTTTTAGCCCAAGGGTCGAATTCCATCTCGGAGCAGCTCTCAGGGGTCCGCGTTACAGTGGTGGGCGGAGCCGACGGCAAAGGGGGTGGGGCCAAAAGCACCCCACAGTTTCGCTTAAAAGCTTTCTCTGCCAGCAACTTGAGCCTTCGGAGAGGCATTTCAATCTTGGGGGGAGGGAACTGCACAAAAGCCGGGAAACCAAAAGATCGGTGATCGGGGGGAAATTGGGATCCGGGAGGGCCAAATCTGGCCCTCGCTTCTGCACCCCTGCTCTATTTGTAGTCTGGGGAGGGCCGTCTTGAGAAATAGGGTCGGGGGGAGCAACATGAGGACAAAGAAAAGAACATTAGGTGGGGAAGGGTATCAGCAGATTTGCTTGTGTTCTGTGCCAAAATAAAGCACATCCTGGGAAACATGTACTCTGTGGGGTCAGAGCAAGTCACACAAATATGCACAAATTATTCCGCTCCCAATACTCAAGAGCTCACCAAAGGCTCCTACCCTAGATCTCCTAGAGGTTCTTTCTAGCCCCTATGCACCACTGAGGCATTTTGCCAGATGACACAAACACGAGCTTCAAACATTTCATTTCACCATCATGAGGACTAGAAACTTGGTTTGGAAAAAAACACCACCACCCCCCAAATTAAACGAGAGCAGAGAGAGAGCGTGATTGCCGGGTCTCTCAAAATGCCTGGGCTCCGTGCCAGATTCTGTTCCGGTGCAGCCATCCTGCCGAAGACAGACAGGTGACCCAGACAGCCTTCGGATTGCTCGGCGGCCGCTTACCTGGCTCGTGGAGAGGTTGAAGTGCATGGCAACAGCGTAGGCTGTGTCCATGAAGAGTTCAGGCATGCTGACCAGGTCCTCAATGGCTTGGAGCTTCAAGCCCAGGAGGTGGCGATCGATGGCTTCCCCTTTAATTGCCTAAAGGGAAGAGACAGGGAAGAAGAAATCCATGCAGTTGAGCAACAAATGAGCAACATCAGGGTGATGCTATGTGTGTTTAAAATCCTGGGGTTGGACCCAGGATCTGCCTTCCATGAGAGGAAGGGCTCTGCTCATGGAAAGACCCTCGACCTGGTTTGGGAGGGATTCTAGCCTCTCCTCTCCGCCCGCACCATAGCTCACTCTATTTAGTAGGGTCACCTGACTGGGTTCAGACAACATGATCACCCAGACTCCAGGGTTGCGTGTGGGTTGTCGTTGAACCGTGTGGGGTTGTTCACCATGGTTTGTGTTACCACAGGTGGGTTCAGACAACATGATAACCCACACTCAAGGGTTGAGTATGAGTTGAGTGAGGGTTGTCGGCGAAACGTGGGTTATCGTGTGGTCTGATCCCAGCTGCGCTAACGAGCCAAGGCTCGTTAACCATGAGGAACCCATGAAGAGAACCCGTGGTTTGTTGCTGGGTTGTGAACTACGGGCTGTTCACCATGGTTTGTTATCTTGGATGGGTTCAGACAACACGATGACCCACATTTCTTTCAACGGCAACCCACGGTTCAACGACAACTCACACTCAACCCGTACTCAAGCCTTGAGTGTGGGTTATCGTGCAGTCTGAACCCAGTTTCTGTGTAGCATTTTCAGGGGGGGGGGGCAGAAGGGTGGCCTGGGAAGGAGTGGGCGGGGAAGCCCACTTGCTCTGGCATAAAACTGGATCCAGCCCGTTATGTAGGCTTCACGTTTTAAAATCAGCCAGAACACACACAAACGCATGTTGGACGGCGTTGGGGGCCCACATCCCAGCAGGGGCCGGCTAACAACCACCCCCTGGAGTTGTTCCTCCTCTTCGCCATTTGCAACCTGCTTGTTCACCTGCCTCTCGCTCTGGCCCAGATGGAGGAGGCGACCCAACGTTAGGGTTTTATAGGGGCTGGTGGTGTCAGATGAGAGGGTTCATGAGGCAGGTGCCGGTGCTTCGGTGGCTCCCTTGTGCTGTTAGACGACCAGACTTGGAGGGGAGGCAGAAGGCCGGCTGATGCTGCAGAGGTAGGAGGGATGCTCTGCTCAGGGCCGGCGCCAAGGGTCGGCATGGTCGGGCACCTGCCGAGGGCCCACACCCCAGCAGGGGCCCACCGACAAGAACCCCTTGACTTGCTCCTCCTCTCCCTTCACGGCAACCTGCTTGTTCCCCTCGCCTCTCGCTCTGGCCCAGACAACGGCGGTGGTGAGGAGGAGGAGGAGCAGGAGATGCCATGGCCAACTTGCTCCCTGGCTCTCTGTCTGCCAAGCAAGCAAGCGGTGAGAAAGAGGTGGAGGAGCACGAGCAGCTGGTGACCATGGCGGTGAGAAGGTGGACTCTCTTGTGGCAGGGCCCCCACTGAGGGTGCCTTACCCGGGGGCCCTCCAAAACCAAAAACAAGCACGCCAAATCCACCCTTCTGTGTACCTACTGGTGCCCCAGAGAAGCGGCGTCTCCAGACAGATTTCAGTAGAGGGACTCACCAGGTCAGTATAGGATCGGTGGGCCTGGGTAGCTCTCCTCAACAGCTCCACCTTTTCCTGGTCCTGAGGAGGAGATGACCAGAAAGTACCGTTTTTAAACCACGCCTACATTTCAACAGCCCATCGGCACGACAGAGCTTTTAACACAGTGTTCTCCAACCTTGGGCCCCCAGATGTTTTTGGCCTACAACTCCCAAGTTGTAGGCCAAAAACATCTGGGGACCCAAGGTTGGAGAACACTGTTCTAACCCTTCCCATTAGCCGCACTGGCTATTCTCCAAGCAGACTATGACCTGGTTCACACTTAACGCTAAACCATGGCTTATTTAACCCATGGTTTGTTGACCTACCCGGGGTTGGTCAGGTAGGCGACCGAACAAACTGTGGTGTGGTTTCTCAATCCCTGGTTTGGTTGTCTCTCTCCTCCTCCTTCGCCCGCTCCCTCCCTGTATCCCAAATGCTTTTGTGGCGGTGTCCTACTGCCATGTAGAGCGGATAGTTTTTTTCTGGCCGCTCTTGCCCACCACTTCTGTAGCCTGACAGAATTACAACCCAACAACAAACCATGAGTTCTCTTTCTGGGTTGTCCATGGTTAGCAAACTATGGTTTGCTAGCAAGGCTGGGTTCACACATCACGACAACCCAGAATGCAACAGCCCATGGGTTAAAGAAACCACTGGTTAGCGTTATGGGCGAACCAAATCAATTTTTTCTACAATTCTGTTTCCTGTAAAATGTATATCCCAGCTATTTCAAGTGATTCCAGAAGAAGGTGAAGAAAAACCCTGCTAAAAGTTTTATATTGTCTTAAATGTATTTTATCTTGTTTTTATCCTATGTAAATCGCCCAGGGTGGCCGGTTGCCGGCCAGATGGGCGATAAATAAATGTAAATAAAAAAATTTTAAAAAGGAAGAAAGGAAGAAGAAAATTTGTGGTTGTCATTTTTGTGAACCACTCAGACAGCTTTGGCTAATGGACAGTACAGAAATGAAGTGAAATGAAAACCGCACAAAAGAAAACACAAGAAAAGTCATTTATAACCCAAAACCACCTTTAAAGAATATCATCACATATGCAACTAAACAAACAAGGTTTTGGCCTGTTCTCAGAGGTTTGCTTCCTCTGCACACTTCCTTTTCTATTCCACCATCACCTCCTGGATCAAACAGATCTGGTAGGTGTCCCGTCCCCCCAAACCAACACAAAAATCACGCTGTGTCCGTTTGGCCAGTGATCTGGTGGAAAGCGGGGTGAAGCCAAGCGAACGTGGCCATCCAGTGAACCCCAGAGGGCTGAATTGGGATTGCTGGGCTTTGGGGAGAAAGCCCCGAAGCCGGGTCAAGATAGGCAAGGACGGCTTCCCTCCCCCCACCTGCTTGCCAGAATCGTTCATGGCCTCCACGAACTTCAGGGAATCCACAGAGGTCGAGCGGATCGTGTCTGTCCGGCCCAGGCGGAACATCCGGAGTGAGGCGCTCTCGTAAGTGGCACAGGCCTGACCGTACATCCTAGGAGGAAGCGGAGAAGAAAGTGGTGGGGAAAAGGAAAAGGCCGGTGGACACACGCAGCCAACAGATTTCATAGATCATAGAGTTGGAAGGGGCCTACAAGGCCATCGAGTCCAACCCACTGCTCAGTGCAGGAAACTAGAGGAGGGGTCTCCCATCCAAGTAATAACCAGGCAGCTTTCCACGCTCAGACAAGCTGAGCCAGTGTAAGCCACAGGCCTGTATATCAGAACTGGTTCTACCGGACGCCACAATAAGATAAATTTTATTTCAGTCACAGACCAGAGATACGGACGCCACAATGTCCTCATGAATAAGGGCTTGTCTAAGTTGGTGAACAGCTGGAGGTGTAACACTGCTAAATGCCTCTTTCAATCATATGTTTTGGCAATGTCCTGAAGTCAGCCCTTTTTTGGGTGGAAGTTATAATACGGCTAAACTTAGTATTGGAACGCTCTTTGATATTTTCTGATGTACACATTCTTTTTAATTATCTACCTGTTTCTTGGAGGTTAAAGCATGGCCGACGCAGATGGATTTTCTGCGCCCTTCTGACAGCTAAAAGACTGATATTTCCACACTGGAAAGATTAAAAGCTCACCTCCTATAAGGTAATGGATCGAAGACTGAATTATGCTTTCAGTATTTGAGCGGATGACATGCAGACGCCGCTCCCAAATGGACATATAAATGGATATTTGGTCTGCCTTTGCTGTAGCTTATGTATAATCGATACATCTAGATTTATGCAGTTATATGGATATTTACATATAAAGAATTGTTAATTTCGGGTGGGGGAGGTTGTTTTTGTTTTAATTTAGATTTCATTTGTTTTGGTGAAATTTACAATAAAATAAATAAATCCCGCCCCCCCCAAGACCAACACACCTGGTTCTTTGAGATGGTTTGAGAGAGAACTAATTCCTGCTCATCTATATCCTGATGCAGCTGAGTTTTAGTGTGTTTCATTCAGCAATGCTTTTTGGGTTTTTTTTGTTGTTGTTGTTAAAAGCAGGGGTGTTGAACCCCTTTCAACCCGAGGGCCGGATTCCACTTCAGAGAAGCTCTCGGGGCCATGTTTCAATGTTGGGCAGGGCCAAAGGCAAAAGGGGCGTGGCCAAAATACCAGCCTATTGTAGCTTAAAGCTCTTGCCAGTAACTGAGTCTTAAGAGGAGAAGCATGTCAACCTTTTAGAAGGGGGGAAAACGCGCAGAAGCTGGGAAACCACCAGATAATCATTGGCTGGGGAAAGGGGCGGGCTGGGAAAGGGGGCGGGGCCATCTGGGGAAGCCCCCCCCCCCCCCGGAAGGCCAGATTTGGTCTGTGCAGCTGAGGTTCTGCAGTCCTGCGTTAGACTGCTCCAACCTGGTGCCTTTTGAAGTGCGTGAGCTTGTGCGAGCACTTGACTGCTTGCGTGAGCGCATGACTGCTTGTGTAGCCCCCTGACACTGCTCGATGAGGTCCCTGGGCCCCCCAAAAAAGGTTTCCCGCCCCTCGCCCTGCTCTAAGTAATTCAAAACCAGCTCTAGGATTTTAGATTGCATTCACTGTTGGCCTGACTCAAGAAAGTCGTCGTTGGCATTCTGAGGACTGGGCAAAAGCAAAGCCGCACACCCACCTCCGGTCCTGGACTTACCTGTAATATGCCAGCTGCAGAGCTATTTGGATGAAAGCATCCGGACTGATCTTCTCTGACTTGGGGAAGTTCTTCCCAAACTGGTGGAAGACGATGGCTTTGATATCCAAGTCTTGCACCATTCTGCAAAAGGGCAGAGAAAGGAAGCGGTACCTTGAGATGCTACAGATGGACAACAGAGCTAAGATGAGCGACTGAAGTCACTGCCCCTCCCACCTTGACTCAAGAGGACTAGGAGAATGACCAGCCCTTTGGAAGACTTCAGACTTCTCTCTCTCGATATTTTGTTCTATATCAGGGGTCTCCAACTTTCTTGGGCACATTTGGAATTTGGAGGGAGTGTTCTGGGTGCTCTCACAAAATGGCTGCTGGGGGGGGGGGCTTGCCCATTCATAAAATGGCTGCCATTGTAGGCATGGCCGGTCACAAAACATTTCCCGACAGCAAATGGAGAGACTGGACAGTAACTTGCCCAAGAACCGAAGAAATGGTTGTGGCAGAAGAAATGCTAATCCAATGCTAGAGCCACTAAGGATGCGATCCTAAGCAGGTTTAGAGACAGATAAAAGTCCTACAGCTTCCAAAATTCAGCTGGGGAACGCTGGGAGTTGTAGGACTTTGGTCTGTCTAAACATGCATACATAGGATTGTGCACTAAAGTTATTTATTGTTGCTGAGCCCAGAAAGAAAACCTTAAAAGATTTGTTAAAACCCCCTATAGCAGTGTTTCTCAACCTTGGATCCCCAGATGTTTTTGGCCTACAACTCCCAGCATGCCCCAGCCAGCATAGCTGGCTGGGGCATGCTGGGAGTTGTAGGCCAAAAACATCTGGGGACCCAAGGTTGAGAAACACTGCCCTATAGGAACTAGAAACCTGGATCTGCCCCACCCACACATCTACTTTAAGGAAGTCGAGCGGAGATTCTCAGGATGCTATGAGTGACGAAGGCCAGTCTCCACACCGCACAGGCATCTGTTCTTTTTGCTCCTTCCTGAACTCCCCCCTGTAAATAACTCTGTAAATAGCTTCCCATTACTCACATGTTAAGGTTCTGTTTGGCCTTCTCAATATCATTCTTGATTTCTGGGGTGATGTTAAACCGCAGTTTCTTTGGCATCGGCAAGGGGATCATGGGAGATCTCACCAACTCCGGTTTCTTTCTGCCGAGGAACGGCAACCACACAGTTAAAAAGAGTTAAAGAGACAGGGGCTTGAATCCCAAACAAAATCCCCCTTCTGTACCAGCCTTCTCCAACCAGAGGCTTTCCAGATGGGTTGGACTACAACCCCCAGCATTCCTCAGCCAGGCTGGGGGATGCTGGGAGTTGTAGTCCAACCCATCCGAAAACCGCCATGCTGGGGTCCGCACAATGCTGCAAATACTCAGAGTTAAACTAGGTTTGTTTGTTATGGTGTAGTAATTAAAAAAAATAAATTATGTTTATTATTTGTATTGTGTGTGTGTGTGTATGCGTGTGTGTATACACACACACACACACACACACACTTCACATGCATTAATTGAAACTGATATATCCACATGTATGTACTTACATTTGTTGTATTTTTTATGGTTTTGTTGAAACTTACAATAAAAAGAAACGAAAAGAAAAGGACCCTTCCAACTCTTGTGGGGACAATTATACTAACCTATCTTCATACGGCTGCTGTAAGGATTACAACAAGGTAACGCATGTGAAATGTGATCGCATTATATATAAAGCAGGGGTGGGCAGTTCACGGCCCTCGAGAGGTTTGGCCTACAACTTCCGTGATCCATCAGCGAAGGCTGCCGGCCAAAACCTCTGGAGGGCCACCCTGGATAGAAAGGGTCATGTATGAGGAGGATTCACAAGGCGTCAAGGTGAAGCCACCTACATGGAGCAAGAATTAGAGCAGGGGGCAAATCCGGACCGCCCGGGGGGGGGGGGCAAATCCTCCGGGGTTCCCAGAATGGCCATGCCTGTTTATTCCTGCCCACCTCTAATTATTTGGTGGTTCCCCGACTTTTGTCCCATTTTTCCCCCCGGTTCTAAAATGCCTCTCTCCTAAGGTAGCGTTACTGGCAGGAAGAGCTTGAAGCTAAAACGTGCTGGTGTTTTCAGCCCCGCCCCTTTTGCCGCTGGCCCCGCCCACCACTACAAGGCGGCCCCCGAGATCTTCCCCGGAATGGAATCCGGCCCTCGGGCTGAAAGCGGTTTGGCGCCCCGGAAGCAGAGTCCCCCGTCTAGGAACGCAACGGAAAGCCTCACGTGTACTCGACGACGTGGTCCAGCAAGGCGACGATGGGGGGCCCCTCCGAGGGCGCGTGCTCGTACACCAGGCCGCAGGAGCCGTCCTCGGCCACGATGAACTGCAACGAGAGCGGAGGCCGTGAGAGCAGAGGAACCTCCGTGCGGACGGAGGAGGAGCCGGGGTGAGAAGGAAACTCGGCGCCTGGCCGTTTCTGCGCACCGCCACTCCAGCATTGCGCGAGAAAACGGCACCGCAAGGTAAAAATGGTGTTCTAGCCGCCGTAGGGGCCCATCGGGGAAAACAGGCTGGCTGTGCTCTGTCTAGGAAGGACAGCGTGGTATAGCGGATAGAGCAAAGGTGCAGAGCCATATATGGGGGTGGGGTGGGGCAGATGACCTCAGTGGATGGGGTCTGTGCCCACCAGAGGCGGTGTTAGGGGGCGGCCCACTAGGGCTGGAGCCTCGAATCTTTCATTTGGAGCCCCGGATCTCTGCCCCACCACCCTGCTGCCCAGGGTCAGTTGCTGAAATAAAGGGACGGGGGTCCTGAGGATCTCTGCTACATCGGATCCCCCTGGATTAGCCAGCTTTTGGCCCACATGGGCTTCCTCTCCTGCTGCCCCCCCCTGAATCTTTCTGCCTGAGGTTTTTTGCTGAAATCAAACACCCTCTTCTCCCCAGTCCATGCCTTAGGAGGCAGGCTCTTTTAAAGAATTTAGAGCACCTGTAAATTAGCATATACAAATCTGGAGCATATGGCTCCACCCCCTTTCCCCCAACCGTCAATAATTAGGCGGTTTCCTATCTTTTGTGCTGCCCGCCCCCCCCCCCCATTCTAAAAGGTTGAAATGTCTCTCTCCTAACACTGAGTTACTGCCAGTAAGAGCTTTAAGCTAAAACAGGCTGGTATTTTTTCCAAATTTTGGCCCCACCCCCTTTGCCTCTGGCCACGCCCACCCCTGGAATGCGGCCCCCGAGAGCATCGAAAGACACTCAGAGGTTCAAGTCTCTTGAGAGATTAGAAAGTCTGGCCAAACAAAAATGTCTCCGATTAGCAACAAGCTGGGCCTATCTGGGCAGAGAATTACACAGACAGGGAGCCACAGCAAAGAAGGCCCCGACCCCGCATTACCCACCTGAAGGGTTTTATCAAACCAGCGGTTCCCGCTATTCCAGCGGCTGCCCCCGCCGTGCAACATCTGGGCGGCCACCTGGCTCCTGTAGATATCGTCCGAGACCCGAGGCATCGGCGCGTCCAAGCAGACGGTGAAGATGCTCTTCTCGATCGAGCGGACGGACTCCTTGTTGGTCTTGTCTGGGAAGGGAAGGAGATGCAAGTCGGTGAGAAGATATAAGCCACGCACATTGATCTCTGGGGAGGCCAAACGGGCTGCCGCGGCAAGGGGCTCCGGTGGAGGCCCTGCTCCGTGTGCACGAGGTCGCCGGTTCGATCCCTGGCAGCAGCATCTCCAGGTAGGGCTGGGACAAACTCCTGCCTGAACCGAACCCTGGGAGAGCCACTGCCTGTCAGTGCTGACAATTCTCGGCAAGATGGACCCAGGGTCTAACACAGGATATTAAGGCAGCTCCCAATGTTCCTAGTTGATTCAGCCCTCTATTCAGAACCATGAGGACTGGAATCTTACTGTGTTTTTAGGTGAAAGGCAATAGCTCAGTGGGAGAGTACTTTTTGCTTTGAATGCAAGAAGTCCCAGCTTTGATTCCTGGCATCTCCATGTAACGCAGGAAAAAAAAAACCTCCTGCCTGAATCCCTGGAGAGCCACTGTTGCCGCCGGTCAGTGTCGACAATACTGGGCCGGAATGGACCGAGGGCCCGACTCAGTATAAGGTGGCTTCTGATGATCTGCTTTAAAGCAGCCCCTTAATCGGAACCATGAGGACTAGAATCTTACTTTGATTTTAGGCAGAATGGAGCGCCTGTTTTCCATGCAGGAGGTCCCAGTTTTGATCTACAGCAGCATCTCCAGGCTGGGCTGGAAAAAAACTCCTGCTGCCTGAAACCCCGGAGAGCCGCCGCTGCCGGTCAGTGTCCGCAACACCAGGCTAGACGGACCAAAGGTCTGACTCGGGATTAGGCGGCTTCCGTCCCCGCAGGCTCAGCAACTCCTCATCGGATGGCGGCTGGGCATGGAACAGAGGCTTCCCAAGAAGCCATGGGTAGGGGCCTCGGGCAATGGTGCCTTTCTGACCTGGCAGGAGACACACACACACCTTTGATGAGGTTGTTGTAGGCTTTGGCCCAACTGTTGCGATGGTTGGTAGTCAAGATGCCGATCGGCTCCTTGTTGGTCTGAAGGGAAGTGTTCCAAATCTTCTCCAACTGGATGAAAATCTGGTCGGTCGTCAGGGGGCTGCCGTCGCTGCTGTAGACGTCCAGCTCAAAGAACTGGGGGGGGGGGGGAGGAGGAGAGAGAGCCACACTTGACACTCATCTATGCAAAGTCAGAGAGAAGGAAGGGCTATTAAGATGCAACCGGGGCGCAATCCTACGGCTGCTAAATGCTGTCTAGTCGGCCACGGAAAAGGTTGGAGCGCCAGCTCCGACTCCGAGGGCGCAGCTGGGACTTCGACTGCGGGGAGCGTGCCCTCTCTCTGCTTGCACGGTTCTTTCCTGCGCCGGCTGCAGCTCCGAAGTCGCAAGACCAACTTCGGAGCCGGCGCTGGGGGGGGGGGGCGGGATGGGACGTTCTGGGGTGTGTGGAGGGAAGGAGTGAGGCTCCTCCGGGGTACAACGTGTGCCGGCGGCGTCTCAGCCCCTCCTCCTCATGAATAGGGGAAAAACACGGGGACGGCCGAAATCGTCTCCGGGAGAGGAGCGGAGGCAAGCTTCGCCTCGACGCACCACCTGTCCTCGATTGGATGCCCGTAATCCTCAGAGTTCGGAGGGTTATGGGCAGGCTACAATGGACGGCGCTGCCAATCAATCAATGAGTTGGAATGCTGGACTCCCGGCCATCCAAATATCTTCCCCTGCAAAATGATCTCGTGCCCCTTTGAAAATATGCTCAGGCTAGGGCTCTAGGGAGCCTCCAGGAAAAGGAAGCTAGGCAAATGTGGAAGCTCTTTGTAGGCTCTTTCAGGCATCGTCTGCAACAGGGGTGTGGAACCTTCGGCCCGTGGATCAAATCCAGCCTGCCTGAAGTCCCAGTCTGGCTCTCCAGGGGGCCACGCCCACTGCCCCTACCCCCCTTTCCACCAACCACCAATCGTTCAGTGGTTTCCTGACTTTTCTGCAGTCTCTCCCCCCCCCTTCTAAAAGGTTGAAATGCCTCCCTGAAGGCTTTGTTACTGGCCGCAAGAGCTTGAAGCGAACAAGTGCTGGTGTTTGGGGTCATTTGGCCCCTCCCACCACCGGACTGCGGCCCCCGAGAGTTTCCCCAAAATGGAACCCGGCCCTCGGGGCCGAAAGGGGTTCAGTGCCATCCGATCCAGGCTGTGTCACGACTCCCCTCCCGCACCTGGAAGTTGTGGACCACCGTGATGTGGGTGGAGGGCTTCTTCCCTTTGGCGTAGTTCACCACGGAGTCCCGTTTGGGGCCGGGGATGCGGCAGGAGGAGAGGATCTGGTAATACTGGTTCATGCAGAGGGGCTTCCCGCCGAGGTACTCCACAGGAAGGGTCTCGCTGGTGATGGCACCGCAAAGAGAAACGGGTTTCAGAATCGCTGCGTGGAGGACTCAAGCTGGACGACAAGGGGGGCTCCTTTTAGGACATCGGGTGGCTAATCTGGGGGGCCTCCCCGCTCCCGACGGAAGACACCCGTAAGTCAGGAGACATCCCTGACTTGCAGTCAGGGGAAGGCGGGTGACTCCTATTACGGCGGGGCTCCTTTTCCATTGCAGGTTTTATTTGGAGCTTCATAGGAGTGCTCCATGGCGCTAAACTCCATCCTGAAAATAGGTCCACCACCATGGATGGCTCCTATGAAGCTCCAAATAAAACCTGCAATGGGAAAGGAGCCCCACCGAAATAGGAGTCACCCCACCCCACCCCGGGGTGTAGGTGGTCAATTCTGAAGTGCAGCCGCCCATCATGACCGTCCATTTCCACCCCCACCATGGAGAGCCCCCAAACGGCAGGCAGCTGTGTTGATCCAGATCAACAAACCAGTTCTGGCGGTTTCCATTTCCACCAGGAGCTTCGGCAAAGCGAATGGGTCTTGATTGCTTATTCAAGACCCCAAATTACTTTGCAATCGCAACAGGGAACAATCTGTTGTTGCTGGGGAAATTAAACCCCCTCCCCGCCCGCCTGCCACTTGCCGCTAGCGATGTGGGAGAAATCCACAACAGATTCAAATGTGTTTGGATCTCTATCAATCCAACCTCCGCATTCTGCAGCGGGGCGGCTTTTTCCTGAGTTGTGCAAATTCTGCAGACTTCTGGACCAGTTTTTTTTTAAAAAAATGGGGTTTTTTCCCCCCCACAATTTTGCTTGTTGGCAAACGTGCATTACGTCAACGAGCAGGCGATGGAACGTAAGATGTGAAACACGGATGGGAACGGGTTTAACAAAACCCACAGTCCCTACTTGCGGCCAGAGGTGGTGTTAGGGGGTGGCCCACTAGGGCAGGAACCCCACAGCTTTCCTTTGGAGCCCCGAATCTCTGGGTGGCCATGTGCCCCACCAGCCTGCAGTCCAGGGGCAGTTGCTGAAAGAAAGGTGCAGGGCCCCTGAAAATCTCTGTTGCATTTGGTCCCCCTGGATGAGCCGGCTTTTGGCCCACATGTGCTTCCCCTCCTGCTGCCCCCCCACCTTGAATCTTCCTGCCCGAGTTTTTTCCTGAAATCAAATGCCCTCCTCTCCCCTGTCCATGCATCCCTTTTTACAGATTGGGGTGTCCTTAGGAGATAAGGTCCTTTACAGACACAGAGAGACTTTAGAGCAGTGTTCTCCAACCTTGGGTCCCCAGATGTTTTTGGTCTACAACTCCCAGGTTACAGAACACTGCTTTAGAGCATCTATAAATCAGCACATGCAAATTTCTGCATATATATATTTTTTGCCCTGTGGGCCTGAGCCCCGGGATCTTTTCACCACCCCAGTTTGCAGCTCAGCTCGGGGGAACAGGGAATCCTGGGGTGGGGGGTGGGGGTGGCAGATGACATCAGCACCCCTGCTGATCAAAAAATGCGGGGGGGGGCTGCATCCCTGTGAGCCTGGGGTCCACTGCACCGCCGCTTGGACTCACTTGTCTATCATAGTCTTGAAATCCAAGGCTCCTTCGATCAGCTTGGCTGCAAACCTGCAAAAAAAAACAAACACGCCAACAAACCAAGGAGGAGACGGGTGAGACGCAAGACAAGCAGCGGACGCTCTCATGCGTAGAACAAGACGTGTTCTTCACGTGGCTCGGGACCCCCAATACCTCAAGGACTGCCTCTCCCTGTGAGAATCTACCTGGTCCCCGAGCTCAGTTTCAGAGGGCCTTCTCTGGGGGCCCACAAGTAGCTCACCCCGTTTTGCATCCATGTTTGCTTGGAAGTAAGTTGCAGGAACATCGGAAGCTGCTTGGTATTGTCGCCTGGTATTGTTGGCACGGACCGGCAGCCGTGGCTCTCCGGTGTTCCAGGCAGGAGTTTTTCCCAGCCCTCCCTGGAGATGCTGCCAGGAATTGAACCGGGGGGACCTTCTGCCTACAACACGGGGGCTCCACCACTGAGCTACAGCTATCCCGCTTCAAAGCAAAGTAAGATTCAAGTCCTCAAGGTTCTGATAAAGGGGCTGCTTTAAAGGGGATCATGGGAAGCTGCCTTATACTGAACCAGGCCCTCGGTCCATCTAGCCCAGTATTGTCGACACTGACTGGCAGCAACGGCTCTTCAGGGCTTCCGACAGGATTCTTTCCTTGTTCTATGTGGAGACGCTGCCGGGGGGATCGAACCTGGGACCTTCTGCATGCAAAGCAGGGGCTCCACCACTGAAGCTATGGCCCTTTCCCTAAAAATAAAGCAGGATTCTAGCCCTCATGGTTCTGAACAGAGAGGGATGATTTAAATGGGAACTGTGAAGAAAAGAGCCTTTGGGGGTTCCTACATGCGCGCGTGCGCGCGCGCACACCCACCCACCCACCCTCATGTGTGAACCGGCTAAAGGCTGGGGGGGCGGGGTGTGTATGCCGGCGTCCCAAAGTCTACAGTGACCCGGCTTTCAAATGCAAATGCCATGAGTCCCCCTCCCCTGCCTGGCCAGGTGAAGTGCATCCCGATTGGCTGGAGGCAGCGGAGCTACAGGAAGGAGGGGGGAGGGGGGAAGAGCTATATTCCAAAGTGTGGGTTTTTGTTCTTTGCCTTTGGGTCATCGCGTGGTTGCTGGCTGTTGGAGCAATGGCGGCAAGCCAAGCAGAGGTCTGAGCCTTTGGGAGGAGGCCTCAGGATCCGACCCCAGGTAGCTCCTGGTGAAATTAGCTGAATGAGGGCTTTGGTAACGGCAAGCCTTGTGGAGGGCTACCCATCTCGGACCTTCGGGTAGGTGAAGTAGTCCCCCCGGGTGGCAAGGCTGTGCTGGACCCAACCCTGGAAGAGAACTGACCCCCAGGTAACAGAGTGTGTGCCTGGGAGATACAAGGAATCAGGTTTTGTTATTTTTGTAGCTCTATTACTTTGTACCAAAGCGTCTCTCTAATTTCGTGTGCTTCCCTTATTTCCCTATTTTTGTTGTAAAATGCTACCTGAAATAAACCTTCTTGGTTTTTTTACCCCACATGGTGTTTGTGGATTGCTCTGTGGTTCCAGCAACTAAATCCAGGTTACAGTCAGAAAGGCAAGTCCCTGAACAGAGATTCAAGTAGGATTGCTTGGCAGTCTGGTACCTTGAGATCTCTGGGGGTCTTGGGTCCTTTGGGGTAGGAAAGGGTGGGGTTGTGGCGGGTCAGCCAGCCAGCCCCCCCTTCCTCCACAGGGAACGTCGGAAGCTGGAGACAGTGGGACGGACTTCCAAGCAAGGGGTTTGCACATCTGCTGATTGAAATGCCCCAGCCCTGGCTGGATGTGAGGTTTCATCTTTTTAAATAATAGCTTCTTTTGGCTTGTTTAAACTATTTGTGTACTGCTTGATATCCAAAAACAAACAAACCCCGGTATAAAATAGGTTCAGGGGCCAATTCAGCCGCAGAAAACTTGAACTGGGCCGGCCGGCCAGCCAAAGACCTCGCAGTGTTGTGGCAAAGAGGAAAAAGTTTATTTGATTCTGTCGCCCGCTTGGTCTTTTCTCCAATTGGCTGGTATTTTTAAACACGGCAGGAGAACACATGAAAGGCGAAGCAGAGGCTGCCAGGAAAGTGTGAGAAAGGTGATCCTGTGAACAAAGTTGAGAAAAGGTGATCCTGTACAAAGTTGAGAGCTTGCTCCTCCCCTGTGTGCAAGGAAGGAGAGCACAGGCATTGGCCTGGCTCTGGGACAAACGTGCATATACCAATAAATTAGCCACCTGGTTGCATCGAAGCAAACTTCACCCCCCATCGAGTCAGGACTTAACCGTGGCATCTTTCACAGGAGATCTCCTTTTCCCCAATTTTCCCCTCCCTCCCCTTGATGCTGAGTTTGCAAAGTTGCATCTGCGCACTGCCCAAGAGATGCGATCGAAAAGGAGGGGGGGAGGAAGAATTTTCAGCGCATAGTTAAACTGCGGAATGCGTTTCCACAAGATGTAGTGACGGTCCCCGATTCAGACGGCTTTAAAAGCACCAGGCACAACTGATGGCCGTATCAATAAATCAGGGGGTGTTGAACCTCTTTCAGCCCATGGGCCGAATTCCGTTTTGGAGAAGCTCTCAGGGGATGCATTCCAGTGGTGGGCGGAGCCAAAGGGGCGGCCCCCCAAATACCAGCATGTTTTAGCTTAAAGATGCCAGTACCTAAGCCAAAGGAGAGGCATTTCAACCTTTTAGAAAGAGGGGGGACGACTCCAACAAAGTTGGGAAACCACCAAACAAGGGGCAGTTGAGGGGAAAGGGGCGGGGCCTGGGGAAGGGGTGGAGCTGCTGGGGAAAGAGGGCGGGGCCTGGGAAGGGGCGGGCCTGCCACCGGAAGGGATGTGCACATTCATGTACAAAACCAGATAAGCCATAAAGATTGGAAAAAGGCAACCACATGATGTGACCAAGAGATGTGTTGGTATTCTCTGGCCTACTGCATCGAAACACGGAGGTTTCATCTAACGGCCATTGAAAGTCTTCCTCATATTTTCAGATGTATCTCTAAGAACATAAGAACGCAAGAAGAGCCCTGCTGGATCAGGCCAAGGGTCCTTCTAGTCCAGCATTCTGTTCACGCAGTAGCCAGCCAGCTGCCCACAGGAAACCCACAAGCAGGACGTACGCGCAACAGCACCCTCCCGCCCATGTTCCCCAGCAACTGGTGTACATAGGCACCCTGCCTCTGATACTGGGGGTAGTGTACATATAGCCATCAGGACCAGTAGCCACTGAAAGCCTTCTCCTCCAGGAAATCTCTGCGATTGCAGCGAGGGTGTCCAACAACCACTGGTTAGTTACCTGAGTTGTCCTTGTCGATCCAGAAAATCCTGTTTGGGTAAGACTACACCTGGGCTGGAATGCACAACCACCGGCAGACGATACTCCAGGTAGGCGGTTTTCAGCCACCAGTCTGAGAGCTCGGATAGGAAACAGAATGTGTGTTATTTATGTATTTATTTATTATTTAAAGTGTGTGTTTTTAAAAAAAATCCTGCTCCTCAGTCAAAAATGGATCCCAGAGTGGTTTACAAATAATCAGTCAAAGAATGATGTGTAAAAGATACACAGGCTTAGAATCCAAAAAGATGCGACATGCAAGGAAAAAGGGATGGGGAGGGAAGAGGAAAAAAATAATTAAGGGCGCAATCCTATGCATAGTTAAACAGAAAAAAGTCCCACAATTCCCAGCATTTGCCAGCCAGTTGTAGGAATTCTTTTCTGTCTAACCATGCATAGGACTGTGCCCTAAATCTTTCAGCAGGGCTGGTGAAACGGCCCTCCTTCCACACTCATCTCCCTCACTACAGTTTGCTTGAATGATTGCTGATAGTAGTAGTTATTATCCCCCCCCCCCCATTTCAGTCTGGAGTGCTATGCAAGCCCCCACCCCCCGGTTCATTTTGACTAATGAGCTTACGAAGGGGGAAATTTTCAGCAGAAAAAGAAAACACTGGAAAATTCCCATCTTGGAAAATTTCCTGTGGAAAATGTTCCGCCCCACATCACTGGCTGGAAAAAGGTCGTGTGACAAACTTTTGCCTTTATAACCGTAACTGGGTTCAGACAAGACGACAACCCACACTCAAGTGTTGAGTGCGGGTTGTTGTTGAACTGTGCATTATCATGTTGTCTGAACCCCAGCGAATAACAGACCATGGTGATCCCAAGCACAGTTCACAACCTGAAAACAAACCACGGGTTCTCTTCATGGGTTGTTCACGCGATAACCCACACTCAAGGGTCAAGTATGGGTTGAGTGTGGAGTGTGGGTTGTCATTGAACCGTGGGTTAGTTATGGTGTTGTCTGAACCCAGCTGTGCTAACAAGCCATGGCTGGTTAACCATGAACAACCCATGAGGGTCAAGCCTGGTTGTTACTTGGATGGGAGACCCCTCCTCTAGTTTCCTGCATTGAGCAGGGGGTTGGACTCGATAGCCTTGTAGGCTCCTTCCAACTCTATGATCTATGAAATCTATGAAAACCCCTGGTTTGTTGTTGGGCTGTGAACTGTGGGTTGTTCCCCATGGTTTATCATCTCGGCTGGGTTCAGACAACACGGTAACCCACGTTTTGACAACAACCCACAGCTCAACGGCAAGCCACGCTCAACCCACGCTCAAGCCCAACCCACGCTCAAGCCCTGCGTGTGGGTTATCGTGTTGTCTGAACCCAGTGCGCTAGCCGAGCCTGACCCGTCCCGGGATCTCCTTACCCAGTTCTCATGCTTCCGAGCTCTCCTCTCCAGCCCCTTCTGCAGCCGCTCCCCAACGCCGCCCGATTTGCGGAAATCCTGCACCAGCGCCTTGGTTTGGCTCAGTTCCTCCTCGCTGATGATGGGCTGGAGCGCTAAGACGTATCGATCCAAGGTCTGCTGGAGAGGCGGCACTGGGAGGGGAGGCAGGGCTTCCTGGTGGGCAAGGTATCGGCCCGAGAGCTTCCCCAACGCCACCGGCTTCAGCAGCCATGATGGCTTTGCCTGCAACCCACGGAGAACAGGCATAAGAGGGTCAGTTTCCTTGTCGCACAATCCCACAAGAGGGCGTAGGTCAGAAGAGCATCAGAAGAGGCCTGATACTGGATCAGACCAAGGGTCCATCTAGTCCGGCGTTCTGTTCACACAGTGGCCGACCAGCTGCCCCAATGGGAAACCCACAAGCAGGACATGAGGGCAACAGCACCCTCCCGCCCATGCTCCCCAGTGTACATAGGTACACACTGCCTCTGATGCTGGAGGTAGCACATAGCCATCAGGACTAGTAGCCATCGGTAGCCTTCTCCTCCAGGAACTGGCCCAGTCCCCTTTTCGAGCCATCCAAGTTGGCGACCGTCAATCCATCTTGCGGTAGCAAATCCCCTAGTTTAATTCTGCACTGTGCATGGACGCCGTCAAGGCCCACACCTCAGCAGCAGCCCGTGGACAAAAGCCCCCCTGGCTGGGGCATGCTGGGAGTTGTAGGATGTTTTCTGTCTAAACAGGCATAGGAGCGTGTCCTAAGCCACCTTGAACAGTTCCAAAGTCCCAGGGAGACAAGGGCTCCATGAAGGGAGTGAAAATATCCGCAGGCCGGATGGAAATAGGACGGCTCCTCTCCCCCGTTTTGACGGAAAGGCGGATTATAGTCGTCTTAATAAGTTATAATCGTAGACGGTTGCTTAAACAATTAGCGTGATACTATACATATCTACTCAGAAGTAAGATCCACCAAGTTTGCTGGGGCTTCCTCCCAGGTCAGCGTTATGCAAGTGAATAGAAATACTGTATGATGCAACCTAGGAGCATGCTCCAAAACCTTTCACCATGCTGCCCTGTGGAATTTGCACTGCAGAATTTTGTTTTCTTAGGGCACAATCCTACACAAGTTTAAACAGGGGGGGAAAAGTCCTACAATTCCCAGCTTGCCCTGGGGAAGGCTGAGAGTTGTAGGACTTTTTTCTGTCTAAACACGCACAGGATTGTGCCCTTAGTCTACAAAACTATACGCTGCTACCAGGGAGTAAGCCCCATTAAACACATTGGGACTTACTTCTGAGTCAACACACATAGGATTTTATTTTTTTATATATTTGGAAGTTTATTTATAAATGTATGAGTCACCTTTTGGCCTAAATAGAGCCCCGCAGGCGACTTACAATGAAAACATAACAACTTAAAAGTTTTAATTAAAAACAACAACAACTTTAAAACAATTGGAAAACAATTTAGGATTGCACTGTTAGAGACCAAAGACACATGTCCTGGAAGGCCAAGGGTGAAATCCTGTGCCCACATATTTGGAAGCAAGTCCCACCAAATAAACAGGGGCTTACTTCAGAGTAAACATACACAGGATCGGGCTGTAGCCAGAGTTCGGAACTTTTCAAAAGAAAAAAGAAAACAAAAATGGGATCATTAGGAAACCCACAATAACAAAACAGAATATTATGCGTAACCTCCCAAGTCATATTTTTCCAGCATGGATGGTTCTCTTTTACCCAGGAAAGCAGTTTAATTCAGCATTTGACAAGTGGCCACATTCCAATGTTAAGAGGTTGCATAAGTGAAGGCTTTAATTAAGTTTAATTAACTAAAGTTTATTTATTTCATATTTATACAGTACAAGCAAGGCACATCTTTGCAAAATATTGAACACATCTGCTTGCATTCTATTTTCTTTTAAACCAGTTTTTGTTTTGTTTTTTAAAAAGAGGCTTAGGGTGCAATCCTATGCAAGTTTAGGCAGAAAAAAGGCCTACAATTCCCAGCATGCCCCAGCCAGCTATGCTGGAAGTAGTAGGCCTTTTTTCTGTCTAAACTTGCATAGGACTGTGCCCTTGCTGTTTCAAAGGGGGCTACTAAACTCCAATTTTTAAACTTTTTTTTTAAATCATAGATTTTTATTCACATTTTCCTACTATCACTGGAAATATGTGTGTGGAGAAAGCCCAAAACTCAGTACACACACGCACACACATCTTTCCCCAAAGGAGGGGGCCAGGGGAGGAGGGATGAGGTCACCAGGGAGTAGCCAGACAAGTCATCAGCCCCAACAAAGGAAGACCTCGGCAGAGATCCACAAACGTCCAGGAAGGGCCATCAAGGACCATCAGCACCCAGGGCAGCCTCGAAGAGCTGCAAAGGTTTCCATACGTCACCTTCTTCCCGGGCAGGAATAAGCCTATCTACACGAAGGGGCAGGCATAAGCCCCCACCTGACCTAGGGGGCGGGGGGAGAGCGGGGAATCCGGGGTAGAAAACCCCTCTCCCGTCCCGGTTCGGGTTGTTGGGAACCACGGGGCCAGATCCTCCTAAGCAACAGCCGCCCAGACACTCCGTTCTCCGCTAGGAAGCGCCGATCGGGAACTGGGCTGAAACTGACTAGAGTATTGTCTTTGATGTAAGGAGAGTGACCTGAATGTAACCTGCTAGCCACGGAGCCCGCTCATTGGGTAAGACGCGAGTCAACTAAGGTTTTGTTGACTGTAAACGTATTCTTAGAAGACTGGTAATTCCGACCTAATCATTGTATAAACAAATAAAGAGCCTTATTTGGGCATACAAAGGCGTGTGGTCTTTCCGATTGTACTGCGAGCCGACACGAGCTGTATTGCTCTGCCGGTTAACCCTAGAGTTGCCGAACTCACGCAAAGGATCCGGTTGCTGATCCTTCACATGGTGGCAGGCGACGGGACAATTGGAAACCACATTTGACGGTCGGAACTAACAGGACTTCGGGCAGGCTAGTAGGTTGCTGGGGAGCGCTCAGAGCAAGGAAATGAATAGTCTGAGCCAAGAGCAGGTGGAGCTAGCGAGCAGCCCAGAAACCCCAACCCAGACCTCCACAATGGAGTGGGTGGTGCGGCCAAAGACGGCAAGGCAGGAAGGGGGGGAAGCCCCCTCACCGTTGTTAGGAGGGCAGGGACCCAAGCAGTGGGGTAGCCCCAACCTTACCAGTAGCGGCCGGAGAAGCGAGATAAGGGACCCAGAGGCGGAAGAGGACCTCGGCAGAAGGGTCACTGACGGAGCCATGGGGGGAGGAGGGTTGGATGCCCTCTTTCCCCAACTCAATTGGCAACAAGCCAAGGAGTTGATGCAGCATCAACAAGAGATGCTACAGATGCAGCTGGAGTTGGCCAGGCTGACCAGGGGCACCGGACAAGGGGGAACCCCTGCATCCCAGGGTGGGGGCACCACAACCCCCAAATGGGACAGGAAGCAATTCCCCACCTACCAGTCGGGACAGGATGTACTGATCTTTTTCACCCTGTTCGAGGCTGCCTGCGTAGAGCAGAAGGTGCCGGACAACTTAAGGATGTCTGCCCTGAGGACGCAAGTCAGCGGGGAACTGGCTGATCTTCTGGGCATCCACACCCAAACCGCTCCCTTGGACTATGGAGCGTTCAAAGAAGCGGTGAGAGAGAGGTTTGCCCTCACCGCTGAGCATTGTCGCCGTAAATTTCGTTACGGGCGGCCTAACCCAGGGGACACGTATGCCTCCTGGATGGCGCACCTGGGGCAGGTGTGGGACGCATGGATCGGGGCCACCGGGAGGACCTCCTTGGCGGAGGTGCGGGAGCTCCTGATCCAGGAACAATTCTGTGCCACTATCCCTGAGGACCTAGCTACGGCGGTGCGGGATCGGGACCCCCCAAACTGTAGGGAAATGGGCAAGTTGGCCGACCAAATGGGACTGTATCGGCAGCCCAAAGGACCCAAGGGGGGTAACCTCAGTCATGGCGGGACCAAGGGAAGTGTGGAGAAGGGCAACCCCAACCCTCGGGAGGGAGCCCTAGGCAAGCCCAAAGACAACCCCGGCACCAGTGGATGTTTCTATTGTAAAGAACCGGGGCACCTCAAGAGGAGCTGCCCCAAACTGATCGCAAAGAACCGCCACGCCAAGACATCGCCGGGCAAGGTGGGGAGGATGCTTGCGCCGGAGTCCCGCGAACCGGAGGAGCACGAGGAGGATCAGCAGTCCAGCTCGTCCCTCGAGGGAGACGGTGAAGATGCGGCGCGGTCCCTGAGGAGCGGAGGACAGCATTCGCTGGGGGCCATCTCGCAGGCATCATTGATACGCATTGCCTCCCCGGAGCAGCTGCGGTGGAGCCAGGACAAATTCTGTGAGTCCATCTCTGTAAACAATGTTTCCCAGGTGGGGTATAGGGACACTGGGGCGGACATCACTGCTTTACCTCGAAGTAAGGTAAAGAAGAGACAGTTGCTAAAGGGGCGCACCTGTGCCATAAAGCCCTATAACTCTCCCAACATAGCCGTTCCCCTCGCCCGGGTCTGGGTCAAGTACAGGGGGTGGGAAGGGGAGATGGACGTTATAGTGCATGGCCAGCAAGAATGGGGAATCATCATTGGGAACGACGTTGCGTTCCGGGCTGCCCAGGTCAAGGTGGGGGTGGTGACCCAGCGTCGGGCCAACCAAGCCCCTGACCCGCAGCCTCCCAGGTCCCCGGGCCCGCCTCCCGGTCGCGGTAAAGCGGCCCCGGCAGCGGCAGCCAGCCGTCCCCCGCCGCTCCCCCCAGTTGTGGGGAGGGACGAAGACCCCGGGGGGTTCGCGCCAATGGCCCGTGATTTTGGGACTCAGAAGGCGTTTCAAGAAGAGCAGCAGAGCGACCCATCCCTCCAGGGATGTCGGGATCGGGCCAGTCAAGGGCCCGGGGTAGGGGACCAGTCAGAACGCTTTTTGTGGGAGGCAGGAGCCCTCTACAGAGAATTCTGCCCAAGGACGGGACCGGGTCCCCAACCAAAGAAGAAACAATTAGTTGTGCCTGCGAGGTACCGCCAGGCTGTACTACAACTGGCCCACGATGTGGCGTGGGGAGGGCACTTGGGACAGAAACGGACCCTGGTTAGGGTGACAGAGGGGTTCTACTGGCCCATGGTGGCAAATGAGGTGCAAGAATATTGCCGGTCCTGCGATGTCTGCCAGCGGGTGGGGCATAACCAGGACCATCCTAAAGCCCCCCTGCAACCCCTACCCATTGTGGGCATCCCCTTTGAAAGAATAGGGATGGATATCGTGGGACCCTTGAATCCCCCCACCAAGACGGGGAAGAAGTTTATATTGACTGTGGTTGACTTTGCCACCCGTTATGCAGAGGCTTTTGCTTTAGCCTCCATTTCCGCCACCAGCCTGGCTAAGACTCTCCTCTCTCTTTTCGCCCGCCTAGGAATGCCCCACACGGTGGTTTCGGACTGCGGCACGGGCTTCGTGTCCAAACTGTTTAAAAAATTGTGGGAACTGGGGGGGGTGGAGCACCTGACTTCGGTGCCATACCACCACGAGACCAATGGGTTGGTGGAGCGTTTCAACCAGACTCTGGAAAAGATGATCAGGGCATATGCGGCGAAGCACCCCGGGACTTGGGATCAAGCCCTCCCCTACTTGTTATTTGCCTACCGGGACTCCCCCCAAGAAAGCCTGGGATTCTCCCCCAACGAACTGATGTTTGGGAGGGAGCTCCGGGGACCTTTGGCTCTGTTGCGGGCGGAATGGGAGGGGGTTGCCGCAAAAGCCTCCGTGCCTGTGCATACGTTCATGCAACACCTCCAGACTGTCCTTCGAGAGGTGAGGGAGACGGCGCAGCAGCATCTCGAAACAGCCCAGCAGCGGCAGAGCGCGTGGTACAACCGGACGGCTGTACCACGGACTTTCGAAGTGGGGGACCAGGTGTTGGTACTGCGCCCCCAAAAGACGGACAAACTGTGCTTGAAGTGGGAGGGCCCAGGGACCGTCATTGGAAGGTCGGGGGAGGTGAACTACCAAGTGGCTTTCCCGGGGCAGCCGGGGAGGCAGAAGGTTTTCCATGTAAATATGCTGAAACTGTATGTAGAACGCGGAACGAAGGTGGGGGGAGTACAAGAGTGTGTGGAGCCGGGAGACCCTGATGGGGGGTTGTTGGCCGAGTGGGGGGAAGGGGGAGGAATGGAGGAGATCAAACTGTCCCCCTCCCTGTCCGAACAGCAGCGGCAGCAGATCACCCAGGTCTTGGAAGAATTTCAGCCCATGTTCTCAGACCGACCAGGATGCACCACACTCACACAACACACCATTGACACAGGGGATAGCCCCCCCATACAATCCCTACCCTACCGGGCGGTGGGGCCCCATGCCCAAGTCGTGGCCGAGGAGGTCCAAGCCATGCTGGACTTGGGAGTCATTGTGCCCAGCTCGAGCCCCTGGTCCTCCCCGATCGTGTTAGTAGCCAAAAAGGATGGGGGTGTCCGGTTCTGCGTAGACTACCGGAAAATAAACAAGGTGACCGTCCCGGACCCCTACCCCATTCCCAACATGGATGTGCTGCTGGAGAGGCTTGGGGGGGCCAAGTACATCACCACCCTGGATCTGACAAAGGGGTATTGGCAGGTTCCGCTCGATCCGGATGCTGCCTTGAAGTCTGCTTTTGTGACCCACCTGGGGTTGTTCCAATTCACCACCCTCCCGTTTGGGGTCCGCAATGGTCCGGCTACCTTCCAGAGGTTGGTAAACGGAATGCTAAATGGGCTGGGGGAGTTCGCCTGCGCGTATCTGGACGACATCGCCATTTTCAGTTCCACCTGGGAGCAGCATTTGCAACAGGTCCGCCAGGTGTTTCAAAGGATTCAGGGTGCTGGGTTGACGGTAAAGGCAAAGAAATGCCAGGTTGGGAGGGGGGAGGTGGAGTATCTGGGACACAAGGTAGGGGGAGGTAGTGTCAAGCCCCTAGAAGCCAAAATAGAATCAGTGCGCACCTGGCCCCAACCCCAGACGAAAAAGCAGGTCCAAGCTTTTTTAGGGCTGGCTGGCTATTATCGTAAATTCGTGCCCCATTTTAGCCAGCTAGCCGCCCCCCTGACTGACTTGTGCAAGAAGCGGCAACCCGTTAAGGTCCAATGGTCAGCCGCTTGCCAGGCAGCGTTTGAGGGACTGAAAGCCTGCTTGATGGCAGCCCCTGTGCTGCAAGCCCCAGACTTTGAAGCCCCTTTTGTTCTGCAGACGGATGCCTCGGAAGCGGGGATGGGAGCTGTCTTGCTGCAGGAACGACCAGAGCAGGGGCTGTGCCCGGTTGCCTTTTTAAGTAAAAAACTTCTGCCTCGGGAGCGGAACTTGGCCACTGTCGAGAAAGAGTGCCTAGCAATAGTGTGGGCAGTGACCAAGCTTCGCCCCTATCTGTGGGGCCGCCGGTTCCGACTGCAGACCGACCATTCCCCCTTGTGCTGGCTGGATAGGGTGAAGGGGTCCAACCAGAAGCTCTTGCGGTGGAGTTTAGCCCTGCAAGATTTTGATTTTTCAGTAGAACACATCAAGGGTAAGGACAACATCGTGGCAGATGGGTTGTCCCGGGCTTTCTCAGTAGGAGACAGTTAGATAGGGATTGGGGTGGTGGACCCCAATGCCATCTTTCCCCAAATGGGAGGGTGTGGAGAAAGCCCAAAACTCAGTACACACACGCACACACATCTTTCCCCAAAGGAGGGGGCCAGGGGAGGAGGGATGAGGTCACCAGGGAGTAGCCAGACAAGTCATCAGCCCCAACAAAGGAAGACCTCGGCAGAGATCCACAAACGTCCAGGAAGGGCCATCAAGGACCATCAGCACCCAGGGCAGCCTCGAAGAGCTGCAAAGGTTTCCATACGTCACCTTCTTCCCGGGCAGGAATAAGCCTATCTACACGAAGGGGCAGGCATAAGCCCCCACCTGACCTAGGGGGCGGGGGGAGAGCGGGGAATCCGGGGTAGAAAACCCCTCTCCCGTCCCGGTTCGGGTTGTTGGGAACCACGGGGCCAGATCCTCCTAAGCAACAGCCGCCCAGACACTCCGTTCTCCGCTAGGAAGCGCCGATCGGGAACTGGGCTGAAACTGACTAGAGTATTGTCTTTGATGTAAGGAGAGTGACCTGAATGTAACCTGCTAGCCACGGAGCCCGCTCATTGGGTAAGACGCGAGTCAACTAAGGTTTTGTTGACTGTAAACGTATTCTTAGAAGACTGGTAATTCCGACCTAATCATTGTATAAACAAATAAAGAGCCTTATTTGGGCATACAAAGGCGTGTGGTCTTTCCGATTGTACTGCGAGCCGACACGAGCTGTATTGCTCTGCCGGTTAACCCTAGAGTTGCCGAACTCACGCAAAGGATCCGGTTGCTGATCCTTCACAATGTGGCTAATAATACAGGTCTACCTTACAGGGTTGATGTACTGTGAAGGAAAAAGCCTCAGAGTTTCCTGCACCACACACACACACACACCTGTAAACACAATAATCCCAGCTGGGGACTGGGAAAGTCATGCAAATGTACATAGTTACTCTGATGGCGCGGCAGAGTCTCTGATGGCCGTGCATGAAGTTCATCCTGATTGGCTAAAGACACCTGGGCTACTGAAAGGAGGGGGGGGAAGAATCTATATTGCCTGCCGTGGCATGTGGGGTTCGTGAAGAAGCACGGGGTAGGGCTTTTGCTGAGGCAAGCCCTGAAGAGGACCAAACAACCCCCAGGTAAAGAGAGTAAGGCCTGGGTAGTGATATAATAAAGGAACTAGCTTTGTTGTATACACAGTAGAGCTATAAAACTTCTCCTTCCCTCATTCCCCACCTTTTGTTGTAATCTGTTTACCTTGAATAAACTTGCCTGGTTTTGCCCCACACGGCATGTGTGGTTCCTCTGTGGTTCAGTGCTAAATCCAGTGTATAGACAAGGGCAAGGCCCTGAGAGAATCAGTGTCAAGGAAGGCAGAGCTAAGGCTGGCAGTTTTGCACCTTTGATCTCTGGTCTTGAGAAAAGGACCGGTTGGCAGTCCTTTCACATGTACGTTGCCTTGAATATCCGCACCTGATCTAACACATTTCAAACGATAAATGCTTAATAGTATTTTTTTCTCTCTCCACCCTGCCCTGTCATCATTGGCAAGGCAGGGATAGTAATAGAGTCTGCCTTACAGGGTTGTTGCAACAATGATCGAGGCAAATTTCCTAATATCTAAACACATTTCAAACTTCCCAAGTATAAATGCTTGATAATTTTTATTCAGCCTCCCCCACTGTCGTAAATTCAAGGATAATAATACAGGTCCACCTTACAGGGTTGTTGTACGGATTTTCAAGGTGACATACCTGGTCTATAACACTTCTCAAGCGTTTTGAGGGATAAATAGTTAATACTAATTTTTCTCCAACCTGCTGCATCATCAGCAATACGAGGATAATAATATGGGGGGTGGGTGGGTTGGATCCAGGTTTACGCTTGGATCAAGTGCGCTGATGGAAGTGGGGCGTCCTCACTCGCTTCTTCCCACGGCAGTCTCTCCAGCCCCCCTGAAAATGCTACACAGAGAACTGGGAGACCCTGAGAAATGGGGTGAGCTGTGGATGGGTGGGGATCCCCAAAAATCAGGCAGACCCCTTCCTGATGTGGAAGACACTTCCTGGATCCAAGCTGAGGCCTACCTTACAGGGTTGTTGTGAGGGTAATCCAGGCAATGCACCTGATATATTTATAAACACATTCTGATTGTTCAAAGTATAGAATGCTTAACAATAATTTTCATCCAGCCTGCTCCATCGTTGGCAATACGAGGAAAACCGGATAGGCCTCCCTTACAGGGTCATTGTAAAGAAGACCAAGGCAGCATAGCTCATATACAAACCCCTGTTGTGGGAGACACTTCCTGGATCCAAGCCCAGGTCCACCTTACAGCATTGTTGGGAGGATAATCCAGGAAACGCACCTGATACGCTCAAAGTATAAATGCTTAACAATAATTTTTCGATCCAGCCCGCGCCATCATTGGCAATACGAGGAAAACCGTATAGGCCTCCCTTACAGGGTCGTTGTAAAGGAGACCAAGGCAGCATACCTCATACGCAAACACCTTATAAATCTTTGAAGCGTCAATGCTTAATCACAATTTTAAAAACGCCTTTGCGGTCCCCTGATGACGCTTGGGGGGGGGGCGTTGAAGCCGCAAGGGGACCCCCAAGCCAGTCCCAGGGGGTCAGCTCGTGCAGCACATCTTCTTCCGCCACTCCCCCATTTCTGGCTTTGAATCTGCCTCCGCACCGTCTCCTTAAGATTTGACCCACACACCCCACTTTTAGCGCATCACCTTTATTTTCGTGCGGCATGATTGCAAATGCATATACATGATATACCAGACCCTCACAAGACAAGGGGCCCCCAAAGAAACAAATACTTTCTACTTCCCCATGATTGTCAGTGGATGTTTGGGTTTTTTCGGGGTTGGGGAGCTGGGAGAGAAAAGTTGCTTCCCCAGAAAGCAACCAGAGAAAAACACAACGACACTTGAGAAGCCAGGCGTTGGAAATAATACAATATTGAGAAGCCAGGAGCTGGAAATACCAGGACACTGACAAGCCAGGATTGGAAATACCAGGACACTGACAAGCCAGGTGGAGGGGACAAGATGACATTGAC
Source organism: Shinisaurus crocodilurus (assembly GCA_021292165.1). Taxonomy (NCBI): domain Eukaryota; kingdom Metazoa; phylum Chordata; class Lepidosauria; order Squamata; family Shinisauridae; genus Shinisaurus; species Shinisaurus crocodilurus. Next base: position 1,539,999 of record JAHFWL010001188.1, on the reverse strand, counting down.
AAGACAACTTTGCAACCTTCCTTTCTTCCTTTCCCAGCCTGCCCGGATCTGGTCCCCAAAGGGGAGATCTTGGCAGCCTCCTCCCTGCAGGAGGGCCAAGCAAACCCCCACCACCCTGCTCTGGCCGTGCCCCCTCCCCAAGGTTGTTCTTGGGGCGGGGGGCCTTCCTTGCAATGCAGGCCAGAAGCTTCCCCCAAAGCAAGAAAACTCTGAGCTCTCTTTACTCACCATGCTCCTTGCCATGAAAGCCAGCATAGCTTCCCCCCGCCACTTGCACCGCCTTCTTGCAAAGGGGAAGGCCCTGCCTGGCAGGAAAGAGGGTGTGTGTGTGTGTGTGTGTTTGTTTGTTTGTAGGGGGCAAAGTCCTAATTATCGGCCTTGGAGAGCCCGGGAAGGGCAGGGATTGAAGTTGCAACTTCAGAGCAGCCCCGGGGACGGTCGCAGCTGCAACCAGCATTTGCAGCTGCTAAAGGGAGGAGCCAGGGGGCAGCCATCTTTGCCAAGGGCATCTGCCTCTGCCCTTCTTAGGAGAAGGGCAGAGAAGCCGCACGCCCCGCCATCTTTGTGATGGGCAAGCAGGCTTTTTTGGCTTTTCTCTTGCTGCTCTGCTGTCTGATTGTTAATGCAGGGGAAGGTTTTTTTTGTTGTTTTTTTTTAAATGTTGTTGTTAAAAAAGATTTTTAACCACACCTTTCAGGGCAGTGCCAGCTGCGGGTTTTGGAGGGCCCTTGGGCAAGACCCCCTCAAGCAGAGGCAGTGTTAGGGGCCACCCACTAGGGCTGGAGCCCCAAATCTCTGGGAGGCCATCTGCCCCACCTCCTGCAAACAATGGTGAAACACATATACAGCAGAACAGGGCCAGAGGCATGAGCGAAGTCCAGAGACCAGCAGAGGTCAGACACATACCAGGCAAGGTGGGGCCAGAGGCAAGAAGCAAAGTTTAGGGGCAGATTCAGGCCAAACACAGCCAGGGCAAGATCATAAGTTGGCCACCAGAGTCAGGAACTGGCTGCAGACACCACAATGACTTGCGTTGCTGTGGCAAAGGCTTGAGGGAAGAGGAAGCCCTTCTGTAGGGCTTCCTACAGCTCCCAGCGGGTCTGCTTTAGTGAGCCGGGGAGCACCTGGAGGCCTGGGGCTGAACCCTGAAAGTACAGCTGAGCTGCTTTCCGCAAAGTGGCCACCAGAATCTGGTGGAGAGGTGACCAGATGAAGCTGCAGCGCTTCCCCACTGAGCAGATCCTGACACCGTCAGTGCTGCTGAGACACCAGCTCCTTGAATTGTTTCCATCCCAGCCAGGTAAGAAATGACTATGTAACTTGATGAATTGGGGCATGAGTTTGCTTGTTTTCCTCCTCCCTCCTCCTCCCTTTTTCCTTGTGTGTCGTGTCTTTTAGAGGCCCACTTGTCAGACACACGGGAAAGGGATTCCTCCTGTGTTGCTCCCAGACTCTGGAATGCATTCCCTGTGCAGTTGCGACTGGTCCCCACTCACTCTGCAATTTGTTTATTATTTGTGTTTTCTGATTTTTATATTATTTTTAATCTTTCAGTTTCTGTTGTTAGAAATCAGTTACTGTATTTTAAATCTTTGCGCTGCTGCTATGTTTTATCTTGGCTTTTTATTTGTATTTTATACTATGACTTTAAACTTTTGTATTGCATATTTTTTATGGTTTTAATTGCTGTGAACTGCCCAGAGAGCTTTGGCTATTGGGCGGTATAGATATGTAATAAATAAATAAATATTTTTTGGGGGGAAACAGCCTTGATTGTCCTTTCCAGAAAGACAGTATAGAAATGCTTTGAATTAAATTAGGGCACAATTTCTGCATAAACATACATAGGATTGCACCATTAAAATTAAATTATTAGACTGTAAACTGGTGGGCAGGAGATGACTTTCTTATTGATTTCCTGTAAGCCACTCTGGGATCCTTTTTGGCTGAAGAGCAAGGTAGAAATGTTTTAAATGCATACATATATACATTAAATTTTCAGATGAGATATAATCTGATTAATTAATTCCTGTCCTGCTAGGGTCGTATTAGGACCCAGGTTTTAATTCCGAACCATCCGCAAAGCTTGCTGAGTGATGTTGGTTCAGCCACTCTCTCTCTCAGTCTAACCTACCTTGCAGGGCTGTTGTGAGGGTAAAGTGTGGGAAGGAAGAACCATGCATGCCCCCCTTGAGTTACTTAGAGGAAAGGTGGGATATAAATGTAGTAAAATAAATAAATAAAAGCCTGTCTTGTAGATTTCTATGGGCAGCTCTTCCTTCCATCCAGCGGGAAACCAAAAACGGTGTGCAAAGTGAACTCTGAAATCCTGGATGAGGGTGCGGACCTGGCATGTATTTCGGAGACCTGGCTGGACAGGGCCGCTGCTCCAACTCCTGGGGCCTTGTGTCCGCCTGTGTATGCCCAGCAACCGGGGACTGGGGGACGGGGAGGGGGAGTGGCTGTTATCTACCGGGGGTCCTTGGTCCTCACCAGACTCCCTCTCCGGGAGACCAAGTTTATCGAGTGCATGTACTGGAGGTTGGGTCCAAAGGGCAGTCTGGGGGTTCTGCTCGTGTACCGTCCACCCCGCTGCACGTCAGGCTCCCTGTCCGAGGTGCTGGAGGTGGTCTCCGGTGTGCGTGTGCGGTCCCCCAGGCTATTGGTGCTGGGGGACTTCAACATACACTCGGAGGCTGCCATCATGGAGGCACCTCTCGGGACTTCATGGAGACCATGGCTTCCTGGGAGCTGCACCCTGTATCAACTGGACCTACCCATGTAGCCGGTCATGCGCTGGACTTGGTCTTCGTTTCCGGAGAGGGAGGAAATGATCTGGAAATCGGGGGTATATCCACAACCCCCTTGTCATGGTCAGATCACTTTCTGGTAGGGCTGGATTTCTCGGTGCCACAAACCCTCTGCAGGGGTGAGGGACCTATTAGGATGGTCCGCCCCAGGCGTCTTATGGATCCGGATGGATTCCTGAACGCGCTTGGGCAACTGGAGCACGCAAACGGTAGCTCGGTTGAGACCCTGGTGGACGACTGGAACGCTGCAATCACCAGGGCATTAGACCGAGTTGCCCCGAAGCGCCCTCTTCGCCTAAACAGAGATTGCGCGGCTGCCATGGTTCACTCCTTCGCTGTGAGCTCTGAAGCGGGAGGTGAGAAGGCTAGAGCGCCGATGGCGTAGATCCCACTCTGAAGACGATCGGACACAGGTCAGAGCTGCATCTTCAGCCTACCGGGTGGCGGTGAAGGCAGCAAAGAAGAATTTCTATGCTGCCTCCATCGCATCTGCGGAGGGCTGCCCCAGGAGGCTGTTCCAAGTGGTCCGGAGTCTGGTCGGTCCAGTTGCTCCGGATCCGTTGGAACAGTCTAAAGCCTGTGAGGCTTTAGCAAAGCACTTTGCAGATAAAATTGATCGGATTAGGAGTGGGATTCCGTGCGTCGTGGACACAGTGGGTGAACGGGAGGAGGCCAGTGGCAGTCCGGTTTTGTGGAATCAGTTCCAGCTTCTTCCTTCTGGTGAAGTGGACAAGGTGCTCTCATCTGTGAGGCCGACCACCTGCTTGCTTGATCCTTGCCCGTCCTGGCTTGTTATGAGCTGCAGGGAAAAACTGGGTGGGAAGATCAGGGCGGTGGTGAATGCCTCCCTTGAGGAGGGAGTGATGCCACCAGCCCTTAAGGAGGCAGTAATAAGACCGCTTCTAAAGAAGCCCTCCTTGGATCCCCAAGATTTGAACAACTTTCGCCCAGTCTCCAATTTGCCATTTCTGGGCAAGCTGATTGAGCGAGTGGTGGGGGCTCAGTTGAAGGCACATTTGGATGAAGCCGATTATTTAGATCCATGCCAGTCGGGCTTCAGGCCTGGACATGGGACGGAAACGGCCTTGGTCGCCTTGGTGGATGATATGAGGACAGCTTTGGATAGGGGCGAATGCTCTTTTCTAGTCCTCCTCGATCTCTCAGTGGCTTTTGATACCGTTGACCATGGTATCCTCCTGGACCGCCTGGAGGGGTTGGGTGTGGGAGACACTGTATTGCAGTGGTTCCGGTCCTTCCTTTCTGGAAGGTACCAGAGGGTAGTTCTTGGGGAGGAGGCCTCGGACCCTCGGCCGCTCACTGGTGGGGTGCCGCAGGGTTCCATCCTCTCCCCTGATGTTATTTAACATCTACCTGAAGCCGCTGGGAGCTATCATCAGGAGGTTTGGGGTGCGGTGTCATCAGTATGCGGAAGACACGCAGCTCTACCTCTCCTTCAAGTCCTCACCAAGGTTGGCCGTTGAGACCCTGTCCAAGTGCCTGGAGGCAGTGGGTGGCTGGATGGGAAGGAACATGCTGAAGCTGAACCCCGACAAGACCGAGGTACTTCTGGTAGGGGACAAGGGAAGGTTAGGGGATGTTGACCTGGTGCTGAATGGGGTACACCTACCCCTGAAGGACCAGGTCCGCAGCTTGGGGGTCATTCTAGACTCCCAGCTGTCCATGGAGGCTCAGGTGGCAGCTGTGAGCCGGGCAGCGCTGTATCAGCTCCATCTGATACAGCAGCTGCGCCCCTACCTTCCTAATCACCTGCTCCCATCAGTGGTTCATGCCTTGGTCTCCTCTCGCCTAGACTACTGTAATGCACTCTATGTGGGGTTACCCTTGAAGACGGTTCGGAAGTTGCAGCTGGTACAGAATGTAGCAGCTCGCCTGGTTAAAGGCTGCCGCCGGCGTGATCACATCACTCCAGTGCTCAAAGAGTTGCACTGGCTACCAGTTGTTTGCCGAGCCAAATTCAAGGTGTCGGCGTTGACCTTTAAAACCCTGTACGGCTCCGGTCCAGTTTATCTCAAGGAGCGCCTCCAGCAACATCAAGTAGGCCGCTCAACAAGATCTGCCACGGACGGCCTTCTCCCTGTCCCATCAGCCAGAGAAACCAGGCTGGTGGGGACTAGGAGGAGGGTCTTTTCTGTGGCAGCCCCCAATTAATGGAACTCCCTCCCCAGTGATCTCCGCCATGCCCCTTCCTTGATTAGCTTCCGCCGTGCATTAAAAACGTGGCTTTTCAGGCGGGAATATGGAGTGGGTTAGGATTTTTAAGTTTTGTACTGTTTTTAATTGTGTTTTATACTGTGTGTGTGTGTGTGCCCCCCCCCCCCCCCGTATTTTATTGGATTGTACATCACTCAGAGTGGCCGGATGTCTGGCCAGATGGGCGATTCATATTTATTTATTTATATTTATATTTATTTATCGCCCATCTGGCCGGCAACCGGCCACCCTGGGCGATGTACACAGAATATAATAAATAAATGATCTCTCTAGAGTCTAGAGCTAAGCTACTCTAATTTTATTAGCTCTATGCTCAATACTACTCCCTTTGCAGAGGGAGGACCAAGCTGCGGGCTGTGTAAGAGAGATAGAAAAGAATGTAGAGGCGACCTACTATCTGAATTTCCGTTAGCAATGGAGCCCTTGCTTGTGATGCTATTGGCACGGTGGCGTCACTCTAGCCTGTGGAATCTCTATGATGGAAAACTTTCTATACCGCGCATTGGAAATCAAAATGGAACAACGAGCCTAATGTCACTCTATAGTTTCCTGTCTCTATAAAGTTTAGTATAAACTCACAAGTGTGGGCGAGGAAACGAGCTGCCCTTCTTCAAGATGGCCGCATGAGGGCGGGAAAGAAGGGCAAATATGTATAAGGACTAGCCTAGAGATATTAAAGTTAGAGAGACACGTCTCATCATCTGGCCATTTTATATATTTCCCCCAGGGAAAGTGAGAGTTGCCCATAGAAATCAGTGGAGAAAGCCAGGATTTTAGCTTACGTCTGATTGGACAGCAGTGCCGTGTGACTTTTTGTGTGTGTTTGGGGGGTGAGCTTTAAACATTTTTGAAACAGCCAGTGCAGCTTCCTATTTAAAAGCTGTTATTATATCTATATTTCAGCCTGTCGCCAACCTGTGACTTACAGATGTGTTGTACTACAACTCCCATCATTCCCAGTATTTGCAGAGTGAGGTGAGGCTATGAGGGAGAGCTTTATGACAACCCCTGCAGTGTAGTTCGGTCTGAATATTACAGGTCAGCGTAGCCCGAGGCTGGCTTGGAATTTCAGGGCCCCCCTCCAAAAAACACCCCTTCTTATCCAGCCCCCACTCAAGTTGCAGCAAAGATCCGCCTCCTTAGATCCCCCCCACCCGCGACCTAGTCTCCGCCCAAATTCAGCGCAAAGCTGGACAGTTTGCAATACAGCAGTGTTCTCCAACCTTGGGTCCCCAGATGTTTCTGGCCTACAACTCCCAGCATGCCCCAGCCAGCGTACACATTGGGGCAGGGGGCTTCTCTTTTGGCGGCAGGGGTTGCTGCTGCTACTGAATCACAGCGACCCTAAAATCCCCAAAGAGTCTTGCGGCGGCCCCCTTAAACCAGCCTCCCCCAACCTGGGGGCCTCCAGGTGTGTTGGACTACAACTCCCAGCATGCTGGGAGTTGTAGTCCAACACATGGCTGGCTGGGGCAGGCTGGGAGTTGTAGTAGTCCAACACAGGGCTGGATGGGGATGCTGGGATTTGCGGTCCAACACAGGGCTGGGTGGGGATGCTGGGAGTTGTAGTCCGACACCTCTGGATGCCACCAGGCTGCGGAAGGCTGCCTTAAAGACTCACAAATTTATTCTGGCCTGAATGTATGCGTTTTTATTCTTACTAATTATAAATGTTTTAGTCTTTAATCATTCTTCCTGCAGTTATGATGGCAGGGCAATACATTTCTTAGTCTTCAAGGTGCCACCAAGAAGCCCTGCTGGATCAGACCAAGGGTCCATTTAGTTCAGCATTCTGTTAAAATCCCTATAGTCTCTAAAAAATATCCCTAAAATCTGGAGGGTTTCGCTGATTTCTATGGGCGCTTCCTCCCAGGAAACGAAAGCCAAGACGAGTACATGGGACCCGTAATCCGCCCCCGCGTGTCATTCTAAAGTCTACGTCTATAGAAGAAGAAAAAAAAAAGACGTCGCCCTTGACCGACATGGCCGCGCCGGTGTCGAGCATTGGGAAGACAGGGCCCTGTTGCCCTTGCCCAAGATGGCCGCTCTACGTCGGCTGTGCCCGTCTCTAAGATGGCGGGCCGGCGGTTATTATCTTACTGTCAGGTGGTGAAGGGTTGAAAGGCGACGGCGGCGGGTGGCAGCGGCGGCTCCTCGGCTCCGGGAAGATGGCCGAGAGCGAGCGGCAGCCCGGTAGGGAGCGCCGAGGCGGGCCCCCGGCGGGAGAGGGCGGGCCGCGGGGAAGCCCTGCCTCTGTTCGCAGTGGCCTACCTTGCAGGGTTGTCGTGCCGTGTAATGGAGCGCGCTGGGCGGGGTGGGGGGCCCGGGTTTGTTGCTGTGGCTGTCCTAGGGAAGGAGAAATGTGTCCCATGTGGGGCTTTTGGTCTTTTCCCATTGGGGTGGGATTTGGTGCCCAGCATAATTGGGCCTCTTTTTTGGGGGGGGGTCTTGTTTGGGGGCAAGGATGTGTATGGGGTGTGTGTCTCCTTTTCATGTGTAATGTGTGGGTTGTTGGGGGGGGGTGTTGCTGCTTTTCGGTGCAGGAAGGAAGAGGGAGGGAAATGTATTTTATTTAATTAAAAAATTCTAAATTATTCTTAGGCTGCCTTTAACGGTCAACCCCCCCTCGAGGCTGTGTACAGGAGAGAGAGAGAAAAGATAAAAATGTATCCCATAATAGTAGGGCTGAGATCATGGGGGTGACACTAGCATGCTTTTGTGGGGTGGGCTTCTTCCATGGGGTTGCCTGTTAGCCCAAGCCGAGCCCCATTCCTTTTGATAGGTTCTACTCTGGAGTAAGGCCAATGGAAATAGGACACACACACACACTTGAGTTGGTGTAGACCGGCCTTCCCCAACCTGGTGCCCTCCAGCTATGGTGGACTACAAGTCCCAGCATCCCCCAGCCAGCAGGGAGTTATACAGGACAGTGGGTTGGGAGAGGCCGGTCTAGATGGCTTTTGGGTGCCCCTGCCCTTGAACTGGGGTCAGCCATTTGCGACATGAGGCATGGAAATCCCATTTTTTGTTTTGCGGGACTTTCTTGGTCACCCTGTGCTCTTCTTGGGAAGGGAACTCCGAAATCTATTACAATCTAGCGGTTAATTCAGCCCCCCCCCCATGCCAACTGGGTGCCCGTCCAGGGGTATTGGACTACAATGCCCAGCATCCCCAGCCAGTCATGCTGGGCATTGTAGTCCAATGCCTCCGGCGGGGCACCCAGTTGAGGGAAGCTTGGGTTAAAATGTATTCTTGTGGTATCTCTAGCAAGGAGCCAAACGGTTCCCTGCAGAGTCGTGGGGAAGGCTTTCGTTTCCTAGTTGCGTGTCCCTTGGCTCGCTTGCTTGAGCTCTCTGTTCTGCAGGGGCACGGGTCCGGTGCATCTTTCCTGCTTGGGGCACAGAAGTGCGTGTGGGTGACTTACTTCCCAAACTCCAGCTAGCAATTCAAAAATCTCTTTTTTAAAATAGTCTGAAATTCAATGAGACCTTTGGGGCTGTCACAGACCAGAGTTTTCCCCGCTGCCTTGAACTCGGTGCCTTTCGAGGGAAACAGTTTGCCTGTTCTGCCGTCAGCAGCCCACGCTATTTCAGCCTCCAACCCACCGCTCCATCTGCAACATGGTGATAATAACACCGACTTACCTTACAGGGTCGGCGTCGGTATGGCGACACGATAATGTGTGCGAAATGCATTGAGCTGGGGTGGTGTGGCAGCTATGTGCTCGGAGCAGGGAGAAAGGGGTTTGAGAGACCCGGCTCCGCCGTGAATTTCCCTGGGTGGCTTTGGGCGAATTGTTTAACTTGTGAAGAAAAAATGGGAGAAATTCGTGCGTGGGCCTCTTGAGTTTCTTGGAGGAAGCTGGAATATTAAATACGGTTAACGATACCTGGAGCTTACCTCTTGGGCTTCCGATGGAAACCAGTTCAGATTAAATTCCAAACTGGTGCAGGAAATGTGAATTCTGCAAAAACAACTCAGGGTGCAATCCTATGCATGTTTAGACAGGAAAAAAAAGTCCTACAAAAGTTGCAGCCCCCTGGCTTTATGTTTGCTTAGGGCACAATCCTATGCATGTTGAGACAGGAAAAAAAAGTCCTACAACTCCCAGCGTTCCCCAACCAGCCATGCTGGGGAATGCTGGGAGTTGTAGGACTTTTCCCTGTCTCAACGTGCATAGGACTGTGCCCAAAGAGTCTTACGGCACCTTAGCAAGTAACACTTCTATAAGCTTCCATGGACTGTAGCCCTCTTTGTGGGATGCCCCCAGAGTATGATGGAGAGTTTCGGGTTCATGTGGTGGTTTGGGAGGATTGTAAACCGCAAGGCCAGAAGGAAATGAAACGCAGAAAGTTCAGATGGGGGCAGTCGCAATTTATGGATGGTGTTCATCCTCAAGGCAGCCGCCCTCGCTGATAACCCCAAAGAGCCTGGCGTGCGAATTCTGCAGCATGTGAATTGGTACTTCCGTTGAGTGCAGGGCTGGGAGACTTGCACTCCTCCAGATGTTTTGGCCAACAACTCCCACCGTCCCTTGCCATCGCTGATGCTGCTGAGGCCTCGTTGCAGTTGTAGGCCAAAACATCTGGAGGGCTCGAGAGAGAGAGAGAGAGAGAGAGAGAGAGAGAGAGCGAGAGCGGGAGGGTTGTTTAGCGGTACAGCACACACTAGAGCCAGGGCGGGTAGTGGGGTGTGTGTGTGTTGAGACTGTGACTGGGGAGACCTGAGTTCTAGTCCCCACTCGTACCAGTGAGTTTCATGGCCGACTTCGGGCCACTCGCCGGCTCTCAGCCTAACCTACCTCACAGAGCTGTTGTGATGATAACATGGAGAGGAGGAGGAGGACCACATAAGCTGCCTTGCGAGGGGGGGGGGGAGGCAGGCTATAAATGTAAGAACGAAGAAATAAATACAAGTGCCTATCTCGGGGTGTGATTATCTTGGATGAGAAAGGGACGTGGGGTGAGTCCACACACTTTTGGAGGGAATTATCAAGGGTTTGGTGGTGGGTTTTGGTCGGAGGCAAGGTTTCATGCGCATGCATCTTTTTCTGATCCATGCTTTCCTTGCCGCTCTCACTGGCGGCAAGATGTCTGCGTTCACCTTGGAGCGGTGCTCCTTGTTCGGCCGCGCAAGCCGGTGCACGCTCATTCATCCTTGAGAGCAGGGAAATTCAGAAAGGAAGCCTCCCTCCCTCCGCACGTGCGTGTGTGTGTCTGTGCGCTTTTGAGAGATGCACAGGGGCGCTTATCGCCTCCCTGGCAAATGAGGAAAAACTGAACTGCGTACCTGGGCGAGCGGGGCGGAGACGGAGGAGGAGGAAGAATCCTGCTGACTCTGAACCTTGGCGATCTGCATTTTTTTCTCATGGCTCCTTTCCAAAGGGCTTCAGGGACTTTTTTAGTGCTTGCTGGCTCAGATTCTGCTTCGCAAGCCAACGGTGCTGCGGCGGCTTGCGCCACCTCAAGGTGGAAGCGGTTGAGGAAGGCAGCTTTCTGAAGCAAGGATGTCCGTTTATGTTTCGTCCCCCACCCAAGAGCAATTACATCACATTTACTCCTCTTTGTGCTTCTTGTGTATGTGCGAATTATTCTCTATTTGTGGCCGGTTTCTTTCTCTTTCTCTCTCTCTCATGTGCTGCTGACGGAAGACATAAGAACACGAGTCGTGGTGGGTCAGACAAACGGCCCACATCATCCAGCCCTGCTTCTCCACAAGCAGGGCCGTGAAGGCCAAGAGCTTGACGTGGTGACCTCCTGAGCTGCTAGATTACAACTCCCAGCATCCCCCAGCCAGCATGCTGGGAATTTATTTATTGACAGCCCTTTTAGCCTGTTCTTCAGCTGAAAAAGGCTCCCAGAGCGGCCTGCCCTCTGGCTTAGAGTCTGAAAGACATGACAAAAGGAAAAAGCGATTGGGAGGGAGGAGGAGGGGGGAAAAATTTAAAAAGCAAAACTCGGGCAACCAGTTCTTAGTTTCAAAGTTCTTATAGGTGTTCTTTCTGACAAGAAAGGGCAAAACAAGCTCCCTGCAGCTGTTCCTTCTCTGGCCGATCAATGGGGCATGCTGGGAGCTGTAGGACTGTTTTCTGTCTAAACATGCCTAGGATTGCGTCCTAAAATATTTCCTAAAAAGCCAAACACACGCAGTAGGGATATCGAAGATCCGGTCTTCTCGGTCCTCACTGTTTGACTTCTTCCTCCATCTTCCAGACTCCCCTGAGGAGGCAGTGTCTCCTCCCTGCCAGAAATTCATGGTCCCCAGAAAGGAAATCAACATGGTCCCTGACATGGCGAAGTGGAAACGGTCCCAGGTACAGAATATTTTATTTTATGTATTCATTTTTGAAGCATTTCTGTGCCGCTTTTTCATTCAAAAAGCTCCCAGGGAGGCTTGCAGCAATCTAAAAAGACACGACACACAAGGAAGAAGGGATGGGGAGGGAAGGGGGGAAAAGGACCTCCACTTCCCCTCTCATCTCCCTCAGTACAGCCTGCTGATGGATGGGAATATATCAGTTGAACTCAGGTTTACACTGCATCTATTATCCTTCTCGGCTGGCCTGTTCTTTTCTTCTCTTCTGCAGTTCTCAGGTGTTGCTACTGGGCCTGTTTGCTGGTGCTCCCATCACCTGCCGCGCTCTGGGTGGTGACTTGGGCCCCCCGAGGTCCAGTCCTAGCTGTCTCACCGTAGATTTTCCACCGGATCGCTGCTGCTAGCTGGAAATGACAGACCCACCAGTCAATTAAAAAAAAAAAAAAGTTAGTGCAGGATCAGAGCCAGTCACAAAACGGGGACAGATGGAAGCGGAGCTGGCAATTACTGAAATAATGTTATAGCGATACCTACGGCCAGATTCTTTGCTACAGCTATTTCCTTGTAGCAGGGAGTTCCATAGTTCGGCTTTCCTCCACTGAAGTACAGACTTTGGCTCTGGAGGTATCATGACTCAGCCTCAGGCAGAATTTGCTGACCCAGAAGCTCTTAAGTCAGTATTCTCCAACCTTGGTTCCCCAGATGTTTTTGGCCTACAACTCCCAGCATGCCCCAGCCAGTGTAGCTGGCTGGGGCATGCTGGGAGTTGTAGGCCAACAACATCTGGGGACCCAAGGTTGGAGAACACTGCTCTAAGCAGAGAAGACGTAGTATTTTATATTATTTTCCTCCTCCCTCCCCACCCACATGCCTCTCAAAGTATTCTTACTCATCTCTGTCATTTCTTCTCCTCTTCCCCTTTGACAGGTAACTTGTACTGTATCCCCAGCTGCCGGTTTCTTTCATCCCTCCCTCCTGCTGCTTTTACGTTTACTTCCTCCTGTAACAGCTTCCCTCTCTTTTTCCCCATTCCTCTTTCTTCCCAGTTATTAAACAACACATCATCATCATCATCATCATCATCATATTATTATTATTATTTAAAAATATTAGCCTTGCTCTCTAACTGACTGCCACACCTGCCTGTGCAACGTGCATGGTGCAGCCCGTTAAACCAAGACGTACTGGTGGAGACCCGTGGTTTGAGAAGCGCTGGCATAGCGGAACAGGAATTCTAACCGAGAGGGTCCTCCGGTTCATGCCACATCTTCATGGATCTCGCCGAGCTTCCTGTGCAACTCTCTGCTGATGCCCCATCCTTTCACTGCGTGTGTGTTTTTTTCTTTTTTACAGGCTTACGCGGATTACATCGGCTTTATTCTCACGCTGAATGAAGGCATCAAGGGGAAGAAGCTGACGTGCGAATACAAAGTCTCGGAGGTGGGCAGAAGGGGGAGGCGGCGTGTTTTTCTTTGCCTGATCCTGGCCTGCTTTTTATTTTTTGAGCTGAATTCTGTAGCCAGTCTAAAAAAGATGCATGCGGGGAGGCACTGAAATGCAACCCCCTCCCCAACTTTTGTAAATCCTCTTTGGCGCCCCCTCCCCTTCCCTCCCGTTGCTTCTGGGATCTCGCCTGGCCATGCTCAGACACTTTGAAGCCTGTTTGCTCAGCCTTGAGAGCTAGAAACTTGCTTCTTTAAAAAAAAAAAAAAATCAAAGGAAAGGTGAGATCCTCAGGCTGCTCAGTTCTGTGTTCCTACATTTTCACTTACTGCTTGCATCAATACGCTGCCCTGCCTCTTAAGAAGCTTAGAGCAAGGTACGTGATATTCTCCCGACGCCTCTCATCTTGTCCTCACAACAACCCTGTGAGGTAGAGCAGGCAGAGAGAGAGAGAGAGAGAGAGTGAGTCACCCAGGGAACTTCATGGTTGAGTGGGGATTTCAACATGCATGTCCTCCCCAGTCTTAACCTGAATTCTGTTTCGGAGAAGTCCCCACGGGCCTCATTCCATTGGTGGGCGGGACCAAAGACCAAAGGGGCGGGGCCAAAACGCCAGCAACAAAAACACCAGCAATGTATTGGCTTCCAGCTCCTACTGACGGTAACGAAGCCCCTTGGAGAGGCATTTCCGACTGTTTAGAATGGGGGAGATCCGCAGAAGCCAGTTAACTGCCAACCAGCCTGGAAGGCGGGGCCAGTGGAAGTGGGCGTGGTTGCATTGGGACCCCCGGAGGGCCGGGAAAGCACCCCAAAATGGTCCTGGGGGCAGGGAGCAGGACTCGTCTGGCGATGTTGGGAAGAGTGTGTGCCCAGCCAGGCAGCTCCAAAGGGCTGGATTTGGCCGCCCCGCAGGCTGGACTTGGCCGCCCTGCGGCTCCCCTCTCCTGGATCCCTTTAAGTGGCGGCAGTGGCGGCTGAGCTTGGAATCTTCCGCGTGCCAAAGGCATGGTCTGAGTTGGCCCTCCCAGGCGTCTGATTTTAACCAGGGTTTGAGTCGGGTGGGCAAACCCTGGTCCGCCTCTAACCTGCTGAAGGCCCTGATGCTTCAAGTCCTCGGGTGGAGAGGCTTTTCTGCCACAGATGGTGGGCCTGGTGGGAGGGAGCGCCCGGCTTGGCCTCTGTCTCCTAGCCACGGTGAGAAGCCTGCGCCAACTTGGCTCGTGTCAAAGGTCACCCCCGCACACTCCTTCCGTGTGTGTGAACTGCCTCCTGTTTTGAGCTGAAGCAGAAGAGGGGAAGCCAGGCAGAGCCGCCCCCCCCCCTGCCGAGGGTCCGTTGCTGCAGCGATTCCGCTAGCCCTCGGCAAGTGGCCTGGTTTTAATAAGCCCCCCACCCGCAAGAGCCCAGAGCCGCGTCTCTTCTTAATTATGTATTGACGTGATGGAGGTCGCAGCTGCCGTGCGCTCGCCCCGGCTGCTTTGACCGCCTGTCTCTGCAGCTGGGCTCTGTCTATGGAATCCCTTTCAAGCGGGCGAGCAGAGGAAAGTGGGGGACGTGACTGCCGTCTCTGTCTTCTCTCCCCCCCTTCCTTCCCCCCCCCCAAGTCAGAGACTTTGGAAGGTTGTACAGGGTGGCGGTGGCGGTGGGGGGGGGCAGGAGAAGATTGACGTGGGGAGGAGGAAGACCGTCTCTCTGCCAGCCGTTTTTCCAGCTGGTGCTGAGGCTCGAAATAAGGACATGCCTTGTGCTGCGCCGGTACTAGTGGTGTCGGATGAATCACCGGCATCCTTTCATCGCTGTAACGCGAGGGGCTGTCGATTTTTATTTACTATATTTATATCCCGCCTTTTTTCCTGCAAGGAACCAAATATAATAATAATAATAATAATAATGATAATACGGTTTCCATAATCCTCCTCTCCATTTTATCCTCAAAACAACCCTGTGAGGTAGGTTAGACTGAGAGTCAGTGACTGGCCCAAAGTCACCCAGGGAGTTCCATGGCCCAGTGAGGAACTTGAACCTGGATCTTCCGAGTCCCCGCCCGACACTCTCACCACGCTGGCTAATCGGAGTGGTCATGCTGCTGAATGGCACTTAAATGCCCCCCTTCCCTCCCTGGCTCCCCAGTCCTTAGTGTGGGGGTGCAGAGCCTGAGGCCTGCGGGCCAAACCGGCCCTCCTGGGGCTCCCCTTTGGCCCCACCCCCTTTCCCCCTTCAGCTCCACCCCCTTTCCCCCGACTGACAGCTGATCGCATGATGATTTCTTGGCTCTTGTGCAGGTTTTTTTTTTTTTTGTTTTTTTTTAAACCATCCTAAAAGGTCAAAATGCCTCCCGGGTGGGGGATGATGGGAGGTGTAGTCCAACACATCCAGCGCCGGGCTGGGGAAGGCTCCCCGGAGATGCATTGTCTGCGCCAGAGGAGAAGGCTCTTGGCTCAGCGCCGGCACAGTGCCATCTCCCTGTCTCTCTCGCCTCCCTCGGGGATTGCGTCAAAGGCCGGGGAAGTTGCTGGCCTCGGCAGTTTCCCGTCCTTCCAGTGACAAGAGTTGAGGGATTGAGCTCTGGCCCGGGAGACCGGAGGATTTCTCACAGACGGATGCCTCCGGCAAAGTCAGAGCCGCCGTGTCCTTTGTTTCGCCCTTCAAGGAGGACTTCCTTCCCGGAGTCGTTGTGGTTTTGGAGTGAAAATACGGAAACACAGGATGTTACCTATTATCTGTTTGCAAGATTTATATGCTGCTCTGCATCCAATAAAATATCCGAGCGGTGAATAATAAAAAAGGGAAATAGTAGAAATAATGGAAGTAGTAGTAGTAGTAGTAATAATAATAATAATAATAATAATGGAAAATGATAGAAACAACAACAGTAATAGAAATAATAATAGAAATATTACAAGCCTTCCCTTGACTCACCAGCCACATTGATATTGGTACAATCTGATTTTAAATGTTTTAATACTATTTCTATTATTATTATCTATTATTATTATTTATAATAATTGTATTCATTGACCAGTTTTATCCTGCTCCCGGTCAGAGGGGCTCTGGGCCCGCACCCATGCCCCCTTTTATCCTCACAACAACCCCGCGAGGTAGTTTAAGCCGAGAAACAGCGGCTGGCGCGTGCTCTCTCAGTGAACTTCGTGACTCCTTGGTGATTTGAACCTTTTCTCTTCCTGGTCTAAGTCGCAGCCACTCCGACGCCACCGGCTCTCGTGTGTGTGGACATACACGCAGATACGGTGTCGCTCAGTCGGTGTGCTTTACATCAGGGGTGTTGAACCTCAGGCCAACGGGCCAAATCTGGCCCATCTGGGGTCCCAGTCTACCCCCCGTGGGTTCCCCAGAGGCCACACCCCTTCCCTCTTCCTGCCTATCATTTGGTGGTTTCTTGGCTTTTGCACAGGTTCCCCCCCCCCCCAAAGGTTGAAATGCTTTTCCTCAGCAGGAAGAACTTCAGGCTAAAAGATACTGGCATTTTTGGTGGTTTTGGCCCCACCCCCTTTTGTGGAAGTCATTGGCACCGCCGCCTGCGCCACCATTTTGTACCTGGCTGCACCTCTGGGCGTTACGTTTGCACCGGGCCCCTGCCGGTGGGCCTTGTGGTTCTTGTGGGAAGCAGGTTAGATCCTGTCTATGCCTGCTTCAGCACAGTTGTCCGATGCATCTGTGCAGCTACAGAGAGCTAGACTTCTTGGAAATTTGATTCTGGGTTCTGCAGACAAGCAGCACTTGGGTCGGGGCTGTGACCTGTTTTCCCTTGCCTGCCTGCCCGAGTGAACCGCTGCCCCTTCTCTCGTTTTAGCCCATTGAGAAGCTGGTAGCTCTGCTGAATGTGCTCGACAGGTGGATGGACGAGACCCCGCCGGTGGACCAGCCCTCTCGTTTCGGGAACAAGGCCTTCCGGACGTGGTATACCAAACTAGAGGAGGTAGGCAAAGGGGGGGGGGGCTGAACGGGATTGCCAGATTCTTTTCTGGACAGGGGCTCCGGTGCCTTTTCAGAGGGACAGAGGAAAGCTATTGTTTGGTTCTGATGATATCTTGGAAGGGAAAAGGGTTCTAGGCTGCTCGTAGTCCAACATGCTAGGTTTCTGCGTGCAGGGGAGCATTTAGACTTGCCGTTCTCCCTGCCCGCCCCCCTCCACTGGCAATCTGAAGTGCTGCAGTCCAGCAAGAGCGGCCCCAGATGATTCTGCTGATAGCACAGTGGGTCCGAGACATATCGGGAATTATTCTCGAGGGGGTAGCTGCCCGTTACAGCCAACACAGGAGGGAAGTATTGCGGCTCTTCCTTATTAAGGCTAGCAGATTTATGGTAGCATAAGCCGAACTCCCTTTTTTTCTTCCTGTTTATCGATGAGCCCTCTCCCTAGTTAGATTAAAAGATAAAAATCTGTAAAAAGTGAAAATGGCTCTTTTCCCTCCGTTACACATCGGCACAAAGGTTCTCAAGGCTTAGCGTTAGCAGAAATGGCTCTTCGGTTCCCCTGCCTGCCTGCCCTGCCTCTCAGCTAGGGCAAATGGTTTGCAATTGCTGCTGCTCCTGTTATAAATTATGTATTTAGCATCAATCATGTACTAGGTGCTGTAACCGCATTCGAAAGTGAAGCTCCTCCTCCTCCGTGCAGGATAGGCCTTGAGTAGCAGTGCGGAACCTCAGGCTCACGATGCTTTGGTAGTTTCTGGCTTTTGTGTGTGTGTGTGTGTTTTTTTTCTCTATCCTAGGAAGTTGATGATAGTATATTACAAATATACTGGTATTTTTGGCCCCACCCCTTTTGCTTTGGCTCCACCCACCACTGGCATGCGGCCCCCGAGAGCTTCTCCGAAGTGAAATGTGGCCCTCGGGCTGAAAGAGGTTCGAGACCCCCCGTGCCTAGATGATAGTGAAGGATAGGTCTGCGGATGCGATCTTTACTTTGCGGGCTCTGAGAATTTTCTCACCCTGCCTCACATTCCCAACTGTGGCTTGCTTCTTAGGGGGCAGAGAACCTGGTCGCCACCGTGGTTCCCAAGCAGCAGGCGGACGCTGTTCCCGAGGTGGCTGTGTACTTGAAGGAATCTGTGGGGAACTCCACGCGCATTGACTACGGGACAGGTACCTATCTGACCATGAGCGTGTGCTTTTACCCTGTTGCTGGTCAGGAGCACCCTTCCTCTGGAGGGGGCACAAGGACTCCTTGAGCATGGGCATTATTCAGCTGCCACAGCTAGGAACCATAAACCGGGTCAGGAGGTGAGCAGTGTATCCTTTATTTGCTATCTCCCGGTTTTGCTCACGTAGCTGCGTCCTGCAGTGCAGAGCCTGCATCGAGCAGGGGGTTGGGTCAGATCTGGGGTGGGGAACGTCATGCCCGGGGGGCGAAGCTGGCCCTCTGTGCTCCCCCAGAAGGCCATGCCCCCTTTCCCCCAACCACCAATCGTTTCGCCGGTTTCCTGGCTTTTGTGCAGTTCCCCCCCCCCCGCCATCTTAAAAGGTTGAAATTCCTCTCCTAAATCTTAGTTACCGGCAGTAAGAGCTTTACGCTGTAATAGGCTGGGCTTCTTCATTCTGTAAGTTTGGCCCCCCCTCGTTCTGCATTCAGCCCTGCCCCCTTCACCTTCGGCCTCGCCCACCACCGGAATGTGGCCCCCGAGAGCTTTTCCAGAATGGAATTCGGCCCTTGAGCTGAAAGAGGTTCCCCACCCCTGGACTAGGTGATCTCCCAGCTCCGTGATTAAAGAGATTCCCTTTCACGGCAAGCCCCAGAGATTTTTTTAAGAAATGGGGGGGGGGGTCACGCAGCTGTGCGAGGAGCTGTTTGTCCCTCTCTCCAGGCGCAGGCCGGAGTTGTGAGCTGAGCATTTGCTCGATCGAGTGCAAATGTAATAAAGCCAGCGAGCCTTCACATGCCCGTCCGTCTTCAAGATGCTAGTGGACTGGATGCGGAGATCTTGGAGGGCTAGTTTTTTCCTCTTCCTTTTTTAGGGTTAAGAAAGAAAAAAGAAAAGTACTAGTAGGACTGTTGTATATCCAGCCGCAAAGCTGCTGCTGTTCACCCGTGGGCGTTATTGTCACGGCCGTGTATGGAGGACCCCTCCTGCGCTCTGCCCTGTGTATACCTGCATTTATTTAATAATATTTATATAACACTTCCCATCTTTAAAACATTAAATCGGTCCAAAGGCCTGCTGCTGCTATAATAATAATAATAATAATAATAATAATAATAATAATGTATTATTATTATTATTATTGTGAAGGATCAGCAACCGGATCCTTTGCGTGAGTTCGGCAACTTTAGGGTTAACCGGCACAGCGCTAAGGCTCGTATCGGCTCTCGATTACAAGAGGAAAAGCCACCAGTCTTTGTATGCCCAAATAAGGCTTTTATTTGTTTATACAGCAATCAAGTCGGAACTACCAGTCTTCTAAGAATACGTTTACAGTCAACAAAACCTTAGTTGACTCGCGTCTTACCCAATGAGCGGGCTCCGCGGCTAGCAGGTTACACTCGGGTCACTCTACTTACATCAAAGACAATACTCTAGTCAGTTTCAGCCCAGCTCTCGATCGGCGCTTCCTAGCGGAGAACGGAGTGCCTGGGCGGCTGTTGCTTAGGAGGATCTGGCCCCGTGGTTCCCAACAACCCGAACCGGGACGGGAGAGGGGTTTTCTACCCTGGATTCCCCGCTCTCCCCCCGCCCCCTAGGTCAGGTGGGGGCTTATGCCTGCCCCTTCGTGCAGATAGGCTTATTCCTGCCCGGGAAGAAGGTGACGTAGGGCGACCTTTGCAGCTCTTCGAGGCTGCCCTTTGTGCTGATGGTCCTTGATGGCCCTTCCTGGACGGTTGTGGATCTCTGCCGAGGTCCTCCTTTGTTGGGGCTGATGGCTTGTCTGGCTACTCCCTGGTGACCTCATCCCTCCTCCCCTGGCCCCCTCCTTTGGGGAAAGATGTGTGTGCGTGTGTGTACTGATTTTTGGGCTTTCTCCACACCCTCCCATTTGGGGAAAGATGGCATTGGGGTCCACCACCCCAATCCCTATCTAACTGTCTCCTACTGAGAAAGCCCGGGACAACCCATCTGCCACGATGTTGTCCTTCCCCTTGATGTGTTCTACTAAAAAATCAAAATCTTGCAGGGCTAAACTCCACCGTAAGAGCTTCTGGTTGGACCCCTTCACCCTATCCAGCCAGCACAAGGGGGAATGGTCGGTCTGCAGTCGGAACCGGCGGCCCCACAGATAGGGGCGAAGCTTGGTCACTGCCCACACTATTGCTAGGCACTCTTTCTCGACAGTGGCCAAGTTCCGCTCCCGAGGCAGAAGTTTTTACTTAAAAAGGCAACCGGGCACAGCCCCTGCTCTGGTCGTTCCTGCAGCAAGACGGCTCCCATCCCCGCTTCCGAGGCATCCGTCTGCAGAACAAAAGGGGCTTCAAAGTCTGGGGCTTGCAGCACAGGGGCTGCCATCAAGCAGGCTTTCAGTCCCTCAAACGCTGCCTGGCAAGCGGCTGACCATTGGACCTTAACGGGTTGCCGCTTCTTGCACAAGTCAGTCAGGGGGGGCGGCTAGCTGGCTAAAATGGGGCACAAATTTACGATAATAGCCAGCCAGCCCTAAAAAAGCTTGGACCTGCTTCTTCGTCTGGGGTTGGGGCCAGGTGCGCACTGATTCTATCTTGGCTTCTAGGGGCTTGACACTACCTCCCCCTACCTTGTGTCCCAGATACTCCACCTCCCCCCTCCCAACCTGGCATTTCTTTGCCTTTACCGTCAACCCAGCACCCTGAATCCTTTGAAACACCTGGCGGACATGTTGCAAATGCTGTTCCCAGGTGGAACTGAAAATGGCGATGTCGTCTAGGTACGCGCAGGCGAACTCCCCCAGCCCATTTAACATTCCGTTTACCAACCTCTGGAAGGTAGCCGGACCATTGCGGACCCCAAACGGAAGGGTGGTGAATTGGAACAACCCCAGGTGGGTCACGAAAGCAGATTTCAAGGCAGCGTCCGCATCGAGCGGAACCTGCCAATACCCCTTTGTCAGATCCAGGGTGGTGATGTACTTGGCCCCCCCCAGCCTCTCCAGCAGCACATCCATGTTGGGGATGGGGTAGGGGTCCGGGACGGTCACCTTGTTTATTTTCCGGTAGTCTACGCAGAACCGGACACCCCCATCCTTTTTGGCTACTAATACGATCGGGGAGGACCAGGGGCTCGAGCTGGGCACAATGACTCCCAAGTCCAGCATGGCTTGTACCTCCTCGGCCACGACTTGGGCATGAGGCCCCACCGCCCGGTAGGGTAGGGACTGTATGGGGGGGCTATCCCCTGTGTCAATGGTGTGTTGTGCGAGTGTGGTGCATCCCGGTCGGTCTGAGAACATGGGCTGAAATTCTTCCAAGACCTGGGTGATCTGCTGCCGCTGCTGTTCGGACAGGGAGGGGGACAGTTTGATCTCCTCCATTCCTCCCCCTTCCCCCCACTCGGCCAACAACCCCCCATCAGGGTCTCCCGGTTCCACACACTCTTGTACTCCCCCCACCTTCGTCCCGCGTTCTACATACAGTTTCAGCATATTTACATGGAAAACCTTCTGCCTCCCCGGCTGCCCCGGGAAAGCCACTTGGTAGTTTACCTCCCCCGACCTTCCAATGACGGTCCCTGGGCCCTCCCACTTTAAGCACAGTTTGTCCGTCTTTTGGGGGCGCAGTACCAACACCTGGTCCCCCACTTCGAAAGTCCGTGGCACAGCCGTCCGGTTGTACCACGCGCTCTGCCGCTGCTGGGCTGTTTCGAGATGCTGCTGCGCCGTCTCCCTCACCTCTCGAAGGACAGTCTGGAGGTGTTGCATGAACGTATGCACAGGCACGGAGGCTTTTGCGGCAACCCCCCTCCCATTCCGCCCGCAACAGAGCCAAAGGTCCCCGGAGCTCCCTCCCAAACATCAGTTCATTGGGGGAGAATCCTAGGCTTTCTTGGGGGGAGTCCCGGTAGGCAAATAACAAGTAGGGGAGGGCTTGATCCCAAGTCCCAGGGTGCTTCGCCGCATATGCCCTGATCATCTTTTCCAGAGTCTGGTTGAAACGCTCCACCAACCCATTGGTCTCGTGGTGGTATGGCACCGAAGTCAGGTGCTCCACCCCCCCCAGTTCCCACAATTTTTTAAACAGTTTGGACACGAAGCCCGTGCCGCAGTCCGAAACCACCGTGTGGGGCATTCCTAGGCGGGCGAAAGAGAGAGGAGAGTCTTAGCCAGGCTGGTGGCGGAAATGGAGGCTAAAGCAAAAGCCTCTGCATAACGGGTGGCAAAGTCAACCACAGTCAATATAAACTTCTTCCCCGTCTTGGTGGGGGGATTCAAGGGTCCCACGATATCCATCCCTATTCTTTCAAAGGGGATGCCCACAATGGGTAGGGGTTGCAGGGGGGCTTTAGGATGGTCCCGGTTATGCCCCACCCGCTGGCAGACATCGCAGGACCGGCAATATTCTTGCACCTCATTTGCCACCATGGGCCAGTAGAACCCCTCTGTCACCCTAACCAGAGTCCGTTTCTGTCCCAAGTGCCCTCCCCACGCTACATCGTGGGCCAGTTGTAGTACAGCCTGGCGGTACCTCGCAGGCACAACTAATTGTCTCTTCTTTGGTTTTGGACCCGGTCCTGTCCTTGGGCAGAATTCTCTGTAGAGGGCTCCCGCCTCCCACAAAAAGCGTTCGGACTGGTCCCCTACCCCGGGCCCTTGACTGGCCCGCTCCCGACATCCCTGGAGGGATGGGTCGCTCTGCTGCTCTTCTTGGAACGCCTTCTGAGTCCCAAAATCACGGGCCATTGGCGCGAACCCCCCGGGGTCTTCGTCCTCCCCCCCAACTGGGGGGAGCGGCGGGGGACGACTGGCTGCCGCTGCCGGGGCCGCTTTACCGCGACCGGGAGGCGGGCCCGGGGACCTGGGAGGCTGCGGGTCAGGGGCTTGGTTGGCCCGACGCCGGGTCACCACCCCCACCTTGACCTGGGCAGCCCGGAACGCAACGTCGTTCCCAATGATGATTCCCCATTCTTGCTGGCCATGCACTATAACGTCCATCTCCCCTTCCCACCCCCTGTACTTGACCCAGACCCGGGCGAGGGGAACGGCTATGTTGGGAGAGTTATAGGGCTTTATGGCACAGGTGCGCCCCTTTAGCAACTGTCTCTTCTTTACCTTACTTCGAGGTAAAGCAGTGATGTCCGCCCCAGTGTCCCTATACCCCACCTGGGAAACATTGTTTACAGAGATGGACTCACAGAATTTGTCCTGGCTCCACCGCAGCTGCTCCGGGGAGGCAATGCGCATCAATGATGCCTGCGAGATGGCCCCCAGCGAATGCTGTCCTCCGCTCCTCAGGGACCGCGCCGCATCTTCGCCGTCTCCCTCGAGGGACGAGCTGGACTGCTGATCCTCCTCGTGCTCCTCCGGTTCGCGGGACTCCGGCGCAAGCATCCTCCCCACCTTGCCCGGCGATGTCTTGGCGTGGCGGTTCTTTGCGATCAGTTTGGGGCAGCTCCTCTTGAGGTGCCCCGGTTCTTTACAATAGAAACATCCACTGGTGCCGGGGTTGTCTTTGGGCTTGCCTAGGGCTCCCTCCCGAGGTTTGGGGTTGCCCTTCTCCACACTTCCCTTGGTCCCGCCATGACTGAGGTTACCCCCCTTGGGTCCTTTGGGCTGCCGATACAGTCCCATTTGGTCGGCCAACTTGCCCATTTCCCTACAGTTTGGGGGGTCCCGATCCCGCACCGCCGTAGCTAGGTCCTCAGGGATAGTGGCACAGAATTGTTCCTGGATCAGGAGCTCCCGCACCTCCGCCAAGGAGGTCCTCCCGGTGGCCCCGATCCATGCGTCCCACACCTGCCCCAGGTGCGCCATCCAGGAGGCATACGTGTCCCCTGGGTTAGGCCGCCCGTAACGAAATTTACGGCGACAATGCTCAGCGGTGAGGGCAAACCTCTCCCTCACCGCTTCTTTGAACGCTCCATAGTCCAAGGGAGCGGTTTGGGTGTGGATGCCCAGAAGATCAGCCAGTTCCCCGCTGACTTGCGTCCTCAGGGCAGACATCCTTAAGTTGTCCGGCACCTTCTGCTCTACGCAGGCAGCCTCGAACAGGGTGAAAAAGATCAGTACATCCTGTCCCGACTGGTAGGTGGGGAATTGCTTCCTGTCCCATTTGGGGGTTGTGGTGCCCCCACCCTGGGATGCAGGGGTTCCCCCTTGTCCGGTGCCCCTGGTCAGCCTGGCCAACTCCAGCTGCATCTGTAGCATCTCTTGTTGATGCTGCATCAACTCCTTGGCTTGTTGCCAATTGAGTTGGGGAAAGAGGGCATCCAACCCTCCTCCCCCCATGGCTCCGTCAGTAACCCTTCTGCCGAGGTCCTCTTCTGCCTCTGGGTCCCTTATCTCGCTTCTCCGGCCGCTACTGGTAAGGTTGGGGCTACCCCACTGCTTGGGTCCCTGCCCTCCTAACAACTGTGAGGGGGCTTCCTCCCCTTCATGCCTTGCCGTCTTTGGCCGCACCACCCACTCCATTGTGGAGGTCTGGGTTGGGGTTTCTGGGCTGCTCGCTAGCTCCACCTGCTCTTGGCTCAGACTATTCATTTTTCCTTGCTCTGAGCGCTCCCCAGCAACCTACTAGCCTGCCCGAAGTCCTGTTAGTTCCGACCGTCAAATGTGGTTTCCAATTGTCCCGTCGCCTGCCACCATGTGAAGATAGGCTTATTCCTGCCCGGGAAGAAGGTGACGTAGGGCGACCTTTGCAGCTCTTCGAGGCTGCCCTTTGTGCTGATGGTCCTTGATGGCCCTTCCTGGACGGTTGTGGATCTCTGCCGAGGTCCTCCTTTGTTGGGGCTGATGGCTTGTCTGGCTACTCCCTGGTGACCTCATCCCTCCTCCCCTGGCCCCCTCCTTTGGGGAAAGATGTGTGTGCGTGTGTGTACTGATTTTTGGGCTTTCTCCACAATTATTATTATTATTATTATTATTTATTAATATAATCCCACCTTTCCTCCAAGGAGCCCAAGGCAGCTCACTTGATGCTCCTCCATTTTTATCTTCACAACAACCCTGTGAGCTAGGTGAGGCCGAGAGCCAGTGACCGGCCCAAAGTCACCCAGGGAGCTTCATGGCCGGGTGGGGACTCGAACCCGGTCTCCCAAGCCCCAGGCCAACACACCACACCGGCTCTCAGCTATTCTGCTCTTTGCTCACACTCCTCTCGTGTCCCCCCACTATCCAAATCAGGACTGTAAGCTCCTTGGAGGCAGCGGCCTGCCCTCCCCTCCCTCTATTCTACTCATGAAACGTGACCACCGTATTCATTATTTATTATTATTTATTATATTTATACCCCGCCTTTTTTCCTGCAAGGAACCCAAGGCGGCTTACATACTCCTCCTCCTCCTCTCCATTTTATCCTCACAACAACCCTGTGAGGTAGGTTAGGCTGAGAGGCAGTGACTGGCCCAAAGTCACCCAGTGAGTTTCATGGCCGAGCGGGGACTAGAACCCGGATCTCCTGAGTCCCAGTCCAACACTCTCGCCACTACGCCACACTGGCTCCCATACAGGAAAGCAAACCACTGCCCAGAAGAGCACAACTTAAAAGTATCAGAGACTAGATCTACAGTATTACCTCTCAAAAATGGCCATCAGTGTGATGCAAGAGACACTGGATTTTTCAATTATATTAATGCAGCTGCTAGGAGAGAGACCCTTTGTATACCTGTTCTGTTAGTCCAGCATACCCTGACACCTAACATAGTTTCCTATGTTTCCTGCAATTGTGTGTTACACGAACCCGCCGAAGCACTGCCAAAGGCTGCATCAGTGATTCTGACCCGGCTGTTCTCCTGTGTTTTCGTCTCAGGTCACGAAGCCGCGTTTGCCGCCTTCCTCTGTTGCCTTTGCAAAATTGGCGTTCTCCGGGTGGACGACCAGCTCGCCATCGTCTTCAGAGTGTTCAACAGGTGAAGCCGTTGGGGGCCGGGGGCGGGGCCAGCAGAGCCAGAACTGGCAACGTCCTTTCTAAGGGTGGTGGGCCCGGGAACCAAATCCAGCCCTCCTGGAGTTACCCAAGTGGCCGCACCCGCTTCTGCCAACCCCCACCGCCTTTCCTCTAACCACCACTTGTTAGCTGCCTTCCCAGCTTTTGCGCAATTCTCCCCCCCCCCCATTCTAGAGGGTTGGAATGCGTCTCTTCAGGCTTAATTAGTGGCAGCAAGAGCTATCAGCCACAACATGCAGGTATTTTTTTATTTTTCATTTTGGCTCTGCCTCTTTTGCCCTTGGCTCCACCTTATCCCCCCACCAATCATTTGGCGGTTTCCCGGCTTTTGCGCAGTTTCACCCCATTCTAAAAGGTTGAAATCCCTCTCCTGTGGCTTCATTGCCGGCAGGAAGAGCTTTACACTACAATATGCCGGGATTTTTGCCCCGCCTTTTTTGCCCTTGGCCCTGCCCACAACTGGAATGCAGCCCCCCCCCGAGACCCCTCCCCATACTCAAGGCATTCCAGCTTCCAGACCCTGCAAAGTTATGCCTTTGCGTTTCTCTCCTCTGTGCCTCCACCAGATCTCCGTCCTTCCTTTCTTCCTCATTGCCAGAAGATGATGCTGTTTGATTAATTTATTATATTTATGCCCTGCCTTTTTTCCTGCAAGAAACCCAAGGCAGCTTACATGATCCTCCTCCTCTCCATATTTATCCTCACAACAACCCTGTGAGGTAGGTTAGGCTGAGAGTCAGTGACTGGCCCAAAGTCACCCAGGGAGCTCCATGGCTGAGTGGGGACTGGAACTCGGATCTCCCGAGTCCCAGTCCAACGCTCTAACCACTAGGCCACACTGGCTCTCTCACATCATCCTGTCAGCGGAGCGTGCCATCTGCTTCCATAGGGGGCAGATGTTAGTTGGTTCCACCACAGTGATGGTGATCTTCTGGGTTTTCTTTGTTTCAGGTACTTGGAAGTCATGCGGAAACTCCAGAAAACCTACCGAATGGAGCCGGCCGGCAGCCAAGGAGTCTGGGGTCTGGATGACTTTCAGTTCCTGCCCTTCATATGGGGCAGCTCGCAAATGATAGGTACAAGGTTTCCTCTCTCCCCCCACATCCCAACCAGAACTGTATTTATTCTGTTCCATTAAAAAACAAAATCCTTCAGGCTACACCAGGAAAACGAAGGCCTCCGGAACACCGCAGGGATGGTTTGGGACCCCAGGCATTTGGTTTTCAGGCCAGAAATTCTGTACTCCTTGCCTAGCCAGATTTTTCCAGTGCCCCTTAACTTGGATGTAACTGCCAATGACCTAATCTTCCACGGATTTCACTGATTGTGGTTAGAAGTAGATAACTGGGTGACTGTGGATTTTCCTGCTTGTGGGTTTCCCATTGGGGCAGCTGGTTGGCCACTGTGTGAACAGAATGCTGGACTAGATGGACTCTTGGTCTGATTGAGCATGGCTTTTCTTATGTTCTCTTGTTATGTTCTTATTCCAAAGTCAGGGGGCCACCCCAGAGAAGGCTCTCTCCTTTGTAAATGCATAGTGTATTTCTCTCACCGCTAGTATTCAGAGAAGGGCCTCCTCTGAAAATCGTAGTGTAGGAGCAGGATAGTGTAGAAGGGGGGATTCTTCAGGTGTTTGGGCCCGGAACTGTTTAGGGCTTTGAAGGTGATAACCTCTTCCTATGTTCTTATCTCTTACATTCTTATAAGGGGATTGGAACAATTAATGGAGGAAGAGAAGGCTATCAATGGCTACTAGCCCTGATGGTTAGATGCTACCTCCAGTATCAGAGGCAGTGTGCCCATGTGCACCAGTTGCTGGGGAACATGGGTGGGAGGGTGCTGTTGCAGTCATGTCCAGCTTGTGGGTTCCCCGTTGGGGCAGCTGGTTGGCCTCTATGTGAACAGAATGCTGGACTAGATGGACCCTGGATCTGATCCAGCAGGGCTCTTCTTATGTTCTTAAATGGGCCCCTTCTCCTTCCTGAAATTTACCCATCTTTTCATTGCTGTTCATAACCAAGGTTCAGACTTACACCACCACTGACGTTAGCCTTAAGAACCTTGGTTGGAAGTTAACCCTGGTTCTCTTGAGTGGACAAGTGAGGGACATGTACATGCATGATCCAGTGACACCCCCCCCCCCAGTTCACCTCACGGGCCTGGTTCACACACAACTCTAATGGTGTAGTTGGTTGAAATCCGGTTTGTCGTTGTGTCTGAACCCAGTCCCAAAAAGAAACCATGGCTTGTTAACCAACTATATGCCCGGAATTGAAGCCGTGGTTTCTTGTTGGCTAATGAAGTCTGGCTTGTTTAAACCGTGGCTTGTCGTGATATCCGAACCCAGAACTGTGGCATATCCCTGGCTTGTTTGTGCTGAAGCTTCCTGAAAACAAAACCTCTCTGAAGGTTGGCAACACGGGCGGGAGAGAAACAAACCTGAAACAGGGAAAATAAGGCATGGTTTGTTTGGCCGCTTGCAAGATGATTCATGGCTAGCATGAACAAACCATGGTTAACCGTGTTTAACAAATCATGGTTCACCTAGACCAGCGGTGGGGAGTCTCAGTCTGAGGGCTGAATTGAATTTTGGAGACGCTCCCGGGAGCACATTCCACTGATGGTTGGGGCCAAAGGCAAAGGAGGTAGAGCCAAAATTACAAAAAAAATGCCTGCATATTTTAGCTTACAGTTCTTCCTGCCAGTAACTAGGCCTTAGGGGAGACATTTCAGCCTCTTAGAATGGGGGGAAAACACTACACAAAAGCTGGGTGGGCCTGGAGGCTGGATGTGGCCCTCAGCCCTGAGGCTCCCCACCCCTGACATAAACCATGGCTTAGCACTCGAGACGGTGGCGTCAGTAAGGCCTTGGGTGTCTGATGGAAAGCTGCTCTGAAAAGCCGCCTCCCCTTTCCAGATCACCCAAACCTGGAACCTCGGCATTTTGTGGACGAGAAAGTGGTGAACGAGAACCATAAGGATTACATGTTCCTCGAGTGCATCCGGTTCATTACGGAGGTGAGTCTGGAACCGCTCTCTCTCTCCCTCTCTCTTTCTCTTTTGAATCTTTTTTTAAAAATTGATTTTGATTGATTCCCCCCCCCCAAACATGCATCGTTTTGTAGTAAAGTACAACCCATCTATGTCAGATCGTGTAAGTCCCCCCTTTCCTCCTCTCCTCTCCACGCCGCCTCGCCCTTCTGTGCGTTCTCTCCGTTAGCTACCGCTTTGAATGAATATCCCGATTGACTAGGTTCGAGGCTAACTGTAACAACCGCAAGGCCAATGAACGGAAGATAATCCAAGAGGGAGGCGTGGAGAAGCCCAGGAAGAAGGGTGTGGAATGTAGTTCGGTACAGTACTAGCCTTCTTAGAAATATTCTGTAACGTCCCCCCCCCCAAACCAGGGACGATTATCTCCACATTTGTGTCTACGTGATCTGCGCATATGTGGCCCCCAGCACCGCCCAATAGGGTCCCCAGGGCCAAAAAAAGTGTTTGTCCAAGTGGGAGAATAAATACATAGAACGTTAACAGTGGCCTGCCGAAGGTTTTGATACGCGTCCAGCTTTTCCTCGCCCATCTGGGACGGAATAAAGGGGGTGCACGTTAATGCATCCAGCAGGCCAGCAAGCCTGACTGGTAGCTCCCCCCTTCGCGCCTGCCCCCTCGCCTGGCGAGCCACACTTTGGGGAGGCTTGGTCTCGGTTTCACAAGCAGCTAGGCGTCGGCACCCGGCGGGCTTTTACGATGACGTCTTTGCTGCACTACGATGCGGTTTGTGGTCGACTCGACCCGACGAGATTCGAGAAGCTCTCTCTGAGATGGCGTGTGTCTGTCTCTGTGTGTGTGTGTGTGCATGCTGCTCGCTTTGTTGGAGACAGACGACTGGGTCAAACAGAGCCGGTTGGTCTGGTCAACCTGCCATGCCTTGCATCCTGGCAGGCATCCCATAGTTTCCTGCGACCTCCACAAACAGAAAGCCCCAACTTGTCTCTTACTGAGTTCCTTCCCTTAAACGTTGCCTTCTCAGTTCCATGCAAAGGGAGCATCGTGGCTCAGACGCGCCCTCCAGATGTGTGGGACTACAACTCTCAGCATCTCCCAGCGAGCCCTGGTTGGCTGGGGGGATACTGGGAGTTGTAGTCCCAGGTGCGTGGGAAAAGGCTGCATCAGAGACTTCAACTTTTAAATCCAGCTCCTGCAGCGCCACCTTGTGGCCATGAAACCGTTTTATGGGCTTGCTGGGTTAAAACAGGCTCCGACTCGGGACAAACTGTTCTCCCCCCCTTTCCCCCCCCAGCCCCCCCCTCTGGTTTTCTTTTGAACAATATTTTCTCATAGATATGAGAAAATATTGTTCAAAAGAAACAATATTCGAAGGTTTCGAAAACCAATATTAGGTTTTTGAAACCGGTCTAAAGCTTTTGGATTTAAAAGGTCTCCCGGCCAGTTGTTGGGTGGGATGTTCGCTCCCGCGCGAGTTGGCCATTGGGGCTTGTTTACCTCTGGCGTCCCGTTTAATTGAAATGGGGCCGAAGAGTGATCAATGGCGATAATATATATATATATATATATTTAAAATGGTCAGGCATGCCAGGGGTTGAAATCCCAAACATCTGGAGATCTACTTTCTGCCCACCTCTGGTTTATGGAGTTAGCACAGATCCCCTCAACTGCTGCAGAATTTTGCAGGTCGTGACTTAAAGCAAAAGCGGGACAGCCTTGCGAAGTCATTTTTATTTTTTGACTCGAAGCCCAAGGTCCGCCAAGCAGAGCCAAGTGGAAAGATTTGTAGCTCGGGGGGGGGGGGGGGTCGAACGTACACTTGGGAGTAAGAAGCAGGGCGCCTCTCAGCACGCGCTCTGCCCCGGACTTCATTTCCAGTGCCAGAACTGAACTCCTGGATCTTTCTCGTGAAAAATCCCCTCCTGGTTTTCCTCCAGCCTTTCTTCCTTAGTGCAGCTTAATCTGGACGGGGCGGGGAAGGAAGCCTTTATCTTGCTGAACGTTTGGGGTGCCGGAAACCTTTTACCGGCAGCGGCTGGTGGCTCCAAGGTCAGAGGGGCGGTGTATCCACTCTGGGTTTTAGTCTGGACTTTAAAGGAGCTGTCCACGGTGCTGAACCTATTTTGGGGGTAGGGTTCGACACCATGGATGGCTCCTTAAAAGCTCAGACTAAAACCCGGCGTGGACACACTGTCCCACGGACATTGGGACCTCCAGCCTCTCTATGCAGAGAGATTTACTTAGTAGATCCTGATCAATCTTCTCTGCTCACGCCTTGGTGAACAGAAGAGACCAGCCGTGCAAGCCGAGAGCCCGCTTAAAAAACCCGCCCTCGCACTTTGGGTGTGCAGCGTGCTTTACAATCCTCTTCCGTTCTTTTGACATTTCTGTGTGTGGATGTTGTTGCTATCTGACTTTTATTTTATTTTTTTACAGAAGGGGGGAAAACACGCTTTGTGATTAGCCTGAGGCCACCCAGCAAGTTAATGGCTCAGCCGGGAACACTTTTTCTCCCGAGCTGGACTCCAACTCGCTATCTCTGTGGATCTCTCTGGCCTGTAAACGCCCCCCTTCGGTGCGAAATGTGCTATTTCCTCCTGCCCTTTCTGCCCCACTCTGGAAAGCTTGCATGCATGATTTCAGAACATCAGAGGCAGTCTGCCTGTGCACTCCAGTTGCTGGGGAACATGGGCGGGAGGGTGCTGTTGCAGTCATGTCCTGCTTGTGGGTTTCCCGCGGGCAGCTGGTTGGCCACTGTGTGAACAGAATGCTGGACTAGGTGGACCCTGGGTCTGATCCTGCAGGGCTCTTCTTATGTGCCTAGTAGTAGAGGTCTGATCTCCATCATTGCCAAGAAAGCCAGCCAGTGCCGTTGGCTAGAGGAGCTCACGGGTTGACGTGGGCTGAGGGAGCTCCCTGGGTCTTAGGGCAGGAGCGTCAAACCTCTTTCAGCCCGAATTCCATTTAGGAGAATCCCTTGGGGGCTGCATCCCAGTGGCGGGCGGGCCCCAAATCCCGAAAATACCGGCGTCCTTTAGCTTAAAGTGCACGCTTTGTTGTTAGCAGTCTTGTGTTCCCAAGTTTGGGACACAAAGGGGAGGAGCAAGACCTGTGCATTTACAATCCAGTTCTTAACTTGCTGTCACGTGACATTGGGAAGTGGAACCCCGGGCATCTCTGTGCTTACAGTAAACGTTGCTGTTCAAGGATTATTGTGGTGTGTAATCCCTACCTCCGCGCACACCCTGCCTGCCGTGATTACAGACTTTTTGAACCTGCAATTGTCCCGCTCCGTGCCGAGATCGCTGCTTGCTCGTATGTCATGGCTGAGGTCTGGAACTTTGTCATTGCCTCCTGTAGCTGATTATAGCAGCTGTTGTTTTGTAATTCTTCTTCCTTGGTGGGCATGGCTCTTTCTTCTTTTGCTGTGCTTGACCGCTAGGTGGCAGTAGAGGAACGTTTGCTATGTGCGCTGGCACCAGTGGCGCTCTACCGGCCCCTAGTGGCAGAATGCCGACACTACAACAAAATGGCAGCGAGGGAGCTACTTTTGCCTGTTCCGATCCAGAGAAGAAACATTAAAAAATAGACACACACGGTTATCTCCTCCCAGACTCCGATAGCATCCATTGATACCTAAGCACATCCAATTGTGATCGGGTTAATTCCGTTGGTTGGGATTGTCAGATCAAACTGGTTATTCGGGGGAAATGTAACTTTCACCACCATCTCTGTGTGGGGCTCTGAACTGGCCACTCTTGCAGTATAGGCTTCTTGTCATGCGTTTGGCCCATGAGACCTGAACATCTCCCGTTTTCAGACCTTTTCCAAATAAGCAGGTTGTCTTGGACCATGTGTACCAAATTTAAACCATCTGTGTGGTGTGGAAGCGCTTTGCAATGTCGATACGTGCTCCCCCTTTTTTGGTTGGTTCTTTAAATGTGTAACACCGTCTGATTCAGCCTTCACCCTCCAGACCGCAACTCCCATAATTCCTGGTATCGAGCAAGCTGGAATTATGGGATTTGCGGTCCTAACACATCTGGCGGGGGCCAGGTTGGGGAAGGCTGTTCTAATTACTTTTTGGTCCCTGCAAGGTTCGCCGACAGCAAACGGGGGGCATTTGCTCTGCCGTTTTTCTCCGTCGGTTCCTGCGCAGCCCCCGTTCTTCTGCAGACGCTCGGCCCTGAGGCCTCCCACGCAAGACCTACTTCTCTCTCCACGTGGCTTTGTTCCTTTGTTTAGCGAGAGTTTCCCTCCGTCTCCGGGTGGCTCGTCCCTCGTAGCCGGGACCCCCTCGTTTCGATAGCCAGGGACTCCGCCAAAGCTTTGAGAGAGCATCCCTTTATGATGCAGCGTTCGATCCACCGGGGTTTGTGTCCCTTTAAAAAGCCCGGAGTAGGCAATGCAAGCTGCTGCTTCTCTCTCTCTCTCTCTCCCTCCCTTCTCTTCTCTCTTATCCCCCCCCCCCCTCCTGCTTCCCCCAGTTTCAATCTGGCTTCTAAATTTGGAGTTTGGGGAAGGGTGGACTCAGATTTCAGCTGGAAGGGAAGCAACCGACAGGAAGGTGCTGAGCTGCCTCCCCCCTTCCCCTCCTCTCCCCCCCCTTTTTTTAACTGACAGAGGAACCATTTACAAAAGGCTGATTCTCTTGGGAACGGAGAGGCAGGAACGCAGCGTCTGTGAGTAATTTCCTGCTCAATATGGCTGCCCTGACTCACTCAGGTTCCCCTGGGGTCACTGCGGGACTGCAGCTCTCTCGCTCCGTCTCTCTCTCTCTCTCTCTCGCTTTTCTCTCCAGCTCGTTTGCTTTCTTCTCTCTTCTCCCTTTGTGCCTCGAATGAGCTAAGGTTTGTTTGGAGTTCCCCCCCCCTACCCCTCCCCTCCCCTTCTCGCCCCCTTTCCTTTCTCGCCTCCCTCATTCCCAGTTCTGAACAATGGCAAGATTTTCAGCTGGAGCAGCTGTCTGTTTGGGAAGCAGTGGCCACCTACGAGCGGGATGCTGTTTGGGTTCCAGATCTCGAGTGCGCGAGAGAGTCCCCCGTCTTCATCACGTCGGAGAGGCCGTACCCCTTGAGCGCCGCAAGCGATCTGCCCCGGTTAAAGCCGCGAGGCCTAAGAGCCCGCCCGTGGAAGGTCGGGGAGGGATCGTTTGCTTCGTGTGCTGGCAAGGGATGTACGGGAAACTTGTTTCAGTTCATTTTTAGACCAGGATGTCGACCCAGTCTGCACCTCCCGCCCGGACCCGAACGCAAACTGCACGTTTCGAAGTCCGCACGTTTCTGAGCGTGCGATGCAATTTGTGGAACAAAACGAAATGAGAATGTGTTCGGAAAATGTGCACATGAAAAATGCAAAGTCACTTTAATCCTGCGGTCGCCAGTGTGGTGCCCGTTAGAGACGCCTCTTTTGGCGTCCACCATGATCGCTGCCTCCCTCGATTTTTATTCTGTGTCTTAAGTTTTTTTAAAAAAAATTACGCTTCTCCCCCCCCCACACACAACTGGCAACTGGCATGCCGCAAAGCCAAGTGCCACCCTCCAGCGCCATCTGTATTTGGGCTCCATCCAAAGAGTGGTTTTCGGAGCTGAAAACCCCCACCTCTGCCTCGTACTTAGGTTCCTGGGCACGCGGCTTTTCTTTTAGCCTCACCGGTTTTGCCTTTCGGTGAATGAGGGTTTTGTGACCGGCCGTGCCCACTGTGGCAGCCATTTTAGTGAGAGCGCCCACGACACACTCCCCAAATTCCAGATGTGCCCACTGACCCCAAAAAGGTCCGGGGGACCCCTGCAAGGGGGAGAAAACCATGTACATTAAAAAAAAAAAACAACGTACCTTGGGGGTGGCAAATGAGGAAAAATAAATACGTAAACCAAAGCTCACAACATGATACGGACATGAGTCGGAATGAGTTTTGAGGTGGAATTCGGAGTGTTTTGCTGATTCTCACGTCCCTAACAACGCTAATTGAAAAGCTTGAGGCGGAACTGGCCAGCGTTGATTGGCCTCGTAAAGGGTTTAACCAATTTATTATTTTATTTGTTTATTATATTTCTACCCCTGCCTTTTTTCCTGTAAGGAACCCAAGGCGGCTTACATAATCCTCCTCCTCCTCCTCCATTTTATCCTCACAACACCCCTGTGAGGTAGGTGAGGCTGAGATTCAGTGGCTGGCCCAAAGTCACCCAGTGAGTTTCATGGCCGAGCGGGGACTAGAACCCGGATCTCCCGATTCCCAGTCCCAACACTCTCACCACTACGCCACACTGGCTGGGGCATACTGGTAGCTGTAAGACTTTTTTTTTTTCCTGTCTGAACATGCGTAGGATTGTGGCCTGTCTAAGCAATCAATCTAGTAGGCAATATTCAAAGCTAGTTGCAAGAACGCTGTCACCATTGGTGCCACTGCCATTCTGATCATCTTTCGATGTCTTGTATTTTAAGCAGTTAGAAGCTGCCTTCTACCGAAATGGACTGATCCAGCACTGAGTTGGTTGCTTAGCTTATCGCGGCTCTCTGGGTGTCTTGGGCAAAGCAAAGCTCCTTTCCCCGACCATGACAGTGGGCGTCCATTTTAACTGGAGATGCCAGGAAACTTCTCGTTACTAGGAGGAACACCTGTCTATGACCTATTTTCTTCAGTCCTTGAGGACTAGCAGCTTGCAGTCACCGCAACGCGAGGTTGCCAGATGGCCCCGGTACAAAGGCATAATCTTTTAATTTTAGTCTCTGTCTCTCTCTGCATTGAAACACACAGGGTCTCCGAGTCCCATAGATGTATATCATGGCATGAGGATGACTGCATCGCTTTTCATTTGGGGGGGGGGGAGCAAAAGAAAATCGATGTTTTGATTCTTTTTGGCCGTTAATGCGAGAGATTTCGTGTGAATGCCTTAAAAAAAAAAAAAGCGCCTGCATCCGCTTCAGGAATGTAAGCACACATCGCTGGACAGGGGTGGGCGGGGGAGCCCACCAGGAAGAAAGTTTGCCAGTCATCCTCTGGCTCACGAAAAACGCTGACAGGAAGCAGAGTTTCACATCCGTTGCAGCTGTTGGAACGGGCAGAAATACATAACTTTTTTGGGGAGGGGGGAGTGGTGGTGGTGGGGAGTTTATCCACCACGCTTCAGCTCTGAGGTCAGTGGATTTTAAACTTGTGAGCTGTTCCTCTCCCTCGACCAGCGCCACCACCAAAACATGCGCAATGGCATCTCTCTCTCTCTCTCTCTCTCTCTCTGCCTTTCCAAAATATTTTCGCTTGGACAGTGCAGGAGGGACAGCTCGCTTGTAACGTTTGGTACTTTGGGAGCACGGTCTGGGTTTCCCCCGCTTGCTTTGGGAGTTGGGGGTGGCATCTGTGAACATTTTGTGTGTTCTGGATCTTGACAGGAGGAGGAGGAGGAGGAAGTGAGTTATTTTAAAACCTGCACCGTCTTAAGATCCTCGTCTTCCCAGAGTTCCTTTTTAGCTGGGGCTATGGCCTTGTGGTTTATGATGTCATGGAAATTTCTCCCCGAGCACGTTCGGTTGCATTTCTTCCTCCTCCCCCCCTGAGAAGCGAGTTGTATTCTAAGGGTGTGCCCAGAATCTCGTTCTCTGGGTTTACCGTGGACTTCAGATGCGCCTGATGTTGCTGCTGCTTGTTAAATTTCTCCACTTAAAACAAACACACACACACACACACCATTTGAGGCCGCTTGCAGACAGCCTCTTAGAAAACAACAATGGCCTCTTGTCAATAAACAAGATGACAAGTTAAAAGACAGAGCTGCGGCCGATCAAACTCTTAGGCTGAGCATAGTGCTCAAAGACAACCTGGTCTTTAATTCTACGTCTGGGGTCTCCAACAGTGGTGCCCGTCGGCACCTCTCTTGGCGTCTGCCCAGCAGGGGCGGTGCCAGGTACTGAAAAGAGATCCGGGGCTCAGGGCCACAGGACAAAAAACAAAAATGCACAAATTTGCATATGCTAATGTACATATGCTCTAAAGCAGGGCTCTCCAACCTTGGGTCCCCAGATGTTGCTGGCCTACAGCTCCCAGCATACCCAGTCAGCATGGCTAATGGCAAGGGATTCTGGGAGCTGTAGTCCAGCAACATCTGGGGACCCAAGGTTGGAGAGCCCTGCTCTAAAGTCTGTGTGTCTGTAAATGGAGCCAGTCTCCTCAGGACACCCCTATTTGTCAAAAGGGGTGCATGGACAGGGGAGAGGAGGGCATTTGATTTCAGAGAAAAACCTCAGGCGGAAAGATTCAAGGGGGGGGCAGCAGGAAGGGAAGCACAGGTGGGCCAAAAGCCGGCTCATCCAGGGGGATCCGATGCAGCAGAGATCCTCAGGGCCCCTGGACCTTTCTTTCAACAAGTGCCCCTGGACAACAGGGTGGTGGGGCAAATGGCCTCCCAGAGATTCGGGGCTCCAGATGAACGATTCGGGGCTCCAGCCCTAGTGGGCCGCCCCCTAACACCGCCTCTGCCCGCTAGGCTCCCCATCCCCTCATGATTCTTATTTCATTTTGTGAATTTAATTTGCTGCAATGCAAACAGCCGCCCTCCAGCGCCATCTTTATTTGGGTTCCAAAGAGCGGTTTCGTGTGTTGGAGCTCAGACCTCACCCTCTGCCTTGGACTTCGGTTCTTGAGCAAGTGACTTTTCTTCTCGTCTCGCCCACCTGTCTTGCCTTCAGCAAAATGAGCATTATGTGACCGGCCATGCCACCCCCTGCCACAATGGCCGCCATTTTATGAATGAGCATGGTGGCCATTTTGTGCGAGTGCCCACGACACTCTCAATCCCCCCAGCTGTGCCTGCCAACCCGAAAAGCTTGGGGACCCCTGATCTTTTCCATAGAGCCTCAAAAATTCTAGAATGCCTACAGCTCTCCCTTCTGATTTTCCCTCGAAAGCCGTCATTTGGGGGGGGGGTGTGCATCCGTGACACAGACAGGGGGAGATACTCTGCCTTTTTATGCTCGTGGAGTGAGCTTAGTTGACTGGCTGCTGGCCGCTGCCCAGACGACAGTATCCAGTTGGACACAGGGAGCACCAATCCCGGGAAGTCACTGCATGCGTAGGGAAACTGTGTGTGTGCACCTGTCCGCATCTGTTTGGTTCTGCTCTCCTGTCGCTTCCTTGGTTCCTCGCACAGCGTGGGGTCCAAGGTTGCCCTGCCAGTGATATCAAACCCGACGCTGTCGCTCAACCTTGCTCCTTTTGTCTTCCAGATGAAAACGGGCCCGTTTGCTGAACACTCCAACCAGTTGTGGAACATCAGTGCGGTCCCTTCCTGGTCCAAAGTGAACCAGGGCCTCGTCCGCATGTACAAAGCTGAGGTGAGCAAAGGTGGAGGAACAGCTGGCTTGGGGATGCTGGGAGTTGTAGTCCGACCGAATCTGATGGGTCTTTCTGTTGGGCCCTTGCTGCTTCTGCTGCAGGGGTGGGAAGCCTCTGACCGTTGGCCAGATCCCCTTGAGGTCCCAATTCCACCCTCTGGGGTTGCCCCATGTAAACCCCTCATCTTCTCCCCCAACAACCAATCATGTGCAGGTCTCCTGGCTTTTTTTGGCATCCCCCCCCCCCCCGCCTTCTAAAAGGTTGAAATGTGTCTCGTAAAACTTAGTTGCTGGCAGGAGGAACTTTAAACTAAAATGTGCTGGTATTTTTTTGCACTTTTGGCCATGCCCCTTTTTGCCTTCAGCCCCACCCACAACTGGAATGCGGCCCCCGAGAGCTTCTCCGGAATGGAATGTGGCCCTCGGGCTGAAAGAGGTTCGACACCTCTGCTCCTAGTGGATTCATTTGCAAAATAGTAATAAAAACCATTTCTTAAGACCATCATAGTAATAATAGTAGTAAAATAGTACTATTTCAATAGTAAAAATCATATCAATCTAATCTGTAAAATCGGCATAGCATTTCAACCTTTCAAAAAAGGGGGGGCAAACTGCCCCAAAGCTGGGAAACCACCAAGTGATCAGTGGTTGTGGGAAAGTGAGATGCCAGGAGGGCTGGACTTGGGCCTGTGGCCCTGAGCTCCCGCACCCCTGTTCTAGAGCAAAGACTTGCCATTCCTCATCTTAAAGGTAAAATCCATGCTGGCTGTGGCATCCTGGGAGTTGTGAGACTTTTTTTCTGTCTAAACATGCATAGGAATGTAGGACTTCTTTCTGTCTAAACATGCATAGGATCGTAGGACCTTGTTCTGTCTACACCAGTGTTGGCTGGGGCATGCTGGGAGTTGTAGGCCAAAAACATCTGGGGACCCAAGGTTGGAGAACACTGATCTAAACAGATTGTAGGACTTTTTTCCTGTCTAAACATGTATAGGATTGTGCCCTAAGCAAGGCCTTTTGTGGCTCCGCTCAAAATATGTGCACCGTTTCTTCTTTTTTTCTTTCCTTTTCACGCCCGCTTTCCCCCTCCTCTTTTCAGTGCCTGGAGAAGTTTCCTGTGATCCAGCACTTCAAGTTCGGCAGCCTCCTCCCGATCCAGCCTGCTGCGTCTTAAGGAGGGCCCTTTTCCTTTTCCTTTTCCTTTCTTTTCCTTTTTTCTGTTTGGCGGGGAGGGGCAGGGGCGAAGCACTGGCGAGAGAGCACGATGTGGTCGTAGCGCCTCTTCCCCCTTCCCGTCCCCCCCCCACGCCCTTCTGGGGCCACATGACCCCCCACCCCCATGCATTCCCGCAGCGCAGCAGGGTCGGACGAGAGGCCGGGAGAGCCTCCGAAACGCATGACGGATCTTGCGGCGGAGAAGGGAAGGGGAAGAAGAAAGGGGGGGGGAATCAAGATGCAAGAGCGAAACTCGACTCCGGAACACGACAATCCGCACCGAACTGTCCTTTGTCCCGGCATATTTGGCGCTCTTGCTTTTTTCGTTTTGTCGTCCCCCCTCTCCCGTTTTTAAGACCTGCTGTACACCAATCTGGGAAAATACAAGTGCTTTAAAATAAGGGGACAAACTCAGACTGCTGGAAGTCTTCCACCGGGGAGGGTGTGCGTGTGCGTGTTTTTGCCTTGATCTGCTGCTGCTGCCTTACCCAGATGTGTGTGTGGGGGAACGGCAACTCCCATAATTCCCAGCCAGCATGGCCGCTGGGAGTTGCGGTTGAAAACATCTGGAGGGCACCAGCGCTTGAGGGCATCTGATCTCCTGGAAGAATGGAGTTTGGGGGGCGGTTGAAGGAGAAGTTTTGGGTGTTTGTGGGTGTTTGCAGGCACTGTTACTCTAAGGTAGCTTTTCTGAATTTTTACGATGGGTGGAGGAGCAAAGCTGAAGAGAGTGCCAGGATCTCTGGTGCGTTTTCTGTCCCCTGGGGGCGAAGGGGAGCATGGTCTGGCAGTTAGAGGGAGTCAGAGTCTCTTGAGTCATGAAGACTGGGTTGCTGAGAGCCAAGGGAGGGAAACCGGAGTCCTCCCCGCAAGACCTTTTGATCGAGGGAGCCCGCTTTGAAACTTCATGCGGAGGGGCAAATACGTATTTTTCCCGGTAGCGGCAGCACCGCGCAGGTGGTTTGGCTGGAGCAGAGTTCTCCAACCTTGGGTCCCCAGATGTTTTTGGCCTACAACTCCCAGCATGCCCCAGCCAGGGCACATTTGGAATTCTGAGAGAATGTCCCGAGCTGTCTCACAAAATGGCTGCCATGGTGGTTGTAGCTGGTCATGGCACGCTCATTTTGTGAGCTACACTGGCTGGGGCATGCTGGGAGTTGTAGGCCAAAAACATCTGGGGACCCGAGGTTGGAGAACACTGGGCTGGAGGTTCATCCTTTCCTCCAACCTGGAGCCTTCCAGATGCTTTGGCCTTCAACTCCCATCATCCCCGGTGGCTGAGGATGGGTGGGAGTTGTAGTCCAACACATCTGAAGGGCGCCAGAGGGGGGAAGGCGAGTGCACCGGAGCAAAATGGCCCTCCCTCCGCCGGGGGCAGAGTGAGACCGGCGCACGCGCATGTTTGCTTCCCTCCCATCTCCGAGAAAACTGTCCCCCTGTCCATCTTGTCTCAGCCTCGAGGGAGCCGGAACATTCATCCTAGCGGTGGCGGCTATTTTGATTGTTCGGGGATTCTTGGCCTGTGTTCCCACAGCCGGGAAAAATAAAATGAAACAAAACGCCCTTTTTAAAATACCCCCAGTATCAAAGCCCTGCATGCGAGCTTTATTGCAGGTAGCACGCTAGACGGGGCAGCTGGGTGGTCTTTACAGCGGCCGGGTACAGCAATTGTGTTGGTGGGAATGAAATCTGACTGAAATCTCAGGTCACACACACACACACACACACACACACCGATCTCCAACTTGTTTAAATCGCATGGCTCCCTAACTCGAACCCTGGATCTTGTCGTTTGAGGAGGTGGGGGAAATGGGATGCCCCTCCTCAAAGGATTCCTCCGTCTTCCTCTGTCAGGCTTTTGAATTTAGCCTGACAGTCAGCCCCAACTTAAAAATGATCTAACTGTGCCCTCGGCATGTTGGGCAGGGGAGATCCATCCCCCTTCTGGGTTCACTGCCCACCCATGACTACAAAACCCGGGGAGCCTTTCAAGAACGTGTCTGGGTGTTCCCTCGACAGCTCGTAAGATCCGCCGGCCTGCTTCCAGAGGGCTTTGTGCTGTCAACCCTCAACTCGGGGGAGGGGAACCGCTGGCCCACGGGGCCTGCAAGGAATGCTTCCAGGGGGTGGGGCTTGGCCTCCAAGCTCCACCCCCTGGAGGAGTCCCCACTATTAGCTTAGCAGAACTGCCAAAGCCCCACCAAGTACCACCGATAGCCAAAGCCCTGAAGTACCACCCGGTTCTCACAGCCGTGCAAATTTTCTGCAAACTCCTGGATGTATAGGCGTGTGCGCGCGCGTGTGTGTGCGTGCACGCGCGCACATGCGCGCTCTAAATTTAACGTTACTATGGGATGCTTCCAAACTGCCTCTTTTTCTCCCAACGGAAGCTC
Organism: Shinisaurus crocodilurus; assembly: GCA_021292165.1. Taxonomy (NCBI): domain Eukaryota; kingdom Metazoa; phylum Chordata; class Lepidosauria; order Squamata; family Shinisauridae; genus Shinisaurus; species Shinisaurus crocodilurus. Next base: position 1,498,231 of record JAHFWL010001188.1, on the reverse strand, counting down.
CAATGGCCAAAATGTTTCTAGGTGAGCTTGAGGGGTTTTTTTTGTTTTTTTTAAAAATAAAGCAAAAACTTGCTTGGGTTCTGTCTAGCTTAGAACATCCTAGTTCTAAGCTAGACAGAAACTCTCACGCTTTTGTTCATCCACCATCAGTGTTGGCAGCGCCAAACCACCTTGGTTGACCTTGCTATGAGGAAGTATTTTCCCCGAGAATAGAAATCTTCCTGCTTTCTTGTAAGGTTTCCTCTGCTTTTTCTGGCTGCGGCTGCAGGATTTTTGATTTTGGTGTGGCGGTAGGTTGTTTTTTTGCTTGTCAAAGCGGGCTCCTGTTTATCGTTTTTACGGCATTACTGGAAGCGGGACCCTCCACGCCCCGTTTTGCAACCCGGAATCTGCTACGTTTAGCAGGAAAAGTGTGTGTGTGTACTTTCTCTGACCGTTCAGAGGTGCTCCTTCTTGGCTTTGCTTTTTGAACTCTGACCAGCACAGAGTTCCAGGAGAATTTCATATTTTTGCATTGATCAATTGTTTTGGAAATACTTTGAGACCCCGATAAGCCCTCTTTCTTTCTCCTCTTCCATCCCCCCTTCTGAATTCCCAAGTAGTTTGCCAATAATTTGGGAAATGTTCATATCTTCAGAGCCGGACGGGAAGGATCTATAGGTACGAACTATTGAACAGACTCCCCTGCACCCCCTACCTGCTGATCTGGGTTCTCTTTCCATCCTGGAATTAGGACAAGGCTATATCCTCCTCTGATAACTGTCACAGCCAGGAATGGTATCTTCTATGGGAATGGGTTTGCATGGGTGGGCGACCTCCGGCCCGCGGAGGCTTCCCATCCGGCCCGTCGAGGCTTGGGCTCCCTCCACAGGCACCTCCCCACGCCGAGTCCTGCCCCCCTGATCCCGAGGCTACCGGGGTCTTTGTGAGGAGGCAAAGAGAGGGATCCCCTCCAACCTGTGCGCCAGACAAGTGCACAGCTGCTGCTTGCTTGCCCAGTCCCGTTACCTCCGACCCATTGTCGGAGATAACATGGGGACTGGGGGCGCAGCGGCTGTGCACTCCTCCTCCCGCATCGAGGAAGATCTCGGGCAAGCGAAGCTGAGCTCTGCCTGCCTTGTGTCCTCTCCCTAACGGGCCTCCTGACCGTTAGGGTTCGGGTGAGTTCTTTGTGACCCCTTTCCCTCTCCGTAAGGAATACATTTGTTGGATGTCCCGATGGGACGGATGTCGTCTTAGCTTTTCCCCCCTTAGTCTGAGCAGGGCCTCCCCGAAACATCGAGGCCTAAGGATCCGGGTTTTTGCCTTTCACTGCCCCATTGCTTCTTTCCAGCCCAACGTTATTCGGTTGGGGAGGAGGAGGAGGAGGAGGAGGAGGGGTGATAGAAGCACACTGCATTTTTGATATTGAAGCAAACAAAGCCGAGAGAGTCAACCGGGGTGCGTGCGTGCGTGCGTGCGTGTGTCTTCACTCCAGCTGTTCCCGCTGGGAATGTGAATGCGACCGTCTTCAGCACCTCTGCGTGAGAAGGGCCCAAGCTAGCTGCCCCCCTGACCATTCAATAGATGGACCGGCCTTGGTCCAAAAATCTGGTTTAGACACAACGTGGAAAGGATTAAACTATATATCTATTGAAAACTGGTTTTTGCTGTGTATGTGTATGATATTCCATTTTGGGGCACTCTTTGAGTGTGTCCCGTCACTCTTCGTAGCTCTCAAGCCCTTTGCGCAACTTTCCCCCAACCCGGCACCTTCTAGACGTGTTGGGCCGCCAAGCCCCATCATTCCCAGCCAGCATGATAGGAGTTGTAGTCCGGAGCACTTGGTGGGGGAGGGGTGGGAAGGCTACCCTTGCATGTTGCAATTTAACAAGGGGTTGAAGGGAGTGTGGCACTTCCGTCCAGCCCCAACGGGACACGGGGCTCAGCCCTGACAAGCTAGCGGGGCCCGGGAACCTGCAGTACTCCTAATGCTGGACTTCACCTTCCATTGTTACTGACCATTGGTCATGCCGGCTGGGGCTAATGGGATTTGACAGTACCTGGAGGGTCTCGGTTCCCCACCCCTGGTATACACTGATCTGGCGGTCCGGAAGCGTTGCAGTGAGGGTTTGACAATTGACATGGGAACGAGTCGTGGGCTTCTTCTGTTTATTCCTCTACTGTTGCCTCTCTGCCTGACCTCGGGCAACTCTTCCTGCTTTGAGAAATTAGCTACGCAACCGACCTCTGCACATTGAGGAATTAATTGAGAACTTTTCCATGAGGACTAGGAACTTGCATCCTCCTAGCTCAGTAGCTTTGGCAGGTGGTGGTGGGGTTCTGCCTAGCAAGATTCTGTACCCCATCTCTAATTGTTAATACCTTCAGGACTCCTACAGGCAAAAGTCTAAAGGCACCGGATACCATAACGCTTGTATGGGGCACTCGAAGGTGATTCCAATACGCAAAGTTTATGTGTTGAAAATGTTACGGCAAAATCGGCAAGGATTTTGCAAGAAAGACCCTGCAAGAGACCAGATTCCCGATTGCTCCTTTTTGTTGGATCTTTCATGCACAACAAGCACGTGGACTTTATATTCTATCAAAACATTTTCTACATGGATTTTTCTGCACAGGGAGAGAGGAAAATAATTGTTGGGGTGAGCTCCCAGCGTTTTGTGCGGTTCAGACAGGCAATGAACAACAGTTGTTCCGCCCGCTGTCCCTCTTGGAAGAGTTGAAGATGGCGTGAAAGCGGGGATCGCTGCCTGTGGTTAAACATATTTGGCAGGTTTTGCATGGTTTCAAAAACCTGCCGAGCCTGTTCGGCCAAAGGTGAGAGTGGAATGAAAGCAATGCTTTTGTACCACCGTGAGAAGCCTCTTTCAGGCTTATTACACCTTTCTGGAAAAAACCCCAATTGCTTTCCACCAACCTAATGCTGGTTTTAGGGAGGTGGGCGACTGTTAACGGGATGGCATAAAAGTGGAGCTGGTTTCGACTGTTAGGCCCTGTAATGACTTCAGGCTGCCTTTCACCTGATTCTGTGCACAACGTGTCTGCAGCAGAGGGTTGGAGAATGGGTCTTAGGTTCATACGCCCTTCCTCCCTGGGCAGAGTGACCTTTGCCGGATTGGTGGCCTCCGCCCTCCGGGTGTTTTGGATGACAGCACCCAGCCTTCTGACCATGGGTGAGGCTGGCTGGGGCCGCTGGGAGTTGAAATCCCAAGCATCTGGAGGGCCCCAGGG